>CM075670.1:93557500-96057500 GCA_037962975.1 Clitoria ternatea | reverse complement strand
AGTCTTATGTTCTAAATGCATGAATTTGAATGTTATTTGATTGTGGTATGTATTTTCATGCATGTTAGCCTTGCTTGAATGTTGAGAAAAATAATAATGTGGTGTATGATGTAGATGATGTGTTTGGCAACATGCTTTGAATGCATTTAGAAGAAATTTTGATGTGTGGTGTGGTGGCATGGATTGTTTGATGAATGTGTGGTTAGATAAATATATGTCCATCAAGAAAGCATAACAAATGCTAATGATTTTGATGGAGAATATATTGTATTCTTGTATGGTATTAAAGTGGAAAGATGTTATTGATAACTATTGAGAACGCCACACAAAAATTCAAATTAATGAGAATAACCAACAAGATCAAATCCATTAAAAACCTTGTGGTGGTGTTGGTGACGATGATGATGAATGATGAGTGGCATGTATAGGATGCATAGAGTGAGGAATGCATATGATTTGCATTTGCATTCATGGCATACTGCATAGCTGCCGGTGTTGGAATTTTAGGGGATTCCTCCGGTTAGCCCAGTGGGAGGGCGGCTCTGTGCACGAGTGAATTATATTTCCCCTGTGACTCGGTGTGTAAGTTACGAAGCTGCCCATGTTGTGCTACAGGGAGCCGCATGTGGTTGACCCTTGTGGGGGTGGCTCTTGATGAGTAGGTGTCCCCGGTGGTCCTTGTGATCACAGCTGCCATGATATATCTCATGGTTGGCCCGCAACACCATATGTTGAATATGTTGTATACCGTAGATCATGGTGAAATGATCAGGTGTTGCAAGATGGGCGATGCGGTTTGGTACCAGTAAAACAATTAGTGAATGCATGTAATTTATTCAATAAGTGTACACATTTTACTACTGCAGTAGGGGTATGGTTAGATAGCCATGCTAGAATCCCACATTCGGTGTTGTAATCCCACAGTCAGATCTATAATTGTTGAAATATCCCTTTGTGCATATGCATTAGCTTAAGAGCATTTGCATATAGCAAGGAGGTATGCCAAAGTGTTGAGATATGATGATGATGTGATGAGGTTGTAAAAATATATTGTAAGACAACATAAAAGATATGAATACCAAATAATGGTTGTGCGATAGTTCAATTGTTGAGGAACATGATTATGTATGTGCTTGTGTACTTTGTTGTAATTGCGTTGTTATTTATGATGAATGTATGATGGAATTGTGATGGTATATGGTATGGTGAATGTTATGGATGTGCAAAGTATACATGTATAGAGGCATATATATATATGTACATAAATCACTTGGTATTCATATTCATTCCTTTGGAATATGGACTCACTCTCCCCTGTTGTCTATTTTTAGACTTATGATGCAGGGTACTCATGGAAAGGAGTTGACATTTTGAAGTACACTTGGCTTGAGGAGGTAAATAGTGGTGTAGGAAGTGCCTTAGCCGGCGAGGTCTAGATTTTGTATAGCATGCTTTGTATATGGATGTTTATTTTAATATCTAGAATGGTGGTATATGATTTTGGTGGTCATAGAGGAAAATTGGATCTTGGTGTATGTCCAATTTTCATTTATGACCCAAGAATGTAAGTTGATGAATTATGATGATTGATGATGTTAATTCTAATGAATGAATGGTGTGTATTGTGTTTTGTACCATATTATGGAGTTGGTGAACTGATGATGGTTTCAAATTATATGCATTGGGTGAATAGTAGTTGGATGAGATTATAATTACATGTTGGAGGGGATATAATGCATTAAATAAGGTTAATCTAGCATGAATTATAACTTGATATGCCATGTTGGGAGAATTTTTCGTTTTTGCATAAGTTCTGTAGAACTCGCTCAAGCGAGTGAGAATCTCGCTCGAGCGAGATTGTTATGAAACAGGGTTTTGGCTTCTGGCCTGATTTCGCCCGAGCGGGTGTCTATCTCGCCCAAGCGAGATTGTCATGGAATCAGAGGTTAGCCTCTGGACTATTTTCGCTCAGGCGGAGCGGTGGTCGCTCAAGCGAGGAAGGAGGGAAATTGATACTGGACGATTTTCGCCCAGGCGAGAGATGCCTCACCCAAGTGAAAATCGGCCAGAGAGTTACCAATGTTTCTAGAGCAATCTCGCTTAAGCGGGACCTGTTCCGCTCAAGCGAGATTGATATCTGATGCATACCTCCTCTTTTCGCTCAAGCGTCTCGCCGGCTCGCTCGAGGTTTTCTTTTGCATTTCGCTCAAGCGAGACAGGGCTCGCTCAAGCGAGATGAGCCCCTGATGCTGAAACCTTTCATTCGCTCAGCCTTTCTCAGCGCCGCCCAAGCGTGCCCATGCTAGCTCGCTCAAGCGAATTGATTCTCGCTTGAGCGAGTGTCACCCTGATGCTCATTTATTTGTTTTCAGATAAACCTTTGTTTTTCATGCATTAAATTCTTATCATGCATCACTTTAAGGGTGTTATTGGGTACGTCGTGAATCATGGAACTCTATGAAATTACTTCTCTCAATTTCAATCATACAACCATCAATTTAAATAAATTCTTCCGCTATTTTTAATCAGACAATTATTATTAAATTATATTTTTAACTACCCTCTCATATCTTCATATATGGGAGTGGTATATCATAGATCCAGGTGTCGTACAGATAGCTTCACCACTTATTTTCTTTCCATTGAATTATGACTTATAAAAACGTGAAAAATTTCCCCGTATTTCTGGGGGCGTCACAACCTGGTATCAGAGCATTAGTTGCTCTTGAGACGATCATCATTAATATTATTCATGTGATTATTATTTATGATTGATTGAGTCATGAATTATTTGGTTGAATTGTGATGGTTATTGTTGAATTGTGATTGATGCAAATGTTGTTGAGTCCGGCCAAGAGTCCTTACACTATTTACCTCTAGTGATGAATGTGTTATGATCATGTATGGAAAATGATATGATTATGTAGTGTAGTCCATGATGGGCCTATGAGTCTAAATTTCTTGAATTCATAAGTCGAAAGGCTATTGTTTGGTCTAGTTACTTATGTGTGAGCCATGTTTTAATGTATAGGCATAAGATATGACTGGCAGACCAAATCGTGAGGCTGCTGCTATGGCAAATACTTTAAACCGTTTTGCCGATCTCTTGGAAAGACAAGGCCAACTAAATGTGGGACAAGGCTCCCAAGGTCTTGATTTATTTCTCAAGAGGAAACCTTCTGAATTTCATGGAGGTTATAAACCTGAAGACGCGTATGCTTGGATCAATGACTTAGAAAGAATCTATGCTAGTTTTGAATGCTCTGAAGCGCAAAAGGTGGAATATGCGGTCTTTAAGATCCGCGATGAGGCCGAAGCTTGGTGGCGTCTTACTAGAGGACGCATGATATCTGCTGATGTTCCCTTGGTTTGGGAAAACTTCAAGGTGGAATTCTTAAAGAAGTACTTTTCGGACAGCTATAGGAGCAAGAAGGAGGTTGAGTTCATGGAGCTTAAGCAAGGTGGTATGACTGTGGAGGAGTATACCTCCAAATTTGAAGCACTATATGTATTTTATCCGCCCTATCAACAAGAGGGTACTAAAGCCTCCAAATGTGTGAAGTTTGAGAATGGACTGAGGCCCGAGATCAAGTGGGCTATCCAACATCAAGAGATAAGGAGTTTTCCGACGCTTGTGAATACATGTCGAATTTATGAAGAAGATGATGTGGTTCCTTCAAGACAAGGAAAACATGAGCCTAAGTTGAAAGGCCAATTTTCTAGTTTCAAGAAACAAGGGCACTTTAATAAGAAATTCTCTCGTGGTGGGTCCTCAAACGTTAGAGGACGTGGTGCTCCTAGAGGTGGTTATGGTGGTGGTAACCAAGGCCGTGGAAATGTCCAAGGCCTAACTTGTTTCAGATGCGGTGCCAACCATTTGGCACGTGATTGTCCGCAAGATGACGTTGTGTGCTACCAATGCAATTAACCCGGGCATATTCGCCCTAATTATCCATTGAATGCAAGAGGTGCTAATGTTGACACTCCTAACTGCATGAACTATGGTGCTAACCGTGGTGGCTTTGGAGGCCATGGGCGTGGAAATGGTGATGGACAAAATGGTGGCCGTAATGGTGGCCGTGGTGGAAATCATAATGGCGGAAGAAATGGTCGAGGTAATGGCCATGGTGGAAGAAATGGAAACCAAAACGGTGGTGATCAAGTACAAACTGTAGGTAGAGTATTTGTAGTTATTGGTGAAGAAGCTACTCAAGCTGAAGATCTTATCCATGGTGAGTGTGAAAGTCTTGGCCTCCCGGTGCATATTATTTATGACTCTGGTGCTACGCACTCGTTTATTTCTGAAGATTGTGTGAGGCGCTTGAGGGTGCCTGTTTGTATGATGAAGGGTTCTATATTGGTGACTACACCGATCGGTACTTGTTTAAGATCGGTAACTCGATGTGAGAACGTCGAGATAGACCTGGAAGGTAGGAAATTTGTTGTATCCCTCGTATGTTTGCCTATGAAAGATCTGGATGTTATTCTAGGCATGGATTGGTTATCCGCTAACAAGGTCTTGGTAGATTGTCATAGCAAGACGGTGATTTTCCCAACCTCGAATGCTGAAGGCTTTGATGTACACGGTATCTCTCAGTTTCTTATGATGTTCTGTTTGGTTGATGGAATAGTGTTTCCCAATCTTGTGGGATTCCTATTGTTTCGGAGTTTCCCGATGTGTTTCCGGAAGAGATTCCCGGATTACCTCCTCCACGAGAAGTGGAATTTGCTATTGACCTTGTTCCCGGTGCTGAGCCTGTTTCTAGAGCTCCTTATAGGATGTCTCCCATGGAGTTGACGGAATTAAAGAAACAAGTGGAAGAATTGCTTGAACGGGAGTTTATTGTGTCTCCTTGGGGTGCTCCTGTATTATTGGTGAAAAAGAAGGACGGAAGTATGAGATTGTGCGTTGATTATCGCCAACTCAACAAACTAACCATTAAGAATAAATATCCTCTTTGTCGCAACCTGGATCGCGACGGCGCGGCCGACCCTCGAGATGATTTTCGTTTTGAAAAGGAAAACAGGGAGTCGCCACCAACGTTTTTATCCATAGGAAAAACATTGGAAAAAACTAAGTTCAGTAAAGCACTGGTTTAAAAATAAGATTCAAGTTCGGGAGTCAGTTACGAGTAGGGAAGGTATTAGCACCCTACATCGCCTGTCAAAAACAGTACCAAGATCGAAAGCGCACTACATAAATAACCTTACAAAAGATGTTTTATTTCTTCCCTTTTATTGTTGTACTTTGTGTAAAAATAGAAGGAAATGAAAGGAATAAACCGAACAAACATAGAGTGTAGGTCAACAGGACGTCACGTCCAAATTAACCTCGACTTTGATTTTAAAAAAACAGAGAAAAGGAGGGATGCTAACAAGACGTCGCGTCTAAATTAGACATTCTTTAATCACATACGGGGTTAGAAACGTGAAGGGGATAAACGGGACGTCTCATCCCAGGTATCCCGTTCCTCATGGGAAAATCAATAAGACGTCACGTCTAAATTGATTTTCATGGAATTTAATCAAGACACGGGGTCAGAGATTGGGAAGGGGATAAGCGGGACGTCTGGTCCCAAGTATCCCGTTCCTTATGGGAAACTCAACAAGACGTCACGTCTAAATTGATTTTCATAGAATTTGATCAAAACACGGGGTCAAAGATGGGAAGGGGATAAGCGGGACGTCTCGTCCTAAGTATCCCATTCCTTATGGGAAAATCAACAAGACGTCACGTCTAAATTGATTTTCATGGGAGTGATGAAGGGCGATTACAAAGGAAACGTAAAGAAAATAAAATAGGAATGAAATGGAAAAGGTGGGGATAAAAAAATTGGGATTGGGGCCGACAGGATTTAAAGTCCTGCTCCTACGTATTCTTGAGTTACCAAGAAATTAGGGTTATGTAGTTCTTTGGTGATGTTTTTTTAGGAAGAGGCTAAAAGATTAATGGCGGATGATGTTTCTTTTAGGCAACTCTGAACGTGAAACACTTGTTTTTTGTTATTTATTTATTACGAACCTAGGAAGGGGTAAAAACGAAAGAAAAGAAAATAACAAAAATTTATTTAAGTGGAAAAAATGGAAAATCTGAGTAAAAATGGCAAAAACCGAGTAAAAAAAAGAAAACTGAGTGCAAAAAATGAAAATACTGAATAAAAATGAAAATACCGAGTGGAAATGAAAATACCGAGTGAAAATGAAAATACCGAGTGAAAATGAAAATACCGAGTGAAAGTGGGAGACCGAGTGATGGAGCAGGAGAGCTGGACTTCGGTGTGACGAGAGAACAGGACGCTGAACAGTGAGGTGTGAAGGGATGATGTGCTGGACGGTGTGGGTGTTTGAGGGGAGTTGGGACGGTTTTGGTTGAGAGGAAGGAGTTTTTGTATTAGTGGAGGAGAGATGACAATGGGACGATGGAGATAGGAAAGAGGAGAAGGTATGGTGAGGGTGCTGGGAAGTGTGGTGAGACGAAGAGGTTTTGAGATTGGAGAGAATAAAGGCAGAGTTTCAGTTCCAAGGTGAAAGGATTCAACCCCCTGAGCCTCTTCAGCCAGGGCATTTATAGGGGGTCCAAGACATGGGATGAGTGCTTTGACAGCACGAGTCTCCACTCACCCATGCGCCTAGTGGAGACAGCCTGGCTGTTAAAATAATGGGGGGACAGCGGCTGGTGGAGAATTTTTAATTTCTCTACTTCCGCCCCCTTGTCTGCCACTCCCAGGATTCCTGGATCCATTGGAATCGTGGGAATCCAAATCAGCACGTGCAATCCGAGAGAGCATGGTGGAAATCCGAGAGGGGATGGCTCAGATTGGCCTCTCAGTCAGCATTCATCCATAGTGGAAGTCGATTCTGAGAGGAATGACTGTTTTTCAATAGAAAACCGAGTGAAAATCAGTCTTTTCTGAGTGCGAATCAACCTACAACAGACCCAGTGCGAATACTTCTACAGAAGACTGAGCGGGAATCCTATATGCCGAGTGAGAATCCTTCTGAGAGGAATGAATGCCTTCCTATAGAAAGCTGAGTGAGAATCAATCTGAGAGGAATTCTCCTATGGAAAGCCGAGTGGAAACTTTGCTCGGTCTTGGGTTGCTGTAAGGAGAGAAATTCTGATTGGAACACTCAATCGGACCGAGTGAAAAATGACTCGGAATTGGTACAAATGATTCAATCAGTCCTGATTGAAGGATGTCTCGGTATTGGTGCACATGATTCAATCGGGCTTTTTGATTGATTTAGTCAGGAATGTCTGAAAGTCCTTTTTAATTGACTCAATTGGTACTTCAGAAATATTCAATCATATAGTAAGTTTCACTCGGAATTCTCTCGATCGAAAGTATTTTTTTCAGATCTTATTTCTGTTTGAAGCATTCACTCGGAATCACTTCAAGCGGAGGTGTGCTACTCGGATCTTGTCTCTGCTTGGAACATTCACTCGGAATGTCTTCAAAAGTGACACTCAAAACTTCACTGCTAGAAGGTTTTACTCGGAACTGACCTCGGGAGTCAGATTTTCCTTCACTCAGAATCTAGAACTCAGGTTCCATAATCCACCTAGTTCAATCACTCGGAAGTGGGTTTTTTAACCTTCCGATCTGAATGGTCTCAATCGTCGATTGACCCTTGGATGTGCTTACTCGGGTATTGGGATTGTTTTCAACCGGAGTTAGCCTTTACACTTCAATTAGAAGGGTCTCAATCAATAATTGGCTCTCAGATGTGCTCACTCGGGTGTTTTCACTCGGAGACATCCTTTTCACTTCGATTAGAATTGAGAATTCGAGAATCTGACCACTCGGAGACGGTCTTTTCTCCTCTCAGAACTTGGAACTCAGCTTCAATCTACCGAGTGTATTCATTCGGAATCCGACCTCATATTTCAGTCAGAATGTTTCAATCGATAATCCATTCGGATGTGTTCATTGGAGTCGGACTCAAAATGACACTTTTAGAGAATCTGGGCCGAAAGAAGTTCATTACCCGGTCGGACATTTACTCGTTTGACCATGTTTTCTTTCAAATATATCACTCGGCTTGCCTGACAATCATCTTGAATTAGGAACTAATTGTCTACAAAGAGTACTCATCTTGAATCAGAGTGGTATCAAACGGGAAAGTTCCACCCAGAAACACCTGTGCCTAGAAAAGGGGACCTGTCCTCAAGTCAGACTTGCAATCGGTAATCCTTCACTCGGTATTTGTTCACAGTCAGTCCCTTTTCTCTCGGAATGCATCTGATAGGGAACCATCCACTCGGTTTTACCTCCAATCTGAGTCATTTCACTCGGATTTGCCCCCAACAGGTCATACTCCACTTGGTTTTACCTCCAATCTGAGTCATTTCACTCGGATTTGCCTCCAACAGGTCTATATTCCACTCGAAAATACTTCCATCAGAGTCATCTTGCTCGGATCTGATCATTTTTGAGTCATTCTACTCGGATTTGATCATTTTTTGAGTCATTCCACTCGGATTTTAATCATTCTAAGTTGGAATGCAGTATAAAAGAAGATTCTTTCCACTTGGACCAGACCAAAAGAGGTGTTCACAGATGCCCCTCTTTACTTCTTTTTCATAAAAGAAACACGAAGCTTCTATGTTTTTGAAGTGAAAAAGAAGTAAAGATATGAACACCGATGTAGGGGCCAAGTGGGACTTTTTGATGGCGTCTGATAGTGTCGCAATCACGAGTCAGTGTGACCTTTCTTCTTTAAAGACGAGCATTTTCCACTTCCGTCTCTCTTTTCTCTTCTTCTTCTTTTTCTCTCTCTCTCTCTCTCTTTTTTAAAGGTCCTAAATCTGGAAAAGAGAAGTGGGTTGGTGCTCCAGTTTTCAGCAAGAAGTGGTTAACTGGGAATTACCCTTTGAATGCCACAAAGCAGAAGGATGGTCTTTCAGTTAACAAGAGGTAAGAGGATTGGGTATCGATTTTTAATCGATTAGAGATGAAGGGTGCCTCGTTCAACGACCAGAAGCTAAAGGGTGCCATCTTTGGCAACAGAAAGATAAAGGGTGCCATCTTCGGGGACAGGAAAGTAAAGGGTAAGGGTGTTGCCTCCCGGTTGACTGAAAGGTAAAGGGTGCCATCTTTGGCGAAGGGTGCCATTTGATTGGCAACAGGAAAGTAAAGGGTGCCATTTGATCGGCGACAGGAAAGTAAAGGGTGCCATTTGATCGGCGACAGGAAAGTAAAGGGGTGCCATTTGATCGGTGACTGGAAAGTAAAGGTGAGGGTGTTGCCTCTTGGTTAACTGGAAAAAAAAAGGCTTGGGGGAATATGCCCTAGTTTGACATGATTTGAAGGAATCTTGGGGAACTGCCCCTTGAATGAAGGAAAATAAACCCGGGGAGATGCCCCAGTTTGACATGATTGGATGGAATCTAGGGGAACTGCCCCTTGAATGAATGAGAATGAACCTGGGGAGATGTCCCAGTTTGACTTGATTTAATGGAATCCTGGGGAACTGCCCCTTGACTAAGAGAACAAACCCGGGGAGATGCCCCAATTTGGCTGATTGAAAAAGCTTGGAGGGTGCTCCTTTTTGACGAAGAGAGGCCCTGGTGATGTCCTAGTTCGGACATTCTGGGAGCGCGGGGTACTGTCCTGGGGTCGACAAGAGATAACGACCTTGGGAAGATGCCCCAGTTTGACATGATTGAAAGAGCTTTGGGGAAAACTGTCCCTTGACCAAAAGAAGAATCTGGGGAGATGCCCTAGTTTGGGTTGACTGGGAAGTGTAGTCCCACTGGGGAAGGATTTGGGAAGTGTAGCTTTTGGCGATTATGGTTCCACTGGGGAGGAAAATTTGGGAAGTGCCAGCTTTGGCGATTATGGTTCCACTGGGGGAGGATTTGGTGATTTGGGCTAATGTCTCTTTGGCTGAAAGAGAATAGACTTGGGGTTTACTGCGGATATGCCAAAGGTCTGCTAAGGAGAGAGTTGGGCAACTACACATCTTGGGGATCATGGTTCCTGGCCATCCTTTAACAGAGAAACATGAAACTAATTAAAAACTTACAGGCGGACTTCCTTGGCGTCAGGAGTTGAAGTAACTCATGGCCAAAATAATTATTACTTTTGACTTCATTGAGGTTGTTTCGTAGAGTTGGTTGAGCTTGCCCGAGGTAAGATCTGGCAATGGTGTACACTTCGTTCTCCATAACTTTGTGTTTTCGTCCTTCTAAAAAACTCATTTTTAAGAAATTCTTTTTAGGCAAAACTTGTTTATTCATTCTAGTCATGAACACATGTGAGAAAAAGGGAAACTTTTTATTTATGAACAATAGATATGTACAGGTGACAACAATAATGCAAAAAATATGACAAGGTGCGAGGAATTGATGGCAAGGATGGAAGGGAAGGCCTTTTAGATCCTCCATCGATTTCCTGAGAGCGATAAGATTCCGGTCTTTTCCATGATTTCCTGCTTATCTTCTGATTTTGCTTTCGAGGGCGTGACTCAACAATGGCTTCGATGCCGTAGACCCATCCCCTTGTCTATGACTTGAAAAATTAGTGTTGCAGTGTTGAATCTATAGGGTGTGAATTTGTCTGGGCCGCTTTCTTGGGATTTTTGACCCCACCAATTGCTCTAACTTTTGCCTAGGTCGCTTTTTCAGGTTTTCAACCTAGCGAGCCCCCCCTTTTTTTCTTTTTTTTTCTTTTTTTTACGTGTAGTATCTTCTCACTACGTCCGCGTTTATAGGCATCGGTAGATCTTCCCCATCCATGTTGGCGAGTATGAGAGCACCTCCGGAAAAAGCCTTCTTCACGACATAAGGCCCTTCGTAGCTAGGAGTCCATTTGCCCCGGTGATCTTTATGCATCGACAAAACCTTCTTGAGCACCAAGTCTCCTTCTTGGAACTGTCGGGGTCGTACTTTCTTTTCAAACGCTCGCTTCATACGCCTTTGATATAGCTGACCATGGTAAAGGGCAGTCAGTCTTTTACTATCAATCAGATTTAATTGGTCATGTCGAGTCTGGATCCATTCAGTTTCAACCAGTTTGGCTTCCATGATTACTCAGAGGGAAGGAATCTCCACTTCAAAAGGCGGGACTGCTTCCATGCCATAAACTAAAGAGAATGGGGTTGCCCCAGTCGAGGTCCAGACTGAGGTACGGTACCCATGCAGAGCAAAAGGGAGCATTTCACTCCAATCCTTATAGGTTACCACCATTTTCTGTATTATCTTCTTGATATTCTTGTTGGCCACCTCGACCGCTCCATTCATTTTTGGCTGATACGGAGAGGAGTTATGGTGAGAGATCTTAAAGCTCTCACAAAGCTCTTTCATCATCTTATTGTTCAGATTTGTCCCATTATCCGTGATGATTTGACTTGGTAAGCCGTACCGACATATTAATTCACGTTTGATGAATTTGACAACAATACCTTTGGTTACATTAGTGTATGAAGCCGCCTCCACCCATTTTGTGAAGTAATCAATGGCGACCAAAATGAAACGATGGCCGTTTGAAGCCTTTGGTTCAATGGGACCAATGACATCCAGGCCCCACATCGAGAAGGGCCATGGTGCTGACAAAACATTCAGAGATGACGGGGGTGCATGAATATGATCAGCATATATTTGGCACTTATGACATTTCCGCGCGTAGATGAAGCAGTCCGTTTCCATGGTCATCCAAAAATAACCCGCCCTCAAGATTTTCCTTGACATGGCATGCCCATTGATGTGGGTTCCGAAAGATCCCTTGTTTATATCCCTCATGATTCTATTTGCTTCAGCGGTATCAATGCAGCGAAGAAGGATAGAATCATGGTTTCTCTTGTAAAGTACGTCGCCATTTAAGAAGAAACCCATGGCGAGCCGTCGTAGGGTTCTCTTGTCGTTTTCTATGGCATTGTCAGGGTATTCTTGCCTCTGGATATACCTCTTAATGTCGTGATACCAAGGTTTTCCATCCGATTGTTCTTTGACTACTTGGCAGTATACGGGCTCATGACGCCTTTCTACCTCGATGAGGGGGACGTCATAGTCATTGTTCACTTTGAACATTGAAGCGAGAGTGGCCAAAGCGTCAGCCATCTGATTATCTTCCCGAAGAACATGATGGAAAGAAATCTCTTCGAAATCTCTGATCATTTCCATAATGTGGGCGTGATAGGGGAGTAGCTTGCTATCTCTGGTTTCCCACTCACCTTTCAACTGGTGGATGACTAAAGCAGAGTCTCCATAGACTTCCAGTGTCCTTACTTTCATATCTAATGCCGCTTGGATCCCTAAGGAGCATGCCTCATATTCAGCGACATTGTTGGTACAATCAAAACATAGCCTGGTGCAGACAGGGATGAATTCTCTTTTTGGCGAAATCAAAATGGCCCTAATTTCGTGCCCTAAAGCATTAGAAGCTCCATCGAATCTTAAAATCCATTTGTCTTTGTTACCGCCTTCTTTTTCATCGGACAATGCCAGAATATCCTCGTCTGGGAAGTCGAATGGTATTGGTTGGTAATCACTTACGGGTTGATGGGCTAGGTAGTCAGCCAAAGCGCTTCCTTTTATGGCTTTCTGAGTGACATATGTTATGTCGTACTCAGTTAGCAGCACTTGCCATCGAGCAATCCTTCCAATCAGGGCTGGCTTCTCAAAGATGTACTTGATAGGATCCATCTTAGAAACTAGCCAGGTAGTGTGACTCAACATGTATTGCCTTAAGCACTTCGCAGCCCATGCTAACGCGCAACAAGTTCGTTCTAATACGGAGTATCACATTTCGCAATCAGTGAACTTTTTGCTTAGGTAATATATGACATGTTCTTTCTTCCCCATTTCATCGTGCTGACCCAATACGCAGCCCATGGACTCATCTAGTACCGTCATGTATAAAATCAGTGGTCTCCCAGGGGTTGGTGGTACCAATATTGGTGGTTCTTTCAAGTATTGCTTAATTTTCTCAAAATTCGTTTGGCAGTCCTCATTCCATTGCCCCAGTTGGTTCTTGCAGAGTAGCTTGAAGATCGGCTCGCAGGTCGATGTCAATTGTGAGATAAACCGAGCGATGTAGTTTAATCTTCCCAAGAAGGATCCACTTCAATTCCTTTCTTGCTTACAATGAAACCCAACAGCTTGCCTGACCTTGCGCCAAACGTGCACTTGGCAGGGTTCAATCTAAGCTTAAACCTTCTCAACCATTCAAACAGTTTCCTTAAGTCGCGGACATGATCTTCCGCAGTTCTGGATTTTGCAATGATATCATCCACATAGACCTCTATTTCCTTGTGCATCATATCGTGGAATAAAGTGACCATTGCTCTCTGATAGGTTGCCCCTGCGTTCTTCAAACCAAAGGACATTACTTTGTAACAGAAAGTACCCCAAAAAGTGACGAACGTGGTTTTTTCCATGTCTTCGGGCGCCATTTTAATCTGATTGTACCCAGAGAAACCATCCATGAAAGAGAAGATGGAGTGTTGGGCTGTGTTATCGACCAACATATCAATATGCGGCAGAGGAAAATCGTCCTTAGGGCTGGCCCTATTTAGATATCAATAGTCCACACACATCCGCACTTTTCCATCCTTCTTCGGGACCGGGACTATGTTGGCTACCCATTGTGGATATTTGGCTACGACCAAGAAACCGGCTTCGAATTGTTTTTTTGACCTCTTCCTTGATCCTGAGAAGCATTTCCGGTTTCATTCTCCGTAGCTTTTGCTTAACTGGTGGACACTCTGGTTTCAGAGGCAACCTATGTTCCACTATACTGTTATCCAACCCTGGCATATCCTGATATGACCAAGCAAACGCATCCTGAAATTCCCGGAGCAGTTCAATCAATTCATCTTGCTGGTTTTTACTCAGACAGGTACCTATCTTGATCATTTTATCTTCTCCTTCATCTCCAAGGTTGATGATTTTAATTTCCTCCTGATGTGGGCAGATCTCCTTATCCTCTTGTTCCAACAATCTCGTCAATTCAGATGAGGGTCCAAAGTCTTCCTCAATTTCCTCGTAGACGCAATCATTTGGATAAACAGGGTCATGAAATAAATACAGGTTTTCGTCGTTCTCAGGGAAATCATTTTTGGATCTGCATTCGGGTTATATTATAAAGTTAAAAGAGAAACAAACAAGTGAAAGGTTTAAGAAATAGAGAGTGCACAAAGATGAGGTGATGGGAAATAAAATGTGTTCATTGGTTTTCAAAAATAAAGTAAACAAGTTATGCCCTTGTTACAAAATGGGTCCCGGAGCCTTGGGCATAGCAAGGGGACCACCAAATTATGAAATACAGTGATTACTCTGATAGAACGTTAATGGTTGTAGGGAACTCCATGACTTCCCAATTGCTCAGCTCTTGATCTGGATGGCAAGCATATACCAGCTCCACATTGAGGTCAGGCTCGTTCTCAACCATGGCAACTTGATCCGGATATATCACTCTGGTGCTCTTGAAGCTCTGATAGAGATCACAGATAGGGATTCTCGCAGTGTTGATCTCTTGACCAGTAAGGCGAGCAACTCTCCTCCCCTTCTTTTCCTCTTCAATCCTTTTCATATCTGTCACAGTAGGCTTATATCCCAAACCATATCTGTTTTTATTTTCCGGGAGACTCACCGGTTGGGTTCTGCCTTCCAAATCCCATCCTAATCCTTTTCCGGGTTGGTACCCTTTCCGCAACATGTTCAGCGTCACCATTAGAGGTACGTTGGGGAAAGACACCTTTACAATGCTTGTTGTATTGGCAATCTCCAAGGCTTGGAAGGATGTTTCGAGGGCTTCCTCGGCGGCCTCAATGTATGGAGTGGATATGGGTTTGATGACCAAAAGGTCCTCCTCCCCAGAAACAGTTACCAACTTGTTATTGATGATGAATTTTAGTCTTTGATGCAGCATGGAGGGGACCACCCCCGCCGAGTGGATCCATGGTCGCCCTAATAAACAGCTGTAGGCGGGCACGATATCCATCACTTGGAAGAGTACTTGGAAAGTACAGGGTCCGACTTGTATAGGCAATTCGATTTCTCCTATGACTTCCCGACGTGTCCCATCGAAAGCCTGCACAACCATGGAGCTAGGTCTCATGTATGTCCCATCAAAAGGCAGTTTTGCCAATGTGGATTTTGGCATGACGTTCAGAGAAGATCCATTATCCACAAGTACTTTTGCCAGGATATAATCCCAACATTTCATAGAAATATGGAGGGCTTTGTTGTGCCCTCTTCCTTCAATAGGTACTTCCTCATCTGTGAAGGTCAAGTAATTGTTGGCAACGATATGCCCCACTATGCCCCCGAATTGTTCGACGGGTAAGTCATGCTTCACGTGTGCCTCACTCAACACCTTCATCAACGTGTTCCGATGTGGTTCGGAACTCATTAACAAAGACAACAGGGAAATTTTTGCAGGGGTGTGGTTCAATTGGTCCAATACCTGGTAGTCACTATGGCGAATAAACTTCAGAAATTCCTGGGCTTCCTCTTCAGTCACAGCCCCCTTTGTTTTGCCAGAGGCTACTTCTTTCCCAGTTTTTCCTTCTCTGGTAGCCTTGCCTTGTTTGGGCTCAGGTGGCATATATACCCTTCCACTCCGTGTCATTCTTCCCACTCCGGCTATATTTGTAATAGAGGAGGATGGCATAGAGTTGACCGCCTCTGGATTAGTGACGACCACATCTGTATTGTACCTCCATGGCATAGCGTGGGAACTCTGGAAGGGGAAAGGGGTTGGTGCCCTTACCGTGAAGACAGTCTTGGCAGGAGCCGAAGCCGCTGGCGTATCCTTGTTATAGTATACGACCAGGGGTTTCAGAACTCGTGCCTTACCCTGTCCCTGTACCATATTTATTCATCCTTCACGGTGCCTGTAGACCTCTATGACTCGAGCATTCATGAGTCTTTGAAGGGTTTCCTGGAAGCCCCTTCGCTTTGTGGACTGGAGGTCATTATACTCTTCATCCCATGACCCTTCTATTAATCCCACTTTCAGCATATGGGAGTGTATTGTTTCCAAAGGCATTTGGATGTCCTCTACTTTGGAAATGCATTCTTCATCCCCCTCTATAGCGTTGACATCCGGTCCTTTATGGTTTGGAAGGGGATTGGTTGTCACACTTGGGCTCCCTTCTTTAAAGCTTATCCAGTCGGCCCGGATTAGGTCCCTTACCTTAAACTTCAGTGCCAGGCAGTTCTCAGTAGAATGTCCCGGTGCACCAGTGTGGTAATCACACCGTGCATTCGGGTCATACCCTCTAGGATATGGCAGCTGAAGTGGCTTTAGAGGGCATGGCACTACCATCGTGTTTTCGATGAGGTAAGGGAGAAGCTCTGTGTAAGAGATGGGAATCAGATCAAATTGCGGTGGGGCACGGTCAATGTTTTGCCTTCTCTGATTTGGATTCGGTGGGTTCATTTATGGCTGTTGGTACGGTGCTTGTGGTGGTTGATATGGTGCCTGTAGTGGTACAGGCGGTCGCATGACAGGCGGGCGGAAATGTGGTGGATATGGTGTTTGAACGGCAGCCACATATGGATGTGGTGTATTATGATAGGTTGATGGAAAGGCGACCGGGGTGGGTGGCCTCAGCTGGTTTCTTCTCTGATTATGGGAGATTAGGTTAGTCTCTCCCTCTCTTCTCTTCCCTTCCCCATGGGAGGGTCTTCTTGCTGCATTAACCCCAGCTGGACCTCGGGTGGTCTTCCCTGTCCGGAGGCCATTCTCTATTCTTTCTCCGATAGTGACGATATCGGAGAAGTGGGATGAAATACTTCCAATCATCTTGTCATAGAATGGCGATTGGAGTGTGTCAATAAATGTCGAGATCACCTCTTTCTCAGACAGAGGTGGGTCAACTTGCGCTGCTACTTCACGCCACCGTTGGGCGTATTCTTTGAACGTCTCGTTGTCTTTCTTGGACATGTTCTGCAATTGTACTCTATCTGGCGCCATGTCCAAATTGTACTTATACTGTTGTATGAAAGCATCTGCCAGATCCTCCCAACAGCGTATACGAGATCGTTCAAGATGGTTGTACCAAGTCAGAGGTGCTCCAGCCAAACTATCTTGGAAATAATGGATGAGCAGAGGGTCGTTGGAGGCATATGAAGCCATCTTCCGGCAGTACATGGTAAGATGGTTTTTCGGACATGTCAGCCCCTGATACTTATCAAATTCAGGCATTTTGAATTTGGGAGGAATAACAACGTCAGGAATTAGACAGAGTTGTGCAGCACTGCCTAATCCAAATCGATTCATTCCATCCATTTCTCTTAAACGCCTTTCCAAGAACTCTAATCTTCCCTCCTGGGTAGCGGCAGTGGCAGTACTTGGACCTGTAACGACATAGTGACTAGCACTCCTGACTGGTCGGTCAACATGTGCCGGGCTCTCATTCGGAATTGAGGCTTGGTGTCCAGTTGTGGCTTGGGCAGCTTGTGGTTGTTCAGCCTGTGCATGGACCGGAATCATTTGAGGATTCCGGACAGGTGGGATGTTTGGTTGAGCCGTGTGAAGGATTGTTTCCTGATAATCCGGCTCCTCTTGGAGTGGTGGGACATAGACCGGGGGTAACCCATACTGTGGGAAGGGTATGATATTCCCTTCTTCATCAACAAAACTGTGTTGTTGAACATG
Organism: Clitoria ternatea; assembly: GCA_037962975.1. Taxonomy (NCBI): domain Eukaryota; kingdom Viridiplantae; phylum Streptophyta; class Magnoliopsida; order Fabales; family Fabaceae; genus Clitoria; species Clitoria ternatea. The sequence goes on along the minus strand of CM075670.1, from coordinate 96,039,891 downwards.
GGCAGGGTTCGACTTACCAAGGTGAACGGTAACGGTAGGCCTTGCAGGGTTTGAGCTCGGTCCTCCAGCATGACCTTGAGCGTGTCGGGGAATGGGAGGTTGCTACCTAGCATTTTCAACTTCCGCTAAAGAATCCCTTTCTGCGATTCTCATTTTGAACATCTTGGCCATTTCAGCCATTTGTTCTTTCAACTGATTAACCTCAGCTCTCAAATTCTCATTTTCTTGTTCCATATCGGCCATGAGTTTCTTTTTGAGCCTGGTCACGTAGGGGTGCTTGCCCGTAGTGTCTAAAGAATCACGACAAACGGTTAGAAAAATAAAGGGAACAGTTAAAGAAGATAAAACAAAAATAAATGGGCATACGCGGGATACAATTCCAAATTTGACACGTATTCCTTAACCTTTCCCCAGAACGTCGTGTTCAAAAGTACTCGGTATAACAGTAGATCGGAAATTAACATGAGACAACTTGTGGAGATGAAAAGAACTTCACAATTTTATTTCTCCAAATGATACAATGTTGCTAGAAAGATTCAGATTACAAAACTTTAGCCACTCCTGGCTCGGGCAATCATGGCCCTCATTTTACAAAGTCTTTCCTGGCAATAGCATAGAAATGATGATATCTCTTTGGGAGTGGACAGGGGATTGACCATGCCTTCGGCTTGCTTCAACATTGAGGGAAAATCTTCCAGGACTCCATTGGCTAAGTAAGCCAATTTAGCGAAACGATCCATCCATGAATGAATAATTCCGTCACTTCGGGCCAACTCCATCCTCAGAGCCTGTCTAGTCTCCTGGCAACATCGTTCAGCATTCAAGGCTTTTTTATGCTCTGTGTTTATTTCTTGTTCGCAGGCATTTATTACTTCCTCTAGCTGTAGTTCCAATCTATGGACCTGGGTTTGTAACATCTCTTTCTGCACCAAAACCTCCTTTTCCTTCTCCTTGGATTGTACCAGCATGTCCTTCAAAATTTGTTTTTCGGCCAATACAGCATCGCTCTGCTGACCCTTCATCTTTAACTGCGAATTGGCCGCCTGAAGGCATTGATCTTGTTTTATTCTGTAATCTTCATCAATCTTTCTCTTTTTCCGAATTTCTTCCATAGCATGCCTTCCTTCAAAATTCTCTTTCCTATGGAGGGCGCACTCTTGTTGGCACTTCAGGAGGTCTTCTTCCAGTTTTTGATTCCTTGCCTTCAGCTCTTCTATTTGGGCTTTTAGCGATATGGTAACCTTGTCTTCCATGATGCACGGCGGAGGGACTGTGTCCACGGGTTGGTATGAAGGGCCCTTGAAAGGCAATTTCGCAATGGACACTCTGTTTATCACCCATTCAAAGTATTCAGCCCCCACAGCATGGCTTCGTGCTCCCAGTTCCTTGCCCATCCTATGGACTTTCTTCCAAGCGTCGGCTATATTCTGAACAGTGGAAGTATAATTTCCTTTCATATAATACACAATGAAAGGAGTGAGCAGCTCTCCGTTCGGTGGCCCAAGTAGAGGATAAGCCAACTGACATTTTGCAATAACAGGATTATAATTGATGCACCCTTCCGTACCCATCAAAGGAACATTTGGATATTCTCCACAGCTATAGATGATTGACTCGACTTCTAGCCACTGAGGATACCATCTTACCCTTTTAGCTGTGAGGCCCACGAGGTGATTAGCCCACTCGCGCCAATTCTTCGCTGCCAACTGACACAATTTCAAATCAGAGATCGGACACTCGACTTTGTATAGCTGATGAAAAGCGTGGGATGTGAGCCACACATATAGAACAGGTAAACAGCAAATAATCCTCTTTCCACCTTGTGTGTGGCAGAAATCCAGGGAGCAATACACATTGGCCAATACAGCTGTGACAGGATTCTCGAGCCTGTGTTTGCGAGCAGTGAGACTCCTATAGCATCATAATCCACATAGTTGTCTAGGTTAGGGAACAAGACAACCCCATAGATAGTGAGAGCCAAGGCATCCGTGAAGGTTTCCCATTCTCCCTTTTCTGCCAGGATATGCATATGTTTTTCCAGAAATTCCCTAGTAAACCCGGGAACTCGATTTCTGTTCATTTGTGCATTTCTTAACATTTCAGGAGGGGCTTTCAAAATGCGTGCGATAGAAGCGACTGATGCTTGATGATCCAGATGACGATAAGGAATCTGTCCCTCCACCGGTATCCCCAATATTCGTTCAAACTCTTCTATGGAGGGTGCCAACTGAAAGTCTTAGAAAGTAAAGCAGCGGAGGGGTGGGTCATAGAATTGAGCCAGAGCCGTAATTGCTTCAGTTTGGACTTCCACTTCTAAAAGTTTCAGGATCTTCCCATATTTCCTTGTGAAAGTCATTCTTTGAGTCAAATTCAATTTCCTCCCTAGTGCTTGTAGACTATCAGTATCGACCTTTCTAGCCTTGAGGTGCAATAACTTCTTTAATTCAGTCATCTCCACACCACAATTACCGTGTCCCATGTTAACTTCATACTGACTCAGAAATACCGTCAAATTCGGAATCGTTCCCTGCGAACATCAAGACAAAGAAAGGAATCAGCTATTATTGCATTTCGAAATCCATGTTTCCCCAAGGATCTGATGTAAAGTAAAAATATTTTTTGTTTTTTTTTTGGGAAACATTGATTTCCAAAACTCACGTGAGCCCAAGCTGTCAAAAGTCATATATTTTCTTAATCGTCATTGATGCCCCAGTTAAAGGGACACAAAAAATGATTTTGTTTTTTTTTCGACGATTAGGAAAACTTACGACTATGAACTCAGAGGTATATGGTCAAAAAGAGGATTATCTATTCACCCGAAGAAAAATGAGTCATTATTTCGAAAATTAAGCAAACCTACAGGTGGTAGATAATTCATTTTTTTTAATAAAAGGGAAAGCAAAAATGACATAAGGTGAAGTAAAGATTGCCCTTTTGTGGCCTGGGTCGGGTTTTGTTAAAAGTCTTTTCTAGGCCCTATGGCTTGTCTAAAAGTGACTCTCCACACCGGGTGGCTTCCACTAGATATTTAGAAGGTCACCAGAGCCAAGATCCTACCCAAGACAGGGACGCAAACAGTGGGGAATCCACTAGGTGCGTATATCACGAGAGGTCAAACTCTGGTTGGGGTTCTCACGAACACCGGATGGGAAGTACATCCCATACGATTCCGTTACCAACCCCTCCTAACTTAAGCATCATTTGGGCCCAGGTATAGGGCGCCACTCATAAGTGTGTGCAAGTAATTGTGAGTGTAGTGTGTGGAAGGGCATTCAATACCTTTTACCTTACCCCATTCTGCACAGAGAACAAACACAGAACAAATATACACAGTCGTCTACCCTAGGGTTCAATGATTGCAGAAAAGTAACATAGTCCTCTACCCTAGGGTTCAACAAACATGCAAACATAGACAATGAAACGAATAACAAGATACAATTAAAACAAGAACAAACATTTACAACAATTAACAGAAAATAAAACAAGGGGAAGAAATCCAAGCTAACAAAGGCTATATATAAAAAATGCGCTTTCAACCAAACTGGCCTGACTCTCTTAAGTGTCCCCAGTGGAGTCGCCATCTGTCGCAACCTGGATCGTGACGGCGCGGCCGACCCTCGAGATGATTTTCGTTCCGAAAAGGAAAACAGGGAGTCGCCACCAACATTTTTATCCATAGGAAAAACATTGGAAAAAACTAAGTTCAGTAAAGCACTGGTTTAAAAATAAGATTCAAGTTCGGGAGTCGGTTCGAGTAGGGAAGGTATTAGCACCCTACATCGCCTGTCAAAAACAGTACCAAGATCGAAAGCGCGCTACATAAATAGCCTTACAAAAGATGTTTTATTTCTTCCCTTTTATTGTTGTACTTTGTGTAAAAATAGAAGGAAATGGAAGGAATTAACTGAACAAACATAAAGTGTAGGTCAACAGGACGTCGCATCCAAATTAACCTCGGCTTTGATTTTAAAAAAACAGAGAAAAGGAGGGATGCTAACAAGACGTCGCGTCTAAATTAGTCATCCTTTAATCACATACGGGGTTAGAAACGTGAAGGGGATAAACGGGACGTCTCATCCCAGGTATCCCGTTCCTCATGGGAAAATCAATAAGACGTCACGTCTAAATTGATTTTCATGGAATTTAATCAAGACACGGGGTCAGAGATTGGGAAGGGGATAAGTGGGACGTCTCGTCCCAAGTATCCCGTTCCTTATGGGAAACTCAACAAGACGTCACGTCTAAATTGATTTTCATGGAATTTGATCAAAACACGGGGTCAAAGATGGGAAGGGGATAAGCGGGACGTCTAGTCCTAAGTATCCCGTTCCTTATGGGAAAATCAACAAGACGTCACGTCTAAATTGATTTTCATGGGAGTGATGAAGGGCGATTACAAAGGAAACGTAAAGAAAATAAAATAGGAATGAAATGGAAAAGGTGGGGATAAAAAAATTGGGATTGGGGCCGACAGGATTTAAAGTCCTGCTCCTACGTATTCTTGAGTTACCAAGAAATCAGGGTTACGTAGTTCTTTGGTGATGTTTTTTTTAGGAAGAGGTTAAAAGATTAATGGCGGATGATGTTTCTTTTAGGCAACTCTGAATGTGAAACACTTCTTTTTTGTTATTTATTTATTACGAACCTAGGAAGGGGTAAAAAAGAAAGAAAAGAAAATAACAGAAATTTATTTAAGTGGAAAAAATGGAAAAACCGAGTAAAAATGGCAAAAACCGAGTAAAAAAAAGAAAACTGAGTGAAAAAAATGAAAATACTGAATAAAAATGAAAATACCAAGTGGAAATGAAAATACCGAGTGAAAATGAAAATACCAAGTGAAAATGAAAATACCGAGTGAAAATGAAAATACCGAGTGAAAGTGGGAGACCGAGTGATGGAGTAGGAGAGATGGACTCCGGTGTGACGAGAGAACAGGACGCTGAATAGTGAGGTGTGAAGGGATGATGTGCTGGACGGTGTGGGTGTTTGAGGGGAGTTGGGACGGTATTGGTTGAAAGGAAGGAGTTTTTGTATTGGTGGAGGAGAGATGACAATTGGACGATGGAGAGAGGAAAGAGGAGAAGGTATGGTGAGGGTGTTGGGTCGTGTGGTGAGACGAAGAGGTTTTGAGATTGGAGAGAATAAAGGCAGAGTTTCAGTTCCAAGGTGAAAGGATTCAACCCCCTGAGCCTCTTCAGCCAGGGCATTTATAGGGGGTCCAAGACATAGGATGAGTGCTTTGACAGCACGAGTCTCCACTCACCCATGCGCCTAGTGGAGATAGCCTGGCTGTTAAAATAATGGGGGGACAGCGGCTGGTGGAGAATTTTTAATTTCTCCATTTTTGCCCCCTTGTCTGCCACTCCCAGGATTCCTGGATCCACTGGAATCGTGGGAATCCAAATCAGCACGTTCAATCCGAGAGAGCATGGTGGAAATCCGAGAGGGGATGGCTCAGATTGGCCTCTCAGTCAGCATTCATCCATAGTGGAAGTCGATTCTGAGAGGAATGACTTTTTTCAATAGAAAACTGAGTGAAAATCTATCTTTTCCAAGTGCGAATCAACCTACAACAGACCGAGTGCGAATACTTCTATAGAAGACTGAGCGGGAATCCTACATGCTGAGTGAGAATCCTTCTAAGAGGAATGAATGCCTTCCTATAGAGAGCTGAGTGAGAATCAATCCGAGAGGAATTCTCCTATGGAAAGCTGAGTGGAAACTTTGCTCGGTCTTAAGTTGCTGTGAGGAGAGAAATTCTGGTTGGAACACTCAATCGGACCGAGTGAAAAGTGACTCAGAATTGGTACAAATGATTCAATCAGTCCTGATTGAAGGATGTCTTGGTATTGGTGCACATGATTCAATCGGGCTTTTTGATTGATTTAGTCAGGAATGTCTAAAAGTCCTTTTTAATTGACTCAATCGGTACTTCAGAAATATTCAATCATATAGTAAGTTTCACTCGAAATTCTCTTGATCAAAAGTATTTGGTTTAGATCTTATTTCTGTTTGAAGCATTCACTCGGAATCACTTCAATTGGAGGTGTGCTACTCGGATCTTGTCTCTGCTTGGAACATTCACTCGGAATGTCTTCAAAAGTGACACTCAAAACTTCACTGCTTGAAGGTTTTACTCGGAACTGACCTCGGGAGTCAGATTTTCCTTCACTCAGAATCTAGAACTCGGGTTCCATAATCCACCTGGTGCAATCACTCGGAAGTGGGTTTTTTAACCTCCCGATCTGAATGGTCTCAATCGTCGATTGACCCTTGGATGTGCTTACTCGGGTATTGGGATTGTTTTCAACCAGAGTCGGCCTTTACACTTCAATCAGAAGGGTCTCAATCAATAATTGACTCTCAAATATGCTCACTCAGGTGTTTTCACTCGGAGACATCCTTTTCACTTCGATTAGAATTGAGAATTCGAGAATCTGACCACTCGTAGACGGTCTTTTCTCCTCTCAGAACTTGGAACTCAGCTTCAATCTACCGAGTGCATTCATTCGGAATCCGACCTCATATTTCAGTCAGAATGTTTCAATCGACAATCCATTCAGATGTGTTCATTGGAGTCGGACTCAAAATGACACTTTTAGAGAATCTGGGCCGAAAGAAGTTCATTACCCGGTCGGACATTTACTCGTTTGACCATGTTTTCTTTCAAATATATCACTCGGCTTGCCTGACAATCATCTTGAATTAGGAACTAATTGTCTACAAAGAGTACTCATCTTGAATCAGAGTGGTATCAAACGGGAAAGTTCCACCCGGAAACACTTGTGCCTAGAAAAGGGGACCTGTCCTCAAGTCAGACTTGCAATCGGTAATCCTTTACTCGGTATTTGTTCACAGTCAGTCCCTTTTCTCTCGAAATGCATTTGATAGGGAACCATCCACTCGGTTTTACCTCCAATCTGAGTCATTTCACTCGGATTTTCCCCTAACAGGTCATACTCCACTCGGCAATGCTCTAATTTGAGTCATTTCACTCGGATTTGCCTCTAACAGGTCCATATTCCACTCGAAAATGCTTCTATCAGAGTCATCTTACTCGGATCTGATCATTTTTGAGTCATTCTACTCGGATTTGATCATTTTTTGAGTCATTCCACTCGGATTTAATCATTCTAAGTTGGAATGCAGTATAAAAGAAGATTCTTTCCACTTGGACCAGACCAAAAGAGGTGTTCACACTCTTCCACGTATTGATGATCTATTGGATCAATTGAAAGGTGTTGTTGTATTTTCAAAGATCGATTTGTGTTCTGGATATCACCAAATTCGAGTGAAGACCGAAGATATTCCGAAGACTACTTTTTGAACGCGATATGGACACTATGTGTACGTAGTGATGCCATTTGGGGTGACGAATGCTCCTACGATTTTCATGAGTTACATGAATCGCATCTTTCATGAATATCTTGATCAATTCATTATGGTGTTTATCGATGATATTTTTGTGTACTCCAAGAGTCATGAAGAGCATGAAAGACATCTTCGTCTTGTATTGACCATTCTTCACGAGAAAGAGTTGTATGCGAAGCTCTCCAAGTGTGAATTTTGGCTGTCTGAAGTCCAATTTCTTGGATATGTTATCTTAAAAGATGGAGTTGCCGTGGATAGATCGAAAGTTAAAGCTGTAATGGCTTGGGAAAGACCAACGTCTGTGTCGGAGATAAAAAGTTTTCTTGGTCTTGCCGGTTACTACCGGAGGTTCATTAAAGGGTTTTCCCATTTGGCTTTACCACTGACGAATTTGACTCGTAAGAATCAATCTTTTGTGTGGACCTGTGAATATGAAGAAAGTTTCCAAGAGTTGAAGTTAAGACTTACTACTGCCCCAGTGTTAGCATTGCCTGATTTGACAGATGAATTTGTAGTGTATAGTGATGCATCTAAACTTGGTCTGGGTTGTGTGTTGATGCAGAAGAAGCGCGTGATAGCCTCTGCGTCGAGATAATTATGACCGCATGAGGTTAACTATCCTACTCACGATCTGGAATTGGCGGCGGTGATGTTTGCATTGAAGTTGTGGCGACACTACTTGTATGGTTCGAAGTTTGTGGTCTTCAACGACCACAAGAGTCTTAAGTAACTTTTCTATCAGAAAGAACTGAATATGCGCCAAAGACGATGGATGGAGTTTCTAAAAGACTATGAGTTTGAATTGAGGTATCATCCCGGAAAGGCTAATGTGGTTGTTGATGCTTTAAGTCGGAAGTCGTTGCATATTTCTATGATGATGGCGAAGGAGATGGAGTTGATTGAACAATTTAGAGATTTGAATGTAGGCGTGGAGACCTACACTCCCAAGAAAATGGCATTGGAGATGTTGAAAGTCACAAATGAGTTTCTGGAATACGTAAAGGTTCAATAACTGAAGGATGGGTATCTTAATGAGATGAAGAAAACCTAAGAGAAAGGGAAGAATTTGTTTTTAGTAGAAGGTCAAGATGGCATTTGACGTGTGAAGGGCCGAATTTATGTTCCCTCAAGTGGTGATGTAAGAAAATGTGTGCTTGAGGAAGCTCACAAAAGCATATTGAGCATTTATCCTGGTTCTACCAAAATGTATCAAGATCTGAAGGAGAATTTTTAGTGGCCCGGTATGAAGCGTGATGTGGCGAACTTTGTGGCGTCTTGCCTTGTTTGTCAGAAGGCTAAGATCAAACATCAAAGACCATCTGGTTATTTGAGACCGTTAGAGATCCCTGTTTGGAAATGGGATAGTATAGCTATGGATTTTGTTTTTGGACTACCCAGAACTCGTGCTGGAAATGATGCTATATGGGTTATTATGGACCGATTGACGAAGTGTTCTCACTTCTTACCCATAAATATGAAGAGTTCTTTGAAGAAATTGGCACAAATATATATAAAGGAGATTGTTAGACTGCATGGTGTGCCGTCTAGTATCATATCCGACCGTGACCCTCGGTTTAGTTCTCGTTTTGGGAAGTTTGCATGATGAGTTGGGTTCTAAGCTAAAACTTAGTTCCGCGTATCATCCTCAAACCGACGGACAATCCGAAAGGACAATACAAAGTCTAGAAGATTTGTTGAGAGCTTGTGTCCTTGAACATTGTGGATGTTGGGAGAGATTCCTACCATTGATTGAATTCACATACAACAATAGCTTCCATTCTAGCATTGGCATGGCACCGTACGAGGCATTGTATGGAAGGAAGTGTAGAACTCCCTTGTGTTAGCTTGAAGTTGGAGAGAATTTGGCCTTAGGGCCGGAGATTATTCAAGAGACTACGGAGCAAATTAAGAAGATACAAGAGAATATGAAGATTGTTCAAGACAGACAAAAGAGTTATTATGACAAGAGGCATAAACCACTTGAGTTTCAAGTTGGTGATCATGTATTTCTGAAGGACTCACGCGATAAAGGAATTGGAAGGGTGTTGAAAAGTGGAAAGTTGAGCCCTGGATTTATCGGACCTTACGAGGTGTTGGAGCGGATTAGTGACATTGCTTATCGGATAGCACTCCCTCCGCATCTTGCTAATCTACACAACGTGTTCCACGTGTTGCAGTTGAGAAAATATGTCCATGATCCCCTACACGTGATTCCTATGGACGAGATTGATATGCGAGATGATTTATCTATTCCTCCTGTTTCTGTTCGCATCGTCGAGCATTCCGTGAAGAAATTACAGAACAAGTTGGTACCCTTGGTGAAGGTCGCTTGGAAACATGGAAGTGTGGAGACCTTTACATGGGAACGTGAGGACAACATCAGAAAACGGTATCCCGACGTGTTCGAATCCGGTAAGTTAAATTTCGAGGACGAAATTTTCTTTTTGGAGGGGTGGATTGTAACATCCCAAAATTTTAAAATAGAGGATTAATTAAGGAAAATAAATATTGACAAATCTAATATGAATTATTTAATGTCCTAATATATTGAAAATAATTAAATTAAGAATTTTGGGAATTGTTGGTGAATTATGGAGACCGGTTAAGCTGAAAATAAGCCCGGTTGAGATGTGGGTGTCGAACCAAGTATCTCTAATTGAGATGATATTGGTCAGGGCTGTTAAGAATAATATTGGGAATCCGAATGTGTGTTCGGAATAATTTTTAGATGAAGTATTAAGCCCGAATGGAGAGCCTGTTAGTGGTAAAACGATGAAATTCTAATGAATGGAAATAGAAGTAAATCAAAAACCCATTTCTCCTCTTATTATTTTCGTGTGCATGCTGAATGAAATAGGGAAAAACACTCCACTTCTTCTTCTCTTTATTTTCTTCTTCACTTCTTCTTCTCATCTTCTTCCTCCTCTCAAATCCTAAACTAAGGTGGTGAACCCTCTCCTCCTCCCTCATTTTCGTCCTTAGGCAAGCTAGGAGGTTGAAGCTTTCTCCTTCTTCTTCTCCTCATTTTCATGCATCCTTCTCTTCCCCTTGAAAACCCACTTTGTTTTGGGTGTGAGGTAAGCTATACTCACTTTCTTGTTGAGTTTTGGCTATGGGTATGTGTCATTATGTGTTGGGAGAGTAAAGCATGTACATGGGTATTTATTAGGAGCAATGAATGCTTGAACCCTAAGGTGGGTGGTTATAAATGTGAGTATTTATGAGGAGATAATGGTGGTTGGTACATTAATGATGGTGGAAAGTGAAGATTGATGAGGTATTGATGAGAGTTTTTGGATTTTGAGAAAATCCTAACTTTGAAATTTGGGGGAAAATAGTTAATGTTGATTTAAGATTATGTGTTATGAAGAAATGTATGATATTAAGAAATATGAATGTTAGTAGATAGAGTTTTGTGAAGCTTGGGGCTAGGATTGTCTTGTAACCCTTGAACTTAATGATGGTGGTTTAATGGGAAGGAATTCCCGAAGCCTAATAAAGGATAAAAATGGTATCTACAACATGTCTAGCACATGTTGTGAAATTATAGATATGAATGTGACTAAATAGAATTGAATTGATGACTTGAGTAGTTGATTGATTGAGGTTTTACATAAATATTGATGTAGGACCTATTCCGAACGACGAGGCAGGAACGTCTTATCAATCGGAATTCTTCTCTTGAGGTAGGAGAGGAGTCTTATGTTCTAAATGCGTGAATTTGAATGTTATTTGATTGTGGTATGTATTGTCATGCATGTTAGCCTTGCTTGAATGTTGTGAAAAATAATAATGTGGTGTATGATGTAGATGATGTGTTTGGCAACATGCTTTGAATGCATTTAGAAGAAATTTTGATGTGTGGTGTGGTGGCATGGATTGTTTGATGAATGTGTGGTTAGATAAATATATGTCCACCGAGAAAGCATAATAAATGCTAATGATTTTGATGGAGAATAAATTGTATTCTTGTATGGTATTAAAGTGGAAAGATGTTATTGATAACTATTGAGAACGCCACACAAAGATTCAAATTAATGAGAATAACCAACAAGATCAAATCCATTAAAAACCTTGTGGTGGTGTTGGTGACGATGATGATGAATGATGAGTGGCATAAATAGGATGCATAGAGTGAGGAATGCATATGATTTGCATTTGCATTCATGACATACTCTATAGCTGCTGGTGTTGGAATTTTAGGGGATTCCTCCGGTTGGCACAGTTGGAGGGCGGCTCTGTGCACGAGCGAATTATATTTCCCCTGTGACTCGGTGTGTAAGTCACGAAGCTGCCCATGTTGTGCTACGGGGAGCCGCATGTGGTTGACCCTTGTGGGGGGTGGCTCTTGATGAGTAGGTGTCTCTGGTGGTCCTTGTGATCACAGCTGCCATGATATATCTCATGGTTGGCCCACAACACCATATGTTGAATATGTTGTATACCGCGGATCATGGTGAAATGATCAGGTGTTGCAAGATGGGCGATGCGATTTGGTACCAGTAAAACAATTGGTGAATGCATGCAATTTATTCAATAAGTGTACATATTTTACTACTGCATTAGGGGTATGGTTAGATAGCCATGCTTGAATCCCACATTCGGTGTTGTAATCCTACAGTCAGATCTGTAATTGTTGAAATATCCCTTTGTGCATATGCATTAGCTTAAGAGCATTTGCATATAGCAAGGAGGTATGCCAAAGTGTTGAGATATGATGATGGATGTGATGAGGTTGTAAAAATATATTGTAAGACAACATAAAAGATATGAATACCAAATAATGGTTGTGTGATAGTTCAATTGTTGAGGAACATGATTATGTATGTGCTTGTGTACTTTGTTGGAATTGCGTTGTTATTTATGATGAATATATGATGGAATTGTGATGGTATATGGTATGGTGAATGTTATGGATATGCAAAGTATACATGTATAGAGGCATATATATATATATATATATATATATATATATATGTACATAATCACTTGGTATTCATATTCATTTCTTTGGAATGTGGACTCACTCTCCCCTGTTGTCTATTTTTAGACTTATGATGCAGGGTATTCATGGAAAGGAGTTGACATTTTGAAGTACACTTAGCTTGAGGAGGTAAATAGTGGTGTAGGAAGTGCCTTGGCTGGCGAGGTCTAGATTTTGTATAGCATGCTTTGTATATGGATGTTTATTTTAATATCTAGAATGGTGGTATATGATTTTGGTGGTCATAGAGGAAAATTGGATCTTGGTGTATGTCCAATTTTCATTTATGACCCAAGGATGTAAGTTGATGAATTATGATGATTGATGATGTTAATTCTAATGAATGAATGGTGTGTATTGTGTTTTGTACCATATTATGGAGTTGGTGAACTAATGATGGTTTCAAATTTTATGCATTGGGTGAAATGGTAGTTGGATGAGATTATAATTACATGTTGGAGGGGATATAATGCATTAAATAAGGTTAATCTAGCATGAATTATAACTTGGTATGCCATGTTGGGAGAATTTTCCGTTTCTGCATAAGTTCTGCAGAACTCGCTCAAGCGAGTGAGAATCTCGCTCGAGCGAGAATCGCGCTCGAGCGAAATTGTTATGAAACAGGGTTTTGGCTTCTGGCCTGATTTCACCCGAGCGGGTGTCTATCTCGCCCAAGCGAGATTGTCATAGAATCAGAGGTTAGCCTCTGGACTATTTTCGCTTAGGCAGAGCGGTGGTCGCCCAAGCGAGGAAGGAGGGAAATTGATACTGGATGATTTTTGCCCAGGCGAGAGATGCCTCGCCCAAGAAAAAATTGGCCAGAGAGTTGCCAATGTTTCTGGAGCAATCTCGCTTAAGCGGGACCTATTCCGCTCAAGCGAGATTGATATCTGATGCATACCTCCTCTCTTCGCTCAAGCGTCTCGTCGGCTCGCTCAAGGTTTTCTTTTGCATTTCACTTAAGCGAGACAGGGCTCGCTCAAGCGAGATGAGCCCCTGATGTTGAAACCTTTCATTCGCTCAGCCTTTCTCAGCGTCGCCCAAGCGTGCCCACGCTGGCTCGCTCAAGCGAATTGATTCTCGCTTGAGCGAGAGTCACCCTGATGCTCATTTATTTGTTTTCAGATAAACCTTTGTTTTTCATGCATTAAATTCTTATCATGCATCACTTTAAGGGTGTTATTGGGTACGTTGTGAATCATGGAACTCTATGAAATTACTTCTCTCAATTTCAATTATACAACCATCAATTTAAATAAATTCTTTCGCTGTTTTTAATTGGACAATTATTATTGAATCATATTTTTAACTACCCTCTCATATCTTTATATATGGGAGTGGTATATCATAGATCCAGGTGTCATACAGATAGCTTCACCACTTATTTTCTTTCCATTGAATTATGACTTATAAAAACGCAAAAAATTTCCCCGTATTTCCGGGGGCGTCACAAGCTCCATGGGGAAATACATTAGTAACAATGAAAGGTCCTTCCCATTTGGAGCGCAATTTTCCGGCCATCAGTTTCAACTGGGAATTAAACAGTAGCACTTTCTGTCCAGCAGTAAAATCCTTTCTAGCTATTGAGCTATCATGGAATTTCTTTGTTTTCTCCGTATAGAACTTTGAGTTCTCATAAGCTGCCAAACAGATCTCATCAAGCTCATTCAGTTGTAATTTTCTTTCTTCACCTGCTTGATCAAGTGATAAGTTGCAAGCTTTTACAGCCCAATAAGCACGATGTTCAATCTCCACTGGAAGATGACATGCTTTACCAAAAACAATTCTATAGGGAGACATTCCTATAGGTGCCTTAAAAGCTATTCTATATTCCCAAAGAGCATTATCCAGTTTCCTGCTCCAATCTTTTCTGTTAGGTTGTACTATCTTTTCCAGGATTCTTTTGATTTCTCTGTTAGAGACTTCTGCTTGTCCATTGGTTTGGGGGTGATATGGAGTAGAGATTCTGTGAATAACCCCATACTTTCTGAGCATTGCTTGCATGGTCCTGTTGTATAAGTGTGTTCCTTGATCACTAATAATTGCTCTCGGGATGCCAAACCTGCAAAAAATTTGAGATCTAACAAAATCTACAACAACTCGAGTATCATTAGTTCTAGTGGCTTTAGCTTCCACCCATTTAGAAACATAATCTACAGCCAATAAAATGTAAGTAAAACCAAAGGATGGAGGAAATGGACCCATAAAATCAATGCCCCAAACATCAAATACTTCACAAAACAACATAGGTTGCTGAGGTATTTGTTGTTTCCGTGTGATAGCATTACTAGCTCTTTGGCATTCCTCACAGGTGTTACAAATTCTCCATGCATCCTTAAAAATGGTGGGCCAGTATAAACCAGAGTCCAATACCTTCCTTGCTGTTCTTTGTGGACCAAAATGTCCACCAACTGGTGAAGCATGGCGGAATTGAAGAACTGATTCTATCTCATCATCGGGAATGCATCTATGAATTACCTGATCATTACATAATTTCCACAAATATGGGTCATCCCATATATAATAGTTTGCATCACTTTTTAATTTTGAAATTTGGTTCCTGGGTGCATATGGTGGAAAAATAGAAGCAACAAGATAATTTACAATGTTAGCAAACCAAGGTGTATTAAAAGAGTTAGAAATACTCATGAGGCGTTCATCGGGAAAATGGTCCTGAATAGGTGGCGAATCAGGAGCATTCTCAATTCTGCTTAAATGGTCTGCCACAAGGTTTTGTGTTCTACTTCTATCACGAATTTCCAAGTCAAACTCTTGGAGCAAGAGCATCCAACGAATTAATCTTGGCTTGGACTCACCTTTCTTCAACAAGTACTTCAGAGCTGCATGGTCAGTAAAGACAACTACTCGAGAACCGAGTAGGTAAGATCTGAACTTATCTAATGCAAAAACAATGGCTAAGAGCTCTTTTTCAGTAGTGGTGTAATTTACCTGGGCGGCATCTAAAGTTTTAGATGCATAGTAGATGACCCTAGGCTGCTTGTCAATCTTTTGACCAAGGACGGCTCCCAATGCATAATTAGAGGCATCACACATCAACTCAAATGGGGCTGTCCAAACAGGTGCTTAAATTATTGGGGTAGTAGTCAATGCTTGCTTCAGGCAATTAAAAGCCTCCTTACACTTTTCATCAAACTCAAATACCATATCCTTTTGAAGCAGACTGGATAGTGGTCTAGCCTTCTTGCTAAAATCCTTTATGAATCTTCTGTAGAAACCTGCATGGCCAAGAAAAGAACAAACCTCCCGAACACAAAAGGGGTAAGGTAAATGTGATATTACTTCTATCTTGGCAGGATCTACCTCAATTCCTTTCTCAGAGATTACATGCCCTAAAACTATTCCTTGTTTAACCATAAAATGACATTTTTCGTAGTTCAAGACAAGGTTAGTTTCAATACATCTGTTTAAAACTTTATCCAAACTATCAAGGCATGCATTAAATGAAGATCCATAAACAGTAAAATCATCCATAAACACCTCTATGCAATTTTCAATGAAATCATGAAAAATACTTATCATGCATCTTTGAAAAGTTCCAGGAGCATTGCATAGGCCAAATGGCATTCTTCTATAAGTAAATGTGCCAAAGGGATAGGTGAATATGGTCTTTTCTTGATCCTCAGGTGCAATATGAATTTAAAAATATCCAGAGAATCCATCAAGAAAACAGTAGTGAGATTTACCTGCAAGACGCTCAAGCATTTGATCAATGAAGGGTAAAGGGAAATGATCCTTCTTTGTTGCTTGGTTTAGTCTCCTGTAGTCAATACAAACTCTCCAACTATTTTACACTCTGGTAGGGATTAATTCATCCTTCTCATTTTTCACAACTGTGATCCCTGTTTTCTTAGGAACCACTTGAATCAGACCCACCTATCGGCTATCAGAGATAGGATAAATAATTCCTGCTTGTAGAAGCTTGGTAATCTCCTTCTTAACCACATCAAGGATTACATGGTTGAGTCTCCTTTGAGGCTGTCTCACTGCTTTAGCATTTTCTTCTAGAAATATCCTATGCATACACATGGATGGGCTAATTCCAGGAATATCTGCCAATGTCCAGCCTATATCCTTTTTGTGCCTTTTTAATACCTGCAACAATTTTTCTTCTTGATTTTCATCAAGAGAAGTAGAAATTATCATCGAGAGATGTTCATCATCCCCTAAGTATACATACTTAAGGTTCTCAGGTAGAGGCTTCAATTCTAACTTAGGTGCCTGCAAAACAGATGGAACTAACAAAGTAGATTTGGATTCCACTGCTTGCACTTCAAAAATTTTGTTAGAGTTTTCTTGAAATCCTACATTCAGCTCCTTGTGGTTAACAAGTATATCTAAAGACTCTGAATCAGAAATTATGTATTTATCAATTTTAGCACAAATATCACAACTTCTAGAATCATTGCATGCAAAATAATTGTTTGAATCATCTATGCATTCCAAATCAACATTAGAAAAATATTCAAAAACTAGTTCATCAATAATGTCAATTTGGAAAACAGAATGATTTTCAGCTGGGTATTTCATGGCATCAAGAATATTGAATTGAACTCTCGTGTCACCAAATTCCATAGAAAGAGTTCCAAAATAAACATCTATTTTGGTTCGGGCTATTTTCAAAAATGGTCTTCCCAAAATTATAGGAACAGGAATTTGAGGCATACCTTCTTCCATATCAAGTACAAAAAAGCCAGCAGGGAAAACAAGTTGTTCTACCTGAACCAAAACATACTCTATAACTCCAGCAGGGTAAGCAGTGCTTCTATTGGCTAGCTGAATTACTACACCAATAGGTTGTAAATTTCCAAGAGACAAAGATTTGAAAACAGACATAGGCATAACATTTATTGAAGCTCCTAAATCTAACATGCAATTTTCAAATTTGTTATTGCCTATGATACAGGTTATAGAAAATGTACCTGGATCTTTACATTTCTCCGGGATATTTGGAACTTCCTTACCAAGTAATGCAGATACATTCCTTCCCATGCTTATCCTTTCATTACCCTTGAGTCTCCTCTTATGGGTACAGTTCTTTCAGAAATTTGGCATACTTGGGAATTTGTTTGATTGCATCAAGAAGAGGTATATTTACTTCCACTTTTCTGAAAGTATCCAAAATTTCTTTGTCCACTTCTTCTATCTTCTTACTTGGAATTGCTTTTGGTGGGAAAGGAAGAGGGATATGAGGTGGATTTTAGGGTGGTTGCATCTCAGACTTTCTTGTGCTTGAAGAGGATACATCATTCTCAATTGTTACAGGTTTAGTTGTTTGTTTCTCAGGTTCCTTGGGTATGGGTACTTCAAGGTTCTTACCTGATCTTAACTGAATTGCACTCACATTTTTGGGATTTGCAGCTGGTTGAGATGGTAATTTGTCATAGTTTTGAGATTGTAACTGGCTTAATGATGAAGCTAGTTGCCTAATTTGGTTGCTTAAACTTTGGATGGTAGCATCATTCCTCTGTTGATACTCCAAGTTTTGTGTAGCCATTTGTTTCACTAGTTCTTCCAAAGAAGGGCCAATTGTGGATGGTTGAGGTGTAGGTCTTTGAAATGGAGGTTAGGTATTTTATTGTTGGTTACCCCATCTCAAGTTTGGATGGTTCCTCTAACCTGGATTGTATCTGTTAGTGGAAAAGTCATGGTTTTGTTGTTGTTGTGGTGGTCTATCATGGTAGATGTTAGCTGCATAGGCTTGGGGACTATTCTTATCCTTTTCTTGTAAAGAAAGACAACAATCAGTGGGGTGCTCTTCTGAAGAGCAGATGCCACATACTTTAGCAGTCATGGATTTTTGATTTACTGCCAATTGTGTAACCAGAGTGGTGAGAGCATCTAGTTTGTTCTCTAATTTAATTTCGGATGAACTAGAATTTGAATCAAACATAGGTTTGAAAGAATCATTTCTCATATCAAATTGTTGAGAGTTAGATGCCATCTTTTCAATCAGGTTTCTTGCTTCAGCAGCAGTCATATCTCCTAAAGCTCATCCACTTGCCGCATCAATCATGTTGCGATCAACGTGGTGCAGACCTTTATAAAAGTACTGAAGAAGAAGTTGTTCAGAAATTTGGTGGTGAGGGCAACTTGGGCAGAGTTTCTTGAATCTCTCCCAATACTCATTAAGATTTTCTTCAGAGAGTTGCCTAATGCCAGATATGTCTTTACGGATTGTAGTTGTTCTAGAGGCAGGAAAGAAATTTTCCAAGAACATTTTCTTTAAGTGATTCCAACTTGTGATTGATCTTGAAGCAAGGTAGTACAACCAATCCTTAGCAACACCCTCTAAAGAATGAGGAAACGCTTTAAGATAGACATGGTCTTCTTGAACGTTTTGGGGTTTCATTATGGAGCACACAATATGGAATTCTTTAAGGTGTTTGTGCGGATCTTCACCCGCAAGACCATGAAACTTAGGCAATAAGTGTATAAGTCCAGTCTTAAGCATAAAAGGGATATCCTCTTCAGGATATTGAATACACAAACTTTCGTATGTGAATTCAGGTGCAGCTAGTTCTCTAAGAGTTCTTTCACGGGGTTCAGCCATATCAGAAAAACTAGCAGTAGTACTTTCAGCAGATTTAGATAAGATACTATCACTATCAATATCAACAAAGTTATTATTAAATCTAGCTTCTCTAATTAATCTATGAAAAGTTATATCAATTTCAGGATCAAATGAATATAAATGCTCAAAAGTTCTTCTAGTCATACATAGCATACAACAAGATATTTGATGATCATGAGCAATAAATCATAAGAATCCTAAATCATACAAAAGGAATAAAATAAACAAACAAAAGAAATTTTTTTATATATATTTATTTTTTTATTTTTCAATTTATACAAAAACAAATTAATTTAAAACAAGAATTTTCCTAAAGATCGTTGATCCCCGACTGCGGCGCCAAAAATTTGACGTGTCGTTTACCATCAAATTAGTACATCAAAATTAATTAATGTAGTATTAGGGTGTCAACCTAGGTCGTTCTCTCAAAGATCAACACAGAAATTTAGGAAAAAAAATCAAGTTTAAAATTAATTTTTACAAACAGAAATTTAACAAACATACAAATACAATTGGGGGGGTTTTGATTGATTTTGTTGTGACAATTAAAATTAAAACAAAGTAAATATAGGATTTAAAATAAAAAAGAACAAGCGATTGATTTTCTTGGAGTATTGTAAATAAATTTATCCTTGGTTCACTAAAGATAATTTGTATACATTCATTACTGTTAATTTCTTAGCTCAATTTGAATTAATCAACTAAGCGTCTTTTTCAATTCATAATTCCTTTACTTTCATTTAAAAATGAATATTTTAATCAAGCATCCTAATTAAGCAAAAGGAGTCAAGATCGTAAAATCTAGGAATTATTGAGCATATGTAAGAACATCGCCTACATACATAATCTATTCTCAAATTATGGAATTAAGCAAACCATAATTATTAAAAGTGATTATGAAAATATTCATTAAGCATGCATATTTTCTTAATCCATTTTAATTTAAAATCTTATTTTATTCCATTTGAATAATTAAACCGATTAAGCATACAAATTTAATTAAACAGAATGGAATTAAATAAGCAGAGTAAGAAAATGAAGAAATAAACAATAATAAAAGCATACTACATTAAAAACAAGAACCTCAAAATTATATTACAATATTTTCCAAAAAAATCAATCTAGGGGTTTTAGCCCTCCATAATTAAAATAAACTAAAAATAGGAAAGACCGAACCCGGAATGGAAGAACTCCTCCAGAAGCCTTCCTCTGATGCTTAAAAGAAAGAAAGGAAAAGGAACTAAGAGAGAAGTGTGAAGTGAGTTATGTTCGAACGCTTAGTTTCTTCTCCTTTTATAGGCAATGGAAAGGAGGAAGCCAGCTAAGGAAAACGCGTTGCAAGTGGAAACTTTCGGTGTAGATGATTTCTAGCTGTTCCAGCTATTTCCAATTTATGTATTTGTTGTTTCCAATGATTCGATGCATGACTTGATTGATGAATCGATTCCTTTAGTTCATTTTTGCATAAAAAACAGCATATGAATCGATTCCTAAGGGGGCGAATCGATTCATGGCCTTGGGAATCGATTCATGGGCTTGGGAATCGATTCATGGCATGGAAATCAGCTAGGAATCGATTCATTTAGGTGGGGAATCGATTCATTTAGGTGGGGAATTGATTCATGGCCTTGGGAATCGATTCATGGGCTTGGGAATCGATTCCTGGAGCAATTTTTATGTGTGAATCAATTCACACCCTATTAGTGCGGTTCCTGTTACAACCACACTAATAGATAGCGCACTAATAGCCAATTTTCATGCTTTTGTTGCTCTTTTTTCACCATGTAAACTTTAGGGCTTGTTCTTCTTGTTTCTTTATCATTTGATGGTCGTTTTTCTCTTGTTATTGACCCTTGAATTATCTTTGTACTTGTTCCTTAATTTTATTAATTTCTGCAAAATAAAATACCCAAGTAAACAAGAGAACATTTATTAAAAATTAATCCTTAATTCATTTTAAAATCAAATATTAAATAAAGCTTATATGATGAAAATGTGTTAAAATGCAATATATTACACAATAAGTGATGGCAAATTATACACATTTAAAGTGAAGAATTAAGGATAAATCATGCATCATCAAGATGCTATACATGTATATGTATAAAAGACCTTGGGTGGGACTCAAGGCAAACCTCTTGAGTGAGACTCGGGGTTAGCCCATAACACTACTATTGTTGTTGAGAGTGATTGTGTTACGTGAAAGGGCAAACAGTTTGGTACCAGTAAAACGGCCGGATCAGCTAAGAGCTGAGTATATGACTGAGAGCCAGTGTTGCAACACAAAGTTTAATGATGATTATTTGGATCCAATTGAATTGAGAATTGTATGTGTACATATGTATGTCATTAAGAATGATATAATAGTAAAGCATTGAGATGTAAAAAGGATAATGTTGAATGGTAGTTTGTGTTTTGTAAATTGTTATACCTTATTGCATGATAGGGAATAGGATAATTGAATCAGTGCTGTAGCTGTCATTTATTATGTATAATGCTCACCCCTATTCATGGTTATTTTTATAGTGGATATAGGACGGGGCGATGGTATATGAAAGGTCACTCAGCTCGAGCATGGAGCATTATGTATATATGTGTAATGTACATGATGCGTATAGTAGTTTGTAGTAGCCTTGACTGGCTCTTGTACATACCTATTTTGATGCGTGTAAATATATATGTATGTGTATGGATGAATGTTTAGTGGATTAGGTAATTGATAGCTTCAATTGGAAGCTTAGAATCCTTTTTAGCATATACATGTTGATGTGATGAATGAAGATGTTATTTGATGTTGGAGAGTGGAGATCATGGATGGTCCCACCATTTACATATGAACTTGACATGTCCAGGAACTGTGAATGCATATGAGATGCTATGTTGATGCATGAATGTCTAGGAATTGTCCTTGAATGGAAAATAACAGTGGCTGTGAGTTATGTTAATGAATATGTGACTGTTATGTGGTTTTCATGCATAATTGAGCAATTGAGATAGTCAAATTGCAAATTATGAGGTATGAATAACATAGAACAGTTTGAATAACATCTAGGTATGATTTGTGACTTGTAGAAACTGGAATAAATCAATTTGATTGAAAAATACCCTCTTAGTTGCTCAAAATACCTTAAAACAAGCCAATTGCAATTTTGCACATAACTTCCTCATTTTTAGGAATTTTTAAGTGCGGCAAGTGGCTACACATCATAAATTATATAATCTAGCTCATGTCAAAATTTGGTGATCATTGGAATTAAAATGAAGAAGATAGGGTAGCTAGAAGTTGGCAAATTGTATTTTCTACTGTTTCTATTGAAGAACTGATAAACAGCAGGGGGAATCGATTTCCCAAATGAATGAATCAATTCCCAGCCCCCGTTGTAGTGTGTGAGTCGATTCACATGGGGAATGAATCGATTCATCCTACTGTTGCATTCCTGTTTGCGTAATTTTCTTACATGAATCGATTCAGGGTGGTGTCTGAACCGATTCATTTTCTGTTTTCCCCTATTTTTATTAGTTTTTAATATACATTGACATTGTTGGGATATGCTATGATCTTATGACCACTTACTAATATAATTTACCCAATTTTATGAATCATTTAAGGTATTTTTGAACCCCTTTCCATTCTATTCTATAATTCCTAAGTAAATCATACTTTTTACCATTTAAATTGATTATTTTAAGTTTGGTTGTTCAAAAAGCATCCTTAATTGTTTTAAAAATTTGCAAAAAATTCTCTTGGGTTTCAGGCTTGTTTTATTAATTAAGGTTGTTTTATTTTGGTATCAGAGCAAACTTGAAAAAGTCCAAGGCCAAGGTTAATCTACTAAATGCTATGAATTGAGTGAAATCACACGATAATTGTTAAGCATTGAATTAGTTGATGAGATCAACTGTGAATAAATTGAATTCTTATGCATAAAAGGGACTAAGTGTGGTGATTATTTTCAGGATAAGAAATGGCTAACCGTCAGGGTATGGATTCCATGACTGTTGCATTCAACGCTTTGCTGATATTCTAGGGAGGCAGAATTAGCCTTAACCAGTAGATAAGCATTCCATGGAGGTTTTCATCTTGATCAGGCTTATGCATGGATTCAGAACTTGGAGAGGATCTTTGGTAGCTTGCTGTGCACTAAGGCACAAAAAGTTGAATATGCTGTGTTTATGCTTCGGAATGAAGCTGAGAATTGGTGGAAGATTGCTAAAGCTAGAATGATAGCTGCTGGGACTCAATTAATCTGGGAGAACTTCAACGCATGTTTTCTTGAAAAATATTTTCCTGATACTATGAGAAGCAGAAAGGAACTAGAATTCATGGAACTCAGACAGGGTAATATGAGTGTTGAAGAGTATGCTACTAAGTTTGAAGAACTATGCTTGTTCTATCCCCCTTTTCAGCAAACTGGAACTGAAGGCTCTAAATGCATTAAATTTGAAAGTAGTTTGAGACCTGAGATCAAAAAGGCATTCAGGCATCAAGAGATCAGAAGTTTTCCTGTTCTTGTGAATAAATACAAGATCTACAAAGAAGATGACAAGGCTTATGCTGGATCAAGTAGTAAACAATATGTTTCTTCAAGGTTGCAGTCTACTAATTTTAAAAGGTAAGGAAAGTTTAATAGAGGTGGATCATCTTCTAAATCTAGAGGTAGAGGTACTTCTAATAATCGCTCTATTGGTCGTCTGAGGGACGACAAATGTTTCAGATGTGGTAGTGACCACTTTGCGAAAAACTTTGATAAAGAAGAAAAGGTTACTTGTTATCACTACAATGAAAAGGGGCACATCCACCCTAATTGTCCTCAGTTGCATCAGGTGGATGCTAATTCTAATGGTAACCGTGGAGGCTTCCGAGGACGAGGCAGTGGAAACGATAACCATGGCGGCCGAGGCAATGGTGGTCGTGGTAATGCTATGGTTCCTAGAAATGACCGTGGTGGAACTTGTAATCCACCAGCTATAGGCAGAGTTTATGCCATTACTGCTAAGGATGCTGCTCAGGCTAATGATCTATTTCAGAGTAAGTGTTTACTTGGTCACTCTATTCTTGATGTTGTGTTTCATTTTGGAGTGACTCATTCTTTTATTACTGATAATTGTGTGAGGCGTCTGAGACTGCCTGTTATTGATATGAATCAGACCTTGGATGTATCTAACCCGACTGGTATTAAACTATGGACTTCTATGATGTGTAAAAATATATCCTTCACATTGGATGGTAGGAATTTTGTGACCGACTTGATATGTTTACCCTTTGGGGGTCTTGATATAGTACTTGGTATGGATTGTTTATCAGCCAATATAGTCCTAGTTAATTGTCAGAACCGGCGGATGATCTTTCCAAATCGAAATGTCAAAGATTACACAGTCCAAGGTATATCCCAGTAATTTTGTTTGATTGATGGAAAAAGTAGGTATAGAGTACTTGATATCCCCATTGAATGTGACTTTTCTGAGGTGTTTCCGGAAGATGCACCTGGTGTTCCTCCTGAAAGAGAGATTGAATTCTCTATTGATCTTGTTCTTGAAGCTGAACCAATCTCCAGTGCTCCCTATATGATGTCCTCTATTGAGTTAGCAAAATTAAAGAAGCAAGTTGATGAATTTCTTGAGAAACAGTTTATCCGCCCTAGTATATCACCGTGGGATGCTCCAGTGTTACTTGTTAAAAAGAAAGATGGCAGTATACAGTTATGTGTTTATTACCGCCAGTTGAATAAACTTACAATAAAGAATAAATATCCATTGCCAAGGATTGATGATTTGATCGATCAATTGTAGAGTGATTCAGTCTTTTCAAAGATTGATTTACGATCGTGATACCATCAGATTCGAGTTAAGGCTTCAGATATTCCTAAAACGGTGTTCAGGACCCGATATGGCCACTACGAATACATGGTGGTGCCATTTGGTGTGACCAATGCTCCTGCTGTGTTCATGAATTATATGAACAACATCTTTTATCCATACTTATATCAATTTGTGGTTGTCTTTATGGATGATATCTTGATTTATTCTAAGTCTAATGAGGAGCATGAAGAACATCTTCGTTTGGTACTCCAAGTGTTAAAAAGAAGTAGTTGTTTGCTAAATTGTCCAAGTGTGACTTCTGGATGGAAAAGATACAGTTTTTGGGCCATGTTATTTCTAGTGAAGGTGTCTCTGTTGATCCTTCCAAAGTGGAAGCTGTTATGGCTTAGGAGAGACCTAAGTCAGTTACTGAAGTCAGGAGTTTCATGGGTTTAGCTGGTTATTATAGGAGATTCATTGAGGGATTCTCTAAAATTGCGTTGCCGATGACTAAGCTAACCCAAAAGAATATTCCTTTTATGTGGTCTTTTGAGTATAAGAAGAGTTTTTAGGAACTAAAGGCTAGATTGACTTCCACACCTGTGTTGGCATTGCCTAATTTGTAGGAGAGTTTTATGGTATACTGTGATGCATCCAGACTGGGTCTTGGGTGTGTATTGATGCAAAATGTTAAAGTAATTACTTATACTTCTCGACAGCTGTGACTGCATGAACAAAACTATCCTACTCATGATCTGGAACTTGCAGCTGTGGTCTTTGCACTAAAAATTTGGAGACATTACCTTTATGATTCCAAATTTAAGGAGTATAGTGATCACAAAATGCCTAAAATATTTGTTCAATCAGAAGGAGATAAATATGAGATAGAGGAGATGGATTAAGTTTTTGAAGGATTATGACTTCAATTTGAAATATCATCTGGGAAAGGCAAATGTTGTAGCTGATGCCTTAAGCCAAAAATCCATTCATATGGCAGTGATGATGGTTAAGGAGATGGAGCTACTTGAGCAATTCATAGATATGAATCTATATATGGATGTTTCATTGCCTAAAAAGGTGATTCTTGGTACTTTGAAGATAGCCAATGAGTTCTTGAAGCTTGTATATATATAGCAAATGTCTGATGCTTACCTAGCTAAGTTGAAAGAGACTCAGGTGAGTGGTAAGGACCTGTTCTTAACGAAAGGTTCAGATGGCATTTGGCGAGTGAAAGGCTGAGTTTATGTGCCTAATTCTGGTGATTTGAGAAAGATGGTACTCAATGAAGCTCATAAAAGTATGCTAAGTATCCATCCAGGTACTACAAAGATGTACCATGACTTGAAGTTGTATTTCTGGTGGCCTGGATTGAAAAGAGATGTGGTTGATTATGTAACTCATTGTATTATTTGTCAAAAAGCAAAGGTTGAACATCAAAAGCCATCTGGTGGTTTACAGCCTCTTGAGGTTCCTGTATAGAAATAGGATACTATTGCCATGGATTTTGTGATGGGGTTACCTAGGACTCGTAATGGTCATGATGCTATCTGGGTTATTGTGGATAGATTAACAAAGTCTGCACATTTCTTGCCTATCAATATTAGATACCCCTTGCAGAGACTAGCACAGTTGTATATCAGTGAGATCGTTCGACTGCATGGTGTTCCATCTTCTATTGTGTCGGAGAGAGATCTGAGGCTTACTTCCCGATTTTAGGGAAGTTTACACCAGGAATTAGGTTTGAAGCTTCGATGAGTTCAGCTTATTATCCCCAGACAGATGGGTAGTCTGAGCGTACCATTTAGAGTTTAGAGGACTTGTTGAGGTCCTGTGTGCTAGAGCATGGTGGTGGTTGGGAGAAGTATCTTCCATTGATTGAATTTACTTATAATAATAGCTATCATAATAACATTGGTATGGCTCCATATAAGGCTTTATATGGCAGGAAGTGCCAAACACCTCTTTGTTGGTTGGAGACCAGTGAGAGTTTGATGTTGAGTCCTGAGATTATGCAGTAAACTTTTGAGCAGATTCAGATGATCAGAGAGAAAATGAAAGCATCCCAAGATCGTCAAAAAAGTTATTTCAGGTTGAATTTCAGGTTGGTGATAGAGTGTTTCTAAAAGTTTCTCCCAATAAGGGTATTGGAAGAGCATTGAAAAGCCAAAAACTAAGCCTGAGGTATATTGGACCCTATGAAGTGTTAAAGAGGGTTGGCCCTGTGGCCTATCAGATAGCATTGTCTTCTCATTTGTCAAATCTGCATAGTTTGTTTCATGTTTCCCAGTTGAGAAAGTACTTACCTGATCCTACATATGAGATGCCAGATGATGATATTGAGATCAGAGAAAACTTGACCGCTGTAGTTGAGCCCACTGGTATAGTGGATAGATCTGTGAAACGCTTGAGAAGTAAGAATGTATAGTTGGTCAAGGTTGCATGGCAACAGAACCGATGCATTATGTATACATGGGAGCGAGAAGATGTTATGAGGCAGCAATATCTCTAGCTATTCCATTGAGGTATGTCTATATTTGAATTTCGGGGATGAAATTCTTTGAAGGGGGAGAGAAT
Organism: Clitoria ternatea; assembly: GCA_037962975.1. Lineage (NCBI taxonomy): Eukaryota > Viridiplantae > Streptophyta > Magnoliopsida > Fabales > Fabaceae > Clitoria > Clitoria ternatea. Next base: position 96,012,571 of record CM075670.1, on the reverse strand, counting down.
TGTAACATCCTAAAATTGGATTTATTTGGCAAAACAAGAATTAAAGAGAAATAAAATGAAAATAAGAGACTAGGCAAAAATGACAAACGCGTCCCTAAATCATTTAAATTGAAAATCTTCTCTTTTCTTCCATTTTTCATTCGTTGGCAACAAAGAAGAAACCCATTTCTCTCTTTTGATTTCTCTTCCTCCAATTAGCATAACATTTTTTTCTTCTTCAATTTCTCCTTAAATTCACCATATTTAAGTGAAAATTAAGCTTTCTTTCTTTCTTTTTCACGTGGACAGCCAAGGTTTTGGTAGGGAGAGCTTGAAATTCTCTAATTTAAGGTAAATTAATGAGCTCTTATCATGGGTTCTACTATATCATAGCTTTCATCTTTCAATTCTTGTAATTTTATGGATTTTGAAGCATTTAAAAGCCATAGATATAGTGGACAGCTTGAGTTTCTCAAAGAACCTTGAATTTTTATGAAAAGTAAGTAGAATGGCTTCTTGAATGCTAATTCTATAAGATTATAGCTTAATGATTGCCGTTTCAATGAAATGAGGTAGTTTCGTAGAGTTTCACATGTTTTCAGAGTTCGGAGTTAATCAGAATCAAGTATCGGAGGTCGTCGGAGTTTGTCGGTAAGTTAAAACATGCCAAAAATGATTATGGATTGACGTTTATTGATCGAAATGCAAAGTTAATGTCGATTACGGTATTTAAGTATATGTATTGTTAATTTTAGGAAGTTGTTTGATTTTGAGGAATAAAGATCAGAGCTTATGACTCGCGGTTAGTGAGGCTTGATAGCTTTCGGAGCTTTTGGGAATTCTCTATTCGAGGTAGGGGGAGCTTTTACATATTAAATGCATGGTTTATAGATGGATTCGAGATATACTTATATATAGAATTATGAATGATGTGTTTTATGCACTATGATGAATATGATGTGTACCATCTATGTGAATATGAAAGATTGCATAAGATGTGAAACATGTATCAAATTTCATTGAATTATATGAATGTATGAGAAGTTTATGTTATGTGAAATATGAGTTATCTCATGGAATGGTACTTGTGCATAAGATACTTGAATGAACATATTTATGTTTGAATTTAGCATAAGATGCTTGAATTGTGAAATACATGATATTTGAATAGCATAAGATGCTTATGAGGTCATTTGATAAATTAAAATGAAATATTGTGAACATAAAAGCATGGGACACTGATTCATTGGATTGAAATTGATTAATTGATAATGTTTAGTTACATGAGATGCTATATATGTTTATGTATAAAAGACCTTGGGTGGGACTCAAGGCAAACCTCTTGAGTGAGACTCGGGGTTAGCCCATAACACTACCGTTGTCGCTGAGAGTGATTGTGTTACGTGAAAGGGCAAACGGTTTGGTACCAGTAAAACGTCCAGATCAGCTAAAAGCTGAGTATATGGCTGAGAGCCAGTGTTGCAACACAAAGTTTAATGATGATTATTTGGATCTAATTGAATTGAGAATTGTATGTGCACATATGTATGTCATTGAGAATGATATAATAGTAAAGCATTGAGATTTAAAAAGGATAATGTTGAATGGTAGTTTGTGTTTTGTAGATTGTTATACCTCATTGCATGATAGAGAATAGGATAATTGAATCAGTGTTGTAGCTGTCATTTATTATGTATAATGCTCACCTCTATTCATGGTTATTTTTATAATGGATATAGGACGGGGCGATGGTATATGAGAGGTCACTCACCTCGAGCATGGAGCATTATGTATATATGTGTAATGTACATTAGGCGTGAAGTAGTTTGTAGTAGCCTTGGCCGGCTCTTGTACATACCTGTTTTGATGCGTGTAAATATATATGTATGTGTATGGATGAATTTTTAGTGGATTAGGTAATTGATAGCTTCACTTGGAAGCTTAGAATCCTTTTTAGCATATACATGTTAATGTGATGGATGAAGATATTATTTGATGATGTTAGAGAGTGGAGACCATGGATAGTCCCACCATTTACATATGAACTTGACATGTCTAGGAACTGTGAATGCATATGAGATGCTATGTTGATGCATGAATTTCCAGGAACTGTCCTTGAATGGAAAATAACAGTGGCTGTGAGTTATGTTAATGAATATGTGACTGTTATGTGGCTTTCATGCATAATTGAGTAATTAAGATAGTCAAATTGCAAATTATGAGGTATGAATGACATAGAACAGTTTAAATAGCATCTAGGTATGATTTGTGACTTGTAGAAACTGGAATGAATCAATTTGATTAAAAATGATCTCTCAGTTGCTCAAAATACCTTAAAATAAGCCAATTGCATTTTTGCATATAACTTCCTCGTTTTTAGGAATTTTTGAGTGCGGCCAGCGGCTACACGTTATAAATGATATAATCTAGCTTGTGTCAAAATTTGGTGATTATTGGAATTAAAATGAAGAAGATAAGGTAGCTAGAAGTTGGCAAATTGCATTTTCTATTGTTTATGTTGAAGAACTAATAAACAACAGGGGGAATCAATTCCCTAAATGAATGAATCGATTCCCAGCTCCTATTGTAGCATGTGAATCGATTCATAGGGGGAATGAATGGATTCATCCCCCTGTTGCATTCCTGTTTGCACAAATTTTTTTTACTTAAATCGATTCAGGGTGGTGTGTGAACCGATTCATGCTCTGTTTTCCCCTGTTTTCATTAGTTTTTAATATACAGTGACATTGTTCGGATATGCTATGATCTTATGACCACTTACTAACATAATTTACCCAATTTTATAAATCATTTAAGGTATTTTTGAACCCTTTCCATTCTATTCCATAATTCCCCAAATAAATCATACTTTTTACCATTTAAATTGATTATTTTATGTTTGGTTGTTCAAAAAGCATCCTTGATTGTTTTAAAAATTTGCAAAAAATTCTCTTGGGTTTCAGGCTTGTTTTATTAATCAAGGTTGTTTTATTCTTCTTCAATAATGATCATGAGTTTCAAGGGCTTAATTGGAGCTTAATTTTTCGTTGAAACTCAAAATTGATCGTATTTTTAGAATTGTGGAAACAAGGTAAGTAAAGTGGTAGCTTCAATTTTAAAATCCATGTCACTTCTTGCAAAACCGAAAATTGTAAAAATGATGGGGATTCTTGAATTCTTCTCGGTTTAAGGTTTTTATGCAAGAAATAGATGAAAGTAAGCCTCTAAGGTTCAAATATGGTGTTCGGTGTTAAGGGTTTCCATTTCAATACGTTTGGTGATGAGGGAATGAGTATTAAAACCAAGGTTAGTAAGGGTTTGTTTGGTTACCTGTTGGGGTAACCTAGTTGAGAAAACTGGGGTTTTGTAAACTGTGGTTGAGAAAACTGGGGTTTTGTAAACGGAGTTGTGTTTGGATGTGAAAAAATTTGGTTGGGTAAAAGTGGATTGAGAAGTAGTGATTGCGTTTGGTTAGAGAAAAAATTGGGTTGGGTAAATGGTGGTTTGATGGGAAATTACCAAAAAGGATATTAGTGAAAAATATATTGAATATGTATATATTAATAATGTAAATATATCTTAATTCAAAATATGTAAATATATATATTTAGATAATATTATGTATAATTAGATTTTTTACTTAACAAAATAGATTATTTTAAATTTCATTTTTAATTAGTTTTCATAGACATTAAATATATTTTAAAATTGTTAGAAGCATAAAAGCTTATCAGACGTACTAAGATTCTATTTGAGATAGTTTTATTTTATACTTGTAGTTTTTAAAAATTCTCACTATTATTTTAAAAATTTCTTATCAGACATACTAAGGGTTATTTTTTAAAAATAGATTACTTTTAAAATAAATAATTTGTAAGAATTCACAATGATAGATTTTTGTTTTAAGAAAATAGAATATTTTTTAACAAACTAGATTAATTTTTTAACAAAATATATTACTATTATTATTCAAATAGATGATATTATGTATAATTAGAATGTAGTTTTTAACAAATTAGATTCTTTTTTTAACAAGTTATGTTATTTTTTAACAAAATAGATTAATTTACGTTTATACATACAAAGTAGATGATTTTATATATAATATGGAAAGGAAATAAAATTATTTTTAATTTATACATTATAAAAGTATTAACTAAAGATTTATACAACTCTAGCAGCTACAATTTGGTCTCTAATTGAATCGTGAACAACATTCATGCCCAGTGATGAAGTCGTGTAAACTTCATCCTCAACTAGAAGTTGTGCCCGATGTTGCGCTCCCATAGAGTTGTTGTCATTTGCATTTTCATTGTCAAACTCAGCGTCTGGAAGGTTACATCTCTGAATAAAGTTATGGATTCTCATTGTCGCACAAACCAAGTGAGTGGATGTCATGTTTGATATCTGTTAATGTTAAAATATGTTAATCATTATTATTTATATAAACACGGTCGAAAGAAACACATAATTACGATAAATCATATAATTAAACATGAAAGTAACACACAAGATGTTTGATATTGCCAAAGCCATAAAATACAACAAAGTTATTTACACAAAATCATAAACACAACATTTGCTAGCACAGTTAAATCCTACAAACCCAATTGTGTGATTTCGAGATGAAGAAACGCTAGTTGTTCTTCTGGGTCGTCTAGCGGGTTGAACCACTTCCGCTTCTCGTCATTTTGAAGTATGAGTATACATTTTACTTTAAACGCCTTATCCTGTTGACATTCAGCAATCTATCTGAGTATTCGAAGATTGGTTGTAATGGACATCGTCTGATCATCTTTGTTTCCCACCACGGTAGAAGTATGAGAAGTTACCGCTTGTGCCATATTATCCATTGACTCACTAATCATTGTGACGTTATCCCTTTTACTTTTATTCTTACTGTATTTCCTAGTTTCCCTCCGCCTTTTCTCTCCACTCTTGGCTGTCGTTGTATGCTGTGATGACTTGTTCAAGTCGATGTCACTAAACCCTAAACCACTTGAGAGCCCTCTAGCAGGCTGGTCCCAAACCCTCACCTAATGCTTGCTCACCCAAAGATTGCTCTCTCAAAGGTTGATCATACATCGGTGGTTGACTCTTAGGAGATTCAGGGATGTATTCATTCCCACTGTTGAAGGTTAGTAAAACCCCACATGACAGAGCCTATGCAAATTAACCTGTTGCCACATTATCCTTAAACAAATATGTCAGATCCTTTGCATGTGGTAGACCCTCGTAGTGGTACTTTAGATAGGCGGGGTTTTCCTGCACAAATAATGATTACAGTTATTCTAAACGTATCATTTAAGGTTACATTAAATGACATTCTAATGTGAGTTATGAAATTCATACCCGTTGCTTTGCATCCCACCACTCGCCGTCTACAATGAAAGTATGGCGTTCGTTATCCCATCCAATACCCGTTGTATTTTTGAATAAGTTATACCATGACACCCACTCCTTCCTCAGGTTGTCCCATTTATTTTTAAAATGATCTTTCGAATAACATTGACTAGTCTTTGCATTAAAATACGCTTCTAGCCCTTCCCATCCTAGTTTTGTTTGAGAAGTTCCCTTACGTTGTCCCTTTTTTATCTGATCCATTGCAGCCTCAATAAAGATCCTTAGCCCTTATCTATCCCAACTCGCCTTTGAAGACTGGATAGGTGCTTTCCCCTTATCCATTTTACGTCTAATCAAAATTATACATACAAAATGGTATTAGGTATTGATTTTATTTATACCCTAGAAAATATCCGTTAGTTTAACTAGACCAATATTTATTTTTTCAACCCTAAAACAATGTCAACATTTTCCCTTTTTTTAAAAAATATAATCACTTTTATTTTTTGATTTGTGGTTATTATCCCGCATTAATTATATAAAAAACATGTTATTATTTCAAACTATATAAAAAATTAGATTTGTTTTTTCTACCTTAAAAAATTATATTCTTTTAAATATCATAACCATATGAATTTGAGCCTTTTTAAATTTATAAGAAATCAAAATATTTCAAACTATAAACCCTAAACTCTAAAAATATGATTATTTCAAACTATATAAAAAATCTTATTTGTTTTTTCTACCCTAAAAAATGATATTATTTTAATTATCAAAACCATATGAATTTAAGCCTTTTTAAATTTATAAGAAATCATAATATTTTTCCTAACTCTAAAAAATGTTATTATTTCAAACTACGTAAAAAATTTGATTTGTTTTTTCTACCCTAAAAAATTATATTATTTTAATTATCATAACCATATGATTTTGAATCTTAATTCTAATAATTATATATAAATTTGTCAAGCTTCTTTTCTTTTAAAAAAGACATTATTTATTTTAAACCCATATAAAAAATTAATGTCATCATTAAACCCTAATCGATAACTTAAACGAAACGAAAGAAGTTGGTTAAATTAAACGAAACGCTTAAATGTTATAACTATATCCTTAATAGGAAACGAATTGACGGAGTTAAGTTTAAATGTTTGATTTACTATAAACGGATAACTATAATTAAAACTTAATTAAAAATTTCATTAACAAACGATAAATTAATACATAAATCAAACAATACCATAAAACCTAACTATAATTCAAATAAAGGGAATCCATAATAATTGATATTATATTTTCTATTTTTTTTAAAAAATAAACATAGACCCTAATCAAATTAATACACTAAAATACAATAACAAATTAACCTTATCAAAGTAAACTATACATGACCAGAATAAACAACAGATTTAAACTACACTACATAAAAAATGTTTAATCAATACATATAATAAAAAATTTAAACAATGTAGATTTAGTTAAGGTACACCATAAAAAACACACCACCCGTAGACCTCCATCATTCACCATTGATAACAGTTTACTATGGACCAACACACAGAGGCCACATCCATGCACCTCCATCACCACCATCCAACCATCACCACCCATCCTTGCCAACCTAAAAGCAACCACTCCACCCGAGCCACCCATCAGCGACCGGCACCCATCACTCACACCCTAAAATCACTACCCACCACCGACACCCACCACTCACCCCCCACATCCTAAACCAAAACACCCACACCCACCATCATCATCGACGGCCCTCTAAACACCCACCACCCATCAGCCTAACAGCAACCACCCTACACGAGCCACCCATCACTGACCATCGACACCCACCACACACACCCCGAAATCACTACCCACCACCGACACCCACCACTCACCCCCATACCCTAAACCGAAACACCCACACCTACCACCATCACCGACGGCCCTCCAAACACCCACCATCCATCAACCCCGAAATCCCCTCCCTCGGCGTAACAACCCCATACCCCTCCCCGCACCCACCACCAACCTCTGACCAAACCTCTCCCCACTTCCTAAACTAACCTCGACCCATACCCCTCCCACACCCACCATCCTAAACCCAACCCACACCCTCACACCCCCAGCCCGAGACCTATCACCCCCACCCACCACCAACCTCCGACGAAACCCCCTCCCCACGACTTAAGCACCATTCGTTGGCTATCCCCTCCCAAAACCCACCATCTATAACCCAACCCACAACCTAAAACCCGTAACCCCTTCATTAAACCTAACCCACACCCGTAAACCCAACCCCCCCTAAAAAAACCCATAAACCAGAATAGACACCAGGGAAACCATAGAGAAAAAAATCAAACATGTAAGAGGAAGAGGAGACCCAAAAGAAACCACAAACCCATAACACATAAAACCAAACATGCAAAGGGATTACCTATAAGATCAACCCTCTAAAGCTCCATTGGCGTTTCCACGGTATGACCACTAGCAAAGCTCATTCTTTTGCGTAAAATCGAAGATCACTCGATGTGAAACTGCGCTAGTTAGATGGGAGGGGCACTGTTTTAACCTTAATCGTGAGGGTACGTCAGAAATTTCACCAAACCGTGTTGGCAGGGAGCAGCAGAGGGGCAACCTCGTACTAACGAAGTTCAGTGGACACCAACAAAGCTTCAAACAGCGCTTTATGGACGGAACAGAGAAGAGAACGCATGTAAACAAGACTCCATTAACAGAATGGAAGAAAAATGACATTGGGTTAACGGAACGCCATTTCTTCGTTTAACCAAACACACACTAAATATAAGATATTAACTTGCCAACCTTTCGGCACACCTCATTGCATAATGATAAGAAATATATAGCAATGATAACAAAACATTATCCTGTAGGATATTGGAAATTAAAATTCAAAGTAATATCTATTAATTATAATAATGCGCTAACTATATTTACCGGTGTTTGTGGTGGAGTGCAATTCAATTTTAAAGGAAAAAATAACTCATTACATAAAAAAAAATACGTGGTTTGGTTTATTAATATAAAAATTAAACTAAATTATTGTGTTTAGATTGATTTGGTTTGACAGCTTTAAATTTCCATTTTAAATATTAAATGCATGGACATTAATGTAATAAACATTAATTATATAGTCAACCTTAAAAGTTGTAAGGAATAAAATAAAAATATATATCCTTTTACTAGCACTACAACCCCCAATTGATGCAACAGGACACACTCACATGCTAAGGCATACGTGGGACATCAATGTCCTACATTACAACCAACATCGATATTTTGCATGCAACATTAATTCTCATGCAATAACTAGTCTTTATTGTTATTGTTGTTGTTGTTGTTGTTATTGTTGTTGTTGTTGTTGTTGTTATTATTATTATTATTAAATTCAAACCATAAACTAGATAAACAACTTTGAATATGAATTATTTATAATATATCATCTGTTGGGAAATATTTTCCTATGCTAAAAGATCAGTGATGTGCAAGACTTCACTTTTAGTGTTACTCTGGTTGTGTCTATTGCACTCCCATACCTCTTTATTCTGATGCCTATCCCACTCAATCAGTAGCCTACCCATGCCTCTTCTTAGATCCATAAGGTGGGGGATCGTCTATCCTCTGTCTTATTTTTCTTGTGATGTTGTTCCATAATATTAATAGGTTGTTGTTATACTTAGCTTTAAAAATGTCAAAGTTATCTATGACTTGGTATATAGTGACTCTGGTTCGACTTGTCACTCTCCTAACTTTTACCTTTCCATGCTCAGTCCAATACAAGCGAAATGTATACTCACTTTTATTCAATCTTACGATATCTACCTATCACACAAGAAAATAAGGAAATAAAGTGTTTTTGTAACATCCCTTATAATAAATTAAATTTATTGTGCTGTATAAATTAATTGAGAATTTTAATAAACTGATAAAATTAGAGTAATTAATTTTGGCAATTTGATTTGTAAAATTTAAATTAAATAGTGATGATAAAACATAAGTTACCATATGGTGAATGCAAAAAGATTATTTACTTAAGGTAAATTTTTAATTAAAGGAAATAAAATAGAATAGAAAAAGAAATAGCAAAATAGAAAAGTGATAAAAATGCCCTTGTGGCTTAAAACAAATTTCAATTCTTTTTTATTCCCTTCACACGTGCCACCATAAAATAAATAAACAAAAACTTATTCTCTTTCAAAAGTGGTCGTGAGTTTCAAGGGCTTAATTGGAGCTCGATTTTTCATTGAAACTCAAAATTGATCGCATTTTTAGACTTGTGGAAACATGGTAAGTAAAGTGGTAGCTTCAATTTCAAAGTCCATGTCACTTCTTACAAAGCTAAAAATTGCATAAACGATGGGGATTCTTGAATTCTTCTTGGTTTAAGGTTTTTGTGCATGAAATAGACGAAAGTAAGCCTCTAAGGTCCAAATATGGTGTTCGATGTTAAGGGTTTCCATTTTAATACATTTGGTGATGAAGCAAGCACCGACAAATTGTTAGTCAAAGTAGAGCTTGAAGGAAAGGACAAAACTAGTCGAGGTAAGTCTCAAAAGCCTTTAAAATGAATTTAAAGTTGTTTGGTGGATCGAATTATATTTTCGGAGGTTGAAACATTAATTCTCTTCTTAGATTTCTTGAATCTTAGCTAGTGGGCATACCCAGAGATTAAAACAAGTATTGGAAGCACAAAATCAAGGTAAACATGTATACCAGGGTAAGATTAATATAGAAAGTTTATTTACGTCGTGCAGTGTATAGGAAAGGGGTAGATTATAACCATCATTGGCTAATTTAATTACTTATAATGATTATGCATAGATTAATAAGGAACTAAATGGGAGTTAAATTAATGATGAAAAAGTCAGGTTTTAAAATATGAATATACATGTATATGGGTTGAGAAAGGAAAGTTATGGGGTTGAATTATAATTTAGTACATATAATTAATAAGGATTATAAAATAAAAAATGGTATATTTGACTTGTAAAATGGTGAGTTGTGATTTATGTGAAACAAGAGAGACTATGAAAATTGAAAAGAATTGATAGATTGGTGAATGATTAGTTGTAATACTAATTATTGTAAATTAAATAAATCTATTGTAAGTTTATTGGAAATTGATGATTTATCAAGCTATATATGGATTGATGTTTAGTTAATGTAAAAACTAATTAATTATGGACATGTTTGTTATATTGTTATATGAAAACAATGGTGATTTAAACTATATATTGATGCTGAAAATTATTAAAGCAAATATTTTGATGGTGATAAGATATTTATAGGTGATGATTCTTAACGATATTATTTATTCAAATAATGATTGGTTTTGAGAAATGAATTATGCATTAGTATATGCTAGTATTGTGATAGAACTAAATAAGAATTAATGGTTATTAAACTCTATATGTGGAAGAAAAGAGATTGAAGATGTCCCTATATGGTCGGAGTGCTGGTACAATGAATTATGAATTTAATTGTATACTTTAAGGGTTTTTTTGAGGCTGGAGTGCCAGCACCAAGTTGGAAATGTGGTGAGAATTAATTATATATGCTATGTATGAATTAAGTTGTTATTGGATGACTATTCGGTATGTTTCACTCCTGACTTTTGGCTCTAGTGGTCCAAAGGGATCAGTTGAGCTACCTAGTGGTCTGGAGGAACCTAGTGGTTGAGGTAGAAAGCTAGAGGGGTCAATGGACTGAAGGGTTCAGGGATGTCGGAGGACTCCTAATTGATGGCTGAGTGTTAGTTGTGTATTCTGTGGAATGATTTGGTATTAATGATTGAGATTATAATATACATTGATATGGATTCATGATAAATTAAGAGTTTGTTGCTAATATTGTATTTTGAGGCTACTATTATTGCCTCTGTTTTAAGTCTGCTGTTACTTTTTTTTAAAGTCTGTTGTTGTGTCTATTTTTAAAAGTTTGTCATTGTCTCTATTTTGAACTTGTTGTTGTTTCTACATTTAAAAGTTTGTTCTTATTTTCATTTTAAGTCTATTGCTGATTTTGTATTTTGAGGCTGCTATTGTTATCTCTGTTTTAAGTCTGCTGTTGCTTTTTTTAAAGTTTATTGTTGTGTCTATTTTTAAAAGTTTATTGTTGTCTCTATTTTAAACTTGTTGTTGTTTTTGCTTTTAAAAGTTCGTTGTTGTTTTTTGTATGACTATACTTAACTATTAAAAGGAAAAAAGTTTATTTTGTAATTTGAATAAAATTATGTTCAAAAATAAATAAAATAGGGTAGAATATTATAAGTGGTATAAGAGCGGTTCTGTTTCGGACTGGAGAATTTTTTTAAAAGTATATGTGGTTGAACTGTATTAATTAAAATATAGTGTTTAATAAATGAAATATAAGTAAATTGCTTAGATGTGAGGTGCAATAAGATGGACCAAGTGCATGATTGCTTGACTCTATATATGTGCGGTGCGTAAGTGATGCAAATTAGTATTGCCTTAACTGAATTATGAAAATTGATGTATGTATATGAAAGGAAGTAATGTTTTTTAACTATGCTAAATGTAGAGTGACTTTTTGTATTTCCTATGAATAAAATAATGAATGATAATAAAGCTATTGGGAATGATTTGGTAATTTGAATTAAATTAAATGAGAATGAGACTGTGTGGTCAAATTGAAGAGAAACCAAGCCTAAGTGGCTGGCCATAGTGCCAAGGTAGAAAAGATAAGGCTAATTAACCAGAGATAAGATATGAGTGTAGTTATATATATATATATTTAGTGGTAAATTAATTGAATCCAGTGTGGATATTGTGTGTGGTATGGTTAATGAATGGTATATGTAAGTGACATATATTGGTTGTTGTATGTTGTTCTGTGAATATTTCATAGGTATCTTGACATTGAACTCATTTAGTGACTTTGTCGACTGTGCCATCTCTGAGTGAAGGTAAATTTTAAGATTATTGCTCTAAAATTAATTGAGATTAATTGATAATGCAGGTAAATATGTGATGACCTTCGGGTATGAATGAGTTAGAATAAAATAATTATGGATATATGTGATGACCTTCGGGTATGAATGAGCTGACAGACATGTCATTAAAATGATGAGGAAGTAAAGTGATGAACTATGTTTAAATGACGCAAGATGAAATTAGTTGTGGCTATATATATATATATATATATATATATATATATATATGAGGGTGGGTTTATGTATGAATGCACCAAAACAATTTCTACTGAGTAATGGATTGTTATGTGTCGTGTGCTTGAGTGGCTGCCAATCGGTTGAAAAATTGCTTGAGTAGCCAAGTAGAGACTAAATGTTTCATGATGTATTAAATTGTTTTGATTGTGAATATGTAATAGCTTAAGTAACATTTTGAGAATGAGATATATGAAAATTAAGTGCCTTGGTAATGTTATGCATCCTAAGAATTATGGTTATTTCTAGTGTTGATTTAGTAAACAAATGCAATTAAGGCCATGGGTGCTCATTTAGTAAAGATGAAATTATTCATTAACTAAGAGAATAAAGATAAACTTGAATATATATAGCTATGTATTAAATTTGTTGGAGACGTGTATACCCATAGTAGATTATGCATGATTAAATAATAATTGAGAATAAAAAAGTTAATGATATGTTTATTAGAACACAGAGGCGCATCATTGCACGGAAAGGGTGAATTATGGATTTTTTTGAAATACATATGGACGCATAAATTAAGAATATAAAGAGGGCGGATGATATTGTGTTGTGAATTGTTCGCTAAGAGAAATATTAATTTAAAGATCTCTAACAAAGAATATGATAATAATCTGAGTAGAAGTTGAATTTTAAATTCTAAGTATATACCCTTATGTTAGGAACAAAAGCAACTAAAAGAAAAAGAGAGAGGGAGAGAAACAACACAAGAATTTTACGTGGTTCAGCACACAGTGTATGTACCTACATCCACAGCTACACTAGGAAGTGTTTATATTTTGGTGTGTTTAAAAGCTTTACAAGGTGTTACTTATATAGTAACATAGAAGGCATAAGTCCCTTAAGATTTTTCAATGTGGGACTAATTAAACTACATAGTTTCTAACAATTCTCCCACTTGGAGTTTAATTACAGTCCTTGTAAAACAATAAGCTTATCTACTCTTTCACCGAGTGTAGCGCCTTCATCATCAATTATCCTTGAAGGCCAGTTGAGGCAATGCAAAGCCTCAACTTGTCAGTTGTGACAGTCTTGGTCAACATATCAGCTGGATTCTCTGATCCTGAGATCTTCAACAAAGACAAATCTCCATCACTTATCAAGTCTCTGATAAAGTGATACTTCAATTCAATGTGCTTGCATCTTGAATGAAGAACTGGATTTTTAGCAAGACATATAGCACTCTGACTGTCACTAAACAATGGAGAATCATCTCGTTCCTTCCCCAAATCTTTGAGAAAGTTCTTCAGCCATAGCATCTCCTTGGCTGCTTCAGAGATAGCCACATACTCGGCTTCAGTGGTTGATAGAGCAACTCTTCCTTGGAGTTTAGACTTCCAGCTAACAGCAGTACCACCCAAGGTAAAAATGTAACCTGAGGTGCTTTTTCTACTATCCAAATCTCCTCCTAAATCTGCATTAGAAAACCCCTGTAAAATGAGATTGCTTCTTCTAAAACAACAACACATCTGTGATATACCCTTCAGATATCTTAGTATCCACTTCACAGCTTCCCAATACTCCTTTCCAGGATTGGATAGGTACCTACTCACAACTCCCACTGCATGTGCTATGTCAGGTCTAGTGCAAACCATAGCATACATCAAGCTCCCTACTGCAGACGCATATGGTACTTTAGACATGTAACTTTCTTCTTCATCTATCTGAGAAGATTGCTGCTTTGAAAGTTTTAAGTAAGTTCCCAGAGGGGTGTTCCTGGTCTTGGCATCTCCAACATTAAACCTGTCAAGCAATTTTTCTATATATTTCTCCTGGGACAATTTCAAAATGCCTTCTGGTTTTTTTCTAACGATTCTCATACCAAGAATTTGTTTAGCTGGACCAAGATCCTTCATCTCAAAGCTGTCTGCCAACTGTTGTTTCAGCCTGTTAATTTCTGTCATACTAGACCCTGCAATTAGCATGTCGTCAACATATAAAGCAAGGATAATATAATTATCATCATATTTCTTAACATAACAGCAATGATCTTCTTCACATCTGTGAAATCTTGAGTTGGTCATAAACTCATTAAACTTCTTGTACCACTGTCTTGGTGCTTGTTTCAAGCCATACAAGCTCTTATGAAGTTTGCATACAAGATTCTCCTTGCCTTGCTCTTCAAAACCTTCTAGTTGTGTCATAAAGATGTCTTCTTCCAAATCTCCATGTAGGAATGCAGTTTTGACATCTAACTGCTCCAAATGAAGATTCTCTACAGCTACAATACTCAAGATAACTCTGATGGTAGTCATCTTGACAACAGGAGAGAAGATCTCTGTGAAGTCAATTCCTTGTTTCTGCTGAAATCCTTTCACTACGAGTCTCGCCTTGTATCTTCTGCTGCCGTCAGATTCTTCCTTTATCCTATAAACCCATTTATTTTGCAGTGCCTTCTTTCCTTCTTGTAGCTTAGTCAAAGACCAAGTTCTGTTTCTCTGAAGGGATTTTATTTCATCCTCCATTGCTAGCTCCCACTTAATCGAGTCACTGCCCTGCAAGGCCTCAGCAAAGTACTCTGGCTCACCAGCATCAGTTAATAACAAATAATGCAATGAAGGGGAATACCTCTGTCGTGGCACTCTCATTCTGCTAGATCTTCTCAACTGGGTATCAGGAGTGTCTGATGTTGTTATGGGTTCTGATTCTGACTCAGGCTCCACTTCTAGATCACTTTCTGAAATTTCTTCCAATGCTACTTTCTCAGAAAGTTCTAACTGTTTAGCTGCACACATGGATTCTGTAGACCTGTCCTTATAGAACATGTTTTCATTAAATGTGACATTTCTGCTTCTGATAATTTTCTTGTTTTGGTCATCCCAAAACCTGTAGCCATACATGTCAGATCCATAGCCAATGAAATAACATATTCTTGCTTTAGGATCCAGTTTATCTCTGTTATTAGAGTCTACAAGAATATATGAGACACAACCAAAGACTTTCAAATGTGAAAGGTTTACCTCCTTTCCAGACCATACTTCTTCGGGCAATTGATAATCCAAAGGAACTGATGGTCCTCTATTTATGAGGTAGGCTGCTGTGTTTATTGCATCTGCCCAAAACACCTTAGGCAGGCCAGATTGGATCCTCATGCATCTAGCTCTCTCGTTCAGGGTTCTATTCATTCTTTCTGCCACATCATTTTGCTCTGGTGTTCCTGGTATAGTCTTGATCATTCTGATCCTATTTTCTGAACAGAAATCTTTGAATTCCTGGCTATCATACTCTCTACCATTATCAGATTTCAGACTCTTAACCTTTAAACCTGTCTGAGTTTCAACTTCTGTTTTCCATTTTTTGAACACAGAAAACACATCAGATTTATTTTTTAGAAAATAGACCCATACCTTTCTTGTACAGTCATCAATGAAAATAACATAATAATGTGAGCCTCCAAGGGATTTTACTGGAGCTGGCCCCCAAACATCTGTATGCACCAGTTCTAGCCTTTCAACTTTGGATGTCTTTCCTGACTTTGAGAAGCTAACTTTTTTCTACTTTCCAAAGATACAATGTTCACAAACACCAACATCAACATGTTTCAAGCTAGATAATTTACCTTTTGACACCATGAGCTTCATTCCTTTTTCACTCATGTGTCCCAGCCTTTGATGCCATAAAGAGGAACTGTTGGCAGCTTCAGTGACTGCTACCATATCCTCATCCGCAACCATGTAGAGAGACCCTCGCTTCTTTCCACGAGCAACAACCAGATTGCCTTTTGTTACCTTCCAAGTTCCATCTCCAAAAGTAGTATGGTGTCCCTCATCATCCAACTGCCCTATAGATATTAAGTTTCTCTTTAAGGCAGGGATATGTCTAACATTATGCAATGTCCATAGGGTCCCACCAGAGGTTCTGATGTTAATATCACCTCTTCCCATAATGTCAAGAGATTTTCCATTTGCAAGGTAAACCTTCCCAAACTTTCCAGAAACATAGTTAGATAATAGTTCTAAAGAAGGTGTAGTGTGGAATGACGCACCCGAGTCCATAATCTATGAGTCAATAGGACTATCTAAACTGCAAATTAATGCATCTGCAATTTCATCAGTTGCTACGTTTACGGATTCATCATCATCATCCTGCTTCTTGTTTTTGTTCTTCCTCTTTGGAGCTCTGCATTGATTGGTAAAGTGACCTCTTTTGTCACAATTCCAACAAATGATGTCATTCCGGACTTTGGTTTGTCTTTTTCCTCTGGACTTTGATCTGCCTCAGCCTTGATTCTGACCCTTCTGGCTATTCCTTCCTCTGCTTTCAGTATTCAGTGCTGAACCGAAAGAAGAATTGGAAGACTCTCCTGAGTCTCTTTTGCGAACATCTTCGCTTAGGATTAAGTCACGGATGTCATCAAGCTTCAACTTGGTATTTCTGGAAGAGCTACTAACTGCAGTAACTGTTTCACTCCAACTATCCGGAAGAGATGATAGTAGGATCAATGCTTTCACTTCGTCTTCAAAGGTGATCTGCACTGATGCCAACTGGGCAAGGATTATATTAAATTCATTAATATAATGAGTTACAGAATTACCTTCACCCATTCTGAGATTGACTAGTCGACGTATCAAGTATACTTTGTTGGCTGCTGATGGCTTTTCGTACATGTTTGATAATGACTTCATCAAACTTGCAGTTGTCTTCTCATTTACAATATTGAACGTAACATTCTTTGATAGTGTCAGTCGGATCACACCAAGAGTCTGCCGGTCTAGCAACTCCCATTCTGCCTGCTTCATGTCGTCTGGCTTCTTCCCTGTTAAGGGTTGATGCAACTTCTTATGATATAGATAGTCCTCCATCTACATTTTCCAGTATCCGAAGTCTCTGCCATCGAACTTTTCAATCTTCACCTTCCCATCTTCTAGCGCCATTGCCCCTTGTTACTTTCTCTAAACTAAGAAAGCTCCTACTATTTTCTCTAAACTGAGACTCCCTGGAAAAACTAAATCTTTTCTGATGTGGAAGTTCAGACAAGGCTGCAACCACAGAGCATACTAAGATATAACCAAATCTTTTCTGATGTGGAAGTTCAGACAAGGCTGCAACCACAGAACATACTAAGATATAGGCTCTTGATACCAATTGTTAGGAACAAAAGCAACTAAAAGAAAAAGAGAGAGGGAGAGAAACAACACAAGAATTTTACGTGGTTCAGCACACAGTGTATGTACCTACATCCACGGCTACACTAGGAAGTGTTTATATTTTTGTGTGTTTAAAAGCTTTACAAGGTGTTACTTATATAGTAACATAGAAGGCATAAGTCCCTTAAGATTTTTCAATGTGGGACTAATTAAACTACATAGTTTCTAACACCCTTATGCGAGTTAATGCTTTAGAAAAGTATAAAGTGAAATAATATTATTAGTTAATGCTAATACATGTATTAAATCTAGTGTAAAGAGAAATAGTAGTTATCAGTGTGGAATTGATTTTTCAAATTGCGAAACATATAATCGATATGGATTTATGTACTACCCGAGTGTGTGATGACCACATTAGTTGATGCTCTAAGTGGGCAAGGACAAAATTATAGGAAAACCTTGTGAGAGCGAGAATGATAAGTAATTAAGTGTTCTGAGTGAACTATAACTATGAATTTTGGACACTTTTGATGAGACAATTCTTAAGGAGGGGTGATCCTCCCATATTGTTTGTATCGAACCTAAGTAGGTAAATGTTATTCAATTACTTACTGAGATGTACTAAGTGAGTGATTGGTAGGTGTTATAATGAATGATTAAGGAGTAAATGGGTTGTAGGTGACAAAATATTCTGAGTAAGCTTATAGTTAGCTGATATTATAATATATTTAAAGTGAGTGGTCAGATGATTTACGATATGTCTAAATAAGTGAAAGGTATATTTTGAAAATCTAATTACATAGAATAATTAATAAGTGGGTAAACTATCTGTAGGGTTGCGTTATGGCTAGTGAAAAGATAAAAATTAGTATGGTATGAAGGTGGAGGTATGCTAAAATATGTGTTAAATTCAATGAAGAAATAAGAGTAATAAAGATGATACGTAGTTGTTCTAAACTTTACTCGGTATTGGTAATAGAATAGAATAACAATGGTTGGCCACCCGGGATTCTTTCTAGTGCCAATTTGGTGTAGAGTCTACGGATGGACTGGTATAGATGGTTTGTACTACGATTAATTATATGTATGATAGTACAATCTCGATTAGAGACCTTTGGGTTTGTGATTAGGCTATTCACCAAATCCTTACATAGCTTTAACTATAGGATGAACCATTAAGATTGATCACCTTAAATGGTTACGTTAATAGTCGAAGCTGTACGAGATTGGGAAAATAAGTATACCTAGGTGTACTACAGGTGTTTGTCACAAGAAGCCAATGCATGTGTATATGATCATGTGATTAGCGGACCGTATGGGTAGGATATAAATGATTATGATATAAGAAGGAATTGAGATAGTAGATGACTTTGGAATGGTGGTGAGAAATCAAGTAATGAAAGCCTATTAAGCTCAAAAGGGTGACATTAAGTATTTTAAATAATGCTTACAGTAGTGTACTCCAAGTGCCATGGGTGTGATGTTAGCCATTGTTAGTTGTTAGCGGCTGGTGGTACCCCCATGGTAGGTTGGTTTCGGGGATGAAATCTCTTTAAGAAGGGATGCTGTAACATCCCTGATAATAAGTTAAACTTATTGGGCCGTATAAAATTAATTAATTATTATTTCATATTAAATTAAATTAATTGGTAATTTTAATAAAGCGATAGAATTAAACTAATTAACTTTGACAACTTAATTTGTAAAATTTAAATTAAAGGGTGATGGTAAAATATAAGTTACCATATGGTGAAGGTAAAAGAGCATTTACTTAAGGTAAGTTTTTAATTAAAGGAAATAAAAGAAAATAGAAAATAAATAGTGAAATGATGGAAATACCCTTACGGCTTAAAACAAAATTTCAATTCTTTCTTTTCCTTTCACTCGTGCCACTATAAAACAAAGAAACATAAGCTTCTTCTCTTTCAACAATGTTGTGAGTTTCAAGGGCTTAATTAGAGCTCGATTTTTCATCAAAACTCAAAATTGATCGCATTTTTAAAATTGTGGAAACGAGGTAACACTACTAAAAGAACCCTGACAACTACTACAAAACAGCGATTGATTATATCCCTCACTAATTAGCGACCACAAGGCGAAAGGGAACTTTAAAGGAAATTAGCTACTAACTCAGCGACGCCAAAGTATGTCGTTGCTAATATATACAAGAATCTGTCGCTGACTCTATTGTTACATGTGGTTCGTCACTGAAACAGTTGTTAATTTTCCCTTTATCAGCTTTTTGGTTTCCCTCCACTAGTTTCTATTGGAGTCTATACTAGCGACGACCATAAGCCGTAGCTAACAGTAAATTAGTGACGGAGTTACATCCGTTGCTGTATTTCCCTCCCTCTAATTTTTTGTTTCCCTCCAATTGATTTGTTACGTAAATGTTAGCAATGGAGTTTCACCCGTCACTGAACCAAGCTTAAGAAACGGCATCGTTGATTCCGTTGCTAATTTCCCTTTCCCTACAAGTATTGGTTTTAGGATTTATGGTTTTGAGGTTGGTGACGGTGTCTTGTGCATCGCTAAATTAGGTTTTAGAGTCCATATAGTGATGACATTAGTATGTGGTCACTAACGTCGTCGCTAATTAGTGTGGGTAGTGACGACATTAGTGTGTGGTCACTGAGGTTGGTCCAGGTGGACAAGTTACAAATAGAATGCTACCACGTGGTGATTTTATGACGTGGTTAGCGACGGTGTATCGTCGTCGCTAAATCTATATCATCTTATTTGACTTTCCCTTCCAAATTAGTGCCCTAAACCCTTTCTCTTTCTCTTTCTCGTAGTTCCATTCCTCCCTTAGTTCCCCTATATTTCTTCTCCCTCTCATCTCCGGCAGCCCACATTTATCTCTGACAGCCTATATTTTTCTCCGATGACCCACTCTCAAAGTCTGTGGTCTTTCGTGTTTACCTAAGCATCGTGAGTCCACTTTGTCGACGATGGTCATTTGTCTCTGACGGCATCACGAGTGGGGTCTCTGGTTTCTCGCGTCCCTTAACGGTTCTGAGGTAACGGTCTCCCCTTTCTCCATGTTTTCATCATCAATTTTGATTGAACCCTACTTTTATTTTGGTTTTATCTAATAATATGATGTTTTTTGCTTTTGAAAACCAATGAAAAGGGTTACATTGGCTTCGAATTAGTTGTTTCCCTTTCTTGGCATGAAATAATCCTTTTTGATTGAGCCTTTTTTCCTGTTATTTAGGCTAGAAGACCCATTGCATGCCTTTCTATCTCAAAATATGTGGATACTATATAGCTTTTCACTTTGTTTCATGAGGACTTGATTTGTTTCCATATGTAGTTAGAGAATTAAAAATACATAAAATTTTTATACAACTAGTTTTCTCATTAGTGCATATATATTTATGAAGCACACCATCTTTTTTAACTAGAAAATCAGCTTCCTTGATCCATTATTTGTCTTTGAAGAACAAGATTACTTGGTTCAAGAAGTATTAGATTTTTTTGTTTACATTGCATCATGGGTTCAAATGTTGGTTTAGTTTATTGTTCAACCAATAGGACACAACTTATAAAGATACATAAATTATTATAACTTGTAGCAATCCAAATCTTAACATGGGGTTGTATGGATTGAACATTTTTACTTTATTTTATTCTCACCATTGTTGAAATAACTTGGAACCAGTCAAACTGGGAATTAGATTTTATGTTACATTAATCATTACCCAAATATAAGCTTACCCAAATGAAAAATAAACTCATTGGCTGCATGATA
The DNA here is from genome assembly GCA_037962975.1 of Clitoria ternatea. Taxonomy (NCBI): domain Eukaryota; kingdom Viridiplantae; phylum Streptophyta; class Magnoliopsida; order Fabales; family Fabaceae; genus Clitoria; species Clitoria ternatea. The sequence goes on along the minus strand of CM075670.1, from coordinate 95,991,204 downwards.
TAAGTTTAGGAACGTTCTTAGCCGATCATTCTTGAGGGTCGAGGTTAATGCATTTAAAGAGATTTTGTGTGTCCTTGTTTTTTTGCTAGTTGCCATTCGTGATTAATCATGGAATGTATTTTTCATAGGATGACTTTAAAGTGTGAGAATAGTTAGAGAAAGGATTTTATTTAAAATTTACAGATATTGATGAAAGCATATTGAAAGATGAGTAAGTAAAAGTGTATTATATTTTGTGTCTTACTAAGCTATTGTTTTAAAATTAGTTTCGTGCATCTGTTCATGGTTAAATCATGATTGGTATTTGTTGTAGGAGAATTGTTAGCCTTAGAGAATAGGTGTTAAAGATACTATTGAATTCTCATTTTCCAGACATGCTGCTATTGTCTTTCATTGACCTTGTAAAGTAGTATAAATGCATTTCTTTTGTAGTATTCATATTCACTAAGGTATGTTTGGGAGTTTAAGGAGGACAAGATGGAAAGGTTTTAAAGGGAAAGAGAGGGAATGAGTGTTTTGTAAGATACACACAAACTACCTAGAATAATAGTTACTACCATTAAATCATGCACTTCACTGAATGGGGTGGCAATTTTTACACAATGCTTTATATGTATAAGGATATTGGGTTGGTTATTCATTGGTTAGGTTATACAAAACACTATTGCTTCACTAAGATATAAAAAGGATTAAAGAACCAAATCCCTCATGCAGATTTTAATTAACAATGTATATCTAAATGGTAACTATTTTCTCTATTTGTAAGGCATTAATTCACTAAGCTGATTTAGTTGAAAAAAGACAATGTATGTTTAAATCATAATTGTTTCTCTTGATGTAAATAAGTGATGATTTGATAATGGATGTAACAATTTTTAATTACAATCCTAAGAAAATACAACTAATTACTGAGATCAGGTGACTGAAACCTTCTCCGCTACTATTGAATATACATATTACAATTAGTACGATGAACAACTTATCAATGGTTACTCTCATTAAATCAGGAAACAATCGTAGTATAGATATCATGTTTTATAAGAATCACGAAATTGCTTGTTTTCTTCCTAAGAAGATTTAAAGCATTTTTCCCACTGGTTGCACAATCAATCTTAATCCAAACTTAAAGGGTTAGTGTCTACATTATCTCAAAGTTGTATTGTGTTTTCCTTCATTATTGTTTTCCTTTAAATGTAGTTGTCCCATATTTTAAGGCACTATATAGTTGTTGATGTTCTCAGTGTCCTTAAAAAACTGGTTGTAAAATTATCCATAACTTTCTCTAAGCATCTGATGCATTTGAGGATCTTAAAGCTTTCTGAATCCAAAGTGATGTGTAGTTACTCCTATTTTATTTATGCATTATGATAAGTATATATCACTTATGTAATTAATTCTTTCCAATGGACATATGGGCCATGATTGTTGTGTTTTGTAAAAGTATAATACTATCCAAAAGCTTTCATTGTGAATTAAGAAGCTAAAATATTTTTGGTCATCTATAACACTAGGTTGCTGCAAAGTATCACTTTCTTGTTTGCTAAATGTAATTCAATGTAGTATAACTCAATAAAAGCAAGCTTCTCAAACTTAAAAAGGCGGTAATCACACCATATATAGGTTTTGAAAGCATAGAGATACAGTGTTTGGAAGAAACATGCTACAATTTGTTGAGTTGATCTTGTATATATAGTTTTGCTTCAGTCTTCTTATACCAAAAACTATTTTTGAATGTCAATCTTTTCTTTTCTTTTTCCTCCCCCTTCAAAAAGAATTACTCCTATCACTTTTCATAAAGAACTAATTTTTTAAACTTTTTTCTTGACCAACTAATAAGCATACACATGGCATGATGAGGACCTCACTGGGAGAGGGAAAGGTCATTGGGAAATTGATATTTCGTTTGAAATGTATAGGATGAATCTGTAATTTTTGTTATACTTGTTCAGTACTTTTTAATAACATGCAGAGGGATATTAAATTTTTGGTATACTTGTTAAGTAATTTTGGTTGTTTTCATTTTTTTTTTTGTGTTTTAGTAGCCAAACTATTTTGTATTGGATAAGAGAATGTCCCATATAATGTTATTGTTTTCAACATTCAGTGTTGAATATTGATCCAGTCATATTGGATAAGACACTTGCGGGTTCAAGCAGTGAACACATTAGCACACAAGCTGTGTTGTCATTGAAACGGTCCATGGCCAATTTGGATAACATATATTAACACACATTAACACGTCTGAAATTAATTTCAAGAGTCACACTGACACCGAAGGGGACTTCCAAACTGAAACTGACACAAAGTATGTGGTTATGTATAAATATATGTATATATATGTTATTGTTGAGATTGATTAATGTTTACATTGTTTCATTGATAGATGATTGGACGCAGAGTACGCTTTGGTCGGGGTAGTGTTAGACACTACCCGGTTACACGGTTGGGTACCCCTAGCACACAAAGAGAGACCACACCAACAAAGGACACTCTGCACGAGACTCCCACACTAACTATTCTGGGTGATGCTGCAGCCACCAATAACCTGAAGGTGTTATAACCTCAGCAGTAGAATGAGCAAATTAGAGAGGTGACCCCTTCATCCATATCCGACACCCTTCCCACTCTGGTCCCATTATCGGCCGTGGACAAGTAAGTATTACTATATTAGCTCAAGTTTATGTCTCTTTGTACTTGTGTGTACTAATATGATTGATGTGCAGACGAGATTGATATGATTAATGTTCATTAGTGGCGAGCATAGCTCATTAGGTACTTCTGTGTGTGATATATACTTATGTTATCTATAATTTTGAGATGAATCATGATTGTTGTTTGTTAGTGGGGAGCAAAGCTCACTAGGTATTGGTGTGTGTGCTGATAACATAACTATTGCATATTTGTTGATGTTTCTTTACATTAAATTGTATTGGAAAGTTTTGTGTGTAACAGGGTGTTTGTAAATATTTGGAAATGTCTGGTTTATAGGGGAGACTCTGCCAAAATTTTGCTAGATCCCAAGGTTTATGTTTGTTTGATTCATTCAATTTTGTTGTTTAATTATTAATTGTTTAAACTATAGTTATGTTGATAGTACTCGTACTACGAAAGCGATCACTAAAGTTCTGAAGGCCTACTTGGATGGTCCTTACATCTCTTAGACAGATGCTGGTCAGACTGTCCAAGATAGATAGTTTGACACTTTTTCGATAAGTTTAACATAACCCTCCTAATTTCATCTATCTTTTGCGTGATTGTATACACTTGTTTTTTTAATTTAGAATTGCATTTTAATTTATAGTGTGACTATCGATGGGAGGAGGGTATGGCTGATGAGATTAGGAGGATCTTTATCGTAAAGACCTCTAAAATCATCAAGAGTACCCTCTGAAAGGTCAGGGCGAAGGCGGAGCGCCCCTGCTGGATCCCCGAGCCTCACTGGGAAGGGATGCTGTAAAAGTGGGAAGGTGTCTTGTTCCAACAAGCCAGTGCTAGGAATAGGGATGGAAATGGGCCAGGCCAGGCCAGGCTTTGAAAGGCCTGAGCCTGGCCTATTAGCCTGTCATAAGCTTTTTTTAAGGCCTGGTCTGGCCTGTTTGAAGGCCTGACCCGTTTAAAAGCCTGTTTATAGTGAGACCTTTAAAAGGCCAAAACCGATCTAAAAAAATTTGTGTTCCATTCCCTCCTAATTTTTTTAATTATAAACTTGTAATATGAATTTATATTATATAAATATAAATATGTAATATATATATATAAATATATTATTTTATGTTATAAATATATTATATATATAATTAATTAACAATTAATCTAATTAAGTAGCCTGGTTTGTTGGGCTTCAAAGGTTTTTTAGAAAGCCTATGGCCTGACCTATTTAGTTAAAAAGGCCATTTTAAAAGCCTAAGTCTGGCCTTCTAGCCCGACAAGCCTGGCCTATGTAGGTTAAACGAGTTGGGTCATTGGCCCCTGACAGATGGCCTGGCCCATTTCCATCCCTAGCTAGGAACAAGGCAAACAGACAGGCTGATGTTGGAGCCTCAATCTACACTAGAGGTTCTATTTCAGTTATTGAGCACAAAAAAAGATTTATCAGTGCACATTTTTAAATATGTTATTAACATAATGACTTCAAAGCTTTTTCACTAACAATTTTAATATGTTATGAATTCAGGATCAGAAGGAGCACCATGAGCCATCGTTATTCGAGGTGATACAAATCACTAAGAAAAACAAGACTGGTCATTGGGCTAACCAGAAGACCATGGAGATGGCGGTACTTATCTAAACTTACAAATGTTTTCAAACTTTTTTTATAGATTTATATTTGGCTTCATTAATTTATTTTCCTAAACATATGCAGGAGGCATATCAGACCCTGCGGGCCCAGAAAAAGGATGAGCTGGCCTTTGAGACTCCCGATGGAGAGACACCTCTTACCCTTTCTTTTACCAACGACACATCATCTATTTAGAGGTTGATGGAGGCGTCAACAAGAAAGGAAGGGTGTTTGGCCTCGGTGGGATTGGGACCAAGATAGCCAGGACTGGGAAGGCCCTTGCCGCGAGCACTATGTTACATATAGATGTTGTTTAGATTATTCAGAACCTGAACACCGAGTTAGCAGAGGAGCGCCGACAGAGGTAGCTGGTGGAGGAGCGTGCTCAGCAGGATTGAGAGAAGTCTCGTAGGATGATGACACAACCAGAGACTCTGATTCATTGGTTGATGGAGTCTTTACCATCTCGATCCGACGAACCAGCCTGTGCTTCCCAGCAATACCCACCACCCTAGGATCCCCCCAATTGATGGACCCATTTATTTATTTATTTATTTTAGTGTTATACATTTCTTTTATTTTTTCTTTTTATTGTTTGAGATTTAAATAATATTTTAACTTTTTATTACTATATCTTTATTCGATGTTGTTTATTACTAATTGATGTTTATATGATCTTATCTTTTCCTGTTTATTATGAGTCTAAATACGTGTCTGTTAAATAATAAAAGAATTATAAAACATTCAGTATATATATTATGATTTATAAAAATATTTCATCCAACTATAAAAAATACTTAAATCTATAAAATTTTATGAATATAATATTTAAAAACAAATTTTTATATTAGCGACGGCACTGTGACCGTCGCTAATGTGATAAAAAGTTAGCGACTAAACTAGCGACGGAAGAAACATCAAACATGGGTTCCACCTTAATGATTGGCTCAGCGACAGAAATACCCATCAAATCATTAGCTACGAACACTGCTCATCGCTAATAGGGGTTCCTCTTCAGTGATCAACTTAGTGACGGATTGACCAATTAAAGTTTTAGCTATAACGTTAGCTACGGCGATAGCGCGATCGCTAATTTAGCCTTAACTAGCGACGGGTAACTTAAATCTATTTAGGGATGACGTGTATATCGTCGCTAAGGTTGGACTGAAAGAGCGACGGAGAGTGCAAAATGGGGACCACATCCACTGACAGGATGTTGTCATCACAAAATTGGCCACGACCTTAACTTTTGGTCACTTACTTGTTAGCCACCAGCTTATGTACGATGGGATTTCGCCATAACTAATGTCGTCGCTAAAAATATTAGTGAAGGATTACTGGCTGTTAGTGTTAGGTTTTGCCTGCTGCAAATTGCATTTTTTTAGTTGTCTAAGTAAAGTGGTAACTTCAATTTCAAAATCCATATCACTTTTTGTAAAATTAAAAATTGCATAGACGATGCAGATTCTTGAAGTCTTCTTGGTTTAAGGTTTTTATGCAATAGATAAAAGTAAGCCTCTAAGGTCTAAATATGGTGTTCAGTGTTAATGGGTTTTTGTTTTGGTGTATTTAGGTGACAAACTAAGCCCCAATGAACTGTTATCAAAGTAGAGCTTGAAAGAAAGGACGAAACTAGTCGAGGTAAGCTTTAGAAACCTTCAAAATGAATTTAAAGTTGTTTGGTGGATTGAATTATGGTTTTAGAGGTCAAAACGTTAATTCTCTTCTTGGATTTCTTGAATTTTAGCTAGTGGGGGTATACCTGAAGACGAAAACAAGTATTGGAAGTGTAGAATCGAGGTAAAGGGGTGTACTAGGTTAAGGTTAATATAGAATTTTTTTTATAGTGTGCGGTGTATAGCAAAAGGGTAGATTACAGCCACAAATTTCCAATTTAATTAATTGTGATGATTATTCACTGGTTGATAAGGAACTATATAGGAGTTAAATTAATAATGAAGAGGTCAAGATTTAAAATATGAATATACAAGTATATGGGTTTAGAAAGGAAAGGTATGTGGATAAATTATAATTTAATGTATCTAATTGATAAGGATTATAATGCAAAATAAAAAGTGGTATGTTTGACTCGTAAAATGGTGAGTTATGATTTATGTGAAACAAGAGAGACTATGCAAATTAAAAAGAATTGATAGATTGATGAATGATTAGTTGCAATACTAATTGTTGTAAATTAAGTGAATATGGTGTAAGTTTATTAGAAATTAATGATTTTTCAAGCTGTATGTGGATTGATGTTTAGTTAACGTAAAAACTAATTAATTATAAACAGGTTGGTTACGTTATTGTATGAAAACAATGATGATTTAAACTATATATTGATGCTAAAAATTATTAAAGCAAATGTTATGCTGGTGATAAGATATTTATAGGTGATGATACTTAACGATATTATTTATTCAAATAATGATGGTGTTGAGAAACAAATTATGCATTAGTATAAGCTGGTATTGTGATAGAACCAAATAATAAACTCTGTATATGGAAGAAAAGAGATTAAGGATGTCCCTTTATGGTCGGAGTGTCGGGATGGCGAGTTATGAATTTAATTGTATACTTTGAGAGTTCCTTTAAGGCTAGAGTTCCAGAACCAAGTTAGAAATATAGTGAGAAATAATTATATATGTCTGAACTAAGTCAAAGGACTCCTAGTTGATGGACGATCCATTAAAGTATCTGAATACTAGAGAGTCTTATTTATATTGACTGGGTGTCAGTTATGCATTTTATGGAATGATTTGATATTGATGATTGAGATTATAATGTTCATTGATATGGATTCATGATAAATTAAGAGTCACTGGTGATTAAATGATTTGAATTAATATTGTGATAATTTTATCGTGTTGTCAAAGATGATTATGATGGACATGGTGTTTGAAATCTGTTAACGACGTGAACATGTAATATAGTAGATTGTTGGTTGGTTGAAATTATGAAATAGAGTCATATAAAGGGAGTGATATGAATATGGATACAGATAAGGAATAAAAAAGGTAGCATGGATTAAATCAGTGTAATAGGTGAAATTATATTAGTTATATAGATGAGAAGATAAAAAAATTTGATGAGAAAGGTATCTAATCAAAAGGTATCTAGATTATGCTTTTCTTATTGATATATTTTTAAGTTAATGTTCAATTTCAAAAACTCACCTCCTTGTATTTTTTTAAAACAAGGTGAACAATGACAATAAATTGATGGACACCATAGAGGCGAGCACTAAATAAGGCCAGGAAGAGATCAATGTCAAGTGAGATAGAAATAATGTTTTGATTGATATATGTGCATAATCATGTTTTAAGAATTTAAGGTGCTATAATGTGTAATATGTATAATATATTTTATATTCTGTAATGAACCTTGACTAGTGATGATGAGTGAGGTGCGATCAGATAAGTTTTATAAGTAATAACTTATTCTGTGATATCTTTGATGTTTTAGTAATTAGAAAAATAAATAAATGTGCAGTTGGACTTAAATTAATAATAATTGAGGAATATGAAGTGAATAAAGTGATTTAAAGTTGAAATTTAAAGGAAATAGAGGAAAAGGCCTAACGCGTAGTGTGGGAATGACGTGTAGCATCAGCATCACAATCAATTTTTAATGAAGGACATACAAAATAGAACCCAACAGTCCTTTTCTTGCTCTCTTCTTCTTCCCTTGCAAATGGTGGCCAGAACTCAGTGGAAAATGTGAGATTGTTGGTATTTTGAGCTTTGGGAACTAAGGCAAGCCTTGAGGGGTCCTTGATTTCAAAGTTTCTTCTCTCCTCTTCCTTCCTCTCTTAAAATCAAATTACATATAGCTATAGGGGTTCAAATTTTACGTTTTATGGACTTCAGAAGTTTGGATATTGGTTCTAGCATGGTAAGAAAGGCAATGTACTAATAGGTTTTGCGTTTTGGTGACCATAGGTGCCAGAATGAGTACCAGAGGGTCGATTGGCAAAGCGGGCATTGAGTTTGGAAGTTGGGAAGCGAATCAAGTGACCGTAGGACGCAATCGACACCGAGAGAAAATTATCGAAGCTTGGAATCTAGGTAAAGGGATGTTTGGGTCATAATTAATTAAGATTGGTATGTATACTAGGTTTGGGAAGATTGCAAATTAATTAGGAATTTCCAGAATGTTTGTAGAATAGCTAGAAGTTAATTATGTGGGTATATATATGCCTATGAATGATTAAATAAATATATGGTATGGATATCTAGTGTATTGATTGATTAATTGATGAGTAAAATGAATAAGGAAGTATGAAAATTATAATCATGTGTGGTATGCTACGAATGATAAATTAAAACCATTGATGATGATGTTTTATATTGAAAATGCCATTATAGTTTGTGAAAGAAATGAATTTAATAATGGTTGGAAGTGTTGTGACATGGCGTTGAAGGGGTCGGTCTGTGTAGTCGCCTTGTATGATTGTTAAATGTCAGTTTCTAACAATTATAAAAAAAATTGATGATGTTAAGCCATGTATGATATGATTATATATGTGATTATGTGGTTTGTGAAGGCCGACGGTATGTGTTGCCCCTCGTTTTCAACTCCTGTGGTCCTTTGAGGCCCAGTTGAGCAACCCAATGGTCAAGTAGGACCCAGTGGTTGAGGAAGAGGGTCAAGTAGGACTCGGTGGACCAAGCAGGGTTCACAGGGTATCAAGTAGGACTCCCAGTTGAAGGTCGATCTTGATATATGTTTAATTTGCATGTTTTTGTGATGTTTTTAATAAAATTTTATAGGTTACTTACAATATTTTTCTCTTGCTTTCCCACTGGCCGTGGATCTTACTGTTTTTTAGTGGAATCTTACACATTTAGGCCCCTGTCACGATCCACTGGCAGTAGGTTACTGCCAGTGGGTTTTGTACGCTCTGTTTTTTGGGCAGTTTTTAAAGGGGAAAAGAAGATTTTCAAGCAGTTACTTTTTTCTTTCAAAAAAGAAGGTTAAGAGACTGAGAGAGGGAATCAAGAGACACTAGAGAGGGCTTTTTGGAAGGAGTTTCATTGGAGATCAAGTGTCCATTATCAAGGGAACTCGAATCTGAAGATTTAGAGACGAAGATTTAGCAATCCTAGTGAGAACTATCTTGTTATTTTTCTTTTGAATCCTTATTTTCTTTCAACTTTGATTTTCTCTAGTGTTGGGCCATGGATTTTGATTATTGTGACATGATGATTGTAACCCTCATGGCACACTAAACATCTTTTCTTGGGATTAAGGATACAATATGCTTTTGTATTGAATTAATCGTTCTTTGTCTTTCAATCAATATAATTTCTGTTTCTATTCAATTCATATGTGCTTAATGCTTCTACAAGACTTAGAGATAAGCGTAGTTGATTCCAAATTGTATGCGCTATGAGAGTAGGTATATTATTCGAAAACACATGAATTGAACCTATGTTTTGTTTCATGATGGTAGGCGAACTCATTTGAGGAATTAATTGGGTTTCCATAAAACATAAATGGCTTAATTAATGAATTGAATGTTGTTCTTCAAGAATTAGGTACGCCAATAGGCTTTCGAGAGGAAGGTATTAATTAACTTAGGGAAACCTACCTTAGAAATGAAATTGTATGATTGGATAGGCGATTTACATTTGATTTTTATACTAGTATATGAAACCTTAACTTCCCAAGACTTTTCTTCTAATTGAATCCACAAAATGTAATCTGATTTCCTACTTTGAAGATATTAAAATTTCTGTCCTTTAATTAGCTTTTTATATACTTACTTTGCAATCAATCATTCTAGATAATTGAATAACCATTAAAATCCAATACTTGGGCACAATCCTTGTAAGAACGATAATTTTTATTACTTCGATACCCGTGCGCTTGCGGGATCCTATCCAGTTTTTAGCGTCATTACCGGGGATTGTGTTTCCCCCAATATTGGCTAAGTGGTGTTTTATATTAAACTAGACTCTTCTTTTTCTTTTATTTTATTTTTCTACATCATTTTTCTATTTTTGGTTTCTATTTTTCTGCAGAATTACACTTGGGTTTCGTTGTGTTTTTGTGGATTGTGCAGGTCCATTTATATGAAGGAGTCGTAGCTTTAAACATATTTTTGATCCAGAAATTGAAAGGACCCTCCGTAAGATCAGCGTATTTCGGAAGCACCTTGAACAAAGGAAGCAACAAGCTTCGAGTTCAAATACCAAAGAGCCAATGGACAATCCTGATAGTCGAGCCCTTCGTGATTTTGCAGCACCCAATGCAATGGGTAGGAGGCCTAGCATCACAAGGCCAACCATTGAGGCGAACAACTTTGAATTGAAGCCCTCATTGCTCTCAATGGTCCAGCAAAACCAATTTGGAGGTTTTCCATCCAAGGATCCAAATCAACACCTCCAAATCTTCCTTGAGTACTGTGATACACTCAAGGTGAATGGCGTCTCAAGTGATGCAATCTAGCTATGGCTTTTCCCATTTTCTTTGAGGGATAAGGCTAGAGCTTGGTTATATTCACTTCCAGAGGGGTTAATCACTATGTGGGAGCAGCTATCTCATGCCTTCCTCAACAAATATTACCCGCGGAGCAAAACAGACCAGTTGAGGAAGTAGATTATCACTTTCACCTAGAAAGATGATGAGACTTTGTATGATGCATGGGAGAGGTACAAGGAGTTTCTTCAAGACTGTCAACGTCATAGAGTGGAAAGATGGTTGACGGTCCATATCTTCTATAATGGGTTGACCCCAAACCAAAGGGTTACATTGGATGTCGTAGCTGGCGATGCTTTTATGAGCAAGAACATGGAGGAGGGATACAACCTTATTGAAGAGGTGGCACAAAATGTAACATCCCAAATTTTAAAGGAAATAAATTTGTTGAATAATGGTAATTAATTACTTATGGTCCAATAATTATTGAAGATTAATTTGACATTAGAGGTAAATTATCAGTAAATTAAGAGTTACCAAAATCGGATGATTTAACATATGGTGTGGGGCCCATTTAACTAAATTGAATATTTGATGGATCTGGAATGCTTAGAAAATTATTGTGATTATGGTGGTATATTTAAAATAATTTTTAGTCTTGGGGGAAATAATTATTCAGACACGACATATATTATTAAACGGAGAAAATACGAGCCAAAATGGAATTAAGAGAAAATGCAAATTTCTCTTTTTTCCTTTCTCATAACGGATAAGTGTTTTAGAACACCATTATATAGGTTTAATTCAACTAGAATTTTATATCATTCCCACTATATTTTCTTAAATTTACATGATTTATGCTTCCTTCCCACTTTATTCTACTCGGGTACTTTTATTTTGCAGAAATTAATAGATTTGGAATTATTGAAGATCTATTTTAAGAGTGAATGAATGTAAATGGAAAATGGATTCAAGAACTCAAGATTTCCAACCCAAAAAGATGATCAAAGTGCCCAAAGATCAAAAGAGGAAGCCATAAGCAAATTTATGCCAAAAAGGGACCAAAAAGCACCAAGAAATGCAATAACAGGGGTGTGAATTGATTCACCACTGATGGGAATCGATTCACACGTTAAATTTGGCCCAAAATTACAAAATTTCAGCAATAAATCGATTCACAGTAGCAATGAATCGATTCACAACAGCATGAATTGATTCCCCTAGCTAATGAATCGATTCCTCAGTGATTTTTATACCAGGAATCGATTCCCCTTGTCCATGAATCGATTCCCACCCCAATGAATTGATTCCCCACTTCATAAATCGATTCCTGCATCAATGAATCGATTCCCACTTCAAATGAATCGATTCATATGCTGTTTTTATGGAAAAATACCCTGGAGGAATCGATTCATCAATCAAATCATGCGCCGAATCATTGGAAACAGCAAAACGTAACTTGGAAACAACTGAAAATCATGCACCAAAAATTTCCACTTGCTCCTTAACTCAAGCATGCGTTTTCATTCAGTGCCTCCTTTCTATCGCCTATAAAAGGAGAAGTTGCAAGCAGAGAGGATCCAATATCCAATATTCATTCTTCACTCCTCTTTTTTCTTTTTCCTTTGTTTTCCTCTCTGTTCTATTTTCTTTCTCTTTTTACTTTCTTTTCTTTCTTTCTTTTATTTGTTGTGTAAGAGTTGTGAGGATTGTGAAATTGAGTGTTCCAATTTGTAATTAGTGGAGGAATATTGCAACAAGAAAAATACAGTGGTGAAATTATTTTGAGCTTTTGGAGAAATACGTAAGTCTTTATTTTTACCATGTCTTGTATGTTTTATTTTTCCATCATGTGTATGAATTTGATTTCATGAGTAACTAAATTAAATATCTTGGGATTTTAGGGGTGTGACAATATTTTGTGTTAATGTTATTTTGACTTTGATTTAAATAAATTTCTGTTTTTCATTTAGTTCAAATTATGCTCAACGCTCTTAGTGATTCCTAACAAGAACCTAAATGATAAAACTGTATACTTGCAGGTATATTAGTAAGTTTAAGTAATTAATAGAATCGAGAGATTTATTGTTACTGGAAAGTTTTTGAACTAAGCCTAAGGTTTTGAAATATTTTTTGTGACTACGGTAAAACCGTGAAAGTAATCAAAATCTTTTGGGGAATAAATAAGGGATTTTCACAAAACGATAATGGGCCTTTCTTAGGGATTGAACGTTGTTCTCCATAAGTTAGGTACATTAATAGGATTCCGAGAGGAACATATTAATTAGCTTAAGGAAAATCCACCTTGGAAAACTTAATTCGATTCTTATTTATGAAAAGTTAAAATTCATTAACATAAAATAGAGTCTTGATCCCCCGAAATCCCAAGATACTCTCAACTCTGATTTTTAAGTGTCTAGAAAATTTTGTTTATTTATTCGTATTCTGTGCAACTTTATTTTGTGTTTTATTTTACAAAAACATTAAAAATCAATTGTGTGGATAATTAAATTTCAATATGCTGGTACTTTGAACACAGTCCCTGTAGAGACGATAATCTTTTATATCACGCGACATAACCCGTGCGCTTGTGGGCCCTGTCAATAACCGTGTAGCTTTTCTATACATTTTATACCCTCTTTTACACAATGGGTAAAGAGAAACTATTGACCAATGGTAAAAGCAAGTTGGAGCATTCTTTTTTCCATTGGGTAATACCCATTTTACACTAAAAATTCTCCCTCTCTCTTCTCCCAGCCGTGTACACTCCTTCTTCTCCCATCTATCTTTATTTTTCTTTTTCTCTTCCACCCCCTTCTTCTCCAAAACCGTCTACCACCCTTCCACCTCTATTTCTTGCCAAAATTAAAATCAAAGCTTGGATTCATGAAGCATGGATAGCACTTTGGGGCAATGTGTGGTTCACTTCTCCTTCTCCATCTCTCAATTTTGTGTTCCTATTAGGGCTAGGAGAAAGAGGTATGATTTTGAACACCCATGGCTTTTGTTAATGGTTTTGAGTTTATTTAAGTATTGTGATAGAGATTAGATGTTATTTTGATGGATAATGACATGAAGAACCAAACCCTAGGCTTGAATAGTTTAGGAAATGATTTTTGATTATGGTTTTGCGGTATAAATGGATGTGGGTTATTGTATTTATGAATCATCAAAAATGGTGGATGTTAATAGTTGTTGGAAAATTTTAGAGAAAACCCTAAGTGTAGCCAAATTGATGAGTTTGATGGTTTTGGTGCCTTTGGAATGAGTTATATAAGGGAAATGAGATTTTAGAAATATTAGAATTGATTATGGAGGTTAATGAAAATTTAAGCTAAGTTCATATTGTTGTGTATAATGATTTATGCATGTGAAACCCAAATCTTAGGGTAGATGACCATTGGGATCATTATGTGCTGTTTACATTGATTGACACTTTAATAGTGATGGTGTTATGCTTGTGATGATGAGATTGATGATTTGGTTGTCATGAGAGTGATTTTGATGTGTAGAAGAAATGATTGGAATAATTGGTCATGATTGTTAGAGTTATTGAGTTTTGATAAGGTTCCAATCTTAAAGTTAAAAGATATATATATGAAGATATATGAGAAATAGAGGAGTTGATATTTGATGTTGTTGGATTTTGATGAGGATTTGATAAAGACTTAGGCCATGATATGTGCCATTTGAAATTTATTGATTGATGATGGTTTAAATGTAGCTAAGATGGCTTATGTTGAGTATGAATGAAAATGATGGCAAATGGGTGATTTATATGATGATTTAGATGATATATTGATAAGGGATGTGATGTTGTTATGGTTGGGTATGGTTGACCCTTTAGGATCTAGAGGATCTTGGTTTTGGGAAAGGAATTCCCGAAACCTAACACAAGTATATGAATTGGTATTTTAGCAAGCCTAAGACTTGATACAAGCCCTATATAATGTTAACAATTTATTAGAATTTTGATGATGCCTTATGATGGCTCGTTGATTGAATGTATATATATGTGTGTAGATTGTGTTCCGGGTAATGAGGCGGAACAATCGGAGCATTCGAGTTGTGATTCTTCTCTTGAGGTAGGAGAGGAGTTTACATTTCAATTGTATGAGTTAAATGGTTGATGATGAATGTATATGATTTATACTCATACTTGCCTTGCCATGATTGTGTAAATATGATAAGTTGAGTGATGATTGTTGAATGAAAAGATTAGCTATTTATTGGCCTTGAAAACTGATATGAATATGTATGTGAGATTGCCTTAGAAGTTTTAAATCTTTTCAAAAGAAATGATGTAACTCTTGATGAATAATCAATGATGAAATGGAATATGTATATGTGTATATAAATGCATGATTCATTGAGTTAAAATCCCATAAGAGGGTGTGTTTTAAGCATAATGGATGTTGGGTTTGATGAATGGGGTTATAGGATGGTGTTTCTTAGAGTAAAACGGTTGCTGGGAATGCATGAATTGATTCAATGCATTCTATTTCCAAAGATAAGGACTTACAGGGCTTTGAATCGATTCATACAAAACTTTGAATCGATTCAAGACTCCCTGGAATTTCTGTTCATCAATTTCACCATGCTTGAATCAATTCATACGGGGTTTGAATCGATTCAAGGACCCCTGTTTGTTGGTTGGTGCTCCAGAATCGCATGAATCGATTCAAGGACCCTCCTTAATCGATTCATGGTATGTTTCTGGCTTATTTACACTCTGTTTTGATGTTGTTTGATATGGTTGAGTCATGACATGTTTATACATTCGATTGCATACATTTTTAATACGTTTTAGCAATCGAAACACAATGGCATTGTCATGTCCCCTATGTGCCTTGGTTTTGAAATTGAGTTAAACTTGTTATTATTCAAACTTTATTTCATCATGTAATAACATGTGATTCCATAGAGGATGTATGATTATGGTGTGTCCTTAGTGGTGTTTGGTATTGAATTGGATTATTGGCAAGTATAATTATGCCTATATTGTGTTGTGAATACATGTGTGAATTCCACCACTAATGATAAATTATGATGATTGATAATGGAAAGTTGAATGGTGTTGATGTTGGTGTATGCACTATAAGCTTTTATACTTCTTCATTTGTATCATTTTTCTACTTATCAATAGAATAAATATTTCAGTTTAAAATTGTTTTAAAACATATTTATCCTTGGAGTAATAGGTCATATAAAAATTATTCCTAAAATGTCCCTAGTCAAGTATTTACATGGGACATGTAAATACACTGAGACTAGTGTGTGAGTGTACTGATGACCTGATCTCACAGATCATAGATATAGATGATATCGAGTCTTCACATAGGTACACATTAAGAGTAATGATGTACTGGACAGACCCACCACGAGAATGTTGCATGGATCGTTACATGATTGTCATAAACGATTCTCAATGTGATAATGGTATATGTAGTCCTTCGACCTGAAGTCACTACGATTCCTACATGAGGAGTTTATTGTTTTAATACAATTAAACGTCTTCTGTAACAAGAGGACTATAAAGGTTGTGATTAGGCAATGAACAAATTATGCAGAGGGATGTGAGTGATGTAGATGGGATTTGTCTCTCCTATATGACAGGAGTGATATCCATAGGCCACTTGATGGAGTAAGACTAAGAAAACGCATGGCCATGCTAGAAAGAATAAATATTAGATATTTATTCGAATCCGGTCTACTCCGGTATCAAGTAAAATAAATTGGGCCGTACAAGGATGACGCGACCATGCCTTGGGCCCAATTAGGATATTGTGACAAAAGGAATAAACATATTAAATAATTATCACTTATAGGTTATGTTGATAATATTCGGACATAATGATGCATTGCTAGATGCCGCTCTTATTTTATATTAATAATAAAATAGTTTATTATTAATATGACCGGGTATTTTACCTATAGGGTCACACACATAGAGTAAGCCCATCAGAAAATGTTGTCTTATTTTAGTTGGACTAAAATAAAGCTATTGGGCCTAACTCATTTGGAATGAGTAAGGAGCCCACTTTAGAGAGAACAAATTAGGTCAAACCTAAGCCTATAAATAGAGCATAAGATGCTCATAGGCCGTTCACTCAAGTGAGACACAAATTCGCAAAAGTTGTAAGAGCTACACGCCGTCAAACTAGCAGTTGGCAAGTGTTACGATTCTAGTGGGAGTGCTCGTGTGGACTCCTAAAGGACGAGGCTACGACTGCTTCGGAGTTCTTCAAGAGGTAATCCAAAATGAATTTCGAAATTGTTTTTGTGCTTTGAAACACAGAACCTTGCAAATCCTATGGAATCCCTTTTATTTTTCCGCTGCTCATGCTTAGGGATTTCCTAACAGTGGTATCAGAGCCTAGGTTGCAAAATCGTGTTTTGGGCATTTGCTTATATTTTATGATGATATGTTTTTGTTTGCAAGAGCTTTTGGAAAATATGATTTGCGAAATCGTTTCGTTGTTTAAAGCTTTGCAATTTTGTTTTGCGAAAATGTTTTGTGAAACTAGGATTCGAAAATGAACATGCATGATTATGTTGCTATTTTGAGTTATCGCATATGATGCATATTATTACAATGATTAATCATGTATATGGTATGACCTCTGTTTTGGCATGATACATATAATTTTGAGTTATTCTTTATAAATTGTATATGATGCATGTTATAGAGTTTCTCAATTTTAGTATGTATGTTGTTGCCGTTTAAATTTGTATGATGTATGAGTTTATGCAATTTTTATATTTGATATGTGTTTTACTCATATGATAGTCATCGTACAAACTTTGAATCAATTGAGTTAATCTTCGAACATGAATGGTTCATGTTATGGGGCGTTAAGTGATAAGGTTTAAGTGTTAAACCATGGCCGTTCCTTAATCTAGGGTTCAAGAGTTGAAACCTAGACGGCCGTCATGGAAAGGCATTGCATGTTGGCATTAGCGTAAATTGAATTCTAGGTTTTGAAACCCTAGACGGCGCTGCCTCCATGTGCCTTGACGGCTGCGTTGTGAAGTGTTCGCAACAAGGAATTAGGGTTTCAAAGTGGTTGAAACCCTAGCCGAAATTTTAGAGCTGTTAATGGTCAGCGGGACCCCCGTACATTCTCTGCGTAGCGCCTTATTACCGACCCACGTGTTTAATGGCCCATTTAAAAATTTATTTTTTTTTAAATTATTTCAAATGGGTTATAATTAATTAATTAACATGTTGCATGGTGAATGGTTATGGTCTTAGTTATTTTATTTGAATACAGCCTGCGTGCTGTGCCTCTCTTCATTCTGTTGTATTTCTTTTCTCAACCCTTCACTCGTATGTAAAGCGAGTTTCTTTAAAAATCTTGTAATCTTGATCGAGGCAACAAAGTAGAGATCTAGAAGAAAACTAGAGTGGTGACTCTAAGCGCTTTTGTCTTTGAAAGGAACCAAGGAGTGGTGACTCCAAGAGGATGGTGGGTTCAAGAAGTAGGACTTCATGAAGCCTTGGCATATAGTTCCTTTAGGTTTATTTATTTATTTATTTTTCTTCTAGGAAGACCATAACCATCTCACAATTTCGTTTGCATGTTTTGGGGATAATTTTATTACGTTAAAGCGTTTAACAAAGACGGTAATTTTAAAATAAATTAAAATCCCTCAAAATAATATTAAGTTATAAACGCCTTCCAATAAGTACACTCGTCAACACTAATGTCAATAAATAGTGGGTCTGCCAAAGCAGGGCACTATTATTTATATTAGTAAGACGCGATGGGATAATGGTAATATCCAAACTGTTTTATTGGGCTTTAACTTAACTAAGTTTTCAATTGGATTGAATAATTCTTAGAGGCGTAAACATTGGGCTAAATATTCATAAGATGAATAATTAGTAATGGTTACTTAACCCAGTGACTAAGAGTTGTATAAAGATACAATTGGAAAAAGTTTCCTACCTAAATAACCAAGTATTAGGTGATCAGCCAAAGCTGACTTAACGCTTGGCAAAATATGGATCTTAGCCCACTAGAAAATCTTCCAACGGAATTTTCTGATTCGTGGAGGGTATTTTGTTTTGAATCGAAATAGTGGGAGACATATTTAATTTAAATGACCATAATTTAAATATGTTTTGAAAATGATACTTACTACATATTTTCTGTTTTAGATAACCATGATGTCAAACACACCTTCAAACCTTTCGTTGCGATCAATCCTAGACAAAGAAAAATTGTCTGGTTCTAACTTCCTTGACTGGTATAGAAATTTGAGGATTGTCCTCAAATAAGAGAAAAAGCAGTATGTCCTGGAAGGTCCGATTCCGGAACCACCCGCGAACAATGCCTCTAAAGCTGACAAGGATGCTTACAAGAAGCATCAGGATGACGCTTTAGATGTCCAATGCCTTATGCTGGAAACTATGTCTCATGAGCTTCAGAAGCAACATGAGCATATGGAGGCTTTCGATATGATCGAAAACCTAAGGAAACTATATCAAGGTCAAGCTGACCAAGAAAGATATGAAGTTTCTTCAGCCCTATTTAGCTGCAGACTTGAAGAGGGAGGTTCTGTAGGACCTCATGTGCTCAAAATGATTGGGTACTTAGAGAATCTAGCTAGGCTAGGATTCCCCTTTCCCTCAGAAGTTGGCTACCGATCTCATTTTGAAATCATTACCTGACAGTTTTAAGCCAGTCATCATGAATTACAACATGAATGCATTGGACAAAACATTGCCAGAGCTACTCAATATGTTGAGGACTGCTGAGCCCAATATTTCTAAAGGAAAGGGCAAGGCCATAATGATGGTCAATTCTGGCAAAGGTAAAGGAAAGGGCATGTATAAAGGCAAAGGAAAGGCTATTGTAGGAAATGGCAAGAAGATTTGGAAAGGCAAGGATAAGCCAAGTACATCAACCTTAAAACCTATGGGCGGGGTGGCTAAGGAAGGTAAATGTCACCATTGTGGACAAAAGGGACACTGGAAGAGAAACTGTCCAAAGTACCTAGAAGAGCTTAAGAAGAAGGGAAGTGAGACTTCCACTTTAGGTATTTTTGTTATAGAAATTAACATGTCAACTTCAACATCATGGGTATTAGATACTGGATGTGGATCTCACATTTGTCTTAATGTGCAGGATCTAAGAAGGAGTAGGCAGTTGATGAAGGGTGAGGTAGACCTACGCGTTGGAAATGGAGCAAGAGTTGCTGCATTAGCTGTAGGGACTTATTTTTTATCCTTGCCCTCAGGGTTAGTCCTTGAATTGGACAATTGTTATTTTGTTCCTACAATAAGGAGAAATATTATTTCTGTTTCTTGTCTTGATAAGAAAGGGTTTTCCTTTACAATAAAGAACAATAGTTGTTCTGTTTATTTAAAAGACATGTTTTATTGTTGTGCAAATTTGAGTAATGGACTTTATGTTCTAGATCTCGAAACCCCTATCTATAACATTAATACTAAAAGGGTTAAAACAAATGATTTAAACTCAACTTATCTTTGGCATTGTCGCCTAGGACATATAAATGAGAAACGCATTTCTAAACTCCATCAAGATGGATATTTAGAATCTTTTGATTTTGAATCAATAGATACATGTGAATCTTGTTTATTAGGGAAGATGACCAAGACCCCTTTTACCGGAAAAGGTGAAAGGGCGAGTGATCTTCTTGGCTTGATACATAGTGATGTATGTGGGCCTATAGGGACAATGGCTAGGGGAGGTTTTAGTTACTTCATCACTTTTACTGATGATTTCAGTAGATATGGATTTGTGTTTCTCATGAAACATAAATCTTCGTAAATAGCTTTTTAGCAAGAGTTAGAAGAGAAGATTGTGGATGATGTTTTTCACTTTCCAAAAGTCTTTAATTGATGTAACAGTAGTTGATATTTATATTGTCCATGCAAAAGAGACATAAACAATAAAAAGATCTCTGTTGTACGTTTTCTTCAAATGATGAATAAGGAATAAGCATTTAATGAAAAGGGACAGCACATAAGAAAGGGTCTCATACTTAGAAAATATCTTGAAAAGTGAAGCTGCTAGAAAGTAGAAGAACAGATTGACGTGTAAAGCTTCAGTAACTAAAATAATTGTTAATTCCGACTCGGTTTTTAGTATATTCCGACTCGGTTTCAGCCTTCTGGGTATATCTTTCCGAGAAGGTTTATCACAGCCCCTGTCCGCTCAGATTTCCTTTATTTGGAGGAAAGGTTCTGATCTGTCCTGAACCGGGGTCTAGAGATCCGGTGTCAAGTCAATCATAAATAGTATAAAGATTGTGTGCAGAAGACCGGATGTATAAGTATCTGGTATAAATATCCGTTGTCCTTGTATAAGAAGGGCGGATTGGGCGTTCTGGAGGTCCTTCACACCGACATAACGCGTTGATGTGGGCGAAAGGTGGTGTCACCTGCAAAGATTCTTCGATGCTCAAGTCAGTGATAATATTCCAAGTGAGGAATGTTTTCCAGAGAGTAATCGTAAGTAGTTTCAGTCAAAAAGATCCCTCCCCTTATTGATGAAGAGAGTTCATATACCTGATTGGCTCGAAATATGAGGACATATTAGTGGGGAACCACTAACCTCCAATAGCACTATATATTATTATTTTATTATGCACTTGCTGTTGGTGTATGCACTATGAGCTTTTATGCTTTTTCATTTGTATCATTTTTCTACTTATCAATAGAATAAATATTTCAGTTTAAAATTGTTTTAAAACATATTTATCCTTGGAGTAATAGGTCATATAAAAATTATTCCTAAAATGTCCCTAGTCAAGTATTTACATGGGGACATGTAAATACACCGAGACTAGTGTGTGAGTGTACTGATGACCTGATCTCACAGATCATAGATATAGATGATATCGAGTCTTCACACGGGTACACATTAAGAGTAATGATGTACTGGACAGACCCACCATGAGAACGTTGCATGGATCGTTACATGATTGTCATAAACGATTCTCAATGTGATAATGGTATATGTAGTCCTTCGACCTGAAGTCACTACGATTCCTACATGAGGAGTTTATTGTTTTAATACAATTAAACGTCTTCTGTAACAAGAGGACTATAAAGGTTGTGATTAGGCAATGAACAAATTATGCAGAGGGATGTGAGTGATGTAGATGGGATTTGTCTCTCCTATATGACAGGAGTGATATCCATAGGCCACTTGATGGAGTAAGACTAAGAAAACGCATGGCCATGCTAGAAAGAATAAATATTAGATATTTATTCAGATCCAGTCTACTCCGGTATCAAGTAAAATAAATTGGGCCGTACAAGGATGACGCGACCATGCCTTGGGCCCAATTAGGATATCGTGACAAAAGGAATAAACATATTAAATAATTATCACTTATAGGTTATGTTGATAATATTCGGACATAATGATGCATTGCTAGATGCCGCTCTTATTTTATATTAATAATAAAATAGTTTATTATTAATATGACCGGGTATTTTACCTATAGGGTCACACACATAGAGTAAGCCCATCAGAAAATGTTGTCTTATTTTAGTTGGACTAAAATAAAGCTATTGGGCCTAACTCATTTGGAATGAGTAAGGAGCCCACTTTAGAGAGAACAAATTAGGTCAAACCTAAGCCTATAAATAGAGCATAAGATGCTCATAGGCCGTTCACTCAAGTGAGACACAAATTCGCAAAAGTGCAAGAGCTACACGCCGTCAAACTAGCAGTTGGCAAGTGTTGCGATTCTAGTGGGAGTGCTCGTGTGGACTCCTAAAGGACGAGGCTACGACTGCTTCGGAGTTCTTCAAGAGCTAATCCAAAATGAATTTCGAAATTGCTTTTGTGCTTTGAAACACAGAACCTTGCAAATCCTATGGAATCCCTTTTATTTTTCCGCTGCTCATGCTTAGGGATTTCCTAACAGTGGTATCAGAGCTAGGTTGCAAAACCGTGTTTTGGGCATTTGTTTATATTTTATGATGATATGTTTTTGTTTGCAAGAGCTTTTGGAAAATATGATTTGCGAAATCGTTTCGTTGTTTAAAGCTTTGCAATTTTGTTTTGCGAAAATATTTTGTGAAACTAGGATTCGAAAATGAACATGCATGATTATGTTGCTATTTTGAGTTATCGCATATGATGCATATTATTACAATGATTAATCATGTATATGGTATGACCTCTGTTTTGGCATGATACATATAATTTTGAGTTATTCTTTATAAATTGTATATGATGCATGTTATAGAGTTTCTCAATTTTAGTATGTATGTTGTTGCCGTTTAAATTTGTATGATGTATGAGTTTATGCAATTTTTATATTTGATATGTGTTTTACTCATATGATAGTCATCGTACAAACTTTGAATCAATTGAGTTGATCTTCGAACATGAATGGTTCATGTTATGGGGCGTTAAGTGATAAGGTTTAAGTGTTAAACCATGGCCGTTCCTTAATCTAGGGTTCAAGAGTTGAAACCTAGACGGCCGTCATGGAAAGGCATTGCATGTTGGCATTAGCGTAAATTGAATTCTAGGTTTTGAAACCCTAGACGGCGCTGCCTCCATGTGCCTTGACGGCTGCGTTGTGAAGTGTTCGCAACAAGGAATTAGGGTTTCAAAGTGGTTGAAACCCTAGCCGAAATTTTAGAGCTGTTAATGGTCAGCGGGACCCCCGTACATTCTCTGCGTAGCGCCTTATTACCGACCCACGTGTTTAATGGCCCATTTAAAAATTTATTTTTTTTAAAATTATTTCAAATGGGTTATAATTAATTAATTAACACGTTGCATGGTGAATGGTTATGGTCTTAGTTATTTTATTTGAATACAGCCTGCGTGCTGTGCCTCTCTTCATTCTGTTGTATTTCTTTTCTCAACCCTTCACTCGTATGTAAAGCGAGTTTCTTTAAAAATCTTGTAATCTTGATCGAGGCAACAAAGTAGAGATCTAGAAGAAAACTAGAGTGGTGACTCTAAGCGCTTTTGTCTTTGAAAGGAACCAAGGAGTGGTGACTCCAAGAGGATGGTGGGTTCAAGAAGTAGGACTTCATGAAGCCTTGGCATATAGTTCCTTTAGGTTTATTTATTTATTTATTTTTCTTCTAGGAAGACCATAACCATCTCACAATTTCGTTTGCATGTTTTGGGGATAATTTTATTACGTTAAAGCGTTTAACAAAGACGGTAATTTTAAAATAAATTAAAATCCCTCAAAATAATATTAAGTTATAAACGCCTTCCAATAAGTACACTCGTCAACACTAATGTCAATAAATAGTGGGTCTGCCAAAGCAGGGCACTATTATTTATATTAGTAAGACGCGATGGGATAATGGTAATATCCAAACTGTTTTATTGGGCTTTAACTTAACTAAGTTTTCAATTGGATTGAATAATTCTTAGAGGCGTAAACATTGGGCTAAATATTCATAAGATGAATAATTAGTAATGGTTACTTAACCCAGTGACTAAGAGTTGTATAAAGATACAATTGGAAAAAGTTTCCTACCTAAATAACCAAGTATTAGGTGATCAGCCAAAGCTGACTTAACGCTTGGCAAAATATGGATCTTAGCCCACTAGAAAATCTTCCAACGGAATTTTCTGATTCGTGGAGGGTATTTTGTTTTGAATCGAAATAGTGGGAGACATATTTAATTTAAATGACCATAATTTAAATATGTTTTGAAAATGATACTTACTACATATTTTCTGTTTTAGATAACCATGATGTCAAACACACCTTCAAACCTTTCGTTGCGATCAATCCTAGACAAAGAAAAATTGTCTGGTTCTAACTTCCTTGACTGGTATAGAAATTTGAGGATTGTCCTCAAATAAGAGAAAAAGCAGTATGTCCTGGAAGGTCCGATTCCGGAACCACCCGCGAACAATGCCTCTAAAGCTGACAAGGATGCTTACAAGAAGCATCAGGATGACGCTTTAGATGTCCAATGCCTTATGCTGGAAACCATGTCTCATGAGCTTCAGAAGCAACATGAGCATATGGAGGCTTTCGATATGATCGAAAACCTAAGGAAACTATATCAAGGTCAAGTTGACCAAGAAAGATATGAAGTTTCTTCAGCCCTATTTAGCTGCAGACTTGAAGAGGGAGGTTCTGTAGGACCTCATGTGCTCAAAATGATTGGGTACTTAGAGAATCTAGCTAGGCTAGGATTCCCCTTTCCCTCAGAAGTTGGCTACCGATCTCATTTTGAAATCATTACCTGACAGTTTTAAGCCAGTCATCATGAATTACAACATGAATGCATTGGACAAAACATTGCCAGAGCTACTCAATATGTTGAGGACTGCTGAGCCCAATATTTCTAAAGGAAAGGGCAAGGCCATAATGATGGTCAATTCTGGCAAAGGTAAAGGAAAGGGCATGTATAAAGGCAAAGGAAAGGCTATTGTAGGAAATGGCAAGAAGATTTGGAAAGGCAAGGATAAGCCAAGTACATCAGCCTTAAAACCTATGGGCGGGGTGGCTAAGGAAGGTAAATGTCACCATTGTGGACAAAAGGGACACTGGAAGAGAAACTGTCCAAAGTACCTAGAAGAGCTTAAGAAGAAGGGAAGTGAGACTTCCACTTCAGGTATTTTTGTTATAGAAATTAACATGTCAACTTCAACATCATGGGTATTAGATACTGGATGTGGATCTCACATTTGTCTTAATGTGCAGGATCTAAGAAGGAGTAGGCAGTTGATGAAGGGTGAGGTAGACCTACGCGTTGGAAATGGAGCAAGAGTTGCTGCATTAGCTGTAGGGACTTATTTTTTATCCTTGCCCTCAGGGTTAGTCCTTGAATTGGACAATTGTTATTTTGTTCCTGCAATAAGGAGAAATATTATTTCTGTTTCTTGTCTTGATAAGAAAGGGTTTTCCTTTACAATAAAGAACAATAGTTGTTCTGTTTATTTAAAAGACATGTTTTATTGTTGTGCAAATTTGAGTAATGGACTTTATGTTCTAGATCTCGAAACCCCTATCTATAACATTAATACTAAAAGGGTTAAAACAAATGATTTAAACTCAACTTATCTTTGGCATTGTCGCCTAGGACATATAAATGAGAAACGCATTTCTAAACTCCATCAAGATGGATATTTAGAATCTTTTGATTTTGAATCAATAGATACATGTGAATCTTGTTTATTAGGGAAGATGACCAAGACCCCTTTTACTGGAAAAGGTGAAAGGGCGAGTGATCTTCTTGGCTTGATACATAGTGATGTATTTGGGCCCATAGGGACAATGGCTAGGGGAGGTTTTAGTTACTTTATCACTTTTACTGATGATTTCAGTAGATATGGATTTGTGTTTCTCATGAAACATAAATCAGAATCCTTTGAAAAGTTTAAGGAGTTTAAACATGAAGTAGAGAACCAACTTGGCAAGACAATTAAAGCACTTCGATCCGATCGAGGTGGTGAATATTTGAGCCTAGAGTTTGATGAATATCTTAAAGAGTGTGGGATTATATCTCAACTTACTCCCCCTGGAACACCAGAATGGAATGGGGTTTCTGAGCGGAGAAATAGAACCTTGTTGGACATGTTTCGATCAATGATGAGTCAAACTGACCTCCCTAACTCATTCTGGGGACATGCTTTGTTGACAATAACTTTCACACTTAACCGTGTTCCATCAAAGGCTGTCATAAAGACACCATATGAGATATGGACTAGGAAACGACCTAGTATGTCTTTTCTTAAGATTTGGGGCTGTGAAGCTTATGTTAAACGCCAAAGTTCTGATAAACTTGGGCCCAAGTCAGATAAATGTCTTTTTGTGGGATACCCAAAAGAAACTAAGGGTTATTATTTTTACAATCCTACTGTGGGCAAAGTGTTTGTTGCTCGGAATACTGTATTCTTAGAAAGGGAATTCATCTCTACAAGAATCAGTGGGAGGAAAGTAGAACTTGAAGAAATTCAAGACTCACAAGGCATTGAAGAGCCAACGGTGGAAGTGGAGCAGGACCCACAAAATGTTGTGATAACACCAGCTCCAGTAGCACAAGACTTGCGTAGATCAGGTAGAATACGTCAACAACCTGAAAGATATGGATTTCTTGTAACTCAGGAAGGAGATGTATTCCTAATGGATCAAAATGAGCCAACATCTTATGAAGAGGCCATTGCAAGTTCAGAATCTGAGAAATGGCTAGAAGCCATGGAATCTGAAATGGACTCCATGTACACTAATCAAGTTTGGAACTTGGTTGATGCACCTGAAGGGGTAAAACCTATAGGATGCAAGTGGGTTTTCAAAAAGAAAACTGACATGGATGGTAATATAAGTACCTTTAAAGCAAGGTTGGTGGCTAAAGGTTTCAAGCAAATACATGGTATAGACTATGATGAAACTTTTTCCCCAGTTGCTATGCTAAAGTCTGTTCGGATTCTGCTTGCTATTGCTGCATACCATGATTATGAGATATGGCAAATGGATGTCAAGACTGCTTTCCTTAATGGAAATCTTCTTGAGGAAGTGTACATGACACAACCTGAAGGCTTTGTTAAGCCTGAAGCATCCAGGAAGGTGTGCAAGCTACAACGTTCTATATATGGACTTAAGCAAGCTTCCAGAAGCTGGAATCTTCATTTTGATGAAGCTGTTAAACAATTTGGCTTTACTAAAAATGAGGATGAACCTTGTATCTACAAGAAGGTTAGTGACTGCACAATTGTTTTTCTGGTCCTGTATGTTGATGACATACTACTTATTGGAAATGACGTTCCTACTCTTCAGTCTGTGAAGAGTTGGTTGGGAAGCTATTTTTCTATGAAAGACTTAGGTGAAGCAACCTACGTGTTGGGAATTAAAATCTATAGAGATAGATCAAGAAAACTTCTTGGCCTAAGTCAGAATACATACATAGACAAAGTGTTAAAAAGGTTTAATATGCAAGATTCCAAGAAAGGAACTTTGCCTATGGCTTATGGCATAAGCTTATCAAAAGCTCAATCTCCTTCCACTAAAGAAGAAAGAGAACGGATGAATAAGATTCCACATGCATCTGCTATTGGATCAATCATGTATGCCATGATATGTACCCGACAAGATGTCTCGTACGCTTTAAGCATGACGAGCAGATACCAGTCTGATCCCGGTGAAAGTCACTGGACTGCTGTCAAGAATATCCTGAAGTACTTAAGAAAAACTAAGGATTCATTCTTGATATATGGAGGGGAAGAAGAGCTCATTATAAAAGGTTACACTGATGCTAGCTTCCAAACTGATAAGGATGACTCAAGATCGCAATCTGGGTACATGTTTTGTCTAAATGGTGGCGCTGTAAGCTGGAAGAGTTCAAAGCAAGAGACAGTTGCTGATTCTACTACAGAGTCTGAGTATATTGCTGCCTCAAATGCTGCAAAAGAGGCAGTATGGATCAAGAAGTTCATAACAGAACTTGGGATTGTTCCTAGCATTGTGGACCCTATAAGTCTCTACTGTGACAATAGTGGAGCAATTGCACAAGCTAAGGAACCTAGATCACATCAACGATCCAAGCATATACTTAGGCGATTTCATCTCATTCGAGAGATCCTTGACCGAGGAGATGTAAAGATATGTAAGGTGCATACTGATGAGAATATTGCTGACCCACTCATAAAACCTCTTACACAACAAAAACATGAGGGGCACACTAGATCATTAGGCATTAGGCAAATGTCTGATTGGCTCTAGTACAAGTGGGAGATTGTTGGTGTATGCACTATGAGCTTTTATGCTTCTTCATTTGTATCATTTTTCTACTTATCAATAGAATAAATATTTTAGTTTAAAATTGTTTTAAAACATATTTATCCTTGGAGTAATAGGTCATATAAAAATTATTCCTAAAATATCCCTAGTCAAGTATTTACATGGGGACATGTAAATACACTGAGACTAGTGTGTGAGTGTACTGATGACCTGATCTCATAGATCATAGATATAGATGATATCGAGTCTTCACACAGGTACACATTAAGAGTAATGATGTACTGGACAGACCCACCATGAGAACGTTGCATGGATCGTTACATGATTGTCATAAACGATTCTCAATGTGATAATGGTATATGTAGTCCTTCGACCTGAAGTCACTACGATTCCTACATGAGGAGTTTATTGTTTTAATACAATTAAACGTCTTCTGTAACAAGAGGACTATAAAGGTTATGATTAGGCAATGAACAAATTATGCAGAGGGATGTGAGTGATGTAGATGGGATTTGTCTCTCCTATATGACAGGAGTGATATCCATAGGCCACTTGATGGAGTAAGACTAAGAAAACACATGGCCATGCTAGAAAGAATAAATATTAGATATATCCAATCTACTCCGGTATCAAGTAAAATAAATTGGGCCGTACAAGGATGACGCGACCATGCCTTGGGCCCAATTAGGATATCGTGACAAAAGGAATAAACATATTAAATAATTATCACTTATAGGTTATGTTGATAATATTCGGACATAATGATGCATTGCTAGATGCCGCTCTTATTTTATATTAATAATAAAATATTTTATTATTAATATGACCGGGTATTTTACCTATAGGGTCACACACATAGAGTAAGCCCATCAGAAAATGTTGTCTTATTTTAGTTGGACTAAAATAAAGCTATTGGGCCTAACTCATTTGGAATGAGTAAGGAGCCCACTTTAGAGAGAACAAATTAGGTCAAACCTAAGCCTATAAATAGAGCATAAGATGCTCATAGGCCGTTCACTCAAGTGAGACACAAATTCGCAAAAGTTGCAAGAGCTACACGCCGTCAAACTAGCAGTTGGCAAGTGTTGCGATTCTGGTGGGAGTGCTCATGTGGACTCCTAAAGGACGAGGCTACGACTGCTTCGGAGTTCTTCAAGAGGTAATCCAAAATGAATTTCGAAATTGTTTTTGTGCTTTGAAACACGGAACCTTGCAAATCCTATGGAATCCCTTTTATTTTTCCGCTGCTCATGCTTAGGGATTTCCTAACAGTTGATGTATGGCACACCCTTGTATCATGATAAAACTAATGAGGGGATGATTGCATGGCAATGAGATGATATCGATAATGGATAATAATGAATGATATTGTTGATCAATTCCTTGAGTAAAGGATGATTGTTATTATTGATGATTGTTGAATACCATTGTGAATAAATACAAGTGTGATCTTGTGTAAGTGTAGGTTGAATTATATTGATGATTTCTTGTAATACCACACTAATATATGAAACAATGGTAATGATTAAATGAGATGAAAATCCACTAAGATTTATGTGGTGATGTCAATGAATAAAGATGAATCTGAATGCTAGGCATTCCTTTAATATTGATGGAAGATTATTGAATGTTGATAATGTTTTGATGCCATTGTAATGTTGCAAGTATTGACTTTCATGTATGATATAAATATGTTAAAATGAAATGCCACACCTTAAGACTTGAAAACAATGGCTAAAACCAACGATGGTAAAATCCACTAAGAATTATATGGTGGTGTTGGTGTTAACGATGATGATTGATGAGTGGCATGATAAGATGCATAGTGTGAGAATGCATTGATTGGCATTTGTATCCATGGCATATCATATGCTTCCGGTAAGAAATATTAAGGGATTCCCCCAGTTGGCCCAGTGGGAGGGTGGCTCAATGCACGAGTATTTTGTTGTTTCCCCTGTGACTCAGTGCGTAAGTCACAAAGCTGCCCTTAGATTGGTGGCACCTTATGTGGCAGGTTCAGTGGGTGGGTGGCTCTATGATGAGCAAGTTACCTCGGTGTCTGATGGGGCACGACTCTCTCAATGTGTATTTGGGAGAGGCCCGTAGCACTTATAGCAAGTGAGGCCATGTTGTTGATCCGCAAGTCACGGGGTGACTAGTGCTACATATGGGCGATAGCGGTTTGGTACCAATAAAATTGGTGGTTATTCATGCATTATGAGATATGTATACACATTATACTACTGCAGTAGGGGCATAGTAGCACACTTATGCTTGACCCATGTTTGGTGTTTATTCCTACAGTCGGATCTGTATTTGTTGTTATTCCATTGTGCATATGCATTAGCCTAAAAGAATTTGCATATAACATGGAGATATGCCAAGAGGTGATGATGATTGATGATGGTTGATGATGATTGAGATTGAGATATGATGATGATGAGATGGGTAAATGAATTACCTAAAAGACAACATGAAAAATATGAATACAATGAAAAGATACTAAATATGATGATGTTGTATGTGATGGCCCAATACGATGAAGGGCATGTTTATGTATAGTTGATGATGATGGTGTTGGCCCATTGTGGCAATGAGAATAAATGTGTATATGTGTTTGCTTTGCGATGAATTGATGGATGAATATATAATGTGTATATTGTTGAAGTGGGAAATTATGATGATTGTTGATGATTTAGCAAAGCATACATGATGTTGATATGCATATGCACATAATCTCAATTGTATTCATATTCGTCATTTGAAATGTATAACTCACTCTCCCATGTTGTCCATTTTTAACATTGATGTAGGGATATCATGGGATGAGATGGTGATTTTAAACTAGAGTTTGGAGAAGGTAAATAGTGGTAATGGAACGCCTTGGCCAGCAACGATTGTAAATTATTTCATTATGAATAAAATATATATAGTGTTGTTGATAATTATTGATACTGGTGGATGTATTGTAAATGATGATATAAGTGAATAATGTGTTGATGTTTGGGGTATTGGAAATTCATACCTATTGATGAATAAAATGATGTTGGTCTTGTAACCCATTTTGGGAATGTATAAGTATTGATGATATATGGTATTAAGATTGAATCAAATATGGTCAATTATGGAATATAGACATTGGTGGTGTATGTTGCATGACCATATAGATGTGTATATATATATATATATATATATATATATACTTTAGGCAATGCATGTTTATGATTTATGTGCAAGATTGGTTGTGGCCTAATAGGCTTATGTTGTATATTTACATGCTTTGCCGAGCCTTTTCTCATATCTTCATATATGGGACTAGGCGTGTGCCCTGTATACATATTCTTCTTCCACTGTAAACTCTGTTATTTTG
This sequence comes from Clitoria ternatea, assembly GCA_037962975.1. Lineage (NCBI taxonomy): Eukaryota > Viridiplantae > Streptophyta > Magnoliopsida > Fabales > Fabaceae > Clitoria > Clitoria ternatea. The sequence continues at coordinate 95,959,420 of CM075670.1, read as the reverse complement.
TATACAAATATGGGCGAATTATTTTACGATCCAGTTATAAAATATTAAATCTCACTCTTCGGTTTTCTGTGGTTCGAGTCTTGGTGTAATCATTGAGGTGTTTCAAGTTATTTCAAATGTAAAAAATTTACTCGTATTTTTATTAATTATTTATTTTGATTACATCAGGATTCAGGTCTGGAAAGCAGGGGTGGACACAAAACACATACCAGTGGTCATCTAAACGGAGTTTACCATCAAAAACTCCAGGTAACTATTCTTTAGATGTTATTTCCCTTCTTACTGCTAAGGTAAAAGCACTCTCTGTTAAATTTGATAAGTTGGGAACAGGTGCTTCTAATGTGGTGTGTGAGTTGTGTAGGGTTACAGGTTATAGCACAATAAGTTATCAGCTTGGTGTATCCCAAAGGTATCGAGGCTGAAATGCAACAAGTGGGTGCTATTGGGAACTATGGTGGAAATTTTGGGAACAATTACAGACAACAAGGCCCACCAGGATTCTAGTATAGACCTCCGCCATTCCAAGGAAATCAAGGCAACCAGAATAACTTCAGATCACAACAAGGACCCTATGCTCCATAAAAATCAAAATTGGAGTCCTTGATGGAGACATTTATGACCACCCAAATTAAGCAAAATGATGAATTCTTCAATGTTATCAAGAAGTTAACCTCCAAGGTAGACTCTCTTGCCACTCATAACAAAATACTGGAGAATCAGATTGCTCAGCAGGCCTCATCTTCTCAAAGAATTCCAAGAACCTTTCCTGGAAAGCCCGAAACAGGACCATTCAATCACACCATGGCTATCACTCTTAAGAGTGGTACACAATATGATGGTCCAGTTGGGATGACTGAAGAGGAGGCCAAGGAAAAGAAGAAGGAGGAAAAGTCTCACTCTCATCCTGAAGTTAAAGAAGAGAAACAGAGTGAGAAGAAGGAGGAGGTGAAGCCTTATCAGCCTCCAGTTCCATATCCTCAGCGCTTGGCCAAGGCCAAACTTGATAAACAATTTTTTAAGTTTCTTAAAGTTCTTAAGAATCTTTATGTTAATATTCCTTTTACAGATGCCTTGTAGCAAATGTCGACATATACGAAGTTCCTGAAGGACATCTTATCCAATAAAAGGAAATTAGAGAAGGATGGGACCGTAGCATTTACTGAGGAGTACAGTGCTTTGATCCAAAGGAAGCTACCACCTAAACTTTAGGATCCAGTTAGTTTTTCTATCCCTTGTGTGATTGGTGACATGGCCATTGATAGAGCACTATGTGACTTAGGAGCTAGCGTTAGTTTCATGCCATTGTCAATTGCTGAGAAATTGGGATTGGGTGAACTTAAACCTACTAGGATGTCATTACAATTAGCGGATAGGTCTGTTAAATATCCTGTAGGTATTTTAGAAGATATACTTATTAAAGTAGGTAAATTTTTCATTCCTGTCGATTTTGTTGTTTTGGAAATGGACGAGGATTCCATGATCCCCATTATTCTAGGCAGGCCATTTTTGGCAACCGTGGGCGTGATAATAGATGTTAAAAATGGAAAATTGTCTCTGACTGTTGGAGACCAAAAGGTAGATTTTAGTTTGAAAGATGCTTTAAAGAAACCTTTTGATGATGTTTGTTGTGTGGATTTTATTGACCAAGTGGTGAAGGAAGAAACTCTTCTTAATGACCCACTTGAATCTATTTTTCTGAATAAGTTTGTAGGAACATCAAAAAGCAGTGAAGGTAACATACCACTAAAACATGATACTGGGGTCATGTGTGAAAAAATGGTGAGCCCAAATGTTGAACTTAAACCTTTACCTTCCATGCTAAGGTATGAATTTCTTGGCCCTATTCGGTTCTTGACTTTGATTGAGGTATAAAGTCTGCTTGAAGACGTTAAACTTAGCATTAATGGGGAGGTAACCCCATGTATGTTTTTCCATTTGCATTGCACGATGTTTTTCTTTAAGGCATGATTTTCTTTAATTTTTCCATTTCAGATGCATAATTTTTTTCATGTATACATATGAATAAATAAACATAGGATCATTTCCCCCTCCATCTCCATGGCAGGTAATTGTTGAACTTTTGTGTCTTACTCCCCTTGATATGGACATTGAGGACAATGTCCGGTTCTAGTTTGGGGTGGGTACATAAAAGTTTAATTAACTCTTACTTTGTTCTTGTGTTGATGCTTCTGTTTTATTCTATTTTCGTTTATTTGCATGATTGATTTTGTTTTCTTTTTCATTTGCATGATCGTATATCTACTCAAATGCCATAGGCTAGCATTGATTGCTGATTGCAGTTATTGTAGTCTGTATGCATGCAATGTAGACTGGTCAGGCTAACAACATTACTTGGGTGAATCTTGTCAAAATAAAAAATATAAAAACAAACAAAATAAATATGATTGCTAGCATTGCCCAAATAAACCTCTTTCATGATGCTGTGTTTTTCTTCGATTGGATTAAGATACCATTGTGAGCTTTGAGCCAATAGGGTATTCAGTACATATAAATTCCCATGTTTCTTTTGTTTGAGCGATTCACACATCTGATTACACTCCAAAACTTGGCTTTTGACCAATTCAAAACGGTTTGTGAATACATGCTTGAAATGAAAAAGGAAAATTAGGTTTTGTCTCTTTAACCTCAGAATTTGTTTAAAAGCATAACTCACTAGTTGTCCCCTTTGAGCCATAAAATGAATTGTTCTTTCAAAGCTTTTGATATGATGATTTTCATTAATATGTAGAGGAGGCAAAGAGGTAAAAGCAAACTAGATGAAGTTTGAGAAGTAAATTTTGATGGTTTAGGGTTTGATACTCAAAGAAAGAAAAAGAATAAGGAGTTAAGTTTAAAAAATGAAAATGAAAAAAATAAAAAGAAAGAAACAAAAAAATAAAGAAAAACAAAAGAAATGAACTATACTCCTTACAATTTTAATTTTGCAAGAGTTATTAAATTGAGGATTGCCTCCTTATGATATTACTCTCTCCATGATAATTAGCCCTTTGAAATTTCCTTTTCTTGGTTTCCATGCCCATGTTATAAACCCTTTGGTCACATTACAACCATATGAAAGACCTCTTGACTGATACATATTTTCTTGATAACTGTGGAGTTTGTGGTCATTTGCCAAGCTTATGGTAGTGGTTATGATGTAGTGATTTGAGTGGTTAAAACAAAAACACTGAGTGGACAGTGAAAAAGAGTACCCTTAGTCAAATCTGAGTTAACATGGTTTGATTATTAGTTATGATATATTCTGGTAGTTTATGCAATCATTACAAAAAACACAAAAACACATAAAAAATACAAGGTTCCTTAGGTTTGTTTGGGTCTGCTGGTCCTTCATTGTATGTTCTATGGATACAATGATTGCTTGAGGACAACTAATATTCTAGTTTGGGATATTTTGATAGATGTTTAATTTGCATGTTTTTGTGATGTTTTTAATAAAGTTTTCTAGGTTATTTGCAATATTTTTCTCTTGTTTTCCATATGGTTTTCTTCATTCTGCACATGTCATTCGGGTGTTTAAAGTTTTACAGGAATAACCTTGATTTAAGTGCATAAATGCAAGAATACCAAGGATTTGATGAAGCGTGTAATGAATGCAGAGGAAGTCCAATCATTTGAAAGCTCAAAATAAGGCCGTATTAACCTTTGGAAGTGATATAATGAAAGGAGGAACCAAGGAGGCACTTCAAGGTCTTAAAATAGTTGAAAAAAGGGTAATTGGTGAAGAAAAGAAAAATCCACTGCCAATGGGTTTTTCCCACTGGCCGTGGATCTTACTGGTTTTTGGTGGAATCTTGCATGTTTGGGCCCCTGTTACGATCCACTGCCAGTGGGTTTTTCCCATTGCCAATAGGTTTTATACAATGTTTTTTGGGCAGTTTTTAAAGGGGAAAGAAGATTTTTAGGCAGTTACTTTTTTTTCAAAAAAGGAGGTTAGAAGAGACTGAGAGAGGGAATCAAAAGACACTAGAGAGGGCTTTTTGGAAGGATTTTCATTGGAGATCAAGTGTCCATCATCAAGGGAACTTGAATCTGAAGAATTAGAGATGAAGATTTAGCAATCCTAGTGAGAACTATCTTGTTATTTTTCTTCTGAATCCTTATTTTCTTTCATCTTTGATTTTCTCTAGTGTTGGGCCATGGATTTTGATTATTGTGACATGATGATTGTAACCCTCATGGCACACTAAACATCTTTTCTTGGGATTAAGTATACAGTATGCTTTTGTATTGAATTAATCATTTTTCATCTTTCAATCAATATAATTTCTGTTTCTATTCAATTCATGTGTGCTTAATGCTTCTACAAGACTTAGAGATAAGCGTAGTTGATTCCAAATTGTATGCGCTACGAGAGTAGGTATATTATTCGAAAACACATGAATTGAACCTATGTTTTTGTTTCACGATGGTAGGTGAACTCATTTGAGGAATTAGTTGGGTTTCTATAAAACATAAAGGGCTTAATTAATGAATTGAACGTTGTTCTTCGGGAATTAGGTACGTTAATAGGCTTTCAAGAGAAAGGTATTAATTAACTTAGGGAAACCTACCTTAGAAACGAAATTGTATGATTGGATAGGCGATTTACATTTGATTTTTATACTAGCATATAAAACCTTAACTTCCCAATACTTTTCCTCTGATTGAATCCATAAAAAGTAATTTGATTTCCTACTTTGAAGATATTAAAATTTCTATCCTTTAATTAGCTTTTTATATACTTACTTTACAATCAATCGTTCTAGATAATTGAATAACCGTTAAAACCCAATACTTGGGCATAATCCTTGTGAGAACAATAAATTTTATTACTTTGATACCTGTGCACTTGCGGGATCCTATCAATCCTGTAGTATCCGGATACTAGGAGTCAAATATGCATGTGAGTTAGTTGTGATTTATACATGAATTGATATTAAGAAAGCTATATGATGAATTTGATGGTAGATTACAAATGTGATATGAAATAGAGAATATTAATGATAATATGATTTTGGATACAAGTATTGATGTATGTTTGATGCGATGTATGTGATTTATGTTATTTTGGAATCCCTATTAAGGCTTAGACGAACATGAATGATTATAACATGGTAGAGGTAAGTATAGAAATACCTGAAACTGGTAAGTTAATTAATATCAAGAATAATAGGTAGTAATTAGGCATATTTATCATTTACCATTCTATATTAATTACGATATCCCAAACACTCACCCTTGTTGTGGTTTTCTTTAAGTTAGTAACCAGTATTAGAGAGGGCACGAATGACCCGGAGGGAGCGCCAAGCAGATAGTTAATGCCAAGGAGCGAGGGAAATCATGAAATGAATGGATAATGATATGTATTTAGTGTATGTAATAATATATTATGCTTTATGTGATTTGTTGGAATAGTTAGTATGTTGATGTTATGGCTTTGTTGAGATAGTGATGATGGTTATATAATTCGCATGTTGTTAGATGATGATGTTTGAGAATCAATTGATGAGGATGATTGGCATTGATAATATGGATTTAGTAGGGATGTCAAAGTGGGTCGAGCCTGGCGGGCTGGCCTGCCAACCTGCCTAAAACAGGGCGGGACGAGTTGACCAAATTTATCCAGCGGTGGGTTCAAAATTAGCCCGTTTCGCCCTGTATTTTTACGAGTTTTTAGCGGAGCGGCGCAGATTGACCCGATGGTATGATATTTTATTTTAAAAATAATAATATAATATTAACAATATCTTATAAAAACTTTTCTAATTTTTTTATAGCATATCACTTTGATTGATGTTTGAGTTAGAATTATTAATATAATTATATTCAAATTTTTTATTTTAATTGTATATTACTTTGTTTGTTTTAATTTAATTGACTTTTTCTTATTAAAAAAATAAGTTAATTGATTTTTATTAATTTCTATTAACTTATATTTTTAAACGAACCAACCATTAACCAACCTCCCATTAAAAACTTTTTTAAAAATATTTAAAATAATTTTAATTTTTTAAAGGTTGGCGGACTAACCCACCTCGCCCCGCCCCGCCATCAAAACGGGTCGAGTCAGAAATTTCAACCTGCCTCTGGTAGGGGCCAAACCGGCCCCGCCCGTATTTTGGCAGGTTGATGACGGAGCAGAACGGAGCGAGTAACCCGCATTGACATCCCTAGGAACTAAATAGGTGAATTTACGATCTGGTGGGTTTTAGGACCCCTGAAAGGGACCAATAGGTTCCCTATGACATTTAGGAATTATGCATATAGCCCTTGGGTAATTTGAAATCCATTTAGGTAGTTTGGCACATAGGTTTGCATATAAGTTGATTTAAATGTATTTTCCCGCATAGCTTGTGTATATGTTGGAATTTTGACGAGTGGACCGCATCAACAGCTCCGGAATGGGGAAAACAAGTGACTTATGAAGTTTCGTGGCAATCGAATCTAAAGCGGGCCAATTTGGTAGGTTGGAAGTTGACCGAATGACCTAAAATGCATAACAACATCAAGTGTTGATACTGTCGTGCTGACACTGAGCGCCAGTCTGACTCATAGCATCAGGGCTACATTCCTGGTCTCACACGTAGCGTGGGCCTGACGCTACGGTAAGGAAAAGGGAATAATTAAATTTAGACTTAATAAATCAAAAATAAAATTAACTTAGGATTTAGGAAATTAATTTAAAATTTAGTAATTAGTCCAATATTTTTAATGGTAGCAATTACAAATTTTTCAACCATAGATTAACTCTATAATTGGTAGAAATTGATTTTTATGCCTAGTATTAAGACTTAGGATGTTATAGAGTCATGATAATTATAATTTCAAACCTTATAACCATTACTTAGTTTTTAGATTATCTCTTTTTTTTGCTATGGTACTTCTGGTAGCTATCATTTTTTAAAAAATAATTCTTATGTAACAATATACAAGATACCTTCAACATCCATATGATATATGATATAAAAAATATTTAATGCTATTGTATGTTATGCTTCAAAATAACATATAAATATTGATTCTTTATACTTTGATGATATGGAAATACTAACCCAATACCACTATTATCATGGTTCACTGATGAGATAAATTACTTGATGAACTAATAATATTTTTTTATAATGATATAGTTCTTCAAAAATTATACTAGAATTTATCAAATATATTTTTAGACTTCTTCATGGACTATCAAGAAAATAATTGAGTTGTGAGTAATCCTGGGGTGTACTAAATTTATTCATATTTATCTTTTCAATTATATTCAGTAATAAATAAAACATGAAATATATTTTTTGTTTAGAAAAAAAATGAAGCAAGATAATTAAACCCACGAGATGTTGAATGTAGATTTCCAGGACGAAAAGTAAATGTGTTTCTCTATCGTGCCTCCTCCTTTTGCATTAGTTTTGTCCTCCACTTTTTTCATTAGAAAATCATGCTGATGATGTGTTATAGAATAATATAAACAAATGTCAAAGGCTAGAGAGAATGATATAAAGTAGAGAAGAGAGACAAAGAAGAGAAAATAGATAAAAAAAAGAATGTGTTATTACATTCATATAAGAGTATTTATATAAGTAGAAAATTTCCCAACATACAAAAACATAAAATATAATATTCCCTCAATATCATAATATACATAATAAATAATTACCATATATATTAACCATGTTTTCTTTAAATGAATCAAATTATGTCATATAAATGATCGATATCTATATAATATTCATGACATTTCCTTATTTTATAATTTAATTTAGTTAAAAAGAGAGTTTAATTTTGATATATTTTAAATATTAAAAAAGTTATAATATTCAATTTAAATATATCAAATGCAGATATCATAAGAGTCAATGATTTCCAATGACAATCTATGATTGATAGAAAATATAATATTTGTGACATGGTTTACATATTTCAATTAAAGTTTTTGTAGTTTAAAAAATTAAATTATTTTATAATCTCTATGCGGGGATGTTATACTCGTCAGTCCTCACTGAAGTAGGCTACACATTCATATCATGAGGAGACAATAATGATTACAGTATACTTTCATTGTCACATAAGAAAAAATGAAGAAATGTTTGTATATGGCACGCATGGACGTGTGTGTGTAAAGGAAGAGAGAAACTTGGAGAATAATGAAGTGGTGTGGGTGGGTAGTCTTTTAGGCGTTGAGTTGACGGGCTGTGCAATTGGATGTTGGGGTGGTGCTCGTGCACTAGGCACCACCCACGCTTGCTTCTGTAAATTAGGACCCACACTTTAAATAATACATCATAATATTAATGGATCGTCTCTGAGTTACCAAAACTTTAAATTCAATCCCTACTAAATATATACATTTTTTGACTCTAGAAGAAAATTGTCTTCAGTTTTATAGAAAATGTACATGTGATTAATGCTTAAAAAAAATACTATTTCATATCATGTTACACTATTTTTATCCTTGGAAATAAGGGTGTGTTGGTCATGGTCTGTGTCAATTGATGCAGCTCATTTAGAAGATTTTTAATATCAATTATTTTTTTAATCGATCAAAAATTAGATTTTTAATACTAGTTATTTCTAACCCATATAAAATTATATGTTTTTTAATTAATTTTAAAAATAAAAGATATAAAAAATATTTTTAAAATCAGTCATTAAAAAAATCAATATAAATATATTATAAAATATAATTTTTTACCTCTTATTTTAAAATTTAATGTAACCGGTTAAGGAACAACCGCTACTAAAATTTCTCTAAGTAAACTGCATCGAAAATCGAAATCCATGGTTTGTGTCTCCAATTGGCCATTTCAAGTCATAGATGGTTGGCACAAAAATGTGCTGCCGTTAAATCGAGTCCCCCTCCGTACCCAGCACTCTCCGGTTTTTTTGTGGTGCCGTCTTTTTCTATATTTCTAATTTCTACATATAAAAAACGATATGTTAATTGTTAACCATTATTTAGGTAAAAGAAGAGATGAAATAAAAGATGTACGTGATACATAGTGTGATGAGAAATTAACGAAGAAAAATATAGATATAAAAGTGCGTAAGTAAATATGATGTACTTGATTTCGATATTGTCACACCCTTTTAACCAGGGGAATTTGTTTTGATTTTCTACGAATCAATCAAGTCGCTTAGAAACCCTAAACACATATAAGCATCGCTATATGGTTCTTAAGAAATCTTTTGGGCAGCATAAATAATTTGGTAATGTAATAGACTTTCAATTTACTAATTCTTATGCACAGGCTTTTAGGAGCAAAACAACTATTAAACCTCCAATGAGATTTATCAACTACCTATTTTCATTACACCAAAACATATATAGTATGTATCAAAAGAGTCGGTCAAGGCGATACCATATCAAAAGCCACCTTATAAATATTCATGTAGGTCTATGAGACCACAGTGTCTCTACCGAGTAATTACCAAACATCGTCTCGGTCCATATTCACTAAAAATGACAACAACTTAGGGGTATATATATATATATTAAATGACTGGTATTGAACCAGATTCAATACAATTCATCAATCAGTCACCTTTAGTTCCACACATAATTAATAATTCATCATATTCATTACCACATACACTATCATTACCTCGACTGTAATCAACTACACTCAATCATTCACTATGAGTTGTCCCACAACATTAAAAATCATAATATTTATAAGCATAATGATCAATCTAGTTCACCACCTCATGATTTCCATTTAATATAACATTTAAACACACATTCACACAATTACAATATCATTAAATATTAGCAATCAGCCTTAATAATTGTCTCACAGCTTCTCATAACCACAATGGCTGACCCACAGTTTTCAGTGCACATCAGTAGCTGTCCCAAGGCATACCAATGTCACAGTGGCTGTCTTGTATGTATAATGCAAATGTATATGTATGCGGATCTGAGTCAAATGATGGGAATTACAAAATATAATACTCCTAGCTAATTCAGCCATTTTACAGGTACCAAACCACTCGGCCATTCATGCAACACAGTTGTTCACAACGATAGTGGTAGTGTTACAGGCTAGCCTTGAGTCCCACTCAAAGACAGCTATGGAATCTGAAGAAACCACCACAAGGTCTATGCCTTACCATTAGGCCGCCTTCCAATCTGGGCTAATATCACAGGCTCCCTGTAGTCATGTGTGCATCTGATATATGCAATGATATGCAACACAGTATCATGAACCACTTGGATACCATCACCAAGGGTCTATATCAACAAGAATAGCATGCAACAACCAATAATTAATCATCAACGTAACATGCATAATAATGGCTACCTCATGCCTAGTTTCAATGATAAACACTAATATCCTATCAAAATATTGCAACCTCTTGCAATTGAAAATTATAATTATCCCTTCATCATCAACGCATTCATACGACCGGAACCAACATACTTAGAAATTATCAATAGAAGCAACAATAACAAATAAGGGGTATATTGCCAACAGCCACAAATAACATTATCATGAAATTCATCAAACATCAATTAATATAAACAAACATATATATATATATATATATATATCCCTATCTGTTCATAACCTATGCATTTAAAATATAATGCTCCCCTACCTGGAATCTTTGATTCAGAAGCTCGAAACATTCTTCAAACGCTTCGGTTTAATCACAGATTTCTGGTTTTCAAAGCCAAAAATTTGTAAATTAACAAATACTTATTCTAATAATTTACACACTTCTTTAAAATCATATTTTTGGTGCTTAATTGACCAACCCACATAAATTCTAAAATTTAATAATTATTTTAGTATCCCTTTTGTTAAAATTAAGTTTTCTCCTTAACCTTCATCCACAATCGGAGGCTTTGTCCTTAAAATGTGAAAAACCCATCTCCTAACTTATCTACTTCCTAAATTTCATCTTAGGAGTACTGAAAATCAAGGTTGAAATCGAATATGTCACGTCCTTTTATTTTTACCCTTATTTTAATGCGTTTGATTAAAAATTCATAATAAATTTTTTACAATTTAATTAATTTAATAATTCAATATTCATCAAAATATTTATTCTCTATTAAAGACTTTAAAATAATTCCAATATAACATTTTACGGCCTAAAAATCATTTAAATATGTACCATTTTTCCCATAGTAATTGCACGCTCTCTTTCTCTCATTGTACAACCCTCTCCTTGGACAAAATAGAGACAACCTTCTTCCCCCTATTACCTCCTTCATTCAATAGAATCGCTATTCTTGCATGCTGTCATCGTTCATGCAATCTAGAAATTCCAATTCCAAGGGTAGACGTATACATGTTTACAATTCTTACCTTTTTTTTTTCCTTTTACTACTCGGATTCTATAGGGTGTTTATGTGAAACTTTTTCCTCTTTGTATTAGGATTGTGTTACTAAGAAATAAGGGGCCCGTTAGTGTTGGAGAACTCCAAAGCCACCACTAAAGATTGTTTTAAAGGTTTAAAGGTACCGAGCCTCTAACTCCCCAAACTTTTAGCTTCTTGGTTTTTTCCCCAATCTGTGTGCAATGACTGAATTCTTAATTAACTGTTGTCGAGTAGCTGTTACGGTGTTGTTTCAAAATTGATTGGAATGGGTTTTGAGTCGTAAAGCCAATTGGAGGTTGTAAGGTAAGAGAGGTTCTTCACTTTTTTAAATTTTCAACAACTCAAACCTTTCTCATTATGCATGGTTGCTAAATTCTTAGGTGTTTACAGGTGTACAATTTCGAAATATTATTTTGAAAATAGTCGATTGACGTTTGGTGTATTAGAAAGTGATCAACCGCATATTTATTTGATTTCGGTAAGCTCCGGTAACTCACAACCAAGTCTAAAAATTTTATTAATTATGAGATTAGTGTTTATAAGCTTCAAAAATATGTTTAAGGTGCCAGTATATTATTTTAGGACTTTCACGATTGCCGGGTTGTAGATCAAAAGTGGGATCGAAACAGTAAATCACTTTCAGGTACATTTTATCCATACAAGGCGTTTACAACTTTAAGGGATAAACGGTAATTTAGAATTTGGAATTTTATTCATTACGTTTAAATGCCTTATAAATTTATGCTTGTAATGATGAATTCTCTAGAGATAATGATTCCTAATAATTATGATAGTTATATGCTTATGTTGTTGGTTGTTTCTATATTGAAACCCATGTCGTGTTGATGAATTTCACCTGATAATGTTAGCTGTATGGTGGCTTGAGGATGATATACGTTGTATTGCACTTTGGTTCATATTTTTAAAATATGGATTATCATTTCATACCATCATATGCATTTCTAGCACTATGGTTTGCTGATGACGCTGTCACATTATAGTGTTATGGTTCACTGTGTAGTTTGTAGTATGTTGCTTTTGAGGCTACTAATTACACTGTTATGGTTCACTGATAACCCTCGGGTACCACCACTGATAGTGTTTTGGTTCACTATGTGGTTACCTGATGCCTCTCGATTATAGTGCTATGGTTCACTGAGTGGGTTATCTTGACACTTGCTCTATATCAAAAATGTACATGGACATGAATTTTCCTCATGATCTGAGAATGGATAATGTAATGCCAATGTCATTATGGACGTAAATTGTGGATGTGTAATAGCATAGCTATATATATAGTGTGATATGACTATTTTGATAACCGTAAAGGCAATATGTGTAGATATATATGTACAACATGTCCTAATATTTTGATGAATTTGATAAGACTACATGGCATCAACAAATCTGAATTATATGTATATATATAGATGCATTGCAATTAGATGAATGGACATGTTATTTTCAGTTGAATGAATTTGGCACGGAGCCATTTATGAAATTGCAGTCTGAATGTATGGATAGGTTAATGTGTTTGATGAAATTGAGTATGTCATGTTAGAGGTAGGGAGTATAATGAGATATGTGAAGACTAAACTGTGATTGATGAACTCTTGGCATTGAGCCATTTTATCATGTTACTGCAATCATTTTAACGTGAATATTATGGCCAGGATATTATATATTTCTATGAAATCATGTGTATGAGTTACATGATAAGTTGTGATGGATATTGGGCATTGATCCAAGTGTACATATATAATGAAATCTGGTTTCATAAGCAGTTTAGGTACATTAGAGTTATCCTTGTATGGATCATATGAATGGATCTTGTGATGATATGTGATGGAATTGATTATATCATGGTTAGGCGTGTGTGGTATGATGATCCTTGTGTTTGCTAAATTATGACTTGGTGAATCATTAACACTAACCTATATGTAGTTATATTGATGAGATTTTAATTGCATAATCAGGTCGTGATTGTGTTCAATTTGATTCATATGCCTGCGTTTCCAATTGAGTGAAAATAAGTATGTTAATTATGCAGCTATAAGGCATCTTAAAGGAACTTATAGGTCAATTTGTGCATTTGAGGGAATTGGAATCCCTAAACTGTTTCTACATGTTTGAATAGGTATATATACTAGGTATGTGTGTGGGTTTAAATTGTAGATTGAAATGCATTAAATCTTTTCGGTGTCTTGAGTTTTTCTTAAAGCGACTCAAACGCATTTTATCATATAACTTGTTTATACAATGGAATTTTGGCTAACAGACTTCACTAACAGATCCGAAAGGTAAAAAACATATGGCCTATGAAATTTGGTAATAATCAAACTTGAAATGAGTGATTTAGAAGCCTTAGAAGTTGGCTGATTTTGTGCAGGGACTAAACTGCAAATTTCAGGAAAGTGTATCTGATATGGCGTTCCCACACAGGTCTGGTCTGACTTGGTCTAGCTGGTCTGATCCTTCCTTATTACTCCTTGTTATGCGTTTATAAGCCACACCTGGGCGTTTGCACGCCCAGGTTCTGCTTCAAATTTAAGTATTTTTGCAAGGTCAACATTTTGTGTTGCCTTGGTAAACTAATACACACACATCCTAATTAAATTAAAAAGGAGATTTAAACACGAAAAATTTGCTTGTAAAAAACAATTTTTAAATCAAGTGAACAACGATTAGAATTTTAATTGAATAAGCTAATTAATATTGTTCTTAGACTGGGAGTCTAATAGAGTCTATAAAAATAAAGCTATTAAAAAATAATTATTATAAGTTTAAAAAAATACAACATAGATAAATAATAATTGAGTTCTGAAAAAGTAAAGAAAAAAATAAATGTGAGTATATTTATCTTTGAGCTCTTGTTGCCTGAATTCCTTTTAAGTTATTTGTGCATCGATTGTATATTTATGAATATATGTAATATGCATTTCTTTTATTTAGATTCATCATTCTTTTAAGATGTATTGTGTGTATCTTCTTTGCTTGTCAAATTCTTTGATGTCCGTTTAGATTCCTTATATAAATGTATATAGTTTGTTTGTCTATGCACATGAACCGTATGGTTATTACCAATGACCGCACTGCGTTTATAATTTCCTCTTGAAAATTATGCAATGCTTATAAGTATAATACATATATTTGTTTAAGTAAAGTTTTTTTTAAAGTGAAAGAAATATCATTATTAGTTCCTCATCAACTATACAATTATAATTATAATTCCATTTAAAGTTTTAGAAGAATTAAAATTTTGAAATTTATGCCTCTATTATACTAATGAGATACCAAGAATTTGTAAATTAATTTTCTCTCCCACATCCTGAAGTATGATGGAGATTGCGATTATGTTAATCATTGTTTATGATGCTGCATTTTATTGAGATCTTGGAGCTATCTTTTGTATTTGTATATGTGATATATATTATAATAGAATAATCTTTATATGATATTTTGAAGAATAAAAGAAAATTGTGTCAAATAATTTTGATGATTTTTTCCATGATTGAAAAATTCCAATCAATTTTTATATTAACACTAGATGAATATTATTGTTACCTCTTAGGGATTAGATACGTGAAACTATTTTTTATTTAGTTATTTGAAAGGGATTTAAAACTATTGTTTTATTTGGTTATTTGAAAGAGATTTAATATATCTATAATGTGTCATACCACATCCTAAAACAAAGTCTAAGTATATTCAGTTATTATTATTTGCATATATCAAAGCATTATGTCTTAAAGTATAAAAATATATTATACTAGATGACACGCTGTCGTTGTCGGGTCAAATAAAAAGTTAAATTAATATAATATAAGGTGAACAACCTTAGTCATCTTTCGAAGACCTTAGTTCAATTAGTTACACTCAATTTAGTTATAACAAAGGGGGGTTTGTGTTGAGATTGAAAGGAAAATTAAGTAATTATATAATAGTGCAAAAAGTAAATTTATGAGTAAGAATAATCAAATTTATAAACAACCAACCCAAGGAATTAATAAATCTTTAGTTAACTAGTCATTGATCACAAATATGATTAAATATAATTAATTTCTCAACCTTGAATCATTTGAAATCCCTAAATGATTATATTCTAGAAAATATCCTAGAATTGTATTAATGAACTAATAAGAATAATCAATCAATATATTCTTATTAATTACTAAAATAACTTTAAAACTAATATTTGATTGAGTTAAGAAACTAAATAGAAATCTCTTATTTAGTGACTTAATCTTTGTTCTCAAATTGATTATTGATTAACTAACCAACATCAGTTTAGATTATAGATTATTTAATTATATACCAATCGGTTATACACTTAAATAATCTACCATCATAAGTGTTTGAGAAACAAAGAAAAGTAATTATCTTAAATCAAAATATTAAGAGCAAGAACTCAAAGTTAACATAAAGAAAAATTAAATTCCTTGAGTTGATTTTAAAAGATTAAGCTTCCATGATAATTTTTAACAATAAAAGCTAATATTAAATTAATTATAACTTTCATTATAAAAGTAAATAACAAATAATAAAATTAACTTACTTGATATTAAGGAAGGGAAATGAAAACCATAACTTGAGGGATGGAATATAGAAGAAAGAAATAAAACAAGAGAAAGAACTAAAACGTAGAAACTAAAGCAAAGATATAGAAATGTAATGAAAACTAAAGCATGTATTTCTTATGTATCTCTTGTGTATCTTTCTTACAACTTCAAGCATTTATTTATAGGCAAGATATCATGATACTATACATTCATTTTCTGATCATTAATGTATTTTTTCAACATTGATGGGCTTGAAATTACAATAATTCAAAAGAAGATAATGGTAGGTGTTGAAATTCATTCTCCTCTTTATCTTCTCCGCCTTACAAGTCAAATATGACCATCTAGATGACCGAATTTTGCAAAACCTTCAACATACAAGTTGTAGAGCTTTGTCTTATATAGAATTTGGGGTAAGAATGAGGTCATTTGGACATCTACAGCTCTAGATATGTGTATTTTGATGAACTATGTCAATGTTGGTGGGACACATGAGGGCTGATTGATTCAGGCTTTATTTTTTCATTTTTTTCAGATGTAAAATAACCAAATCTAATCATCATGATGTAGGTCTCTGTCTTAGCTTTCCATGGGCTCCAAGGTTAGCCCATTTGGATCATAAAAGCCCAAGTTATGGTCAAAACAAGGCAATATACTCAAGATACATACAAAAAATGAAAATTGAACCATATATACATAATACTTCAATTTAACTAAACAACATAAAACTTAATTAAAATACTATTATTAAACATAGTAATTATATAATGAACCCCAAGTGTAAAACTATAAGAAGTGTATTAAAATTGATTTATCAAATTCCCCCACACTTAAGCTTTTACATTCCAGGGCAAAACCAAACCAAAAACTAAAATAAGAAACAATAGAAAAAGTTTTTTTTAAAATTGTTTTTTGACTTTTTTTTAAGTCTAAAAATCCCTTATATCAAGAAATCATGATAAGTGTGAATAAGAAACATTACATACTAGTTACACAAATTGAGTGATCAAATCAAAGAGTGGATGAAAATGTGATAAATGTTCTCTTCATGCTCTCTCTATATCTCAATTATTGGGGTTTGTGTATACTCTCAGAAATCACCCAAATAAATTAGCACTACCATAGGCTTGACAAATTTCTAATTTTCATATTTGAACACAAATGCATGCAGAGATCAAAAGGACTTTATTAAGGTTGTAATGGGGCCAAGGTGATACAGGGTGGATAAAATGAAATAGTATGGCTAAACTTAGGGTTGAAAAAGAGCAATGGAGTAAGTGATTCAGTGATTGTGGAGGTTCATTTTGAAACTCAATACTTAGCAAAATGAAACATGATGAAGGATAAAACAAGAGAATAAATCCTCCTAATTATTTTCATACATATATTCACCACTTCTTCTTTTTCTTCTTCTTCTTTTTTCTAACATTTCCTTTTTTTTTTACTTTCTTTTTGAATAATGAAATAACAACATACATATCTTAGGTACATTTCCACAATCATCAAGAATCTTTATTTATAGTAATTCCAAAACTCCTAATTAATTCCTAAGCAAAGGTGATCATGTTTTTTTTGGGTTATTGGCTAATTATGTGGCTGAATCAAGAAATAGATATAGGCTCAATGTGGGTAACAATGGAAAATATGTAAGGTAAGGCATATGGCTAGTGTTTGGTTAAAACAAAAATGACCTTAATCATATCAAAGCATGCATATGGAACATAATACATCAAAAAGAAACAATTCAAGTTCTAGAATACTAATAAATAAGGGTCAATCAAAAACAAAAGAAAGATGACATAATTTGGTCCATCCAATTAAGCTCAAAATCTCACTGAGGGTGGTCAATCTATCATACTTCATATGCAATTTGATCTTCACAAACAACTTATTAAATTAATATGCAAGGAAATTATTCACAATAAGTCATGAAATATTGGACAAGGGTGATGTAATTACTCATTACTCAGACAAATTAAAAAAAAAAATCAGTGAAAAGCATATATAATTTAAAATGAAAAACTGGAAATGTTGATTTTTTTTTTGAGAACAAGAAACAAAGAAGGAAAAATAAATCATAACTAAATATTGGTGTCAAGATCCGGTTCCTCATGCTTCTTGCTCTGTACTTTTTTTTAAGGGCGCTTAGTAAGGAAGATAGCTTCAACAAATTGATCAGTTCAATTACATGTGAAATGGTTACTATAACTGAATAATTTGATTGTATCATACAATCTAGTTTCATAGGCCTTGTGTTAGAACCCATAAGAAAAATATCATCAACACAACCATGAGTAGCATCAAGAGCAATAACATACATCTTAATTCATTTGTATGCCTATAGAAAGACTCTGCTATATCATCCATTAAGAGGAAATAAAGAACATGATGATTGCATAGTGGTATGGTGTGGCTCCGATCTGAAAGAAAAGGATAAAGGCAAAGTATGGTGGCTGGAGAATGATGAAGATGATGTTTACGGTTACAGAATGGTTGATTCTAGTGAAGGTAAAGGCAAAGGATACCCGACACTAAAGTAAAGATAATGGCTATGTGTGTGCGTGTTTTTTTTGTTTTTTTTAAATTTGATAAAGAAGGTGAAACGATTGTGGTTATCCGAGTGAGATGTGTTGTGAGGATGCGTCTCAAGAGTTTGGACTCTTTACTGAGCCCATCCCAACAAAAGTACTCATGACAAAAAAAATAATTTCTTTTTTTATTTTAAAACAAAAAAATTAAACAAAAGTGATACTGAAACTATATAGTGAAGGATACGTCTCAAGACTTTGGTTCTCAAAGATGCATCTTTATGATTTTAGATGCAACTTTCCCAAATTAATCTTTACTTTGTCTATCCCTCACAAAAATAATAAAATATATATATAACTCAGACCCCCCACACTTATTCAAGACACTGTCCTCAGTGTCTTATATGATTTCCACAGTCTTTTTTTTCTTTTTTTTCTTTTTTTAATTTTTAATTTTTTTATTTTTTAATATAGATAAAGGTGAGAAAGAAGTTATAACCGAAGGGTGGTGTCTGGTTCTGGATTCTTGCGCTTGTATGTGTGATCCTTATCTTGCTTTAAGAGGGGTTGAGGTTAGGGTAAAAAGCTCTGCAAAATATCAATCAATTCATCTGCATTTGAAGAAGCATGAATGAATGATCGATCATCTTAAGTTATAAGGCCCTGTTCCACAGCTTTATCTAAAAACGTTAACAAACTATCATAAAAACCATTAATATTTAACAATCCTAATGGCTTTTTATGAAGGTTCATGCTACACCATGATGCAATGCAAAATATTTCCTCAAAAGTACCAAAACCTGCAGGAAGTGCAATAAAGGCTTCATCACCTATAACCATACGAGCTATTCATTGATGGATGCTTGTAACTTTTACCTCAGTTCCTACAGTAATAGCTGGTGTAATACTAACATGTTGTAGGATGATACTAGAGACGTTGTTTCCTTCAACTAGTGCAGATAGTGCCATGGAGCCTCTAAAACCCTGTACTCCTCCTCTATACAAGACCTTTATTTCTTTCGCAGCCAATAGTTTTCCCAACTTAGTAGCTGCTATTAGGTACTCCTTACAATTACCATTGTTGGATCCACCAAACACACAAATGGATTTGATTTTTTTCATCTTTTTTTGTGTTTTCTATATAGAGTTACGCGCCCTTATATAGATGCAAACTGAGATGAAATAATTAATGAAAGATAAAAATTTTAAACAATTATTATCATACAAAAAGAAATGATGGTACTGAAGAAATTTGAAAAGACATGATTGAAGAAAATAAAAATAGGTAATTTTAAAAGTCAAAGTGAATTCAGAAAAGTAAAACATTGAAAACAACAGTAAATATGTACAGTAGTTGTGATTGTGGCTCACATCTTCCTCTGGTTTTACGTCCAGTAATGGCTTAAACGCCTTCTATGAGTTGAGGTTTTTGCTACCCATCCAGTTTTCTTATAAACTGGCAAACAGGGTCGTTTAACGCCAGATTCCCAAGGCTATAGTTTTCTTTTTGTTGAATGAATAGATCATATAATTTCAGAAGGACTCCTTGAACAATTCCACATGGATGCATCTCAAGAGTTTGGGTTAAGTTATCCAAGTTGCACTCTTTACTAAGTCTATCCTTTATAAATTTAATTTTGTCCTCCCGTTTTATAGATACCATTCCAGGGTTTCTACAATGTGTATCACAGTTTCATCTTGCACACTTATGGCAAACTCCCATCCTCTTAGCTCTTCGTTTTTTAGAATAAGAACTACGTCCCATACCTGGCAAATGTTTTATATAAGATTTATGTAATTCACCAGAAAGACGTACCTTTGCTTCAATAAGCCAACGAACTTCCTCTGGAATGCCAAAATATGTTAGTAGTTTTAACCTTTGAACTCGAGCTTTGTAAATTTTTATAACCACATCGTGTGGAAGTGTAGGGAATCTTTCCTTAAGTTTTGCAAGGGTTTGTTCCATTGTCAGATTACTTTGAAGTTGTAGCTGTTTAGAAAAGAGAGAGTAGAAAATGAGGTTATAGAGAATAGTAGTGATGAAGAAGATGAAAAGGTGATAGGTTGCCTTCTATCAAGCGCTTGTTTAACGTCACGAGCCTGACGATGACCTTTTAACTACTACAAGAAAATAATAATAATGCCAAAACAATAATAGTAATAATGATTGAGACAAGTGTTAGCACCGAAAAAATAATTATGTAATTAATTGATATCTATTTTTTATTTTTTTATTTTTTATAAATATTGTTATTAGGAAAAATTAGTCAAAATATTTGGCATCACATAATACACCTTCGTATCAATGTGCTCTTGGAACCATTGAAAGAAAGGTTTAAGTCGGTGCCCATTTACCTTGAAAACCTTGTTTGTCACTTTATCTGAAATTTCAATCACACCATAAGGAAAAATATTAGTTATTTCAAATGGGCCTGCCCATTTAGAGCGAAGCTTACCAAATATGAGCTTTAGACGTGAATTGTACAATAAAACTTTTTGTCGAATGAAAAAGTTTTTTCTCAAGGCCTGTTTGTCATTAAAGGATTTGGCTTTTTCTTTATAGGTTTTAGAACTTTCATAAGCTTCCAAACGAATTTCTTCCAGTTCTTGTAATTGGAGTTTCCTTTCTTTACCGGCCTCATTTAAGTCCAAGTTACATTGTTTTACTGCCCAATAAGCTTTGTGCTCAATTTCTATAGGTAAGTGACATGATTTTCCAAAAACAATCCTATAGGGTGACATTCCAATAGGTGTTTTATAAGCTGTTCTATAAGCCCAATGGGCATCTTCTAACCTTTTGCTCCAATCTTTCTTATTTGGTTGTACTGTTTTTTGAAGGATCATTTTTAATTCCCGATTGGAAACTTCAGCTTGCCCATTTGTTTGGGGGTGATAAGGTGTTGAAACCTTATGTATAACTCCATATTTTTTAAGAAGGGACTCCATTTTACGGTTACAAAAATGTGATCTTTGATCACTAATAATGGCTTTAGGAACACCAAACCTGTAAAATATGTGTGATCTAACAAAATCTGCAACAACTTTAGAATCATCAGTTCGAGTAGCTTTAGCTTCAACCCATTTAGACACATAGTCGACCGCAAGTAGTATATAAACAAAACCAAAAGATACAGGAAAAATTCCCATGAAATCTATGCCCCAAACATCAAAAATTTCATAAAATAACATGGGTTATTGAGGCATCTCATTTCTACGAGATATGTTTCTATGTTTCCCATTCTTTGACATCGTTTGCAAGATTTACAAAATGTATATGCATCATGAAAAATTGTTGGCCAATTCAAACCAGATTCTAATACTTTCCTTGCTGTACGTTGAGGTCCAAAATGTCCACCACATGCATATGTATGATAAAATGTAAGAATGGAATGAAATTCATTTTCAGGTACACACCTTCTAATGACTTGATCACTACAAAGTTTCCATAAGTAAGGATCATCCCAAACATAGTATTTAGAATTACTTTTTAGTTTTATTATTTGTTATTTAGATGCATGTATAGGAGTAACGGAAGCAACTAAGTAGTTTACCAAATCAGCAAACCATGGAGTGGAATCATGTATTCCCATAAGTTATTCATCAGGGAAATCATCTCTAATAGAAATTGGGTCAAGTTCTTTTTCAATTCTGTTTAAGTGATCAGCCACCAAATTTTCTGCTCCAATTTTATCCCTAATTTCAATGTCAAATTCTTAGAGCAGCAACATCCACCTGATCAATCTTGGTTTTGCATCTGGTTTCTTTAAAAGGAACTTTAATGCTGCATGACCTAAAAATACAACTACTTTTGAATCGAACAAATAAGATCTAAATTTATCAAGTGCAAACACAATAGCAAGTAGTTTTTTTCTGTGGTAGTATAGTTTATTTGTGTGGTATCCAAAGTTCGTGAGGCATAGTAAATAACATGTTGTACTTTACTGACTCTTTGAGCAAGAACAGCTCCTAATGCATAATTTGATGTATCATACATAAGTTCAAATGAAAGTGACCAATCTGGTGCCTAGATGATAGGAGTGGTAGTTAAAGCTTTCTTTAAGCAATCAAAAGCCTCTTTACATTTGACATTAAAGTCAAATGTTATATTTTTTTGTAGTAAGTTAGACAACGGAAGGGCTATTTTACTGAAGTTTTTTATAAACCTTCTATAAAAACCTACATGACCAAGAAATAAACGAATATCTCGCACACAAAAAGGATAAGGTAATTGAGAAATTACATCAAATTTTGCAGGATCTACTTCTATGCCTTTTTTAGATATTACATGGCCTAAAACTATTCCTTCTTCTACCATGAAGTGGCATTTCTCATAATTAAGAACAAGGTTAGTTTCAATGCATCTATGTAATACTTTATCTAGACTATTTAAGCAAGCATCAAATGATGAACCATATACTATGAAATCATCCATAAATACTTCCATGCAATTTTCAAGAAAATCAGCAAAGATACTAATCATGCATCATTGAAAGGTACCAGGGGCATTGCATAAGCCAAAAGGCATCCTCCTATAAGCAAAAGTGACAAAAGGACATGTAAATGTTGTTTTTTCTTGATCTTCTGGTGCAATATAAATTTGAAAGTAACCTAAAAATCCATCTAGAAAGTAGTAATGTGACTTACCTGCCAGTCGTTCCAACATTTGATCAATGAAAGGTAAAGGAAAGTGATCCTTTCGGGTTTCTTTGTTAAGTTTCCTATAATCAATGCATACTCGCCAACTATTTTGGATTCTGGTAGGAATTAGTTCATCATTTTCATTTTTAACCACTGTGATTCCAGACTTTTTGGGAACCATTTGTATAGGGCTGACCCAAGTGCTATCTGATATAGGGTAAATGATGCCAGCTTGTAATAATTTTGTTACCTCTTTTTTAACTACATCAAGGATTTGAGGATTAAGTCTTCTTTGTGGTTGCCTTACTGGTTTAACTTCTTCCTCTAATAGAATTCTATGCATACACATGGAAGGGCTAATACCTGGGATATCTGCCAAAGTCCAATAATTGCTTTCTTATGCTTCCTAATAATCTGTAACAACTTTGTTTCTTGATCAACATTTAATTTGTTAGAAATAATCATTAGAAGATTCTTATCTTCCTCTAAATATGCATACTTTAAATGTTCAGGAAGAGGTTTTAACTATAACATGGGAGGCTGCATTATTGAAGGAATCAATTTGGCTGAATTTGTCTCAGCAACCTGTACTTCAACATAATCAGATACATTTATAACCACTTTAATCAAATTATTACACTCTGATTCTTTTGAAACAACATCTGGAACTATATTTTCTATTTTAAGGGAGTATGGATCATTATTATCATTAAGCAGATATTTCTCAATTTCAGCACACACATTGCATTGATAAGAATCTATGCATGAATCATAAATAAATGAATCATAAAAATCAGACAATATAGGAAAATCAATATCATCAAATAACTTAATAATATTATCATTAACTAAATCAGTTATTAAGTCAATTTGAAAAATAGAATGATCCTCAGTAGGATGCTTCATAGCATCTAAAATGTTAAATCTAACCACACTATCTCCAAATTCCATAGAAAGTATTCCTGCATGCACATCTATCTTTGTTCTAGCTATTTTTAAGAATGGTCTACCTAAAATTATTGGAGCTTTATTGGTGGAATTCTCACTTTCTATATCTAGAACAAAAAAATCTATAGGAAAAAATAAATCGTTAACTTTAACAAGGACATCTTCAGTAATTCCTGCAGGATGTGTAGAGCTTCGATTTACTAATTGTATAACCACACCTGTAGTTTGCAAAGGTCCAAGGGAAAGTGAAGTAAATACAGTCATAGGCATAACATTAATAGATGCACTGTTAGTCCTCAAATTTATAATAAATCTTTTAATAAAAATTTCATAAAAATAATAAAAATTTGGTTAATTTGTTAGAAAATTAGGTTTTAAATCAATAAATAGATGTTGTTGGAAATAATCTGCCCTTGATCAATTTTCTCTAGTTTTGTAGTGAAAAAGTAAAGAATTCAAGAGAAAATTATACTGGAGGATTTGACGTGTAGCATCAATCCCACGCGTAGCGTGGACTCTGAATTTTGATGCTGACGCTACGCGTCACATCCACGCGTAGCGTCAGTGCTGCGTGGTCTCCACCTCCAACTTGGCCAACCACTCCACTTGGACCCAATAATGGGTACTCCACTCAGCACCAAGGGCCACCCCACTAAGCACAAATGGCCAAAATACAGTGGAAACACGTCCAAGTGGCCAAGCATGATCAAATTTAATAATTTGAAGTGGCCATTATCAGTTGTTTAATGAAAGCTGAGTCAGGGGCCTGACGCGTAGCGTCACACTGACGCGTAGCGTCAGCACCTTTGCTCAGCCCTATAAATAGGGCCATCCAACACCATTCAAGACATCCCATTCTCATTCACTTCTCTTCTTTTCTCTCTTTGTGCTCGACTTTGAGTACTTCTTTTATGAGTTGTAGTTCTAGAATAGTTTTCTAGATACTTGAGTGTATTTTGGTGTATTGTGATCATTGTATCGTGAAGTTTCCATCGTCTTCGTAATGTCAAACTCTGTAAGTGTTGTTTTTACTTTCACCATGTATAACTAATTTGTTTATGTTGGAATTGGTGAACTAATCTATTAAGTATAATGTTGTGAATTCGACCTCTGCATGTTTATGATTCAGGTCCATGTTAGTATTTCAACCTTTTATTAATATGAACGTCAAACGGGAGAATGATTTTCATGTGTATTGAAACTTGTTTTATTAGTATGAATGTCAAACGGGAGAATGATTATTCATGCCATATTGAAACTTGTTTTGACGAAAGTAAAAGTTGGAATACCCTTGGTATCTCAATTCTATAGGGGTTGTTAACCATTGTTGCCATAAGGCCAGGTCTTAATGCAAGTTTTTACTGAGAAAGCTCACGAGGAATCGGACTTTACGGTGAATTCTTAGAATTTATATCACGAGGGATCGGTTATAATGATTTTAAGCTGCAATGACATGAAACTTGATGATTAAATATGCATGTCTTGAGTTCCTCATTGTTATTCTAGATTAGGGATCCAATTTCGAACATAATTTGTTTATCTATGTTTATCTCAAGTATCTTACCTATTCTAGATTGCAACTCAACTTTTTAGATAGATTTTTTATTTTCTTTTTAGCTCATGAACTGCTCAATCATGCTATCCTATGAATACTGTATAAATTGTATATAAATCATTCTTTTGTCTATAACTTTCTTCATATTTACCATAGTGAATAGAAAATTATTGTTATTATTGGACTTTCAATCCCAGTGGAACGATATCTAAATTTTGAAAACTACAAACGATTGGTGCGCTTGCCAATTAACAACCCGGTGGTAGAAACGAACGGTTAAGACGCTATCGCCGGGTTAACAAGTTTTCTGGCGCCGTCGCCGGGGATTGAATTGTTTCAGTAAAACAGTAAATTTTTAATTACCGTGGTAAATATTTTTTTTACCTTAGTTAATTTTTTTTTATTTTGTTTACTTTTACTTATTGTTACACTAACTTTCTTTGTCTAGTTTGTGTATATAAACCCGATCTACTGCAGGTAAAATTTATTTTGATCCTGAGATAGAAAGGTTTGTAAAGAAAATCAAGTCTTTGAAATCTAAAACACAAACTAAATCTTCTTCTACTTCTAAAATTTTTGAAAATTCAAATATGGCTGCTGGAAGGAGAACATTGGGACAGTTTGCTGCTATTAATGGTCCACCCCGAGTTTCGGGAATGTTTCAAGGACCTGTTGTTCCAGTGGAGATCAAACTTGCTACTTTAAATATTATTCAAAATAATCAATTTGCTGGCTTAAATCATGAAGAACCATATGAACATTTAACTATTTTTTATGAGTTATGTAGCACAATTAGTTTTGAACCCAATCAAGAAGAGTCTGTTTACATGAGACTTTTTCCTTTTTCATTGATTGGTAAAGCTAAAGAATTGTTTAAATCTTGTCCACCGGGTAGTTTTGCAAACTGGTCCGATGTTGAAAGAAAATTTTTGGAAAGATTTTATTCTCCTTCAAAATACTTTGAAGCCATGACAGCCATACATTCTTTTTCTCAAAATAATGATGAATCATTAGGGGAAACATGGGAACGATTCAAGACACTCTTGAGAAAATGTCCAAACCATAACCTGGATGATGCCGAAAAGGTAAGGATCATTTACCATGGTTTATTACCTCAGTTCAAGATGATGTTAGATGCTTGTGCAGGTGGTTCTTTAATGAACAAAACTGTAGAGGAAGCAATTGAAATATTGGAATCAATGTCCATTAATGACCATCAAGCTAAACCAGAAAGAGGTAATGTACAAGGTATACTTGAACAAGGAGTAAATAATACAGTGTTAATTCAACAAAAATTGTTGATACAACAAATTGAGGCAATGAGTAAACAACTTGGAAAACTTTAAGTTACCCATGTACCACCACAACTTCATGCTCAATTAAGAAAATGTGAGTATTGTATGGGCGAACAACCATGTGGTTACTGTGTTCTTGACAAGAATGAACAAGAACAAGCTAATTCCTTGATTCATCAAAGGTTACCTACAGGTAATTCTCTAAATCCTCTTGTAAATTCTTTTTCTAACAATTAGCTGCAGGGAAGGCAAAACCAAAACTATGGTTGGAGGCAAAATGCTAGACCCTTCAACAATCAAGGTGATTACAATACTAGATTGACAAAGACTAAAGAAAGTATTCAACAATTGATGCAATACATGGAGACAATTAAGGCTGCACGTAAAGCATCAGATCAACAGTTGAGTCAGCTAGTAAAAGAAGTAGCCGACATCAAGGAATTCAAAGTGAAAGAACAATGTAAGACTATTTTTACAAGAAATGGTAAAACTGTAGGTATGGACTGTGAAAAAGAAAAAGAAAAAGAAAAAGAAAAAGAAGAAAAAGAAAAAGAAAAAGAAGAAAAAAAAGAAGAAAAAGAAAGTGAAAAAAATAAAGAAAAAGATGAAATAAAAGAAAAAGAAAAAATCAAAAAAATCAGTATTTGGGACAGACACCTCCTGTCCAGGATTTACCTTATCCTCATCCACCATCAAAAAAAGATAAAGAAAAGGAATATAAGAGATTCCTTGAAATTTTTAAGCAGTTTGACATAAACATTCCTTTTTCTGAGGTATTAGAACAAATGCCTACATATGCTAAGTTTATAAAAGAACTGCTTACAAAGAAAAGGAAGTATGATGAGGAGATAGTAGAACTTGAAGCAAATTGCAATGCTATTTTACAATACAAGATGCCAGAAAAATCCAAAGATCCTGGCAAATTCACTATTCCTGTCTCTATTGGCGGAGTAAATATCAGAAAGGCTTTATTAGATTTAGGGGCTAGCATCAATCTAATGCCCCTAAGTATGATGAAGCGCATTGGTGACCTTGGTCCGCAATAGACAAGGATGACTCTGCAATTAGCTGATAAATCCATCAAGAGACCTTATGGGATTGTAGAAGATGTGCTTGTAAAGGTTGACAAATTCTACTTCCCTGTGGATTTTGTGATCTTAGACATGGAGGAAGATGCTGATGTTCCTCTGATTCTTG
Organism: Clitoria ternatea; assembly: GCA_037962975.1. Classification (NCBI taxonomy): domain Eukaryota; kingdom Viridiplantae; phylum Streptophyta; class Magnoliopsida; order Fabales; family Fabaceae; genus Clitoria; species Clitoria ternatea. The sequence goes on along the minus strand of CM075670.1, from coordinate 95,931,374 downwards.
GAAGACCATTCATGAAAACTGCTCAAGTACTGATTGATGTGGACAATGGGAAGCTAGCAGTAAGGGTGCACGATGAGGAAGTGAATTTCGATGTCTTCAAAGCAATGAAACATCCTAGCCCGAAGCAAGTTTGAAAGGGAATCCAACAATGAGTATGATCTATTCTCTAGATATAATGTATTTCGTAATTTATTTAACTACGTTAGAGAAATTCAAGTGAAGAATGGTTTCAAGAGGTTGACTTTTGACCTGGGAGGACATATATTGCAACCAAAGAATAATGATGATTTGAGGGCGAATCATTACAAAGAGAGAGAGAGAGAGAGAGAGACAATGATATGAATAGAAAAAGACAACTTGGTTATTAAAAAATTATTTTTTCTATTTTTTATGATTTTCATATTTAATTTTAAATATATATTTTAGATGTCTTTTAAATTTCCATAGAGGGTGAGTTTTTAATTTTTTAATGAGTTTTTAGGTCATTATAATAGTTAATGGGACTTTATTTTAAACTTTAATTTTAGAGAAGTTAAATAGTTAAAGGAATATAATGTGAGCTGTGGTTGGAATTTATTTCTTTTAAGATTTCAATAGTTTACTTAAACCTATAAATAGGATTCATTGTAATGTAAAGAAATCAACTTGAATTTGAGTTTGTATTCTCTCTTTTGTGTGAGGTTCTTGGATGGTCTCGCTTGAGCGAGAGTGACTTGATTAGCTTTTGTGTAATTCTCGCCCAAGCAAAAATGGTCTCGTTTGAGCGAGAACGTCCTTGGTGGTCTATGTCTGATTCTCGCTTGAGCGAAGGCATTCTTGCTTAAGCGAGATAAATAGAGTCTGTTTCTGTGTACTTGCCGCTTAAGCGAGTATCACTCGCTCAAGAAAAAGTGGCCCTTCATTCAAGCGAGCGATTTCCCGCTTGAGCGAGATTTCATGCAACTAATTTTCTTAATGTTGAGCTTAAGCGCTGTATCATGGGCCTACTCTTGTGTATTGTGGTGACATTTTTGAAACACATAACCTTTGAGTTTCCATGGTTTACCTTCGAGGATTTTAAATGTAAAAAAGAATTATCATCTTTTTATCAAAACCCTAGGGTAAATTCTGGAAACTAATAAAGGGATGTTGCAGGTGGTAACAAAGCGGTTCCTTCATTACTAGAATTTTTTTAAAATAAAGCACTAAATTATTTGCTTGATGGTTGTGAAATTAAGTTTTTAAGTTGTGTAATGTGAAATGACAAATGTGTATAAACATGTCCTATGATTTGTGAGATTTTCAAGCACTATGGCATTACATCCCACTCTATAAGCTTCACCAAAGCAGTATCTTAATTTTAAAGGGTTGATGTTATATTATTTTCTTAATGATGATGGTGTATTAAAGTGTTGTACATTGTTTCTCTTTCCAGATTGATCTATGGCTGGTTGTAGGCAAAGTGGTGACCCTATGGTTGATGCACTAGTTCGATTGGTTGATGCTCTTGATAGGCAAGTTCGCGGTGTGGGCTGTCTTGATAGATTCTGAAAGAGGAAGCTTTCTAGTTTTGGGGCAGTTATAACCCCGAGGGCGCCTATCTTTGGATCAAAGAAATAGAGTGTGTCTTTCGTTCCATGAAGTGCACTAAGGCACAAAAAGTGGAATATGCCACCTACCAACTCGTTGAGGAAGCTTAGATTTGGTGGTTGTAAGCCAAACAACGTATGATACACGTTGGGAGGCATCTGATTTGGGCTAACTTTAAAGAAGATTTTCTAGAGGATTTCTTTCCGGCTAATGTTCAGAGTCAGAAAGCGTTGAAGTTTGTAACACCCCTAATTTCATTATTTCTTATTTAAAATAAAATTCCAAGGGAATTTGATTATAGTTCTTTAGAACTTTTTGATTGTTATACAATTTATAAAATTTTTGGAATTTTTATATTTTTTCATTTTTTTAAGAATGACAAAATACCCTTAACCTTTTATCTAATAACCAAAATGCCACTACCGACATCATCGCTTACTTATTACTTACATCATCGGTTGGTAAATACTTACATCATGAATAGTCACTGGTGGGTAAATACTTACATCATGAATAGTGATCGGTTGGTAAATACTTACATCATGAATAGTAAAATAAATAATTAAGTAATCTTAAATAGTAAAATTCTCTTCCTATAAATAGATGGCTCATTTACAACATTTCCATACCAAAATTAGAGAGAGAATCTAGAGAGATAGTGCGTAAGAAATTAGTGGGGAGTAAATTCTTTTAGTAAAAAGAGGTTCTGCCGGAGGTGTAAGGTAATAACATATTTCTTCTATATTCTTTTTATGATTATTTAGATTATTCTTTTTAGCACTCTTAAACTATTAATATGCTATTACTATTATGAATAAGTACTATAGTAAAAATAAATTACCACAATGCGTTATTTTTAACATTTACTATTTACTGTTACTATTCATAATTTATTATTTACCCTTATTATTCAAAATTTATTAGTTACTGTTAATATTCAAAATTTATTATTTACTGTTACTATTCAAAATTTACTATTTACCGTCACTATTTAAAATTTACTATTTATCATTACTCACTAGTGCAGAAAATGGTTACGAGGACAGGTTTTAAGCACGGTTATATCAAAAACGTGCTAAAAAAGAGGCGGTGGCATTTTTGAAATTTTTGAAGTCACATACGAGGACGGTTGAGTTGCAACCGTGCTTAAAACTAGAGCTACGAACACGGTTGACAATGAACCGTGCTTAAATACTGGAAAAATTTTTTAAATTTTTTTTCTGAAAGAGTTATAAGGACGGTTGGGAAGAACCGTGCTTAAAGGTAAGGATACGAGGACGGTTGTGAGGGAACCGTGCTAAAAAGGGATGGCTACGAAGACGGTTGGAAGGGGCCCGTCCTGAAAAGTAATTAAATAATGGGGATATTAGCACGGTTCTGAGGGGAACCGTGCTTATAGGGTCATTTCTCGAAAACGTAAAAGCCTTTTCATTTCCCTCCTCTTCTTCCTCCTCCCTCCATTACCTTACCTCCATTTCACCGTGTTCTCTTTCTCCTCCCTCTCTCCCTCCATTTCACCTTTCATCTAAGCATTCCCCTCCTTCCATCTCCTTCTTCGTCTTCCTCCTCCCTCCCTCCCTCCATTTCACCTTTCATCTAAACATTCCCCTCCTTCCATTCTCCCTCTTCTTCTTCCTCCTCCCTCCATAACCGTGTTGTCTTCCTCCTCCCTCCCTCCCTCCATTTCACCTTCCTCTAAACGTTCCCAATATCACCTTCGTCCAGCACTCCACCTCCTTCTTCGTCTCCATTGAAGTTGGGCGTTCAAGAGGTATTTTTTCTTAAACTCACATTTTCCATTTTTAATGCTTATGGTTGAGATTAATGCATTGTTAGGCTTAGTTAGTTATATATTATTAAAATTATTTGTTAACTATAGATTAAGTGTTGATTGTTGAAATTATTTTGTATACTCTTAATATTAGGCTTAGTTTTAGGAAAATAAGAATATTGTATATTAGGAATTAGAATTTTGTTAGATATAAATTAAATACTTTGATTGATTGTTACTTAGTTAGAGATTATAGATTCATCAACTTAGATTGATTGTTACTTAGTTATAGATCAAAAGTTATAAATTAATCAACTTAGATTAAATACATAAACATTAGTAATATTTGTTGCACTATTAAAAAAATTAAATACAAAAAGGTTGATATGTTAAATGTATATACTACCCAACAAAATAAAAAATTAGTAATAGTTAAGTAATAAAATAAGTGTTGATTAAGTGTTGATTGTTGAAATTATTTTGCATACTCTTAATATTAGGCTTAGTTTTAGGAAAATATTGTATATTAGGAATTAGAATTTTGTTAGATATAAATTAAATACTTTGATTGATTGTTACTTAGTTATAGATTATAGATTCATCAACTTAGATTGATTGTTACTTAGTTATAGATCAAAAGTTATAAATTAATCAACTTAGATTAAATACATAAACATGAGTAATATTTGTTGCAATATTAAAAAAAATTAAATACAAAAAGGTTGATATGTTAAATGTATATACTACCCAACAAAATAAAAAATTACTAATAGTTAAGTAATAAAATCCTTTGTTTATTGTCTTTAATTTGAATTTGAATTTGGTGACACTAATGTTAATATTTTAGTCCCTTTTAAATGAGTTTATGATTGTTTAAATTATACGAGTGAACCATAGTTTCCCGTTTGAGATTCGACACAAATGGTAATTAAATTAATTGATTTCATCGTTTGTGTTGAATCTTGAATTGTCCGTTTGGACAGTTTGGGGTGAACAATTTTTTATGCGTCATTGCTATGTACAAGTTTTAGGACTTATTTTAAAAATTGATGAAGTTTTGGTTAGTTAAATTTTGTATTGTTCTCTGGGTGCATATTTGAATATGGTTGAAGATGATGTGACCACTTTCATTTTGTGTACTTAGAGACCAATGCGAAATGCTGCCGAAATTTTATCAAATTTTAAAATAACTTCTAAGTTGTATGCAGCTATGAGTATAGAAAAATGTTCATCCTGAATGGGTAGGACCACCACCTTTGTGAAGAAAGTAAGATTCATAGCACCGTTAAATTTACTGGTATTGTAAACAGTGAGTATGGATCGAAGTTGGATAACTGCTTCACGTATAAGTCCAGAATATGAGGGTGGAGTCGAAACATTCATAGAGTACGTGATACGAAATGCTGAAAAGGTGAATGGAACGTATTTTTTCCCTTGTGTTAAATGCTTAAACATGCGCCGACTAGAATTGACAGTTGTTCGAGAACATCTGTTGTGTGATGGATTTCTTCAGAGTTATACATGATGGATATGGCATGGTGAACATGTTGAGGTGCCAAGTACTAGTTTTCAAACAAAAGACCAAAGCTTTGCTCATGAGGTTGATGATGACATGGATGACCGACTTGAGGATATGATCCGTGATATAGTGGTAGAAAGTTTTAAAAGAGCTTACGTATATGCGAGTCTATGTGAGGATTCTGAAAAGCCGCTGTATCCGAATTGCTCTAATTTCACGAGGTTGTCAGCAGTTTTACGATTATTTAATTTGAAAGCGATAAATGGGTGGACAGATAAAAGCTTCACTGACTTGCTTAAGTTGTTGAAAGAAATGCTCCCAGTTGGTAACACTTTGCCAAATCGTAACTATGAGGCTAAAAAGGTGTTGTGTCCTATGGGCTTGGAGTATACGAAGATACATGCATGCCCAAATGATTGTGTATTATACCGTGGTGAGTACGAAATGCTACATCGATGTCCTAGGTGTGGGGTGTCACGGTATAAGAAGAAAGAGGTTGATTCTGATAATTTCTGCAAAAAAGGGTCTCCTGCGAAGGTGTTGTGGTATCTCCCTATAGTTCCACGACTAAAGCGTCTATTTGCCAATGCAGATGATGCGAAGCTTATGAGATGGCACGTTGATGAAAGGGTTGTTGACGAATTAGTTAGGCATCCGGCAGATGGATTACAGTGGAAGAAAATGGATACGATGTTTCCAGATTTTGCCCGTGACCCAAGAAATGTTAGGCTTGCACTAGCCACAGACGGTATGAACCCATATGGGAACCAAAGCACAAACCACAGTTCTTGGCCTGTTTTGTTGTTTGTTTACAACTTGCCGCCGTGGTTGTGCATGAAGCGGAAGTACGTTATGTTATCAATGATGATTTCTGGTCCACGACAACCAGGGAACGACATTGATGTATACTTATCTCCGTTAGTTGAAGACCTGAAAATGTTGTGGGTAGAGGGGGTTGATGTGTTTGACGGGCTAACAGGACAATCATTCAATTTGAGGGCCATGTTATTCTGTACGATCAATGATTTTCCAGCATATGGTAACCTCTCGGGCTATAGAGAGAGGTGTCGATAACACTTATGGTTTCCTGGAGCCCTCTCTAATACAACTTCGTGGGAACAGCAAGGAGGAGATTCAGGCATACATCCAGAATTGGATGCATGCCTCGAACAAGACTGTGTACCTTGCACCACTTCATAGAGAGTAAGAGTCTAATAAATATTTAGTTATTTTTGTCAATTTAATAATGGATTGTGTTGTTAATATTCAATGGTACATTGCAGCCTTCACTGGCAACTATTGGTCATTTGCCCGAAGGACGGCATTGCTGCATGCTTCTGTTCGTTGTATGGGAGTCCTGGTGCGGACTACATGAAAATACTCGACGGGTAAGTTGATTTTTAAAAAATAAAACAACTTTACATATTTGATTAAGTCATTCTATTAACTAAACTGATGTTTTATTCTCTTACAGGGCTTTAATTGGGTACCATCTACTACGCGGCAAAGTGAGCAAGAAAAGACTAGAGTGGGTCTTCCCAAAAGTAAGCACTTCAATAATTAATAAGCATTACTTTTAAAGTTACCTCAATTAATAACAAAAACAATAACTAATTATGAAATCAATGTATGGTACCTTGTAGTCTTATCGGCAGGATGGCAGCTTTGAGTGTGGGTATTTTGTGATGAAGACGATGCTCACCATTGTCCAATCTGGTATAGTAGACAGATGGACAACTGTAAGTTTTTGCTGCCTACTTTAATTTATTGGGTTTTGACATATTACTATTACGATTTGTTGCTCACTTATTAATGATTATGTCTTCTTTACAGCACTTTCGAGACTCTTCCTCAATGTTCCCTGAAGGATACATTGACGAAATCAGAAACCAATGGGCCTCCAGCCTTCTTCAACTCAAGGAAGGAGCCCAATAGACTTCTGTCATTAATTATATTATTACTGTGTAGTTATATACCTATTAGTGTAGCTTAATTACTTATTGTGCATTTTATATACCATATTTGATGTTTAGACAGTTTGATTGAATTTCTTTAAACGTTCATTATTATTTATCATTGGACTGTCTGGGACTGTTTACAGGTTTCTGGGAAAGAATAAAAATCAAATAAAAATTTTTTTTAAAAAAATTAAGGTTTTAAGCACGGTTATGGTGTTAACCGTGCTTAAAAGTCACCCTTTTAAGCACGGTTATGCTTTAACCGTTCTTAAAAGTCCAGCAGAAACAAGCACGGTTCAAGAGGAACCGTGCTTAAAAGTGCCACATACGAGCACGGTTCAGGAGGAACCGTGCTTAAAAGTTCCCACCTACGAAGACGGTTCAGGAGGAACCGTGCTTAAAAGTGCCCACCTACGAGCACGGTTAATTACAACCGTGCTTAAAAGCCCCTTACGAGCACGGTTATGAACCGTCCTTAAAAGCCCTTATTTACAAGCACGGTGGGAACAAGGACGGTTCTGGAACCGTGCTTAAAAGCCCTCCAGAACTGTGCTTAAAACCCTTTTTTCCACCAGTGACTATTCAAAATTTACTATTTAATGTTATTGTTCACGATTTACCATTTACCACTACTATTCAAAATTTACTATTCATGCTTTACTATTTATTATTACTATTAAAAATTACTATTTACCATTACTATTGATGATTTATTATATACCGTTACTATTTACTATTACTATACATAGTTACTATTTATCATTCTGATAGCAATCTTAATTTTCATCTTATGCCTATACTGAAATAAATTAGTATTCATATTTTGTTAGATTTCAGAGGCGCAGAGCGAATTCACTTTTGGTAGCAAATCAAGGTAGGGGGTGAGATAAGAATATAATATGAAAATACATCAGAATATTTGGAGGAGTCCCATACTCTTTTTAAAGATAACAATATTATTATTTTAAAACAATAACTTTTAACTTAAAATTTATAATAATTGTGAGACCCTGAAAAATAGGGGTAAATTTTTCGCGGTTTAAGATCATTAACTAATCAAATAATTAGAGTGGTGAAGCTTTTAATTCAACACCCCGGATCTATGAAAAACTTCTCTCATATTTGAAGATATGAGAGGGTTAATTAAAAATAAGTTTTATGAGAAACTTCCATTTGAAGACAGCGGAAGAATTAATTAAATTTATGTTACATGATTGAATTTAAAGAGAAGGGATTTCATGAAGTCTAATGATTCATAACATGTCCAAAACTTACTTTTAAGATGATGCAGGAGAAAGTTTTGATGCAAGAGAAATGAAATTTTTTGAAATAAAACAGATGGGAGCATCAAAATACCACTCGCTCAAGCGAGAGCCATACTCGCTTGAGCGAGCTCACGTAGTAATGCTTGAACGAAGCCAGGAAGAATGTTGAGCGAGGGAAAAGAATAAGCATCAGGGGACCTCTCGCTTGAGCGAGACCTATCTCGCTTGAGTGAGATTCAAGGACCACACTTAGGCGAGCAGCGAAACGCTTGAGCGGGAATGAAGATTAGCCTCAGGGGCCAATCTCGCTTGAGCGAATTCCACCTCGCATGAGCAAGATTGCTTGAGTGGCATCAGGCACTCACTGCCCGATTTTTGCTCGGGTGAGGCAAGGCTCGCCTGGGCAAAAATCGTCCAGTATCCATTTTCCCTTCATCTCGCTTGAGCGATTCCTAAGCCAGGACCATTCTCCTGAGCGAAAATGGTCCAGTGTCCAACCTCTGCTTCCAGGAAAATCTCGCTTGGGCGAGAATGCCATTCGCTCAAGCGAGTTTTGGCCAGTGGCCAAACCACTGATATGAGAGGATCTCGCTTGGGCAAGATTCTTACTCGCTTGGGCGAGATTCTTACTCGCTTGAGCGAGTTCTACAGGGAAACGAAAAACACAAGATTTTCCTGCAACCTAATATGCCAAAACTCATCCCATCCTAAATCAATAAAATTCAACATAACATATTTATCATATTACACATTTATAACTTGTCTCAATTATTAATTCCCTTTGAATTCCATTCATACTTATCATATTAAATCAAGCACATCATCTCATGTAATCACTAAAACATAAATTTTCACATGCCTTTATTCGTTCATGAAAATTCACCAAGATTTAGCAATATCAAACACAATAATTTATCATCTTACATCCTTTGGGTCATTAATGAAAATTGGCCCTACACACCAAGGTCCAATTTTCCTACATGACCCTCAAAATTTTCATCTACAATCTAGACAACAAAATAAGCATACATACACCCTGCATGCTATACAAAAATCTATATTTTGCCAGCCAAGGCGCTTCCTTTACATCTATTTACCTCCCCCACAAAATGTACTCCAAAATATTCACTTTTCGCATAAGTGCCCTGCATCACAAGTCTAAAAATTGGACAACATGGGAGAGTGAGTCATACATTCTAAAAGAATAAATATGAATACCATGTGATTATGTACATATGCATCAAAATATGTATACTTTGCACATATATATCATTCAGCATCTTATTCATCATCATAATACTATCATACATACATCACAAGTGACCTTACAATTTACACAAAGTATACAAGCATATACATAATCAAGTCCCTCAACAATTGGACTATTACCCAACCCATCACTTTACTCAAATTATTATTTGGTATTCAAATCTTTTATGTTGCCTTAGTATATTATCTCATCCTCATCACATCCATCATTATATCTCATCACCTTTGGCATACTTCCTTTCTATATGCAAATTCTCTTAAGCTAATGCATATGCACAATAAGATATTTCAATAATTGCAGATCTGACTCTGGGAATATAAACACTGAATGTGGGTTTCAAGTATGATCATCTAACCATACCCCTACTGCAGTAGTAAAATGTGCACACTTACTCTTAAATTACATGCATCTCACCAATTATTTTACTGGTACTAAATTGCATCGCCCATTTGCAACACCGGTCATTTTCGCGATGACCGAGGTAACAACATATTCGACATATGGTGTCGCGGGCCAACCATGAAACATATCATGGCAGCTGTGATCCCAAGGACCACCGGGGTCACCTGCTCATCAAGAGCCACCCCCCATAAGGGTCAACCACATGTGGCTCCCCGTAGCACAACATGGGCAGCTTCGTGACTTACACATCGAGTCACAGGGGAAATACAAATTGCTCATGCACAGAGCCGCCCTCCTACTAGGCCAACCGGGGGAATCCCCTAAAACTCCAACACCGGCAGTTATGCAATATGCCATGGATGTAAATGCAAATCATATGCATTTCTCACTCTATGCATCCTATACATGCCACTCGATACACATCATCATCATCATCATCATCACCAACATCACCACAAGGCTTTTAGTGGATTTATTATTGTTGGTTATTCTTATTAGTTTAAACTTTTGTGTGGCATTTTCGATAGTTCTTGTAACACCCTAAATTTTAAAATAAATGATTAATTAAAGAGATAAATATTAAATAATTATATTTAGGTTATTTAAAGTTCCAAAATATTAGGAATAAATGAATTAAGATTTTTGAGAGTTGTCTATGATTTATTGGAATCGGATAAGCTGAAAATGAACCCGGTTGAAATATGGGTGTCGGACCAAGTATCTCCGATTGGGACGATATTGGTCAGGGCTATTAAGAATAGTATTACGAATCTGATGGTATATTCGGAATAATTTTTAGATATGGTATTGAGCCCAAACGATGGTCCTATTTGTCATAAAACGATGAATAATAATTGAGGAATTAAAAATAAAGCTAAATGGCCTATTTTTCCCTTCTTATTTCCATCAGCCTAGGATGTCCAATACCTTGTACTTTACTTTTCTTCTCCTACACTCTTCTCCTTCATTTTCTCTCTTACTTCTCTCCAAAACCCCTAAGAAAAAAGTGGTGGCTTTTTCCTCTCTCATTTCCGTCCTTGAAGGAAAGCCTGGAGGGAGCTTGGAACTTGAAGTCTCTTCTTTCCTCTTCCTCATTTTCGTGCAAATTTTTCCATCTCTTGGAAAACTCTCATTTATCCTCTTGAGGTAAGATCTTGTTATTTCTCAAGAGTGTGAACTATGGGTTGTTAGGTTTTTATGTTGGGAGAGTGATTTAAAGAATGTTGTTGGGTTTTAATGAAAACCCTAACTCAAAGATTTATGGGAAATATGAGATATAAATGGAGAGACACTTATTGTGTTAAATAACTATTTTTGGTGAGGTGAAATGTTGTTATTAATGGTGAATGACCATTAATGAAGTTAAATGGTTGTTGGGAACCATTAATGTGGGAACCCGATAATGAGACTGGCGTTGAATATGCAAAATAATAAATGCAGACGCCTAAACCATGGTGGTGGTGGCTGAACGAGTGAAATAAATGGGACTTGGGAATTAGGATGTCGGAAGATATCGAGTAGCTGATTATGAACGTTAAATCGAGGTGGTTGAATGGGAAATTGATTGTGTGATATATTGTGATGTAGGAAACAACCCCAGTTTCGAGGCGGAACCATCTGACCGTGGTGAATACTACTTCTCTTGAGGTAGAAGAGGGTAACTATTCTAAATGCATGATTTCATCCATTGATGGTGTGAAAATATATGTATATGATTGTGCTTAATGATTGCTTGTGTATGGACGATGTGTTGATTTCATGAATTGAATGCATTTAGAATGATTGATGCTATGTGTCAGGTGTTAGGATGATGAATACGATATTAAACTGGTTTGGGTCCAAGTTAACTACCCGGTATCCTAATGAGAGGAGACCGACCGGTGCTGTGTGTAATCGGTACGATTACCTGATAATCTATGAGAGGACACCAACTGGTGTTGTGTGTAATTGGTATGATTACTCGGTATCCTAATGAGAGGAGACCAACCGGTGCTATGTGTAATCGGTATGATTACTCGGTAATCTATGAGAGGAGACCGATCAGTGCTGTGTGTAATCAGTATGATTACTCGGTATCCTAATGAGAGGAGACCGACCAGTGCTGTGTGTAATTGCTATGATTACTCGGTATCCTAATGAGAGGAGAGCGACCGGTGCTATGTGTAATCGGTATGATTACTCGGTATCCTCATGAGAGGAGACCGACCTTGATGTCTGGTATTTTACTTGTTGAGTCTGTATTGCGTACAGAACGGATGAAGTGATATCCGTATTTTAGTGCCGGTATTGAGATCGGATATGATGTTATGATGAATATATTTGATCTGTCCTGAACCGGGGTCAAGAGATCCGGTGTCGGGTCAGTCACAAATAGTAAAATGATTACGTCTCTGAAGACCAGATATATGAGTATCCGGTTTACATATCTGATGTCTCTGTATGATGAGAGTGGATTGGGCGTCCTGGAGATCCTTCACACCGTCCTTACACGTTGATGTGGGTGAAAGGTGGTGTCACCTATAAAGATTCTCTGACGCTCAAGTCAGTGATAATATTCCAAGTGAGGAATGTTTTCAGAGAGTAATTGTCAGTTGAAAAAAGTAGTCAAAGATCCCTCTCTTCATTGATGAAGAAAGTTCATATACCTGATTGGCTTGATATTCAAGGATTCGTTAGTGGGGAACCACTAACCTCCAATAACACTTTAAATTATTATTTTATTGCACACTTGCCAGTATGATTGGGTCAAGTGGCTATTTTATATTGAGCGTAGGGAGTGTAGGCTGGATTTAGGGACAAGTTGATCATTCCCGTGAGCAGAATTTGGCTCGTAGTGTGGGGGAATTTTTGATCGGTCCCTGTAGCATTGCCCTTTGTTTTATGTATGGTGACGTGTATTTTATCCGATGTCATGGTGTTATCCTGGACAACCGGTATAGGGGAGCGCCTGATACGGAATTAGAGTCCAGATGTATACCGATGACATCGGTTGCACGTTAGCAAACTGTCAAAGACGTTGAAATATGTTTTGTAGAACGGATACCGGTATTGAGACCGGATCATATGTCCCCTAGCTTGTGTGAGGGACTATGTAGTTGTTCACATGAGCTATCCGACCTGCGAGAGGTCTAGATGCCGGTATACTCATGCGGAAAATGTTTTCTTACACATGTATTATTATACCGTGAAGAACCGTTCTGTAAATGAATGATCCGATGTCTTGAAGTTGTTACAACGGATTCAGACAAAGATTCGCTGTATGAGAATTTCAAAAGTTTTTTGAAACTGATGACTCTTGAAATTCGAGAAACGGCTGTAAAGCATAAATTGCGTCGCATGATTAGGCATTAAATGTTTTTAATCACGTGCGCAAGCAATTATTGCGTCTCAGGTGTATATCTCAGTAACCGTCGCTTAGGTCTTAATGGGCTTACAACTTCTGGGCCCAATAGAGAGGCTTTTTGGCAAATTGACGTTGTTTTGGCACCCACGAATTTTAGACGACTGTGTCATTTGACTTGTAAACGACACGTTTAGTCGTGGACGACACAACCCTAAGAGTTGGTAACTTGAACCTCTTCGATTCTTATAAAAGAAGCACTTAGTGGGTTCTGGGAACCACTTACTTCTGATTCCTTAACAAAACTCTGCAGAAATTTTGTAAGGAAGCTTGCCGCTTGTTTTGTGAAGCTTTCTCAGTCTTCATCTTCCTTATCATCTGAGGTAACCATTTTCTTCCCTCTGTTATTTCCGTCTTCTTTTTCTCTGCTGTTTTTGCTTGAAAAGAATGTATCTTAAGAGGGGGAGATTAACTTCTCGCAACCCTAATTATCATGGGGGAAGAATCACTATGATTCTTCCGAGGGCTGAGTCATGTCGCTCAGAAAGGGGATCTTACTCACAGTGGAGAGTGACTTTTCCTTCTCAGAGTCGTCCTCTGATTGTAGTCGCTCTTCGAAAAGTGAAATGAGTAATGATTGTTACCCTTCTGACGATGTGACTTTTTATCGTAGAGCAGAGATTTTTGTCCATGCGACTCAAGCGATGACTGGAGAAGGAACCTCTGGAGATCAAACTGTTCTGAAAACAGCAGAAGGTCTATACAGCGTAGTTGCCTTTCGGCTAAACTGGGAAGAACTCCAGGCTAGGTGGCCCTTCTGCTGGGTAGCTGATGAGTTTAAAAACTTAGCTTCCCATCACGCGAATGAGGACGGAGCTCGGATTCAGCCAAGGTTTACAGTTTACGCAGAGGAGGAAATGAAAAAAATGGTTCAGGGTATTTGCACCGCTCCCTACAGAACGGATATACCACGTTGTCCCAGATGATCGTTCGGTATACATGCACGATTTTTTATTTTATCACCTCGGAGTTCGTTTCCCTTTATCCGAGTTCCAGATGGGTGTATTAAGGTTCTTAAATTGCGCACCCTCTTAACTTCATCCCAACGGATGGGGATTGGTCCATTCTCTGGAAGTATTAGGTGACTACTTCAATTTCACACCCACCGTGGCGATGCTGTTCTACTACACTCAGGTAGTTCGAAGGGCTAACAAGCAAGGCGGTGTAGGTTTAGTCACACTCCGGACTCTATGTTCCTTTGTGAACTTTGAATCCTACACCGATTCAGCTAAAGTTGATGGGAAGTCATTTAAGTCTTTCTTTACCCAGATATCAATTAAAAAGAATAAGCCCGTCTTCTGGAAGAACGAAGAAGGTCTTAATAAATTTCCTCTGAGCTGGACTCATGAGCACTTTCTTCTGAACTCTTCAGCATACTACACTCATCAGTTTGAGCTATCTACTGAAACAGCGATGGTGTTATTCGCCCTTGAAGCATATTCTACACGCTTTAAAGCATTTTTGTGTAGACGTCTTTTAAGTAGTTCAAGCGAAGTCCGGGATGAATATCTACGTAATTCCTGTTTTATTCCTTTTTTCCTCCTTTGTTGATTGTATTGAGCATTTCTTTGTTGCTAATACGTTTTATTTATGCATGTAGGTGAAATAGAACAAAAATCTTCAGACATGGACAAGCTGAAATCCTTGAAAGCAGGAGGTAAATCCGTAGCTGGTGAGAATAAAATTCAACCTAAGAAGGATTCTGTGAAGGGTTGCTCTGAGTTGATCATTCTGACCTCGTATGTTGAAGGAGAAATTCTGCTGGTGGAGGGTGATTCGACTGGTGTTGGTGCAACTGCGAGTCAACCCAAAATAACAGAGAGGAGGAGGAAGATCAAGAATGACCCTTCAGGAAGATCAACGAAGAAATATAAACCTTTAAGGAGTTCGGAAAGAGCGAGGGCCTCCAAAGGTAAAGCTGTAGAGAGCTCGGATGCAGCTAAAGTTTCTTCCGGACTCCACAAGGGTATTCTTTCTGGGGTCTTTGGGTCAAATCCGATCTCTTACCCAACTGCTTCATTCCTTACTCCCTTCCTCTCATACCGGGGGACAACTCCAGTGATCCTTCCTCAGCCACTATACGAACTCCGACCCACGCTTAAATCTAAAGAAATCAAAGAGGCATGTGAGGCCGAAAAATGGCAGTTAGCAGAACTTACTGGGATGCTTAACTCGCTCAGCCTGTTAGCTGATGATGCTGATAAGGTTGATGAGCTGAGTGATAAAGTAGAACAGCTCAACCTCTCGGTAGAGAAGGATAAAGCTGCCCTAAGATTAGCTGAAGATCGCCTCACCAAGTCTAAAGAGTTCAGAGATTTTATGAACAAGGAAAATCTCAAGCTCAAAACCATGCTTAAAGACTTGGAGGGTAAACTGGCAGAGAAGGAGGAGATGCTTGGTAAATCACAAGAAGAACTCCGTAGTAGTCAAGCTAAACAAGCTGATCTTGAAGACAAAAGCAAAGCTGCTGCAGAGGATTATTTTAAACAAGCAGAGGAATGGTCCCAAAAGGAGAAGAAGTTCCTCCTTGAGATTGAGAGACTAAAGGCTAGGAGTACGGAACCTCAGGGATCGGGTGGAGAACTTCTGAGGTTGCGGGAAGAATTAGCTGTGGCTAAAGCTGAGGCGCAGGAAGCTATTGATATATGCACCCAAGCAGTTGAAGAATCCTTCGGCCTAGCTATACGCCAAGTTTTCTATCGTAACCCCAATGTGCCGCTTAACCTCTATGGTATGGATCCGTTTTATGAATTCCATGGAGGGAGGTTAGTTGCAGTGGTTGATGGTCGACATAAAGATCCTCCAGAGTCCTTATACGGTTTGCCCCCTCTTCCCAAGGGTCAAAGTATGGGCCCAGATTTCGTTATTCCTATGCCTGAGGTCGCCTCATCTACAGGAGGTGCGAAGACTCCAGAAGAGAAGATTCCAGAGGAAATCCCAAAGGAAGGGACACAAGAACTTGGAGAAGGGGAAGGACAGAAAGAGACTGAAGAGCAAGTTCCCCCTCCGTAGTCCTGTATATTTTTTTTTATATGTAAAGTTGTGTTCTGGGATCAACTCCAGTATTACATGTAATCTTGGTTTTCATGAATGAATAAAATTCTCTTCAAAAATTTGTCTTTAATACTTCATGAAAAATAGTATGACTTAGATGTATATATCGTTTCAGTAATTGATAATCTGTTCTATATGGTTAATGTAAATTTAGATCATATAAGATACATAAATTTAGAATGGAGAGATATATACATGAATACTGTCCCCAAGTACAGGTATGTTAAGGAATAGGTGCCTGTCATAGGGCATCATCCTTAATTCTTTTGGGGAGAATAGAAGTCGATTCGTTGTTCACAGAAGCGGTGTCTCAGGATGGATGACTAGCATTAATTTGTGTTATTCTCACAGGATGGTTCACAAAGTCCATCCGTTTGTTCAATGTGAGAGTATTGTTCCGAGCTCAGGGAACTGTAAAGATATACAAAGATGATGGTTGGGTCTTCCATCATAGGGATAGTGATGGGAACTTGTTCACGCCGGGAGTTGTGTCATTAAATCATAGAATAAGTGATAGAGAATATCCGTCTTGGGGAAATACATCTCAATCGTAAGAGTACGGATTGAGCCTTCAAAATCACAGGAGTTACATCATCAAATCACAGGATTGGTGATTGAGATCATCCGTCCTGGGGAAACATTTTTCAATCGTCAGAATACAGATTGAGATTTCAAAAGCTTCCATCATAAGCATGATGATGGGAATTGTCCATGCCAGGAGTTACATCATCAAATCACAGACTAGGTAGTTGAGATCATCCGTCTTGGGAAGTACACCACGCCAGGAGTTACATTGTCAAATCACAGAATAGGTGATTGAGATCATTCGTCCTGGGAAGTACACCACGCCAGGAGTTACATCGTCAAACCACAGAATAGTGATTGAGATCATCCGTCCTGGGAAAGTACGTTTCAATCGTCAGGGTACGGATTGAGTTTTTGATTTCATTATTAAATCCGGTATCAAGACGAGATCATCATTCTACTTGTCCCCTAGCTTGTGTGAGGGACTAGTAAAGTGACTCATATAAGCTACGTCGTTTGTAATAAGTCTGGATGCCGGATGATATACGTCGTTTAAAAAAGACATTACGTTATCACGTTCTTGGAACGAAGGTTCCGTTGCGTAGCGCTCCTTAGGACGGATTCATACAAAAAGCTTTTTGTATGGGAATCCCAGAAGTTATTGAAACTTACAACCCTTGGTATTGAAGTAACAGTTACAACGTTTCTCATGATTGGACATTTAATACCTTTAATCACGTTGGCGAGCCATTATTGCTTTAAATGTGCATGTCTTAATAACCGTCACTCAGGAGCTTTATGGGCCTGAAATTTAAATTCTGAGGCCCATTTGAGAGGCCTTTTGATGAATCAAAGTTGATTTCGCGCCTCAGGGTTTGAAACGACAGCCTTATATTTACCAAAAAGGTGTCTTTTGGTGGTAAACGACATAACCTTCGTCCCATAATTGAGTCTGTTAACCTCTTATAAAAGGAAAACTTAGTGAACTCAGAAATCACTTAGTCTTGCTTCCCTGATGAAACTCTATAAAAATTTCGAGAAGACATTCCTATTTGCTTGTGTGAAATTTGATTCACCATCTTTCTTTATTCCTAGGTAACCTTTTCTTCGTCTTCTCGTATTTTCTTCTAGTTTTTCTAAATGTCTGGGAGAGGTTTTAGTGGCTCGAGCCACGTTGGCCCTAGGGGAAGAGGAGGAAGAGCCTTGTCTCGAACTTCCTCAAGTCGTGGTGGGAGGATCCCTGTGATCTTTCAGTCAAATCCACTTCATTCAGAGAGGGAGGCGTCGCCCTACTCAAGGCGAAGGGTGATAATACCCTCTTCAGAATCCTCTTCTAGGGAGATTGAGGAGAGCACTGATTTATACCTCT
Organism: Clitoria ternatea; assembly: GCA_037962975.1. Taxonomy (NCBI): domain Eukaryota; kingdom Viridiplantae; phylum Streptophyta; class Magnoliopsida; order Fabales; family Fabaceae; genus Clitoria; species Clitoria ternatea. The sequence continues at coordinate 95,913,272 of CM075670.1, read as the reverse complement.
CTGATGATGTGAGTTTTTATCGCAGCGTGAAGGCGTTTAAATTAGCTGTAAAGAAGATGACTGGAGAGAGCACCTCTGGTAGCCGAGCACCATCTCAGCAATATATAGTGAAGACAGCTTCTGGACTGTGCAATATAGTTGCACATCAGATTAACTAGGTGAAGTTTCAACAGGAACGTCCATATAGCTGGGTTGCTGATGAATTCGTGACACACCGTCCATCCACACTAGGGAGGACGGAGCGAGGTTGGAGCCTCGCTTTACAGTCTTCAAAAAGGAAAAATATAAGGAGTGTTTTATGATGTTGGCTCTACTTCCATCAGAACGGATATGTCATACACCGGATGAAAGGTCAATATACATGTATGACTTCCTCTTTCTGAATTTAGGTGTGCGCCTTCCCTTAACAAAATTTCAGATGGGGGTCTTGAGGTTTTTGGACTGCGGCCCCTCTCAGCTTCACCCCAACGGATGGGGGTTGATCCGTTCTCTTGAAGTGCTTGGTGAGCACTTCAACTTCACACCGACGGTCGCTATGCTTTTCTATTTCACACAAGTGGTCCGTCGTGCAAATAAGGAGAATGGAGGAGTAAGTTTGATAACCCTCCGAACTCACTCCAAGATCATCAACTTCGAGTCCTACACTGACTCCGCCAAAGTTGATGGGCGTTCCTTCAAATCTTATTTCACCAGGATTCATGTTAAGCCGGAGGATCTAGTTTTTTGGTTGAATAAAGATGGGATTCAAGAATTTCCCGTGGCCTGGACGCATGAACATTTTTTGTTAACCTCCCAGGCCTATTATACCGATGAAGATGAATTAACCCCAACTTTGGTTTTCGTTCTTTCTGCTCTTCAATCATACACCGCCTCGCACAAATTTTTCTCCTGCAGGCGTTTGCTAGGGTCAAAGACCACCCGCGAGGAATATTTGCATAATTTCCTGTCATTTTTCATGTTCTTTCTTTTTATGTCTTGAAATTTTCTATCTCTGATGATCTTCTTATCTGATTATGCAGTTGAAATCGAGGCTGAGTCATCAGAGATGGACAAGTTGAAGGGGCTCAAAGCTGGAGGGAAATTCGTTACGGCTGAGAATGATATTCAGGCAAAACGGAATTCCAAGAAGGCTACTGTTGAGACTATAATACTCACTTCGTCTGCTGGTGACGATATTCCCCTATTGGAGGGTGGATCTGAGAAGTCGACCTCTAGTGTTAAGGGAAAAAAGGTTGGAGAGAAGAGGAAGAAAGTAAAAAATGACTCCTCAAAGAAAACGGACTCTCAGCCTTCCCCCAAAAAACCAAAGACTTCCGAAGGGGCAGTTGATCTTGGGGCCTCTAAAGGAAAGGGAGTGGAAGGGATGACAACGACTGCTCCCAGCAATGTGGTTACCTTTGGCGCCAGACCAATAAGTTCCTACTTTGCGCCCAAGGTTTCCTGTCCCCCTCCAGGCAACTCCAATCTTGCCCCATACTTAGTGTATGAGGGTCCAGTTCCTGAATGTATCCCCGATTCTCCGTATAAGCTGAAGACTTTAGAGCCTGGATAAGTAACTCAAGCTTGTGACGCCAGACAATGGCAACTGGCTGAACTGTCCGGTCTTTTAAGGTCAGTTTGTAGGCTGTCAGAAGATAACAAAAGACTTAGCAAGTTGTCGGGCAAGGTTAACGACCTTACCGTTGCCTCGGCAAAGGACAGAGCGAACATTCTTCGCTTGGAAAGTCGGTTGGAGGCTTCCAAGGAAGAAAGGTACAAGAAAGACGAAGAAATCTCCAAGCTGAAATATCTTGTTAACGAGCTGGAGGCCCAAGTGCTTGATCAGAAGAAAATCAATTTTGACCTCCATGCCAGCCTCTGTACGGAGAAGGAGCATTTTACTAAGTTGGGAGAGGAATTAAAGGCAAATAAGGTCGTTTACTCCCAAGGAGCTGAAGACTGGGCTCATAGGGAAAAAGAGCTGCTCCTGGAAATTGAGAACTTAAAGCTGGCAAGTTCGAATGACGTCGTTAGCGCTCTGAAAGCGGATTTGACTGCTGTCAATGCTCGAGCGGAAGAGGCTGTGGATATTTGTGTCCAAGCAGTCGAGGAATCTTTCCGGTTGGCTGTACGTCAGATTCAATATCGGAATCCCAAAGTGGAACTTAATTTGAACGGTATTGATCCGTTTTATGAGTTTCATGGAGGGAAACTCGTAGCTCTAGTTGACGATCGTCAGGAGGAACCGCTAAATACCAAGTATAAGCTGGCTCCTCTCCCCAAAGGCCAGTCAATGGGACCTTCTCTCCTGACCCCTATCACCAAGCAGCCTAGAAGCGAAGGAACAAGTGCTAGTGCTGATGTAGGTAGAGCAGCTGGTGATGGGGGAGGCGAGGCCGGAAATAAAGGCAAAGGAAAGGGTGGAGAGACAAGCCAACATAAATAGTGCCTTCCTTGTCTTATAGTTTTTACTGATTCAAATCTGCTGTGTTCCGGGATCAGCTCCGGATTACTGAATCAATTCTCTCATATAATTCAGGATTTGATCAATGAAAAGACAACTTGCTTTATATGTTTGTCCGTTGAAAATAATTTCAATAAAATCATTGTATGTGTAATGATCCAATCCGGATTTAGACGCGTAAATACTAAATCGGATAGCAGCAAACAAGTTCAATTCCCATGTATAGGTACTTTAATAACCAAAGGCTAGGTTTGATAGAAAAGATAGAATATCTTTTGTTGTATTGATATTGTAGTGTGATGAAATTGTTTACGTAAATCACACGAGCCCGATAAAAGGTATACCTTAATCTTTGATGATTAGGCTTTCAATTATAAGTACCATAATGGGGTCTGCCGTTGTGAGCAAACGTATTATCATCATGAGATCGACTTGCAGTGTTAATCATGAGGGGTAATAATTGTGACACGTTTACTAAGTGTTCAATCCTCGAAATACCTGTCAGCCGTTTGATACTGTCCCCAAGCATTATTGGGTGATCAGTTCTGAGTGAACATTTGACTCTGAATGGATTATTCCGAGTAAATGTTTGACTCTGAGTAAATGATTCCGAGTGAGGTTGGTTCTGGCTAAGTCACCTGGGAAATTCCATTACCCCTCGTGTTGCTCAGTAAAAGCATGTACGTTTTATCCGAGACTTATTTTATGTCAAGGGCGGGTACTTTATCTTGGATGAATTTCGAGTGAAACTTCCGAGTGGAAGTTCATCTGAGAGAGAACACCGAGTGGGAGTTCTTCCGAGAGAGAACATCGAGTGGGAGTTCTTCTGAGTGAGAGCTCCGAGTGGAAGCTCCTCTGAGTGAGAGCTCTTCCTGGAAGCTCCTCTGAGTGAGAGCTCTAAGTGGAAACTCTCTCAGATTAATTCTTTCTGAGTAAAGAGTTCTGATTGAACCTTCATAGGTGGAAGGTTCCGAGTTATACTTCAGCCGCACTCGGTTTAATTGTACTTACTACACTTGGAGTTTAGTTTAGTCTTACAATCTGAGTTTGCATTCAGGCTCGAGTTTTTTGAGTGCAAATTTTCTTGAGTGGAGTATTTCTGAGTGGGCTACTTCAGGGGAAGTATTTTTGGTCAGAAGAAGGTTCTGACTTTGAATGAATGTGTTTCAGGTTGAAATATTCCCAAATAAATAATTGCTGATTGGAACTTCGAAATGAAGTATTTTCGAGCAAAATTAATAAGAATGATGATTGATTCTTCACGAGTCAGATTACAGTGAAGTATTACCGACTGAAGAATTTTCAGCGTCTAGATTCGAACTTGAAGCGTTTCCGAGTAAGGAATTCCAAGGAAAAGTATTTTCGAGTAAGGAATTCCTAGGGGCAGTACTTCTCAGTGATTTTTGAATAATCCCGAGTGTGATACTTTAGCGTAGGATTTCATCGAGTGAAGCGTTTTCGAGCGGGATATTACAGAGCGAAATATCTCTGATTCCCGCGCGGCATGGCACCAAGTGGAGAATTTCTGAATAGAAAAAACCCTGAGTGAATAGGATATCACCGAGTGAAATATCTCCGACTCCTGCATGGCGCGGTATCGAATGGAGAATTTCCGAATGAAATGCTTCGGGTGAATACGCCTCAGATAGAGACATACCCGAGTGAATTATTCCTGGGTCGGAAATCATGAGTTGGGCTTCGATAAAATATGACCCGAACTTTGAAGTTAAAATGTTTTCAAATAAAGAATTTCAAGAGAAAGTATTACCGATTGAAGAATTTCCAGGAGAAGTGCTTCTGGGAAATTTAAAGTTTGGTGTAACTTGTTGTATATGGAGTTCGGTTTGATCCTACAGTCCAAGCCTTTCGTTGGGGTTCGGTTTTGATCCTATAACCCGTGTCTTTCTTGGCGTTCGGTTTAATCCTACTAACCGTTCTTCAGTCAGTGTTAGGTTTTATCTATTCACCGTTCTTCACCGACGTTCAGCTGAACCTACTGGTCGTACTCGGAGTTCGGTTCAATCCTACAATCCGAGTCTTCAACACGCGGTTCAGATCAGGGCTAATCCTGAACCTACTGCGCCCGTTACTCGGGGTTCAGCGTGGTCTTGAAGAAGAACCAGCTTACTGCGCCCAAGCCTTTTCCGGTGTTCGGCCATACCTACTAACCGTACTTGGAGTTCGGTTTAATCCTACAATCCAAGCCTTCAACGGTTTTTAGCCAAACTTACTAACCGTACCCAGAGTTCGGTTTAATCCTACAATATGGGCCTTCGAATAGGGTTTGGTATAGCCTTATGGAAAGGTCTGATCCTACTGCCCTCTTTTCCTGGGATTCGGTATGGTCTTTGTAAGAGGACCAATCCTACTGTGCCCAGGTCTTCAGTTATTCACACATATTCGAGGAGTTACATCGTCAACTACAGAATGGGTAATTAAGATCATCCGTCTTGAATATGTTTGTGTACGCCGGATAGACTGAAAATCACAGCATAAGAAAAACTCGAAAGAGTTAAATTGGTGTATGAGATTCTTATTGGACAAAAATAAGAATTATAATAAAAGCGTAGCTAGGATTATGATATAATGATTTCTCCGTTGAACAATCTCAAGTGAGGAGAAAAGAGTGTATGTTGCTCCAGCAGCTAGCTATAATAAATGCGCAAGTTCTGGGTATTCCATTTGTTTCGGATTGGAGTGCCATCAAGGTTTTCAAGGCGGTAAGAGCCTTTGCCAGTAATCTTGGATACCCTGTATGGGCCTTCCCAGTTTGGGGCTAGTTTGCCTTGATGAGCGAATTTGTTTCCCACACTTGCTTTCCTCAAAACCAAATCTCCGACGTTGAAAGTCCTTGATTGGACTCGTTTATTGTATCGAAGGGCGACTTTGGCTTTGACGGCCTGATCTCTAATGAATGCTTCTTCTCTGAGTTCTTGTATGACATCCATTTCTGATGCCAAGTTAACGTTATTACTTTCTTCAGAGAAGTACTTGACCCTAGTAGAAGCAATTTACAGTTCCACAGGTATCATTGCCTCCACCCCATAGGTTAGGCGATATGGGGATTCATTGGTGGAAGAATGAGGAGTTGTGTGATATGCCCAAAAGACATGACACAACTGGTCTGTCCATTCGCCCTTGGCCTTACCAAGACGTTTCTTCAGTCCTTTCAGCACCTCCCTATTGGCCACTTCATCTTGGCCGTTAGTTTGGGGATGTTCGACAGAGGAAAATATCTGGGTTATTCCTAACCCTTCGAGTAAATCTGTAAACTTTCTGTCCGTGAATTGGGTGCCATTGTCTGTGACAATCCACGCTGGGACTCCGAATCGTGTTATAATATTTTCATACATAAAACGACGAGTTTGGGCTGAAGTAATATGCACCACCGGCTCTGCTTCAATCCACTTAGTGAAATAATCGACCCCTACAATGAGATATTTGATGCCCCCAGGAGCAGTTGGGAAAGGGCCCAAAATATCCAATCCCCATTGGTAGAACGGCCATGGAACAGTGGATGTGAAGAGTTCTTCTGCCGGTGTGTGGTGAAGATTAGAAAATTTTTGGCAGGCATAGCATTTCTTAACAAAGTCAATGGAGACCTGCTTCATTGTGGGCCACCAATATCCCGCTCTAAGGATTTTTCTCATTAGACTTCTTCCTCCGGCGTGGTGTCCACATTGTCCTTCGTGCACTTCTTCCGATACTCTATGTACCTCATTCTCTCTCAGACAGATTAAGTAAGGTACTGAGAGTACCCTTCTGTAGAGGTTACCATCTATCATAGTGAAGTATGGCAGTTCCCTCTTTATTCTCTTTTTTTCCTTCTCATCAGTAGGCAACTGCCCATCGGCCAAATAACGGATATAGGGGGCCATCCATGTGTCACCATAAAGGGAATTGGTCATTATAGCATTTAGAGAAGGGAAAAAAGGAATGCTGGGCGACGTCAGTGTGCTCTGGACCAACGTTGTGGTGCTGCCTGGCCTTTTGGTGTTTGCCAATCTGGAGAGTATATCCGCTCTTTTATTCTCTTCGCATGGAACATGTTTAAATTCCATTTTTGAGAATTTCTCTCTCAACTCCTTGACACAGTTTAAGTACAATTGGAGTTGGGGCTCACGAGCTTGATAATCTCCCAGGATCTGTGAAATCACGAGTTGTGAATCACTACAGAGCGTTGCCTCAGAAGCTCCGATGTCAATCGCGGCTCAAAGTCCAACCAAGCAAGCTTCGTATTCAGCTTGGTTGTTGGAAATTTTGAAATTAAAATGAAGGAAGATCTCCAAGTGTACTCCGTCGTCACTTTCAAGAACTACACCTGCACCAGAGCCCTTTTGATTCAATGAACCATCAACATAGATGGTCCAATGAATACGAGAAGTGTCTGGATCTATCCCTGTCATTTCCACAATAAAATCGGCTAGGACCTAAGCTTTAATAGCACCTTGAGGTTCATAGGATATATCAAACTCTGAGAGTTCAATGGACCATTTGATCATCCTACCAGCGAGGTCAGGCTTGATTAACACAGAGCGGAGTGGTAGATCCGTTCTTACCAAGATTGGGTGTGCGTGAAAATACGGATGTAGCCGTCAAGAGGCCCAAACAACAGCGAGGGCGGCCTTTTCAATTTTTTGATACCGGATCTCAGCACCTTGTAATGTTTTGCTGGTGAAGTAGACCGGCCTCTGTCCATCAAGAGCTTCCTTTACTAAGGCTACGCCCAAAGCTTCATCTGAAATAGCTAAGTATAGGATGAGCGTATCCTCGAGGTCAGGCTTCGTTAGAATAAGAGGTTTGGACAACACCTCCTTAAGCTCTTGGAATGCTTGTTCTTGTTCCTGTCCCCACTCGAATTTCTTGGACTTTTTCAGCACTTTATACAAAGGAAGTGACCTGTGAGCCATCTTTTGCATGAACCGTGCCAAGGCTGCTACTTTGCCATTCAGGGATTAGACTTCTCTCAGATTCTTTGGACTCTGCATATTGAGAATCGTTTGGCACTTCCCTGGATTGGCCTCGATACCGCGTTGAGTTAACATGAAACCCAAAATCTTCCCAGCTGGGACAGCGAAAGTGCATTTCAATGGGTTTAGCCTCATGTTAAATTCTCTTAAGCGGATAAACACTTGGCGTAGGTCTTCAATATGATCACCTCTAACCGATGTCTTGGCTATGATGTCGTCGATGTACACCTCAACAAGTTTGGTGTGCATGACCTCAAACACCTTATTGATCATGCGCTGGTATGTGGCCCCAGCATTTTTCAGGCTGAAGGGCATAACGGTGTAGCAAAAGACACCATGATCATTGACAAAAGCTGTCTTCTCCTGATCCTCCTCGTACATCAGAATTTGGTTGTAACCTGAGTATGCATCCATGAAGCTCAAGTACTGATAACCAGAGGAATCATCCACCATCCGATCTATGTTAGGAAGAGGATAAGGATCCTTTGGACAGCAACGGTTGAGGTCCACGTAATCAATGCACATTCTCCATTTGCCGTTGGCTTTCCGGACCATTACTACATTTGATAGCCAAGAGGAATAACAGATTTCCTTGATAAATCCGGCCTTCAGTAATTCCTCAGTATGTTGGCAAGCTGCTTTCTGTTTCTCTGGTCCCAATCTTCTCTTCTTTTAGGCAACCGGTCTCGTCTCTGGGTAGACGAATAATTTATGACAGCAGAAAGTAGGATCTATGGCAGGCATATCGGCTGCAGTCCATGCAAAGAGGTCTTTGAACTCCTGTAGGAGCATCAACAGTCGCTGCTCCATTTCTGTATCTAGCCTGTCCTTAATATGGGTGATCTTTTCTGGAGAATCTCCCAATACGATGTCCCTAGAACTTCCATCCGGTGTGGGCTTTGATGGGTTGGACGGATCAATGTGTAAATCCGCCCTAGGGTCCAGGTCGACAAGGCTCACAGAACCAGCAGCTGTTCCACAATCGTTGAGTTTCCTCTTTTTATTGGAGGCTTCCAACTTTGTCATATTTAGGCTCAGGTTGTAACAGTACCTGGCCATCTCTTGGTCACCTCGAATAGAGGAAACAACATTGTCCTTATGGATAATCTTGAAAAGTAGGTGTGGAGTTGACACGACTGCCTCCATAGCATTCAGGGTGGGTCGTCCTATGATGCCGTTGAATGGTGACTCGACATCAATTACCAGCACTCGGGATTTAACCGTTCTGGCTCCCGGCTTACCTTCAAAGGAGATAAGGGTGTCAAGGTACCCCTTTGTTGGTTGCTTTGCATCATTGAAAGCTGTTAGTTCCTGTGTGTAAGGTTGTAAGTCTGAGTCATTAAAACTCATTCTTTTAAAGCAATTATAAAAAATAACATCACAGGAACTTCCCTGGTCAATAAGGATTCTTCGGACGTCCTTGTTGGCTATCACTGCAAGGATGACTACAGCATCATCTCCACCAGGAATGGTAGGACCAAAATCCTCATCAGAGAATGAAATTATTGGAGCTTCAGCCCCTCCTCTGTAAGGATGATTGTCTTTAACTTTTCCTTGTACAGACAGAATCATTCTATGATGATTCTTACAGGCTGTAATTAAAGCTCCTCCCCCTATGAACCCTCCAGCGATCATATCAATGACTTCGCGCCGGCCTTGGCGCTATTGCTGAGGCATGTCATCACTGTGTGCTATATCATCAGTCATTGCACCTTTCTGTTTCTCCGCAGCAGAGAATTTTCTAACCGGATTACGGTTGTTGTCATCCCCATCGTCTGGATCTCTTTCTCTTTTCTCATTCCGATCTACCTTGTCAAAGGATTTTTCTTTGAACAGGTACTGCTTTAATTTGCCTTCTCTAATTAATGTTTCGACTGCGTTCTTTAGAGCTTGGCATTCATCAGTGGAATGACCTATTTGTTCATGAAAGTCACAATACTTACGGGGATTCCCTGGTCTCTTCGTAGGGGCTGGCCTCCTGATGCCAAAGATGCTGAAAGCTGGCTATCCTACCTCTCTCAAAATTTGAGATGGCCTGGCTGACAGAGGTGCATAATGGCTAAAGGAATTAACACGCCTTTCTCGAGGTCGAGGAGAGGAGTTATTAACTTTGGGGTTGTTGAATGGCCTCTCCATGCGTTCTGACCTCATTTTCTCCTTATCTCTCCGCGGCTGTGAAGGTGGTGTTGGTGGCTTTTTCTTCGCAGCCATAGCCTCTAGGTGCATCTCTATACCCATATATTTTGAGGCTTTTTTCCTGAACTCCTCAAATGTTGTTGGCAGGCTTTTTGCTAGTGAGAGAGCAAAGGCTGATCCTGGCTGCAATGCCTCGATAACAATATGCAGCTTAATGGACTCTGTGAGGTTAGGAACCAGGGATGCTTCCTTGTAGAACCTCTTCAGGAAATCCTTTAAGGTTTCGTTTTTGCCCTGCTTAATTTGGGCTAAAGTATGAGATGTCTTGGGAACATCTCTAGAGATGACAAAGTGTGTTTTAAAAATAGCTGCCATTTCAGCCCAAGAATCTATAGATCCTAAGGGTAAACCTTTGAACCAGCCGAAGGCCTCTTCTGACAATGTTCGCGGGAACATCTGACACATCACGTCTTCATCAGCCCCTAAGTACATGGCTTCAAATACGTAAGCATTAAGATGCTTAGTAGGATCAGTTTCGTCATTATACTTTCCAATGGAGAGTGGCTGAGTGGTTTGAAGATGTTTGGGGATGTGGATACTCATAAGCCTCCTTGAGAAAGGAATTTTGAGTTTGTAAGTTACCGGGGGTGTTGTAATTAGTTCCCTCTTCCCACGAGCAGCTCCATCATCAGAATCGTGGGTCTGTTCTCTCCCCTTGAACGTGGGGATGTTTGAGTATTGGAGAGTTGTAGATTTTCTCCATTGGTTGTATGGGGAGTGTCTCTTGTGCGAGATGACTCCTTGTCCTCACTCTGCCTTCTCTCTCTTTGAAATTTTGTGAGTTCCTTTTGGAGTTGACTGATCAACTCATCACGAGGATCAGGGCTAGACACTGGTACCACCTTCTTTGAGCTGCCCCCATGAGAATTGAAGTTAAGCTTTCTGAAGGCGTTGGGGTTAGTTCTGCCTTTAGGTTGATTCTCCACCAAATCATGTGCTTCGCCTTCCATTGATGATCACTTGTTCTTTCTCAGGATATGGGAATAACTTTATCGGGTCCCACTGGGCGTGCCAATGATCTGTCCTGAACCGGGGTCAAGAGATCCGGTGTTGGGTCAGTCACAAATAGTAAAATGATTACGTCTCTGAAGACCGGATATATGAGTATTCAGTTTACGTATACAATGTCTCTGTATGATGAGAGTGGATTGGGCGTCCTGGAGATCCTTCACACCGTCCTTACACGTTGATGTGGGCGAAAGGTGGTGTCACCTGCAAAGATTCTCCGACGCTCAAGTCAGTGATAATATTCCAAGTGAGGAATGTTTTCAGAGATTAATTGTCAGTTGAAAAAAGTAGTCGAAGATCCCTCTCTTCATTGAAGAAGAAAGTTCATATACCTGATTGGCTCGATATTCGAGGATTCGTTAGTGGGGAACCACTAACCTTCAATAACACTTTAAATTATTATTTTATTGCGCACTTGCCAGTATGATTGGGTCAAGTGGCTATTTTATATTGAGCGTAGGGAGTGTAGGCTGGATTTAGGGGACAAGTTGATCATTCCCGTGAGCAGAATTTGGCTCGTAGTGTGGGGGAATTTTTGATCGGTCCCTATAGCATTGCCCTTTGTTTTATGTATGGTGACATGTATTTTATCCGGTGTCATGGTGTTATCCTGGACAACCGGTATAGGGGGAGCGCCTGATACAAAATTAGAGTCCGGATGTATACCGATGACACCGGTTGCATGTTAGCAAACTGTCAAAGACGTTGAAATATGTTTTGTAGAACGGTTACCGGTATTGAGACCGGATCAATATTGATGAAATATGTTATGATGGTTTGGGACCATGTTTTAAATTGAAATCAATGATATGAATTATCACAAATATGTATATGTGAATTGATGATTATGATTGCCACTAACTACCAATGTGTATAAGCCCAAAGGGGATCGGTAAAGATTGAGAATACTGAAATCCACTAAATGGTGGTTATGAATAGATGATTAATTGAGTGGAATTTAGGATGCACAGTGTGAGAATGCATTGATTGGCATTTGCATCCATAGCATATCATTCGCTGCTTATATAGAATGTTAGGGGTTCCAATGAGCAGGACCAGTGGGAGGGCGACCCAGTGCATGAGTATATTATTGTATTTCCCTAGTGATTCTGGGAATCACGAAGCTATCCATAGTTTGGTGACAAGGCACCCTATGTGGCAGGCCCAGTGGGCGGGCGGCTCTATGGTGAGCGAGTTACCTTGGTGTCCGACGGGGCACGGCTCTCTCGATGTGTATTCGGGAAGGGCCCGTAGCACTTGTGGCAAGTAAGGACACAATGATGAGCCGCAGTCACAGGGTGACTAGTGCTATAGATGGGCGAGAGTGGTTTGGTACCAGTAAAATATGATGTTGAACATGCATGCAATTGGATATAAGTTTACATATTTTATAACTGCATTAGGGGCATAGTAGCACTCCTATGCTTGTCCCATAATTGATTATGTTGTTTTCCCACAGTCGGATCCGCACTTGAAAATATTCTGTTTTGCATATGCATTAGCTTTAAGAGCATTTGCATATAGCCGAGATATGCCTAGTTGATAGCCCAAGGTGGCGATGGATGATTCTTAAATAGAGGGAAAGTAAGCCGAGGTACTAACATTAAATGTGTGATGACTATTGAGAATGTTACGGATATAGTATGTATGATATTGTCGTGTGAATATACCGTGCCGAGTGGAATGATGTATCATGTGTGTGAAATTTTGATGCTTTCTTGAAAGATAAGTATAATGCACACATGTATCATTATCATCATAATGTATGACTTTGATTCATTTGGATTATGTTACTCACCTTCCTGTTGCCATTTTAAAGTTTGATGTAGGTATGAAGTAAAATCTTACTCTTCTCGGGGGTCGAGTATTGGAGAAGGTAAATATGAAGGGAACATGGTTGAGCCTTGGCCAGCATACGTACCTATTTTGTATAGCACATAGTGCATATATGTTTACTTTGAAATTAATTTGACAACGGCTATTTTGGGAAGGTCATGTAGGAAAATTAGACCGGATGTGTAAGGCTAATTTTCATTAATGACCTTAATGATGTATGGATGATATTTTTATTATGAAATTATATTTCTAATGCTTAGCCGATAGACGAGGCATGTTCATCCTCTCTCTGGGTGATATTTTAATTACTCCTGAACTTAATTTTCATCTTCCGCTTTTCCCCTTGTAACGGCCTCAAGTCTGGTCGTCCGAGGTGCACTCTGATATCGTCCTCATATCTTCATATATAAGATCGGTTATCTATTGATCCGGGGTAATTACTCAGCGTTACATATATATATATATACATTGAATTTCTTCTACTTACAATCGTATTTTAAATCGTGAAAAATTTACCCCTGTTTTTGAATTCAGGGTCTTACAGTTCTCATTCACATCATTCAATTCCATCATCAATACAATGACCTCAATTATTCACCATCAACCACATAATGCCAAACAATTCATGCCACCATATAACACACCATGATTATTCTAAATGCATGAAAGCATGTTGCCAAAACATATCATCAACATCATGCACAACATTACAATTCTATGTAACATTCCAAGCAAGGCAAACATGCATGTCAACACATACGACAATCAAATACCATTCAAATTCATGCATTTAGAAAATAAGACTCCTCTCCTACCTTAAGAGAAGAATTCTGATTGATACGACACGCCCGCCTCGTCGTTCAGAATGGGTCCTACATTAATATACATATAAAACCCTAATCAATCAACTATTCAAAACACGAATTTAATTCTAATTGACCATTATTACATCTATAATTCATAACATGTATAGAACATGTTATAAACATCATTTTCATTATTTGTTAAGCTTCGGGAATTCCTTCCCATCAAGCCACATTCATTAAATTCAAGGGCTACCAACAACAATAGCCCAACATTCACACAATTTCATTTATCAACGCCTACACCCATCAATGACATGTATTCCTTTTTAAAACACACTCTTGAACCAATATTATTCATTTCCCCCAATTTCTTATAGTTAGGGTTTTCACCAAACCCAACCACCATCATAAATGACCATCAATCTTTCATCTCCTACCAACATAAATGCATCTACCATATTTATCCCTCATTAAAACCTCATATTTATGGCACCCACCTAGGGCTCATGCATTAAATACCCCTAATAAATACCCATTCACATGCATGGCTCCCCCAAAGCATAATAAGACATACCCATGGCCAAAAACTTCAACAAAATAGTGAGTATACTTACCTCACACCCAAAAACAAAATGGGTCCAAGAAGGGGGGACACTACACGAAAATAGAGAAGAAGAGGAAGAAGATTTCAGCCCCAATGGCCTCCTTCCAAGCTCCAATGAAAACAAAATAGGAGATGAAGAAAAGGGCACCACCTTTGCCAAGGGTTTTGGGAGAAAGGAAGATATAAGATGAAGAAGAAATGGAGAGCAGAAGAAGCAACGTGTGTTTGCCAAAGGAGTCCAGCAAATTAACGTGAAAATGAAGAGAGGAATTGGGCTTTTGTGTTTTATTTTAACCCTCTCATTAAAGATTCATCGTTTTACGACAAACAGGACCTCTATTCGGGTTCAATACTTAATCTGAAAATTATTTCGAATACATAGTCAGACTCCCAATCTTATCCTTAATAGCCCTGACCACTATCATCCCAAACGGAGATACTTGGTCTGACACCTATATTTTGATTGGGTCAATTTTCAGCTTATTCGGTCCCAATAAATTTCTAATGGTCCCCAAAAATCTTAATTTAATTATTTCTAATATTTTGGGACATCAAATAATTTACAGGTAATTATTCAATATTAATTTCCTTAATTTAATCCTTTACTTCAAAATTTTGGGATGTTACAATCCACCTCACCAAAAAGAAAATTTCATCCTCAAAATTTAACATACCGAATTCGAACATGTATGGGTATCATTTTTTGATGTCGTCCTTACGTTCCCATGTGAACGTCTCCACATTCCCATGTTTCCAAGCGACCTTCACCAAAGGTACCAACTTGTTCCGTAGTCTCTTCACGGAATGCTCGACAATGCGAATCGAAACAGGAGGAATAGATAAATTATCTCGTACATCGACATCGTCCATAGAAATTACATGTAGAGGATCATGGACATATTTCCTCAACTGAGATACATAAAATACATCATGTAGATTAGCGAGTTGTGGAGGGAGTGCTATCCGATAAGCAACGTCGCCAATCCGCTCCAATACCTTATAGGGTCCAATAAACGTAGGGCTCAACTTTCCACTTTTAACGCCCTTCCAATCCCTTTATCACACGAGACTCTCAGGAACACATGGTCTCCAACTTGAAATTCAAGGGGCTTATGTCTCTTGTTATAGTAACTCTTCTGTCGGTCCTGAGCAATCTTCATATTCTCTTGTATCTTCTTAATTTGCTTAGTAGTCTCCTGAACAATCTTCGGCCCTAAAGCCAAGTTCTCACCAACCTCAAGCCAACATAAAGAGGTCCTACACTTCCTCCCGTACAACGCCTTATATGGTGCCATGCCAATACTAGAATGAAAGTTTTTGTTATAGGTAAACTCAATTAAAGGCAAGTATTTCACCCATGAACCACTATATTCTAAAACACATGCACGTAACAAGTCCTCAAGACTCTGAATAGTCCTCTCGGATTGCCCGTCCGTCTGAGGGTGATAAGCTGAGCTTAACTTCAATTTAGAGCCCATGGCCTCATGTAGGCTTCCCTAAAATTGAGAAGTAAGTATGGGTCTCTATCAGAAACAATACTAGACGGTACCCCATGCAATCTCACAATCTCTTTAATGTACAACTGCACCAGATCCTCTAAGGAACTCTTCATGTTAATCAACAGAAAATGTGCGCTTTTCATGAAACGATCTACAATCACCCAAATTTTGTCATAATTGGACCTCGTCCTAGGTAAACCGGACACAAAGTCTATAGCAATAGCATCCCACTTCCAAACGGGCATATCAAGTGGTCTCAAAGTATTAGAAGGCCTTTGATGCTTTACCTTCGCCTTCTGACAAACAAGGCAAGATGCCACAAAGTTTGCCACATCGTGCTTTATACCGGGCCACCAAAAATTCTTCTTCAAGTCTTGGTACATCTTGGTGGAACCAGGATGAATGCTCAATACACTTTTATGAGCTTCCTCAAGTACACTTTTCCTCACATCACCACTTGAGGGAACATAAATTCGGCCCTTCACATGACAAATGCCATCCTGGCCTTCCACTAGAAACAAATTCTTCCCTTTTTCTTGGGTTTTCTTTATCTCAATTAGATACTCATCATCGGGTTGTCGTACCTTTACATATTCAAGAAATTCATTCATGACCTTCAACATCTCAAGGGATATTTTCTTTGGGGTATATGTCTCCACACCCACATTCAAATTTCTAAATTGTTCAATCAACTCTATCTCTTTCACCATCATCATAAAAATATACAACGATTTTCAGCTCAAAGCATCGGCAACCACATTTGCCTTTCTAGGATGATACCTCAACTCAAACTCATAATCCTTTAGGAATTCCATCCATCTTCTTTGGCGCATATTAAGTTCCTTTTGGTCAAACAAATACTTAAGTCTCTTGGGATCGTTGAAGATCAGAAACTTAGAAACATATAAGTAATGTTGCCATAACTTCAAAGCAAACACCACCGCTGCCAATTCAAGATCATGTGTAGGATAATTAACCTCATGCGGTGGTAATTGTCATAACGCATAGGCTATCATACGCTCACACTGCATCAACACACAACCAAGACCATGCATAGACACATCACAATACACCACAAATTCATCCGTTAAATCAGGTAGTGCCAACACCGGTGCGGTAGTAAGTCTTAACTTCAACTCTTGAAAACTTTCTTCACATTCACGAGTCCACACAAAAGGTTGATTCTTACGAGTAAACTTCGTCAATGGCAAGGCTAAGCGGGAAAGTCCTTCAATAAACCTCCAGTAATAATTGGCAAGACCAAGAAAACTTCTTATCTCCGTCACAGACGTCGGTCTTTCCCAAGCCATAACAGCTTCAACTTTTGATCTATCCACTGCAACTTCATCACCGAAAATCACATGACCAAGAAAAGAGATTTCACTCATCCAGAATTCACATTTAGAGAGCTTAGCATATAATTCTTTCTCTCGAAGAATAAACAATACAAGATGAAGATGTCTTTCATGCTCTTCACGACTCTGAGAGTATACCAGAATATCTTCAATAAACACCACACAGAATTGATCAAGATACTCGTGGAAGATGCGATTCATGTAATCCATGAAAATCGCGGGAGCATTCGTCACTCTAAATGGAATCGCTACGTACTCATAGTATCCGTATCGTGTTTGGAAGGCAGTTTTCAGGATATCTTTAGTCTTCACCTGAATTTGGTGATATCCAGAACGCAAGTCTATCTTTGAAAACACCACGGAACCCTTCAATTGATCTAAAAGGTCATCAATGCAAGGGAGAGGATATTTGTTCTTGATAGTTAACTTATTGAGTTGGTGATAGTCAACACACAACCTCATACTACCGTTTTTCTTTTTCACCAATGACATAAGAACACCCTAAGGAGACACACTTGGGCGAATAAACTCCCGCTCGAGTAATTCCTTGACTTACTTCTTCAACTCAGTCAACTCTATAGCAGATATCCTATAAGGAGCTCTAGAAACAGGCTCAGCACCAGGAATAAGGTCAATAGAAAATTCCACTTCTCGTGGAGGAGGTAATCCAGGAATTTCATCTGGAAAAACATCGGGAAACTTCGAAACAATAGGGATTTCATGAGGTTGGGAAGCACCATTCCCATTAACCTTGCAGAACATCATAAGAAGCTGAAAGATACCTTGCACATCAAAGCCTTCAGCATTCGTAGTCAGGAAGATCACCGTCTTGTTATGATAATCCACCAAGACTTTTGCTAGTGTCTTTCATATGATGAATTCACAAAACACTCAAATGGTCAGTTTTAATGTGACTTGTGGCAAGTGGACCACTGTCGGTGTAGTATACGTTCCAAAGAACAAATGTCGTTCCCACTATGGATCATTTTAAATCGGTTTCAAACTATTACGGCGGATATGGTTTACTATTTTTCATGATAGTGAATTAAAGAAATTATCTAAGAATTGCATGAAATCAATACAAGTAATAATTGAAATAACAGAGTTTAGAAACTGGGAGTTGGATTCACCTCTCTCACCTTCTGATACATGGTTGATATTCATATAAACGACTTTTGCTATATGATTCTTTACGTCACAATCTAAATCATTCGTATCGATTCCTCGATTAAAAAATTCTTAAGAATAGATTTGATAACATCAATCCCTTGATTGTTTCAAATTCATTCCAGCATTAAATTCGATTGTTTTGACGTTCACTACGTTAAATACCATTCCTGGCTATTTACTCACAATGAGCATTTCATTTAGATCTATTTTCGCAAGTTATTTTCCAATAACAAACGTAAACTTAAATCAAGAAAATGTTGATCAAGCATATTCAGGCAATGAGTATGAAATGAAAAACCAAGAATCATAAAACAATTTCATTGATTACATGAATACCAAACACATGTTCATTTGGATCGATCGGTTACCTCCAATCCCAATGAAAAAGTTAGCCACTCATGGTAGCCATGATCATACAATATAAGGAAGAAGAAGAATAATCTCAGCTAAAAGTATGTGGTTGAACCAAAAGCTCCCTCTTTTTCCAGCACCTGTTAGTCTTTTAATGTTTTTCTTTTATAAGGCGTAATTCGCTTGAGCGAGTTTAATTCTCGCTCAAGCGAGGAGCATTCTTTAACTCGAAGAAATTCCACGTCCTGCTTGAGTTGCATGATAAACTCGCTCAAGCGGATAAACTCGCTTGAGCGAATCTACATTATGGTAGACTCTGCTTGAATCTCACTTGAGCCACTTCTCCTCAGCTACAGTGAGTTTTGATATTTTGCTTCTGGAAAGTTTTTGCTTGAGCGGATAAATCTCGCTCAAGCGAATCCGTCACTGAAAATTCACTGGTGGAATCTCGCTTGATGCCTTTGTGGTTTAGCCTGAGCGAACTCTTTATTTTTGCATTCTGGACTAATTTTGCTCAAGCGAAACTACTTCGCTTGAGCGATTTCTTCATCAATCTTCACTGGTCTAATTTCGCTGAGGCGAATATGTCCTTCGCTCAAGCGAATGACGACTTGTAACTTACATTTGTGGCTTGCTTTTTTCGCTCAAGTGAACCTTCAATTTGGCCTGGGCAACTTCATTCGCTCAAGCGAGATAACCTTCACTTGAGTGACTTTTCATCAATTTTCTCTTAACTTGGTGGATTTCTTTCTTTTATTTTTCCCTTCTTCTTTTTTCTTCTTTTTTCCTGAAATTACATCAAACTTTGGGATTTGGTGACATGTTTTTAACCAATCAAACTTGCATAATGCTTTTGTCCTAATTTGTGTCCTATATAGCTTATAAAATGACAAACATTGCACATTATGTCCAACTTTTGCTCCAATTTCATCACAAAATCTATATAAATTGGACACCTATCAACTCTCCCCGACCTTGAACTTTGCTTGTCCTCAAGCAAATGGTCAAGAAATAGTCAAGTGAAATAAAGATCCTAATTAGTCACAACTGCAAATAAAATAAAGGACAACTTCTCACTATTTACAACTGATAGTTCCTTAATCATGCTTCAATTCATCTAACTAAATTTTATGTTTGAAATGTTTTACACAATGGCAAGTAACCACTCTGCTGTAAAAACAAGAAATCCTCTTATTTTATACCTTCCAGGTGAGTGTTTAATCTTTGTATCGTTGATCAAGTGTTATTCAACCATTGCATTTCATTTCATTGCATAAGATGACTACTCACACAAACATGGATCAAAAGGTCTTCATAGGTTGTAACTTGGCCAGGCTAAAAAGGAACTTATTGGTTTTTCTTTGGAATGCAAAGAACATACTAAGGACAATTAAATTTCTTAGCTTTTGAATTCTCATTTTATATTCTCATTCTTTCTTTAACTGAGCCATTGAATTCTTCTTTGTATTCCTCCCTATTTTTATTTGTTCTTTGACATTTCTAGGAGGATTTTATATATATATATATATATATATAGGTATAGCCGAGTTATCCATATGACCCTCTTAAAAGATTGTTCTTGTCCTTAGCATGCATTAGGTTTGGATCTTCCATACAAGCATGTTCTAAGGTTAAAGAAAAACTTTTTGGCTTAATGAGGTTTAAGAAAAAAAATTGGATTGATTACTATCAAGGGTTGGTTTTTGGGCTCTTGTTTACCTATTCTACACAAAGTTTTCCTCTATCATGTCCATATTTGACTAAGCAATGATCCTTGCTAGACATTTATGCAATGAAAGATTACACAAGAATCAATGAACTCTCAGTGTTTAAGGTTGCACTCTCTTACTAGGTTAATCGTCTTGATTTCTTTATCTTCACAGAAAAGGGTTCTAACATTGTGAACTAATTCCTAACTCAAGATTTAAAAAGATTTTTTTCAACATTCATTAGGAATTATCATATTTTCCAAAACTAGTTGTCCTTCCTTTTATAAAACCTAAGATTAATTCACATCTTTCTTCACTTTTCCAAAACATTGCATACATTAACCAAAAAAAATCGCGCCTAACATAACAACTAGCGTATGCAACAAAATTCATTCAAACATGAACATGTGAATCCAACTATAAACCATACTAAAATACTGTAAAGCGAAAGTACTGAAACAACTGCTGAATTTAAAATAGCATAAACATAAATAAACTGAACAAAATAAAATGGAACCACAGAGGCCGATCAATCATGCGACATCAAGATGTCGGTGACCACGCGATCGAGCTGCTCCTGGAACTCTCTATCCTCATCATCCTGCTGCTCCTGATTCTGTATAACAGCTGGCTGTAGCTCTGGGGCTGAAGATGATGGTATCTCTGTCTGTTCAGATGATGGTGCTAGTGGTGTTGGTGCTCTTGGCTCATCCTCAGCTGTAGCTGCTGGCCTCTCCTCCTCCGGGAAAATAGGACTGTCCCCAGGCTAAGCAACCTTGGCGATGAATTCATCAGGATGCATGAAAGGACCTGCAGGATAGCTCCAGTAGCTGGCCTGGTAGAAATAAGTAATGGCTCTGTTAAGAGCGGCCTGCTACTACTGGATATGAGTGAGATATGTGAGGAGAATAGGGTCAGTAGTAGGACGTTGAGGTGGTGTTGATGAAGATGGAGCTTCAATATGGGGTGGAGATGATGTAGGCTCAGATTGTATCAAAACTGGAGGTGGTATAGAAGATGATTGTCCTGCTGATGATACTGTTTCAATTCGACAATTTTGATCGATGAACTTTTTATCGATAGGGGGTCGACATCAACTCCCTGAGCTGCACACAAGCCTGTGATGAAAGCAGGAAAACTAAGAGTGCCTTTGGGTTTTACATCTGCTATGGTGGTTTTTGGATTTTGCTGAGTAAAGTGAAAGATTTCGTCAGAAAGGATTTGAGCAATGTCCACTGATATCCTTGGATCCAATATGCATAAGAGGAGCTCACACTTAGGTAAAGGAAGATCAGAAACGTGAGCATTTGGAACCATATTGGCTAGGAGGAATGCGGTCCACACCCTTGTCAGCATTTTCATGTCTTTCCTAAGGAGTCTGGTTGGATGTTGGTTGGCACCTCTCTGAAAAATGGTGGTCCAAAAGGCATAGAACAGATTCCAGTTCGCGAACAAAGTAAACATAATGTTCCTTTTTCAATCAGCCATAGGTACATAGTTCATCTTCTTCTAACTGCATAATATCTCCGAGGTGGTCATTAATGGTGTCTCTGTCATAAGAAACCCAATGGCCTCAAACCTAGGCTCTTTGGTCGATAGCACCCTCGGTCCACCAAGCATTCGCATAAAATTCTTTCACTACATTTGGATCATATTTGACTCGAGGATTTGCAACTCATAACCACTTCCTATTTCTGAGCATGTTCATGAATTCATCGCATTCACCTTCTCTCAAATCTACCCGATGTTCTGGGAGGATGGTCCAATGGTGAATATTGTGGAATCTTTTCTCAGTTTCTTTGTTTTTGAATTTCTGATTTGATGGAGGGGATAGTTCAGAAGCACGTTTCCTTTTTCAATGATCTCGGTGTGCAGCAGCTCATTCCTGCCCCCTCTGAATTTCTTGTGCATTTTTAGTACATGCCATTGCCTGAAAACATATAGGGGAATTTGTCAAGATCTATAGACTTGATTGCAAAAATAGAGTATCATGTATTAGCATATATCATGGATAATAGAGAAGGCACATGAATTCTCTATAGATAACTAAAATAGAATTCCCTATATACAAGGCACATCTTAGATAAGAGTACAATCATATCATGAAACCAAAACAGAGTAGCACAAAAATAGAGTATCACTTCCCAAGTATATCACCTACAAAACAAAGCATAGCTCTTCTTCCTTGAACACAGTGTCATTCACAAGATTATCTCATTCATAAATTCATCACAACTTCTAATATTAGTCCTCGTCACCATCATGCATTTCTTAAAATTCATTCCAACAGCCACAACATTCTTAAAATTCTTACAAACCTAGGGCATGGAGACAATCATACAAAACATGCAATGGAAGGTTAACAAAGCCTAAGCAACCTTAAGCGCAATGCATCCTTCACTTAGAGAAGATGAGCAATGAAAATAAAAGGAAGTTTCTAATTACTTACTTGGAAGTGAGAGAAACTTGAAGTGGAGAGACTAAGAAATTGTAAATAGAAGATTAGGGAAGAAACCGTCGAATCCGAGAATGGTAGTGGAGAGGAATTTCGTAGGTTGAGGGGTTTTTAAGAGAGAGTGAGTGTGTAACGAAAAAATGAGAATTAAACCCCTTTTAAAACCTCAACCGCTTAAATTCGCTCAAGCGAGATTCAGTTGCTGCAGCGAATTTAACCTTCGAGAATGAAGAGTCTCTTGTTTCGCTTAAGCGGTGGTGATTCGCTACAGTGAAATAAAGTGGGAAAGGCACCTGATGCTTTAAAGATTTCTTCACTCAAATGATATGGATTTCGCTTAGGTGAAATTTTGTGATTTAGATACTGGGCAAAAGTCACTGGGGCGAATTAAATATCGCGTGAGCGAGTATTTGGAATTTCTGTTCTAGAAGATTTTCGCTTGGGCGATTACTTATCGCTTGGGCGATTTTATTCCAGTAACTAAAAAGCTATCCATCGCTTGGGCCACATTTAATTCGCTTAATCAAATACTGCAGAAAGATAACATTTTCAAAATTGTGGGAATTCTGCATAATTTGCTTGAGCGGCAATTGGGTTGCTTAAGCGACTTTTGTCTAATAACTTTTTTCATGAAATTCGCCTGAGTGACTGATAAGTCTTGAAAAGACTTAATTATTCCACTGTTTATTTAACATAAATTACTAAGTATTGTCTAGTTTTGATATTATTATTTAATAATTTGTTAATAATTCATGTTTTAGTTATTCATTTCAAAAGTATGTTATTTATGTAAGAAACCGATTGAAAATATTAATTAGTTAAGGAATTTTGAAGTATTTATAAATTCACTAAGCAGCCCGCATATAATTGCTAGGCAAGTAGCTTTTTATTGGTACAGGAACAGGGTGCACTCGAGATAAGAAGAAAATTCCGAGTGAAATCCTATAAATCCGAGCAGGAATTGATAATTTCGAGTGAATCTTCACAAATCCGACTGAAAGGAGCTCAAATACTGACCAAGCGAGACTTCAGGAAAGCTAACTTAAGAAGACTCCCAAGACACCGACCCCAAAAGAGTCCAAAAACCGACTCAACAAAGACTCGGAATATTGTACGAAGAATCCGAGCGCCAACTGTAGAATACCGATTGAGTAATTAATCCGCTCAAGCGTATGTTGAATCGCTCAAGCGAGGGCCCAAGATTCATTCAAGCAAACAAGTTAGCTCAAGCGTAACTACAGATTATCAATTCGCCCAAGCTTCTCAATCACGCTTAAGCGACAAAGGAACATTGCAGTGCAATTCCCGAATTCGCCCAAGCGAGAGTTTAGTCCGCTCAAGCGAGAACCCAGTAGCTGAAGCATAAAGGCAGTAATTTAAACATTGTTCCTTCCCTCCAACAACACACTCGACGCAGTGCAGTTTCCATCTTCCATTGCCTTCGCTTCTACTTGTACCTTAATAATTTAAGTAGTGAGCTGTTATTAGTTGGCACTGAGTTGTACATTAGCTAATGATGAGTTGTAATCTGCTAAGAGCTGAGCTGTGATTAGTTAGTTAAGTTTAGTCGTTAACTTAAGGTTTCGGAGTTATCAGTTTTAGTTAGTTAGTTTTTAGATAGAAGCCTATATATACTCATGAACATACTCTGTAAACAGGACGGAAAAACAGAGACAAAATACATAGAACAAATAATACACTTCATTTTTCCAATTCCAATCTCTCACTACATTTTCATCTCTCTAAACTCTCCCATCCATGTCTCTCTGTATTCCTTCGATGAATCCAACGTCGATGGAGTTCTAAATCCCTAAGGTTGGGATTGCGAAGGTTAGCAATGGAGTCTTGAAGCTGTGAGCAAGTAGATCGACTTCTAGATCCTGAGGCGAACAAGCTAAGGAGTGGAGCAGAACTGCTGGATTGACAAATCCAGAATCGATGAAGAACTTCACCAGTGAGGAATCATGGTTGAAGCTTAGGTAACTTCCAGCTTTCTAACTAGTTCAGGCCTAATCAATTTAGGTGAATAGTTAGAGTTCAACCTCCAATTTCGCATTAGATTCTTAGGTTAATCGAGCACTTAAGGAATTAAGGTTCATTGCTTAAGAATTAGTGTTTTTCACCTAAGGAATTAGGGAGTAACCACAAGCGGATTGTCCTCTAGATTGTGAAGTTCGATTATACTTAATTGCATGTTTCTTGAGGAAATTGTGAGCCGAAGCAGTCCTGACCTATTTTCTTTAAATCACTTCCCACATTTCACTTTAACTCTGTTTCTGAAAATACAAAAAAACAACTATAAAACACTAAAACCATAAAAACCGAATGAACTTCATGTATTTTCTGTTGGTTCAGCTTGTACTAGTCCTAGATTGAGGTACTTACCACAATCCCTGTGGGACGATCAAATACACTACAATTTTAACGACTGGTGCGCTTGCCAAAGTGTAAATCCGAGAGTCACATTTTGTTTTACTAAGATTTGTTTTTACCACCAAGTTAATGACTTGGGATTTTAGCATCAGTGACTAACAATTTAATTTAAGCGAGGGCCTTGTGAAATTGCCGTCGCTTGAGCGAAATATGTGTCGCTTAAGCGAATTTTTTCTAGTAACTAAATGTAAGTCTTAAGCTTAAGCGACTTGCAGCGAAGTTCATTGAAAATATGTCTCGCTTGAACGAATTAGTGTTCGCTTGAGCGAGATAACTTTTGCTCAAATTTGAACTTCCCAACTTAACTCATCATCTTTAAATCTCATACTTCTATTGTTTCTCAGTTTCTTTGGATTTTAACACTGACTCACACTCAATATGTACATCCATGAAAAGATATCAGAAACAAGATTTGTAAAAGGTCAAACACACTGGGTTGCCTCCCAGTTAGCACTTGTTTAACGTCATTTAGCTTCACGCCTGATTCATCTCAATTTGGATTATGAAAGTGGAGTAGCATATTCAGCTTCTCCACATCTCCACCCATGTAGGGTTTGAGCCTTTGTCCATTGACAGTCCAGGTTCTTTCAGATTTTGGATCTTGAAGTTCCACTGCACCATATGGCTTTACTTCTTTGACTTGGAAAGGTCCTGACCATTTCGAGCGTAGTTTCCCTGGAAAGAGTTTTAACTTTGAATTAAATAAAAGCACAGACTGACCTGGGTGGAAGCTCTTTTTCAAATTTTTTTTATCATGATAAGCCTTCATTCGATCTTTGTAGATTTTTGAAGACTCATACGCTTCTAGCCTCCATTCTCCCAGTTTTTCCAGTTGAATCTTTCTCTCCTTGGTTGATGCTTCTGGATCAAAATTGAGCAATTTCATTGCCTAGTATGCTTTGTGCTCCAACTCTACGGGTAAATGACAACTTTTTCCATAGACCAGCTGATAAGGTGAAAATCCTATCGGAGCCTTAAAAGCTGTTTTATAAGCCCATAGCGCATCATCTAACTTCAGAGACCAATCCTTTTTGCTCTGAGAAACTGTCTTTTCTAAAATTCTTTTAATCTCCCTGTTGGACACCTCCACTTTCCCATTGGCTTGTGGATGATATGGAGAAGTCACTTTATGCCTTACACCATAATGCTCTAAACACTTTTGAAAGTTGTGTATTGTAAAAGTGGGATCCTCCATCACTTATCAATACTCTGGGGGTACCGAATCTGCTGAAAATATTTTTCTTTAAAAATTTTATCACAGTTTTGGCATCTGCCCTGGTACAAGCTGTTGCCTCAACCCACTTAGAAATATAGTCTACAGTGACTAGAATATATTCATTGGAAAGTGAGGCTGGTAAGGGTCCAACAAAATCTATACCCCAACAATCGAAAACTTCTACTTCCAAAATGGTTGTTAGTGGCATTTCATTTCTTTTTGTTATACTACCTGTTCTTTGACTGAAGGACTTTAGTTGTTGTCCTTTCTCCATTAAAATGGCCTCCATATGCTGAACTGTGACAATGCCATAAAATACTCCTGGCTTCCAATTAAGATACACATCTTCTCAATATATTATCATATCCAAGCTTAGATAAATATGGATCATCCCACACATATTGCTGTGCATCCTTTAAAAATTTCTTCTTTTGTTGCCAGGTAAAATCTTCTAGAAGTATTCCGACAGCTTTAAAGTTTGCCATGTCTGCAAACCATGGCCTCTCCTGAATTAATAACAATTTTTCATTTGGGAATTCTTCTTGGACTTCAGGTTGTAATATTATGACTTCATTGTTGATCAGTCTGGACAAATGATCGGCTATGTGGTTTTCACTGCCTTTCTTATCACAAATGGTCAAATCAAATTCTTGCAAAAGCAGGATCCATCTGATCAATCTAGGCTTGGAATCTTGTTTGTTTAACAGGTACTTTATTGTAGCATGGTCTGTAAAACAAACAACTTTGGAACCAATTAAATAAGATCTAAATTTTTCCAATCCATATACTACTGCTAGTAATTCTTTTTCAGTTGTGGCATAATTAATTTATGCCTCATTTAAAACTTTACTAGCATAATATATAGGATGGAACAATTTAGATTTCCTTTGTCCAAGTAGTGCACCTATGGCATAGTCACTTGCGTCACACATTAATTCAAAATCAAGTGACTAGTCTGGTGCGACTATGACAGGAGCAGTGATCAACTTTTGTTTCAACTGTTGAAAAACTGATAAACAAGCTTCATTAAAATAAAAAGGAATGTCTTTTTGCAACAGATTACTCAAAGGTTTTGCAATTTTAGAAAAATCCTTAATAAACCTTCGGTAAAAGCCAGCATGCCCCAGAAAACTCCTAACACCCTTGACATTGATTGGTGGAGGTAATTTTTCAATAACTTCCACTTTAGCACGATCCACTTCAATGCCTTTGTTTGAAATTGTGTGACCTAACACAATGCCTTTGGATACCATAAAATGGCATTTTTCCCAATTTAGCACTAAGTTAGTCTCTACACATCTTTTAAGCACAATGTCAAGATTTTTCAAGCATGATTCAAATGATTTACCAAAAACTGAAAAATCATCCATAAAAATTTCTATATAATTCTCTTCAAGATCAGTAAAGATAGAAAGCATGCACCTTTGAAAAGTGGCTGGAGCATTACAGAGTCCGAAAGGCATTTTTCTATAAGCAAAAACACCGTAGGGACAAGTAAATGTTGTTTTTTCTTAGTCTTCTGGTGCTATAGCAATTTGATTATATCCTAAATAACCATCCAGAAAACAGTAATATGCTTGTCCAGCCAATCTTTCCAACATCTTCTCCACCCAGTTACTGTTCGAGTGGGAATAAGCTCATTGTTGTCATTTTTCACCACTATCTCACCACCTTTTTTTGGTACAACATGTACTGGGCTCACCCATGCACTATCAGAGATAGGATAAATCATTCCAGCTTCCAATAATTTGATGACCTCTTTTTTAACAACTTCTTTCATAGTTGGATTTAATCTTCTCTGAGGTTGTGCTACAGGTTTGTACTCTTGTTCCATAAAAATGTGATGCATACAATATGAAGGGCTAATTCCTTTTAAATTGCTCAACTTCCACCCAATTGCTTTTTCATTCCTCTTCAAGATCTCAGTCAATTTCTCCTCTTCCTCCTTTGACAAGTTTTTGTTAATGATGACTGGTTTTTCTCCTTCACCATCTAAAACGATATAATTCAAATATGAAGGCAACTCCTTCAGCTCCAACTTTTGAGCTTTAGAAACTTGTTTTTACGGAAGGGTCTCGACTGCCTCTTGTTTATTATTACTCTCTTTGCCTGCATCTAATCTTTGCACAATCTCCCTAACTTCTTCAGCTTCCAAATCATTAAGATTTTTAACAGCTCCAATCAAAGCCTTTTCAAGAAGACTTGAATTTTACACTTTATTGAGCTGTCCTTCAATAACCTCCTCTTCCACATCAATTTTAAAATAGCTTTGTTTATCTGTTGGATATTTCATTGCCTCAAAGACATTAAAATTTACTTCTTAATCCTGAACTCGTACCTTCAATTTGCCATCATCTACGTCTATGATTACTTTAGCAGTTTTCATAAACGGTCTTCCTAAGATTAGTGGTACTTCAGCATCCTCTTCCATATCCATTATCACAAAGTCTACTGGGAACATAAATTTCTCCACCTTTACCAAAACATCTTCTGCCATACCATAAGGAAACTTCATTGATCTATCAGCCAATTATAATGTTATTTTTGTTGGCCTTATTTCAAGATCTCCAATCCTCTTAAGCATTGAGGGTAGCATTAAATTTATACTTGCTCCCAAATCTAGTAATGCTCTCCCCACCGGTATGTGACCAATAGTGATGGGAATTGTGAAACTTCCTGGATCCTTGGTCTTAGGCGGTAATGCCTTTTGGATAATGGCACTACATCCAGCTTCCAATTCAATTGTCTCTTCTGAAAACCTTCTTTTCTTTGTTAATAAATCCTTCATAAATTTTGCATAGGTAGGCATTTGCTCCATAGCTTCCATGAATGGGACATTAATTTAAAGCCTTTTAAAAATGTCCATGAACCTTGCAAATTATCTCTCTTTATCACGCTTTGAAGGATTCTTTGGGTAAGGCATGCTTTTCAATTGAGGTAACTCTTCATCAACCTTGCCTTTGCCCTTCTCAAATTCACTCTTTTTGTTTTTCTCTTTTTCATTTTCTCTATTTATATTTTCTTTTATTCCTTCTTCACATTCTTTTATATCTTTTTCTTTCTCTTTTTCTTTTTCTTTTTGACACTCTCTTTCTTTTTCTTTCCTTTCTCGTAAAATCTCTTCTTCTTCTTGTTCTTTTGCTCCTAGCTCAACTCCAATTTGTCTACCACTTCTTGTTGTGACAACTTTGCAATACTCCTTTGGATTTGGCTCAGTATTTGCTCCATACTGAGGTCGTTGATTTTCGGTAATTTGTCGGGCCAATTATCCCACTTGAGTTTCCAGATTCTTTATCGATGCCTCAGTGTTTTTCTGGTTTGTTAAAAAAGCTTGCATGAATTTCTCCAAGGTATCCTCTAATCTTGAAGTCTTCTCCATCAAAGAAGGATAGTTACTTTGATATGGTCTATTTGAAGAACTTGGTTCTTGTTTCCATCCTTGTCCTTGATGTTGATTACTTCTCCATCCCTAAAATTCTTGGTTAGGATAATTGGAATTGAAATTATTTGGTTTACCTTGGTTATTCATGTAATGAACTGTCTCCTCTTGTGCTCTGCAATAACCATTCGGATGTTCACCTCTACAGAAATCACATCTTGCACTTTGCTGCTGTATTGGTTGTGAAGACTGCACTGAATGTAATTGCTGTGGGAGTTTGGCCATTTGTTGAGTTAAAGCTTCAATATGTTGAGTCAAGATTTTATTTTGGGCCAAAATAGCATCTGAAGTATTCAAATCTAGAACTCATTTTCTCTAAATTTGTTGACGATCATGCTGAGCTTGATAATCCGTTAAGGATAAGGCTTCTATGATTCTAGTAGTTTGATCAGCATCAACTGTCATCATTGTGCCCCTGGCTGCAGCATCTAAAATCATTTTTGTATCTGGTCGAAGTCCATTATAAAAGATGTTCAATTGAGCAATGTCTTCAAAACCATGATTAGGACACTTGCGAAGTAGTGATTTAAAACGATCCCTTGCTTCACAGAATGGTTCCTCAACTCCTTGATGAAATGTTGAAATATCAGATTTAGCTTTTATGAATCTTGATAGAGGAAAAAACAGTGTAAAAATTTTTCTTCTACATCAGACCAACTAGTCAAGCTCTGATTGGGGTGTGATTGCAACCACTCCTTAGCTCTTCCAGCCAATGAAAATGGAAATAATCGAAGATATGTAGTCTCCATATCCTCCTGACCAAAACCCATGGTACCAACCAATTCATAGAAGGTTGCCAAATGAGTGTACGGATCTTCATTGGACATTCCAGTGAATTGATGAGCACTTATCAGACTTAGAAAGGCTGGTTTCATCTCCAAAGCTCTTGCTTGTGGCATCACAATACTTGAGAAGTATCGTGGTCCTTATTGATTTACATAGTCTCCCAAAGTACACCTTGGTGGTTGGTGTTGTCTTTCCATATCTTTAATTTTTGGAGTTGATATTGGTGGTGAAGTTGGAAAAGACGATTGTCCTTCCTCTTGTGCTTTTGCTTTGGCTTTAATTTTCTTCAGAGTTTTCTCTTTTTCAGGGTCTATTTCAACCTGTTCTTTAGATCCCTGACTTCTTAATATCATAAGCAAAACTGACAACAAAGAGGTTAACAAGGAAAAAGATATAAAGGCACAAAATAACTCACAAGTACTATATTCACAAACTGAAATAATTGAATTCGATTTAAGTTTGATCCCCAACAACGGCGCCAAAAACTTGCTAGTGTTTTTCATATGATGAATTCACAAAACACTCAGATGGTCAGTTTTAATGTGACTTGTGGCAAGTGGACCACTGTCGGTGTAGTATACATTCCAAAGAACAAATGACGTTACTACGGATCATTTTAAATCGGTTTCAAACTATTACGGTAGATATGGTTTACTGTTTTCATGATAGTGAATTAAAGAAATTATCTAAGAATTGCATGAAATCATACAAGTAATAATTGAAATAACAGAGTTTAGAAACTGGGAGTTGGATTCACCTCTCTCACCTTCCGATACATGGTTGATATTCATATAAACGACTTTCACAATATGATTCTTTACGTCACAATCTAAATCATTCGTATCGATTCCTCGATTACAAAATTCTTAAGAATAGATTTGATAACGTCAATCCCTTGATCATTTCAAATTCATTCCAGCGTTAAATCCGATTGTTTTGACGTTCACTGCGTTAAATACCATTCTTGGCTATTTACTCACAATGAGCATTTCATTTAGATCTGTTTTCGCAAGTTATTTTCCAATAACAAACGTAAACTTAAATCAAGAAAATGTTGATCAAGCATATTTAGGCAATGAGTATGAAATGAAAAACCAAGAATCATAAAACAATTTCATCGATTACATGAATACCAAACACATGTTCATTTGGATCGATTGGTTACCTCCAATCCCAATGAAAAAGCCAGCCACTCATGGTAGCCATGATAATACAATATAAGGAAGAAGAAGAATAATCTCAGCTAAACGTATGTGGTTGAACCAAAAGCTTCCTCTTTTTCCAGCCCCCGTCAGTCTTTTAATGTTTTTTTTTATAAGGCATAATTCGCTTGAGCGAGTTTAATTCTCGCTCAAGCGAGGAGCATTCTTCAACTTGAAGAAATTCCATGTCCTGCTTGAGTTGCATGATAAACTCGCTCAAGCGGATAAACTCGCTTGAGCGAATCTACATTATGGTAGACTCTGCTTGAATCTCGCTTGAGCCACTTCTCTTCAGCTACAACGAGTTTTGATATTTTGCTTCTGGACAGTTTTCGCTTGAGCGGATAAATCTTGCTCAAGCAAATCTGTAACACCCTAATTTAATAAATAATTAAGAACCAATACGGGGAAAATCTTTCCAAAAGAAAAAAAAAAGTAACCAAAAAGACTATAAGGCAACCGGATAACATAAGGGGCGGAGTGCAAGGAAGGACAAGCACTGAGCCGGTATTCAGCGGAGCACGCAGCTTAAATCAGTCCAATCAGCACTCCCTTCGCTCCCTTCCCCGAGATAATCAAGAAGAACCGGGCATGAATAATAAGGGGAGGAAGGCAGGAGAAATGAGAGGTCATCCACACGCATGGCATACGGTGGAAGGGACAAGGTAAATAAAAGAACGATTAACACGTATAACAGTTGGAGGAGGAAGCAAGGCTTGGACCGACCCATACTGCCCAGCGAAACACAACAGCGCCTGGGCGAAGACTAAGATAACTGGCTCGCTCAGACGAGGTCCGACGCCGCCTGAGCGAAGCATAATAGTGCAACCACGGAAGGAGGAAGTGATTACACCGCCGTCCAGTTCAGCAAGGCACGACAACGCCTGGACGGACTACATCACAACGTCCACTTACTCAGGCGATGTCCAACACCGCCCAGCGAGATATAATAATGCGACAACGGAAGAGGGAGGTACATAGGTGGAGTCTCACGTTTATATCTGCTCGCTTCAGCATGGTTCCACGCGCTTGGGTGAACCGTCCAAGTCACTTGGCCGAGGTATGACACCGCCTAAGCGAGGTCAACACAACGCCCCTCCAACACAGACACAAAGTAATTTCTCAATCGGATATGGATAAAGTTCACTCGGCAAGTCCTCACGCTCGCACTTCATTCGGGAAATCGGGAAGTCAAGTCCCACTCAGACTTATTCAAACCCGACCACTCGGGACACCAATCCTCACTCACTCGGACTTTACGTCTTTCGCTCGGATTATCAATACCTTTCCCTTAGGATCCAATCCACCCTAAACCACTAATTAAACTTCTCTCTCAGCAGGGAATCACTCGAGGTTTTCACTCGGGAGGCACAACTCTACCTTACTCGGGATTTATTTATGATATCGCTCGGAAAATACGAACTCTCTCTCACTCGGTTTTTGCTTACATTTTCACTCGGTAAGGGCCGCCCTTGTTTTCACCCGGGAATCCTCTCATCAGGTCTTACACAGTACAGGTTCATCCAAGGTATTTTACTCAGAGTTCATCGAAGTATCATCGTTCGAACAAGAAAGCATAGCCATTCCCACTTCCACTCGAGGTTGGCTTCCCAACTACGTCCACTCGGAAATCATTAATTGAGCAGTATTCTAACCATCAGCATCCCTCGGTCTATCCAAAACACGACCACTCGTATACAACATATTGTACGTACCTAATCATGCACTCGAAATATGTCATTCATTCCTCAACACCTGTTATCAACATAATACCTGTATGTATATATAAACATGCACTCGGGTCACAATAACTCAATTACCTATACGCATATATATATATATATATATTCATGTTCATTACACCACACTGTTATTACGAGCCGGCCAAGGCTACAACTGACGAGACATGACACATACAAAATAAACACTTCCGGTCGGAGTACCCCTCACTCGGACCTAAGACCTTATCATCACTTCAGAGTCCAACCTGCATACATACTGAAAAATGGTGCAGGGGTGAGCATCTTAAATTTTAAATGACAGATACCGACTCAGGTTGCCTCACAATTATACAACAATATATATATATACACACAATTATACATGGCAACGTTTATAGTCAGAGTAGCATCAATCAACCAGGACACACAAAAGACTCTTACCGATCGGAATCCACCAATTGTCACTCGGCCTTATGCACGCATCCATTCAACAACATTAACATACGACAATCAGGGACTTAATAGCAATACCCATGAATCAGAATGCACATATTGAATCTTTATAATCATTATCAAATGCATAACCAAATTCCAATCAGTATCAGCAATACATGTATACAGAGAAATTCACTCGGATTTACATTCATCATCTCACTAACACCTTCGCATGCACAACCAATTCCAACATTATCAACAGTTAATAAACACATATTATCTCACTCGGTTCCGCATTCGTGTGTATCAGTTTAGACGTTGCAACGTAGGCTCTCAGCCTTTTTACACATAGCTCTCAGCTATCAAATCAGCTCCCAGCTGCTTGGCCGTTTTACGGGTACCCAACCGTTTGCCCACAGGTGACACCAACGCTCTCAGCGCCAACGGGGGTGTTCACAGGCAGCCCGAGTCCCACTCAAGGGCTACCTTGAGTCCCACTCAAGGATTTCATAGCGTCCCACGCTTTAAAAACTGATGGTAGTGTCCCACACTACGTGCTCTCAGCACAAACGCATCCCATGCGCCACACGCGGATTCATCACACACACACAGAGTTCATATACACAGCCATACATGTATCTCATGCAATCGGCATCATACATCATCAGCATTCAAACAGCACATGCATCTCATGCAATCAATGCTGGACATTAACAGTACTCAACAACACATACATCTCATACAGTCGGCGTTACACTTTCTCAGAACTTAATAGCATATGGATCTCATGTAATCATTGCTAGACATTAACAGCGTTCCACAACACATGCATCTCATGCAGTCGGCATTATACATCATCAGCATTCACAATACACGCATTTAACACATCAACAAGACCCAAACAACATACATGCAATCGGCATTAAGCATTGTCAGGACTCAGACAACACATGCAATCGGTATGGTACATTATCAGATTCACTGAGTCATATTCTATCTCATGCAGTCAGCATTCTAAGCTTATAGCAACTTGCAGGTCATGTAAAATACACGGTAATCGTCAACATCACTGCAACACAACATGCAATCGGGTTCCATGGTAACAAGACTCCACAACGCATGCATTTCTAAGGAAAATGCTAACATGCAACACTCATCTTTCACTCGTCATGCAACTAGGCTGTAAACACTCGCATGCAGCACAACACACCATCAGATCACGGATATAGCAAGCATCAGCACTCGGAACCTGTTCATAACCCATGCATTTAAGATAGAAGATACTCCCCCTACCTGGACTGGAGTTTTCAGTCGGTCAACACGACATTCAATTCCAGAGGAACACCGAATTACCCTTAACCTATCTGCATGCAAGAGCAGGGAGACCATTCGGGTTCCTGAGATGCCCAGCTCTCTGTTCATTCCCTGGAGGAGCCCCATCACAACGCTGTGAACACTCCTACCATCTTGAAGCTCCTCGCAGATCTCCGCTGAGGCTTGGCAGCTTCGAGCAAGAAGAGGAAGTCGACGAAGGAATGAAGGAACAAGGAAGGAGACAGGTTGCTTGCAAGAGGAAGGCACACCTGCACTCTCTCTGGCTCGTCGAGTGAAGAAGGAGGACCCCGATCCTCAGCCACCATTGTTGCGAGCTCGCAGGATCAGCGAGTAGAGAAGAAGAAGAGGAGAAGGAGAGTGAAGAGCGAAGAAGAGAAGAAGAGAAATCTGAAGGAGATGCATAACTTTAATGACCCAAGGCACATATACGTATAAGTATGCGCGTGCGCGAGGAAGAGGAGAGTGGGGTGGGAAATCGTGGATTGCAGTCCCACTCACGGACTCACCAATCGCACACAGCCACCCCTTACCAGTTAAACTTATTTAATTTGTCACTATTTCTCAAGTTAAATCGAATATAATTAACAATTGATTTTCTACTTCTGGAATTACTATTTTAGCAATTTAGATTCATTCGGTAAATAATTATTAAATCAGAATATTACAGTTCTCCCCCTCTCAAAAGAATTTCGTCCTCGAAATTCAATCGGTAACTTACCACAAATACCTAACTCATAAGTTTGCTGTTTACTTACTATGAACACCTCTTTCGGTCCGGCCCAAATTGTTATAACACCGGACCCGGCCTTGAACTTGGCAACACCGGACAAGGCTAAAATGACAGCGGACCGATGTCATGCGCCGGAGCAGAATGACACCGGTCCCAAATGACACCGGTACCAAAACCACTCCGCCCAACAGACCTCGCCTTAACTTCGCCCAACCTAAGCCTCACCTCACACTCCGCCCAACCTAAACCTCGCCTCGACTCCGCCCAACCGTCCTCATCTCAACTCCGCCCTACCGTCCTCAAATCAACTCCGCCCAACCTTCCTCACCCCAGGAGCCCCTTAATGGCCGACGTAGCGGATCTGACAAAAAAGAAGACGAGTGAGTCCGGCCCTAGTATGAAACAACGATCTCGTACGTGGACTCAGATCAAAAATTGGCAACACCGGACCCGGCCTTGAAGTTGGCAACACCGGACAAGGCTAAGATAACAGCGGACCGATGCCATGCGCCGAAGCAGAATGACAGGCCAGTCCGGCCCCTAGGGAAGTGGACAGATTAAGATAGGCACACCGGCCCGTGTGATTCATTGGAAGATTCAGCCGGTGTCAAGACACAGATAATGGTTTTTAAGGCCCCACATCGGATCAGTGGAGACTCCGTCCAACCAATGGCTTTGCTAACCGGTGTCACAAATTTGACAACGGAGGGACGAGATCGGAAGCTTATGCGCGGTGACCTGGAATCGCACTTCCTGGAAAATGGCAGACAGGGAGGCGGAAGTGGGCAATTAAAAAAAACCCCCACTGAAAACCCTGCTCCCCACCAATGATAATGGCCAGAGCTGCACACCACTACACGGATGGGTGAGTGGGATTTCTGGTTGTCCCAAAACCCTCAGCCCATGACTCGAAGGCCCTATAAATGCCCCAACCAAGGAAGCTCAAGGGGTTGGTCTTCAGATTCTCCCTCTACGCGAGAAAACTCTTCTGAAATTCTCTCCGATTCCTCAAGATCCCTAACTGACCTCCCCACCTGAAACCAGTGACTTGCCTTAGTCACCGCAAAAGACCACCTTAGTTCGAAAAAGGTTTGAAGTTTTCTTTACTACACGAAGCCACTGCTCCTACACCGTCCATGCCCCGAACGTGCTCCGTTATCACAGAACCAACGCCGTTCCAATTCCCATACATTACCTTGTCAATCTTCGTCACTGCTCAA
Organism: Clitoria ternatea; assembly: GCA_037962975.1. Taxonomy (NCBI): domain Eukaryota; kingdom Viridiplantae; phylum Streptophyta; class Magnoliopsida; order Fabales; family Fabaceae; genus Clitoria; species Clitoria ternatea. Next base: position 95,876,353 of record CM075670.1, on the reverse strand, counting down.
CAGCGTTCACCCCGGATCAATTTCCCATAACACCGGTCGTGACCTTCAGGTTTCCAGTTCGGATCCAACTCCGGTCCATTGTCTGCCAGTGTGCGAGTCCGAAATCAGACACCGTCACTGCGCTCGACCTCCCACATCGGTTCCTAGCTCATCACACCGGTTCCACTCTTTTCCTTATTTCCTTTGCTTTCAATTCCCCCCTTTTTTACTTTTCTGTGGGTTTGCTGTTTGTTGATTGTAGTTGCCTGCATGCCATAGTTTTCACAGTTAGTATGTTTTTTTTATTTTTTATCCTTTTTCCATAATAAGCAGACATAATAAAAAGCGATTTTGTAAAAAAAAAATAGTGTCGTTTGGGAGCACTCCTGTCTACACAACTCTCTTAGGGTTCGTGCACGTGCGAAGAACTTCGCTTTGCATGGATCCTCCTCTTTAATGATATCCATCATTATCCTTCAGATTCCTTCCTAAAAGTAGCGATACTCAGAACTACGTAACCCTGATTTCTTGATAATTCAAGAATACGTAGGAGCAGGACTTTAACTCCTGTCGGGCCCACCTCTTTTACTTCTTTTTATTTATTTCCTCATTTACATGTTTCTTTCATAAATGTTCTTTTCTTGGTCACTCCCGTGAAAATCAACTTAGACGTGACGTCTTGTTGGTTTCCCCCTAGTTTTGTTCAAACCTCGCCATAATTTCATAGGGAAGGGATACTTAGGACAAGACGTCCCGCTTATCTCTTTCCTATCCCTATCCTTTTTACCCGAGGATGTTAATTTAGACGTGACGTCTTATTAGCATTCTCTCACACTCTCTGTCTCATATCGAAGTCGAGCTTAATTCGGACGGAACGTCCCATTGACCTCGCTTCGACATTCCACGTTTGTACAGTTCTCTATTCCATTCTATCGTTTTTCAAAATAAAAGTAAAAGGGAAGAAATAAATCATCTTTTGTAAGGCTATTTACGTTGCGCTTTCAATCTTGGTACTGTCTTTGACAAGCGATGTAGGGTGCTAATACCTTCCCTACTCGTAACCGACTCCCGAACTTGGATTTTAATTTTTCAAACCAGTGCTTTACTGAACCCAGTTTTTTCCCAATGTTTTTCCTATGGATAAAAACGTTGGTGGTGACTCCCTTGTTTCATCTATTTTCTCTTGTCCGCCGTGCCGCCGCGATCCAGGTTGTGACAGATGGCGACTCCACTGGGGACCTGAAGAGAGTCAGGCCAGTTTGATTGAAAGCGCATGTTCTTTTTTTTTAGCTTGGATTTCTTCCCATTGTCTTATTTTCTATTGATTGTTGTGAATGTTTATTCTTGTTTTAATCGTCTTGTTATTTGTTTCGTTGTCTATATTTTGCATGTTTATTGAACCCTAGGGTAGGAGACCATGTTACTTTCCCGCAAACATTGAACCCTAGGGTAGACGACTTTGTATATTTGCTCTGTGTTTGTTCTTTGTGCAGAATGGGTAAGGTATAAGGTAGGGACTGCCCTTCCACACACTACACTCACAATTATTTACACACACCTATGAGTGGCGCCCTATACCCGGGCCCCAAATGAAGCTTAAGTTAGGAGAGGTTGGTAACGGAATCGTATGGGATGTACTTCCTATCCGGTATTCGTGAGAACCTCAACCAGAGTTCGACCTCTCATGATATACGCACTTAGTGAATTCCTCACTGTTTGCGTCCCTGTCATGATTAGGATCTTGGCTCTGGTGACCTTCTAGATGTCTAGCGGAGGCCACCCAATGTGAGAAATCCACTGTTAGATAAGCTATAGGTCCCAGAAAAGACTTTCAGAAAAACCTGGCTTAAGGCACAAAAGGGCAGGCTTTACTATACCTTATCTCATTCTCGCTTTCCCTTTAAATCCAAAATTGATGAACTGCTTACATGTTCAGAGGGTTACTTTATTCCAAACAAAGGGTGAATCATTTTTCTTTCTAAAAAATAGTAATCCTTTAACAAATAAGCAGTTCCCTCACTTTTTGTGTACTTATGAGTCCAGGGTTATAGATCTTCCCAATCGTCAAAATGAAAACAAATTCTATTCAAGCAGATATTGATGACGTTGGGAAGATCCATAACCCATGCAACTTTAGTTTCGCATGAGTTTTGCCGACCGCTACTTCTCAAACTGAAAGTGTTTTCCAATAAATTAATGAAGAAGTAGTGGTTCACAAAACATAGCAGTAACTGATTTCTTTTTCTCTCTCTTTGCTCTTGCAGGAAGCTATTTGGAACTTAGCGGGTACCGTTGAGCAATATGGAAATTAACATGAGATCTGATAGTTGTGACACAAATGTGACCGAGATGAGGAAAGTATTGCACCTTAAGGCCAAGAAGATTGACACGGGTAGTCTGCAAACAATGGGGAGAAAATTAAACCTGACACAGAAAATGGCTTTTACAAGAAAGTATGGAAAGATTCTGAAATTGTTAGAAGTGGAAGTGCAAACTGAGGCGATCACTGCCTTAGCACAATTCTATGACTCGCCTCTCAGATGTTTCACATTTAGAGACTTTCAGCTGGCCCCATCTATTGAAGAATTTGAACAAATTTTGGGGATGCCTTTGGAAGAACAGATACCTTATCGTCATCTCGACCATCATGCAACTATTGCTTCCGTCGCCCGTGTTCTGAAGATCCGTCCCGACACCTTAAGGGACGCACAACTAAACAGAAATCAGGTCCCCGGATTCACTCGGGAATTTCTCGAGAAACATATACATGTCCTAGCAGAAAAGGAAGATTGGGAAGCCTTTATGGATGCTCTAGCTATTACCATCTATGGCGTTGTTTTGTTCCCCAACATTGATAATTATGTGGATTATGATGCTATTGCCGTATTCCTAGCTCGTAAACACAGGCTTGAGAATCCTGTTACAGCTGTATTGGCAAACGTGTACTGCACCATGGATTTCTGCCACACACAAGGTAGAAAAAGGGTTGTCTGTTGTTTACCTGTTTTGTATGTATGGCTCACATCGCATGTTTTCCACCAAGTCTGTAAGGCCGAATGCCCGGTTTCTGATCTGAAGCTATGTCAATTAGCAGTGAAAAGTGGGCGTGAGTGGGCCAATCACCTTATAGGGCTCACGGCTGAGAAGGTTAGGTGGTATCCCCAATGGTTGGAAGTTGAATCAATTGTTCATCACTGTGGAAATTACCCAAATGTTCCCCTTATTGGTACGCAAGGGTGTATCAACTATAATCCCGTCATAGCCAAGCGTCAGCTAGCTTATCCTTTGCTTGGACCACCTGATGAAGAGTCTCTCATTCCTTTTATCTCATATTACTCGAAAGGAAGTTGTGTCCTTGTCATTCGGGATATAGCGAATGCATGGAAGAAAGTCCACCGAAAGGGAAGGGAGCTGGGGGCCCGGAGCCATGCTATCAGAGGAGAATATTATGAGTGGATCTTGAATAGGGTCTCTATTGTTAAATTACCCTTCAGGAGTCCCCCCCATCTCCAGGAAAATCCTCCTGCTCCATCACTTATTGCGGAAGATGAAGCAACCAAGGCGCTAAAGACCAAAATAGAAGAATTAGCTGCCAAGAACAAGAAGCTAGAGGAGGACTTATTGAGGTGTCAGCAAGAATACACCCTTCAGAAAAGGGAGAACCTGGAGAACAAGCAAGCTGTTGAAGAGATTAGGAAGAAACGAAAGATTGATGAGAGCTACATGATGAAACAAGACCAATGTCTTCAAGCAGCCAACTCTCAACTAAAAATGAAGAACAAGCAAAGTGATACCATCCTGGCGGAGAAATATCTTCTGAAGGACTTGCTGGCGCAATCGAAAGAAAATGAGCAGAATATCATGGTGCAAAAAGAGCTCCTACAGACACAAGTCCACAAATTGGAGCAACAGCTCAATGAAATGAAAAAGGCTTGCGAACAAGAGATAAGTAGGGAACGACAACGCGCCATAAACATTGAACAAGATTGTCAAGAGACCATACGCCTCTTAGAAGCTGAACAAAATGAAACTATTCACTTATGGATGGATCGCTTTGCTAAGCTGGCGTACCTGGCCAACGGAGCTCTAGAAGATCTCCCGTTTTTACTCAAACAAGCGGAAGGAATTGCTAACCCTGTCAACACTCCTAGGGAAATTGCAACGTTCTTAGATTACTGCAGAGGACGAATTTGTAAAATGAGAGAAATGATTGCCCGAGCTAGGGATGGCTGATTTATTTTCCTGCTTTGTAACTTGGCACTTTATGGCAATAATGTACTCTTTTCGAAATAATGGATTCCTTTGTCTTCACAACTATCTCATGTTAATTTCCATTCAATGCTTTACTTAGTACTCTTGAACGTGACGTTCTGAGGAACAGTCGAAGGATCCGTCAAGTTCCAACATTGCTTCCCGCGTAATCTCGTTTCACTTAATTTTTTTCTTTAATTCGCCTATCTTTTCTAAATTTTCTTTTGTGTTTCTTTCTAAAGACATTACGGGTAAACATTCTTACGGGACCAGGCTCAGGAAGAAACTCATGGCTGATATGGAACAAGAAAATGAGAATTTGAAGGCTGAGCTCGCCCAGGTCAAGGAACAGATGGCCGAGATGGCCAAGCTCTTAGAAAGGAAAGTCACAGAAGGGGGATCTTCTGCAGGGGTTGAAGACGCCCGACAACAACCACCCACCTCTTATCACGGTCAAGATCCGGCTACAGGATCTGACCCCAGGACCACCGCACCTCCCCTCGTTGTTCGTATAAGGAGACCAAATCCTGCAAACACACAACAACATACCTTTGTGGATGAAGAAGGCAATGTTATTCCCTTTCCCCCGTATGGTTTGCCGCACGGATATTTCCCACCACTCCAGGAAGAACCTTGCCACCAAGACCAAGTTCCCATCACTGCCCAGCCTAACACTAATCAACCAAACAACCCACTTACCCAAACACAAGCCGCCCAAGCACAAGCCACCCAGATGCCACCCACTCATACTCAAGCCACCCAAACACAAGCCGCCCAAGCGCAGCCTGCTCATACCATTCATATACCCCGAACCACTGCCAAACCAGATACCTTCATACCAAACACTGACCTGTTTCATTCCTACCAGCAATATAGGAAGTTTGGTCAACACACTGCTGCCGGTCCGAGTGCTGTGGCTACCACCCAGGAAGAGAGGTTGGAGTTCTTGGAAAGGCGTTTAAGGGAGATGGAAGGAACAAGTAAATTTGGGACAGGCACTGCTGCTGAACTTTGCCTAATCCCTGATGTCGTCATACCTCCTAAATTCAAGACGCCCGATTTTTACAAATACAGAGGGTTGACATGCCCAAAGAATCATCTAACCATGTACTGCCGTAAGATGGCTTCGCATGCGTCAAATGACCCTCTGCTGATTCATTATTTTCAGGACAGCCTCGTTGGGGCTCCCGTGACATGGTACAATCATCTAGAGCGCTCTCGTATACGCTGCTGGAAAGACCTAGCAGACTCGTTCATGCAACAATACAAATATAACCTGGACATGGCCCCGGATAGGGGGCAATTGCAGAACATGACTAAGAAAGATAACGAGACGTTCAAGGAGTACGCCCAAAGGTGGCGCGAAGTGGCGGCACAGGTTGACCCACCTCTATCTGAAAAGGAGGTGATCACTATGTTCATAGATACACTTCAAACTCCTTTCTATGAGAAGATGATTGGAAGTGTCTCGTCCCATTTCTCTGATATTGTCACTATCCCGGCAGGATAGTCCGAAGTCCATCTGGGATGGGAACTGCAAGGAGACCTACACTTGGCGAAAATAGGAGAAGAGAAGGGGAGACCAACTTGGTCTCTCACAACCAGAGAAGGAACCTGGCAGGGCCACCTGCCCCAGTTAGCCTTTCACCAGTATATCCCGGCGTGTCGCACCCGTATGTGGCAGCCATTCCAAACCATAATCCACCACAATTTAGACCAACCATTGTACGGCCACCTGCGCCACCACAGATACCACACCAAGCACCACAAGCCAACCCACCGCCAAATATCCAAAGAAGGAACAATGACCGTGCTCCACCCCAGTTCGATCCCATCCCAATGTCCTATACCGAACTCTTGCCTCACCTCATTGAAAAAACTCTAGTAGTACCCTCTCCCTTGAGGCCACTACAGCCACCTTATCCTAGGGGGTATGACCCTAATGCCCGGTGCGATTATCATGCGGGTGCACCAGGCCATTCTACTGAAAATTGTCTGGCTTTAAAATATAAAGTAAGGGACCTGATTCAGGCAGATTGGATAAGCTTCCGAGAAGGAAGTCCAAATGTAACAACAAACCCTCTGCTTAATCATGAAGGGCCCGGGGTCAATGCTATCGGGGAAGATGTGGAGTATACATCCAATGTTGAGGACATTCAGATGCCTCTAAAAGAAATTCGCTCCCTTATGTTTGAGGTAGGGTTAGTAAAGGACAAATGGGATGAAGACTTCGATGATGCCCAATCGACGAAGCAGCAAGAGTTTCGAAAAACTCTCCAAAGGTTTATGGACAGTCACACTATACGAGTCTGCAAGCGCCATGGCAATGAGGTAAATATGATACAGGGACAGACTGGACCTCGGGCCCCAAAACCCCTGGTCATATTTTATAGCAAAAATGCGTCGCTAACGCAGACCCCTGCCAGAACTACTATTACGGCCCGGCCACCTGCTCCATTCCCGTATGACAACTCCCACGCCGTGCCTTAGAAGTATAACACGGCATAGTTGTTTCCAATCCCGTAATAGTAGATCTGACGCCTGCTTTGTTGGTTACCAACATCGTCGGTGTAGGCGGAATGACCCGAAGTAGGAGAGTGTATGCGTCTTCAGAGCCAAAGCAAGACAAGACTGTCGCGGAAGGCAAAACCGGGAAGGTTGGGATCGCTGGCGAAGCAAAGAAGGTTGTGCCAGAAGAAGAGACTAAGGAGTTCTTAAAATTTATCCGCCACAGCGATTACCAGGTATTGGATCAGTTGAACTATACCCCCGCCAAGATCTCCTTATTATCTCTGCTGACAAGTTCTGAATCACATCGAAACGCGCTGATGAAGGTGCTAAGTGAGGCACACGTGAAACATGACTTGCCTGTTGATAAGTTCCAAGGTATTGTTGGACATATAGTGGCCAGTAACTATCTGACTTTCACGGATGACGAAGTGCCGGTGGAAGGAAAAGGACACAACAAAGCTCTCCACATCTCTGTGAAGTGTCAAGACCTTATTATGGCAAAAGTGCTCGTCGATAATGGATCGTCCTTGAATGTGATGCCCAAGTCCACATTAGCTAAACTGCCCATAGATGGGGCATGCATGAGACCGAGCTCCATGATAGTAAGAGCTTTTGATGGGACCCGACGGGAGGTCATAGGCGAAATTGAGCTACCCATACAAGTTGGACCCCATATCTTTCAAGTTCTCTTCCAAGTAATGGATATCATGCCCGCCTATAGTTGCTTGTTAGGGAGGCCGTGGATCCATTCAGCAGGGGTAGTTCCTTCCACTTTACACCAGAAACTAAAATTCATCGTTGATAGCAGACTGGTAATCGTTTCTGGAGAGGAGGATCTTCTGGTCAGTAAGCCAGTTACTACCCCCTATGTAGAGGCAGCCGAGGAAGCCCTCGAGACATCATTCCAGGCTTTAGAGATAGCCAACGCCACAAGTATGTCTTTCCCAAATGTATCGTTAGCAGTAGCAAAAACTATGTTACGGGAAGGATATAAGCCAGGAAAAGGGCTCGAAAGAGAACTGGAAGGAAGGACTCAACCTGTATGCCTCCCTGAGAACAAAAACAGATACGGCCTGGGATACCAACCTACCACGGAAGATCAAAAAAGGGTAGAAGAAGGAAAGAGAGGGAAGAGGATTACTCATCATACCGGGCATGCACTCAATACTGCGAAAATCCCCATCTGTGACCTCTACCAGAGCTTCAGGAGAGCTGGAGTAATGTTTCTAGATCAAGTGGCTGTGATCCAAAGTGATCTTGATGAAGATCCTGGATTTGTGTATGCTGGCTCACCTGGTCAGGAACTGAACAACTGGGAGATCATAGAGTTCCCCACGATTTGTACCATTTCATCAAAGTAATCATGTTTTCTGTTCGATCCTTTAGCTATGCTTCGGGATCTCATTTTGTAACAATAAAAACTTGTTCGTTTGTTTGAATAATAAATGCCGTCAGTTTCCAAATAGCTTGATAATTTAAAACCTTTCCCTTGCTTGTTTTCCTTTTCATTTGCTATAATACACTGAAAATGCAGATCCGAAAGCGATTCACCTGAGAATGATGAGAATCCGGTCTTATTTCACGATTCTGACTGTCTAACTGATTGCGCCAATGAGGAATATGATGAAGACTGTAATCCCTCGCCTGAGTTAACCCGGTTATTGGAACAAGAGGATAGGGAAATTCTGCCCTACTTAGAGATAGCCGAGGTTATTGATTTGGGAATTGGAGGGGATAAAAAGGAAGTCAAAATTGGTACCTCGTTAAGTAAAGAACAGAGGCAGGAACTGATTGGGTTGTTGAGAGAGTTCAGCGATGTTTTCGCCTGGTCTTAGCAAGATATGCCGGGACTGGACAATAGCATTGTCGAACATAGGTTACCATTAAAACCCGAATGTCCGCCAGTAAAGCAGAAGCTGCGACGTATGAAACCTGAGATGCTTTTGAAAATCAAGGAAGAAGTCAAGAAGCAATTTGATGCCGGGTTCTTAGCCGTGGCAAAATACCCACAGTGGGTGGCAAATATCGTCCCGGTCCCGAAAAAGGATGGCAAAGTACGAATGTGCGTGGACTATCGCGATTTGAACAGGGCTAGCCCCAAGGATGATTTTCCCCTGCCTCAGATTGATGTTCTGGTCGACAATACCGTGCAACATACGATCTTTTCATTCATGGACGGTTTCTCTGGATACAATCAAATTAAGATGGCGCCAGAGGATATGGAAAAAACCACATTTGTCACCTTGTGGGGAACCTTCTGTTATAAGGTGATGTCTTTTGGTCTAAAGAATGCCGAAGCAACTTACCAAAGGGCCATGGTAACCCTTTTCCATGACATGATGCACAAAGAGGTAGAGATCTACGTCGATGATATTATTGCCAAGTCTAAAACGGATGAAGGGCATATGGAAGACCTAAGGAAACTCTTCGAAAGGTTGAGGAAATTCAAGCTTAGGCTGAACCCAGCCAAGTGCACTTTCGGCGTAAGATCCGGGAAATTACTGGGATTCATAGTAAGCAAGAGAGGCATAGAAGTCGACCCTGACAAAGTTAAAGCCATTCTTGAAATGCCTCCTCCCCGTACAGAAAAGGAAGTTAGAGGTTTCCTAGGGAGATTAAATTACATCGCTCGCTTCATCTCACAGTTGACAGCAACATGCAAGCCAATTTTTAAATTGCTCCGTAAGAACCAACCAGTTCAATGGAACGAGGATTGTCAAAAGGCTTTTGAAAAGATAAAGCAATACTTGCAGAACCCGCCAGTTTTGATCCTACCTACCCCGGGAAGACCACTCATTTTATACCTTACAGTGTTAGATGAATCCATGGGTTGTGTGTTGGGGCAGCATGATGAGACTGGGAAGAAAGAACATGCCATTTATTATCTAAGCAAGAAGTTCACTGACTGCGAGATGAGGTATTCTGCTCTGGAAAGGACCTGTTGTGCGTTAGCGTGGGCAGCCTGACGTTTGAGACAATACATGATAAGCCACACTACTTGGCTAGTTTCCAAAATGGACCCCGTCAAATATATCTTCGAAAAACCTGCCTTAACCGGGAGGATTGCTCGATGGCAGGTCCTGCTAACTGAGTACGATATAGTCTATGTCACTCAGAAGGCTGTAAAAGGAAGTGTTCTGGCTGACTACCTGGCTCATCAACCCATAAGAGATTATCATCCCATGCAGTTTGACTTCCCGGACGAAGATATCATGGCTCTGATTGATGAAGAAGGAGCCCAAAAGGATAAATGGACCCTAAGGTTTGATGGTGCTTCTAACGCATTAGGACACGGAATCGGAGCAATCCTCATTTCACCTGACAGAGAACTTATCCCCGTTTGTGCTCGATTATGTTTTGATTGTACCAATAACATCGCTGAGTATGAGGCGTGTTCTCTGGGAATCCAAGCAGCATTGGATGCCAAAGTGAGGAAATTGGAAGTATACGGGGATTCTGCCCTGGTCATTCACCAACTAAAAGGAGAGTGGGAAACTAGAGACAGCAAATTAATTCCCTATCAAACTCGCATCAAAGAGTTGATTAAGGAATTTGATGATGTTTCTTTTCACCATGTTCCCCGGGAGGACAACCAAATGGCTGATGCTTTGGCTACCCTAGCATCAATGTTCAAGGTGAGCAACGATTGCGACATGCCTCTCATTGAAATAGTGCGGCACCACGAACCCGCATATTGCCAGATGATTGAAAAGGAGTCAGATGGGAAGCCTTGGTACCACGATATCAAGAGGTATGTCCGAAATCAAGAATATCCCGAAGGCGCTACAGAGAATGATAAGAGAACCCTGCGACGGCTCGCCATGGGTTTCTTTTTAAATGGTGATGTGCTTTACAAGAGAAATTACGACTCTGTCCTTCTTCGTTGTATTGACACCGACGAGGCAAATAAAGTCATGAGGGATGTCCACGAGGGATATTTTGGAACTCACACTAACGGACACGCCATGTCAAGAAAGATTTTGAGAGCTGGTTACTACTGGATGACCATGGAGTCAGACTGTTTTGCCTATGTTCGTAAGTGTCACAAATGCCAGATATACGCAGACCATATTCATGCTTCCCCGTCTTCTCTGAATGTCTTGTCAGCGCCATGGCCCTTTTCAATGTGGGGTATGGACGTCATTGGACCCATCGAACCAAAAGCCACTAACGGTCATCGTTTCATTTTAGTCGCTATCGACTATTTCACAAAATGGGTAGAAGCTGCTTCGTACGCCAATGTGACAAGGAGTGTTGTGGTTAAATTTGTCAAGCGTGAACTGATATGCCGGTACGGTCTGCCGAGTCAGATCGTCACTGATAATGGCATGAATTTGAATAACAAAATGATGAAGGAACTTTGTGAAGACTTCAAAATCCACCATCATAATTCCTCCCCGTATCGCCCTAAAATGAATGGGGCAGTCGAGGCAGCCAATAAAAACATCAAGAAGATTGTACAGAAAATGGTTGTGACCTACAGAGATTGGAGCGAAATGCTCCCCTTTGCTTTACATGGGTATCGTACCTCAGTCCGAACCTCAACTGGGGCCACTCCATTCTCCCTGGTTTATGGAATGGAGGCAGTCTTACCTTTCGAAGTAGAGATCCCTTCTCTTCGAGTGATAATGGAAGCGGAATTAAAGGAAGCTGAGTGGGTCCAAGCTCGACATGACCAGTTAAATCTGATTGATGGAAAGAGATTAACCGCCCTTTGTCATGGTCAGCTGTATCAGAAGCGTATGAAACGAGCGTTTGAAAAGAAGGTACGACCTCGACAATTCCAAGAAGGAGACCTAGTCCTCAAGAAAATCTTGCCAATCCAAAAGGACATCCGAGGGAAATGGACACCTAATTACGAAGGACCATACGTCGTGAAGAAGGCTTTCTCTGGAGGAGCTCTGATCCTCACCAACATGGATGGAGAGGATCTACCAATGCCTGTGAACGCCGACGCGGTGAAGAAATATTTTGCCTAAAAAAAAAAAAAAAGAGGAAGGTACTCGCTAGGCTGAAAACCCATGGGGCAGCCTAGGCAAAAATTAGAGCCGCTTGATGAGTCGAAAACCCGGAAGGGCGGCTTAGGTAGAATAAAAAGCCACAAGTTCAGGCGTAAGGACAAGAACCCTTCAGAGAAGGAAAACTGATCAGGTATGCGCATCTTTGTCAAAATCATTTCCCAGAAGTAAAATCAGAGGATGGTCTCGAAGTCGTGAAGAAAGATCCGGATTCTTATTACTCGCGGGGAGTCGCTGGAGGGTTCAAAAGGCCTTCTTTCCCTCCCACCTTTTAATTGGTTATACATATATTTTGTTACCTTTACCTTCGTTACCAATGTACATACTTATATTCAATAATAAAATAAGCTTTCCCTTTCCTTCCCCTGAGTCTACGGCTGAATCTTATAAACGAACAAGTTTTTCTTAAGAGGAATTTTTGAAATGAAAAGTGATGAAATGAAAAGTCGTGGTGAAACGAAATGTACCCTGGCGTCAGACCTGACCCGTGAGAAAGCATAACCAATCCTGTTAATTATGTTCCTGGAAAACAGAATTTGTCTCTATCTCATCCATGAGTTATCTTGAAAGCCTATCTCCTAGGAAAGGACGCTCGAAATGTCAATTCTTTTGATTACTCGTGCTTCTAACCATCTGTTTTGAAGGGTGATGGAACTACGTCACACAGAAATGAAGAACCTGACACCAAAGATCCAGACCAGAAGTTTTCCCCAAGAGAAATCAGTAGATTGGCGTCCCCCAGTGAAATCACAAACGCCAAAGCCGGCACTTCCCAAGTTCTCATTCCCTAGCGGAACCATAATCACCAAAAAACTACACTTCCCAAATCCTTCCCCCAGTGGGACTACACTTCCCGGTCAACCCAGACTGGGGCATATCCCTGGGTTTGTTCTTTCATTCAAGGGGCAGTTCCCCAAGATTTCATCCAATCATGTCAAACTGGGGCATCCCCCCGGGTTTTTCCTATCAGTCAAGGGGCAATCCCCTACCTTTACCTTTTTGCAAACCAAGGGCCACACCCCCACATTTATTTACCTGTCAGTCAAGGGGCAATCCCCCACCTTTACCTTTTTGCAAACCAAGGGCCACACCCCACATTTGTTTACCTGTCAGTCAAGGGGCAATCCCCCACCTTTATCTCTTTGCAAACCAAGGGCCACACCCCACATTTATTTACCTGTCAGTCAAGGGGCAATCCCCCACCTTTACCTTTTTGCAAACCAAGGGCCACACCCCACATTTGTTTACCTGTCAGTCAAGGGGCAATCCCCCACCTTTATCTCTTTGCAAACCAAGGGCCACACCCCACATTTATTTACCTGTCAGTCAAGGGGCAATCCCCCACCTTTACCTTTTTGCAAACCAAGGGCCACACCCCACATTTATTTACCTGTCAGTCAAGGGGCAATCCCCACCTTTACCTTTTTGCAAACCAAGGGCCACACCCCACATTTATTTACCTGTCAGTCAAGGGGCAATCCCCCACCTTTATCTCTTTGCAAACCAAGGGCCACACCCCACATTTATTTACCTGTCAGTCAAGGGGTAATCCCCCACCTTTACCTTTCTGCAAACCAAGGGCCACACCCCACATTTATTTCCCTGTCAGTCAAGGGGCAATCCCCCACCTTTACCTTTTTGCAAACCAAGGGCCACACCCCACATTTATTTACCTGTCAGTCAAAGGGCAATCCCCCACCTTTATCTTTTCGCAAACCAAGGGCCACACCCCACATTTATTTTTCTGTCAGTCAAGGGGCAATCCCCACCTTTACCTTTCCACAAACTAAGGGCCACACCCCACAGTTATTGTTCCTGTCAGCCAAGGGGTAATCCCCCACCTTTACCTTTCTACAAACCAAGGGCCACACCCCACAGTTATTGTTCCTGTCAGCCAAGGGGTAATCCCCCACTTTTACCTTTCTGCAAACCAAGGGCCACACCCCACATTTATTTCCCTGTCAGTCAATGGGCAATCCCCCACCTTTACCATTCTGCAAACCAAGGGCCACATCCCACATTTATTTTCCTGTCAGCCAAAAGACAACCCCAGTTTTTTACTCTTCCATAAATCAAGGGCCACACCCCATATTTTATCTTCAGTCAAGGGGCAATTCCCCACTCTTACCTTCCTATCACCCACCGTATGCTAAAAAAAAAAAAAAAAAACGGTGTTGATCCGATGTGAACACTAGGTAGAGGAGGTCCACTCTATTCTAAGACGTGGTGATCCAAAGGACGGTGTCATGACCCTCAAGGTCAAATGAAATACTCTGTCAAGTTGCGAGAGACGGTGTCCCAATGGTTACACCTCTTACTACTTCGAGGCGTAACAAACGGTGTCATGAAACCCACCTCGGATAGAATTGGGTTGTTGCCAAGACCGATGTCAGGCCAATTACACCGGAGGTTCAAAGGTTAATCGAAGTTGTGGACGGGGTGGCCATGATAGGCTGATCCGAGGTTCTATGCTTCGCAAAAGACTTCGAATTAAAATCATGAAGTCCTAATTCTGAATTGATGATTAGACGGTGTTACTTCAAGTCGTTACCTCATACTGGTCACAAGAGAGAGATACTTGGAAACATTTTGAAAAGAGAGAAGACAAGCAGATGGATAAAAATTGCATTGTATTAATAGAGGGCACTGAGGCCATTACAAAAATTAAAACTCCGGAGCCCATCCCGGAACAAGGCTAAGAAAAAACAAAAAAAAAATCCTAAGAGTTGGGTGCTGGAGAGTCCGGTCTAGCGGAGGCTGTCCTCTCGGATTCCTCCGACACCGTCCTCAGTTCCATGCTTTGACCTTCGGGGAGAGGCATCAGTTCATAAGGAATATCCTCAGGTTCCGAAGCCTGACCCCGGTCCATAGCATATAGGTGGCCACCATGAAATTCATAGTAGACACCTATACCGTTCAGGTTAAGTTGAACAGCGGAGTTCCGGTGTACAACCTGGCGAACGGCAGAACTGAAGGAGACATCGGCAAGTACCGAAAATTCAGCCATCTGCTCCTCGGCTTCCTTCCGCTCCTTCACTTGCTCTTCCTACACATCGGCAAGTTTCCCAGATAGTTCTTTGTTTTTTTCGTCCACCTCGGCCTTTGCAGCCTTGGCTTCATCCAGTTCGGTCCAGAGAGCTTCGAGAGCGTCCTCTGAAGCCTTAGCCTTAGCCTCAGCAGCATCTGCCCTCTTGGCAGCCGATGTGTAAGCAGCAGTGAGTTCGGACAGGTCCTCCTTGCTCTTGGTCAGCTCCTGCTCCTTCTGGGTCAAAGCGGCCTGAGCCTCGACTCTCAAGGCCTCAGCTTTCTTCATCCGGTCTAGGCATTCCTTAGCCTCGACTCCGGAGTAGTAAGAGCGGCCTAAAGAGCTGAGGACCCCGGCTGCCTCAACCAAATTGAAAATAGCTGCTTCGGTAGCAGACTGAGCTTCAGAAGTAGGGAGATCGGCTTTGAGCTTGAAGGGGATATGGACCCGAGCCGGTGTCCCTCCAACATACTCTAGAACATCCGAGAGGCGGGAGTTGACAACGATGTCCTCAAGTTGAGACCGGACTGGAGAAATATTTACAGGACCGGCCTCCTCCTCCCTTGGTACCTCTACCTCGGCCACAACCGTTGGAGCCTTGTGTTTTTTCGACTTGGAGGTTGAGCCGGGGTGGGACTTCCTTTTTATTGGGACTCTCTCAGCTGGCCCCAGATCCATCGCCCCAATATTTTCGGCCGGAATGCTCACCATCTTGGCCGGTGTGCGACGAGGAGTCACCCTATTCTCCTGTGCAGCAGCAGCAGCGTTCCGGGCTTCGGCAGCCTCCCTCAGTTTTCTGAGGATGTCTATCCGAGCCATCTCGCCTAAAAAGAAAAAAAAAAGAAGAGAAACGATGTTAGTACCGGTGTGAATATATAATAGAAGGGGGGAAAGTTAAACAATATCTACCAAGGTAAGTATTTCGGCCCGACTCCGTCCCCAAAAGCCTCTTGCAGGAAAATTTGGCCATGGCTGAATAACCCTTCAGAGCGTCCAGGACCTTCTTGGACTCAGTGGACAAAGTACTCTCACTGACGATGTAGGCATTGCTTGTCAGGAGAAAGTGTTCATGAGTCCAACCGGTGTAAAACTTTCTGGAAAAATCAGAATTCTCCCAGAACACCGGCCTGCCAGCATTGACCTCGACTTTGACATAGGAGTGTTTGAAACTGACCCCGTCCGTCTTGGCCGATTCGGTGTAACTTTCGAAGTTAACCACCTTTGAGTCGCAGCGGAGGTTGATGAAGCCTAGACCCCCTCCAGAGTTACCCCGGCGCATCACCCTGCAATAAGTGAAAAAGAGGGCCACTGTGGGGACGAAGTGGAAGTACTCCCCAAGCACCTCTAAGGACCTTACCAAGCCCCAGCCATTGGGATGAAGTTGGCTAGGAGCGCAGTCAAGAAACCGGAGTACCCCCATCTCAAACTCCGTCAATGGGAAGCGGACGCCGATCTTAGAAAAGACCATCTCATACATAAAGAGGTTCCTTGACCCCGGTTGATGGCAGATCCTGTCCGAGGTTTGGGGGCAGAATACAGTAAAGTCGTTTTCATGTTCAACATCGGCATGAACAACGACATCTTCGATGGTAACATCGGCAGCATCTTCGGCATACCGGGAGACAATCGTCTTTGGGTCTTCATGAACCCAGAAGTAAGGATCCCTGGCCTTCTCAGCTAGCCAGTTGATCCGGTGTGCCAAGACATTTGTCTCAATAGGGTCAGTAATCACAGCAACACCGGTGGAGGAATTTTCAGAAGCCATTCGGACGGTATGGCGAAGAAAGGGAATACAACTGTAAAAGGCCACATCGTCAGTAAGATATAAATCGGCACTGCTTCCCCCTTCACTAGCAGTACCAAAGTTAAACGAGGAGCCTGACGATGTGTCAAACCCCTCTGTTTCCCACAAAGGCAATGCGGAGAAACAGTGCCCTGATGAGACGAACCGATGTGAAGCTCCCGAAGTTGCCCCACTTTGGTGACTCGGACCTCGGCTCGAAACTCCACCCGGCTGACGCCGGGATGTAATTGAAGGAGGACCAGACAGGACCTCAATGGAGTCATTACTCGAACCGGTGTCCCCCATGACCTATCTACAAAATTAAAGTGAAGGGTGGGATGGCTACCTGCTTAGGCGATGCGTGCAGTTCTTTTAGTACGAGCCAGGACGTAACACCGGAGAAAAAGCTTTGACGCTGGAGGAGAACTTCGAACACCGGAGAGGTTGAACGTCGGAGAGACAGCACTTCAATATCAAGAAAGGAGTGAAAATGATGGATCCCCGAATTTGCTTTTATAGAGGGAGGAGCGGAGATCCAGAACCTTCCGCATTCCGGCCCATGGCCCATTAAAAGGGGCCGACTTTTGGCATTCCGGCCCATTGGCGCGAATTTTAAATTTTGAAAAAAGAGCCAGTTAGCTGATGACACGTGGAATGCTCAGTCACCCAGTGACGTGGACCACATTTGAGACACGTCGGCTGTTCAAAATGCCACATCATTAAGCCCTACACCGGATTTTGTTCCTACTTAGTCCCTACATCGGTGTTCATATCTTTACTCCTCTTTCACCTCGGAAATTTACATTTTCTCTTGTGAAAGAGAGTAAAGAGGGGCATCTGTGAACACCTCTTTCGATCCGGCCCAAATTGTTATAACACCGGACCCGGCCTTGAACTTGGCAACACCGGACAAGGCTAAAATGACAGCGGACCGATGTCATGCGCCGGAGCAGAATGACACCGGTCCCAAATGACACCGGTACCAAAACCACTCCGCCCAACAGACCTCGCCTTAACTTCGCCCAACCTAAGCCTCACCTCACACTCCGCCCAACCTAAACCTCGCCTCGACTCCGCCCAACCGTCCTCATCTCAACTCCGCCCTACCGTCCTCAAATCAACTCCGCCCAACCTTCCTCACCCCAGGAGCCCCTTAATGGCCGACGTCGCGGATCTGACAAAAAAGAAGACGAGTGAGTCCGGCCCAAGTATGAAACAACGATCTCGTACGTGGACTCAGATCAAAAATTGGCAACACTGGACCCGGCCTTGAAGTTGGCAACACCGGACAAGGCTAAGATAACAGCGGACCGATGCCATGCGTCGAAGCAGAATGACAGGCCAGTCCGGCCCCTAGGGAAGTGGACAGATTAAGATAGGCACACCGGCCCGTGTGATTCATTGGAAGATTCAGCCGGTGTCAAGACACAGATAATGGTTTTTAAGGCCCCACATCGGATCAGTGGAGACTCCGTCCAACCAATGGCTTTGCTAACCGGTGTCACAAATTTGACAACGGAGGGACGAGATCGGAAGCTTATGCGCGGTGACCTGGAATCGCACTTCCTGGAAAATGGCAGACAGGGAGGCGGAAGTGGGCAATTAAAAAAAACCCCCACTGAAAACCCTGCTCCCCACCAATGATAATGGCCAGAGCTGCACACCACTACACGGATGGGTGAGTGGGATTTCTGGTTGTCCCAAAACCCTCAGCCCATGACTCGAAGGCCCTATAAATGCCCCAACCAAGGAAGCTCAAGGGGTTGGTCTTCAGATTCTCCCTCTATGCGAGAAAACTCTTCTGAAATTCTCTCTGATTCCTCAAGATCCCTAACTGACCTCCCCACCTGAAACCAGTGACTTGCCTTAGTCACCGCAAAAGACCACCTTAGTTCGAAAAAGGTTTGAAGTTTTCTTTACTACACGAAGCCACTGCTCCTACACCGTCCATGCCCCGAACGTGCTCCGTTATCACAGAACCAACGCCGTTCCAATTCCCATACATTACCTTGTCAATCTTCGTCACTGCTCAACAGCGTTCACCCCGGATCAATTTCCCATAACACCGGTCGTGACCTTCAGGTTTCCAGTTCGGATCCAACTCCGGTCCATTGTCTGCCAGTGTGCGAGTCCGAAATCAGACACCGTCACTGCGCTCGACCTCCCACATCGGTTCCTAGCTCATCACACCGGTTCCACTCTTTTCCTTATTTCCTTTGCTTTCAATTCCCCCCTTTTTTACTTTTCTGTGGGTTTGCTGTTTGTTGATTGTAGTTGCCTGCGTGCCATAGTTTTCACAGTTAGTATTTTTTTTATTTTTTATCCTTTTTCCATAATAAGCAGACATAATAAAAAACGATTTTGTAAAAAAAAAAATAGTGTCGTATGGGAGCACTCCTGTCTACACAACTCTCTTAGGGTTCGTGCACGTGCGAAGAACTTCGCTTTGCATGGATCCTCCTCTTTAATGATATCCATCATTATCCTTCAGATTCCTTCCTAAAAGTAGCGATACTCAGAACTACGTAACCCTGATTTCTTGATAATTCAAGAATACATAGGAGCAGGACTTTAACTCCTGTCGGGCCCACCTCTTTTACTTCTTTTTATTTATTTCCTCATTTACATGTTTCTTTCATAAATGTTCTTTTCTTGGTCACTCCCGTGAAAATCAACTTAGACGTGACGTCTTGTTGGTTTCCCCCTAGTTTTGTTCAAACCTCGCCATAATTTCATAGGGAAGGGATACTTAGGACAAGATGTCCCGCTTATCTCTTTCCTATCCCTATCCTTTTTACCCAAGGATGTTAATTTAGACGTGACGTCTTATTAGCATTCTCTCACACTCTCTGTCTCATATCGAAGTCGAGCTTAATTCGGACGGAACGTCCCATTGACCTCGCTTCGACATTCCACGTTTGTACAGTTCTCTATTCCATTCTATCGTTTTTCAAAATAAAAGTAAAAGGGAAGAAATAAATCATCTTTTGTAAGGCTATTTACGTTGCGCTTTCAATCTTGGTACTGTCTTTGACAGGCGATGTAGGGTGCTAATACCTTCCCTACTCGTAACCGACTCCCGAACTTGGATTTTAAATTTTCAAACCAGTGCTTTACTGAACCCAGTTTTTTCCAATGTTTTTCCTATGGATAAAAACGTTGGTGGCGACTCCCTTGTTTCATCTATTTTCTCTTGTCCGCCGCGCCGCCGCGATCCAGGTTGCGACACTTACCACGCGGCTGTGTTTCCACAAGCAGTCACCGACTGAACCATAATTTCACTCGGAGAAGATTTACCACCCAAGCGGTTTACTGACCGCACCAAAATTTTCAGTCGGTAAAACAAAAAGGTCAGGCCCTACCTGATTACAACTTCATTAGAGGATTTAATATATTTGGGAGTTTAAGTTAAAACGTACAATTTATTCCATTTTAACTCAGCCAATTCATTACTAGCAGGGCACTTCCTAATTATTTGGCCGCTCGGCCCCGTGCTCTCAACACCGACTGGTGTATTTACACCCTCGGTTTCCCAGACTCAAATGAGTCATTCGGTACAACTACAACTCACACAGGGTACAAACCCAAAATTGTATCACATGTATACGTGATGGGGGGTTAATCATCTAGTTGGGAGTAATCTAATAGGTAAACAACATCACCGACCCCCAAAAATACACACTCCTGACCAATTCCTCTCGGTTTAAACACTCGGGTTTTTAAATTCTGACCACAAGATTTCTTCCTTACACCAGAAGGAACGCTCAAAAGGGCTTCCATGCGCTCCAGACAGTACCTTTGGCTAGGGTTTAATTCGCACAGGCACCACGCTCGGCGTGGAAATCTTAGGTTCCTACCCATGCTTTTGGCTAAACTCACTCACTCGGAGTCTTATTTTCGTCCAGAAGGACTTTTCTCCGGGAAGATCACTCGGTTGGACATCACAAGGGCATTAAGAATTCTACACTCGGCATCTTACTATTCGGAATCCCAAAATTTTCTCTCAGCAGTTCTTTCCCACACGGACTTCACTCGGAATTTACTAACCTTTCCCGAGCAATTCCTAACCTTACAATTTAGTTTGGCTCCAATCTTTGTTTCCTCATTAGGCTTACAGTAGCACTCGGTTAACTTTTCAAAAACTCCAACTTCAGTGATAGTCGATCGCCCTTCATATTCCATTACCAATCATCCTTTTAGTAGCCAATCCATACCCAGTAACCTCTAATTCTCTCGGAAACAGACACGCCAAGGTCAAATAAACCCTCTTCCCTCATTTTGATAATCAATCGCATAACACTCATTCGATATAACTCCCATTATCACTCGGAACGTCTGAAGGACCCACCATCACCATAAGTAGTTACAGTTTCACCTGCCTGACTCATGAATTGCTGCATCCAACTTATAGGATGACGTCTCATTCCTATAGGGTTACAACAATTACATGGTCACTGCAACGTGTACGCTGCCACATTACCTATGGCAGGAAGAGTCATCTCAGAGCAGCATACCTCACACGAACCAGACTTCACCCAACTAATACAAATTCACACGGTAGTTAATGGCAGTTCACACATATAAGTAATACACCCACTTTAACATCACGCATCACATAGGGTCCATCACGTATCAATAATCATGAAAATTATTCATTACTTCTGTAAAACAGTTGATGGCAATACAACAATCGGCTCCTAGCCAATACAGAGTAATTATTTCCTCTAATCCTATTCAACACAAAATCATGGCTCGGATTAAATTCTTAATCCCCAGCAATGTGATGACATCACTCACTCGGGTTCATACAATTCATTCAGGTTTAAGCAATTCACAATCACATACCACGAGCTTCAGCAACAGCACTGATGTACATACAGACACTCAATCAGATGTCACACCAATTATTCATGGTTATATCATGGTTTACTACAGCATACATCATAATCATAACACACATTGCACTTGACATATACATACGCCCATCCAATCAGATTTACCCAAATCAATTCCAACTACATTAAGGGTTTCATTCACAATATCATATTCACACGTTCACATAGTTCACACTGAGCTCATTTATTCTTATAAGTGTACGCACAGTCATTCAATCAGAAATTGCACTATAACATACATTCTCAATTATAACATTGCATCACACTTGGCAACAGCATCAATACATGTACATTCATTCAGTCAGACTTTATTCATACAACATCATCAGGTCGAAAACTACTCAAATCATTCAAATCCATGCAAATCATGTCACCCTCAATAATAATACTCTCATACACATGTAGTCATGCAGCCGACGAATCAGATGCATACGATTATTCACCAGGAGTCTCACTCCAATGCACTCGGCATTTGCCTTGAGTCCAACCCAAGGACTTTCATTAAGCATCCAATGCTCATGCTCCAAGCATGGCCTTGAGTCCAGCTCAGAGGTCTTTTAGGATTAATCTCAGAATCCTCAATACCCCTCGCATTCATCTGATTGCCTACTCTAAAAGACATTCAATGCTTGCTATATTTCATTATAGATCACACACAGCTCTTATTTGCCGACTCGCAGTATAAGCCACTCGACATTCTCATTAGCATATATATATATATATACATATCCTTCAGACGGGGTATCATCACAACGATTCACAATTAATATCTATCATATTATCTGGGTGTTGCATGCATCACTAAGCAATCACACACAGATCACATATTTCAATCATCAAACAACTGTTATATTTCGAGTATAGAGCAATACATAGAGGCAGTTCACCCTTAATCACCTGCATCAGGTATACATATATATATATCTATTACGCGGGGTTCATATGCTAGGTTACAAAACACCCGTCATAATAGCTCTCGGCAGTAATGGTAACACTCCTATTTTACAAGTATTCAGTCAGTATTCATAGAATTATTAGCATGCATTCATGGACGGAGTCGTATAATCACTAAACAGTTTATAGTACCACAATCCAGGAGTCGCATGCATCATTATGCAATCATAGTGCAGCTACCAACACATCTTACACACAACACATCACATGATAATCATTCAAGCCTCAATGAGCTACTACGTGATTGTTCTACTCGGCTCAACAACTCGCAAGGTTAATAAACTATCAGATTTAGAATCCCTAAGGGGGTCATTATTCCTATTGGTCTAGCATTTAGCCATCACTCACTTGGTTTCCTCAATCGCCACTGAGACGCAACCCCAATTTTATCATATGTCCGACCTCACCTTCTCTCACTTATTACACACCCATATTTTCAACCTAGGAACTACAACCCATCCCTTATACTGCAAATCACATACTTCATGTATCATTCATTTATCACACGTTCAAATTTCTCAACAAGGCACAGGCGTACAACCACACCATTCACAGTCAGCATATACCAATTTCAATAGAGAATCATAACATATATCATCACCCGAGTCATAATTGGACAGGTATCAACATACAATAAATATCATAAGCAATCTAGGACAAACTGGCATAATATACTCAACCGCCCACAAACAGTAGGCAAACCTTGGCCATGGACCTTTTGGTCTGCTCTGATACCAAAATGTAACACCCTAATTTAATAAATAATTAAGAACCAATACGGGGAAAATCTTTCCAAAAGAAAAAAAAATAAGTAACCAAAAAGACTATAAGGCAACCGGATAACATAAGGGGCGGAGTGCAAGGAAGGACAAGCACTCAGCCGGTATTCAGCGGAGCACAGCAGCTTAAATCAGTCCAATCAGCACTCCCTTCGCTCCCTTCCCCGAGATAATCAAGAAGAACCGGGCATGAATAATAAGGGGAGGAAGGCAGGAGAAATGAGAGGGCATCCACACGCATGGCATACGGTGGAAGGGACAAGGTAAATAAAAGAACGATTAACACGTATAACAGTTGGAGGAGGAAGCAAGGCTTGGACCGACCCATACTGCCCAGCGAAACACAACAGCGCCTGGGCGAAGACTAAGATAA
Organism: Clitoria ternatea; assembly: GCA_037962975.1. NCBI lineage: Eukaryota > Viridiplantae > Streptophyta > Magnoliopsida > Fabales > Fabaceae > Clitoria > Clitoria ternatea. Next base: position 95,852,785 of record CM075670.1, on the reverse strand, counting down.
CTGGCTCGCTCAGACGAGGTCCGACGCCGCCTGAGCGAAGCATAATAGTGCAACCACGGAAGGAGGAAGTGATTACACCGCCATCCAGTTCAGCAAGGCACGACAACGCCTGGACGGACTACATCACAACGTCCACTCACTCAGGCGATGTCCAACACCGCCCAGCGAGATATAATAATGCGACAACGGAAGAGGGAGGTACATAGGCGGAGTCTCACGTTGATATCTGCTCGCTTCAGCATGGTTCCACGCGCTTGGGCGAACCGTCCTAGTCACTTGGGCGAGGTATGCAACCGCCTAAGCGAGGTCAACACAACGCCCCTCCAACACAGACACAAAGTAATTTCTCAATCGGATATGGACAAAGTTCACTCGGCAAGTCCTCACGCTCGCACTTCATTTAGGAAATCGGGAAGTCAAGTCCCACTCGGACTTATTCAAACCCGACCACTCGGGACACCAATCCTCACTCACTCGGACTTTACGTCTTTCGCTCGGATTATCAATACCTTTCCCTTAGGATCCAATCCACCCTAAACCACTAATTAAACTCCTCTCTCAGCAGGGAATCACTCGAGGTTTTCACTCGGGAGGCACAACTCTGCCTTACTCGGGATTTATTTATGATTTCGCTCGGAAAATACGAACTCTCTCTCACTCGGTTTTTGCTTACATTTTCACTCGGTAAGGGCCGCCCTCGTTTTCATCTGGGAATCCTCTCATCAGGTCTTACACAGTACAGGTTCATCCAAGGTATTTTACTCAGAGTTCATCGAAGTATCATCGTTCGAACAAGAAAGCATAGCCATTCCCAGTTCCACTCGAGGTTGGCTTCCCAACTACGTCCACTCGGAAATCATTAATTGAGCAGTATTCTAACCATCAGCATCCCTCGGTCTATCCAAAACACGACCACTCGTATACAACATATTGTACGTACCTAATCATGCACTCAGAATACGTCATTCATTCCTCAACACCTGTTATCAACATAATACCTGTATGTATATATAAACATGCACTCGGGTCACAATAACTCAATTACCTATACGCATATATATATATATATATTCATGTTCATTACACCACACTGTTATTACGAGCCGGCCAAGGCTACAACTGACGAGACATGACACATACAAAATAAACACTTCCGGTCGGAGTACCCCTCACTCGGACCTAAGACCTTATCATCACTTCAGAGTCCAACCTGCATACATACTGAAAAATGATGCAGGGGTAAGCATCTTAAATTTTAAATGACAGATACCGACTCAGGTTGCCTCACAATTATACAACAATATATATATATACACACAATTATACATGGCAACGTTTATAGTCAGAGTAGCATCAATCAACCAGGACACACAAAAGACTCTTACCGATCGGAATCCACCAATTGTCACTCGGCCTTATGCACGCATCCATTCAACAACATTAACATACGACAATCAGTGACTTAATAGCAATACCCATGAATCAGAATGCACATATTGAATCTTTATAATCATTATCAAATGCATAACCAAATTCCAATCAGTATCAGCAATACATGTATACAGAGTAATTCACTCGGATTTACATTCATCATCTCACTAACACCTTCGCATGCACAACCAATTCCAACATTATCAACAGTTAATAAACACATATTATCTCACTCGGTTCCGCATTTGTGTGTATCAGTTTAGACGTTGCAACGTAGGCTCTCAGCCTTTTTACACATAGCTCTCAGCTATCAAATCAGCTCCCAGCTGCTTGGCCATTTTACGGGTACCCAACCGTTTGCCCACAGGTGATACCAACGCTCTCAGCGCCAACGGGGGTGTTCACAGGCAGCCCGAGTCCCACTCAAGGGCTACCTTGAGTCCCACTCAAGGATTTCATAGCGTCCCACGCTTTAAAAACCGATGGTAGTGTCCCACACTACGTGCTCTCAGCACAAACGCATCCCATGCGCCACACGCGGATTCATCACACACACACAGAGTTCATATACACAGCCATACATGCATCTCATGCAATCGGCATCATACATCATCAGCATTCAAACAGCACATGCATCTCATGCAATCAATGCTGGACATTAACAGTACTCAACAACACATGCATCTCATACAGTCGGCGTTACACTTTCTCAGAACTTAATAGCATATGGATCTCATGTAATCATTGCTAGACATTAACAGCGTTCCACAACACATGCATCTCATGCAGTCGGCATTATACATCATCAGCATTCACAATACACGTATTTAACACATCAACAGGACCCAAACAGGATACATGCAATCGGCATTAAGCAATGTCAGGACTCAGACAACACATGCAATCGGTATGGTACATTATCAGATTCACTGAGTCATATTCTATCTCATGCAGTCAGCATTCTAAGCTTATAGCAACTTGCAGGTCATGTAAAATACACGGTAATCGTCAACATCACTGCAACACAACATGCAATCGGGTTTCATGGTAACAAGACTCCACAAAGCATGCATTTCTAAGGAAAATGCTAACATGCAACACTCATCTTTCACTCGTCATGCAACTAGGCTGTACACACTCGCATGCAACACAACACACCATCAGATCATGGATATAGCAAGCATCAGCACTCAGAACCTGTTCATAACCCATGCATTTAAGATAGAAGATACTCCCCCTACCTGGACTGGAGTTTTCAGTTGGTCAACACGACATTCAATTCCAGAGGAACACCGAATTACCCTTAACCTATCTGCATGCAAGAGCAGGGAGACCATTCTGGTTCCTGAGATGCCCAGCTCTCTGTTCATTCCCAGGAAGAGCCCTATCACAACGCTGTGAACACTCCTACCATCTTGAAGCTCCTCGCAGATCTCCGCTGAGGCTTGGCAGCTTCGAGCAAGAAGAGGAAGTCGACGAAGGAATGAAGGAACAAGGAAGGAGACAGGTTGCTTGCAAGAGGAAGGCACACCTGCACTCTCTCTGGTTCGTCGAGTGAAGAAGGAGGACCCCGATCCTCAGCCACCATTGTTGCGAGCTCGCAGGATCAGCGAGTAGAGAAGAAGAAGAGGAGAAGGAGAGTGAAGAGCGAAGAAGAGAAGAAGAGAAATCTGAAGGAGATGCATAACTTTAATGACCCAAGGCACATATACGTATAAGCATGCGCGTGCGCGAGGAAGATGAGAGTGGGGTGGGAAATCGTGGATTGCAGTCCCACTCACGGACTCACCAATCGCAAACAGCCACCCCTTACCAGTTAAACTTATTTAATTTGTCACTATTTCTCAAGTTAAATCGAATATAATTAACAATTGATTTTCTACTTCTGGAATTACTATTTTAGCAATTTAGATTCATTCGGTAAATAATTATTAAATCGGAATATTACAGAATCCATCACTGAAACTTCACTGGTGGAATCTCGCTTGATGGCTTTGTGGTTTAGCCTGAGCGAACTCCTTATTTTTGCATTCTGGACCAATTTCGCTCAAGCAAAACTACTTCACTTGAGCGACTTCTTCATCAACCTTCACTGGTCTAATTTCGCTGAGGCGAATATGTCCTTCACTCAGGCGAATGACGACTTGTAACTTGCATCTGTGGCTTGCTTTGTTCGCTCAAGCGAACCTTCAATTTGGCCTGGGCAACTTCATTCGCTCAAGCGAGATAACCTTCGCTTGAGCGACTTCTCATCAATTTTCTCTTAACTTGGTGGCTTTCTTTCTTTTCTTTTTCCCTTCTTCTTTCTTCTTCTTTGTTCCTGAAATTACATCAAACTTTGGGATTTGGTGACATGTTTTTAACCAATCAAACTTGCACAATGCTTTTATCCTAATTTATGTCCTATATGGCTTATAAAATGACAAACATTGCACATTATGTCCAACTTTTACTCCAATTTCATCACAAAATCTATATAAATTGGACACCTATCAACTTTGTTAGCGGATAGCCAGTCCATACCTAGAATAATGTCCAGGTCTTTCATAGGCAGACATACGAGGAATACAACAAATTTCCTACCCTCAAGAGTCATCTCAACGTCCTCACATCGAATCACCGATCTCAAACAAGTACCGGTCGGTGTAGTCACCATTATAGAACCTTTCATCATATACACAGGAACCCTCAAGCGCCTTACACAATCTTTAGAAATAAATGAGTGCGTAGCACTAGAATCAAAGATAACATTTACCGAAATACCAAGGATTTCATACTCACCAAGAACAAGATCTTCAACTTGACCGGCTTCTTTACCAGTAACAGCAAATACCCTACCAACAGCTTATGGTTGATTACCATCATTACGGTTACCATTCCTTCCACCATGGCCATTGCCTCGACCATTTCCATTTCTCCCACCATTATGGTTTCCACCACGGCCATCATTACGGCCACCGTTTTGACCATGGCCGTTTCCACAACCACGACCTCCAAATCCACCATGGCCTCCATGGTTACCATTAGGATTTATACGTACAAGAGCATTAACATTAGCATTCCTTGCATTGAATGGGCAATTAGGGCGAATATGCCCCAGTTGATTACATTGGTAGCACTCCACGTCATCTTGTGGATAATCCCTTCCCAAGTGATTAGCACCATGCTTGAAGCAAGTTAGGCCTTGGACATTCCCACGGCCTTGGTTACTACCACCACCACCTTTAGGGGCACCACGTCCTCTAGCATTTGAGGATCTACCATGAAAGAACTTGTTCCTCTTGAAGTGACCTTGCTTCTTGAAACCAGGAAATTAGCCCTTCAACTTAGGCTCATATTTACCATGACTTGAAGAAGCCACATCGTCCTCTTCATAAATTCGACACTTATTCACAAGCATCGGAAAGCTTCAATTTCTTGATGTCGGATAGCCCGCTTGATCTCCGGCCTCAACCCATTTTCAAACTTTACACAATTCGAAGCCTCGGTACCTCTTGTTGATAGGGTGGATAGAATGCATAAAGTTCTTCAAACTTGGAGGCATACTCCTCCACCGTCATACCACCTTGCTTAAGTTCCATAAACTCAAGCTCCTTCTTGCTTCTGTAGCTATCTGGGAAATACTTCTTCAAGAACTCCACCCTGAAGTTTTCCCAAACCAAGGGAATATCAGCAAATATCATGTATCCCTTAGTAAGACGCCACCAAGCTTCAGCTTCATCGCGGATCATAAAGACCGCATACTCCACCTTTTGGGCTTCAGAACACTCGAAGCTAGCATAGATCCTCTCCAAATCATTGATCCAAGCATATGCATCCTCAGGCTTATAACCTCTATGAAACTCTGAAGGTTTCCTCTTGAGAAATAGATCAAGACTTAGGAAGCCTTGCCCAACATTTAGTTATCCTTGTCTTTCCAAGAGAACAACAAATCGATTCAAGGCATTTGCCATAGCAGCAACCTCACGATTAAGTCTACCAGCCATATTTTAAGCCTATACATCAAAACATGGCTCACACATGAGTAAACTAGACCAAACAATAACCTTTCAACTTATAAATTCAAAGGTCTTAGCACTTATAAGTCTATCATGCAATATATCACATAACCATATTGATTTCAATACATGATCACAACATATTCATTATCAAAGGTAAATAGTGTAAGGACTCTTGGCCGGACTCAACAACTCTAGACAACAATGATATTTCAATGACAAACAGTCACAATTCAATCAAATAATCTATAAATCAATCAATCACAGCTCATATGATTCAATCATAAGCAGTAACTACATAAACAACATCAATCATAATCGTATCGAGAGCAACCAATGCTCTGATACCAGATTGTAAGACCCCAAAAAATAGGGGTAAATTTTTCACGGTTTAAGATCATTAACTAATCAAATAATTAGAGTGGTGAAGCTTTTAATTCAATACCCCGGATTTATGAAAAACCTCTCTCATATATGAAGATATGAGAGGGTAAATTAAAAAGGAGTTTTATGAGAAACTTCCATTTGAAGACAGAAGAAGAATTAATTAAATTTATGTTACATGATTGAATTTAAAGAGAAAGGATTTCATGAAGTCTAATGATTCATAACATGTTCAAAAATTACTTTTAAGATGATGCAAGAGAAAGTTTGATGCAAGAGAAATAAAATTATTTAAAACAAAATAGATGGGAGCATCAGAATACCACTCGCTCAAGCGAGAGCCACACTCGCTTGAGCGAGCTCACGTGGTAACGCTTGAGCAAAGCCAGGAAGAATGCTGAGCAAGGAAAAAGAATAAGCATCAGGGAGCCTCTCGCTTGAGCGAGACCCATCACGCTTGAGCGAGATTCAAGGACCACACTTAGGCAAGCAGCGAAACGCTTGAGCGGGAATGAAGATTAGCCTCAGGGGCCAATCTCGCTTGAGCGAATTCCACCTTGCTTGAGCAAGATTGCTCGAGTGGCATCAGGCACTCACTGCCCGATTTTCGCTTGCGTGAGGCAAGGCTCGCCTGGGCAAAAATCGTCTAGTATCCATTTTCCCTTCATCTTGCTTGAGCGATTCCTAAGCCATGACCATTTCTCCTGAGCAAAAATGGTCCAGTGTCCAACCTCTGCTTCCAGGAAAATCTTGCTTGGGCGAGAATGCCATTCGCTCGGGTGAGTTTTGGCCAGTGGCCAAACCACTGATACGAGAGGATCTCACTTGGGCGAGATTCTTACTCACTTGAACGAGTTCTGTAGGGAAACAAAAAACACAAGATTTTCCTGCAACCTAATATGCCAAAACTCATCACATCCTAAATCAATAAAATTCAACATAACATATTTATCATATTACATATTTATAACTTGTCTCAATTATTAATTCCCTTTGAATTCCATTCATACTTAAGTATCATATTAAATCAAGCACATCATCTCATGTAATCACTAAAACATAAATTTTCACATGCCTTCATTCATTCATGAAAATTCACCAAGATTTAGCAACATCAAACACAATAATTCATCATCTTACATCCTTTGGGTCATTAATGAAAATTGGCCCTACACACCAAGGTCCAATTTTCCTACATGACTCTCAAAATTTTCATCTACAATCTAGACAACAAAATAAGCATACATACACCCTACATGCTATACAAAAATCTAGATTTTTCCGGCCAAGGCGCTTCCTTTACATATATTTACCTCCCCCACAAAATGTACTCCAAAATATTCACTTTTCCCATAAGTGCCCTACATCACAAGTCTAAAAATTGGACAACATGGGAGAATGAGTCATACATTCCAAAAGAATGAATATGAATACCATGTGATTATGTACATATGCATCAAAACATGTATACTTTGCACACACATATCATTCACCATCTTATTCATCATCATAATACTATCACACATACATCACAAGTGACATTATAATTTAGACAAAGTATACAAGCATATACATAATCAAGTCCCTCAACAATTGGACTGTTACCCAACCCATCACTTTACTCAAATTATTATTTGGTATTCATATCTTTTATGTTGCCTTAGTATATTATCTCATCCTCATCACATCTATCATTATATCTCATCACCTTTGGCATACTTCCTTGCTATATGCAAATACCCTTAAGCTAATGCATATGCACAATAGGATATTTCAATAATTACATATCTGACTGTGGGAATATAAACACCGTATGAGGGTTTCAAGTATGATCATCTAACCATACCCCTACTGCAGTAGTAAAATATATACAATTATTCTTAAATTGCATGCATCTCACCAATTATTTTACTGGTACCAAACCGCATCGCCCATTTGCAACACCGGTCATTTTCGCCATGACCGCGGTAACAACATATTCGACATATGATGTTGCGGGCCAACCATGAGTTATATCATGGCAGCTGTGATCCCAAGGACCACCAGGGACACCTGCTCATCAAGAGCCACCCCCCACAAGGGTCAAACACATGTGGCTCCCCATAGCACAACATGGGCAGCTTCGTGACTTACACACCAAGTCACAGGGGAAATACACATTGCTCGTGCATAGAGCCGCCCTCCCACTAGGCCAACCGGGGGAATCCCCTAAAATTCTAAAACCGACAGCTATGCAGTATGCCATGGATGCAAATTCAAATCATATGCATTTCTCACTCTATGCATCTTATACATGCCACTCAATACACATCATCATCATCATCATCACCAACATCACCACAAGGCTTTTAGTGGATTTATTATTGTTGGTTATTCTTATTGTTAGGGAATCCCATCAGGGTTAGGCAATGGAAACACAAAGGATTCCCAAAAAGAATTGCAAACACAAATGTCTCAAGGCATTATGCAAAATTAAAATTTTTTTAATTAGGGTTTACCTCTTGTAGATGCAAAACGAGTTCATCAATCGAAGCAATTATAGCTTCACCCTTATGAGTCCACACGAGCACTCCCACCAAAAAAACAAGGTTTCGAATGCTAGTACGGAAATTTGATTATAGTCTAATTTCTGAGCAGCAGCCTATGAGCAACTCTTGCTCTATATATAGGCTTAGGTCTTGACCTGAGCTCTCATTAAACATTGGGCTCCTGACTTATTCTAAATAAGTTAGGCCCAAATAATTTTATTTTCAGTTCGACTAAAATAAAACTATCCTCTGGTAGGCTTACTCTATGTGTGTGACCTTATAGGTAAAATATTCAGTTATATTAATAATAAACTATTTTATTATTAATATAAAATAAGAGCGGTATCTAGCAATACATCATTATGTCCGAATATTATTTATCATCGACATGACCTATAAGTGATAATTATTTTATATATTTATTCCTTTTGTCACGATATCTAATTGGGCCCAAGGCATGGTCGTCGTCATCCTTGTATGGCCCAATTCATTTTACTTGATATCAGAGTAGACTTTACAGAATAAATATCTAATATTTATTTGTCCTAGCATGGCCATGCATTTTGTTAGTCTCACTCCATTAAGTGGCCCATAGATATCACTCCTGTCACACAGGAGAGACAAATTCTAACTACATCACTCACATCCCTCTGCATAATTTGTCTATTGCCTAATCACAATCTTTATGGTTATCTTATTACAGATAACGTTTGATTGTATTAAAACAATAAACTCCTTATGTAGGAATCATAGTGACTTCAAGTCGAAGGACTATATACCATTATCACATTGAGAACCGTTTATGACACTCATGTAACGATCCATGCAACATTCTCATGGTGGGTCTGTCCTGTACAACATTACTCTTAATGTGTACCCGTGTAAAGACTTGATATCATATATCCATGATTTGTGAGATCAAATCATCAGTACATTCACACACTAATCTTAATGTATTTACATGTCCCCATGTAAATACTTGATTACGGACGTTTTAGGAATAATTTTTATATGTAACATCCTAGGTTAATTTAATCATTTTTCGTAATAAATTTTTCACGTTTAATAAAAAGTTAGATCTTAATATAAAATAATATTTACTTCCCTTAATAAACAACTCACTCGGCCTTGATGTAAAATAATATTTACTTCTTTTAGTTACATTCCAAATAATAAAAACATACTCGGTATAAACAAAACCGATCGGAAACACATCCTTTAATAAAGTGCAGTTGAAAGCAGCAGGAGAAGAAGGAGAAGAAGAAGAGGAAGAAGACAAGGGGGTCATTCGCTTAAGCGAGCGCCGACTCGCTTGAGCGAATGCCACACGTTAAACCTGAGCGAGCAAGATGTACACGGGAGACTCAAGTCGGAGTTTCACTCTGCAAAAGGGTTTTACTCGAGAAACACTTAACTTTCATTCACTCGGGCATACCACGCTTGACTCATTCCTACGCTTCACTCAGAAAGGTCCGCTCGGTCACCGCTCTCTCTCGGGGATAACGTAACCTCCTTCACTCGGTAAGAGTTTCTTCGGGTATCCCCACTCAGAAAATACCCTATCCTTACTTCACTCGGGAGAAGCTCTCTCGGCCACAATTGTTTCGAAAACCTTTTCACCTTCGCTCGGAAGCACTCAAATTTTCACTCGGAAACATTCTACTTTTCATCACTCGGAACATTCTCCCGGCCAATCTCACTTGGGACATTCTAACCTTCCACCCAGGAGGGGGTCTCTTGGTTATTCTTCACTCGAAAAAGGAACGAGGAATTCCCAGAGATAAAACGGACATCAAACCGACTGGCCCTTGCTCGGACAGGAATTAATCCTCTCGGGCAAGATTCGGCCGGTAATCGGCTTTACTACAATAAACACATAAAAATTAATACCAATCATCTAACAACATAAATTCACATTCATTCCATTAACACATCAACTCACACTTAATTCCACACTCGGAAAACTCATTATATATATATATATATATGTATTACACCATTTATTCAAATTCACTCCTTGCTTGTGCAATGCACCGGCGACCACTCCCCGCCCTCAACAGTATACGGAGTATCTCATACACAATATGTAACTCAATATAACAAACATTACCATTCTCATGCCACATATACATATTTTCACATTTTTCATCATAAGTGGCCATTAACATTACTCGGGTGACCTGCTTGTCAAACCCGACTCGTTAACAACATCACTCGGGTGACCTCCTTGTCAAGCCCGACTCCATATAGCCACAAAACAACAATTGTCACAGTATTAAATATTTTAATTTCAATCGGTTCGAGCCACACACACACGATCAGAAACCGATCGGTGTCCATACATTTACATGCATTCATTCTTATTCATATACAATTCATTCGGCATTATCTCAATTATTACAACATTAAATACTTCTCATGTCACATGCACACAATCAGAAACTGACCGGTGTTCACATACATGTATACTCATACATTCACAGCTTCATCATAACGTCAACATCAGATATTTCCTTGTCATACACACACATTTATGCACATGTTCACATGGTTTTCATTCAGCATCACTCTTACTCGGTTCACAGTCATTACAATGACTCGGACAGTGTCCCATTCTAATTAATTATAACCCGAACACACCCTTACCTCGGTTCCAAGCTTCTATAATCTGCTCCTGGTGTCGGTTACGCCCTCTTAGCACAGCGTTCACAGCTTCTCCTCCGAACGCAGCACCAGCACCTTCACTGCTACCTATGGGTCAGAATACAAACCCGTTAGCTTCACACTCTCAGCTCTAAGAGCCTCCATCGAGCTCACACTCACCAGAGGAGTGGAGAACAGGCCCACACACAGCCATGCATGGCCACACGGTTACCCATGAAATGAAAGGGCAGGAAAATACAAATGCAGATGGGTTAGTGGACTCACCTTGAGAGCACAGTCACAGAAATGGGTTTATCACTCGGTTATGATGCAATCAAGGTCTCCCTTCGGAACATACAATTCGCAGCGTGAGGAAGGAGAAGAGGAAGAAGATGAAGGAGGAAGGAGAGGGAACCAGATAAAGGAGAAGACAGAGACAATGGCCTACGTGAATGCTGAATGAAAGAGAAAAGGGAAAGGAAACCTTTTATTTAAAGCCAGGGGCAACCGGTCACCTACCCAGCCGATCATTTCTCTATTCCTTTATGATTTCCTTAATGATTTTAATTAAACCTTTCTTCTTCTAATCACACCTTTTATAATTAAACAATAATTCATAAAAATATCAATTAAATTCCTAAAAACAATTTTTAACATTTTCCACTTCACCGAATTTTTCTATAAATATCTGGGATGTTACATCCACCCCCCAAAAAGGGATTTCATCCCTGAAATCAATGCACCGATTGAAAGAAATTGAGGTACACCCGCCTCATATTTGATTCAAATTTCCAATTCCAATTTCCCTAGTGTAGGTTACCCCTTTCAAATTTCTCCACTTCATTCTTACTGATGGCACCTCCTTGTTCCTTATCCGTGTGGTCTGGAATTCCTCAATACCGATTGACGTACTTCCATCGTCAGGTCCTTCAATTTAATAGAATCGCTCGGCACAATCATCGAATCACACGGAATATACACCCAGAGTTGTGACACGTGAATCACTGAATATTAATTAACGAACTGAGAAGATCCGGTCTGTAAGCAACATCACCGATCCAGTCGGTAAGCAACATTACCGATTAAGCTTGTGACTCTTCAATATCCGATCTACACCCTTGGTCGGTGAAACCTTCAAGAATACCCAGTCACCCGTCTGAACTCAAGTAGTCTATGCCAACTATCATAGTAACTTTTCAGTCGGTCTTGGGCCATCTCATTTTCTCTCGGATCAAGACAACCTCTTCATAGCCAAGAAGTGAACACTCTTAGTCAATCGATCTACAATCACCTAGATTGCATTACACCCGGATTGGTTACGAAGTAACCCGGACACAAAATCCATGGTATTACTCTCCCATTTCCAACTCGGAAAGTGTTGTACTCCACTCGGAGATATCCCACTCAGGAATTCACTATTCAGAAATCAGCTCTTCTTCACCCGAAAATACTTCTCTCAGTCATGATTCACTCGGAAATTCTCTACTCAGTGTACCTTAGCAGGAACTCAATTCATCAAATTTCCTTTTTAGGTCATCTCTTCTCCCTAAAATCTAATAGTAATTCATACCGACTGCCACATTACAATATTTACTTTGCTATTCTCATCATTCGTCGGTTACCAAATCTCAGTTCTATTTGTTCCTCATCTCTAATCATTCACCGACTCCAGAGATACAAATCTTATACTTCTCTAAATCCGATCATTCAAGATTGGCTAAAACACATTTGTCTCCTCGACTTCACACGACCTCAACCACTAGTGCAACTGCCTGAGTTGATCAGTCTCAAGAGTTCAACACTTTTTAGTTAATCCGAGTGAAAGTTGAGTATACGGTCCAACTATCCATATCACCGATCGGCATGCAAGTTGTTTAAATCATAATCCATTTACCCATGCCTATTGGCAACTTCACAATGAATTACTGTTAAAAGGAATGCACGGTTGCCAGCCATTATGATTCCCAGGTAACATTAATATCCGTGCAAAGTCCACACGACTAGGTAAAACTCTTCTTCATTCTTATTCGCTCAACCATTTTCTAATTACTTTGTCCCATGTTCTTCATGCTCCATGTATGACATAGGAATAAATCGGAATACCATCAATGAACGCCTTCATGAACCGACCCAAGTAATGCTGGAAGATATTGTTCATATAATTCATGAACACCGCCTGAACACTCGTCATACCAACGGCATTACCACATTTCCAAAGTGGCTATAACCAGTCCTGAACGCCGTTTCAGAGATATCGGAACCTTGATCCAATTTAATAGTATCCTGACTGCCAATTGATCCTAGAAAGACTGAGTCACACCATAATTGATCAACCAGATCATCAATCCTCGGTATTGGGTATTATTCCCTATGGTTAGCTTATCCAATCGGTGGCGATCAATGCATAACCATATACCACCATCACTCTTCTCGACTAGTAACATCGGGCACCCTTGTCGGAAGGATTTCCCTTCTATTCCGATAATCTAACATCACTTAATAGTCAGTTTATACCAAAATAACCTCTGACCCTCTCGAAGATAAGCACACCAGGGTTAAAATAATCCTTTTACTCTCATTCGATACGCTACCATCTATTACTCATTCAACACAACTCCCATCTTTATTCAGAACAACTCGATAGACTCAAACCATCACCATAAGTAGCTACAGTCTCACCTGCCCGACTTATGAATTGTTGCATCCGACATATGGGATGACGTCTCATTCCCATAGGGTTACAACAATTACATAGAGTCGCTGCAAAAGTGTGTGCCGCCACAGTACCTATGGTGTGTAGAGTCATACTGGAACAACATACCTTACACTCTTCTTGCTCACATCGACCATACTCACTCAACTAACACTCATCCATATGAGAATTAGTGGCAATCCTCTCAAGTCTAAAATCAACATATTTACAACAACACCGTCAATATGCATCATCTAGGGTACATCACGTAATAACAATCATTAAATATCAGTTAACACTACTGTAAAATGGTATAATAGCAATAGACTTCCGACCCTCACAGGGTATATACCTCGTCGTTATACGTAATCTAGTGTAAATCACATGATGATAATCATCGAACATCAGTCACCATCACCATAGAAAGGTATAATCAACAATTGGCTTCCAGCCTTCACCGAGTAAATATCTCTTCCTTAGATCTTATTCATCACAAAACCATGGCCCTGTCATCACTTTAGCACACTCGGCTACTCGACTGACAATCAGCTCATCTAGTAGAAATCCGACTAGAAGAGACAGAAACGTAGCGGAAGACTCACCGCCATGAATGAACCGATCCATTTCTTGAAACTGGATCCTCATACCTTCATGACCTTTTATCTTCCGACTGAAAGGTCCTTTCTAATTGTACTTCCTTGATCAGCATATCCTGGTCCACCAAACTCGGATAATTCTGAATCTCAATCGGCATAATCACACAGCGAATTCTAATTCACAATATGCTTCATACTTGGTATATTTACTACTCTCGGTTCCTCTCAGTGGGAAAGAGTGATAGAAGTCACGGCTCATCAAACTCAGTAGTGTGCTCGGCCATCGACACTCGGCCCTGTCCCAACCTTAATTTCCATTTTTCTTTCAAATTTTCTAACTATCCGAGAAGTACTTGACAAGAAACCACTCTCGGAAATTCACCCATGCTACCGACTCACTCGTCGTCTTCATCGGTACCTTAGTCCAAGACTACCATGCTCTAGCCTCTCCTTTATAAACTGAGGGAATTCCTTTTCAGAGATTCATCAAGAGTGGGACCTGATTCGGTCCTACTCATCAATTTAGAAAATTCTGAGAGGAAACTATCCCCTCTATCAGAACTAGTTTCCCAACCATAGAATAATTATATAATGAATAAACACTTCACCATTAACCAATACTCTACCAGGGAGTCGTATATTTACCTCACATAAAACACAATGCCATTGGAGTGCCAAGGGAGCGATGCCAAGCTGCACAAACAACCAGAAATACAATGCAATAAAATGCAAAACACAGTCACTCGGTTCGCCCATCCACTCGGCTCTAGAAAGAACCGCTCTGATACCAACTGTAACATCCTTGGTTAATTTAATCATTTTTCACAATAAAATTTTCACGTTTAATAAAAATTTAGATCTTAATATAAAATAATATTTACTTCCCTTAATAAACAACTCACTCGGCCTTGATGTAAAATAATATTTACTTCTTTTAGTTACATTCCAAATAATAAAATCATACTCAGTATAAACAAAACCGATCGGAAACACATCCTTTAATAAAGTGGAGTTGAAAGCAGCAGGAGAAGAAGGAGAAGAAGAAGAGGAAGAAGACAAGGGGGTCATTCGCTTAAGCGAGCGCCGACTCGCTTGGGCGAATGCCACACGTTAAACCTGAGCGAGCAAGATGCACACGGGAGACTCAAGTCAGAGTTTCACTCGGTAAAAGGGTTTCACTCGGGAAACACTTAACTTTCATTCACTCGGGCATACCACGCTTGACTCATTCCTACGCTTCACTCAGAAAGGTCCGCTCGGTCACCGCTCTCTCTCGGGGATAACGTAACCTCCTTTACTCGGTAAGAGTTTCTCCGGGTATCCCCACTCAGAAAATACCATATCCTTACTTCACTCGGGAAAAGCTCTCTCGGCCACAATTCATTCGAAAACCTTTTCACCTTTTCTCGGAAGCACTCAAATTTTCACTCGAAACATTCTCCCGGCCAATCTCACTCGGGACATTCTAACTGTAACATCCTGGTTTAGATTTAATTATCGATTAAGGTTAATTACAGGATTAGGATTATTGATTGAATAATAACAATAATAATGCCAGGAAATTATACATGTGCCCTTGGTGGTGTGAAAGGGGCTTCGGTCCTCTCTCTCCCTCATTAATCACGTTGATATGATTAGCATTAAATGAAGATGTGATTGTTGATTGAGAGGGGTGCTGGCATAGAACAGAGTAATAATGAAAGCTTTAGCTTCACGTTCTTCCACCCACTCTCTGCCTATTTCACTTTGGGATATGCTGAAAACACTCTTGGGTTCTCTCCAGGATTTCCCTCAAGACTCTTCTTCTTGCTGTTCTTCTCCTTCATCTTCTTCTTCTTCCACTCGAACGCTGAGTAGATCCACGAGTGGGAAGTGGGATCAGCGTGGTGGAGAGAACAGTGTGGTACTGTGTGTCTTAGAGGCTGGGGTCCTCCACTATTCTGCCAAACAATGATGGGTGTTTGGAAGCATGGAAGTCCTTCATTGTTGGTAAGGGCTGGGCTGTTCGAGTATGGGAACAGCTTTGGAATCCTTCACTGGACCGAGTGAGGACAGCGTGTGCCTTAGAGGCTTGAAACTCCCACTGTCCTTGTATGCTGAACGCTGAATGACAGAGCTGCTCAAGAGGAAACAACTGTTGGTTCTTCCAAGCTGAGAGTAGAGTGCTATGGTGGATGACTGAATCAAGTTGTTCTGTTGAGAACGAGTGACCAAGGAGCAATTGGTCGGTGCTGTAAGCTCGAAGAGCTTCTGGAATCTTCATTCCAGGTAGGGGGCTGATTTACATCTCAAATGTATGGTTTATGGACGGGTTCCGGGTGAAAATTACTTCACTGTGTTGTGTTGCATTTGTAATGTGTTGATTGTTGTTTGTCAATTGAGTGATAGCCCGGATGTGTGTTGATGATGAATCATGTGGTGCATGTAGATTTCTGTCCATGAGATGTATGCAGAGTGAATGCATGTGCATGTTATTATGATTGCTGAGTGCATTATGCTGAGGGACAGTTGATAAATATTCATTTGTTGTTTTATATTAAAATGCATGTCAATGCCGAGTGTATGAGTTGGGTATACTGATCCCCGTGTGTGATTTGTGTTTAAATGCATGAAATCCTTGTCATTGTACATGCAAATGCCGAGTGCATAAGATGGGGATTGTTGTGATGATTCCCGTTTGGGATTTTATGTTAAAAAGCATGTGATGCATATGATGAATGTGTGGATTGCCGAGTGTATGCAATACCGTGCTGAATTCCTTATGATTTTATAATGAATATGAGAATATAATAAAAGACCTTGGGTTGGACTCAAGGTAGTGCCGAGTGCACTAGCATTGGATGCTTGATGAATAAACCGTATGTATCTGATTCGCCATTGGAAATGTCGAGTACATATAGCGTTGGACGCTTAATACAGAATCGGCAATCAGATGAATATGTGTCAAATATAACAAAAGACCTTGGGTTGGACTCAAGGCAATGCCGAGTGCATTAGCATTGGACGCTTGATGAAAGACCTTGGGTTGGACTCAAGGCAAGCTTACCGAGTTGGACTCGGGGCTGCCCGTAACACTTTCGTTGTCGCTTGGAGTGACTGTGTTACATGTGAGGGCAAACGGTTTAGTACCAGTAAAATGGCCAGATCAGCTTGGAGCTGAGAAAAGGCTTGGAGCCTATGTTGCAACAATAAAAATGAATAATTAATAATCGGATCCTACTGAAATGATGTGTACACACTTATAATTGTTATTGACCTTAATGTGATTTGTATGTATATGTGGATATGTTATTGAGAATAACATCATTGATATGGTTTGGAGTTGATGTGACGGAATATCCGAGTGAATGGGTCCGCTTTAGCGAATGAGGATTCGCTCCGGCGAGAACGAGGCTCGCCCAAGCGCTGTATTCCATTGGGCTGTACGACCGAAGCTGGGTCTTGTTAGCATGTGGCATCTAGACCGGGTCTCCCCTTTCTCTGGTCGGCTTTCACTTGCCGACTGCCTTGTGATCGGTTTTCTACCTTCTGTAACATCCCAGATTTTTAATTAATTATAAATTCCAGATTAAGGTGATGGTTTTGTTATTTTAATGGTGGATTAAGGTTAATTGCCAATTAGGCAAATTATTGAGTGATAATAATAACTTAAATAATAATAATAGTAATGCCTTGGTGGCATTAGAGAGAGTTTCGGTTCTCTCTCTCCTTTCCCTTCCTTCCCGCATGGTCCCCACGTTGATGGCTTAGTTGGATGGGAGTAATCATTGCTGAGAGAGTTTGCATTAAATGCTGATGGACATGCATTAATGAGGATGTGATGGAGCTGAGTGGGACGCTGATGGGGCTGTATGGTGATATAGCTTCACTTCCACGTTTTCCCTTCACACATTATTCATTTCCTTGTTGGTGCATGTTGTGATGAGAGAAGTGCTCTTCCTTCTCTCTAGAGCTTTCTGGACTCTTTCTCTTCCGCGTTGCTGTTTCTTCTCCATCGTCCTCTCCTTCATCCTCTTCTTCCACTCACGCATGGTGTAGAACCGAGTAGAACTACGTGGTGATGAGGAACAACATGGTGTTGTGTGTTTTGGAGGTTGGTTCCTCCTTTGCTTCCCTGGTGCTTCCTCTTCGTCTTCCTCTTTTTCTCCTTCATATGATGGGCTTGGTTGGAAGCTGTAACAGCGTGTGGGTGCCTCGTTGTGGAAGTGGTCCACTGAGTGAGGCAGTGCTGTTGCGAAGAAGAAGGCCTGGATATGTGCATGGAAAGCTTGGTTGTCTTCCACTGTTGGTGAAGACCCATGATTGGGAATCCTCCTTTGGACTGTGTGTGGAATGGTGTTGTGCCTTGGGGGCTTTGATGCTCGAGTGGAATTTGGGTGTTGATGGCTCTTCTCACTGCTGGAATACCAAGCAGAAGCTGCTGTGGCTGGGCCGAGTGGCCGTGTGACTCCTGGAAGCTTCATCCAAGTCAGGGGATCTATTGCATCTTAAGTGCATAGTTTATGGACGGGTTTTCCGGGTGAAACTCTTGTATCGTGATGTGTGGTATTCAATATGTGTTTGTTTGATTGATTTCCGAGTGAGTAGTAGCCCGGATATGCATGATGAATATCTATTGCTTGGTGTTGTTGAATTCTGTCCATATATGTGTTGATGTTTATGGTGATGACTATGTTAAGATGCTTGAGATGTATGTCATGATAATGCTGAGTGCATTGTGTGATTTTTTACTGGTCCCTATGTGAGTAATGCTATGATTGTATGCATAAGATGCTTGATATTCATGTATATACGTATGCTGAATGCATGTATGGGGAATGTTATGATGAATGTCGAGTAGGCTTATAGACGAAAGCATGAAATGCTTACTGTAAAGGATAAATCCGAGTGAATAGAGGATAATCCGAGTGAATGGCATAATGATTGCCGAGTGAATGGCATAGTAATTGCCGAGCGAATGGCATAGTGATTGCCGAGTGAATGGCATAGTGATTGCCGAGTGAATGGCATAGTATTTGCCGAGTGAATGGCATAGTGATTGCCGAGTGAATGGCATAGTGATTGCCGAGTGAATGGCATAGTGATTGCCGAGTGGATGGCATAGGATTGCCGAGTGGATGTGGTATAAGCCGAGTCATCTGATTGTTGTTAAATTACCGAGTGCACATGATGTTGAACACAGATTTCTGAGTGGGCAATCGAATGAATATGAGTTGAATTTATATGCATACGTGTTATTGAGTTATAGAATATGAACACCTTGCGGGGTGCCACAAGGGTATAATCCCGAGTGAAGAGGACGGGGTCCTAATGTTGAATGTGATGAAAGACCTCGAGTTAGACTTGGGGCAGTGCCTGGGGCACTAAGCGTGAAATGAGACGCTTGATGAAATGCCGAGTGCATTGGCGTGGGACGCCGAGTGAATGAAACCGTATGCATCCGATTCGCCACTGGAATGCGTTGGACTTCTATTACCGATCGGTAATCAGATGATGAAACATATGATGAATATGATTAAGTCCTGGAGCTGGGCTCAGGCAGACTCCGTGAGCATGGCTCGGAGTGTGAATATTGTTTGATATAGAGCTGGAATAAATATGAGGTGAAATCCGATTGGATGAGTAGCTGTTTGTAAGACGTTAGGCTTTATAGCCGAGTGAAATGGGTAAGAACCCGATTGGAGATGTTTGTGTTTGTTCATATTTAAATGGTAGTGTGTATATTTGATTGATTGACGATATATATTTGTATGTTGTGGATTCAGAGATTAATCCGAGTCAGTAACTGTCATTTAATATGTAAAGCTCACCCCTACACCATTTTTCAGTGTATGCAGGTCGGTTTGGATGATGTGATGGTCTTAAACCCGAGTGTTGGGTGTTTACAATAAGGCTGTGTATATAATTTTATGTTCCGAGTACATTTAATGTACTAAAGCCTTGGCTGGCTCATATTAACGTTGTATAATGAATACACTTTATATATATATTGAAGTTGGGTTATTGGAAATCCGAGTGCATGTCTATATATATATAGGCTACATTGAAATCATGTACTTGTATCGGATAACGGGTTTTGTTGAATGAATAATGACAAGATGATTGAATAACCCGAGTGCATGTTAATATACATATATATATATACTTCGAGTGATGGTATTATATGCATACCGGCTGATTGTGTTGGTGAAGGAAAGTATAAAGATAATAAGTATCCGAGTGTATGCGTATGTGTATATACATATATGTTATGTTGATAACATGGTTGTGATTCGGCGAAAGTGTATTGCTGTAGCGGTAGTCGGACTTGGAATTAGAGAATATATCTATATAAGTGATTTATGTTGATTTGATGCTTCCTACTGACTAGGAAATGATGTTGTATGAATGATTAGTGTGTAAGCTTGAATGATTTCCGAGTGGAAACTGGAGGTGAACCCCGAGTGGGAAATAACTTGAATATTCCGAGTGGAATCGAATGAATCTCTTCCGAGGAAAGATTTGTTGTAATGACTTAGATTGAATATATTCTAAGTGTATGAATTATAAATGTATTCCGAGTGAATATGGGAACCTATTCTGAGTGAATAGGGTAATGTGTATTCCAAGTGTTTAAGTATGGAATGAGTCTGAGTGGGACTTGACTTAGTGGTTTCCCTGAGTGGTTAAGTATTTCATATGTCCGAGTGAATTACTTGGGTAATTCCTCTAAGTGTTGAGGAGTTTGGATCATTCCGAGCGGAATTGATTTTGTAGGCTATTTCTGAGTAATTAATGGTTAAGGGATTATCTGAGTCAGAATAGGCATGAATGCCGAGTGTGTGGCCGAATGAGTATTAGTCGGTAATGATACTAGATACCAAGTGGAATACCACTCTGATGATGAGTTGGTTCATGAATGATTAGACCGAGTGATTTATGGCCGAGAGGAAGCCTATGTATTCTTTGAGTGATAGAGTTCAAATACACCGAGTGCTAAACGGTTGGTGATTACCGAGTGACTCGGGGTTGAACTATACCGAGTGGCGTTTGGTTGGGTAATAACCCGAGTGAGGGGTTTTATGGAATCCGAGTGGGATACCCCTCATTCCCGAGTGGATTCTATATGTGACCCTTGTGGATAAAATAGAAGACTAAGTATAATACGATGGAGCAATCCCGAGTGAATGGAACTCTGAATACCCTTATTTCCCGAGTGGATCATTATGTTGACTTATGGATAGAATTGAGAGATTAAGTTATGGGTTGCCGAGTGAGGCAATTGTTGGGGTAGTTCCCGAGTGATTGGAAATCCCTTATACCGAGTGGACTAAGTCATTACCGAATGAATGGTTATCTCGAATACCGAGTGATGGGAATGCCGAGTGTGGCTTCTCGCTTCAGCGAATGAAGGCTTCGCTCCAGCGAGTGTGTGTTGTTGGAAGGCTTGGGGTCGGTTTCGCTTAAGCGAATGGTGGTTCGCCCGAGCGAGTTGCGCAGTCTCGCTCTAGCGGAGTCGGATCTCGCTTGAGCGAGTGGGCGCTGTATTGTGGGCTTCGCTCAGGCGCTGTTGTTCTTCCGCTGACTGCCTTTCTTGGTCGGCTTTTCATTGCCTTTGCCTTTCTTTCTTTTTTTTTATTTAATTAGACCTGGCTCTCATATCTTCATATATGGGAGTGGCTTCTAATTATTGATCCAGGTATTTTTCTAATAAATGGCCCGGTCCTTCATGATTAATTTGGGAAAAATTTTCCCCTGTCCTAGGTTTAACTCTATTGAAATTTAGGGCGTTACATTTTGGTATCAGAGCAGACCGAAAGGTCCATGGCCAAGGTTTGCTTACTGAGTTTAAGCGGTTATGTGCTGTATGACCGATGGTCATCATTTCTTGTGGTGTTTCTCAGCCTGAGTTGGCCGAGAGAGGATGTAATGGTAATGTTGAGTCGGTTATGAGGAATTTAAATTGGGTGATTGCTTGTGCAATTTATGATGGGTGAATTATATTCTTGGCACGTGAACCCCTATATGGCACTTGATGTAGATTGTATGAGTGCAAACTCCTAAGTTGGAGGATTTTAATATGAGATAGGTGATTGAATATAAAACCTGATGCATGATTGGTTGGGATTTTTGTCTCGGTTTTAATGTGTCAAAACCGAGTGAAGGATTAATTGATGATAGACCACTAGTGTGGTGACCCAGCTGAGTGGACATGATCAAGTAGGATCGGATATTAGTGAGATGGATACCTGAGAGATTGGAAAACTGGGTGAGAATTGATATGGTCGGGTACCTGTTTGGTTTGGGTACTGTCTCGGTTTTGTAGTTGAAAACCGAGTGAATTGTTGATTAGGTTGTTACCCGGTGTTGTATATTTGAGTGAATGTAATGCAGTATTGGCTTAAGGCTAAGTTATAATCAGTAAATGAATGATGGCATTGAGGATTATTAGGCTGATTGGCCAAAGATTTATGATAAATAAGATTAAAGAAGAGATATTTGCTTGGTCTGAACAGAAAACCGATTGTAGATATGCCATTTTATGGTGAGTGTGATAGATATTTGATGATTATTATCATATGATTCACACTAGAATAGGTATATGGGCTGCACATATGCCCTAAATGAGTCAGAAATCCATTGGTAATATGCATTTTACTGTGGGAATGATTAATGTTTGCTGACTCTTGGCATGAGATGCATCACTGTTGGTGCCTAATGATGGTATTGATTTGGATGTATTACTTATAAAATGGTAAGAATTGCCATCAATTTTCATGTAGATTGGCATTATCGGAGTGATTTTGGGTCGGTATGAGTGAAATAAGATGTGAGGATGCTGTTCCGAAAGGCTCTCCATGCCATAGGTATTGTGGCAGTGTGCGTTTTTGCTGTGACTCTATGCAACTGTTATGACCCTATAGGAATGAGGCATCATCCTATAAGTTGGATGCAGCAGTTCATAGGTCAGCAAGTGAGACTGTAGCTGCTTATGGAGATGGCTTGAGTCTATTGGACTGCTCCGAGCAAGGTGAGGATTTGAATCTGAATGGATGAGTGTGTGGTTGAGTATTAAAATGATGGACAAATGAAGGAAAGAGTTGCTGGGTGAAGTGAAATTGTGGATGCCGAGTGGGTGATTTCCGAGCCAATTGGTGACACTTCCAAGTGGAAGGTGTTAAGAGTGGGCTATCCCAGAATTTCTTGGGGTGTGGTCAGTAACCACTTGTGAGGGGAGTTGTGCCGATTGGAATTTGACTGATCGGTGAATGCTTGAAAAGCATTGATATGTAATCAATGTGTGGTAGGTAGTGATATGCTGAGTGATTATTGTGACCGGTTCATGTTGAATTTCGGGGATGAAATTCCTTAAAGGTGGGGAGAGTGTAACATCCCAGATTTTTAATTAATTATAAATTCCAGATTAAGGTGATGGTTTTGTTAATTTAATGGTGGATTAAGGTTAATTGCCAATTAGGCAAATTATTGAGTGATAATAATAACTTAAATAATAATAATAGTAATGCCTTGGTGGCATTAGAGAGAGTTTTGGTTCTCTCTCTCCTTTCCCTTCCTTCCCGCGTGGTCTCCACGTTGATGGCTTAGTTGGATGGGAGTAATCATTGCTGAGAGAGTTTGCATTAAATGCTGATGGACATGCATTAATGAGGATGTGATGGAGCTGAGTGGGACGCTGATGGGGCTGTATGGTGATATAGCTTCACTTCCACGTTTTCCCTTCACACATTATTCATTTCCTTGTTGGTGCATGTTCTGATGAGAGAAGTGCTCTTCCTTCTCTCTAGAGCTTCCTGGACTCTTTCTCTTCCGCGTTGCTGTTTCTTCTCCATCGTCCTCTCCTTCATCCTCTTCTTCCACTCACGCATGGTGTAGAACCGAGTGGAAGTACGTGGTGATGAGGAACAACATGGTGTTGTGTGTTTTAGAGGTTGGTTCCTCCTTTGTTTCCCTGGTGCTTCCTCTTCGTCTTCCTCTTTTTCTCCTTCATATGATGGGCTTGGTTGGAAGCTGTAACAGCGTGTGGGTGCCTCGTTGTGGAAGTGGTCCACTGAGTGAGGCAGTGCTATTGCGAAGAAGAAGGCCTGGATGTGTGCATGGAAAGCTTGGTTGTCTTCCACTGTTGGTGAAGACACATGATTGGGAATCCTCCACTGGACTGTGTGTGGAGTGGTGTTGTGCCTTGGGGGCTTTGATGCTCGAGTGGAATTTGGGTGTTGATGGCTCTTCTCACTGCTGGAATGCCAAGCAGAAGCTGCTGTGGCTGGGCCGAGTGGCTGTGTGACTCCTGGAAGCTTCATCCAGGTAAAGGGAGCTATTGCATCTTAAGTGCATAGTTTATGGACGCGTTTTCCGGGTGAAACTCTTGTATCGTGATGTGTGGTATTCAATATGTGTTTGTTTGATTGATTTCTGAGTGAGTAGTAGCCCGGATATGCATGATGAATATCTATTGCTTGGTGTTATTGAATTCTGTCCATATATGTGTTGATATTTATGGTGATGACTATGTTAAGATGCTTGAGATGTATGTCATGATAATGCTGAGTGCATTGTGTGATTTGTTACTGGTCCCTATGTGAGTAATGGTATGATTGTATGCATGAGATGCTTGATATTGATGTATATGCGTATGCTGAATGCATGTATGGGGACTGTTATGATGAATGCCGAGTAGGCTTATAGACGAAAGCATGAAATGCTTACTGTAAAGGATAAATCCGAGTGAATAGAGGATAATCCGAGTGAATGGCATAGTGATTGCCGAGTGAATGCCATAGTAATTGCCGAGCAAATGGCATAGTGATTGCCGAGTGAATGGCATAATGATTGCCGAGTGAATGGCATAGTAATTGCCGAGCGAATGGCATAGTGATTACCGAGTGAATGGCATAGTGATTGCCGAGTGAATGGCATAGTGATTGCCGAGTGGATGGCATAGGATTGTCGAGTGGATGTCGTATAAGCCGAGTCATCTGATTGTTGTTGAATTGCCGAGTGCACATGATGTTGAACGCAGATTTCCGAGTGGGCAATCGAATGAATATGAGTTGAATTTATATGCATACGTGTTATTGAGTTATTGAATATGAACACCTTGCGGGGTGCCACAAGGGTATAATCCTGAGTGAAGAGGACGGGGTCCTAATGTTGAATGTGATGAAAGACCTCGAGTTGGACTTGGGGTAGTGCCTGGGGCACTAAGCGTGAAATGAGACGCTTGATAAAATGCCGAGTGCATTGGCGTGGGACACCGAGTGAATGAAACCCTATGCATCTGATTGGCCACTGGAATGCGTTGGACTTCTATTACCGATCGGCAATCAGATGATGAAACATATGATGAATATGATTAAGTCCTGGAGCTGGGCTCAGGCAGACTCCGTGAGCGTGGCTCAGAGTGTGAATATTGTTTGATATAGAGCTGGAATAAATATGAGGTGAAATCCGATTGGATGAGTAGCTGTTTGTAAGAGGTTAGGCTTTATAGCTGAGTGAAATGGGTAAGTACCCGATTAGAGATGTTTGTGTTTGTTCATATTTAAATGGCAGTGTGTATATTTGATTGATTGACGATATATATTTGTATGTTATGGATTCAGAGATTAATCTGAGTTAGTAACTATCATTTAATATGTAAAGCTCACCCCTACACCATTTTTCAGTGTATGCAGGTCGGTTTGGATGATGTGATGGTCTTAAACCCGAGTGTTGGGTGTTTACAATAAGGCTGTGTATATAATTTTATGTTCCGAGTACATTTAATGTACTAAAGCCTTGGCTGGCTCATATTAACGTTGTATAATGAATACACTTTATATATATATTGAAGTTGGGTTATTGGAAATCCGAGTGCATGTCTGTATATATATAGGCTACATTGAAATCATGTACTTGTATCGGATAACGGGTTTTGTTGAATGAATAATGACAAGATGATTGAATAACCCGAGTGCATGTTAATATATATATATATATATATATATATATATACTTCGAGTAATGGTATTATATGCATACTGGCTGATTGTGTTGGTGAAGGAAAGTATAAAGATAATAAGTATCCGAGTGTATGCGTATGTGTATATACATATATGTTATGTTGATAACATGGTTGTGATTCGGCGGAAGTGTATTGCTGTAGCGGTAGTCGGACTTGGAATTAGAGAATATATCTATATAAGTGATTTATGTTGATTTGATGCTTCCTACTGACTAGGAAATGATGTTGTATGAATGATTAGTGTGTAAGCTTGAATGATTTCCGAGTGGAAACTGGAGGTGAACCCCGAGTGGGAAATAACTTGAATATTCTGAGTGGAACCGAATGAATCTCTTCCGAGGAAAGATCTATTGTAATGACTTAGATTGAATATATTCTAAGTGTATGAATTATAAATGTATTCCGAGTGAATATGGGAACCTATTCCGAGTGAATAGGGTAATGTGTATTCCGAGTATTTAAGTATGGAATGAGTCCGAGTGGGACTTGACTTAGTGGTTTCCCTGAGTGGTTATGTATTTCATATGTCCGAGTGAATTACTTGGGTAATTTCTCTAAGTGTTGAGGAGTTTGGATCATTCCGAGCGGAATTGATTTTGTAGGCTATTTCTGAGTAATTAATGGTTAAGGGATTATCCGAGTCAGAATAGGCATGAATGCCGAGTGTGTGGCCGAATGAGTATTGGTCGGTAATGATACTAGATACCGAGTGGAATACCACTCTGATGATGAGTTGGTTCATGAATGATTAGACCGAGTGATTTATGGCCGAGAGGAAGCCTATGTATTCTTTGAGTGATAGAGTTCAAATACACCGAGTGCTAAACGGTTGGTGATTACCGAGTGACTCGGGGTTGAACTATACCGAGTGGCGTTTGGTTGGGTAATAACCCGAGTGAGGGGTTTTATGGAATCCGAGTGGGATACCCCTCATTCCCGAGTGGATTCTATATGTGACCCTTGTGGATAAAATAGAAGACTAAGTATAATACGATGGAGCAATCCCGAGTGAATGGAACTCTGAATACCCTTATTTCCTGAGTGGATCATTATGTTGACTTGTGGATAAAATTGAGAGATTAAGTTATGGGTTGCCGAGTGAGGCAATTGTTGGGGTAGTTCCCGAGTGATTGGAAATCCCTTATACCGAGTGGACTAAATCATTACCGAATGAATGGTTGTCTCGAATACCGAGTGATGGGAATGCCGAGTGTGGCTTCTCGCTTCAGCGAATGAAGGCTTCGCTCCAGCGAGTGTGTGTTGTTGGAAGGCTTGGGGTCGGTTTTGCTTAAGCGAATGGTGGTTCGCCCAATCGAGTTGCGCGGTCTCGCTCAAGCAGAGTCAGATCTCGCTTGAGCGAGTGGGCGCTGTATTATGGGCTTCGCTCAGGCGCTGTTGTTCTTCCGCTGACTGCCTTTCTTGGTCGGCTTTTCATTGCCTTTGCCTTTCTTTCTTTTTTTTTATTTAATTGGACCTGGCTCTCATATCTTCATATATGGGAGTGGCTTCTAATTATTGATCCAGGTATTTTTCTAATAAATGGCCCGGTCCTTCATGATTAATTTGGGAAAAATTTTCCCCTGTCCCGGGATTAACTCTATTGAAATTTAGGCCGTTACACCTTCCCTTACCTTCATTCTATTTTATTTACCCGACTCCTATTCTAAGCTGATTTATGGACGTTTGGAACGTTCTAAACTTTGGAAAAATTTTTCCTGCTCTTAGTTTTGTTCTTTAATTAAGTCGGGTTGTTTCATTTTGGTATCAGAGCGGACTTAAAAGGTCCAAGGCCAAGGTATGCTTACTCTGAGTGGGCAGTTGTGTGCAATGTGACCGGTTGTCATCATTGCTTGTGGTATTCTATTAGATTTGATGCATGTTTAACTATGAATTATGTGATTACATGTCTATGTGTTTTGTTGAGGACAGTAGTGAAAGGTACTACTGTTGTGATGTTGGTTGGGGGTAGAGAGTTGTTACTACCCTGGTTCGGTTATTCATGAAATGCTTAGAGGTTATTCTAAGCCCGGGTGGATTAGAAAGAGATAAAGCAAGGGGTGTTGAGACCTTCTTACGTATTGGAAACAGATTGGTTGGTTCGGTCTCTAGTATAAGCCATGCTAGTGGCTCATAGCCGAGGAATGTTTGTTGAACGGTGTAGAACTTACATATTTGAGTTAAGTGAATAATAATGAAGGAATTCCCTAGTGTGGTGTGTACGAATTCAACTGATCGGTTATGCCATTTGTAAAGGATGAGTTTTATATCCTTTGGCACGAGCAGCACATATGATATATGATGTAAGTGGTTTGTTGCAGTTTCCTAGGTTGGAAATCTGGGTATGTGATAGATGGTTAGATGTGAAATTGAATACATGATAGATTGCGGTACTGTCTCGGTCTTTGGTATGTGAAAACTGAGTGAATGATGGGTTAGATGCTAGACCACTAGGTGTGGTGAGCTGGTTGATTGAGTATGATCATGTATGATTGGACGTTGTGGGAAATTGATGTGATTGGATACCTGAGGATTTGGGTTAGACTCGGTCTTGTAGTTGAAAACTGAGCGAATAGTTGATTGAATTATGACCCATAAGGTGTAGTAACCCCGATTGCATTTAGTATGATCTTATACCATCAGACCTTGTGGAATTAGACTCGATGGTGGTCTAGGCTCGGTGATAATTGGATGTTGTGGGAGTGTCCCATGGTGGGTACTAGGTGACCCCCTGGAATTTTGAGTCAGATAATCTGATTGACCTTATGGATACTTGAGCCGAGTAAGGTAATTGTGTAATAAAAAGTTGAGGCTTAAATTGTCATAAGATGAAATGCGAATAATAAATGTGACACCGGATAGATAGTGAATGGTAAGGTTGAAATCCGAGTACGCTTGGAGTTGAGTATGATGATTATAGGAATAATATGATGATGATTGTACGTTCACTGGTGGATTGTGCGTATGATGGGTGGAAAGGTTTACTGATGCAGAAACCTGCTGCAAGATTGAAATTATATTATGACCCGGAATTGTATATCTAGGTGGGATTAGTGAATCATCTAGACTTAAATTGAGTTATGGCCGGTGATGAGTGATAAAATAAGGGATTATTAGGCTGTTGAGCCATGGTTTTGTGATGAATAAGATTTAAAGAAGAGATATTACTCGGTGAGGGCTGGAAGCCGATTGTTATTATGCCATTTTATGGTGATGGTAACTGATACTCGATGATTATCATCGTGTGATTTACACTGGATTATGTGTAATTACGAGGTAGATACCTGTGTGGGTCGGAAATCTATTGCTAATATACCATTTTACAGTGGTGGTAATTGATATGTCATGATTGTTGATACGTGATGTACCTTGGATGGTGCATTGTGATGATGTTGATGTAAATATGTTGCTTATGGATTTGTGAATTGCCACTAATTTTCATATGGGCAGTATTAGTTAAGTGGGTATGGTTGATGTAAGCAATAAGTGCACAAGGTATCCTGTTCCGAGACGACTCTACATACCATAGGCATTGTGGCAGTGTACACTTTTGCGGTGACTCTATGTAATTGTTGTAACCCTATAGGAATGAGACGTCATCCTATAAGTTGGATGCAGTAATTCATAAGTCGGGCAGGTGAGACTGTAGCTACTTATGGTGATGGTTTCAGTCTATCGGGCTGTTCTAAATGATGATGAGAATTGTGTTGAGTGGATTGTAAGTGGTAGTGTATCAAAATGGGGATAGGAGGTTTGTTTAGACTTGATGTGCTTACCTCTGAGAGGATTAGAGGTTATCTTTAGTGTAAATTGGCTATTGACCAATAAAGTAATGATTGATTATGGAAATAGAAGTGTGATCCAGTCTGTCACTGAAATTGGAGGTTTTATGGGTTTAGCCGAGTAATACTGTGGATTCAGTGAAGGAATCATGGCCTTGAGCTGAGAAGAGTGATAAGGTGAGAATTCGCTCGGGAAAGATTAGTATAATTTTGGATGTGAGAAATTAGGGATAATTCCGAGTAAGATCTTTCTGGGAGAAAGAGCTACTGAGTGAAGTTATGATGTTCCGAGTGAAACATCGTTATGGGAGTCATTACTAAGTTAAGGAACTGTGTCCGAATGATACTTTTGTATAAGGCGAAATCCGAGTGAAATATCTGAGTCGTGTGACTTTTGGGTGAAGTGTCTCGGAGTGTGACATTTCCGAGTGGAATGGTACCAAGTGGACGGTTCCAAGTGAAAAGGGTGTTAAGCGATAAATTTCTAAGTCTGTATGGTGCCCCTGATTAATCTTTTCCAAAGGAAAGTATTTCTGGGCGGAAAGTAGAACTCTGGAAAAGTAAGTTGCCGAGTGAATGGCTTCTGAGGGGAGATGATAACCGAGCGGAGAATTTCTTTGAAATCGTACTCAGGTCAGTGTTTGGAACTGCTGGGTTTGAACTCAGGTTCGTCTTTGAAGTGGACTTAGATTCTGATTGAATTGCTGTAATGGAAAGATTTCTGGGTAAGAATTGCCCTTAAACCCCGAATGATATTCTTGAGTGAGAAGCTCTGAGTGACATTCTCAAGGAGCGGACATGGAATTAGCTGAAGGTATGGATAGGGATCTGAGATTTCAGGACCGAGTGTGGTGCCTGTACGAGGTAAATCCAGGCAAACTGTGCTAATTGAAACTGGAGCTCTTTTGAGTATTCGGATCGGTATTGCCAAGGTATAACACGGTTTGAAGGAGGAATTTTAATGGTCGGATGTTGAAGAGCCGAGGGTTTAATCCGAAATATATCGGACAATAGGGTATATTGGGGAGAGTCGGTAGTGTTATTTACCGACTGGATCTTCCTAGCTGGTTAATTAGCATCCATAATATGTCTTATGTGACATAACTTTGAGCTTATACTCGGTGTGGGTACATAATTGTGCCGAGTAACTCCTTTGAATTTGAGTAGCTGACGGTGGAAGTACACCGATTGGCGTTGAGAATATAAGGCCGAACGGCCATGGGACTAGGAAGTGCCATTGCGTATGGTGAGCTGGCAGAGTTGAATGGGGTAACTTGTACGTTGGAAATTGAACCCCAAATGGGTTAAATCCTATGAAGGGTTGGAGCGGTCGGTAAACCGCTTGAGAAGCCAAGCTAAGCCAGTTGGAATTATGAAGCAGTAGGTGAATGCTAGAAAAATCAAAGATGAGCAATTGTTCTAGAGGGGCATGACAGCGATATTTCGAGCTGTTATTGAGGCAAATATATGGTTGAATTTCGAGGAGGAAATTCTTTGAAAGAGGGGAGAATTGTAACATCCTGGTTTAGATTTAATTACCGATTAAGGTTAATTACAGGATTAAGATTATTGATTGAATAATAACAATAATAATGCCAGGAAATTACACATGTGCCCTTGGTTGTGTGAAAGGGGCTTCAGTCCTCTCTCTCCCTCATTAATCACGTTGATGTGATTAGCATTAAATGAAGATGTGATTGTTGATTGAGAGGGGTGCTGGCACAGAACAGAGTAATGATGAAAGCTTTAGCTTCACGTTCTTCCACCCACTCTCTACCCGTTTCACTTTGGGATATGCTGAAAACACTCTTGGGTTCTCTCCAGGATTTCCCTCGAGACTCTTCTTCTTCTTGTTGTTGTTCTTCTTCTTCATCATCTTCTTCTTCTTCCACTCGAACGCTGAGTAGAACCATGAGTGGGAAGTGGGATCAGCGTGGTGGAGAGAACAGTGTGGTGTTGTAGGTCTTGGAGGCTGGGGTCCTCCACTGTTCTGCCAAACAACGATGGGTGTTTGGAAGCATGGAAGTCCTTCATTGTTGGTAAGGGCTGGGCTGTTCGAGTGTGGGAACAGCTTTGGAATCCTTCACTGGACCGAGTGAGGACAGTGTGTGCCTTGGAGGCTTGAAACTCCCACTGTCCTTGTATGCTGAACGTTGAGTGACAGAGCTGCTCGAGAGGAAAGAGTTGTTGGTTCTTCCAAGCTAAGAGCAGAGTGCTATGGTGGATGACTGAATCAAGTTGTTCTGTTGAGAACGAGTGACCAAGGAGCAATTGGTCGGTGCTGTAAAGCTCGAGGAGCTTCTGGAATCTTCATTCCAGGTAGGGGGGCTGATTTACATCTCAAATGTATGGTTTATGGACGGGTTCCGGGTAAAAATTACTTCAATGTGTTGTGTTGCATTTGTAATGTGTTGATTGTTGTTTGTCGATTGAGTGATGGCCCGGACGTGTGTTGATGATGAATCATATGGTGCATGTAGATTTCCGTCCATGAGATGTATGCAGAATGAATGCATGTGCATGTTATTATGATTGCCGAGTGCATTATGCTGAGAGACAGTTGATAAATATTTATTTGTTGTTTTATATTAAAATGCATGTTGATGCCGAGTGTATGAGTTGGGTATACTGATCCCCGTGTGTGATTTGTGTTTAAATGCATGAAATCCTTGTCATTGTACATGCAAATGCCGAGTGCATAAGATGGGGACTGTTGTGATGATTCCCGTTTGGGATTTTATGTTTAAAAGCATGTGATGCATATGATGAAAGTGTGGATTGCCGAGTGTATGCAATACCGTGCTGAATTCCTTGTGATTTTATGATGAATATGAGAATATAATAAAAGACCTTGGGTTGGACTCAAGGCAGTGCCGAGTGCACTAGCGTTGGACGCTTGATGAATAACCCATATGCATCTGATTCGCCATTGGAAATGCCGAGTGCATATAGCATTGGACGCTTAATACAGAATCGGCAATCAGATGATTATGTGTCAAATATAACAAAAGACCTTGGGTTGGACTCAAGGCAATGCCGAGTGCATTAGCGTTGGACGCTTGATGAAAGACCTTGGGTTGGACTCAAGGCAAGCCTACCGAGTTGGACTCGGGGCTGCCCGTAACGCTTCCGTTGTCGCTTGGAGTGACTGTGTTACATGTGAGGGCAAACGGTTTGGTACCAGTAAAACGGCCGGATCAGCTTAGAGCTAAGAAAAGGCTTGGAGCCTATGTTGCAACAATAAAAATGAATAATTAATAATCGGATCCGACTGAAATGATGTGTGCACACTTATAATTGTTATTGAGCTTAATGTGATTTGCATGTATATGTGGATATGTTATTGAGAATATCATCATTGATATGGTTTGGAATTGATGTGATGGAATATCCGAGTGAATGGGTCCGCTTCAGTGAATGAGGATTCGCTCCGGCGAGAATGGGGCTCGCTCAAGCGCTGTATTCCGCTGGGCTGTACGACCAAAGCTGGGTCTTGTCAGCATGTGGCATTCAGACCCGGTCTCCCATTTCTCAGGTCGGCTTTCACTTGCCGACTACCTTGTGATTGGTTTTCTGCCTTCCCTTACCTTCATTTTATTTTATTTACCTGACTCCTATTCTAAGCTGATTTGTGGACGTTTGGAACGTTCTAAACTTTGGAAAAAATTTTCCTGCTCTCGGTTTTGTTCTTTAATTAAGTCGGGTTGTTTCACTAACCTTCCACCTAGGAGGGGGTCTCTCGGTTATACTTCACTCGAAAAAGGAACGCGGAATTCCCAGAGATAAAACAGACATCAAACAGACTGGCCCTTGCTCGGACAGAATAAATCCTCTCGGGCAAGATTCGCCAGGTAATCGGCTTTGCTACAACAAACACATGAAAATTAATACCAATCATCTAACAACATAAATTCACATTCATTCCATTAACACATCAACTCATACTTAGTTCCACACTCGAAAAACTCATGATATATATATATATATATATATATATATTACACCATTTATTCAAATTCACTCGACCTTGGCATCGACCTCCCGCTTGGCGCGACTCCCGGGCTCCGACCTCCTCCCTATCACTGGTTACTAAATTGAAAACAACAGCAAGGGTGAGTGTTTAGCATTATAATTAATCTAGAACGGAATAAAATATGAGTATAAACTCTATCCGATTCTTTATGTTCAGATTGTACATTACACTCGGCCTTTTAACTCACACTCGACACTTTACTCACATTCGGCAATATATCCATTAACACTCGGCTTTATAGTAATTCATACTCAGCAGTGTAACAGTTCTCCTTCGACAATCTTAACAAGTAACATTCAGCAAGTAATTTCCACTCAGCAAATATAACAATTTTCCACTCAGCAAATATGTCAATTTTCCACTCGGCAAATATAACAATTTTCCACTCGGCAAATATATCAATTTTCCACTCGGCAAAGATATGAAATTACACTCAGTAATTACCTCAAATTGTTCAGCAATGATTTAAACTTTCATTCAGCAATTATAACTAATTTAACACTCAGTAATCATGACAATTCATGCTCAGCAATTATAATAATTCAAACTCGGCGAATACAGCCAATCGCTCGGTAAATACAGCCAATCACTCGGTAAATAAATCACAACTAACAATTCATCAATTATCACAACTGACTCTCAGATAAAATTTGACGCCTAGTATCCGGATACTAAAAGGATCGACCTTCAGCTGGGAGTCTGACTTGACATCCCGTGAACCCGACTTGGTTCACCGAGCCCGACTTGGCTCCCCCTCAACCACTGGGTCAAAGACCTCTGGGTAGCTTAACTGGGTCCGACTTGACCACTGAAGCCCAAAAATAGGGTAATTCATACCGTTGGTCGTCCTCCACCACATAATCACGTATCATAATCATACAATCCGTTTACTAGAAGCCTATCAGGAGCCGCTCCTTACTCGTGCAACGCACCGGCGACCACTCCCCGCCCTCAACAGTATACGGAGTATCTCATACACAATATGTTACTCAATATAACAAACATTACCATTCTCATGCCACATATACATATTTTCACATTTTTCATCATAAGTGGCCATTAACATTACTCGGGTGACCTGCTTGTCAAACCCGACTCGTTAACAACATCACTCGGGTGACCTCCTTGTCAAGCCCGACTCCATATAGCCACAAAACAACAATTGTCACAGTATTAAATATTTTAATTTCAATCAGTTCAAGCTACACACACACGATCGGAAACCGATCGGTGTGCATACATTTACATGCATTCATTCACATTCATATACAATTCATTCAGCATTATCTCAATTATTACAACATTAAATACTTCTCAAGTCACATGCACATAATCAGAAACTGACCGGTGTTCACATACATGCATACTCATACATTCACAGCTTCATCACAACGTCAACATCAAATATTTCCTTGTCACACACACACATTCATACACATGTTCACACGGTTTTCATCCAGCATCACTCTCACTCGGTTCAAAGTCATTACAATGACTCAGACAGTGTCCCATTCTAATTAATTATAACTCGAACACCCCCTTACCTCAGTTCCAAGCTTCTATAATTTGCTCCTGGTGTCGGTTACGCCCTCTTAGCACAGGGTTCACAGCTTCTCCTCTAAACGCAGTACCAGCACCTTCACTGCTACCTATGGGTTGGAATACAAACCCGTTAGCTTCACACTCTCAGCTCTAAGAGCCTCCATCGAGCTCACACTCACCAGAGGAGTGGAGAACAGGCCCACACACAGCCATGGATGGCCACACGGTTACCCATGAAACAAAAGGGCAGGAAAATACAAATGCAGATGGGTTAGCGGACTCACCTTGAGACCACAGTCACAGAAATGGGTTTATCACTCGGTTGTGATGCAATCAGGGTCTCCCTTCGGAACATACAATTCGTAGCGTGAGGAAGGAGAAGAGGAAGAAGACGAAGGAGGAAGGAGAGGGAACCAGATGAAGGAGAAGAGAGAGACAGTAGCCCACGTGAATGCTGAATGAAAGAGAAAAGGGAAAAGAAACCTTTTATTTAAAGCCAGGGGCAACCGGTCACCTACCCAGCCATTCATTTCTTCATTCCTTTATGATTTCCTTAATGATTTTAATTAAACCTCTCTTCTTCTAATCACACCTTTTATAATTAACTAATAATTCATAAAAATATCAATTAAATTCCTAAAAACAATTTTTAACATTTTCTACTTCACTGAATTTTTCTATAAATATCCCGGATGTTACATTATATGATCTATTATTCCAGGATAAATAGCATTAAAATTAGTCTAAAACTGAAAATACTAATTTTATTGATAAGTTAAAATTGATACATTAATAGCTCGTAGTGCATACACCAACACTTATTAGTTTAAACTTTTGTGTGGCATTTTCGATAGTTCTCATTCATATCATTCAATTCCATCATCAATACAATGACCTCAATTATTCACCATCAACCACATAGTGTCAAACAATTCACGCCACCATATAACACACCATGATTATTCTAAATGCATCAAAGCATGTTGCCAAAATATATCATCAACATCATGGGCAACATTACAATTCTATGTAACACTCCAAGCAAGGCAAACATGCATGTCAACACATATGGCAATCAAATACCATTCAATTTCATGTATTTAGAACATAAGACTCCTCTCCTACCTCAAGAGAAGAATTCTAATTGATACGACGCGCTCGCCTCGTCGTTCGGAATGAGTCCTACATTACTATACATATAAAACCCCAATCAATCAACTATTCAAAACACGAATTCAATTCTGAGTGACCATTATTACATCTATAATTCATAACATGTATAGAACATGTTATAAACATCATTTTCATTACTTGTTAGGCTTCGGGAATTCCTTCCCATCAAGCCACATTCATTAAATTCAAGGGCTATCAACAATAATAGCCCAACATTCACACAATTTCATTTATCAACACCTACACCCATCAATGACATGTATTCCTTCTTAAAAACACACTCTTGAACCAACATTATTCATTTTCCCTAATTTCTCATAGTTAGGGTTTTCACCAAACCCAACCACCATCATAAATAACCATCAATCTTTCATCTCCTACCAACATAAATGTATCTACCACATTTATCCCCCATTAAAACCTCATATTTATGGCACCCACCTAGGGCTCATGCATTAAATACCCCTAATAAATACTCATTCACATGCATGGCTCCCCCAAAGCATAATAACATATACCCATGGCCAAAAACTTCAAAAAATGGTGAGTATACTTACCTCACACCCAAAAATGAAATAGGTCCAAGAAGGGGGGATACTACACGAAAATGAAGAAGAAGAGGAAGAAGATTTTAGCCCCAATGGCCTCCTTCCAAACTCCAATGAAAAGAAAATGGGAGATGAAGAAAAGGGCACCACCTTTGCCAAGGGTTTTGGGAGAAAGGAAGATATGAGATGAAGAAGAAATGGAGAGAAGAAGAAGCAACGTGTGTTTGCCAATGGAGTCCAGCAAATTAATGTGAAAATGAAGAGAGGAATTGGGCTTTTGTGTTTTATTTTAACCCTCTCATTAAAGATTCATCGTTTTAAGACAAACAGGACCTCTATTTGGGTTCAATACTTAATCTGAAAATTATTCTGAATACATATTCAGACTCCCAATATTGTCCTTAACAGCCCTGACCATTATCATCCCAAACGGAGATACTTGGTCCGACACCTATATTTTAATCGGGTTAGTTTTCAGCTTACTCGGTCCCAATAAATTTTCAATGGTCCCCAAAAATATTAATTTAATCATTTCTAATATTTTGGGACATCAATCAATTTACAGGTAATTATTCAATATTAATTTCCTTAATTTAATCCTTTACTTCAAAATTTTGGGATGCTACAATAATTATTATTAATAAATTAAGTATCTCATGTGACTTAATCTGAAATATTTATTTAAGAACTTGAACTAATATGATCTATGTGGATTGGACTGAACCTATGCAAGGACTTAAACTATTACGGACTGAACTGAACCTATGCAAGGACTTGGACTATTATGACCTATATGGACTGAACTAGACCTATGCAAGGACTGGACTATCTTGGACTTACATAGACCTGTATGAGGAATTGACTATAGGATTCAAAACAAACTTTATTAATTTAAATAACCATTAAATTTTGAATTATGATATTTATAACTGATGTTTAATTATTTGATTTGATTATGATTGCTAATATTTATTTGTGATTGATGATGTTTGATTATGATTGACAACATTTGATTATGATTGATAATCTTGTAATGTGGAGTTTGAGCATATAGCAAGCATGACAGAAAGCTAAAACTCAGTAAGAATTTACTTATCTCCTACTTCTTTATTTACTTATTCATCTTTATTCAAATTATTTTTAAGAAATTTCTTAGTTTTCAATGAAACTACATAAGTTTTTAGATATCTCTTTTTATCTTTAAAAATATATATATATATATATATATATATTTACTAAAATTAAGATTTTTAGTTAGTATATCAGAAAGAAAAAGAAAGAGAAATTATTTTTTACTGATATTTTAATATATATATATATATATATTATTTTCAAAATGTATAAAAATATTATACAAAATTTTCAACTATTAAGGTTTTAAAGATTGATAACTCTGAATTTGAGTTTTTAATAATTGATTTTGAATTGACCTATAAACTTTCTAAAGAAGGTTGTGAAATATATTTAAGGCTTTGAAACTCAAATTATAAGGAGATTTGATTTGTGATTTAAAAAGGAACTGTATTAAAATTCTATATGTGTTATTGAACTTATTTGAGAATTTGAAACAGTACAGTTTTTTGGGGTGGCTATGTCGTGATTCATAGGCCTCGATAATATAGTTGAGTTTCTAAAAGCCTTAACCAACTAAATACACGAGTAGTTCATGCATCATGAATCATCAAAGAGAAACAAAATGTTATTGTCTGGGGACAGATTATAGAAACCGAGGATACATTAGGGGAGGCTTAATTGTGAGCCTTGGGATGAGAGGGTGTGAAAGGGTACTTTAGGGGACCTAGGGTAGCTCCCTAGTGTTAGGTACTTTCATAATAAAAACCTTCTCAATCTGACTAGTCTCTAAGTATTTCCATGCCAGTTGAGCTGCTCATGTTGTTATTATCTGGAATTATGGAACAATGTAAACTTCTGGTTAGCCCAGCAAATTAAAATTTAAGGGCCCACATATATAAGTAAGTTATGATGAAGATATGGCATATCATTCATACATTCATAATTGATTGTGTATGTGATTGTGATTGATATTATTATACTAGTTTGTGAAAACCCTTTATTGCTTATGTCCCATTTGGGAATATTATATTCTGTTTCTCACTCCTTTCTCTGTGTTTTTGTTTCATATGTTTTAAATTGATGGTTCGTACAGAGGGAAGGATCGAAGAATCTCGACAATAAATATAGTACGTTCTAGAAAGGGAGCTAGGTATAAATACCGTGGTCCAATGAATAAATATGTCATTAAGTAACTGCTCTTGGGCCATGGAGTTTCCTCTCTTTCTAATAATGTTTAATATTTATTTTCTTTGGATGAATGTAAAACTACTTTATAAATTATAATGATATTTGTGAGGTATTTCATAAATATTGTATGTAATTTTACTTTGATAGTTTCTTTTAGTGATTATAATTTTAGTAAAAAAAATTTACGAATTTTTTTTAGAAATTATTGAAATGTAACAGAGGGTGTTACAAAATGGTATCAGAGCAGTTAATCCCATAGGCCTGGGGAAAGGTCTATCGTGCTTTGTCTGTAAACTCTGTGTAGATGATAGAAAATAGAATATCTGACTTGGTAGTAACTGTGATTGATATGACAAGTCTCAGTTACTATGAAACAGGAAAAGAATGGTCGGAAACGATCTTGCTGGAGTTGTAGAACGCTTAATTAATGCAATGAGAGCACGCGAAGGTCAAGGTAATAATGTCTTGAGAAGATTAGACCTGTTCGAAAAACGTAATCCACCTCGTTTCAAGGGAGGATACAACCCTGATGGAGCACAAATCTAGATCCGAGAGATAGAGAAAATCTTTCGAGCATTGTAATGTACTGAGATTGATAAAGTAGTCTTTGCTACTTATGTCTTATCTGAGGATGCCGAACATTGGTGGGATAGCATGCGTAGACAATTCGAAGTTAACCACATTGAAATCACCTGGAATTATTTCAAGGATATGTTCCTGGAAAAATACTTTCCAGCTGATGTTAAGGAGAAAAGACAATTCAAATTTCTGTCGCTGACCCAAGGAAATATGACCATAGGGGAGTACGCATCCAGGTTTGAAGAGCTATCTCATTTTTATTCTCATTATAATGATGCTACTAATGAAGGTGATCGGTGCGCAAAGTTTATAAATAGATTGCGGCCAGAAATCAAAAAAGCTATATGAATGCAGGAAATCCATGAATTTTCTGTATTGGTAAATCGCTGTAGGATCTTCGAAGAGGATCACAAGGACAGAATGACCAAAAGTCGTAATTTCATTCACAAGGAAGAGTTGATTTGAACGGGAAACATGAATTGAAGTTGAGATTGAGAATAACAAGAAAGACCATACTATAATTGGTTTCCTTTTGGTTCTAAGCACACATTCAATTTCATGCTTTTTGACTCTCTATTTCAGGCTATAATATAATTATATAATCATACAGAAAAGTCTTTCATACAACAAGCTTTTTAACTCTGTTTTCAAGTTGGTTTACATATTTTGCAACAATCGGATAAGGATCATTTTCTTAAAGCCAAACCTCTCTACATGTCTGTAAATATATGCATTTCACAAATTCAACTCATCAAACCTCTCTATGGTGGTGGTTGAACATATATTGCAATTTGTCATGGAGACTAATAAATTAATAATATCAACATACTAAGTTTAGACAACATTATCTATATATAAAGTTAAATAGGCAGGGAAAAGTATCACTTAAATATAAGTTACAATTCGGTTTATATCCATAATCATGATTCAGTAATTACTATTTGCTTAATGTTGTTATAGCCATGCATGGTCCGAAAACATGACATTATGGGTAGGGTCATCATAAGTTTCTACATTAGGATTATGAAATTATAACTATGCTTATTGTGAAGTTTTTAATACTATTTCCACTTTAATTTTTTTAAGACTAAAATTTGATTTTAAACTTTCATTTTATTTTTTAGTTTATTACATTTATAATTGATAAAAGTTGGATATTTTACAACTCTAGAGTTATATTTCTAAATTTTCTTGATTTTGTATTTGCAAAATCATCTAAGGATGGGAAAACTTTATGCCCTTACACCAAATGTGTCAATTACAAGTGACGCTCTCGGGTGGATATGTATGAGTATATTATCAACCATGGGTTTTTAAAAGGATATACTAATTGGTTCATGATGAGCAAGTTCATTCTTCTACTACTTCTATGAATACATACCAAGAAGAAGGGGAGTTTGATCATAATGTGTATACATTAATCCATGATGCTTTTGGAATGCACACATGTGTAAATATGAATGATGAGAGTTTAAAATCATTCATAAATGAGCACAACGTTCAACAATTAGAAGGGGGTAATAGTTCAGGTAAGTTTTATGAGTTGCTAAACGAGGCGGAACAAGAACTTTATCCTGGTTGTAAGAAGTTTACAAAATTATCCTTCATCATACACTTGTACCACTTAAAGTGTTTAAATGGATGGACCAACAAAAGCGTTACAATGTTGTTAGAGTTTTTAAGAGATACATTATCAGAAGAAAATAAAATACCCAAATCATTTTATGACACAAAGAAGATTATTTCAGGATTAGGTTTAGGGTATGAAAAAATTCAAGCTTGTCTCGGTGGTTGTGTATTGTTTTGGAAGGATTTGGCTAATGCTGAAATTTGCCCAAAATGTGAACGCTCAAAGACAGAAAATCAACTCTAATGACGTTGATGGTAGAAAAAAGACACCGGTAAAGATTCTTCGTTGGTTTCCTCTTAAACCTAGACTACAAAGGCTTTTCTTGTCATCAAAACTAGCTTCTTCTATGATATGGCATGAAGATGGTCAAACCAGGGATGGACTTTTAAGACATCTAGCTAATTCTCTTGCTTAGAAGGATTTTGATAGTTGATATCCTAATTTTTCTTATGACCCTCGTAATGTTCGACTAGGTTTGGCTTCTGATGGCTTTAATCCTTTCAAAGCTATGACAATTTCTCATAGCACTTGGCCTGTAATCTTGATTCCATATAATCTTTCTCCTTAGATATGTATAAAGCAACCTTGTCTGATACGTTACTTATTTCTAGTCCAAATGGTCCAAGTGATAAAATTGATGTGTATAAGCAGCCTCTTGTGGAAGGATTAAAAGAATTATAGGAAATTGGGATAAGAACTTTTGATGCGTGTAAGAAAAAGTCCTTCCAAATATGTGCTACGATAATGTGGACCATTAATATGGAAAAGAAGAATTTAGACCTCCACGCATAGTACCTGATGGAAGATCTAGGTTGAGACAATTGGAAGATATTGAAATTGTGAGAAAATCTCCTTGGAAAAAGAAAAGTATTTTCTTCATATTGTCTTATTGGCAATATAATGTTCTTCGTCACAATCTTGATGTGATGCTTATTGAAAAAAATGTTTGTGACAACATAATTGGAACATTGTTTTATTTAGAAGGAAAATCAAAAGATAGTGATAAGGCATGCTATGACCTTGTAGACATGAACATAAGAAGTCAACTATATCCAAAGGTGATTCCAACTAAAGGTAAAAAGTATCTTCCTAGAGATTGCTATCAATAGATATCAAAGGAAAAGGAAATGTTTTAGAAGTTCTCAAAGCAATAAAAAGCTCTAGATGAGTATTCATCAACAACAGCATGTTTTGGTAAACAAGTGCAGAATTTTGGAGGAAGACCAATTGGCCAGAGTGGTTGAAAGAACAACTGATAAGGGTCTGAAAACCCAATCTGGGAATTCAAGAAGCAGGGCCAGAGGGGTCCAAACCCCTATTAAAGAGGATTCTTTTCTTCTAGTGGTCGTGGTGGTGGCTAAGGTTTTGTTGAATGCTTTCATTGTGGTGGTAACCACCTGGAAATGAATTATTTTTAGATACCAGAGGTTGTATGTAATCCTTATGGCCAATGCTTATCAGTCATCATGGTATCGTTGTTGGCTGTGGTGGTAATGGAAACCATGGTGAACGAGCTAGAAGGGGTCGTGGATTTCAATCTACTAGGAGGAGTGATGATCAGGCTGGGGGTAGCCAGCAACCAACTGCTCCCAGACGTGTGTTTGCCATTTTTAGTATTAATGTTGACCAGACAAATGGTTTAGTGCGGAGTAAGTGTTTACTTAGTGGTTTTACCATTGGCATTATTTTTGATTCTGGTGCTACACATTCCTTTACATTTGATGATTGTGTTAAGTGTTTAAGGTTACCTGTGTCTGAT
The DNA here is from genome assembly GCA_037962975.1 of Clitoria ternatea. NCBI lineage: Eukaryota > Viridiplantae > Streptophyta > Magnoliopsida > Fabales > Fabaceae > Clitoria > Clitoria ternatea. Next base: position 95,809,207 of record CM075670.1, on the reverse strand, counting down.
ATGGACCGTACTTTAGTTATCTCTACTCCAACTGGTCTCAGTCTGCGGATCGCCACTATTTATAGAGATGTATGTTTCATCTTGGATAACAGAAAATTCATGACCGAAGTGATTTATTTTTTGCCAACTATGTAATGATCGACTATTATCAAAAGAAAGTTAATTTTCTAGCGAATCTCATTCATAATTTTTTGTAAGTGGTATTTCTCAACTGTTCATGATCCTTGTGATATCTGAGAGCAAGAGTTCCTCCGATATTCATGCACTCCTTATTGTGTGTGAATTTTGAGATATGTTTTATGTTTGAAAATTATCTCAGGTAACAAAAGCTCGTATGTCAAAGTTTTGATAATGACAAAGCAACCATTTGAAGAATCATGACAAGGAAAATGAATTTCATGAAGTGTCAAACTGCTAGAATAATGAGAATAAACCATTGGGAAGATCAAAATAAAGAAGAGTAAAGAGCTTATAAATCAAATCAAGAATCAGACCTGAATTTGACATAGCCTAATCGATTACACCACTGTCACAATCGATTACCTTGACTCTGGAAGGAACATAATCGATTACAGCAAATAAACTAATCGATTATGATGCTACATAGCAAGAATTAAAAGTATCAGGTATAATTTATAATCGATAACAAGGCTAGGATAATCGATTACCATGATTCTGTTTGTCACTTAATCGATTAAAACAAAGAGAATAATCGATTACACTATTGCAATAAAAGGGATAATGTATCAGGTATTTTGCCTAATCGATTACAAGGCATGACTAATCGATTATAGAGGTTCTGTTTGATTTATAATCGATTATATGAGTTACATAATCGATTACAGTGCTGCGTACAGGAATTAAATGCATCAGGTATAATGCATAATCGATTACAAGGGTATGATAATCGATTACATTGACTCTGTTTGATCAATAAATGATTACAAGAAAAGACATAATCAATTACACAGCTACTGGACACTAAATTTAGTGTAATACAGTGAAGCATAATTGATTACAGCTCGAGGAGTAATCGATTACCTAAGTGCCAGAATGTGGGGACATGTTTTTAAAGTGCAAATCTAGTTCATTTCTCCGTTTCCCACTGTAACATCCCAGTTTTGAAATTAAATGCTGAATGAAGAATAAACCATTAAGATTTGATTTCAACTAAGAAATAACTGTTAATTTCATTTAACTACTTAGGATTAAGCCATTAAAATATTAAAAATGGTGGTGGTCAGGGGATGGGGTGGAGTGCACGTGACTGCTGGACACGCACTCTCCCATCCCACTCTTCTTTTACTGTGCGCATGCACATATATATATATATATATATATATAAAACGTGAGCCTTGGGGAGAAACGCACTTACTCTTTCTTCAGACTCCCTTCTCCGTCACTTCATTCTCTACTTCCTCTCTTCGTCTCCATCTTTCTTCTTCTTCTATCTTACTCTTCGCTTCTGGAGGTCTTGGTTCCAGTACTAGAGAACGGACCACACTTCATCCCAGAATCAGGCGCAGGATACGACAAGCCAAGGAAGACCGGACGAACCAGGAGAAGGACATCGGACCCAACAACAAGAACGAAAAAGGTTTCTGAGGATTCTTCTAAAGGTAGGGGGCGCTTGCATGTCGAATGCATGGTCTAAGAACGGTACCGGATGAACGTATTGCTGAGTGCGGCTGTGTGTGTGTGCATGTATTTATAATCATTAGAACTGATGCTGTGCATATGTGCATGTATTCATAATTACTAAAACTGATGCATGATTTGAGATTCTGATAGTGATCTTCGTGGCGATGGTGTAGCCTGTTTGTGGATGATAATGATGGATGATATGCATGGATCTATTTTGTTGTCACTATGAAAAGTATGTATGTGCATGTTCTTAATTGGATTGCTCAATGTTGTTAGTCTGATGACCGATTGTAACATGCGCTGGTGTGACTGATCGAATGATTACGAGTAGTGGGGGATATCCGTTCTTACTTAATGACTACGGTAAGGTGTTCATGGCGCGATGATGTGTAATAATGAATGTGTTAGTTGCATGAGTAAGAGTGGGGTGACCCATAGAAGGTCAAGAACCCCAAGGGAAACGACTTCCAGTTACCGACCCTGGCTAGATCCCAATAGAGCTCGTGGTAGCCGTTGGAGCTAGAGAAGAGAGTCTCGAGACGCCGTGGGGAGGCCGGTGCCACCTGGTAAGAGCTGAGGGACGAGGGGCCAGAAGAAAAGGGGACCGTAACTGAGAGTCATTACCCGAGTCGGATCCGCAGACATGCATATAGAAATAAGGCTGATTGTGGTAATGTATAAATCTATGTATGTGCATGTGTATGATTTTGAATGCATGAATATATATTTAGATGTGGAATAAACTCTGTGAATTATGTGTGTGTCATGAATGTTGTTTGAACTGTATGAACTTGGTTACTTGAGAAGGGTTGAATGATAGCAGGAGCGTGTACTGACGCTGATACCGAGTCTGTGAGTATCATTTTACATGTAAAAGCTCACCCCTGCAGTGGCCATTTTCAGTGAATGTCTCTCGTGAGGAGGATCAAAAGCAGAGCTGGAATGCTGGGCGGAGTGCTGATGCATTTGGAAGGTTTAATTAAGGCGCTGTTAGACTAAGCCCCAACTGGTTCATACCGGATGTTAATGTTCTGTGATGAATAGAACTTTATGAACAAGAAGAAGTCCGATTTTGCATTGTAAATATTAATATACACTCTTATGTACATATGGATGTATGGTTTTGTGTGTGTGATGCTATGTGCTGCCTTGTTTTATAATTGTGCTTTAATAGATACGCAGGGACAGTATGATTGAGTAGGCTATAGCCAAGTCAGAGTTAATTGAGAATTGTCTTAGGAAAACTTATGTCGGATACGTTGGGCGGAGTCGTACCCCGCCTGAAGTATGGGAGCAATCCGCCCAAGCGAGAGGACTCGCGTTGGAGCGATGTAGTTGTTAGAGTGGGACACCGTCCAATTATCCTTCCTATCCGTTGTGATACTAACGCAATCCGGACCCCGGTGTTGAACCCCGGATTTGGGCGTTATGGCTAAGTCCGCCCAGGCGTTGTCATAATTAGTTGAGTTGGGCGGAATAGGTTCAGACTCTTCCTTCTTCCATAACCTACTAACGTATATGTACCCTGTAACTTCTCGTTTTTCTGAGTGAAATGCGAGTGTGAGGATTTACTTAGTGAACCCTCGTCCATACCCGATGGAGGAAATTACCTTGTAGTTGTGTTAAAGAGGCGTTATGTAGATTTCGTTTAGGCGGCGTCATACCTCGCCCAAGTAACTAGGACAGTCCGCCCAAGATGAATATACCCCGCCTAGCCAAGTAGGATGATTATAACTCCGCCTTTCCACCGAATGCTACGCGTGTGAATATATTAACATATTTCCCTTATCTCTTTCCTCCCGTTGAGTGACCAGTGTTACCCGAAGGGAAGCCTCCTTGCGAAATCTCCTCTATCCGCTGCTGCATTACCATACTCCGCCTGGACGGTGTCAGACCCCGTCTAAGCGAACAAACGGTGTTGTGTAATCCGCCCTAGAGCTGGTGTGTTACGATAAACCCATTGAGCCGGCCCCCAGTTTTAGTTTCCCTGTAGGTTGCTATGTGCGTGTGAATGCTTTTCGTTCTTCCTTTGCCTGCTTCCTCATATGTCGAATAATACGGGACTGTTTTGTGAAAAATTTTCTCATATTTTTAGAATTTTTTAGCAAGAAATAATTAGGGTGTTACATTTTGGTATCAGAGCGGACCAAAAAGTCCAAGGCCAAAGTATGCTTACCAAGTGTAAGCGGTGGTGTGTGTGTGTCTTTTGATTGAATGGTTGAAATTGTTCTGATGCTAGTTGACTTGATTGATGATGACTTGAGGACAAGAGGTTGTTTCCCCCTGGTCCGATTGTGTGTATGACTTAGGCGAATGACATAATGTGCTAAGCTATTAATTGTTGGACTAATAACCAGATCGGTAGTAAGTGGCTCCGTATACTTATCCTTAAATGTCAATTTCGGGATAAGGAATGGCGCATCGTCAAAGTATGGGGGCTATAGCCACAGCATTCCAACGCTTTGCTGATGTGTTTGAAAGGCAAGGCCAGACTCAACCTGAGGATGGCCATGTGCTGGACCGCTTCTTAAAAAGGAAGCCGAGTGAATTCTTAGGAGGACGGAATCCTGAGGCGGCGTTCAAGTGGACTCAGGAATTAGAGAGAATTTTTAGGGGTCTTCACTGTACTGAAGCCCAAAAGGTGGAGTGCGCAGTGTATATGCTGCGAGATGAAGCGGAGAATTGGTGGAAAATAGCCAGAAGCCGATTCCCCGAAGATGACAATCAACTGACGTGGAACGATTTCAAGGCCTGCTTCTTAGACAAATACTTTCCCGACACAGTGAGGAGTCGGAAAGAGCTGGAGTTTATGGAGTTAAAACAGGGCTCCATGATTGTGGAAGAATACGCGACCAGATTTGAGGAATTGTGCCTATTCTATCCGCCCTTCCAGCAGCCAGGAACGGAGCACTCCAAGTGTCTTAAGTTTGAGAACGGACTGAGATCGGATATCAAGAGGGGCTGCAGATACCATGAAATCCGGAGTTTCCCTGCCTTAATGAACAAGTGTCGAATATTCGAAGAGGATGACAGGGCCCATTCGGGCCAGTGCAGCAGAGCCAACCAGCACCTGAGGCCCCAGCAATCACGTTTCAAGAGGCCAGGGAACGTGAGGAGGAATGAACCCTTCACCAGATATCAGAATCATAATGACCGAGGGAGACAAATGAGTGGACGACCAAGGTATGGCGGATGCTTTAAATGCGGCGGTGACCATTTTGCTAAGGATTGCAATGATACAAATGTTAAATGCTACCACTGCGGAGAGAAGGGACACGTTCGCCCGGACTGCCCCCAACTTAGCCAGGCAAACACCAATGTGCGTCAAGGAGGAATTCAAGATCGAACCAGAGTGAATGATAACCAACGACCTGGTGGCAGAGGCAACGGAACCAGAGCAAATATGATGCGTGCTCCGAACAGCCGAGAGAGGAACACCGGCCCAACAGCGACAGGAAGGATCTACACCATCAATGCAGAGGATGTTGCACCAGCAAACGATCTAGTAAAATGTAAGTGCTCACTTGGAATGAATACGCTTAATGTTGTTTTCGATTCGGGAGCAACCCATTCTTTTATAGCTGATGAGTGTGTGGAATGGTTGAAGCTACCAACTGTGTCTATGAACCGGACTTTGGAAGTGGCCAGCCCTACTGGCCCTAGTGTGTTCACATCGTCAATATGTAAAAATGTAGCATTTGAGTTGTATGATCGGAGTTTCACCTTCAATCTGATTTGCATGCCCTTAAAGGGTCTTGATATTGTGCTTGGAATAGATTGGCTTTCAGCCAATAAGGTATTAGTAGATTGTAGAAACCGAGAGATAGTTTTCCCAAAACAACCCACTGAAGATGGCACGGCACTAGGTATAACCCAACTATTTATGATGCTCTGTCTAACCAAAGATGAGCGTGAGACCCTAGTGAACGAAATTCCGGTTGTCTGCGAATTCCCAGAAGTGTTCCCAGAGGACGTCCCGAGTATGCCTCCCAATAGAGAAGTTGAATTCTCTATAGACTTGATCCCTGGAGCCGAACCGGTCTCCAGTGCACCCTACAGAATGTCCTCAACTGAATTGGCAGAGTTGAAGAAACAAGTGGATGAGTTGCTTGAGAAGCAGTTCATTAGACCAAGCGTGTCACCATGGGGCGCACCTGTGCTACTTGTTAAGAAGAAGGATGGCAGCATGAGACTTTGTATAGATTATCGACAGCTTAACAAACTCACAATCAAGAATCGATACCCACTGCCTAGAATTGATGATTTAATTGATCAGCTGCGTGGAGCCTCAGTCTTCTCGAAAATCGACTTACGATCGGGATATCACCAAATTCGAGTGAAGGACTCGGACATTCCTAAAACTGCCTTTAGGACTCGGTATGGTCACTACGAGTATATAGTGATGCCGTTCGGTGTGACAAACGCCCCTGCTGTTTTCATGAATTACATGAACAGCATATTCCACTCCTTCTTAGATCGGTTTGTTGTTGTCTTCATTGATGATATTCTAGTTTATTCTAAGACATCTGAGGAGCATGAAGGACATCTCAGAGCGGTACTCCAAGTGTTGAAGGAGAAGCAATTGTTTGCAAAGCTTTCAAAGTGCGAATTTTGGATGGATGAGATCCACTTCCTCGGGCATGTGATCTCCAAGCGAGGCGTCTCGGTGGATCCTGCGAAGGTAGCTGCTGTAATGGCATGGGAGAGGCCCAGATCGATCTCGGAAATAAGAAGTTTTATGGGCTTGGCAGGTTATTATAGGAGGTTCATCGAAGGTTTTTCTAAGTTGGCATTACCCCTGACTAAATTGACTCGGAAGAACGTTCCTTTCGTGTGGAGTCCGGAGTGTGAGAACAGCTTCCAAGAGCTGAAGAATAAGTTGACAACTGCTCCGGTGTTGGCATTACCTGAGTTACGAGAAAGCTTTGTGGTCTATTGTGACGCGTCCGGACTCGGATTAGGATGTGTACTCATGCAGAAGGATCGAGTGATAGCATATGCCTCTCGACAATTGAGACCCCACGAACAGCATTATCCGACCCATGACTTGGAGCTGGCAGCAGTAGTTTTTGCATTGAAAATCTGGAGGCATTACTTGTACGGATCCAAATTTGAAGTGTACAGTGATCATAAGAGCCTCAAACACCTATTCGACCAAAAGGAGCTGAACATGAGGCAGAGAAGATGGATTGAGTTTTTGAAGGACTATGATTTCGAGTTGAAATACCACCCAGGTAAGGCAAATGTCGTGGCAGACGCATTGAGTCGAAAATCCCTCCACATAGCAGCCATGATGGCAAAAGAAGTTGAGTTGTTGGAGCGGTTCCGAGACATGAACTTGCATATTGACACCCCTTCCTCTCAGAAGATGACAATCGGTACGTTGAGGATTGCCAACGAATTCTTAAAATCCGTGTACGAGCAGCAACAGGCGGACTCTTACCTAGCTGAAATGAAGGAAATTCAGGCTAAAGGAAAGGATTTATCCTTGGCAGAGGGGTCAGATGGGATCTTCCGGCTGAGAAACAGAATATACATACCAAGTGAAGGAAGATTGAGAAGAATGGTGCTTGACGAAGCCCACAAAAGCCTACTCAGCATTCACCCAGGAACCACGAAAATGTACCACGACTTGAGCAGACAGTTCTGGTGGCCCGGACTAAAGAAGGATGTGGCGGAGTACGTGGCCCGGTGTATCACTTGTCAGAAATCGAAAGTAGAGCACCAAAAACCGTACGGTGCAATGCAGCCTCTAGAGATCCCCGTGTGGAAATGAGACTCAATTGCGATGGATTTTATCATGGGATTGCCCAAAAACCGAGCGGGCCATGATGCAATTTGGGTCATTGTTGACCGATTGACGAAGAGTGCACACTTCTTACCTGTAAATATGAGGTACCCATTGCATAAATTGGCTCGAATCTACATTCAAGAAGTTATCCGACTGCATGGCATACCTACTTCCATCGTATCGGATAGGGACCCTAGATTTACGTCCAGGTTTTGGACCAGCATGCATCAAGAATTGGGGACGAAGCTTTGGCTTAGTTCTGCCTACCACCCCCAATCGGATGGATAATCCGAGCGAACAATTCAGAGTCTAGAAGATTTATTGAGAGCGTGCGTGTTAGAGTACGGTGGGGACTGGGAGCAGTACCTTCCCTTGATCGAGTTTACGTACAACAACAGCCATCATCACAGCATTGGCATGGCACCTTACGAGGCATTATATGGGCGTAGATGCCGAACCCCACTCTGTTGGTCGGAAGCGGGTGAAAGTCTATTAGTGGGACCAGACATCGTGAAGCAAACCATAGAACAGATCCGAGTAATAAGGGAGAAGATGAAAGCATCACAAGACAGGCAGAAGAGCTACCATGACAAGCGCATCAAGCCATTGGAATTTTCAGTCGGAGATCGGGTGTTTCTGAGAACCTCTCCGAGTAAAGGAGTTGGACGAGCCTTAAAAAGTGGGAAGTTAAGCCCTCGCTACATCGGACCTTATGAGGTAGTAGAACGGATTGGCCCCGTGGCATACCGCCTCGCGTTACCAACTCAATTGTCCCGATTGCACAACGTATTTCACGTGTCTCAGCTAAGGAAGTATTTGCATGACCCTAGCCACACGATGCCTGACGACGAGGTAGAGATCAAGGAAGACCTAACCATTGTGACTACACCGGTTGGGATCGTGGACCGATCGGTAAAACGCTTAAGAAACAAGAACGTAAGGCTGGTTAAGGTGGAGTGGCAGCAAGGCAAGACCACCTCCTACACGTGGGAACGCGAAGATACCATGCGACAGCAGTACCCCGAGTTGTTTACCTAGGTAAGTACCGACTGAATTTCGGGGACGAAATTCTTTTTTAGTGGGGGAGAACTGTAACATCCCAGTTTTGAAATTAAATGCTGAATGAAGAATAAACCATTAAGATTTGATTTCAACTAAGAAATAACTGTTAATTTCATTTAACTACTTAGGATTAAGCCATTAAAATATTAAAAATGGTGGTGGTCAGGGGATGGGGTGGAGTGCACGTGACTGCTGGACACGCACTCTCCCATCCCACTCTTCTTTTACTGTGCGCATGCACATATATATATATATATATAAAACGTGAGCCTTGGGGAGAAACACACTTACTCTTTCTTCAGACTCCCTTCTCCGTCACTTCATTCTCTACTTCCTCTTTTTGTCTCCATCTTTCTTCTTCTTCTATCTTACTCTTCGCTTCTGGAGGTCTTGGTTCCAGTACTAGAGAACGGACCACACTTCATCCCAGAATCAGGCGCAGGATACGACAAGCCAAGGAAGACCGGACGAACCAGGAGAAGGACATCGGACCCAACAACAAGAACGAAAAAGGTTTCTGAGGATTCTTCTAAAGGTAGGGGGCGCTTGCATGTCGAATGCATGGTCTAAGAACGGTACCGGATGAACGTATTGCTGAGTGCGGGTGTGTGTGTGTGCATGTATTTATAATCATTAGAACTGATGCTGTGCATGTGTGCATGTATTCATAATTACTAAAACTGATGCATGATTTGAGATTCTGATAGTGATCTTCGTGGCGATGGTGTAGCCTGTTCGTGGATGATAATGATGGATGATATGCATGGATCTATTTTGTTGTCACTATGAAAAGTATGTATGTGCATGTTCTTAATTGGATTGCTCAATGTTGTTAGTCTGATGACCGATTGTAACATGCGCTGGTGTGACTGACCGAATGATTACGAGTAGTGGGGGATATCCGTTCTTACTTAATGACTACGGTAAGGTGTTCATGGCGCGATGATGTGTAATAATGAATGTGTTAGTTGCATGAGTAAGAGTGGGGTGACCCATAGAAGGTCAAGAACCCCAAGGGAAACGACTTCCAGTTACCGACCCTGGCTAGATCCCAATAGAGCTCGTGGTAGCCGTTGGAGCTAGAGAAGAGAGTCTCGAGACGCCGTGGGGAGGCCGGTGCCACCTGGTAAGAGCTGAGGGACGAGGGGCCAGAAGAAAAGGGGACCGTAACTGAGAGTCTTTACCCGAGTCGGATCCGCAGACATGCATATAGAAATAAGGCTGATTGTGGTAATGTATAAATCTATGTATGTGCATGTGTATGATTTTGAATGCATGAATATATATTTAGATGTGGAATAAACTCTGTGAATTATGTGTGTGTCATGAATGTTGTTTGAACTGTATGAACTTGGTTACTTGAGAAGGGTTGAATGATAGCAGGAGCGTGTACTGACGCTGATACCGAGTCTGTGAGTATCATTTTACATGTAAAAGCTCACCCCTGCAGTGGCCATTTTCAGTGAATGTCTCTCGTGAGGAGGATCAAAAGCAGAGCTGGAATGCTGGGCGGAGTGCTGATGCATTTGGAAGGTTTAATTAAGGCGCTGTTAGACTAAGCCCCAACTGGTTCATACCGGATGTTAATGTTCTGTGATGAATAGAACTTTATGAACAAGAAGAAGTCCGATTTTGCATTGTAAATATTAATATACACTCTTATGTACATATGGATGTATGGTTTTGTGTGTGTGATGCTATGTGCTGCCTTGTTTTATAATTGTGCTTTAATAGATACGCAGGGACAGTATGATTGAGTAGGCTATAGCCAAGTCAGAGTTAATTGAGAATTGTCTTAGGAAAACTTATGTCGGATACGTTGGGCGGAGTCGTACCCCGCCTGAAGTATGGGAGCAATCCGCCCAAGCGAGAGGACTCGCGTTGGAGCGATGTAGTTGTTAGAGTGGGACACCGTCCAATTATCCTTCCTATCCGTTGTGATACTAACGCAATCCGGACCCCGGTGTTGAACCCCGGATTTGGGCGTTATGGCTAAGTCCGCCCAGGCGTTGTCATAATTAGTTGAGTTGGGCGGAATAGGTTCAGACTCTTCCTTCTTCCATAACCTACTAACGTATATGTACCCTGTAACTTCTCGTTTTTCTGAGTGAAATGCGAGTGTGAGGATTTACTTAGTGAACCCTCGTCCATACCCGATGGAGGAAATTACCTTGTAGTTGTGTTAAAGAGGCGTTATGTAGATTTCGTTTAGGCGGCGTCATACCTCGCCCAAGTAACTAGGACAGTCCGCCCAAGATGAATATACCCCGCCTAGCCAAGTAGGATGATTATAACTCCGCCTTTCCACCGAATGCTACGCGTGTGAATATATTAACATATTTCCCTTATCTCTTTCCTCCCGTTGAGTGACCAGTGTTACCCGAAGGGAAGCCTCCTTGCGAAATCTCCTCTATCCGCTGCTGCATTACCATACTCCGCCTGGACGGTGTCAGACCCCGTCTAAGCGAACAAACGGTGTTGTGTAATCCGCCCTAGAGCTGGTGTGTTACGATAAACCCATTGAGCCGGCCCCCAGTTTTAGTTTCCCTGTAGGTTGCTATGTGCGTGTGAATGCTTTTCGTTCTTCCTTTGCCTGCTTCCTCATATGTCGAATAATACGGGACTGTTTTGTGAAAAATTTTCTCATATTTTTGGAATTTTTTAGCAAGAAATAATTAGGGTGTTACACCCACTCCTATGCCCATGATGTGCAATGACTTTGAAGACTCCAAACCTCCTCTCCAAGGCCTATAAATGCACCATTCATTCATAGCTTGTACTTGTGTTTTTTGAGTTCATTTTCTGTGTATAGTTTCATTATTCTAAAACTTAGGTTCTAAATTTACATATCCTCTCTTGTTTAGAGTTAGAATTTATGAGAGCCTTTCAATTGTATATCTACTCTATTGAGAGAGTTATTTTCTTGTAAACACAAACACCAAACACAAAGTTTCACTCTAGTTTTGAGTGGTCACAAAGGTTGGGGTTCAACCTTTGGGTATTGAGAGTTTGAGAGATTGGGTGGGGTGCCCTTGTACTAGTGAAGATTGAGTTCTTGAGTATGGGACACTAGGAAGCTGCAATTTCTCATAGCTTGTATCTCTAAACTTCAATAGTGGAAATCCTTCAAGTGGGTTGCTTGAAGGTGAGACATACACCGGGGTGGTGGAACTCGTTATATCGATTTGCAAGCTTTTCTTCCTTACTCTCTTGCATTTATATTTTGCATCTGGCTGGGTTTTTGATTTGGTTGTGATTGCATGACTTAAAATTGATTGATTTAGCTAAGTTAAGTTCTTGCACACCAAGTGTTTGATATATTGCCAGAGTGAATTCTACACATATTTCCATCTCATTTCTTGCACCATACTTGTTGTTTCTTGCATATAATTATCTTTTAATCTAGTTCAAAGGATTTCTAAGCAAAATTTTGAAAAACTCAATTCAACCCCTCTTGATTATTGAGGCCACTTGACTAACAAGTGGTGTAACACCCTAATCCTTGCAAATAATAATTCCAAAACCATGAGAAAATTTTTCATAAAAATAGTCACGACTCATTCGACATAGAAGGGAAGAGGTAGGCAAGGGAAAATAAAGAGCATTCACACGTATATGGCAAATAACAGAAAAGCTAAGACTGGAACCGGTTCGTTTGGTTTAATGTAACACACCAGCGCCTGGGCGGATTACACAACACCGTTGGCTCGCTCAGGCGAGGTCTGATACCGCCTAGGCGGGGTATGGTAATGCAACAGCGGATGGAGGGGGATTCACAAAGAAAACCCCATATCGGTCCTCACTCGTCTTCTCGAAGAGGATCCACAGAGAGAGCTTTTCCACGAGTAACACTAGTCAATCAGTAGAAGGAAATAGGTAAGGGGAAAGAGAAGGGAGATATACATGTGCGGTAGTAGATTGTGGAGGAAAGGAGGGGTCCGAACTTATTCCGCCCAACTCAACTAGGTATGGCAACGCCTGGGCGGACTCAATCACAACGCCCAAGCCGGGGTCAACACCGTTGTTGGGGTCGCATTAGCGCCACAACGGAGAGGAAGGGTAATTGGGCGGTATCCCACTCTGACAACTACTTGCTTCAGCGCGAGTCCTCACGTTTGGGCGAACTACTCTAGCACCTCGGCGAGGTATGACTCCGCCTACGCGAATCCAACATAAGTCTTCCTAGCCCGCACTCGTTGGGGCGAGTATATTGCTCGCTGAAGCGAGGAACTTCACTCGGAAAATTGGGAAGTTAAGTCTCACTCGGCTTCTCCAAACCCAACCACTCGGGACACCGATCCTTACTCACTCGGACTTTACATCTTTCACTCGGATTATCAATACCTTACAATTAGGATCCAATCCTTCCTAAACCGCCGATTGAACTCCTCTCTCAATAGGGAATCACTCGAGGTTTTCACTCGGGAAGCGCCACTCTGCCTCACTCAGGATTTATTCATGATTTCGCTCGGAAAATACGAACTCTCCCTCACTCGGTTTTTACTGACATTTTTCACTCGGTAATGATCTCTCTTTCTTGTGACCACTCGGGGGTTTTCACTCGTCTTTCGTTCTTCCCTCATTCGAAGCATATTTAAACTCTCTATTTCATCCTCTCAACCCCAAACTTATCCCCACTACTTACCCATAGCCACACCGGCCTCCTACGCTCGTAAGGTATGCTTAGGCGTCCGGACTTATCATTCAACACCTTCCGCAGCACAATATAACACGCAACACACATATATATATATACATATATTTAGGAAACATCTAAATAATTACAAACACAACATGTCCCTTCTATTCGAAGCGCTCAAGTTTCGTAAATAAGAACCAAGATCAAACACAAGCCGGCCAAGGCTTTTTCTAGAACATTAAATACGACATGCACACGGTATACACATATATACACACGTTCCATAATACTCGGCTGCTCTGCTCTACACCCGGCTCCTCCTTCATTCTTCATTCCGAGAGATGTTCACTGAAATATGGCCACTGCAGGGGTGAGCTTTTACATGTAAAATGATAATCAAAGACTCGGTATCAGCGTCAGTACACGCTCCTACCATCATTCAATCTTTCTCAAGTTAACCAAGTTCATGCAGTTCAAGACAATGTCCATAACACACATACTACACAGAGTTTATTTCCACATCCATACACATATTCATGCACTCGGAGATCCTACGCACGCACATAAATTCATGCATTCAGAAATCATACACATATATACATAGATTTATGCACCACCACGATCAGCCTCATATCTATATGCATGCCTGCGGATCCGACTCGGGTAATGACTTTCAGTTACGGTCCCCTTTCTTCTGGCCCCTCGTCCCTCAGCTCTTACCAGGTGGTACCGGCCTCCCATGGGCGTCTCGAGACTCTTCTCTAGCTCCTACGGCTACCACGAGCACTATCAGGATCTAGCCAGGGTCGGTAGCTAGAAGTCATTCCCTCGGGGTTTCATGACCTCCCACGGGTCACCCCACTCATACACATGCAACTAATGCATCTACCAGCACGTATCATCACGCCACGAATACCTCCTTCGTAGCCATTAAGTAAGAACGGATTTCCTCACAGTACTCGTATTTATTTTGTCAGTTACACACGTTACAATCGATCATCAAAATAACAACATTGAACAAGCCAACTAAGACATACACACGCATATTTTTCACAGTGATAAGAAGATAGAGCCATGCATATCATTTGTCATCATTATTCACTAACAGACTATGTCATCCCCCATGAAATCGCTGTATTCCCACTTTAAGACACACGTGATCCCGAATCTTAAATCATGCATCAGCTTTAATGATTGTAAACACATGCACACACACACTCAAGCAGTACGTTCATCCGGTACCGTTCGTAGACCATGCATTCGACATGCAAGCGCCCCCTACCTATAGAAGAACCTCAGAAACCTCTCTGCTCTCGTTGTTGGGTCCGATGTCCTTCCCCTGGTTCGTTCGGTCTCCCTTGGCTCCGTCGTATCCTGCGCCTGGTTCTGGGATGGAGCGTGGTCCGTCCTCCAGTACTGCAGTCACGATCTCCAGGAGCGAGGAGTAAGACAGGGGGAAAAGGAGGATGGAGACGAAGAGGGAAAAGAGAGGATGAAGCGACGGAGGAAAAGAATCTGAAGGAACAGTGAGTGTTTTGTGACCAGGCTTATGTCTACCTATACATATATTCGCACGAGGAAGGGGAGAGTGGGTTGGGAGAGCGTGATCCCAACAGCCATGCGCACCACGCCCATCACCTGGCCATCACTATCCCTTATATTTTAATTAGTTTAGTGTTTTTCTGATTTCAGGGTGGTTGGGCTGCTAAAACTCCCCAAATCATTTTACTCCTTTTCGATGGCTTAAATTCGCGTGATAGTTAGATACAATTAATGGTTGCTTTTTCATTTGAAATCGAATCTTGATGGTTCATTTTTCATTCGGTAGTTAGCTTCAAACTGGGATGTTACAGTTCTCCCCCACTTGAAAAGAATTTCGTCCCCGAAATTCAGTCGGTACTCACCTAGGTAAACAACTCGGGGTACTGCTGTCTCATGGTGTCTTCGCGCTCCCAGGTACAAGAGATAGTCTTGCCTTGCTGCCACTCCACTCTAACCAGCCTTATGTTTTTGTTTCTCAAACGCTTGACCGATCGGCCCACGATTCCAATTGGTGTAGTCACAGTGGTCAGGTCTTCTTTGATCTCTACTTCATCGTCAGGCATTGTGTGGCTGGAGTCATGTAAATACTTCCTTAGTTGAGACACATGAAATACGTTGTGCAATCGGGACAAGTGAGTCGGTAATGCTATGCGGTATGCCACGGAGCCGACTCGTTCTAACACCTCGTAAGGCCCAATGTATCGAGGGCTTAACTTCCCACTCTTTAAGGCTCGTCCGACTCCTTTACTCGGAGAAGTTCTCAAAAACACTCTGTCTCCGACTGAAAATTCCAATGGTTTGGTGCGTTTGTCATGGTAGCTCTTTTGCCTGTCTTGAGATGCTTTCATCTTCCCCTGTATCACTCAGATCTGCTCTGTGGTTTATTTCACGATGTCTGGTCCCAATAGTAGACTTTCACCCGTATCCGACCAGCAGAGTGGGGTTTGGCATCTGCATCCATATAGTGCCTCGTAGGGTGCCATGCCAATGCTGTGGTGATGGCTGTTGTTGTACGTAAACTCGATCAATGGAAGGTACTGCTCCCAATCTCCTCCGTGCTCTAACACACATGCTCTTAATAAGTCTTCTAAACTCTGAATCGTCCGCTCGGATTGTCCATCCGATTGGGGGTGGTAGGCGGAACTAAGCCAAAGTTTGGTGTCCGTTTCTTGATGCAGGCTGGTCCAAAACCGGGACGTGAACCTCGGATCCCTATCCGATAAGATGGAGGTTGGTATGCCATGCAGTCGGATAATCTCATGAACGTAAATCCGAGCCAACTTATGCAACGGGTACTTCATATTTACAGGTAGGAAGTGTGCACTCTTCGTCAGTCGGTCAACAATGACCCAAATTGCATCATGGCCTGCTCGGTTTTTGGGTAATCCTACGATAAAATCCATGGCAATTGAGTCCCATTTCCACACGGGGATCTCTAGGGGCTGCATTGCACCGTACGGTTTTTGGTGCTCCACTTTTGATCTTTGGCACGTAATACACCGGGCCACGTATTCCGCCACATCCCTCTTTAGTACGGGCCACCAGAACTGTTTCTTCAGGTCATGGTACATTTTCGTGGTTCCCGGGTGAATACTGAGTAGGCTTTTGTGGGCTTTATCAAGCACCATTCCCCTTAATTTTCCTCCACTCGGTACGTATATTCTGTTTCTCACCCGGAAGATCCCATCTGATCCCTCGGTCAAGGATAAATCCTTTCCTTTGGCCTGAGTTTCCTTCATTTCAGTTAGGTAGGAGTCCAACTGTTACTGCTCGTACACGGACTTCAAGAATTCATTGGCGATCCTCAATGTACCGATTGTCATTTTCCGAGAGGAGGGGGTGTCAACATACAAGTTCATGTCTCGGAACCGCTCCAACAACTCTACTTCTTTTGCCATCATTGCTACCATGTGGAGGGATTTCCGACTCAATGCGTCGGCCACGACATTTGCCTTACCCGGGTGGTATTTTAACTTGAAATCGTAATCTTTTAAAAACTCAATCCATCTTCTTTGCCTCATGTTCAGCTCCTTTTGGTCGAATAGGTATTTGAGGCTCTTGTGATCGCTGTACACTTCAAATTTGGACCCGTACAAGTAATGCCTCCAGATTTTTAATGCAAAAACTACTGCTGCCAGCTCCAAGTCATGGGTCGGGTAATGCTGCTCGTGAGGTCTCAATTGTCGAGAGGCATATGCTATCACTCGGTCTCTCTGCATAAGTACACACCCTAATCCGAGTCCTGACGCGTCACAATAGACCACGAAGCTCTCTTGCGACTCGGGTAATGCCAGCACTGGAGCAGTCGTCAACTTGTTCTTTAGCTCTCGGAAGTTGTTCTCACACTCGGGACTCCACACGAAGGGAACGTTTTTCCAAGTCAATTTAGTTAGTGGTAATGCCAGTTTAGAAAAACCTTCGATGAACCTTCTATAATAACCTGCCAGGCCCATAAAACTCCTTATCTCCGAGACCGACCTGGGCTTCTCCCATGCCATTACAGCTGTGACCTTCGAAGGGTCCACTGAGACACCTCGCTCGGAAATCACATGTCCGAGGAAGTGGATCTCGTCCATCCAGAATTCACACTTCGAAAGCTTCGCAAACAATTGTTTCTCCTTCAACACTTTAAGTACCGCTCGGAGATCTCCTTCATGCTCCTCAAAAGTCTTAGAATAAACTAGGATGTCGTCGATGAAAACAACTACAAACCGGTCTAAATAGGAGTGGAATATGCTGTTCATGTAATTCATGAAAACAGCAGGGGCGTTTGTCACACCGAACGGCATCACTACATACTCGTAGTGACCATACCGAGTCCTAAAGGCAGTTTTAGGAATGTCCGAGTCCTTCACTCGGATTTGGTGATACCCCGATCGTAGATTGATTTTTGAGAAGACTGAGGCTCCACGCAGCTGGTCAATCAAATCATCAATTCTGGGCAGTGGATACCGATTCTTGATTGTGAGTTTGTTTAACTGTCGGTAATCTATGCAAAGTCTCATACTGCCATCCTTCTTCTTAACAAGCAGTACAGGTGCGCCCCATGGTAATACGCTCGGTCTAATGAACTGTTTTCTGAGTAACTCATCCACTTGTTTCTTCAACTCGGCTAATTCAGTTGAGGACATTCTATAGGGTGCGCTGGAGACCGGCTCGGCTCCAGGGATCAAGTCTATAGAGAATTCGATTTCTCTATTGGGAGGGACACTCGGTACGTCCTCAGGGAACACTTCTGGGAATTCACAGACAATCGGAATTTCGTTCACTCGGATTTCACTCTCACCCTTGGTTAGACAAAGCATCATAAACAATTGGGTTATACCTGGTGCCGTGTCGTTCTCAGTGGGCTGTCTCAGAAAAACTATCTCTCGGTTTCTACAATCTACTAACACCTTATTGGCGGAAAGCCAATCTATTCCGAGCACGATGTCAAGACCCTTTAAGGGCATGTAAATCAGATCGAAGGTGAAACTCCGATCATACAACACGAACGCTACGTCCTTGCACATTGACGATGTGAACACATTAGTGCCAGTCGGGCTGGTCACTTCCAAAATCCGATCCATAGACACAGTCGGTAACTTTAGACGCTCTACACACTCATCAGCTATAAAAGAATGGGTGGCTCCCGAATCAAAAACAACGTTAAGTGTATTCTTACAGAGTGAGCACTTACACTGTACTAGGTCGTTTGCTGGTGCAACATCTTCTGTGTTGATGGTGTAGATTCTTCCTGCTGCTGGCTGATCGGTATTCCTCTCTCGGCTGTTTGGAGCACGCATCATGTTTCCTCTGGCCCTGTTGCCTCTGCCACCAGGGCGTTGGTTATCATTCATTCGGGTTCTTTCTTGAAATCCTCCTTGACGCACATTGGCGTTTGTTTGGCGGAGTTGGGGGCAGTCAGGACGAACGTGCCCCTTCTCTCCGCAGTGATAACATTTAACATTTGCACCATTGCAATCCTTAGCAAAGTGGTCGCCTCCGCATTTAAAGCATCTGCCATGTCTTGGTTGTCCACTCATCTGTCCCCCTTGGCCACCGCGATCTTGGAATTTAGTAAAGGGTCCTTTTCTCTCCATGTTACCCGGCCTCTTGAAGCGAGACTGCTGAGGCCTTAAATACTGGTTGGTTCTGCTGCTCCGGTCCGCATGAGCCTTGTCATCTTCTTCAAATATTCTACATTTATTTACCAATACAGGGAAACTCTGGATTTCTTGGTATCTACAGGCTCTCTTGATATCGGATCTTAATCCGTTTTCGAACTTAAGGTACTTGGAGCTCTCCGTCCCAGGTTGTTGGAAGGGTGGGTAGAATAGGCACAACTCCTCGAATCTTGTCGCGTATTCTTCCACAGTCATGGAGCCTTGTTTTAACTCCATGAACTCCAGCTCCTTCCGACTTCTCACTGTGTCGGGAAAGTACTTTTCTAAGAAGCATGTTTTAAAATCGTTCCACGTCAACTGAGTATCATCCTCAGGGAATTGGCTTCTGGCTATCTTCCACCAATTCTCTGCCTCATCTCGCAGCATATACACTGCGCATTCTACCTTTTGGGCCTTGGTGCAACGAAGGCCCCCAAAAATCCTCTCCAACTCCCGAGTCCATTTGAACGCTGCTTCAGGGTTCCGTCCTCCTAGAAATCCACTCGGCTTCCTCTTCAAGAAGCGGTCCAGCACTTGGCCCTCCTCAGCTCGAGGCTGGCCCTGTCTCTCAAACACGTCTGCAAAGCGTTGGAATGCTGTGGCTATGGCCTCCATGCTTTGACGATGCGCCATCCCTTATCCTGAAATCAACATTTACGGATAAGTATACCTAGCCACTTACTACCGATCAGATTTCAGCCTAGTATTTATGAGCTTAGCACATTATGCGTTTTCGTAGGTCACACAACCAGTCGGGTTAGGAGGGACATCCTCCTACTCATAGTTTAACGTCAAAGTATCAACCAGATTCAACTTTTACCACAACAATCATGATTATTCAGTCAGGGGACACACAACCGCTTACCTTTGGTAAGCTTACCTTGGCCTTGGACCTTTTGGTCCGCTCTGATACCAAAATGTAACACCCTAATCCTTGCAAATAATAATTCCAAAACCATGAGAAAATTTTTCACAAAAACAGTCACGACTCATTCGACATAGAAGGGAAGAGGTAGGCAAGGAAAAATAAAGAGCATTCACACGCATATGGCAAATAACAGAAAAGCTAAGACTGGAACCGGTTCGTTTGGTTTAATGTAACACACCAGCGCCTGGGCGGATTACACAACACCGTTGGCTCGCTCAGGCGAGGTCTGATACCGCCTAGGCGGGGTATGGTAATGCAACAGCGGATGGAGGGGGATTCACAAAGAAAACCCCATATCGGTCCTCACTCGTCTTCTCGAAGAGGATCCACAGAGAGAGCTTTTCCACGAGTAACACTAGTCAATCAGTAGAAGGAAATAGGTAAGGGGAAGGAGAAGGGAGATATACATGTGCGGTAGTAGATTGTGGAGGAAAGGAGGGGTCCGAACTTATTCCGCCCAACTCAACTAGGTATGGCAACGCCTGGGCGGACTCAATCACAACGCCCAAGCCGGGGTCAACACCGTTGTTGGGGTCGCATTAGCGCCACAACGGAGAGGAAGGGTAATTGGGCGGTATCCCACTCTGACAACTACTCGCTTCAGCGCGAGTCCTCACGTTTGGGCGAACTACTCTAGCACCTCGGCGAGGTATGACTCCGCCTACGCGAATCCAACATAAGTCTTCCTAGCCCGCACTCGCTGGGGCGAGTATATTGCTCGCTGAAGCGAGGAACTTCACTCGGAAAATTGGGAAGTTAAGTCTCACTCGGCTTCTCCAAACCTAACCACTCGGGACACCGATCCTTACTCACTCGGACTTTACATCTTTCACTCGGATTATCAATACCTTACAATTAGGATCCAATCCTCCCTAAACCGCCGATTGAACTCCTCTCTCAGCAGGGAATCACTCGAGGTTTTCACTCGGGAAGCGCCACTCTGCCTCACTCAGGATTTATTCATGATTTCGCTCGGAAAATACGAACTCTCCCTCACTCGATTTTTACTGACATTTTTCACTCGGTAATGATCTCTCTTTCTTGTGACCACTCGGGGGTTTTCACTCGTCTTTCGTTCTTCCCTCATTCGAAGCATATTTAAACTCTCTATTTCATCCTCTCAACCCCAAACTTATCCCCACTACTTACCCATAGCCACACCGGCCTCCTACGCTCGTAAGGTATGCTTAGGCGTCCGGACTTATCATTCAACACCTTCCGCAGCACAATATAACACGCAACACACATATATATATATACATATATTTAGGAAACATCTAAATAATTACAAACACAACATGTCCCTTCTATTCGAAGCGCTCAAGTTTCGTAAATAAGAACCAAGATCAAACACAAGCCGGCCAAGGCTTTTTCTAGAACATTAAATACGACATGCACACGGTATACACATATATACACACGTTCCATAATACTCGGCTGCTCTGCTCTACACCCGGCTCCTCCTTCATTCTTCATTCCGAGAGATGTTCACTGAAATATGGCCACTGCAGGGGTGAGCTTTTACATGTAAAATGATAATCAAAGACTCGGTATCAGCGTCAGTACACGCTCCTACCATCATTCAATCTTTCTCAAGTTAACCAAGTTCATGCAGTTCAAGACAACATCCATAACACACATACTACACAGAGTTTATTTCCACATCCATACACATATTCATGCACTCGGAGATCCTACGCACGCACATAAATTCATGCATTCAGAAATCATACACATATATACATAGATTTATGCACCACCACGATCAGCCTCATATCTATATGCATGCCTGCGGATCCGACTCGGGTAATGACTTTCAGTTACGGTCCCCTTTCTTCTGGCCCCTCGTCCCTCAGCTCTTACCAGGTGGTACCGGCCTCCCATGGACGTCTCGAGACTCTTCTCTAGCTCCTACGGCTACCACGAGCACTATCAGGATCTAGCCAGGGTCGGTAGCTGGAAGTCATTCCCTCGGGGTTTCATGACCTCCCACGGGTCACCCCACTCATACACATACAACTAATGCATCTACCAACACGTATCATCACGCCACGAATACCTCCTTCGTAGCCATTAAGTAAGAACGGATTTCCTCACAGTACTCGTATTTGTTTTGTCAGTTACACACGTTACAATCGATCATCAAAATAACAACATTGAACAAGCCAACTAAGACATACACACGCATATTTTTCACAGTGATAAGAAGATAGAGCCATGCATATCATTTGTCATCATTATTCACTAACAGACTATGTCATCCCCCATGAAATCGCTGTATTCCCACTTTAAGACACACGTGATCCCGAATCTTAAATCATGCATCAGCTTTAATGATTGTAAACACATGCACACACACACACACTCAAGCAGTACGTTCATCCGGTACCGTTCGTAGACCATGCATTCGACATGCAAGCGCCCCCTACCTATAGAAGAACCTCAGAAACCTCTCTGCTCTTGTCGTTGGGTCCGATGTCCTTCCCCTGGTTCGTTCGGTCTCCCTTGGCTCCGTCGTATCCTGCGCCTGGTTCTGGGATGGAGCGTGGTCCGTCTTCCAGTACTGCAGTCACGATCTCCAGGAGCGAGGAGTAAGACAGGGGGAAAAGGAGGATGGAGACGAAGAGGGAAAAGAGAGGATGAAGCGACGGAGGAAAAGAATCTGAAGGAACAGTGAGTGTTTTGTGACCAGGCTTATGTCTACCTATACATATATTCGCACGAGGAAGGGGAGAGTGGGTTGGGAGAGCGTGATCCCAACAGCCATGCGCACCACGCCCATCACTTGGCCATCACTATCCCTTATATTTTAATTAGTTTAGTGTTTTTCTGATTTCAGGGTGGTTGGGCTGCTAAAACTCCCCAAATCATTTTACTCCTTTTCGATGGCTTAAATTCACGTGATAGTTAGATACAATTAATGGTTGCTTTTTCATTTGAAATCGAATCTTGATGGTTCATTTTTCATTCGGTAGTTAGCTTCAAACTGGGATGTTACAAGTGGTATCAGAGCTTGACTCTTGGTAGACCAAGCTTAACAGCTTCAAGAGATAAAGATGGCCTCTATCTCATATAACATGATTCCCGAGGGTGGTGCTACAAATAGACCTCCAACTATTAATGGTGAAGGTTATGCTTTTTTGAAAGAAAGAAAGAAAATCTTTGTACAGTTTATTGATTTGAAAATTTGGAATGCAATTGAAAATGGTCCCTTCATACCTATGCATATTATTGATGGAAAAGAAGTAGAAAAACTAATGGATGATTAGGCAAGTGATAAGGAGAAAAAGGTCCAATACAATTACAAAGCTAAAAATCTCATCACCCTTGCTTTAGGTCTGGATGAGTTCTTTAGAGTTGTAACTTGTAAAACTGCTAAAGAAATGTGGGACACTCTCCAAATCACCCATCAGGGAACTAGTGATGTAAAAGATTCAAAAATTAGCACACTCACTAGTCAATATAAAAGTTTTAGAATGAACTTTGGAGAAACCATTCTTGAAATGCAAAAGAGGTTCACATTAATCATAAATCATCTTATTACCCTTGGCAAGTCTTATACTAACAAAAAGCTTATTCATAAAGTGTTGAAAAGTCTTACTAGGGAATGGCAACCTCTTGTCACCGTAATCAAGCAATCTCCAAACATCAATGATATGTCTCTTGCAACATTGTTTAGAAAGCTTCAAGAATAAGAGCAAGAGCTCAAGGACTTGAAGAATGCGGAGGAAGAAGAAAAGCCTTCCAAAAAGAAAAGGCTAGCTCTCAAGGCCATTCCAATCGATGAAAAAGAATCCGAAAGTGACCTTGATGAGGATGAAGAGTTTGGGTTATTTGTGAAGAGATTTGGCAAGCTCATGAAAAATAAGAAGTTTCAAAGAAACTTCACAAACCAAGGTAAGAAACCTATGCTCAAAGATAATACATTCTCACCCTCTTGTTTCGAATGTGGCAAGGAAGGACATTTCAAAGTAGATTGTCCAAATCTAAAGAAGAAAAACAAAGATAGAAGAGGTAGAAGAAGAGCCTATATAGCATGGGACGAAAATTATGTGAGTAGCTCCTATGATTTGGACAATGAAGAAGCAAACCTATGCTTAATGACCGACCACCAAGAAGAGCAAGATAAGGTAAATAATCTTGAACTTGACAAAGAGGACTTGTTTCATGCTTTTGAAGAATTGTATGATAAATATATTAAACTATCCAGTAAGTATAAGTTGTCAAGAAAAACCATAGAAACTCTTGAGATGCATCTAATTGAGCAAGTAAAAGAAAATGAAATTTTGAAAAAGAAAGTTGTTGAAAATCAAACTTGCTCAAAACCATGTGAACATATCAAGAAATGATCACCTAGAAAAGAGAATCTTAGACTAGAATAAAACTCTTGAGAAATTCATAAATGGTAGAGATAATCTAGATGCATTACTTGGAAAACAAAGATGCATGTTTAACAAATCCGGTTTAGGATTTAATCCCACTAAGAAAGAAAAACATTACAAGAATTTCGTTGTGCCTCTTAAAAAATCTTCATCACCTTTTATGAAGTGTAATCATTGTGGTATTAAAGGTCATGATGCTTTATATTGCCATGTTAGAAAATTTAGACCAAAGGTTATAAGAAAGGTGTGGGTTCCAAAAGGGACATTACCATAAACTAACTAAAAAGGACCCAACATAAAATGGGTACTAAGTTCTCTAACTTGACTTGTTTTGTAGGTATGCTTCAAGGCAAGCAACACCCATTGGCACCTAGATAGTGGGTGTTCAAAGCATATGATGGGTAATATAAGCAAATTCACATCATTTACACTTAAAAGAAAAGGAAGTGTCACTTATGGAGACAATACCAAAGGAAGAATCCTTGGAGTTAGAAATATTGGTAAAAACTCTTCCACTTCAATTAATAATGTATTGTATGTAGAAGGACTCAAAAATAATTTGCTTAGTATAAGTCAACTATGTGACAAAGGATATAGAGTGATATTTGAATCAAATGGTAGCATAATTGAAAACAAGCAAAATAAATAAGTAACGTTCATTGGTCAAAGAATAGATAATGTTTACATGATTGATGTTGATTGTTTGTCTTCAAATGATGTGCAATGCTTCATGACTAGAGAGGATGAATAATGGTTATAGCATAGAAGAATAGCACACATCCACATAGACCACTTAAATAAACTTGTTTCAAAAGAACTAGTAATTGTTTTGCCAAAGCTAAAATTTGAAAATAAGTTTTGTGATGCATGTCAAAAGGGAAAATAAGTAAAGGCATCGTTTCAAGCTAAAAATGTCATTTCAACTCAAAGGCCTTTACAACTTTTACACATGGATTTGTTTGGACCCTCTAAGGTCAAAAGCTTTGGTGGCAATTGTTATGGTCTAGTGATTGTAGATGACTATTCTAGATATACATGGACATTGTTTCTTGCTCATAAAAATGAAGCATATCATGCATTCAAGAAACTAGCCAAGATTGCATCCATTAGAACTGATCATGGGGGAGAATTTGAAAATTAACTATTTGAAAAATTTTGTGAAAAACATGGCATTAAACATAATTTTTCAGCTCCTAGAACTCCACAACAAAATGGAGTTGTTGAAAGGAAAAATAGATCTTTGCCAGAGCTTGCTAGAACTATGTTGAATGAAAATAATATTGCTAAACATTTTTGGGACAATATGGTAAATACCGTTTTTCATGTTATGAATAGATGTTTAATTAGGCCAATTTTGAAGAAAACCCCCTATGAACTTTAAAAAGGTGGAAAACCAAATATATCTTACTTTCATGTATTTGGATGCAAATGCTTTGTGCTTAACAATGGAAAGGATAATCTAGGAAAGTTTGATGCAAAATCTGATGAGGCAATCTTTCTTGGATATTCATCATCTAGTAAATCTTATCGAGTCTTTAACTGTAACATCCCAAATTTTTTTAATAATGTACCGGGTGAGTAAAGCCATTAAATAATAATTACCAAAGTGGGAATTTGTTTATAAATTACCATTAACATAATTAATCAAAGGGTGTACTGATTGAAAAGGGCGATTAGCCTTAGTGGGTGCTGGTGGGACTGGGTGACATGAGCAGACTGATCCTCACGTTTTCCCACCCCACCATTCCTTTTCCTCATGCATGTGTTTATAATTGGACGATGGCCTTCCTTGCCATTCGTTCTTCAGAATTCCCTGTGAGTTTCTCCTTCTTCTTCTCTTCTCCTTCTCTGCTCTTTGTTCCATTCCCTGTTTCGAAAGCCAAGTGACGGTGCTGCAGAGGAGTCAGAGCTCCCTCATACGAGTAGAGGACGAGCGTCGAAGCAGAGGCAGAAACAGCCCCTGCACCACACGTGGAGGACAGTAGCATTCAAGTAAAGGCTAAGCGAGTGGAAGCGTTGAGCGAAGCAGCAAGAAAGAGAACCAACACCCAAGCAGAAAGTCTCTCGGAGTCTCATAGTTGGTAGGGGGAGTACCTTACATGTTAAATGCATGGGTTATGAACGGGTTTCGAGTGTTGATAATGGTGGTTCTTTATCCTGTTGTATGATATGCTTGCATATGGAATACCCGAGTGTAAGATAAGTGAGAGTGAATGTTGCATGTTATTATCGTCCTAGAAGATGCATGCGTTGTTTGAGTTCCGATACCACAGAACCCGATTGCATGTTATGTGGTGTTGATTGGAATGCTTTGTTGAATCTGTTTATGTTCATATGGATGCATGTGTTGATTTAATCCTGACACTATTGTATACCGATTGCATGTTATGTTGTGTTGATTGGAATGCTTGTTTGAGCCTGTTGATCTTCATATGGATGCATGCGTTGATTAAGTTCTGACACTACTGTATATCGAGTGCATGTTATGCTTAAGATGATGAGAATGCTTATAGAAGTTTGATATTAATTGACACTGATTGCATTGGACTCATATGTTGTTAATGGAGCTATGATGATGATTGCATGGAAGTGTGTGTATGTTAAATTAATATATGGAGTCCTGAACACGTGTATTACCGACTGCATGTGAAATATGTATAACTGAATGAAAGGTTATGTGCCTGAATTCTATATTGTGTGATGAATCCGCGTGTAGCGCATGGGATGCGTTGTGTTGGGAGCACATAGTATGGGACACTACCATCGGTTATTAAGCGTGGGACGCTGTAAAATCCTTGAGTGGAACTCAAGGTAGCCCTCGAGTAGGACTCGGGCTGCCTGTGAACACCTCCGTTGGCGCTGAGAGCGTTGGTGTCACCTGTGGGCAAACGGTTGGGTACCTGTAAAACGGCCAAGCAGCTGGGAGCTGAAATGATACCTGAGAAGCTATGTACAAAAGGCTAAGAGCCTACGTTGCAACGTCAGAACCGATTACACACGAATGCGGAACCGAGTGAATAATCTGTATATATGTATATATTGCTACTGATGCTGTGTGTAATTAATTATGCATGTGATGATGCTAGTGAGACGACGTGTACTCATGACCGAGTGCATTATTCCGTGTGCATATGCTGTTAATGCTGACTGAGATCTGTTCTAAAAATGTATGTTATGTTGTTGAAGAGCTGTGAATATGTGACCAAGTGAGAATTTTGTACCCTGATTGATAAATGTTCTATAGATGCGTTCTGATTCATGGTCCTCAATATCATGTCATGGATTGTTGTATGATAATATTATTGAGTGGATGTGTGTAAAGAGCCCAGCGACAACTAAGGGAGTCCGATCGGTAAGGATCTCATGTGTGTTCTGGATTGATTAGTAAAACTCTGACCTTTATTGTTGCCACGTATGATTGTGTGTATGTATTTATATATATAGTTGTATAAATATGAGGCAACCTGAGTCAGCATCTATCATTTAAAATTTAAGATACTCACCCCTGCTGTGGAAATTTTCAGTGAACATCTCCTGTAATGAGGATTGGAAGAGGAGCTGAAAGGCCGGCTGAAGTGTTGATGCACTATGGAAAGTTTTATGACTGTGCATGTGCTGTATATAATGTTTTGGGTTAAGCCTTGGCCGGCTCGTGTTTTGTTGTCAGTCTTGTAAACAGAGTTGAATTCCTTGGAATGAGAACATGATATTGTGGTTGTAAAATTGTGATATACACTTCTATATATATATGTGCCTATGTCTCTGCCATGTTGCATGTCCATCTTATTATGTGTGATGCCTGGATAATCTATATATATAAATATATATGTGCGGTCATACTCCCGAATGTGTAGGAAATGACATAACTCAGCATGAAGGAAGCCAATCTATGGTTTAGAGGGCGAGTTTATGATTCTGTCACCGGGCGGGGGAGGTTCAGACGTTCAGAGTGAGTGAAATCAAATAGCTCCGAGTAGGGATTGACGTAGAAGACTGCCCCCAATGACGAGCTATTAGGATTCGGAGTTGAGAGTCTGGTTATGCTTCCGAGTGACAACTACTAGGAATCCTCCCGAGCGTAGAATAATCAATGATCCCCGAGTGAGAAATTGTTGAGTGATGGTTTTCCCGACTGGAGAGTGACACCTTAGACTCTAGGGGACCCTACTGTACTAAACTGTTGGTAACGAAAGAATCTGAGTGAGTCTTAACTTAGTAGAATGTTTAGAGTATGGAGATTATAGTTACCGAGTGAAAATTAGGTGAAATACCCCGAGTGGCATAGAGGGCGCGTAGGCTGTCCCGAGTGAGGAGTCCTCATAGAGTCCGAGTGAGTGATAGTAGGGACCATTCCCGTATTATTCGTGTATGTGTTCTGATTGTTAGAGCCGTAGAATAAATTACATTCCCGAGTGGGACTAGTAAGTGCAAGAGCTAAATCCGAGTGAACTGAGATTGGATCCTTCCGAGTGAATTGGGAGCTGGAATCCGAGTGCGGAAATACCGAGTAAAGTGAGCGAATACCGAGTGAAGCCTTCGCTTGAGCGAGTGCGCTTGCTGTGTGATTCACCCAAGCGATTTCCCCTTTCTTCCGCTGTCAGCACCTTTGATTCGGTTTTATCTCCCCTGTTCTTCTTCCTCTCTCATTTCTTTTGTGCCAAGGCAAAATATATATATATAAAATAAAATAAGAGAAAATTTCCTCTATTTTATCGTCTATGATTCATTAAATTGGGGTGTTATATTTTGGTATCAGAGCAGACTGAAAGGTCCAAGGCCAAGGTGTGCTTGCCGAGTGCGAGCGGTTGTGTGCTTTCTGACTGAGTGGTCGTCATGATTGGACCTGATTGATATTGACTTGTGGATAGGAGGTTGTTTCCTTCCTGGTCCGATAGATTGTGTAGCATATAGAAATAGTATGATATGCTAAGTTACTGAACATTAGACTGAAATCCGATCGGTAGCAAGTGGCTTGGTATACTTATCCTTGAAGGGTGTAATTTTAGGATAAGGGATGACGCATCGCCAAAGCATGGAGGCTATAGCGACGGTATTCCAATGCTTTGCAGACGTGTTTGAGAGGCAGGGCCAGCCTCGAGCTGAGGAGGGCCAAGTGCTGGACCGCTTCCTGAAGAGGAAGCCGAGTGAATTTCTGGGAGGACGGAACCCTGAGGCAGCGTTTAAGTGGACTCAGGAGCTGGAAAGGATTTTTGGGGGTCTTCGCTGTACCGAGGCCCAGAAGGTAGAGTGTGTAGTGTACATGCTACGAGACGAGGCGGAAAACTAGTGGAAGATAGCCAGAAACTGATTCCTTGATGATGATGCTCAGCTGACATAGAATGATTTCAAGACATGCTTCTTGGAGAAGTACTTCCCCGACACAGTAAGGAGTCGGAAGGAGTTGGAGTTTATGGAGTTGAAACAAGGCTCCATGACTTTGGAGGAGTATGAGACCAGATTCGAAGAGTTATGCCTATTCTACCCGCCTTTCCAACAACCGGGGACGGAGAGTTCCAAGTGCCTTAAATTTGAGAATGGATTGAGATCTGATGTTAAGAGAGCCTGTAGGTACCAAGAAATACGGAGTTTTCCTGCACTGGTGAATAAGTGTAGGATATTTGAGGAGGATGACAAGGCCCATTCGGGCCAGAGCAGCAGAGCCAACCATTCCTTGAGGCCCCAGCAATCCCGCTTCAAGAGGCTGAGTAATGTTGGTAGAAACCGATCCTTTTCCAGATTTAGGGGTCGGAATCAGTCTAAAAGACGACCAGTTGTAGGAGACGGAAAATGTTTCAAGTGTGGAGGAAATCATTATGCCCGAGACTGCAACAACAATGGTGAAATGGTGTGCTTTCATTGCAATAAAAGGGGACACATTCGCCCCGATTGCCCCTAACTTCGTCAAGCAAACGTCAAGGAGGTTTCCAAGAGAGAAACCGAGTGAATGATAACCAACAACCGGGCGGCAGAGGCAATAGAGCCAGAGGAAACATAATGCTTGCTCCAAATAACCGAGAGAGGAATACCGACCAACCAGCAGTGGGAAGAGTCTACGCCATTAACGCAGAGGATGCTGCACAAGCAAATGACCTGGTACAATGTAAGTGCTCACTCGGTAGACATACACTTAATGTTGTTTTCGATTCGGGATCCACCCATTCTTTTATAGCTGATGAGTGTGTAAAGCGTTTAAAGTTACCGACTGTGTTTATGGATCGGACCTTGGAAGTGGCCAATCCGACTGGCCCTAAAGTGTTGACATCGTCAATGTGCAAGGATGTAACATTTGTGTTGTGTGATCGAAGTTTCACTTTCGATTTGGTGTGCATACCCTTAAAGGACCTTGACATTGTGCTCAGAATAGATTGGCTTTCAGCCAACAAGGTGTTAGTGGATTGCAGAAACCGAAGGATCATCTTCCCGAGGCAGCACAATGAAGGCAACACAGCACAAGGTATAACCCAACTGTTTATGATGCTTTGTCTAACCGAGGGTGAGAGCAAAGCCCGAGTTAACGAAATTTCGACTGTCTGTGAATTCCCAGAGGTGTTTCCTGAAGACGTACCGAGTGTCCTTCCTAATAGAGAAGTCAAATTCTCTATAGACCTGGTCCCTGGAGCCGAGCCAGTCTCCAGTGCACCATATAGAATGTCCCCAACTGAATTGGTCGAGCTGAAGAAGCAAGTAGATAAGTTACTCGGAAAATAATTCATTAGACCGAGCGTATCACCATGGGGCGCACCTGTGCTGCTTGTTAAGAAGAAGGATGGAAGCATGAGACTTTGCATAGATTACCGACAGCTAAACAAACTCACAATTAAGAATCGTTACCCGTTGCCCAGAATTGATGACCTCATTGACCAACTGCGTGGAGCCTCAATTTTCTCAAAAATCGACCTACGATCGGGATACCACCAAATCCGAGTGAAGGAATCGGATATCCCTAAGACTGCCTTTAGGACTCGGTATGGTCACTACGAGTATGTAGTGATGCCGTTTGGTGTAACAAACGCCCCTGCTGTCTTCATGAATTACATGAACAGCATATTCCACCCGTATTTAGACCGATTTGTAGTTGTTTTCATTGATGACATCCTAGTATATTCTAAGACTTCTAAGGAGTATGAAGAACATCTCCGGGCGGTACTCCAAGTGTTGAGGGAGAAGCAGTTGTTTGCAAAGCTTTCAAAGTGTGATTTTTAGATGGATAAAATCCATTTCCTCGGACACGTGATTTCCAAGGAAGGTGTCTCGGTGGACCCTTCGAAGGTGGCAGCTGTAATAGCATGGGAGAGACCCAAGTCGGTCTCAGAGATAAGGAGCTTTATGGACCTGGCAGGCTATTATAGAAGATTCATTGAGGGTTTTTCTAAGTTGGCTTTGCCACTGACTAAATTGACTCGGAAAAACATTCCCTTCGTGTGGGGTCCCGAGTACGAGAGCAGTTTCTGAAAGCTGAAGGACAAGTTGACGACTGCTCCAGTACTGGCATTACCTGACTTGCAAGAGAGCTTCGTGGTTTATTGTGATGCATCAGGACTCGGATTAGGATGCGTGCTAATGCAGAAAGACCGAGTGACAGCGTATGCCTCTCGGTAATTGAGACCTCACGAGCAGCATTATCCGACCCACGACTTGGAATTGGCAGCTGTGGTGTTCGCCTTAAAAATCTGGAGGCATTATTTGTTCGGGTCCAGATTTGAAGTATACAGTGATCACAAGAGCCTCAAATACTTATTCGACCAAAAGGAACTGAACATGAGGCAGAGGAGATGGATGGAATTTTTAAAAGATTATGATTTCGAGCTAAAGTACCATCCGGGTAAGGAAAACGTTGTTGCCGACACGTTGAGTCGAAAATCCCTTCATGTAGCAGTGATGATGGTGAAGGAGGTAGAGCTATTGGAACAGTTCCGAGACATGAACTTACATGTTGACATCCCCTCCTCTCGAAAAATGACGATCGACACGCTGAGGATTGCCAATGAATTCCTGAAATCCGTGTACGAGCAACAACAGTCAGATTCCTACTTGGCTGAGATAAAGGAGACTCAGGCCAAAGGTAAGGATTTGTCCTTGACCGAGGGATCAGATGGAATCTTCCGAGTAAGAAATAGAATATACGTGCCGGGTGGGGGAAGATTGAGAAGAATGGTGCTTGATGAAGCTCACAAGAGCTTGCTAAGTATCCACCCGGGTGCCACGAAGATGTAACATGACCTGAGAACCCAGTTCTGGTGGCCCGGATTAAAGAGGAACATGGCAGAATATGTGGCTCGGTGCATCACCTGTCAGAAGTCAAAATTGGAGCACCAGAAGCCGTATGGTGCATTGCAACCCCTGGAGATTCCCGTGTGGAAATGGGACTCAATTGCCATGGACTTTGTCATGGGATTGCCCAAAAACCGAGTGGGCCATGATGCGATTTGGGTCATTGTTGACTGACTGACGAAGAGTGCACACTTCCTGCCTGTGAACATGAAGTACCCGATGCATAGGTTAGCTCAGATATATATTCGTGAAATTATCCGACTGCATGGTATACCGACTTCTATCGTATCGGATAGGGATCCTAGGTTCACGTCCCGGTTTTGGACCAGTCTGCACCAGGAAATGGGTACTAAGCTCCGGTTAAGTTCTGCCTACCACCCCCAATCTGATGGATAGTCCGAGCGGACAATCCAGAGCTTAGAGGACTTACTAAGGGCGTGTGTACTAGAGCACGGTGGGGATTGGGAGCAATACCTTCCCCTGATTGAGTTTACGTACAATAACAGCCATCACAATAGTATTGGTATGGCACCCTACGAAGCACTATATGGTCGAAGATGCTGAACCCCGTTTTGCTGGTCGGAAACAGGTGAGAGTCTGCTATTGGGACTAGAAATTGTGAAGCAAACTTCAGAGCAGATCCGGGTGATAAGAGAAAAGATAAAGGCGTTTCAAGATAGGCAGAAGAGCTACCATGACAAATGCACCAGACGAGTGGAATTTTCAGTCGGAGACAAGGTATTTTTAAGGACTTCACCGAGTAAAGGAGTCGGACGAGCCTTGAAGAGCAGAAAGTTAAGCCCTCGATACATTGGGCCTTATGAGGTGTTGAAACGAGTCGGCTCCATGGCATACCAAATAGCATTACCGACTCATTTATCTCGATTGCATGACGTGTTTCATGTGTCTCAACTAAGGAAGTACCTGCCAGATTCTACTCACACAATGCCTGATGATGAGGTGGAAATCAAGGAAGACCTGACCACTACAACTATACCGACTAGGATCGTGGACCGATCGGTAAAGCGATTAAGGAGTAAGAATGTGCAACTGGTTGAAGTGGAATGGCAGCAGGACAGGTATACCTCTTATACCTGGGAGCGCGAGGATGCCATGAGGCAGCAGTACCCCGAGTTGTTTGACCAAGGTGAGTTACCAACTGAATTTCGAGGACGAAATTCTTTTGAAGTGGGGGAAAACTGTAACATCCTAAATTTTTTTAATAATGTACCGGGTGAATAAAGCCATTAAATAATAATTACCGAAGTGGGAATTTGTTTATAAATCACCATTAACATAATTAATCAAAGGGTGTGCTGATTGAAAAGGGCGATTAGCCTTAGTGGGTGCTGGTGGGACTGGGTGACGTGAGCAGACTGCTCCTCACGTTTTCCCACCCCACAATTCCTTTTCCTCATGCATGTGTTTATAATTGGACGATGGCCTTCCTTGCCATTCGTTCTTCAGAATTCCCTGCGAGTTTCTCCTTCTTCTTCTCTTCTCCTTCTCTGCTCTCTGTTCCATTCCCTGTTTCGAAAGCCAAGTGACGGTGCTGCAGAGGAGTCAGAGCTCCCTCATACGAGTAGAGGACGAGCATTGAAGCAGAGGCAGAAACAGCCCCTGCACCACACGTGGAGGACAGTAGCATTCAAGTAAAGGCTAAGCGAGTAGAAGCGTTGAGTGAAGCAGCAAGGAAGAGAACCAACACCCAAGCAGAAAGTCTCTCGGAGTCTCGTAGTTGGTAGGGGGAGTACCTTACATGTTAAATGCATGGGTTATGAACGAGTTTCGAGTGTTGATAATGGTGGTTCTTTATCCTGTTGTATGATATGCTTGCATATGGAATACCCGAGTGTAAGATAAGTGAGAGTGAATGTTGCATGTTATTATCGTCCTAGAAGATGCATGCGTTGTTTGAGTTCCGATACCACAGAACCCGATTGCATGTTATGTGGTGTTGATTGGAATGCTTTGTTGAATCTGTTCATGTTCATATGGATGCATGCGTTGATTTAATCCTGACATTATTGTATACCGATTGCATGTTATGTTGTGTTGATTGGAATGCTTGTTTGAGCCTGTTGATCTTTATATGGATGCATGCGTTGATTAAGTTCTGACACTACTGTATATTGAGTGCATGTTATGCTTGAGATGATGAGAATGCTTATAGAAGTTTGATATTAATTGACACCGATTGCATTGGACTCATATGTTGCTAATGGAGCTATGATGATGATTGCATGGAAGTGTGTGTGTGTTAAATTAATATGTGGAGTCCTGAAAACACGTATTACTGACTGCATGTGAAATATGTATAACTGAATGAAAGGTTGTGTGCATGAATTCTATATTGTGTGATGAATCCGCGTGTGGCGCATGGGATGCGTTGTGCTGGGAGCACGTAGTGTCGGACACTACCATCGGTTATTAAGCGTGGGACGCTGTAAAATCCTTGAGTGGAACTCAAGGTAGCCCTCGAGTGGGACTCGGGCTACCTGTAAACACCTCTGTTGACGCTGAGAACGTTGGTGTCACCTGTGGGCAAAAGGTTAGGTACCTGTAAAATGGCCAAGCACCTGGGAGCTGAAATGATAGCTGAGAAGCTATGTACAAAAGGCTGAGAGCCTACGTTTCAACGTCAGAACCGATTAGACACGAATGCAGAACCGAGTGAATAATCCGTATATATGTATATATTGCTACTGATGCTGTGTGTAATTAATTATGCATGTGATGATGCTAGTGAGACGACGTGTACTCATGACCGAGTGCATTATTCCGTGTGCATATGCTGTTAATGCTGACTGAGATCTGTTCTATAAATATATGTTATGTTGTTGAAGAGCTGTGAATATGTGACCGAGTGAGAATTTTGTACCCTGTTTGATAAATGTTCTATAGATGCGTTCTGATTCATGGTCCTTAATATCATGTCACGGATTGTTGTATGATAATATTATTAAGTGGATGTGTGTAAAGAGCCGAGCGACAACTAAGGGATTCCGATTGGTAAGGATCTCGTGTGTGTTCTGGATTGATTAGCAAAACTCTAACCTTTATTGTTGCCACGTATGATTGTGTGTATGTATTTATATATATAGTTGTATAAATATGAGGCAACCTGAGTCAGCATCTATCATTTAAAATATAAGATACTCACCCCTGCTGTGGAAATTTTCAGTGAATATCTCCCGTAATGAGGATTGGAAGAGGAGCTGAAAGGTCGGGTGAAGTGCTGATGCACTATGGAAAGTTCTATGACTGTGCATGTGCTGTATATAATGTTTTGGGTTAAGCCTTGGCCGGCTCGTGTTTTGTTGTTAGTCTTGTAAACAGAGTTGAATTCCTTGGAATGAGAACATGATATTGTGGTTGTAAAATTGTGATATACACTTCTATATATATATGTGCCTATGTCTGTGCCATGCTGCATGTCCATCTTATTATGTGTGATGCCTGGATAATCTATATATATAAATATATATGTGCGGTCATATTCCCGAATATGTAGGAAATGACAAAACTCAGCATGAAGGAAGCCAATCTATGGTTTAGAGGGCGAGTTTATGATTCTGTCACCGGGCGGGGGAGGTTCAGATGTTCTAAGTGAGTGAAATCAAATAGCTCTGAGTAGGGATTAACGTAGAAGACTGCCCCCAATGACGAGCAGTTAGGATTCGGAGTTGAGAGTCTGGTTATGCATCCGAGTGACAACTACTAGGAATCCTTCCGAGCATAGAATAATCAATGATCCCCGAGTGAGAAATTGCCTAGTGATGGTTTTCCCGACTAGAGAGTGACACCTTAGACTCTAGGGGACCCTACTGTAGTAAACTGTTGGTAACGAAAGAATCTGAGTGAGTCTTAACTTAGTAGAATGTTTAGAGTAGGGAGATTATAGTTACCGAGTGATAATTAGGTGAAATACCCCGAGTGGCATAGAGGGCGCGTAGGCTGTCCCGAGTGAGGAGTCCTCATAGAGTCCGAGTGAGTGATAGTGGGGACCATTCCCGTATTATTTGTGTATGTGTTCTGATTGTTGGAGCCGTAGAATAAATTACATTCCCGAGTGGGACTAGTAAGTGCAAGAGCTAAATCCGAGTGAACTGAGATTGGATCCTTCCGAGTGAATCGGGAGCTGGAATTCGAGTGCGGAAATACCGAGTGAAGTAAGCGAATACCGAGTGAAGCCTTCACTTGAGCGAGTGCGCTTACTGTGTGATTCGCCCAAGCGATTTCCCCTTTCTTCCGCTGTCAGCACCTTTGATTCGGTTTTATCTCCCCTATTCTTCTTCCCCTCTTATTTCTTTTGTGCCAAGGCAAAATACATATATATATATATAAGAGAAAATTTCCTCTATTTTATCGTCTATGATTCATTAAATTGGGGTGTTATATTAACAAACAAACAAACACCATTGAAGAGTCAATTCATCTGAAATTTGATGAAAATGGCCATAATTCTCCGAGAAAGGAAGATGTTGATGATCTTGTAGGTACACTCCAAGAGATGACCCTAGAAAACAAGGAAGAAGAAGGAATCAATAATGAAGTAGCTTCTCAAAATGAACAACAATAAAGTTCTCAAAAAGAGTGGATCACATCAAAACACTATCCCATGGACAACATTATAGGTGATATCACTAAGGGTGTAAGTACTCGACGCTCATTCAATACTTGTAATCATTTAGCATTTGTTTCATAAATTGAGCCTGAAACCATTGATGAAGCTATTATTGATGAACATTGGATGTTGGCCATGTAAGAAGAATTGAACCAATTTGAAAGAAATAAAGTTTGGGAACTTGTGCCAAAACCTAATGACCATCAAATAATTGGAACCAAATGGGTATTTAGGAACAAGCTTGATGAAAATGGCATAATCACTAGAAACAAAGCTAGGCTAGTTACTAAGGGATATAATCAAGAAGAATGAATCGACTATGAAGAAACGTATGCTCATGTATCTAGGTTAGAAGCTATTAGGCTATTATTAGCTTTTGCATGTTGTAAAGATTTTAAATTGTATTAAATGGATGTCAAAAGTGCCTTTTTGAATAGATATATTCAAGAAGAAGTATATGTTGATCAACCTCCCAGTTTTGAGAACTATCAATTTCCAAATCATGTTTTCAAACTAAGAAAAGCCTTGTATGGTTTAAAACAAGCTCCAAGAGCTTGGTATGAAAGATTGAGCAAATTCCTTTTAGAAAATAATTTTAAAAGAGGAAAAGTTAATACAACATTATTTATTAAGCACAAAAAGAATGACATACTTTTGGTACAAGTTTATGTGGATGATATCATTTTTGGTGCCACTAATGAGTTGCTTTACAAAGAGTTTGCTAAGATAATGCAAAATGAATTTGAGATGTTATTGATGGGAGAACTCACATTCTTCCTCAGATTGCAAATCAAGCAAACCAGAGAAGGAACCTTATTAGCCAATCCAAATATCACAAAGAGTTGCTCAAAAAGTTCAACATGGAGAAAGCAACCGAAATTGTCACACCCATGAGCACTTCATGTTATTAGGACAAGGATGAGAAAGGTAAGGATGTAGAACTCACAAAATATCGAGGTATGATTGGGTCTTTACTTTACTTAACCGCTAGTAAACCAGATATCATGTTTGTTGTGTGTATGTGTGCAAGATATCAAGCATGTCCAAAAGAATCACACTTAACTGCTATAAAATGTATAATGAAATATCTTGTTAGAACTCTAGATGTTGGTCTTTGGTATCCTAAAGGTGCTGAATATATTCTTGTAGGATATTCTGACTCTGATTTTACAGGATGTAAACTTGATAGAAAGAGCACAAGTGGCACTTGTCACTTGCTTGGTAGCTCACTTATTTCATGGCATAGCAAGAAGCAAGTTAGCGTGGCATTATCAACAGCTGAGGCAGAATATCTTGCTGCTGGGAGTTATTGTGCTCAAATTTTGTGGATGAAACAACAACTTCTAGATTTTGGTGTTATTTTAGACCATGTGCCTCTTAAATGTGATAATAATAGTGCCATTAATATATCTAAGAATCCTGTCATGCATTCAAGGACCAAACATATAGAAATAAGACACTATTTCATTAGGGATCATGTGTTAAAAGGTGATTGTATACTTGAATATGTTGAAACATCTAATCAATTAGCTGATAAATTCACCAAACCCCTTGGAAAAGAATAATTCATTAACATAAGAAGAGAATTAGGAATTCTAGATGTTAAAAATTGTCTTTGAGAAACTAATATTAGCAAATATATATGTTAAGTTGTTAAAATAGGGAGAAAATTGTATGCTTCCTAAGAAAATGTGTTTGTGCATTTCTAGGCATATACCATAATCGATTATATACACAATATAATTGATTAGGAGCTTTCTGTGTTGTACATAATCGATTACAAATCTGTGTATAATCGATTATGAGCTTTCTGTGTTGTACATAATCGATTACATATCTCTGTATAATCGATTATGGGCATTCTATTATCCATGTAATCAATTATAGCCTTACACTAATCGATTACTGAGTTTCTGTGAAAAATTCAATCTTGATCTAATCGATTACACTCATGGTCTAGTCGATTATTGAGCCTGACGTTTCAAATTCTTCAGAGGCGTAATCGATTACGTCCTGACCCGTAATCAATTACGGAGTCACCAGGATTACAGATTTTAATGCTCAATCCATGTGCAGCTTGGACCAACCAATCCTAAACCCTAATTCCCACTTCTAATACTCTATAAATACCATCTCCCACACCCCTCTCATCTCACACCACAATTCTCCTCCCCTCTATATCTCTTTAACTCTCAAATTCTCCAAACCTCTTCACATTTTCCTTTTCATCATGTCTTCTTCCAGAAATGTCAAAAGAGCATAGTCATCCATTGCCCAAACCCACAACCCTCTTGATTTCTCAAGGTTCTTCTCTAATCTTAGAGATCTTTATAATTTTATTAAGAAATTTTCTGAGAAGGATATCATTGCTCCTTATTTTATCAATGCTGAACCTTTTGATCACCCAAGTTTTTCTTTCACTCAATTTCTTAACCACTACAATCTTATCCCTTTTCTCTCTCTCAAAGAAGAATTTTATTACCCAGAACTCATTCGAGTCTTCTTTTGCACGTTAAAAATTATTGACGGAGGGCTTGAAGCAAGAGTCAAGAATGTGACTCTTAAAATCACCAATGAATAACTTTTTGAAATAAGCCTCCCCCCTTTCACCAATGCTGATTTTTTTGGTGGTTATCCCGAAGATGAATGGGATTTCAATAGCATTTTTGCACGCCAATCCTTATGGAAAGTTGACCATCCCCGTAGCATCATAAATTGGTAGGCCATCTCACTCTTAGCAGTCGTCTTCTTCATTTTATTTTGGTCAAGCTTTTGGTTCCTCATGGAGGCAACTACACCCTTGTTGAGGAAGAAGATGTAGCACTGATTTAGGAAATGCAAAATCACAAAGAGATCAACTGGATTCAGCTCCTCAAACTTCACATGCTTAAAGCCAAGGAGCAACAAAAGCTACCCTATGCCATTCTTCTAACAAGATTTTCAAAGCCTATGGTGTTGACCTCAGTGGGGAACTTCCAGAGAAGATACCCTCTAAAGCTTGCATTGGTACTCATTATCTCACCAAAATGGGGATGATTTTGGTTGATGGTTTATGGTACTTTAAAAGTGATGGCATTCATAGCAATGTCCCATTTGAAGAAGATTAACCTGCTGCTGCTGCTCCTACTACCCAAGGCGAATCCTCTGCTCCTGCTAATCCTTTCACCGCTCTCTATGCTTATCTTGATCGGCGCTTTGAAAAGCTTGAAAACTCTATTTGAGAATTTCAAACCACTGAGCAACAATATTTTGAGATAATGGAGCAAAGATATAAGGACCTCTCCCATAAGCTCACTGATCTTCACTTCTTTAATCCCGATAATTGAATTGTTTTCATGTTTTTTTATCTAGTTTTAAATTTATGCCTTTGCTTCTGTAATTTGCTTCCGTAATCAATGAAATTTATTTGCTTTCGTGTTTACTCTTTACTTGCATTATTTATTTTTAATGATTACAAAGGGGGAGAAAAATTAAATGTTCATGTTCATCAAAAGAAATCTGCAAATGGTCATGATTCTTAAAATTATGCATAAACTCCTTAAGAAAGGTAGAGAAATTTTATTTGAACTAACACCCTCATGAGATGAACATTGTTTGTCATCATCAAAAAGGGGGAGAATGTGTTTGAAAATTGTCTCAGGTAACAAAAGCTTGTATGTCAAAGTTTTGATAATGACAAAGCAACCATTTGAAGAATCATGTCAAGGAAAATGAATTTTAAGAAGTGTCAAAGTGCTAGAATAATGAGAATAAACCTCTGGGAAGATCAAAATAAAAAAGAGCAAAGAGCTTACGAATCAAATCAAGAATCAAACCTGAATTTGACATAGCCTAATCGATTACACCACTGTCACAATCGATTACCTTAACTCTAGAAGGAACATAATCGATTACAGCAAATAAGCTAATCGATTATGATGCTATGTAACAAGAATTAAAAGTATCAGGTATAATTTATAATCGATTACAAGGCTGGGATAATCGATTACCATGATTCTGTTTGTCACCTAATCGATTAAAACAAAGAGAATAATCGATTAAACTATTACAATAAAAGGGATAATGTATTAGGTATTTTGCCTAATCGATTACAAGGCATGACTAATCAATTATAGAGGTTCTGTTTTATTGATAATCGATTATATGAGTTACATAATCGATTACAGTGCTGCATACAGCAATTAAATGCATCAGGTATAATGCATAATCGATTATAAGGGTATGATAATTGATTACATTGACTCTGTTTGATCACTAATCGATTACAAGAAAAGATATAATCGATTACACAACTACTGAACACTTAAATTAATGGAATACAACGAAGCATAATCGATTACAGCTCAAGAAGTAATCGATTAAGTGCCAGAATATGGGGAAATGTTTTTAAAGTGTAGATCCAGCTGATTTTTCCATTTCCCACTCCTATGCCCATGATGTGCAATGGCTTTGAAGACTCCAAACCTCCTCTCCAAGGCCTATAAATGCACCATTCATTCAAACTACTCAAAAAATCAAGGGGAAATCATTCATAGCTTGTACTTGTGCCTTGTGAGTTCATTTTCTGTGTATAGTTTCATTATTCTGAAACTTAGGTTCTAAAATTGCATATCCTCTCTTGTTGAGAGTTAGAATTTGTGAGATCCTTTCAATTGTATATCTACTCTATTGAGAGAGTTATTTGCTTGTAAACACAAACACCAAATACAAAGTTTCACTCTAGTTTTGAGTGGTCACAAAGGTTGGGGTTCAACCTTTGGGTATTGAGAGTTTGAGAGATTGGGTGGGGTACCCATGTGCTAGTGAGGATTGAGTTCTTGAGTGTGGGACACTAGGAAGCTGCAATTGCTCATAGCTTGTATCTCTAAACTTCCATAGTGGAAATCCTTCAAGTGGGTTGCTTGAAGGCGAGACGTATATCGGGGTAGTGGAACTCGTTATATCGGTTTGCAAGCTTTTCTTCCTTACTCTCTTGCATTTACATTTTGCATCTGGCTGGGTTATTGATTTGGTTGTGATTGCATGACTTAAAATTGATTGATTTAGCTAAGTTAAGTTCTTGCACACCAAATGTTTGATATATTACCAAAGTGAATTCTGCACATATTTTCCATCTCATTTCTTGCACCATACTTGTTGTTTCTTGCATATAATTATCTTTTAATCTAGTTCAAAGGCTTTCTAAGCAAAAGTTTAAAAAACTCAATTCACCCCCCATCTTGAGTATTGAGGCCACTTGACTAACATGTTTTTCCGGAAGATGTTCTTGGATTACCCCTACAGCGGGAAGTTGAATTTGTTATTAATCTTGTTCCTAGTGCTAAACCTATTTCTAAAGCACCATATCACATGTCTTTTGTTGAACTAACTGAGTTGAAGTGGTAAGTTGATGAGTTATTAGCCAAATAATTTATTCGTCCAAGTGTTTCATCGTGGGGTGCCCCAATGTTACTTGTGAGCAAGAAAGATGGTTCCATACGACTGTGTACTGATTATAGACAATTGAACAAGTTGACTATCAAGAATAAGTATCCATTGCCTCGTATTGATGATGTGTTGGATCAATTGGAAGGTGCCAGGGCATTTTCTAAGATTGATCTTCGATCTAAGTACAACCAGATTCGTGTAAAGGCGAAAGATATTCCAAAAATGGCATTCAGAACTCGTTACGGTGTTCTCACTTAAGAAAGATGTAGAGAGTTTGTTTTTGTGTACCTTTTGCTTAAGAGAGTATCTCTCGCTCAAGTGAAAGTAGCCTTTCATTCAAGTGAGCGATTTCTAACTTGAGTGAGAATTCGTGCAACTTATTTTCTTAATGTTGATCTTATGCGCTATATCATGGGCCATACTCTTGTGTATTATGGTGACATTTTTGAAACACATAACCTTTGAGTTGCCATGGTTTACCTCTGAGGATTTTAAATGCGAAAATAAAATTATCCTCTTTTTATCAAAACCCCGATTCTAGACTCTAATAAGGGGATGTTACAGGTTGGATTTTATGTCACCACTTTTATTTTGTGTACTTAGTGATCAATGCAAAATGCTACCAAAATTTTGTCAAATTTTAAAAGAGTCCATAATTTGTACGTAAAGGTAAAATATAAGAAAATGTTCATCTTCAATAGGTAGGACCACCACCTTTCTTATCCATATGATTAGAACATATTATAATATAAGGTCTATATTAACATTTAAATTTTTGTTTAAACAAATTTATACTGAAAAATAATACATTAATTGATGGGAAACAAAGTTAGATCAAATGATCTCTCTATATAACTAAAACTTAATTTAAGTTTAAATTTGAAAATACATTCAACCAAAATATCTATTTTATTTACTCTTAAAATTATTTACTCTGAATAAAAGTCCTTCTCTTCACATGCCACTCATTCGTGAAAAATAATTATGCTAAAGAATGCTTTCTTTTTTTCTTTCCTTCTTATGTCATACGTTTTAAAAATTTAGCTTACTAAAAAGTTTTACCAATAGATAAAAAATAATGTCCCTTCCACTGATAGGAAATCCCTAAACATGAGCAGCGGAAAAAAAAAGGATTCCAAAGGATTTGCAAGGTTCCGTGTTTCAAAGCACAAAACAAACACAAAAATCATTTTTGGATTACCTCTTGAAGAACAACGAAGCAGTCGTAGCCTCGTCCTTTAGGAGTCCACACGAGCACTCCCACCAGAATCGCAACACTTGCCAACTGCTAGTTTGACGGCGTGTAGCTCTTACAACTTTTGTGAATTTGTGTCTCACTTGAGTGAACGGCCTATAAGCATCTT
Organism: Clitoria ternatea; assembly: GCA_037962975.1. Classification (NCBI taxonomy): domain Eukaryota; kingdom Viridiplantae; phylum Streptophyta; class Magnoliopsida; order Fabales; family Fabaceae; genus Clitoria; species Clitoria ternatea. The sequence continues at coordinate 95,765,385 of CM075670.1, read as the reverse complement.
ATGCTCTATTTATAGGCTTAGGTTTGACCTAATTTGTTCTCTCTAAAATTGGGCTCCTTACTCATTCCAAATGAGTTAGGCCCAATAGCTTTATTTTAGTCCAACTAAAATAAGACAACATTTTCTGATGGGCTTACTCTATGTGTGTGACCCTACAGGTAAAATACTCGGTCATATTAATAATAAATTATTTTATTATTAATATAAAATAAGAGCGGCATCTAGCAATGCATCATTATGTCTGAATATTATCAACATAACCTATGAGTGATAATTATTTAATATGTTTGTTCCTTTTGTCACGATATCCTAATTGGGCCCAAGGCATGGTCGCGTTATCCGTGTACGGCCCAATTTATTTTACTTGATACCGGAGTAGACTGAATTCGAATAAATATCTAATATTTATTCTTTCTAGCATGGCCATGCGTTTTCTTAGTCTTACTCCATCAAGTGGCCTATAGATATCACTCCTGTCACATAGGAGAGACAAATCCTATCTACATCACTCACATCCCTCTACATAATTTGTTCATTGCCTAATCACAACCTTTATAGTCCTCTTGTTACAGAAGACGTTTAATTGTATTAAAACAATAAAATCCTCATGTAGGAATCGTAGTGACTTCAGGTCAAAGGACTACATATACCATTTTCACATTGAGAATCGTTTATGACAATCATGTAACGATCCATGCAATGTTCTCATGGTGGGTCTGTCCAGTACATCATTACTCTTAATGTGTACCCGTATGAAGACTTGATATCATCTATATCTATGATCTGTGAGATCAGGTCATAGTACACTCGCACACTAGTCTCAGTGTATTTACATGTCCCCATGTAAATACTTGACTAGGGACATTTTAGGAATAATTTTTATATGACCTATTACTCCAAGGATAAATACGTTTTAAAACAATTTTAAACTGAAATATTTATTTTATTGATAAGCATAAAAAATTATACAAATGAAAAAGCATAAAAGCTCATAGTGCATACACCAACATCCACTAGATAAAATAGAAATCTTAACATCAGTTTCTTTATTTTTTTAATTTCTTTCTTTATTTTCATTTTTTAGTTTCTTCTTCGTTACTTTCTAACATAATTTTTTCCTTTTTATTTATTATGACTCTATCTAATATGAATAATTTTACATATGGTGATGAGGACCTATCCCATACATATTTTGTAAATATTTTTAAGATTCTATATGTTTGTTTAAAAATAATTAGGAAAACCCAAAAGGCTTTAGGAGTTAGAGCCTTGCATGACCAAGTTATTTTGGGTCACTTCTAGGTCTTGTACATTGCACCTTTTCTAGTTTAGGCCATGTAATTGGGCAATTTGCATAGGTTTTAGTTTTTGGGCCAATAAGATCACCAAGACCCATATTAGAGAGAAATACATAAGGTTTTCCTCCTTTATAAAAGGTAGCTAAGAAGTCATTTTGAGAATTTCTAGTGAAATTGAGTTTTTTCTTCTTTTTACACTCTCTTGAGTGCTTAACTCTCTCCCACTAGATCTTATCCTTTGGACCTCTCCAAAAGTGGTGATACATACTTAGAACCTATCTCTCCCTCTAGAGAGTGATGTCTACACCTCCCTCTCCTTGTCTCTCCATAATTCTATTTTCATTCCTAGTTTCTCCTTTCCACACTTTTTGAATTTTCACCAAATTCCCATGCTTCCTTCACACAAGTTTAGAATTCCAGCACTTCATACAACATCTTATGTCCTTGAAAATCAAAGAAAAAGATTTAAAAAGTGAAGATCCAAGAAAAAGAAACAAGGTTAGATCCTTTCCTTCAAGCTAAGGCTACATTAAATGGTATCATTGAGCCTCCTCTCTTGAATTATTTTCTTAGATCTATTAAATTTTGTTTTGCAACTCTGAAATTTAGTTTCATATTCTTATTCTACTTCATATTAGCCTTCAGTAGAAGTATCAGATGTGAAATTTCAAGAAAATCTCAAAAATATATCAAATCTTGATTGTTAGATCTACTCTTTTTGGCTTGGATTTTAGCAAAGTGCCTTCATAAAACTTCTTTCTCTCTAGGTCCGAAACATAACCTAGAAGTACAGTTCACTTTGCTACAATTTTTTTCAAGTTGTTGTTATGGTGTTCACGTTACTTGTTGTACAAATTTCTTGCATAGTCTTGCATTTTGTTGTTTGTTAGTGTTATTTCTTGCTTTAAAACCTTTTAATGTTATCTTGTTTGTGTTAGAAAGTAAAAACTCAGTACTGAACCTTTGTTATTTTATATCTAATTATGTGTGTATTCCATGTGTTTTATAAATGTCTTAGTTGCAAATGCTTCTAGATTTATTTTTTTAAGTGTTAGAGCTTGTTCTTATTGCTTCTAGGTTTTCCTTGCATATTTGCTTTGTGTTAGTTGCTAGACTCTAATACACTTTAGTCACATTTTTTTAAATTACAAGCTCCTCTAAGAGAGTGATAAGTGCTTTATAATAGAATAAATTAGGTCTAAATTGCTTAGGATTTTAGTCATTATCCACTGTATTTCCTTTATTTATTGCGATTTTTGCTTTCTTTCCACTCTATTCTACTTAGGTATGTTATTTTGCAAGAATTAAGGTAACAAAGGGTCAAAAACAAGAGAAAAGCGACCATAAAATGATAAAGAAACAAGAAGAACAAGCCCAAAGTGGAAAGAATTCTCTTTTTAAAGCTGAAATCCGACTTAGAAAGCTGAAATCCGACTCAGAGCAATGAAATCCGACTCAAAATAGGCCAAATCTGAGTGGGATAACTCAAAATAGGCCAAATCCGAGTGGGATAACACAGAAATGACCAAATCCGAGTGGAATACTACACTGCTGGAGGAAAATCCGAGTGAAATGTTCCCTGTCAAAGCCATTCCGAGTGATAAATGGCTGACTCGAGTGAAGGATCAATGTTAAAAAGGAATAAGTCTCGGTTTTACGAAAATCCGATTGGAAGCTGTCCGAATGCAACAATTCCGAGTGAAAAAAGGAACTGAGCTTTAATAAATGCTACCCAAAGGTATTTTTCGAGTGAAAGGATTGCTGATTGAAGTGAATCCGAGTGGGAATTTGCTGATTGAAGTAAATCCGAGTGAAGAATGCTGACTGAAGCAGGTCTGACCAAAGAACAAGTGCTTTTCTGGGCAAAAAGCTGATTCTGAGTGAATTGATTCTGAGCAGAAGGAATGCCATTGAATGAATAAATGCTGACTAAGGAGAATTCGAGTGGTTTCATTCGGAGAACAAGGCATTTCCGAGTGGTGTCTTAATCGGACAAGGTGAAATCCGATCAGGAGTGAATCACACTCGGACTGACTTTTAAGTTTCGTATTAAATCCGAGTGAGTTGGGTCAGAAAGATGCATTTCCGAGCAAAGCAAGGCTTGGACATAAGAAGAAATTTAATCAGTCAAATTCCAACCCTTCAAGAGCAAGTTCCTGAGTAAAAGTGAAGGCCATTCCGAGTAAAAAGCATGAAGGCCGACTGAAATATTTCAAAGCAAATCCGAGTGAATTCCAAAGTAAAGCTTTAACCGAGTGGTTCAAATTCAGAGACAGCCGAGTGAAAATGATTGGGATTCGATTGAATCTGAGCCGAGTGAGTCTTCAATCAGTTCCAAATGAACTCCATGAACCTGAGCCGAGTGAATGGTTTCAGTCGGATCCGAGTCCCTCTTCAGTCAATTCCGAGCAACACAAGCAAATCTGAGCAAGGTTTCTCCGAGTGAAACAGTGAAAAAGAGAACCTCTCGCTTGAGCGAACCTTTATCCGCTTGAGCGAGACGGTTTCCTTCAACAAACGCTTAAGCGAGAAACTCTCGCTCAAGCGAAACCGACCGGTTTTCTTAAATACCGACCCCTCAACTCAACACCGAGTGAAGATTTCACTCGGTTTTATGTACGAACAGTACCATTTTCACTCGGTTTTGAGCACAGAAGGCACCCTTTCACTCGGATTTTGCATAAAAGATGAAAACCGACCCACTTTTCCACTCGGAATTTGCCCAGCTGAATAAATCCAAGCACCGAATTATTGGAAATATTAAAATAATGCAAATTGGCACAGCTGGAACTCACATGCACCAAAAGTTTCCTCCCACTTGCAATTACAACGCATTTCTTAGCTGGATCCCCCCTTTCCATCGCCTATAAAAGGAGAAGAAGTTGCAAGCATCCAGCATCAATCATCACTTGCATCAATTCCATCAGCTTCGTTCCAATTCCTCCTTCCTTTCTCTTCGTTTTTCGTTTCTCTTTTCTTTCTTTTTTTTTATTTCTCTTATTTCCTTTCTCTGTTCGTTTTTCTTCTCTTTCTTTTTATTTTCTTTTCTTTCTTTTATTCTGTAAGAGTGTGAGGGCTGTAAAAGTGAGAATTTAAATTTGTAATTGCTGGAGAAATTATTGCAACAAGGAATTACAGTGGTAAATTATTCTGAGCTTTTGGAGAAACTCGTAAGTCTTTATTTTTACCATGTCTTGTATGTTTTATTTTTCCATTATTTATATGAATTTAAATTATTTCATGAGTAGCTAAATTAATTATCTTGGGATAAAGGGAGTATGATAATATTTTATTTTAATGTTATTTTGATTTGGAATTAAATAAATTTCTGTTTTCCATTTAGTTCAATTATGCTCAATGCTTTTAGTAATTCCTAACAAGAACCTAAATGATAAAACTGTATACTTACGGGTATATTAGTAAGTTTAGGTAATAAATAGAATCGAGAGATTTATTTTTACCGGAAAGCTTTGAACTAAACCTAAGATTTTTGAAATGCTTTTTATGACCTCGGTAAAACCGTGAAAGTAATCAAAATTCTTTTGAGGAAATAAAAGGGATTTTCATAAAACGATAATGGGCCTTTCTGAGGATTAAGCAGCGCTTTCCATAGGTTAGGTACAATAATAGGCTTCCGAGAGGAACATATTAATTAGCTTTTGGAAAATTCGCCTTGGAAAACTTAATTTGATTCTTATTTATGAAAAGTTAAAATTCATTAACATAAAATAGAATCTTAATCCCCCGAAATCTCAAGATATTCTCAACTCTGATTTTTAAAGTGTCAAGTAAATTTTATTTTTATATTTATTAGTATTCTGTGCAACTTTAATTTGTGCTTTATTTTATAAAAATCTTAAAAATCAATTGTGTGGATAATTAAATTTCAATATGCTGGTACTTTGAACACAGTCCCTGTGGAGAACGATAATCTTTTATATTACGCGACATAACCCGTGCGCTTGCAGGCCCTGTCAGAGAGCCTTAGTCCTTCATAATTTTTGTTGGACTTGTTTGCTCATTTTCTTGTAGGTTTGTTAGTGTTTCTTAGGTTTTTGTCCAGCGTTTGTTTCATTTTTCAGCAACTATAGGCTTTCTTTTGTAAGATGTAATTCTCCACTTTTAATTGCATTTTATATCTATAAGTTATGCCTTTCATCCATGCTTTGTGTTGGAAGTTAATGCAAGAATAGGGGCTTTTGTAATTCAATTTTGGTGCAATAAAAATAGAGAAAATGGGGGGAATATAAAATAGTTAGAAAAAGAAAAGGCCTGAAAGACCCTTGCATTGTTATAAAGTGTGAATGCCAACAAGAAAAAATTTGGCAGCACCTGTGTGATTTTGTGCAGGTCACATAAAGTGTTTTTATTGTCTCTTATTGTGTAATATTGGTACATAAAAATAGTTGTGATTTTGTAGTGAAAGTTAAAGTGTTTTCTTGCATTCTAGAGTTCTAAATTGTCTTTTGTGTGCCTACTTTCTTCTTGCATTTGTTTTTAGTTTCTCTTTGTTGATTCTTAGTTTGTCAAATAATAACTCCATGTGAGAAGGTGAAGAGAAATGTAAAAATAACTTTTAAGCTGGTAAGAGTAGTTTGGTAACTTTACATGTTCAATTAACTTCTGAAACATAGCTGATAACCTTAAGTTATTCTAAACTTAACCAGATATAAATCTTATCTAACTTACCCCTTTCAATTATAATTAATTAATTCTTAATTTATTATTTGGTTATCGATAATTAATCATTAAACTTTAAGTTGAGATGTTGCAAGGTACAACTCATTAGTTTTTTATTTTATTAAAAAATATCTTTTTCATTTCTATTATATTTTGAATAATAAAATGCATTAACTTTTTTTATATATAAAAATTATGTTTTATTAGATATTTCTTAGATTAATTTAACTAGCTTTAATTTTTATTGTATGACTCTAGAATTAGCAATATATTTTCCTTATATACTATAAGGAAGATGTCAATCTTAGTTTGAATATTTAAGCTTAAAATCATAATTTCTGTTAAAATATTGTCGCGACCGGGATCGCGACGTGACGGCCGACCCTTAAAAATAGAACGAAGTTTCAAAATCCTTTCAAAAAGAAAACAGGGAGCCGCCACCAATATTTTTTTAAGGATAAAATATCGGGAAAACCTTTTGTTAAAGCACTGGTTATGAAAGTAAAATTCTAAGTTCGGGAGTCGAATTACAGGTGAGAAAGGTATTAGCACCTCACAACTATTCGTTATAAAATGGCTACCTCAAGATGATAGCGCAAATTATAATTAGCACAAAAATTATTTTAACTTCTTCAGAAAAGGAACATACGAAATGACAAAGCATACAAAAATAAACAAAAAAATAGACACGGAATTTTTAAACACGAGATTAACAGGACGTCTCATCTAAATTAACCTCGCTCCTCTTAAAAAAATATATTATTAAAAAAATGAGATTAACAGGACGTCTTGTCCAAATTAACCTCGCTCCTTCTTTTTAAGAAATACTACAAAAATGTGAGATTAACAAGACGTCTCGTCTAAATTAACCTTGCTCCTTCTTTATTTTAAAGAGATATTTAAAAAAATGAGATTAACAGGACGTCTCATCCAAATTAATCTCGCTCCTCCTTTTAATAACAAGACAAAAATGGAAACTCTAAAAATTAAATAAAGAAATATATGCCCGACAGGAACTGCTTCCCGCTCCTATGTATTCTCAAGCTTTTGAGAAATTTGGGTCACGTAGTTCTTTGGAAGTGTTTTCGAGAAAATATTAGACTTATTTTTTATTGATTTGTTTTTTAATAATTAAAGGAAATTTATGAAGAACGAGAAAAAAAACAAGGCAAAGTAATCCATACTTGCATAAACTTGTAAAATCTAATAACAGTAATGTAGGCAAAATAAATTTGTACGACATCTCTCCTAAGGTTTTAAAAAAAGAACTATTTATTTTTATAAAAGGAAACAGAATAGGAGGAGAGACAGGGGGCGACGAAAGAAAAAAGAAAAGGAGAGAGAGAGACAGAGTGAGTTCGGAAAAGAGACGGGAGAGAGAAAACGAGAGGGTAGAGGGAGATCTGATGACACGCGTGGAAGAGCTTGGACGACATCAAGGGGAGACCTGATCGGATTCTTGGTGAGTGATAGTCAGCGCAGAGAAGAGAGATAAGAGAGAGGGACGCTGAAGACGGAGGGAGAGACAGAGGGACGGTAAAATGAGTGAGGGAGTGAGAGAGCGAGTGAGGGAACGAGAGACTGAGTGAGGGAATGAGAGGCCAAGTGAGGACGAAAGAGACCGAGTGATAGAGTGAGAGACCGAATGATGGAATGAGAAAGACTGGGAGTGAGGAGTAAAGGAACCGAGAGAGGGGGAGACGAGTGAAAGAGATCAGGTGAGGAACGAAAGAATGAAAGAAAAAGTGGAAGACCGAATGGATGAAGGACCGAGTGAACTAGTGACGAGTGAAAGAGTGACTGAATGAATGAAGGGCCGAGTGATGGAGTGAGAGACCGAGAGAGGGAGAGACGAGTGAAAGAAAGACTGAGTGAAAGAGATTGGGTGAGGGACCAAGAAAGGGAGTGACGAGTGAAGAAGAGACTGAGTGAAAGAGATTGGGTGAGGGACCAAGAGAAGGACTAACGAGTAAAGAAGTCAGAGATCGGGTAAGGGAACCGAGAGAGTGAAAGAACGAGTGAAAGAGTGAATGAGTGAACTGAGAGAGGGAGAGACGAGTGAATGAGGGACCAAGTGAGGGAATGAGAGACCGAGTGAGGATGAAAGAGACCGAGTGATGGAGTGAGAGACTGAATGATGGAATAAGAAAGACTGAGAATGAGGAGTGAGAGACCGAGTGAGGGCGACAGAGACCGACTGAGGGAACGAGAGACTGGAGAGGGAGTCAGAGACTGACTGAGGGAATGAGAGACTGGAGAGGGATTCAAAGACTCACTGAGGGAGTCAGAGACTCACTGAGGGAGAAAGAGACCGACTGAGGGAGTTAGAGACTAACTCAGGGTGAAAAAGACCAAGTAAGGGAAGGAAACTGAGTGATGGACCGAGTGAAAGAGAGACCGGGCGAAAGACCGGGTGAGGGAGGGAGACTGAGTGATGGACTGAGTGAAAGAGAGACCGAGCGAAAGATCGGGTGAGGGACAAAGAGCGTGAAAGAACAAGAGTAAAAGACTGAGTGGATGAAGGGAACCGAGAGAGGGAGAGACGAGTGAGGGAGAGGGAAGGAAGAAAGGAAGTGAAAGTAGAGGAGAGACATACCAGAGAACATTCTTTCTTTTGGAGTTTTCGTTGCTCTTTCTTGTTTTTCTTTATCTGTATTTTGTTTCGTTCTTGTTGATTTCTTCTCTTCTTTTCTTATTTCTTCTGGTTTATATGACAAGGATGAAGAAGATTTGGATAGGAAGAAGACGAACGCTAAAGTTGGGATGGATTGGGGGAAAAGTTCTTTTGCTTGCTTTTTTTTGTTATCTGATGAGGAAGATGGAGAAGGTGATGGGTCTGTTGGGTTTTCGTTCCTCTTACCCCTCCTTTTTTTTCCTTTTTTTTTCTTCATGGAATTTTCGTTTGCTTTTTATAATAAGGATAAAGAGGATTGGGAGAGGAAGAAGACGAACGCTAGTGGAGGAGTATTGGGGACAGGTTCCGGATTCTGAATGGGTTTTCCGGAATGGAGGGTGGGAAATTATTATTTCATATAGAAAAGGACAAAATATAGTGTTTACAGTTGCCCCTCTTTACTTTCTTTTCACGAAAATATGAAAGATTTATTCATATCGTGAAAAGGAAGTAAAGAAGTGAACACCATCATAACACTAACATCCTCAATGAGGTGACGACCTTGACAAATAGAAGACTCAAATAATGCCAACTTTGGCAAATATGTTATGGAAACTTAAAGAAAACCAACTTCGGCACCGAGCACCTGAAAGTGCTGGATAAGCTTGAAGAGTTGCCAACTTTGACAATTGGGGAAGATGAACAAGGTTCCAAGTTTTACGACTGAAGTTTAAGCTTTGTCCCAAAAAATGAACAAATAAAAGGACATTCCCTTGATATTGAAAATGAAGTAGCCTAGAGAGGAATACTTAAAGCTTCGAAGAAAAATGAATGACACAGGGGATTGCCCGAACACGTTTGGACTGAAGGATACAGTCTAGGAATGAGTACCTAAAGCTTTTTGATAGAAAATAAATGACCTGAGGGATATCTCTGGTTCAAATTGAGAAAGGGAATAGCCTAGGAGTGAGTTCCTGAAACTTTTTGACAGAAAATAAATGACTTGGGGGAATGCCCCAGGTTCGAATTGAGAGAGGGAATAGCCTAGGGCGGTGTACCTGAAGCTATTTGACAGAAAATAAATGACTTGGGGAATGCCCCTGGTTCGAATTGAGAGAGGGAATAGCTTAGGGCGGTGTACCTGAAGCTATTTGATAGAAAATAAATGACTTGGGGGGATGCCCCTGGTTCGAATTTAGAGAGGGAATAGCCTAGGGCGGTGTACCTGAAGCTATTTGACAGAAAATAAATGACTTGGGGGGTGCCCCTGGTTCAAATTGAAAAATGGGATAGCCTAGGTGTGGGTTCCTGAAGCTATTTGATAGAAAATAAATGACTTGGGGGTGCCCCTGGTTCAAATTGAGAGAGGGAATAGGTTAGGGCGGTGTACCTGAAGCTATTTGACAGAAAATAAATGACTTGGGGAATGCCCCTGGTTCAAATTGAAAAATAGGATAGCCTCGGTGTGGGTTCCTGAAGCTGTTTGATAGAAAATAAATGACTTGGGGGTGCCCCTGGTTCAAATTGAAAAATGGGATAGCCTAGGAGTGGGTTCCTGAAGCTATTTGATATAAAATAAATGACTTGGGGGGTGCCCCTGGTTCAAATTGAAAAATGGGATAGCCTAGGAGTGGGTTCCTGAAGCTTTTTGACAAAAAGGGTGCCTCATTTGACGACTAGAAAGTAGAGGGTGCCTCGTTCGGCGATTGAAGAACAAACACGATGCCAACATTGGCAATTAGGAAAGAATGAACAGCATGCCAACTTTGGCAATTGAAGCGAAAGCTTTGTATACCTGTTTGAAAGAAACTTGGAAGATGCCGACTTTGGCAATTCATGAAAAGAAACTCAAAAGACGTCATCTTTGGCGATTGAGGAGGAAACTTTGAGAAGTGCCAGCTTTGGCGATTGATTCCACTAGGGAGGGGAAACTTGAAAGACATCGACTTTTGCAGTTGAGGAGGAGACTTTGAAGGTGCCAGCTTTGGCGATTGAGGAAAGGTTTTTAGAGGTTCCAACTTTGGCGTTTTCAAAGGTACTAGCTTTGACGGTTTTGAAGGTACCAACTTTGGCGGTTTGAGGAAGAAACTTTGAGAAGTACCAGCTTTGGTGATTGCGATTCCACTGGGGAAGAGAATTTGAGAAGTGCCAGCTTTGGCGATGGAGGAGGAAACTTTAAGAAGTGCCAGCTTTGGCGATTGATTCCACTAGGGAGGGGAAACTTGAAAGATGGCAAGACTTGACATGATTGTCCTTTTTTATCAACCTTCATAAAAAAAGGGTAAGTAATGTAGAGAATAAATTAAAATTCTGGTAGATCCTTTTGAGACCGTGATCCCTGAGATGACTCATGGACGAAGCAGAACGAACGAGGCAACCATAGCCTCGGAGCGCATGCCTGGCTGAGTCTCTGTGATGATCGCCCTAGATAAGGTCGAGTAGTAAGAGCATCTTGTCCCTCACGACTTTAAATGTTCACCATTCTTTCATTTATTTTATTAAAACACATGTTTTATCAAATCAACAAAATTAATATCACGTATCGAAGAGGGTGAATTTTATTCGTATATGTCAAACAAGTACATAGAAAGGAGAACAAGGAAATTAAATGAAATGAATGAGGTCACATAGAATAGGTCAAGGACAAGTGAAACAGGGAGGGTTCATGGATCCTCCAGTGAATCTCTGAGACTAGCGAGAATCTTAAACCCCAACACGACTTCATGTTCACCCTTCGACCTGGCCTTTGAAAAGGTAAGTTTAACGATGATTCACATGCCCCAGCTCAGACTTGCACTTCTTAAGTTAGAAGCCTTATTCGTATTACCAGAAATTTGACCCCTAACTTTTGCCTGAGCCACCCTTTCGGGTTTTCGACTCACCGGGTCACTCTAACTTTTTCCTAAGCCACCCTTTCAGGTTTTCAGCCTAGCGAGCATTATTTTTCTTTTTTTTTATTTATTCTGTTTTTTCTTTGTTTTTCTCTTGTTATTGACATTCTCTCCCTAAGCGTAGTACTTTCACTGCATCTGCGTTTATAGGCATTGGCAAGTCCTTGCCATCCATATTAGTGAGTATTAAGGCTCCTCCAGAAAAAGCCCTCTTCACAACATATGGCCCTTCATAATTAGGAGTCCATTTGCCTCGATTGTCTTTTCGAATCGATAGAATTTTTTTGAGTACCAGGTCTCCTTCTTGGAACCGTCGAGGTCGCACTTTCTTTTCGAATGCTCATTTCATATGCCTTTGATACAACTGACCATGATAGAGGGCAGTCAGTCTTTTACCATCGATCAGGTTTAGTTGGTCATGTCGAGCCTGAACCCACTCAGCTTCTTCCAATTTTGCTTCCATGAACACCCGAAGGGATGGAATTTCTATTTCAAAAGGCAAGACGACTTCCATGCCATATACGAGAGAAAACATGGGTTACCCCTGTCGAGGTTCGAACCGAGGTACGATACCCATGTAGAGAAAAAGGGAGCATCTCGTGACTACCATCTTCTGTACTATCTTCTTGATGTTCTTGTTAGCCGCCTCCACTGCCCCATTCATCTTAGGTCGATAAGGAGAGGAATTGTGATGGTGAATTTTGAAGCTTTCACAGAGTTCCTTCATCATTTTGTTGTTCAAATTCGTACCATTATCAGTAATGATCTAACTTGGTAAGCCGTATCGGCATATCAGTTCTCACTTGATGAATTTGACCACAACGTTCCTTGTTACATTGGCATATGAAGCTGCTTCTACCCATTTGGTGAAATAATCGATGGTGATCAAGATGAAGCGATGACCGTTTGAGGCTTTTGGCTCGATGGGCCCAATGACATCCATGCCCTATATTGAGAAGGGCCATGGTGCCGATAAGACATTTAAGGATGACGGGGGTACATGAATATGGTCAGCATATATTTGACATTTATGACACTTCTGAACATAAGCAAAGCAGTCAGCTTCCATGGTCATCCAGTAATAACCGGCCCTCAAGATCTTTCTTGACATGGTGTGTCCATTAGCGTGAGTCCCAAAAGATCCTTCATGAACATCCCTTATGATTTCATTTGCTTCAGCAGTGTCAACACACCGAAGGAGGACAGAGTCATAGTTTCTTTTGTAAAGCACATCCCCATTTAAGAAGAAACCCATGGCGAGTCGTCTTAGGGTTTTCTTATCATTCTCTATAGCACCCTCGGGGTATTCTTGACTCTGGATATATCTCTTAATATCATGGTACCAAGGTTTCCCATCGGACTCCTTTTCCATCATTTGACAGTATGCAGGCTCACAATGCTTCTTTACTTCGATGAGAGGCATATCGTAGTCACTACTTACTTCGAACATTGAGGCAAGGATAGCCAAGGCATCAGCCATTTGATTGTCATCCTGGAGAACGTGATGAAAAGGGATCTCGTCAGACTCTTTGATCATTTCCTTGATATGATCATGATAAGGAATCAACTTGTTGTCCCTAGTCTCCCACTCGCCTTTCAATTGGTGGATGACCAAAGCAGAGTCCCCATAAACTTCCAACAATTTTACTTTTGCATCCAACGCTACTTGGATCCCTAATGAGCATGCCTCATATTCCACAATGTTATTGGTACAGCCGAAACATAATCTGGCGCAGATAGGGATAAACTCCTTATCGGGTGAGATCAAGATGGCCCCAATTCCGTGGCCCAGTGCATTAGAAGCTCCGTCAAATCTCATAGTCCATTTATCTTTCTGACCACCTTCCTCATTGAATAGTGCCAGGATATCTTCATCCGGGAAGTTAAACTGCATAGGCTAATAATCATTGATGGGTTGGTGTGCCAAGTAATCTGCCAGAGCACTTCCTCTTATGGCCTTTTGAGTGACATATACTATGTCGTACTTAGTTAATAGCACTTGCCAACGAACGATCCTTTCGGTCAAAGCAGGTTTTTCAAAAATGTACTTGACGGGGTCCATCTTAGAAACTAGCCAAGTGGTGTGACTTAACATGTATTGCCTTAGGCGCTAAGCGGCCCATGCTAACGCGTAACAAGTTCGCTCTAAAGCGGAGTACCTCATTTCACAATCAGTGAATTTCTTACTTAAGTAGTAGATAACATGTTCCTTCTTTCCAGTTTCATCGTGTTGTCCCAACACACAACCCATGAATTCGTTCAATACAGTTAAATACAATATAAGTGGCCTTCTTGGGGTTGGGGGCACCAAAATTGGTGGTTCTTGCTGGTACTGCTTAATCTTTTCAAAAGCTGCTTGACAGTTGCTTGTTTGAATCGATTCCCAGGCCTTTAAAATGCATATGAATCGATTCACAGGGGTGGGGAATCGATTCCTAGCTGTATGAATCAATTCCCAGGGTGCTTGAATCGATTCCTTGCTGTTCTTTTGTGTGGGAATCGATTCCCATGGGAATCGATTCCCAGACCTGTTCTGGTGCTTTTCTCGCATTTTTGACCATTTCTTGAGTCGTGGCTTCTTTCGTTTGACCTGTGGTAATTATTTTTTAATTACAGGCTTAATCACACACTACAAAACAAGAGAAAACCAACTTTTATTAAAAATTTATCCTTAATTCATTTTAAAATTAAATATTAAATAAAGCTCAAATGATGAAAATGTGTTAAAGTGCAGTATATTACACACTAAGTGATGGCAAATTATACTCATTTAAATTGAGGAATTAAGGATAAATTATGCATCATCAAATACTCCCACACTTATTCTTTTGCACTCCCGGGCAAAATCAAAATAAAAACAAGTATCACAATTTATTTGAAAACATTAAGTTAAAAACAACACACAGAATTGGCATGAAATTTTAAGAATATACAGAGAAACAAGAGTTATTTAACATGCAAGATTCAGAGCATCAAGATATATATAAAGATCATTCAAACAGTTAGGCATGTGAAAATTAAATTAAACTGAAAAGAAGATCATAAGTGATAGAACCTCACAAGACATACTCTCAACTCTCAAGTGTTTAAGGTTTGTGTATACACTCAAAACAATTCCTGAAAATCAAACAGTCTAAAAATTTGGCAAGTTTCTCAATTCCACAATCAACACAAATGCATGTATAGATCAACAGGGCTTTCACAGGGTTGAAATGTGGCCAAGGTTAAAATGGATGAAATATATATATTTATATATATACCAAAAAGAATGATGAAGCAATTAATTTTTCTGGCAAACAGTGAAGGTAAAACATTTATTGTATGGTATTTGGTAAAATTTTATTTTATTTTATTTTATTTTATTTTATTTTTTTTATATTGCATAACACTTGGAACAAGAGTTGCAATTCCTTTTTGCACACCCCCACACTTATTTGAATGCCTGTTTTGACTTGATTCCAAAGCTTCAATATATTTCTTAAGGTAGGTATATTTTTGGTTTTTCATCCATGGCTTATTTGAGCTGCAACAAGAAAACAGTTAAATAGGCTCAAAATGGCTAGCAAGAGATAATTTATTCATGGTAGGCTTATCTGGCTTAGTGGCTCAATTGAACAAAAATGCCTGTATCAAAATACATTCATATGAGTTTCAAGTATCATCAAGAAACAAGACAAGAATTAAGATGTAAGTTTTCAGGAATTAATCACACATGAAAGGATTAAGATGGTTTAAAGTGATCCATCAAATTTTAAGGCTCAAAAATCTCACAAGGTATAATTCCATCATATATGATCATTTCTCAATTATCATATCATTCTCAACATACCAAAAATGTTTAAGTTCAAATTATAACATATCATTAATGTCATATCAGACATGAAAGAATTTACTTGTTACTCATGCATATCTTAAAATTCCAATAAAACGTGCCTTTTTAAAACAAAAACACACACAAAATCTTTTATTTTATTTTATTATTATTATTATTATTATTTTTATTTTATTTTTTTTAATTTAATCACACAAAATTTAATCACACAAAAAACACACACAATAACACATAAATGATCCCAAATGGGTAAGAAAAACTCCCTCAAGGGGGATCAAGAAGTGGTTCCCCCAAAGCATGTTCCTCCATTGTGACATCCACAAGTGAAGGATTTTCATGAAATGGCTTCAAACGTTGTCCATTAACCTTGAAGCTTTTGTTGGAGTTTTCACTTTTTATTTCCACAGCTCCATGGGGAAATACATTTGTAACAATGAAAGGTCCTTCCCATTTGGAGCGCAATTTTCCGGCCATCAGTTTCAACCGGGAATTAAACAGTAGCACTTTCTGTCCAGCAGTAAAATCCTTTCTAGCTATTGAGCTATCATGGAATTTCTTTGTTTTCTCCTTATAGAACCTTGAGTTCTCATAAGCTGCCAAACGGATCTCATCAAGCTCATTCAGTTGTAATTTTCTTTCCTCACCTGCTTGATCAAGTGCTAAGTTACAAGCTTTTACAGCCCAATAAGCACGATGCTCAATCTCCACTGGAAGATGACATGCTTTACCAAAAACAATTCTATAGGGAGACATTCCTATAGGTGCCTTAAAAGCTGTTCTATGTGCCCAAAGAGCATCATCCAATTTCCTGCTCCAATCCTTTTTGTTAGGCTGTACTATCTTCTCCAGGATTCTTTTGATTTCTCTATTAGAGACTTCTGCTTGTCCATTGGTTTGGGGGTGATATGGAGTAGAGACTCTATGAACAACCCCATACTTCCTGAGCATAGCTTGCATGGTCCTGTTACAAAAATGTGTTCCTTGATCACTAATGATTGCTCTCGGGATGCCAAACCTGCAAAGAATTTGAGATCTAACAAAATCCACAACAACTCGAGCATCATTAGTTCTGGTGGCTTTAGCTTCCACCCATTTAGAAACATAATCAACAGCCAATAAAATGTAAGTAAAACCAAAGGATGGAGGAAATGGACCCATAAAATCAATGCCCCAAACATCAAATACTTCACAAAACAACATTGGTTGCTGAGGCATCTGTTGTCTCCATGTGGTAGCATTACTAGCTCTTTGGCATTTATCACAGGTGTTACAAATTCTCCATGCATCCTTAAAAATTGTGGGCCAATATAAACCAGAATCCAACACTTTTCTTGCTGTTCTTTGTGGACCAAAATGTCCACCAACTGGTGAAGCATGGCAGAATCGAAGAACTGATTCTATTTCATGATCGGGAATGCATCTTCGGATCACCTGATCATTACACAATTTCCACAAATACGGGTCATCCCAAATATAATACTTTGCATCACTTTTTAATTTTGAAATTTGGTTTCTGGATGCACATGGTGGAAAAACAGAAGCAACAAGATAATTTACAATGTTAGCAAACCAAGGTGAATCAAAAGAGTTAGAAATACTCATGAGGTGTTCATCGGGAAAATGGTCCCGAATAGGTGCCGAATCAGGAGCATTCTCAATTCTGCTTAAATGGTCTGTCACAAGGTTTTGTGTTCCACTTCTGTCACGAATTTCCAAGTCAAACTCTTGGAGCAAAAGCATCCAACGAATCAATCTTGGCTTGGACTCACCTTTCTTTAACAAGTACTTCAGAGCTGCATGGTCAGTAAAGACAACTACTCGAGAACCGAGTAGGTAAGATCTGAACTTATCTAATGCAAAAACAATGGCCAAGAGCTCTTTTTCAGTGGTGGTGTAATTTACCTGAGCAGCATCTAAAGTTTTAGATGCATAGTAGATGACCCTAGGTTGCTTGTCAATCTTTTGACCAAGGACGGCTCCCAATGCATAATTAGAGGCATCACACATCAACTCAAATGGAGCTGTCCAAACAGGTGCTTGGATTATTGGGGTAGTGGTCAATGCTTGCTTGAGGCAATTAAAAGCCTCCTTACACTTTTCATCAAATTCAAATGCCACATCCTTTTGAAGCAGACTGGATAGTGGCCTAGCCTTCTTGCTGAAATCCTTTATGAATCTTCTGTAGAATCCTGCATGGCCAAGAAAAGAACGAACCTCTCGAACACAAGAGGGGTAAGGCAAATGTGATATAACTTCTACCTTGGCAGGATCTACCTCAATTCCTTTTTCAGAGATTACATGCCCTAAAACTATTCCTTGTTTTACCATAAAATGACATTTTTCATAGTTCAAAACAAGGTTAGTTTCAATTCATCTGTTTAAAACTTTATCAAGACTATCAAGGCATGCATTAAATGAAGATCCATAGACAGTAAAATCATCCATAAACACCTCTATGCAATTTTCAATGAAGTCATGAAAAATACTTATCATGCATCTTTGGAAAGTTCCAGGGGCATTGCATAGGCCAAATGGCATTCTCCTATAAGCAAATGTGCCAAAGGGACAGGTGAATGTGGTCTTATCTTGATCCTCAGGTGCAATGTGAATCTGAAAATATCCAGAGAATCCATCAAGAAAACAGTAGTGAGACTTACCTGCGAGACGCTCAAGCATTTGGTCAATGAAGGGTAAAGGGAAATGGTCCTTCTTTGTTGCCTGGTTAAGTCTCCTGTAGTCAATACAGACTCTCCAACTATTCTGCACTCTAGTTGGGATCAATTCATCCTTTTCATTTTTCACAACTGTGATCCCTGTTTTCTTAGGAACCACTTGAATTGGACTCACCCATTGGCTATCAGAGATAGGATAAATGATTCCTGCTTGTAGAAGCTTGGTGATCTCCTTCTTAACCACATCAAGGATTACAGGGTTGAGTCTCCTCTGGGGCTGTCTTACTGCTTTAGTATTTTCCTCCAGAAATATTCTATGCATGCACATGGATGGACTAATTCCAGGAATGTCTGCCAATGTCCATCCCATAGCCTTCTTGTGTTTTTTCAATACCTGCAACAATTTTTCTTCTTGATTTTCATCAAGAGAAGTGGAAATTATCACTAGGAGCTGTTCATTATCCCCTAAGTATACATACTTTAGGTTCTCAGGTAGGGGTTTCAATTCTAACTTTGGTGCCTGCAAAACAGATAGAACTAACAAAGTAGATTTTGATTCTGCTGTTTGCATCTCAAAACAGTTAGAATTTTCTTGAAATCCTGTATTCAGCTCCTTATGGTTAACAGGTATATCTAGAGACTCTGAATCAGAAATTATGTATTTATCAATTTCAGCACAAATATCACAACTTCCAGAATCATTGCATGCAAAACATTTGTTTAAATCATCCATGTATTCCAAATCAACATTAGAAAAATGTTCAAAAACTAGTTCATCAATAATGTCAATTTGGAAAACAGAATGATTTTCAGATGGGTATTTCATGGCATCAAGAATATTAAATTGAACTCTTGTGTCACCAAATTCCATAGAGAGAGTTCCAGAATGAACATCTATTTTGGTTCGAGCTGTTTTCAAAAATGGTCTTCCCAAAATGATAGGAACAGGAATTTGAGGCATACCTTCTTCCATATCAAGTACGAAAAAGTCAGCAGGGAAAACAAGTTGTTCTACCTGAACCAAAACATCTTCTATAACTCCAGCAGGGTAAGCAGTGCTCCTATTGGCTAGCTGAATTACTACACCAGTAGGTTGTAAATTTCCAAGAGATAAAGATTTAAAAACAGACATAGGCATAACATTTATTGAAGCTCCTAAATCTAACATACAATTTTCAAATTTATTATTGCCTATGATACAAGGTATAGAAAACGTACCTGGATCCTTGCATTTCTCAGGGATATTTTCCTTACCAAGCAGTGCAGATACATTTCTTCCCATACTTATCCTTTCATTACCTTTGAGTCTCCTCTTGTGAGTACACAACTCCTTCAGAAATTTGGCATACTTGGGAATTTGCTTGATTGCATCGAGAAGAGGTATATTCACTTCCACTTTCCTGAAAGTATCCAAAATTTCTTTGTCCACTTCTTCCATCTTCTTACTTGGAATTGCTTTTGGTGGGAAAGGAAGAGGGATATGAGGTGGAATTTGGGATGGTTGCTTCTCAGATTTGCTTGTGCTTGAAGAGGGCACATCATTCTCAACTGTTGTGGGCACATCTGTTTGTTTTTCAGGTTCCTTAGGTATGGGTACTTCAAGGTTCTTACCTGATCTTAACTGAATTGCACTCACATTTCTTGGATTTGCAGCTGGTTGAGATGGTAATTTGTCAGAGTTTTGAGATTGTAACTGGCTTAATGATGAAGCCAATTGCCCAATTTGGTTGCTTAGACTCTGGATGGTAGCATCATTCCTCTGTTGATATTCTAAGTTCTGTGCAGCCATTTGTTTCACCAGATCCTCCAAAGAAGGGCCACTTGTGGGTGGTTGAGGTGTCGGTCTTTGGAAGGTTGGTGCATTGTTTTGAAATGGGGGTTGGGGATTTTGTTGTTGGTTGCCCTATCTCAAGTTTGGATGGTTCCTCCAACCTGGATTGTATCTGTTGGTGGAAAGGTCATGGTTTTGTGGTGGTGGAGGTCTATCATGGTAGATGTTAGCTGCATAGGCTTGGGGACTATTATTATCCTTTTCTTGTAGAGAAGGACAACAATCAGTGGGGTGCTCTTGTGAAGAGCAGATGCCACATACTTTAGCAGTCATGGATTTTTGATTTACTACCAATTGTGTGACTAGAGTGGTGAGAGCATCAAGTTTGCTCTCCAATTTAATTCCAGATGAACTAGAATTGGAATCAAACATGGGTTTGAAAGAATCATTTCTCACACCAAATTGTTGAGAGTTAGATGCCATCTTCTCAATCAGATTTCTTGCTTCAGCAGCAGTCATATCTCCTAAAGCTCCTCCACTTGCCGCATCAATCATATTGCGATCAACATGGTGTAAACCTTCATAGAAGTACTGAAGAAGAAGTTGTTCAGAAATTTGGTGGTGAGGGCAACTTGCACAAAGTTTTTTAAATCTCTCCCAATATTCATAAAGACTTTCTCCAGAGAGTTGCCTAATGCCAGATATGTCTTTATGGATTGCAGTTGTTCTAGAGGCAGGAAAGAATTTTTCCAAGAACATTTTCTTTAAGTCATTCCAACTTGTGATTGATCTTGGAGCAAGGTAGTACAACCAATCCTTAGAACCACCCTCTAAAGAATGAGGAAACGCTTTAAGATAGACATGGTCTTCTTGAACGTTTTGGGGTTTCATTGTGGAGCACACAATGTGGAATTCTTTGAGGTGTTTGTGCGGATCTTCACCCGCAAGACCATGAAACTTAGGCAACAGGTGTATAAGTCCGGTCTTAAGAATAAAAGGGACATCCTCATCAGGATATTGAATACACAAACTTTCGTAAGTGAATTCAGGAGCAGCTAGTTCTCTAAGAGTTCTTTCACGAGGTTCAGCCATATCAGAAAAACTAGCAGTAGTACTTTCAACAGATTCAAAAAAAATACTATCACTATCAATATCAACAAAGTTATTATTAAATCTAGCTTCTCTAATTAACCTATGAAAAGTTCTTTCAATTTCAGGATCAAATGAATATAAATGCTCAAAAGTTCTTCTAGTCATACATAGCATACAACAAGATATTTGATCATGATGAGCAATAAATCATAAGAATTCTAAATCATGCAAAAGAAATAAAATAAAAAAACAAACAAACAAAAAAAAATTTTTTTTTTAAATTTTTTTTTAATAAAAAAAATTAATTTAAAACAAGTGTTTTTCCTAAAGATCGTTGATCCCCGGCTGCGGCGCCAAAATTTGACGTGAATAGTTTTACAGTCATGATTCCGTCAAATTAGTACATTAAAATTAATTAACGTAGTACTAGGGTGTCAACCTAGGTCGTTCTCTCAAGGATCAACACAAAAATTTAGGAAAAATCAAGTCTTAAACTAATTTTTAACAATTAAAAAAAAATAAAAACTAAACAACTAAAAATTTTTACAAACATAAGTTCACTAACATACAATTGGGGGGGTTTTGATTGATTTTTGTTGTCACAATTAAAATTAAAACAAGGTAAATAAAGGATTTAAAACAATAAATAACAAGCGATTGATTTTCTTGAAGTATTGTAAATAAATTTATCCTTGGTTCATTAAAAATAATTTGTATACTTATTAATGTTAATTTCTTAGCTCAATTTGAATTGATCAACTAAGCGTCTTTTTCAATTCACAATTCCTTTACTTTCATTTAAAAATGAATATTTTAATCAAGCATCCTAATTAAGCAAAAGGAGTCAAGATCGTAAAATCTAGGAATTATTGAGCATACATAAGAACATCGCCTATATACATAATCTATTCTCAAATTATGGAATTAAGCAAACCATAATTATTAAAAGTGATTATGAAAATATTCATTAAGCATGCATATTTCCTTAATCCATTCTAATTTAAAACCTTATTTTATTCCATTTGAATAATTAAACCGATTAAGCATACAAATTCAATTAAACAAAATGGAATTACATAAGTAGAAAATGATTATGAAGAAATAACAATAATAAAAGCATACTATATTAAAATTAATGACCTCAAAATTACATTACAACATTCTCCAAGAAAATCAATCTAGGGGTTTTAGCCCTTCATAATTACAACTACAACAATAAAACTAACCCGGAAAATGAAGAATTTGCTGGAAGAATTTCCAACAGAGAAGAGAAGAGGAACGTATGAAGGAGGATCTGATGAAGAATGGTGTCTCTGCTCCTTGCCTTGCTTCCTATTTATAGGAGCTCAAAAGCAAAGCCAATGCCATAAAAAAATTTTAATGGAAGGAGCACTCTCCAATTTACAATTCCATGGTGCTCCATTATCAGTTTCAGTGCTCCATTATCAGCTTCAGTGTTGTTTCCACTTTGATAATGCGTTATCTGATGTTTCCACTGATAAATCTGTGCCTGAATCGATTCATCTAGGCAATTTTTGGGCAATTTTAAACATAGGAATCGATTCCTCAGGGGTGGGAATCGATTCCCAAGCACATGAATCGATTCATGCTTGTTTGAATTGATTCCCAGGCCTTTAAAATGCATATGAATCGATTCACAGGGGTGGGGAATCGATTCCTAGCTGTATGAATCAATTCCCAGGGTGCTTGAATCGATTCCTTGCTATTCTTTTGTGTGGGAATCGATTCCCACATTGGTGAATCGATTCCCAGACCTGTTCTGGTGCTTTTCTCGCATTTTTGACCATTTCTTGAGTCGTGGCTTCTTTCGTTTGACCTGTGGTAATTATTTTTTAATTACAGGCTTAATCACACACTACAAAACAAGAGAAAACCAACTTTTATTAAAAATTTATCCTTAATTCATTTTAAAATTAAATATTAAATAAAGCTCAAATGATGAAAATGTGTTAAAGTGCTGTATATTACACACTAAGTGATGGCAAATTATACTCATTTAAATTGAGGAATTAAGGATAAATCATGCATCATCAACAGTCCTCATCCCATTGCCCCGGTTGATTCTTGCGGAGTAACTTAAAGATTGGTTCATAAGTCGCTGTCAATTGTGAAATAAATCAGGCAATATAATTGAGCCTTCCCAAGAATCCTCGGACTTCTTTTCTGTTCGGGGAGGAGGCATCTCGAGAATTACCTTGACTTTGTCAGGATCAACCTTTATCCCTCTTTTACATACTATAAACCCTAGCAGCTTTCCTGACCTCGTGCCAAAAGTACACTTGGCAGGGTTCAATCTGAGCCTGAACTTTCTCAACCATTCAAAAAGCTTCCTTAGATCACTAATATGCCCTTCATCTGTCCTAGATTTGGCAATGATGTCATCCACTAGACTTCTATCTCCTTATGCATCATATCGTGGAAGAGAGTCACAATTGCTCTCTGATAAGTTGCCCCAGCATTCTTCAACCCAAAGGACATCACCTTGTAACAAAATATGCCCCACAGAGTAATAAATGTAGTCTTCTCCATATCTTCAGGTGCCATTTTAATTTGATTATACCTTGAGAAACCATCCATGAATGAGAAAATGGAATGCTGAGCTGTATTATCAACCAAAACATCGATCTGTGGTAGGGGAAAATCATCCTTGGGACTAGCCCTATTCAAATCTCGATAGTCCATACACATCTGTACCTTTCCATCCTTTTTTAGAACTGGGACAATGTTGGCTACCCACTGAGGGTATTTTGCCACAGCTAGGAACCCAGCATCGAACTACTTCTTAACCTTCTCTTTGATCTTTAGGAGCATTTCTGGCTTTATTCGGCGTAGCTTCTGCTTTATTGGAGGGCACTCAGGTTTTAAGGGTAGTTTATGCTCGACAATGCTAGCATCGAGTCCAGGCATATCTTGATAAGACCAGGCAAAGACATCATGAAATTCTATTAACAGCTTGATTAAATCTTCTCTTTGTTCTCTGCTCAGGGCAGTGCCGATCTTGACTTCCTTCCTATTTTCTTTATTTCCCAAATTGATGACCTCAACTATGTCTAGGTAAGGTTGAATCCCTTCATCCTCTTACTCTAACAACCTTGTCAGCTCAGGCAGTGGCTCACAATCTTCCCCACCTTCCTCATCGGCGTAATCAACTGGGTGATCGAAGTCATGAAACAGGATTACGACCTCACTATTCTCAAGAGAGTCATTTTCGGATCTGCAATTTAGTGTGTTATGGCAAATGAAAAATGGGAACAAGCGAGTAAAGAGAAGGATTCAAAACAAGGATAAAGGAAACAATAAGAGTTTTTTTTTGGATTTCGATACGGGTTTATTGATGAAAATGATAAAAACAAGTTTTTTCGCCCTTATTACATGGAAGAGTCCCAAAGCCTTAGGCAAACTAGAGGGACGAACAAGTACTTAAAGCATAAACAAATTACTTTGGTGAAACATTCAAAGTCGTGGGGAGCTCGACGGCCTCCCAGTTATGAAGTTCTTGGCCCGGCGGACAAGCAATCACAAAATCAGCACTATCACAGAGATTTCTTCAATGACAGCCACTTGATCTGGAGGCATCAGTCCGGTGCTACGAAAGCTCTGGTAGAGATCACAGATGGGGACTCTTGCAGTATGAGGTTCTCTACCGGTAAGACGGACAACCCTTCTTTCTCTCTTTTCTTCCTCCACCCTTTTTCTATCAGTGGCTGTGGGTCGGTATCCCAATCCAAAACCATTTCTATTTTCAAGCAGGCGTATAGGTTCCACTTCTCCATTCAAAGCACGTCCTAGCCCTCTTCCAGGTTTATACCCCTCACGCAGCATTATCTTTGCCATCACTAAAGATGCACTTAGCATGTAAGCCTTTACCATTGTGGCTCCTTCCCCCACATAGGTGGCGTTTGCTATCTCAAATGCTTGGAAAGAGGTTTCAAGGGCCTCTTCCGCTGCCTCGATGTAAGGGGTTGTCAGGGGTTTACTGACCAGAAGGTCTTCCTTACCAGAAATAATTATTAGCTTGTTGTCAATTATGAACTTTAGTTTTTGGTGCAGGGTAGAGGGGACCACTCCAGCGGAATGGATCCACGGCCGGCCTAATAAACAGCTGTAGGCAGGCGAGATATCCATGACTTGAAAAAGGACCTGGAACGTGCACGGCCCAACCTGTATGGGTAACTCAATCTCACCCATGACCTCCCTCCGAGTTCCATCGAAAGCTCGTACTACTGTGGCACTTGGCTTTACATAAGTCTCATCGAATGGTAACTTAGCCAATGTAGATTTTGGCATGACTTTGAGGGACGACCTAATGTCAATAAGTACTTTTGCTAAGATGTAATCTCGGCACTTCACGGAGATATGGAGAGCTTTGTTGTGCCCAATTCCCTCTGTCGGTATTTCGTCGTCAGTGAAGGTCAGATAGTTGTCTGCAATAATATACCCCATTATTCCCTGAAACTTATCTACGAGAATGTCATGACTGATATGGGCCTTGTTTAGGACCTTCATCAACGTTTTCCGATATGGCTCAGAGCTCATAAGCAATGATAACAAAGAGATTTTTGCAGGAGTATGGGTCAGTTGGTCAAGCACTTGGTATTCTCTCTGGCGAATAAACTTTAAGAATTCATGGGCTTCTTCATTAGTCACGGCCCTTTTGATTTCACCACTGGCTCTTTCTCCGCCCATCTTGGCTTTCCCGGTAATCTGATCCTTCTTTGGCTCTGGAGGGGTGTATACTCTTCCACTCCGGGTTACACCTCCTACCCCAATAATATTTGTGACGGACGAAGGAGACGGGCCATTCGTTGCCGAGCTTGCAATGATCACATCTATGTTGTACTTCCAAGGGACGGTCCGAGAATCTTTGAATGCAAATAGGGTAGGTGCTTGAATAGTGATGATTGGTTATACAGAAACAGGAGCTGCATGAGGGTTCCTGCTGTAAAAAATTGTCAAGGGCTTAGGGACTCGTGCCCCTGTCTGTTCCTCGACCATGTTGACCTCACCTCCATGGCGTTTACAGACCTGCACAATATGGCTGTCCATAAGGCTTTGAAGGACCTCACAGAAGCTTTGGCGTTCGGCAGCCTACTCGCAATCATGTTCCACACTCCAGGTCCCTTCAATTAATCCCTTTTCAAGCAAAAGGGAATGAATTACCCTTAACGGCATTCTTATGTCAGCAACATTCTTAATGCACTCCTCATCATTTTCCACGGCATTGACCCCTGAATTTCCATGGTTAGGTAGGGGATTTGTGGCCACATTTGGGCTGCCTTCCTTAAAGTTAATCCAGTCAGCTTTAATCAGATCCCTTACTTTATACTTCAATGCCATACAGTTTTCAGTAGAATGCCCCGTGCTCAGGAGTGATAATCACACCGGGCATTAAGATCATACCCCTTAGGGTAAGGGGGTTCTACTGGCTTTAAAGGGTAGGGTGCCAACTAACCGCTGTGAATGAGGAGAGGCAAAAGTTTAGTGTATGTCATTGGGATAGGATCAAATTACATCGGTGTGCAGTCATTGTTAGGTTTCCTTGCATTCTGATTAGGTCGGGTGGCTGAACTGTTTGTTGTGGAGGACGATATGGCATAGGTTGTGGTATAGGTGCTCTAACAATGGGTGGACAAAAATGAGGAGGATAAGAGGTTGGGTTATGGACGGCAGCAGCCACATATGGATTCGGTGCATAAAAGTTGAGGGCTTGAAAAACGGTGGGGGTGAATGGTCTTGGTTGGTCCCTTTTCTGATCATAAGAGACAAAGTTGGTCTCCCCGTCTCTTCTCCTGCCATCGCCTGGCGCTGGTATTTTCACATTGAATGCCCCAGATGGGCCTCGGATAATCTTCCCTGTTCGCACCCCCCTTTCTATTCTCTCCCCGATGGTCACAATGTCAGAGAAATTTACGGAAACACTGCCAATCATCCTGTCATAGAAGGGCGACTGAAGCGTATCGATAAACATCGCTACTATTTCTTCCTTGGACAGCGGGGGGTTAACCTGTGCAGCAGTTTCACGCCACCATTGAGCATACTCCTTAAACGTCTCATTATCCTTTTTGTCATGTTCTGTAGCTGCACTCTGTCGGGCGCCATATCTAAATTATATTTGTACTATTTCAAGAAAGCGTCTGCCAAGTCCTTCCAGTAGCGAATACAGGTTCGTTCCAAGTGGGCATACCAGGTGAGGGCAGCCCCAGCTAGACTATCCTGGAAACAGTGGATTAACAGCTTGTCATCGGATGAATAAGACGCCATCTTCCGGCAGTATATTATGAGATGATTTCTTGGGCAAGTCATTCCCCGATATTTGTCAAAATCTGGCATTTTGAACTTAGGGGGAATAATGACATCTGGGACTAGACAGAGTTTAGAGGCATCAATCAATCCAAAACCTTCCACTCCTTCCACAGCCCTTAGTCGCTCCTCCAAGATCTCTATCTTTCCTTTTTGGGAGACATCGACTATTCTAGAATCGGCTACTGGGTTTACCATTTGGGTCATGCCTTGTGGATTGGTAGTATAGGGGTTCATGTACCCATATGGATAGCTGTAAAGCTGGTGGAAAGGTATAGATGTATGAGGTTGACTCGTTGGGCCAGTGTTTAATGGAAGACCCTGGGGTTGGCCCGTAGGTTGTGCAGTATAGACTGGCTGGGCTATCTGGGTGACTTGGGCTGGGGTGGCTTGAGCTTAAGCAGTTTATGTTTGGGTGATTTGTGGCTCATGAAGTGGTGGTATAGTGGGCTGAGCAGGGTGCGAGGTGTGGGGATTCGTTGCTTGGTGGTCGTGGGTGTCTTGTGAGTTGGTGAGTAGTGGGGGAAAGTATCCTATTGGTAAGCCATAAGGCGGAAAAGGTACCGGGTTACCATCTGGACCAACAAATGTATGTTGTTGTGCATAGGACATGCCATAGTGTGATTAAGGATCAGCAGCAGGGTTAGGCCTTCCAACATTGATAGTGAGAGGAGGAGCCGTTGGATTGGGAAGTTGAGTCCTTGTTGGACCAAAACCTGGGGGATGTAGCGGGGTGGTAGACTGTTATTGGGTGTCCTCATTACCTGTAGAGGGGCCCCCTTCTGTGATTCTCTTTTCCAGAAGCTTGGTCAACTTGGCTACCTGTTCCTTCAACTGGTTGGATTCATTTCTGAAATCTTCGTCCCTGATTTCTGCTTTGGCCATGAGTCTCGTTTGGAGTCGGTTCCGGTAAGGATGCTTACCCGTAATGTCTAATGAAAGTCAAAACACGAAATTGTTAAAAAAGAAAGCATTAAATAAAAGCAGTAAAAGAAAACAAATAGTATGGTGCGTGAAGCTATCGCGGAATTCGGCCAGTATCCTCCAACCGTTTCTCAAAACGTCACATTCAAGAGTACTAAGTATGTGATAAGTGGAAATTAACATAAGATAGTTATGGAGACAAAAAAATCCTTCTTTCTGAATTCCACCAAAATACATTACTACTGTCAGTCTATTTTTTATGCAGAAAAAGTAAATCAGCCATTCCTAGCTCGGGCAATCATGGCCCTCATTTTACAAATCCTTTCTCTACAATAATCAAGGAAGGTTACAATTTCTTATGGGGTGGTAAGGGGATTAACCATTCCCTCAGCTTGCTTAAGTAGGAGCGGGAGGTCTTCTAGAGTCCCATTAGTCAAATGTGCTAAGTGGGTGAAGCGGTTCATCCATGAATGAATGACTTCGTCTTGTTGTGTCATTTCAGCGTCCAAGACACGGATAGCCTCACGTCAGTCTTGCTCGATATCCATCATGTGTCGCCACTCGCTATTTATCTCATGTTGGCAAGCTTTTATCACTTCATTAAGCTGGTGCTCCAATTGGCTAACTTGCGATTGTAGGAGCTCTCTTTGTACCAGGGCATTTTGCTCATGCTCTGTGGCTTTTGCCAACATGTCCCTCAAGAGTTGCTTGTCAGCCAACATGGTGTCCGTTTGCTTGCTCTTCATTCTCAGTTGAGTATTAGCTGTTCGGAGGCATTGACTTTGCTTCCTCTAGTAATCCCTTTCGATTTTTCGCTTTTTTCCAATCTCCTTGATGGTTTGCTTGTTTTCTAAGTTCTCCCTTTTTTGAAGGGTGCATTCTTGTTGAGACACCAGCAAGTCTTTCTCCAGCTTCTTATTTTTGGCAATTAGCTCTTTTATCTTGGCTTTCATTGCCTTCTCTTCAAGGGTAGGTGGGGGAACATGTGTGCTTGTTGGGAGATAGGAGGGACTTTTGAATGGTAGCTTGACAATGGAAACCCTATTTAGGATCCATTGGTAGTATTCCTCCTTCACAGCGTGGCTTCGAGCTCCTAGTTCTTTCCCTTGTCTGTGGACTTTCTTCCATGCATTTGCTATATCCCGAATAATAGAGGTACAATCTCCTTCTGAATAATAAACAATAAAAGGGGTAAGTGATTCTTCATTGGGTGGCCCAAGCAATAGGTAGGCTAGCTGACGTTTGGCTATGACAGGGTTATAATTAATGCATCCCTGAGTACCTATGAGAGAAACGTTCGGGTAGCTTCCACAATGGTGAATAATGGTGTCAACCTTCAACCACTGTGGATACCACCTTACTTTATCAGTTGTGAGCCCTATCAGGTGATTGGCCTATTCACGCCCATTCTTTGTTGCTAACTGGCATAACTTCAGATTAGAAATAGGACATTCAACTTTGTTGACTTGGTGGAAGACATGTGATGTAAGCCACACATACAGAGCAGGTAAATAGCAAATGATGCTCTTTCCACCTTGTGTATAGAAAAAGTCCATGGTGCAATATATATTTGCCAAGATAGCAGTGACAGGATTTTCAGATTTGAACTTACGTGTAACACCTTGTATTCAATTAGTGAATAAACCGAGACCAGGAAAATTTTTCCAAAGTTGGAGGGGATTCAAAGGCAAAATGATTAGCTGAGAGTTAAGGAGGGTAGAATTAGGAGAAGAAGGAAAGGAAAGGAATGCAAACCATCCACAAGGCAAACAGCGGAAGGTGCAGGACATGAGCGATCCCAACAGCGCCTACTCGCTCAGGCGGGATTCAATGTCGCTCAAGCGAGACAACCCAACACGCTTGGGCGAAGTTCGCATAGCTTAAGCGTAACCCATCAGAGACCTTCCTTTCGCTCACACTCGCTGGAGCGAGCACTTAGCCACTGAGGCGAGTAACTCCACTCGGTATTCCCATCACTCGGATTTCAGAATCTATGTTCACTCGGAAAAGTCTTTACTCACGATTCATTCAGATTAACTCCCTTATACTCACAAGCTCCTTTTCGGGAGTTTACCACACACTTCATAACTTCATTCCTTCAAGCCACGGATGTTGACCACTCGGGAGGTGATTCCCATAGTCATTTCACTCGGATTCCACACGTACATTTCACTCGAAATATTCTTCACGGTCTTTTATCACTCGGGTATTTCACTCGTTCTTCACTCGGCACATACAATCCTTCTTACTCAAGTTCCCTCACCAAATCAAGCCTCACCTAAGAATCTTCTAGCTTCCAATAAGTTTACTACAACCGATTTCACTCAGAACCTTATAGATCACTCTTCAGTCGGAAAACACTCACTCGGAAGGTTCCCACTCGGAAGCATATTGTTATCCCCCATTCGGGGAAATCCTAACAGTCTATACTACCTCATTCACTCGGAAACATCTAAACCTTTCTTCACTCGGGGTAAAGTCACTATCTCGTTTCCCACAACAATAACTTAGTTCCATTTTTACCTAAGGTCATGCTAACCTCCCACGCTCGGAAAGTACGTATATCTATCACTCGGATTTCATGCACAGCATAGAATAAACATACAGTATGATATATATATATATATATCGGAATGTATATAAATATTTACAAGCACATTGTCATACTCTCAACCCGGGAGAGTTCAAATTCTGATTTAAAGAGACTAAGATTAAAATACGAGCCGGCCAAGGCTTAACCAAAACCTTATACACACTATCTACATATATACACATATTTCCATAGTGCACAAACATTCCACTCGGCATGCAGCTCCATCTTCATTCATCGTTCCGAGAGACATTCACTGTAAAATATAGCCACAGTAAGGGGGTGAGTATCTTAGATATTAAATGATAGATACTGACTCGGATTATTCCTCAGTTAAGCAACAATACAAATGTACACAGCAACTATCAGAACATACACAATACCAATTAATCAGAACACGCATAAAAATATTTTCCGATCAGAATCTATTCAATTATCACTCGGCTATATACACATATCATGCCCAATAACCTTACACATGTGCATGCAATCAGGTCACAATCAACATCAACTGTACAAGTACACGGAATTCAATCACTCAGATCCGTATTTGTGTGTAATCGGTTTTCATTCGTTGCAACATAGGCTCCCAGCCTTTTATTCAGCTCCCAGCTGACTTGGCCATTTTACAAGTACCAAATCGTTTCCCCACACATGTGACACCAACGCTCTCAGCGCCAACGGCGGTGTTCACGGGCAGCCTGAGTCCCACTCAAAGGCTTACCTTGAGTCCCACTCAAAAGGATTTCATAGCGTCTCACGCTTTTAATAACCGATGGTAGTGTCCCACACTACATGCTCCCAGCATTAACGCATCCCATGCGCCACACGCGGATTGATCACACAAACACAGAGTTCACATATATACAATCTTTCATTTAACAGTACATGCATCACATGCAATCAGTATAAAACATCATCAGACTCGCAGAAACAACATTTCTCACATGCAATCAAGGTTTAATACTGATGGCCACTTACATGCTATATAAATCACATGGCAATCATCAACAACACTCCAACACATTCTTTTCATGCAAACATTCAACATTCTCAAGACCATTAACATGTATTTCACGGACGGACTTAGACATGCATCACTCGACACCAAATCATTATTCATCCGGGTATCACACGTCCTTCCAGCAACCATAACACAGCCTCAAACACAGAATCAACAAGTCATTAACACCCGGAACCCGTCCATAACCTATGCATTTAAGATATAAGATACCCCCTACCAACTAAGAGATTCCAAGAAGCTCCTCTGTTTTGACGTTGGTCGTCTCTCAGTTTGCTTCGTCCAGGGCTCACACTCGTTCAGGCTTCCTTGACCTCAGTCGCACCGGGGAGCAGGAAGTTGTTCGTCTTCCACTTTAACGATCATTCTTCACCGGCAGAAGGAAGCTCCGAGTCTTCTGTAGTACCATTGCCGTGCATTTCAAGAAACAGAGAACAGAGGACAGGGGAGAAGAGAAGAAGACGAAGAACGAGGAAGAGAAAAAAAGAGAGAACGAAGCAGTAGAGGAAGAGGGAGTCTGAAGGAAAATGAATAACCATAGTGACCTTGGGCATATATATGTGCACTAGAGATCGACGGAAGTGGGATGGGAGAGTGTGTACAGCAGTCCCACACGTGCCTTACACATCATAATTAATTAAATTCTTAAGTTAATTAATTAAATTGATTGTAATTAACAAGTAATTTCCTACTTTGAAATTATTATTTTAATGGCTTCATTTCACTCGGTAATTAATTTTTAAATCGGGATGTTACAATTCTCCCCCTCTCAAAAGAATTTCGTCCTCGAAATTCACTCGGTAACTCACCTTGATTAAACAACTCGGGGTACTGTTGCCTCATGGCATCCTCACGTTCCCAGGTATAAGAGGTATACCTGTCTTGCTGCCACTCCACTTTAACCAGTTGTACATCCTTACTTCTCAAACGCTTTACCGATCGGTCCACGATTCTAGTCGGTATAGTCACAGTGGTTAGGTTCTCTTTGATCTCCACTCCATCATCCAGCATTGTGTGAGTAGAATCGGGTAGATACTTCCTTAGTTGAGACACATGAAACACATTGTGCAATCGGGATAGGTGAGTCGGTAATGCTATTCGGTATGCCATGGGACCGATCCGCTTTAATACTTCATAAGTTCCAATGTATCTGGGGCTCAACTTCCCACTTTTCAAGGCTCTCCCGACTCCTTTACTAGGTGAAGTCTTTAGAAACACCCTATCTCCGACTGAAAACTCCAGGGTTTTAGTTCGTTTATCATGGTAGCTTTTCTGCCTGTCCTGAGACGCCTTTATCTTTTCCCTTATTACTTAGATTTGTTCTGAGGTTTGTTTCACAATTTCTGGCCCCAATAGCAAACTTTCACCCGTTTCTGACTAACAGAGTGGGGTTCAGCATTTTCGACCATACAGTGCTTCGTAGGATGCCATACCAATACTGCTGTGGTGGCTATTGTTGTATGTGAATTCGATTAAGGGAAGGTACTGCTCCCAACATCCACCATGCTCCAACACACACGCCCTCAGTAAGTCTTCCAAACTTTGTATCGTTCGCTCGGATTGTCCATCCGATTAGGGGTGGTAGGCGGAACTTAGCCAAAGTTTCGTGCCCAATTCCTGGTGCAGGCTGGTCCAAAACCAGAACGTGAATCTAGGATCTCTATCCGATACGATAGAAGTCGGCACACCATACAGTCAGACAATTTCGCGAATATAAATCTGGGCTAACTTATACAATGGGTATCTCATGTTCACAGGTAAGATGTGACATCCTGACGCTGTTGAGAGCGAGGAGTGATCGCCGGTGCATGGGCACGGACAAGGAGCGGCTCCTGCAGGCTTCCAGCGGGGAATGTGACATCCCGGGCACTGTTGAGGGCGGGGAATGATCGCCGGTGCATAGGCACGGACAATGAGCGGCTCCTGGCAGGCTTCCAGTGGGAGGGACACATGAACGAACCGAATACCTACCAGAATGAGAGGGATCCAAAGACTGTATAGGTATGGGAGTATATAGTCGAGGATAGCTTAAAGGAATGAATTCGTACTACCTATACCAACAAATGCATTAGCCTTTTCGGTGGCCTATCACTTAAGAACTCCAAAGTTAAGCGTGCTTAACTTAGAGTAATTCTGGGATGGGTAACCTCCTGGGAAGTTCTCGAGAAATGTGTGAGTGAGGACAAAAGCACATTGGAAAGGTCTTATATTGGTTTGTTGGGAGAGTCATTCATTCCAATAAAGCGGCCAGGGCGTTACATAAGAAGTGTGCACTTTTCATCAATCGGTCAATAATGACCCAAATCGCATCATGACCCACTCGGGTTTTTGGCAATCCCATGACAAAGTCCATGGCAATTGAGTGGGGATCTCCAGGGGTTGCAACGCACCATACGGCTTTTGGTGCTCGACTTTCGATTTCTGACAGGTAATACACCGAGCCACATATTCCGCTACATTCCTCTTTAATCCGGGCCACCAGAATTGTAGTCTTAGATCGTGGTACATCGTTGTAGTACCCGGGTGAATACTCAGCAGGCTCTTATGGGCTTCATCAAGCACCATCCTTCTTAATTCTCCTCCACCCAGCACATATATCCTATTCTTTACTCAGAAAATCCCATCCAGTCCCTCGGTCAGAGACAAGTCCTTACCCTTGGCCTGAGTCGCCTTCATCTCAGCCAAGTAGGGGTCTGACTTCTGCTGCTCGAACACCAATTTCAAGAACTGATTGGCAATCTTCAATGTACCGAGCATTATCTTCCAAGATGAAGGAATGTCAACATGCAAATTCATGCCTCGGAATTGCTCCAATAACTCCACCTCCTTCACCATCATCACTACCATATGGAGGGATTTCCGACTCAACGCGTCGGCAACAACATTTGCCTTACCCAGATGATACTTCAACTCGAAGTCATAATCCTTTAAAAATTCCATCCATCTCCTCTGCCTCATGTTCAGCTCTTTCTGGTCGAATAAATATTTGAGGCTCTTGTGGTCGCTGTACACTTCGAATTTGGATCCGTACAAGTAATGCCTCCATTCTTTAATGCGAAGACCACAGCTGCCAATTCCAAGTCGTGGGTCAGATAATGCTGTTCGTGAGGCCTCAATTGCCGAGAGGTATAAGCTATCACTCGATCCTTCTGCATTAGCACGCACCAAAGGCCGAGTCCCGATGCATCACAATAGACCACGAAGTTCTCTTGCAAGTTTGGCAATGCCAACACAGGAGTAGTTGTCAACTTATCCTTTAACTCTCGGAAACTGCTCTCGCACTCGGAATTCCAAACGAAAAGGACGTTTTTCTGAGTCAATTTAGTCAGTGGCAAAGCAAGCTTAGAAAAACCTTCAATAAACCTTCTATAATAGCCAGCTAGGCCCATGAAGCTCCTTACTTCTGAGACCGACTTGGGTCTCTCCCATGCCATTACAGCTGCCACCTTTGAAGGATCTACCGAGACACCTTCCATGGAAATTACATGTTCGAGAAAGTGGATCTTATCCATCCAGAAATCGCACTTCGAAAGTTTTGCAAACAACTGCTTCTCCTTCAATACTTGAAGTACCGCTCGGAGGTGCTCCTCATGCTCCTCAGGGGTCTTAGAGTAGACTAAGATATCATCAATAAAAACAACTACGAATCGGTCTAAATATGGGTGGAATATGCTATTCATGTAATTCATGAATACAACAGGGGCGTTTGTCACACCAAACGGCATCACCACATACTCGTAGTGGCCATACCGAGTCCTAAAGGCAGTCTTTGGGATATCCGAGTCCTTCACCCGAATTTGGTGGTATCCCGATCGTAGATCGATTTTTGAAAAAATTGAAGCACCACGTAGTTGGTCAATCAAATCGTCGATTCTGGGCAATGGGTATCGGTTCTTAATCGTGAGCTTGTTTAGCTGTCGGTAATCTATGCATAATCTCATGCTGCCATCCTTCTTTTTAACAAGTAGCACAGGTGCGCCCCATGGTGATACACTCGGTCGAATGAATTATTTTCCGAGTAACTCATCCACTTGCTTTTTCAATTCAGCCAATTCTGTCGGGGACATTCTATAAGGTGCACTGGAGATTGGCTCGGCTCCAGGGATTAGGTCTATAGAGAATTCAACTTCTCTAGTTGGAGGGACACCCGGCACATCCTCCGGAAACACCTTGGGGAATTCACAAACAGTCGGAATATCGATCACTCAGGCTCTACTCTCTCCCTCAGTTAAACAAAGCATCATAAATAGCTGAGCTATACCTTGTACCGTATAATCCTCATTGTTCTGCCTCGGAAAAATCACTCTTCGCTTCTGACAGTCCACCAATACCTTGTTGGCTGAAAGCCAATCTATGCCAAGTACAATGTCGAGGTCCTTCAGAGGCACGCACACCAAATCGAAGGTGAAACTCCGATCGCCCAACACAAACGTTACATCTTTACACATTGATGATGTCAACACCTTAGTGCCAGTTGGATTGGCTACTTCCAAAGTCCGATCCATATACACAGTCGGCAACTTTAAACGTCTTACACACTCATCGGCTATAAAAGAATGGGTAGCTCCAGAATCAAAAACTACATTAAGTGTATATCTACCGAGTAAGCACTTACTTTGCACCAAGTCATTCCCTTGTGCAGCTTCCTCAGCGTTGATGGCGTACACTCTCCCAGCAGCCGGTTGGTCGGTATTTCTTCTTCGGTTGTTTGGAGCAAACATCAT
Source organism: Clitoria ternatea (assembly GCA_037962975.1). NCBI lineage: Eukaryota > Viridiplantae > Streptophyta > Magnoliopsida > Fabales > Fabaceae > Clitoria > Clitoria ternatea. Next base: position 95,728,955 of record CM075670.1, on the reverse strand, counting down.
ATTTCCTCGGGCTCCATTACCTCTGCCCCTCGATCCTTGGCCACCATTTCCACGGCTTCTCCCTTAGAATTCTCCTTGATTCATACTTGTACTTGTTTGCTGCAGTTGAGGGCAATCAGGGCGAATGTGCCCCCTCTCCTTACAATGGTAGCGTACCATTCCACCATGGTTGCTGCAATCCCGAGCGTAATGATTTCCTCCATACCTAAAACATTTTCCGTCTCCCATAACTGGTCGTCTTTCTTGCTGACTCCGACCCCCAAACCTGGAAAAAGATCTGCCTCTACCAGCGTTAATCGGTCTCTTGAAGCGAGATTGCTGGGGCTTCAAGGAATGGTCTGTTTTGCTACTCTGGCCCGAGTGGGCCTTGTCATCCTCTTCAAAAATTCTACACTTATTCACCAATACAGGAAAACTTCTAATTTCTTGGTGCCTGAACGCCCGCTTAATATCTAACCTCAGTCCGCTCTCGAACTTGATGCATTTGGAACTCTCAGTTCCAGGTTGTTGGAAAGGCGGATAAAACAAACATAGTTCCTCATACTTTGCAGCATATTCTTCTAGAGACATGGAACCTTGCTTTAGCTCCATAAATTCCAATTCTTTCCGACTCCTTACAGTGTCGGGGAAATACTTTTCCAGAAAGCACGCTCTAAAATTCTCCCAGACTAGTTGGATGCCCGCATCAGTCAGTCGGTTTTTGGCGATTTTCCACTAATTTTCTGCTTCATCTCGCAGCATGTATACTGCACACTCAACTTTCTGGGCCTCAGTACAGTGAAGGCCCCCAAAAACTCTCTCCAAGTCTTGAATCCATTTGTATGCCGCCTCGGGATTAAATCCCCCTTAAAACTCAGTCGGCTTCCTCTCAGGAAGCGATCCAACACTTGGCCATCTTCAGCTCGAGGCTGGCCCTGCCTCTCAAACACGTCAGCAAAACTTTGGAATGCCGCGGCTATGGCTTCCATGCTTTGACGATTCGCCATAACTTATCCTGAAATTAACACCCCTTCAAGGATAAGTTTACAAGTTTCATACTACCGATCGGATTTCAACCTATCCTTCAACTATAGCACATTGTCACACAATTCTTTAAACATCATATAATTAATCGGAGCAGGAGGAAAATAATCTCCTATCCTCAAATCAACATCTCACATCGACCATGTTCAATAGCTTATCGCAATAATGATGACCACTCGGTCATAATGCACACGACCGCTCACAATTGGTAAGCATACCTTGGCCTTGGACCTTTTAGGTCTGCTCTGATACCAAAATGTAATACCTTGTATTCAATTAGTGAATAAATCGAGACCAGGAAAATTTTTCCAAAATCGGAGGGGATTCAAAGGCAAAATGATTAGCTGAGAGTTAAGGAGGGTAGAATTAGGAGAAGAAGGAAAGGAAAGGAATGCAAACCATCCACAAGGCAAACAGCGGAAGGTGCAGGACATGAGCGATCCCAACAGCGCCTACTCGCTCAGGCGGGATTCAATGTCGCTCAAGCGAGACAACTCAACACGCTTGGGCGAAGTTCGCATAGCTTAAGCGTAACCCATCAGAGACCTTCCTTTTGCTCACACTCGCTGGAGCGAGCACTTAGCCACTGAGGCGAGTAACTCCACTCGGTATTCCCATCACTCGGATTTCAGAATCTATGTTCACTCGGAAAAGTCTTTACTCACGATTCATTCAGATTAACTCCCTTATACTCACAAGCTCCTTTTCGGGAGTTTACCACACACTTCATAACTTCATTCCTTCAAGCCACGGATGTTGACCACTCGGGAGGTGATTCCCATAGTCATTTCACTCGGATTCCACACGTACATTTCACTCGAAATATTCTTCACGGTCTTTTATCACTCGGGTATTTCACTCGTTCTTCACTCGGCACATACAATCCTTCTTACTCAAGTTCCCTCACCAAATCAAGCCTCACCTAAGAATCTTCTAGCTTCCAATAAGTTTACTACAATAGATTTCACTCAGAACCTTATAGAACACTCTTCAGTCGGAAAACACTCACTCGGAAGGTTCCCACTCAGAAGCATATTGTTATCCCCCATTCGGGGAAATCCTAACAGTCTATACTACCTCATTCAATCAGAAACATCTAAACCTTTCTTCACTCGGGGTAAAGTCACTATCTCGCTTCCCACAACAATAACTTAGTTTCATTTTTACCTAAGGTCATGCTAACCTCCCACGCTCGGAAAGTACGTATATCTATCACTCGGATTTCACGCACAGCATAGAATAAACATACAGTATGATATATATATATATATATATATCGAAATGTATATAAATATTTACAAGCACATTGTCATACTCTCAACCCGGGAGAGTTCAAATTCTGATTTAAAGAGACTAAGATTAAAATACGAGCCGGCCAAGGCTTAACCAAAACCTTATACACAGTATCTATATATATACACATATTTCCATAGTGCATAAACATTCCACTCGGCATGCAGCTCCACCTTCATTCATCATTCCGAGAGACATTCACTATAAAATATAGCCACAGTAAGGGGGGTGAGTATCTTAGATATTAAATGATAGATACTAACTCAGATTATTCCTCAGTTAAGCAACAATACAAATGTACACAGCAACTATCAGAACATACACAATACCAATTAATCAGAACACGCATAAAAATATTTTCCGATCAGAATCTATTCAATTATCACTTGGCTATATACACATATCATGCCCAATAACCTTACACATGTGCATGCAATCAGGTCACAATCAACATCAACTGTACAAGTACACGGAATTCAATCATTCAGATCCGTATTTATGTGTAATCGATTTTCATTCGTTGCAACGTAGGCTGCCAGCCTTTTATTCAGCTCCCAGCTGACTTGGCCATTTTACAGGTACTAAACCGTTTCCCCACACATGTGACACCAACGCTCTCAGCGCCAATGGCGGTGTTCACGGGCAGCCTGAGTCCCACTCAAAGGCTTACCTTGAGTCCCACTCAAAAGGATTTCACAGCGTCTCACACTTTTAATAACCGATGGTAGTGTCCCACACTACATGCTCCCAGCATTAACGCATCCCATGCGCCACACGCGGATTGATCACACAAACACAGAGTTCACATATATACAATCTTTCATTTAACAGTACATGCATCACATACAATCAGTATAAAACATCATCAGACTCACAGAAACAACATTTCTCATATGCAATCAGGGTTTAATACTCATGGCCACTTACATGCTATATAAATCACATGGCAATCATCAACAACACTCCAACACATTCTTTTCATGCAAACATTTGACATTCTCAAGACCATTAACATGCATTTCACGGACGGACTTAGACATGCATCACTCGACACCAAATCATCATGCATCCGGGTATCACGCGTCCTTCCAGCAACCATAACATAACATCGAACACAGAATCAACAAGTCATTAACACCCGGAACCCGTCTATAACCCATGCATTTAAGATATAAGATACCCTCTACCAACTAAGAGATTCCAAGAAGCTCCTCTGTTTTGACGTTGGTCGTCTCTCAGTTTGCTTCGTCTAGGGCTCACACTCGTTCAGGCTTCCTTGAGCGTAGTCGTACCGGGGAGCAGGAAGTTGTTCGTCTTCCACTTCAACGATCGTTCTTCACCGGTAGAAGGAAGCTCCGCGTCTTCTGCAGTACCGTCGTCGTGTATTTCCAGAAATAGAGAACTGAGGACAGGGGAGAAGAGAAGAAGACGAAGAACGAGGAAGAGAAGAAAAGATAGAACGAAGCAGTAGAGGAAGAGGGAGTCTGAAGGAAAATGAATAACCATAGTGACCTTGGGCATATATATGTGCACTAGAGATCGACGGAAATGGGATGGGAGAGTGTGTACAGCAGTCCCACACGTGCCTTACACATCATAATTAATTAAATTCTTAAGTTAATTAATTAAATTGATTGTAATTAACAAGTAATTTCCTACTTTGAAATTATTATTTTAATGGCTTAATTTCACTCGGTAATTAATTTTTAATTCGGGATGTTACATTACGGGCAAGGAAAATGCCAATAGCATCATAGTCCACGTAATTGTCAATATTGGGGAACAAGATGACACCATAAATGGTGAGAGCCAAGGTATCCATGAAGGCTTCCCAATCTCCCTTCTCAGCCAACAAGTGCATGTGTTTCTCAAAGTATTCTCGATCGAACCCCAGAGTCTGATTTCTATTTAGTTGCGCACTCCTTAACACTTCCAGGTGGATCCTTATTAGTACATTAGCGATGGTAACAATATTTGCATGACATCCAAGGTGGCAGTAAGGCATTTGTCCTTCTAGTGGCATCCCCAAAATTCGTTCGAACTCTTCAACAGACGGAGCCAATTGAAAGTCTCAGAAAGTGAAACAACGAAGAGGCGGGTCATAGAATTGAATCAAAGCAGTAATTGCCTCGACTTGTACCTCCACTTCTAGCAGTTTTAAAATCCTCCCATATTTCCTTGAGAAGGTCATTTTCTGATTCATATCCAATTTCTTGCCTAATGCTTGCAAACTGGTTGTATCGACTTTTCTAGCCTTAACATGCAGTAATTTTTTCAACTCGGGTATATTCATACCACAACTATCTGATCTCATGTTAATTTCCATATTTTCACTCAGAGGTACTGGCTAAGCTCTTGATAGCTTCCTGCAAGAAATAAAGAAATGAGAAAATCAGTCATTGGAAACTGACGTGATTTGCAAATCGATACTCCCCTAGTAACTTTCTTGAAAACATTTTTGTATTTAGGGAGGTTACGATTTGACAAAACTTGTGACAAATCAAGGGTCATGTGAGCTACGGATTTTCTGATCATCGTCAATACAAAAAAAATGATTATTATTTTTTTTATATAAATTTTTTTACTTTTTTTCGATGATTCAGAAAATCTGTAACTCAAGGCCCAAAGACTTAAGTAAATATGCATAAAAGGAAAGGACTACTTGCCCATTAAAGGATCACTAGTTAAAAGTATGTCATTTTTGGAAAAAGTAATCCACTAAACGGGCAAGTGGTCCTCTAATTTGGACCAGAAGGGAAAGTGAGAATGAGAAAAGGTAGAAGTAAAGTTTGCCCCTTTGTGTCGTAAGTTGGCTTTTTCTGAAGGTCTCCTAGTGGTTCTAAGGTTTGTCTAACAGTGATATCTCGCATTAGGTGGCTTGTTCTAAAACTTCTAAAGGTCACTAGAGCCAAGATCCTACTCATGATGTTGACCACAACAGTAGGAAGTCTACTAGGTGTGGGCACAATGAATAAGTCAAACTCTAATTGGGATTCTCACGGTAACCAGACAGGAAGTACATCCCAAATGGCTCCGCTATCAACCTCCCCTAATCTTAAGTTTTATTTGGGCCCGGGTATAGGGTCCCACTCAAAAGTGTGTGCAAATTATGAGTGTAGTGTGAAGGAGGTATTCAATACCTGTACCTTACTCATCCTGCACATAGAACAAACACAGAGCAACAAATAAAGTCGTCTACCTAGGGTTCAACAATCACACAGACATTAACAGAACTTAAATGATAGAATACAAACAAAACAGAAACCATATACAAACATTTACAAAAAATAAAATAAAGGAAGAAGTTAAATAATTAATATGCTATTTAAAACATGTGCTATCAAATTGACTGGCTTGACTCTTTAACTCCCCAGTGGAGTCGCCATCTGTCATGACCAGGATCGCGACGGGACGGCCGACCCTTAAAAATAAAACGAAGTTTCGAAATCCTTTCGAAAAGAAAACAGGGAGTCGCCACCAATATTTTTTTAAGGATAAAATATTGGGAAAACCTTTCGTTAAAGCACTGGTTATGAAAGTAAAATTCTAAGTTTGGGAGTCGAATTACAGGTGAGGAAGGTAGTAGCACCTCACAACTGTCCGTTATAAAACGGTTACCTCAAGATGATAGCGCGCATTATAATTAGCCCAAAAAATTATTTTAACTTCTTCAGAAAAAGAACGTACGAAATGACAAAGCATACAAAAATAAACAAAAAAATAGACACAGAATTTTTAAACACGAGATTAACAGGACGTCTCGTCCAAATTAACCTCGCTCCTGTAACATCCCAAAATTTTAAAATAGAGGATTAATTAAGGAAAATAAATATTGACAAGTTGAATATGAATTATTTAATGTCCCAATATATTGAAAATAATTAAATTATGATTACTGTTGCTGGTTTATAGAGACCGGTTAAGCTGAAAATAAGCCCGGTTGAGATATGGGTGTCAGACCAAGTATCTCTGATTGAGATGATATTGCTCAGGGCTATTCAGAATAATATTGGGAATCCGAATATATATTCAGAATATTTTCAGATAAAGTATTGAGCCCAAACGAAGAGCCTATTGGTCATAAAATGATAAATCTTTAGTGAATGATTAAGATTAAAACACATGAACCTAAAACCCTCTCTATTTCCACGTGAGTTGCTGAAGCAATTGGAGGAAAAACATATCACTTCTTCTCTTCTTCATCTTTTCCTCATTTCTTCTTCTACTTACTTCTCCCAAAACCCTAAGCATAACTTGTGCCATCTCTATCTCCCTCCATTTTTGTTGAAGAAGGCCTTGAGCTTGGAGTTCCTCATCTCTCTTTCTTTCTATTTTCATGTGGCACATCCCCTCTTCTTGAACCCATTTCATTTTTGGGTGTGAGGTAAGAAATACTCATCATTTAGTTGAGTTTTTGCCATAGATATGTGGTAGTATGAGTTTGGGAGCCATACAAGTGAATGGGTGTTTATTAGAAGCATTTAATGCTTATGCCCTAGAATAGGTTACCATAAATGTAAGTATTTATGAGGGAATAATGGTGGTTGGTGCATTAATGATGGTAGGAAATGAAGAATGATGAGGCATTGATAAATGTGGTTGGGTTTTAATGAAAACCCTAATTTTGAGATTTGGGGGAAAATGGTTAATGTTGATTTAAGAACATGTTTTATGAAGAAATGTATGACATTGAGAAATATGAATGTTAGTAGATGGAGTTTTGTGAAGCTTGGGGCTAGGATTGTCTTGTAACCTTTGAACTTAATGATGGTGGTTTAATGGGAAGGAATTCCCGAAGCCTAATAAAGGATAAAAATGGTATATATAACATGTCTAGCACATGTTGTGAAATTATAGATATGAATATGACTAAAAAGAATTGAATTGATGGCTTGAGTAGTTGATTAATTGAGGTTTTACATGAATGTGAATGTAGGACCTATTTCGAACGACGAGGCGGAAACGTCTTACAATCGGAATTCTTTTCTTGAGGTAGGAGAGGAGTCTTATGTTCTAAATGCATGAATTTGAATGTTATTTGATTGTGGTATGTATTGTCATGCATGTTAGCCTTGCTTGAAAGTTGTGAAAAATAATGATGTGGTGTATGATGTAGATGATATGTTTGGCAACATGCTTTGAATGCATTTAGAAGAAATTTTGATGTGTGGTGTAGTGGCATGAATTATTTGATGAATGTGTGGTTAGATAAATATATGTCCACCGAGAAAGCATAACAAATGCTAATGATTTTGGTAGAGAATAAATTGTATTCTTGTATGGTATTAAAGTGGAAAGATGGGATTGATAACTATTGAGAAGGCCACACAAAGATTCAAATTAAAGAGAATAACCAACAAGATCGAATCCATTGAAAACCTTGTGGTGATGCTGGTGACGATGATGATGAATGATGAGTGGCATGTATAGGATGCATAGAGTGAGGAATGCATATGATTTGCATTTGTATCCATGGCATACTGCATAGCTGCCGGTGTTGGAATTTTAGGGGATTCCCCCGGTTGGCCCAGTGGGAGGGCGGCTCCGTGCATGAGCGAATTATATTTCCCCTGTGACTCGGTGTGTAAGTCACGAAGCTGCCCATGTTGTGCTACGGGGAGCCGCATGTGGTTGACCCTTGTGGGGGTGGCTCTTGATGAGTAGGTGTCCCTGGTGGTCCTTGTGATCACAGCTGCCATGATATATCTCATGGTTGGCCCGCAACACCATATGTTGAATATGTTGTATACCGCGGTCATGGTGAAATGATCAGGTTTTGCAAGATGGGCGATGCGGTTTGGTACCAGTAAAACAATTAGTGCATGCATGCAATTTATAGAATAAGTGTACACATTTTACTACTGCAGTAGGGGTATGGTTAGATGACCATGCTTGAATCCCACATTCGGTGTTGTAAATCTCACAGTCAGATCTGTAATTGTTGAAATATTCTTTTGTGCATATTGATGAGTGCTTTATAACACAATAAATTAGATCTAGTTTGCTTAGGATTTTAATCATTATGCACTGTATTTCCTTTATTTATTATGACTTTTGCTTTCTTTCCACTATATTCTACTTGGGTATGTTATTGTGCAAAAATTAAGGTAATAAAAGGGTCAATAACAACAGAAAAATGACCATCAAATGATAAAGAATTAAGAAGAACAAGCCCAAGTGGAAAGAAAGCTCTTTTTATACTAAATTTCAACTCAGAATGATAAAATCCAAGTAGGATGACTCAAAAATGATAAAATCTGAGTAAGATGACTCAGAATGGAGCGTTGCCGAGTGGAATATGTCTCGGTTGGAGGTAAATCCGAGTGGAAGCTCCCCGACTACAACTAATCTGAGTGAAAAAAGGGACTGCCTAAAGCTATTGTCCGAGTGAAAAGATTGCTGATTAAAGCGAATCTGATTGGGGAACAAGTGTTTTTCTGGGCAAAGCTGTCTCCGAGTGGAGGACTCCCGAGTGAGTTGATTCTGAGCAGAAGAAGCCACTGAATGAACACCAGTTGAATAAGGAGGTCTCCGAGTGGTGTCATTCGGAGAAGATGGCATTCTCAAGCAAAGAACAGGTCCTTTCCGAGTAGTTTGTTTCAGAGAAAATATCTTATCAAGCAAGGAAAAGAGTCCGACCAGGAATGAGTCTCTTTCGGGCAGACTCTCAAGTTTCAAACTAAGCCCGAGTGAGATGTCTCCCAGGAAGGCACTTCCGAGTGAGTTGGGGCAGAGAGCTGTATTTCCGAGCAAAGCAAGGCTCAGACCTGTGAAGAGCTTCTATCGGCCAGATTCTAGAGTCTCTCAAGTTCCAAATTTCTAAGTGAAAGCAAGGCCAACTCCCTAGTGAATACAACCGAATGGGCTAATTGATGATTGAGGCAATTCTGAGTGAAAAGCAAGTCGGACTTCCGAGTGAATGTGTCCGAATGAATGTATCCGAGTGGATCATTTCAAGGAGTGAAGGAAGGGTCGACAAAATTACTCCCGAGCAAGGTTTCTCTGAGTGGTTCAATTCCAGAGACATAGCCGAGTGAAACATTTTAAGGATGCCGATTGAATCATTTGAATGAAAACTTCCTGATCCTGATCCTGAGTGGGTCACATGTGAAAGAAGGAGGGCATGAACCTGTTCCGAATGAATGTTTCAATCGGTTCCGAGTCACTCTTTAATCGGTTCCGAGTAAATGTTTCAATCAGAGTTGCTTTGCTCGTCGAGCTCTCTTCACAGCCACAACACCGGCTCCATCCACTAACACCGACTCCATCCAATTGCACACCGGCTCCTCACAACACCATCCAGATTCTCACAGCCACAACACCGGCTCCCCTCAAACCAACACCGTCCAACTCCACACAGCCACAACACCGTCCAGCTCTCCTCTCAACACCGTCCAACCCATAACGTTCAGCTCCTCAAACCAACACCGTCCAGCTTCAAACAGAGACAAATTCCGAGCAAAGCTTTCACTCAGTCTTCTATGAATGAAGAGCACCTTCCATATTCCTACCGAATGCCCATGCTGACTTGGATTTCCACTATCCAAGTGGATCCTTGACTTATGAAGGGGCGGCTGACAACAAAGCAAAAGGGAAAATAATAAAAGATTTTCCACTAGCCACCGATCCCTATAATTGCTAAAGTCCAGGCTGTATCCAAGCTGATCTAGTGGGGCGGCTGACAAGAAGACAAAAGAGAAGCCCCACTAGCCACCGATTATTAACGTCCAGGATCTCTATAAATAGGGGGAAGTCTGAAGCCATTAAGGAGCATCACTAATAGGATCACTTTTAATTCAGTTCTCATTCTTCTTTCCTTTCTCTTTTCTTTGTTTTCTTCGTTTCTTTCTTCATTCCATTTTCTTTCTCTTTTCCTTTTCTTTTCTTTTCTTTTTCCTTCGTTTTCGTTCTTTTTTTATTTTCTTTCTCTTATTTTATAAAAGAGTGGTGAGGATTGTAAAAGTGAATGTTCCAATTTGTAATTGGTGGAGGAATATTGCAACAAGGAAATACAGTGGTAAAATTATTCTAAGCTTTTAGAGAAACCCGTAAGTCTTTATTTTTACCATGTCTTGTATGTTTTATTTTTCCATTATATATATGAATTTGAATTATTTCATGAGTAACTAAATTAATTATCTTGGGATGAAAGGGGTATGATAATATTTTATGATAATGTTATTTGGACTTGGGATTAAATAAATTTCTATTTTCCATTTAGTTCAAAAAATGCTCAATGCTCTTAGTAATTCCTAACAAGAACCTAAGTGATAAAACTGTATACTTGCGGGTATATTAGTAAGTTTAAGTAATTAATAGAATCGAGAGATTTATTGTTACTGGAAAGTTTTTAAACTAACCTAAGGTTTTGAAATACTTTTTGTGACCTCGGTAAAACTGTGAAAGTAATCAAAATCTTTTGGGGAATAAATAAGGGATTTTCACAAAACGATAATGGGCCTTTTCTAAGAATTAAGCAGCGCTTTCCATAGGTTAGGTACATTAATAGGATTCTGAGAGGAACATATTAATTAGCTTAAGGAAAATCCGCCTTGGAAAACTTAATTTGATTCTTATTTATAAAAAGTTAAAATTCATTAACATAAAATAGAGTCTTGATTCCCCGAAATCCCAAGATACTCTCAACTCTGATTTTTAAGTGTCTAGAAAATTTTGTTTACTTATTCATATTCTGAGCAACTTAATTTTGTGCTTTATTTTACAAAAACATTAAAAATCAATTGTGTGGATAATTAAATTTCAATATGCTGGTACTTTGAACACAGTCCCTGTGGAGAACGATAATCTTTTATATTACGCGACATAACCCGCGCACTTGCGGGCCCTGTCACATATGCATTAGCTAAGAGCATTTGCATATAGCAAGGAGGTATGCCAAAGATGATGAGATATGGTGATGGATGTGTTGAGGATGTAAAAATATATTTTTAGACAACATAAAAGATATGAATACTAAATAATAGTTGTGTGATAGTCCAATTGTCGAGGGACGTGATTATGTATGTGCTTGTGTACTTTGTTTGGGATTGTATTGTTATTTATGATAAATGTATGATGGAATAGTGATGGTATATGGCATGATGAATGTTATGCAGGTGCAAAGTATACATATTTATATGCATATATACGTAATCACATGGTATTCATATTCATTCCTTTGGAATGTGGACTCACTCTCCCATGTTGTCATTTTTAGATTTGTGATGCAGGGCTTTCATGGGAAGAGTTAGCATATTTAAGTACATTTTGGCTGTGGAGGTAAATAGTTGTATAGGAAGTTCCTTGGTCGGCGATACCTAAATTTTGTATATCACATGATGTAATGTATGCTTGTTTTGGTAATCCTAGGTGATAGATGATTTTGGCGGTCATAGAGGAAAATTGGATCTTGGTGTATGACCAATTTTCATTTATGACCCAATGATGTAATGAACGGAGGATGATGTGTGTTAATGTTTAAGATTTGAATGAATGAATTTGATAGAATTTGTAGATACATGATGATGCAAAATGAGGATTTATGTTTTGTATTAATGATTGGCAAATATAATAGATGAAGTGTTTAACTTGGTATGAATTTATGGACTAGAAAGGATTTTAGGGAGTAAAGATGAATGAGACATGTTATAAATATACCATATGATGTGTAAGGCATGTTGGGATTAAATGAATTGGGGTAGAATAGATTATGGTATAGCAAGTTGCATGAAATCCTCACAATTGGTCCTTTTCTGCATAACTCGCTCAAGCGAGTGAGAATCTCGCTCGAGCGAGATTGTTATGAATCAGAGTTTTGGCCTTTGGCCTGATTTCACCCGAGCGGGTGTCTATTTTGCCCAAGCGAGATTGTCATGGAATCAGAGGTTAGCCTCTGGACTATTTTCGCTCAGGCGGAACGGCGGTCGCTCAAGCGAGGAGGAAGGGAATTTGATACTGGATGATTTTCACCCAGGCGAGAGATGCCTCGCCCAAGCGAAAATCGGCCAGAGAGTTACCAATGTTGCTGGAGCAATCTCGCTCAAGCGAGACTTGTCTCGCTCAAGCGAGATTGGTACCTGATGCATACCTCCTCCCTTCACTCAAGCATCTCACTGGCCCGCTTAAGGATTCCCTTCGCATCTCGCTCAAGCGAGACAGGGCTCGCTCAAGCGAGAGGAGCCCCAGATGTAAATTATCTCTCTTCGCTCAGTCTCACCTCGCCTCGCCCAAGCGTGACAACGCTGGCTCGCTCAAGCGAATGGGATTCTCGCTTGAGTGAGGGGCACACTAATTCACATAATTGCTTGTTTCAAATAAATTTTTTATTCCAATGCACTAATTCTTCATTAAGCATTACCTTAAGAGTATTATTGATATATTATGAATCATGGAACCTTATAACTCTCTCCTCTTAAATTCACCCATACATCAATCAATTTAAATTAATTCTTCCGCTGTTTTTAATTGGACAATTTATTACTAAATCATATTTTTAATTACCCTCTCATATCTTCATATATGGGAGTGGTTTTTATGGATCCAAGTGTTGTATTAAACGCTTCACCACTTATTCTCTTTTTACTGAACTAGGATTTATAAAAACGCGAAAAATTTCCCCGAAATTCCGGGGGCGTCTTAGCTCCTCTTAAAAAAAAGATATTATTAAAAAAACATGAGATTAACAAGACGTCTTGTCCAAATTAACCTCGCTCCTTGTTTTTAAGAAATACTACAAAAATGTGAGATTAACAAGACGTCTCGTCTAAATTAACCTCGCTCCTCCTTTTTTTTAGAGAGATATTTAAAAAAATGAGATTAACAGGACGTCTCGTCCAAATTAATCTCGCTCCTCCTTTTAATAACAAGACAAAAATGGAAACTCTAAAAATTAAATAAAGAACGATGGGCCCGACAGGAACTGCTTCCCGCTCCTACGTATTCTTGAGCTTTCGAGAAATCAGGGTCACGTAGTTCTTTGGAAGTGTTTTTGAGAAAATATTAGACTTATTTTTGATTGATTTGTTTTTTATTAATAATTAAAGGAAATTTATGAAGAACGAGAAAAAAAACAAGGCAAAGTAATCCATACTTGCATAAACTTGTAAAACCTAATAACAGTAATGTAGGCAAAATAAATTTGTATGACATCTCTCCTAAGGTTTTAAAAAAAGAACTATTTATTTTTATAAAAGGAAACAGAATAGGAGGAGAGACAGGGGGCGACGAAAGAAAAAAGAAAAGGATAGAGAGACAGAGTGAGTTCGGAAAAGAGAGGGGAGAGAGAAAACGAGAGGCTAGAGGGAGATCTGATGACACGCGTGGAAGAGCTTGGACGACATCAAGGGGAGACCTGATCGGATTCTTTGTGAGTGATAGTCGGCGCGGAGAAGAAAGATGAGAGAGAGGGACGCTGGAGAGGGAGGGAAAGACAGAGGGACGGTAAAACGAGTGAGGGAGTGAGAGACCGAGTGAGGGAACGAGAGACCGAGTGAGGGAATGAGAGGCCGAGTGAGGACGAAAGAGACCGAGTGATGGAGTGAGAGACCGAATGATGGAATGAGAAAGAATGAGAGTGAGGAGTGAGGGAACCGAGAGAGGTAGAAACGAGTGAAAGAGATCGGGTGAGGAACAAAAGAGTGAAAGAACAAGTGGAAGACCAAATGGATGAAGGACCGAGTGAACTAGTGACGAGTGTAACATCCCGAATTTTAAAATAGAGAATTAATTACTGGAATAAATATTAGAAATCGGTATGTGGAGTATTTAACATCCCAAACTATTGAGAATAATTAAATTGATGATTTTAAAGACTGTTAGAGAATTATGGAGACCGGTTAAGCTGGAATTAAGCCCGGTTACGATATAGGGGTCGGACCAAGTGTCTCGGATTGAGATGATATTGGTCAGGGCTATGGAGAATAATATCGGGAATCCGAATATATATTCGGAATAATTTTCAGATGATGTATTGAGCCCGAACTGAGAACCTGTTAGTTATAAAATGATGAAGTTTTAATGAATAGGATTAAAAGTAAATCAAAAACCCCATTTTTCCCTTCCTATTCACGTATGCTGCTGAAGGTGTTGGGCATTTACACTTCATCCTTCTTCTCTTCATCATCTTCTCCATTCTCTCTTTTCTTTCTTTCAAAAACCCTAGCAAATTGGTTTCACCTTCCACTTCTCCTCATTTTCGTTTGAAGGGAGCTTGAAGGCAGCTTGAGGCTTGGAGTTCCTCTCCTCTTTCCCCTCCATTTTCGTAGCTCTCTCTCCCTCTATTGAACCCATTTCATTTTTGGGTGTGAGGTAAGAAATACTCACTAATTACTTGGGTTTTTGCCATGGTTATATGATGATATGAGTTTTGGGAACCATGCATGTAAATGAGTGTTCATTTAAGGTATTAAATGCAAGAGTTTAATGTGGGTTTCTATGAGAGTAAGGTTTCTTTGGGAAATAATGAAGTGGATGCATTTATGGTGGGAAAGAGAAGAGTACTTATGATGGTTGTTGGAATTTTTATGAAACCCTAACTTCATGAATTTGGGGGAAATGTATAATGGAGGTTGATAAGCATTTATTGTTGGTAATAAATGTGAGTTATGATGAATAAGAGTCATTGGTGATGGTATTTTGTTGGTGGAAGTTCTTAATAGAGAAACCCATGAAAGGGTTTGGTTGTTGAGTGTATAACAATATATGGTGGCGCTTAACCCATGGTGTTAAGGTGGATAAAATGAAATACAAGAGGTTTGAGAGTTAAAATAATTCAAATATCAAGTTATTGATATATATATATATAAGTATTTAAGTCTTAATGGGTAAGTAGAGAATTGATTGTATAATGTGTTGTGATGTAGAAAGTGACCCCATTGACGAGGCAGGACCATCAAACCGCGTTGATTACTACGTCACTTGAGGTAGGAGGGGGTAACTATTCTAAATGCATGATTTCATCCATTGATGATGTGAAAATATGTATATATGATTACTTGATGATTATTTGAATGGATGATGTGGTGATGTTATGATTTGAATGCATTTAGAATGATGATTGTTATGTGGCATTGTGTTTGGGATAATATTATGATGTGGTGATGATACTATGTTGATGAAGTATGATGATGGTTTGAAACCATGTGTGAATTAGAATTGTGATGTGAATATCCCAAAGATGTGTGTATGATTTATTGAATGTGTATGCCACTAACTATTGATGTGAATAAGTTCAAAAGAGAATTGGAATTGGATGAGAATGATGAGAATATTGAAATCCACCAAGTGGTGGTGGTGAATGATTGAAGGTGGAGTGGTATCTAGGATGCATTTGATTTGTATTTGCATTGCATCCATGGCATATCATAGCTGTCTATGTGGAATTTAGGGGGTTCCACTAGGCAGGCCCAGTGGGAGGGCGGCTCAGTGCACGAGCGTATTGTGGTTTTCCCCTGTGACTCGGTGTATGAGTCACGAAGCTGTCCATAGTTTGGTGATGAGGCACCCTATGTGGCGGGCCCAGTGGGCGGGTGGCTCTATGGTGAGCGAGTTTACCTCGGTGTCCGATGGGACACGGCTCTCTCGATGTGTGTTCGGGAGGGGCCCGTAGCACTTGTGGTAATTGAGGCCACGATGTTGATCCGCAAGTCACAGGGTGACTAGTGCTACAAATGAGCGATAGTGGTTTGGTACCAGTAAAAATTATGAGAATATAAGCATGCATAAAGTTGAGATATATGTGTACACAATTTTTTCTACTGGAGTAGGGGCATAGTAGCACACCTATGCTTGTCCCACAATTGAATTAATATTGTATTTTTCCCACAGTCGGATCTGTATTGTTTGATGAGAAATTCTTGTGCATATGCATTAGCTTTAAGAGCATTTGCATATAGCTGGAGATATGCCTAGTTGAAAGCCTATGATGGCAATGGATGAATGAGAATTGAAAGGGGAGAGAATTGGATACTAACCCTATGTGTGTGTTTGGCAATCCAAATGAATAAAATTGTGAATGTATACTTGAGGTTATGAGGTGTATTATGTATGATGTATGGTGTGGTGTAATGATTGCAATTTGGGCAAGTATACATGTATTTCATCATAATGTATGACTTTAATTCATTTGGATTATGTTACTCACCTCCCCGTTGTTATTTTTAAAGTTGGTGTAGGTATGACTTAAATCCTACCATTTTGGAGGCCGAGTTTGAAGAAGGTAAATATGGAATAGGAAGTGCCTTGGCCGGCAATATCTAAATTTTGTGTAGCAAGAAATGTAATGAATGCTTGTTTTGGTAATTTTCAGGTGATAGATGATTTTGGTGGTCATAGAGGAAAGTTGGATCTTAGTTTATGATCAATTTTTATCTATGACCCAAGAGATGTAACTATAATGAATGTATTGTATAGATACTTGTTTGAATGATGAATGGTTGAACTTGACTCAATTTGGTGAACGAATAATGAGAATTGCGAATGATGACTTTATGTGCTGCCTAATTGAAGATATTTCATGGTTGTCATGCATAAGTAAGGAACTAGTAGGGTCAAAATGTGTTTTATGAGTTTTAAGTAGTGGGTGGTGGTTTCATTAGCTTAAACATATTAATTGTGACTTGTTGGAAGTGGAATGGCCCAATTTTATAGAGAAAAGACCCTTGAGTTACACAAAAGTGCCTCAAAATGGGTAGAACGCACTTTTGCGCATATCTCCCTCGTTTTTGAGAATTTTTTAGTGTGGCCGGTGGCCACACATCACAAATAATATATTTTAGCTTGTGTCAAATTTTGATGATCATTGAATTTAAAATGAAAGAGATAGGGTGTCTAGAAGTTGGCAAAAGTTAAAAGGGTCAAAAAGCTACAGAATGGTACTTGCAGCAGAGGATTCCACTGGCAGTGGGTTTTTCCCACGGCCAGTGGGTTTCTCTGTTTTGGGAAATTTGAATTTCTGGGCATTGGGCAGCGGGATCCACGGCCAGTGGGTTTTTCCCACTGCCAGTGGATCGTTCTGCCTCAAAACAGGGAAAATGATCATTTTGGGTGGTCCAGACAGTAGGATCCATGGCCAGTGGGAATTTCCCACGGCCAGTGGGTTTCTCCACTGTCAGAAAATTTCTAACTGCTCTGTTTTTCTTGCTGTTTTTGGCCCGTTTGGGTATCTTAGTGACATTTTTGGCCTCCGACTTCTTCATGAAAGTTATAGATAATTATGTTACGGAGGTATGAAAATTGGTCTTACCTCACTTGGAGTTTTCAAACTCTCATGAGGCATAAAATACCAAACCCACTACGTTGGAAAATTCAAGTTTAAGAGGGTTTAAAACCCAACTTTTTATGACTTTCAATTTGGGACTAATAGGTGATATTTGTGGCTTGTCCCACTAAATTCTAAGACTAAATATTCATATATTTGTCCTAATTTTAGAAATCAATTGAAGTATCCTTGAACCACATTTCATAATCATTTGTGCTTCTTGAATTAACGTATATTTCAACTATTCTTGTTGAAGATTATGTGCTTGATTATCTAAATAGAACTCTTGTTTTAAAGTTATACACCCTCTCATATCTTCATATATGGGATGGGTTTCTTTAAAAGATCCAGGGTTACTTGTTGAAAACTTATTCCGCGATGCTTTCTTTTCCTAAATTATTTCCTCGTTAAATCGCAAAAAATTTACCCCTACGATTTGGGGTGTCTCAACCTGGTATCAGAGCATTCATTGCTCTTGATACGATTATAAATGATGTTGTCCATGTGTTTATTGCTTGTGGCTGATTGATTTTATGTGGGTGAATTATAACGGTTGTCATTGAAATGAGATTACTACGTGATTATTGTTAAGCCTTGGCCAGCTCATATAACATGTTGTATAATGAATACAAAATATATATGTATAGAATCCGAGTGCATGAATATATTTATAAATATGGCTTACATTGACAACTTGTAATAAATCATAAGTGTTGATGAATGGGAAATATAAAGATAATAAGCATTTCGAGTGTATGGTTATATATATATGGGTCGGTAGTCGGATTTGTGAATTAGAGTATATATATATATATATAAGCGATTTATGCTGATTTGATGCTTCTTACCGATTGGAATATAAATGATGTTGGATAGAATAATGTTAAGGTAAAGAATTCCGAGTGAAACATTATTGTGGGAGCCGAGCCGAGTGAGGCTAAATATGTGGCCTTTTCCGAGTGAATAAGCTTGAATGACTCCGAGTGAAAATATAAGTAAACCTCGAGTGGGGAAAGGAGTTTGAATATGCCCGAGTGGAAACCCGAGTGAATCTCTTCCGAGGGAAGATTTGTTGTAATGGGTTAGATTGGAATATATTCTAAGTTTGTGATACAAGTATAATCCGAGTGAATGAGGTTTTATACTCGAGTGATTAAGGTCTGAGCAAGTCCGAGTGGGACTTAACTCAATGGCTTCCCCGAGTGAGTAAGATATCATATGCCGAGTGAATCTGGCTGGAATATTTCGAGTGGAGTATGGTTGTGGAGACCCCTTCTGAGTGAAGGAAGGTCTATGTGTTCTCCGAGTGAGAGATGTAATAATATTTCGAGTGACTTAAGGTTGAGATATACCGAGTGGTGTTTGATTGGGAGGTATTCCGAGTGGGGAAGCTTTACGGACTCCGAATGGGATAGTCATCATTTCCCGATTGGATTATATATGTGACCCTTGTGGATAAAAATAAATGACTAAGTATAATATGTTGGGGTCAATCCCGAGTGATTGGAACTCTGAATCCCGAGTGAAGGAATACCGGGTGAGTGGCTTCTCGCTTCAGTGAACAAGGCATTCGCTCCAGCGAGTGTGTTTGGTTGGAAGGCTTTTGGATCGGCTTCGCCTAAACGAAGGGGTGTTCGCCCGAGCGGGTTGGGCTGTCTTGCCCAAGCGGAGTCGGATCTCGCTTGAGCGAGTTTGCGTTGTATTGTGGGTTCGCTCAGGCACTGTTTATTCTTCCGCTAGGTCTTCTTCTGGTCGGTTTTTGCCCTCTCTTCCCTTTCATTATTTCTATCTTACTCCAAGCATTATTTTGGGCAGATTATGTATGTTTTGCAAACTCTAATTTTTGGGAAAAATTTCCCTGTTTTGGGTTTATTTATTTATTAAAAATTAGGGTGTTATAACGAGTGAAAGAGTGACCGAGTGAATGAAGGGCCGAGTGATAGAGTGAGAGACCGAGAGAGGGAGAGACGAGTGAAGGAGAGACTGAGTGAAAGAGATTGGGTGAGGGACCAAAAGAGGGAGTGACGAGTGAAGAAGAGACTGAGTGAAAGAGATTGGGGTGAGCGACCAAGAGAGGGAGTGACAAGTAAAGAAGTTAGAGTTCGGGTAAGGGAACCGAGAGAGTGAAAGAACGAGTGAAAGAGTGAATGAGTGAACCGAGAGAGGGAGAGATGAGTGAATGAGGGACCGAGTGAGGGAATGAGAGACCGAGTAAGGACGAAAAAGACCGAGTAATGGAGTGAGAGACCGAATGATGGAATGAAAAAGACTGAGAATGAGGAGTGAGAGACCGAGTGAGGGCGAGAGAGACCGACTGAGGGGACAAGAGACTGGAGAGGGAGTCAGAGACTGACTGAGGGAGAAAGAGACCGATTGAGTGTTAGGGAATCCTATTAGGGTCAGGCAGCGGAAACACAAAGGATTCCCAAAAGAATTGCAAACACGTATGTCTCAAAGCATTATGCTAAATTAAAAATTTTTAATTAGGGTTTACCTCTTGTAGACGCAGAACAAGATCCTCGATCGAAGCAATTGTAGCTTCGCCCTTAGGAGTCCACACGAGCACTCCCACCAGAAAACCAAAGCTCCAAATGCTAGTACAGAATTTTGTTTTGGTCTAATTTCTAAGCAGCAGCCTATGAGCATCTCATGCTCTATATATAGGCTTAGGTCTTGACCTGAGCTCTCATTAAACATTGGGCTCCTTACTCATTCTAAATGAGTTAGGCCCAAATAGTTTTATTTTCAGTCCAACTAAAATAAAACTATCCTCTGGTGGGCTTACTCTATGTGTGTGACCCTATAGGTAAAATATTTGGTTATATTAATAATAAACTATTTTATTATTAATATAAAATAAGAGCGGTATCTAGCAATACATCATTATGTCCGAATATTATTTATCATCGACATGACCTATAAGTGATAATTATTTTATATATCTATTCCTTTTGTCACGATATCTAATTGGGCCCAAGGCATGGTCGTCGTCATCCTTGTATGACCCAATTCATTTTACTTGATACCAGAGTAGACTTTATAGAATAAATATCTAATATTTATTCGTCCTAGCATGGCCATGCATTTCATTAGTCTCACTCCATCAAGTGGCCCATAGATATCACTCCTGTCACATAAGAGAGACAAATTCCATCTACATCACTCACATCCCTCTGCATAATTTATCTATTGCCTAATCACAATCTTTATGGTCATCTTATTACAGATAACGTTTGATTGTATTAAAACAATAAACTCCTTATGTAGGAATCGTAGTGACTTTAGGTCAAAGGACTACATACCATTATCACATTGAGAACCGTTTATGACACTCATGTAACGATCCATGCAACATTCTCATGGTGGGTCTGTCCAGTACAACATTACCCTTAATGTGTACCCGTGTAAAGACTTGATATCATATATCCATGATTTGTGAGATCAAATCATCAGTACATTTACACACTAATCTTAATGTATTTACATGTCCCCATGTAAATACTTGATTAGGGACGTTTTAGGAATAATTCTCATATGACCTATTATTCCAGGATAAATAGCATTTGTCTAAAACTGAAAATACTAATTTTATTAATAAATTTAAAATTGATACATTAATAGCTCGTAGTGCATACACCAACACTGAGGGAGTTAGAGACTGGAGAGGGAGAAAGAGACCGACTGAGGGAGTTAGAGACTGACTGAGGGCGAAAAAGACCGAGTAAGGGAGGGAAACTGAGTGATGGACCGAGTGAAAGAGAGACCGAGCGAAAGACCGGGTGAGGGACCAAGAGCGTGAAAGAACAAGAGTGAAAGACTGAGTGGATGAAGGGAACCGAGAGAGGGAGAGACGAGTGAGGGAGAGGGAAGGAAGAAAGGAAGTGAAAGTAGAGGAGAGACATACCAGAGAATGTTCTTTTTTCTGACTTTTCGTTGCTCTTTGTTGTTTTTCTTTATCTGTATTTTGTTTCATTCTTGTTGATTTCTCCTCTTCTTTTCTTATTTCTTCTGGTTTATATGACGAGGATGAAGAGGATTGGGAGAGGAAGAAGACGAACGTTGAAGTTTGGATGGATTGTGTAACATCCTGAATTTTATAAAATGATTAAATATGTGGAATAAATAATAAATAATTAAACATGAGCTGATTTATGTCCCAAAAATATTGAAATAATGAAATTGGGATTTATGAGAATTATTCGTAATTTATTGAGGCTTTAAGAGCTAAAATTATACCCGGTTAAGATATGAGTGTTGGACCAAGTATCTCCGGTTGAGATGTCGTTGGTCAGGGCTGTTAAGAATATTATTGGGAATCCAAATATGTCTTCGGAATAATTTTTGGATTTAGTATTGAGCCCGAACGGAGATCCTGTTTATTATAAAACGGGAAACATTTTAATGATGGACCAAGATATAACTTATTCCCTTCTTCCTCTCCCTCATTTTCACATGTATCTTCTCCTCCCCCCTTCCTCATTTTCATCACTTCTCTCTCCCCTACAGAAACCCTCTCTTTTCTTCTCTTCTTCTACAAATCTCACCATTTTTGTGAGTCTCCTTCCATACCCAACCAACCATGCTTCTTTTTCTTCATTTTGGAGATGATTCAAATGCTTAGAAGCTCTCTATTTCTCCCTTCATTTTCGTGTACATGCTAGGGCTTGGGATAGCTTGGAGCTTGAGGTAAATTTCTCTACTCTTTTGATGTTTTTGGCCCTAGGTTTTGGTTTCTATTTGGTTAGGAGTGTGCCTTATGAATGGGTTTAGGAATGGGAGCCATTTCCATGTAAAACCCAAAGGTGGGATGTGATTTATGTGTGTTTTTGGCTGGGTGTGAAGGGGTATACGAAAATTGCAGGATTAGAGATGGAAGATGATGGTTGTTAGTGGTGATTGTTTGATTTTAATGGAACCCTAACTCTAGGATTTGGGGGAAATGAGTAATAATGCCATGAAAGATGATTTTTAGTGAAAACCCATGATAATGTGTGTGTGGGTATTGTTAATGATGGAGATTGGTGGTTATTAGAAATGGTTATCGAGTTTTGAGGAAACCCTAAGTATGATAAATGGGGGTTTTGACTAAATAGGTAATTTTGATAATTTTTGATGTCTTAGAATGATTTTATATGAAGAGATGAATGTTTGAAACATTGATGTTGATTCTTGAGGATTGGGAGATGAGTGTATGTGAGTATGTATGTGGTTGGAGGAATTAATTTAGATTATTGATGTTTATGATGATGTTAAAAATGGTTGCAAGCCATTGATAGTGGATTAAGGAAATAGATACTTGAGTTGATGAGTATGTAGGCCTTGATATATGCCATTGAGGTTGTTGATTGAGGATGGTCTTAAATGGAGCTAATAGGGCTTATAATGAGTTTGAATAAATTTTGGTGATGGTTGAATGACTCATGTGATGATTTGGAAGTCTTAAGGCTAAGGGCCATAGTGTTGTTGTTGTTAGGCGTGGTTAGCCCTTTAAGATTTAAAGAATCTTGGTCTTTGGATAGGAATTCCCGAAGCCTAACCTGAGCGTATAAATGGGATTTAGACAAGTCTAGGACTTGATAATGAGTTTTAGGGGATGATGTCTTATGATGGTATATTAATAGCATGTATATGTATGTTTGTGATAGGATTATTTTTCGCACGATGATGCGGAACATCGAGGCAATCGGAGCACTTGGATTGCGGTTCTTCTCTTGAGGTAGGAGAGGAGTTTGCATTTCAAATTTGCATGAGTGAATAATTGTTGAATTATGTATATGTATGAACTCATGTATTGTCTTGCCATAATTATGTTGAATGTTGAATCGATGATGTGGTGAATGCTAGGCTTGGTAAATTGTTGAATTTTGGAAATTATATATATATATATATATATATATATATATATATGAGATGGTGATGAATGGTTAGTAGTCCCTTAATGGGAATTGATGTATTGAAATGAAAGACCCATAATGAAATGAATGATAGATGATTTGAATCATATTGTAGTTCACAAAGTGCATTTTAATGCATAATCATGGAAGTGAAGGGGTCAAATAGAGTTTTATGTGGTTTTGATGACATAGGGTAGTTCCAATAGCTTCCATATATGAATTAAAACTTGTAGAAATTAGAATGGGTCAATTTAAAGGAGAAATGACCCTTGAGTTGCATTAAAATGGCTTAAAATGGGTAAAATGTATCTATATGCATAAGTCACTCATTTTAAAGAATTTTTGAGTAAGGCCGGTGGCCACGCGTCACAAATGGTGTAATTTAGTTGGTGTTAAAATTTGGTAGCATTTGGAGTTGATATGAAAAAGTTAGAGGGGTTAGAAGTCCAAAATCTTGTATTTTCCTGCATAATCTCTACATCCTGATAGGCTGTAATCGATTAGTTCCTCAGCTTAATCGATTACTAGGATTCTGTTTTGATAGTAATCGATTAACTTAATCGATTCCAACCCTGTACGCAACACTGTAATCGATTACGTTCAAGGTTGTAATCGATTATGTACTAAACATAACCCAAGTAATCGACTACCCTAGTATTATAATCGATTATGTAATAAACAGAGCCAAGGTAATCGATTATCCTAGCCTTGTAATCGATTAGGCTGAACACCTGATGTATTATATCACTTACAGAAGCGTAGTAATCGATTACCTTATTCTCCGTAATCGATTATCACTTGTTTAATTGATTAGATCAGCTTGGAAATGGAATTCTTACTACTCTTGAATACTTATCTCGTATTCCTTAGTTACTTAGGCCATTTTAACATTTAAATGGGACATTAGTGGACCTCTTTTCGATCCCATACACCCTAGAGTGGTTATTAAACCAATGAGGATGATTAAATGACGAGGTGGTTATTATAAACCGATAAATCGGCGATGATGTCGGTATCGTGTTACAATAAATGATGTTGTGATCATCCCTTGAATAGATGGGTGAATGTTATTAATGATAACTGTTGAATGCCATTGAATTTATGATGCAAGCGTGATCTTGTATGTATGGTCAAATTTTATTTATGAATCATTGTGAATACCACACTAATATGTAAGACAATGGTGATGAATAATGGGATGAAAATCCACTAAATGAATGTGTGGTGATATTTATGAATGATATGTAATGATGTGATGCCATTGAGGTTGATTGCAAGTATTGTCTTGCATGTGTGATATGAAATATATATATAGATATATATATGAAAGATGTTAAATGAAATGCCACACTTAAAGCTTGAAAACAATAGCTAAAACCAACAATGATAAAATCCACTAAGGTGTGTATGGTGGTGTTGGTGATTATGATGATGATGTTTGATGAATGGCATTTAGGATGCACAGTGTGAGAAATGCATTTGATTTGCATTACATTGCATCTATGGCATATCGATCGCTGTCTATGTGGAATATTAGAGGGTTCCACTAGGTGGGCCCAGTGGAAGGACGGCTCAGTGCACGAGCATTCTTGTTAATTCCCCTGTGACTCGGTGTGTGAGTCACGAAGCTGTCCATAGTTTGGTGACGAGGCACCCTATGTGGCAGGCCCAGTGGGCGGGCGGCTCTATGGTGAACGAGATACTTCGGTGTCCGACGGGGCACGGCTCTCTCGATGTGTGTTTGGGAGGGGCCCGTAGCACTTTTGGCAAGTGAGGCCATGTTGATCCGCAAGTCACCGGGTGACTAGTGCTACAGATGGGCGATAGCGGTTTGGTACCAGTAAAATATGATGTTGAGCATGCATGAATTGAGATATAAGTGTACACTTTTTACTACTGCAGTAGGGGCATAGTAGCACACCTATGGTTGACCCAAAATTTGGTGTTTATTCCCACAGTCGGATCCGCAATTGTTGTTGATTATTCCATTGTGCATATGCATTAGCCTAAGAGCATTTGCATATAGCATGGAGATATGCCAGGTGGTGATGATGATTGAGATTGTGGTGTGGTGTTGGTGAAATGGGTAATTAATATACCTAAAAGACCACATAAAAGTAATAAATGATATGAATATACGAAATGATATCGAATATAACGATATGTATGTTGTGGCCCAATGTAATGAAGGGCGTATTTATTTATGATTGATAATAATGATGATTAGCCCATGGCGGCTTGAGAAAAGACCGGAATGGTCAATGTTATGTTGGCCCGTTGTGGCGTTGGATGTTATGTGTATATGCTTGCTTTGCTATGATTTGAATAATGAATATGAAATATACATATAGTTGACATGAGAATTTATGATGAATATTGATGTGTTTAGCAAAGCATACGTGATGTTGATATGCATATGCACATAATCTCAATTGTATTCATATCGTCATTTGAAATGTATAACTCACTCTCCCATGTGGTCTACTTTTAGTATCGATGCAGGAAAACCATGAGATGAGAATATTTACAAAGTAAAGCTCTTGGGAAGGTAAATAGTGGTAATGGAATGCCTTGGCCGGCAGCGCTATAATTTATTATGTTGTGTATAAGGTAGATATTATGACGTTGATAATTATTGTTATTGGTGGATGTAATGTGTATAATGTATGACTTTAAGGATGAAATGAATATGGTCAATTATAGATTATGGGTATTGGAGATGTATGAGGCATGACCATATAGATATGTATAGTTATATTTAAGGCATTGTATGTTTATGATTTACGTGTAAGATTGGATATGGCCTAACAGGCTTGTGTTGTATGTTTGCATGCTTTGCCGAGCCTTTTCTCATATCTTCATATATGGGACTAGGCGTATGTCTGGTATACACATTCTTCTTCC
Source organism: Clitoria ternatea (assembly GCA_037962975.1). Lineage (NCBI taxonomy): Eukaryota > Viridiplantae > Streptophyta > Magnoliopsida > Fabales > Fabaceae > Clitoria > Clitoria ternatea. The sequence goes on along the minus strand of CM075670.1, from coordinate 95,702,585 downwards.
ACTGTAAACTCTGTTATTTTGTATACCGTTATGGGCAAACTATTTAACGATCCAGTTATATTTTATTAAATCTCACTCTTCAGTTTTCGGTGATTTGGGTCTTGATGTAATCGTAGTTGTATTTTGGAAATATTTCAAACGTGAAAAATTTACTCGCATTTTTTATTAGTTAATTATTCTGATTACATCGGGATTCAGGTCCGGAAAATCGGGGGTGTTATAGATTGGGGGAGAAGTTCTTTTGCTTGCTTTTTTTTTGTTAACTGATGAGGAAGATAGAGAAGGTGATGGGTCTGTTGGGTTTTCGTTCCTCTTACCCCTCCTTTTTTTTTCTTCAGGGAATTTTTGTTTGCTTTTTATAATGAGGATGAAGAGGATTAGGAGAGGAAGAAGACGAACGCTAGTGGAGGAGTATTGGGGACAAGTTCCGGATTCTGAACGAGTTTTCCGGAATGGAGGGTGGGAAATTATTATTTAATATAGAAAAGGACAAAATATGGTGTTTACAAATATAATAATTTAAATTAAATATAATATTAATCATTTTAGTACATAATTTTTTTCATTTATGACAATTTAACTTGCTTTAATTTTATTGTATGATAAAATATTTTGATATAAACTTATAGATAAAAATATTCTCTACTAGCATAGAAACACGTCTTCTTTGATTTAATTGTTGAATCTTAATTAAAATTTGTATTATAAAACCTAAAAACTATATTTTCTATCACTTAAGTTTAGACGTATTGTAGTGTCAATATTATGTCATATTTGATCCAATGATTTTTACAATAAAGAAATATATTTTCTTTCTTAATTTTGTAATCTAAGAAGTTTGACTCAACAACCTAATAAGTTTTATATCAATTTCAATGTGAACCCTTCAATTTTAAAAATTTAAACATATTTATTACATTGTAAAGATTTTAAATAATTTTTTATGCATCTCATCTACAGTCAAAATATATCACTATTATACATCATCAATTTATTTTATTATTTTTAACCATAAAAATTTATAAGTTCAGGTTTATGCAATATAAATATTAATTCTACCCATCCAAATTTATTGATTTTTTATCGATAAAAAATGCATGCTTGCTCCTCTAACTTTAGTTTAATTCAATTTGATACTTTAAGTTATGGAAGTGTCCTAATTTGATTATTTTGTGTGTTAAACTTCATATTTTTTATAGAGTTTATTGAAATAATGATTTCGTTTGAAAGAAAATATACGAAACACTATTTTTTAATAAAAAAAACCCAGATTTGGATTAAAAAATTATAAAATTCAACATACAAAAAGAATATCAAACTAATCAAAATAAAACTAAAGAACCAATTTAAGATACCACTAAAAGTTCGAGAATTAAATATGTATTTTTACGTCATATATTTATTAAATTATTTTAAAAATGATTATATGTGTTATGATAATTATTTAACACTCGAAATGTATATAGTGACCTGCGCAATCACAGAGGTTATATGGTTAGTTTTAATAATGAAAAAAATCATTCAGCTACCGTCACCATCCAGTGCCACTTGGTTGAAATTTCAAGGTCTTGTTATAGCTTTGCATGCCCATCATGACCTATAAATCCTTTGGTACCATAACCTGTACCAAATGTGCGTTGTCTCCACTTTACCCCCCATTATAGCAACCCAACTTTTTCTCTCTTTTCAATTTCTTGCCTGAGATCACCACTTTTTATTGTGATTGGCTCCATTAAGAGATAAGCTCCATCGCCACGTGATTCATAAACTTCCCCTACTCATTGTCCCGGCCTCTTAGAAAATATAATGTGGCGTGTGATTTCTTTTTTTATTTTTTTAAAGTTTTAATTATTAAATTATTTTTTTTAAAAAAAAAATTTATAAAAATAAAAATATTGAAAACAAAATTTATTACGAAGATAATACTGTTGCTCTGCACGCAATTGTTTTTTTGGGTGGCAGATACCCTACGCAATTCTAAGCCAAGGTCTTATATCTACTAACAATATGGAAACTATAAAAATTAAGCCGGTTGCTTTGTGTTTTTTATTTTATTTGAGATAACGGTGAACAGTGATAGACATAGAAAATTTAAACTGCAGGCGACGATGGTTTTCTTAAATAAATAATTTATTTTTTAAACTATTTACTGAGATTGTTTCTATGTATCTGGGGTTGTTTTGTATCACACTGGTGTAAGGCGACTTCGATATTATTCCAATGTAGGATGACATTCATTTTTGGTGGTTAAAACCCTCACAAATTAATGAAGTGTCGTATCATATCACTATGACATTGTTTCTGATCATCTTAACCCGTTAGAATATAAACGCCACAAATATTATACAAAGATATATTATACATTTTAATATACTAAATATATGAATAGATAACATTTTAATATATTAAATATTAAATATGTAATCCTTTAGTATATAAATTAAATATATTATACATTTTAATATATACATATATATATAATATATTAAAAAAATTATATGAATCGTGTGGTGTAAAGGGGACATAATTTGGAAGTAAATGTCTAGTGTTGATTCCTTTCAATCACTTAATATTACACGAGTCTAGCGGGATTTGGTTATATATTTTTGAGTTCAGTGAAAGCTTAGAGTTTTCAAATATTGAGGTATAGGATGTTCACCATTGATCTACATTAAAGGTGAACTTGAGTGTTATCTACACAGACAATTCGAAGCTTAAGTTAGTAATAAATTCAACACCGGAGCATTACGAGGATTGAAAATGTTGTACCTTGTGTGTATTGAATGCCAGTATTTATAGGCGTGTGTTAAGGGTACAAGCCTTGTTGTGGTGTCTGTCACTGCCACCCTACTTGGTACGAAAAAGAATGTCATGCTTAGTCTTTTCTGTCACACTAGCAACTTTTTGATCCGGTATGTTCTAATAATCTTAGGTTCCTCAAAACTGGTCACAATTGGCATAAGTAGGGAAAGATTTGTTTGCCTACTCGTGGAGTTATATGGTCCTTCTACTATTAGTGTCATTTTGTTGGATGGGTATAGGTGTTTTACCTTGGGACTAGAGCCGGTATTATGCTAAGATCATTCACCCCCAGCCTATTGAAGTGACGTATGTCATTTTATTGGTTGTCTTATTTCGATATCTTGTTGCTAGAAACTGTTAGTCAATATTGAAATATAATTTGAAAGATTCTTAACAAATTACCTATTATATGTGTTTGTTGCTTATTGTGTGTATCAAATGTCGGGGATTAGTCGCTTAGCCGACATGGGTGAGATTTTTGTTGTGGAAAATGACACATGACATGTGGCACGCGCTGGTTGGATATGTCACTTCATCTTTTTGTGTACCATTACGTCCTCGCATTTCAAGCCAAAATGGTGTGTCTACAGTTATGCGTTTGGCCATGTTTATTCACCTTTTATCTTGTTTCCTTCTAGTTTCCCTATAAATAGAAGACCAAGGCTGAGTGATAAGCTGCTTGAAATTTTAACCGCGATAGCTTTGCCTTTCTATTGTTAGCAATCAACATCCCCTTGGCTTGTACCAAGAAAACAACTCATAAAGATTCTACACTTGCTTTATTTTCTATAAAATGTCAAACCAGGATAAAAGAGATGACCAAATGATTGACAATTCAGTGGAGATCGTCTCTAAGCCACCGTTGTGACCATTTGTAAGAATCCAGGCAAAACCGCAGTTATCATAAACGGATATATGTAGGTGGGTTAGGAAAGGCCCTAGGGAATCCACTTTAGCTACATTGTGGTCCTCTAACACTAGGGTGACTTCATTTTCTAGGATGAGGGAGTGTAGAGGGAAAAGCGATAACAACCCCTAGAGACAACATTCTCCTATGAATTAGACTCGCCCATCTTTACACCACCGATAGCAAGTCACGCATGACCACGTCGTCTCACTCCTAGGAACAAGACGCCAGCATCCTTTACTAATGTGCTGCCGATACTATTTTTTTTATCGGTGTGTTTCCTTTTTGAAACATATAGTGCAAAGGATGGTCGCTAAGAATACACAATCTAAGGAGAAGAGTCATTGTATTGTGATGTACTCGGTGGATTCCAACCTGATAGTAGACCAAATCAGTTGGCTTCCCTAGAAGGTGAAGATCCCTATTTCAGGGTACACCGGGAGATCTTGCATTCTATAGCCGCCATGTAGAAGCACATGACGAGGTCTAGCTTGAGGTCGAGGTGATTTGGTGTAACATCCTTTGTTTTCACAAAGGACTACTGGCATAAAAACCTATTGAATTTTATCATGTTATGAATTGCTGAGAAAGTTAGTCTTCGATCGATGTTGCGTCTGATCTTGTTGTGATGAATGTGGTTGGCAGCAGTGGTAAGTGACTCTCAGGGAGTGATGGTGACGCTATGGATAGGTTTATATTGCCAAAATGTAGGATAATAATAATAATAATAATAATCACATTAAAAAGTTACGCTAAAAAGAGTTTCACCGATGTTGTAAGCTGATTTCCCCGATCGCTTACATATCGTGCTGGTGTCTTGTGCCTTGAGTTAGGAGTTAAGTACCAGGATGAAATGCCATGGGGCTGGATGAATTAATTAAGATTTGTTGCTAAATTAATTATCTCAAATTTTATTGAAAACCGATTAAATCTCTCGGTGATTCACCGTCAGAAAAATATGAATTTTAACAAACGAAACTTTTTTACGTTCTAGCATTTAAATTGAGCCAAAAAAATTTCCTCATTTCTCAATGAAGATCACGACCACATCAACTCATCACTATTTCACAAAAAAAAATTCTTCCATTTGCATGCCATTTAATTGGCCTAAGCTTACTAATTTCTATCACCTCATATTGCTTTATTTCATGTCATTTCTCCTCACTATCTCTCCATTATTTCAATAAACTGTACATTTTTATAAGTTCTTTGAACTTCTGTTACACAAATAAATTTAGTACAGTTTTTCGAATTCAAATCTCACCAAGATTAAGTTTCCAAGCCTTATGCTGCATTTAGTTCATAAGTTTTCTTAGAAAAATAGAAAATTCTTCTTAGAAAAATTAAAAAATTAAAAACTGTTTATTTACAAATTGTTTAAATTTTTTCATAGAAAAATAGAAAACTGATTTTCTATTTTTTAAGAAAATCAGAAAACTATTTTAAAAGGTTTTCTAAGAAAAGTAAAAAATATAGAAAAAGCGGTAACTGAATTACAAGATAAGATAAGATAAAGACTGTTATAACCAAATGGGAATATGAAACAAACTACTACTAATTTGAAAAGTTCTTATTTTAATCTTTGTAACTATTTTCATATATATATATATATAAACACAAACTCATTTGCTCTTATTTTAATATTACTTTAAATTTTTGTCACAATTTTTATGTGATGCATATACTATACAATATTGTCATAAATAATATATATATATATAAGACATATCTCAATTAATTTGAATTAAAGAATATTTAAAAGAATTTAGAAAACTGAGTACACTTGAACAACTTTTTTAGTTTTCTAATTTTGCAAATTGAAAAACTGTCACGTTATCTAAATGGGTTTTTAAAATTTTTCTAGTTATTCTAGGAAATGAAAATTTTGGAAAACAAATGAAAAACTTTTTCAAGAAAACTAGAATAATTTTTTGTAACTAAACGCAGCCTTAATATCTCAAAACTTTTTCATAGAAAACTTTACATATTTACATAATTTTTCTCAAGTTGAATCTTAACTACATTGAGTTTAGAAATCACGATTACATCAAAATATTCTTTAGTTACTATGTCGAGGAAAATCAAAATAATTTACTTTAAACTTCTAATTACTAAAAGAAAATAATTCTTAAAATCATAAACCAAGAATACTTAAAACTATAAAATTTTCTTTAATTTAAGAATTAATTATCTCAACCTTTTTATAAATTATTTTTCATAAAATAGTTTCTTTCTAAAATAAATAATAGATTTTATTCTAAAGATTAAAAGTAAAGTTAATGAAAATAATTTCTAAGAAGAAATAAAAGACTAAAATAATTATAAAATACTTTCTCTTAGAATAAAAATTTAAAGAATAAGGTAAGAAAATTCTTACTGAGTTTTAGCTTTTCGTCATGCTTGCTATATGCTCAAACTTCATATTACCAGATCATCAATCACTTATCAATCACAACCAAATATTATCAATCACAATTAAATATCATTAATCCCAAATAAATATTGTTAATCATAATCAAATAAAAATAACATAATTACTATACAAAATCTACACAGTTTATTTTAAGGTGTCTTACTTGTTAAAGTTCATTTTAAGTCGTAGTAGTCCAGTCCTAATGTTAGTTGGTCCATATCAAGTCCAAAATAGTCCAATGGTCATATGGGTCCATCATAGTCCAATCAACGCAAAGGTATAATTCAGTCCATATCAGTCCATAACAGTCTAAATCTCAATGATACGGTATGTTAGGTTAATGAGTCATCTAAATATTTTAAACTTTATGTTAGGTTAGTCAATATGATTCATCCTAATATTTTAAACTTTTGAATAAATTTTATTTATTTATTTATTTAAGATGATGATAAGTTTTACTTTAAAATATAATAATTATTCATAGTTAAAAGGAGTAGAGGACTACTTTCATTATTCTTATGTCTTTTCATATTATATTCTTATCTCACTCCCCCTTACCTTGAATTGCTATCAAAAGTAAATTCGCTATCTACCTCCGAGTTCTAAAAAAATATATTAATACTAATTTATTTCAGTATAGGTATAAGATGTAAATTAAGATTACTATCAGAAATGGTAAATAGTAATTATGTATAGTAACAGTAAGTAATAAGGGTAAATAGTAAATTTTGAATAGTAGCGGTAAATTGTAAATCGTGAATAGTAATGGTAAATGGTAAATTTTGAATAGTAACGGTAAATAGTAAATTTTGAATAGTAATGATAAATAGTAAATTTTGAATAGTAACGATAAATAGTAAATTTTAAATAATAATGGTAAATGGTAAATCGTGAATAGTAATGGTAAATGGTAAATGGTAAATTTTGAATAGTAATGGTAAATAGTAAATTTTGCATAGTAACGGTAAATAGTGAACTTTGAATAGTAACAGTAAATAGTAAATTTTGAATAGTAACAATAACTAATAATTTTGAATGATAATAGTAAATAATAAATTTTATATAATAACAGTAATGGTAAATTGTGAATAGTAACAGTAAATAATAAATAGTAATAGTAAATCATAAAAATAACATATTATGGTAATTTATTTTTACCATAGTAACTTATTAATAATAGTAATAGTATATTAATAGTTTAAGAATGCTAAAAAGAATAAACTAAATAATCATAAAAAGAATATAGAAGAAATGTATTATTACCTTACACCTCCGGCAGAATCTCTTTTACCAAAAAATTTACTTCCCACTAATTTCTTAAGCACTATCTCTCTAGATTCTCTTTAATTTTGGTATGTAAATCTTGCAAATGAACCACCTATTTATAGGAAGAGAATTTTACTATTTAAGATTATTTTATTATTTATTTTACTATTCATAATGTAAGTATTTACCTAACTGATGCCTATTCATGATGTAGATAATTACCTGACCGATGATATAAGCAATAAGTAAGCGATGATGTCGGCAGTGGCATTTTGGTTATTAGATAAAAGGTTAAGGGTATTTTTTATTCTCAAAAAAAGAAAAAATATAAAAAAAATTCCAAAAAATTATAAATTGTATAAAAATCAAAAAGTTCTAAAGAACCATAATCAAATTCCTTCAAAATTTTATTTTTAAAATTCTAATAAGAGTTAAATCATAAATATGAAAAAATTTAAATACAAAGACATAAGATAAAAGTTATGAATAATAAAGCTATTAAAAATCCTTAATATAATTTTCTTAATCAGTGAATACTAATTAAGTCATTTTAAAATCCTCATTCAAAATACATATATTATTATTATTATTATTATTATTTTAACAAAATAATTAAATATAAGTACCAAAATTTCATAAAAATATTAATTAGTTAATAATTAACTAACTAATAATAAGTGTTTTATCATTAAAGAGATATTAATATCTATTTTCTATTTGAGTGGAAAATGGGATGTTACAACCTCAAAGTCATCCTCTTGGAACAAGGAAGTAAGGGAAAATGAAGCTCAAAGTTCACGCTTTTTCTCCTCCATTTAAGTGTGAAACACTAAAAGGTAAGAGAGAGTTCTCTAAATTCTTGTTGGGCTTTCATGCATGCAAGGAGATGGAAACCTCCCTTGGGTTTCCATCATTAAATCAAGGGTTAAAATGAATTTTATTTGTAAAAAATTTTAGTCTTGGTTCTGTTTTGAAAAGGTGATTTTCAAGTGATAAAATAGGAAAAGTTTCAATCATATTTTGAGAGAAAAATACTTCTTTTCACCCTTTGATTTAGGCTAAGGCTTTTCATGTGCCCTTCTACCATTTTGGTGAACTTTTACATGCAAATATGTGTTTTGATATGCTGAAATTTCATGGTTATGGGCTAGATGAGAAGAAAACATTGTTGTTCCTTGTGCATGCAAAAGATTAATGTTAGAAATGTCACATTTGGTGTTGCATCTGTGATTTTTTATGTGTGTAGCTATACTAAAATATTTGCATGCATGGACTACTACATATTAAAAAGGTATTTTTGTGATCATGGTAGTTGAATATTGAGTTGATGACATTGCATGTAAAGTTCCATGATGAGAAATGTTATATTGAGTGGTAGAGTTGCTATTGCATGAAATCTAGAATTTTAAGCATGATTTGGTGATTAAAAATGTAGCTGAATATTAAGCGGTAGAGTTGATGCTATAGCATGTAAAATTTTATGATGAAAAATGTTATCTTTTACCTTGTATGTGTGGTATCTTACTTCTATGGTTAAATCTTATACATGCATGGCTTGAACTTGAGTGAAATAATGACTTAAGAGGGATGTATATATGCTGGATGAATTACTTAAATGATTTATAAGAAAGTTTGAGAAGCTAAGCTTACTAATCAATCATAAAATGGCTAAAGTGAAAATGTTTGCATGAGAACCCTTGGAGTGTCAAGGCTATGTGGTCTCCCTAAAAAATTTAATGTGTGGCTATTTGGATGCTGAAAAGAAAAATATCTAAGTGTCGATGCGGGTTCTTACTCAAAAATGCAAGAAAAGTGCAATTTGTGAAGGGTATAAGGATAGGTGATGTTAGGAGATTTGGATACTAAAAATGGTTGATAAAATACATGATGATTTCGTGGAATAGGGTTGCTACCCAATTTTAGAAATAGAGAAAAGAGACAAGAGATTTATGACTTTGTCCTTAATCATGATCGGTAACGATTTAAGACTAAAATAATGAGATTTTTGGTGAAAGAATTCAGTCACATAGGAGGAGTTTGAGTTGAAATTATTATGTGATTTGATGTTAAAAATGTAAAACTTAGAAATTTATTCGATTTGGGCTTTTGATTCGACTAAATCGGAGTTTTCTATAAAAAGAATAAGGCTTGGATCATGTTTTTAGTAAAATCAGTGAGAAAAAGGTTTTGAAACTTAAATTTTCATTCAGAATTGGTGCTGCTACATATTTTAAGAATTTAAATAAAATTTTTGAGTTTTAAGGTTGAGTCTTGAAAGGATCTTGGGTTTTGGATACCGAAGGAAACATAGCTCGTAGCCAAAAACATGACGAAGCAACGTTTCTGACGAATTCGTAAAAAGATCAAGTTGTTAAAGATTTTGTGACCATGAATATATTATCATATCTTTCATAATAACTTTGAATAATATTTTGGCTAAGTTAAGTGTTTGAATTTATAGAAAAATTCCTTTTGTAAAATCTAGTCAAAATGTGTTATATTCATAAAAACCACTTTTTTTATATTTTCCCCCACTATAGTAAAGCTTTTACTTCTTTCATCATTTTGAACCACTTAAATCCTTCTTATCTAATATCATTACCTTCCCCAATGCTTCCGCCATATTCTTATCAAGACTAAGTATATTTTGAATCAAGTTTTAGTATTTTGAGGTAACAAATAAGGTATTTAAGGTCTTTCTAAGTAAGACTCCTTAAACCCCTGTGGACTAATATGATGGTATAAGTAATGAGTTTAATTATGTTATGTAAGAATCCCATTGACAATAAGTTAAAAGAGAAAAGAGTAAAGTACTGCATTGCATATACATCATGTGCATGGATTTGTGATTAGAAACTAGAGTAACAATGACGGGTACATTAGAGAACATGTTCATTTGATCCATAGAGGTAGGGATCTTGAAAGTATGAATGGGTCAGGTCCTCCAATGGCTTGGCGTAGTAATCAAGGCCGGGCAATCCATGGCAAGCTTGTTGTACTTTGACTCAAGGAAGGTGTTTTCGAGACTGTGTAGAGCCAGTTTCATTGTGAATGTGATCACGAATGGTTGAGTTGATAATGGATCCATATGATTTTGGACATGCGTGTCCCTTACCCTATTTGTGTGTAGGAACTTGATGTACTCCAGTCACTCTAGTATAAAATATGTCGCCTAGTCGATGTACTGTGGTAAGGTGATTGTGATGAGATTGGTATTTTATAAGCCCTGTTCGTGTCATGAAATGCTAAGTAATGAGATAACCATAAGACACATGTATCATGCATAGCATACTAAATAACTAACCCTTTTACGACTTCTGATTGTGTCTTGTGTGTGAACATTGAATAATATGATGAGTATTGGGTGTTAGTTCGTATCATAGTAAATTGAATATGTATGGTATGACAGTGTTTGTGTGTGTTGAATATGTCATGATGTTAGAGTAGTGATGATGAACTAGTGATCGAATGTTAGAAATATACTAGAAAAGAAAATTGGTTAACGTTGATTGTGTGAATCGTCACATGTGATGGGGCAACCTTGTATGTTCAACCAACAAGGTTGGAGTGAGATATACTCACCTTTCTTGTCTATGTTTTCTTTTCCTTTGTGGTTCTTTGGAATAGTGAATATGAGTTTGAAGGGAAAATCCATTATCAAGGAATGCTCTTGGAGACCCCGTCAAGGAAACACTTCAACAACACTTGAGGGAAGATTGCTCACTATTAAGGAGGAAGTCCTCACTAATTCCTCCCAGCCTCCCGAGAGGCAGATACATAACCTAGTGAGCCACTTGTCGAATTACCTCTTTTCGACAAGGATATCAGAGTAGTAAAGAGTTCTGTACAACATTATAAAGATCCACCTCAAGTGCTCTGGTTAGAAGATCATGAGTATCTACCAGAAGACATCCTCCCACCGGTGTCTGAAAAGCTAAGCTTTCAAGTAACACTCTCAGTTAACTAGGATAATCCCTTCCACTAGATCATCCTACTTAACTGAGAGGTTATGAGTTTTAGAAAAATATGGAAGTTTTTTTTTGTACATGAAAACTAGGTGGTTCATCGTCATAGCCATAACAATAGTTATACATGATTCAACATTGCTTTACATACTTTGAATGACAGGGGCACATAGGCTTCCACAAGACACAAGGGACACTGTCCCACCGAAGGCACTACCCTATTGTTGCTGTCTACTTTTCCGTGACTTATTCTTTCTCTTCTCCTCGAGTTCTATTTCTGCAAAAATTTTTGTAAAGGTGAGGAATATCCTCTTACTCACAAGCAACAGAGAATTGTCATCACTGACACCTCTCCCACCCAATGTGCAGCTTACAGTAAACTAGACTACCTGTGAGGTTTGGGCCTTACTCCTATATCATCCACTAGTTATCACTATCTTGTAACGAAAATCCTACTCGACCTCACCTGGCTCACTGTTACTTTACTTCTTGGTTATAGTTAGCTTACCGTAGAAGGGGTGTATACTACCCCCATATTCTTTTATAAGATCCAGGATTCAGTATAACTGTACCTTGACAACCTATGTCAGGATCTAGCATCATCATCTCATCAGCAAACACATATATATATATATATATATATATATATATCATCAATATCATAAACATATTGACACATACATACTGCATATCAAGTAAGAGATTGGTCAAGCATAATGCTATGCATGGATGTAGTTAGTTATTCTTCATATTTTCTTTAGTGTCATCAATGCGATGCATGTGGGCTCAGAAATCACATCATTCTCATTAGAACCATCCTGCCTCAGTCTCATACTGAGCACAACATTTACATACTAGAGTGATCGGAGAACACCAAGACCCTACAACATAAGGGTACAAGGACACACATGTCCTGCTCATCATGGATCCATCTCATCCCATAATTTATAATCACATTACAACAGGACTTGACTCTACACGATCATAGTTACACTCCGTCTTTAGTCGAAGTACACTAGGCTTGCATCGATACACCCAACTTTAGGCGCGACTCTAATGCCATTGGGTTTCCGACCCAATTGTACTCCCAAGATCCTTCATCGAGATCGAACGTGAATGTCCTCCAGCATACCCCTCGTCGTATGCTTTAGTTTCCATCACGGCCTTCTGCCAAACTCATATACACACGATGCATGATGAATGCAAAATTCATTTAACTTTCACTTTCTTAGAATATTTATCTTCGCATAGAATCCTTCCATCAACCCTGCCTTTGTCCTTAATGCTAGGGATAGTTTTATTTCTTATCCACTTATGATTGAACATTTTAATCATCCACTTAAGCTATATTACTCATATTCTTACTATCTCTCCTCTTTAACTTCGTAAAGTTGGTATCTATTAAGGTTTGTCCTAGGTTCCTTATGACATCATTTTTATGTTACCTAGTGAGAAACTAATTAAACTTTAGTGAGTTATTCTGACTTACTAAGGTATGGTTTAGCTCCTTCTTTGGTGTTTCTTTTGTGTACTTAATTATTATCTATCTATTAATTATTACCTTTATTTGTTTATTATGGCCTTATTTCATAACCTTATGGAGTCTCCCTCCTTGGTGGGAATTAAGTTGGTGTATGGGGTAGGTATAATTTATTTTAGTGAGACAGTTTCTCTCGGACCTTCCTTCAATTTATAGTTCATGAGATATCTTCTGGCTTGTTACCTAACATATTTAATTATAAGGTTTCCTTTCTTAATTTAATTAGATTGGATAATACTCTTTATTCTTCTCTTTTACTAGTGCTCTTATTATGAGACCAAAGTATAACGTGGGAAGAGGGGTTATCTTAGAATATTAGTTAGCGATTAAGGACAAAATGGCCCTATACCATTATCTATCACATTCTCACATCAATTCCTCGCACCTTGGTGCATCATCATCTCATCACGTCCCTCCACATCATCATCACATTACATTGGGACCCTGCCAAGACTTCGCCTTTAATCTATATAATTCTTTTACACTTTGTATTCACACATAAACACCATGTCTACTTTAACCTTGTGCATCACACATATAATGCATATAACCACGCACACACGTAGCTACTCAATATGTTATTCATTATTTTTCAATCACATACACCAATCATTAAGTCACGCATACATCCTATGTTGCCATGGAACTTCATTCATGCGTACGTAGTTACTAAGTATGTGAATTTCTTTATGCACTTTAATTCATTTCATTGATTATAAAATCTTCTATCCATTATTATTATTATTATTATTATTATAAGGGTATCTATTATTCGATTCAATTCCAAATTCTACCTTTTATCCTTGAAACTAAAGATATAATCAACATTTTATCTCCTAATCTAATTTACCTTGATATTATGAACTATGTACCATTTATTCTTCTTATTAATTCAGTTTTACATATCATTATTTACCTTTTTAGCTTAGGAAACTTTAGGCGTTTATCTGACTAATATGTCCCTTGAAGAATGTGTGTAGTGTGTCCTTTACTTCCCCTACTCGTTATGACTTCTAGTTATCGTCCTTTTGTTTAGTTCTATATTATTACAATTATTAACTTGTAACACATTACTTCCTTTTATTATTAAAATGTTATATTTATCCTTTATCAGGAAGACTATTTTTATAATTCTTAGTATTATCATAACTACAATTACAACTAATATTATTACAACCCTTACCATCATTAACTAAAATCATTATTACTATCTATAGCGTCAATAAAATCATACTTTTCATTTCTTACTATTATTATTATCTTGATATACAATAAAATTTTGTTTTCTTTTTCTTTTTCGTTAATAACTATAATCATAATTAATATTTTTATCACTAATACCATTATTAACAAAAAAAAATCATTATTACTATCATTATTATTTATAAAATCTATAAGACCATAACTTTTTGTCTTGTGATAATTATTATTGTAACTTACAATAAAAATTACTATTTTATATCAATAACTATAAACATAATTAATATTATTCTCATTTTTGTTATTACCGTTATCCTTATTATCTAAAAAGCCAATAAAATCAATATTCCCTATTTTATTTATTTACTAATATTTATTTATGTAAAAAGCATAATTCTATTTTTTAATATTATTATTATTATTATTATTATTATTATTATTATTATTATTATTATTATTATTATTATTATTATTATTTCTCGATCCTTTTAATTTTAATTATAATCATTATTGTATTTACTCTAAAATTACTAGGCGCTACGCGTGAAGGTTTTTCGATCGGTATCATGATAAAATAAATTAGATTAAAATAAAATAAAATATAGTTTGACGGAGATATCAGCAAGATGCCCATAACGTGTAGTTTTTTCGGCAGACTTCTAGCAGAACCTCCGGGAATAGTGGCGAGACTTACGAGACTTAGGCAGAGATTCACAGAATTGTTAGTGGGACTTACAGAACTTGGTAGAAACTCACTGATTCGTTGGCAGAGTTTACCGAAGGTGGCAGAAACTCCCAGAACCATCGGTAGGAATTACCAAATTTCACAGAACTTCATAGAAACATTAACTCGAGCCATATACATGATTTAAAGTTAATGGAAATGAGTTTTAGTGGAGGACCCCCCTTTACCCCATAATTCCGTTGTCCAATGAAGGCGATTTAAGGTTTCGATCTTCGGTTTCTTTGCTCTGATTACACCTGATCACGGTTTGGGCTCGCTGAAGCTTGCATACAAAGCTCACGAAGGGGGGAGGGGTTGTCACGTACGGTGGTTGCTTGTGATGATGATGGCAACTCACAGTGGTAAAGGATAATGGCTGGTCGAGGTGGTTAATGGCGGTTTGATGGTGAAAATGATGGAGGCCGAGAGAGACGAAGTGGAAAATGAAGTAAATAAGTGTAGTTTAGGAGGTGGTGGCGTGTGGTACGGTGGTAATGAAGCTAGTGTGGTGGTTTGTGATGGTGTGAAGAGGCTAAGAGGAGGAGGCAATGGCTGATGTTGAGGGTGGTGGCCATGAGACTAAAAGGAAAAAGAGGGAGAGATGTCGAGAGAGACGTAGAATATTGAAGTGAAAGGAAAAATGAGGTTTATGGTAGTGGTAACATGAATTTATAGGGAGGAAGGGGTGGCGAGGTGGTGACACTTAGGGGGGTGAGGTGTTGGGTGGTGGCACACGGGGAGGTGAGGTGGTGCGGGAAAATAATGGCTGGAAAAGATAACATAGGGCATACGAAAACGTGTGTGTATTGGGTTATCGGTAACTAAAAATTGTATTTTAATAAATTCCTAATTTGTTCTGGGGTGAGAATTTGGAGAGATGATCAACACAAAAGTTGTAGGGTTTGAGTTGGGAAAATACATATTTTTTTACACTAGTGATGAGAATCAGCTCTTGGAATGCTCATGAAAGTTGTACAGAATTTTGTTGTGAGAACTATGGGACCAGAACCGTATGAATCGGACATTGTTAGAGGGAGTTATGAATTTTCTTATAAACTATGCACAAATTAAAGAGATAACAAACAGGTTTTTTAGGGTATAATTCCCCGAATCTTAAATTAGAAATAATTCATTGAGAATTAACATTCAAGGCTAGAAATGGAGGTTGTAAGGTTTTTCATTAGGAGGAAACCAAGACAAAAATTTCTTGATTTCAACATCATGGGCAAAAGTTATGCTCTAAACACTATTAGTGTTCGGGCCGAGTTAAGGTGTTTCGGCTCAACGGGGCGTTTTCTCAAGAATCGAGGTCAATAGGGTCTAAATTAGAGTTGGGTTCCTTTAGGAGAAGTATTTATAATTTTAAAATGAATCATTAGAGACCAACCTTGCTAGAATCGGACACTCGTGGCGCTTTCACAACCAAACTAAAGAGGTATTTGAGGTACGGGTCGGGCCTACGGGACCGAATCGATTTTCCTCGATTTACTACATGGTTTGCTCTAGTTAGACTAGTTTCCTCATAGGTTCACTAGTCTTAGGTCAGATCGTCAACACATGATCACCCATGGGGACGTGAAGTTATATTCGAGAACCAAATAATATTTTATTATTAAATATAAATTATGATTATTCTATATCTTTATTAATTAAATATGATTATTGAATATTATTAAATATTGTTATTAATCATTTTTATTAAATAATTTCATCGATTAAACATGATTATTAAATATTATTACCAAACATTAATTATTATTATTAAACATTACTATATATCTTTATTAGATATTCTTGTCAAATATTTACTATGATTGAATAATAAATATCATGTTATCACCACTACCCTTATCACACATCTTTACTAACTCTCATTATTCCCCTGACAACTTCTTATGTTTCTTTACTCGGCTTCTGCTGGTTATTTTTCATGGAATGATACACAAAATACTCAGATGGTCAGTTTTA
This sequence comes from Clitoria ternatea, assembly GCA_037962975.1. Taxonomy (NCBI): domain Eukaryota; kingdom Viridiplantae; phylum Streptophyta; class Magnoliopsida; order Fabales; family Fabaceae; genus Clitoria; species Clitoria ternatea. Next base: position 95,685,800 of record CM075670.1, on the reverse strand, counting down.
ATTTGACTCGTGGCAGTAGACCACTGTCAATGTAGTATATGTTTTAAAAAAACAATATCGTTCCCACTACGGATCGTGATAAATCGATTCCAAACTATTACGCCAGATAAGGGTTATTGTTTTCATGATGGTGAATTAAAAAAATGATCTAAGAAATGTATGAAAGTAATACACGTAATATAGCTGAAATAAGAGAGTTTAGAAACTGGGATTTGGATTCACCTTTCTCACCTTCCGATACACAGTCAATATTCATATAAACGACTTTTGTAATATGATTCTTTACGTCACAATCCAAATCATTCGTATCGATTCCTCGACCACAAAATTCATAAGAATAGATTTGATAACGCCAATCCCTTAATCGTTTCAAATTCATTCCAGCATTAAGTACAATTATTTAGACGTTCACTGTGTTAAATACCATCCCTGGTTATCTACTCACAATGAGCATTTCATTTAGATCCGTTTTTGCAAGTTATTTTCCAACAACAAACGTAAACTTAAATCAAGAAAATGTTGATCAAGCATATTCAAGAAATGGGCATGAAATGAAACACCAAGAATCATAAAACAAATTCATTGATTACATGAATACCAAACACATGTTCATCCGGATTGATTGGTTACCTCTAATCCCAATAAGAGAATTAGCTACTCATGGTAGCCATGTTCATACAACAAAATGTGAAGAAGAAGAAAAACCTAAGCTAAGAGCACTCTGTTGAGATTTTGTGGCCACCTTTCCAGCTCCCTCTAACTTAACTAACTACGAATAATTGTTTTCCTTTTATAATGCTTCACTCGCTCAAGCGAGTTTAAATCTCACTCAAGCGAGAAGAATTCTTCAACTTGAAGGAGTTTCACGTCCTGCTTCACCTGCATGCTTAACTCGCTTAAGCGAGAACTTTCGCTTGAGCGAGACTCAAGTTGATGATCCCCTGCTTAGCATTTGCTTAAGCCATGGCCCATCCGCTACAACGAATTCTTTACATTTTGGTTTTGGATGAATTTCGCTTGAGCGAATATATCTCGCTCAAGCGACGTCATCATTGGACTTCATTGGTTGCTTCTCGCTGATGGGTTTTACTGGGCACGCTTGAGCGAAGCCCACATCTTTGCTTTCTGGATCAATTTCACTCAGGTGAAACCACTTCGCTTGAGCGACTTCTTGAATATCCTCACTGGTCCATTTTCGCTTAGGCGAATTGGTTATTCGCTCAAGCGATGGATGCCTTGTTGCTTGCATCTTTGGAATGCCTTGCTCGCTTAAGCGAGACTTTTATTGGCCATAGCGACTTGATTCGCTCAAGCAAAATAGACCTTCGCTTGAGTGAGCTTGATCATCATTGCTTTTAACTTGAACATTTTTGGTAAAACTCATTCTTTTCTTTTTCCCTTCATCTTTCTTCTTCATTTTACCTGAAATTACATCAAAATTTGGGATTCGATAATAATTATTAACCAATCAAACATGTACAATGCTTGGATCCTAAATTATGTTATATTTAGCTTATAAAATGATAAGCATTGCACTTTATGTCCAACTTTTGATCAATTTACATCACAAAATCTATGTAAATTGGACACCTATCAACTTTCCCCGACCTAGAACTTTCCTTGCCCTCAAGCAAATAGTCAAGAACAAAAGTGAAACAAAGATCTTAATTAATCACAACTGCATATAAAATGAAGGATAACTTCTTAATATTTACAATTGATAGTTCCTGTATCATGCTTCTACATATCTAGCTAGATTCTAAGTTTGAAATGTACTTTACAATGACAAGTAACCACTTTGCTGTAAAAACAAGAAATCCTCTCTATCCATACCTTCCAGGTGAGTGTTTACTTATTCAATCATTGATCAAGTGTTATTCAATCATTGCATTTCATTTCATTGCATAAGACAACTGCTCATACAAGCATGGATCAAGAGGTCTTGATAGGTTGTAATTTGGCCTGGCTAACAAGGAACTTCTGGTTTTTCTTTGGAATTCAAAGGACATACTAAGGACAATTAAATACATCATCTACCTTAGCCTTGGCTACCTTAATTTTGTAGTCCCATCCTTTCTTCACCCGAGCCATTAAATTTTTATTATTCCTCCCAATTTTTGTTTGTTCTTTGAACATTTCTAGTTTTATTTGGAGGATTTTATTTCCTTTTTCTCTTTTGTTCTTTTTTAATTTCTCATTCCTTCATAGGCATAGCCAACTTATCCACATAGCCTTCTTACAAAATTTTTCTTGTCCTTAGCATGCATTAGGGTTGGCCTTACATACAAGCATGTTATAAGGTTATAGAAAATTTTTTTAGCTCAATGGGGTTATGAAAAATTGGATTGATTATTATCACGGGTTGGCTTTTTGGCTCTAGTTTGCCTATTCTACTTAAATTTTGCCTCTATCTTGTCCATGTTTGGCTAAGCAATGATCCTTGCTAGAAATTCATGCAATGAACGATTACACAAGAATCAATGAACTCTCAGTGTTTAAGGTTACACTCGTTTACTGGGTTAATCGTCTTGATTTCTTTATCTTCACAGAAAAGGGTTCAACATTATGAGCTAGTTCCTCACTCAAAATTTAGAAAGATTGCATTCAACATTTATCAGGAACTATCATATTTTCAAAAATGGTTGTCCTTCCTTTTATGCAATCTAAGATTAATTCACATTTTTCTTCACTTTTTCAAAACATTGCATACATTAACAAAAAATCATGCCTAATCATACTCACTAGCATATGTAACAAAACTTAATTAAACATGTGAATCAAACTATAAACTAAACTGAAATACTGCAAAGTAAAAGTACTGAAGTAACTGCTGAATGTAAAAGTATCATAAACATAAATAAACTAAACAAAATAAAGTGAACCACAGAGGCCGATCAATCATGCGACATCAAGATGTCGGTGACTACTCGATCGAGTTGCTCCTCGAACTCTCTATCCTCAGTATCATGCTACTCCTGAGTCTGTATAATAGCTGATTGTGACTCTGGTGCTGAAGAAGATGCTGGGATTGGTATCTCTGCTAGTTCAGATGATGGTGCTGATGGTGGTGGTGCTGCTATCGGCTCAGCTTCAGCTGTAGCTGCTGGCCTCTCCTCCTCCGGGAAGACTGGACTATCCCCAGGCTAAGCAACTTTAGCAATAAATTCATCTGGATGCATGAATGGACCTGCAGGATGACTCCAGTAGCTGGCACGATAGAAATAGGTGATAGCTCTGTTAAGAACTGCCTGCTGCTGAATGTGAGTGAGATGAGCGAAGAGGATAGGGTTGGTGGTAGGAGGCAAAGGTGTGACTGAGGAAGATGGAGCTTCAAGGCGTGGTGGAGATGAGGTAATCAAAGGTTGTGATGATACTAGGGGTGGTATAGATGATGGCTCTCCTGTTGGTTGTGTTGTTTCAACCTGGCAGTTTTGATCGATGAACCTTTTATCAATGGAAGGTTGGATAGGGGTGGTAGATTCAACATCAACACCTTGGGATGCACATAATCCTGTGATGAAAGCAGGAAAACCAAGAGTTCCTTTGGGTTTTGCATCAGCTAGTGTGGTTTTGGGATTTTGTTGAGCAAACCGGAAGATCTCGTCAGACAGGATTTGAGCTATGTCCACTGTGATACGCGGGTCCAAGATGCATAAGAAAAGTTCACACTTAGGTAAGGGAAGGTCAGAAACGTAAGCATTTGGAACAACATTGGCTAGAAGAAATGTTGTCCAAACCCTCGTCAGCATTTTCATGTCTTTCCTAAGCAATCTGGTTGGATGTTGGTTGGAACCTCTCTGAAAATGGTGTTCTGGAAGGCATAAAACAGATTCCAGTTCGAGAATACAATAAACATAACGTTCCTTCTTCAATATGCCATAGGTACACAGTTCACCTTCTTTTAATTGCATGATCTCTCCGAGGTGATCATTAATGGTGTCTCTGTCATAAGAAACCCAATGACCTCGAACCCAGACTTTTCTGTCCATCGCACCCTCAGTCCACAAGCATTGGCATAAAACTCCTTCACCACATTTGGATCATATTTAACTCGAGGATTTGTAACTCTTAGCCACTTCCTTCTTCTGATCATGTTCATAAATTCATCGCTTTCGCCTTCTCGTAAGTCGACCCTTCGTTACAGAAGGATAGTCCAATGCTGAATATTGGTGAATCTCTTCTCGGTCTCCTTGCTTTTGAACTTTTGGTGAGGGGGAGGGGAAGACTCAGATGTGCGCTTCCTTTTTCCTCTATCCCTGTATTCAGCGGCCCTTTCCTGGCCTCTTTGTATTTCTCGTGCGTTCTTGGTGCGAGCCATGTCCTAAAAACATACATATATCATTTTAAATTTTCAGGAACCAAAACACATTTCAGAATCTAAAACAAAATTCAATCATAGTAACAGGGCATCATTCACAATGTTATACACTAGAGTATTCGAAAGAATAGAGTATATCATAAAAGACATGAAAAATCCCTGAAAACAATGTTTCATTCACAAGTTTATATTTGGGATAGAATATCTAGTCACAGCTTGTAATATTACCTATCAATCCAATTTCCAATTCGCAATTGCATGTATCAACATTAATTTTATCTAAAAACAGAGCATGCATAATCCATCTAAATTAATACATCAACTTAGGGCATGGAGTCAATCAATAAAGCATGCATAATACATCCAAACTAAGATAACAAAATCCAATCCTTAGGGCAAAATGCATGTCTCAAATATGTACCAGCATATGAAAGTGAAAGCATGACATATGAGAGATTTAGAGAGAAAAATAGAGTAGAGAAGATGAAGTCTTTGAATGCTTACCTGAAGGTGTTGAAAATATGAGACCTAGAAACGAAAAAGAGAAGAAAAGACGGTGTTCAACCTTCGAAACCGAAAATAGAAGTGAAACATCCTTAATTCTTTTAAGAATACTTTGATACCAAAATGAAACAACCATAATTTTTATTTTTTTTTAAAATTCACACGCGATCGGGGAAAAATAAAACGAATGGAAGGCAAGGGAAATTGAAAGCCACTCACACGGCAAAACATCGGAAGACACAGCTTGAGCGAGCCCATTCAGTGTTCACTCGCCCAAGCAAGACCCAAACTCGCTTGGGCGAGACAGCGGGCGAGACAGCCCATCTCGCTCGGGCGAAACACCATTCGCTTAAGCGAAACCAACCCGAAACCTTCCTTCCATTCACACTCGCTGGAGCGAACCCTTATTCGCTAAGGCGAGTAACTCCACTCGGTATTCCATCACTCGGAATCAGGGGTTCCATTCACTCGGGATCGACCCCAACATACATGCCTCCCTCGGAAGCTCATACATAGTCCCTTATTCTTATCCAGGAAGGTCACACACAAAATCCACTCAAAAAATAATGGGTATTCCACTCAGAATCTATAAACTTCCCTCACTCGGATTATTTCCCAATTAAATACCACTCGATATATTTCAGCCTCAACACAATCGGAATGTATTACACATTCACCACTCAGTGTATCATCATTTTTCCCACTCGGAGAACACTTAGACCTTCCTTCACTCGGAAGGGGTCTCCACAATTAAATTCCATTCGGGTTTACTCTATCCCCACATCACTCGGAGGAATTTACTAAGTTAAGTCTCACTCGGCTTATTTAAGTCTTAACCACTCGGGATATAGAACCTCATTCAGTCAGAATATATAATCTTATACACTTAGAATATATCCCAATCTCAACCAGTACTACACTCCTTACCTCTGAGGTGGTTCACTCAGGATTTCCACTCGGAAATACCCAAACCCTTCCCCACTCGGGGTTTTACTCATGCTTTTCACTCGGCAACTCATGGACTAGTCTTCCCTCGGAAGTAGCCCACTCGAGTACATCTACTCGGATCTATCCTAAGCCTTTATCACTCGGAAAAGTCCACATACTTAAGCCTCACTCGGGAATGGCTCTCACCACAACATTATTCCACTCGGGATTCATCAACACTAGTAAGCATCTCATGCTATTCCATATAAAATTCCACTCGGCATTAACATAGTAGTCCCCATCCTATGCACTCAGCATTCGCATATTCAATGTCAAGCATCAGATGCATTTAAACACACCATTACACACGGGACCAATAAAAGACCACACAAATGCACTCGGCATTCTTAATATGCATCTCATACATTTAACATAACCACAACATGCATCATAATCATATAGATGGAAATCATACACCACACGATAATAATCATCACACATCCGGGCTCAACTCAGACAACATACAATCACAAAATAAACACAACACATCAGAGTGTATTAGTTTTACCCGGAAACCCGTCCATAAACTATACATTTGAGATGCAATAGCCCCCCTTACCTGGAATGAAGATTCCAGCAGCTCCATGGCCACTCGTTCTTACAGAACGACTCGGCCCCAGCCTTCAGCAGAACTCTGCTCAGCTTTCAACCCTGGGAAGAGCCAAACACAGCTTCCTCTGAAGCAGCTCTACCACCAAGTCAGTGGAGAAACCTCCCAAGGCACAACATCGTCCTCAACTAAGCATCATAGCCAGTAGAGGATTCCCAATGCTATTCCACACCTGAACAGCCCAGTCCTCCCAACGATGGAGGACATCCCTGCTTCCAAGCACCCAACCATGCCTTCTTCTTCACGAGCAGCTCTGCCTCACAACAGTTGACCATTTTCCACAAACTGAGGCACCCCACACGCTGCAGGTTTCTAACCTGAGGCTCCAACAGCCCTTTAAATGAAAGAAGAAGAAGGAGAAGAAGAACCAAGAGGAAGAAGAAGAAGAAGAAGAAGAGGCATCAGGAAGCTCTCTAGAGAGAATGAAGAGCGTTTTCTCTCTTCAGGATATGCACCAAGAGATAATGAATAAAGTGAGAGGGAAACGTGCAACCGAAGCTTATCAACACACTGCCAAGATTCAGCTCACTCTCCATCAAAAGTCACATCCTCACTTAATGCTAATCCCATCAGCAGTCAAATCATAATTAATGCTAGCCTTACCCTCTCCAATTACACAACACGAAGGGTATATGAGAAGGAGGGAACCGGACCCCATTTCATTACCACTAAGGGTACCTTGGTCATTTTCTAGCATTATTATTATTATTATTATTATTCAACAATTTTCCTAATTGGCAATTAATCTTAATCAACCATTAACTTAATCAATCCATAACCTTAATCTTGAAATTTACCACACTCAGTAATTAATTAAAAATCAGGATGATACAGGAAGTGGAGAGGAATTTGTGAGCGAGAGGTTTTTAAGAGAGAAGAAGTTTTGTAACTGCCGATTGTGTTTAAAACCCTTTTAAAACCTCAACTGCTTAAATTCGTTTATGCGAGCTTTAGTCGCTGTAGCGAATTTTATATTCGAGAATGGAAAGGTCGCTAATTTCACTTGAGCTATTTGGGAAAGGTACCTGATGCTTCAAAAATTCTTTCGCTCAAGCTATTTGGGTTTCGCTTAGGCGAAATGTTAACAATATCAATTTTGGATGAAATTAGCTTGGGCAAATAAACAGCGCTTGAGCAAGCAATTGGACATTTCATTCTAGAAGTATTTCGCTTGAGCGCCTTTTTTTATCGCTTAAGCGATTTTACTCCAGTGTCTAAATTGTCGTGACTCGCTTGGGCGACATTTAATTCGCTTGAGTGAATCTTGTAGTAGCTTGAAAACTTAAACTTTTTGTAATTTTTCTACAACATTCGCTAGAGCAAGTAGACTTTACTTGAGCAAATTTTCTCCAGTGACTTTTTTCTTGTTATTAGCCCGAGCGAAGCTCAATAGCTTTTAAGCGAAAGTCCCATTCGCTTTGGTGAATTCTGATTCGCTTAAGCAAATTTCCTCCAATACCTAAATGATGGTTTTACGCTTAAGCGACTTGTAATTGCTTCAAGCGAAGGTGTATGAAAGTACTTCTCGCTTGAGCGAACTGGATGTCGCGTGAGCGAAATAACTTATGTTTAAATTTTGAATTCCCTTAGTTGAATTCCTTCTCTTAATTAAATTCCATCATTCTATTTCTTCATTTTCTTGGATTTTAATACTTACTCAATATGTACATTAAGAAAACATATCACACACAAGGACAAAACCTGCAAAAAATCAAACACACACTGGGTTGCCTCCCAGTTAGCGCTTGTTTAACGTCGTTAGCTCGACGCCTGATTTACTTTTTAAGTTTCATGAAAGTGAAGAAGCATGTCCAGCTTCTCTACACCTCCTCCCATGTAGGGTTTGAGTCGCTGCCCATTAATAGTCCAAGTTCTCTCAGATTCTGGATCTTTAAGCTTAACTGCGCCATATGACTTGACCTCTTTGACTAGGAAAGATCCCGACCATTTCGATCGCAGTTTTCCTGGAAAAAGTTTCAACTTTGAATTAAATAAAAGCACATACTGACCTGGGTAGAAGCTCTTTTTCAAAATCTTTTTATCATGATAAGCCTTCATTCTATCTTTGTATATTTTTGAAGACTCATATGCTTCCAGCCTCCATTCTCCTAATTTTTCAAGTTGAATCTTTCTCTCTTTGGCTGATGCTTCCGGATCAAAATTAAGCAATTTCATCACCCAATACGCTTTGTGTTCCAGCTCTACAGGTAAATGATAACTTTTTCCATAGACCAGCTGATAACGTGAAAATCCTGTTGGAGCTTTAAAAGCTATTCTATAAGCCCATAGAGCATCATCTAGCTTTAGAGACCAATCCTTCCTGCTCTGAGAAACTGTCTTTTCTAAAATTCTTTTGATTTTCCGATTAGACACTTCCACTCCTCCATTGGCCTGTGGATGGTATGGAGAAGTCACTTTATGCCTTACATCATAATGTTCTAAACACTTTTAAAGTTGTGCATTGCAAAAGTGGGATCCTCCATCACTTATCAATACTCGGGGAGTACCAAATCTGCTGAAAATATTTTTCTTTAAAAATTTTATCACAGTTTTGGCATCTGCGCTTATACAGGCCGTTGCCTCAACCCACTTCGAAACATAGTCAACAGCGACTAGAATATATTCATTAGAAAGTGAGTCTGGTAAGGGTCCAACAAAATCTATACCCCAACAGTCGAAGACTTCCACTTCCAAAATGGTTGTCAGTGGCATTTCATTTCTTCTTGTTATACTTCCTGTTCTTTGACACATATCACAATTTTGCATAAACAAGTTAGCATCTTTAAACAAAGAGGGCCAGAAAAAACCTGATTTAAGGACTTTAGCTGCTGTCCTTTCTCCATTAAAATGGCCCCCATATGCAGAACTATGACGATGCCATAGAATACTTCTGGCCTCCTGTTGGCATACACATCTTCTCAATATATTATCAGATCCTAGCTTAAATAAGTATGGATTATCCCACATATAGTGTTGTGCATCCTTCAGAAATTTTTTTCTTTGTTGCCAGGTAAAGTCTTCTGGAAGTACTCCGACAGCTTTGAAGTTTGCCATGTCTACAAACCATGGCCTCTCATGAATTAACAACAGCTTTTCATCTGGAAATTCTTCTTCAACCTCAGGCTGTAATGTAGTGACTTCATTGTTGATCAGTCTGGATAAATTATCAGCTATATGATTTTCACTGCCTTTCTTATCACGAATAGTCAAATCAAATTCTTACAAAAGTAGGATCCATCTGATCAATCTAGGCTTCGAATCTTGTTTGTTTAACACGTACTTAATTGCAGCATGATCTGTAAAGCAAACAACTCAAGAATTAAATAAGATCTAAATTTTTCCAATCCATATACTACTGCTAGTAATTCATTTTCAGTTGTGGCATAATTAATGTGTGCCTCATTTAAAACTTTACTAGCGTAATACATAGGGTGGAACAATTTAGATTTTCTTTGTCCGAGCACTGCACCTATGGCATAGTCACTTACGTCACACATTAATTTGAAATCAAGTGACCAATCAAGGGCGACTATGACAGGAACAGTGATCAACTTTTGTTTCAATAGTTGAAAAGTTGATAAACAAGCTTCATCAAAATGAAAGGGAATGTCTTTTTGTAGCAAATTACTCAAAGGTTTTGCAATTTTTGAAAAATCCTTTATAAACCTTCAGTAAAAGCCATCATACCCAAGGAAACTCCTAACACCTTTGACATTGATTGGTGGAGGTAATTTTTCAATAACTTCCACTTTGGCACGATCCACTTCAATGCCTTTATTTGAGATTGTATGGCCTAACACAATGCCTTTGGATACTATAAAATGGCATTTTTCCCAATTTAGCACTAAGTTAGTCTCTACACATCTTTTAAGCACAGTGTCAAGATTTTCCAAGCATAAATCAAATGATTTACCAAAGACTGAAAAATCATCCATAAAAATTTCTATACATTTCTCTACAAAATCAGCAAAGATAAAAAGCATGCACCTTTGAAAAGTGGCTGGGGCATTACAGAGTCCGAAAGGCATTTTTCTATAAGCAAAAACAACGTAGGGACAAGTGAATGCTGTTTTTTCTTGGTCTTCTAGTGCTACAGCTAGCTGATTATATCCTGAATAACCATCCAGAAAACAATAATATGTTTGTCCAGCCAATCTTTCCAACATCTGGTCCATGAAGGGCAATGAAAAATGATCCTTTCTTGTGGCTTGATTAAGCTTTCTGTAATCTATGCACATCCTCCACCCGGTTACTGTTCGGGTGGGAATCAGCTCATTATTTTCATTCTTTACCACCGTCATACCACCTTTTTTTGGTACAACCTGTACAGGGCTCACCCAAGCACTATCAGAGATAGGATAAATCATTCCAGCTTCTAACAATTTGATGACTTCCTTTTTAACAACTTCTTTCATTGTTGGATTTAATCTTCTATGTGCTTGTGTTACAGGTTTGTACTATTGCTCCATAAAAATATGGTGCATACAGTATGAAGGGCTAATTCCTTTTAAATCACTCAACTTCCATCCAATTGCCTCTTTATTCTTCTTCAGGATCTTAGTCAATTTTTCCTCTTCCTCCTTCGACAAGTTGTTACTGATGATTACTAGTTTTTCTCCTTCAACATCTAAAAAGATATACTTCAAGTGTGAAGGCAACTTTTTCAGCTCTAACTTTTGAACTTCAGGAACTTGTTTTTCCGGAAGAGTCTCCATTGTCTCTTCTTTGCTAGTACTTGCTTTTCCTGCATCTAATCTTTGCAAAATCTCTCTCACTTCTTCATCTTTAGAATTATTAAGACTTTCTACAGCACCAACTAAAGCCTTTTCAAGAGGACTTGAATTTTGTACTTTGTTGAACTATTTTTCAATAACTTCCTCTTCCACATCAATTTTAAAACAACTTTATTTATCTGCTGGATATTTCATTGCTTCAAAAACATTGAAGTTTACTTCTTCATCATAAACTCGTACCTTCAATTTTCCATCATCCACGTCTATGATTACTTTACAAGTTTTCATAAACGATCTTCCTAAAATCAATGGTACTTCAGTATCCTCTTCCATGTCCATTATCACAAAATCCACTACAAACACAAATTTCTCCATTTTTACCAGCACATCTTCCGCTACAACATAAGGAAACTTCATTAATCTGTCAGTCAATTGTAATGTCATTTTTTTGGCCTTATTTCAAGATCTCCAATCCTTTTTAGCATGGAGAGTGGCATTAAGTTTATACTTGCTCCCAGATCTAGCAATGCTTTTCCCACCGGCATATGACCAGTAGTAACAGAAATTGTGAAACTCCCCGGATCTTTAGTCTTAAGCGGTAATGCCTTTTGGATAATGGCACTGCATCCAGCTTCCAATTCAACTGTCTCTTCTGAAAACCTTCTTTTCTTAGTTAACAAATCCTTCATAAACTTTGCATAGGTTGGCATTTGTTCCATGGCTTCCATGAATGGGACATTAATTTGAAGTCTTTTAAAGATGTCCATGAACCTTGCAAATTGTCTCTCCTTATCACGCTTTAAAGGATTCTTTGGGTAAGGCATGCTTTTTAATTAAGGCAATTCTTTATCAACCTTGCCTTTTCCCTTTTCAAACTCACTCTTTTTGTTTTTCTCTTTTTCATTTTCTTTATTTACATTTTCTTTTATTTCTTTTTCACATTCTTCCATATCTTTTTCTTTTTGACACTCTCTTTCTTTTTCTTTTCTTTCTCTCAAAATCTTTTCTTCTTCTTTTTCTTTTGATCCTAACTCAACTCCATTTTGTCTACCACTCCTTGTTGTGACAACTTTACAATGCTCATTTGGATTTGGTTTAGTATTTGCTCCATACTGAGGTCGTTGATTTTCAGTAATCTGGCGGGCCAATTATCCCACCTGAGTTTCCAAATGTTTTATTGACGCCTTAGTATTTTTTTGATTTGTCAAAGAAGCCTGCATAAACTTCTCCAAGGTGTCCTCTAATCTTGAAGTCTTCTCCATCAAGGAAGGATAATTACTTTGGTATGGTCTATTTGAAGAACATGTTTCTTGTTTCCATCCCTATCCTTGATGTTGATTACTCCTCCATCCCTAAAATTGTTGGTTAGGATAATTAGAATTGAAATTGTTTGGTTTACCTTGATTATTGATGTAGTGGACTGCCTCTTCTTGTGCTCCATGATAACCATTCGGGTGATCACCTCCATAAAAATCACATCTTGCAGTTTGTTGCTGTATTGGATATGAAGAATACATTAAATGTAATTGTTGTGGGAGTTTGGCCATTTGTTGAGTCAAAATTTTGTTCTGAGCCAAGATAGCATTCGAGGTGCTCAAATCTAGAACTCCTTTTCTCTGGACTTATTGACGATCATGTTAGGCTTGATAATTCGTTGAGGATAAAGCCTCTATGATTCTTGTAGCTTGATCAGCGTCAATTGTCATCATTGTGCCACTAGCTGCAGCATCTAAAATCATCTTTGTATCAGGTCAAAGCCCATTATAAAGGATGTTCAGTTATGCAATGTCTTCAAAACCATGATTAGGACATTTATGAAGTAGTGATTTGAAACGGTCCCATGCTTCACAAAATGGTTCCTCAAGTCCTTGACGGAATGTTGAAATATCAGATTTAGCTTTTATGAACCTTGATGGAGGAAAGAAACGAGCCAAAAATTTTTCTTCCACATTAGACCAATTAGTCAAACTCTGATTTGGATGTGATTGCAACCACTCCTTAGCTTTACCAGCTAATGAAAATGGGAATAAGCGAAGGTATGCAGATTCCATATCTTCCTGTCCAAAACCCATAGTACCAACAAATTCATAGAATGTTTCCAAATGAGTATATGGATCTTCATTCGATATTCCAGTGAATTGATGGCACTAATTAAACTCAGAAAACCTGGTTTCATCTCCAAAGCTCTTGTTTATGGCATCACAATACCTGAGAAGTACCATGGTCCTTGTTGAATTGCATAGTCTCCCAAAGTATGCCTTGGTGGTGGTTGATGTTGTCTTTCCATATTTTCTTTTTCAGATTTGGGAGTTGATATTGGTATTAAAGTTAGAGAAGAAGATTGTCTAGAAGATTATCCTTTCATTTTTTGTTGTTCCTTTGATTTTTCTTTAATTTTCTTCAAAGTCTTCTTTATTTCAAGGTCTAGTTCAACCTGATCTTTGGATCCCTGATGTAACATCCTAATTTTAATAAATAATAATTCCAAAAACAAGGAAAAATTTTCACAGAATCAACCACTGGTTTATCGGCATAAAAAGAGAAGGCAAGGGAAATAAAAGAATATTCATGCGTATGGCAAACAGCGGAAGGAGCAAGGCTGGAACCGACCCATTCGGTTCAACGAAACACGTCAGCACCTGGGCGAAAACCATGACAACTCTGACTCGCTCGGGCGAGGTCCAGGGACGCTTGGGCGAAATCACAGTAAGAGTCTTCCAAACCCGAACGCTCGCGGGAGTGAGAAGCCACACTCGGCTAATCCACCATTCGGAATACGAGACAGCCATTCGCTGGGTAACGCTCAAACCACTCGGGATTAAAGGGTTCTATTCGCTCGGGAACGACCCCAATATTCGCTTCCCTCGGCAACCCATAACTTAGTCTCTCAATTTTCTTCATAAAGTCAGCCTAAGGATCCGCTCGGGAAAATCAGGTAGTTAGGTCCCACTCAGACTTAGTCAGAACTCCGCCACTCGGTATACAGACCCTTACTCACTCGGATTATCAATGTTTTACACTTAGAACCCATTCCATTCTAAACCACTATGCTAACTCCTCTCTCAGGAGGAGAATTACCCAAGGTTTTCCACTCGGGAATGAGAACTCTTCCTCATTCAGGTTTACCTATAATCTTCACTCGGAGTCGCTCAGAATCTTCACTCGAAACCACCAACTTGACATAATTTCACTCATCAACAGCCCTTGGGTCATTTAGCAACACGTCCCAGTACGAAGCACATACATAGGAATACATATTCTCAGAAACATAAATCTGCCCACAAATTCAATCCACCGACCCACAAGCATGTAACCATATACTCGAAATACTCATTAACTTGATATTATGCGTTTACCAATACGATACCACACAATGACACCATGATTATTCAATCTTTATAAATGGATATGTTTGATCGTCATTTTACATAAGAGCCGGCCAAGGCTACACGGACAGAACATAATAAAGCGATACAGGTACTCATCAGTCGGAGTGCATCACACTCGGACTTGAAACCTTATCATCATTTCCGAGCACGACCTGTACACACTGAAAAATAGTGTAGGGGTGAGCTTTTGCATATAAAGTGACATCTATTGACTCGGACTCTACCTCCATTCTCAATTATATAATTTACCGGGTTCAATCCATAACGATTTATATATATTGCCAATTAATTTAAGGGTCAGACCACATCATTCAATCGGAAGTTGCACCATAACATATATTCTCAATCATAGCATCACACTGCACTCAGCAACGGTATCAATACCCGTACATTCGTTCAGTCAGAATTTGCTCATACTACATCGTCTAGTCAGAGTTCACTCAATTCATTTAATCCAAGCAATTCACAATAATCTCACTAACAATGCTCATAGACTCATGCATGCGGATCAGACTTAAACAGTGAGTTCAGTGCAGATTCCTTCCCAGTCCCTCGTCCACTAGCCTTTTCCGTGTGGCACCGGTCACCCCGTGACGTCTCGAGACCCAGCTCTAGCTCCATCGGCTACCACGGGTCCTCATGGATCTAACCAGGAATCTGATTGGAACTCGTTTTACATGACTCTAGATGCCTTTCCGACCCCCCGTCCTCATGGAACTGGTCAGGAATCTGGGATTCATCCCACATATGCAATCTCATGCAAATCCACAACAACATCCAAGCTTACCAGACGCGTCTCACACAGCCATCAATGGGTCACAACCGATCCCCCCACAGCAATCAGATTCATTCGGAATCCCACATTCCATTACAACAACACATGTCTCTATCATAATAACTCACAACAGCAAGCATAGGGAACCACATTACAGTACATCCACTCAACATTTTTAACAGAGTCAGCATACCTTTCCACATGGCATTCAAAATAGAAATCACGCATCAATTCGCATCTCATGTATTCGGGGATAATGGTAACACACACACATTCACTCAACAAACTCAGATTTCAACAACATGCATCACAGAAGTATTAACAGGCACTCAAAGACGAGGTCACACAACCCTCAACCTTTCACAGATGTCCCAATTCGGAAGTTGCATGCACAATCAGTCAATCACCACACATCTATCTACACATTTCACTCACATATTACATTAAAGCAAGCACCAGGGACCCGGTCATAAACCATACGCTTGACATGTAAAGCGCCCCCTACCTGTTGTCGGGGTTCAGAGACTCTTCAAGTTGCAGTGCTGACCGATCGTCCCTCCGTTACTCCTCTAACAGCCTTCGAGTTCAGCGTTGATCCTGGGCCAGAGTTGCTCCTTTCCTCCTACGGGTCTGTCTCCTCCACAGCTCCAAAGCACTTCCAGCCCAGCCTTCCAACTGGAATACCACAGCTCCAGGTAGAAGAAGAAGGAGAGGAAGAAGGCAATAGGGAGGAAGGAGAGAACAGGGAGTGGAGTCAGAGTTGTGTTGATGTTCCTCTAGGAGCTCTCGACTCTCTCACTGTTCGAGTGGCGACGTGAATGAGAGTGAAGAAGAAGAGAAACAGGGAAGGAGAGACCATATACATGCACAAGGAGAGCTGCCAGCGTGAATAATGAGAGAAAGAGAGAGCTGAAGTTGTCTTATACTCCTAGGGACACATACGTCCTTTCGCCTGGCACTATTATTATTATTTATTCAATTATTTCTACCCAAATCAGCAATTAGTCTAATTAACCATTAATCCTAATTCTGTAATTAACCTTTAATTAATAGCTTAACTTCAATCGTTAATTAAGTTAGAAATCAGGATGTTACAGTTCTCCCTCTCTCAAAAGAATTTCGTCCTCGAAATTCAAACACATACTTAGCCTTAATAAATCACTCGGAAATCACTGACATACAACAATAAGCAGTTACACATCTATGTTCCTTAAGTATTCATCCATTGCTTAAATCCCAGTTGGCACAATTGGCCTCCAAAGCAATTCACCGATCGCTCCACCCGGAAAATCGGGACATTATGCTTAACACATTTCCACTCGAAAGTGGCACCATTGACTCAGAATAACATTCCTTTCTTTCACTCAGACTTACCTCAACAAACAGATCGGAATACCACAGCCATGTTCCGACTGCAACTCTTCGTCCATCCACGTTTTCGACTGCTTCGTAATTTCTAATCAGCATAAAACAACTCTTCATAGCCTTCATTACATTTGGGACTCCACTTCTCATGTAGTTACCCCCATTCAGCTCTGCCAGTTCACCCTAGCCATTGGCACTTTCCAGTTCTTTGGCCGCTTGGCCTTACACTCTCAACACCGATCGGCGTATTCACGCCATCGGGTCTCCCGACTCAATGTGTCACTCGGCACGACCATGCGCTCACACAAAACATAGGCTTGACATTGGGTCACATGGGACACATTCTAGACGTTATTCGACCATTTGGGAAGAATCCAGTCGGTAAACAACGTTACCGATTCCCTAGGATACCCACTACTGACCGATTCATTTCGGATTTAGCTCTCGGATTTCCAAATTTTCGGCCACGAGATTCCTTTCTTAACCAAAATGAACACTCAACGAGTTCCCATAAGCTTCAATTAGCACACTTGTCTGGATTTGCCTCGTACAGGTACCACACTCGGTCCATACATCTCAGCTTCTTAACCATCCCTTTGGCTAACTGCATGCCTATAACCTACGAATGTCACTCGGTCGTCGCCACTCGAAAATTTCAATCGGGGTTTTAAGGACAGTTCTCATTCGGGAATCCTTCCACTTGCAGAATTCACTCATAATTCAAGCCTTCTGTGAAACCAACACGAGTCCAAGCCCAGCAGTCCCAAACGCTGACCTGAGTACGATTTCAAATAAATCCTTCTCTTGGATATCTACTCCTCTTGGAGGTCCTTCACTCGGAAACTTCCTATTTACCAAATTTCCACTCGGAATCCAGGCTTACTCCAAATATAAATCTGAGTTCAATTCAGCAGGTTCACAACACCCGAACACAGCTATGAATAAGTTTACCGCTCGGTATTTTCTCTCCCTTAGGTAATTCACTCGAAAACTTGCACACTCGAAGTTCCAATTTCCGACGAGAAGTACTTTTCTCCTGGAAGACCACTCGGTTAGACATCCCAAGGGTATTAGGAATTCTACACTCGCTATCTTACTATTCGGAATCGTCTGAAAGACTCACCATCACCATAAGCAGTTACAGCTTCACCTGCCCGACTCATGAATTGCTGCATCCAACTTATAGGATGACGTCTCATTCCTATAGGGTTACAACAATCACATGGTCACTACAACGTGTACGCTGCCACATTACCTATGGCAGGAAGAGTCATCTCAGAGCAGCATGCCTCACACGGACCAGACTTCACCCAACTAATACCACTTCACACGGTGGTTAATGGCAGTTCACACACATAAATAATACACCTACATCAACATCATGCAGCACATAGGGTACATCACGCATCAATAATCATGAAAATCATTTATCACCTCTGTAAAATAGAATTAAGGCAATACAACAATCGGCTTCTAGCCAGCACCGAGTAAATATTTCCTCTAAATCTTATTCCTCACAACCATGGTTTGGACTAAATTCTCAGTTCTCAGTTATATAATGACATCACTCATTCGGCTTCATGCAATTCAGTCAGGATTAAGTAATTCACATTCACATATGTTGTCATAACACACCATAGACTCGGCAACGACACTAATACACATACAACCACTCAGTCGGATTTTATAACAATTATTCACGGCTATATTATTGTTCACTACAGCATGCACCATAACCATAACCACACATTGCACTCAACAATAGCATCAATATATATATATATATATGTGTTCATCCGAGCGAATTTACTTAAATCAATTCTCAACTACATTAAGGATTTCATTCACAACATCATATCCAATCGGGAGTTGCACAATAACGTACATTCTCAATTATGACACCACATTACACTCGGTAACAGTATCAGTACATACATATTCATTCAGTCGGAATTCACTTATACGTCATCATCTAGTCGGGGTTCATTTAAATCATTCAAATCCATGCAACCCACGTTAGTCTCCCTAACAACGTTCTCACACGCACCAATCAACTCACTCAGCTAATACTTACTCACAAGAATTAATGGCAATTCACATGTATATATATAAGCACATATTCTCATCAACATTATCATGATGCATCACGTAGGGCACGTCGTACAGCAACAATCATGTAATATAATTTACCCCTACGGTAAAACAGTATAATGGCTACAGGCTTCCGACTTGTACAAAAAAAAATCATACACCTCTTCATTACTCATAAGTTAGCGCAACTCTCCTGATGACAATCGTCAAATAGCAGTTACTATCACCCCAAAATGGTGTAATAACAGTCGGTTTCCGACCATTACCGTGTAATTGCTTCTTCCTTAGATCTTATCCACCATAAACCATACAGTATCATATACACATATATATATATATATACGTATGTACCAACATTCAATACATACACGCTATCATTCAATCAGAATCTATCCAGTCAGCTCTCGGCTATATCACTTACATTATCTACAATCCCATATAATCACAGCCATAGGCTCACCTTGCCCTTAGCGACAACATCAACACATATATATTCAATCATCCAATCGGAAAATCTAATTCGCATTCGGCCATACAATTCATATCATTCACCACAGCATGCATTACAGCCACAACATTAATATACATACATTCATTTAATCAGATTCCATTCAATCATGTTATTCTAAATAACATTCCACATATTCATGTAATTCATATCGAGCTCAACAGCCATTATAGTGTGCACACATTCCTTTCACCCGGATTTAAAAGGGACTCCACACTCTGAATTATTTAGTCACTCTTCACTCGGGAAACCTCAACAGTTATCACTCGAAGGGTATCCGGATCGATTCCCACTCGGTGTCACCCGTCCTCTTCACTCATTCTTACTCGGCAACTCTAATCTCTCCTACTCTGGTTTTCCCACTAAGTCAAGACTCGCTCGGATTTTCTATCTACTTAATGATTTATTATAATGGATCCACTCAGAGTCGTAGGTGTCATCTTCTGGTCGGTAAACTCTTGCTCGGTATCACACTATCTCATTCACTCGGGATTATCTAGGTTTCCTTTCACTCGGAGGGAGTCACTAACTCTCTTCCCACGTCAACACTCGTCTCCATCTTCGACTTATAGTTAAACTAATCTCTCGCACACAACAAATACGCATACGTATATTACTCGGATCTTCATGCACAGTATAGGGGTTCACGCAACATGGAGGGTGTAATTAATTACAGGCACCAATTTATGTCTTCTACTCCAAGGGTTCAGGTTCAAGTAAAAGGAACTAAGGCTAACACATTTCTTGTATCTCAAATCATATACTATTCATTCATCACACGTTCAAATTCCTCAACAAGGCACAGGCATACAACCACACCATTCATGTACCAAATCATCAAACACATACAATACCGATTAAGTCAGGGCATACAATCAATCGGACCAGGAGGGAAATGACCTCCTATTCACAAATCAATAACACAATAATGATGACCACTCGGTCATACTGCATATAACCGCCACTCGGTAAGCATTCCTTGGCCTTGGACCTTTTGGTCTGCTCTGATACCAAAATGTAACATCCTAATTTTAATAAATAATAATTCCAAAAACAAGGAAAAATTTTCACAGAATCAACCACTGGTTTATCGACATAAAAAAAAAAGGCAAGGGAAATAAAAGAATATTCATGCGTATGGCAAACAGCGGAAGGAGCAAGGCTGGAACCGACCCATTCGGTTCAACGAAACACGTCAGCGCCTGGGCGAAAACCATGACAACTCTGACTCGCTCGGGCGAGGTCCAGGGACGCTTGGGCGAAATCACAGTAAGAGTCTTCCAAACCCGCACGCTCGCGGGATTGAGAAGCCACACTCGGCTAATCCACCATTCGGAATACGAGACAGCCATTCACTGGGTAACGCTCAAACCACTCGGGATTAAAGGGTTCCATTCGCTCGGGAACGACCCCAATATTCGCTTCCCTCGGCAACCCATAACTTAGTCTCTCAATTTTCTTCATAAAGTCAGCCTAAGGATCCGCTCGGGAAAATCAGGTAGTTAGGTCCCACTCAGACTTAGTCAGAACTCCGCCACTCGGTATACAGACCCTTACTCACTCGGATTATCAATGTTTTACACTCAGAACCCATTCCATTCTAAACCACTACGCTAACTCCTCTCTCAGGAGGAGAATTACCCAAGGTTTTCCACTCGGGAATGAGAACTCTTCCTCATTCAGGTTTACCTATAATCTTCACTCGAAGTCACTCAGAATCTTCACTCGGAACCACCAACTTGACATAATTTCACTCATCAACAGCCCTCGGGTCATTTAGCAACACGTCCCAGTCGGAAAACGCATCAAGTCAGTACGAAGCACATACATAGGAATACATATTCTCAGAAACATAAATCTGCCCACAAATTCAATCCACCGACCCACAAGCATGTAACCATATACTCGAAATACTCATTAACTTGATATTATGTGTTTACCAATACGATACCACACAATGACACCATGATTATTCAATCTTTATAAATGGATATGTTTGATCGTCATTTTACATAAGAGCCGGCCAAGGCTACACGGACAGAACATAATAAAGCGATACAGGTACTCATCAGTCGGAGTGCATCACACTCGGACTTGAAACCTTATCATCATTTTCGAGCACGACCTACACACACTGAAAAATGGTGTAGGGGTGAGCTTTTGCATATAAAGTGACAGCTATTGACTCGGACTCTACCTCCATTCTCAATTATATAATTTACCGGGTTCAATCCATAACGATTTATATATATTGCCAATTAATTTAAGGGTCAGACCACATCATTCAATCGGAAGTTGCACCATAACATATATTCTCAATCATAGCATCACACTGCACTCAGCAACGGTATCAATACCCGTACATTCGTTCAGTCAGAATTTGCTCATACTACATCGTCTAGTCGGAGTTCACTCAATTCATTTAATCCAAGTAATTCACAATAATCTCACTAACAATGCTCATAGACTCATGCATGCGGATCTGACTTAAACAGTGAGTTCAGTGCAGATTCCTTCCTGGTCCCTCGTCCACTAGCCTTTTCCGTGTGGCACCGGTCACCCCGTGACGTCTCGAGACCCAGCTCTAGCTCCATCGACTACCACGGGTCCTCATGGATCTAACCAGGAATCTGACTGGAACTCGTTTTACATGACTCTAGATGCCTTTCCGACCCCCCGTCCTCATGGAACTAGTCAGGAATCTGGGATTCATCCCACATATGCAATCTCATGCAAATCCACAACAACATCCAAGCTTACCAGACGCGTCTCACACAGCCATCAATGGGTCACAACCGATCCCCCCACAGCAATCAGATTCATTCGGAATCCCACATTCCATTACAACAACACATGTCTCTATCATAATAACTCACAACAGCAAGCATAGGGAACCACATTACAGTACATCCACTCAACATTTTTAATAGAGTCAGCATACCTTTCCACACGGCATTCAAAATGGAAATCATGCATCAATTCGCATCTCATGCATTCGGGGATAATGGTAACACACACACATTCACTCAACAAACTCAGATTTCAACAACATGCATCATAGAAGTATTAACAGGCACTCAAAGACGAGGTCACACAACCCTCAACCTTTCACAGATGTCCCAATTCGGAAGTTGCATGCACAATCAGTCAATCACCACACATCTATCTACACATTTCACTCACATATTACATTAAAGCAAGCACCAGGGACCGGGTCATAAACCATACGCTTGACATGTAAAGCGCCCCCTACCTGTTGTCGGGGTTCAGAGACTCTTCAAGTTGCAGTGCTGATCGATCGTCCCTCCGTTACTCCTCCAACAGCCTTCGAGTTCAGCGTTGATCCTGGGCCAGAGTTGCTCCTTTCCTCCTACGGGTCTGTCTTCTCCACAGCTCCAAAGCACTTCCAGCCCAGCCTTCCAACTGGAATACCACAGCTCCAGGTAGAAGAAGAAGGAGAGGAAGAAAGCAATAGGGAGGAAGGAGAGAATAGGGAGTGGAGTCAGAGTTGTGTTGATGTTCCTCCAGGAGCTCTCGACTCTCTCACTGTTCGAGTGGCGACGTGAATGAGAGTGAAGAAGAAGAGAAACAGGGAAGGAGAGACCATATACACGCACAAGGAGAGCTGCCAGCGTGAATAATGAGAGAAAGAGAGAGTTGAAGTTGTCTTATACTCCTAGGGACACATGCGTCCTTTCGCCTGGCACTATTATTATTGTTTATTCAATTATTTCTACCCAAATCAACAATTACTCTAATTAACCATTAATCCTAATTCTGTAATTAACCTTTAATTAATAGCTTAACTTCAATCGGTAATTAAGTTAGAAATCGGGATGTTACACCTGACTTCTTAATATCATAAGTAAAACTAACAACAAAGAGGTTAACGAAGAAAAAGATATAAAAACCCAAAGTTATTCACAACTACTATATTCACAAACCGAAATAGTTAAAATCGATTTAAGTTCGATCCGTGGTGAACGGCGCCAAAAACTTGCTGGTTATTTTTCATGGAATGATGCACAAAATACTCAGATGGTCAATTTTAATTTGACTCGTGGCAAGTGGACCACTGTCGATGTAATATATGTTTTAAAATGTCGTTCCCACTACGGATCGTGATAAATCGATTCCAAACTATTACGGCATATAAGGGTTATTGTTTTAATGATGGTGAATTAAAAAAACAATCTAAGAAATATATGAAAGTAATACACGTAATATAGCTGAAATAACAAAGTTTAGAAACTGGGATTTGGATTCACCTTTCTCACCTTCCGATACACAGTCAATATTCATATAAACGACTTTTGTAATATGATTCTTTACGTCACAATCCAAGTCATTCGTATCGATTCCTCGACCACAAAATTCATAAGAATAGATTTGATAACGCCAATCCCTTGATCGTTTCAAATCCATTCCAGCATTAAGTATAATTGTTTAGACGTTCACTGTGTTAAATACCATCCCTGGTTATCTACTCACAATGAGCATTTCATTTAGATCTATTTTTGCAAGTTATTTCCTAACAACAAACGTAAACTTAAATCAAGAAAATGTTGATCAAGCATATTCAAGCAATGGGCATGAAATGAAACACCAAGAATCATAAAACAAATTCATCGATTACATGAATACCAAACACATGTTCACCCGGATTGATTAGTTACCTCTAATACCAATGAGAGAATTAGTTACTCATGGTAGCCATGTTCATACAACAAAATATGAAGAAGAAGAAAAACCTAAGCTAAGAGCACTCTGTTGAGATTTTGTGGCCGCCTTTCCAGCTCCCTCTAACTTAACTAACTATGAATAATTATTTTCCTTTTATAATGCTTCACTCGCTCAAGTGAGAAGAATTCTTCAGCTTGAAGGAGTTTCACGTCCTGCTTCACCTGCATGCTTAACTCGCTCAAGCGAGAACTTTCGCTTGAGCGAGACTCAAGTTGATGATCCCCTGTTCAGCATTCGCTTAAGCCATGGCCCATTCGCTACAGCGAATTCTTTACATTTTGGTTCTGGATGAATTTCGCTTGAGCGAATATATCTCGCTCAAGCGACATCATCATTGGACTTCACTGGTTACTTTTCGCTGATGGGTTTTACTGGGCACGCTTGAGCGAAGCCCACATCTTTGCTTTCTGGATCAATTTCGCTCAGGCAAAACCACTTTGCTTCAGCGACTTCTTCAATAATCCTCACTGGTCCATTTTCGCTTAGGCGAATTGGTTATTTGCTCAAGCGATGGATGCCTTGTTGCTTGCACCTTTGGAATGCCTTGCTAGCTCAAGCGAGACTTCTATTGGCCATAGCGACTTGATTCGCTCAAGCGAAATAGACCTTCGCTTGAGTGAGCTTGATCATCATTGCTTTTAACTTGAACATTTTTGGTGAAACTCGTTCTTTTCTTTTTCCCTTCTTCTTTCTTCTTCATTTTACCTAAAATTATATCAAAATTTGGATTTGATAATACTTATTAACCAATCAAACATGTACAATGCTTGGATCCTAAATTATGTTATATTTAGCTTACAAAATGATAAGCATTGCACTTTATGTCCAACTTTTAATCAATTTACATCACAAAATATATGTAAATTGGACACCTATCAGCTTCTTATCACTTACACTCTCTCAGGGTCACTATATTTCACACTAGGCCAACCTAACACATCAGTCGAACTTAGTTTCACCGTTGTCTTGTAATGAAGACAACCCATAGGGTAGGCTGAAGCCTCATAGAAAGCTCGATGAGACACAATCAAGTGTCCCTGAGGGCATAGGGTATCACGCTAAAATCTAGGTTGTTACATTTCATCTAGAGCAACAGCCACCCATGCCAAGGGTAAGTACCTATTCTCCCACTCCTGAGTATGAGCCCATGGACGAGGAAATACTAGAGAATGTGGAAGCAGGAAAAGTTATGGTGGAGACCAACGAGGAGGATCCTAAGGATGATTCCACCATATCTGTGGAGCCTCTAGAAGAAGAAGAGGAAGAGGAAGAGGAAGAAAGGCTTAAGCCTTCACCGTTAAATCTACTAGTCGCCAAGGATGAACACGATCATTCTCGTAGCCTCCTCTAACATGTGTATCATCGTTTTATTCGAGATGAGCTCGGGGAGTATGCTGGGGCAAGCCCAGTTAGAAAAGATATGATCCGAGCTGCACGTTGGGAGTATCAATGCAAGAACCGTGGAAGGTCCGAGCCAACCAATGATGATAGTTTCGAGACCTCTTTCTTCTCCAACAAAGATTAGGGTTAGAATTTTATCTTTTGTAGATTTTATATATAGGATGTTTTGTCAAAATATGTATTTATGGGAGCCTACATGCCCATCTTCCCTTTTAGAGTATGTTTGCACTTTTGAAAAACCATGTGACTATTTGATTCATATGGTAATGTTTTGATCCACTATATTCTCTTTGAGAAAAAAAAACTTTACAAATTAAGTAACACCTTACTTAAGTAAGGCAAATCTAGTGTGAATAATTATCCTAGTTAACTGAGGGTGTTACATTTGAAACTTAAAAAAATACAAGGATTATTTTGCCCTTATGGTGTCGTTAATAGAAGACCGAATCTGCCATACCCCTAGAGACTAGTTTCTATAAATGCATGAAATTTGTTCACAAAGGTGGGAGTTTGATTCCCACTAAATGATTTCAAGATGGGGGTACTGCGGTTTTTAGACATCGCCATTAGCCATCTCTAATCAAATGGATGAGGCTTAATAATTTCCTTGGAGGTTATCACCAAACACCTTGCCTTTCCACTAACAATGAGCGAGAGATCACAGTTAGTGGTTGATACTTTGCATGAAATTTCTCAAGTCGGGCCCTTAAGTGTCAGGCTCTTCTTGGTTTAGTGGAGAAAAGGACGCAATATATTTTAATTTATCTTAGTCAGAAAATTTATGGATGGTATCTAATCTTCTTCATTGTGATTTTGATAAGGAGCTTTGGTGGAAGAACACTAGATTAGCTCTAGGGAATAATAGGGTCGATTAAAACCAATCCCAAGGCATATAATCGAATCCTGCCATAGCTAAAGAATAAGGAGAAGAAAATTTCTATCCCTTCTAACAACACCACCTCATCCTAAAAAAGAAAGAAGTAAGCCTGTAAGGAATCAAAAGGATCTCAAAAGAAGGGAAAATGGAAAAGCCCACCTAGCAGGATAAGGGCAACAATGTGGTGATCCTTGTTGCAAAGAAAAACGATATAAGCCAGGTTGAGCCAGAGATTGTTATTATCCTCTCTAACATGGATACCAGTGAAGACTACCTTCATCTATTTTAGCCCCCATGGAGGGGCTAAAAAAGAATTCACCCTTTACTTCCATCTTAAGGAAGGTTTGAGCACTAAGGACCTAGACTACACCCTAAATGAAGTAGTACGGTCGGCTCTAAAGAGTGTTTCTGTCCTCCACTTCTTTGTTACTGATGGTCCCATGACAGGGATTGATCACCTCCACCAAAAGAATGCCTGGATGCTAGAAAACTAAGGTAAGATTCATCATCGCCTAAAGGAATTGAATGAAAAGAACTTCAATTTGGAGGCAACGGTGTCAAAATTAAAGACCATGGAGGAAGCGGTGAACAAAAAGTGAAGCGGCTCAAAGTTTAGAATTAAATTAAGGTTAATCAGGTAAGTTTAGAGATTAACTAAACTATTCAATTACTAGTTACCCCTAACCAACTAAACTAATTTAACTCACTTTCCATCCTCCTTACTAACAAAAGAAAGAAAAGAAAAGAAAAGAAACCCTCATTCCATCTTTTCTTTTCCCAAAATCACATATCAACTCTCTTCCGCCATCTCCATCATCTTTCTTATTTCCTCCTCCACACAAAGGCGAGCAAGGCTTTATCTCCTCTTTCTCTTCTACACATGATAAGAAAGCTTGAATTATGCAAGCTCTTGTTTCAATTTCCATTAAACCTAAGGTAAGGTTTCTAAGAAACCCATTTGGGTGACTGACCCCAACCTTTTAGATTCCCTAAATTGGTGTTTGTAGGATGCGTTTAAAACTCATGGGTACCATTAAAGACCCTAATTTGCTTCTAAAAATTTTCCAACTTTGATTCAGTAAGTCAAAACTCTCTAACCTAACTCATTTCGTTAATTAGTTTTAATTTCTAGCTAGTTGTACTTTAGATAACTAGGTTAAGTTAAATAAGTGAGTTTGGGGGATTGATGTGATTATTGAGTAATCAGGTATTTTTCGATATCTAGGTCAGTAAGTAATATTGAATATGAGTATATTTTCGAGAGCATTGTCAATCCAACTATGGAAAAGAAACATAGTTTGAGTAGGTGTGTATTGAATATAGTACCTACACAGTTCTATTTATTGATTTGAATTAATTGTATGGATAATAGCCATGTATATTGAGATTATATGATATCATGATAATTGATGATGATTGTATTAGTAAATTGCATTGGTTGGTATCACAAATTGATAGTGATTATCATAGAAATTGCAATATATTGAGACGCAATAGTAATGAATGATGATTATGATTTATGATGATAGTTGAGATTAGAATAAAACAATGATATTGATGATATGGATTGTGTTGATGATGTGTGATGATGAATAGTAATAAGGGCCAATGATATTGGTGATGAAAAATTATATATTATGATTTATGATGATGATAAGGTAAATGTGAAGGAGAGAAAGATATGCACAATGAGTTGCATTGTGATGAGATTATGTGTTTAGAGCATGCATAATATGCATTTAGCCGCACAAGGGTATGTAGGAGACCCTTGTTGCCAAACCTAGTGAGGGTGGCTCCGTGAGAGGAGCGGGAAACCCCATGGGCCAAGAAGGGTCAACATATCCTAGAGTTGACCTACAACACTATATTTATTATGAGTTGTGTCATTAAAGGTGACACATGTTGCAAGTTGGTTGACAGTATAGATATCCTATAAATAAATTAAGATATATGGTCATTTGTTTTAGTACTGCAGTACAACCCACCTTAGTCAAATCCGCATGACCTATTATTATGCATAAGTTAGATTAGACAATAAGCATGACATGACATATAAATTATGTATGAAAATGGGAATTGTTTATGATTTTTGATGGTGTTGATCTTGGTGAATGAATATAAGTAGTAATGTTGAGCATATTGAATCTGAGTGCTAATAGTGTGTGAATTGATGATTGATGTATGTATCGGTTATGTGATGTTGTAATATATTGACTAGTGTAGCTAGTACATTATTGCATTATCTTTTACTTTGAATTATGCTTATTCTTCCATTATTTTTCTAGTGTGTTTGCAAGGTGAGGATACTTAGTTAGCTCTGAATGAGAAATGGATAACAATGTTGAGTTCTTGGACCATTTGAATGGTTCCTTTACACATGTTATGTTTTGGGTAGTTTTTATGTGTACATATCTATGTATTTTGTTACCTCTTTGGAGGATGGTATGATAGTTTAATGTATATGAATATGACAATGATGATAAGAATAGTTATGTAGTGATATTTTGTGAATGACCTTATATGGCAATGTTATTAGACTTGACATAAAGTCAATCTTGATGATGGTATGTTGATTTTAAATTTTAAACATCATGAGCAGGAAATGTGTATATTTTAAGAATTAAATGCGTTAAAGGTGTGAGTGCTTGTGAAATCAATTAAAAGGGTTGAAATGCTATGGTATTTATGCATGAATTAGGGGAATATGTAAATGGATGCACAAATTTTTGAAATGAATAATTAGGATGAAGGGTGTCGACCTAGATCGCGGGGAGAGGCCGACCGTAAAAAGAAAATAGGTTTCCCGAGTTCCCTCTAGAAACTGTGGAATCGCCACCAATGTTTTTAAGGTAAAACATCGGAAAAACCTAACATGAAGGTACCGGTCTTAATTCGAGATTTTAAAGTTCGGGAGTCTAATTACAGGTGGGGAAGGTATTAGCACCCCACACTGTCCGTTTTAAATGGTTACCCTAACTTGTTTAAGTTTTATGAACAATCCTAATAATATGTAATTTTTAGCCTCTTAAAATGCCTTACGGGTTTATTGTCGATTTAATAATTTTAAAATTATAAAGTTTGAGATTAATAGGACATCTTGTCCAAATTAATCGGGTTATCATTAAAAGCGTGATGATTTTCATGAACAGGAAATGTGTATATTTATGAATTAAATGCATTAAAGGTGTGAGTGCTTGTGAAATCAATTAAAGGGGTTGAAATGCTATGGTATTTATGCATGAATTAGGGGAATGTGTAAATGGATGCACAAATTGTTGAAATGAATGATTAGAATAAAGGGTGTCGCGACCTAGATCGTAGCGAGAGGCCGACCGTATAAAGAAAATAGGTTTCCCGGGTTCCCTCCAAAAACTGTGGAATCGCCACCAATGTTTTTAAGGTAAAACATCAAAAAAACCCTAACGCGAAGGTACCAGTCTTAATTCGAGATTTTAAATTTCAGGAGTCTAATTATGGGTGGGGAAGGTATTAGCACCCCACACTGTCCGTTTTAAATGGTTACCTAACTTGTTTAAGTTTTATGAACAATCCTAATAATATGTAATTTTTAGCCTCTTAAAATGCCTTACGGGTTTATTGTCGATTTAACAATTTTAAAATTATAAATTTTGCGATTAATAGGACGTCTCGTCCAAATTAATCGGGTTATCATTAAAAGCGTGATGATTTTATTTTACTAGTTAAAGAGATATATATTTTTAAAAAATTTGGGCCCGATAGGAATGATTGTCCTACTCCTACGTATTCCCCAACCATTAGGGGAAATCAGGGTAACGTAGTTCTTTGGTTATTATTTTAAAAATGTGAAGTAACTCAATATCGAGATTTAGAAGACATCAATCAAACAGAACGTCTCGTCCAAATTGATCTTAAATATTGTATAAAAAAGAGAACCTTAGTTTTATTGATTTTGTTATATTTTTAGAGAGAAATGAAAATAAAAAACAAAAATAAAATAAAAAGGTCAAGTAAGAGAATAGAAATAAGGAAAAAGATACGTCTATGAAATAAATGACAGAGGAAGTAGAAGAAAAGATAAGAATAAGAAGAAGAAGAAGAAGAAGAAGAAGAAGAAGAAGAAGAAGAAGAAGAAGAAGAATAATAATAATAATAATAATAATAATAATAATAATAATAATAATAATAATAAATTAAATCCTAAACATAAAAACAATAAACAAAAAGGCTAATAAATTAAAACATAAGAAGAAAGAAACAATAAACAAAAAAACTTACCTTCTTTTCTGAGCCAAAAAGAAAATTTTAAAGTTGTCTCTGGATTCAGTGGTGTCTCTTGTTTCTTCTAAATTGAGACTCCCGTAAAAGAAACTAAATCTTTTCTAATGTGGAAGATCGGTCAAAGCCGTAACCATATTTTATACTAAGAAATAGGCTATCTTCACTGCTCCCACTCCAGTCCCCTCCAAGTGTTATAAGGTGTTGCTTATATAGTAACATAACAAGCATAACTCCCCTAAGAGTATTCGATGTAGGACTAAATAAAACTAATAATTTAGATTTTAGCAACTCCTAAGCTTAGAACTTTCAATGTGGGACTAAATCTCATCTATTTTCTTTTTCTCTTTCTTTTTCTCTTCCTTGCTCTCTTTTTTTTTATTTTTTTTACCCAGTAAAAAAGGGTGCTCACACTTTTTTCTTAAAAGTTAAATCCTATGTTAGATTATTTTTTATAATTATTTTTTATTTTTTATATTTTTCATTATTTATTTATTTTTGAAGATTTTAAATGGACCCGGACAAAATTGGGTAGCGACAAAGGGAAAGCCCCAAATAAGTTTGTTAACATGCATGTGAAGAGGTTTTAGTGCTAAAACCTTTCAATTAGGATTTCACCTACCTTGTAAATTGCTCGTTTTTGACCAAAACCTTCCCATGCACTTGAAATTCAATTAGATAGGTATTTTAGCATGGAACTTGGACCAGTAGCTTAAAATGGTGTGTATGTGCTTGGTGTCAAATTTGAGGAAGTTTAGATCAAAGTAAGATGAGCTATAAGGGCAAGTAAGTTGGTTAAAATTCTACAGTTAGACATTTTCTACAAAATTTTACCATTTTACGTAAGATAACCAATTACCCAGGTTATGGTAATCAATTATTAAGCCCTTGTTTATGGTAGTAAAAGTTTTAAATCCCAATAATCAATCACCTAGTTTATGGTAATTGATTACCGAGATTGTGTTAATCGATTACCAAGGTCTCATAATCAATTATCTTGGCTTTGTTTCCCCAGGTGGATTTTTATGCAATAATAATCAATTATGTTGGTCTCTGCAATTGATTATTCTGCCGATTCTTGCCTAAAATGACCTTCCCAACTTTTTATGACAATTTTAAGGACCCGTTAACTTGTACAAAGGGTATACCCTATTAGAACTTTTGAGTTGTGAATTTTTAGGTGTGACATGTTTTAGTGGTGTCAAAGCAAGACTTTTAAGCCCTATTATTATGATAGTATGATGTTACAATAGATTTTTGATATCTTAGATACTGAGTTAGATTGGATCGTATCTTTTATTTAGAGACATGTAATTAAATTCGATAATCATTAAAAATGTCTATCTAATTTGATAACTCTCATAATAAGTGAAACAATCTGAGCTTAGCTCATTAGAGAATTCATAAATAGAGATTCACTAGCATAAGTAACACACAAAAATCCTTTTATACATATCTTTTTTATGGGTTTGGAACGTATATGAGTACATGATCAAAATATACACTCATAAAAGTTCATGATTTCAAATAACTTGTTGTGTTATTGGTTTGAACCTTAAAATATAGGTTCAACAATATAATTACATATAATTACGGTATTGTAAGTTGATTATTTTTATATACATATAAATTTTTGTATATAGTGTTTTAAAATAGTAAAAGGATTTTCATGGGAGGAGATGATGCCTATTTTAAGATAAAAAATGCCTTTTAATAATGGTGTTTGTGATTTGAATTGGTTTAGATTTTAAACAAATATCGCCTTATTCAATTACATTATTAAGTTGAGATTCAGTTGAAACGTATGATACATCTAATCCGATTCATAATGAGTAAATGCGGTTCAGATCAATTTGTTCTATTTTTTAATAATTATATTTTTGATAAAATTAAGTATAAGACATAAAAAATCAAGAATAACTATTTCAAAAAAAGAATCACTATTATAAAAAATTTCAGCATAATCACAAAATTACTAATCATTACTTAAGTCTTTTTTAAC
The DNA here is from genome assembly GCA_037962975.1 of Clitoria ternatea. Taxonomy (NCBI): domain Eukaryota; kingdom Viridiplantae; phylum Streptophyta; class Magnoliopsida; order Fabales; family Fabaceae; genus Clitoria; species Clitoria ternatea. The sequence goes on along the minus strand of CM075670.1, from coordinate 95,653,240 downwards.
CTCATTTTAAATTTAAGTCATGTATATAGTTTAGTAATATAATATAAATATAAAAGTAATATATTAAATATTGCAGTTCAATTGAGCTTGGTTCGGTTTTTAAAGATAGATCTAAATATCGATCTTAACCACACATATAATGTAATTTTATAATTTTAGTTTGATCGATTATATTTTGTTTAATTACTTTTTGATTCTTTTGAATCGGTCAACCAATTTTCTTTAGTTTAGATAACATGATAAACACCTTTACTTTTAAAAACATACATATAAAATCCGTGTTTAACATAAACACAAAGATTGAAATCGAGATTGAAATTAATGTGGTTATTAATTATGCCCCTTATCCTCCCGTTTACCATCATTCTATGGATTGAATAAAATAATTGAGTGGACCACTCAAAATAAACTAACGAGAGCTTATGAGAAGATACACCTACCTTCATTAGCTGAAACAACATCTTCTACCTCACTCTCTTTCTCATTTAAAATAATTCACAAAAAATCGACATCCACATGTTTAAAGTGATTTTTGTTCTCGAAGTTGAGGCTAACCCAATCGGAAAAATTTCTAGATCTTTATAGATAATTTGTTGGGTTGCTGCCTCAGTGCCAGGTACCATTACATAGAAAATGATGATTAAAATATTGTGTTTAGTTTCGACAAGAATGATTAGGGAGATTCCCCACGTAAATGGAACCACAAGCTCCAATACACACCAAGGATAAGCCAATTCGTTAGTGACACCAAATTGAAAAGCATAGCACACGCCATTATTATGTGTAAATGCGCCAAGTTAATTACCATGCTTGTCATCCTTTGTCTTTGAGCCTAACATAGATTAGTGGCGTAAGCACGTCAACTTTTGAACCTTTTGGCGTTTTCATATGCAACTTGCTCCCACACAGCTACGCACCTATATCATTCCGTGCCTAATTTGAAATTGTTAAAGAATCAAAGACAAGTATATATGTAGTAGATATGGACAATGTTGACGCAATATTGCACGTTATAAAAAAATGTTTATCCATAAGAGTAACTCTCTCAATAATAATTTTTTTCATTCATAAGATTTGAACCTAATATTTTATTTAAGAAGAATTAAATATGTATTACTTAAATCAATCATTCATTAGTGCATGTTTAAAAAAGTAATTGCTCAAAACATATACATAAACTCTTTTTATCTAAATAATCCAAATACGTTTCTAATAGAGTACTGTATGGTCTCTGCATTATCATCCTCTATAATCTTAAGTTTAGCCATTGTTGTTTTGTGAAGCTTAAAAGATCTAGTATTTTTTTAAATTGCATCCATTAATGCCATTAGGAATATATATATATATATATATATATATATATATATATATATATATATATATATATATATAGTTAACCAAATTATCTTTCCCCAACAAAAATAGTTGAGAGATATAGTTAAGTGTATTGAGTTTTTAAAAAATACTACATCCATTTCTACCAAACTATCTATTTAATGATAAAAACTTTATTTTTATTTAATTGTCTATTTAGAATGTCAAGAAAGTATTAATTGTCAATTTAGAATTTGATGAGAACATGAATTGGTGTTTTTCTAATACCACCCTTATTAATATCAAAAGTGAATTTTTTTAAGAATAATAAAAAATTAAGTGAGGGTTAAAAATTAAATAGGAAAATAATCAATTATTTTATAAAAATTAACAATCTTAAGTACATTTTTTAATATGTCTAATTCTTCTCTCTTCGGGCAGTTAAATATAAAGGGAGTAATACTTAAACCATTGATAATCATGAGTATAATTAAGGACATGTATAGAATAGGTTAAAATACCTTTTTAGCCCTTCAAAAGTCTAGGGTATAGGAAAAAGCCCCTATGAAATTTGCCCTATGATTTTGACCCTTATAAAAATTTAGGTTATGTGAAATCAAGGAAGCCTGACTTTTTGCTGAGGTGGCTAATGCATGGCCCACTTCAATAGTAAAACGTGGAGGCTGACATGGCTAAAATTAGCTAAACATGTGTTTAAATACTTAAGTAAGTTATTAGCCCTGTTAGTTATAATTAACAGATATAATATTAATTAAACATAAGAAATGTTTTTTTTTGACAAAACGTGCGTTTTGATAAGTGTTTGTGCATTTCTCTTCCCTCTCCTTTCCTCTCCTCATTTCATCAAATAGCTTCTGTGCACCATTAAAATTCCTAACTTCTCTATGCGATGTGTACAGTTTTGGGATTTTACTCATGGAGCTAATAATAGGAAGAAGTCCCATTGATTATTCTAGACCACCTGGAGAGGTATTCTTGGATTTCTGCAGGTTCGTTTTTTACTATATCCTGTGAAACTCCAATGACTTTTAGTGTTCTCCCCTGTTCCAACATCAGATCACAAAGGCCTCGAGTTGTGCTTAGCGTACTCATACAGATTTAAGACAATCACATACGTCTAAATAGCAGCAATCCTCACAGACCCCAAGTGCTTTGGTTCTTTAGCAGCAATCCTCACAGACCCTCTGCAGATAGAGGGAAAAAGCAAAGAACTATTTAATGGGCAGAAAGATAAAATGCCAATAAAGAATACTCATTGAAAAATTAAAAGAGAGAGAAACAAAAAAAAGGGTAGTACCCGGCCTTTAAACCTGGGTTCGGGTTCAACGCAGAGGAAACATGGATCTTGTGTAACAGGGGAAGGATCCTGTGTGACAGGGCAAGGATTTTGTGTGACAGGAAAAGACTTGTTGACAACAGACACCAGAAGTTGCCAGTAAAAGGGTCTTAAAAGAAAGCTTTGGTAGAGACAATTGAAAACCACTAAAGGAGGATTTAGTTGTGGAAATTGTGGCGTTCTTGTGACAATTGATTGAGGTTTGAGGGAATGTCACGGAAGGGTTAGGAATTTTAATAATTTGATGTTGGAACAGGTGAGAACATTGTAACCACCGTTCTTGAAGGGTTCTTGAAGGGTTAAGAATTTTAATGGTGCACAGAAGCTGTTTGATGAAATGAGGAGAGAAGATCAAAGCACACGTTTTGTCAAAAAAACATTTCTTATTTTTAATTAATATTATATCTGTTAATTATAACTAACAGGGATAATAACTTACTTAAGTATTTAAACACATGTTTAGCTAATTTTAGCCATGTCAGCCTCCATGTTTCACTATTGAAGTGGGCCATACATTAGCCACCTCAGCAAAAAGTCAGGCTTCCTTGATTTCACATAACCTAAATTTTTATAAGGGTCAAAATCCTAGGGCAAATTTCATAGGGGCTTTTTCCTATACCCTAGACTTTTGAAGGGCTAAAAAGGTATTTTAACCTATAGAATATTTAAATTAATTAATAAGGAAAATAAGAAAAAAGTTTATAAATATTCTATAGGAAATTAGTGTGACTCTCTCTTATAAAAGAATTTTATTTTCCAAAACTCTAATATTCCATGATAGCAATAAATAAAAAATATAAAGTTTTTATTGAAAATTATATTAGACTTACCTAGAAGAAAATCATGTGACTTACATTCATGTAGCATTCCCGTGTGTTTAAGCAGGTATTTTGATAATGACAAACCAAACGGAATGTAAGACAAAATGGAACTAAGGTGTGGTTAAGCTTATTGCAAAAAGGAGATGTTTCTAGGATGCACCTTATGAAGTGAAGACTATACGTGGAACTTCAAGCTTTAAGGACTAGAAATGCCTCAGTGTTATTGATCTTTTTATCTAGGCCTTAGAATTCGTTTAAAAATGTTAAAACGTTTTAAGGACTATGAATTGAACAAAGACCTTAAAAGGTTTTTGAAGGAACCAAAAATGAGTCAAAGACCAAACAAATAAATTCATTGAACTGAAAAATAAATTTTGGGCCAAAAATAAGTTGCTTGGTTCGAACCATTGTGGGTCTTGGTTCAAACTAACAACTTTGTATCTAGCTCGTTTTTTGGTTCTCTGACTTATTTCAAATAGGTGTCTTATTTTGAGTGATGCGACATATTTTGCTTCCATTTTCAGGGAAATATTTCCTTATAAATTTAGTGTCCATTGCTCATAAAAAGACACACCACTACTTTATACATTCTTACATGAGTTGTTCTCCTTCTTGCTTTTTTTAAGCTTTTTCTTTGTCATAGGATTCAAGTGCAACCTTTATTTTTGTTTTGTACTCTTAGAGTAGAGTAGTTGGGTTTAAGGAGAGAGATAGTCATCTCTAGGATACCTTAAAGCTTTTTTGATCCTGTTAGATTTGGGAAACAAGTTGTGAGGTAGACAACCTTGTAACTGTTTCATATTAAAGCGTAAAATTCTAAGCCTTTGGGTTGGGAGACTAGACTAGATCACGGTGGCAATGATTGAACCAGGATACATCGTGGTGTGCTTTTCTTATCCCTTTTTCTTTCTCTTTATCACCTATTTTATTTTTCAATTGTTTACTCTTTAAATCACATTGACTAAAACTTTCTTTTCATAAGTTCTTTAAAATACTTTTAAACTTATTTTATAAAAAGAATTATTTAAAATAATACTTGTCTAATATTTGCTTCTGCTATTTGTAAGAAATATCCAAGACTTAATTCACCCTTTCTAATAAGTTTGAGGCTACTTTTTACCAAGTGGTATCAAAGCTTGGTCTCTTATATTGAAGCTTCCTAGCGTAAAAGAATGGCCTCAAACGGAATGTTGGGAGGGGGTGTGACTATTAATACACCGCCTACCTTTAATGGAATTTGATATACCTTTTGGAAAGCTCGCATAGAAATCTTTATTAAGTTAATCGATAAATACATATGAAGTATTATTTTAAATGACCATAATTTACCAATGCCCATTGTTGATGCTAAAATGGTTGAAAACCCAAGAGATTTTTGGACGGATAAAGCCATTAGACCCTAAACCTTCCTTCTTCTCTCTTGTTAGAAAAACATTTCATCTCCTAAAATCCTAAACCTTTCTTTTTCTCTCTCGAGCAACTGTAATGGACCTCAAGGTTTTTCTGATATTGTGAAGTCTTCTTTCTTCCACCCTGGGTAACACAAGTTGGATGGAAGAGATATAACTGTTGAAATCGATGGGATAGGCTAGACAAAGTTCTTCTTGGATAGGGAATCTTACTCCCCTTCCCCTGTTCTGGACTTTTGGAAGACTATGTCTATGGACAAATCTAAGTTCATTATACTAGGAAAGCTGAAAAGGAAAGTGATTGAGATTTTAGAAGATGTATTGGCTATAGTGATTGGGTGACCTGTTGTTGGAAAAGTCTTTGCTGAAGACTTTGAATATGAAATTATTTCTAGTCTGGAGATCAATCAGTTGTTGTTTGGCAAGACTCACCCTACCAAGATGGTTTCTAAGAACCTTCTTCCCAAGGTAAAGATGTTGTATTCTGTAATGAAGCAAGTCTTTTACCCTGGAAAAAGTGCAAAGACATCATCACCAAGCTGGATAGGTTTGCATGTACCACATGCTAGTCAAGGAGAAGGTTAGTCTTCCCAACATCATAATGATCTATCTCATCGTCTCGGTTAGTAAGAAGTAGAGCAAGATTCCTTACCCTGCAGTGCTGATGAAGGTGCTTACGCTTGAGAATGTGTAAACATAGACTATGAGTGATCTAGTGCAATCTATATCTTTGGTGAACAAACTCCTTCCCTTCTCACCTTTACTCAATCAGACCTTGGAGAAGTCTCTTTCTAAACCTGCACAGAAGAAGAGGTCTGCCCCTACAGAAGGCCAAAAAGACTAAATCTGAATCATCTAAACTAACCCCCAAGAGGAAAAGTGGTAGAGTGAAGTATCCTACCAAGAAGACCAGAAAGATAGTGCTTGACATGTCTGATGAGTCTGACAGTTCTGACTCAACCCTTGAAGTGAAGCCATAATCTATTGCACCTCTCCAACCATCAACAACCAAGGAATTTGTGCCTAAAGGCATAAAAGATGGAAAAGAGTCTTCAGACTCTGATGATCAGATTCCTCTTAGTTAACTTTAGAAGAAATGTGCAGCTAAGCAAACCCCTCAGTCTCAACCTCAGCAATCACTGCAGTAACCTCAACAGCAAAAACAATAAACCTCCTCCTATCTTTCTGTAAAAGCCTAACAACAATTTATCAATATGTTCATTGCTCTTTGTCTCTCTAACTCTGTACATGGATGGACTGGTACACGATGGTGGGAAAAGTATAATGAGTTGAGGGCTGATTATTTGAAAGTTGTAAGGGGAAATAAAGAAGAACTCTTAAAGTGTGGTGGCTATCCTAGCTTCACAAAGTACATGAAGTTCATCTCAAGTCACCTCAAAAGTTTCCCTGAGTATGATATGCTAAAATGGAACCATTTTGATTGGTTAAATAGGTTCTATGAAGTGCTTAGAGAATATCCACCTTTATTGGAAAAAGGAAGAGAAGAGCCTCTAAGTCTGGGTTTAATGCCAAGAAAGCTAAGCCTGGCTTTGTAAGTAGCCTAGACCTTCTTTCTTCCCTTCTCTTTGAATCCTCTCAACTTGAGCCACCCTCTCAGGTAACCCCAATTACTGTTATACCCTAACCAGGCTATTTGACCTAAACCCCACCAAATAACAAACTTGCCCTTGTTCTTCATCCAGACCCTCTCATTGTTTCCTTACCTAAATTCCTTCTATTTCATTTTATTACCCCTGGCCTCCCTATATTCAAATACTTTAAACCTACCATTGATATCACTGACCCAGGATACAACAGCCCGCACAACCTAGTCATTGTTGCCCATCCAAACTTTGACCAAAAAAGAGTTTGTATCCTTGACATTACTTCTAGATATGTACGACCCATGCCTTTAGAAAAACTCCTATCTCTCCCCCACCTGTTCATACCAGAGGTCATAGTTGCGTATCATGCACTCAAAGCTGAAGAAACTAGTGTTTTGAGAGACATGAAGTTTGGTCTATAATACCATAAGTTTCATATTATGATGTCTCCAATAAAGAACATTTTAATTGCTCTTGACAGATTGTAAAATCCTGCTATATGGATTAACTTTGGTAGATTAAAGAAGCCTATGCCTCCAAAGCACAAGCCACACTACAAAGGTCCTCTCAGACCTCGTGACAGCTACCTATAGCCAATTTGAAAAGCATCTTGTGAGCTCCTCAGCCCACAGAAAAGCATGCTAGTACTCTTTAGAGCCATTATATATGGACAATCTGAGAAGAAGGATATTTCTCTATTCATTCCTCTCTTGACCAACCTATTTTCCTATACCACCCCTATGTTATTCATTTTCACTCCTCTACCATCTTTGTTCATCAAACCAGATATTTCATTCTTGTTTCTACTACGGTTTCTCTTCTTATAGTCTCTACCCCAGCCTGAGGATTAACTCTTAGCCTTTTATAATGCCCCATCTTTTGTTGATATTAAAAGGAGGAAGATATATTTAGAAGTCTTTTTGAGTGGGTACAAACTTAGAAGTATGAAGTGTTATGTTCTTGTCTATTGTTAAGTCTATGTCACATTCAGTATATTTAGTTTCGTTAAACTTCTTATATTGATGATCCATGTTTAATGAAATTTGTTTTGCTCTGATATATGATGCTTTGATTGCTAGTTTTTGCTTTGACACAACAGGTCTAAATGCTTCAAATTGATTTAATGTCCTTCTAAGTAGTTGAAATATTTACATGAAAAATAAGTCTGTTAATGATTAGAAGCTCTGATTATTAGTTAAAAGTTCTAATTTAAAGCTCTATTGTTCAGAAAAATTGAAGCTCATAAATATATATATATACATGCTTTGAAACAGTCTCTGCTATGGTATATGCTCTTGCTCTAAAAACTCTTCGCATACAATGCTCTATTATGAGTTAATTTATCCTCCTCTTATTATAGACTTCATTTATGACAATACTTGATGTTTGCTATCAACAAATAGGGGGAGATTGTTGAAGAAAAATTAGGTTGAAAAAGAAGAAATAAACTTTTATTGGACTAGACCCTAGATTACGTTGTTACCTTCACACCCTGAATTTGTTAATAACATACATTAAGAGACTGAAAGTAAATGAAGTTTGCATATACGAAAACTAACATGTGTATTTAAGTGTTTCATGATTTGTAATTCACAGGTTATGAGACAAAGGGGAGTCTATAAAATTAAAGTCTGATCTCTTAGTATTTGGTTTACAACCAAAGGTCTATAAGAAGAAGCCCCAGTCTTATTATCAGGCTTCAAACTTATAGGAATCAAACATTGTAAAATTAGAACGTTATTTTAGGAGATCAATATGCAACGTTCTGAAATTTATTTGTGTGATGCTTTGGAACTCATGTTGTAACATCCCAGATTTTAAAAAATAAAAGAATAAATTAAGGAAATAAATATTAAATAATTGAATATGAGTCATTTGATGTCCCAAAATGTTGAAAACAATTAAATTAAGATTTTTAAGGACTGTTGGTGATTTATTGAGACCGGTTAAGCTGAAAATAAGCCGATTGGAATATGGGTGTTAGACCAAGTATCTCTGATTAAGATGATATTGGTCAGGGTTGTTGAGAATAATATTGGGAGTCTGAATATGTACTCGGAATAATTTTTAGATAGAGTATTGAGCCCAATAAAGAACCTGTTTGTCTTAAAACGAAGAATCTTTTAATGAAGGAATTAAAAATAAAACCAAAAGCCATGATTTTTCCCTTCTATTTTTCGTTGGCTTCTTGGCTCATTTGGCGAGCACATTTCACTTCTTCTTCTCTTATTTCCTTCTCCATTCCTCTTCCCTTCTTCTCCCAAAAACCCTAAGCTAAGGTGGTGAACTCCTTTCTTCTCCCTCATTTTTGTCCTTGGAGCAAGTTAGGAGATTGAAGTTCTTCCTCTCTCCTTCTCTAATTCATATGGCCTCCCTCTCCCTTGAAAACCCATTTCATTTTTGGGTGTTAGGTAAGTATACTCACTCTTTTGTTAAGTTTTTGGCCATGGGTGTGTGTTATTATATTTTCGGGGAGCAATGTATGTGAATGGGTGGTTGAAGAAAGCATTTAATGCTTAAACCCTAGAGTGGGTTGCCATAAATGTGTGTATTTAATGAGGGACATGAGTAATAGATGCATTTATGATGGTAAGAGATGGAGAATGTTTTGATATTAATGAGAGTTGTTGGGTTTTAGAGAAACCCTAGCTTTTAAGAATTTAGGGAAGGTTATGAATCTTGGTTGGATAGTGTGATTGAAAGCAAATATAAGCCATTAGGTATGTGGGTAATTATTTGATGTGGTATTTTGTGAAGGTTTGGGGTTATAGTTGTTTGTAATCCTTGAATTTAATGAATGTGGCTTGAAGGGAAGGAATTCCCGAAGCCTAATAAATGATAAAAATGATGCCTATAACATGTCTAGTACATGTTATGGAATGGTAGATGTGATCATGATTAAATAGAATTGAAATGATGTCTTAAATAGTTGATTAATTAGGATTTTACACGTATGGTTATGTAGGATCCATTTCGAGCGACGAGGCGGGTGCGTCTTATCAATCGGAATTCTTCTCTTGAGGTAGGAGAGGAGTCTTATGTTCTAAATGCATGAATTTGAATGTTATTTGATTACCATATGTATTGGTATGCATGTTAGGCTTGCTTGGAATGATATGAGAAATTGTAATGTGGTGTATGGTGTAGATAATGTGTTTGGCAACATGCTTTAATACATTTAGAATATTCATGGTGTGCTATATGGTGGTGTAGAATGATCAATGATATGAAGTTATGCTTGTATCCACCATGAATGTAATGTGATTGTTGATGATGTTGATTGAGAACTATTGTAATGCCACATAAATGTTTAAATTAATAAGAATAACCAACAATAATAAATCCACTAAAAGCCTTGTGGTAATGTTGGTAATGATGTTGATGATGATGCATGATGAGTGGCACGTATAGGATGCATAGAGTGAGAAATGCATATGATTTGCATTTGCATCCATGGCATACTGCATAGCCGCCGTTGTTGGAATATTAGGGGAGTTCCCTTGGCCGACCCAGTGGGAGGGTGGCTCGGTGCACGAGCAAGTTTTATTTCCCCTGTGACTCGGTGTGTAAGTCATGAAGCCGCCCATGTATTGCTTTGGGGAGCTACATATGGCCGACCCTTATGGGGGTGGCTCTTGATGAGCAAGTGACCCCGGTGGTCTTTGAGATCACAGCCGCCACGATTTGATATCTGGCCGGCCCGTAACAGCATATGTTGAATATGTTGTATACCGCGGTCATGGTGAAAATGACCAGGTGTTGCAAGATGGGCGATGCGGTTTGGTACCAGTAAAACAATTGGTGAAATGCATGCAAATTTAAGAATAAGTGTACACATTTTACTGCTGTAGTAGGGGTATGGTTAGATGATCATACTTGAATCCCACATTCGGTGTTTGTAATCCCACAGTCAGATCTGTAATTGTTGAAATATTCCATTGTGCATATGCATTAGCTTAAGAGCATTTGCATATAGCAAGGAAGTATGCCGAAGGTGATGAGATATGATGATGGATGTGTTGAGGATGTAATGATATACTAAGACAACATAAAATATATGAATACCAAATAATAGTTGTGTAATAGTCAAATTGTGGTGGTACTTGATTATGATATGCTGTGTACTTTGTCTAAATTGTAATGTTATTTGTGATGGATGTATGATGGTGTTGTGATGATAAAGGGTATGATGAGTGATATGTATGTGCAAAGTATACATGTTTTTGATGCATATGTACATAATCACATGGTATTCATATTCATTCCTTTGGAATGTATGACTCACTCTCCCATGTTGTCCATTTTTAGATTTGTGATGCAGGGCAATTATGGGAAGGGTGGACATTTTGAAGTACATTTTGATTGAGGAGGTAAATAGTTGTATAGAAAGTGCCTTGGCCGGCGAAATCTAGTTTTTGTATAGCATGTGGTGTATATGAATGCTTACTTTGTTATCTAGATTGTAGATAATGATTTTTAGGGTCATGTAAGAAAATTGGACCTTGGTGTGTATGGCCAATTTTTATTTATGACCCAAATGATGTATATGATGAATTATGATGCTTGATGATGTTAATTCTCATGAATGAAGGGTGTGTACTGAGACTTGTAGCATTTTATGGAGTTTGTGAGATAATGATTTCAGATGATGTGCATTGAATGAATGATTTGAATGCTATGTAATGAATGATAGGAAGTTAGATTTAATATGCGTGAAAGGGTGGATAGACTTCCAAATGCATAATAGAATATGAGGGATGCATTAGGATGGGCTAAAATAGTAATAAATGTTATTTAATATGTTGAGTTACATGAAATTCCCATGTTTGGTCATTTTCTGCATAACTTGCTCAAGCGAGTCGTGATCTCGCTCAAGCGAGATCCTCCTGCATCAGTGTTGTTAAGCGAGATCCTCCTGTATCAGTGTTGTTGTCACTGGCCAAAATTCGCTCAAGCGAAGGGCCTTCTCGCCCAAGCGAGATGGGTCTGGAATCAGTGGATGGTCATTGGACCAATTTCGCTCAGGCGAGGTGGCATGGGTCTGGGACTCGCTCGAGCGAGGAGAAGATGAATTGGGCACTGGACGATTTTCGCCCAGGCAGGCCTCGTCTCGCCCAAGTGAAAATCAGGCAGAGAGCTCTTAATGTCACTGGGACAATCTTGCTCAAGCAAGATTGGTTCCCGATGCAGATTTCCTATCTCGCTCAAGCGTCTCGCTAGCTCGCTCAAGGGTGCTCTTCGCGTCTCGCTCAAGCGAGCTGGGGCTCGCTCAAGCGAGAAGAGCCCCTGATGCTTAATTATATCTTCGCTCAGCTTTTCCTGGTTTCGCTCAAGCGTGCCTACGCTGGCTCGCTCAAGCGAATGTGGTTCTCGCTTGAGCGAGTGGCGCCCTGATGCCCCAAATTATTCTGTTCCAATTAATTTTTTTTATTTCTATTGTATTGAATCCTTACTTACATCATCTTAAAAGTAATTTGAGCATATTATGAACCCTTTTACCTCACAAAATATTTTCCTACTAGAATTCAATCATGCAACAATTAAATTAAATTAATTAACTAATTCTTCCGTTGTCTCTAAATAGAAGTTTATTATGAAATTACCCTTACCCTCTCATATCTTAATATATGGGGGGAATGGCTTTTATTGATCCAGGTGTTGAACTTGAAAGCTTCACCACTTATTTTTCTTTTCATCGAACAATGATTTTTTTTTAAAATCGTGAAAAATTTTCCCGTATTTTCAGGGCGTCTCACATGCTCTTATTAAAGTATATGTGCTTATCACCAAAAGAACAAGAGATAAATAAGTAGAGCAGCCAATTTTCAGTATCTCGAATTTCTCAGCATATCAACACTGCGTAAAGTAAGAAAAAGCTGAACCAAGTTAGCATGTGTGTAACCTATAATGAGAAGGATTACAGCATCAAATTCAGCTTATGTACTAGCCAAATAAGGCCATCAAATAACTTTATTTGTTGAAGATGCAAAGAGTACATGTTTCATGCAAGAACTGAAGTCTTCAGCTACTAGACTCTTGAACATCCTTCATATTAACAAAGGTTATGGTACTCGAAGCTAAAAGAAAACTCCTCCATAGGGTTTCTAATGTCTATATCTCCTTTTAAGAATCAACAGCACCTATTTGTACTAAAGAAGAGTGACTTAAAAATATACACAGTTCACCCAAGAAAAGTTCAATATACTTTGTTCTGTGATCAATCTTTCTTTTTAAGTTCTTCAAACACAAAGACCTTCTTTGTTTATTTTACTTTTAACAGACCTTGGTCTTTTGTCTTTCATAACTTAATATTTACATTCTTTATTATATATCCTTATACACTAGGTTCTATGAGTTTCCTTACACTCTTTCCTTATAATAGTTTAGTGTAAAGTCTGGTGTTTTACCAACCTTAGTGTGTGTTGAAAACATTGTTGGCCTGAAGAGGCTTTCAAAAGAATACTTAGGTTGCTAAGCAAGGAGTGGCTTGTTGTAAGAGAATACTTAGGTTTAAGCTAGGAGTGGTTAGAGTCAAGAACACTTGTGGCACTAGTCTGGTGTTGTTATTGTAGAGGAGATTTTACAAGAGTGGAAATTCTTCAAGTTAGAAGGACTGGACGTAGCTTCTGAGTTGGAAGTGAACCAATATAAACTCTTGGTGTTGCTTTTATTCCTTGCTCCTTAAAGTCTGCTTTGTAAAGCCTGGTTACTTGTTTCTCATTAGTTCATTATTCCATGAAAAGAGTCTGAGATTTATTCAACCCCCTCCCCTAATTTTAAGTTTGACTCTGAACCATCAAAATGTTATTACTACAGAATAAAAGGTCACAAGGATCCTATTTATAACACTGAAAAAGAGATACCTTTAAGGAAAGCTTCTATGGACCCTTATCTAACACTCAAGAACCCAAAAAGAAATGGGTACTTAAAAGGGTTAACCAAGAATGTTCTTGTAGGTGTGCCTGAAGTCAAGTAACTCAAGGTGGTACCTAGATAGTGTGTGCTTAAGGCACACATTCGATGACAATGACAAATTTAATCAAATGATTTCTCGTAATAAAGGTCATGTATTCTATGACAATAACACCAAAAGAAGGATCCTAGGAGTTAGAAGGATAGGTAACCCCCAATCAACCTCCATTTCTGACGTGCTCTTAGTTGATGGACTTAAGTAGTCTCCTTTGCATGAGTCAGTTATGCGACAAAGGTAATCGTGTTAATTTTCATTCTAGATACTACATTATTAAGGATAAAAAGGACAAAAAGATAAAATTTATTGGACATAGAGTTGATAATGTTTATATGATTAACCTTGATGTTTTACCCTCATGTGATGTTAAAAACCTTCTTTCAAAAGAAAAAGAGTCGTGGTTATGGCATATGAGAATTGCTTACATTCACTTTAAGCATCTTAATAAACTCATTTCAAAAGAACCTAGTAAATGGGTCTGTAGAAACAAACTAGATGAATCAGGGGTAATCACACGTAAGGTATAGATTATGATGAAACATTTGCATTCGTCACTAGAGTAGAAGCCATTTATCATTTACTTGCTTTGTATGCTCGCTTAATTTTAAACTTTATCAAATAGATGTCAAAAATTCCTTCTTGAATGGTTTTATTCAAGAAAAAGTTTATGTGGAACAACCACCCAGTTAAGCTCTTTTCTTTTAGAAAATGGTTTTGAAAAAGGAAAGGTGGACATCAGTCTCTTTATTAAGAAAACCACTAATGACATGTTGCTAATACAAGTTTATGTCGATGACATAATCTTTAGAGATACTAATGATCAACTTTGTAAAAAGTTCTTAGTGTGATGTGTGACTCCCCGATTCCCTTGATCCAAATCCCGATGTAAACATATTTAACTAATGAAAATACAAATAAATTTTTCACGGTTTGAAGCTTCACAACAACCCACTTACATCAAGATTCAAACCACAAAAAATTGGAGGTCACATTTTAAAGAAATAAGAAAGAAGTGGATCGTAATGCAAGAGCCCACAACGTATACATTGTATTTAAAACAATAGAAAAGAGTTAAGTTACTAGGCATCCATCCTCCCCATATATGAAGATATGAGAAGAAATCAAAAGGAAAACACAAGGTAAATGCCCAAGATTAGTGAAAACATAGTTCTAAGGGCATGGTAATCGATTATATCAGGTGGGGTAATTGATTACCAGGACAACAGAATTACCCTAATCGATTAGCTAATTTGTTTCCCTAATCAATTAGCTAATCCTTTATGCTAATTGATTAGCTAATCTATTACGCAGACCAGTAATCAATTTCCACTATCCAGAATGACCTTAGTCGATTACGCTAATCGATTACCACTCATCCAGAATGGTCCTAATCGATTGCCACTTGTCCAGAATGGTCCTAATCGATTACGCTAATAGATTACCACCATGTCTAAACCATCCATCAATAATGAGTCACAACCTAGCAATTTAACGTCTCATCAACTCATGGGTTTTCCATTAACATAAACATCAATGCCATCACAATGACTATCAAATTCATATTATACAATATCAACATGGTCATTTACAAAAGAATTGGTTAATGTGTACACAAATATACTCAAAAGAATAAAGGTTCTAGTATTCAAGTACTTAGGCCATTGGCACCACATCAATATCCATATCATTGGCATCATAATACATACAATGTCTAAATTTTTAAAACATTAACTGACCAAGGCATTCCTTTACAACTAATTTACCTTCCACACCAAAATATAGGTTTCCAAAAAGGATTGCATCTCACCCCATGCAACTCCTGCATCACAAAGCTAAAAGGGATAACATGGAGAGTGAGTTATACATTCAAAATGACGAATTTGAATACGTTTTGATCATGTGTATATGCATATAAACAACATGTGTGCTTTATACCACATATATCAATTATCAACTAGCCACCATCAATGTATCAACAAAGGCATATAACATATTCATAAATTACCATCAATAGCAGGCATAAACATATACACAGCATATTGCCCTTCAATATTTTGGGCTATTACAAGTATTATCACCAATTTATATAGTCCTCAAATATTTTTGTTTATCAACTTTTGGGTTTCATCTTCCCTTTCCACCATCACCATTCATCATCTTAATATCTCAATCTCTTACAACATATCATCGGGCTATATGCAAATGCTCTTAAGCTAATGCAGATACACAAGGAATCATATTCAACAATTTTGCTCAACCAATGCATTGCGGATCTGACTATGGGAATTTAAATCATCATTGTGGGTTTCAAGCATAGATATACAACTATGCCCTTATTACAGTAGTAAAATATGCACACACACACACACACACATATATATATATATATATATATCAAATCTTAATTTTTACTAATACCAAACTGCGTCGCTCATCATACAATATCAGTGATTTTCACCATGATAGGGGTAACTAACATCAACAATATAATGGTGTTGTGGCCCAACCATGAACCTTACCATGGCAGCTGTGACCCAAAAGGACCACCGGGGAAACCTGCACCTTAAAGAGCCACCCCCCACCGGGTCAACCACATGCAAACCCCCGTGATTAAGCATAAGCAGCTTCATGATTCTACCACTGAATCACTAGGGTAAATGAATGTTCGTGCATAGAGTTGTCCTCCCACTGGGCCAACTGGAGGAACCCCTAACATCCCTTACCGGTAACTATGTAAATATGCCATGGATGCAATGCAGATGCCAAACATGTGCAATCTGACACTATGCATCTTACCATGCCACTCATCGATCATCTGTCATCATTCTCATCAACATCACCACCTAATTCTTAGTGGATTTTACTTTCAGTAATTATTTCCATTGTTTTAAGGTTAAGTTTCCAACATCACCACCTAACATCTTCCTTGATTCCTTAAGTTTCCAACACTAATGACTTAATACCAAACCAATCAAAACTCATTTCATACACTTAAATCATTCCCATGACAAATAAATCCTCAATTTCACCAATTTTAACAAAAGCCTTAAATTCAAAATTTTAAGGTTTTCACTTAAACCACAAACAACCAATTCCAACCATTTTCTTGCACCATTTTAAGTATCTATCATGCCAAAAATTCTTATAACACATAGCCACCACCAAAAACCATTTTTTGACCCAGCCCTACCCGTAACCCAATAAAGCACAGCTCATTTAGGGTCACCCGTCCGAATTGCTAGCTATACCTAGAAGCCTATCAACTAAGGGAGAATAATTCTTAGTCACATGGTGGAGAAAAAGGTTTCTAATCTACCTTTGGGATGTATATTACTAAGCTGCTCAAGAATAACAATGTGGACCTCTTTGTTGCTTCCATAAGGTTAATGTGTATTAACCCTTTATCCATTAACAAATATGGAACTATGAAAAATAAGGATGGTTTTTGGACAACCAATGTAACACCGTTGGTTAACTAGGACAAATCCCTTCCACTGGATCATCCTACTTGACTGTGAGATTACAAATTGTTCAAAAAGTATGGAAGTTTTTTTTGTACAAGAAACCATGGTGGATCAAGAACTTTGTTAAAACACTTTTGTACGTTACGTGGTCTTAGCCAACAGGTATATACACACTATGAATCCAGGGGAACGTAAGATCCTAAACAAACTCTATACTATATATACAACATAGTAACTCAAACTAGTCGTCCTCTAAGGGAGCTAAGCTAGAAAGGTTCCCTACTGGTGGAAGGTCCCGCCCGTCTAGATCGACGTCGATGATATACGCTGAAAGCAGCTGCAAGTAGATCACGAGCTGTTGAAGATATCTATGTGATGTCCTCTATATCCCTATAGGTGAAGCTTCTATAGACATGGCATAGGAAACTCTGTGAGCGGTCTTACTCGGCTCTACTAAGAAATCTAGTCGTCAGGGAGGGCGCTGGTGCGGTATGTCGAATCTCCACTTCAATCTTCATCTCAAGAGCATGAAATAAAATGGGTTTAACTGGGATGGCAACAGGAACCGCATCAGGGATGGCCTCAGGATCCTCTTCCATGATGCCTATCAATTTTTCCTCGAGGTCTTCTTTAGGTTCCATTTCGAGGTCCTCTCCAGGTTCTTGTTCTGGGACTTCTTCCTTTGGAGTCAAGGGGATATACATGGGTGAAGGTGATTGCGGAGCATTGGGGGTTCAGGAAGAGGGCGTGGGCCCAAAAGATCATCTTCTACGAAAGTTCCGTGCTCGATGAGCTCCTCGTATTCATCTATACTCAGCTAATGAAGTGGATTCCTATAGCGTCTGACTATACCTTCTATTACCTCGACATCCTTATTGTAAGGAAGCAATGACTTTAGGGGTTTGCACATGGACACGTCATCAGAACCAGTTGTTATAACTCTAATCCTGCTAGGGCTTGCTTCATCTATGGCGGGTAGTTTCTTCTAGTACGCTTCATTCTCAGTTAACAGTCTCTTTTTCGATCTGAAAAATGGTTCATAAAAGTGAGGAATGTCCTTTCACTTACAAGCAACAGAGAATTGTCATCTGTAACACCCCTCGTTTGTTTGTGATTGGTCCTTAAAACAAGGATCAGATGATTGTATATGTAAGTGTTGTGACATGAATATTTGGGCTTCGGCTAGATTTATTTGATATGTGTGTATGTGTGTTATAAGCTTGTTTAATAAAATAATTAGATGCGAGAGAAAATATTATTATATGTAGTTAGTCCGAGCATGCTTTGATGGTTCAGTATAAAGCTAGAGGCTATCTTTACCCTGAGTAAGTGATGGAACGAGGTTAGGTGGTGGTCTTGGTAAGTTTTGAATACCCGAGTAGTATTTTATTGAAATCAGAATAAATTCCCTACCCATTTATGATTTGTGTATGAGCATGTTTCATTGATTATGGCCAAGCAAGTGCCACAGGTTCCCAATTTGAGTCATTCTTATTTTTGAGTGTTTGTATTGAGAAATATAACATTTTTTATGAATGACCCGAGGTCTGATTCCAAATGATTTGATCCCTGGAATTTATTTTCATAATTAAAGTCTGATAACTTGTTTTGCTTTTGTGTACCCCTTAGTATTTTTGGTCTATCTCTCTCTACAGTTATCGAAATTGAATGATTCATACCCTCAATTATTCATATCTAAATTTCCTACAACTCTTATGTTGACCTTGAAACCCAGCTCTTTCTTAATTAATGCTAGTTTTAAAATAGCACACTGATTATGGAATTCCCTGATTTAGTTTGACCCATCTTTAGTATTTTCAGTTTTTCTCTTTCATATGACCTCAAAATCAAATGATTCTTTTTTTTATAATTCCTAAACTTGTATATCTATAACTTTGATGAAGAGTCCAAAAGCTAATTCCCTACACATTTTTCTTGTAATTTTTCTAAGTGTGCTGACCCATAATTCATTGCTACCTAGGAAAGC
The DNA here is from genome assembly GCA_037962975.1 of Clitoria ternatea. NCBI lineage: Eukaryota > Viridiplantae > Streptophyta > Magnoliopsida > Fabales > Fabaceae > Clitoria > Clitoria ternatea. The sequence goes on along the minus strand of CM075670.1, from coordinate 95,634,314 downwards.
TTTTAGTAATTGGGGCCTATCTCTCGCTCCCGATATCGAATTTTTGTGAACTTTAGCTTGTTTCGAAGAGGAAACAATAAAGATGTATAACTTTCATGTTGTGAGTTTTCTCAGCCATAGAAAAATTTAAAATTTTTGTGAAGTTTCAACTCCCTATACACGCAACCTCACCATTCCATTAACAAATTGACTAATCATCTTACAACACCTTGCGCCACTTGTCCCTCTTTTAATGGAATGACTTTTACTCTCTCTTCAGCACCAAGATCAGCTTGGAGAGCAAGCTTTCACTCTGTTTTTCATTTCCTTACTTGGTCACGACTTGCTCTCATTTTCTCTCTAAGGATCTCTTACATTTTCCCTAAAGAAGTTCACCATTCCTCTTGCTTTTCTTCAATCGGTACCACCACCTTACTTCCCCATCCTTAGTTCACTTCCTTGAAACACAAAATAGAACCATTTTCCTTTCTCTTTGCATGTTAGACCCATAGAGAAAAAAGGGAACAAAAGCTTGGAACCTTACTTTCTTTCTTGGCCGTAAACTACCATGAGGTACGGGGAGTATTCTCTTGTTTTTTCAAGGATCTCACATGCATTGGGTTAGTGAGCATCACCCTAGGTTCCTTACTATATAAAGGTTCTAAGAACAACTTGGTTTTCAAGGGTTTAATGGATGAAAATTTCTTTTGAAATAACATACTAAAGCTGAAAATTTGTGAAAATAAAAAAGGTGTTTTGGAATCTCCATGACCTAGACTTTGATGCTTGTTTTCCTTTAAATTTTAAGCTTGATTTCAACTTTGATTGGTAAATAATTAATGCATGAGTGTGGTGGTGTGTGATCATAACGATGATGCTCTTGAAATGTACATGCATGTGGTTGATTTGTTAGCAAATTTTGGTTTTCTCTTGTTGTCTCTTGGCTGTTGATATGCATGATGTTTCCCTTAGTTTTAGACAAAATTTTAAGTCTATAAGATGATTTTGGAGATATTGATAAATGCTATTATGAAATCCCCCTCGGTCATGAGTAATTTATGATGTTTTCCCTTTGCTATAAAATGTAATATTGAGTTTTGAAGGTGCTAAAAATGTAGTCGTGGTGCATTTGTTATGATGAAACCGAACGGTGATGATTTATGTTAAGTTTGCATGTCGTCAAATTTTATGTATTGTGGTGCTATATGACCGAGGGTGCTTATCGTAGGTTGCCTTAATGTATTGTAATCTTGTGCTTAATAAATAAAATTTTGGATAATGATTTAATGTTGTGATGGTGAGGCCAAATGGTGGTAAGGATGGGTACATATGCTTTTCTTAAATTAATTATGATTGTGAGTACTAAAAATAAATTTAAGTGATGTTATGAAATGGATAATGTGCAGGTTGTAAGCATTTTTTTGAAATTGATTATTTAAAGTACTTAGTGGTGTGAAATAAATGTTTTAATTGTGTGGGTGAATCTTGATGATTAATTTTGGTAAGGACTAAACCATAGTTGTTTGGATTTGTTGTATAATGAGAAAGTAATTGTGTTTGATTGTTTGAAAAGAAATTAGAAGTCTGACTGTTAGCGGGAACCTTGATTTGAAAGTATACAAATTGTGGATCGTGGATTATGGATTTTCAAGTGGAATGTTTGGGCAAGATGTTATTGTTTGATTTAATACCCATTGAGTATGAGAACTTAATGTGCAGTTCTTGCCCAAGTTTGAGGAAGAGAATGAAAATGGCTTGTTGTGGTAATTATCCTTATTGACGAAGTTTTGTGTCTTAAAGAGAAGAAAGTATGGTGATTGGGAATTTGTGAAATCTAAAATTTTTGGGTAAAATAAGGACTTGGTTTTATTGCCATAACTGAGTTAAATATAAGGCCTTTTTAAAGTAGGTTTGGTTTTATTGATTTCCCAAACCTGCAATGTCACACAACTACACAGTATATCCCCAGACAGTTCAATTATTGCACCAATTAATGAAAACACATGATATAACATCAATATGCTATAAAATACATAATGAAGAAAATGAATCTATATACAATGAACAATATTTACATGAATGAAATAAAATAAAGTCTAAACCCTATGTAGAATCCTACACTAGGTACGATGAATAAAAGAGAATAAAACTCCTATACTATCGAAGTCCTTGCCTCACTCCACGGAAGTACGCGATCCATTGCTCTCTAACATGATCTGCGTGTGCCTCTGAGAAGTGTGATCGGTCCTGAAAGTGCTGCAAACAAGACACAAAACAATTAGCACAAAAACTTAATTACTATGTGAATAAAAATTTATATTAATTAGGCAAGTGAACACGTACATCTGTCCATCCATCTACTAGATGTTTTTGGACAATGGTCATCATAGTGTGCATAACGTAATACTTGTACTCATAGCTACCCCCTTCCTATGGGATTATAAGGTACATAAAATAAACATTTGGATAATGTTATTTTAAGTTTTCAGAAGTTAATAAATAACAATGTTGGATATTTGAATTACTTACTTTTAGGTAGACCCACTGGACTTTTTTCTTGTTGACGTATCTATGTAGTCTAGTGAATCCAGTTACAGCCCTATGTAAGAATAAAACACCGGATGAGTTAGAATCGTAGAGGAATAGAATGACATAATTGAATTCAATCTAAAAAACCATATATTTCCTCTACATGTAAAATCTCCTCACAAGTATGGTATAATTGTTTGAATTGGCTTCAATTGGTATTCGTGCTTCATTGTGATTGTAACATAATGTTTCCCCATTTTATTGGTCTATTTAATACCAATAGGCTAAAGTTTGCAAGAAAGGTGGCTTTTTACCTATTTAGGAATCAATATTAGAGAAATATCAAATACAATCTACAAATATGTTAAGAATGATTTATAAATATGATAGAGCTCATCTATTACATGTTATGGGTATATATAATGGCTCAAGCTCTAAAATCATGTTGTGTGATTTAGTTTGTTATCGTTTGGTTGTGTAATTAAAAAGGATTAGAGTAACTTTTGAATGGTGGAGAGGTGGATGTAGATATAACTTTGAAATAAGAGGTGAACATAATTTAAACTATCCTTCACCATAGTGTATAGATGTTGTGTTAGATTTTTTTTAATGGGGTTTTATGTACTCTGTTTTTTGTTATATTCAATTTTTTAAAAAATAAAAATAGAAAATACCATATCAATTTATGCATTACAACATCAATAGAAAGAAAAAAACCATGTTACACATGGTGATATGCATGTTTTGTTGTTCCTAATATAAAAGCAAGCGTAGTTAGTAGGTACAAGATGGTATTGGGGGAACAAACATGCCCCAGTTTTAGACAGCCATGGGAAAAGCTTCGGGTACGAAGCAACATGTTTCGTGGACTAATACAGAAATAGTGGATACAAGAACTCAAACAAATCATTTTTGACATTTAAGACAAGGGGTATCATTTTTGTGAATACAAGGACATTTCATGAATCCATGCCATGTGCACAATGCAGAATACAAGGATGGTTTTATTGGAAAGTAGTTCATACATCATACATGGTTATTAGCCAAAACAATATCATATCTCAACATTCCCAAACATTGCCAAAAAACATGTCAAATAGGACAATAAGAAGCTTTACATACTTGTTGGAGACGTGGTGGCATGGTTGTGACGCTTGAGACGATGACATACCAGAAGGTGGATAGAACCTCAACATCGCGCGACGAAGACGAAACCTTACATAGACAGAGGGCACAAAGCTTAGACAGACACTTACGAAAAATGAAAACAGCGAGCAGAACAATGAGCAGTATAGGAGGAGAAGAACAGGACAATGAAACACATCTTTACTTACTTGTTGGAGTAGCAATGGTTGCAACGCCTGAGATAGTAACATACGCGATGGGAACAAGCAAAGCAACGGGAAGGTAAAGCAAAAACTAGAGAGGCGGAAGGGAGAAAGACACTTTCAATGAGAGGCGCAACATTTCAATGAGGCGTGACTATATAGGACATATAAACACGGTTAATGTTGTAATTATATTTATATAGGACATATAAACACGATAACAACAGTAACTATGATTAAATATTTGTCTCGTAAACTCTATAACCATGGTTACCCCTATAACCGTGTTTATATCTGTATAGATACAAACACAGTTATAGGGGCAACTATGGTTATATATTTACCAAAATAAATAAACACTAAACCATTTAAACACGATTATCCATCTAACCGTGGTTATATCATATTTTAACCATGGTTACCTTCTAACTGCGTTTTATATTGTTTTTTTTTAAATCTTAAAAATGTCACCGCATATTTTATTAACTTTGTTACCTTACAACCATCCATAATTTTACACTAATGTATTGGAAGCAATGAAATTGCAAGCAGAATATTTGAAACCACTTGCCACACTTGACACATTAATCATATTCAAACATAAGTTAAGTCTGATATAAGTGACTTGAAAACAAATATACATATATAAAAGCAATGTTTTTGTTATAATTACTTCAAAGATCTCTAATACCTTGCTCTCTATACGCACAAAATATGTCTTCGCTTTACATGTCATCATTGAAAAAAAGGGAAGGAAGTTGCAGCCTTGGCATTTTCAGTAATAAATGAAAATGCAGATCGTGTTAAATAATTAAACATCAAATTAATGCCTTCAAACAAAAAAAAAAAAGTGAATATGATCAAAACAACACAACAAAAATGTGCACTTTCGTGATAACAAGTAATAGGTTGTCAGTCTTTTGAAAATACCCCTTGTCGTTTATATTAAGCAAGCAGGTGACAATGTGGTGTAATGGCAAATTTTTCTTCCAAAAAAGCTCATCATCAACATTAATACCTTATCGTATTTTACAAAAATGCATTGCAACTAATTAACCCTGTGGTGCTAATTCACCGAAAAATACCTATGGTGTCTAATTCTATGCCCATATTGCCATAACTGACATGCCTCCTGCACCTAGCAAAACTGCAAGATATGACCAAATCTGAAGCTTCATTCTACTTTGCAACTTAGGCCCCATAAAATCAGAAGCCAATAAATCCACCAGTGCCATATAATTCAGAAGCCCAGCAGATACCGCATTCAAAATCCCTTCCACAATAAGCGAAGTTGGACTCGTATCGCTATACACATTCGATAAACCAATTCCCAAACCAATCCCAAATGGTGTCGTCGCAGAAAAGAAGAAAATCATAATGCTTTTCATCTTACATCCGTATTCAGCCTGCCACAAAATCAACAATCAAGACTCACTTGGTTATTTATATAGCATTAATTATCGTATCCCTTATGAATAAAAATTTTACTTAAAGCGATACATTTAATAAAAAAGCTTGTTTCTTTGTTAATTTTTTAGTAGCAATAAAGTTATAATATTTGATGAAGAATTGAGCATGGAAATTGAAGACGGATATAGATAGACGGATCACCTGAAGAATGCAACCACCTAAGCCCATACCCTCGAATAGCTGATGAAAGCAAAGTGCAGCAACCAAAGGCCTAATGGTGCATGGATTCTCCGAAGCTCCCATTGATAAACCAATCACCACAGAGTGCACCACAATCCCTAGCTCCAAAACCTATATTCATTCCACACATGAGTATCAATTATCAAACACATTTCTAAACAAATACCAATCACAATGAATTAAACACCACAAATTTAATTTTCACAACAATAACTTCATATGTAGTTAGGTTACTGTTATTTTAATTTGCACATTTATTAGCTTTCCAAATGCCAAAAAGTTAAAAAAATAAAATAAAATTACAAACTAAAAAAGGATGAATGAAACAATTGACCTGAGCCACAACACGGTTGCGTAACAACTGTTCTGCGTCGTCCACGTCTTTGGCATTTTCATTTACATTTACAGGACCATGATTATGGCCGAAATGATGCAATTCCTTGGCCTGAGGAGGACCACCTTCTTCAAAGTTAGGATTATTACAAGGAGAGAGCTTCTTCTTGAAGTAACCGAGAGAGAAAGAATCGACCATGAGAGTGAAAATGGCAGAGAGCATGGCAACAAAGGTAGTGAATGGGAAGTTATGCCAGGGACGCTGAGGCAAACACGGTGACGTGAGGTCGTCTAAGGAATCGGGCATGACATGCATGTAACCGGTGGCGAGTATGACACCGGACGCAAAGGCCTTGACAAGAACGAAGAGGTCTCGATCCGGTTGAAGCGCAGGAACCACACGGGAGAATATAGGGAGACATATCCCAACCATGCTCGTCACTAGTATCGCAAATATGGCTATGATCTTCAGCTTCAGTGCCTCAACCTTGTCGTGGCACCCTCCCTCGTACTTGGATTCGCATTCTTGTGCTGCTGAGGCTGCAGGGAGTGTCGTCAACCCTAGTACGAGGAACGTGATTATTGTGATGTCTAAGAGATGTGAATGATTAGCCATGAGTGTGAGTGTGAGTGTGAGAGTGAGAGTGAGAGTGAGTGTTTTTCTGGTTATTTGTTTTATAGCGAGGAATAAGAATAAAAGTTGGTGAAATTACGATTATATTGGTTTTGCGGGTAAGGGCGGGCGCTATTTAGGGGTAGTTCGAGGAATGTATGGAGAGCGAGGTTGCTTGTGTTTGGCATGTGGTGAGTGTGGGCCTCACACACCTTGCAACCTTTTCGTTGGTCATAGTACACATGTAAAATCGAAGCTTCCTAAATAGAAATTAAAATATATGATTCAGTATTATATTCCTATGACATGGATAGAAAATTTATTTTTAATTTTTATGTATTATTTATGTTTTATTATATTCCCTAACTTTGCATCTATCAATATTCTTTTGATGAAGATAAGTAAATGTTACTATGAATCATTTAACGAGGATAAGTAACTTCATAATAAAAAGTGTTTTCCTTTAAACTTTTTAAATTCTATTTTTAAAAGATCTACCTTTTTATTGAACATTGATGAATTCAAAGCACCTATTATGAATCAATTTTCTTAACACAAGTAAATGTTAATATGAATCATATTTTAAGAAAAAAAAAGTAAATTTAATTTATGTAATAATCAAATCTCTCTTTGTCTATATCTGCATGTGTATACCTACGTGTGTGTGGAGGTGGACATAGTTGTGTGTGTGGTATGTGAAAAAACATAATTTATAAAATTCAGATTAATAATTTAAAATCTTAAATATTTACGATATTTTAATAGTCTTATTTCAATTTATAACTCAAAAATAAGTATTTCATATTTTTAGGCAAATTTATTTAATATTATAATTTTGAAATAATTAATTAAATATTACCTAATTTTTTCACGTAAAAATTAAAAAAATACCATAAATTTTTAGAAATGAATTATAATATCTTATTCAGTAAAATATAGTTAATGTAAATAAAAAATTATTTTTTGTATATTATAATTATTTATGCTAAATGATTTTTATAATATTTTTAATTGCATTATTTGATTCATTAAATTTTTCATTATGTATCATTAATTTCAAATTTTATTAGAATATCTTATATCTTGGTATAAATTTATGATTTATATGTTTCTTCTATGGTACTTTTGAGGGGTAAATTTATTCAAACCATAGTTTATTTGTATAGTCCAATGCTCTAAATGGATGGGACAAAGTTGCAACAGAATATTTAGTTCATGGAAGACAGGTTTTGGTAATTATATTTGCTTACTATGTAGTAATAAGTAATGTTAAAATTTGAAGATACCATTCAATATGCAGTTATATTCTTCTTCTTTTTTTTCATTCTGTTGTGATTTGGTTGGTTCAAAAATTAATTGTTGCAATACTTTGGTGATCAACAGAAGCCTATTCCAACGCTGATTGTTAGTTCGTATTACTCTCATTGTTGCTGATGGTTTCCTGGTCAATTGTCTTATTTTGAATAGATTTTCAAAGAGGCAAGTGATTCAATTTCCATTCATGTTAATGTAGTGTAGTTTTAACTTTTAATATTAGTAAATAGTAAATAACTTTCTATATTGACTGCTAAGGTTTTTAGGTTTCTTTTTAAATTCTCACGGATTATGTGAGAAACAAATGGTATATGTTATGTGTTGATTTATTTTGGTCTACTCAAACTTTTGTAGGTGTATCTATATTATGTTTGTTTTGGTTAATCATGATTTTTTTACGTTTGATATTACGACTATCATTATTTATACCTAAAGAAATTTTACACAATTTTTATTAGTTTATAACAAGTAGTCTATATTTAAATTAAAAAAACACCTATTTCTACGTGTGGAGCACAGACAATTTTTGAAGCACGATAATTTTTTTTGAAAAACAAACCCTGTGCATACGGACATGTGAAATATATAGAGAGAGATTCGATGATTTTAGGCCAAGAGAAATGGAATCCATGTTATTTTGGTTAATGGGCCTGATAATGAAACAGGTCCAAACAAAGGGTTTTTTTCTATTTAAATTGCTATCTCCCCGTTACCCAAACAAAAAATTGTTATCTCCCCCTTAAAAAGAAACCGTTTTTCTTGAAAAAAAGAAAACATCTTTTCCTCGTAATTTTTTCTTCCTACATTCTTATTGCACCTTTTTTAAAAAAAATTCATTGTTTTTTTAACACTATATATATATATATATATATTGGAGGACTAGGAACGCGTGTATAAAAAGTCTAATATGAGACAAATTATGGTTCTATACAAAAAAATGGAAAACTAAACAAAAACAAAATAATTCTTAAGGTATTTACTAAGAATCCTAACAAAATATGATTAGAAAACAGTGTCTTTTGGCGCCATGGTTTTTTTATTATTTTATTAGAGTTTTTTCACATAAATCTTGTGTGTTATTTTTTTGTTTTTATATTTACTTTTCTTTATCTCCAATTGATATGATTCGGCACTTCCGCATCCGACTCATTTCTTAACAAGTGTATAAGAGTCATTTGTTTAATTAGAGATTCAATACATCTACCTCACCAAATTTGACATTGAGAAATTCGATGACAAGATTAGCTTTTCTATCTGACGAGACGAAATGAAAGTCATTCTAATCCAAAACAGATTAAAGAAAGCCTTAGATAAAAATCTAAATACTATGATTGATAAGTAATGGGACGAGTTAGATGAGATGGTATTGTCAAGCAATCCAACTTTGCCTATCCAATGACATTCTTTGAGAAGTTGCCAACGAAACCACCACTGCGGCTCTATGGTTGAAATTGGAATTTTTGTATATGATAAAAAGCCTCTGAAACAAGCTTCGTCTTAAAAAATGCTTACATACAATATGCTATCATGTTAGAACAGAGTTTAATGCAAAAACCAGATAATCCATGTATTCATTGAATCTTTTTGGTAGAAAATTGCTGCCTACATGCGCCGCCATGGAATTAGTGGAAGAGGAAATTGTTTCTTTAGAGCTCAACAACTTATTTTACTTTTTTTCAGAAACTGATTTTGAGTCCATGTTTGATTACATCGTTTATGTGTATAGTCTTATGTTCTTATGAATTGTACTTATTTTTAACAAAAACAAAATAATTAAGTATTTACGCAAAATTATATAATGATATAGAAAATATCCCCATTATTAGTACAATAAATTGTTTGTAAAAAATAGTAAAATAATAAATTCAGTAGAAGCATAATAATACATTTTCTTTTATTACTCTCAACTTTTAAGATTGACTATATAATTTTACTTATTGCATTGATATCTATGTATTTTTTTGGTTAATATTAATATCTATGTATTTGATATTTAAAACAGAAGCTTAAAACCATTAAATCAAACTAATCCAAACTGTAATGGTTTGGTTTGGTTTTTGTATATTATTTCAACCAAATCAAATCGCATATTTTTTTTATTCCGGCTTATTTTTTGTTCCAAAACCAAACTAAATTATACCGCAAACACCCCATAATATACAACTTTTAGTTGGCTAAAATACCTTTTCAGCCCTCTTAAAGTTAGGAAAAAGCCCTTCAAAAATTTACCCTAAACTTTTGGCCCTTAAAAAGTTTTAGGGTTTACGAAATTAAGGAAACGTTCGGCTTCACTGTTAATTAAGGAGGTGGCTAACGTCTGTACCACATAGTTGACTGACACGCTGTCGTTGTCGGGTCAAATAAAAAGTTAAATTAATATAGTGTAAGGTGAACAACCTTAGTCGTCTCTCGAGGACCTTAGTTCAATTAGTTACACTCAATTTAGTTATAATAAAGGGGGGTTTGTGTTGAGCTTGAAAGGAAAATTAAGTGATTATATGATAGTGCAAAAAGTAAATTTATGAGTAAGAATAATCAAATTTAGAAACAACCAACCCAAGGAATTAATAAATCTTTAGTTAACTAATCATTGATCACAAATATGATTAAATATAATTAATTTTCTCAATCTTGAATCCTTTGGAATCCCTAAATGATTATATTCTAGAAAATCTTCTAGAATTGAATTAATGAACTAATAAGAATAATCAATCGATATATTCTTATTAATTACTAAAATAACTTTAAAACCATAATTTGATTGAGTTAAGAAACTAAATAGAAATCTCTTATTTAGTAACTTAACCTTTGTTCTCAAATTGATTATTGATTAACCAACCAACATCAGTTTAGATTATAGATTGTTTAATTATATACCAATCGGTTATACACTTAAATAATCTACCATCATAAGTGCTTGAGAAATAAAGAAAAGTAATTATCTTCAATCAAAATATTAAGAGCAAGAACTCAAAGTTAACATAAAGAAAAATTAAATTCCTTGAGTTGATTTTAAAAGATTAGGCTTCCATGATAATTTTTAACAATGAAAGCTAATATTAAATTTACTAAAACTTTGATTATAAAAGTAAATAACAAATAATAAAATTAACTTACTTGATATTGAGGAAGGGAAATGAAAACCATAACTTGAAGGATGGAATATAGAACAAGGAGATAAAGAAAAAGAAAGAACTAAAACTTAAGAAGCTAAAGCAAAGATATAGAATTGTAATGAAAACTAAAGCATGTATTTCTTGTGTATCTTCTTTACAACTTCAAGCATCTATTTATAGGCAAGATATGATGATACTATACATTCATTTTCTGATTATTAATGCATTTTTTCAACATTGGTGGGCTTGAAATTACAATAATTCAAAAGAAGATAATGGTAGGTGTTGAAATGCATTCTCCTCTTTATCTTCTCCACCTTGCGAGTCCAATATGACCTTCTAGATGGCCGAATTTTGAAAAACCTTCAACATGAAAGTTGTAGATCTCTGTCTTATTGAGAATTTGGAGCAAGAATGAGGTCATTTGGACACCTAGAGCTCCAGATATGTGTATTTTGGTGAACTATGTCAATGCTGGTGGGACACATGAGGGCTGATTGATTCAAGCTCCATTTCTTTATTTTTTACAGATGCAAAATAACCAAATCTTATCATCATGATGTAGCCCTCTGTCTTAGCTTTCCATGGGCTCCAAGATTAGCCCATTTGGATCACAAAAGCCCAAGTTATGGCCAAAATAAGGCAAGATACTCAAGATACATACAAAAAACGAAAATTGAAACATATATACATAATACTTCAATTTAACTAAACAACATAAAACTTAATTAAAATACTATTATTAAACATAGTAATTATATAATAAACCTCAAGTGTAAAACTATAATAAGTGTATTAAAATTGATTTATAAAATTCCCCCACACTTAAGCTTTTGCACTCCAGGGCAAAACCAAACCAAAAACTAAAATGAGAAACAACAGAAAAAGGTTTTTTTTTTCAAATTGATTTTTTTTTTGAAGTCTAAAATAATAAGTAATACACATCATCCCTTATATCAAGAGGTCATGATAAGTGTGAATAAGAAGCATTACATACTAGTTTCACAAATTGAGTGATCAAATCAAAGAGTGGATGAAAATGTGATAGATGTTCTCTTTATGCTCTCTATATCTCAATTGTTTGGGTTTGTGTATACTCTCAGAAATCACCCAAATAAATTAGCACTACCATAGGCTTGACAAATTTCTAATTTCCATATTTGAACACATATGCATGCAGAGATCAAAAGGACTTTATTAAGGTTGTAATGGGGCCAAGGTGATATAGGGTGGATAAAATGAAATAGTATGGCTAAACTTAGGGTTGAAAAAGAGCAATGGAGTAAGTGATTTAGTGATTGTGGAAGTACATTTTCAAACTCAATACTTATCAAAATGAAACATGATGGAGGATAAAACATGAGAATAAATCCTCCTGATTATTTTCATATATATATATTCACCACTTCTTCTTTTTCTTCTTTTTTCTCTTTTTTTTAATTATTTTTTTACTTTCTTTTTGAACAATGAAACAACAACATATATATCTTGGGTACATTTCCACAATCATCAAGAATCTTTATTCATAGTAATTCCAAAACTCCTAATCAATTCCTAAGCAAAGGTGATCATTTTTTTTTTGGGCTATTGGCAAATTATGTGGCTGAATCAAGAAATGGATATAGGCTCAACGTGGGTAACAATGGAAAGTATGTAAGGTAAGGCATATGGCTAGTGGCTAGTTAAAACACAAATGGCCTTAATCACATCAAAGCATGCACATGGAACATAATACATCAAAAAGAAACAAGTCAAGTTCTAGAGTACTAATAAATAAGGGTTAATCAAGAAAAAGGAAAGATGGCATAATATGATCCATCCAATTAAGCTCAAAATCTCACCGAGGGTGGTCAATCTATCACAATTCATATACAATTTGATCTTCACAAACAACTTATTAAATTAATATGCAAGGAAATTATTCACAACATGTCATGAAATATTGGACAAGGGTGATGCAATTACTCATTACTTAGACAAATTTAAAAAAACAAATTTAGTGAAAAGCATGTAGAATTTAAAATAAAAAATTGGAAATGATGATTTTTTTTTGTGAACAAGAAACAAAAAAGGAAAAATAATTCATAACCAAATATTGGTGTCAAGATCCGGTTCCTTATGCTTCTTGCTCTGTACTTTTTTTTAAGGGCGCTTAGTAACGAAGATACCTACAACAAATTGGTCAGTTCAATTGCATGTGAAATGATTAGTATAACTGAATAATTTGATTGTGTCATACAACCCAGTTTCATAGGCCTTGTGTTAGAACCCATAAGAAAAATATTATCAACACAACCATGAGTAGCATCAAGAGCAATAACATACATCTTAATTCATTCGTATGCCTATAGAAAGACTCTGCTATATCATCCATTCAGAGAAAATAAAGAACCTGATGATTGACTAGTGGTGAGGTGTGGCTCCGATCTGAAAGAAAAGGATGAAGGCAAAGTGTGGCGGCTAGAGAATGATGAAGATGATGTTTATGGTTGCAGAATGGTTGATGTCGAATAGAAATGATTCGGGTGAAGGTAAAGGCAAAGGCGCGGCACTAAAGTAAATATAGTGGCTATGTGTGTGTGTGTTTTTATTTTTTATTTTTATTTTTTATTTTTTATGAAAAATGGTTTTGATAAGGAAGGTGAAACGATTGTGGTTATCTGAGTGAGATTTGTTATGAGGATGCGTCTCAAGAGTTTGGACTCTTTACTCAGCCTATCCCAACAAAAGTACTCATAAAAGAAAAGAAAAAAAATTATTTTTTTTTTAAAAAATTAAACAAAAGTGATACTGACACTATATAGTGAAGGATACATCTCAAGACTTTGGTTCTCAAAGATGCATCTTTATGACTTTAGATACAACTTTCCCAAATTAATCTTTATTGTCTATCCCTCACAAAAAAAATAATAAAATATATATATATATATAACTCAGACCCCCCGCACTTATTCAAGACATTGTCCTCAGTGTCTTATATGATTTCCACAGTCTATTTTTTTTTCTTTTTTTTCTTTTTTTTCTTTTTTTAATGACTTTTTTTTAAATATAGATAAAGGTGAGAAAGAAGTTATAACCGAAGGGTGGTGTCTGGTTCTGGATTCTTTCGCTTGTGTGTGTGATCCTTATCTTGCTTCAAGAGGGGTTGAGGTTGGGGTAAAAAGCTCTGCAAAATATCAATCAATTCATCTACATCTGATGAAGCATGAATGAATGATCGATCATCTTGAGTTATAAGGCCCTGTTCCACAGCTTTATCTAAAAACATTAACAAACTGTCATAAAAACCATTAATATTTAATAATCCTAATGGCTTTTTATGAAAGTTCATGCTACACCATGATAAAGTGCAAAATATTTCCTCAAAAGTACCAAAACCTCCAGGAAGTACGATAAAGGCTTCAGCACCTATAACCATACGAGCCATTCGTTGATGGAGGCTTGTAACTTTTACCTCAGTTCCTACAGCAATAGCTGGTGTAATACCAACATGATGTAGGATGATACTAGATACGTTGCTTCCTTCAACTAGTGTAGATAGTGCCATGGAGCCTCTCAAACCTTGTACTCCTCCTCTATACAAGACCTTTATTTCTTTCGCAGCCAATAGTTTTCCCAACTTAGTAGCTGCTATTAGGTACTCCTTACAATTACCATTGTTGGATCCACCAAACACACAAATGGATTTGATTTTTTTCATCTCTTTTTTTTTGTGTTTTCCATATAGAGTTATGCGCCCTTATATAAAAATTGAGATGAAATAATTGATGAAAGATAAAAAGTTTACATAATTATTATTATATAAAAATAAATGACGGTAATGAAGAAATTTGAAAAGACATGATTGAAGAAAATAAAAATAGGTAATTTTAAAAGTCAAAGTGAATTCAAAAAAGTAAAACATTGAAAACAACAGTAAATATGCACAGTAGTTGTGATTATGGCTCACATCTTCCTCTGGTTTTACGTCCAGTAACGGCTTAAACGCCTTCTATGAGTCGAGGTTTTTTGCTACCCATCCAGTTTTCTTATAAACTGGTAAACAGGGTCGTTTAACGCCAGATTCCCAAGGCTATAGTTTTCTTTTTGTTGAATGAATAGATTATATAATTTCAGAAGGACTCCTTGAACCGTTCCACATGGATGCGTCTCAAGAGTTTGGATTAAGTTATCCAAGTTCTCTTTACTCAGTCCATCCTTTATAAATTTAATTTTGTCCTCCCGATTTATAGATACCATTCCAGGGTTCCTACAACGTGTATCACAATTCCATCTTGCACACTTATGGCAAACTCCCATCCTTTTAGCTCTTCATTTTTTAGAATAAGAACTACGTCCCATACCTGGCAAATATTTTATATAGGACTTATGTAATTCACCAGAGAGACGTACCTTTGCTTCAATAAGCCAACGAACATCCTCTAGAATGCCAAAATATGTGAGTAGTTTTAACCTTTGAACTCGAGCTTTGTAAATTTTTACAATCACATCGCGTGGAAGTGTAGGGAATCTTTCCTTAAGTTTTGCAAGGGTTTGTTCCATTGTCAGATTACTTTGAAGTTGTGGCTGTTTAGAAAAGAGAGAATAGAAAACGAGGTTATAGAGAATAGTAGAGATGAAGAAGGTGAAAAGGTGATAGGTTGCCTTCTATCAAGCGCTTGTTTAACGTCACGAGCCTGACGATGACCTTTTAACTACTGCAAGAAAATGATAATAATGCCAAAACAATAATAGTAATAATGATTAAGACAACTGTTAGCACCGAAAAGAATGATGATGTAATTAATTTATATCTATTTTTTTTATTTTTTATTTTTTTATTTTTTATAAATATTGTTATTAGGAAAAATTAGTCAAAATATTTGGCATCACACAAATACACCTCCATATCTATGTGCTCTTGGAACCCTTGAAAGAAAGGTTTAAGTCGGTGCCCATTTACCTTGAAAACCTTGTTTGTCGCTTTATCTGAAATTTCAATCACACCATAAGGAAAGATATTAGTTATTTTAAATGGGCCTGCCCATTTAGAGCGAAGCTTACCAGATATGAGCTTTAGACGTGAGTTATACAATAAAACTTTTTGTCCAATGAAAAAGTTTTTTCTCAAGACCTGTTTGTCATGAAAGGATTTGGCTTTTTCTTTATAGGTTTTAGAACTTTCATAAGCTTCCAAACGAATTTCTTCTAGTTCCTGTAGTTGGAGTTTCCTTTCTTTACCGGCCTCATTTAGGTCCAGGTTACATTGTTTTACTGCCCAATAAGCTTTGTGCTCAATTTCTACAGGTAAGTGACATGATTTTCCAAAAATAATCCTATAGGGTGACATTCCAATAGGTGTTTTATAAGCTGTTCTATAAGCCCAAAGAGCATCTTCTAACCTTTTGCTCCAATCTTTCTTATTTGGTTGTACTATTTTTTGAAGGATCATTTTTAATTCCCGATTAGACACTTCAACTAGCCCATTTGTTTGGGGGTGATAAGGTGTTGAAACCTTATGCATAACTCCATATTTTTTAAGAAGGGACTCCATTTTACGATTGTAAAAATGTGATCCTTGATCACTAATGATGGCTTTAGGAACACCAAACCTGCAAAATATGTGTAATTTAACAAAATCTGCAACAACTTTAGAATCATCAGTTCGAGTAGCTTTAGCTTCAACCCATTTAGACACATAATCAACCGCAAGTAGTATATAAACAAAACCAAAAGATACAGGAAAAGGTCCCATGAAATCTATGCCCCAAACATCAAAAATTTCACAAAATAGCATGGGTTGTTGAGGCATCTCATTTCTATGAGATATGTTTCCCATTCTTTGACATCGTTCGTAAGATTTACAAAATGTATATGCATCACGAAAAATTGTTAGCCAATATAAACCAGATTCTAATACTTTCCTTGCTGTACGTTGAGGTCCAAAATGTCCACCACATGCATATGTATGACAAAATGTAAGAATGGAATGAAATTCATTTTCAGGTACACACATTCTAATGACTTGATCACTACAAAGTTTCCATAAGTAAGGATCATCCCAAACATAGTATTTAGAATCACTTTTTAGTTTTATTATTTGTTGTTTAGATGCATGTATGGGAGTAACAGAAGCAACTAAGTAGTTTACCAAATCAGCAAACCATGGAGTAGAATCATGTATTCCCATAAGTTGTTCATCAGGGAAATCATCTCTAATGGAAATTGGGTCAAGGTCTTTTTCAATTTTGCTTAAGTGATCAGCCACCAAATTTTCTGCTCCAATTTTATCCCTAATTTCAATGTCAAATTCTTGGAGCAACAACATCCACCTGATCAATCTTGGTTTTGCATCTGGTTTCTTTAAAAGGAACTTTAATGCTGCATGATTTGAAAATACAACTACTTTTGAACCGAGCAAATAAGATCTAAATTTGTCAAGTGCAAACACAATAGCAAGTAGTTCTTTTTCTGTGGTAGTATAGTTTATTTATGCAGTATCCAAAGTTCGTGAGGCATAGTAAATAACATGTTGTACTTTACCTACTCTTTGAGCAAGAACAGCTCCTAATGCATAATTTGATGCATCGCACATAAGTTCAAATGGAAGTGACCAATCTGGTGCCTGAATGATAGGAGTGGTAGTTAAAGCTTTCTTTAAGCAATCAAAAACCTCTTTACATTTGTCATTAAAGTCAAATGTTATATTTTTTTGTAGTAAGTTAGACAACGGAAGGGCTATCTTACTGAAGTTTTTTATAAACCTTCTATAAAAACCTACATGACCAAGAAAAGAACGAATATCTCGCACACAAGAGGGATAAGGTAATTGAGAAATTACAGTAATTTTTGCAGGATCTACTTCTATGCCTTTTTTAGATATCACATGGCCTAAAACTATTCCTTCTTCTACCATGAAGTGACATTTCTCATAATTAAGAACAAGGTTAGTTTCAATGCATCTATGTAATACTTTATCTAGACTATTTAAGCAAGCATCAAATGATGAACCATATACTGTGAAATCATCCATAAATACTTCCATGTAATTTTCAAGAAAATCAGCAAAGATACTAATCATGCATCGTTGAAAGGTACCAGGGGCATTGCATAAGCCAAAAGGCATCCTCCTATAAGCAAAAGTGCCAAAAGGACATGTAAATGTTGTTTTTTCTTGATCTTCTGGTGCAATATAAATTTGGAAGTAACTTGAAAATCCATCTAAAAAGCAATAATGTGACTTACCTGCCAGTCGTTCCAACATTTGATCAATGAAAGGTAAAGGAAAGTGATCCTTTCGGGTTGCTTTATTAAGTTTCCTGTAATCAATGCATACTCGCCAACTATTTTGGATTCTGGTAGGAATTAATTCATCATTTTCATTTTTAACCACTGTAATTCTAGACTTTTTGGGAACCACTTGTACAGGGCTGACCCAAGTGCTATCTGATATAGGGTAAATAATGCCAGCTTGTAATAATTTTGTTACCTCTTTTTTAACTACATCAAGGATTTGGGGATTAAGTCTTCTTTGTGGTTGCCTTACTGGTTTAACTTCTTCCTCTAATAGAATTCTATGCATACACATGGAAGGGCTAATACCTAGGATATCTGCCAAAGTCCAACCAATTGCTTTCTTATGCTTCCTAATAATCTGCAACAACCTTGTTTCTTGATCAACATTTAATTTGTTAGAAATAATCACTGGAAGGTTCTTATCTTCCTCTAAATATGCATACTTTAAATGTTCAGGAAGAGGTTTTAACTCTAACATAGGAGGCTGCATTATTGAAGGAATCAACTTGGTTGAATTTGTCTCAGCAACTTGTACTTCAACATAATCAGATGTATTTGTAACTACTTTAATCAAATTATCACACTCTGATTCTTTTGAAACAACATCTGAAACTATATTTTCTATTTTAAGGGAGTTTGGATCATTATTATCATTAAGTAGATATTTCTCAATTTCAGCACACACATTGCATTGATGACAATCCATGCATGAATCACAAACAAATGAATCACAAAAATCAGACAATATAGGAAAATCAACATCATCAGACAACTTAATAATATTATCCTTAACTAAATCAGTTATTAAGTCAATTTGAAAAATAGAATAATCCTCAGTAGGATGCTTCATAGCATCTAAAATGTTGAATCTAACCACACTATCTCCAAATTCCATAGAAAGTGTTCCTGCATGCACATCTATCTTTGTTCTAGCTGTTTTTAAGAATGGTCTACCTAAAATTATTGGAGCTTTATTGGTGGAATTCTCACTTTCCATATCTAGAACATAAAAATCTGCAGGAAAAATTAAATCATTAACTTTAACAAGGACATCTTCAATAATTCCTGCAGGATGTGCAGAGCTTCGATTTGCTAATTGTATAACCACACCTGTAGTTTGCAAAGGTCCAAGGGAAAGTGAAGTAAATACAGTCATAGGCATAACATTAATAGATGCACCTAAGTCTAGCATGGCATTTTCAAATTTGTTATTGCCTATTATGCATGGAATGGTAAACGTCCCAGGGTCTTTACATTTTTCTGGTATATATGACAAAGGTTTTTCAATTAATGTAGACACATTTCTACTTATATTAATCCTTTCATTGCCTTTTAGTCTTCTTTTATTAGTGCATAGTTCTTTAAGGAATTTGGCATATCTTGGGATTTTCTTGATGGCTTCTAATAAAGGTATATTTACCTCTACTTTTCTAAATGTTTCCAAGATCTCCTCATCCATTTTCTTATTTTGTATAGATTTTTGTCTTTGTGGAAATGGAAGAGGGATATGTTGTTTATCAGGACCAGCTGCAGAAGGAGGATTTGTAAGAGATATATCATTACTATTATTACTTGAACTATCTAAAACTTCTTCTGCATGTTTTTCTGTGACAATAGTATTTTCAGTTTGTTGTTGTTTTTCTGGTCCTTGGATAGCTTTACCAGATCTTAAAGTAATTGCACTTACATTTTTAGGATTGACAATTGTCTGAGCGGACAACTTATCTGAACCTTGAGACTGCAAATGGTTTAAAGATGTAGCCAATTGACCAATCTGATTTTCAAGAGTCTGAATTGTAGCCTCAGTTCTTTTTTGGAAGTTCAGATTATCTACTGACATTTGCTTCATCAATTCCTCTAAATTTAATTTCTCAGTGGAAGGTGCAGCTATTTGTGTAGCTTGTTGTTGTACATGAGGAGGTTGATAAGGTCTACTTGGTCTAGTATTTGCCTGAAAAGGTGCATGAGGTTGTTGTGAAGAATTACCCCATCTTAAATTAGGGTGATTCCTCCAACCAGGATTATATCTGTTAGAAGAAAGATCATAATTATTATGTTGTTGTTGTGGCAGTCTGTTATTGTATAAGTTGGCAACATAAACTTGAGGATTTTCATCGGGAATTTTAGCTTCCTGCAGTGAAGGACAACAATCGGTATAATGATCTAATGAAGTACAGATAGAACATACCTTAGCAGGGGTTACAGGTTGTTGTTTTTGAGACACAATAATATTTTTCATAAGTGTTGCTAGTTCAGCAAATTTACTTTCCCATTTTTTATCTTCATCATTAGTAGTTTCAATTTCATGGACTCCTCTAATTACTACAGAATTATTTCTAGTGGCATGTTGTTGAGCATTAGCAGCCATGTTCTCAATTAAAGTTTTTGTTGCATTTGTAGTTTTATTTTGCAAAGCACCACCACTAGTTGCATCAACCAAAGTTCTATCCATTGGATTAAGACCTTTATAGAAATATTGTATGAGAAGTTGATCTGTAATTTGGTGATGGGGACAACTAGCACACAATCTTTTAAATCTTTCCCAGTATTCATAAAGATTTTCCCGGTCATGTTGCCGGATGCCACATATTTCTTTTCTAATTGAGGAAGTTCTTGAAGCGGGGAAAATTTTTTTAAGAAACATTTTCTTTAGGTCATCCCAACTTGTAATAGAGCCAGGAGGAAGGTAAAATAACCAATCCTCAGCGATATCTGCTAGGGAGAAAGGAAAAGCTTTAAGTTTTACATGTTCTTCTGAAACCCCTTCAGGTTTCATGGTAGAGCAAAGGATATGAAATGCTTTTAAGTGCTTATGAGGATCTTCACCTGCACGACCATGAAACTTTGGTAACAAATGAACTAAACTAGTTTTAAGCACAAAAGGAACATTTTCCTCAGGATATAAGATGCATGATGTTTGATTAGTGACATCTGGTGTAGCTAGTTCTTTTAATGTCTTTTCAGCCATGTTATGCAAATACTCAGAAGTTGAAGGTTTACTTTCACTATTTATGCTATTAGCTAGAATATTATTATTATTATTATTATTATTATTATTATTATTATTATTATTATTATTATTGTCTAATAGTTTCTTAGATGATCTAACTAATTGATGAAATGTTCTATCTATTTCAGGATCAAAAGAATATAGTGGTTCGGGATTAGATCTAGTCATACACAATACATCTACATATATTGTAACAAAATACTACAACTATGTAATAAAAGGAAAAATTTATCATTTTAATTATGAAATGCTTAGAACATATATTTAACAATTTTAAGATTTTTTTATTTATATTTTTTTTCAATGGTTAAAAATGAGATTACTAGAAAATGAATAAGAATATAATAAAGTGGAATTTTTTTTTTATATGCTCACATTCAACCAAACCTTAATATCTTCAATACACCTACAAAAAAAATGTAAAATATATTAGATAATTGAATGTAAATAATTAGGACCAAAGGTCCCCGGCAACGGCGCCAAATTTGACACGCTGTCGTTGTCGGGTCAAATAAAAAGTTAAATTAATATAGTATAAGGTGAACAACCTTAGTCGTCTCTCGAGGACCTTAGTTCAATTAGTTACACTCAATTTAGTTATAATAAAGGGGGGGTTTGTGTTGAGCTTGAAAGTAAAATTAAGTGATTATATGATAGTGCAAAAAGTAAATTTATGAGTAAGAATAATCAAATTTAGAAACAACCAACCCAAGGAATTAATAAATCTTTAGTTAACTAATCATTGATCACAAATATGATTAAATATAATTAATTTTCTCAATCTTGAATCATTTGGAATCCCTAAATGATTATATTCTAGAAAATCTTCTAGAATTGAATTAATGAACTAATAAGAATAACCAATCGATATATTCTTATTAATTACTAAAATAACTTTAAAACCATAATTTGATTGAGTTAAGAAACTAAATAGAAATCTCTTATTTAGTAACTTAACCTTTGTTCTCAAATTAATTATTGATTAATCAACCAACATCAGTTTAGATTATAGATTGTTTAATTATATATCAATCGGTTATACACTTAAATAATCTACCATCATAAGTGCTTGAGAAACAAAGAAAAGTAATTATCTTCAATCAAAATATTAAGAGCAAGAACTCAAAGTTAACATAAAGAAAAATTAAATTCCTTGAGTTGATTTTAAAAGATTAGGCTTCCATGATAATTTTTAACAATGAAAGCTAATATTAAATTTACTAAAACTTTGATTATAAAAGTAAATAACAAATAATAAAATTAACTTACTTGATATTGAGGAAGGGAAATAAAAACCATAACTTGAAGGATGGAATATAGAACAAGGAGATAAAGAAAAAGAAAGAACTAAAACTTAAGAAGCTAAAGCAAAGATATAGAATTGTAATGAAAACTAAAGCATGTATTTCTTGTGTATCTTCTTTACAACTTCAAGCATCTATTTATAGGCAAGATATGATGATACTATACATTCATTTTCTGATTATTAATGCATTTTTTCAACATTGGTGGGCTTGAAATTACAATAATTCAAAAGAAGATAATGGTAGGTGTTGAAATGCATTCTCCTCTTTATCTTCTCCACCTTGCGAGTCCAATATGACCTTCTAGATGGCCGAATTTTGAAAAACCTTCAACATGAAAGTTGTAGTTCTCTGTCTTATGGAGAATTTGGCGCAAGAATGAGGTCATTTGGACACCTAGAGCTTCAGATATGTGTATTTTGGTAAACTATGTCAATGCTGGTGGGACACATGAGGGCTGATTGATTCAAGCTCCATTTCTTTATTTTTTTCAGATGCAAAATAACCAAATCTGATCATCATGATGTAGACCTCTGTCTTAGCTTTCCATGGGCTCCAAGATTAGCCCATTTGGATCACAAAAGCCCAAGTTATGGCCAAAATAAGGCAAGATACTCAAGATACATTAAAAAAATGAAAATTGAAACATATATACATAATACTTCAATTTAACTAAACAACATAAAACTTAATTAAAATACTATTATTAACATAGTAATTATATAATAAACCCCAAGTGTAAAACTATAAGAAGTGTATTAAAATTGATTTATCATTGACATGCGGCAATTTTTTTAAAAATGAAAAATCCATATCATCCTCTTCCCAAAAAATGAAAAATCTATATCATCCTCTTCCCATACTCATCTTTATCTCTTCTTCTTCTTCTTCTTCTTCTTCTTCTTCTTTTTCTTCTTCATCTTCTTCTTCATCTTTATCTCTTCTTCTTCTTCTTCATCTTTATCTCTTCTTCTTCTTCTTCTTCTTCTTCTTCTTCTTCTTCTTCTTCTTCTTCTTCTTCTTCTTCTTCTTCTTCTTCTTCTTCTTCTTCTTCTTCTTCTTCTTCTTCTTCTTCTTCTTCTTCTTCTTCTTCTTCTTCTTCTTGTGGCTAACGTCTGTACCACATAGTTGACATGTGGCAATTTTTTTAAAAAATGAAAAATCCATATCATCCTCTTCCCAAAAAATGAAAAATCTATATCATCCTCTTCCCATACTCATCTTTATCTCAATCCCATTCCCAACCCTAATCCTTTTTTTCTTCCTCGCATCACAAACACACACCCTAATCATCATCATCATCATCATCTTCTTCTTCTTCTTCTTGGGACCAATCTCTCTCTACTGCTTCCGTCAAAACCCTAAACCCCAAAATTGGACTCCATAAGAGCAGCGGTGAAGCGGAGGAAGGAACTTTCCTTCGATAACGTCATACAGAGGGACAAGAAGCTAAGATTCATCCTTAAGCTGAGGAACATCCTCGTCACCTAACCTGACAAGACCATGTCCCTTAAGACCCTCAGAAAGTTAGGTCTTGACTGAAGGAGGCGTCTCATCGCAATCCTTAAGAAATTCCCTGTCATCTTCCAGATCATCGAAGAAGGGGTTCCGATGGAGATGCAAAACAGAAGTTGGAGTTGAAGCTTCTTTGGAAAAGAGTCAAGACCACTTCTATATTGTTGAAATACTTAAAATCAAAAGCTAGGCTCATGATTATTCCCCATCTGGCTTATACATCTTGTGGCATCAAATAATTGAAGGAAGGCTTTGTTGATAAAAATGGGACACCATTATCAAGTTGGTCTAAGAATGTTGATCTTTCTTCATTTGATGATACAGGTAAAGAATCTTAGATACAATTTTCCATCAGCAGGTTCCTTAGATAAACAAGATGTAACTTATATATCTGATATGCTCAAGTCTATACAGATGGTCTCATATATGATTGAAGCCTTTGTCAAAAGGGTTTTATTAGCTAAGTCAGAAACCATAATAGAGAAGGAAGAAAGTAAATTTAAGTTAGGAAGAAATTAAGTAAAAGTCTAACAAGTTAAAGAACATGTCTTTAAAACTGGAGGAGATGAAGCATTTTGCTTTGAGTGCTGATATTATTCTAAATAAGATACGACAAAGAATTTAAGATTTGCTAGAAGAAACAACCAAACAGAGAGATGGAGTGGCTAAAAATGAAGGTGAGCTTTCCAAACTGAAGCAGGAAATTAAGGGGAACCCTAGCTATTTACCTAATTCCTTAGGCCTAAAGTAACTAGGTCAGCAAGTGCAAACCTGAAGCTCTCCCCATGATTCCTCTCTAATGATTGCTTCTGAATGAGCCTTGGATTTCCTAATCCAAGAAGTGTAATCCAACATTTGTTGTGTTCAAAACTTGCTTCAATTGCATCCTTTGCTTCAATTACTTGAATTTCAGATTCATTGCACCTTTGATCAATCCCAATCTTAGGGATTTAAGCACACATGGAGGGAAAACGAAATAGAATACAAAGAATGAAGGTGTAGAAGATGAGAGAATTTAGAGAGAGAGAGAGAGAGAGAAAGAAAGAAAAAAAGAGAAACATAAAGAGAGAATAAAAATCTGAAAATGAATTAGTTAATTAAATCATGTTCTAAGATTAGTTATAAGTGCTTGGTAGCAGAGTTTCATAGTGCTTGCATAAAAATGGTCTCTTTTATTTCTTCAACAAATAAAGTTATTTATTTACTTCATTTGATTGATACAAAGAGAAGAAGTTAATGTTATAATCTTCTAAATTTGAGCTGACACACATGTTGTCTTTGATTCAGCTTTTTCTATTCATGCGCAGAGTTAGGTATGCTGACTTTGGCTATTAAGCTTTGTTTGTCTCTTGTCTTCTTTGATGATAAGCACACATATTTCATAAGAGCATAGAACCCAATGCAATACTCAAATAGACTTAAGAACGTTGATTTAATCTTTTTATAGACAACGTGTTTCTTTTGATGCTCTATAAGTCTAATTGTGTAAGATAAGCTTTTTCTATCAAACTTATGGACATCATCCAAATGCTGGAATTTAGATTTTGAGCACGAGGGCTCCCCCTTTGTTTTATAGCTTATGCACTATTCATCCTAAAACACTTGAATACACAAATTAGTTTCTTGATATATAGACTTCATTTTCCAATGAATTCTTGATGAATGTTATTAACAAATCTAAGGTCTGAAAATAAAATGAACTTTGGGGTCTGGTTAAGTAAAGTTCCATACTTTCTTTTTCAACCAAACTTTTCTTTAACATATTTTGTAGGCATCTTTAGGATAAAATGTATAAATTCCCCCTAAATCCCTATCATATTTGCTCATTTCTCGCCTTTGCTACTTGGTTTGCTAGTTTTATCACAGTTTTGAAGACTAATTATAGACTATTTCTAAACCATATATGGAAATCCTTGCATAATGAAGCAACCATATGTCAAAATAATTAAAAAACAAAAAAAGGCCCAAATTAGAGCATTCCACGGCCTAATCTTGGTCCATGTAGTAAAAAGGCCCAAAAATCACATAAAAAGGTCCAAAACCACAGTCGTGGTTCGAGACTGACACACCAGGATTACATTGTTCATTCTATAAAAGGGGTAAAGGGGCTCTGTTTTAGGGGACTCACTCTTTAAGAGTTAAAGGCACTTCTATAGGCATAAAGGGTAACCCGGGAGGACTCTTTTCAAGGATTCTCAAAGAGGAAACGCGGGGGAAGCGAAGAATTGAAGACCCTACACATCTTGTGGTTTGTTTTAGATTTTTGGTGTACCTTTAGTTTGAACTTGGGTAATCCTTGTTTTATAAGTTGTATGGATTCGATGAACCTTTGTGATTTTTTGTTTACCATGAATGGCTAGAATCCTTATTCTTGGGATTTAGGATGTGATTCGTAATGTAATTAGTGAAA
The DNA here is from genome assembly GCA_037962975.1 of Clitoria ternatea. Classification (NCBI taxonomy): domain Eukaryota; kingdom Viridiplantae; phylum Streptophyta; class Magnoliopsida; order Fabales; family Fabaceae; genus Clitoria; species Clitoria ternatea. The sequence continues at coordinate 95,607,938 of CM075670.1, read as the reverse complement.
CTTTTATTGCCTTATCAATGAAATTTATGTTTACCTTTAATTCTTGATTGCCTTATTTTCTCGTTGGCCTAGACATAGGTATGAGTTATCTATAATTAATTCTTGGGATGGACTGAAAGGTGAACCTAATTAATCTAATTCAATAATTGAACCTAAGATTGAATCTAGGATGGCCTGAAAAGGGAACTTTATTTAATCTTTTGAGGATCAGAGTTTTCATAATAAATAAATTAAGGAATAGACTGAAAGGTGAACCTTTTTTTATTATTGTATGAATTCAAGACTTCCATTATTCTTTATAACTTAGTTTTCAAATAAAATGACAGTTTGATGTCTACATTTTAGCTTAGATTCAGATGAGGTGACAATATGCTTAATTTCTGAGTTATTAATTTGGTGGGGAATTAAACGACAGTTTGTTTGATGACTAAGAAAACTAACAGAACTGTGAAAAGGGAAAGTTAGAACTTTAGGGGGTTGGTCCTGGTAAACTTGAAAGTAAAAAGATAAGGTAAAATCTTTAAACACCTTTACAAAGCAATTCATAACCCGAAAATCCTAAGATATGTTTTAATTGATTTCATTCCCAGAGAACTTCTTATTTGCACTTTTTAATTATTTTGTTTGTTTATTTCTTTGCATATAATCTCTATTCTTGCCTCTTTAGATATATAGGATTATTATTCTGAGTACTTGAGAACATGGTCCCTATGAAGACAATATATTTTATATTATGCAACACACCCGTAAGCTTTTGGGGTGTCACACACCACCAAAGTCGTGCCACTCTCCTACAAGGCATCATCATCTTTTTCCTCACTTTCTCTACCAGACACGTTTCCCTTTGTCCTTCAAGCTATCACTTTCATTTTCTCCGTAAATGTATGTATACATATGCATGATCCCATTTCCATTTTTCTCTTCTTTTTGCATGCATGCATCTTGTACACCTTCATTTTGTATGCACATAGTTTTGTTCTCCATTTTTTTTCTTGATTGCATACATGGCTTCTTTCTTCAATTCCTTTCTTTTTGGCATGCATGATATCATTTCCATTTTCCATTTTCCATTTTCTTTGCATGTACATGGATGCACTTTATTTTTGGCATGCATGGTTTCCGTTTCTCTTGCATGCATGGATCCGTCCCATGTTTTCCTTACATGTATGGTTCCACCCCCCATTCCCTTTTACATGTGTTAATTTTGGTCTACTTATTCTCTTCCTAAGCTTGGTCGTGACCCCTCAAGATTGGCTCAAAGAACTCCACTTTTGAAAGCCCTAAGTAGTTGGGGTGTGCTTTCGAGGGTCGTTAAAAAGATTTCGAAGCTCCGAGGTATTTTCGACGCCTCGTCGGCAAGATTTATAATCCTCAGTAAGTAAGATCTTTTTCAAAACTACATCAATTTTGTGTTCGAGCTTTAACTTTGGTGTTTCCATGATTTATGGATTACGCAGATATTTTTATTATTTTTTTAGAAATTTTTTAATATAGGATATTTATGTGCGAAGCTGAATCAGAGATCGGGACTTTGGAATGTCGGATAACGCCTTAAGGTACGTGTTGACGTATGGAGAAGATTTATCGCTTGAGTAGCGACTAGTAAGCGTAATATGAATCTGGGGATTCATATTTAATATGTGAGTGTGTTTATTTCTTGGAAAAATATACCCGGAAACGCTTGGTCATAAATAATTTATTTTGTTGATGAGTTTATATACTTTTAGTATTTTGTGACATTCGTTTGGATGTGTTGATGAATGATATTTGATGTGAATTATTGTTTATATTATGAATGTGTTGATGGTCGATATTTGGTGTGAACTATTGTTGGTATTGTGAATATGTTTACAAATGGAATTTAATGTGAACTGTTGTTGATAGTGTGAATGGGTTGATAATTATGTTAGTTATAATGTTGATAAATATGTTAGTTATGATGTTGATTGATGGCTCTATGAACTTAATTCGGACTCTTTAAGGTGATGGTTATTGAGTTGATGAGTATTAAGGTTAGTGGAGTTAGGCTATAATGTCTATATTATGAGGTATTGCTTCCGTTTGTTTATATGCATGTTGCATTGGTTCATGACATCATATGCATTTTTAGGCACACGAGTTACATATTCTCTTATTGCTTGCCCTAGTGGGGGTTTGTTCTTAAGAGGAGCTTTAAATCGTTGAGGACTTATTTTTTTCCTTGGCACTTCGGTTTGTCCAACGCTTTGATTTGTTATTGGATATCTACTTTTATGACGCTTCGATTCGTCGTGGATATCAAGGTTGTCCGTTCTTGAGGCACTTCGGTTTGTCTAGCACTTTGATTGCTCATGCTTCCTTTTTGTTATATTATGGCCATTATCCTCAATAAGCATTTTGATATACCACCCACTGAGTCGGATCCTCCTTGCATGATTTATGCATTGAAAATAATGTGGTTTTTGAAGTCCATGGCATGTGAGGATTGCATTGAGAGTGTGGTAATGTAATAGGTATTGGAAGTTTGGATGATAATTGGTGATGTATGAATTTGACTAATGATAAAGGAAAAATAGCCTACCTATGTATGTATGATGTTTTGGTATATTTGTATGATATGATTTTTGATAAATTACATTTAATGTGTTATTACATTACTATTTACTATTTCGAGTAATACTCACTTCTCCAACTATCATTTTAGTGAGTTTTCAGGGAAGTAATGTCGCTTGATGAGCTCAGAGGTGGGAGCAATGCAATGCCAAAGATGGATTTTATGTTTATCTATGTTGTGATTATGCGTGTTGTTTTGATTGATATATGAAATTTTTGTATAGTCCTTTAATTGGCTTAATTTAGTGAACACATATATATGATGTCAAATGTTGAGTTTTGATGATTATATGTATATATGTTAATATATGATGTCTAAGGTACGACCATTCGATTGGCCTAAGATGACAAATATTTATATATGTCAGGTTTGATGTCATGTTTTAGTATCCGTGATGCTACATGAACTTTAATTATATGATTGATAGTAGATAGGTAGCTGACACCTCACTGGGGGTTTAGTTTGAGTCTTGTAATGGTATCATGTTAAGGATTTAGTCCTCCATATGTCTAGGAATTATTTGGACTGATATGATTGTGAGTTGAAGTGTGATTGTGTTATGTAAGTGATGCCTTGAAGTTGATATTCCTTGGTTCCTTACTCATGTCGCTATATATGGGAAGGGAAGGATACCTTGTTAGGGACCTGTAGCTCGGGTTGATCTATCCTTAAACCTGTTAGGGCTTGTAGATTATGTTTTCGTTGTGTATCTGTAAGCCACGTGTCGCTTACCGACAAGAAATCGACAGTGAGGGTATAGCTTGATGGTGAGATAGAATGCCCAGGGTTGGTGACTTGGTGAGAGAGACAAGATCCTCCCTTTACTGACAAGTAGTGGGTAAATGGGGATGACCATTATCTTGTAAGTTCTGACAAACATTGTAGGGGCCTTCTATGTTATAACTATACTTTTTTTATGAATGGTGATGTTTATAATGTTGGGATTTATAATTGATTATGTTTATCATGAAATTAGCAATGAATAATGATGATGTTTATGATTTATCAATGTGTTGTTAATGAAATTAATAGTCAAACTAATAGTGAAATTTAGATACACTATGAACAACCTTGTTATATTCACCTCAAATACATTTACACTTTACTTTCATCTTACTATGATAACATGAACATCCCTATCATATTCACCTCAAATATATTTACACTCAACTTTCATCCTTTCCCCACTACTATTATTTTTTTAAAATTACCCTTTGGTCCTTCTTTGGATTATGCGCCATTTTGGCTTCACAAGCTAGATGAACAAATTATATCCCTTTACTTTTTAAATTAAGCAATTTTAGTTGTTCATTTGTTTTACATAAAATCACCATATTCTTTCTTAATAATTTTTTTATATAAATTTTATTTTGCCAAACTTTTTTTTACTCAAAACTAACTTAAAAACTATCGAATTTTATATAAACAATATAAAATTCCTCCTTCTAAGGCTATAATCACATATAATATAAAATCCTTTAAAATTTATCAAGTTTGACTAAATTGTTTACTTCTACAATTTAACAACTATTTCATAATCTCTAGTCTATTCTATTGTGCATCACCAGATATTTGGATAAAATAATAATACAAGGGTTTTAAAAAGAATACATTAATGTGGGACCAAAATTACATAATTTACAAAATAGAGGGATAAACTTTACTCAATTCAAGTTTCATATATCAAAATCATATATAATCAAAACTAGAGAAATCAAATATAAAATTAAACCTTTTCATGTTTTTTAAAATAAGTGGCCATTTGGCTAAAGAAACAGTTTATTGTTTTCATTTTATATTTCTATTTTAATTACGAAATTTGGTTTTATTGTATTTTGTCATTTTGAAAAGGTGTATAAAATAAAAATAAAAATTAATGACAATTTGTAAATAAAAAAATAAAAATGTATGTTCCTTTTGTCTAATTTTAAAAATAATTTCTCAAACCAAATAATTCATTTTTTTTTATTTTGTTTTTTGGTCAGTAAAACCAAATAATTCATCAAATTTTAAAATATTACTAGCCTAAAACTGGGCTTGGGGCAACCCGAAGGGAGGCCCAAATAAACCTATAAACTTACGGTGTTCAATTTTATGCTCGAGACTTGACTATCTTATATATGAACTCAGATTTCCACAAAAAAAAAAATATATGAACTGAGATTTAATTTTAAAAAAGTCAAAACTTGGAAATGTTTTTGGGTTGGAGACCACAAAAAAGGAAATATGTTTGGGTTGACCACACATTGTCCTTTGTACTAGAAATCTCTTTCGTTACAATTAAGATGGTTCTTCCCTTTCTGAAAAATGTATTTACTCTGAATTGTTAACTAAACCACATTTTATTATCGGTAAATCGAAGCACAAGTTAATTATTGCTGGAAAAACCTAAAACCTTTACACAAAAGTATAAGGATAAAACGATAATGGTTTTATAGTGTCAGAAATTTAGTTGTAATTCCGTATTATATATGCTAATTAACGTATTATATATATATATATATATATATATATATAAAACTTTATTTTCAACTATTTAAATACTTTATCTTGAATAGATATTTGTACACTTTGTGTTCTCGATTAATTAATCTTGATTAAATACAAGTTCTCAACTAAATGGAGAACCTGAAAGTTAGAGGATAAATATTGAATTAACTATATGAAGGGTTAGTAGAGTTGATTATCAAAGTCTATCATGTTTCTCGGACGTTTCTGATTTCTCTGACTTTCGCAAGGTACCTTTGTAGAGTATTTGATATTAAACAACTTAAATTTCCAAAAGAAATTGTCATTTGTTCTATAACATTTGTTCACTTCTACATGAAACGACCAATACATACATTAGACAATTTTACTAAAAAGAGTCACATCTTTTGCACAAGTTAATCGAACCAAAATACAACATAATTAACCTAATTACCAAGAGACCTTCAAATTCAACATCTCCCTCTTGGACTATCAACAAGTTCTCTAAATTAACCAAAAAAAAGGAAAAGTTATCCAATACCAAAAAAACGATCTACATCTACATGTTTGATTCAAACCCACTAAGTCCACAAGCCCAATATATCACCTTCTCCTTTCAGGGGTCCAATGTGGTAAATGTTGGCTAAAATGGATAGACTCAACTCTCGAGTCCAAGAGTTCCATAATGGGTGTGAAATTCACACACCGTGGCACCTTATATTGATTTATTGATGCACCTCTTGAGATTGCATAATCCATAAGCTCCTCAAATGTTCCACTCTTCACAACACGAATCTCCAATGGCCCAATTGAATGGTCCGCAACACGACACTGTCTATAAACCGAGTTCAATGACTCCTCCATCTCCAAACAACACCGATTCAACACCTCGTGACTCGGCAAGTTGGCCGAGTCCTTGGTCAACAACTCCCAATAAATCACATAGTGACCCGGTATTGTCTTCGTGTCCGCATAACTCGTGTACTCCACAATGCTTGTGTTAAACTTCCCCAAGAGCTTTGATGCGTTCTCAATTGCCTTTTGCAACTCTGACTCGTCGGTTTTGTCCGAGTCAATGCTGAGTAACACGTTCTTCCGCCGCACGAAGTGGAATTGTGGCGCGGCGTTGTGGAACCCTGTGACACGGAGAATGTCACCTACGCGGTAACGATACAATCCCGCATAGGTGGTAATCACCAATTCATATTCCTTCCCCACTTCAACATTAGCCAAATCTACCAATTTTGATTTTGATCCATTGGTGGATCCAGATTCGTGGGGAAGGAATTCGAAGAATGCCATGTTTGGCATAATGGTGTAAGAAACCTCGGATGGCTTGCACATGGGATTAAGGTTTAGTCCGAAGTAGCACTCGGAGGAAGCGTACATGGTGCATGCAAGGGGCAAGCCAGCACTATAGTAGTTGAGTGTGGGAATGTATTGGGCCATGGCACCGGTAACTATCACATCTAAGTATTTGGTATTGGGCCAAATCCTGGTGATGATTCCTTCCCAATTGTCTTTGGAACATTCTTGGGTGATAAATGAGGCCAATTGGGGGTCGGGTTTGAGGACATTTTCCATGTAGGTCCTTATTGTCGGGTCAGTGATCCGAGAATTTAAGGTTCCGAAATTGATGTCTTGGACTAGTTGGGGCCAGTTGAGTTGAAGGAAGCGAATTGCTCTAAGGAGACCAGAGGCAAAAACAGCACCCAAACGGAGTACTTGGTTGCGTTGTATGAGGCCACAAAGCATTTGAGTGTACATGCTTTGGAATGAGTCAGGGCATAAGATTGCTTCATTTGGACTTGTGTAAACCATGTATGGATCATAAGGTCGGGTCTTGAAATGCTCACTTTTGTAGTAGCTTGTCAGAACTGGACGGGCCAATAACCCACCCGGTGTCCTTGTTTCGGACTTCACGAATAAAAAGTACAGTCCCTTTCCCTTGTCCAACCCGCCCACATAACTGTTCCATTACAATTGTTTATTGGTAATGAGAATTGTGATGGTTTGCCAAATAATAAAGATAAGCTTTTAATTTGGAGGCGTAACTTACAGGTTCATAACTGGCATGAGGAGGCTGTATAGAAGTTGGCGACGATCCAGCTCCTCCTTAATTGTGGGCATCAGTTTCCTTTCCCCAGCTGAAGTCCCAGAACTGCAAATTCACATTCCCCATTATGGTTCACTTTCCCAAAATTATAATATAAAAACGACTTTTTTAATGTTTACTTAAGGACACTGTTTAAATAAGTAAAAATAAAAGTTTTTTTATTTAAAATTACTTTAAATATCACTTTACTTTTCTTAACCAATCCTAATTAGAATTTTTCTTACAATAGTATACGGCTTTCTACACTTTTTTACATATGTATATATAACATGTCCTATGACATATTTTTGGTTTGAAAAATAGCATTAATACAGTACCACTAGGATATGATTTGCGATGCAAAATCATTTTTTAAAAAAGTCAAAATCTTCTCCTTAAAATTATCATTAATGTAATTTTTGAGTAATTTTTTTCACTTTTAACTAAAATTAGATATGAGAAAAGGGAATGATAAAACTACCTTGTGAGGAATTCGGAGATAGGGTGAGCGGACAAGATAGGAGAGCGGTCACCATTGGCAATACGCTGAATCTCAGGCTGAACATCGTCGTAGGTAATGACAGGAATCTTTGACTTGAAGGTTTCCCGGTCAACGGCGCCACCGAGTTTGAACCTCTTAAGGTACTCTGTGTCGGCGTTGCGCCTTAGAATCTCCGCCAACACCATCTCTTGGACGGTGTCAGCGTTTCGTGTCATTTCCTCTATGAATTGCAGCGCCTTTGCGTCTTTCTCGCACGCCGGAGGACCCAATGGAGATGAAATTGCAGAGTCCACAGCCATCTTATAATTTCACAACAAGTTCTTAATATCAGGAGAAATCAAACGAAAACAAACACAAGAGGTATGGAAATTGATTAAGAGAAAGAGAAAATGGTGTTTGCAATACAAGAGTTGCTCTACTAAGAAGCAGATAGAGAACTTGTGGGGATGTGGTAGAGTGAGAGAGACGAGAGCACGTTACAGAGTTTATATAGAAGAAGTAGGGGACCCTTGCCTTTGTGTGTCTCAAGCCATGTCATCTACGTAGGACCCATGTGGATGTGGTCACGACCAGATTTTTATATATATATTGTGGGGAGAAAGGAGATTACTTTTGTACTTTTAGGTAAAAACATTTTATTATATATGTACGTTGTTATAAATACTTTTTAGGAGAATCCAACCATACATTTTTTTTTAAGATAAAAAGTTTAAATAAGATGAATTCTCCACTAACGACCTGTGTATATTATTCACTAATAAAATTTTATATCACAAATGTAATGTTTGACGAATATTTATTGTCACATTTTCCATCCTAAAATCATTTTAACCTTTTTTTATATAGATTAAGAAATTATTCCATGGGCAAATATTTGAGTTAATATAGATTCATTTAATTTTATTATTTTACTAGTAATAAATAATATTTCAATTTCTTAAGTCTTTTTTATTAATTAAATGAAAGATGATAGAAGAATAATACAATAATTATAAAAGAATATAAATTGATTACACCTTAAACTTTAAAAATGACAATAGTTTTAGAAAAAATAATAATAATTTTAAAAGAAATATAAATTAATTACAACTTACACTCCTAAAATAATAATAGTTTTATAAAATAAGTTAAAATATATTATATGTTGCTTTGGAATATTAATATGGATTTATGTTCAATTGAATTCATGACCCACACATTATTGTGGGGAATCAAATCTAATGTTTTGTTTTTTTTCCTATTCTTTTTTTAAGATACAAATAAAATTCATTCAAAACAATAAAGAGTACAAGATGTAATCACAAAATTACAACAAAGAGAAAGCACTATATATATATATATATATATATATATATATATATATATATATATATATAACTTTTTCTGAATTTATCATTATTTTAATAAAAGGGACATAGAAAAAGACATGAAATTAAAAGGGAACAAATCAATTCCGATCATTACATTTTGGATGTTAAGTGTTCCTTTAAATGCATACTAAATCAAAAAAGTTCTTACGAGCTAGAGAATTTTTTCTTCTAGTATTAAATTTTACACACGGGAAGAAAATATTTTTAAATTGAATTATCAATTTTATTAATAATAATGAGTTTTGAATTATCATTAACGTATCTCTGCTGAAGTGTGAAGTATGGAAAACACGATCGACAATTTGTGGTGGCAAAAGAAGAAGAGCAGAACATTGGTTGGCATTCAAAGAAACATGGTTGACTGAAACAAATAAGAAGGAGAAAAACAAATTTCACGAGGCATGATGCATAGTTGCACACGGAAGGAAAAGCAAACAGCCAAATACAAAAACACTTTTCTTTCTTCCGTAGTGAAATCTTTCAATTTCGTATTCGTTGTGTATACGAACAAAAAGAATGTCAATAAATCTTATCAAGACACAGACTAAACAAAAGAAAAATAAAAATAAAAGATAATCACTAAGACGACCCTACTCGTCATGATTGTTAACGCCTCAACCTTTTTCTCACAAATTAATCAATATTTTTCAAAAGTGGTTAACGAGTAAGGGCACATTTGTAAACAAATTAAATCACGTCAAACATAAGTTTAAAATGTGAAAATTATTCTTCCTTGAATAGGTGGGAATGATTTTTTATCACATTTATGTTTATAAATAATAAATATACACCCAAACATACACTAACTCTTTACTTTGATGTGATATTAATTCTATTTATTTGATACACTAACCATTAAAATGATAAAAGATTAGTTGCATATATACATGTAAGGAGAAATTTAAACAAAAGACTAGTTTAACATAGGGTAAAATATGAGTCTATTTAAGACAAAATGCTGATCTATGTATGTTTGAATGTAGTACTAATTAGTGTAAATTTGGTGAACTAAGTAGTGATTTATTAAGATTAGTATTTAGGGAAGAAAGAAAAACTTAGGAGGACATTAAAGAAAGAAAGAAATAGGGGAGTTGAACAGGGTGGTGTAGGGGAAGGAGGGGACAGAGTGGGGTCCATGTAACGTAGACATAGGCAATAAAAGGGGCAGTGAAATGTGGGTGAGGGGCCACCCATGTCAACCAAGGAAGCAGAGAGGTAGTTTTCGTTTTCGAAGGTAATACGCGTCAACCAACCACGACACCCATTTCTGGTACCAATGTTGGCCTTCGACAACGATGCCTTGCCGCCGTACAAAAACAATTACTATCTTTCTTGTTTAAATAGTTTTTTTCATTTTTATTTATAAAATAAAAAATATTTTAATTCTTTTTTTATAAGATAAAACTTATTTATATATAAAAAATATTATAATTAACATTAAAATAAAATTTATTTTAAAATAATGATAAATTTCAAATTATACATTTTTTTACAAAAAGTAATTTTTTAATATATTTTATTCGGTAAAAGTAGGAGTACTATTTTACACGTGACTCACATTATCACTCGCCCCTCTTTTGTTCTTATCATCATCCTCAATACTAACTCTCAATTTGCCTTTTAATTTACCTCCTAATTGGGATTAAGACAAACAAAGGGTAAAATATTCCTCCACACAAATTGCAAATGTGCTTGTTTTCCGCAGAAGCTACAGGTTTTCTTCTTTTACTTCACTTTTTGTTCAGTCCAATAAAAAATAAAGAGGTGATTTAATTTGCTATAATGAGAAAATGAAGTTGATGATTGCAAGTACGAATGTGGACGGCATATGGTCAAACTGCACATACCAAGAACAAATTTATTTGCCCTCGAGATGTAGGAAGTGGACAAAGATAATAATTAGAGGAGAGATTAATTAGTTTAGGGAAATTAATATTGTATTTTTTATTCTTACGACTGGATAATTAAGTTTTCGGTTTAAGTTAGTGGCTGCGTCTCCAGCAGATATGCTGTTAATAATGGGTGTGTTTTTCATTTCCTTTTTGCAGATTAATTCAGATCCCTCTTATCCTATGTTAATAAATGGTAAAAAGCATGTCTTTTATATTTTGTCATGCAGCTACATTAATTGATATAGTACAGGAAAATCAATTAATTAGTAACAACTAAATATCAATATTTGAGACTAGCCTATCTTTGTTATATATAAGACCATTTTTACTAATATTACAAACTAATGAAAGTAATTCAAATTAGTTAGTTTTCTTGAATTCTTAAAATAACTTTATAAAATGTCAATATTTCACCCTTAGTATTGGTAAATTATTAAGTCCTTTATATTATTTGGTATTTGGATTCTCTTGTATATATATAGAAAAATCTTTATAGAGAAATAACACTTCAATAATCTGAGTATATCAAAATAGACACCTTCGTTCTATTTATTAAATACAAATAAGAAAATCATAAAAAAGACAAATAAGTTAAATAATAAAAATATTTAATAAGAATGTATGTACACTTCATTAAAAAGAGTATTAATTTTTTAATTGTTTTTATTAAATAAATAAATTAATTAATTAATTAAAATAATCACTAATAGATTAAAATAATTGATGGCACCAAATCGCTTAATATTGCGTCGGGATATTGATGATTACCTATATAAAATCGTCAAGAATTTGATGAACGATTATTAAAGAATTTAATTGTCATGATTAATTGTATTGCTTAAATATATTATGCGCCAATGCCAAATTCCTTTTTCACTCCTGCTGTTTGTGACTTTGTGCTGTTCTTATCATCATGATCAATGTCTCTGTTACCGTACGTTATAATAATTACATTCTAATTCGGATTAGGACAAAGAGTTCAATATTCCAACATTGCAAGAAATTAGAAATGTGCTGTAATCCGCAAAAGGAATAGCTTTTCTTTAACTTTTTTAAATTAAAAAAATAAAAACGAGCAAATATTTGGCATATTGCATAATGAACTTGATAATTACATGTACGAAATAAATGGAGACGTTGGTGATGAAATAATGAATGATTTGGACGGCATATGGTCAAGAAAAATTAATTTGCCTTTGAGGTTGACAAGGATAATCAGAGAAAGGTTGTTGCTTTCAGGATTAATATATAATTTCTGTAACCTATAAAAATATATTATTGCACTTAAATTAAAAATGATTTTTTGCATCTGTTTTTTTTTTCATTTTCTCATTCCTAGGATAGAAAAATTGCAAAATAAATAATACTCTATTTTTAGCTCAAGAGCTTTTCAATTTAATAATTTGTTACGTTACGTAGTTTAACCGAGTTAACTAGCAAGATTTATCAGAGGTTCAACTCCTGTTTTTTCACGGAACTTAAAGACATAAAGCCCTAAAGAATTATTTTAGGAGAATTATGGTTAATACTCAAATATGTCACTTAAAAAATACAAAGGGTTCTTTAAATGTATTTATCCAGTAATATAAAGAAAATGAGGGCTTCGGCCCAAGCTCAATTAACCTGATTGTAATGATATTCTTCTTAGATGAAATTGAGGAATTAGAATCTTCCTTATACTTAAGGGAAAAGGGAGTGTAGTGGGCTCCTCCTAATTGGGAGAACAGACATAAATATTTAGCTAAAGTTTCGTGAATTTAGATAAAACTATATGTTTATCCATTTTAATACTTCTAACTTTATTCACCTTATAATTTTTCTAATTTTTTAATTTAAAAATTTTAAGATAGAAATTAATACCTCTGATAACTTTGTAGTCCTTACATTTTCTTGTTTTTGGTCCCTAAACCTTTTGCTTTAGTCCCAACATTTTTTTGGTATTTTTACTCCTTATTTATTATATTTTGGGGTTAACAATGGAAGAATAAGGACTAAAAAATCAATGGGGAATAAAAATTACATAAAAAACTACGGGGACAAAAAGTTATTTGAATGAAAGCCAGCTGGCAATTATTAATTTGAAAAAATATATAATTTTATAGTTATGACAAAGTTTATAACGAATATATATATATATATATATATATATATATATATATATATATATATTATATTTTTAACTAATATGAGACATTTTAACATATTTTATTTTTTAATTTTTAACTTTAATTTTAAAATTTTGTAGTCCTTACATTTGCATTTCTTTTTTTAATTTTAATTATACAATTGTTATCTTATTTCTTGTTTTTAAATTTTATACAGAAAATATTAAAACAATTTTTTCATGTTTTCATCTTTTTATATAATTTTTTAAGACAGAAAACAAAATAATAATTTTTTAATTAAAACTAAAAACATAAAAAAAATAAAAACACAAACCAAACCATTCTTAAAATTATATGTACCATATTTCAATTGACAAAAGTTCCCTAAATGACATGTAAGGAAAACGACTGTAACTGTTGGTTATACACTTTTGTAACCCAAATGCAAGTTATTAAATTCCAATTGATCGATGTGCACTTGTAAAGGGAAGGGAGAGCAGAGAAATACAATAGAAGATGGTGAAGATAGAACAACCGCCAATAGATTCACAAGATTTTGGTCATATAATATGTTGCTCCAATCACGTGTCCCTCCTTTCCACTGAAACTTCCTATCCAAATTTCTCAATACATAAATGTTTTATGTAGACACTTTAGATTAAAATTATCAGAAATAATGGTTTCATTTATGCAAAATGTGTTTATGAATTAAATCTATGAACTAGATCATCGTCCTTCTTTCTTACTTGATATATTATTGCCCTATATATAGAATAAACATTTTTGGCCAAAAGGAAAGTATTTGTCTTTAGGGTCGAAATTTATAGAATTTTTTTTTTGACGAAGACTGTGTTTTATTCTTTACTTATTATGTAACTAGTGCAATTTATTTGTCTTATCTGTTTTTATTTATAAAAAAAGCATAAGAATAGTCAATTTTATTAGCCAATGCCGGTGCATTTCTTTATTAAAGAGTTTTTAATATAATCATTATTCAGTCCTTTAACATAAACTAGTGAACACGTTTTAATTAATATAATCCACTCTAGTAGTATTTGTTAACAATTAAGTTAGAAATTAAAGTACTCTGTTAGTAACCATCACAATAATTAACGCTTGGAATCTAAGTTATGATAACATGTTTCGACCGACATTTTGTTATCCTTCTATTCAAAATTCCGTGTGAGGTCAAAACCAATTTCATAGGCTGTCCTTGTTCCACTGTTCTCTGTGTTTTCTTTATTCAAAATACAAATTCCGTCCAATATTCTCTATGACCACTTCAATGTTAATTTCCAATTTAATTTAAATTTAGAGATGAATTGATTGAATGATAACATTATAAGGACTCTCTTTAAGGATTTCAAAAAAAATATTTTATTAAAAATAATGTTAGATTATTATTTAAAAATTAAGAATATTATATTGATGATATTCTAAGTGAAAAACTTTTATTTTCGTTTTTTAATCATATATTGTATTACTACTAAAGTTAATGATATATCTAGATTAGGCACAGAAATTTACTTTAGCTTAACATTTGATATATATTGGGTTAGAATGCAGTTATGTTAAACTTGTAAAGTTTGAATACTATATTAACCTAGTAATAATATTTTGCCTTTTTTTAAATAACCATTAAATAGATAATTTTACCGCCGTAGTATGAAAATATATTAGATATCATTTCCAGTTTAAATTTAAATTGAGTATATCAAAGAAAGAAAAAGTTACACTAGTATAAAAATAGCTTTTAACATCGGTTTTTTTGGGCTTTTCACATCGGTTTTCAAACCGATGTGGATCTGGCCGTTGTGAAATATAGGCACATCTCACATCGGTTTTAAAACCGATGTGAAATAGGGATTTAACATCGGTTTTTCCTTAAAAACCGATGTGAAAGATTGGACTTCTAACATCGGTTTTTTGAAAACCGACGTGAATTGTGGCACTTATAACATCGGTTTTGTTTAAAACCGATGTGGAAACATCGGATTTTTAATTTTTATTTATTTTTATTTATTTATTATAATGATATTTTTAATTTTTATTTATTTTTATGGAACTTATTAATGAACCAATTTAATTTCAATAAAAAATCATGCAGTTCACCTAATTTATCAATTAATTAATCAAAACGAAAAAAAACAACGCATCCTTAATTGAAAGGATAACATCAACGCATCCTATGAACTAAGCACTTTTGCCTCTGATTCTTCTAGCGAGCTGAATATCCTTAGGCATAATGGTGCAGAGGTTGGTGTCTTCAAAGAGAACAATCAAATAAGCCTCAGCAGCCTCTTGAAACGCCGAAACGGCATTGCTCCGTGCTGGATCCTAAGCGATCTCACAAACCAAACGCTGGGCCAGTTCCAGGCCTGAACCACTGAGGCTTCTTCACTCCACCAGTCATCGGAGCAGACTTCAAAGCGGCCTTTGTCGCCAGTTGCTTACGGGGAGCCTTGCCACTGGTGGACTTGTGAGCGGTTTGCTTGGTATATGCCATTAGTTGAGTGAGTGTAGAAGGATCCAGAAGAAGAAGAAAGAGAAGAGATAATTAGCGATTATCAGTGAGGAAAAAAGAGTAGGATGAGATGAGGGAGTTTATTGGGGATTGAAATGTTAGAGGAAGGTCGGTTTGGTTTTGGAGTGTTGGATTTGGGAGCAATCCGTGTGATTGGTGAATGGACGGTTGCGATTTGGATCTGGGATATCACGAGGATTTAACAAAAATCCAATACCATATCGGTTTTGGCAAAACCGATGTGAGAAGTGAGGCCACATCGGATTTATGAAAAACCGATGTGAAAGGTGAGGCCACATAGGATTATGAAAAACCTTTAACGCGCGCAACTTAAATTTTTAGGACCTACCACATCGGTTTTTTAGTAAAACCGATGTGAAATATTACATTTATATTTATCTTTAACGAGTAATCATAAATTTTGAATTTATCAAATATTTGGTAGGTAAAGTAGAAGCCTAAAAATCCAAAAAATAAGCAAATAAATCACAAAAAATAAAAAATTTTGAGAAAACAAGGGTTTTTTGGAAATCTGAGCAATCCCAACTGGCGTAGCGAGTTGGAATGAATGCGGATTTTTTTTCTACCCCAAAATCATATGCAGCAATAAGAATTCTGAGTTTTCTAGCTCAAGTTATGCTCGTTTGAAGTTTGCCGATTTTTGTCGTCACAAAATTTTTGTATCTCTCACTCAAAAATTGATTTTTCAAAAATTCCAACTCGAATAGCTAATAAGTACCAAAAGAAGTCATGACGTAAAAAATCAGATCAAAATTCCATGTTTTTCTATTTTTTTGGATTAAACTATTTTCCACAACGGTTTTTTTAAAAAACCGATGTGATAACACATTGCCACACATATTCCACATCGGTTTTTAACCATAACCGATGTTGCAATCACGCTGGAACCTACCACATCGGTTTTTAAGTAAAACCGATGTGACAATGATTTAAACTTTAAATTTTTTCATTTAAAATGAAAAATATCTATTTTATATTTTATTTTTTAAGCATATGTCACATCGGTTTTATAAAAACCGTTGTCTAATGTTGTTTATAAAACTTTGTGTATAATTTCAAAATTGCCACCGCATATATTTTTAACATCGGTTTTGATAAAACCGATGTGATAAATTGTTTTCCACATCGGCTTTTAATAAAAACCGATGTGAAATGCCACCGCCCTATATTTCACATCGGATTTTGATAAACCGTGGTGAATTCTGCGATGTGAAAAGCTGTTTTTGTACTAGTGTTAATGTGTACATTAGATAATAGTTTGTATATATATAGAAAAAAACTCTTCTAAATTAAGAATACCTTGAATTTATTAGGTTGAGATTTTATGCATATCACAGACACAAGGCACACGTATATAGACATGTAATTAGGTTATACTTTATATATTGGTATTGGTAAAACAAAAGTTGTAAACACCTGGCTAACTCGTTTTCTGGATTAAATTCTGCACTAAACATATAATTAAAGAATATATTATTATTTTTAATTTATTGTTAAAGAACTCAATGGACTATAATATATATATATATATATATATATATATATATATATATATATATATATATATATTTGGAATGCAGAATTATATCTAACCTATTTTGCACGTCAAGAATAGACTTAATATGTGCATTCCTTAAAAATTATTGAGCCAAACTGCAAATAGACATGTTGACTTGACCAAACTAACTTTCAATTAAGCACAAAGAAATTTGGTTGGCTATACCTTTTTGAAGAGATTAATATATATCCAGAAAACTAAAATATAAAAATCAATGGCACTGCAGCCACAATTATTTTTTCTCTCCTTGCCGCCGAGGCTGCGTTCTAGGTTTTGGAAATGCTGCTAATTGCTTGTTAATTCTCGTCAAACTATGGAAATTCAAAATTTTCCAGTTTCCGTCAGTATAGCAAAATAAGAAAAAAAATTCAAATTGATAACCTATGTTTCTTGATCTCTGTCTAATATCAGATGTTTATGAAACGGTTTTGGTGGGCGCTCTACAAGAAGGATCCTGTATGAGCAATTCTGATAATGAATGTAGCTATCATGGTGTAGGAGTTGTATGTTCCATACTAGTATGGCATTGGGATAGCAATATCAGTATCAAACTTAGGTAAAAAAATTGCATAACCTAAGAAAGTGGTTTAATTATGTATTGAAATTTATTATTTATTACATTATATTAACTCTATTTATTTAACATATTTTGTCTTTCATCTAAATATTATTAAAAAAATATTAATAATTTAAAATTTTAAGTGGACAATAAAATATAAATAAAATTTATATTCTTTCTAAACAATTTAAATATGAATAGATTTAAAAACTAAACTTTTTTTATACTCGCCATTTTAGAGACCAAAGTAGATATTTACTCATTTAATTTATCTCGCTTCTTTTCCTTTATGTTTTACTCATTTTTTTATATATAGAAAATTCAAACTGGTCTCCACCTCTCCTCTCTTAATTTCTCTCATCACCTTTTTTTCTCAAACCCTTTGAGCCATTTTATGCTTTTCATGGTACTAATCTTTTTAACTCTCAAGTCGAATTAAAGTGAAAAAGGTGAACAACAATTGATGGAAACTTTGGACATTGATTGGAGAAAGAGAGGGCAGAAGCAATGTATCTTCCTTATCCTTCTCACACAATATTTTAAAATTTAAATTTTCTTAAAGTCTAAAATAATCATATATATTGGAGACACAAACAGATAGAAAATATGAATTTCATTTTAGAAAATTTTTGAATCATGGTCCCTCACTTTATGGTGACTTAATGTTGCAAAGCGGGATGAGGAACAAAATAAAGAAAACATAATGGGTTTGAAAATAAAAGAGTTATTAAACAAATAATTGTTTTTTTTAGTAATAATGATATGACTTTACATGAGAATTGTTTATAAGTATGAAAGGTTGTAACACTCTACTTGCCTCTAATTTAATGATTCTCAAATTGAGTTTTAGAATTTAGGTTAACTTTTATTTCACAACAGAAGTTTATTCTCCTAAACTTAACTCTACTTATTTATATTTATATTTTTATTTGCTTTCTTTTTATTCGAAAATAAATTTTATTAAAGGATACTTGAACCATAAATAATTATAGACAAATTATATTATATATGTTTTAAACACTTTCAACCATGAAGCATGGAGTTAACAAAAATCCAAACACTAGTGCATGAAAGGTCTTTGAATTCAGTTAAAATGGGGCTATGAACTTGGTTGTAAGAACGAGTTCGTCTCGGTCGTGTTCATAGGTAATAAAAGTATGAACTCAGTTTAGTGAACCGAGTTCATATGGTGCATCTATGAACTCAGTTTCAGATGAACCGTGCACATAAAGAGTGGGAGGTTCTTTAACAGAAATGAATACATATTCACCTTACGAACTTGGTTCATGTTATAACCGTCTTCATATTTATTTTTAGGGCAACCTATGAACTTGGTTATTGCTTAAACCGAGTTCATGTACCTCCTACAAACTTGGTTAAAGACAAAATCGAGTTCATAGGTAGGACTTTTTTTTAATATCTATTTTTGTTTTGTATTACCTCAATCCTGTAAACGGTACAAATACTTAACCCAATACGCAGAAACAAATATACAAAAATAGAATTGCCAATAAATTATGAATATAATGTTATGTTGTTCCTAACATATATATATATATATATATATATATACACATATGCATATACAAAAACTACTATAACTAATATTTATATACCTAGTTACTATTGTCCCCTAACCCTGAAAATATTAGGCACATTTCTCCCAAATTACTTGAATGTCTTTGGTAGTGCATGGGACTGATCCTAAAAAACCTTTATATATATATATATATATATATATGTGTGTGTGTGTGTGTGTGTGTGTGTGTGTGTGTGTGTATGTGTGTGTGTGTGTGTGTGTGTGTGTTAGTTATTGCATATATAAATACACAAGTACCTCATTACCCAAATTTGTTTAAAATTAAAGAATTAGTTATGAAACTTACACTTGTCCACGAATAAGTTATGTTTGCTTCAATTATAGTCCGCATCGTCTTCATGACATAGTACCCGCATTCATAACTTCTTGTATGTCTACCATATTGCACAATACATATATAAAGTTTGTTAGTATTTGCTTCAGAGTATAAATAAAATCTATAGAGGAAGTGTATTTACTTTTGGGTATAGTCATTGTAATTTTTTCTTTGTGTTGATGCCCTTTAATTGGTTATATCCATTTGCAACCCTATTGAAAAAAACACTGTGAACACCTCTTTTGGTCCGGTCCAAGTGGAATGAATCTTTTTTCTAATTCAGAATGGTCAGATTCGAAAAGAATGGCTCCAAAATAATCAGAACTGAGCAAAATAACTCAGAATGAAGCTTTTCCAAGTGAAATACAGCCCTGTGGGAGGCAAATCCGATTGGAATGACTAAAAAATGATCACATCTGAACAGGACGACTCAAGTTAAAGCATTTTCGAGTGAAATACAGCCCTGATAGGGATAAATCCGAGTGAAAAAACTCAAAAATGGTCAAATCCGAGTCAAAATGAAGCATTTCCGAGTGGAATGACTCAAAAATGATGAAATCCGAGTGGAATCACTCAGAATGAGTCATTTCCGAATGAAATGCTCCCTGCTGAAGTCAAATCCGAGTGGAATATGCTCCTGTTGGATCAAATCCGAGTGAAATCACTCAGAATGAGTTAAATCCAAGTGACATTACTCTGAATGGAGAAAATCCGAGTGAAACTACTCAGTTTTGGGCATGTCCGAGTGGAGTATGACCTGTTGGGTGGGAAATCCGAATAATGACTCAACAATGGACCAATCCGAGTGGAATATGACCTGTTGAATTCAAATTTGAGTGAAATGACTCAGATTAGATGTAAATCCGAGTGGATAATTCCCTTTCAGATGCATTCCGAGTGGAGTATGCCAGTTTACAAGCCCTGATTGCAAAAAATGTCAATTCCGAGTGAAAGGAATGCTGATTGAAGAAAATCCGAGTGAAAGTGACCAAGTTCCATTCGGATTAAGAGCTCACAAGGTCAGTTCCAAGTGAAACCTTCAAGCAGTTAACTTTTGGGTCACTATTGAAGACATTCCGAGTGAACATTCCAAGCAAAGACAAGATCCGAGTAGCACGCCTCCGATTGAAGTGATTCCGAGTGAAACACTGATTCAATCATTTCTGAATCACCTTTTAATTGGTTCCTGAGTAAAATACTATTCAAACAATTCTGAGTAAAGTTTCCACCAGTTTCCGAGTGAAACCATTGTGAAGAGGATTCCCGAGCGAATGTATCTGAGTGAATTGATGTGTGAGCACATCCGAGTCACATTTCACACAATACCGAGCCATTTCAGTCAGCACCGAGTGAGTCATCCTTTTCCCAGTTCCGAGCCCCTTTCTCACTCGAGTTCCGAGTGACTTTCCCCCATTCCCGAGTGAGCCATCCTTTTCCCAGTTCTGAGCCCCTTTCTCACTCGAGTTCCGAGTGACTTTCCCCCATTCCCGAGTGAGCCATCCTTTTCCCAGTTCCGAGCCCTTTTTTCACTCGATTTCCGAGTAACTTTTCACCCTTCTCGAGTCCTTTTGGCCAATCAATTCCGAGCCCCCATTTCCACCATACTTCAAACCTTCACCGAGCCACTTTTTACCCGTTCCCGAGTCATCTTTCTCTCATCTCCGAGTCACACTTCACATATTTCAGTCGGTTCCGAGTCATTGGTCACTTGGATTATGGAGAGGAGTTGGAATCCGAGTCAGTTTTCACTCGGTTCTGACTCAATTTCTTTAATTTCCCACTCAATCCAATTGCACAACACCAACATGATTTTCCCAGTCGGATTTTTCCCCTTTTCCCACTCAGAATTGACTGAGAGGGTGATCTGAGTCATTTACACTCGGATTTCCAACATTTACACTCGGCATTCAACATTCTTGCTCGGATTTCCATAATTCTCACTCGGTTTTCTGTCATTCTCACTCGGATTCCCACCAGGACCCCATGTTAGCCCGTGCTGACTTGGATTCCACCACCCAAGTGGATCCAGGAATCCTGGGGGTGGCAGACAAGTGGCAAACAAGGTTGGAAGTGAGGGGAATTAAAAATTCCCACCCAGCCGTTGTCCCCCACTTCACTCTGAGTGGAGGCCTGAGCTGGCATTCCACTCGGAAGTGGAAGCCTGAGTTGGCCTTCCACTCAGACCAGCCTATAAATAGGCAAGGGGCTGAAGCTTTCAACCCTTACACAGACTTACACACACCACACACAGACTTACACACACCACATAGAGACTTACACACATCACGCATTCTTACACACATAGATACGCATCCAGCACCCTCCTTCCTCTCTTCATCAGCCAGCCGTTGTCTCCAACAGCCACGCCGTCCTTTCCCCTCAAGACAACACCGCCCAACACTTCATTCCTCTCAACCAACACCGCCCAGCCAACCGTCCTCTCCAAAACCAACCTCCTTATCCCTTCACCTACACACCATCCCAATTCCTCTCACAACACCGTCCTCTCCCCTCAAGTACACCAAATCCAATCTCCTCACTCCACTCAACTCCAATACCGTCTCTCTTCTCACTGTCTCACTCGGTAAATCACTTCTCACTCGGTAAGCTCACTGTCTCACTCGGTTTCTGCTATTTCCACTCGGTTTCCTCATTTTCACTCGGTTTTTCCTTGTCCTCACTCGGTTTTCTGCTTTCATCACTCGGTTTTACCATTTTTACTCGGTTTTTCCTCTTTCTCACTCGGTTTCTACTATTTCCACTCGTTTTTTGTAATTTTCACTCGGTTTTTCCCATTTTCACTCGGTTTTTCACTTCTCCCACTCGGTTTTCACTCATTTTTCCTCTATTTTCAGAATTTATTGTTTCCCTTTCTCTTTTGTAGTTTCTACTACCTTTCTCCTTTCGTTTCATAGTAAAATACAATAAAGGGAAATAAATGCTTCCTATGTTTTCTTTTAAATCTAAATAAAAATCAATAAAAAGAAACAAATCATTTTTAAACAGTGTCGTACGGGAGCACTCCCGTCTACACAACCTCTTTAGGATTCGTACACGTGCGAAGAACTTCGCCTTGTACGAGTTCCCCACCTCAGTGACATCCATCATCATCTCCCAAGTCTTTTCTTAAAAGAAAAACACTCAGAACTACGTAACCCTGATTTCTTGATAATTCAAGAATACGTAGGAGCAGGACTTTAACTCCTGTCGGGCCCATCTTTCTTATTTCTTTTTGCTGATTTATTTCCTTACTTCCACGTTTCTTTCATAAATGGTTTTTTTTGGTTACTTCCGTGAAAATCAATTTAGACGTGACGTCTTGTTGGTTTCCCCCTAGTTTTTGCTTAAGCCTCGCCATAATTCATAGGGGAGGGATACTTAGGACGCGACATCCCGCTTATCTCTTTCCTATCCCTATTTTTTATTTCGAGGATGTATAATTTAGGCGTGACGCCTTATTAGCATTCTTTTCCCCTCTCTGTCCCATATCGAAGTCGAGTTTAATTCGGATGAAACGTCCCATTGACCTCGCTTCGACATTCTATGTTTGTACAGTTCTCTCACTCCATTCTGTCGTTTTTAAAATAAAAAATACAACAATAAAAGGGAAGAAATAAACCATCTTTTGTAAGGTTATTTATGTTGCGCATTTTCAATCTTGGTACTGTTTTTGACAGGCGATGTAGGGTGCTAATACATTCCCTACTCGTAACCGACTCCCGAACTTGAATCTCAATTTTTAACCAGTGCTTTACTGAACCTAGTTTTTTTTCCAATGTTTCTCCTATGGATAAAAACGTTGGTGGCGACTCCCTGTTCCACCCCTCATTCTCTCTCTTTCTCGCCGCGCCGTCGCGATCTAGGTTGCGACAAACACCAATTAGAAATCTCAATAAAACAAACTCGTATGTTGTTCATAATAGAAGTTTTGATGTCAACTTACGTTTCAACATAAATTTTAAACTATACATGAACTGAGCCATATACTAAACAAATGCAAACTGTGATGTTATCTGCAGGACAAAACCACAAGTCCAAACTCTTATTTTTACTAGATCAAACATAGAGTTAATAGAAAGATGACATTATTAAGTAGCTAATATACTAAGTAAAGTTAAAAATTGCTACACATTTATAAAACTCAACAAAACAAAGGATTTTTAACTAGAAATTAATAATTTAACCTAATTTTAAGATGCAAACTTCTTTCCTTATTACTTGTTAATTAACAAGCCCAAATTATAATCTAGTATACGCACAAACCATATAGTAATTCACAAACCAAACAATATATGCCATAAAAAAGTCTTTTCAAATATCTCATATCTTAATATTCATATTCATAAAAATAGTTAATTTCTATGAAATTACCTTTGAAGAAGACTTTAGCAAATAACTCATTCAAATATATATATATATAGGTGATTTACTCAGTATACAGAGATTGATTAAGACAGTATGTAGTAACAATGAGCTGAACGGTATACTAAATTTGTATATAACCCTACAAATGTCAAATGGGACAATGGAGTGGTGTGTCTTGTGGGCTGCGTCCAATGCCTAAATCTAAAAAGGACGTTTTAGCTAAAGTGAATTGTATCATGAATTGAGGTATAAATGCATAATTAATGTGTACCTTTGTCATTTTTTTAGGAGAGTATTTATAGTATGTTAATCAGATAGTTATAATGTACGATGTCATATGCTTTTACAACTTTTATCGATGGTGTGGTTGTTGACATGTTTGGATCTAAGGACAACATCCTCATGATCAAGGTCTGGCATCCTGTCTATATATAAGATGAAGTCCTTAATGGTTTACTGACCTGGTATATCATCCAGATATGGTGAGGGACCAGATGCTATGTACGGATCATATGCCCCTCAATTTAGGGCAGCGCTTGAGCATCGTCTTGAATTGATGGTTTGGATAGTATCCTACTTAGGATGACATATCATTAGTTTTCTAACCTTCTAATACTTCTTGGTTGTGCATCTTCCTTAAATGCTCATTAATAAAAAGGGAATGGCTTTTGCCGAGTGTTGTTCTCCTAGGAGTGAATTTGAATTTCT
Organism: Clitoria ternatea; assembly: GCA_037962975.1. Classification (NCBI taxonomy): domain Eukaryota; kingdom Viridiplantae; phylum Streptophyta; class Magnoliopsida; order Fabales; family Fabaceae; genus Clitoria; species Clitoria ternatea. The sequence continues at coordinate 95,583,261 of CM075670.1, read as the reverse complement.
AACGGTTACGTTGTTTCTCGCCTCCACCAAAATGCATTAAATAAGAAGGCATGCTAGAGCGATGATTGCCCCTTGTTTTTTATGCTTTTTCCTTGACTTATTCTTCCTATAAATAAGCGCATCATTTTCACCATTTTCGCATGTATGTTTCTTTAAGATGGTGTTAGTTGAAAGTTCCTCCTAGGGATTTCAGATGATGTCAGTTGAAAGTTCACCATTTTCACCATTTTCCCATCTAGGTGCTCTAACTTTTATGTGCCTCTTTTATCAATATTTTTGACCATGTATAGCCTATCTAGTTGTGAGATAACTTGGTAGGCATTTTTGCTATTGATGTTCACTTATTGAAGGACAAGATAACCTGTCGCAAGCCTCCTTATGATAACCCTCTTGTTATAACCATGTGCTGCCCTTGCCTTGGTGGCTTGATCACGAATAAACACAATCTCCCTTACTTTACTGATGAAATCCAACTCTTCCTTGATCGTATCATCATTTAGCTTGTTAGAAGCATTCTGTACTCCCTATGTTGGTTGGCGAAGTTCACCGTAATCATTGTTTCAATACCATATGCTAGTCAGAATAAGGTTTCATTGATGGATGAATATGGAGTTGTCCTATAGCCCTAAAGGACGTGATCAAAATCTTCTGTCCATCCTTCTTTTGCTTTATCCAATCTTCATTTAAGTCCTTTTAGGATTTCTCTATTGGCAACCTCAACTTATCTGTTTGATGTAGGAAATTCTTTAATTTCCTAAGGAGGAGGTGGATCTTCCTCTTAAATTCCTTAAGATGTAAGCAAATAGGTGTCTAAATCTTGAAATAAATTCTGCATTAGAAGTGTGATGGAGTAGGATAAGAGCTATATGGAGTGGAAATAGTGAGGAATGTGCTTGGGTTACCTAGATCTAAGGCTAAAGAAGAGGGAATAATGGAAAGGTAAGGAAAGGGAGAGAGAACCTTCACCCTTAGGGAAGAGATAAGGTTTTTGTGAGGTTTCACCATATTTAGGAGGAGTCCAAAGGATAAGAAACAAAGAAGGGAGAGCTAAGAGCTCAAATTCTAGAGAGAGGTCACTCTCTATCTCACTAAAAATACACTTATGATTCAAGTTATGGCAAAATACAAAGGAAATGATATATATACCTCTAGGAGAATTTCGGTCACCTAATGGGCCTTGGAGACGCTCCTTGGCCCAATCCTAATTACCTATAGTAATTGCCCAAAATACAAGCCCAAGTAAGAAATATGCAAATTACAAGGCCCAAAAGCAAATGACCATGCAAGACCTAAACTAAAACCTATTTCCTAATTCTAATAAATTACTAAACAAATAAAAAAGAATACTAAAATATTTACAAGAAATGTCAAGGCTCAAAGATAGCCCAAAGAAGGTCAAAAATAGCTCAAAGGACCCTTACTCCAAAATAATCCAATTGAAGCAAGTAAAGGCCTTCAAAAACTCCTTCTTAGGCTTGGGCCCATCCAAGAAAATCATCAAAGAAGACAAAGGCTTTTGGAGTGTCTCCTTGGCTTTCTTGACCCTTGACCTAGTCAAAGGGCCATTAAATCTCTCAAAGGCAACCTCCAAGTTCTGTGTAGAATCTAAGGCTTCTCTATGGGTGAGGCTTGTGTAACCATTGGTTTGGGGGTGTTCTACTAAAGAAAAGATTAGTCAGATTGTTAAATTGGCCAGAAGAACTTGGAAATGCTTATTGGCAAACTGAGTATTGTTGTTTGTGATGATTTTGTTCGGGATCCCAAACCTAGTTATGATGTTTTAGTAGACAAACTTTTTGGGCTGGCCAAGGTGATGGTAGAGAGGGAACTACTTCAATCCACTTAGAAAAATAATCCACTTTGATAAAAGGTATTTGATTCCTCCCTAGTGGTTGTGGGAATGGGTTAAGGATGTCTATTCCCTATTGGAAGAAAGGCCACATAATGGATGAGGTGAAAAGCTCCTTGGTTGTGTAACATCCTAAAAATCTAGGAAATGAATTATTAGATGATGATAATTAATTATTTGATGTCCAAAACGCATGGGAAAATTAATTAGGTATTAATTGTGATTTATTGGTAAATTAAAATTTACTGAAACCAGACAATTTAATGAAAGGTGTGGACCTATTAAATAATTTTGGACATTTGATGGGTCTAGAATAATAAGGAATTTATTGTGGTTACAGTGGTATGTTCAAAATATTTTTTTAATGTTGAGGAGATATTTATTCAGACGTGACGTATGTTACTAAACAGCAAAAATACGAACAAAATGGAAATAAAAGAAAATACAAATTCCAATCTTTCCCCTCCTCATTGCTGTGAACTTCTTTCTCACTCTCTTTATGCTCTTTTATCCATTAGACAATGAGGTTTTGTGTACTTTTGGACAATGTATTGGTGCATCCTTTTGACCATTGGGTAATACCCAATTTTTAACATTTCTCTCTCCTCCCTTCTCTCAAATTTTTGTTGGCTCTTCTCTTCACTCTTCCTTCTCAATTTTTTCTTCATCTTTTCCCTTTCTTTCAAGCTAAAAACCATGTACCTCCCTCTCCACTTCCATTTTTGCAAAATCAAACACTAATACTTGGATTGTGAAGCATATATTGGACATTGGAGCTAAGCTTGGGTCATCTTCCTCTTCCCCCTTCTCATTTTTGTTTTGGTGAAGCTTGGGTTTTAGAGTTAAGGATTCATGACTTATATTGGCTTTCTTGGTGGTTTTGGAGTTATTGGAGTTGATAAAGGTTGTTTAGATGTTGTTTTATTGAGAAAATACATATGAAACTTAAACCCTAGGTTAGGAGACCATTGAGATTTGTTGGTTGTTGAAAGTTTTATTGGCTTAAGAACGCTTGAAATGGTGCATGAAAGTGATTGGAATAATTGATGCATGGTAAATTTTGTGAAAACCCTAAAATATAGAGTTTGGGCTTTTGGCAAAATTTGAGAAATTAGGAATTTATTTGCCATAAGAATGATTTTTTATGTGGAAATAAATTTTGGAATGATTGGCATTAATTATCGTTGTTGAGAATTTAAGAAATCAAGAAAATGTAATAAGGCACTAAGTTGATAAAATTGGTAGAATTGGTGTTTAGTGATATTGGAATAAAAGAGATTGGTACAATATGTTTTGAGTAGGATGGCAAAACGGGCCAGGCCCGTCTGGCTAGCCCACCAAGCTCGTCAAAATTGGCGGGGCGGACAAAATTTTTTAGCCCGTCTCCTGCCACGGTCTGGCCCGCCATGACCCGTTAATTTGGCGGGCCAAAACCTTGGCGGGGTGGGTCAGCCCGATGGGCCCTGCCAAAAGAAAAAAATTATAATATTACTAATTAAATACTTTATACTTTATTTTATTAAAATATATACTTTCATTTTCTAAAATTAAAAAAAAGTGACATCTTTTATTACTTATACATTTCTTTTAATAATATCTTCTTTAATTTTTAATTTTTAATTTTTTAAAATTTTTTATCTTAATTTGACATATATTTTTTTATAAAAAGTTATAATTTTAACTTTGCAGGGCCGGCCCGCCATTAGGCGAGATGGGCCTTAACTTTTGGCCCATTTATTTTCACAGGGCGGGCTAACCCGGCCCATTTTTTGACGGGCTTTGACGGGGTGGGCCAAGGTCCAGTGGGTTGGCCCGTTTTGCCATCTCTAATTTTGAGACATTACAACCCATTAAGGAACGGGTAGGGTATTTGGTTTGGTGTGTGTTAGTGACTTGGGAGTTTATGTTGTGGCCATTTAAATATAAAGAATTTTGGTTAATGGGAAGGAATTCCCAAAACCTAATAAAATGAGAAAATAAAGCCTATAAAATATTGACAACATGATGAGAATCGTGTATATATTTATTTGTATAACAAGAATTGAGAATGATGTTTGAATGGAAGATTGATTGCATTATGTATATGTTACTGTAGGATCAATTCCAAACGACAAGGTGAGACCGTCTAATCACTCAAATTACTTCTCTTGGGGTAGGAGATGGGTATATTTTCTAAATGCATGCACAATGTTTAAAGATAATATATATGTTAGTGAATACTTCATGTTTGTCTTGAATAAATATACTACCTCTTATTTATGAAATTAATGAGATTGAATCTTGTTGATGGATTGGATGTTGGATTGGTATATATTTGATGCTAATATACATTTCGAATATATTGTTTGACTCCATGTGTGAATTGATATGGATAAGACTCATTGGCTATTATATTGTAAACTATGTGAATTGATGCCTTAGAGAATTTTATGATAAATTGTATGCCTTGGAGAGTATTATGACTTGTTGTATGCTACTAAGTGTAATGCTTGTTAGAAACTATGTAGTTTAATTAGTCCCACATTGAAAACTCTTAAGGGACCTATGCCTTTTATGTTACTATATAAGTAACACCTTGTAAAGCTTTTAAACACACCAAAAAATATAAACACTTCTTAGTGTAGCCGTGGATGTAGGTACATACACTGTGTGCTGAACCACGTAAAATTCTTGTGTCATTTCTCTCCTTTTCTCTTTTTCTTTTGGTTGTTTTTGTTCTTAACAATTGGTATCAAGAGCCTATATCTTAGTATGCTTTGTGGTTGCAGCCTTGTCTGAACTTCCACATCTGAAAAGATTTGGTTATATCTTAGTATGCTCTATGGTTGTAGCCTTGTCTGAACTTCCACATCAGAAAAGATTTGGTTTTTCCACGAAAGTCTCAATTTAGAGAAAATAGTGGGAGCTTTCTTAGTTTAGAGAAAGTAACAGGGGCCATGGCGCTAGAAGATGGGAAGGTAAAGATTGAGAAGTTCGATGGCAGAGACTTTGGATACTGGAAAATACAGATGGAGGACTATCTGTATCATAAGAAGTTGCATCAACCCTTAACAAGGAAGAAGCTAGACGACATGAAGTAGGCAGAATAGGAGTTGCTAGACCGGCAGACTCTTGGTTTGATCCGACTGACACTATCAAAGAATGTTGCGTTCAACATTGTAAATGAGAAGACAACTGCAAGTTTGATGAAGTCATTGTCGAACATGTACGAAAAGCCATCAGCAGCCAACAAAGTATATTTGATACGTCGGCTAGTCAATCTCAGAATGGGTGAAGGTAATTCTGTAACTCATCATATTAATGAATTTAATACAATCGTTGCCCAGTTGGCATTAGTACCGATCACCTTTGAAGACGAAGTGAAAGCATTGATCCTACTATTATCTCTTCCGGATAGTTGGAGTGCAATAGTTACTGCAGTTAGCAGCTCTTCCAGAAATACCAAGTTGAAGCTTGATGACATCCGTGACTTAATCCTAAGCGAAGATGTTCGTAGAAGAGACTCAGGAGAGTCTTCCAATTCTTCTTTCGGTTCAGCACTGAATACTGAATGCAGAGGAAGGAATAGCCAGAAGGGTTAGAATCAAGGCCGAGGCAGGTCAAAGTCCAGAGGAAAAAGACAAACCAAAGTCCGGAATGACATCATTTGTTGGAATTGTGACAAAAGAGGCCACTTTACCAATCAATACAGAGCTCCAAAGAGGAAGAACAAAAATAAGAAGTAGGATGATGATGATGAATCCGTAAACGTAGCAACTGATGAAATTACAGATGCATTAATTTACAGTTTAGATAGTCCTATTGACTCATGGATTATGGACTCGGGTGCGTCATTCCACACTACACCTTCTTTAGAACTATTATCTAACTATGTTTCTGGAAAGTTTGGGAAGGTTTACCTTGCAGATGGAAAATCTCTTGACATTGTGGGAAGAGGTAATATTAACATCAGAACCTCTAGTGGGACCCTATGGACATTGCATAATGTTAGACATATTCCTGCCTTAAAGAGAAACTTAATATCTATAGGGCAGTTGGATGATGAAGGACACCATACTACTTTTGGAGATGGAACTTGGAAGGTACCAAAAGGTAATCTGGTTATTGCTCGTGGAAAGAAGTGAGGGTCTCTCTATATGGTTGCGGATGAGGATATGGTAGCAGTCACTGAAGCTGCCAACAGTTCCTCTTTATGGCATCAAAGGCTGGGACACATGAGTGAAAAAGGAATGAAGCTCATGGTGTCAAAAGGTAAATTATCTAGCTTGAAACATGTTAATGTTGGTGTTTGTGAACATTGTATCTTCGGAAAGCAAAAAAAGGTTAGCTTCTCAAAGTCAGGAAAGACATCTAAAGTTGAAAGGCTAGAACTGGTGCATACAGATGTTTGGGGACCAGCTCCAGTAAAATCCCTCGGAGGCTCACACTATTATGTCACTTTCATTGATGACTGTACAAGAAAGGTATGGGTCTATTTTCTGAAAAATAAATCTGATGTGTTTTCTGTGTTCAAAAAATGGAAAACAGAAGTTGAAACTCAGACAAGTTTAAAGGTTAAGAGTCTGAGATCTGATAATGGTGGAGAGTATGATATCCAGGAATTCAAAGATTTCTGTTTAAAAAATAGGATCAGAATGATCAAGACTATACCAGGAACACAAGAGCAAAATGGTGTGGCAGAAAGAATGAATAGAACCTTGAATGAGAGATCTAGATGCATGAGGATCCAGTCTGGCCTACCTAAGGTGTTTTGGGCAGATGCAATAAGCACAATAGCCTACCTCATGAATAGAGGACCATCAGTTCCTTTGGATTATCAATTGCCCGAAGAAGTATGGTCTGGAATTTGAAAGTCTTTGGTTGTGTCTCATATATTCTTGTAGACTCTACTAACAAAGATAAACTGGATCCTAAAGCAACAATATGTTATTTCATTGGCTATGGATCTAACATGTATGGCTACAGGTTTTGGGATGACCAAAACAAGAAAATTATCAAAAGCAGAAATGTCACATTTAATGAAAACATGTTCTATAAGGACAGGTCTACAGAATCCATGTGTGCAGATAAACAGTTAGAACTTTCTGAGAAAGTAGCATTGGAAGAAATTTTAGAAAGTGATCTAGAAGTGGAGCCTGAGTCAGAATCAGAACCCATAACAACGTCAGAAACTCCTAATACCCAGTTGAGAAGATCTAGCAGAATGAGAGTGCCACGACAGAGGTATTCCCCTTCATTGCATTATTTGTTATTAACTGATGTTGGTGAGCCAGAGTACTTTGCTGAGGCCTTGCAGGGCAGTGACTCGATTAAGTGGGAGCTAGCAATAGAGGATGAAATAAAATCCCTTCAGAGAAATGGAACTTGGTCTTTGACTAAGCTACCAGAAGGAAAGAAGGCATTGCAAAATAAATGGGTTTATAGGATAAAGGAAGAATCTGACGGCAGCAGAAGATACAAGGCGAGACTCGTAGTGAAAGGATTTCTACAGAAATAAGGAATTGACTTCACAAAGATCTTCTCTCCTGTTATCAAGATGACTACCATTAGAGTTATCTTGAGTATTGTATGTGCAGAGAATCTTCATTTGGAGCAGTTAGATGTCAAAATTACATTCCTACATGGAGATTTGGAAGAAGACATCTTTATGACACAACCAGAAGGTTTTGAAGAGCAAGGCAAGGAGAATCTTGTATGCAAACTTCATAAGAGCTTGTATGGCTTGAAACATGCACCAAGATAGTGGTACAAGAAGTTTAATGAGTTTATGACTAACTCAAGATTTCACAGATGTGAAGAAGATCATTGTTGTTATGTTAAGAAATATGATGATAGTTATATTATCCTTGCTTTATATGTTGACGACATGCTAATTGCAGGGTCTAGTATGACAGAAATCAACAGGCTGAAACAACAGTTGGCAGACAGCTTTGAGATGAAGGATCTTGGTCCAGCTAAATAAATTCTTGGTATGAGAATCGTCAGAAACAAACCAGAAGGCATTTTGAAATTATCCCAGGAGAAATATATAGAAAAATTGCTTGACAGGTTTAATGTTGGAGATGCCAAGACCAGGAACACCCTTTTGGGAACTCACTTAAAACTTTCAAAGCGGCAATCTTCTCAGATAGATGAAGAAGAAAGTTACATGTCTAAAGTACCATACGCGTCTGCAGTAGGGAGCCTGATGTACACTATAGTTTGCACCAGACCTGACATAGCACATGCAGTGGGAGTTGTGAGTAGGTACCTATCCAATCCTGGAAAGAAGCATTGGGAAGCTGTGAAGTGGATATTAAGATATCTGAAGGGTACATCACAGATGTGTTTGTGTTTTAGAAGAAGCAATCTCACTTTATAGGGGTTTTCTGATGTAGATTTAGGAGAAGATTTGGATAGTAGAAAAAGCACCTCAGGTTACATTTTTACCTTGGGTAGTACTGCTGTTAGCTGGAAGTCTAAACTCCAAGGAAGAGTTGCTCTATCAACCACTGAAGCCAAGTATGTGGCTATCTCTAAAGCAGCCAAGGAGATGCTATGGCTGAAGAACTTTCTCAAAGATTTGGGGAAGGAACGAGATGATTCTCCATTGTTCAGTGACAGTCAGAGTGCTATATGTCTTGCTAAAAATCCAGTTCTTCATTCAAGATGCAAGCACATTGAATTGAAGTATCACTTTATCAGAGACTTGATAAGTGATGGAGATTTATCTTTGTTGAAGATCTCAGGATTAAAGAATCCAGCTGATATGTTGACCAAGACTGTCATAACTGACAAGTTGAAGCTTTGCATTGCCTCAACTAGCCTTAAAGGATAATTAATGATGAAGGCACTACACTAGGTGAAAGAGCAGATGAGCTTATTGTTTTACAAGGATATGATGTAATTAAACTCCAAGTGGGAGAATTGTTAGAAACTATGTAGTTTAATTAGTCCCACATTGAAAACTCTTAAGGGACCTATGCCTTTTATGTTACTGTATAAGTAACACCTTGTAAAGCTTTTAAACACACCAAAAAATATAAACACTTCCTAGTGTAGCCGTGGATGTAGGTACATACATTGTGTGCTGAACCACGTAAAATTCTTGTGTCATTTTTCTCCCTCTCTCTTTTTCTTTTAGTTGCTTTTGTTCCTAACAATGCTAAGGTACCCCTAAGCGAGAGGGTATGAGATTCTTGTGAAGTTGAGGCTAATATATACATTCTTGCATTTCATGACATGCATGACATATCATATTATGATGTATTGAGATCTTGTAGGATCTTGTAAAAAGGAGCCTTGCGGGGGAATAACTATTTAAGTGACTATATGTGGTTACGATTACTTAATATGTTGAAATAATTGAGATCTTGCAGGATCTTGTGAAAAAGACCCTTGCAGGGAGATAAATATTTAAGTGACTATGCGTGGTTACGATTACTTGATAAATTGTGTACATATGTGTTATAAATATTTGTTTAAAATTGGATCTGTCATATGCATTTCATGTTATGACATATGCATTAGCCATAGGCACATGACATTTGAATTTGGGATGGCCAAGAAAAATGGTAATTTATTAAAAGTGTAAATCAAGAGATTAAATCCCATTTATTGGACACTAACTAATTATGTTACTGTTGTTAGTGTTGTCTCTTGATGTTGCTTATGGATTATGACAATAAATGTGATAATGTTATGATTTAGTGACATGATTTTATTTTGTAATAATATTATTGTTAGAACTTGTCTATATAAATATATATGTGCTCAATGGAAATTGATAAGAAATGTGACATTGTTGTTGGATTGAAACTCCTTGATAGGAGAATATGAGTGGTTGTATTCATATATTTATATGATCACATTATGTTTGATTGTTCATACTTTTTAGCTCTTGAGTTGTAGGGCATGTTCATAGAATGATGCTTTTTGAAAATATGAGGTATAGTGTAAAGAAGAAGATGTCTAGATGTCTTGGCCAGCATACTTTTGAATTAATCGACTATGGCATATTTCTTTTGAAATCATTATACATGGTATTTATTTTGTATAGCTATACTATTGTTTAATGCCTTATAAGTATGATGATGATTTAATATTGATGATTCGATATTTTAAGATGTTGGTTGATACATTAGGATCATTTAAAATAAACTTATGATCATTTTGTTTCACAAAGTAATGAATGATGATGCATGACATTAAATTAAAACCTAGTCAATGATTTTAGGTAGTTGGATCATGAATGGTAAATGGCCTTGTCGATATTGTACAATGTGAATTTGATAGTCATTATGATGGCATTAATGTTTATGTTGATGGACAACTCATGGATTGATGAAATATCAAACTTGTTAAATTATGATTCAATGTTGATGTATGATTTAGCCATGGTTTGATGATTGATTAGATGAATGGATTTTGATGTAAAAAGGTCTTGATGAGTTTGTGATGTTTCTCACATGTTTTGTACCCTAACATAAGTGATTCTTGATGAGATTGAGTCCCAAAAAGTCTAGACATTGCATGATCTAAGGTCTCCAAGGCATGGTTCTTTAAAAATTGGAAAGTGAAGGATCAGGGGGTGATCCATGGCGAGTGGAAAATTCCAACAGTTAATGAATCACTCTGACCTTGAAAATTCATAAAATTGGGCATGAAGGTAGTACATTCCACGACCAGTGGAATGCTCTGACTTAAAAGGTGAAATCTGGAAAAATGGCAGTGTATTCCACGACTTGTGTAATGGATCCATGGCTAGTGGAATGATTCCACAGCCCATGGAATCCTCAAATGTTGATTTTATGTGTTTTTGTGCCATTTTGGATTAGGATTCGTACTTCTTTACTTCATGGCATGTTTGTATAATCAAATGTACATGTTTTTACTAAACTTTGGCAATCACCTTGTGCTTACTTGGATCTCTTCTCATATCCATTCTTGTTTTTAGATTAACTTATATATTCCATAAACACTTATATAGTAATTATGTAATTGATTGTCCTAAGTAGATATTTGTTTAAATTACATACATTCTCATATATGAGATAGGTCTTTAAAATGGTCCAGGGTTAATTGTTAAAGTTTTTATTTGTGGTATTCTTCTTCCAATGGTTGTTTAAATCGTGAAAATCTTATCCTAATTTTTAATATCTAAATAATAATATCATGAATATCATTTATCAAATTAATTGCGCCACAATTGGAGCATATGGAAATTTCTATATTTTTGGTAGTCCTCACATTTCATAATGTAATTTAGAGAGTCTCCTTTCATCATTGGCCGCCAATAACCAGTTCCCAATAGTTGTTTGGCCAGACTCCATCCCCTGAGGTGATTTCTAGAACTTCCCTCATGTACCTCAGTCATGACATAGTTGACCTCTTCTGGCTCTAAGCATCTCAAGAATGGGGTAGTAAATCCTCTTTTATATATAACATCGTTCACAATGGTGAAATAGGAAGCTTCTCTATGAATTTTCTTATTGTGGACGAGATCTTCAAGCATTATTTCATTTACTAAAGAGTCTCTAATTGGGGTTAACCAGGATTGGCTGGGGGGAGCCACGACCGCTATTAGCTTCTCATTCATGCTTGGGTGTTTGGGGGTGCTTTGGATAACAGAACTTGTTCCTGATTTTTTGGTGCTTGCTAGTCATGAGAGGATATTGACTCTGACATTCTCCTTGGAACATGTTTACAAAAAGTCTAGTCAAACTCTTATAACAACTCCTTTACCTTGGCCAATTATTGTTGGAGGACAGGCTCTTTGGCTTGGTATTCCTCACTTACTTTGGAGACCATCAGCTGGGAATCACATAGAATGATAATTTCCATTTCCTCTATGTCAAGCACAACTCTTAAGCCGGCTATGCATGCCTATACTCTACTTGATAGTTCGTGTTTCAAAATCAAAGCATAATGAAATCTTAATGACCAAACCGTCTTCACTTTCCAAAATTACCCTGACTTTTAATCCTTTGCTATTGGTTGAACCCATCCACTAGTACCATTCATCTATTCCTCTTCCCTCATATTTTCAAACAAGTTATTTCCATGATGAAATCATCTAAAACCTGAGCTTTAATAGCAGTCTTAGGCTCATAGTGGATCTCGAATACTAATAGTTTAATTTCCTATTATATTATTCATTCTACAAGCTCAGGTTTAAAAAACATTATCTTCAAGGGGAGGTCAATTTTGATGATGATAGGGTGAACATGAAAATATTGTTTGAGACATCTTGTTGTTACCATGGCAACAAAGACTAGCTTCTCAATCTTTGAATACTGCGTTTATGTTCTTCTTAGTATTCTACTAATGAAGTAGATTGGTCTTTGGTCTACTGTTGATTCCCTAACTAGTACTGCTTTAATTACTTCATTTGAAACCGAGATGTACAAGAGCAAAGTCTCCCTAATCTCTAGTTTGACCAATATTAAAGACAAGACCAACACATTTTTTAAACTTTGAAAGGCCTCCTCACATGTTGGCATCCATTCAAATTTTTTCTACTTCTTCAACAAAATATATAGAAGGAGTAACAGATATGTTATTTTTGACATGAACAAGGATATGGCAATAATTTTTCCATTTAATGCTTGGACTTCTTTAAGGTTGTCGATCTCTTCATCTATATAATTTCTCTACATTTTTCTAGGTTTAGCTCTATTCCCCTATACGTTAACATAAAATAATAAATCATCATGCAAAAAATCCGAAGGTACATTTTAAGGGTTTAGGCGCATGTTCTATTGGTGAAGTATGTCAAAGATTTCTATTAGGTCTGCAACATGGTCCCCCTAGCTATGATGTTGGCAACGATGTCGTCAATGTAAACTTCCACACTTCGTCTGTTGATCATGTCAAAGATGGTGTTTGTCATCTTTTGGTATATTACGCTAGTGTTTTTCAGACTAAAAGACATCTTTTTGTAGAAAAATACTCCCTGGTCATTGACGAAGACGGTTTTGTCTTGATCCCTAACATACATTAGAATCTGGTTCTATCCTGAGTAAGCGTCTATGAACAACAATAACTAGTATCCAAAAGAACTGTCGACAAGCTTATCAATGTGAGGGAGTAGATAGAGGTCCTTTGGGTAGGCTTTGTTTAGATCAGTATAATGGGTGCACATTCTCCATTCTCCATTTTCCTTCTTCATCATTACACCATTTGATATTCAGGAGGTGTATTGGACCTCGCCAATAAATTCTTAGTATTTATTTGTTGGTAAAAAGATCATTTAACCTAAATGTTTAAGGGTAAATCTTGTTGCCTATGCTTTGACACACCAGCTTAATGGTGTAATTTATTAGGGGACATCATGGATGGACAATGTTTAAACTTGTCTCCTCGATTCTCTATCCCCGTCCCTTTACGATTTCAACCAAGTTTTATTAACTATATATATCATCATAGTCTAATAATATTTTATTATTTTTTATTTCATTAGGAATTGAGCATGTTATAGAGCTTTTATAATAATTCACCTATCCAACTCAACCAACTTTAAACCCTCTTGATATTTTATTTTGTGTTGACCATATGTATCCTTTTTCAGAGACAATCCTGATTATGTTTAATAATAATAGTGTTAACTAATATTATAATAATTTAATATTATATTATAGTATTACATAGATAATAATACTATAATTAAAGCTATTTACTAAATATAATAAAAAATATATTTTACTAATTATAATTATAATATATAGTGTTATAGTAATAAAAAATCATTTCAACATATATAGTTTATTTTCTTATAATAAATTTTATTATATTAACACAAAAATAAAAAAATAAAAGGCCATAGTTAAATAATATCAAAAATTTATTTCTATAAATTGCTCTAATATTAATATCCTTATAATATTATTATTATAATTGACAAATGTTATTAATCTTAAAAATTAATTTATAATAATGTAAAATATATTTAATTTATTTAAGTAGTTTTTATTTATTAAATATTTCTTATTCAAATGATAGTATTAATTTTGAAATATCATCATTATAACTAGTAAAAATTTTGAATTTAAAAAATAATAAATAATCAAATTATAATTATATATAAAATATAATGATTGTTAAATTTTATATATAAAATATAATTTTAGTGAAGATCATGTAAGAAAGTAGACACTTTTCCATATACATACATGATTATAAGTTTTACTATAATGGTCTTATTTTATTATATAATTAAAGTTAATAATATAATTTTAAAATCAGTTATTTATTAAAGTTAAATACCTAAAATTATATTCTTTTAATAAATTATGTATTTTATAATGTTATGAGTTAGTTTTTTAAGATTTATAAGTGAACATCAACTACGATAATACAAATTATAATTAATAATATTAATATAAGAGAAATAGACAAAATATTTTGATATTATTTTATGCCAATCGTATTATATAGTTTTAAGCTAAGTGAACACTTTATATAAAAATAAACATAAAACATTTTTTCTTATAATATAATAGTAAAAATATAATAACAAATAAATTTTTTACTAATATTTTTATGTAAATTCTAAAATTTTATTTCTTTGACATTAACATAAATAATATATATATATTCAAAAAATTTTATTATAAATAATAAAATTTTATTATAAAAAAATGGTTTTTTTTATTGATAACCATATTTTATGAGTTACACGTTATGATGGACAATGCATAATTTACATTTATAGCAAAATTTACAGTGCCCTGTATATAAAAACTGTAGCGGAAAAATTGAACATGAGTTACTTCATGGGAGAGAGGTTTCCGGTTCAAATTCAGGATGGTCTAGCTGCGTCAAGAAAAATAATAGAAGATTGGCTTGATTCATTCATGCATGCTTCCCATTAGCTCTTGCAATTGGGTCGTTGCAATTACTAGTTGATGTTTAATTGTCCAAGCAACAACGATAAGGTAATAATAATATTCGGCCTGTTTGTTTAAGCTTATTTTAAGTCTTTTTTTAAAAAAATATTTTCTTTATAAGTATTTTTTTAATAAATATATTAGAGTTGTTTCTTAAAACACGTACAAATCTGTTTATTTTTTTTTGCTTCTACTTATTTTTAAAACTTTAAACAAACACATAAAAAATTAAAATAAGTATGTTTTAATTAAAAAATACTTTTCTATTAAAATAAGTTTAAGCAAATGAACTCATTATCTTGCACTTGAACCAATGGCTCACTTTTTCTAAGTAGTGAGAAAAAGGACCGAAACATGCTAGTGAAAGACTCTATTGAGACAAAGATGGGTTGTTAAGAACATAGGGGTGCGAATGTCAATGGTTCGAGTCTACGAACTTAGCTGATACAAAACTAATCTATGCTATGATTTATCATTTATAGATGTTGATAAGATTTTTTCATCTAACAACACCTTAGGATAACATAGCCTTAAGGTTAAGGATGAGGTTCAAACTAGGAAAGGTTTATGGTGGAAGTTTTATTATATAACAACACATATTACTTCTGTTTCTCAGGCTTTACATTATTAGAAATATTTATCCAAGGTGGGGAACCAACAAAATTTGATATGCATAGGAGGTAACCTAGACGATATGCTATTGTTTCATATGTATCTACACCAATGCCAGATATGACAGGTTAGGGTGTATCCTGTGGGACACGTTTGATGTCTAAGAAGAACAATATCACAACTACAATAAGCAAGATTACTACAGCTAGTAATAAATGTAAAATTGGTGTATCACTTTGTCATTTTATGAAGGGGTATTTATAAGGCTAAATATATCCTTTGGTCCTTTATCTTTTTAGAAAATGTTAAAGTCCTTTAATTATTTTTTATTTACTTTGGTTAATTTTTTTTTGTTTACTTTAGTCCCCTGTGTGGTTTAAAATGTGTCAGGTGCGTCTTTCTGTTAAATTCCTCTAACGTTTGTTTACCACTGTTTACATCTTCTTCAATATAACTTATTCTTCTTCTTCGATGACATGGCAAACTCATGTAGATCGGCATTCAGTTATGGAAATAGAATGCGTGAAGATGATGCTCCCTTGTGTGAATGCACTGGGAGATTGAAAGCTATGATGTGAACATCGAAGACACCCATAAACTATGGATGAAGATTCTGGGGTTGTGTTACATATACTATACATTTTGGTTTTTTTTAAGGGTCAAATAGGTTTTTTATCCGTTATAATGTGGGGTTCATTTTGCAAGGTAGAAAGGATAATGGGAGCTGTAATTTCTTCCATTGGGTGTTTGATGGTGTTGAGTATGAGAAAGATATGCTGACTTTAAGGCAAAGGAGTCGAATAATGGCTTTAGAAAAAGCTTTAAAGAAGTCACAAAGATGTCTCAAGTGGCTTGGTTTTGTTTATGGTGTCCTATGTTTAGTGATTATTATAGGGGTTTTAATGTGGTTATTGTAAGGGTTTTAATGTGGTTATGTTAAGGGTTTAGGATTGAGTTTGCTGCTGTAAACATAGAAGTTGTATTGTAAGAACTATATCCTAGTAAAGAAATTATACTATTTTAACTTTATGTCTCAAGTTGCACTATTTATACATTTAGTTTGTGCTGCTAGCATTGCAATTGGTCAATAATGCTTACAGTAACCATAGCACATAGCTATTGAAACTATAAAATCAGTCTCATTCAACATATATAAATTCAGTAACTTGATTGGTTGTCTAATATATAAATTTCGTGTTGTCGAATATATAAATTCAGTGTTGTCCAACATATAAGTCTAAAATTAAATGTTGTCTAAAATTCATAAAATTAGATTTTTACAAAATATATAAATTCAATGTTGTGGAACATACAACTTAAGAATAGAACACATGAAAGTAGATTCATTCAAAATATATTTAAGGTCAAATTCATCATCTAAAACATAACAAAGTATTGGCCATACTTCAAAACAAGCCATTATCGAAAACATGATTATAAATGGAAATAAACTTGTCTAAACATAAGAATAAAACCCTAAACATCAAAGCTTAAAATCAGTTTTTCTTCTTCCACCTTGGTGTTAATTTCTTGCCTCCTCTTGCTGTAATGTTTCTGCCTTTGGGTGGAACCTGCTGGAGCTGAGTTTGAGAGGGGTTTTGGGTTGAGGTTGCTGTTTGGGATGTTTGGGTTGGTGGTGAAGTTAAAGTTGAGGGTTGGGTTTGAGGTACATTTTCTATATAACTTTCTTGTAGTGTTGGTTTAGAAGGGCATTTGCTCTTGTTGTGGCCTGGTTGTTTGCATACACTACACTTGGAAATTAGGCCTTTCCTTGACATATGAATATCATCAAGCTCAACCTTGTCCTTTCTCCTTGCTTTCTTTGGTCTACCAGGTTGTTTCTTGTAAGGTGGGGGAAAGATAATTAGTTTGTATCATGTTGTGTACTTAGCCTTGGAGTAGATTGGGGGGATGTAGCTGGTTGGTTCATCATTTACTTCTCTCATACATGCTAGTGCATGTGTACAAGGCATCCCAGTGAGCATCTATTTCTTGCAGAAACACTTTTGCACAACCAAGTCAACAATGAACTTGTCCCTTTCTCTGCCTAAATGCCTAACCTCATAAATTTTGTCTCCAGATCACCTACAATATAATAGATTCAGCAACCATATCAGTAACTATATGATGAAATACATGCTAGAAAGTAAACTTACTTCACAATATCCATCAAATACGTTTTTATTTCCTCAATCATGGTGATGTTGGGCTTTCCTCTGGCAGCTAATATCACAAAGTTGAAGGTCTTTGGCATGTTGTTCACTAGTATGTCACACTTTGCATGATAAGAAAATCTGGACTTGCTCTAGTGTCTGGGTGGCAACTGAATCAACTCTTTGTAAGCATCCTCATTTCAAGCATTTGTCTCCCCCAAGCCAAGGTGTATGTACATTTGGCTGTCTTCCACATCACCTCCTTCAATTGCTTGCCCAGATGCTTTTTCCTAAAATTGTTATACAGGTGTCTCACATAGAATCTTTACTCAGCACTAGGTAGAAGTTCCTTTAGGGTATGTGTTCAGACCTTGCACATTGCAAGTAAAATAGAGTAAGGCAACTATCTGTGTTAGGTGACCAAACTGAAAAAACTAAAATTTGACAGGGACCAAATTGAAATCACTAACTATATATAAGGGACCAAATTAAAATCAGTAAAACAACATAAGAGACCAAACTGAAACAATTACCTTCTGCTGATCTGATATGAAAGTGAACTCCTTGCAATCCTCTGCTTCACCTAGATCCCCCACTAGCAGGTCTAGGAACTATCTCCATGAGTCTGTGTTCTCACATTCAACAACAGCATTGGCAATAGGAAGCATTTGGTTATTCGGGTCTCTCTCAACTGCAGCTAGTAGTTGTCCACTATATGGTCCTTTTAGGAAGTAACCATCTAAACCTATGATGGGACTGCATTGTTTGAAGCTTTCTTTGCATGCATTCAGGCAAACATACAACTTATGGAATAGAGCATCTTTCCCCTACAACTGCACATCCAACTTCACTGTGGAGACTGGGTTAAAAGTCAGCAAAGCTTGGGTGTAGTCCCATAGCTTTGGAAATTGGTCTTTAAAATCTCCATCAACAAGTTTAGTTGCAGCCCTCCTTGCCCTGTATGTCTTGGTTTTGGAAATTTTTGCACTTCAACTCTTTTGTGTTCTCTCACAAATGTCCTCTAATCTGAGTTTGGGATTCTCCCTTACCCTTATTGAACATCTCCTTCGATAGCCACTTTGAACTCAACAACTTGATTGAGTGTGCCCTACCACAGCTGTGCTTATCAATTATAGGTCTCAACTGTCAAGTTTCCTCATATGGAAACTTACCACATAAGCATATCATTCACAGCCTTCCACACACCTAACCCCCACCCTCTTTTTATCATTTTTTTCAAACTTTAAATCTTTCCCATTATAGACAACATAAGCCACCACAACCTCCTTGAATTCTTGTTTGCTTACAAATATAGTACTTTTTCCCATTTATAATCCTTCATTGACTCTGGTATCCTAAACAAAGGGTATTTATCACCATCACTTCCACTATCACCTGAACACAACTCATTTGGCTCATTATTCGAATTAGATTCCATCTTCCATTTAGTTTTCCTAGTTATAGATCCTTCTCTAGAACCTTCTCCATTTTTGTAAGTCCTTGGATATACTATCCTAGGAATTTTCTTCCTATTTTTACCTTTCTTTGCAACCTTAGCCACATCACCCACATCCACGTCACCCTTACCCACAAAGTCAGCACCATCACCGTCAGCCACAAAGTCAACACCATTACCCTCAAATAAATCCTCCTCATCAACACCTTCATTATCTGAATCCTCAAACTGAATATCCAATGCACTATCCTCCTTTTTTTTTCTTCTTCTTCACTGCTGTCTTCCTCTTGCACAACCTTTCTTTTCATATCATTCTCCTCAACACTTGTGTCTTCCCCTTGCACACGATCACCATGCACAGCCTTCCCCCTGAACACCAGCACCTTCATCATATTCTACTTGAACACCAACACCTTCATCATATTCCACCTGAACTCCAACACCTGCATCACATTCCACCCAAATACTACCACCTTCATCACATTCCACTTGAACTCTATCACCCTCAACAAGTTCCCCCTGATCACCACCTGATGACTATGGTCCAGTTAACTTGAAAACAACATCAGCCACATCTATAGGGTGTACAATGTATAACTACACTTTCCCTAAAGAATGTGTTACCCTTGCCATCTCCATTTAACTCTTATCATCTTCAAACAACTTCAATCCAACATCTAACTCCTTTCCACCTATTTTGTACCACAACTCCTTAATATTTACATAACCCATTTCCTTCAATATTCCACTCACCTCAAAATAACTCCACCTATCCTTGTCTATGTCTTATTCAGATACTTCTCCATCATATCTCACCCTTTTCCCTTTTTCGATGACAAAGTTTCTGCCGTGGAAAATCTCAAGCTTAAAACGACAATCCATAACTACCTAAACTCCTCAACAACAACACATTAACAAACCCTAAATCAATTAAACAAAGTTATCAGAACCCCACATTTTAAACAAATGCAACAAAATAACTACAACAACACAGTAACAACCCACTCTTGTTTTCCAACCAAACCCAACCCAACCCCAACATCAAAACAATGTGGTTGTGAATGGATAAACATACCTAAAATGCAGGACCCAAATGATCACGAATGCAATACCCACCTTCGCAACCTTTCTTGATCGAGTTACTTGGATATAAAGCCAACTTCTTTCTTTGCTCTAGTCACATGAAGAAGGAAGATGGAGACACTCTTTTTCATTTTCCTTCTCATTTTCTAAAACGACATCGTTTGAACAGTTATAAACATTAGCGAATCCTGTTTTGACACACGTACCATGATGTCCACGTCTTACAGCATGTCAGATAAATAGTGACAAACAAACATTAGGGGAATTTGACGGAATGACTCACCCGTCACATTTTAAACCATTTAGGGACCAAAGTGAACAAACAATAATTAAAAGGACCAAATTAATATTTTTTGAAAAGATAAAGGACCAAAGGATATATTTAGCCTATTTATAAGGAGACTAATGTACATTTTTTTATTAGCAAAAGAAGATGACATTAAAAAGGTACAATAGGTACCTTATACCCGTATACAAGTTTAAACAGTTACAAACCTGAAATGCATAAAAGAGGCTTCTTATACCACTCAATAAAACCTCTAGAGAAGCTTTTCATTCAAGATTTAAGTTAAACTCAACTCTTATATTGTATCAATTCAAACATTTAATCTAACCAAACAGTTTCATTCCTAAAATTAACGTTGTTACGATATTCCCAAATTGACCAAATAGTAGCAAACCAAACAACAAGTCCATGTTTACTTCTAGAATTATTACACAGACCCAAAAAACTTTCAAAATGACATTTAAACTCAACTTGTAAAACTGAACAGAAACCAATCCAAGCAGAACACTTTTGTCATAAGGAATATGAAATTTTGCAAGAGAAAAGTAAATGAGAACTGTTCTCAGCACAGTCACTA
Organism: Clitoria ternatea; assembly: GCA_037962975.1. Classification (NCBI taxonomy): domain Eukaryota; kingdom Viridiplantae; phylum Streptophyta; class Magnoliopsida; order Fabales; family Fabaceae; genus Clitoria; species Clitoria ternatea. The sequence continues at coordinate 95,562,379 of CM075670.1, read as the reverse complement.
CAAAAGACATAAAGTATAGATGAATTGTCCAACATAGAGCCATGAACAATAAGGTTTTTTTGGATTGTATTTGATCAAACAAAAGTTTCTATAAAAAAACCACCACTTTGAGTGGAACATTGATAGATAAAAAACCACACAAACGATGCATCCTACAAATCTAGATCTTGATGCACAAGACTGAAGACTAACCTTACGAAATAAATGAGACTAATGTGCGTATGTAAGGATAAAATGTTAAATGCTTTAACATGGTTTGTCAATGACTTGGGTACTGATCTAGTAAGGTTCGTAGACACACATATAAAAGAAAAAAAAAAGTAGAAAATGGACCTTCAAAGTTAATGATGATAAGTCATCCAAATACGATGTGGCCGGGAGGATATATACAGATCAGAAGATATCTTATCCAAGACTTATAACCAATAATGGAATCAAGTTTGGTAAAGACAGCCGGTATCATCTTCTTGACTCCTGCAAAAACATTGAACCTATTTTTTAACACCAAAATAGTAAAAGGATAGATGGATCAGAATTGGTAAATTAAGAGCCAAGAAAGGCAAAACTAATTATTCACGTTTTGCATGATGTCACTTGATTAAGAAGCTTGGCGAAAGTGTTAATAACATGAGACGATTTCTTTTTGTGCGAATATACTATTTTGAATACTAAATCGCTATTGCTAACATGTATTTTTCAGACTCCGGATATTATAGTTGTTGATTAATTAAGTTTGAAACATAATAAGGACATGGTTTGCATTATTTACTTTATATATATATATATATATATATATATATATATCTTTTAGTGTAGATTATTGAATTGTACATTTAAATAATTCTGGTGATGAAAATTAATATATAAAAGAGCAAGTGACGAAGAAAAAAATATGGAAGTGGAGTAAACATGGAGGGCAGGGAAGGGAGAAGGAAAGTGAAAACCTGAAAATGTGTTGCCTCACGTGGTGGTGTGGTGGAGCAGTCAAAGGTCCACGCAGTGCTCAACGATGCGGGTCCGTTTGGTTTCCAGTTGGGGAAATAGAGAAATTTAAGGGTTGATATTGATCCTTCACGCCGTTCGAGATAGTCAAAACTCCGTTTGACCGTAGGATTTATTTTTGGGGTTGGTCAAACCGAGGTTTGACCAACTAAACCAAATAACCAAACCGGCTCGCAAGCGAAAAAGAAAACGCGCACACACAGTGCACGTGAACCATGTAGCACCCTACTACCTAGTACTTGTGATCCCATACCTATGAATGAAGTGTCCTCATCACACGTACTGTGCCATGCCTCCTTGCTCCTTCATCGATACTTCCACATTTCTTACACTAAGAGGCCATTAATTACCACTATTTGATCTGTGATGATAAAAAAAATAAAAATACATTACTTGTTAATTAATTAAGAAGGGTCTAAGATGTTAAATTGTTATTAAAGTTGTAGTATTACGTTATATGCTCGCTTCCAATAAAGTTCATTATGTAAATTAAACTGAACTCTGGCTAGCAAAGGAGGTTGGCTTTATATACATGCCCACATTGAGTCTTCTATATTTATATATATATACACATGTGAAAAAAATATTCTAAAGCTATGTATTTAACGAGAAGTGTTGGAAACATATTTGGAACACATTTCAACATTTGCTAAAAATGTATAAGTTTACTTATATAGATAAATTCATATATAATTTTAAGAACATTAAGCAGAAATATACAAACACATAGGATCTTAAAAGACGTAATTTTCATATCCTAATTGGTTGAAGAAGAAGTTATGATTTTCAAGAACTTGAGTGTAAATTGACGAAATTGATTTCTCCCTCTTTTCTCTTTCCTTCTCATACACATGATGGAATTCTTGATAGTTTTTTTTTTTTAAAGAGAATATACATCTGTTTAATGGTAGAGAGAAAACAAATTTAATGTGCATCATAGGTCTATCAAATATCAAAACCAACAATTGAAATTAATTTAATTTGAAATTCAAACAGTGGATGGTTATTTGGCTTAATTATTTTAGGCTATAGAGAAGTTACACATGATTTACTTCCAACAAAATTCACTAGAGTCTTAATTTGAGATTATGTAGTTCTCATCATTTGCAAGACTTACTTTAGGAAATTCGGATATTATATGGTGTAGGAACGTCATGTGTGGATATGGTTCCAATCAATTTGTATGTGATAAGTAATGAAAATAGGATTTGATTAACTTCAGCTCTAACCAATAGTAAATAATGTTATTTTATATATTTCATATTTAATACGAGATAAGAGATTTTAATATCTATTTGATAGATAAAATAAGAATGTCACTTATATAGGAGTTGCAATATCATGCAAGGGAGCCCTGGATTTTAGTTGCGCACTTGCCATTCTAACTTATCTTGAGGAGCATCTTCAGAACAGACAATTAATTTGGCTGTTGGTCTAGGCATGTACATGTACATTGGTCTGGTTGGTTTTGGTACAAACCTGCAAAGCCTATGTACAGAGTGTCTTCAAAAGAGTTAGAATGATAAATGACATGTCTACACTAGTGCAAAAAATGGCTATGACAACGGGATATGATCACGATCCAAGGAAAAACCGTGTTTGAAAAATACGCGGTGACATTTTTGTAAATATGAGGAAGTTTTTTAATCACGGTTATGATGTAACCGTGGTCGTAGGAACAAGTTTTTTTATTTTAATTTTTATATTTTTAAAAAATGTACCTATAATCATGGTTGAGAGGAAACCGTGATTGTAGGGTATATATAATCACGGCTTTATGGGAAGCCGTGGTTATATCTACAACCCGGTTTTTTATTTTAATTTTTGTATTTTTAAAAAATACACCTATAATCACGGTTGAGAGAAAATCGTGATTGTAGGGCATCTATAATCACAGCTTTATGGGAAACCGTGATTATATCTACAACCAGATTTTTTTATTTTAATTTTTTATATTTTAAAAAAATGTACCTACATTCACGGTTGAGGGGAAAACCGTGATTATAGATACCCTACAATCACAGGTGCTTAGGAACCGTGGTCACAGGTGTTTTCAAAATATAAATTTTGAACGTCGCCCGCTCCTTCTCTTTCTCTGTTAGCTTTCTCCCGTCTTTCTCTCTAAGATTTCTCCTTTTTGTTTTCCCATTGCCATTGATGTTTGCATTTGTTTGTATTCTAGATCTAACGTGGTTCTATGTATATATTTTGTAGGTTTTCTTTTGTTATTCTCGTTGCGCGCCATTGACGATCACCATGCCACCCTTCTCTTATTTTCTCGTTCAACCATGTAAGGCTTCTCTTTTGTACATCTCTTCTTTTTTATTTCTTTCGATGGAGGCTTTACATTGTTAGTTTTTCTGTTTGTTTTTGTTGTCTACGTTTTGCTTCTATTTGTTCCTATAATGGAGGTTTTCTGTTTTGAAGGTCAACGTTGGGGTTATTTTGAGGAGGATGTTGGTGGCAACTGTGGAGATGTGCGCAGAACCTGATCGAGTTGGGTTTGGATTGTGGCGTAGAAAATTATAGAAGACTGGCTTTTAATCACAGTTATGGTCAGTAACCGTGATTAAATAGGGTCTTATTTAATCACGGTTTCTAACAACTGTGATTAAATGTGATCTATAACCACGGTTGTGAACCGTGATTAAAAGTCATGATCTATTACCACGGCTGAAACAACTACAGTTCATAAAGCGTGATTAAATGCCAATTTTAACCATAATTAAATCCTTTTTTACACTAGTGTGCTATTACTAGGCATATTTGGAACATCACCCAATAAAGTAGCCACCCTTCAATTCATTGAATATGGAGGTTGCCCCGTTTAAAATATTAGTAATTAATTAAGAAAATAAAGTTATAAAAATATTAAAATTCTATTAAATTAATGATTTTTTGATTTACGAACCAAATAACCATTTAATCGATACTTTAAATAACCGATTTTAAAAATTACCTTTAAAATTTATTATTTAAATAATTCATTTTAAATATACGACTCTATCAACAGCTCCACTTTTTAACAACACACCAATTCATTGAACTTGAAGGTTTCCCCGACAGCGGTCAATTATAATTGATGAAAACAATCAAAAATATACTAAGAGAATGAGAGGTTTTCTCGTTTTGTCCATGTACATCGAAAGTTAGTGTTTTCTTTTGGCAGCATACGTGCTCTGAGTCAATTGATACATAGCTATTCATTAAATATATAAAACACTAACAACAATAATAATTAAAATTCAGTAACTCAAAAAGTAAATTAACTCATCTGAAATCAATGCGCACGCGCGTTTGTTTTGCCCTTTTGTTAACGTTTTGCCATGTGAAGGTGTTTCAGATAAATAAGAGTGAAAATTACTAGGTCTTATTAGATTTGAGTTTCTTCCGTAAACAAATATGAAGGTTTAAATGTGACCTAAATGCCTGTTATAAATCTTTTTTTTTTTCCTGATGATTTATGTGTGGTGTTCATATTTGAGTAAGTATCTTGAACATTGTAATGTTTATTTTGATTTGTATTGTGTATTATTTTTTTTATTTTTTTTATGTAAGTGTCATATGTCCTTCTATAAATATTACGTGTGTTGATTCAATTATAGGTTTGACGTAATAGTTCTTTTAAGACATGTTTCTTAAAAGGTTTTGTAAATAAGTTAATAAGTCTTTTACCTTTGAGTAAACTAATGACCTATTAACTTAAAGGGGTCCTTGTAAAATGAAAAGAAAAGAAAAATCTACCAAATTCTAAGCAATAACATTTAAAAATTTAAAAGTCCTCAAGCCACATATATTCCAATAATATATAAATATAAAACTAATAATTATCTAACCAAATACAACACAATAAATATAATTTTAAGATTTTTTAATTTTATTTAAGTTATGTTGTAAATTAAACTTTTTAAAATATATTATTGAAAATATTATATATATATATATACTATCATATAATAAATATTTTAAATATATATGTTCAATATAACAAGTCAATTAATGAGTTGGCCTTATAGGCTTCCTATGTTTTTTTAAAGCTCATGTCCTAACATATTTAATTAAATAAGTTTTTAAAATGTCTATATGAGAATTTAAGAGAAGAAGAAATGGACACGGGGTATGGTTTGTATTAACTAAAATTGATTATAAAGAAGAAAGAGAGAAAACAAATTTATATCAAAATACAGGAGCGTATATTTTGCTTATGGTGCACTAGAATGTGTCGCGACCAGGATTGCGGCGGGAGGCCGACCCTTAAAACTATTAAACCGTTTCAAAATCCTTTCGAAAAACAGGGAGTTGCCACCAATATTTTTAAGGATAAAATACCAGAAAAACCTTTTGTTAAAGCACTCGTCACAAAAACGAAATTTCAAGTTTGGAATTCTAATTACAGGTGAGAAAGGTATTAGCACCTCACATTGTCCGTTATAAAACGGTTACCTCAAATTAATTACACACATATTAAATAGCCTAAAAATTAGTTTAACTTCTCAAGAAGGAAACCAGAAACGTCGACAACGAAGTCTTCAAGATAAGATCAACAGGACGTCTCGTCCAAATTAATCTTAAATTGATGATGTAACTAAACAGTGAAAAACAATAGTTAAGAAACAAAACAGAATAAAGATCAAAGGTCAACAGAACGTCTCGCCCAAATTAACCTTATTTTTAAGAAGATAGTATTTTAAATAAAATATTAAAAATATGAGATTAACAAGATGTCGCGTCTAAATTAACCTCATTTTAAATAAATTACTATTTTAAATAAAATATTAAAAAACATGAGATTAACAAGACGTCGTGTCTAAATTAACCTTATTTTAAAGAAATTACTATTTTAAATAAAATATTAAAAACATGAGATTAACAAGACGTCGCGTCTAAATTAACCTTATTTTAAAGAAATTACTATTTTAAATAAAATATTAAAAAACATGAGATTAACAAGACGTCACGTCTAAATTAACTTTATTTTAAAGAAATTACTATTTTAAATAAAATATTAAAAACATGAGATTAACAAGACATCGTGTCTAAATTAACCTCATTTTAAGGAAATTACTATTTTAAATAAAATATTAAATAGATAAAATTGATTGAGATAATGAGAGAGACATAGAAATTAAACAAGAGGAAATGGGTCCGACAGGAACTGATTTCCGCTCCTACGTATTCTCGAGCATTCGAGAAATCAGGGTGACTAGTTCTTTGTTAAATTCAAGAAAATGTTTAAAAACTATATTTAAAACTATTTTCATTAATTTGATTTTTAATAAGGGAAATTTATAAGGAAAGAGAAATACAAGACGAAGTAATTCGCACGTGCATAAACCTTCAAAATCTTGTAAAGCGTATGTAGGCAAAGTACTTTGCACGACATTATTTATAAGATTTTTGTGACATTTTTTAGAAGAAAATATGTATTTTTAAAATGGTTAATTTTATTTCAAAAAGATATTAAATTTGATATTTCCTAATTTAAAGTTAGCATAGAAACCATTTTCCTTTTTCTAAATTTCTTAAAAAGAGTATTTAAACTTTAATGTTTTTACCTCTTCTTTAATGAAGCATAGATAAAATTACTATTTTTTGTATTATTTTTTTTAAAAAAAGTATTTTAAATTTTGATATATATTGGTGTAAGGAAAATTATTTATTTGTCATCATTATATATCTTAAAATGGAAGGGTATTTCTATTTTAATACTTTATTTGGGTTCTAAAATAAAACATAAAACTGTTTATTTGTTTTTATTTTTTTAAAAAAAGATATTTATTTTTGTATAAACTATTTTTATTATTATTATTATTATTATTATTATTTTAAAAAAAAGCAGACCCTAGGGGTATTGGGCCTCTGAAAAACTGAAGCCCATAACTTAAAACAAAAAAGAAAAGGTAACAAGAATAACAAAAGAGGAAATAGGCCTTACTATAAGGCCCAAGCTCTAACAATCAAAGCTAAACCTAAACTAATTAAGAAAAGAAAGAAGAGAAGAAGAAAGGAGAACAGCAGCAGTGAGAAGAGAAACGGTAGAGAAAGAGGAGAGAGAAAGCATGAACCAGAGAGAGAAAGTGTGAACTAGAGAGAGAGAGCGTGAACTAGAGAGAGAGGGAGAGGCGTCGGAGAGGTGTGGAAGTTATAACATCCTGGTTTAGATTTAATTACCAACTAAGATTAGTTACCGATTAAGATTAATGGTTAATTCAGATTAATTGCCGATTAAGCTAATGGCTGAATAATAATAATAATGCCAGGAAAATGACGCATGTGCCCTCTTGATGGTATAAGGGGCTTCGGTTCTCTCTCTCACTCATTATTCACGCTGTTGGGAAAAGACTTAGAGGGCTGAACATTTCTTCCTGGTGCATGCAACCAGCCTTCTTCTTCTCTTCTATTTCTTCGTCTTCGTCTCCTTCTGCTTCTTCCACTCGAACGCTGAGTAGAACCTCAAGTGGGAAGTGGGGACAGTGTTGGATGCCTGGAAGTCTGGAAGTCCTGCATTGTTGTTGAGGATTGGACTGTTCGAGTGAGGGAGAAAACAGCATTGTGCCTGGAGGCTTGGAATCCTCCACTATCCTTGCATGCCGAGCGCTGAGTGTCTTGGTGGCAGAGCTGCTCGAGAGGAAACAGCTTTTGGTTCTTCCAAAGCTGAGAGCAGAGTGCTGTGTTGGACGACTAGAGGCATGGTCGATTGATTGAGAAGGAATGATCAGAGAGTAACCGATCGGAGCTGTAAGCTCGAGGAGCTTCTGGAATCTTCATTCCAGATAGGGGGGCTAATTTACATCTCAAATGCATGGTTTATGGACAGGTTCTGGGTGAATTTGCTTAATGTGTTGTGTTATGCTTGAAATGTGTTGATTGATGTGTTATGATTGAGTAATAGTGCATGAAACGCCCGGATTTGTGATAGTTGTGATCTGTGTAATGTTGTGTTGATTTCTGTCCATCGATGCATGTTCACTTGCATGTGATGTATGTGGATATTATTGTGAATGCCGAGTGCATGTGCTGTGAACCAGTGTGAATACCGAATGCATGTGGTGTGAAAATGCTGTGCTGGTTCTGTTGTGATTTTATATAAATGCATGAGATGCTTGTGACTGTTAATGAGTAAGCTGAGCGCATATGTATGACTCTGCTATGCTGATTCCATAGAGTAATTTTATATGTAAATGCATGAGATGCATGTTACTGACATTTCGAATGCCGAGTGCATATGTGTGGACTGTTTGTCGATTCCCGTGTGGGATATTATCTGAATAAGCATAGGATGCTTGTTGTGAAATGCATAAGGTTGCATATATGGAAAAAGGGTGACCCGTGGAAGGTCAGGAACCCTATGTGACGATTTCTAGCTACAGATTCTTGGGCCAGATACTGTGAGAGCCCGTGATAGCCGACGGAGCTAGAGTTAAGTCTCGAGACATCATGAGGTGACTGGTATCACACGGGAAGGGCTAATGGACTGGGGCCAAGAAGGAATCTGTAACTGAAATTATTGTTTAAGTCGGATCCGCATGCATATGCATTGGTGCATTGTTATCAGGAATAACATGATTGATATAGTCTTGGATGACTTGATTGAATTCCGACTGGATGAGTGTATGCATACGGATACTGTTGCCGAGTGCAATATGATGGTATGGATGTGGTATATGTTGTTGTGAATTATATAGCCTGAGTGAATTGAATAATCCCGATCGGATGATGTTGTGTGAATATTCATATTGAATGGCAGTGTATGTTATTGTTGATTGAGATATGTAATTGAATAATTGAGAATTTGAGGATTAATCCGAGTCAATAACTATCATTTAATATGTAAATGCTCACCCCTACTATTGCTATATTTTTAGTATATGTAGGTCGGACTGGTGAATGACGAGCGATCCTCAAAGTCTGAGTGATGAGCATTCATACTGCTGTAGTGTACATACTGTACCTATTATATATAAATATGATAAAGCCTTGGCCGGCTCTCTTGTAATCCGTCTGTCTGAACGTATTTATTTATATGGATTGACTATCGGAGTTGTGAACAAGTATACATATATATATATATATATAAATTTTACGTTGATATGATGTTACTTGTATCGACTGGGAAGTGGTGTCAAAAGAATAATGTTAAGTCAATAAGTTTTGAGTGGAATAATGTTGGGAGAGCCGTTTCCGAGTGAGGCTTTAGCGAATGAGCCTTTTTTTGAGTGGTGAAGGCTTAAATGGTTCCGAGAGAAATGTGTTCGAAATGACTTCTTCCGAGGGAAGAATAGTCATGATGCCGAGTGAGATATATCTGGGAGAACCTCTTCCGAGGGAAGAAGGGTTTAATACTCCCAAGTGAGAATTGATCGAGAGAATTTCTTCCGACGGAAGAGCCGTCAAAATGTTTTCGAGTGAAACCCATCGTAGTAAACCTATTCCGAGTGAATAAGGTTGTATATTCCGAGTGAATAAGGTGGTATATTCTGAGTGAATAAGGTTGTATATTCTGAGTGAATAAGGTGGTATATTCTAAGTGAATAGGTTGTATGTTCCGAGTGAAGAGGGGTTAGAGTAATTCCAAGTGGAACTTGATTAAGGAGATCATTTCCGAGGGATGGAAGGTCAAGGTATTTGCCGAGTGGAACCTAGTCGATGGAACTCTTCCGAGTGAGACATACTATATAGACTCCGAGTGGATGAGGTTATAAAATCTTTGAGACTTGACCTAGTAAAGTATTCTCCGAGTGAGGAAGGTTAAAATATACCGAGTGAAGAATGGGTAAAACACCTCCGAGTGAATTGTGATTGAAATACACCGAGTGGTATTAGACTGGGGAAAATACTTCTGTGTGAGGGAAAGCTTATAGATTCCGAGTGGAATGACTGAGGGAATCATTTCCCGAGTGGAGATTAAGACGCTTCCGAATGAAGCATGTCTGTGACCTTCTTGAATAAAAATAAGGATCTGGCTAAGAGTTTACCGGGTGAAGCATGACCCGAAGGGGACCGTTCCCGAGTGAACATGGTCCCGATTTCGAGTGACGGAATTCCCGAGTGAATGGACTCGCTTTAGTGAATAGGGAATTGCTCCAGCGAGTAGATGCTCGCTTAAGCGACTTCTGTTGCCTTACGTTAAACCGAAGCTGGGTCTTGCCAGCGAGTGGCATTCTGACCCGGTCTTCTCTTTCTCTGGTTGGTTTTTTGCTCCCTCGACTTCCAGTTTACTTTATTTTGTCCCGACTGCTTTGTGAACGTTTGAATTTTGGAAAAAAATTTCCCTAGTCTCGGGTTCTCTTCTATTTTAGTCTGGATGTTTCATAAGTTGGTCGTTCGGGGATCTGGTCGGTCTCGAACAGAGGATGCTAGAGGAGAAGAGGTCGGTACGGGTGGTTAGCGGAGGTGAAGACCAGACTGAGCTCGGTCGGCGGCAAGGGGCTCCGGTGGTTCCTCTTCTTCTTTTGATGGTTGTTTGGCTTTTTGGTTTTCTAGTTATTTTTTGTTGCTGTTTTATGATTCTGATTTGGTTTTTTGGGTGGGATGAGAAGAGAGTGTGGTGTTTTGGTTTTGTTGTGTTGTTGGTATAAAGAAACGAGGAGAAGAGAGTTTTTTTGGAAATTTCTGAGAGGGATTGTAGTTCTATTTTTGTTACTGTGAGCAGAGGAAAAAGGTTTATCTTTTTTTCAGATTAGGTTCATTATGAATAGAGAAGGGAGGAGAGAAAATTTTGAATTTCTCAGAGAAGGTCCCCTGTTACTGTGTTGGTTCTGTTTATTTATCAGTTAGGCATATCTATTTTTGTGAAATAAATCTTACCATTCTTGCCTATAAATCTAAACCAGATCCTTTTGAATCCTCCTTGGAAGCTCCTCAATGCAAGAGTCACTTCTTTAGTGCAAAAAATAAGAAAGAGGGCTAAAGGAGAAGAGAGGTCAGAATGTGATGATGATCATGAACAGTGACAAGTTAGGATAATAATAATAATAATAATAGTTATAATAATAATAATAATAATAATAATAATAATAATTAAAGAATAATCAGGAAAAAAATAGTGTTCACAGCTGCCCCTCTTTACTTTCATTCCGCGAAAATATGAATGCTCCATTCATATAGCGGAAAAGAAGTAAAGACGTGAACACCATTTTCAGGCGGGGCCCTAGAATTTATGTTTATAAAGGGTTCAAAAGGGGATGCCAAGTTTGGCAATAAAGAGACTAAACTGATGTTGATTCTTTAAAAGGAAACTATACTTTGATGAAATTGAAAGGTGTCATCTTTGACAACAGAGGTTTGAAAGGTGTGAACCTTAAAAGCATTGATTTTGACAACAAGAAGATAAATAGGTGAAAAGTTTAAAAGTACCAATCCTTGGTGATAAAAGCTTGAAGAGGTGCCAACCTCGACAATGAGAAAACTTAAGATGTGCCAGCCTTTGGAAAAAAGAAACTTGAAAGGTGCTAGCTTTGGCGATTAAGGAATGAAAATTTAAAAGAGTCCAGCTTTGGCGATAAAAGGTCATAGATGAGAAAACTCAAAAGGTGCCAGCTTTGGCAATGAAAACTTAAAAGAGGTCATCCTTGGCGATGAAATGATTTAAGGGTGCCAATTTTGGCAATTAAGATACAGAAAATTTAAAAGGTACCAACTTTGGCGATAAAAAGGAGAAATTTAAAGGAGGCCATCTTCGGCGGTTGGGTGGTCAAAAACTTAAAAGGTGCCAGCTTTGGCAATAAAACAAGAAATTTAAAGGAGGCCAACTTCAGCGATTAATAGACAAAAACCTAAAAGGTGTCAGCTTTGGCGATAAAACAAGAAATTTAAAGGAGGCTGACTTCGGCAATTAAGAGACAAAAACCTAAAATGTGCCAGCTTTGGCGATAAAACAAGAAATTTAAAGGAGGCCGACTTCGGCAATTAAGAGACAAAAACCTAAAATGTGCCAGCTTTGGCGATAAAACAAGAAATTTAAAGGAGGCCGACTTCGGCAATTAAGAGACAAAAACCTAAAATGTGCCAGCTTTGGCAATAAAACGAGAAATTTAAAGGAGGTTGACTTCGGCAATTAAGAGACAAAAACCTAAAATGTGCCAACTTTGGTGATAAAATGAGAAATTTAAAGGATGTCGACTTTGGTAATTAAGAGACAAAAACCTAAAATGTGCCCGCTTTGGCGATAAAACAAGAAATTTAAAGGAGGCCGACTTCTGTAATTGAGTGGTTAAACATGTAAAAGAGGGTAAGTAGTATAAAGCAAAATTGAAATTCAGGTAGATCCCGTGAAACTGCGACCCTTGAGATGACTCATGGATGAATCAAAATGAACGAGGTAACCCTAGCTTCGAAGCGCGTGCCTGCCCAGTTTCTGTGATGATTGCCCGAGATGAGATCAAATGGTAGGAGCATCTTGTCCCTTATGACTTTAAATGTTTACTATTCTTTCATTTTATCATTAAAACACATGTTTTATCACATCAATAACATGAACACATATCGAAAAGGGTGAATTTTATTCATGTATGTCAAACAAGTATAAAGAAAGGAGAATAGGGAAAGTAAATGAAATGAATGAAGTCACACAGACAGGTGAAACAGGGAAGGTTCATGGATCCTCTAGTGAATCCCTGAGACTAGCGAGAATCTTAATCCCTCAACACGACTTCGTGTTCACCCTTCGACCTTACTTTTGAGAAGGTAAGTTCGACGATGATTCACGTGCCCCAGCTTGGACTTGCACTTCTTGAGTCGGAGGTCTTAGTCGTATTACCAGAAATTTGACCCTAACTTTTTCCTGAGGCGCCCTTCGGGTTTTCGACTCACCGGGTTACTCTAACTTTTGCCTAGGCTGCCGTTTCAGGTTTTCAGCCTAGCGAGCATTATTTTTACTTTTTCTTTCTTTTCTCTTCTTTTTGTTTCCTCTTGTTCCTGACATTCCCTCCTTAGGCATAGTACTTATTCACTATGTCTGTGTTTATAGGCATCGGCAAGTCCTCATCGTCCATGCTAGTCAGTATCAGGGCTCCTCCAGAAAAGGCTCTTTTCACGACATACGGCCCTTCATAGTTAGGAGTCCATTTGCCTCGATTATCCTTTCAAATTGACAAAATCTTCTTGAGGACCAGGTCTCCTTCTTGGAACTGTCGAGGTTGTACCTTCTTTTTAAACGCTCGTTTCATACGCCTCTGATACAACTGACCATGACAGAGGGCAGTCAGTCTTTTACCGTTGATCAGGTTTAGTTGGTCATGTCGAGTCTGGACCCACTCAGCTTTTGCTAATTTTGCCTCCATCATCACCCGAAGGGATAGAATCTCTATTTCAAAAGGCAGGACTGCTTCCATACTATAAACTAAGGAGAACGAGGTTGCTCCAGTTGAAGTTCGGGCTGAGGTACGATACCCCTGTAGAGTAAAAGGGAGCATCTCACTCCAATCTCTGTAGGTTACCACCATCTTCTATATTATGTTCTTGATGTTTTTATTGGTTGCCTCGACTGCGCCATTCATTTTAGGCCGATAAGGGGAGGAATTATGATGGTGAATTTTAAAGCTCTCCCAGAGTTCCTTCATCAATTTATTGTTCAAATTCGTACTATTGTCAGTGATGATCCGACTTGGAAAGCCGTATCGGCATATCAATTCTCACTTGACGAATTTAACTACAATATTTCTCGTCACATTGGCATATGAAACAGCCTCTACCCACTTTATGAAATAATCAATGACGACCAAGATGAAACTATGACCGTTTGAGGCCTTTGGCTCGATGGGCCCAATGACATCCATGCCTCACATTGAGAAGGGCCACGATGCTGATAAGATATTCAGAGATGACAGGGGTGCGTGAATATGGTTAGCATATATTTAACATTTGTGACACTTCTGAACATAGGAGAAGTAGTACGCTTCCATGGTCATCCAGTAATAACCGGCCCTTAAGATCTTTCTCGACATGGCATGCCCATTAGTATGAATTCCAAAAGATCCTTCATGAACATCTTTCATGATTATGTTTGCTTCAATAGCGTCGACACAAGGAAGAAGGACAGAGTCATAGTTTCTCTTATAAAGCACATCACTGTTTAAGAAGAAACCCATGGCGAGCCGTCGTAGGGTTCTCTTGTCGTTCTCTGTAGCACCGTCGGGGTATTCTTGACTCTGGGTATATCTCTTAATATCATGGTACCAAGGTTTCCCATCCGACTCCTCCTTGACTACCTGGCAGTATGCGGGCTCATGGCGTTTCTCTATCTCAATAAGACGCGTATCATAGTCATTACTCACTCTGAACATTGAGGCGAGAGTGACCAAAGCGTCAGCCATTTGATTGTCATCCTGAAGAACATGATGAAAAAAGATTTCATCGAAATCCTTGATCATTTCCTTGATGTGGGTGTGATAGGGAACCAAGTTGCTATCCCTAGTTTCCCACTGGTGAATAACCAAAACAGAGTCCCTGTAGACTTCCAACGACCTTACTTTTGCATCCAAAGCCACTTGGATGCCTAAAGAACACACCTTAAACTCAGCGATGTTATTGGTACAATGAAACATAGCCAGGCGTAGACAGGGATGAACTCTTTATCTGGTGAGATCAGGACGACCCCGATTCCATGCCCCAGTGCGTTAAAAGCCCCATCAAATTTTAAGATCCACTTGTCTTTGCGATCGCCTTCTTTATTGAATAATGCCAGGATATCCTCGTCCGGGAAGTCAAACCTTATCGGTTGGTAGTCACTGATGGGCTAGTGCGCTAAGTAGTCTGCCAGGGCGCTTCCTCTTATGGCCTTTTAAGTGACATACGTTATGTCGTACTCAGTTAATAGCACTTGCCAATGAGCAATCCTTTCGTCAGAGTAGGCTTTTCAAAGATGTATTTGACGGGATCCATCTTAGAAACTAGCCAAGTGGTGTGCCTTAACATGTATTGCCTCAGGCGCCTGGCGGTGTAACACCCTAAATTTTATAAAAATGAGTAATTGATGAGAATGGCAAACGGTTGAATATGAGTTGAATGGAAATTGTTGTGCACGAACACTGGAGACAAGTTTTAAATGATTATTGTAAGGTATATGAAAGATGGAATTGAGTTAAATTGGCTTTGAATAGATTTTGTTATGTGTGATATTGAGAGCTCACGTTTCTGCCCAGGTCCTGATGCTTCTCGCCCAAGCGAGAGGGATTCTCGTTCAAGCGAGAATTCCTTTGAGTTGATTACAAGGGCTCTGGCCCGATCTCGCCCAGGCGAATGAGGGATCAGCGTGAGCGACTGAGAGAAGAAATGGATTCTGAGTGTTGGTCGCTTAAGCGAGCTTGGGACGCCCAAGCGAGGGCGAAGGGAATCAGTTGCTGGATGGAACCCGCCTGAGCGAAAGGTCTTGAAGGATGAAATTCGCTCAGGCGAGGCAATTGATTTATGAGGGACCACTGGTGCTCTTGGATCATTGTAGGGCCCGGTTTCCCTTTTCTCTTTTCTTTTCTGTGTGGTCCCCATAGTGATGACTCATGTGCCTTGATGGTCAAATGGGTCTGGTTTTCTTTCCTTCCTTGTCCACGTGGTGTTTGTGTAATTATTGTTGAGAGAATTGGCATTAAATGTTGATGGACTTGCATTAAATGAGGATGGGATGTTGTGATGAGTGGGATGCTGATGAGGCTGAGATGATAAGGCCTTGGTTGCATGTTTTTCTACCCACTCTCTCCCTATTCCTTGGGAGTGCATATTCTGATGAGAGAAGTGCTCCTCCTTCTCTCTAGAACTTGATGGAGCTTCTGCTTCATCTTCTTGCCTCCTCCTTATCTTCATCTTCCTCCATTCAACGCTGTGTTGAGTTCGAGTGGAGCTACATGGTGATGGTGAAACAGCTTGTGGCTGTGTGTGTAAGCTGGGTTACACCTTGCTGTTTTGGTGCTTCTTCTTCCTCTTTTCGTTCCTCCATATGATGGGTTGTATGAGGCTCAGTTCGGAGAGCCTGTAGCAGCTGGGTGTGTGTGCATGCCTCGGTTTGTGGATGCATGATGGTTCACAGATGACGAGGTTGAGCTACTCTTGTGAGGATGAAGACATGCATGATGCATGAAGGCATGGTGGTCCTCCACTGTTGGTGAGGACTGACTCTTGTGCTATTCTTGTGATGGATACAGCGTTGGAGTTCTTCACTGAGCTGGGTGAAGACTGAGTTGAGTCTTAATGATTCTTTCCAGTGTTGAAAGCCAAGCAGGGTGCTGCTGTGGCTAGACCGGGTGGTCCTGTGACTCCTGGAAGCTTCATCCAGGTACGGGGAGCTTTGCATCTCAAATGCATGGCTTATGGACGGATTTTCGGGTGACATAATTGTATTGTGTTGTGTTTGATGTGTATTGTGCTGTTGTTGAGTTGAACCCGGTTGTATGATTATTTGTTGCTGCATGATGCATGCTTATTTGTCCATATGATGTATGATGATTATGTTGTGATGCTTGAGATGCATATTACGTTGATGCTGAGTGCATTGTGTGACGGTTATTGGTCCCTATATTTGTGATGGTATGATTAAATACGTGGGATGCTTGTTCATGCATATATTTGTGATAAATGCATGTATGGGGGACTGTTATGATGAATGTCGAATGGATTTTATAGAGGAAGGCATGAAATGCTTACTGTAAAGGATAAATCCGAGTGAATATAGGATAATCCGAGTGAATGGCATAGTGATTGCCGAGTGAATGGCATAAGATTTCTGAGTGAATGTGGTATAAGCCGAGTCATCTGACTGTTGTTGAGTTGCCGAATGAATTTAATGTTGAACGCAGATTCCGAGTGGGCAATCGAATGAATATGAGTTGAATTTCATATGCATACGTGTTATTGTGTTATTGAATATGAACACCTTGCGGGGTGCCACGAGGGTGTGATCCCGAGTGAAGAGGACGTGGTCCTAATGTTAATTGTGATGGAAAGACCCGGGTTGGACTCGGGCAGTGCCTGGGGCACTAAGCGTGAAATGAGACGCTTGATGAAATGCCGAGTGCATTGGCGTGGAACGCCGACTGAATGAAATCGTATGCATCTGATTCGCCACTGGAATACGTTGGACTCCTTTACCGATCGGTAATCAGATGACCACATATGGTGAATATGGCTAAGTCCTGGAGCTGGGCTCGGGCAGACTCCTTGAGCATGGCTCGGAGTATGAATAATGTTGACATAGTCTCGGGGTTGAGTGAAATCCGAGTGAGTCAGTATACTTGTACTGAGTAAATTGAGCTTTAGAGCCGAGTGAAATGGGTGAAATCCCGATCAGAAGATGCTTGTAATTGTTTATGTTGAATGACAGTATTCATATACTGATTAATGTTGTGTGTAATGGCATGTTGTGGATTCTGTGATTAATCTGAGCCAATATCTGTCATTTAATATGTAATGCTCACCCCTACACCATTTTTCAGTGGTTGCAGGTCGGTTTGGAATGTTATGATGGCCTTAAACCCGAGTGATGGGTATTTATGATGAGGCTGTATGAGTAATGTAATGTACCGAGTGCAATTATTGTATTTAAGCCTTGGTTGGCTAATATAACCTGTTGTACAATGAAATACAAATATATGTATTGGATCCGAGTGTGTATATACAAGATTTACATTGAAATCATGTAAATGTACTGGATAATGGATGTTAGTGAATGAATAAAGTTAAGTTAACATTATCCGAGTGTAAACTCCTATTGGTATGTATATACGTTTTATGTGGGCATTATGTATTGGAGTTGGTTTAGGATTAACAATGATAAATTATGTTAAGAAGATGGATAATCCGAGTGTCTGTATGTAGGTGTATGTTTTAGGGATAACACGAATATGTATTAGTGTTGAGTATCGCTGAGTGGGTAGTCGGCTTTGGAAAGCAGAGAGTACATTTATGTAAGAGGTTTATGTTGATTTGATGCTTCTTACCGACTGAAGATATAATGGTGTTTAAGGAATGAAATATCAGAGGTTTGGTGTTTTCCGAGTGAATAAATGGATAGATATGTATATAAGTATTTATGTTGAATTGATGCCTCTCACTGACTAGGGAATGATATAGTATGAAAGATGCTAAGTTAATAAATTCCGAGTGGAATATTATTGTAAGAGTTGGTCTGAATATTGAGGCTTAAGTATATAACTTCCTGGATGTGTAGGCTTGATTTCTTTCTGAGCAAGGCTATGTATGTGGCCCTGTCCTGAGAGGTAAACATGGGTAAACCCCGAGTGGGGAATGGTTGTATTTCGAGTGGAATTCTGAGTGATCCTCTACCGAGGGAAATGTAGTTGTAATGGTTTAGCTTGAACTATTCTAAGTATACGAATTATGTATGTATTCCGAGTGAATAAGGGGACCCATTCCGAATGAATAGGGTAATGTGTATTCCGAGTGTTTAAGTATGGGATGAGTCCGAGTGGGACTTGACTTATTGGTTTCCCTGAGTGGTTAAGTATTGCATATGTCCGAGTGAAATACTTGGGAAATTCCTCTGAGTGTTGAGGAGTTTGGATTATTCCGAGTGGAATTGATTGTGTAGACTATTTCTAAGCAATGAATAGTTAAGGTATTATCCGAGTGAGAATAGGCATGAATGCCAAGTGTATGGCCGAATGAGTATTGGTCGGAAATCATATTAGTTACCGAGTGGAATACCACTCTGATGATGAGTTGGTTAAGAATGCTTAAACTGAGTGATTTATGGCCGAGAGAAAGCCTATGTATTCTCTGAGTGATGGAGTTCAATATACCGAGTGACTCGAGGTTGAATTATACCGAGTGGCATTTGATTGGGAGAAATTCCGAGTGAGGATTTATGGAATCCGAGTGGGATAACCCTCAGTTACCGGGTGGATTGTGTGTGTGCCTTGGTGTATAAAATTTAACGACTAAGTTATGGAGTGTATGAGTGTTGAGGTTGTTTTCTGAGTGACGGAACCCCGTTATGCTGAGTGGACTAAGATATTAAATTCCGAGAGGACTTAGGCATGAATTCCGACTGGACCTGATCGTTTACCGAGTGAATGAATGTCTCGGTTTCCCGAGTGATTGAATGCCGAGTGGCTTCTCGCTTCAGCGAGTGATTCCTCGCTCCAACGAGTATGTTGTTTGGGAAGGCTTTTGATATTGGTTTTGCTCAAGCGAAGGGGAATTCGCCCGAGCGCATTGTGCTGTCTCGCTCAAGCGGATTTGGATCTTGCTTGAGCGAATGCACGCTGTTTATGGGATCGCTCAGGCGTTGTTACTTTCCGCTGCAAAAGATTTCATTTGCATTTGTTTTCCTTCCTTTTTCTCCTTGGCCATGGGACCATCTCTCATATCTTCATATATGAGAGTGGATTTTGATAGATCCGGGTATGTTTTTGCGAAAAATTGACCCCTATTTTTAGGGTGTTACAAAGGTGGTATCAGAGCAGACTGAGAGGTTCATGGCCAATATATGCTTACCGAGTGTAAGCGTTTGGATGTATAATGATCAGTTGTCATTATTGCTAGTAGTATTTTATTGGTTGATGCATGCCTATGCATAGTTTGTATGGCTGTATGCCTATGTGTTTTGCTGGGACAGTAGTGAAAGATACTACTGCTGTGAAGGTTGATTTGAGAAATGAAGTGACAGAATGTTGTGTCCTTATATTTGCGGAAGTCGGATTAATTGACCAGGATTTATGTATATGGATTGATGGATAATTATGATGATACTCTTGTGTTGGGATGGAAATCCCCAATGAAAATATATAAGGATATTGATAGATAAAAAGAAATATTATGACATTCTAGCGGTGGATACAAGTAGTTGACTTGTATGTGTGTAAGGCAATGATGATTGCCAAATATGTGAATGGTGAATATGCCTCGAATGATTTTATGTGTGGATTGATATTATTATGTTTGCTATGCCTATGATATCCATGTGTGGATTATTATAAGTGGTGTTTATGGCCATTGAATGCCAATTATTTGAATGAGGTGCCTTGAGGGGCCTTGTGAATATTTATACGTCATTGATGATAAACTAAAATATATAATATACCCCTGATTGAGAGGGTGAGATATCCCTGCGAGGTTGTTGTTGAGCATATGCATTATTGCATTGCATTCATGGCATGGCATAGCATTGATATTATGTGGTTGCGATCATAATGATGAAAGATCCTGCGGGATTCTATGAAGGGAGTACCTCTTGCGAGACGGGAAACCAATGTGATGATGATATGATATGGTAATGGTGGTTGCAATCACCTGATTACAGAATGTGAAAGGCCCTGCGGGGACCATTGTATGATGATGAGCTAGTGGTTGCGATCACTTGGTATTTGATATGATAAAGGGCTTGCGAGCACCTATGATGCCCATGGTTGCGATCATGAGGCGGGAGTACCCCTTGCGAGGTGGGAAACCTATGTGAATTATTGAAACGTGGTTGCGATCACGAGAAGCACCTTGCGAGGTTGCCAGAGGGAGTACCCCTTGCGAGGTGGGAAACCCATGATTATGATTGATTGATTATGGTGGTTGCGATCACCCGTGATATGAAATCGGATCCGTTGCATATGCATTACACAGTTGACATATGCATTTATTTAAAGACCATGACATTTGAGATGGGATGAGCACGAGTGTGGAGAAACCCCTTGCGAGGAGGTATTGAGTGAGACCTTAGTGAATTACTGATGATAATAATTATGAATGCTCTTGTGGATAAATGGCAAAGTGACAGTGTTAGTAATTACGTATATGTTGTGCTTATTTATGATACGAATTACGATTCGTGAAGTTGTTATGCCATTGTGATACTTTAATAATGAAATATGTGAAAATGTTAATAAAGGAATTCCCTAGTGTGTTGAATTCGGATTATGAATGTTTGACTGTGCCATTTCTTAAATGATGATTTATACCCTTGGCATGAGAACTCTGCTTGATTAATATATATATATGATTAAGATGATTTGTGGTAGATTCCTAATTCAAGAATTTGAATACGATCATGAATGTATAAATGTGAAATCAGGTATATGTTATGTTGGATTTATGTCTTGGTTCTAATGTGCTAAAACCGAGTGATGGATTAATTAATGATAGTAAAGCTCTCATAAGTGTTAAAACTGTGTTAGTTGATTTAAATTCTGATGTATACCATGCTAATGATTCATGGCAGAGTCATGATTGTGAATGGATTCAAATTTACCTGCTAAATTAGCTGGGTGAGTAATGTTGGGAAATCTCATGATGTGAGGATTTTAATATGGGCTAGGTGATTGAATGTAAAACCTGATGCCTGCTTAGCTGGAATTATATCTTGGTTTGAAGTGTGAAAACAGAGTAGATGATTGGATTAAGTACTGGGCCACAAAGTGTGATAACCCAATTGGTTGATCATAATTATGTGTGATTAGATGTTATGAGGATTCATATGGTGATGTACCTGTTAGTTTGGGTACTGTCTCGGTTTTGTGATTGAAAAACCGAGTGAGTGGTTGGTTGAATTATGACTCATAAGGTGTAGTAACCCGATTGGATTCTGTATAATCTTATATTGTTAGACCTTGTGAAACTAGACTCTGTGTTGATTTTGACTCGGTGATAATTGGATGTTGTGGGGGTATTTAGTAACCCTTGGAATTCCGAGTCAGAGAATCTGATTGATCATGTGGATTGTGAGATTTGAAGTGTCTTAAGGTTGAAATCCGAGTACACCTTGGTACTGGATATGGGGATAATGAAAATGATATTATGGTGATTGTATATCCGACTAGTGGAATGTGTTTACACTCAGTGAAGAAAGTTGCCAATATAGAAACCTACTGTTATGATTGAGGATCATATTGAAAACTGAGTGGTATATCTAAGAGAATTTAATAAATTCCTAGCCTTAAATTAATTGATGGCTAGTGATGAATGGTGAATTGAGGGATTGGTTGGCTGATTGACTATGATTTTGTGATAACTAAGATTAAATAAGAGGTATTTACTTGGTTTGTACTGGAAACCAATTGCCATTGTGCCATTTTATGGTAAGTGTGGTTGGTATTTGATGATTATTATAATGAGGATTGCACTAGAATAAGTATAGGGACTGGAAATATGCCTTGAATGAGTCGGAAATCCATTGGTGATATGTATTTTATTGTGAGAATGACTAATGTTTGCTGACTGAGGACATGAGATGCATCACTGTTGGTGCCTAAGAATGATGTTGATTCGGGTGTATTGTTTATAAAATAGTAAGAACTACCATTGATTTTCATGAAAATTGGTATTAACCGAGTAAATTTGGTCGTTATGGGTGAAATAATTGTAAGGATGCTGTTTCGATATGACTCTGCATGCCATAGGTATTGTGGCAGGCTGCATTTTGCATTGACGCTATGCAATTGTTGTAACCCTATAGGAATAAGACGTCATCCTATAAGTTGGATGCAACAGTTCATAGGTCAGCAAATGAGACTGTAATTGCGTATGGGAATGGCTTGAGTTTATTGGATCGCTCCGAGCAAGGTGAGGATTTGAACCTGAATAGAGGAGTATGTGGTTAAGTATTAAAATGATGGACTAGTGAAAGAGTTACTGAGTGATGTGGAATTGTGGAAAACCGAGTGGGTGATTTCCGAGCCAATTGGTGACACTTCCGAGTGGAAGATGTTAAGAGTATGGTGTCTTGGAATTTCATGTTGTGTGGTTAGTAACTACTTGAGAAGTGAAATTGTGCTGACTGAATTTAGCAGTCGGTGAATACTTAGGAAGTGTTGGTATGTAAATGATTTGTTTGGTATATAGTGAATGCCAAGTTGTTTATTGAGGTAGGTTCATACTTGAATTTCGAGGACGAAATTCTTTGAAGGTGGGGAGAATTGTAACACCCCGAATTTTATAAAAATGAGTAATTGATGAGAATGGCAAACGGTTGAATATGAGTTGAATGGAAATTGTTGTGCACGAACACTGGAGACAAGTTTTAAATGATTATTGTAAGGTATATGAAAGATGGAATTGAGTTAAATTGGCTTTGAATGGATTTTGTTATGTGTGATATTGAGAGCTCACGTTTCTGCCCAGGTCCTGATGCTTCTCGCCCAAGCGAGAGGGATTCTCGTTCAAGCAAGAATTCCTTTGAGTTGATTACAAGGGCTCTGGCCCGATCTCGCCCAGGCGAATGAGGGATCAGCGTGAGCGAGTGAGAGAAGAAATGGATTCTGAGTGTTGGTCGCTTAAGCGAGCTTGGGACGCCCAAGCGAGGGCGAAGAGAATCAGTTGCTGGATGGAACCCGCCTGAGCTAAAGGTCTTGAAGGATGAAATTCGCTCAGGCGAGGCAATTGATTTATAAGGGACCACTGGTGCTCTTGGATTATTGTAGGGCCCGGTTTCCCTTTTCTCTTTTCTTTTCTGTGTGGTCCCCATAGTGATGACTCATGTGCCTTGATGGTCAAATGGGTCTGGTTTTCTTTCCTTCCTTGTCCACGTGGTGTTTGTGTAATCATTGTTGAGAGAATTGGCATTAAATGTTGATGGACTTGCATTAAATGAGGATGGGATGTTGTGATGAGTGGGATGCTGATGAGGCTGAGATGATAAGGCCTTGGTTGCATGTTTTTCTACCCACTCTCTCCCTATTCCTTGGGAGTGCATGTTCTGATGAGAGAAGTGCTCCTCCTTCTCTCTAGAACTTGATAGAGCTTCTGCTTCATCTTCTTGCCTCCTCCTTATCTTCATCTTCCTCCATTCAACGCTGTGTTGAGTTCGAGTGGAGCTGCATGGTGATGGTGAAACAGCTTGTGGCTGTGTGTGAAAGCTGGGTTGCACCTTGCTGTTTTGGTGCTTCTTCTTCCTCTTTTCGTTCCTCCATATGATGGGTTGTATGAGGCTCAGTTCGGAGAGCCTGCAGCAGCTGGGTGTGTGTGCATGCCTCGGTTTGTGGATGCATGATGGTTCACAGATAACGAGGTTGAGCTACTCTTGTGAGGATGAAGACATGCATGATGCATGAACGCATGGTGGTCCTCCACTGTTGGTGAGGACTGACTCTTGATGTTGTTCTTGTGATGGATACAGTGTTGGAGTTCTTCACTGAGCTGGGTGAAGACTGAGTTGAGTCTTAATGACTCTTTCCAGTGTTGAAAGCCAAGCAGGGTGCTGCTGTGGCTAGACCGGGTGGTCCTGTGACTCCTGGAAGCTTCATCCAGGTAAGGGGAGCTTTGCATCTCAAATGCATGGCTTATGGACGGATTTTTGGGTGACATAATTGTATTGTGTTGTGTTTGATGTGTATTGTGTGTTGTTGTTGAGTTGAACCCGGTTGTATGATTATTTGTTGCTGCATGATGCATGCTTATTGTCCATATGATGTATGATGATTATGTTGTGATGCTTGAGATGCATATTACGTTGATGCTGAGTGCATTGTGTGAAGGTTATTGGTCCCTATATTTGTGATGGTATGATTAAATGCGTGGGATGCTTGTTCATGCATATACTTGTGATAAATGCATGTATGGGGGACTGTTATGATGAATGTCGAATGGATTTTATAGAGGAAGGCATGAAATGCTTACTGTAAAGGATAAATCCGAGTGAATATAGGATAATCCGAGTGAATGGCATAGTGATTGCCGAGTGAATGGCATAAGATTTCTGAGTGAATGTGGTATAAGCCGAGTCATCTGACTGTTGTTGAGTTGCCGAATGAATTTAATGTTGAACACAAATTCCGAGTGGGCAATCGAATGAATATGAGTTGAATTTCATATGCATACGTGTTATTGTGTTATTGAATATGAACACCTTGCGGGGTGCCACGAGGGTGTGATCCCGAGTGAAGAGGATGTGGTCCTAATGTTAATTGTGATGGAAAGACCCGGGTTGGACTCGGGCAGTGCCTGGGGCACTAAGCGTGAAATGAGACGCTTGATGAAATGCCGAGTGCATTGGCGTGGAACGCCGACTGAATGAAATCGTATGCATCCGATTCGCCACTGGAATGCGTTGGACTCATTTACCGATCGGCAATCAGATGACCACATATGGTGAATATGGCTAAGTCCTGGAGCTGGGCTCGGGCAGACTCCTTGAGCATGGCTCGGAGTATGAATAATGTTGACATAGTCTCGGGGTTGAGTGAAATCCGAGTGAGTCAGTATACTTGTACTGAGTAAATTGAGCTTTAGAGCCGAGTGAAATGGGTGAAATCCCGATCGGAAGATGCTTGTGATTGTTTATGTTGAATGACAGTATTCATATGCTGATTAATGTTGTGTGTAATGGCATGTTGTGGATTCTGTGATTAATCTGAGCCAATATCTGTCATTTAATATGTAATGCTCACCCCTACACCATTTTTCAGTGGTTGCAGGTCGGTTTGGAATGTTATGATGGCCTTAAACCCGAGTGATGGGTATTTATGATGAGGCTGTATGAGTAATGTAATGTACCGAATGCAATTATTGTATTTAAGCCTTGGTTGGCTAATATAACCTGTTGTACAATGAAATACAAATATATGTATTGGATCCGAGTGTGTATATACAAGATTTACATTGAAATCATGTAAATGTACTGGATAATGGATGTTAGTGAATGAATAAAGTTAAGTTAACATTATCCGAGTGTAAACTCCTATTGGTATGTATATACGTTTTATGTGGGCATTATGTATTGGAGTTGGTTTAGGATTAACAATGATAAATTATGTTAAGAAGATGGATAATCCGAATGTCTGTATGTAGGTGTATGTTTTAGGGATAACACGAATATGTATTAGTGTTGAGTATCGCTGAGTGGGTAGTCGGCTTTGGAAAGCAGAGAGTACATTTATGTAAGAGGTTTATGTTGATTTGATGCTTCTTACCGACTGAAGATATAATGGTGTTTAAGGAATGAAATATCAGAGGTTTGGTGTTTTCCGAGTGAATAAATGGATAGATATGTATATAAGTATTTATGTTGAATTGATGCCTCTCACTGACTAGGGAATGATATAGTATGAAAGATGCTAAGTTAATAAATTCCGAGTGGAATATTATTGTAAGAGTTGGTCTGAATATTGAGGCTTAAGTATATAACTTCCTGGATGTGTAGGCTTGATTTCTTTCTGAGCAAGGCTATGTATGTGGCCCTGTCCTGAGAGGTAAACATGGGTAAACCCCGAGTGGGGAATGGTTGTATTTCGAGTGGAATTCTGAGTGATCCTCTACCGAGGGAAATGTAGTTGTAATGGTTTAGCTTGAACTATTCTAAGTATACGAATTATGTATGTATTCCGAGTGAATAAGGGGACCCATTCCGAATGAATAGGGTAATGTGTATTCCGAGTGTTTAAGTATGGGATGAGTCCGAGTGGGACTTGACTTATTGGTTTCCCTGAGTGGTTAAGTATTGCATATGTCCGAGTGAAATACTTGGGAAATTCCTCTGAGTGTTGAGGAGTTTGGATTATTCCGAGTGGAATTGATTGTGTAGACTATTTCTAAGCAATGAATAGTTAAGGTATTATCCGAGTGAGAATAGGCATGAATGCCAAGTGTATGGCCGAATGAGTATTGGTCGGAAATCATATTAGTTACCGAGTGGAATACCACTCTGATGATGAGTTGGTTAAGAATGCTTAAACTGAGTGATTTATGGCCGAGAGAAAGCCTATGTATTCTCTAAGTGATGGAGTTCAATATACCGAGTGACTCGAGGTTGAATTATACCGAGTGGCATTTGATTGGGAGAAATTCCGAGTGAGGATTTATGGAATCCGAGTGGGATAACCCTCAGTTACCGGGTGGATTGTGTGTGTGCCTTGGTGTATAAAATTTAACGACTAAGTTATGGAGTGTATGAGTGTTGAGGTTGTTTTCTGAGTGACGGAACCCCGTTATGCTGAGTGGACTAAGATATTAAATTCCGAGAGGACTTAGGCATGAATTCCGACTGGACCTGATCGTTTACCGAGTGAATGAATGTCTCGGTTTCCCGAGTGATTGAATGCCGAGTGGCTTCTCGCTTCAGCGAGTGATTCCTCGCTCCAACGAGTATGTTGTTTGGGAAGGCTTTTGATATTGGTTTCGCTCAAGCGAAGGGGAATTCGCCCGAGCGAATTGTGCTGTCTCGCTCAAGCGGATTTGGATCTCGCTTGAGCGAATGCATGCTGTTTATGGGATCGCTCAGGCGTTGTTACTTTCCGCTGCAAAAGATTTCATTTGCATTTGTTTTCCTTTCCTTTTCTCCTTGGCCATGGGACCATCTCTCATATCTTCATATATGAGAGTGGATTTTGATAGATCCGGGTATGTTTTTGTGAAAAATTGACCCCTATTTTTAGGGTGTTACAGGCGGCCCATGCTAGTGTGTAACAAGTTTGCTCTAGAGTGGAGTACCTCATTTCACAGTCGGTGAACTTCTTGCTTAAGTAGTAGATAGCATGTTCTTTCTTTCCGGTTTCATCGTGCTGACCCAACACACAGCCCATGGACTCATTCAATACAGTCAGATATAAGATTAGCGGCCTCCTAGGGGTTGGAGGTACCAAGATTAGTGGTTCTCGCAGGTATTACTTAACTTTCTCAGAAGCTACTTGACAGTCATCATCCCATTGCCCCGGTTGGTTCTTACGGAGTAACTTGAAGATTGGCTCACAAGTTACCGTTAATTGTGAAATAAACCGGGCAATATAATTTAGCCTTCCTAGGAATCCTCAGACTTCGTTTTCTGTATGGGGAAGAGGCATCTCAAGAATTACCCTAACTTTGTCGGGATCAACCTCTATTCCCTTTTCGCTTACTATAAACCCTAGTAGCTTGCCTGACCTTACGCCAAACGTGCACTTGGCAGGGTTCAATTTGAGCCTGAATTTTCTCAATCATTCGAAGAGCTTCCTTAGATCGATAATGTGCCCTTCCTTAGTTCTAGACTTGGCAATGATGTCATCCACATAAACTTCTATCTCCTTGTGCATCATGTCATGGAAGAGTGTCACCATTTCTCTCTGATAGGTTGCCCTAGCATTTTTCAACCCGAAGGACATCACTTTGTAATAAAAGGTGCCCCATAGAGTGATAAACATGGTCTTCTCCATATCTTCAGGCACCATCTTGATTTGATTATATCCAGAGAAACCATCCATGAATGAGAATATGGAGTGTTGGGCTGTGTTATCAACCAAGACGTCGATCTGTGGCAGAGGGAAGTCGTCTTTAGGGTTGGCCCTATTCAAGTCCCGATAGTCCATACACATCCGCACCTTTCCATCCTTCTTCGAGACGGGGACGATATTTGCCACCCACTAAGGGTACTTTGCCACGGCTAAGAACCTGACATCAAATTGTTTCTTAACCTTGTCTTTTATTTTTAGGAGCATCTTTGCCTTCATTTTTACTTCACCGTTGGGCATTCAGGATTTAAAGGTAACTTATGCTCGACGATGCTGGTATCGAGTCCAGGCATATCTTGATAGGACCAGGCAAAGACGTCATGAAACTCTATTAGTAGCCCAATCAACTCTTCCCTTCGTTCTTTACTCAGGGAGGTGCTGATCTTGACTTTCTTCTTATCCTTCTCATTCCCTAAATTAATAATCTTAATTATCTCTAGATAGGGTTTGACTTCTCTGGCTTCCTTCTCTAACAGCCTTATCAGCTCGGGCGGTAGCTTACAATCTTCCTTACCTTCTTCATCGGTGTAATCAACCGGGTTATCGAAGTTGGGAAGCGGGATCGCAACCCCACTATTCTCAAGAGAGTCATTTTTGGATCTACAATTTAGTGTATTATGGCAAATGTAAAAAAGAAACAAGCGAGTAAAGAAAAGGATTCAAAGCATGGATAAAGGAAACGAGAAGAGTTGTTGTGAATTTTGATATGTGTTTATTGATAAAAATGATAAAAACAAGTTTTCCACCCTTATTACATGGAAGAGTCCTAAAGCCTTAGGCATAGCAAAGGGACAAACAAGTGCTTAAAGCATAAACAAATTACTTTGGTAAAACATTCAAAGTCGTAGGGAGCTCGACGGCCTCCCAGTTACAAAGTTCTTGGCCCGGCGGGAAAGTAATCACAAAAGCAGCACCATCACAGAAACTATCTTCAACAACAGCCACTAGGTCTGGAGGCATCAATCTGGCACTCCAGAAGCTTTTGTAGAGATCACAGATGGGGACTCTTTCGGTATAAGGCTCCCTGCTGGCGAGACAGGCAGTCCTTCTTTCTCTTTTTTCTTCCTCCACCCTTTTCTTGTCGGTGACCGTGGGCGGTACCCCAAGCTGAAATCGTTTATATTCTCAACAAGGCGCACAGGCTCTACCTCTCCATTTAAAGTAAGCCCAAACCCCTTCCCAGGCTTATATGCTTCGTGCAGCATCATTTTCGCCATCACCAGGGATATAGTTGGCATGCAGGCTCTAACCATCGTGGTCCCTTCCCCTATGTATGTGGCATTTGCAATTTCCAATGCCTGGAATGAGGTCTCAAGGGCTTCTTCTTCTGCCTCGATGTAAGGGGTCGTCGGGGGTTTACTGACTAGAATTCCTCCTCACCAGAGACAATTATCAGCTTGTTGTCGATTATGAACTTCAGTTTTTGGTGCAGGGTAGAGGGGACCACCCCACCTGAATGGATCCACAGCCGACCCAACAGACAACTGTAAGCAGGCATGATATCTATGACCTACAAAAGGACCTGGAACGAGCAAGGTCCAACTTGAATTGGCAGTTCAATCTCGCCCATGACCTCTTTCCGTGTACCATTAAAGGCCCGCACCATTGTGGCACTTGGCTTCATATATTTCCCGTCGAATGGCAACTTGTCCAACGTTGATTTGGGCATTACATTAAAGGACGACCCGTTGTCGACTAGCACTTTTGCTAGAATATGATCTCGACATTTCACGGAGATGTGGAGGGCCTTGTTGTGCCCCAATCCTTCCGATGGTATCTCATCATCGGTGAAAATCAGATAGTTATCTGCAACGATGTGTCCCACTATTCCCTGAAACTTATCAACGGGGAGGTCATGGCTGACATGAGCCTCATTCAGCACCTTCATTAGTGTCTTCTTATGTGGTTTAGAATTCATCAATAACGATAACAGAGAGATTTTAGCTGGAGTATGGTTTAACTGGTCTAGTACTTGATATTCGCTTTGACGAATAAACTTTAAGAACTCTTAGGCTTCTTCGTCAGTCACAACCCTTTTGTTTCGCCACTGGCTCCTTCTCTATTTGCCTTGGCTTTCCTGGCAGTTTGATTCTTCTTCTGCTCTGGAGGGGCGTATACTCTCCTGCTCCGGGTCACACCTCCTACCCTGGAAATATTTGTGATGGTCGATGAAGATGGGTCGCTCATTATCGAGCCTGCAACGACCACATCCACGTCATATTTCCATAAGATGGCCCGTGAATCCTTGAATGAAAATGGGGTAGGTGTTTGAACAGTGATATCTGGCTTCAAAAAAGTGGGAGTTGTTGGAGAGCTCTTGCTGTAGAAAATTGTTAAGGGCTTAGGAGTCGGCACCCCCGACTGTTCTTTAATCATATTCACTTTGCCTCCACGGCGCTTACAGACTTGCACAATGTGGCTATCGATAAGCCCTTGAAGGAACTCATACAAGCCTTGGCGTTTGACAGTCTGCTCATTATCAAGCTTTTGACTCTAAAGGCCCTTGACTAGTCCCACCTTAAGTACCTGGGAATGAACTACCCTTAATGGTGTCTTCACATCAGTAACGTTCCTGATGTACTCCCCATCCTTTTCCACCCTGAAACCCCATGGTTGGGTAGGGGATTCATGGCCACATTCGGATTTACTTCTCGAAAGTTGAGCCAGTCAGCTTTAATCAAGGCTCTCACCTTATATTTTAGGGCCATGCAGTTTTCCGTGGAATACCCTGGATCCCCGGCGTGGTAATCACAATAAGGGTTAGGATTATATCCCTTTGGGTAAGGGGGTTGCATTGGCTTCAAGGGGCAGGGAGCCACCAGGCCATTACGAATGAGAAGCGGCAAAAGTTTAGTATATGTTATTGGGATAGGATCAAACTGCACAAGGGTGCGCTCATTGTTGGGTCTTCTTGCATTTTCATTGGGATTGGGTGGCTGAATTGCTTGTTGCAGGGGACGGTATGACATGGGTTGCGACATTGGCGCCCTCACAATGGGTGGACGGAAGTGGGGAGTATAAGATGTCGGGTTATGAGCGGCGGCGACCACATATGGGTATGGTGCATAAGGATTGGGGGCTTGAACAGTGGTAGGCGTGAATGGTCTTGACTAGGCCCTCCTTTGATCATAAGAGATGGAATTAGTTTCTCCATCTCTTCTCCTACCATCGCCCGATACCGGTCTTCTTGCCGCGCTTGCCCCATATGGGCCCCGGGTGATCTTTCCTGTTCGTATCCTGTTTTCTACCCTCTCCCTGATAGTCACAATGTCGAAGAAGTTAGATGAAACACTGCCAATCATCTTGCCATAAAAGTATGACGGGAGCGTGTTGATAAACATTGCGACCATTCCGATAGCGGGGAGTCTAATAGTGCAGCTATCTCTTGCCAGCGTTTGGCATACTCCTTAAATGTTTCACTGTCCCTCTTCACCATATTCTGTAACTGAACTCTGTTGGGCGCCGTGTCCATATTATATTTGTATTGCCTTATGAAAACATCTGCCAAGTCCTTCCAGCAATGGATACGGGTCCGCTCAAGGTGAGTGTACCATGTGAGGGCGGCCTCGGCCAGACTATCTTGGAAACAGTGGATCAACAACTGATCGTTGGAAGAATAAGACGCTATCTTCCAGCAGTACATCAGGAGATGGTTCCTCGGACAAGTCATTCCCTGGACAAGTCATTCCCCGATACTTATCAAAGTCAGGCATTTTGAATTTAGGTGGGAGAACGACATCAGGGACCAAACACAGCTCAGAGGCGTCCATCACTCTTAAACCTTTAGCGCCTTCCATAATTCTCAAACGTTCTTCCAAGATTTCTATCTTTCCCTTTTGGGGAGCTCTGACCATGTTATGACCGGCGGTTGGGTTCAACGTGTGGGTCACGTCTTCGGGATTGGCTGCATAGGGGGTCGTGGGGCTGGTTGAAAGGAGCTGATATGTGAGGCTAGTTCATTGGGCCTGTATTTAGTGAGGGACCCCGGGGTTGGGCCATAGCTTGTGCAGCATAGGACGGCTGGGTCATCTGGGCTTGTGTATTTTGGGCTTGTACATTGTAAGTCGGCTACGCCATCTGGGCTTGTGCATTGTAAGTCGGCTGGGCCATCTGAGCTTGTGTGTTTTAGGCTTGATAGGTTTGCGGGTCATGGAGTAGTGGCATATTTGGATGGGCAGGGTATGAAGCGTGAGGATTTGCCGCTTGCTGGTCGTGGGTGTCTTGTTGGTTAGCGAGTGGGGGACAGTATCTCCGTGGTAGGCCATAGGGTGAAAAAGGTACCGAGTTGCCGTCAGGGACGATAAATATATATTGCTGTGTATAGAACTGGCCATAAGGTGGCTAGGACTCAACGGTAGGGTTAGGTCTTCTGATATTAATAGTGAGAGAAGGTGCCATTGGATTAGGGAGTTGGGTCCTCGTTGGGCCAAAACCAGGGGGATGTGGCAGGGTGGTAGGCTGTTGTTAGGCGTCCTTAACACTTGTAGAGGAGCCCCCTTCTGCGTGTCTCCTCTCCAGAAGCCGGGTTAACTCTGCTACCTGCTCTTTTAGCTGATCAAACTCAGTTCTGAAGTCTTTGTCAATGACTTCTACCTCAGCCATAAGTCTCTCTTGGAGTGGGGTCTGGTAAGGATGCCTACCCGTGATGTCTTTTAAAAGGAAAACAAAAATTCGTTAAAAAGAAGAACATGTTTAGTAAATAAAACAAGGCGATAAAGAGAGTGTAAACAAAAATTTCGCGCGAAGCAATTTGGAACTTGTCGACTATCCTTCGACTATTCCTCAGAACGTCACGTTCAAAAGTACTAAGTATGTGATAAATGGAAATTAACATGAGATAGCTGTGGAGACAAAAGATTCCTTTATTCTGAATTCCATAAAATACATTACTACTGAAAGTTTGTTACATCAAGATAAATTAGCCATTCCTGGCTCGAGCAATCATGGCCCTCATCTTACAAATCCTTTCCCTACAGTAACTCAGGAAGGTTACAGTTTCTTTTGGGGTAGAAAGGGGATTAGCCATTTCCTCAGCTTGTTTGAGTAGGAGTAGGAGGTCTTCCAAAGTATCGTGGGCCAAATATGCTAGGTTGGCGAAATGGTTCATCCATGAATGAAGGACCTCGTCTTGTTGCGTCATCTCAGCCTCCAAGATGCATATAGCCTTATGTCGCAACCTAAATCGCGACGGCGCGGCGAGAAAGAGTAGAATGTGTGGAATGAAACAGGGAGTCGCCACCAACGTTTTTATCCATAGGAAAAACTTTGGAAAGAAACTAAGTTCAGTAAAGCACTGGTTAAAAATTGAGATTCAAGTTCGGGAGTCGGTTACGAGTAGGGAAGGTATTAGCACCCTACATCGCCTGTCAAAAATAGTACCAAGATTGAAAACGCGCAACATAAATAGCCTTACAAAAGATATTTTATTTCTTCCCTTTTATTGTTGTATCTTTTTTTATTTTAAAAAAATGACGGAATGGAATGAGAGAATTTGTACAAACATAGAATGTCGAAGCGAGGTTAACGGGATGTTTCATCCGAATTAAACTCGACTTCGATATGAGACAGAAAGGGGAAAAGAATGCTAATAAGGCGTCACGCCTAAATTATACATCCTCGAGTAAAAAGGATAGGGATAGGAAAGAGATAAGCGAGACGTCATGTCCTAAGTATCCCTTCCCTATGAATTGTGGCGAGGTTTGAACAAAAACTAGGGGGAAATCAACAAGACGTCACGTCTAAATTGATTTTCACGGAAACGACAAAAAGTAACAACACGAAAGAAACGCGAAAAGCAAGGAAATAAATCAGTAAAGGGAAATAAGAAAGATGGGCCCGACAGGAGTTAAAGTCCTGTTCCTACGTATTCTTGAATTATCAAGAAATCAGGGTTACGTAGTTCTGAATGTTTTTTTTTAGGAAAAGATTAGGAAGATATTGATGGGTGTCACTGAGGTGGGGAACTCGTACAAGGCGAAGTTCTTCGCACGTGTACGAATCCTAAAGAGGTTTTGTAGACGGGAGTGCTCCCGTACGACACTGTTTAAAAATGATTTGTTTCTTTTTATTGATTTTTATTTAGATTTGAAAGAAAACATAGGAAGTATTTATTTCCCTTTATTATATTTTACTATGAAACGAATGGAAAAAGGTAGTAGAAGCTTCAAAAGAGAAAGGGAAACAATAAATTCTGAAAACAGAGGAAAAATAAGTGAAAACCGAGTGGGAGAAGAGAAAAACCGAGTGAAAATGGCAAAAACCGAGTGAAAATTACAAAAAAACGAATGGAAATAGCAGAAACCGAGTGAGACAGAGGAAAAACCGAGTAAAAATGGTAAAACCGAGTGATGAAAGCAGAAAACCGAGTGAGGACAAGGAAAAACCGAGTGAAAATGAGGAAACCGAGTGGACATAGCAGAAACCGAATGAGAGCAGTAGCTTGCTGAGTGAGAAGTGATTTACCGAGTGAGACAATGAGAAGAGGGACGGTGTTGGAGTTGAGTGGAGTGAGGAGATTGGATTTGGTGTGCTTGAGGGGGTACTGGATGGTGTGTAAGAGGAATTGGGACGGTGTGTAGGTGAAGGGATGAGGAGGTCGGTTTTGGTGAGGACGGTTGGCTGGGCGGTGTTGGCTGAGAGGAATGAAGTGCTGGGCGGTGTTGTGTTAAGGGGAGAGGACAGTGTGGCTGAGAGGTATGAAGTAATGGGCGGTGTTGTGTTGAGGGGAGTGGACGGTCTGTAGGTTGATGGAGACAGGAAGGAGGTACAGGGTTGGCTGATGAAGAGAGGAAGGAGGAGAAAGGAATGGTGAGGGTGCTGGATGCGTAGAATGTGTGTATATCTGTGTGTGTATGTATGTAAGGCTGAAAGCTTCAGCCCCTTGCCTATTTATAGGCTGGTTTGAGTGGAAGGCCAGCTCAGGCTTCCACTTCCGAGTGGAATGCCAGCTCAGGCCTCCACTCAGAGTGAAGTGGGGGACAACGGCTGGGTGGGAATTTTTAATTCCCCCCACTTCCACCCCTGATTGCCACTTGTCTGCCACCCCCAGGATTCCTGGATCCACTTAGGTGGTGGAATCCAAGTCAGCATGGTCTAACAGGGGGACTTGGTGGGAATGAGAATGGAAGAATTCCAAGTGAGAATTATGGAAATCCGAGTGAAAATGTTGGAAATCCGAGTGTAAATGACTCGGATCACCCTCTCAGTCAATTCTGAGTGGGAAAAGGGAAAAAATCCGACTGGGAAAAGGCCCCTTTTATGCTAAAGAAATCATGTTGGTGTTGTGCAACTGGATTGAGTGGGCAATTAAAGAAATTGAGTCAGAACTGAGTGAAAATTGACTCAGATTTCATCTCCTCTCCACAATCCGAGTGACCAATGACTCGGAACCGCCAGAAATATGTGAAGTGTGACTCGGAATTGGCTAAAGGATGACTCGGAGATGAGAGAAAGATGACTCGTGAACGGGTAAAAAGTGGCTCGGTGAAGATTCGAAGTATGGTAGAAATGGGGGCTCGGGAAAGGTTTGAAGAGGGCGAGAAAAGAATGACACGGAACCGACTGAAAATGGGTCGGAAATCGAGTGAAATGACTCATTCAGTGCTGACTGGAAAGGCTTCACTCGGTTCTGACTAAGAAGCAGCTCTTGGAATTCTTTTCAGCTCGGATGTATTTCTGATTGAAGCATCCACTCGGATTTTCTTCAAAAGTGATATAGAATTTCACTGCTTGAAGGATCAACTCGGAACCGACCTTGTGAGCTCTTAATCCGAATGGAATTTGGGCATTTTCACTCGGATTTTGCTTATCTTCTACTCAGAAATTGGAAGTTTAGCTATTTTAATTCGGATTTCCTTCCAACTGAGTGATACTCACTCGGATTTACTTCAATCAGCAATCCTTTCACTCGGAAAACAGCTTTGGGCAGCATCCATCCAAAGTCAGTTCCTTCTTCCACTCGGATTGGTTGCAGTAGGGGATCTTCCGCTCGGATTCTCCTCTAACAGGGTCATTTTTCACTCGGAATTTACATTCTTTGCGATCAGGGCTTGTAAACTGGCATTTTCTCCCAGGATGCATCTGAGAGGAAATTATCCAATCGGATTTATATCTAATCTGAGTCATTTCACTCAGATTTAAACTCAACAGGTCATACTCCACTCGGATTGGTCCATTTTTGAGTCATTATTCGGATTTCCCACCCAACAGGTCATACTCCACTCGGACATGCCCAAATCTGAGTAGTTTCACTCGGATTTTCTCCATTCTAAGTAATTTCACTCAGATTTGATCCAACAGGAGCATATTCCACTCGGATTTGACTCATTCTGAGTGATGCCACTCAGATTCAACTTTTTTGAGTCATTCCATTCGGACTTCTCTTGAAAATGGGCATAATCCACTCGGACTGGCTTGGCAGGGAAGCTATCCACTCGGATTCAACTTCAACAGGGAGCATTTCACTCGGAAATGACTCATTTTGAGTGATTCCACTCGGATTCCATCATTTTTGAGTCATTCCACTCGGAAATGCTTCATTTTGACTCAGATTTAACCATTTTTTGAGTTTTTTCACTCGGATTTATCTCCACCAGGGCTGTATTTCACTCGGAAATGCTTTAACCTGAGTCATCCTGTTCAGATGTGATCATTTTTTAGTCATTCCAATCAGATTTGCCTCCAACAGGGCTGTATTTCACTTGGAAAAGCTTCATTCTGAGTTATTTCGCTCGGTTCTGATTATTTTGGAGCCATTCTATTTGAATTTGACCATTCTGAATTGGAATTCAGTATAAAAAGATTCATTCCACTTTGACCGGACCAAAAGAGGTGTTCACAGATGCCCCTCTTTACTTCTTTTTCACAAAAGAAACACGAAGCTTCTGTGTTTTTGAAGTGAAAAGGAAGTAAAGATATGAACACCGATGTAGGGGGCCAAGTGGGACCTCTTGATCGGTATGGCGACTGATGGTGTGGGCAATCACGAGTCAGTGTGACCTTTCTTCTTTAAAGACGAACATTTTCCTCTTCCGTTTCGCTTTTCTCTTCTTCTTCTTTCTTTATCTCTCTTCTCTTCTTCTTCCTTTTTTTTTATTCTGTTTTTTTTGTTTTTTTTGTTTTTTTGTTTTTTTGTTTTTTTTTTGTTTTAAATCTGGGAAAAAGAAGTGGGGCAGTGATCCAATATTTAGCAAGAAGTGGTTAACTGGGAATTATCCAACGACATGAAGTAGAAGGGTGCCTCATTCGGCGACCGGGAGAAAAAGGATGCCTTCTTTGGTGACTGAAAGGTAAAAGGATGCCATTTGTTCGACGACAGGAAAGTAAAGGTGCCATTTGATCGGTGACAGGAAAGTAAAGGGGTGCCATTTGATCGGCGACAAGAAAGTAAAGGTGCCATTTGATCGGCGACGGGAAAGTAAAGGTGCCATTTGATAGGCGGCTGGAAGATAAAGGATGCCTTGATAGGCGACTGGAAGATAAAGGATGCCTTGATAGGCGACTGGAAGATAAAGGATGCCTTGATAGGCGGCTGGAAGATAAAGGATGCCTTGATAGGCGGCTAGAAGATAAAGGATGCCTTGATAGGCGGCTGGAAGATAAAGGATGCCTTGATAGGCGACTGGAAAATAAAGGATGCCTTGATAGGCGGCTGGAAGATAAAGGATGCCTTGATAGGCGACTGGAAAATAAAGGATGCCTTGATAGGCGACTGGAAGATAAAGGATGCCTTGATAGGCGACTGGAAGATAAAGGATGCCTTGATAGGCGACTGGAAGATAAAGGATGCCTTGATAGGCGGCTGGAAGATAAAGGATGCCTTGATAGGCGACTGGAAGATAAAGGATGCCTTGATAGGCGGCTGGAAGATAAAGGATGCCTTGATAGGCGACTGGAAGATAAAGGATGCCTTGATAGGCGGCTGGAAGATAAAGGATGCCTTGATAGGCGACTGGAAAATAAAGGATGCCTTGATAGGCGGTTGGAAGATAAAGGATGCCTTGATAGGCGACTGGAAGATAAAGGATGCCTTGATAGGCGACTGGAAGATAAAGGATGCCTTGATAGGCGACTGGAAGATAAAGGATGCCTTGATAGGTGACTGGAAGATAAAGGATGCCTTGATAGGCGGCTGGAAGATAAAGGATGCCTTGATAGGCGACTGGAAGATAAAGGATGCCTTGATAGGCGGCTGGAAGATAAAGGATGCCTTGATAGGCGACTGGAAAATAAAGGATGCCTTGATAGGCGGCTGGAAGATAAAGGATGCCTTGATAGGCGACTGGAAGATAAAGGATGCCTTGATAGGCGACTGGAAAATAAAGGATGCCTTGATAGGCGGCTGGAAGATAAATGATGCCTTGATAGGCGGCTGGAAGATAAAGGATGCCTTGATAGGCGGCTGGAAAGTAAAAGGAGTGCCTGAATAGGCGAATGGAAAGGAAAAGTTGCCTTAATAGGCGGCAAGAAGGGAAAGGGTGCCCTGATAGGCTAACGGACGGGAAAGAATGTCTGAATAGGCGAATGGAAAGTAAAGATTAGGGGGGAGCTAACAGGACGTCTCGTCCGAATTAACTCACTGTTGGCATGAAATGTAAAGGTTGGGGGAGCTAACAGGACGTCTCGTCCAAATTAACTCACTGCTGGCAGGAAATGCAAAGGTTGGGGGAGCTAACAGGACGTCTCGTCCAACCTTAACTTACTGGACTTCAAGGTTCATGGCGATGCCCCGGTTTGACATAATTGAAGGTTCTTGGGGAATTGCCCTTTGACTGGAACAGAAGAAACCTGGGGAGATGTCCCCCCAGTTTGAGATGGTTTGAAGGAATCTTGGGGAAAGGCCAGAATAAAAGAAATCTGGGGAGATGCCCCAGTTTGAAGGTTCTTGAAAGAATCTCGGGGAATCATCCCCTGTGACAGTAGGAGGAGAGACATGGGGAATCGCCCCCTTGATTGCGAACGGAGAAACATGGGGTGATGCCCCGGTTTGACATGATTTTAGAGAATCTTAAGGAATCGTCCCCTTGACGGTAAGAGGATGAACATGGGGAATCGTCCCCTCGATTGAGAAAGGAGAAACATAGGGTGATGCCCCAGTTTGACATGATTGGAGGGATTCTTGGAAATTGGCTAGAACAAAAGAAATCTGGGGAGATGCCCCAGTTTGGAGGTGATTTGAAGGTTGTTGGGGAACTACCCCTTGAATGAACAAAAGAAATCTGGGGAGATGCCCCTTGAGTGAGAAGGAAATGATTCTGGGGTGATGCCCCAGTTCGATTTGTCTGGGAAGTGTAATTCCACTGGAGAAGGATTGATGGCTCGAACATCACTCCTAGATTGGGAAGGTAAAATCTGGGGTCCGCCTAGTATGTGTAGATCTACCGAGAAAAACGTGCTGGGGCTCTTTGGAGAGAATTCTTCTTGCTTGACTGCTGGAGTGTATCAAGTAGATTCCCCGGAAGGGAGTTTGAAAAGTGTCAGCTTTGGCAGTTGAGGAGAAGACTTCAAGAAGTGTCAACTTTGGTGATTTGGGGAAGGGCTTTGAGGAGTGCCAACTTTGGCGATTAAGGAGGAGACTTTAATGATCCTAGTTTTGGCAGCTGAGGTTCCATTAAGGAAAAGGTCTTGATTGAGGCGTCAGAGCTTGACATGACTGTCCGTTATAATAACCTACAGAAAAAAGGTAAGTAGTGCAAAGATACTTTCAAAAAACTAGGTAGGTCCTGTGAAACCGCGGCCCTTAAGATAACTCATGGACAGAGGAGAATCAAAGAGGCGATCATAGCTTTGAAGCGCGTGCCTGGCTGAGTCTTTGTGATGATTGTCTAAGACGAGGTCAAGTAGTGGGAGTGTCTTGTCCCTTACGACTTTAAATGTTCACCATTCTTTCATTTATTTTTATAAAAACACAATGTTTTATCAGATCAATGCAATTCATAACACGTATCGAAAAAAGGATAAATTTTATTCATGTAGGTCAAACAAAATACAGAGAATGGACGACCGGAAAATAGAGGGGATGAAATGAAATCACGTAGGACAGGTCAAGGCCAAGGGGAATAGGAAAGGTTCAAAGATCTTCCAATGAACTCCTGAGACTAGTGAGAACCTTAATCCCACGTTACAACCTCAAGTACATCGCTCAATTTTGCCTTCCAGAGGGTAGTTTGACCATGGTCCTGATGCCTCAGTTTGCATGTTTTGCATTGGGAGTTTTAGCTACTTTGCCGAAATCTTGACCCTAATTTTTACCTGAGCCGCCTTTTCAGGTTTTCGACTCACCGGGTTGCTCTAACTTTTGCCTAGGCCGCCTTTTTAGGTTTTCAGCCTAGCGAGCTTTTCATCTTCTTTATAATGTGTTCTTGTTTATTTTTTTTTTGGCTGCATCCTTCACAATAAAAAGTTGAAACTGATCACACTCCAGTTGAGTCTGCTTAACCTTTTCCGAGTTTTAGTTTGATCCTTTGAGGAGCTGATGTTACCACAAATAAGAGAGTCTTCTCCTATGCTATGTATCCAAGGAAACATTGGTGAGTCTTTTGGCATCGATGAGAGGGGGTTAATTCGAGTCATCATTTTGGCCTTTATATTTTTTGATTGATTTTTTTTGTTTGTTTGCCCCTTTTTTCTTTTTCTTTTTTTTTTGTTTTTTTTTGTTTTTGTTTTGTGTTTTTTTAACCCCCTTAATGACGCAATGACTCAATCTGACAGACTATTTCCTTGGCTATATAGGCATAAGGAATGGCGTACTCTTTGAGATGTTGATGATGACAAGAATACGAGTTCTTGGCCTGACGACATTTATTCCCCTTATATAGAAAATGACAGCTTGCTCGAGGATCTGGGCGTAACCAGCTTTCCCTGCTTGGTATGTGTATTGGACTTCAAGCTTGACTTCTACTTTTCATTTTTTCATTTTTTTATATTCTTTTTTTGAATTTTTTGGCCAAGTCTCCCTTGACTGTATCTGCATTTACGGCATTAGCAATTTTCCCCTATTTATGCTGGTAACTGTTGTGGTTTTCTTAGTTAACTGGCCTACCACTTGTCCGATTCGGGACTTGGCAATGTTATTATTCACATAGATTATTTCCACGTCCTGAAACAATATTACTAATGTCTTCTGATATATTGCCCCGTGATTCCTTCAGTCATTCTTGGCTCAGGGGTATTCCTTGACCTTTTGTCCTAACAATCTGGTTAACTTGTGTGGTGACTCACAAGCTTTCCTACCTTCTTTGTCAGCACAATCGACCGGGTAGTTGAGGTCGTAAAATGGGATTGTGATTTCATTAGTCTCAAGAGGATCATTTTTGGATCTGCAATTTTAGCGCTTTATGGCAAGAAATAAAAATGGAGAGAAAAAAAAAGAACAAACAAGTAAAGACAATGGATCAAAGCAAGGATAAAGGAATGAGAAAAATCTTTTTAGAATTTCGATACACATTTATTGATTGACTGGTAAAACAAGTTTTTTCGCCTTTATTACTTGGAAAGTCCCAAAGCCTTAGGCATAGCAGAGGGATAAACAAGACTTTTAAGGCAATGACAGATTACTTTGGTGAATCATTTAAAATCGTAGGGAGTTCGACAGCTTCCCAGTTACTGAGCTCTCGTCCCGGCGGGCAAGCAGCCACCCAAATCAGCATTATCATCAAAAACCATTTCCAACATCTGTTACCACGGCATTAACTCCTGAACCTTCGTGATTAGGCAGGGGATTTACGGTCACATTAGGGCTTCCTTCTTGAAAACTAATCCACTCGGCTTTGATCAAATCTCTCACTTTATATTTCAAAGCCATGCAATTTTCTGTGGAGTGCCCTGGTGCTCCTGCATGGTAATCACAATGAGCGTTCGGGTCATACCCCCTTGGGTAAGGAGGTTGCAACGGCCTCATGGGGCATGGAGCTATCATTCCCCTCTCAACGAGGACTGGAAGAAGTTCGGCATATGTTATGGGAATTGGATCGAACTGCACAGGGGTGCGCTCGTTGTTGGGATTCCTTGGGTTCTGATTATGATTGGGTGGTCGAGCCACTTGCTGCGGGTGATGATATGGCATGGGTTGCGGCATTGGCGCTCTTACCATGGGCGGGCGGAAGTGAGGAGCATGAGCTGTTGGGCCACCAGTGGCTGCGGCCACATAAGGATTGGGAGCTTGAATCATAGTAGGAAAGAATGGTCTTGGCGAAGGCGTCTTTTGATTAGAAGAGACAAAATTAGTTTCTCCAACCCTTCTACCAGGTGCCGGCTTTCTTGTCATGTTCACCCCAGACGAGCTCTGAGTGAGCTTACCCGTTCGTATTCCACTCTCCACTCTTTCCCCAATAGTCACGATGTCGGAGAAGTTGGCTGAAACACTACCAATCATCTTGCCATAGAAAGGTGATGGAAGCGTGTCGATAAACATCTCGACTATTTCTTTTTCCGACAATGGGGAATCCACTTGCGCCGCTGTCTCTCTCCATCGTTGAGCATACTCCTTGAACATTTCACTGTCCTTCTTCGCCATATTTTGTAAATGAACCCTGTTGGGTGCCATTTCCATGTTATACTTGTATTGTCTAAGGAAGGCATCTGCCAGGCCCTTCCAACAACAGATATGGTTCCGATCAAGGTGAGCATACCATGTAAGAGCAGCTCCTGCTAGACTATCTTGGAAGCAGTGGATCAATAGTTGGTCATTAGAAGAGTAAGATGCCATCTTTCAACAGTACATCGTGAGATGATTCTTAGGACAAGTCATTCCCCGATACTTGTCAAAGTCTGGCATCTTGAATTTGGGTGGGAGAACAACATCTGTGACTAAACATAGCTCCGAAGC
Source organism: Clitoria ternatea (assembly GCA_037962975.1). Classification (NCBI taxonomy): domain Eukaryota; kingdom Viridiplantae; phylum Streptophyta; class Magnoliopsida; order Fabales; family Fabaceae; genus Clitoria; species Clitoria ternatea. Next base: position 95,519,422 of record CM075670.1, on the reverse strand, counting down.
ATCTATTAGTCCAAAACCTCTGGCGCCTTCCATCATTCTTAAACGCTCTTCTAAGATCTCTATCCTTTCCCTTCGAGGAGCCGCGATCGCACGGGTTGTATCTTGGAGGTTGGTCCCATAGGGGGTTCCGTATCCATACGGATAGCTGAATGACTGGTTGTACGGAGGCAACACATGGGACTGGTTTACTAGGCCTGTATTTGGTGAGGGACCTTGAGGATGGGCCACAGCATAAGTCGGCTGGGTTATCTGGGCTTGTGTGTTTTGGGCTTGTGCGTTGTAGGTCGGCTGGGTTATCGGGGCTTGTATATTTTGAGTTTGGTGAGTTTGTGGGTCATGGACTTGCGTGTTTTGGGTTTGGTAGAGTGATGGTATATTTGGCTGGGTAGGGTATGAAGTGTGAGGATTCATCGCCTGCTGGTCATGGGCGTCTTGGTTAGCGAGCGGGGGATAGTATCCTGGTGGAAGGCCATAAAGTGGAAAAGGTACTGGGTTGCCGTCAGGACCGACAAATGTATGCTGTGCATAAGACTGGCCGTAAGGTAGTTGGGTTTCAATGACAGGGTTAGGTCTTCCAACATGAATGGTGACAGGGGGTGTCATTGTGTTTGGTACTTGGGTTCTTGCTGGGTCGGAACCAAGGGGGGGTGGTACAGTGGCAGGTTGCTGCTGGGTGTTCTCAATACCCGCAGAGGAGCCTCCTTCGGTAAGTTTCTTTTCTAAGAGTTTAGTTAACTCCGCGACTCGCTCTTTCAGCTGATCGAACTCGGTTCTAAAGTTTCCTTCAACAGCTTCTGCCTCAGCCATGAGTTTCTTTTGGAGCCGAGTCTGGTAAAGATGCCTACCCGTGACGTTGGTGTCTCTTTTTTTTTTTTAAAGAAAGAAGAAGAAAAAAATGTTAGGTGGAAATAGAAAGAAGGAAAATGTTGTGGGAAACCATCACAGACTTTGGCGAGTATCCTTTGACCATTCCTTAGAACTTATCATTCAAAAGTACTAGGTATGGTAATCATAGAAATTAATATGGGATAATTGTGAAGACAGAAGAAATCTTTCATCCTGAGGCGGGAGCCTCTAGCTCAGACATCTTCTTCGGGCAATTACAGCCCTTATTTCTTAAGTTTAATCCCATGTCAATTTCCATAGATACTCAAAGGGTACACGACCAAAAGAGGATTATCTATTCACCCGAAGAATACTGTGTGTTTCAAAATGAGTCATTATTTCAATAATTTAGTAAATCTGCGGGTGGTAGATAATTCATTTTCTAGGATAAAAGGGGAAAGCAAAAATGACGTAAGGTAAAGTAAAGTTTACCCTTTTGTGGCCTAGGTCAGATTTTGCTGAAAGTTTTCTCTAGGCCCTATGGTTTGTCTAAAAGTGGCTCTTCACACCAGGTGGCTTATTCTAGACTTCTAGAAGGTCACCAGAGCCAAGATCCTACCCATGACAGGGACGCAACAGTGGGGAACCACTAGGTGCGTATATCATGAGAGTTCGAACTCTGGTTGAGGTTCTCATGAACACCGGATAGGAAGTACATCCCATACGATTCCGTTACCAACCTCTCCTAACTTAAGCTTCATTTGGGGCCCGGGTATAGGGCGCCACTCATAGGTGTGTGCAAGTAATTGTGAGTGTAGTGTGTGGAAGGGCAGTCCATACCTTTTACCTTACCCCATTCTGCACAAAGAACAAACACAGAACAAATATACAAAGTCGTCTACCCTAGGGTTCAATAATTACAGGAAAGTAACATGGTCCTCTACCCTAGGGTTCAACAAGCATGCAAACATAGATAATGAAACAAATAACAAGACACGATTAAAACAAGAACAAACTTTTACAACAATTAACAGAAAATAAAACAAGAGGGAAGAAATCCAAGCTAACAAAGGCTATATAAAAAGAACATGCACTTTCAATCAAATTGGCCTGACTCTCTTAAGTGTCCCCAGTGGAGTCGCCATCTGTCGCAACCTAAATCGCGACGGCGCGGCGAGAAAGAGTAGAATGTGTGGAATGAAACAGGGAGTCGCCACCAACGTTTTTATCCATAGGAAAAACTTTGGAAAAAAACTAAGTTCAGTAAAGCACTGGTTAAAAATTGAGATTCAAGTTCGGGAGTCGGTTACGAGTAGGGAAGGTATTAGCACCCTACATCGCCTGTCAAAAACAGTACCAAGATTGAAAACGCGCAACATAAATAGCCTTACAAAAGATATTTTATTTCTTCCCTTTTATTGTTGTATCTTTTTTTATTTAAAAAAAAATGACGGAATGGAATGAGAGAATTTGTACAAACATAGAATGTCGAAGCGAGGTTAACGGGATGTTTCATCCGAATTAAACTCGACTTCGATATGAGACAGAAAGGGGAAAAGAATGCTAATAAGGCGTCACGCCTAAATTATACATCCTCGAGTAAAAAGGATAGGGATAGGAAAGAGATAAGCGAGACGTCTTGTCCTAAGTATCCCTTCCCTATGAATTGTGGCGAGGTTTGAACAAAAACTAGGGGGAAATCAACAAGACGTCACGTCTAAATTGATTTTCACGGAAACGACAAAAAGTAACAACACGAAAGAAACGCGAAAAGCAAGGAAATAAATCAGTAAAGGGAAATAAGAAAGATGGGCCCGATAGGAGTTAAAGTCCTGCTCCTACGTATTCTTGAATTATCAAGAAATCAGGGTTACGTAGTTCTGAATGTTTTTTTTTAGGAAAAAATTAGGAAGATATTGATGGGTGTCACTGAGGTGGGGAACTCGTACAAGGCGAAGTTCTTCGCACGTGTACGAATCCTAAAGAGGTTGTGTAGACGGGAGTGCTCCCGTACGACACTGTTTAAAAATGATTTGTTTCTTTTTATTGATTTTTATTTAGATTTGAAAGAAAACATAGGAAGTATTTATTTCCCTTTATTATATTTTACTATGAAACGAATGGAAAAAGGTAGTAGAAGCTACAAAAGAGAAAGGGAAACAATAAATTCTGAAAACAGAGGAAAAATGAGTGAAAACCAAGTGGGAGAAGAGAAAAACCGAGTGAAAATGGCAAAAACCGAGTGAAAATTATAAAAAAACGAATGGAAATAGCAGAAACCAAGTGAGACAGAGGAAAAACCAAGTAAAAATGGTAAAACCGAGTGATGAAAGCAGAAAACCGAGTGAGGACAAGGAAAAACCGAGTAAAAATGGTAAAACCGAGTGATGAAAGCAGAAAACCGAGTGAGGACAAGGAAAAACCGAGTGAAAATGAGGAAACCGAGTGGAAATAGCAGAAACTGAGTGAGAGCAGTAGCTTACCGAGTGAGAAGTGATTTACCGAGTGAGACAATGAGAAGAGGGACGGTGTTGGAGTTGAGTGGAGTGAGGAGATTGGATTTGGTGTGCTTGAGGGGGTACTGGATGGTGTGTAAGAGGAATTGGGACGATGTGTAGGTGAAGGGATAAGGAGGTCGGTTTTGGTGAGGACGGTTGGCTGGGCGGTGTTGGCTGAGAGGAATGAAGTGCTGGGCGGTGTTGTGTTGAGGGGAGAGGACGGTGTGGCTGAGAGGTATGAAGTAATGGGCGGTGTTGTGTTGAGGGGAGAGGACGGTCTGTAGGTTGATGGAGACAGGAAGGAGGTACAGGGTTGGCTGATGAAGAGAGGAAGGAGGAGAAAGGAATGGTGAGGGTGCTGGATGTGTAGAATGTGTGCGTATCTGTGTGTGTATGTATGTAAGGCTGAAAGCTTCAGCCCCTTGCCTATTTATAGGCTGGTTTGAGTGGAAGGCCAGCTCAGGCTTCCACTTCCGAGTGGAATGCCAGCTCAGGCCTCCACTCAGAATGAAGTGGGGGACAACGGTTGGGTGGGAATTTTTAATTCCCCCCACTTCCACCCCTGATTGCCACTTGTCTGCCACCCCCAGGATTCCTGGATCCACTTGGGTGGTGGAATCCAAGTCAGCACGGTCTAACAGGGGGACTTGGTGGGAATGTGAATGGAAGAATTCCGAGTGAGAATTATGGAAATCCGAGTGAAAATGTTGGAAATCCGAGTGTAAATGACTCGGATCACCCTCTCAGTCAATTCTGAGTGGGAAAAGGGAAAAAATCCGACTGGGAAAAGGCCTCTTTTATGCTAAAGAAATCATGTTGGTGTTGTGCAATTGGATTGAGTGGGCAATTAAAGAAATTGAGTCAGAACCGAGTGAAAACTGACTCGGATTTCATCTCCTCTCCACAATCCGAGTGACCAATGACTCAGAACCGACTGAAATATGTGAAGTGTGACTCGGAATTGGCTAAAGGATGACTCGGAGATGAGAGAAAGATGACTCGTGAACGGGTAAAAAGTGGCTCGGTGAAGATTTGAAGTATGGTAGAAATGGGGGCTCGGGAAAGGTTTGAAGAGGGCGAGAAAAGAATGACACGGAACCGACTGAAAATGGGTCGGAAATCGAGTGAAATGACTCATTCGGTGCTGACTGGAAATGCTTCACTTGGTTCTGACTAAGAAGCAGCTCTCGGAATTCTTTTCAGCTCGGATGTATTTCTGATTGAAGCATCCACTCGGATTTTCTTCAAAAGTGATATAGAATTTCACTGCTTGAAGGATCAACTCGGAACCGACCTTGTGAGCTCTTAATCCGAATGGAATTTGGGCATTTTCACTCGGATTTTGCTTATCTTCTACTCAGAAATTGGAAGTTTGGCTATTTTAATTCGGATTTCCTTCCAACCGAGTGATACTCACTCGGATTTACTTCAATCAGCAATCCTTTCACTCGGAAAACAGCTTTGGGCAGCATCCATCCAAAGTCAGTTCCTTCTTCCACTCGGATTGGTGGTCAGTAGGGGATCTTCCGCTCGGATTCTCCTCTAACAGGGTCATTTTTCACTCGGAATTTACATTCTTTGCGATCAGGGCTTGTAAACTGGCATTTTCTCCCGGGATGCATCTGAGAGGAAATTATCCACTCGGATTTACATCTAATCTGAGTCATTTCACTCAGATTTAAACTCAACAGGTCATACTCCACTCGGATTGGTCCATTTTTGAGTCATTATTCGGATTTCCCACCCAACAGGTCATACTCCACTCGGACATGCCCAAATCTGAGTAGTTTCACTCGGATTTTCTCCATTCTAAGTAATTTCACTCGGATTTGATCCAACAGGAGCATATTCCACTCGAATTTGACTCATTCTGAGTGATGCCACTCGGATTCAACTTTTTTGAGTCATTCCATTCGGACTTCTCTTGAAAATGGGCATAATCCACTCGGACTGGCTTGGCAGGGAAGCTATCCACTCAGATTCAACTTCAACAGGGAGCATTTCACTCGGAAATGACTCATTTTGAGTGATTCCACTCGGATTCCATCATTTTTGAGTCATTCCACTCGGAAATGCTTCATTTTGACTCGGATTTGACCATTTTTTGAGTTTTTTCACTCGGATTTATCTCCACCAGGGCTGTATTTCACTCAGAAATGCTTTAACCTGAGTCATCCTGTTCAGATGTGATCATTTTTTAGTCATTCCAATCGGATTTGCCTCCAACAGGGCTGTATTTCACTTGGAAAAGCTTCATTCTGAGTTATTTCGCTCGGTTCTGATTATTTTGGAGCCATTCTATTTGAATTTGACCATTCTGAATTGGAATTCAGTATAAAAAGATTCATTCCACTTAGACCGGACCAAAAGAGGTGTTCACACCTTACGATAGTCATGTTCTACTTCCATTGCATGTCGACGCTCCCTGTTTATTTCTTGTTGGCAAGCCTCTACCACCTCATTGAGCTGACGCTCCACCCTGTGAATTTGTGACTACAGTAGTTCTTTTTGCACCAGAGCGTTTCACTCATTTTCCTAGGCCTTTGCTAACATATCCCTCAGAAGTTGCTTGTCCGCCAGCATGGTGTCTCTTTGTTTGCTTTTCATCCTTAATTAAGTGTTAGCCGCTCTGAGGCATTGACCTTGCTCCCTCAGATACTCCCTTTTAGTTTTTTACTTTTTTCCGACCTCCTCGATGGTCGATTTGCTTTCCAGGTTCTCCCTTTTCTGAAGGGCGCATTCTTGTTGCAACTTGAACAAGTTTTCTTCTAACTTCTTGTTTTTGGTAGTTAGCTCCTCTATCTTGGCCGTCATGGCTCTTGTTGCTTCATCTTCAGAGACAGGTGGGGGAACAGGCATGCTTGTTGGGAGATAAGAGGGGCTCCTAATGGTAGCTTGACTATGGACACCCTATTCCAGATCCACTGATGGTATTCTTCTTTTACAGCGTGGCTTCGGACCCCTAACTCTTTTCCTTTCTTGTGCACTTTCTTCCAAGGCTCTGCTATATTCTGAACGGCAGAGGTGTAATCTTCTTTTGCATAGTAGAAAATAAAGGGAGTGAGCGACTCCTCGTCAGGTGGCCCAAGCAGTGGGTAGGCTAATTGGCGCTTGATGATGATAGGGTTGTAATTGATGCACCCCTGAATGCCCATGAGGGGAACATTCGGGTGGTTTCCTTAGTGGTGAATTATGGTGTCAACCCTCAACCATTGTGGATACCACCTTACCTTTCTAGCTGTGTGCCCCACCAGATGATTGGCCCATTTATGCCCATTCTTTGTCGTTAATTGGCACAACTTCATATCAGAAATAGGGCATTCAACCTTGCCCACTTAGTTAAAGACATGTGACGTAAGCCACATATACAAAGCTAATAGACAGCAGATGATCCTTTTCCCGCCTTGTGTATGGTAGAAGTCGATAGTGCAATAGACATTCACCAAAATAGCAGTGACGGGGTTCTCAAACTTGAGCTTTTGAGTTAGGAAGACGTCGATAGCCTCGTAGTCCATATAGTTGTCTATGTTTGAGAGTAATACAACACCATAGATAGTAAGAGCCAAAGCGTCCATGAAGGTATCCCAATCTTCCTTTTCAGCTAGGAAGTGCATATGTTTCTTAAGGTATTCCCGAGCGAACCCCGGGGTCTGATTTATCTTAGTTGTACCCCCTTCAACACCTCTGGGCTGATTTTTAGGACGCGAGCAACAGAAGCGGTATTTGCTTGATGCTCAAGATGTCAGTAAGGCGTTTGTCCTTCTAGAGGCATCCCTAAAATTTGCTCAAATTCCTCAATAGACGGAGCTAATTGAAAATCTTAAAATGTGAAACAATAAAGAGGTGGGTCATAAAACTGAGTCAACGTGGTGATCGCCTCAACTTGTACCTCGACCTCCAACAACTTCAAAATCTTCCCATATTTCTTTGCGAAAGCCATCCTTTGAGTCAAATTCAACTTCTCACCGAGTGCTTGTTAGCTAGATGTCTCGACCTTTTTAGCCTTAACGTGTAGTAGCTTCCTCAATTTAGTTACACTTGTACCATAACTACCTTACCCTATGTTAATTTCCATATTTCACTCGAAGGTACTCGCCTAGCTCCGAATAGCTTCCTGCGAGAACAAAAAAAAAGGAAGTTAGTCATCGAGAAACGACATGTTTTGTAAATCACTACACCCCTTAGTAACTTTGGAAAACTTTTTTATGAGACAAAACTCGTGATAAACCGAGGGCCATATGGGTTATGGACTTTTTAATTGTCATCTGCTCTTTTTGTTTTTTTTACTTTTTGGTCTTGTCCTCTTTTGACTTTTGGATGTTTTTGTTTTTTCTGTTTTTTTATTTTCCCCTTTTTTCTTTTTGATATCTGACGACTCAGAAAATTCGTAACTCAAGACCCAAAGACTTAAATGAAATGAAAAAGGAAAGGACTGCTTGCCCGTCAAAGGATAACTAGTTTTAGGAATGTCATTTATGGCAAAAACAATCCTTTGAACGGGTGAGTTGTCTAACAATTTGGATTAAAAAAGAGAATGAGAATGAGGAAAGGTAGAGGAAAAGTTTGCCCCTTTGTGGCCTAAAATGGTTTTTTTGAAGGCCTTCTATCAGTTCTAGGGTTTGTCTAACAGTGATACCTCACAATAGGTGGCTTGCACTATTATCTAAAGGTCACTAGAGCCAAGATCCTACTCATGATGTTGACCACAACAGTAGGAAGTCTACTAGGTGTGGGACACCACGAATAAGTCAAACTTTAGCTGAGGTTCTCACGATAGCCAGACAGGACGTACATCCTAAATGACACCGCTACCAACCTCCCCTAATCTTAAGCTTCATTTGAACTCGGGTATAGGGCCCCACTCAAAAGTGTTGCAAATTATGAGTGTAGTGTATGGAAGGGACATGCAATACCTTTACCTTACCAATCCTTCACAAAGAACAAACACAGAACAAATAAAGTCGTCTACCCTAGGGTTCAACAATACGCAAACATTGACTCTCAAAGTCCCCAGCATAGTTGCCATCTGTCGTGACCAGGATCACGACGGGAGACCGACCCTTAAAACTATTAAACCGTTTTGAAATCCTTTCGAAAAACAGGGAGTCGCCACCAATATTTTTAAGGATAAAATACCAGAAAAACCTTTTGTTAAAGCACTGGTCACAAAAATGAAATTTCAAGTTCGAAAGTCTAATTACAGGTGAGGAAGGTATTAGCACCTCACACTGTCCGTTATAAAACGGTTACCTCGAATTAATTACGCACATATTAAATAGTCTAAAAATTAGTTTAACTTCTCAAGAAGGAAACCAGAAACGTTGACAACGAAGTCTTCGAGATAAGATCAACAGGACGTCTCATCCAAATTAATCTTAAATTGATGATGTAACTAAACAGTGAAAAACAATAATTAAGAAACAAAACAGAATAAAGATCAAAGGTCAACACAACGTCTCATCCAAATTAACCTCATTTTTAAGAAGATAGTATTTTAAATAAAATACTAAAAATATGATATTAACAAGACGTCTTGTCTAAATTAACCTCATTTTAAAGAAATTACTATTTTAAATACAATATTAAAAAAAATGAGATTAACAAGACGTTGCATCTAAATTAACCTCATTTTAAAGGAATTACTATTTTAAATAAAATATTAAAAACATGAGATTAACAAGACGTCGCGTCTAAATTAACCTCATTTTAAAGAAATTACTATTTTAAATAAAATATTAAAAACATGAGATTGAGAAGACGTCGCGTCTAAATTAACCTTATTTTAAAGAAATTACTATTTTAAATAAAATATAAAAAAAACATGAGATTAACAAGACGTCGTGTCTAAATTAACCTCATTTTAAAGAAATTATTATTATAAATAAAATATTAAAAACATGAGATTAAGAAGACGTCGCGTCTAAATTAACCTCATTTTAAGGAAATTACTATTTTAAATAAAATATTAAATAGATAAAATTGATTGAGATAATGACAGAGACATAGAAATTAAACAAGAGGAAATGGGCCCACAAGAACTGATTCCCCTCCTACGTATTCTCAAGCTTTTGAGAAATTAGAGTTACGTAGTTCTTTGTTAAATTCGAGAAAATGTTTAAAAACTATATTTAAAGCTATTTTAATTAATTTGATTCTTAATAAGGAAATTTATGAGGAAGGAGAAATACAAGGCGAAGTAATTCACACGTGAATAAACCTTCAAAATCTTATAAAGTGTATGTAGGCTAAGTACTTTGCACGACATTACTCATAAGATTTTTGTGACATTTTTTTGAAGAAAGTATGTATTTTTAAAATGGTTAATTTTATTCCAAAAAGATATTAAATTTGATATTTCCTAATTTAAAGTTAGCATAGAAACCATTTTCTTTTTTCTAAATTTCTTAAAAAGGGTATTTAAACTTTAATATTTTTACCTCTTCTTTAATGAAGCATAGATAAAATTACTATTTTTGTATTATTTTTTTAAAATGTATTTTAAAGTTTGATATATATTGGTGTAAGTAAGGAAAATTATTTATTTGTCATCATTATATATCTTTAAATGGAAGGGTATTTCTATTTTAATACTTTATTTGGGTTCTAAAATAAAACATAAAACTGTTTATTTGTTTTTATTTTTTAAAAAAATATTTATTTTTGTATAAACTATTTATTATTATTATTATTATTTTAGAAAAAAAAGACCCTAGGGGCATTGGGCCTTAGAAAAATATGAAGCCTATAACATAAAACAACAAAGAAAAGGAAACAAGAATAACAAAAGAGGAAATGGGCCTCACTATGAAGCCCAAGCTCTGACAATCAAAGCTAAACCTAAACTAATTAAGAAAAGAAAGAAGAGAAGAAGAAATGAGAGCAGCGACAGTGAGAGGAGAAACGATAGAGAAAGAGAGGAGAGAGAAAGCGCGAACCAGAGAGAGCGTGAACCAGAGAGAGAGAAGCGTCAGACAGGGGTGGAAGTCGGCTGTTCGGGGATCTGGTCGGTCTTGGACGGAGGAGGCCGGAGGAGAAGAGTTCGGCACGGGCGGTTAGCGGAGGTGACGACCGGACTGAGCTCGGTCGGTGGCAAGGGGCCCCGGTCAGTGGCTTTGGCGGTTCCTCTTCCTCTTTTGATGGCTGTTTGGCTTTTTGGTTTTCTAGTTGTTTTTTGTTACTGTTTCGTGATTCTGATTTGGTTTATTTGGTGGGATGAGAAGAGAGTATGGTGTTTTGGTTTTGTTGTGTTGTTGGTATAGAAAAACGAGGAGAAGAGAGGTTTTTTAAAAATTTCTAAGAGGGATTGTAGTTCTATTTTTGTTACTGTGAGCACAGGAAAAAGTTTAATTTTTTTTTTCAGATTGGGTTCACTGTGAATAGAGAAGGGAGGAGAGAAAATTTTGAATTTCTCAGAAAAGGTCCCCTGTTACTGTGGTGGTTCTGTTTATTTATCAGTTAGGCATGTCTATTTTTGTGAAATAAATCTTACCATTTTTGCCTATAAATCTAAATCAGATCCTTTTGGATCCTCCTTGGAAGCTCCTCAATGCAAGGGTCACTTCTTTAATACAGAAAATAGGGAAGAGGGCTAAGGGAGAAAAGAGGTTAGAATGTGATGATGATCATGAACAGTGACAGGTTGGGATAATAATAATAATAATAATAATAATAATAATAATAATAATAATAATCAGGAAAAAGAAAAAAATAGTGTTCACAGAATGTATGTAATATAAAACACTAATAGCCTAACTAATCATTTGATGAGCTGGCACTGCATTTTGTTACCCTCCCACAAGTTGAAGGATGGCAAGGATCCATCATACCAAGGTTGGGCAGAGTAAAAGTGAAAGTAATAAGAGGCTGAGCCTTTATAAAGATGTGAGCAACTTGATTGTCAGATAAAGGTTCAAATGTGACCTAAATAACAAGTATAAATCTTTTTTTTGGTGGTGATTTATGTATGGTGTTCATATTTGAGTATCTTTAATATTGTAATGTTTATTTTGATTTGTATTTTGTATTTTTCTAACATTTTTTGTTTGATGTAAGTGTCATTTGTCCTTTTATGAATATTAAGTGTGTTATTCAATCATAGGTTTGATGTGATAGTTCTTTTAAGACATGTTGTAAATAAGTTAATAAGCTTTTTACCTACGAGCAGACTAACGACCTATTAACCCATAGGGGTCCTTGTAAAATGAAAAGAAAAAAAAAACAATTAGATTCTAAGCAATAACATTTAAAAATTTAAAAATCCTTAAGCCACATATTATCCAATAATATCAATATAAAACTAATAATTATTTAACCAAATATAACATAATAAATATAATTTTATGATTTTCTTATTTTATTTAAGTTATGGTGTAAATTAAAATTTTTAAAATATATTATTAAAAATATTATAATTATATATACTATCATATAATAAATATATTAAATATATATGTTCAATATAACAAGTCAATTAATGAGTTGGCCTCATAGGCTTCCTAAGTATTTTTTGAAAGCTCCTATTCTAACCTATTTAATTAAATAAGTTTTTAAAATATGTATATGAGAATTTAAGAGAAGAAGAAATGGAAACGGGTTTTGGTTTGTATTAACTAAAATTGATTACAATGAAGAAAGATAAAAAACAAATTTATATCAAAATAGAGGAGCATATATTTTGCTTATGGTGTAGTGGAATGTATGCAATATAAAACACTAATAGCCTAACTAAGATGGTACTGCATTTTTTTACCCTCCCATAAGCTGAAGGATGGCAAGGATCCATCATACCAAGGTTGGGCAAAGCAAAAGTGAAAGTAACAAGAGGAGAGCCTTTGTAAAGATGTGAGCAACTTATGACACAGGAGCAATTTGCACACACCATTGATGACCTTTTCCCTCTTAAATTGGAAATCAATTTCAAGGTGTTTTGTTCTCTCACGAAATACAATGTTTGTGGCTAAGTGACATGCACTTTGATTGTCATAGAATATGGTGGGGATTCACTTACACTTAACACCAAGATCATGAAGCACATATGTAAGCCATAGAAATTCTAAGGTGGCATCACCTAAGGCTCTGTACTTGGCTTTAGTGGAAGATCTGGAAATAGTGACTTGCTTCTTTGATTTCCAACCAATTAAAGAGTTTCCAAGTTGAAAACAAAAACCAGAAATAGACCTAAGACTATCAGGACACCTTGCCCAGTCAGAGTCATTATATCCAATCAACTGTAGTGTGGAATTTCCAAGTAAGAATACTCCCAGACCAGGTGAATTCTTTAGGTATTTGAGCACTTGGATGACAACTATGTAATGTCCTTGGGTGGGAGCATGCATGAACTGACCGAGTTGTTGTATGCATACATTATGTCAGATCTTGTATTGGTTAAATATATCAATCTCCCAATTAATCCCCTATAAGCAATTGGATCAGAGCAAGGTTCACCAAAAGTAAGGAGATCCTTAGTGAAAGCTTGAGGTTTGGAATGGTAGATCATTAGGGTCCTCACAAGCTTGCAAGCAAGAAGTCCAACATCTGAAAGTTGATGAGGATGCCAGTATCATAATGAGTAACCTCTAGGCCTAAAAAATAATTAAGGATGCATAAATCCTTGATCCCTAAAGCTTGATGAAGTTGGGATTTAATGAGATCAAAAGCATCAAGATCTGCTTCAACTAGAATGACATCATCAACAAAAACAAGAAGAGTCATGAAAGAAGAAGATTGCCGAATGAAAAGAGAATGGTCTAACTTAATTTGGTGAAAACCAAGTCATGTAAGGATGCTTACCCGTGGCGTCTGTGTTTCGTTTTTTTTAAAGAAAAGCAAAGAAATGTTAGGTGAAAATAGAGAGAAGGAGAATGTTGTGGGAAGCAATTACAGGCTTTGGCGAATATCCTTTGACTATTCCTTAGAACTTATCATTCAAAAGTACTAGGTATGGTAAACATAGAAATTAATATGGGATAGTTGTGAAGGCAGAAGAAATCTTTCATCCGGAGGTGGGAGCCTCAAGCTCAAACATTTTTTCCGGGCAGTTACAGCCCTCATTTCTTAAGTTCAATCCCATGTTAGTTTCCATATATACTCAAAGGGTATTCGTTAAGTTCTGAACATCCTTCCACGAAATGAGGATAAGGAAAAGAAATTAGTTGATGTCATGTTTTGGAATCGGTGCTTCCCCATTGATTTAACATAAAGCAAAATTTTTTTTGGGAAACAACGATTACCAAGGGTCCAAGCCGCAATAGTCATGATTTTTTAATCATCATTGACGCCCCCTGTTGGAGCGGAAATAAAGTTATATTTCTTTTGACAATTAGGAAAATCTATGACTCAGGACTCAGAGGTACACGACCAAAAGAGGATTATCTAGTCATTCGAAGAATACTGTGTGTTCCAAAACGAGTCATTATTTCAAAAACTCAGTAAATCTGCGGGTGGTAGATAATTCATTTTTTTGGATAAAAGGGAAAGCAAAAATGACGTAAGGTAAAGTAAAGTTTGCCCTTTTGTGGCCTAGGTAGGGTTTCGTTGAAAGTCTTTTCTAGGCCCTATGGCTTGTCTAAAAGTGACTCTTCACACCGGGTGGCTTATACTAGACTTCTAGAAGGTCACCAGAGCCAAGATCCTACCCATGACAGGGACGCAACAGTGGGGAACCACTAGGTGCGTATGTCACAAGAGGTCGAACTCTAGTTGGGGTTCTCACGATCACCGGATAGGAAGTACATCCTATACGATTCCGTATACCAACCCCTCCTAACTTAAGTTTCATTTGGGGCCTGGGTATAGGGCGCCACTCATAAGTGTGTACGAGTAATTTGTGAGTGTAGTGTGTGAAAGGGCATTCAATACCTCTTTACCTTACCCCATTCTGCACAGAGAACAAACACAGAACAAATATACAAAGTCGTCTACCCTAGGGTTCAATAATTATAGGAAAGTAATATGGTCCTCTATCCTAGGGTTCAACAGACATGCAAAACATAAACAACAAAGAAAATAACAAGATACAATTAAAACAAAAACAAACATTCACAATAATCAACAGAAAATAAACAAGGGGAAGAAATCCAAGCTAACAAAGGCTATATATAAAAATACGCTTTCAACCAAACTGGCCTGACTCTCTTAAGTGTCCCCAATGGAGTCACCATCTGTCGCAACCTGGATTGCGACGGCACGGCGAGAGAGAAAACCAAGGTATGAAACAGGGAGTCACCACCAACGTTTTTATTCATAGGAAAAACATTGGAAGAAAACTAAGTTTAGTAAGGCACTGGTTTAAAAAATGAGATTCAAGTTCGGGAGTCAGTTACGAGTAGGGAAGGTATTAGCACCCTACATCGCCTGTCAGAAACAGTACCAAGATCGAAAGCGCAATATAAATAGCCTTAAATAAGACATGGTTTCTTCCCTTTTTTTTATTTTTTATTTGAAAACAATGTAATGGAGTAAGAGAACTGTACAAACATAGAATGTCGAAGCGAGGTCAACGGGACGTTTCATCCGAATTAAACTCGACTTCGATATGAGACAGAAAGGGGAAGAGAATGCTAATAAGATGTCACGCCTAAATTAGACATCCTCGGATAAAAAAAGGATAGGGATAGGAAAGAGATAAGCGGAACGTCTCGTTCTAAGTATCTCTTCCCTATGAATTGTGGCGAGGCTTGAATAAAAACTAGGGGGAAATCAACAAGACGTCACGTCTAAATTGATTTTCACGGAAGCGACAAAAAAGAACACTTATGAAAGAAACACGAAAGTGAGGAAATAAATCAGTAAAAAGAAACAAGAAAGATGGGCCCGACAGGAGTTGAGGTCCCGCTCCTACGTATTCTTGAATTATCAAGAAATTAGGGTTACGTAGTTCTGAGTGTTTTTCTTTTAGGAAAAGATTGGGAAAATATTGGTGGGTATCATTTTGGTTAGGAACTCATACAAGATGAAGTTCTTCACACGTGTACGGATCCTATAGAGGTTGTGTAGACGGAAGTATTTTCCTACGACACGGACTAAAAATGATTTTTTTCTATTTTTTTGATTTTCGATTTTACTTAGATTTGAAAGAAAACACATGAAATATCCATATATTTTTTTTAAAAAAAAAACTACAAAGCAAAGGATGGAGGTTAGCAGAAGCTACAAGAGAGAAAGGGAAACAGTAAGTTTGGAAAAGAGAGGGAAAAATGAGCGAAAACTGAGTGGGAGAAGAGAAAACTGAGTGGGAAAAAGGGAAAAACCGAGTAAAAGTGGAAAAACCGAGTGAAAATGGGAAAACCGAGTAAAAATAGTAAAACCGAGTGAAAATGGAAAAAACCGAGTGAAAAGTGAAAATACCGAGTGAAAAGTAGAATACCGGGTGAAAAGTAGAATACCGGGTGAAAATTGAGAAACCGAGTGATGGAGCAGGAGAGCTGGTCTCAGGATACTGAACAGTGAGGTGTGAAGGATGCTGGTGAGGAGAGGAGAAGTGAGTGGAGAGGAGAAGGGTGCTGCGTGTCTCTTTTTAAGAGGTAGGACGGTGTGGAGAAGGAAGGAGGACGGTGTGGAGTGGTGAGAAGATTAGGCTGTACGGATAGGGGCTGTGTTGGTGTGATTTGAGGGAGCTGTCAGGTGGGAAAAGGGAGGAGGAAGACTGTATTGGTGAAGGTAGAATGAGGACGGTGTGGTGGAGAGGGAAGGGAGCTGGTGAGTGAAGGAAGGGACGGAGTTGGTGAGTGGAGAGATGGGCAGAGTTTTTTCTCTTAATGAATGCCTCCTCCTTTCTCAAAGCTTCAGCCTTTGTCCATTTATAGGCTTTTCCGAGTGGAAGGCCAGCTCAGGCTTCCACTCAGAGTGGAGGAGCCTGGTAGTGGGGGACAGCGGCTGGTGGGAATTTTTAATTTCTCCACTTCCGCCCCTATCAGCCACCCCCAGGATTCCTGGATCCCCTTGGGTGGTGGAATCCAAGTCAGCACGGGCGAACAAGGGGAGCCTGGTGGAAATCCAAGAGAGGATGGTGGAAATCCGAGAGAGCATGATGGAAATCCGAGAGAGGATAGTGGAAATCCGAGAGAGGATGACTCGGATTAGCCTCTCAGTCAGCATTCATCCTCATTCCGAGTGAAAATAGTCCTTTCCGAGTGAGAATTCTTCTGAGAGGAGCTCTGTCATGGAAGGCCGAGTGAAGTTTTTGCTCGGTGTTGGGTTATTTATGAGGAGAATCCAAGTGAAAAGCAAAGCAATTGGATTCAGGGGACAAAGCAATTCTGATTGAAACATTCGATCAGACCGAGTGCAA
This sequence comes from Clitoria ternatea, assembly GCA_037962975.1. NCBI lineage: Eukaryota > Viridiplantae > Streptophyta > Magnoliopsida > Fabales > Fabaceae > Clitoria > Clitoria ternatea. The sequence goes on along the minus strand of CM075670.1, from coordinate 95,502,811 downwards.
AGTGACTCGGAATTGGCTGAAGAGGACTCCTTGCTGACTGAAAAATATCACTCGGAATTGATTGAAAAAGTGTCTCAGAAATGGGTAAGAATTAATCTCGAAAATGGGTAAAAGAATGGCTCGGAAGTTGAGTGGAAAGGGTCTCGAAAATGGTTAAAAGAAGGCTCGGGAATGGTTAAAAGAGTGGCTCAGTAATGGTAAAGGATGACTCGGGGGTTGAGTGGAAAGGGTCTCGGAAATGGTTAAAGGACCACTCGGAAATGGGTGAAATATGACTCGGTGTTAACTAAGAGAGTGACCCGGTGCTGACTGAAGAGGCATCACTCGGTTCTTACTGGAGATACTTTACTCGGTGCAGACTGGAGAGGCATCTGACTCGGATATCACACTTGGAAATATCCATTTTCCACTCGGAGTCAGTCTTATCCTTATTCAGAATTTTTATTCAGTCGTCAATTGTTCAGTGCACTCACTCGCCCTTATTTTCTAATCAGGGACGGCTTTCACTCGGCAATTAGCTGCTCGGTGCACTCACTTGGGAGTCGTCTTTAGAAGGATTTCACACGGATTTTCCTTTCTTCAGTCCAATTGAACACATTTATTCAGAAATCCTTTCATTCAGTCATTGTCACTCGGAAACCAATTGAAGATTGACAACGAAACTGATTGAAGAATATCTCAGTCGGCAAATATTCATTCGGAGTTGTCACTCGGATTTGTCACTCGTAGTTGACCTTCCTTGCAATCAGGGCTTGGAAACTTTTAGATTTTCACTCGGAATCGATTTTCTTCCCATCAAAATCTGACTACCCAGATATACTCACAATCAGACTTCTGTTCCAATCGGAATCTGACCACCCAGATTCACTGAGAGTCGGACTTCACACTTCAATCAGAAGGTTTCAAGCAACATTTCTCCTTCGGATGTTCTTACTCAGATGTTGGGATTATTTCACTCGGACTCAGTCTTCTTTCCTCTCAGAAATTGGTACTTGAGAGAATTTGACCACTCAGATAGACTTAGAGTCGGGCTTTCCTTCCAGTCTGAACCTGACCACTCAGTTACACTCAGAGTCGGTCTTTTTTACTTCAATCAGGAGAGCTTCATTCAATAACAGGTCCTCAAACTTTGTTTTCACTCGGAACTGGCTCTCTTTCCACTCAGAACTTGGAAACTTGGCATTTTCACTCAGAATCAGCCTTTACACTTCAACCAAAGGGCTTTCAATCAACGTTCGCCCCTCGGATGTGTTCACTCGGACTCGGTTTTTCCCAGAAAAACACATTCCTTAATCAGATTCACTTTAATCAGCATTTCTTCATTCAGATTACTTGCATTCAGAAAGCTCCCACTCGGATTCACTTCAGTCAGCAATAGTATTCCACTCAGAAATGACTTATTCTGAGTAATTCTACTCAGATTTGATCATTTTTGTGTCATTCCGCTCGGATTCCCTAACAGGAGCCTATTCCTACTCGGAAATGCTTCATTATGACTCGGATCTGATCATTTTTGTGTCATTCTGCTCGGATTCCCCAACAAGAGCCTATTCCTACTCGGAAATGCTTCATTATGACTCGGATTTGATCATTTTTTGAGTCATTCCACTCGGATTTCTCTTCAACAGGGACATATTCCACTCGGAAAAGCTTCATTCTGAGTTATCTTGCTCGGTTCTGATTATTTTGGAGCCATCCTATTCAGATTTGACCATTCTGAATCAAAATTCAGTATAAAAAAAGATTCGTTCCACTTGGACCGGACCAAAAGAGGTGTTCACAACCTTAGTAAAGTGTGGCTGAAAGTGAAGAGGTATCATTTAGACTATGAGGACATTGAGTGTAGGTGAGAGGCTCTTAGGGGTAGAGATGACAAAACAGGCTAGGCCTGTCAAGCATGTAAAAAATGGCGGAGTGGACAAATAAACTTAGTTTGTTGTCCACCAGGACTTATCCTGCTAAGTTTGACAGGCTGGGAGGCCAACAACTTGCTACTTCGATAGGCCTTACTTAAGAATTAAAATAATGTAAATATTAATAATAAATACTTTGGAATATATTCTTATTTTCTAAAAATAAAATAAGTATATATTGTTGTTGGTGACTAAGTTGAATGTGTTTTTAAAACTAATATGAATATGAAAGGTACATTAGGTTAAAAAAATGTTAAAACAAGTTTTCACTGTTGAAATTCCATTTAGTATGTTTGCTAGAGATTATTTTAGTAATCAATTATATCTATAATTGAGCATAGGTGTAATAAACTATTGTGTATATTTGGATATGTTAGGTAAAAAATGATATTAAAATAATGTATTTCCTTTGGATTGTTTAAGACATTCAATTATTTTGGGTTAAAATTACAAAAAGAGTACGGAATTATTTGTAGTAGTTGGATATGTATTTAAATTAATTAATTTATAAGGATAAATTAAGGAAACAAAAGTTAAGTTGAAAATAATCTATTAAATTATAAATCAAAATGCTAAAAAATAATTATATTTTATAATTTGAAAAGTGATGATAATTTGATTTTCTGATTTTGGCAAAAGTTATCAAATATGTTAAAATTAGATTATAATATGAAAATCAAATATAATCTATACCAAACATTCATTACATTTAAAAAAAAAAGGATATATTACTTTTTTTATCAGCAAGGATATATTACTACAATGACGTTTTAAAATTAATATAAAAGGTTGCAAGCTATTTTTGACAAGTTGGTATGAAATAGAAAATAAGGAATCTTATATAGGTGTTCATCATTTGATCTAGATAGAGTAAAACCATTCAATTTATCCAAAATAACTGGAAACTGATCAATCCAAAACCGCAAGAAAACAAACAAACCATATTATGTGTGCAACTCAGATTGAATTTTAGATCTACCTCTGAAAACCAAACCAAACTATAATCATCATTAATTCTATGTTCATATTATCTTCAAAATTATATGCATCACTTAAACTTAAAGTGAAGCTTAAAAGACTCTAGGTAGTGATTTATGATTGTTTTACTATGCTAAAATTCTTTACAATGGTGATTCTATTTTTAAAGTATTTATTTTTAATTTTATTGAGTTAAAATTATATGTCTTATACTTGATTTTACAAAATATAATTAATATAAAACTAAACAAATCAATCCAATCTGAACTGCATTTGATTGAATGGATCAGATCAGATGTTATCATACATTCCAATTAAATCAAATTGAAATAAACTACAACTCAATAATGTGATCGGATTGGATGATATTTTGTCTAAAAATTGAACTGATTCGGACCATGAACACTTCTAGAATCTTATACTATTTTGAGTTTTTCCATTTAAATTGTTAAAATATTTGTGAAATGCTAAGTATCTTTATTTTTTTTTGGTTTTTAATGTGGCACCCCAAATTACCGATTATAATTTTTTATGAATAAATTTTTTTCATGATTTTTATATACCACCACAACGTAACTCGGCACGCCACATAAATGATAAATAGTAGTAGATTGATAAAGGAAAACACCTTTCTCATATATGACGATATGAGAAGGCACACACACAAGGTACATCCTTGTATAAAAGCATATATGCACATATATAAGATTTTATACACAGTCTTAAAACATCATTGTCATTTTCACATGCACAATGATGAAAAAACTACATTTTTACAGAGTAGATGGCCAAGGCATTCCTACCACTATTTTACCTTCAAAATCAAAAAGCATCATTCTTAAAAGAAGACCATCTGTCTTCCACGGAACTTGCATCATAAGCCTAAAATGGTCCATATGGAAGAGTGAGTAACACATTCAAAATGATGGATATGTGTGATAACATATACATGTGCATATATAATCCATACATTCCCCAAAGGAAATCGATTCGACAACTACACAATACAACAATGTATTCATTGTGTCACAAGCATACATATAGATATATAATCATGTTCTTAACATTCTCAAAAGCATCAATTAAGAAACAAGTGAATATATATCAATCAACAATCATAGATGTTAGACTATTTCTTTCACTTTCTCATCAATACTCATTCGCCACATATGGCAATCTTTTTCTCATTGACATATCACTGAACCATATGCTAAACATATATGTTCATCATAGCAATATCAATAGCAATATTGCTAGTGCGGATCCGACTGTAGGAATATAAAAAGTGTGATAATTATATGTAAGTGTGATATTACATATATATACTGCAGTATTAACGTTGACTATCGCGGTTGGTCAAATTAAAATAGTTTAAAATTAATGTAGTACTAGGGTGTGAGCCTAAGTCGTCTCTGGAGGACCAACAAAAACTAGGAATTCCCTGTTTTAAAATTAACGAACAAAATATAACATACATACAAAAATAATTGGGGGGTTTTTTTTATTTGATTGTCATAATTAATTAGACAGAATGAATATAAAATTAAAACAGATAAATAATAAGCGACTAGTTTCCTTGGAGTACTGTAATTGATTTTATCCTTGGTTCACAAAACATGATTCGTATACTTTTATTAATGTTAATTTCTTAGCTCAATTTTAATTAATCAACTAAACATCTTTTGATTCACAATTCCTTTACTTACATTCAATCTGAATGAAAATATTAATTAAGCATTCTAATTAAGCATAAGAAGTCAAGATCGTAAAATGTTAGGAATTATTGAGCATACATAGGATCATCGCCTACATACATAATCTAGTATCACAATATGGAATTAAGCAAACCATAATAATTAAAAGTGATTCTAAAAATATTCATTAAGCATGCATACTTTCTTAATCAATTTTAATTAAGACCATATTCTATTCCATTTATATAATTAAACCGATTAAGCATACAATTTAATTAAACAGAATGAAATTAAAATAAGTAGATTAATATTATGAAGACATCAACAACAAAAGAGTATTAAAACAGAAACCTCAAAAATCACATAACAATTACCTCCAAGAAAATCAATATAAGGGTTTTAGCCCTCCATTAAAATGAAAATAATTAAAACAAAAATAATGTTCAAACTAAAAATGAAGGAAATCTACACTGCTTGAATTCTGTTCTGCTCCTCATTTTCTTTCTCGCTTTCTCCTCTTTATTTATGCTGTTGCTCCCCCTTTTTATATCCTCAATACATGTAATTCAGATTATGGAGCTTCCCACTCAATGTTTGCCAATAATGAAATTACAACCAAGCTTTGTACTTTTGTTTCACATTGGATTGTCGTGAAATGAATTATGCTCAATCATATTGTCACTGCACTATGACATTTCTCAGATTACTTTAATCTTTACAAACCATATGTATTGTCTTGAAAGGCTCATGGCTTTAATTGAATATTTCAATTAATTCAATTGACATGAGAGAGAAATAGGCTGCAGCTTGTTTCACATGAATTCTTCAAGAATTCTGGAGCAACAATTAGATAATTACACACGTGAATTTCTAATGTGAAGAACATGAGGTGATGGTTGTTCCTTTTTTCACGTGATGGCCATGGTGCTTTAATAAATTAATTCATTGCCATACTTGATTGTTTAATCAATTTGATGAATATGACATGATACATAATATATAATGTATAAATTGGTACATGGGACCAACTTTATACATAATATAATATATATGCATTAGTTGCAATATCATGGTAATTCATGTTGGATTTTGTCCCTTCAACTTGGTAATTCACATTGAAGCATTGTATCCGTGTGAGATGAAACTTTAATTTGTTGACCAATTTAATTTCTTGCATCTTTTGTCACCTGAAAATAAATTAAATTATTTGGTTGATTAGAACTAAATTAATTCATTTTAAGATCAAATATTAGAGAAAGCTCAAAATGTGAAATTATGTTAAAAACAATTTATTACAAAATATTTGGTGGTAAAATAGACATATTTAAGGTAACGAATAAAGGATGACATATGCATTATCAAGTATCATCAATAAAAGTGTATACACATATCAATATACCAATGTATATCTCTTTTTACCAATACCAAACCACCTCATCCATATGAAACACTAATAGCCACCCAAGATGACATGTGGTATAAACACAACCATAATTACCAATATGTTGCGGACTTCCCTTGAACATACATTAAGGAAGAAGTGATCCAATAAGGGATCATCAGGGTATGCTCACTCATCGAGCTACCCTACTGCTGGGCCTCTTCACAAGATACCCCTTCAATCACTATTATGGGAAACTTTGTGATTCTACCACTGAATCACTAGGGTAAATAATAACAATGCCCATGCATAAGGCCGCCTTCTCACCGGACCTCCTCGCGCAACCCCTAACATTCCAGACTAAGAAACAACTGTGATATGCCTTCCAACATCAATATCTTAAGTACTTAATAACCACTAACTCTCATGATATTATCTATACTAAACACTACCAATCCACGATGGATTTCTAATAGCTTAACCCCATCATCACCCTTGGTGGATTTCTAACTCGTACTCAATGGTTAGTGGCACATAATTATCAATCAATTCATATTCATTATAAAATCATAATTAATAAGGCATCATCAAGCCCATAAACACATTTCACATGGTATGAATAGGGATTCAACACCTAATTCAAAATAAACATCACCTATCAATCACTTTATGGTGGTTAAGCAGTTGTTCATTCAGACATAAGTGTCAACCAAGTGGCCTCAATTACTCAAGAGAGGGGGGTGAATTGAGTATTAAAAGATTTACTTGGAATGCTTTTGAAATTAATTCTTTGATAAATATACTTGTTGAAGATAATAAATTTAATCACAAATGATAACAATTTATACTCAAGGCAAATTAACAAGTACTAATTATATGACAATAAATTCACTTTAAGAGATAAAGTAATATTCAAGTAATAATACCAAATTAATCACAACACTATTTTTGGTACTTAGAAAGATTTAAAGAATAATTCAAGAATATTACTTAATCAACTTCAAGAAATTTAATCTAAGTGATTTACAAATTTAATCAAGCCAATAGAATATGCACTTTAATTTAAACAAGTAAATTAATAAAGTTGCTTAACTAATTAATTTATAAACACAAATATTTAGCAAGCAATCTTAAGTGCACAAATTTAAATGAGTGTAGGGAAGAGAGATTTGCAAACCGATATATACGAGTTCCACCACACTAGTGTACGTCTCGCCTCTAAGCAACCCACTTAGAGGATTTCCACTATTAAAGATTAGAGATACAACTTTGAGCAATCACGGCTTCCTAGTGTCCCACACTCAAGAACCCAATTCTCACAAGTATAAGGGCACCCCACCCAATCTCTCAATCTCACAATTTTACAAAGTTGAAACCCAACCCACAACTCTAGAAATTTTGGTGTTTGGAATACAAGAGTAACTCTCCAATAGAGTGGATATACAAATTAAATCTTTCACAAAAAGATAACTCTCAAAGAGAGGATATGCAAATTTTAGCTCACTCAAAATATTTTCCTCACAAGAAAATATTCAATTTTTAGCACTTAAAAAATAATTTCCTCTCTAAGAAAATATTCAATTTTTAGCACTTAAAGATAATCTGCTCTCTAAGAAAATATTCAATTTTTTAGCACTTAAAGATAATTTCCTCACTGTTAACTCTCAAAAGAATTATTAGCCAAATAAAGCAATAAAGAGGAGTCTAGGAGCAGCGTGAATAGAGAAGGAAGTAAGAAACAGAGGGAATGCTTCTCTGTGGTGTGTTTTGAGCCTTCAACTCTTCTCCTATTTAAGGCGTTCAAGGTATGCTGCTTGCAATAAAGAATTCCCTTGTTGATCCAATTAAAGCATGACTGTGCAATTTTAAATGTTCATCCGAGGATAGTGCAGCATGGTTCCCTTATATTTTTAACCTCCTTCGACATAGTGTAGTGAGGAGTGCTTCAGTGGAGCGTGGAATGTGAAGTTAATTAATCATAGTGCAATGCCAGGTTGTTCCACTGCGTAAAAATGACTGAAAATCACTAAATGAATCGATTCTTTAGATGATGAATCGATTCAATAACATGATGAATTGATTCCTTGTTGCATTTTCATGTATGAAACGGTTCTCTAAAGGGGGAATCGATTCCTATACATATGAATCGATCCCTAGGCTGTTAAACATGTATAAATCGATTCCTCTACCATAGGAATCAATTCCTGGCTTGTTGTTTTGCAATTTTGGCATTTCTAGGGGCATGAATCGATTCTTGTACTTCATGAATTGATTCCTCTATCTGTTACTTGTATTCTTGGACCCTTTTTGATCATTGTTCACTCATGGCTCTAATCCTTTGATCTTTAGGCATTTTGTTGATCATTTTTCACTTGATTGAAATCTCTATAAATACCTTGAATCATTTCTTGGGTGTTCATCAATTTTACATTATCAAACATAATTAATTTGTCCCTGATAATTAATGTTTGATCTTTGATTATTCATTTGTTGTGTCATTATCAAAACCTACATCAACATATAAATACAATAAGCTTATTTCAATTAACATATATGATTCATAGTCTTATTAATGCCACCGTTTCATCACATATGTATTTATACATATATAGCACACCACATATTCTAAATGCATTTAATCATATATTTTTCATCACAGATTGATCATCAAAAATCCATATATACAAACAAGGAAAACATATTTCATTAAAGGTAAATATGGCATATATTTTCACATATATATATTACCAATAATTTATGTAGCATGCATTTAGAGTATGAAAGTCAAACTCTACCACCTTAAGAGAAGTAGTCTGGGAGGTTTGATGGTCGTGCCTCGTCAACCAAATAAATTCCTATATTTAAGTGAATGTAAAAACACATTAATTAATCTAACCAACCTAGATTCTTAATCTTAATCACATAATAAAATTTATATTTGGTTCCAAAAATTTTCTAATATCTTTTTAGGCCTATATCTTATTTCATGTAAGGTTTTGGGAATTATTTCCTTGAAATCGCCTCTTTCTAGTGTTTTAAAGGCCAAAGCTTGAGAATAGGAAAAGCCAACATGTTAATAAACATTATCTGAGCCTTACGAGGCTTCTTCAATTATTTTTTATATCTTTTATGCTTATGGTATGACGTCCTATGTCAATTTTACATTTATCTACATCCGTTTAATTATTTTTCACAATAAATTTTTTACGTTTACTGATAGTTAATTAGATCCTAATGTAAAACCACATTTATTTTTCTTAAGTACACTTAAAATAATAACTGATAGGAAATAAATCAAATAATAAAATAGATTTAATTAGAATAAGCGGAAGAAGAAAACAAAGTCAGGGGTCACTCGCTTGAGCAAGAGCCTAATTTGCTTAAGCGAAACCCGTGAAGGTCGCTTAGGCGAGTTCCGACTCGTTTGAGCGAGTCCTACATTTTAAATCTGAGCGAACTACGGGACAAGCAAGGAAATTTACAACAATTCTGTCTTTCACTCGGAAATGGTCCTCTCGGTCATATCTCACCCGGGAACATCTTAACCTTCCTTCACTCGAAAGGGGTTCCCTCAGTCATGCCTCACTCGGAAACATCCTAACCTTCCACTCAGAAGTGGTTCTCTCGGGCATACCTTACTGGAAAACATTCTGACCTTCCTTCACTCGGAAGTGGATCTCTCGGTCATACTTTACTCGGAAACATTCTAACCTCTCTTCACTCGGAAAGGGTTCTCTCGGTCATGCCTCTTGGAAACATTCTAACCTTCACTCAGAAAGAGTTCTCTCGGTCATACCTCACTCAGAAACATACTAACCTTCTTTCACTCGGAAGAGGTTCTCTCGGTCATGCCTCACTTGGACGAGACTGAATCCGCTCAGACGAGATTCGTCTAGTAATCAACTATACTACAGCAACCACAATTCATCCATGACCCACGATTATTTACAAAACCTGCCCATAGCAATTTATCATTCACATCTACTATTGGCTCCGTGCCAATATATATATCAAACTTATAAAAGTCAACACCGACCACATTAGCATCATATACACAGAAAACTCATTACACATTACACACATAATGCATTTCATAATTCCTCGGTTCCTTGGCATCAATCCTCCGCTCGGCGCACCTCCGGGGTTCCGACCTCTTCCCTGTCACTGGTTACTAAATTAAAGAAAACCACAGCAAGGGTGAGTGTTTGACATCATAATTAATCTAGAACGAAAATTAAACAACACGTACATGTGTATAAACTCTATCCGATTGCTTTATCCACAAATTGCAAATCACACTCGGCAAATATAGCAAATCACACTCGGCAAATATAGCAAATCACACTCAGCAAATATAGCAAATCACACTCGACGAATATAACAAGTCACACTCGGCAAATATAATTTGGTACATACACCATCACACAATACTAATAATTCATCAATTATCACCACTGACTCTCACACAAAATCGACGCCTAGTATCCGGATACTAAAGGATCGGCCTTCAGCTGGGGGTCCTACTTGACACCCCGTGAACCCTGCTTGGTTCACCGAGTCCTGCTTGACTCTCCACCTCAACCATTGGGTCCTACTTGACCACTGGGTAGCTCAACTGGGCACAAAAACCACAGGAGTCGGAAATGAGGGGCTATACATACCGTCGGCCATCCCACACCACACAATCATACATATATAATTCACATTTCTCATGTCATATCACAAGTGGCCATCGACAACAGCACATACTCATCAAATGTGCGACCTACTTGTCAAGCCCGCCATCACATTGCCACTGGGCGACCTACTTGTCAAGCCCGCTATCACATTGCCACTATACACATCGAATCATCACAATGCAAAATACTTTAATCTCATACTCATCATAAACCATACACAATTCACATTCATACATACACACACATGTAACTATCATCCAATATTTCTTACCGTGTTCATAATCGGTTCAACGACTCGGACCCAAAATATGTACCTATTCTAATTAATTACAACCCGAACACCCCCTTACCTCAATTCCAAGCTTCAACGATTTGTTCTTGATGCTGATTACTCCTCTAAGTGTTGGGTTCAAGGTTCCACCTCCGAATTCAACACCCGCTTTGCTAATCAGTCCTCTGACGTCCGTTTCGCTACCTACGGAGGTCGAAACGTAAAACCCATCAACGTTATACCACTCTCATTGCTCCAAAGACCATTTTTAGACTCCCATGCACTGAAGGAGTAGGAAATAGGAGTCCCATCCACCATGCATGGCCATCGGCTAGAGAGAGAGAGTGAAGGGATAGAGAGACAACTCAATTTAAAGGGTCCATTGAACTCATCTTGAAGCCACGATCTCAAAAATGGGGTTATTTCGAAGTTTTGACGCAAAATAGGGCTTCCCTTGGAGCATGCAGCTCTTGGCAGTGAGAGGAGAAGAGAAAGAAGAAGAAGAAGAAGAAGAAGGAGTCGCGTGAAATGAATGAAGAAGGAGAAGGAATCTTTATTATTTAAGACTCAGGGGAAAAACTGTCTTTTCTTTATTTCTTTTATAATTTCTTTGAAAGTTTTAATTAAACTTTTACCTCCTTCTAATTTCATCTCATTTAACCTTTTTGTAATTAATCAATCAATAAATTTATTTATTTCCACACTAGTTAATTATTTATAATTGCCTAATAATTCATAAAAATATCAAATAAATCTCTAAAACAATTATTAATATTTTTCACTCATCATAATTTTACTAAAAGATCAGGGATGTTACATGTGAGTCTTTCCAATTTATCACAAGAATCTCAGATTTTAATTTTAGCCCATGAATCTACACATAATGACAACCTTATACATACTTCCATATTTTCAGGTTAAATTTAAGCTACATATGTCCTTTTTAGGTGAATCCAATTTTAAAATTTTTACAACACATTTTTCTACCATTTTGATGAAGACATCAAAAACTAGATTCAAGTAGAAAAATTCCAATTTCTCTTATTTTTAACATAACTTAAACTACAGGTGTTCAATTTAAGTGATGATCTTAAAAATTTAATAATAAAAATTAATACAACTTTTATGTAGACACAAAAAACAAGTTTTGAGCCAAAAACTACCAGTTTACATAACAAGGCCATTGACCCATAGCCATACACACAACCAGAACAATGTTTTTATTTTGGGCATAACTTTCACTCTAGTTATCGAATTTAAGCGTTCTATAGCTTATTAGGAAGAGGAAAAAAGGGAACAATTTTTGTGTTCAAGATTTCCCCAAAATCCTAACAGACCAGCAACATGAAATCCATCAAAAATATCCAAGAATTTATCAAGTTTAACATGCATGTAGAAAGAAGTGAAGATGGACACGTATACAAGAAAAACGAACATGCGTGCGAAAAAAATAGACATGCATGCAAAGAGACAGAAGAGCTTTAGCTTACCCACACCGATTACTCACCGATTGGTGACCGAGAACCTTTGTTTTGGCTTTCGACTGAGCTTCTGATCGACCGTTCGGTCAACCTTAACGAAACCTTCAAGCTTCGTAACAATGACCTCCAAGTATGCAAATGGATTTTAGAGAGATAGAGAGAGAGAGAGAGAAATGTATGATGGTGATGAGTAAGAGAGAAAATAGAGCCAGAAAGAGATAGAGAGGCTACGATTTTGGTGTGGAGAGGAAGAGAAATGGTCACAAGTTTGGTGTTGTTGTGGTGGAGAAAATGGTGGTTTGGTCTTGGGGTGGTGATGGAGAGGAGAAATAAAGGTGATGACGGTAGAGAAGGAAAATAAAAGATGATAGGAAGAAGAAAAAGTGGTTCAATTTTAAAGAGTAAGAGGAAAAGACAGTTTTGTGTGAGGATGGTGATGAAGAAAAGAGAAAGAGGAGAAAAGAGAGAAGGTTTCGATTTTAAGGTGGTGAGAGATGAGAGAAATGAGAGAAAAATAAATGGTGGGTGGGGGAGGTGGCCAGTGAAAATGGGAGAAAAGAAAAAAGAGGTAACTCGATGAAGAATAAAGAAAATAAGAGTGAAAGGAAAATAGAAAAAGGAATTTAACCTAATTGATTTAGGTTGGTCAAGGGTAACTCTTTAACCCCTTTGGTCAATGATTAACCTAACTGTTCTTTCAATTCAATTCCCTAATTTAATAGGTCGCTCTAAAATTTTAAATATATTGACTCTCGAATAATTAATTAATTATAACCCATTAAAAAAATTGATTACCTAATTTATTTTTTAAAAAAGACCCTAATTAATTTAAATTGGGATGTTACATTTTATAATTTAACATTTTTTGATGGGCCAACCTACTAACTTGGCTTATTTTTTTTGAAAAAACAGATTTACTTATTTTTGACATGAAAATAATAAATGTTTTAATGGATTAAAATTCATGGTTATGTTGGATAAAATAAAAACATGATTTAGTTTAATGCATGCTAAGTTTAATGTCTTGAAAATATGATTCTTAAGTGTGTGTGTGTGTGTGTGTGTGTGTATGTAGTATCTTTGTATAGAAATTCTAAAATCTACATGTTGATTTTTTGTGGTATTGGAATGGGAATGCTTGCTGGAAAAATAGGACTAGATGTTAAATGGAAGATTTAAAAATTTGAATTTAAGTTTAAGTAAAAGAAAATTATCATTTTGACTATTAAAGAGTGATATTAATTAATTTGGTAAATGTTGGAAAAATTATGAATTTAGAAAGAAATGAGACTAAATTAATTATCTTAAGGTAGTTAGTGAGTGAAAATAAAGTAGGAACTGATTATAAGATTGTATGTGAAGTTTTGGAAAAATGACAATTGAGACTTAGGCCAATGTATTAAACTTTTAGTAATCAATATGAAATTTTTATGTATGGTTTAGTTTTGAATTTGGAATGCCGAGATGGACTTTTTGTATATATATATATATATATATATATATATATATATATCTGTATGTGTGTGTGGGGGGGGGGGGTTGGATAGGTGTGTGTAATAATTAGGTAAAGATGGCACGTGATATATTTTGAGGTTGTCTAAAGCTGGTGGAAAAAAGGGGTAGAAAGAGGGTTAAATTAAGGGATCTAATAAATTAAATATGGAAACTTATACATATGCATATGACAATTTGAATACTGAACTTGATTGACTTGAATGATGTATTTAAGAATTTGTAGCAGTATGGTTTATGTATGTGAAGATACATGTGAATTTCTTTGATAACCTGTAACGCCCTCGGTTAACTAGTATGATTTCCATACTTAGGATATCCTAACTACCTAAGGTGTTACTTAAGTTGCACAAGTAGAAGAGATTTTTTTTGGCATCACAAAATAATTTTTTCAAATAGTAGCATTGTTGAATCCATCAAAAGTCACATTCTCTGAAGAAAATAAGGCACACAGGCTCCCATTAGAGATAAACATTGTAACATCCCTGATGTTTTAATGAGAATTATAAGAAATGGGAAATGTTAGTAAATGTTTTAGAAGTTTTATTTAATATTTGTTCTGTCTGAGCCACCAGAGACGGGAAAGCCGGTGTCGAGATCGGTCTCAGAAGCGCGGGCAGGCGGAGTTGAAGATCGGGCGGGCAGGCGGAGTTGAAGGTCGGGCGTGTAGGAGAAGAGTGAGCAGGGCCAGGTGGTTTGGTCCAAACCGATGTGAGGAGAGCGCCTCACTCGGGGTCATAGCCCGGATCAACCTCATAATGACTGAAACAACGGGTATAGGTAACCAAGAGGCGAGCGCGGATGAGATATCCGACCTCTCAGGTTGTAGTTTGGATTTCCGAGGTATGAACACTAAGCTAGGACGCCGGTGGGCCGGTATTCATACTGGGCCTATACTCTTGCGAAGTATTAGAGAATTGTGAATAATTAAACGTTGAGGGAATAAATAAGTGTAATTGATTTGATAAACTATGAAATAGTTTAATATGGTGAAATTGATTAAAAGTTAGTGAGAATACAAATAAAATAAAGGAAAAGACGATCTTGCCCATGAGCTTTATATATATAAGGAGATTCTCTTCCTTCCCTCTTCATTGTTTGCGAGTTACCTCTGCTGCTGGTCTGTCCCTTCTCTTTCGTTTTCTCCTCTCTTAACGCTGAGTTGCAGGCGCTAGGGAGGGACTCTATTTGTGTCTGAACTTCAATTGAACCCCATTCCTGTGATAGAGGCTTCAAGGAGAGTCTACTGATCCGTTCTAATTGTGATTCCCTTATCCCTTTTATTCTTTGGCGGTCAAGGGCCATGCATGGCTATATTCGATGCTGTTCTCCACTCCTCTGGTGAGTGTGAGCCCAAATGCGGTCTATGAACTAAGGGCGTTGAAGTGACGAGCTGTACTTTATGATCCATAGGTAGTAGGTTAAGCAATGGAAGACTGAGTGACGGAGCTGAGACTGCGAAACCAGCGCTCAGAGGAAGGAATCGACGCAGAGAGCAGATTATCGAAGCGTGGAACCAAAGTAAGGGGGTGTTCGGGTTATAATTAATTAGAATAGGACTCGCTTCTTATTCAGGTCATTGAGGTAGTGTAAGCAGGTTAAGGAAAATGTTACTAAACGTAGTTGTGTGTTTATGCTTGTGCATGCGTGACCGTGTACATTAATTAGTTGAGGATTGGGTGTGTGGTTGAGTTTATTATGTTATGATCTTGTGATATCTAATGTTGAAATGATCAGTGTTATATGACGCCGGGTTAGCAAGCAGGCTACCCGAGTGATGAGGAATGGATATTATTATGTGAAAGGTAAATTGTTGGATGACTATGTGGTGTGGGATGGCCGACGGTATATGATAGCCCCTTATTTCCGGCTCCCGTGGTTTTCGTGCCCAGTTGAGCTACCCAGTGGTCAAGTAGGACCCAGTGGTCGAGGTGGAGAGTCAAGCAGGACTCGGTGAACCAAGCAGGGTTCACGGGGTGTCAAGTAGGACCCCCAGCTGAAGGCCAATCCTTTAGTATCCGGATACTAGGAGTCAGATTGTATGAGAGTCAGTGGTGATTGTGATGAATGTGATGGAATTGCTTGGTTGGGTTAATATAGTTATCGTATGTAATACACTATGTTTCTGTGTGTAATTTGATAGATTTCCGAGTGGAAAGTTGATATCTTGTTAAGTATGGACTGACCCCTTGATGGTTGCAAATGATACACTTGTTGAGTAAACTGTGCTTGCTTTCGAATGATGCTTGATGTATATATATAAATATGTATGTATATTTGTTAAGTTCTATTTTATATTAATTACAATGCCAAACACTCACCCTTGCTTTTTTTTTAGTAACCAGTGACAGGGAGGGGGAAGGAGCCATGGAGTCACGCCAAGGGGGAGATCGGTGCCAGGGCCCGAGTGACTTTGAGTGACTCTGTAGAGTTATATGTGTGTATAAGAGCTTCCGAGCGTTATTATTAGTTGTGTGTTAACCAAGACCGGATCGGATACAAATCTATATTTTAAAATACATCACTGTCTATTTATATATGCTCTCATGGTTGCTATGACAACTCGTGGGTTAACAGAATCATTTTCAGGGTGAGATTTTTCGGGAGTCCGTTAGTATGTTTTGCCCACTCCGATTTGTGAAAGTTATTCGCTCAAGCGAATAGAAACTTCGCTCAAGCGAGAGTTCGGAATCTCGCTCAGGCGAGTAGGGGCCTCGCTCAAGCGGGAGGCCCTGATTCCCTTTCTCCCCATTTGTTGTGCTTAGATTAAATTATTCTTCTTTTTAGATTTCATTTATTTAATTTGACTGCAACTGTTGTCATTTGAATAAATTGGTAAAAATAAATGCTATTTCACTAAAATCTCGACTAATTATCAAGAAAGGGAAAAATTTATCATAAGATTTAATCAATTGAATAAAAATAAATGTAAAATAACTTAGGACATTACACTTGGTATCAGAGCGGTTCTTTCTAGAGCCGGTGTATGGGTCGGTCTAGTGATTGTGTTAGTCTTATGAAGGTTGATTATATTTCGTTGTACTATGATTGTGTGTGTGGTCTGGCATCGTTCCCTTGGCACTCCACTGGCGTAGTATTCTATGTATATAAGGTAAATTTCCGATTCCCTGGCTGACCTTGGTTATTAATGGTGATGTGTTTGCTCATTTTAGAATTACTAAATGGCTGAAGAGACTAGTTCCAGGGGAAGAGATGATTTCTTCTCTAGATTTACTCAGCTGATGAGTAGGACCGAGTCCGGTCCCACTCTGGATAAATTCCTGAAAAGGAATCCTCCGATCTACAAAGGGGGACACGATTATGACGGGGCATACATTTGGATCAGGGATATCGAGCAGGTTTTTGAATATTTTGAGTGCTCAGAAGAGTAAAAGGTTTTATTTGCTACTTACCAACTAAAAGAAGAGGCTAGAGTATGGTGGTCCCGAGTGAAGGTGCAGATGAACGCAGCAAATGAGCCGTTGGTATGGGCAAATTTTTGAAGGAGGTTCCTTGTTAAATACGTCCCGGATAACTATAAAATCCGGAAGGAAATGGAATTCCTGAAGTTGGAGCAAGACTGGCTGTCTGTGGCCGAGTACACCAGCAAGTTCGACGAGCTGTGTGATTTTTACCACCCTTTCTCGTTAGAAGGGACTGAGGGTAGCAAGTGTGCCAAATACGAAGCTGGACTACGAATTGAACTCCGTAGTGTAATCGTACCGATGGAGATTAGGGACTACCCAACCCTGGTGAACAAAGCAAGACTGACTGAAGAGGTACAGTTACAAAGGATGTCCCATCCAAGAGATAAAAAGCCACTGAAGGCGAAAGGATTCAGCTTCAAGAGGATGAGTCAATTCTTTCGGGGCGGCAAGTCTTCTGCTACCTCCTCATCCTCTTCCGGTCGGGGTTCCACCGGTCAATCAGGTAATCCTTCTGGTAGTCGTGCATGCTACAATTGTGGTCAGGAAGGTCACATTGCCAAACATTGCCAAGCCAACCAAATTGTGTGCTTCCAGTGCGGACAACCAGGGCACCTTAGGCCCGATTGCCCTCAGAGGCAGCCGCAGGGTAGGCAGGACAACCGAACTAACTCTTCTGGGACCCGGGGTTCCAACTTTCCGAGGGGAGGCTGGAATGGAGCTGGTAGAGGGAACCAACAATCGGGAAGATATGATGCCCAATCTAGCGGTGCCCAGAATGCCATGACCGGGTGAGTGTTTGCGTTTGATGCTTCGGAAGCTACGAGGAATGACAATTTGGTACAGGGTAAGTGCCTCATCTATGGCTATCTGGTTGATGTAATTTATGATTCGGGTGCCACCCATTCCTTTATTTCAAAAAGTTGTGTGCAACGGCTTGGTCTGCCGATCGGTTTAATGGAGAACGCTCTTATTGTTTCCACTCCAACTAGTTCCACTTTCCGTGCGACTACAGTGTGTAGAGAACTGCCGATGCAAATCGAAGCCCGTACTTTTCGAGTGAATTTTATCTGTATGCCATTGAAGGACTTAGATGTTATTCTAGGTCTCGATTGGCTTGCTGCTAATCATGTGTTGGTCGATTGTTATCGGAAGAATATTATTTTCTCTCAGGAACTTGACATGAAGGACGGGGTGAGCGATGTCCTAACCACGTATGTTGTTTTATTCGCTTCGGAGGGTCGGCATAACCTCCTGCCGAGCGATATTCCAATTGTTTACGAATTTCCTGACGTTTTTCCGGAAGAAATTCCAGAGCTACCTCCCAGTCGGGAGATTGATTTCTCTATTGACTTGATTCCCAGGGCAGAACCTGTGTCCCGAGCGCCATATAGAATGTCTTCGGTGGAATTGACCGAAGTGAAGAAACAAGTAAACGAATTACTAGAAAAGGGCTTTATCCGACCCAGTGCCTCACCCTGGGGCGCTCCGGCGTTACTGGTAAAGAAGAAGGACGGTAGTATGCGAATGTGCATTGGTTACCGACAGCTGAACAAATTGACGATCAAAAATAAATATCCACTACCTCGGATTGACGATTTACTGGACCAGTTGCGAGGCGCCGTTGTGTTCTCTAAGATCGACTTGAGGTCGGGGTACCACCAAATCCGAGTGAGGTCGGAGGATACCCCAAAAACAGCATTTCGGACTCGGTATGGGCACTTCGAGTACGTAGTAATGTCCTTTGGAGTAACGAACGCTCCTGCCATGTTTATGGACTATATGAATCGGACCTTTCAACCGTACTTGGACCAGTTTGTGGTGGTATTCATTGATGATATTTTGGTATATTCGAGGTCGGACGAGGAGCATGCTCAATATCTTCAACTTGTTTTACAAGTACTCCGAGAGAAGAAGTTGTACGCTAAACTATCTAAGTGTGATTTCTGGGGGAGTAGTGTACAATTCTTGGGGCATGTAATTTCCCGAGAGGGAATCTCAGTTGATCCGACAAAAATTGAGGCGGTTATGGCTTGGGAGAGGCCGAAGTCAGTAACTGAAATTAGGAGTTTCCTCGGATTAGCTGGATAGCACTCCCTCTGACTCGGTTAACGAGGAAAGAAAACCCCTTCGTGTGGTCGGAAAAGTGTGAATTAAGCTTCCAAACTCTCAAGCGATGTTTAACGACTGCCCCTATGCTTGCATTGCCCGATGTAACACAGGAATTTGAAGTATATTGTGATGCATCCAAATTTGGATTGGGGTGTGTGTTGATGCAAGCTGATCGGGCAATTGCCTATGCTTCAAGGCAATTGAGGCCACATGAGGAGAATTACCCGACTCATGATCTGGAACTTGCAGCAGTGGTGTACGCACTGAAGATTTGGCGCCATTATCTATATGGAGCTCGCTTTGTAGTATTCAGTGATCACAAGAGTTTAAAGTACTTATTTGATCAAAAGGAGCTAAATATGAGACAGAGGCGATGGGTGGAGTATTTGAAGGATTACGACTTCGATTTGAAGTATCACCCGGGCAAAGCGAATGTTGTGGCAGATGCACTAAGCAGGAAGGTATTACACATGGCTTACTTGATGGGTAGAGAACAGGAATTGCTGGAAAGCTTTAGGGATATGAATGTTGGAATTGTTATGAATGCGCCAAATCGAATGACAATCGGAATGTTAAAAATCTCCAACGAATTTCTGGAGTCTGTGGTAGCTGCATAAAAAGACGATGAAGAGTTACTGAGGCTGATTGATACTCAGGCTCAAGGCAAAAATGTGGAGATAACTAGGGGTAACGATGGTATATGGAGATTCAGGAACCGACTGGTGGTGCCTGCACATGGAGGCTTCAGGCAGGCTGTGCTAGCAGAAGCACACAAGAGCTCTCTGAGTATACATCCGGGAGTGACAAAAATGTATCATGACTTAAAAAAGGAATTCTGGTGGCCAAGCATGAAGAAGGCAATAATCGAGTATGTGAAATCCTGTGTGATATGCCAGATTGTACCGAGTGACTCCATTGAAGTGAAGGAGAACCTGACGGTGGAGGCTGTACCGATCAGCATTGAAGAGCATCAAACCAAACGGTTAAGGAACAAGGAGGTACCGCTGGTGAAGGTGAAGTGACAGAATTTACATTGGATGAACTACACTTGGGAGTTAGAATCCGATATGAGGCGAATGTACCCTCATCTTTTCCAACCGGAACACTGATTTCGAGGACGAAATCTCCTTTTAGGGGGGGTGGATGTAACATCCCTGATGTTTTAATGAGAATTATAAGAAATGGGAAATGTTAGTAAATGTTTTAGAAGTTTTATTTAATATTTGTTCTGTCTGAGCTAGAGACGGGAAAGCCGGTGTCGAGATCGGTCTCAGAAGCACGGGCAGGCGGAGTTGAAGATCGGGCGTGTAGGAGAAGAGCGGGCAGGGCCAGGTGGTTTGGTCCAAACCGATGTGAGGAGAGCGCCTCACTCGGGGTCATAGCCCGGATCAACCTCATAATGACTGAAACAACGGGTATAGGTAACCAAGAGGCAAGCGCGGATGAGATATCCGACCTCTCAGGTTGTAGCTCGGATTTCCGAGGTATGAACACTAAGCTAGGACGCCAGTGGGCCGGTATTCATACTGGGCCTATACTCTTGCGAAGTATTAGAGAATTGTGAATAATTAAACGTTGAGGGAATAAATAAATGTAATTGATTTGATAAACTATGAAATAGTTTAATATGGTGAAATTGATTAAATGTTAGTGAGAATACAAATAAAATAAAGGAAAAGACGATCTTGCCCATGAGCTTTATATATATAAGGAGATTCTCTTCCTTCCCTCTTCATTATTTGTGAGTTACCTCTGCTGTTGGTCTGTCCCTTCTCTTTCGTTTTCTCCTCTCTTAACGCTGAGTTGCATGCGCTAGGGAGGGACTCCATTTGTGTCTGAACTTTAATTGAACCCCATTCCTGTGATCGAGGCTTCAAGGTGAGTCTACTGATCCGTTCTAATTGTGATTCCCTTATCCCTTTTATTCTTTGGCAGTCAAGGGCCATGCATGGATATATTCGATGCTGTTCTCTACTCCTCTGGTGAGTGTGAGCCCAAATGCGGTCCATGAACTAAGGGCGTTGAAGTGACGAGCTATACTTTATGATCCGTAGGTAGTAGGTTGAGCAACGGAAGACTGAGTGACGGAGCTGAGACTGCGAAACCAGTGCTCAGAGGAAGGAATCGACACAGAGAGCAGATTATCAAAGCGTGGAACCAAAGTAAGGGGGTGTTCGGGTTATAATTAATTAGAATAGGACTCGCTTCTTATTCAGGTCATTGAGGTAGTGTAAGCAGGTTAAGGAAAATGTTACTAAACGTAGTTGTGTGTTTATGCTTGTGCATGCGTGACCGTGTACATTAATTAGTTGAGGATCGGGTGTGTGGTTGAGTTTATTATGTTATGATCTTGTGATATCTAATATTGAAATGATTAGTGTTATGTGACGCCGGGTTAGCAAGCAGGCTACCCGAGTGATGAGGAATGGATATTATTATGTGAAAGGTAAATTGTTGGATGACTATGTGGTGTGGGATGGCCGACGGTATATGATAGCCCCTCATTTCTGGCTCCCGTGGTTTTCGTGCCCAGTTGAGCTACCCAGTGGTCAAGTAGGACCCAGTGGTCGAGGTGGAGAGTCAAGCAGGACTCGGTGAACCAAGCAGGGTTCACGGGGTGTCAAGTAGGACCCCCAGCTGAAGGCTAATCCTTTAGTATCCGGATACTAGGAGTCAGATTGTATGAGAGTCAGTGGTGATTGTGATGAATGTGATGGAATTGCTTGGTTGGGTTAATATAGTTATCGTTTGTAATACACTATGTTTCTGTGTGCAATTTGATAGATTTCTGAGTGAAAAGTTGATATCTTGTTAAGTATGGACTGACCCCTTGATGGTTGCAAATGATACACTTGTTGAGTAAACTGTGCTTGCTTTCGAATGATGCTTGATGTATATATATAAATATGTATGTATATTTGTTAAGTTCCATTCTATATTAATTACAATGCCAAACACTCACCCTTGTTTTTTTTTTAGTAAGCAGTGACAGGGAGGGGGAAGGAGCCATGGAGTCGCGCCAAGGGGGAGATCGGTGCCAGGGCCCGAGTGACTTTGAGTGACTCTGTAGAGTTATATGTGTGTATAAGAGCTTCCGAGCGTTATTATTAGCTGTGTGTTAACCAAGACCGGATCGGATACAAATCTATATTTTAAAATACATCACTGTCCATTTATATATGCTCTCATGGTTGCTATGACAACTCGTGGGTTAACAGAATCATTTTCAGGGTGAGATTTTTCGGGAGTCCGTTAGTATGTTTTGCCCACTCCGATTTGCGAAAGGTATTCGCTCAAGCGAATAGAAACTTCGCTCAAGCGAGAGTTCGGAATCTCGCTCAGGCGAGTAGGGGCCTCGCTCAAGCGGGAGGCCCTGATTCCCTTTCTCCCCATTTGTTGTGCTTAGATTAAATTGTTCTTCTTTTTAGATTTCATTTATTTAATTTGACTGCAACTGTTGTCATTTGAATAAATCGGTAAAAATAAATGCTATTTCACTAAAATCTCGACTAATTATCAAGAAAGGGAAAAATTTATCATAAGATTTAATCAATTGAATAAAAATAAATGTAAAATAACTTAGGACGTTACAAACATAATCTATCGTAACACTACTTTTTTTCTTCGAGGGTCGAGTCTGCTCTTGCACATTACCTGTTGTGATATGTCTCCTTACTTTTCTTACAATGATTCTCTAAGGATACAAGGGCTTCCGCTACATAACTTTGACGATGATCTTTTTTCCCTAATCAGTCCCTAAATAGCCTAGAATGCATATATAGGAACCACAAAGCAAGATGGATGAGTTTATCTCACTCCATTCTTGTCGGAATCATATGCAAAAGTGCTTCGTCGTACTTGATGGATTTCACACATAAAATCTAATCATCCAACGAGTCGTATCTACCATAGATATACATCATTCTCACACCCAACAAACATCACCATCTAACATACTAATTTATTACAATTCCACAATAATAACCTACTTATTATCCAGACTATCAGTTACAGAATCACTATCTGAGTATATTTAATATTTCACTAGTGTAGAGCATACAAGGACAATATATTGGCACTATTCGTTATGAAACACTGCCTACCATTTTTGTAATGAACTGACATGTAATTTCATTTAGCAGTTAATGTAACATCCCATTTTCATCACAAATAAGAAATAGATATTAATATATCTTTCTTGAGAAATACTTACTATAAGTTAGTTTATTATTATCATTTTTTTTATTTTGGTATTTATATTTAATTATTTGTTTTATTTAAATAATAATAAAAAAAAATAAAAATATTTCTGAATGAGAATTTTAAAATGACTTAATTAGTATTCACTAATTAAGAAAATTATATTAAGAATTTTTAATATCTTTATTATTCATCATTTTTATTTTATGTTCTTATATTTATGTTTTTACATATTTAATATTTAACTCTTATTAGAATTTTAAAATAAAATTTTGAAAGAATTAGACTATGATTCTTTAGAACTTTTTGATCTATATAATATTTATGATTTTCTGGAATTTTTTGAAATTTTGAATTATTTTAATAAAATAATATATTCTAAATAATTTTAAATTCATATAAAGTTGCTTAAAATTAAAAATATTTACAAGAATGTAAAGTTAAATTATAAGAAAATTTTCTAAAATCTATTTCAAGTAGACTTATCTAAAAATTATCGGTTTGAGAAAAATCTTGATTTTTTCTAATCGTTAAAAAATTAGAAACGTATCAATAAATTTTTATTAACTGAAAATTTTAGATTTTTAAAATTTCAGCTTTATATTACTTATTATAAAATTAGTGAGGACTGATATAATATCGCTAAATTTCAAAGAGGACTCATTTTGAATATTTAAAATATACCGAGTGAAGGGTTACTATTTGACTTAATAATTTTGCCGATAGTTACTATGCAAAACACTGTGCATGTATGAAATTTTCAAAAGATGCACAGTAACCAGGAATAAAAAATTCAAAAATGCATAGTACTTTTATATTAAAATAATGAAATGCATAGTAAATTTTTTTCCTATAAATACCGAAGGATTTCTTCTTTAGAATTCACAATTTCAGATTAAGTTTTCTTAATATAGTAGTGCTAGTGAGATAGTGGTGGAAGTAAGAGAGAGAAATAATTTTTTTTGGAAGAAGGGTCTGCTAAAATTCTAAGGTACAAATACCTCACTTTTATATTTTTTAGGTTATTTTCATATCGTTTTTAGAAATCTGTTATTATACTGGAAATAATATTATTTTAAGTTACTATTCTGCATAGTAAAATACTATTTCAATAGTAAATTACTATTTCAATAGTAAATTACTATTTAAATAGTAAATTACTATTTACTATTACTATTTACCTTTACTGTTACTATTTACCTTTACTATTCACGTTTTACTATTTACCGTTACTATTCATATTTTACTATTTACGATTTACTATTTACCGTTACTATTCACATTTTACTATTTACTATTACTATTCACTATTCACTATTCAACATTTACCATTTTTATTTTAAGTAGTAATCTTACTTTCCATCTTGTAATTATATTAAAATGAAATTGGTATGTTTTAGAACTTGGAGACGAGGCGCGTACGGATTTTCAATAACGAATCGGTATACAAGAGGTAAGGGGGAGTGAGATAAGAATATAATATGAAAGACATAAGAATAAAGGGAGGAGTCCCCTACTCCTTTTAAATTTAATAATATTATTATTTTAAAGTAATAACTTCTCAACTTAAAATTTATAATAAATTTAATATATTGTGTAACTTATTCTGAAATATCTATACATGGATCTGAATTATTATAACTTATACGGACTGGACTAAACCTATGCAAGGACTTGGATTTTTATATCCTATATGGATCGAACTAAACCTATGCAAGGACTTGGACTATTATGACCTGTCTAGACTGAACTATACCTATGCGAAGACTGGATTATATATATGGACTACTTGTGCGAGGAATGGACTATAAGGACTCAAAATCTAATCTACTAATTTAAATAACCATTAAAATTTGAATTATATTTATGAGCGATATTTAGTTGATTTGACTTGATTATAATTAATTGTATTTGATTTCGATTAATGATATTGTATTAGACTGTGATTGATAATATGCAATTATGATTGATGATATTTGATTATGATTGATGAGATTACTATACTTGATTGTGGTTGATGAATGATTGATGACCTTGTGATATGAAGTTTGAGCATATAGCAAGCATGACGGAAAGTTAAAACTCAGTAAGAATTTTCTTACCTTACTCTTTAAATTTTTATTCCAAAAGAAAGTATTATTTTAGTCTTTTATTTCTTCTTAGAAATAATTTTCACTAACTTTATTTTTAATTTCAATAATGAAATCTAGTATTAGAAAGAAGTTATTTTATGAAAATCAGAGGTTGAGATAATTAATTCTTGAATTAAAGAAAATTTTTATAGTTTTAAGTATTCTTAGTTAATGATTTTAAATTATTTTCTTTAGAAATTAGAAGTTTAAAGTAAATTATTTTAGTTTTCCCCAACGAAATAACTAAAGAATATTTTGTCGAGATTTCTAAAACTCAATCTAGTTAAGATTCAAATTGAGAAAGATTATGTAAATATGTGAAGATTTTTAAGAGAAAGTTTTGAGATATTTAAGGCTTGGAAACTCAATTTTGGTAAGATCTGAATTTGAAGACTGTACTAAATTATTTCAGTATAACAGAAGTTCAGAGAAGAACTTATGGGAATGTACAGTTTATTATGATGATTTTGTGAACCTTTATAGTATTTAATAATTGAGTTTCTAAAAGTCTTAACCAACTAAATATGCGAGTAGTTCATTCATCATGAATCATTAAAGAGAAATGAGATGTGATATTGTATGGGGACGGATTATAGAAACCGAGGATACATTAGAGGAGACTTAATTGCGAGCCTTGGGATGAGAGGGTGTGAAAAGGTGCTTCAGGTGACCTGGGGTCGCTCCCTAGTGTCGGGTACTTTCATAATAAAAGCTTTCTCAGTCTGACTAGTCTCTAAGTGTTTCCACGTCAGTTGAGCTGTTCATATGCCATGAAGGCATTTATGTTATTATTATCCAGAATTTATGGAACAGTGTAAACTCCTGGTTGGCCCAGTGCAAACTAAAACTTTAAGGGCCCACATGCATAGAATGAATGAGATGATAGTATTAAAAACATTGCATGACATTCATGTGATTGTGACATTCTATGTGGGTGGTTGTGGATGAAAATATAATTGTTATGTTATAAAAACTCTATATTCATAATTGATTATGTATATGATTGTGATTGAAATTATTATATTAGATTGTGAAAACTCTTATGCTTATGTTTTATCTGTAAAGTATTATATTCTGTTTCTCACTCCTTCTTGTTTGAATTTTGTGTCCAAAATATATGTTATATGATATATAGCTAGCAGTTCAAGATGAAAGGATGAAATTACAAGAGGGTAAATTGGTTTCATCCTCAATCGGATAGGAGAAGAGATGTGACAAGAATAGGATTCAAGATCACATGGTTTGAAGATAAGGAAATAATTGGTTACAGTCGAAGTAGAGGTATTAAATTTTTAGTTTTAGTTTACCTTAATACAATATTAAGTTGGATGATTGTAAATCAATGTAAAGGTTAAACTTCAATAAACCTTATTCTTTGGATATGATACTGTAATCTTTGATCACTTATGATTTTCTGAAAGTTCATTTTATCATTATGAATAATTAAAAACTTTTTACTTTCAAAATTAAAAGAAAATTAGATGTATATACGTCCTTGTATACACGAGATAAGAAGTGATAAATATGTATATCTTTCTTAAAAAAAAGAAGCAAGAAGAATAGATATATGTCTCGTGTATATAAGGGGGTGTTACAGTTAATCCTAACCCTACCAAGTTTATTCCAACATTCCATCAATATTATGTGTTCTAAGGTTCTTAAATCAATTAAGCTAGTATTTACTCTACCCATTACTATCAATAGTACATCAATCAAGCATTAGTTATTATCTCAACAATATAATAGTCAACCATTATCACGTTAGTAGCATTCCATACAATCATGTCAATCAACACAGACACCTTCACCATTACCCAATCCACCACCAAAAGGATGATGTGGTTAGTCGTCCAAGATGTTATACATGAGTCAGGTGTTAAAAGGAAGAGCCATCTTAGAGGAGATCGCTCATGCTAAAAGAAGAAGCCCTACTGTGCTTGGAGAATCATTGCAAGAAGACTAGGGGGGCCGTATCTGAAACATCCTAGATTAAATAAAAAAAATAAATCTGGGACAAGGAAAATGTTTCCAAAAATAAACCAGAGGCAGGGAAATTTTTTCCAAAATACATCCTTACAATTAGACCATAAAACGACCGGGTAAAATATGGAATGGAAGGCAAGGGAAAAACGAAGCACTCATTCGGCAATTAGCGGAAGCACAACAGCTTAAGCCGTCCCAAACAGTACACCCATGCTCAAGCGAGACCCAGCGTCGCTTGAGCGAGATATCACAAGGCAGCCATCGGAAGACATAAAACACCTAAGCGAGCCCACAACACAGCACACACTCGCTCGAGCGAGATCCAATACGCCTGAGCGAGACTGCCCAACGCGCCTGGGCGAACACCCATTCACTTAAGCGAATCCAACTCGAAAGCCTTCCATGCACTCACACTCGCTGGAGCGAACACGTAGTCGCTGAGGCGAGTAACACACTCGGTAATTCCCATCACTCGGAATTTGGGGTCCTATCCACTCGGGATTGACCCCCAACGTATTATACTTAGTCATTTATTTTTATCCACAAGGGTCACTTATACAATCCACTCGGAGTATCATCATTTCTCTCATTCAGGAAACACATAGACCTTCCTTCATTCAGAAGGGGTCTCCACAGTCATACGTCACTTGGAATATTCTAGCCAGATTCACTCGGTATACATCATCATATTCACTCGGGGAAAATGAGGAAGTTAAGTCCCACTCGGACTTATTCAAATCTTAACCACTCGGGATATGGATCCTCGTTCACTCGGATTATGTATAGATCATACACTTAGAATTTATCTCAATTAAACCATCATAACAACTCTTCCCTCGGAAGAGGTTCACTCAGCATCTCCACTCGGGCATACCTAGATCTTTCCCCACTCGGGGTTATACTCATATTTTTCACTCGGTATTACTTACGCCTAACATACCCGAGAAATTCTCCCATCGACTCCCACACAGTGTAGGTTCATCTAAAGGGATTTCACTCAGAATCCCTTTAAGTTTCTCCACTCGAAAAAGAAGGCCCAAACACTATAGTCTCACTCGGAACCACCAACTTCACACTATTTCATCCAGAAACACCTCTCAATTAATTCAACAACACTTCTCAATCAACACGGTGTATGCTACCAATATAACCACACACACACATATATATATATATATATGTAAATTTACACTCGGGTACATATCATCTTAACCTTATACATTCAACAACACTTATTATCCGATTCAAGCACAGATTATCAATCGTAAACCATATATATGCTTAACATGCACACAGATCCTAATAACTCAGATTCCTTATATATAAATTTATATTCGTTATACAACACTGTTATTATGAGCCGGCCAAGGCTACAACTGACTAAATGTAATAAATACAATATAAACACTCAACAGTCAGAGTGCATATCACTCGGACTTGAGGCCTTCACACCATTCCGAGTCCTACCTGCATATACTAAAAAATGGTGTAGGGGGTGAGCATCTTAAATATTAAATGATAGATACTGACTCGGGTTATTCTTTAATCATGCAACATTATACATATACATAACAATAACCAATAATATATGCAGTGCCACTTAATCGAAATACACATAAAACATTTCCGATCAAAATCTACTCAGTTATCACTCGGCTATACGCACATATCATTCTCAATAACCTAAACAAATATGCATGCAATCAGGTCTCAATCAACATCAACTGTACATGTACACAGAATTCAATCACTCGGTTCCGCATTTGTGTGTAATCGGTTTTTATCGTTGCAACGTAGGCTCCCAGCCTTCTATTCAGCTCCCAGCTGCTTGGCCGTTTTACTGGTACCAAACTGTTTGCCCTCATAGGTGACACTAACGCTCTCAGCACCAACAGCGGTGTTCACGGGCAGCCTGAGTCTCACTCAAAGGCTACCTTGAGTCTCACTCAAAAGGATTTCACAGCGTCTCACACTTTAATAACCGATGGTAGTGTCCCACACTACATGCTCCCAGCATTAACGCATCCCATGCGCCACACGTGGATTCATCATACAACACAGAGTGCATATACACAGCCTTTCACTCAACAATACATGCATCACATGCAATCGGTATTAGACATTCTCAGAACTCAATAAATTAATCCAGCACACATGCATCTCATGCAATCGGTATCATAACTCAATAGATTAATACAATAACACATGCATCCCATGAAATCGGCGTTAGACAGTATCAGAACTCAATAAATTAATCCAACAACACAAGCATCTCATGCATTCGGTATTAGACAGTATCAGAACTCAATAAATTAATCCAACAACACGAGCATCTCATGCAATCGGTATTAGACAGTATCAGAACTTAATAAATCAACCTTTTCTTACATGCAGTCAGCATTTAAAATCATAGTAGCATGCATGACACACAAGTCATTCGGTAATCATCAACAGTACTTGAGCACATTCCTTTAATGCAACCATTCAACACTTCTCAAAGCTATTAACATGTAATTCATGGATGGAACTAGACATGCATCACTCAACTCTTACTCATCATACATCCGGGTATCACACACTCTTCATGCAAGCATAACACACCAATCAGAACACAGAAACAACGATTATCAACACCCGGAACCCGTCCATAACCCATGCATTTAAGATATAAGATACCCCCCTACCTGGAATGAAGATTCCAGGAGCTCCTCGAGCTAACAATGCCGACCAATCATCCTTCGACCACTCCCTCCAACTCACACGACCTCTGGGTTCAGACGCTGGACTCAGCACTTAGCATGGAGAACCCGAAGCCATTTCCACACCCACGAATAGTCTGATCTTGCCAACAATGAAGGGTTCCAGCCCCAAGATATCCCAACGTCGCTGAGTTGGGTGAAGGAGAAGACGACGAGGAAGGAGACGAGAAATAGTAGGGAGGAAGACTGGTTGTATGCAGAGGGGAATGCACACTCTCACCCTCTCTGGCTCAACGAGGAAAGGAAGGAGTACAGGAGAAGAGAACAGAACAACGTCTTTGCTTCCTTCGAAGAAAGGCCCTTAGCTCTCAACTCAGTGGGTCATTTCCCATAAACGGAGACGCCCCACGCTGCTAACATCCACACCGGGACTCATGCAGCCCCATCAGATGGAAGAAGAAGAGAAGGAGAAGAAGAACAGAGGAGGATCCAACCTCCAGGACACAGCACCATGCTGTTTCTTCAGCCACTACGCTGTTCCCTGACAGCCACACCGTTCCACTCGGGTCTACACAGTTCTGAGTGGAAAAGAAGATGAAGAGGAAGACGAAGAGAACGAAGAGGGAAGTGGGTAGGAGAAGAGGATCAAACAGTGTCTCTGTTTTCCTTTGAAGAGAAGCTCTCAGTTCTCTCGACCTTTGGCAAGTGGAATGACGCGAACGAGGAAGTGAGTGGAGAAGAGAAGAGCCGAAACTCTTATATACTCCAGGGGCACATGCGTCTTTACCGTTGGCCAATAACATTAATTAATTAATCATTAGCTCTCTAATCTATAATTAATCTTAACTCATTCACTAATCTCATTCGGTAGTTAATTTTTAAATCGGGATGTTACAGTATCGATCGATGAGGACAACTCAGACATCTCTTCCTCTGGCAAGGATTAAATCTAGAATTTTATTTTAAGCTGTTTGGCTTGAGTCTGTATGTGTTTATTGGAGTCTGTGTGCCCATGATTATTCAGAGTATGTACAATACTGTTGAGACCATGTCACCTATGAAATGAGTTATTGGGATTCTCGATCCACCATATTGTTTTATCGTACAAAAAACACTTCCACATTTTCTTACAAACTCGTGGCACCTTAGTTATGTAGGATGATTCAGTGGAAGAAACTATCCTAGTTAACTGAGGGGTGTCACACTAAACTACTACACTCACTCACTCAACATAGTTAATCTTATTATTTAATATTCAAGATATATATTTTTTGGTAAAAATAATAACTCAGGTAAATTTTGAATGAATTGTAATTCCCATATAATAGTATTTATTGAGATATTATTGTTAATTTTATTGTTATTAAAATTAGATTAAACCAAACAGTCTACCTAATTAAACTGTGAATCAGTCATATGACTGATTTAAATCAATTTTTTTAATATTGTCAGTTGATCTAGAATTTAATTTTTATTTGAACACAATTCATATTTTTACTAATTCAATGACATCTAAATATGAAAAGATTGGTTAATTTCTTTAATTTCTCAGTAGTGGGTTCTTTTGATAATTACCTTTGAAGACGAGCTTTAGCTGTCAACAACTATGTATGATAAGTCAAGGAAATTCACTTTTAATCAGGATGTCATTTTATCACTTTTTGGGGTGTTCAAGCATATTTGAATTGGGACCACTTTTTTGCATCCTATTTTTCATACATCAGTTAAGACTTGGCTCACTTTTGGTCTTTTTCTACAAATAGACAATTGAAAAATCTCCAGGTGCGTTAATTATGAAATTGATTAGATAGCTACCATTTATACTCATCAGTGGTTTTTGTTTTTATGATTTCCTCTTTATTTCGTTACATATATTATTAATCTATGTATCGTAGGGTTTTTTTACACGTAACATCATGTAATATAGATTTCTTTATTTTAAGTGGTTTTACAAACAGTATTACGATTAATAGTTACTAAAAGTAGATCAAGTTTAATTCACTTTTTTCCCCTAATGATCAGGTTTAATTCAATTGCAACGAGTTAAATAACACTAACAAATTAACATTATGAAGAGAAAAATAAAATTCTCAAAGTCTTATAAAAAATATTCAAATCATCTTCATGCATATAATCACTGAAGATCGGATATGGAAAGTTCAAAAAGATGAGTGATCTAATTTTGAGATTTGGAGACTCTCTGGGGATGTCTTTTCGGGGAGAAATTAGTTTGTATTTGCCTTTTTTTTTTTAATTTCCAATTTCTGTCCGAAATTTGGCCAAACAAATTTCAAAAGAATTTTTGTTAAAAAAAAACATCGGATTTATTTTTTAATAGCTTCGCATTTTCGCCAAATGTTCATGAACTTATTCACTTGCTCATAGTCATAATAGGCTATGATGGGTTAGACTGAAATATTCGCATTAATTTCAAGCTTTAAAAATCATGTTTTTCACCACAAACACTATAAGAATTAGTTATTCTATGGAGTCTGGATCCCACACAAAAGAATCTCATGCCAACATCGTATGAGACCCTGAATCCCATGCAATAGTTGTTGTGCGGAACATTAATTAACGTCGTGAACTAGGATAAAATAACCGTGTGTTTTTCCTTTACTCGTTTTCGTTGCTTTCAGTTTAAGTCTTGTTTGTGAAAACTCACACACATGTTCAACTTGCTAAATATTTGTTCTTGAAAATAATTTCTCAGAGTTTTTAATCACATTGTTCAACCTCCTTTTTAGTGCAATTGGGCATAAGGCATGGTTGTTATCATTCTTACAAGACCCAATTTTTTATTCTTGACATAGTAGACTTTACATAATTAAATATCTACTACTTATTGTCTCAATTATGACCATGTATTTAGAAGTATGATTCTATCAGGTGGCCAAGAGATATTAATCTTATCACATAGAAAAGACAAATCTCACATATAGTTTATATCCTTCTACATAATTTGTTAATTGTCCAATAATAAACTACAAGTTATCCCTGATTTATCACGAGACTTAACCCAAATATCTCATGCTAAAGCACATTGACATAGGACACAACCTCTTAAGCCAATTTCGCCCGAGAAGGTGTGGGATCTCGACTCTCGTGCTAAACCTTTTTTTTAAAACTTGTTTAAATTAAATTTCAATTCACCAAACATACCAACCAATACTAATCATTTTTAATCCAGATGAATCAATTGTCATCAATACAATACATAATTAATATTTAAATTTAATTAATATATACAAATTACGATTAATACAAATCACAACTAATATAAAATACAATGAATTGCTAATTATAAATGCACATTTAATAAATTTTATTCGGAAACCAAAATATAGTTTGTTCGATCATGATGTAGCACATATTAATTGCATAACCCAAGAAAAGAAAAATAAAATTAATATTATATATAGAAATAAATGTACAAAACTAACAAATTAATTATACAAGTTTGATTAAATTCTTTTATTCATCATATTCCACTTTCTCATAGGCATCACTATCACCGTTACCATCTTCAGCATCACCTTCATTTTCTTAACCATTTTGGGATTCACCTTCATCAATAATAGGATTGGGTTGAATTGGTGGAAGCTATAACACCCCTGATTTTCTAGACTCGAATCCCGATGTAATCGTCATAATTAAATAATAAAAAAATGAGTAAAATTTTCACGTTAAAAAATAGTTTCTAAACACTATCCCAACTACACCAAGACTCGAACCACAGAAAACCAAAGAGTGATATTTAGTAACTTATGACTGGATCGTTAAATAGTTTGCCCATAACGGTATACAGAAATAACAGAGTTTTACAACGGAAGAATGTGTATACCGGGCATACGCCTAGTCCCATATATGAAGATATGAGAAAAGGCTCGGCAAGCATACAAAGGCATATCATAAGCCTAATAGATAACCATCATCTTTTCACATAATTTCATGAACATGCAGTGCCTAAGATATATGTATGTACATATCTATATGGTCATGCAACATACATCTCCAATGTTCATATTCATAATTGACTATAACCAATTCAACCTCAAATTCTTATATCATCACCACTTATGCTTTCCCAATATAATTGCATAATCGACATTTTATTATATACCAAATGGGTATAAATCCAATGTCTCCAACATTAATACATCATCCACATGTATATATATTCACAGTTCGTCCATCAATATCAATAATTAACAACATCATACTATCCATTATATACACGACACATTAAATTATAATGCTGTCGGCCAAGGCATTCCATTACCACCATTTACCTTCTCAAGAGTTCCACTTCATAAATATTCTCGTCCCATGATTTTCCTGCATCAATACTAAAAAGTAGACCACATGGGAGAGTGAGTTATACATTTCAAATGACGATATGAATACAATTGAAATTATGTGCATATGCATATCAACATCATGTATGCTGTAACACCCTCTGTTACACCTTAATAAATTCTAGAAAAATTCATAAATTTTTTTTTTTTTTACTAAAGATATGTTTGTTAAAAAGAAACTATCGGAATAAATTATATACATTATTTCTGAAATACCTCAATATTATTAAAACTTTATAAAGTATTTGTACATTCATCCGAAGAAAATAAACATTAAACATTATAAGAAAGAGAGGAAACTCCATGGCCCAAGAGCAGTTGCCTAATGACATTATTTATTCATTGGACCACGGTATTCATACCGAGCTCCCTTTCTAGAACGTGCTATATATACTGTCAATGTTCTTCGATCCTTCCCTCTGTACGAACCATTAATTTAAAACATATGAAACAAAAACATAGAGAAAGGAGTGAGAAACAGAATATAATATTCCCAAATGGGACATAAGCAATAAAGGGTTTTCACAAACTAGTATAATAATATCAATCACAATCACAAGCACAATCAATTTATGAATGTATGAATGATATGTCATATCTTCATCATAACTTATTTATACATGTGGGCCCCTTAAATTTTAATTTGCACTGGGCCAACCAGGAGTTTACACTGTTCCATAATTCCGGATAATAATAACATGAACAGCTCAACTGGCATGGAAACACTTAGAGACTAGTCAGATTGAAAAGGTTTTTATTGTGAAAGTACCCGACACTAGGGAGCTACCCCAGGTCCCCTGAAGCACCCTTTCACACCCTCTCATCCCAAGGCTCACAATTAAGCCTCCTCTAATGTATCCTCGGTTTCTATAATCCGTCCCCAGACAATATCATTTTGTTTCTCTTCGATGATTCATGATGCATGAACTACTCGCGTATTTAGTTGGTTAAGGCTTTTAGAAACTCAATTATATTATCAGGGCCTATGGATCATGACATAGCCACCCCAGTAAACTGTACTTTTTCAACTTCTCAAATACGCACATAAAATTTTAGTACAGTTCCTTTTCAAATCACAAATCAAATCTCTTTATAAATTTGAGTTTCAAAGCCTTAAATATATTTCATAACCTGTCAATTCAAAATTAATTTCTAAAAACTTAAATTTGGAATTATCAATATTTAAAACCTTAGTACTTGAAAATTTTGTATAATATTTTTATACATTTAAATAATACGTATATATATATTAAAAAAAATTTATTCTTATAAAATAAATTCTCTTTCTTTTTCTTCTGATAAACTAACTAAAAATCTAAATTTTAGTAAAGATATATACATATATATTAAAAGATAAAAAGAGATTTCTAAAAACTTATGTAGTTTTCTAAGAAATTTCTTAAAAGTGATTTGAATAAATATAAAAAAAATAAATAAAGAAGTAGGAGATAAGTAATTTCTTACTGAATTTTAGCTTTCCGCCATGCTTGTTATATGCTCAAACTCCACAATAAAAGATTATCAATCATAATCAAACATTGTCAATCACAATCAAAACATCATAAAGCATAAATAAATATTAACAATCATAATCAAATCAAATAATTAAACATTAGTTATAAATATGATAATTTAAAATTCAATAATTATTTAAATTAATAAATTTTGTTTTAAGTTCTATGGTCAATTCCTCACACAGGTCTATGTAAATCCAAGATAGTCCAGTCCTTGCATAGGTCTAGTTCAGTCCATATAGGTCATAAATAGTCCAAGTCCTTGCATAGGTTCAGTCAAGTTCGTAATAGTTCAAGTCTTTGCATAGGTTCAATCCAGTCCGCATAGGTCATAATAGTTCAAGTTCTTAAATATTTTAGATATTAAGTTACATAAGATGCTTAATTTATTAATAACAATTATTATA
Organism: Clitoria ternatea; assembly: GCA_037962975.1. Lineage (NCBI taxonomy): Eukaryota > Viridiplantae > Streptophyta > Magnoliopsida > Fabales > Fabaceae > Clitoria > Clitoria ternatea. The sequence continues at coordinate 95,466,072 of CM075670.1, read as the reverse complement.
AATTTTAAGTTAAAAGTTATTATTTTAAAATAATAATATTGTTATGTTTAAAAGGAGTAGGGGACTCCTCCCAATATTCTTATGTAATTTCATATTATATCCTTAAATCTCACCCCCCCCTTACCTTGATTTGCTACCAAAAGTGAATTCGCTCTGCGCCTCCAAGTTCTAACAAAATATTAATACTAATTTATTTCAGTATAAGCTTAAGATGAAAATTAAGATTGCTATCAGAATGATAAATAGTAAATATGCATAGTAATAATAAATAGTAACGGTAAATGGTAAGTCATTAATAGTAACGGTAAATAGTAATTTTTGAATAGTAATAGTAAATAGTAAATTGTGAATAGTAACTTTTTGAATAGTAGTGGTAAACGGTAAATCATGAACAATAACAGTGAATAGTAAATTTTGAATAGTAACGGTAAATAGTAAATTTTGAATAGTAACAGTAAATAGTAAAAATAACACAGCGATAATTTATTTTTACTATAGTAACTTATTCATAATAGTACTAGTATATCGATGGTTTAAGAGTGCTAAAAAAAATAAACTAAAATTATAAAAATAATATAGAAGAAAGTTATTACCTTACACCTCCGGCAGAACTTCTTTTTACCAAAAGAATTTACTCTCCACTAATTTCTTACGCACTATCTCTCTAGATTCTCTCTCTAATTTTTGTGTGGAAATGTTGTAAATGAGCCATCTATTTATAGGAAGAAAATTTCACTATTTAAGATTATTTAATTATTTATTTTACTATTCATGATGTAAGCGATGATGTAATTAAGCGATGATGTAAGCGATGATGTCGACAGTGGCATTTTGGTTATTAAATGAAAGGTTAAGGGTATTTTTGTCATTCTAAAAAAATGAAAAAAATATAAAAATTCCAAAAATTTATAAATTATATAACAATCAAAAAGTTCTAAAGAACTATAATCAAATTCCTTTGAAATTTTATTTTAAATAATAAATAACGAAATTAGGGGTGTTACAACTCTACTCCCCTAAAAAAATTTCGTCCTCGAAATTTACACTTTTTAGTAAAACAATTGGGGATGAGACTCTTTCATCTCATTTTCTAGTTCCCATGTAGCATCTTCCCCTCTCGTTTCACTCCAAATGACCTTCACGAGTGGAATTTCCTTGTCTCTTAGCTTTTTTATTCTTCTGTCAGCTATTCTGACAGGTGGTGCATCATATGTAAGATTATCTTTAACTTGTATGACATCAGGTTCAATAACATGTGTAGGATCAGATATATACTTTCGTAAGTTTGACACATGAAAAACATTATGGATATTAGAAAGAAAAGGTGGTAATGCTATTTGGTAGGCAAGAGGACTAACTTTATGAATTATTTGATATGGACCAATAAATCTAGGAGTTAGTTTTCGAGATTTCATTGCCCGACCGACCCCAGTCATAGGTGTGACTTTCAAGAATACATGATCGCCTTCTTGAAATTCGAGCGGCTTTCTTCTTTTGTCATAGTAACTTTTCTGCCTGCTCTGTGTTGCCTTCATCTTTTCCTGAACTATTTTGATTTTATCCGTGGTTTGTTGTACCAACTCTGGTCCTAGCATCAAGTTTTCACCAGTCTCAAACCAACATAGCGGGGTCCTACATTTTCTTCCATATAATGCTTCAAAAGGTGCCATGCCAATGCTAGCATGGAAACTGTTGTTGTAAGTAAACTCCACATATGGTAAGAATTGATTCCAACTTCCTTTATGCTCTAACACACAAGCTCGTAACAAGTCCTCTAGAGATTGGATTGTTCTTTCTGATTGTCCATCCGTCTGAGGATGATATGCTGAACTTAGACGCAGTCTTGTTCCCAAAGCCTTGTGTAAGCTCTTCCAGAATTGCGATGTAAAACGAGGGTCCCGATCAGAAATGATACTTGAAGGAATTCCATGCAATCTCACAATCTCCTCTATATATAATTTTGCCAGCTTCTCCATAGAGTAACGAATATTGATGGGAATAAAGTGGGCAGATTTGGTTAATCTATCAACTATTACCCATATTGAATCATGTCCTAATGGAGTTTTAGGTAGAGAAGTCACAAAGTCCATGGTAATGCCATCCCATTTCCATTCCGGTATTTCCATTGATTGTAGCATTCCAGGGGGTTTTTGGTGTTCTACTTTAACCTTCTGGCAAATTAGACATGCAGCCACGTACTCTGCGACTGCTTTCTTCATTCCAGGCCACCAAAATAACTTCTTCAAATCTTGATACATTTTAGTAGCTCCGGGATGAATGCTCATATAACTTTTGTGTCCTTCTTCCAGAATTGCTTTCCTCAACTCCTCTTGATCAGGGATACACACTCGATCTTTATACCTCAGTAATTGGTCATTTCTTACATTGAACTCGACTTCTTTTCCTTGTTTCAATAGTTCTTTCTTTTCTTGCAGGAATTCATCATCTCTTTGAGCCTCTAAAACTTGCCTCAGGAATTCACTTGTCACTTGCAACGCTCCTAATCTATAGCTATTAGCATTAACCTTTACTGCTAGGTTAAGATCTCTGAAGTTTTCTATCAATTCCAGCTCTTTAATCATCATTGTGGACGTATGCAGAGACTTTCGACTTAAAGCATCAGCTACTATGTTCGCTTTTCCAGGATGGTACTGTAACTCAAAGTCGTAATCCTTTAAGAACTCCATCCACCTCCGTTGCCTCATGTTTAACTCCTTTTGGTCGAATAAATACTTGAGACTCTTATGATCGCTAAACACATCGAATATTGCACCGTATAGATAATGTCTCCAAATCTTTAAGGCAAAGACTACAGCGGCTAATTCTAAGTCATGGGTAGGGTAGTTAATCTCATGTTGCCTTAATTGGCGTGACGCATAGGCTACAACCTTCTTGTCTTGCATGAGTACACTTCCTAGTCCTTGTTTAGACGCATCACAGTAAACTTCAAAACTTCGATGTGGATCGGGGAGTACTAACACCGGCGCAGAAGTAAGTCGATCTTTCAGCTCTTGAAAACTATTTTCGCATTGTGTCGTCCACACAAAAGGTTGTCCTTTCCGTGTTAGCTTGGTCAGTGGGTATGCTAACTTTGAAAATCCTTCGATGAATCTCCTATAGTATCCAGCCAAGCCCAAGAAACTTCTAATCTCAGTGATCGTGGTTGGTCTCTCCCATTTTAAAACTGCCTCCACCTTGGAAGGGTCTACTGCTATTCCTCCTTGACTAATTACATGTCCTAAAAAGTTCACTTCTTCCAACCAGAATTCACACTTTGACAGCTTTGCATACAGTTGTTTCTTTTTCAGGATTTCCAACACAACCTTCAAGTGTTCAACATGTTCTTCTTTGCTTTTAGAGTACACTAATATATCATCAATGAACACCACTACAAATTTATCTAGATATGGATGAAAAATCCTATTCATGTAATCCATGAATACGGCTGGTGCATTAGTTACACCAAAAGGCATTACTAGATATTCGTAATGGCCATAGCGTGTTCTAAAAGCAGTTTTTGGTACATCTTCTTTCTTCACCCTTATTTGATGGTATCCAGACCTCAAATCAATCTTGGAGAACACTGTGGCACCACGCAGCTGATCCATCAAGTCATCAATTCTTGGCAGAGGATATTTGTTCTTGATCGTCACCTTGTTCAGTTGCCGATAATCTACACACAACCTCATGCTACCATCCTTTTTCTTAACCAACAACACTGGTGCACCCCAGGGGGATACACTGGGTCGTATAAACTGCTTCTCTATCATCTCTTCAAGTTGTTTCTTTAACTCTGCTAATTCTAGAGGTGACATTCGGTATGGTGCAATTGAAATGGGTCCAACTCCAGGTACTAGATCAATGGCAAATTCCACATCTCTTTCTGGGGGTAAACCAGGGATATCTTCAGGAAAAACGTCAGGAAATTCACACACAACCGGCAGATTTTTGATTTTTGATTCTTGCTCTCCTTTCGTTGAAAGCAATAGCATGAATCCTTGAGCCCCTCCTTTTAAAGAGGCACTCACTTGGTTGGCGGTTAGAAATCTCGAATCCTCAGGATTCAAATTCACTGGTTCTTTAAACATTATGGTTTTATTATGACAATCTATTAGAACATAATTGTCAGACAACCAATCTAGCCCAATAATAACTTCTAAGCCAGAAAGGGGTAAACAGAAAAGATTGGCCTTAAAGTCCCTACCATCTATGACAATAGGGCATTTCCAACAGGCTTTAGAAGTGACAATGGGATTGTTTCCAGGAGTATGTACAGATAAGTCAAATGGCAGTTCTATCACAGGTAACTTTAGTTTTTCTACACAGTCATTGGCAATAAAGGAATGTGATGCACCTGAGTCATACATAACAGTTAAAGGAATCTTATTAATGATACACTTACCTTGCACCATGGAATCAGAATGAGATGCTTCTTCTCCAGTGATTGCAAAAACCTTTCCTTTTGCCTTCGGCCTTCCGACTGCACTGTGCGCGCCTCCTTGAGTATTTATGCTTGCACCTTCAGGGTTTTCCCTCTTCATCTCTGGGCAATCCTTGATGTGATGTCCTGGTTTGTTACACTTAAAACAAACATAAGTGTTTTTAGGACAATCCCTTTTCAAATGGGGTCCTCCACAGAGAAAACATTTAAAATTTGGTGCAGATGTTGGGTAATAGCTTCCAGTTGAAGCTTGGGGTCTGTTAGGAACAGATGCTGCTCCAAACCGGCAAAATGGCGTTTGGTAAGGCTTATTTCTCCTGAAGTCTCTTCTTTGGTGATGGTGAGGTCCTCCACTTCTCATTTCTCCTGCCTTGTGATTGGGCTCACGACTTTTAGTCATTCTATCCTTATGATCTTCTTCAAAGATCCTGCAACGATTTACCAATACAGAAAATTCACGGATTTCCTGCATTCGTATAGCTTCCTTAATTTCTGGCCGCAATCCATTTACAAACTTTGCACACCGATCTCTTTCATTAGTAGCATCATTATAATGAGAATGAAAACGAGATAGCTCTTCAAACCTGGATGCGTACTCTCCAACGGTCATACTTCCTTGGGTCAGCGACAGGAATTCGAATTGTCTTTTCTCTTTAACATCAGCTGGAAAGTATTTCTCCAAAAACATATCCTTGAAATAATCCCAAGTGATCTCCACGTCGTTGACTTCAAATTGTCTACGCGTGCTATCCCACCAATGTTCGGCATCCTCAGATAAGGCATAAGTAGCGAAGACTACCTTATCAGCTTCATTACATTGCAATGCTCGAAAGATCTTCTCTATCTCTCGAATCCAGATTTGTGCTCCATCAGGGTTATATCCTCCCTTGAAACGAGGTGGATTGCGCTTTTCAAATAGGTCCAGCCTTCTCAAGGCATCGTTACCTTGACCTTCACGTGCTCCCATTGCATTGATTAAGCGTTCTACAACTCCAGCAAGATCGTTTCCAGCCATTAGTTTCCTGTTTCACAGTAACTGAGATTTGTCACATCAATCACAGTTACTACCAAATCAGATATTCTATTCTCTATCACCTATACAGAGTTTACGGACAAAGCAAGATAGACCTTTTCCCCAGGCCTATTGGATTAACTGCTCTGATACCACTTTGTAACACCCTCTGTTACACCTTAATAAATTCTAGAAAAATTCATAAATTTTTTTTTTTTTTACTAAAGATATGTTTGTTAAAAAGAAACTATCGGAATAAATTATATACATTATTTCTGAAATACCTCAATATTATTAAAACTTTATAAAGTATTTGTACATTCATCCGAAGAAAATAAACATTAAACATTATAAGAAAGAGAGGAAACTCCATGGCCCAAGAGCAGTTGCCTAATGACATTATTTATTCATTGGACCACGGTATTCATACCGAGCTCCCTTTCTAGAATGTGCTATATATACTGTCAATGTTCTTCGATCCTTCCCTCTGTACGAACCATTAATTTAAAACATATGAAACAAAAACATAGAGAAAGGAGTGAGAAACAGAATATAATATTCCCAAATGGGACATAAGCAATAAAGGGTTTTCACAAACTAGTATAATAATATCAATCACAATCACAAGCACAATCAATTTATGAATGTATGAATGATATGTCATATCTTCATCATAACTTATTTATACATGTGGGCCCCTTAAATTTTAATTTGCACTGGGCCAACCAGGAGTTTACACTGTTCCATAATTCCGGATAATAATAACATGAACAGCTCAACTGGCATGGAAACACTTAGAGACTAGTCAGATTGAAAAGGTTTTTATTGTGAAAGTACCCGACACTAGGGAGCTACCCCAGGTCCCCTGAAGCACCCTTTCACACCCTCTCATCCCAAGGCTCACAATTAAGCCTCCTCTAATGTATCCTCGGTTTCTATAATCCGTCCCTAGACAATATCATTTTGTTTCTCTTCGATGATTCATGATGCATGAACTACTCGCGTATTTAGTTGGTTAAGGCTTTTAGAAACTCAATTATATTATCAGGGCCTATGGATCATGACATAGCCACCCCAGTAAACTGTACTTTTTCAACTTCTCAAATACGCACATAAAATTTTAGTACAGTTCCTTTTCAAATCACAAATCAAATCTCTTTATAAATTTGAGTTTCAAAGCCTTAAATATATTTCATAACCTGTCAATTCAAAATTAATTTCTAAAAACTTAAATTTGGAATTATCAATATTTAAAACCTTAGTACTTGAAAATTTTGTATAATATTTTTATACATTTAAATAATACGTATATATATATTAAAAAAAATTTATTCTTATAAAATAAATTCTCTTTCTTTTTCTTCTGATAAACTAACTAAAAATCTAAATTTTAGTAAAGATATATACATATATATTAAAAGATAAAAAGAGATTTCTAAAAACTTATGTAGTTTTCTAAGAAATTTCTTAAAAGTGATTTGAATAAATATAAAAAAAATAAATAAAGAAGTAGGAGATAAGTAATTTCTTACTGAATTTTAGCTTTCCGCCATGCTTGTTATATGCTCAAACTCCACAATAAAAGATTATCAATCATAATCAAACATTGTCAATCACAATCAAAACATCATAAAGCATAAATAAATATTAACAATCATAATCAAATCAAATAATTAAACATTAGTTATAAATATGATAATTTAAAATTCAATAATTATTTAAATTAATAAATTTTGTTTTAAGTTCTATGGTCAATTCCTCACACAGGTCTATGTAAATCCAAGATAGTCCAGTCCTTGCATAGGTCTAGTTCAGTCCATATAGGTCATAAATAGTCCAAGTCCTTGCATAGGTTCAGTCAAGTTCGTAATAGTTCAAGTCTTTGCATAGGTTCAATCCAGTCCGCATAGGTCATAATAGTTCAAGTTCTTAAATATTTTAGATATTAAGTTACATAAGATGCTTAATTTATTAATAACAATTATTATAAATTTTAAGTTAAAAGTTATTATTTTAAAATAATAATATTGTTATGTTTAAAAGGAGTAGGGGACTCCTCCCAATATTCTTATGTAATTTCATATTATATCCTTAAATCTCACCCCCCCCTTACCTTGATTTGCTACCAAAAGTGAATTCGCTCTGCGCCTCCAAGTTCTAACAAAATATTAATACTAATTTATTTCAGTATAAGCTTAAGATGAAAATTAAGATTGCTATCAGAATGATAAATAGTAAATATGCATAGTAATAATAAATAGTAACGGTAAATGGTAAGTCATTAATAGTAACGGTAAATAGTAATTTTTGAATAGTAATAGTAAATAGTAAATTGTGAATAGTAACTTTTTGAATAGTAGTGGTAAACGGTAAATCATGAACAATAACAGTGAATAGTAAATTTTGAATAGTAACGGTAAATAGTAAATTTTGAATAGTAACAGTAAATAGTAAAAATAACACAGCGATAATTTATTTTTACTATAGTAACTTATTCATAATAGTACTAGTATATCGATGGTTTAAGAGTGCTAAAAAAAATAAACTAAAATTATAAAAATAATATAGAAGAAAGTTATTACCTTACACCTCCGGCAGAACTTCTTTTTACCAAAAGAATTTACTCTCCACTAATTTCTTACGCACTATCTCTCTAGATTCTCTCTCTAATTTTTGTGTGGAAATGTTGTAAATGAGCCATCTATTTATAGGAAGAAAATTTCACTATTTAAGATTATTTAATTATTTATTTTACTATTCATGATGTAAGCGATGATGTAATTAAGCGATGATGTAAGCGATGATGTCGACAGTGGCATTTTGGTTATTAAATGAAAGGTTAAGGGTATTTTTGTCATTCTAAAAAAATGAAAAAAATATAAAAATTCCAAAAATTTATAAATTATATAACAATCAAAAAGTTCTAAAGAACTATAATCAAATTCCTTTGAAATTTTATTTTAAATAATAAATAACGAAATTAGGGGTGTTACATATGCTTTGCTAAACCATTAATAAATATCATAATCTATTCATTTAACAATGTACATATCATGTATTCTCTCATCAATTCAAAGCAAAGCAAGCATATACACAAATATTCCAAGGCCACAACTGGCCAACATCGTCAACATAGACCATTCCGGTCTTTTCTCAAAGCCACCACGGGCTAACATCATTATTATCAATCATAAGCAAATACGCCCTTCATTACATTGGGCCATAACATATATATCGTCATATTCGATATCATTTCGTATATTCATATCATTTATTACTTTTATGTGGTCTTTTAGGTATATTAATTACATATTTCACCAACACCACACCACAATCTCAATCATCATCAATCATCACCACCACCTGACATATCTCCATGCTATATTCAAATGCTCTTATGGCTAATGCATATGCACAATGGAATTAATAACAACAAATACGGATCCGACTATGGGAATAAACACAAAATTGTGGGTTTAAGCATGATCACATACTATGCCCCTACTACAGTAGTATAATATGTACACATATCTCATAATGCATGCATAATCACCATATTTTTACTGGTACCAAACCGCATCGCCCATAATGCAATACCTGGTCACTTTCACCATGACCGCGGTAACAACATAATCAATATATATGGTGTTGCGGGCCGGCCAGATCTGAAATCATGGCGGCTGTGATCTCAAGGACCACCGGGGTCACCTGCTCATCAAGAGCCACCCCCCACAAGGGTCGGCCACATGTAGCTCCCCGTAGCAATACATGGGCGGCTTCGTGACTTACACACCGAGTCACAGGGGAAACAACAAATTGTTCGTGCATTGAGCCACCCTCCCACTAGGTCGGCCGAGTGAACTCCCCTAACGTTCCAACATCGACGGCTATGATATGCCATGGATGCAATGCAATACAAATCAAATGCATTCCTCACACTGTGCATCCTAAATGGCACTCATCAATCAAATCATTCATAATCATATCACCAACACCACCATACACACCTTAGTGGATTTTATCATTGTTGGTTTTAGCCATTGTTTTCAAGATTTAAGTGTGGCATTTCATTTCAATATTATATATATATATATATATATATATTTCATGTCATTCACGCAGGTCAATACTTGCAATCAACCACAACGGCCTTACAACATTATATAGTATTCATCAATATTACCACACTTTCATTTACTGGGTTTTCATCACATTATTCATCACCATTGTTTCATCTATATTTATCGGTGTGGCATTCACAACATTTCATCAATATAATTCAAACCACACACACAAGATCATATTTGTATCACTCTCAATGAAACACAATAATTTATCAATAATAACGATCATCCTTTACTTAAGGAAATGATCCACCACATCATTTATTATTACACATTATCATTGTCATATCGGTTTATAACAAATCACCTCGTCATTTAATCATTCTCTCATAGGGTCTATATTCACTCAAGGGTATATCTCTTAACCCCACCATTATATTCTCATTATCATCCCTTTGCTACTCCATTTTAGGTGGTAAATACATCACAAACAATTAATCCCAATGTGCCAATCAATCCCAATCACCACCATGTTATATCATCATTATATTGCCTTTTATACATCCCCTCAATCATCTCATATCACAAAGGAAAGAGTCCAACATAAGCCCAATACAATGAAAATGAAATAAATTTCAATTCTGGGTAACTCGCTCAAGCGAGACTCGCACTCGCTTGAGCGAGATCAACATGACTCGCTTGGGCGACTCCTTTCGCATAAGCGAAATGCTTCCAGCAACGCCTCTACGCTCACTCGCTCGAGTGGGATTCCCTTCCACATGGCCACTCGCTTGAGCGAGTAGAGTCACAGCATCAGACCCCTCACGCCCGCTCAAGCGACTCATGCTCGCTTAAGCGAAAATCATCTAGTACCTATTCTAGGCTTGCTCGCTTGAGCGAGATACAATACACCTCATCACTTGCTTAAGCGAGATTTGTCCAGAACCAATCTTCCCTTCTCGCTTGCTCAAGCGCGGCTACGCCCACTTGAGCGAGATTTCTCTAGTGGCTACCCCAACTACGTCACACGCATCTCACCTGAGCGAGACTTCTTCTTGCCTGAGCGAGATTGGGCCAGAGTCCAATTCTCTGATGCAAGGGACTCTCGCCTGAGCGAGGTCCCATCTCGCTTGAGCGAGGTTCGCCTTACACGCCCAAAAACTCAAGTTCTTTACTTCTTTCCAAAGGCCAATATCCCCATAACATAAAATTGGCCTAAACTAACCTTTCTGACATATTAAGTCATGTACTTAGGGCTTGGTTCAACAATCCACACATCACTATTTTAAATCCTAATTCATCAACTATATAATAGAGGCTTTGAGACACTTCTCATCACTACACCACTCATCTTAAAACAATCCTCTACACTTTGTTTAACTCATTCATTCTTAGATTTTCACCATCATTTAGTTCATGTCCAACCAAGGGACTATCAAACACTTATCATTAACATCATATATATACATAAATTTCCATAACAATCAACATAAGCCAAGCCATCATTCATCACTTCAGCAATTCAAACATACAATACATTCATGGCAAGGCATTGCATGAGTTCACACATAAACATAATTAACAATTAATCACTCATGCAATTGAAATGTAAACTCCTCTCTACCTCGAGAGAAGAACCACAACGCAATTACATCGATCATTCCGCATCATCGTCTGGAATACAATCCTATCAACAAATACACATACACATGTAATCAATAAACCATCACAAGGCATCATATCTTAAAACTTATTATCAAGTCCTAGACCTGTCTAAACTCCAATTCTTACGCTTGTGTTAGGCTTCGGGAATTCCTTTCCCAAAACCAAGATTCTCTAAGTTTTAAAGGGTTAACTATACCCAACAACACAATATTACATCCCTTATCAATATAGCATCCAATCCTCATATAAGTCATCCATTTGCCATCATTCTCACCCATAAGCAGCATAAGCTATCTTAGCTTCATTTAAGGCCACCAAGAATTCATAATTCCCAAGTGACATATATTATGGCCTAAGGCCTCATTCAAGACCATCAAGTACTCAACAATGGATATCATGTACTTATCCTCAAAGTCAATTCCTATAACCATATATATACTTATATGCACTCATCTCCCAAATCTCAAGAATCAATATCAATATTTCAAACATTCATTTCTCCATATACAATCATTCCAAAGCATCCAAAATCATCATAATCACTAACTTAGTCAAAAACCCCCAAATCATCATACTTAGGGTTTCTCTAAAATTATCCCAACAACATTTAGCTTCCACTATCTTCCAAGAATACTCTTGAACTCAATGACTTCATTCTCATATATTCACAAGACTACACTCAAAATCATTTATCAAATATTCAAGCCTAGGGTTTCATATTTTTCCTCAACACCCGTACAACCCAACATTAATATTCTAAGTTTAATCATCACAAAACCATGCATAGAACCATAAAGAGGCAAGAAACCTTACCTCACATCCATGCCAATGCCAAAACGAAAATGGTGGAGAGAATGGAGGAGATAGCCCATGCAACACTCCCATGCTCCATAATTGATTCACATTTCCAAGCTTAGCTTCAATTTTTGGCAAGAAAATGGGAGAGGAGGATGATGGTTCGGTTGGATGATGGAGGGAGGAAGAGAAGAAGAAAAATAAAGATGAAATGGGAGTGAAGAAAGGCTGCCGAAAATGAGGTAAGAAAGGAGGAAATTTTGGGTAAAATTGGACAATGTCCAATGGTTAAAACCATGCATTTTGCCATTTGTCCATTGGGTCATAAAACCCCATTAACCATTGTATAATAGCATGAAAAGTAGAAATGGGAAAGAGAGAAGAAGTGGATGGCTGAAGTGAGGAGAAGAAAGGGAATTTTCATTTTCTTTTTAATCCCATTTGATTCGTATTTTCTTCGTTTCATATCCTACGTCGTATCCAATTTATTATTCCCTTAGCTCTAGAAATTATTTCAACTATACCATCGTAACCACAATAATTTTCTAAACATTTTAGACTCATCAATTATTTAATTTACCCAAGTGTATCCCACACCATTCGTTAAATTATCCGGTTGTGGTAAATCTTAATTTACCGATGATTCACCTCTAATGTCTAACGAAATCTTCCATAATTATTTAACTATAAATAATTAGTTATCATTTTCCAGTAAATTTATTTTCTTTAAAATCTAGGATGTTACAATCCACCCCACCAAAAAGAACTTTGTCCTCAAAGTTCAACATCGGCATACATCGTAAGGCCACACTTCGGCCACACACCAAAAGAGTCCAATGACACTATAAAGTATTATCAAACTTTCCGAAGTCCACAAAACATGATCATTACCATTCCTTCATCCAAGTATAAAACTTCGTATATCCAAAACGAGTCACCTCTCATCAATTCTCAGGTTTGTTCATCATCCCCCTCACCTTCTTATCCAGTACTACCGGATAGGTTCTATACATTCACCGTAAGCAGTTACAACATTACACTCGCTCGGCCTATGTGTTGCTGCATCTGACATACAGGAAGGCATCTCAATCCCGTAGTGGTTACCACAAACACATGAGATCGGCGCATAAGTGCACGTTGCCACAATGCCTATGGCATGTAGAGACATATCAGGATAAGTACCTTCAATCTTTATCGCTTATATTAGTCACACTTGTCCCAGTAATACCAACTCACATGAGACTTAATGACAACTCGCACAAGTCCATAACTCAACTGTTCATGTCACGTCATCACTAAATATAATCCGCCATCAATCACGCCGTATAAATCATCAAATATCAATTACCATAACCATACATCACTACATTGACAATAATTTTCCAACGATCCTAGGGTAATTACCCCACCATTGGACTTCATCCATCTCGAAGTCATAGTCAAATAACTTAGAAATCATTTGTCTAATCCGAACATTGTCGGCTATAATTCGATTCAAGCCTAATTGAATCACCGATATCACGTCAAGTATACACTCCCAAGGTTAAAAATATGGTCCACAATCATGCAATAATCTTCCACACTAGTAGGTTTCCTCATTTATCATAGCCAAAGTCCATAAATTTGATGTATAGTCTGTGTAATATCACATCACTATATGGTTTATATCACTAATACAACTCCTTTCAGACCGTAAAGGGAGGTATCAACATGATTAAATTCGATTTACCAACTCATGTTCACCTATATTACCTCTACATCATACCGTAATTCATAATCAATCTAATGTTTATAACATTAAGGGCATACAATCTAGCCTAAAATCATACCATAAAGTCATATATCATTGCCAATACCAAATCATACCCCAAATTCATCATCATTATTCACCAAATACTTAGGGGTTTACGTTCACATTTCTAATCCAATCACACATCGGCTCTAGCCTCAACAATTCATTCCACAATTTATTTCACTACGGCTCAATTATTCATAAGATTCAATCCATTACTAGGCTTAGAAAATTCAAGGGTTACCTAGTACCCATTGTGGAATACTCCCACAACACATAAACATCATTAGACATGGCTCACAGAAACATTGTAGAGCCTAGACCGCCATAGGGTCTAATTCCACAAGATTCGATCTTTCAAGATCATAATGAGTTATCCGAAGTTAGCACACTTAGTGGGTCACAACCAAATTAACCACTCACTCGGGTCTCAACATAAAATCGAGTCATAACTCCAATCATGTGCACATAAAGTTCACATGTCACTAACACAATTTCACATTCAATGGGCATGCCATAACTATAAGTCATCTCATAATTCATACAAAAGACCTAAGCAATTAATTCAATTTCAAAACACATACATATCAAGATCTCAACATTTCACAGTTTATCACCACATCAATTCATATTTAATATCCCCTATCCGTGGTCAACACGCGGCATAGGTTCATCATCAAATCAATTCATATTCGATATATTATATCCATGATCGCACATGGCATAAATTCTTTGTCAATTCAAATCATACTCAATATATCAATATTCAAATGCATAATATCAATGTATTCGTCATTAGAAGGAAATAGTGTAAGGAACTTGGCCGGACTTACACAAACAACATATCCATCACATTGAGGAATTCACTTATGTATATATACATATATATCCAATCTCATAATTTCATTAAGTTTTCACACGAGCAACTATACTCCACAAGTGTATCATATAAAGGGGCTTATTCCCATCAACATTAATCATAACATGGATAATCCTTCACAAAGAATCCTCAATAAGCAATATTGCCCTTATATTCAATCCACAATCCTTAGACAACCATTCATTCATAATTCCATATAGGGTAATCGATATTTTATCATATCGTCATCCTCTAGATAACTACCATTCCTTAGTCTATACAAACAACCACATTCCAATAATGAGCATTTCGCTCCTTAAATTTCTATAAATGTTTTTCAATTGAGCAATCGTGCTCCAATCATCTGTAATATCAATCCAATGAAGAATACCTTACTCTATTAATAAGTATTTCTCTCAATACGGAGCAAAACACGCTTCGATGACAATTAACGACATCAATTCAGAGCAAAATACGCTCTGATACCAGATTATAACACCCCTGATTTTCTAGACTTGAATCCTGATGTAATCGTCATAATTAAATAATAAAAACATGAGTAAAATTTTCATGTTCAAAAATAGTTTCTAAACACTATCCCAACTACACCAAGACTCGAACCACAGAAAACCAAAGAGTGATATTTAGTAACTTATGACTGGATCGTTAAATAGTTTGCCCATAACGGTATACAGAAATAATAGTTTTTTACTGCGGAAGAATGTGTATACCGGGCATACGCCTAGTCCCATATATGAAGATATGAGAAAAGGCTCGGCAAGCATACAAAGGCATATCATAACCCTAATAGATAACCATAATCTTTTCATATAATTTCATGAACATGCAGTGCCTAAGATATATGTATGTACATATCTATATGGTCATGCAACATACATCTCCAATGTTCATATTCATAATTGACCATAACCAGTTCAACCTCAAATTCTTATATCATCACCACTTATGCTTTCCCAAAATAATTACATAATCGACATTCTATTATATACCAAATGGGTATAAATCCAATGTCTCCAACATTAATACATTATCCACATGTATACATATTCATAGTTTGTCCATCAATATCAATAATTAACAACATCATACTATCCATTATATACACGACACATTAAATTATAATGCTGCCGGCCAAGGCATTCCGTTACCACCATTTACCTTCTCAAGAGTTCCACTTCATAAATATTCTCGTCCCATGATTTTCCTGCATCAATACTAAAAAGTAGACCACATGGGAGAGTGAGTTATACATTTCAAATGACGATATGAATACAATTGAAATTATGTGCATATGCATATCAACATCATGAATGCTTTGCTAAACCATCAATAAATATCATAGTCTATTCATTTAACAATGTACATATCATGTATTCTCTCATCAATTCATAACAAAGCAAGCATATACACAAATATTCCAATGCCACAACTGGCCAACATCGTCAACATAGACCATTCCGGTCTTTTCTCAAAGCCACCACGGGCTAACATCATTATTATCAATCATAAGCAAATACGCCCTTCATTACATTGGGCCATAACATACATATCGTTATATTCGATATCATTTATTACTTTTATGTGGTTTTTAGGTATATTAATTACACATTTCACCAACACCACACTATAATCTCAATCATCATCAATCATCATCAATCATCATCACCACCTGGCATATCTCCATGCTATATTCAAATGCTCTTATGGCTAATGCATATGCACAATGGAATTAATAACAACAAATGCGGATCCGACTATGGGAATAAACACCAAATTATGGGTTTAAGCATGATCACATACCATGCCCCTACTGCAGTAGTATAATGTGTACACATATCTCATAATGCATGCATAATCACCATATTTTTATTGGTACCAAACCACATCGCCCATAATGCAACACCTGGTCACTTACA
Source organism: Clitoria ternatea (assembly GCA_037962975.1). Taxonomy (NCBI): domain Eukaryota; kingdom Viridiplantae; phylum Streptophyta; class Magnoliopsida; order Fabales; family Fabaceae; genus Clitoria; species Clitoria ternatea. The sequence goes on along the minus strand of CM075670.1, from coordinate 95,449,507 downwards.
CCATGACCGCGGTAACAACATAATCAATATATATGGTGTTGCAGGCCGGCCAGATCTCAAATCATGGCGGCTGTGATCTCACGGACCACCGGGGTCACCTGCTCATCAAGAGCCACCCCCCGTAAGGGTCGGCCACATGTAGCTCCCCATAGTAATACATGGGCGGCTTTGTGACTTACACACCGAGTCACAAGGGAAACAACAAATTGCTCGTGCACTGAGCCACCCTCCCACTGGGTCGGCCGAGGGAACTCCCCTAACGTTCCAACATCGGCGGCTATGATATGCCATGGATATAATGCAATGTAAATTAAATGCATTCTTCACACTGTGCATCCTAAATGGCACTCATCAATCAAATCATTCATCATCATATCACCAACACCACCATACACACCTTAGTGGATTTTATCATTGTTGGTTTTAGCCATTGTTTTCAAGATTTAAGTGTGGCATTTCATTTCAATATATTTTAAGCCTACAAGTTTCATATACTACCAATGTTGGACAACCATTGCATTACACTAGGAGAAAGCATAAGCAAACTGCCACTTCTAAGCCTTTCTCATGCAATAGGAAAAAAGGGAAAGGGAAATATGTTTTGCAAAAGGAATAAGATAGGAAGAGCTTGATGGTGAAGAAGAGACTTCCGAAGAGGAAGAAATTTATAGAAGTGATCAAGATGATAGCTCAAATGGAGGGGAAGAAGAGTTGCAACTAGGAGATGAAGATGATGAATATGATTTATGATTCATAGATTTTCATTCTAGTTCACTGAACTTCATTTAGACAATGTTTCATTTGGATAATGTTGCTTTTTCTTGTTATGTTTAATGTTTTGGATCATTTTTAATGTTTCATATTGGATAATGTTGCTTTTTACTATGAACTTAGAGTGTTTTTAGTTATATTTCTGCATTTTTAAGTGATTTCTGTATATATACATGGTTATGTGTGTTTCCCCCTACGATAAATCAAATAGCGTCCGTAATTTGCTCTACGATGCCACGATCCCAGTTTAGAGGTCGGCCGCGACGCGACACGATCCAGGATTGACTACTATGATTTTACCACAGTAATTAAAAATTTTACTATTTTACTGAAAATCAATCAATCCCCGATGATGGCGCTAGAAAACTTGTTTATTTGTCTGGCAAGCGTACCAATTTATCATTGTAGTTTTTAAAATAGATATCGTTCCTTCAAGGATTGAATGAATTCAGTGTTTGACAGTAATTTTTATTTACTATGGTAAAAACTTCAAAACTTAATAATAAAAGAATGATTTATATATAAATTATACAATATTCACAGATGTAGAGATTGATTTATAAATTTGGATAAAAGTAGTGTAAGATGAATTATGAAACTATTTAAAAAAAACAATAAAATAATAGTTTAGAATGATTCGAATACTTGAGATTTAACTCAGATTAACAAACTATGTTGGAATTAAGATCCCCGCACTAGAATATAACATAAAATTATAAATATGCATATTTAATCATCAAGTTCATGTTATTGTAGTTTAAAATCATTAAACTCGATCCCTAGGTGAATAAAATCTAAATAATTACTGTAAAGTCTGATCCCTCAAATGCTTTCTCAGTGAAAACTTGCTTAAAGTGTTGGCCTTAACACAACAATAATTACCAACGCTATCCCTAGTAATTGGTATATTAAGGGTATTTCAACTTTTACTTCCGTTAAAGTAGTTTTAACACGCGTGATGTAACGCCCTCAGTTACACTTTAATATATACTAGAAAAATTCGTAATTTTTTTTACTAAAGATATGATTGTTAAAACCAAACTATCAAAATAAATTATATACATCATTTCTGAAATACCTCATAAATATTATTAAAACTTTGTAAAGTAATTTTACATTCATCCGAAGAAAATAAATATTAAACATTATAAGAAAGAGAGGAAACTCCATGGCCCAGAAGCAGTTACTTAATAACATTATTTATTCATTGGACCACGGTATTCATACCGAGCTCCCTTTCTAGAACGTGCTATATTTACTGCCGAGATTCTTCGATCCTTCCCTCTGAACCATCAATTTTAAACATATGAAACAAAAACATGGAGAAAGGAGTGAGAAACATAATATAATATTCCCAAATGGGGCATAAGCAGTAAAGGGTTTTCACAAACTAATATATAATAATATCAATCACAATCACATACACAATCAAGAATGCATGAACGTTATGTAATATCTTTATCATAACTTACCTATATATGTGGGCCCTTAAATTTTAATTTGTACTGGGCGAACCAAGAGTTTACACTGTTCCATAAGTCTGGATAATAATAATATGAACAACTCAACTGGCATGGAAACACTTAAAGACTAGTCAGATTGAGAAAGTTTTTATTGTGAAAGTACCCGATACCAGGGAGCTACCCCAGGTCCCCTGAAGCACCCTTTCACACCCTCTCATCCCAAGGCTTGTAATTAAGCCTCCTCTAATGTATCCTCAGTTTCAATAATCTGTCCCCAGACAATATCATTTTGTTTCACTTTAATGATTTATGATGCATGAACTACTCGCGTATTTAGTTGGTTAAGGCTTTTAGAAACTCAATTATTAAATACCTTAAAGGTTTATAACATCATTTCAATAAACTATACATTTTCTCAATTCTCTGAATTTCTATCCCACAGAAATAAATTTGGTACAGTTTTCGAATCTCACTGAAATTGAGTTTCTAAGCCTTAAATATCTCAAAATTTTTTCATATAAAACTTTACATAATCTTTCTCAAATTGAATCTTAACAAGATCGAATTCTCAATTATTTCCAAATATCTTTAGTTGTTAAGTTGGAAAAATAAAATAATTTTTTTTTGAAAATTATATTTTATTAAAAGAGAATAATTTTTAAATCATTAACCAAAAATACTTAAAATTATAAAATTTATCTTTAATTCAAGATTTATTATCTCAATATGTTATAAATTCATTTTCATAAAATGTCTTCTTTCTAAAATGAATACTATTTTTTTATTCTAAATATTGAAAGTAAAGTTAATAAAACTAATTTCTAAGAAGAAAAGATTTAAAGTAATAAAAATTTAAAGAGTAAGGTAAGAACATTCTTACTGAGTTTTAGCTTTCCGTCATGCTCGCTATATGCTCAAACTCCACATCACAAAATCATCAATCAAAATCAAGCATTATCAATCATAACTAAATATTATCGATCACATCAAATATTATTAATCACAATTAAATATCAATCAAAATCAAATATTATCAATTATAAACAATTCAAATAAATTAAATATCACTCATAAATGTAATTCAATTCTTAATGGTTATTTAGATTAATAAGATTGATTTTGAGTCTTTATAGTCCATTCCTCACATGGGTCTATGTATGTCTATATAGTTCAATCCTCGTATAGGTATAGTTCAGTCCATACAGGTCATAATAATCCAAGTCCTTGCATAGGTTTGTCCAGTTCGCATAGGTCATCCAGGTATTTGCATAGGTATTTTAGAGTTAGTTACATCAGATATTTAATTTAAATTTTATTATAAATTTTAAGTTAAAAAGTTAATATTTTAAAATAATAATATTATTAAATTTAAAAGGAGTAGGGGACTCCTCCCATTATTCTTATGTCTTTTCATATTATATTCTTATCTCACTCCCTCTTACCTCTTGTATACTGATTTGTTATTCAAAATTAGTGCGCGCCTCGTCTCCGAGTTCTAAAACATACCAATTTTATTTTAATATAGTTACATGATGAAAATTAGGATTACTAATTAAAGTAGAAATGGTAAATTTTGAATAGTGAATAGTGAATAGTAAATCATGAATAGTAACAATAAATAGTAAAATATGAATAGTAATGGTAAATAGTAAATCATGAATAGTAACAGTAAATAGTAAATCATGAATAGTAACAGTAAATAGTAAAACGTGAATAGTAAAGGTAAATAGTAACAGAAATAGTAATTTACCATTACTATTGAAATATTATTTTACTATTCAGAATAGTAACATAAAATAATATTATTTCCAGTATAATAATAGATTTCTAAAAATGATATAAAAATAACCCTAAAAAATATAAAAGAAAGGTATTCTTACCTTAGAAATTTAGCAGAACCTCCTTCCAAAAAATTTATTTCTCCCTCTTACTTCCACCACTATCTACTATATTAAGAAAATTTAATAAGAAAACTATGATTTCCTTCGTTCCTTCGCTTGGTATTTATAGGAAAAAAACTTACTGTGCGTTTGAATATTTTATTATAAAAGTACTGTGCAAAACTTGAAATTTTCATATAGGTTACTGTACAAAGTTTGAAAATTTCAGAAACAAATTATGAGAGGGGTACGAATAGTAATTTTGGGGGTGGAATAGCAATTTAAGGGTGGTGCAACTAGTAATTTAAAGGGTGCAAATAGTAATTTTTTGTTTTTTTAAATAATAATTTTTTTAAATTTTTTTTAATAAATTCTGAAAAATATACTGATCAAAAACTTCTAAAGGTCTATGGTCAAATTCCATCAAGATTTTAATATAAAATTTTCTGAAATAAATTAAAATAAAAATAGAGGTGTTACAACTCTACTCCCCTTAGAAAAATTTCGTCCTCGAAATTTACATTATTTAGCAAAACAAATGGGGATAAGACTCTTTCATCTCAGTTTCTAGTTCCATGTAGCATCTCCTCTCGTTCGCTCCAAATGACCTTTACGAGTGAAATTGCCTTCTCCCTTAGTTGTTTTATTCTTCTGTCAGCTATTCTGACAGGTGGTGCATCATATGTAAGATTATCTTTAACTTGTATGACATCAGATTCAATAACATATGTAGGATCAGATATATACTTTTGTAAGTTTGACACATGAAAAACGTTATGGATATTAGAAAGAAAAGATGGTAATGCTATTTGGTAGGCAAGAGGACTAACTTTATGAATTATTTGGTATGGACTAATAAATCTAGGAGTTAGTTTTCAAGATTTCATTGCCCGACCCATCCCAGTCGTAGGTGTGACTTTCAAGAATACATGATCGCCTTCTTGAAATTCGAGTGGCTTCCTTCTTTTGTCATAGTAGCTTTTCTGTCTGCTCTGTGCTGCCTTCATCTTTTCCTGAACCATTTTGATTTTATCCGTGGTTTGTTGTTCCAACTCTGGTCCTAGCATCAAGTTTTCACCAGTCTCAAACCAGCATAGCAGAGTCCTACATTTTCTTCCATATAGTGCTTCAAAAGGTGTCATGCCAATGCTAGTATGGAAACTGTTGTTGTAGGTGAATTCCACATATGGTAAGAATTGATTCCAACTTCCTTTATGCTTTAACACACAAGCTCGTAACAAGTCCTCTAGAGATTGAATTGTTCTTTCTGATTGTCCATCTGTCTGAGGATGATATGTTGAACTCAGACGAAGTCTTGTTCCCAAAGCCTTTTGTAAACTCTTCCAGAATTGTGATGTGAAACGAGGGTCCCGATCAGAAATGATACTTGAAGGAATTGCATGCAATCTCACAATCTCCTCGATGTATAATTTCGCCAGCTTCTCCACAGCGTAACGAATATTGATGGGAATAAAGTGGGCAGATTTGGTTAATCAATCAACTATTACCCATATTGTATCATGTCCTAATGGAGTTTTAGGTAAAGAAGTCACAAAATCCATGGTAATGCTATCCCATTTCCATTCTGGTATTTCTATTGATTGTAGCATTCCAGGGGGTTTTTGATGTTCCACTTTAACCTTATAGTAAATTAGACATGCAGCCACGTACTCTGCCACTGCTTTCTTCATTCCAGGCCACCAAAATAACTTCTTCACACAACTAAAAAAATACCTGTTAGCGACAGAAAAAATTAGTCGTTAATCCATGTAAAGGTCGTCGCTAACAGACTTAGCGACGGTATTTCAGATGGCCAAACGCCCGTAGCTAAAACCTTCGTCAAAGATAGATCAGCGACCATAGAAACGCCGTCGCTAACAAGCCGACGGCAAAACACCGTCGCTAACATGGTCTCTGCTTCACTGACTTCAACTGTCGCTAACTGACCACGTTCAGCAACCACCAGAACCCCGTCACTACTAGTAGCCATACAACGATAGAGTGACGACGTCGCTATTAGTAGCCATACAACGACCTCACATCTCCGTCGCTATTAACAGCCACACTGCGACCCTTTTTGGTCGTCGCTATTAACAGCCACACTGCGACCACTTATGACCGTCGCTATGGGTAGCCTTATAGCGACCAACGAATCCGTCACTAAGTGTTTCCTTCCAGCGACCGCACTACTTTCCTTTGTCACTGTTTTTGGACAATCAGCAACCACCTTTATCCGTCGCTACTGGTAGTCATATAGCGACCATCTTTATCCGTCGCTATTGGGAATTTTTATTTTTTTTTAAAATTGGTTAAATATTTATAGGTTTTGTTAATTTAACTTTAAAATGTTGATTAATATTTTGTATTGGCTGATAAAATTTTATAATTAAATTTGAATAGTTTTTTTAAAATATTAAATTATTATTAAAAACAAAATAATGGATTAAATTTATTTATCAAATAGGTTGAATTATTAATGATAATCACAATAAGGTATTTTTCTTTGAATTTAATTACCAATGAATATTGACATAATAAATGAAGAATGACAAAATAAATACTGAATGGAATATAAAATATAAAAACTGTAAATCAAATATACAATATGTATACATAATAAAAATACAATCATGGTGGTGGGGGATCCTGTGGTGGTGGTGGGGGCGCCTGGGAAGTGGGGGGAGGTAGCCTCGCCATCAACTGCATCAGTAGCTCCTGCTGTTGAGCAAGTTGCCGACGAGTCTCAGCGTGCTGCTCCTCGGCCCGTTGTCGGTCCGCCTCGGCCCGCTCCTCCAAAAGCTGCCTTTGACGTCGCTCCTCCTGTAGCTCGTCGTTCAAGTTTTGAATTACCTAAACAACCTCAGTCAGAAGACTAGACGAAGAGGAAGAGGAAGGAATCTTCCCCTTTTCGCCAGCTGCGTGCCGACGCCACCCAATCCAAAGACCCTCCCTTTCTTGTTCACACCGCCAACAGCCTCCATATAGATGGCGTTGTCGTCGGAACAAGACAGGGTGGGAGGAACCTCCCCTTCAGGAGTCGAAGCCACCAGGTCCGCCTCCTTCTCGGCCCTCCTGGCCTGATACGCCTCCTGTAAATTCAACAACACTGATAAGATTAGTAAGCTAATTTGTAAATTATAAGCATGTGTAAGTTAAAAGTAAATACCGCTAGATCTATAGTCTTCTGGTTTACCCATGCACCGGCTTTGTTCTTCTTGGTCATTTGCATGACCTCAAACAAAGAAGGCTCCCGGTGCTTCCTCAGCTCCTGTGGTGGACAAATAACATTGAGAATTTTATTTGTAAACATGTCAGACGAATCATAATAGAAATGTTTAACATAAATATACTTACAAATCTTTTCTTGTGCTCGAGGGTTGAAATGCTACCCCCAGTGTAAACTGAGGCTGCAACATCGGTGGCTCTGTTTGCCCTGTTTTGAGCACTCGCCTGCTGGAATGGAACACCGCCCCACTTCTGGACCATCCCGTCCCAATGGTCCTCAGGGATCCAACGAGGGCGCTCACCCTTGCCCCTCACCTTCCAAAGGGTACTCTTGATGATTTTGGAGGTGTTTGTGGCAAAGACCTTCCTAATCTTATCAATCATACCCTCTACCCACTGATAATCACGCTGTAAAATGAAATGAGAATTCAAAATTAATAAGAGGTCTATTTTACAAATCAAATCACAACAAATTGATGTGGTAACTTACCGAGAAGGTGTCAAACCACCTATCTTGGACAACCTTCCCAGCATCTGTCCAAGATATATATGGACTATCCCACTGGGCCTTCAAAACCTTAGTAATCGCTTTGGTAGTACGACTACTATCAACAAAGCTGTAATGACAACAATTATATCAGGAGTATAACAACATACAATCTAGGGAGACTCCCAAAATTCTGACAGAGTCTCCCCTGTAAATGTAACATTTCCAAGTTTAAATAGTTACCCTGTTACAAATAGAAGAGTTCCCAGTACAATTCAATCTATACAAGTACTAATTAAAGTAACATACAATAAACCAATAAGTTTTTCCACCAAAGTTTAAAATAAAGTACCATACAAATAACATAAAAGTATTTGAGTTTTAGTGACTTACTCATCTCTGGCCGGCGCAGGTACCAACATAGGCAGAGGGAATGCCGGAGGTGGGGTGGCCTGATGGCCAGGGTCCTCCAAGCCACCAACTGTAGGAGTCTGCTCTGGGGTGGTCAGCCCCGCTAGTGATGGGGTGGTCAGCTCTGGTGATGGAGTGGTCCGCAGTAGTGGTGATGGAGTCGTCTGCACTAATGAAGGAGTGGTTCCCTGCTTTGGGTGGGAGTCCCCAGACAGGATGCCGGGGTCCTGGACCCACCACCCCTACTGAAGGGCAGTCGACGTCCCGTCATCTGTGGATAAAATCATGAAAAGAAAGGTTAGTCTCAGGATATATATAAACCTATGTATATATGTTTAATAACTACATACTCTGTGTCTGTTTCAGTTTCAAATTCCTCCTCAGTTTCAGTGTCACTATGGTTATCTGTTTGAACAACTTCATCAGTATCCAGATCATCCCTAGACCATTTTGATCGAGAGACAAGGTCTTTGTCAATGTGTTCACCCCCCGTAGTGGCGAGTGTCTCATCCATTATGACTGGATCAATGTTGAACAACAAATTACCATCTTTGAGCTCGTGTGGTGCAAGCTGATAAGCGTCATTGACCTCCTCGGAGACATTATCAGTGATCTGACTTTGGGCCTTGGCCTTGATGACTGCATACCAGTCCCGATGTCCTCCCGGGAAGTAGGTGTATTAAACCTGCTCAGCTTGTTGGGCAAAAATGAAGGGATCAAACCCTTTATATCTACCATTCTTCTTGACCTCAACTAAGCCGTAGTTGTTGTCAACCTTTGTTCCAACACCAATTATGTTGTCGAACCAATTACATTTGAATAGAACAATATCTCTTCTTAGTCGTCCAGAGAACGAAACTTCAACAATATCTGTCAGCACTCCATAAAAGTCTTCTTCTAACTGTCCGGCGGTGCCTCTAATACAAACCCCGTAGTTATGGGTACGCATCCCTTCACTCCATTGAAAAATATTAAACTTGTAGCCATTTACGTAGTAAATAGGCCATTTTTTGACAGTTTTCACCGGCCCCCAAGAAAGGGCTTGGAGTAAAGAATCTTCAATATGCTTGTTAGGATCTTGTATCTATGTACAACATAACAAATAGGTCATCGTTAGATACCAGGAGTTAGAAGCACAGATAAAAAATACACGGTATACGGGTCTTACGTGTTGTGCGAACCAACCAACGAACTTGGATGACACCTCACTATGAATTTGGTCATCAGTTAAATCATTTTGCTTAAGTTTTAGCATATCTGTATATAAGTTATTTAAAGGAAATAAATTTAGATACTATATAAGCTAGGTTTAGAATGAAACATATAACTTTTAAGACTTACTCAAGAAAGCGTTCCACTTCTGGGCAATTTAGAAGAATGTATAAGTGAGCCGCCTTTCGATCTTTCTCATCAATGTAACATTTTGTGAGCTTGCCCCCCGGATGACCAGGATAGTTAAAAATCGATATTTGTTCATCAAACCCTGCGCGGGTGGCTACCCCAAGATTGCGGGGAATTCTACTCATTCTAGTTTCTATCTCCGTTGGAAAATAGAAAGAAGCAAAAGTTGTCATTTCTTCGACTAAGTATGCCTTACAAATTGATGCTTCAACGCAGGCTTTGTTTGACACTTTGTCTTTTAAAGAGTGTAAGAATCTTCAAATCATAAACAAATGTTAAGTTAGAAAAAACTATTATAAGAAATGTTTGCAAGGAAATTAAAGAGTTCTAGCGTTCACCTTTCGAATGGATACATCCAACGATACTGCACGGGGCCACCAACCAAGGCCTCGTCCAGTAGATGGATAGGCAAATGCTCCATCGAGTCAAAAAAACTTGGTGGGAAAATCTGCTCCAACTTATAAATCAATACCGGGATAGTTTCTTCCATCTTCACAAGTTTCTCCACAGTCAACGAAGTTGTCGTCAGCTCCTTAAAGAAGTGACTCAACTCAACCAACGGTTTCCAAATAGGCTTCGGTAAGGCATGAAACGCGTACGGGAGTAGTTGTTGCATAAAGACATAATAATCATGACTTTTCATGCCAAACACCCTGCCCTCCTTCACGTCGACACATCTACTCAAGTTGGAAGCGAATCCGTCAGGCAGGGTCAACCCATTCATCCAAATACACACAGCAATCTGTTGAGGTCTAGTTAAAACATATTTTGCATGGGGTTTAAACATTCTTCCATGTTCCGCATCCCTCAATTCTAACTCCTTCCTAGAACACCAAATCGGAAGGTCTAGACGACTTTTCTCGTTGTCCTTTGTTCTCCTCTTGATGTCCATAACAGTGTCAAAAATATTCATGAAAACATTACGTTCGGTGTGCATGACATCAATGTTGTGTCTTAACAACAAGTCTTTCCAATATGGCAAATCCCACAAGATGCTCTGCTTCACCCAGTGGTGTTCCTTACCATAACCCACAAACTCCTTAACACTCTTGTCCCAGATGTACGGATACTCTTCGACCCTCTGCCAAACCCGTGCACCGGATAACCTACGTGGTGAAGGTTCATTAACAACCTTTTTCTTCTTAAAAGCGGTTTTGTTTCTCCTAAACGGGTGATCCAACGGTAGAAACTTTCTATGACAGTCAAAGAAACTTGTCTTGCCGCTAACAGGGAGTGATTCCCCCCCGGTATGTTCCATGCATACAGGGCAAGCAAGCTTCCCAGACGTTGACCATCTAGAAAGCATAAGGTAGGCCAGGAAGTCGTTAATAGTCCATATCAAAACAACACGCATCATGAAATTGTTCTTTAAAGATGCATCGTATGTCATTACCCCAACATCCCATAATTGTGATAACTCTTCAACCAACGGTTGAAAAAATAGGTCTATGTTCCCTTTGGATTTTTGGGTCCTGGAACCAGTATAGATAGAAACATGACCTCCCTCTTCATACACATATCAGGAGGCAGATTGTATGGGGTCAGTATGACTGGCCAACAAGAGTAAGCTCTTCCGTATTGACCGAACGGGTTAAATCCATCAGTACATAAGCCAAGTCTTACATTGTGCGGCTCGCCAGAAAAGTCTGGATATAGCTCATCCAAACACTTCCATGCTTTCCCGTCGGAAGGATGGCAAAGAAACCCCTCTTGTGTTCGGTTCAAGGCATGCCAACGCATGTGTTTTGCCGTGGACAATGAGGCATACAGGCATTGAAGACGCGATGTTATAGGGAAGTACCACATTTTCTTCCTGGCCGTCCGGGTTACCTTCCCTCTCCTTTTAATGGTTTTGTTGCGTTCCTCATTACAATGAAGACATTTTGTGACACTCTTATCTACAAACTCATTTTTGAACAGCATACATCCGCCAACACAACACTCTATCTTCACACAACCCAACCCCAAGTTTGCCACTTGTTTCTTAGCATGGTACAGGTTTGTTGGCATTCGATGATTACTAGGCATGGTGGAACCCATCAGATTGACCATCCTATTAAAACAACCTCCAGAAAGATTATAATCTGCCTTTAGGCTTAAAGCAGCTAGGGAGGCGGATAACTCAGTGTGACTCTTGCACCCGTCCCATAATGGAGTCTGAGCCGCCACTAACAAATTATAAAATCTCTTCACCTCCGGATTAGAATCCTCCTCTACATTGTTAGAGTCTCCGTGACCTGCTTGGTCATCATGTTTTAGCATACGCCAGGTGGAGGGTCCAACATGATCCATCACTATTTGTTCTATGTTGTTGTACGTATCCCTGTTTCCTCCAACCTTGTAGTAAGACTGTTGCACGGTTACGCCTGATGGTCTAGGCGGTAACTGCTCACCATGGTTGTACCAGCAGTGGTATGTTTCCATGAACCCTTTCTCAGTTAGGTGGCACATGACATCATCCGTGTATTCAAAACTCATGCATTTGCACCTTGAGCACGGACAACGAATCTTCTGAGTCGCTTCAAATCCAGGCATGTTTGCCATAGCAAACGGAATGAACTCCAATAGCCCCATCATAAACTCCTCAGTTACTCACCGACTGCGATCTAGTCGGTTGTACATCCATCGCTGATTTACCGGTACCTCCATTTACAGTATCTAACAAGCACGATTTCTGTTACTTTAAATTATTTAAATTTTATTTGACTATCGGTTGTGAATCACTCTCTATCTCTTTGATGTTGCAAATTGGTGGGGCCCTATCCCATTCAGGATGAATATGCAACCATCCGTAACCCGTCGATGTTGTATGTGGTCTATCTTGTGTCGTTGATGTTCATTTGAAATTTTGGCAGCACTTCTCATTGGTCCCCGAGTACACAGAGATACGTACGGTATGAAACACCGCACGTAGACATGCACCCTGGGGACAATACGAAACACCATAACTGAAATTTCAAATGAACATTCAACGTCTCAAGATAGACCACATACAACATTGATGGGTTACGCCCTACTGGTTACAAATTCATACCAAACTGTCCAACCAGGACAATTCAAGATCCAACACAAGACGGTACATTAGCCGGTTGTTTTGAAACATGAACGGGAATCTAATGGGTACACACACGACTAAACCCTACATTATTAAAGTTGACTTTCATTTTTTAAGTTCCCTAAGAAAGGGAGCCTGTCAAAATTTTGGCAGAGTCTCCCCTGTAAACTAGACATTTCCTAAATTTAGAAATGACCTGTTACATACAGAAAACTTCCCAGTATAGAATCATAAACATACCATACGTATTGTATATGATATTGAGAGTTATGAACACCAAATCATGTTATCAGTGCATAAAACCAATGCCTAATGAGCTCTGCTCTTCACTAACAAACAACCTTACACATGCATAAAAAATAATGTTATCAGCACACAAAACCAATGCCTAAGGAGCTCTGCTCTCCACTAACAAACAATATTACATATGCATAAAGAATCATGTTATCAGCACACAAAACCAATGCCTAATGAGCTCTGCTCTCCACTAACAAACAACATTACACATGCATAAAACACATTATAAACACACCAAAACCAATTCCTAATGAGCTCTGCTCTCTACTAACAAACAACAATTGACATGCATACACATATCGAGAAAGTCAGCGTTAGGGGATTACCTAGGGAAAAAAGTCAGCGACGAATGCGAAGCTAAAGAGAGACGATCAGAGACCACGCGTAATGTGTGTTACTCTACATGACAAACCAAGAAGTGGTTAGACAGTTACAAGTAGCAAGGAAACTAAACAAAGAGAGACACGCAAAGCAAATTGTAGATTAAGTTCATCATCAAAGCAAATTGGTGGGTTTTTTATCAATGTCAGGAGCCTTGTTTGCAGTCGATGTACCTAGTTTTATTGTTCATGCACCTAATTCTCATAATTTTTAAATTGTTGAAATGAAGGTCACGGCAAATTAGGTTTTAATAATTATTAAAATATAATTAATTATAATGTATAATGTCACTTTATATATAGAGAGATAAGTAAAAACAAAAACATAATGTGTAAATGTAAAAGAAAGGTATTTTTTTTTGTTTTTAGTGAAATATTATATATATATATATATCTTATGGATGATTTATATAAATTAATGATGTTATTTTTGTATACTGAAATGATGTTATACATCCTAACTATATTTTTCTTATTTATTGGAACTTAATTCGAGGTGAGGAAGCTAAATTCGACTAATTAGAAAACTAATTGAAACTAGCTATGCAAAGAGTAAAATTGTGAAAATGCTACATGAAGGAAGAAAAAAGAAATGTAATCAAGCCTTTAAACTATAAATCATTTTGATATGCTGAACATGCTGCAGAAAGATAGTTGGACTGAAGAGGAAGAAAGGATATTAGTGGAAACTCATGCCGAGATTGGAAACCGTTGGGCTGAGACGGCAAAGCTGATTCCTAGAAGAACAGAAAATGCAATAAAAAAGCACTAGAATGCCACAAAGAGGAGGCAAAATTCAAGGAGAAAGAACAAAAGAGCAGCACCCTCAAATGGAAAGCCACAATCCTCTATTCTCAGTGACTACATCAGAACCTTGACTCTCACAACCACTACTCCCTCTGAGGACCCTGCACCAACCCAACATCAACAACACCAACTTGCTCTGCCTCAACTCTCAGATTCTGTCACCAATGAGAATTCCTCATCACCCCTTATGGCTGAATCATATGATGACGAGATACTATGCAACAACTTTTCAATGAGAATCTAAGTTTTGAATCAGTAAATAAGCACTTCAAAAGCAATAATAATAATCTAAGGAAAGTAGTGGTGATCATCAGCTTCTCACTGATAATGTCACTGAATATGGGATTGTTAATTCAAACCAAAACATGAACATCTCACATAGCATGAGCTATAATCAGAGTCTCTTCATCCCTAGAAAGAGTGCTACTACTACTAGTACTCCTCCAGCCACCATGAACTACCCTTATTCTGAACATCATCACTATCTCTCTCATTTGTTGAATGGAAATGCAAGTTCATCAGGTTGCTATAGTTATGGGATTCAAATTCAAAACATGGAGATGCGGCAGGGAAATCAAATTTGTTTACAAGGAAAAAGAGAGATGGTACCAAATATTTAATAAGAGAGGAAAAACCACTATTATATATAGAAGAGTTCAGAGGGAAATTGATTAACAAATAATTCTTTGTGAAAATTATTTAACCCAAAACACAAATAAGGAAATACCACAAACCAAAACACTAAACCAATGAGTTTAATAGGTGAGGAAATAGAGAGTGGTACCACAATGTATGGTGTTGGAGAGAGCACGCTTTCAAACATAATGTGGCTTCGACAGAGGGACACAGAGGGAGGGAAGTAGAAGGAGAGAGCTCCAGAGAGAGGGGGAAGGGAGACGGGGACGGAGTGCTGTCGAAGAGAGCACGGTGTGGGAGAGAGCTCTAGAGAGAGGGGGAGGGAGATGGGGATGAAGTGCTGTTGGAGAGAGCAAGTACCGGGTTGGATTGGATTTCACACAAAAAACAATCTGATCCAATCAAATTTTATTGGATTGGATTGGATTGGATTTGTAGAATTTTTTTTTGAAATCCAATCCAATCCGGTCCAATCTAAATTGTTTGGATTGGATTGGATAATTGGATATCCGATTAAAGAAACCCAACAACATTCTTATATTCATAGAAAAACCCAACAATATTCTTATATTCATAAAAAACTAGCAGTATTCTTATATTCATAAAAAACCCAACAACATTCGTAACAATCTACAACAACATTAGCATTTTAAAAACCAGCAGCATTCTTATATTTTTTAACAACCAACAGCATTAACATTCTTAAATATTAACAACCAACAACATTAACATCCATATTATCCTATATTCATAAAAAAACCAGCAGCATTCTTATATTCATAAAAAACCCAACAACATTCTTAGCAATCTACAACAACATTAGCATTTTAAAAACCAGCAGCATTCTTATATTTTTAACAACCAACAACATTAACATTCTTAAATATTAACAACCAACAACATTAACATCCATATTATCCTATATTCATAAAAAACCAGCAGCATTCTTATATTCATAAAAAACCTAACAGCATTCTTAACAATCCACAACAGCATTAGCACCTATGTTGATCATCAGGACTATATATTCCAACGGTGTTTGATCTGATGTTTTAAGAAATAAAAGAGGATGAAGAATAAGAGAATCAACGCAGATATGGCAGATGAAGAAAAGCAAGAGAAGGAGATCAGGAAATAGATTGAAAAGGCTGAGCAGTTGATTCTACCACCTACTTCTAAGTCTGATAAGCCTTCATAGGATGACCCTCCAAGGGAACTAAACAATGATCCAGTTTTCTAAAATCCAGTTTTCTAAATAATGAACTAAACAATAATCAGAACCAAAATCAAGTTATCTTGCACAGAATCAGAACAAAATAAATAAATATTATAATAAACCAAGGAAGACCGAACCTTACATATATGCTACCTTCACAATACATGAATTCATTAGAAACTAAACTAATTAAAAAATGGAGACAAACACGAAGATACTCACCTCACAGGAGAACAATGGAGACCCTGAGCAAGTTTCTTCCTTCACGCAGTAGGGATGGAGGAAAGGGAGGTAGCTTTGAAGCTTCAGAGGGAGGCAGAGGGAGAGGGGGGATGGAAGGTTCCACCGATGGAGAGGTTCAAAGAGAGGGAAAGAAGAACTTTGGGAGATGGAGGGAGGGAGGGACAGAGACGAACACTGAGAGAGGGAGGGAAGATGGAGACAGACAGAGATTGAGGGAGAGGGAGACGGCGCCTAAGAGAGGAAGGGAAGATGGAGGCCGTCGGAGATTGAGGGAGATGGAGACGGCGCCTGAGAGGGGGGGAAGATAGAGGCAGATGGAGATTGAGGGAGAGGGAGACGGCGGCTGAGAGAGGAAGTGGAACATTAGGGCAAATAAGAGGGAGAGGGGATGTTGTCGAGTTAGATTAAAAACTTAGCGACGACTCACATCCCGTCACTAACGAAGTCACTAATTAGGCCACCTGGCAGATATAGTGACAAAAAACACAACCGTCGCTAACGTTTCAAAACTAGCGACGCCCACAAGTCGTCGCTAAATTCAATGCTTACTAGCGATTAAGGAGACTCCGTCCCTAGATAAACTTCTTGGCTAGACATAGCAACCGCTTACCAATCCGTCGCTCAAATTGGCTGAGTTAGCGACGGATACCACAACCGTCGCCATGTTATTCATAACTAGCGACTCTAGCGTCCGTCACTACATTTGATTTTTTTATTTTCCCACTATTATGGTAGCGCCATATTTTAGCGACGGTGTAGCATCTCCGTCACTACCTTCAGTTATTAGCGACGACATACCTGGGCCGTCGCTATAAACAACAAACAGCGACGAACCGGTGCGGTTGCTAAAATTTAAACACTTGGAGGGAAACCAAAAAAGGGAGGGAATAAAATCTAGCAACTGCAGTAGCAACGGGATCACTATTAGCGACGGCACATGTACCGTCGCAACGACTTGGCACCAACAAGAGGGAAACAAAAAAGAACGGGAACGAAATCTAGCGACCGCACTAGCGACGGAGTATACAGAATTTTGTTAGCGACGGGATGTTTTGGTCGCTAACGTAGTCACTAATATTTTTTCCATCCTCTTTTTTCTAGGTGGTCGCTAATTAGCGACCACCAATCATAGTCGCTAATTTAAGGTGGCTATTTAGGCTTTTTTTAGTAGTGTCAAATCTTGATACATTTTAGTAGCTCCGAGATGAATACTCATATAACTTTTATGGTCTTCTTCCAGAATTGCTTTTCTCAACTCCTCTTTGTCAGGGATACACACTCGATCCTTATACCTTAACAATTGGTCATTTCCCACATTGAACTCGACTTCTTTTCCTTGTTTCAAGAGTTCTTTCTTCTCTTTCAAGAATTCATCCCCTTGTTGAGCCTCTAACACTTGCCTCAGGAATTCATTTATCACTTGCAAAGCTCCTAATCTGTAGCTGTTAGCATTAATATTTACTGCTAGGTTAAGATCTCTGAAGTTCTCTATCAATTCCAGCTCTTTAATCATCATTGTAGACGCATGAGAGACTTTCGACTCAAAGCATCAGCTACTACGTTTGCTTTTTCGGTATGGTATTACAACTCAAAGTCGTAGTCCTTTAAGAACTCCATCCATCTCCGTTGTCTCATGTTTAACTCCTTTTGGTCAAATAAATACTTGAGACTCTTATGATCGCTAAACACATCGAATGTTGCACCGTATAGATAATGCCTCCAAATCTTTAAGGCAAAAACTACAATGGCTAACTCTAAGTCATGGGTAGGGTAGTTAATCTCATGTTGCCTTAATTGGCGCAATGCATAGGCTACAACCTCCTTGTCTTGCATGAGTACACTTCCTAGTCCTTGTTTAGACGCATCATAGTAAACTTCAAAACTTCGATGTGGATCAGGGAGTACTAACACCAACGTAGAAGTAAGTCGATCTTTTATCTCTTGGAAACTATTCTCGCATTGTGTCATCCACACAAAAGGTTGTCCTTTCCGTGTTAGCTTGGTCAGTGGGTATCCTAACTTTGAAAATCATTCAATGAATCTCCTATAGTATCTAGCCAAGCCCAAGAAACTTCTAATCTCAGTGATTGTGGTTGGTTTTTCCCATTTTAAAACTGATTTCACCTTGGAAGGGTCTACAGCTATTCCTCCTTGAATAATTACATGTCTTAAAAAGTTCACTTCTTCCAACCAGAATTCACACTTCGACAGCTTTGCATACAGTTGTTTCTTTTTCAGGATTTTCAACACAACCTTCAAGTGTTCAACATGTTTTTCTCTGCTTTTAGAGTACACTAATATATCTTTAATAAATACCACTACAAATTTATCTAGATATGGATGAAAAATCCTATTCATGTAATCCATGAATACGGCTGGTGCGTTAGTTACACCAAAAGGCATGACTAGATATTCGTAATGGCCATAGCATGTTCTAAAAGCAGTTTTCAGTACATCTTCTTTCTTCACCCTTATTTGATGGTATCCAGACCTCAAATCAATTTTGGAGAACACCGTGGCACCACGTAGTTGATCCATCAAGTCGTCAATCCTTGGCAGAGGATATCTGTTCTTGATTGTCACCTTGTTTAGTTTCCAATAATCTAAACACAACCTCATGCTAACATCCTTTTTCTTAACCAATAACACTGGTGCATCCCAGGGGGATACACTGGGTCGTATAAACTGCTTCTCTATCATTTCTTCAAGTTGTTTCTTCAACTCTGCTAATTCTAGAGGTGACATTCGGTATGGTGCAATTAAAATGGGTCCAACTCCAGGTACTAGATTAATGGCGAATTCCATATCTCTTTCTGGGGGTAAACCAGAGATATCTTCAGGAAAAATGTCAGGAAATTTGAACACAACCAGCAGATTTTTGATTTTTGATTCTTGCTCTCCTTTCATTGAAAGCAATAACATGAATCCTTGAGCCCCTCCTTATAAAGAGGCACTCACTTGGTTGGCGGTTAGAAATCTTGAATCCTCAGGATACAAATTCACTGGTTCTTTAAACATTATGGTTTTATTATGACAATCTATTAGAACATGATTGTTAGACAACCAATCTAACCCAATAATAACTTCTAAGCCAGAAAGGGGTAAGCAAAAGACATTAGCCTTAAAGTCCCTACCATTTATGACAATAGGGTATTTCCAACAAGCTTTAGAAGTGACAATGGGATTGTTTCCAAGAGTATGTACAGATAAGTCAAATGGCAGTTCTATCACAGGTAATTTTAGTTTTTCTACACAGTCATTGGCAATAAAGGAATATGATGCACTTGAGTCATACATAACAATTAAAGGAATCTTATTAATGATACACTTACCTTCCACCATGGAATCAGAATGAGATGCTTCTTCTCCGGTGATTGTAAAAACCTTTCCTTTCGCCTTCGGCCTTCCGATTGCACTGTGTACGCCTCCCTGAGTATTTATGCTTGTACTTGCACCTTCAGGGTTTTCCCTCTTCATCTCTGGACAATCCTTGATGTGATGACCTAGTTTGTTACACTTAAAGCAAACATAAGTATTTTTAGGACAATCTCTTTTCAAATGGGGTCCTCCACAGATAAAACATTTAAAATTTGGTGCAGATATCGGGTAATAGCTTCTAGTTGAAGCTTGGGGTCTGTTAGGAACAGATGCTGCTCCAAACCGGCGAAATGGCGCTTGGTAAGGCTTATTTCTCCTGACTCTTCTTTGGTGATGGTGAGGTCCTCCACTTCTCATTTCTCCCGCCTTGTGAATGGGCTCACGACTTTTGGTCATTCTATCCTTATGATCCTCTTTAAAGTTCCTGCAGCGATTTACCAATACAGAAAATTCACGGATTTCCTGCATTCGTATAGCTTCTTTGATTTCTGGTCATAATCCATTTACAAACTTTGCGCACCGATCACCTTCGTTAGTAGCATCATTCTAATTAGAATGAAAATGAGATAGCTCTTCAAACTCGGATGCATATTCTCCCACGATCATATTTCCTTGGGTCAGCGACAGGAATTCGAATTGTTTTTTCTCTTTAACATCAGCTGGAAAGTATTTTTCCAGGAACATATCCTTGAAATGATCCCAGGTGATCTCTATGTCATTGACTTCGAATTGTCTACGCATGTTATCCCACCAATGTTTGACATCCTCAGATAAGGCATAAGTAGCGAAGACTACCTTATCAGCTTCATTACATTGCAATGCTCGAAAGATCTTCTCTATCTCTCGAATCCAGGTTTGTATTCCATCAGGGTTATATCCTCCCTTGAAACGAGGTGGATTGCACTTTTCGAATAAGTCCAGCCTTCTCAAGGCATCGTCACCTTGACCTTCACGTGCTCCCATTGCATTGATTAAGCGTTCTACAACTCCAGCAACATCGTTTCCAGCCATTAGTTTCCTGTTTCACAGTAAGTAAGATTTGTCACATCAATCACAGTTACTACCAAGTCAGATATTCTATTTTCTATTACTTACACAGAGTTTACAAATAAAGCAAGATAGACCTTTTCCCCAGGCCTATTGGATTAACTGATCTGATACCACTTTGTAACGCCATCAGTTACACTTTAATAAATACTAGAAAAATTCGTAATTTGTTTTAAAAGATATGATTGTTAAAAAGAAACTATCAGAATAAATTACATACATCATTTCTAAAATACCTCATAAATATTATTAAAACTTTGTAAAGTAATTTTACATTCATCTGAAGAAAATAAATATTAAACATTATAAGAAAGAGAGGAAACTCCATGGCCCAGAAGCAGTTACTTAACATTATTTATTCATTGGACCACGGTATTAATACCGAGCTCCCTTTCTAGAACGTGCTATATTTACTGCTAAGATTCTTCGATCCTTCCCTCTGAACCATCAATTTTAAACATATGAAATAAAAACATGGAGAAAGGAGTGAGAAACATAATATAATATTCCCAAATGGGGCATAAGTAATAAAGGTTTTTCACAAACTAATATATAATAATATCAATCACAATCACAATCATATACACAATCAAGAATGCATGAACGTTATGCAATATCTTTATCATAACTTACCTATATATGTGGGCCTTTAAATTTTAATTTGCACTGGGCCAACCAGGAGTTTACACTGTTCCATAAGTCCATATAATAATAATATGAACAGCTCAACTGACATGGAAACACTTAGAGACTAGTCAGATTGAGAAATTTTTATTGTGAAAGTACCCGATACCAGGGAGCAACCCCAGGTCCCCTGAAGCACCTTTTCACACCCTCTCATCCCAAGGCTTGTAATTAAGCCTCCTCTAATGTATCCTCGGTTTCTATAATCCGTCCTCAGACAATATCATTTTGTTTCACTTTGATGATTTATGATGCATGAACTACTCGCATATTTAGTTGGTTAAGACTTTTAGAAACTCAATTATTAAATACCTTAAAGGTTTACAATATCATTTCAATAAACTATACATTTTCTCAATTCTCTAAATTTCTATCCCATAGAAATAAATTTGGTACAGTTTTCGAATCTCACTGAAATTGAGTTTCTAAGCCTTAAATATCTCAAAACTTTTTCATATAAAACTTTACATAATCTTTCTCAAATTGAATCTTAACAAGATCGAATTCTCAATTATTTCCAAATATCTTTCGTTATTAAGTTGGAAAAATAAAATAATTTTCTTTTGAAAATTTTATTTTATTAAAAGAGAATAATTTTTAAATCATTAACCAAAAATACTTAAAATTATAAAAATTTTCTTTAATTCAAGATTTAATTATCTCGATTTGTTATAAATTCATTTTCATAAAATGTTTTCTTTCTAAAATAAATACTATTTTTTTTATTCTAAATATTGAAAGTAAAGTTAATAAAAATATTTTCTAAGAAGAAAAGATTTAAAGTAATAAAAATTTAAAGAGTGAGGTAAGAACATTCTTACTGAGTTTTAGCTTTCCGTCATGCTCTATATGCTCAAACTCCACATCAAAAAATCATCAATCAAAATCAAGCATTATCAATCATAACTAAATATTATCAATCACATCAAATATTATTAATCAAAATTAAATATCAATCAAAATCAAATATTATCAATTATAGACAATTCAAATAAATTAAATATCACTCATAAATGTAATTCAAATCTTAATGGTTATTTAGATTAATAAGATTGATTTTGAGTCTTTATAGTCCATTCCTCGCATGAGTCTATGTAGGTCCATATAGTCCAATCCTCGCATAGGTATAGTTCAGTCCATACAGGTCATAATAATCCAAGTCCTTGCATAGGTTCAGTCCAGTTCGCATAGGTTATCCAGGTATTTGCATAGGTATTTTAGAGTTAGTTACATCAGATATTTAATTTAAATTTTATTATAAATTTTAAGTCAAAAAGTTAATATTTTAAAATAATATTATTATTAAATTTAAAAGGAGTAGGGGACTCCTCCCATTACTCTTATGTCTTTTCATATTATATTCTTATCTTACTCCCCCTTACCTCTTGTATACTGATTCGTTATTGAAAATTCGTGCGCGCCTCATCTCTGAGTTCTAAAACATACCAATTTCATTTTAATATAGTTGTAAGATAAAAATTAGGATTACTACTTAAAACAAAAATGGTAAATTTTGAATAGTGAATAGTAATAGTAAATAGTAAAACATGAATAGTAACGGTAAATAGTAAATCGTGAATAGTAATGGTAAATAGTAAATCATGAATAGTAACGGTGAATAGTAAAACATCAATAGTAAAGGTAAATAGTAACAGTAAATAGTAATTTACTATTGAAATAGTATTTACTATTCAGAATAGTAACTTAAAATAATATTATTTTCAGCATAATAATAGATTTCTAAAAGTGATATAAAAATAACCCTAAAAAATATAAAAGAAAGGTATTCTTACCTTAGAATTTTAGTAGAACCTCCTTCCAAAAAATTGATTTCTCCGTCTTACTTCCACCACTATCTCTCTAGCAGTACTATATTAAGAAAATTTAATAAGAAAACTATGATTTCTTTCATTCCTTCGCTCGGTATTTATAGGAAAAAACTTACTGTGCGTTTGAATATTTTATTATAAAAGTACTGTAACAAACTTGAAATTTTCATATAGGTTATTGTGCAAATTTTGAAAATTTTAGAAACGTATAGTGAATTTCACATGAAGAGTATGAAGAATTATGGGGGGTGCATAGCAATTTAGGGGGTGGTGCAAACAGTCATTTGAGGGGTGCAAATAGTAATTTTTCATTTTTTTTGAATAATAATTTTTTAATTTTTTTTAGTAAATTCTGAAAAATATACTGACCAAAAATTTTTAAAGGTCTATGGTCAAATTCCATCAAGATTTTAATATAAAATTTTCTGAAATAAATTAAAATAAAAATGGGGGTGTTACACGTGAAAATCATTCCCCCGTTTGAAGTTCATACTAATAAAAGGTTAAAATACTAACATGAGACTTAAATCATAAACAAGCATAATTCATAATCATAACATCATATTCATATATTGGTTCACCAATTCCAACATAAACAGATTAGTTACACATGGTAAAAGTAAAAACACAACTTACAAATGGAGACATGACGAACACTTGATCACACTTGACAACACTCTTCACAATAGGAAAGGAACAACACTCGCAAGTATATGAAAGCTATTCTATAGAACAACTTTAAAACAAGGGTTCTGAAATGTAAGAAATGAGGGATTAAATGAAGAATGGGATGCCAAAACCCTTGGCAACTGGCCTATTTATAGGGCTAAGTCGAGGTCTTGACGCTACGTATGGGCTTGGCGCTACGCGTCAGCCTCCTAACTCAGCTTCCAATAATCCTCCAGATTTTTAGCCACTAATCCATATTTTTGTCTCAATCTGCAGACAAGCCTCAATCGTGTTTCCCACTACGTTTTGACCTTATGTTTAAAGTGGTTTGGCCATTTTGAATAATTAATTGGCCTATTTCAGAGTGTAAAATCCACCTGTAAGTGAGATACATGTAGAATCTGATGCTACAACTGGTCCTGATGCATAGCGTTAGCACCGAAACTTCTGATGTTGAGCATGGGGCTAAGTGTCTTGAATAAACTTTTCACTTTTATCATCAAGTTTTTACTACAAAAAATGGAAAAATAGGTCATGCCAAGTCAAATTTGATAACTTCCATTTATTTAAAAAAACCTAAATTTATTTCTATTTGATCAAATTTTTATTAATTTTCTTACACGTTTCAATATAAAAATAACAATAAATTAAGGACTAACACTCAACACCTGCATCAGAAGTAACAGCCAGACCAGTACCAACAGGACCATTCTCCGTCTCAGTGCTAGAAACAACTTTGTCTTGGTTGCTGGGAGGAGGAGGATGAGGATCGACTGCATCATCATGAGTCCAGGAGCTCAACGATTTGGCCATCTATCACTACTTTAACGGGGTCAACCCCCTCCCAAGAAATTGGAACAAAGGGGTTTAAAATGAAGACCTGCTTATGGCATAGTTCGAAAGCAGAGACATATTTCTTGGTAACTTCCCTTTGTAACATATCTATATAAGCCTCTGCCTTTAACATCTCTTTATGCTTCAACTTTGCAACCTTCAGATCCTTCAGCAAAGAGGCAAGAGCTTTTTGAGCCTCTTATAGAGTTGCGTCAACATCTTTCTTCTTCAAGGACAACGACCAGTAAGAGTCCTCCACCTTTAACTTCCTCTCCCAGTAGTCAGATTTCTTTTCAGCAATAGAAAGGTTGAACTCGGCAAGAACACGCCCAGATTGAGCAATCTTTAGAGCTTGCTCCGCCTGCTTCAGTTTCTCCCTGAACACAAGAACTTCCTTAACCGCCCCTAGAGCTTCTTGAAGCTGGGCGGCCAAGGCTTCCTTCTCTTTGGTCAAATTTTGCACGACTTTCTCCTGTGCACCATAGTACCCATCCATGTACTGGCTCATAGAGATAACCCAGAGGCTGAACATTTCCATGACTTGGCATATTGCTACAGGGTACAACTCCATGAATTTTTTGTCCTCCTTAAATAATATTGCTCGATCCATGAACTTTGGGATAGGGTAGTGAGGGTCCCAAAGCAAGTAGGCAGGGTTGGATCCATGACCAGCTCTGGTTCATGAGTACCTCCCACAAACATTCAGAGCCCTCGACCTCACTTGGTAAGAGCGCAGCAATCTTCTCGATAGTAATGGGGCCGCTAGACATACTATTCTGCGAAGTGAGGAAGCCACCAGCAGATTCGAGGCTCTCGGACACCACAATCACGTTTTATCTCAGAGGGGCACAGTCTGGGTGCATCCTTTTCTCGGTGGAAGGTTGAACCTGTCCAAAGCCAAGAGGCATCGACCCTTGTTGTAGGTAAAACCTTTTAGCCTGTCGACCAACCTCACTTTTAAGCTATGATCTTATTTAAAAGGGGATAAAAGTTGTGGGGACAGTCTTGGGAATGAAGGTATCGATCAGAGCTGCACCTGAAACATTAGAAGAATAAGCTCTCTTTGTAGAGCCAGGACTAGGAACAATGGAAGAAAGGACCCCCTTGAAAGAACCCTCTTTACGGTGGTGTTTTTTAAGGTCTTTAAGAGACATCTCATAGGGAGCCATATCACCTACATACAAGGACACATCAGTAAGAATGAAGTTAGGAAATAAACAAACACTGTGGAGAAAACTCGCACTTATGTATCCAGGCATCCAAAGTGTCTAGGTCGGGGAACAAGGCAATCATCCCTTGAGAGCTGAAATACAGTGCCACATCCTTGATGAGGAACCTTGCGTCATCTTTCTCGACGAGTGATAAATCGTCCCAAGAAACCTAAAACTGAACTGATGTACGGGTCCAGTATAGAGGAAACATAGGGCGACCATCAGGATAGTGAAGAAATCTACCCCAAGTAGCTCTAAACCCACTCAGATCTTAAAAAACAACTTTTAAAGTTTTTTTAGGATTGGTCGAACGCCTATATTAAATGACAATCGATGATTCTACTCAAAGAGACCCAATCGATAGAGACCTCTGCCTTAGGAATTTTTACGTTGAAGAAATAAAAAGAAGAGTAGAATGAAGGGGGTACGACTAAAATGCTCACATAGGACTTTGAAGGCCTTTATGAAGGCCTACACATTAGGGTATAGCTGAGTAGGGCCGATATTCAAGGCGTTCAGAACCCCAACTTCAAAATCGGTAAAGGGAAAAGATAGGTGACGACGTGAGAAAGAAGGTTCATCGACGAAGAAAAATCTAGTTCGCCAGGGTCGGTGCGAGAGTGGCAGGCCTGATCAGCAGTAGAACAATACATACTGTTACGACCAGGATCGCAGCGGCGCGGCAAAAACAGAAATAACTCAGAACAGGGAGTCTCCCCCAACGTTTTTATCCATAGGAAAAACATTGGAAAAAACTTTAACAAAGTACTGGTTTAAAAAAGGTGAGATTCAAGTTCGGAAGTCGGTTACAAGTGGGGAAGGTATTAGCACCCCACATCGCCTGTTAAAAATAGTACCAAAGTTGAAAATGCGCATCATGAATCACAACTAAAAAAACCCAAAACAGCTACCTCAAATTAGCGACCACAGAACCCCGTCGCTAATTAGCGACCGCCTTAGCGACCGCTTTGTACGGAAAGGGACAAAAGAGATGTTAGCGACTCATGTAGCGACCGAAACAGGACCCGGTCGCTAGAAATTGTAAACGCCGTCGCTAGTAGCGTCGCTATTTGATAGTTCCACCTTGTTTTGCTTTCCCGCCAGGGTTTATCAGTTGGCGCCAAATAGTAGCGACGGTAAATACCGTCGCTAACACTCCCCTAACCGTAGCGACGAAGGGATTGCGTCGCTATGGTTTGTACTAGTGACGGATGTCTTCCACCGTCGCTAATTTTCTTTTAATAATGGAAGGTAGCGACGATGGACTGATACCGTCGCAAAACTCCTGAACTGTAGCGACGGTCTCGGGTATCCGTCGCTATCGTTTTCGCCTTCCCTCCATATTTTTCTTTAAGTTAGTGACGGTGGTACGGGACCGTCGCTAAGCTTCAGTAGGTTAGTGACGGTACTCATGTACCGTCGCTAATATTCAGAATTTTAGTGACGGCGTAGCATCACCGTCGCTATGGTTCCTCCATCTTTTACTTTTAAAAATTGAATGTAGTGACGGGGTGGGACTCACCGTCGCTAATGTTCAGGAGTTTAGGGACGGAGTTGTTTGACCGTCGCTAATCCTTTTAATTATAGTGACGCTGGTAGCGACGGATATGAGCCGTCGCTAAGATTTTAATCTAACTCGACAGGGACCCCTTTCCCTCTCAGTTGGCCTAACCTTCCCCTTCTTCTTCCTTGCCTCTCCTCCCTCGTTCCCTCCGTTCGTGTGCCTTCCACCCTCAGCCACTGCCGTCCCTCCCTCCGTGCCGGCCCTCCCTCCGTTCGGGTCCCTCCCTCCGTTCGGGTCCCTCCCTCCGTTCGGGTCCCTCCCTCCGTTCGGGTCCCTCCCTCCCTCCCTTCCCTTCTTCCATCCCTCCTGTTTCTTTCTCCCTCTGAAATCCGGACCGAAGAACGCAAGGTCGTGAACTGAAAGCTGGTCTTCACCCCCTCAAGGTTCTACTTTCTTCCTCTCACTTCCGTTTCTACTTTTTTTTCTTGCTATGTTTGCATTTTCTTGCTATGTTTGCTATGTTTGCATTTACTTGACAAGGATTTCCAGTGGCTTACATTGTATTTGTGTCATTTTTATGATCTGGTTTCATTAGTTCCTATGACTTGTATGATTTGTTTCAATGAATGCAAATAATGCCTTTCGTTTATCTGCTCTCTTGTTATTTTCCTTTGTTTCAGTTGAGCAGATGCCAGAGTTATAACTTGTTACTAGTTATTTGAAAACTTGAGTTTTATGATCTAGTTTAAGTTTAACCATGCATATAATATTCTTTTACAACTTTCTCTTCATTTTCCTCTGTGTATAAGGCTATATACTAATGTTGTGGCTATTCTTTGGCTAATTTTGAGAAAGTATAAGAGGATTTTATTTGGTTTATTTGATTCTTTCATATGAATAGGTGGTGGGCCGCTTCCAAATTTGACCTTGTGAAGTCAGGTCTGTCTCTCAGCTCACACAGGTCTGTCTCTCATGCTTACTCTGTTTTTGTATGGTGGTAAAATGTTTACACAACAAAAGGCCCTTTTTGTAGTTTGTCATAGCATTGTAGTTAGGCTTATAGTTCTTGTTGCTTGCTTAAGTTTTTGACTTGAAACTGGCTTCAAATAGATTTTTCAATATTTTTTAGTTAATTTGTTATTTATTTATTATTGAACAAATTCTCATGTTGATGATTATATTGTATCTTTTTAATTCATTCTGTATTGTATCCTAATACTAAATTACTTTATGTTTATGTTAAAATAGAATCGAACTAACGATTTTAGGGACCTTATTCATGCTATGTTCATTCTTTCTGTACATTTTTTTTGTTAAGTACGATGTATCTTAACATTGAATAAAAATACGAGGCTTTCTAGGAAATTGCTTTAGTACCTTATCTTCGGTGTAAAACTAATTGGAAGATCATTAATTAAATATAGTTTTGCCAATGCTTGAAGATTGAGACTTGAATCCTAATGCTGAAATCTGAGTTTTATTTCTCAAAACTCATAGTCATAGGTGTAGTTAGCAAAACAACTCTTGACTTCTATTGGTTTAAAACAACTCTTCAGGGTTTTAAAAGGCTCTTCAACTTTTGTATGACATTCATCTTCTTCTTAAATTTGGTTGGTTCAAAACAGCTCTTCAACTTTTCTAGATAGTTCTCAAACACCTTTGTGTCTTGTTGCCTCTTACCATTAAGTGAATTTCTGGCTTCTCTAATTGCAGCTTCAATTTTCAGCTGATGCTCCAGTGGTAAAATCTTAGAACTACTACCACTATCCTTCATAACATTCCTCTTCCTGTAAACATAATCGTCCAAAGCATTCACTGACTTAACCTTTTGCTCAAATTTCTTATCATCATCTCTATATATCTCAGCTTCTTTAATCATTCTCCCCATATCTTTACCAGACAATCTCACTCCATCATTTGTTATGGTGATTTTATTCTTATTATTTTTATCCTTTGCAGAAACAACAAGAATACCATTCTCATCTATTCCAAAGAAATCTTGTGCTATTTTCCTTTGTGGTTAAGAATATGAATGTCAATAATAGATACTCTTAAAAATTAAACAAATTCAAGTCAACAATAGATACTCTTAAAAATAAATGTCAAAAACATAAATCGATTTGGTAAAAAAATTGAACAACAATGTACAAAAGTACCTGCAATTTTGCGAGCTCATCCACAAATTCACGGGGAAATAGATCTGACCTTGTTGATGATAACTGTCCAAGTTTAATGAAAGTTGGGCCAAGCTGTAACACACACTCCCTTAGCCATGCAGCAGTTTTCTGCCTTCTGCTTTTCTAAAATGCAGAGTTAAAATATCAGATGACCATGCATAAATACAACAAGAAACTTAGTTAAAAAACTAATTAGGCTGAGTTCTGAAGAAATGTCTGTTTCCACCAGCAATGAATAAAATCAGGAAGAGAAGAATTTTGAAACACAATAGCTTTCAGAAACCACCTGCTTTTCTTCAGTAAAGCCACCCGCATACGCCCACTTTGCATTGTCCAACAGAACACGAATACGTAAAGAAATAACAAATGACCAAACATCAATAGACCTTTGCCAAGAATTGTAATTTTCATTGGCCCAACTAAAGCCTTCATCTGAGGGTAAAACTTTTAGCTCTTCCAATGGTGGAAGTTCTTTAGAGGCTCTTGATTTTGTTGTCTTAGTCAAGGCTGGGGCAGCATCTCTCCTTACCAAACTTGCTCCATTAACAGCTTGCTTTGTACCATTCACCATCTCCACTTTATCCTCTGACGTTGTCTTTCTTTTCACTACCTCATTTGCTGGAACCATTTTAATTGCTCTACCATTAGTACCATATTTAGATGGAGGTGATTCAGTCTGTCGCACTTGTACCAGGAGTCTAAGAAATCTTTTATTCTTCGCCTTATCTAATTTTGACCTTCTATTCTTTGACAATTTATGAACTGGAATTGAGTCTGGAAAACTGAAATTGTCTAGTGCTCTTCGTTGATTTCCCAACTTTGTATTGTTATAATAATAACCATGCAAAGCCATTATTGCTGCCATTTGAGATGAGGATACCCTGAAAAACATCATCAACTTATTTGTAAGAAAAATAAAAATAAATGTCCATTTAAAAAATCAGTTAAGATAATATGGAAGCTGAAAAAGGTAAAAGGCTTAAAGCAAGGACAGGTTGAGCTGTTGAGGTTGCTGTAAGAATTTCAAACAGTAAACAAGAAATAAAACAAATCTAATTAATTTGACAACAGCTCCATCCAATGCCATATCTTCCTTATAACAAGGTCAACAGAACAAGTAAGACATCAAATGTCACATTGAAAGAAAGAAAGCATAACATAGGGTAAACGTGGTAAACTCCATTCCAGCATTATAATCATTATTTTTTTTTTGTGTGTAAGTCAATCTAGCATGGTCAATGCTCAAACCTTTTGCTATAACCAGCCTCAAGTTGGTCATCTAAGATTATTTGTCCTCACACATCAAACTTAAAAAGGAAAAAGTAAATCCCAAATTCAACCAATAAAAGCTTTGAGCATTGTACATCGGTTATTGCCAACCCAAACTTGATAATATCAATTATCAAATAAATAAATAAATAACCATTACAAACATAAAACATAACAATATTGTGTAAACAACTGATCTTACACTTGACTTGGACAAAGTTTATTGAGAAATTTGAAATGACCAGAATTAAAACATGGTAATTGCACTTAGACTGTGAGAAAAGACTGAATCTGCTATTAGTTTCATCAAATTGACAAGGAAGAATATGAATGTCAAAAACAAATTCAAATAAATGTCAAAAACATAAATCGATTTGGTAAAAAAATTAATCATAAGGGGAGAAACATGGAACGCGAACATGATCAATTTTCCTTAGCATAGCATAAACACTATATGACATAGACTTCACTGATCATATAATGTTAAGTAATTAGTAATCAAGTTTTCAATGGAACGCTTTATCCAATGCCACCTTAGTTGTAATTTGCTTTGCGTGTCTCTCTTTGTTTAGTTTCCTTGCTACTTCTATGTGCCCATTTCTCTCTTTCAAGGTTATGTTAGTCTCCAACGTACTTGTCTTTAGATCACCAAGACGAGTCTCAATCTTCAACGTCTCTAACTCACAAGATTTTAATTGGGTTTCCTTTTCATGGAGCATTGCCTTGAGATTGAAGACCTCTTCATAAATTTCTTGGCTATGTTAATTTGATGCTTCAAGTAAAGCCTTGGTGTTGACATAGTCATCTTGGAGTTGAGCCAGTCTTATTTTTTCCTCATCCATGACTTTGTTATGTTCCTCCAGAGTAAAGGCATTTTTTGTGGACTTGTCTATTGCTGTAATTGATGTAACAAAATTGATATAGGCCAAGACATAATCAGAAGGAAAAATTAGTGTTGGACAAAATTCCTTCTCCAGCATTTTAAAGTATAGTTAGGATATATTAGTCTTGGATTCATTAAAGGAAAATTTATAACATGAATTTATAACATGTCAGGAAATTTTGCTTTTCAAAATAAAAAAAAATTTATAACATGTCAACCTCTTTTTGGTTTGCCATGCAGATCTACACACCGTGTAGTCTCTGTTCGTGTCTCTTCAACTTTGTCTCTATAGTTGTGTCACTTTTCCAGGTAATCCCCTTATGCTAATTTTTTCGTGATCTATAACCTATGATGATTGTGTATGTATGTTGATTATTGTTTGTTAGTGGACAGCAAAGCTTATTAAGCATTACTTATGTGTGCCGATGCATGTGTAATGTTGTTTGTTAGTGGAGAGCAGAGCTCATTAGGCATTGGTTTTGTGTGCTGATAACATGATTTATGATGCATGTGTAATGTTGTTTGTTAGTGGAGAGCAGAGCTCAGTAGGCATTGATTTTATATATTGATAACATGATTTGGTGTTCATAACTCTGAATATCATATACAATGCGTATGATATGTTTATTTATCAATACTGGGCAGTTTTCTATATGTAACAGCCCGTTTGTAAATTTGGGAAATGTCTAGTTTACAGGGGAGACTCCGCCAAAATTTCGGTAGACTCCCTTTCTTAGGGAACTTAAAAAATGAAACTTAACTTTAATAATGTAGGGTTTAGTCGTGTGTGTACCCATTAGATTCCCGTTCAAGTTTCAAAACAACCGGTTGATGTACCGTGTTGTGTTGGAGCTTGAATTGTCCCGGTTGGACAGTTTGGTATGAATTTGTAACTTGTAGGGCGTAACCCATCAATGTTGTATGTGGTCTATCTTGAGAAGTTGAATGAATGTTCATTTGAAATTTCGGTTATGGTGTTTCGTATTGTCCCTAGGGTGCATGTCTGCGTGTGGTGTTTCATACCGTACGTATCTCTGTGTACTCGGGGACCAATGTGAAATGCTGCCGAATTTTCAAATGAAAATTCATTCAACTCAAGATAGACCACATACAATGTAGGGATGGGTTACGGATGGTTGCATATTCATCCCGAATGGGATAGGGCCCCACCAATTTGCAACATCAAAGAGATAGAGTGATTCACAACCGATAGTTAAATAAAAATTTAAACGTGTAAGGTAACAGAAATCGTGCTTGTTAGATATTGTAAATGGAGGTACCGGCAAATCGGCGATGGATGTACAACCGACTAGATCGCAATCGGCGAGTGACTGAGGAGTTTATGATGGGGCTGTTGGAGTTCATTCCGTTCGCTACGGCAAACACACCTGGATTTGAAGTGACTCAGAAGATCCGTTGTCCGTGCTCAAGGTGCAAATGCATGAGTTTTGAATACGCGGATGATGTCATGTGCCACCTAACTGAGAAAGGGTTCATGGAAACATACCACTGCTGGTACAACCATGGTGAGCAGTTACCGCGTAGACCGTCAGACGTAATCGTGCAACAGTCTTACTACGAGGTTGGAGGAAACAGGGATACGTACAACAACATAGAACAAATGGTGATGGATCATGTTGGACCCTCCACCGGGCGTATGCTGGAACATAATGACCAAGCAGGTCATGGGGACTCTGACAATGTAGAGGAGGATCCTAATCCGGAGGTGAAGAGATTTTATGATTTGTTGGCGGCGGCTCAGACTCCATTGTGGGACGGGTGCAACAGTCACACTGAGTTATCCGCCTCCCTAGCTGCTTTAAGCATAAAGGCAGATTATAATCTTTCTGGAGGTTGTTTTGATAGGATGGTCAGTCTGATGGGTTCCACCATGCCTAGTAATCACAGAATGCCAGCAAACCTGTACCGTGCTAAGAAACAAGTGGCGAACTTGGGGCTGGGTTGTGTGAAGATAGAGTGTTGTGTTGGTGGATGTATGCTGTTCAGAAATGAGTTTGCAGACGAGGGTGTCACAAAATGTCTGCATTGTAATGAGGAACGCTACAAGACCGTTAAAAGGAGAGGGAAGGTAACCCGGACGGCCAGGAAGAAAATGTGGTACTTCCCTATAACACCGCGTCTTCAACGCCTGTATGCCTCATTGTCCACGGCAAAACACATGCGTTGGCATGCTCTGAACCGAACACAAGAGGGGTTTCTTTGCCATCCTTCCGACGGGAAAGCATGGAAGTGTTTGGATGAGCTATATCCGGACTTTTCTGGCGAGTCGCGAAATGTAAGACTTGGATTATGTACTGATGGGTTTAACCCTTTCGGTTAATACGGAAGGGCTTACTCTTGTTGGCCAGTCATCCTGACCCCATACAATCTGCCGCCTGATATGTGTATGAAGAGGGAGGTCATGTTTCTATCTATACTGGTTCCAGGACCCAAAAATCCAAAGGCGAACATAGACGTGTTTTTGCAACCGTTGGTTGAAGAGTTATCACAGTTATGGGATGTCGGGGTAATGACATACGATGTGTCTTTGAAGAACAACTTTATGATGCGTGCTGTTTTGATGTGGACTATTAACGACTTCCCGGCCTATGGTATGCTTTCTGGATGGTCCACGTCTGGGAAGCTTGCTTGCCCTGTATGCATGGAACATACCGGGGGGGAATCACTCCCTGTTAGTGGCAAGACAAGTTTCTTTGACTGTCATAGAAAGTTTCTACCGTTGGATCACCCGTTTAGGAGGAACAAAACCGCTTTTAAGAAGAACAAGGTTGTTAATGAACCTCCACCCCGTAGGTTATCTGGTGCACGGGTTTGGCAGAGGGTCGAAGAGTATCCTTACATCTGGGACAAGAGTGTTAAGGAGTTTGCGGGTTACGGTAAGGAACACCACTGGGTGAAGCAGAGTGTCTTGTGGGATTTGCCATATTGGAAAGACTTGTTGTTAAGACACAACATTGATGTCATGCACACTGAACGTAATGTTTTCATGAATATTTTTGACACTGTTATGGACATCAAAGGGAGAACAAAGGACAACGAGAAGAGTCGTCTAGACCTTCCGATTTGGTGTTCTAGGAAGGAGTTGGAGTTGAGGGATGCGGGACGTGGAAGAATGTTTAAACCCCATGCAAAATATGCTTTAACTAGACCACAACAGATTGCTGTGTGCATTTGGATGAATGGGTTGACCCTGCCTGACGGATTCGCTTCTAACTTGAGTAGATGTGTCGACGTGAAGGAGGGCAGGGTGTTTGGCATGAAAAGTCATGATTGCCATGTGTTTATGCAACAACTACTCCCGTACGCGTTTCATGCCTTACCGAAGCCTATTTGGAAACCGTTAGTGGAGTTGAGTCACTTCTTTAAGGAGTTGATGGCTACTTCGTTGACTGTAGAGAAACTTGTGAAGATGGAAGAAACTATCCCGGTATTGATTTGTAAGTTGGAGCAGATTTTCCCACCAAGTTTTTTTGACTCCATGGAGCATTTGCCTATCCATCTACCGTACGAGGCCTTGGTTGGTGGCCCAGTGCAGTATCGTTGGATGTATCCATTCGAAAGGTGAATGCTTGGTGAACTCTTTAATTTACTTGCAAATCGTGCTTATAATAGCATTTTCTAACTTAACACCATGTTGTTAATGATGTTGAAGATTCTTACGCTCTTTAAAAGATAAAGTGTCGAACAAAGCCTGCGTTGAAGCTTCAATTTGTGAGGCATACTTAGTCGAAGAAATGACAACCTTTGCTTCTTTCTATTTTCCAACGGAGATAGAAACTAGAATGAGTAGAATTCCCCGCAATCTTGGGGTAGCCAGCCGCACAGGGTTTGATGAACAAACGTCGATTTTCAACTATCCTGGTCACCCGGGGGGCAGGCTCACAAAATGTTACATTGATGAGAAAGATCGAAAGGCGGCTCACTTGTACATTCTTCTCAATTGCCCAGAAGTGGAACCCTTTATTGAGTAAGTCATAGAAGTTATATTATACATTCTTAACGTAGCTTTTATATTAAACTTATTTGTTTCTTTCAATAGCTTATACACAGATATGCTAAAACTTGAGCAAAATGATTTAACTGATGACCAAATTCATAGTGAGGTGTCATCCAAGTTCGTTGGTTGGTTCGCGCAACATGTAAGACCCGTATTCCAAGTGTTTTTAAGCCTATTTGCTTCTAACTCCCGTCAATATGGTAACAATGACCTACTTCTTATGTTGTACATAGATACAAGACCCTAACAACCATATTGAAGATTCTTTACTCCAAGCCCTTTCTTGGGGGCCGGTGAAGACTGTTAAAAAATGGCCTATTTACTACGTAAATGGCTACAAGTTTAATATTCTTCAATGGAGTGAAGGGATGCGCACCCATAACTACGGGGTTTGTGTTAAAGGCACCGCCGGTCAGTTGGAAGAAGACTTTTATGGAGTGCTGACGGAGATTGTTGAAGTTTCATTCTCTGGACGACTAAGAAGAGATATTGTTCTATTCAAATGTGATTGGTTCGACAACACAATCGGTGTTGGAACAAAGGTTGACAACAACTACGGCTTAGTTGAGGTCAAGAAGAATGGTAGATATAAAGGGTTTGATCCCTTCATTTTTGCCCAACAAGCTGAGCAGGTTTATTACACCGACTTCCCGGGAGGACATCGGGACTGGTATGCAGTAATCAAGGCCAAGGCCCGAAGTCAGATCACTGACAATGTCTCCGAGGAGGTTGATGACGCTTATCAGCTTGCACCACACGAGCTCAACGATGCCTCTTTGTTGTTCAACATTGATCCAGTCATAATGGATGAGACACTCGCCACTACGGGGGGTGAACACATTGACAAAGACCTTGTCTCTCGATCAAAACGGTCTAGGGCTGATTTGGATACTGATGAACTTGTTCAAACAGATTACCACAGTGACACTGAAACTGAGGGGGAATTTGAAACTGAAACAGACACAGAGTATGTAGTTGTTAAACATATATACATAGGTTTATATATATCCTGAGACTAACCTTTTTTGTTCATTATTTTATCCACAGATGACGGGACGTCGACTGCCCTTCAGTAGAGGTGGTGGGTCCAGGACCCCGGCTTCCCATCTGGGGACTCCTACCCCAGGGCAGGAGACCACTCCATCACCACCACAGCGGACCACTCCATCACCACTACAGCAGACCACTCCATCACCACTACAGCAGACCACTCCATCACCACTACAGCAGACCACTCCATCACCACCACCACAGCAGACCACCCCATCACCCCCACAGCTGACCACCCCAGAGCAGACTCCTGGAGTTGGTGGCATGGAGGACCATGGCCATCAGGCGACCCCACCTCCGGCATCCCCTCTGCCCATGTTGGTACCCGTGCCGGCCGGAGACGAGTAAGTGACTAAACCTCAAATACTTTTATGTTATTTGTATGACACTTTATATTAAACTTTAGTAGAAAGACTTGTTGGTTTATTGGATGTTACTTTAATTAGTACTTGTATAGATTGAATTGTACTGGGCACTCTTCTGTTTGTAACAGGGTAACTATGTAAACTTGGAAATGTTACATTTACAGGGGAGACTCTGCCGAAATTTTGGGTGTCTCCCTAGATTGTGTGTTGTTTTACTCCTAACATAATTGTTGTCATTACAGCTTTGTTGATAGTAGTCGCACTACCAAAGCGATTACTAAGGTTTTGAAGGCCCAGTGGGATGGTCCATATATATCTTGGACAGATGCTGGGAAGGTTGTGCAAGATAGGTGGTTTGACACCTTCTCGGTAAGTTCCTAGCTCATTTATTGTGACTTGATTTGTAAAATAGACCTGTTATTAATTTTGATTTCTCAATTCATTTTACAGCGTGATTACCAGTGGGCGGAGGGTATGATTGATGAGATTAGGAAGGTCTTTGCCACAAAGACCTCCAAAATCATCAAGAGTACCCTTTGGAAGGTGAGGGACAAGGGTGAGCGCCCTCGTTGGATCCCGGAGGACCATTGGGACGGGATGGTCCAGAAGTGGGGCGGGGTCCCATTCCAGCAGGCGAGTGCTCGGAATAGGGCCAACAGAGCCGCCGATGCTGCAGCCTCGGTTTACACTGGGGGTAGCATTTTAACCCTCGAGCACAAGAAAAGATTTGTAAGTATATTTATGTTAAACATTTCTATTATCATTCGTCTTACATGTTTACAAATAATAATCTCAATGTTTTTTGTCCACCACAGGAGCAGAGGGAGCACCGGGAGCCTTCTTTGTTTGAGGTCATGCAAATGACCAAGAAGAACAAAGCCGGTGCATGGGTAAACCAGAAGACTACGGAGCTAGCGGTATTTACTTTTAACTGACATATGCTTATAATTTACAAATCAACTTACTAATCCTATCGTTGTTTTTGAATTTACAGGAGGCGTATCAGGCCAGGAGGGCCGAGAAGGAGGCGGACCTGGTGGCTTCCACTCCTGAAGGGGAGGTTCCTCCCACCCTATCTTGTTCTGACGACAACGCCATCTATATGGAGGCTGTTGGCGGTGTGAACAAGAAAGGGAGGGTGTTTGGATTGGGTGGCGTCGGCACGCAGCTGGCGAAAAAGGGGAAGACCCCTTCCTCTTCGTCTTCCTCTGGTCTTCCGACTGAGGTCGTTCAGGTAATTCAAAACCTGAACGATGAGCTACAGGAGGAGCGACGTCAGAGGCAGTTGCTGTTGGAGCGGCACGAGGCGGACCGACAGAAGGCCGAGGCGGACCGACAGCGGGCCGAGGAGCAGCACGCCGAGACTCGTCGGTAACTTGCTCAGCAGCAGGAGCTACTGATGCAGTTGATGGCGAGGCTACCTCCCCCCACTTCCCAGGCGCCCCCACCACCACCCCAGGATCCCCCACCACCTTGATTGTAGTTCTTTTATTTATACACATTGTATATTTGATTTTTAGTTATGTTATATTTTCATTCAGTATTTAGTTTGTCATTCTTTATTTATTATGTCAATATTTAATGGTAATTACATTCAAATCACAAAGCCTTTCTACCTATCATTAATAATTCAACCTATTTCATAAATTAATTTAATCTATTATTTTGTTTTTAATAATAATTCATTACTTCAAAAAAATTATTTTAATTTAATTATAAAATTTTATCAGCCAATACAAAATACAAAATATTAAGATATTTTTAAAGCTAAATTAACAAAACCAGTCAATATTGGATCAATTTTAAAAAAATTTAAAAATTCTCGTTAGCGACGGTACCCGTCCGTCGCTGACTTATTAACACTAGCGACGGACGTTGTGGTCGCTACCTGACAACCACTAGCGACGGGAAGCCTTGGTCGCTACATCGCAACCACTAGCGACGGACGTTGTGGTCGCGACCTGACAACCACTAGCGACGGGACGCCTTGGTCGCTACATCGCAACCACTAGCGACGGAAAGGTGTGGTCGCGACCTGACAACCACTAGCGACGGAATGTATTGGTCGCTGTATCACTACCTCTAGCGACGGCACGGGGTGGTCGCTGGTGTCTATTAGTAGCGACGGGGTCCCGAGGTCGCTGTATGGCAACACTTAGCGACGGCAGCAGTTATTGGGGCAGGGACGATTTTAGCGACGGCCTTACGCCGTCAATAAGTTAGCGACGGCATGTATGTGGTCGCTGATGTGTTTTCGACGAGGGTTTTAGCGACGCCCACTGTCCCGTCTGTGACGCCGTCGCTAATTGTTTTAGCGACGGGAATTCCATTGATTAGCGACCAATTCTGTCCGTCACTAACAGTTGTTTTTTTAGTGGTGAATAGCCTTAAAACTGTTCTTATTTCTTTTTCTTAAAAACGAAGGAGACAGACAAAAAAAGAGCTCGGGGTAAGACCAACAAGACGTCTCATCCAAATTAATCCTAGCTTTAATGGGGGAAAATAGGAAAAAGAGGAAAGGAAACTAATAAGATGTTTCGTCTAAATCAGTTATCCTTCCGTCAAGATACCAGATCGGTAAGGAAAAAGGAGGGGTTAACAGAACGTCACGTCCAAATTAACCCTGGCCTCTTAGTGTAGAGGTATGTGAGAGAAAGAATTCTAACAGGACGTCCCGTCCAAATTAATCATTCTCTCATCCAAGTGTCGGATTGGAAGTCGAAGGGGATAAACAGGACGTCCCATCCCAATTATACCGATCTTTGTGAAAAAATGATAGCGACCAAGCAAAAATGGAAGAAAGTCAACAAGACATTTCTAAATTGACTTCTAAGAAAGTGACAGTAATGGAATTAATTTTCAAAGAGAAACAAGAAAGGAAAGGAAGTGGGCCTGGCAGAAGTTAAGTCCTGCTCCTATGTATTCTTGAGTTTCGAGAAATCAGGGTTACGTAGTTCTTGAAGAGGTATTCTTTTTTTAAAAAAAATGTGAAGTTATAAATTGGGCAATGAGGTGAATTAATGGAAGGGAAACATACAAAGCGAACGTTCATCGCACGTGTATGGGCCCAAAAGGAGGTGTAGGCAGAAGTACTTCCACACGACAGTAGTTGAAAACAACTTCTACATTGATCAAAATGAATGCGGAAAATACTTGTTTTTGGTTATTATTTATTATGAATCAGGATAAAATAAAATTTAACAGCAGAACTAATTCAAACAAGAGAACAGACTTAACAAAAATGACAGATTTGGAAAAAGAACAAACAATGTGAAACAAACTGATATATAAAAAAATAGTGCAGAAAAGATCGTAACCAGTGTGGAGTGGGCACTGGAAAGAACCGGACTGTAGGTACGAGCTGGTGTGGGCTGGAACAGCAGCGCCCAGAGTGATGGCAAAAGTGGATCGA
Organism: Clitoria ternatea; assembly: GCA_037962975.1. Classification (NCBI taxonomy): domain Eukaryota; kingdom Viridiplantae; phylum Streptophyta; class Magnoliopsida; order Fabales; family Fabaceae; genus Clitoria; species Clitoria ternatea. The sequence continues at coordinate 95,408,905 of CM075670.1, read as the reverse complement.
ACAGTTGCGAGAACCGATGTAGTAAGGAACCGGTGTGAAATTCAATGGGGAACCGGTGTAGAATTTAGTGCAAATCTGTGGTGGGAATTCAGTATGGAGTCGATGTGGAGTTCTGTGAGGATCCGGTGGAATTGGTGAATATAAGATCCTTTCAAGAAAGTGGGATACAGAGGAATTTTGGGGATTTTTGGACGGAGTCAAGGTAACGGGAGAAGATTTTCCCCAGGAAATCCAAGGAATGGGATTAGGACCTACTCTTTTCAAGGATCGGATTCAGGAGTTTGGGCCAATTCTCCATTTTAATGGGATCAAAGATTTCAGGGATCGAACCAATCCTTTTAGGGGGCTCCTAGATTTCAGAGTTTGGACCAGTTTTTCTCAGGGATTCCAGATTCAAGAAGTGGACCCTTGGACCTCTTCAATTGGGGCATTTATAGAGGCTCCCTAGAGTCTCTCCCACGTGCTGAGTGCTTAGACAGCTCAGGCTTCCACTCAACCCATGCGCGTAGTGGAGGGACAGCCTGACCACTAGCAGTTGTGGGGAACAGCGGCGGGTGGAGAGTTCTTTATTGTTTCTCTCTCATTCCCTGACTGCCATTTCCTGGATTTTAGGATCGAATCTGGTAGTGTGTTTCCAGGTCATGGCATGGGCAACCAGACTCTATGGACGGTGTCACAAGAGATGTTCTAAGTATCCGATGTTGGGCTTATTAAACCCTTAACATCGGACAGCATGGGACACCGGTCCAACTTATTGTATTGCTTAGACATCGGCTTTTCTGAATGACGATGTCTTCTTAAGTAGCACGTCACCTGCATTAGTGACGATGTCTATCTTACTACTTTATCATATTTCGACATTGGATCTGGAGTGGGACGGCATCATTCATGGAATGGGACAGTGTTAGGGACGATGTCCCCTTTTTATGGACCGTACCAGCTCTAGCGGTGTTCATTTCATAGAAACTGGCCTGGCCAAAATAGGTGTTCATATATGCCCCTCTTTACTTTCTTTTTGCGAAAGAAACATGAAGTCCCTTTGTGTTTCTGAAGTGAAAAGAAAGTAAAGACGTGAACACCGATGTCGAGGTCAAGTGAAGTGCTGCTCATAGGAGACCAACAATGTGACGATGTGCGAATAGCTTTAAGCCGACGTGATCTTCTGGATGGATGGTGTTCTTTGGAAGTGTTAATGGATCCTTACATGTGTCATCATCTGATTCATCGTATCATTTTATCCCTTTCGCGCCTTCTGGCCAGAATACGCACCGTCGCTGCTAATGGGCCTCTTTTCATGGGCCTGGGTAGAAATATGGAACGTTCTAGATCCTCGTCCCTCAACTCCCTATAAAAGTAGGCACGCGGGTCAGTCATTTTCACTTGCTTTCTTGTTTCAAAGTTCTGCTGCTCCAACGTTCAAATCCTCCAGCGTCCATAAAGCATTCTGACTCGCACTCGTAAAATAGCCCGCATCGTCTCAGCAAGTACCTCCATACCTTTCTTCTCTTTCTTCATTTTTAGATAGGGTATGGGGGACAACGGTTTAAGTAGTGACTCCGTCGAGGTTCTATCCAGACCTCCTTCAGTTCAATCCCGGCTCAGTCGGGAGGAGTCATGAGCCAGGGTCAGTGTCGCCAAGGTGAAGCTATCTCTGGGGTTTCACATCGGCCAAGACTGTCGGGACATTGTTTCTCCACGCTGCCCTTATGGGAAATGAGGGAGCTAGACACATCGTCTGACACCCACACATCGTCCTCATCTTTTATCTTAGGCTCTGCTAATGATCGTGGCAGCAGTGTCGACTCTATTTATCTAACGATGTGGCATTTTACAGCTGTATTCCCTTTCTCCGCCACACCGTCCACATGGCTTCTGATGGAGACTCTGCCACTGGCATCCCCGTTATTGAAACAAATACCATCGAAACTAATGTCGTTGCACACCGGATCGACTGGCTCGCTGAAAAGGCCAAGGATACTTACTTTTGGGTTCATGATGAGCCGAGGAACATCGTCTCCCGCTACGCTGAAGATGCCACTGATGTGATCATCGAGGACGTCGTTGTCCACTCCGACGAGGAGTACGAAGATTTCTTTACAGTATTGTGTCCACTGACCTCGGAGCACATCTGCCATCAACCGGGGTGCAGATATCTCTTCATGCATGAGATATTGTTCTCTAAGGTTGGCATCCGCTTTCCCTTGACGGAGTTCGAGATAGTTGTACTCCGGTTCTTGGATTGCTCCCCCAGCCAACTTCATCCCAACGAGTGGGGTCTGGTGAAAGCTTTGGAGGTACTTGGGCAGTACTTCCACTTTGTCCCTACTGTGGCGCTTTTCTTCATCTACTGTAGGGTGATGCACCGGGGTAACCAAAATGGTGGCCTCAGTTTCATCAACCTCCGGTGTGACGCCAAGGTGGTGAATTTTGAAAGTTTCACTGAATCGGCCAAAATAGACGGGGTAAGCTTTAGACACTCTTATGTCAAGGTCAAGGTCAATCCTAGAAAGCTGGTGTTCTAGGAGAATTTTGATTTTTCCAGGAAGTTCTACACCGGCTGGACTCATGAGCACTTCCTCCTAACCAGTAACGCCTACTCCGTCAGTGAGAGTGTTTTGTCGACAGAGTCCAAGAAGGTGCTGGACACCCTGAAGGCTTACTCCACCTTCTCCAAGATTTCCTGCAAAACCCTTCTGGGAGAGAAGTCTCACCGGGATGGCTATCTAAGTAGGTTTTTTTTACATCGTCTTTTACCAGTGTTAACAACGGTTCTTTCTTCTTTTCAGGCAAAATAGCTCGGATAGACATTCTGAAGAAGCTCTGGGAGCAAGCCGAGGATAGGAATGTTGTTGCTGCTGATACGGAGAATAGGGTTACTCTGAAGCGTACAGCGGCCAAAGTTGTCAGCATATCGGCTGACAAAGTTGGTGACTTTACTCTGGCTCTGGAGAACAGGGCCCAGGATAAGGGTAAGAAACGTCACCATTCTGGCCAAAGTTCCAAGGGCAAGAAACATAAGTCCCAAAGGGCAGAGGCCAGGGTGGAGGCCCAGCGTGAAGAGGAAGAGGCTACTGATGTAAATAACATTCTTGACCGGACTCAGCCAGCCGACCCCAACGCCCCCCACTCCAACTCTAGCATTTTGGAGTTTTTAGATTACATCGGGGATACACCGACGCAGTTCCAAGTCCCCTTCAAGCTCAAGAAGGATCTTCCTGCTTCCGAGGTAAGGAGTGCTGCCAAGGGAGCAATCTTCAATCTGATCGAGACTGCCAGGGTCCTTCACTCTTTGGGGCAGACTTACTATTCCGGTGTCAAGGCTAAACAATGCTTAGACCGGATGAAGGATTCTGAAGCCCTCAGAGTGGAGGCCCAGGCTGCTTTGGCCAAGAGGGAGGAAGACTTGACTAAACTCACAGCAGCGTTCACTTCGGCTACTAACAGGGTGAGTGGCCGAGGTAAAGCAAAAGGCTGCAGAGGACACTCTGAAAGCTTTTCAAGCTAAATTGGATGAGGCTCTAGCTGGATGAGCCGATGTAGAGAAGAGAAACGAGGAGCTTGCAGCTGAAGTTACGTCTGTGAAGGAGGCACGCCTTCAAGAGCAATAGGAGAAGGAGGAGGAAATGGTTGTTTTTTCGGAGCTCGCCGACATCGCCTTCAGCACCGCCGTTCGTCAAGTTGTACATTGGAACTCCACTGTGCAACTCAACTTGAATAGTATAGGTGTTTACTATGAATTTCATGGTGGACACCTATATGCTATGGATCGGGGTCAGGCAGTGGAACCTGAGGATGTTCTCTACGTACCTCTGCCTCTCCCTGAGGGCCAAAGTATAGAGCTAAGGACGGTGTCAGAAGATTCTGAGAGAACAACCACCGTCGCCGGACCGGACTCCCCTACCACCAATGTATAGATTAGTTTTTTTTTTTGGTTCGCCTTGTTCCGGGATAGGCTCTGGATTTGAAAATTTTGTAAGGCCATAGTGCACCTTTTTTTGGAATTAAGTGACTCTTTTGCATATCTGCCTCTCCCTTTCTTCAAGAATGCAAGTTAAATTGAACTTTGAACCGATGTGTAATTAATGAAGCAACTTGAAATAACATCGTCCATAACTGGCAATTGAATTCCGAACCGACGTATAGTTGATTAAGCAACTTGAAACAACATCGTCCATTGAAACATCTTTATTCCAAGATCAAATCAAACAAAATGAATTAAATTCTTGACCGGTGTAATAAGGGTAACATCGTTCTTTGTTCTTTTCACCTCGTCCAATGAAGCCTGTTGAATTTGTTAGCCGATGTGAAATAAGTATCAACATCGACTTGCATCTTTGAACCTTAAGCCAACTTTACAAAACTAAGTTTGATCCAAGTTTAATTCGGAAGGTGTTTGAGAGGCCTTGTTTTCCTACTTTTGCCATGACCTTGGCCGGTCTTCCTTCATTGAATTCACTCCGGTAAAAAGCATCCATTAGTTAGAATCTTCCTTCAGACCGGTATCAACTCCGAATTTAATAAACCTTTTTTTTCAAAACTCTAAACCTAGAAACAGAATCAGGGTGATGCCTCAGTTTCAGCAGAAAATGATTAATTGGGTATTACCCTTTGGCTGACAGGAGATGAAAGGTTGAGGGTGTTACCTCTCGATTAACAGGAAAGTAAAGGTTGAGGGTGTTCCCTCTCGGTAGACAGGAAGTAAAAAGGTTGGGGGTGCTGCCTCTTGGTTGATTGGAAATAAAAGAATTGGGGTTGACCCTCGATTGACTGGAAGTAAAAGGTTTGGGGTTGACCCTCAGTTGAATGGAAATAAAAGAGTTGGGGTTGACCCTCAGTTGACTAGAAATAAAAGAATTGGGGTTGACCCTTGGTTGACTGGAAGTAAAAGAATTGGGGTTGACCCTCGGTTGACTGGAAATAAAAGAATCAGGATTGACCCTCGATTGACTGGAAATAAAAGAGTTAGGGTTGACCCTCGGTTGACTGGAAATAAAAGAATTGGGGTTGACCCTCGGTTAACTGGAAGTAAAAGAATTGGGGTTGACCCTCGGTTGACTGGAAATAAAAGAATCGGGATTGACCCTCGATTGACTGGAAATAAAAGAATTGGGGTTGACCCTTGGCTGATTGGAAATAAAAGAATTGGGGTTGACCCTCGGTTGATTGGAAGTAAAAGAATTGGGGTTGACCCTCGGTTGACTGGAAATAAAAGAATTGGGGTTGACCCTCGACTGACTGGAAATAAAAGAATTGGGGTTAACCCTCGGTTGATTGGAAGTAAAAGAATTGGGGTTGACCCTCGGTTGACTGGAAATAAAAGAATTGGGGTTGACTGATAAATCAATTTTAATACACTTCTTATAGTTTTACACTTGGGGTTTATTATATAATTACTATGTTTAATAATAGTATTTTAATTAAGTTTTATGTTGTTTAGTTAAATTGAAGTATTATGTATATATGTTTCAATTTTTGTTTTTTGTATGTATCTTGAGTATCTTGCCTTATTTTGGCCATAACTTGGGCTTTTGTGATCCAAATGGGCTAATATTAGAGCCCATGGAAAGCTAAGACAGAGGGCTACATCATGATGATCAAATTTGGTTATTTTGCATCTAGAAAAAATAAAGAAATGGAGCTTGAATCAATCAGCCCTCATGTGTCCCACCAGCATTGACATAGTTCACCACAATACACATATCTGGAGCTATAGATGTCCAAATGACCTCATTCTTGTGCCAAATTCTCAATAAGACAGAGATCTACAACTTTCATGTTGAAGGTTTTTCAAAATTCGGCCATCTAGAAGGCCATATTGGACTCGCAAGGTGGAGAAGATAAAGAGGAGAATGAATTTCAACACCTACCATTATCTTCTTTTGAATTATTGAAATTTCAAGCCCACCAATGTTGAAAAAATGCATTAATAATCAGAAAATGAATGTATAGTATCATCATATCTTGCCTATAAATAGATGCTTGAAGTTGTAAGGTAGATACACAAGAAATACATAAGAAATACATGCTTTAGTTTTCATTACAATTCTATATCTTTGCTTTAGCTTCTTAAGTCTTAGTTCTTTCTCTTACTTTATCTCCTTGTTCTATATTCCATCCTTCAAGTTATGGTTTTCATTTCCCTTCCTCAATATCAAGTAAGTTAATTTTATTATTTGTTATTTACTTTTATAATCAAAGTTTTAGTAAATTTAATATTAGCTTTCATTGTTAAAAATTATCATGGGAGCTTAATCTTTTAAAATCAACTCAAGGAATTTAATTTTTCTTTATGTTAACTTTGAGTTCTTGCTCTTAATATTTTGATTGAAGATAATTACTTTTCTTTGTTTCTCAAGCACTTATGATGGTAGATTATTTAAGTGTATAACCGATTGGTATATAATTAAACAATCTATAATCTAAACTGATGTTGGTTGGTTAATCAATAATCAATTTGAGAACAAAGATTAAGTTACTAAATAAGAGATTTCTATTTAGTTTCTTAACTCAATCAAATTATGGTTTTAAAGTTATTTTAGTAATTAATAAGAATATATCGATTGGTTATTCTTATTAGTTCATTAATTCAATTCTAGAAGATTTTCTAGAATATAATCATTTAGGGATTCCAAATGATTCAAGATTGAGAAAATTAATTATATTTAATCATATTTGTGATCAATGATTAGTTAACTAAAGAGTTATTAATTCCTTGGGTTGGTTGTTTCTAAATTTGATTATTCTTACTCATAAATTTACTTTTTGAACTATCATATAATCACTTAATTTTCCTTTCAAGCTCAACACAAACCCCCCCTTTATTATAACTAAACTGAGTGTAACTAATTGAACTAAGGTCCTTGAGAGACAACTAAGGTTGTTCACCTTATACTATATTAATTTAACTTTTTATTTGACCCGACAACATCAGCGTGTCATTGACCCTCGGCTGACTGGAAATAAAAGAATTGGGGTTGACCCTTGGTTAACTAGAAATAAAAGAATTGGGGTTGACCCTCGGTTGACTAGAAATAAAAGAATTGGGGTTGACCCTCGGCTGACTGGAGATAAAAGAATTGGGGTAATGCCCTAAGTTTGGAAAGGAAGGAGAGACTTGGGGTGATGCCCCAGATTCGAGAAATTTGGGGTAATGCCCCAAGTTAGGAAAGGAATGAGAGACTTGGGGTAATGCCCCAAGTTTGGAAAGGAATGAGAGACTTGGGGTGATGCCCCAGATTTGAGAGACTTGGGGTGATGCCCCAGATTTGAGAGACTTGGGGTAATGCCCCAAGTTTGGAAAGGAGGATAGAGCTTGGGGGTGTTGTCAGTTTGGGGTATTTACTTGCGGAGAGGATCTGGTGGAGGAAGGCAAATGCCAGTAGAGGACTTTGTGATTGGCACCATTTTCTGTGGCAATTGTAATCTCACTGGGGAAAAAGAGCTAACTGGAGTCTATTTCTGGAGTGTTGTTCCACTAAGGAAGGAAGGTTTGGTGCGCCTCTACTTAGTGGTAACCGTGGTTTTTCCAGGGAGGTGACTTACTGGTTCCACTTAGGGAGAAATCTGGTTTAGATTCACCTGGGAGAAGATCTTGACCTGTGCTCTTTTGTAGAGGGTTGTAACCTCGCTGGGGAACTACTCGGCAAAATTTCGCTTCCAGGCCAGGAACTTCAGTCAACCTTCAAAAAGAGGATGAGTAGTACAAAAGTGAACAAATTGACATTTTCAGGTGAACTTCCTTAGAGACGGGCCTTGAGATAACTCATGGATGAAATAGAAGCAACTTCCAACTTCGGTAAGCACCTAGCAAAGTTGGTTATGCTTGCGTGAGGCAAGCTCAGGTGCTGAGAGCATTTCATTCCTTACGACTCTACGTTTTATCAATTCCATTTTTAAAATTTTAGGAAAACTTGTTTGTTTATAAAACTCAGTAATGAACACGTATAGAAAGAATGGTAAATTTTATTTATGGATATCAAGCATGTACAGTGGTAATGAAAGCAATGTAAAATAGATGGAACAGGTGGAATAAAGTACAAAAGATTGAAGGTAAGGGGAAAAGAGGAGGCTCATGGATCCTCCAGCGATTTCCTGAGAGCGATGAGAATCTTGATTTCCTCTCACGATTTCTTGTTCATCTTCTGATTCTGCCTTTTAGAATGTAATTCGACGATGATCCATATGCCCCAGTTGGGTCTTGCATTTTCTGTTTGGGGAACCTAAGTCATTGTGCCAAGATTTTACTCTAACTTTGTTTGAGCCGCCCCTTCAGGTTTTCGACCAACCAAGTAGCTCTAACTTTTGCCTAGACCGCCCTTTTAGGTTTTCAACCTAGCGAGCACCTTTTTTTTATGCATAGTACTTTTTCACTGCATCTGCGTTTACAGGCATTGGCAGATCCTTTTTATCCATGTTGGTGAGGGTTAAGCCTCCTCTGGAGTAATCCTTTTTCACAACATAGGGTCCCTCATAATTAGGTGTCCATTTACCCCGATCGTCTCTTTGGATTGGCAAAATCTTCTTGAGAACCAAGTTTCCTCCCCGGAACTGTCGAGGTCGCACTTTCTTTTCATATGCTCGCTTCATGCATTTTTGATACAACTGTCCATGGCAGACGACAGTTAACCTCTTTCCGTTAATTAAGTTCAATTGGTCGTACTTGGCTTTGACCCATTCGGCTTCTTCCAATTTTGTCTCCATTATTACACGGAGGGATGGGATCTCCAGTTCAAAAGGGAGTACTACTTCCATTCTGTAGACCAAAGAGAACGAGGTTGCTCCAGTCGAGGTTCGAACCAAGGTCCGGTATCCATGCAAAGCAAAAGGGAGCATTTCACTCCAATCTTTGTAAGTCACCACCATCTTTTACCCTATCTTCTTGATGTTCTTGTTGGCCGCTTCGACTGCTCCATTCATTTTTGGCCGATACAGGGAGGAATTATGGTGAGAGATTTTGAAATCTTCACAGAGCTCTTTCATCATCTTGTTGTTTAGATTTATGCTATTGTTGGTAATGATTTGATTTGGTAAACCATATCGACAAATCAACTCCTTCTTAATGAATTTGACAATGACATTCTTAGTCACATTACGTATGAAGCTGCTTCCACCCACTTAGTGAAGTAGTCAATGGCAACTAAGATGAAACGATGACCGTTTGAGGCTTTTGGCTCAATGGGCCCAATAACATCCATGCCCCATATTGAAAAGGTCCATGGTGCCGACAAGACGTTTAGGGATGAAGGGGGTGCATGAATGTGATCAGCATATATCTGACATTTATGACACCTCCGCACATAAGCGAAATAATCTGCTTCTATTGTCATCCAATAATATCTGGCCCTTAAGATCTTTCTTGACATGGCGTGTCCGTTTGTATGAGTTCCGAAAGATCCTTCATGGATATCTCTCATGATTTGATTTGCCTCGGCGGTGTCGACGCACCGGAGGAGGACAGAATCATAGTTTCGCTTGTACAGTACGTTGCCACTCAAGAGATAACCCATAGCAAGCCTTCTCAAGGTTCATTTGTCATTATTTGTGACACCCTCAGGATATTCCTGGTATTGGAGGTATCTTTTGATGTCATGATACCAAGGCTTACCGTCCGGCTCTTCTTCTATGACTTGGCAATGTGCAGGTTCTTGTTGTTTCTTCACTTTAATAAGAGGTACCTCGTATTCACTACTGACCTCAAACATTGAAGCTAAAGTGGCCAAGGCATCAGCCATTTGGTTGTCCTCCCGTAGAATGTGATGGAAGGTAATTTCATCGAACTCTTTGATCATCTCTTTGATATGAGCGTGATAGGGAACTAGTTTATTGTCTCTAGTTTCCCACTCATCTCTCAATTGGTAGATAACCAAAGCAGAGTCTCCATAAACTTCCAAGGATTTTATCCTTTCCTTCAGAGCCGCTTGTATTCCCAAAGAGCATGCCTCATAGGGGTGTCAAATGGATGGTTTGGATAAGATTTGAGTTAAATTTTATTGGATGGATAAAATCCATCCATTAATCCATTTATGATTCATTTAAAAAATCTTGAAATATCCATCCAATCCATAACCTTAATTAACTAAATCCACCCAATCCATCCATTAACATCTTTTTTATGGATGGATATCCAACCATCCATTTAAAAAATAATGTTATTTTTTTAATTTCTTTTCTTATTTTTCCACTTTATATTTTATACTCTTACACTTTAGTTTTTTTCTAAACTTTTTCTTTTAATTTCTCTCTGCATTTTTTATTTAATTTTTTTACTCTCCAAATTTTTTCTTTTAATTCTTTTTTTATTTTCTTGCTTCATATTCTTACATTTTAATTTATCTTTTTTTACTCTTCAATTTTTTCTTTTAATTTTTTATTTTATCACTTTATATTCTTACACTTTAATTTTTATTTTTCTCCTCTCTAAATTTTTCTTTTAATTTCTCTCCATATTTTTTTCATTTAATTTCTTTTTTTACCCTCCAAATGTTTTATTTTTATTTTTTTTATTTTCTCACTTTATATTCTTAATCCTTAGGCATAATTTGTTTTAGTGCATGTTTTTTTCTTTAACTTCTACTTTAAATGTTTTCTTTAAACAAAAATTTAAAGAAATATTAAAATTAGTTACAACGGTTGCAATCTTTACTTTTATTAATGAACTCTAGTCTTGGAGAGAGAAAATTGAACTTTCATGCAAATTAACTTGATGTAAAGATAATCAAATTTTCGCATAATCAGACTTTCCTTTTTTTTAATTTTATAACTCAATGATAAAATAAAGTTTTTGTTATCGTATTTTATTATGATAAAGTAACATTCACTTTTAAGTTTGTCCATGATTTCTAATAATCACAGTTAATTGACTTAGTGTTAAGAGAAATGTTGAGTAGATATATAACAATAATTAACTATGTTGTTAATGATGTTACCAAAAAAATAGAGGAAGGCAACTCAATTTTATTTCATACAGAAAGTTTGATGAGTATTTTTTTTTGGTTCGGGTTTGATAAATTTTTAATTGACGATATGACATAAATCAACAATTAATTAAATTTTTAAATTAAGTAATTTTACAAATTTGATAAAGAAATAAATAAATAGAAAAATCATAAATAAATTCGTAATAAAAGAGCATATGTGATAAGGTTGACGGAATGAATTTTCTTTAAAATAAATGGTACTGAAAATAAAAACTACAGAGAAGTTTAGAATACGATATATTGATAATCAAAAAAGGTTAGTATTTCGTGATGAATAACTACTGATAATATCCTACTTTTATCTTAGGAAACTATGCGCCAATGATGTAAGATTTTTGGTTAATATTGATAGGTAGGTTTGGTTATGAAAATTTTACCGATTTTTGACCAATTCAATGCATAATCAGTTTTTCCATGTTTCCGGTCTAGACAAGGCATCGGTTCCCAGTTGAACTAGTCCGACTTGCCGGTCCGGTCCGATCGGCCATCCCAGTCCATTTCTGATAACACTGTATGAGATTGAAATTAATTTTTTTAATTTGAAAATCTAATGGATTTTAATAAAAAAATAAAAGTAAAATCCAATGGATTTTAATAAAAAACAAAAGTAAAATCCAATGGATTAAAATTTTGATGGATCCATCCATATCCATCCAATAAATAAATGGGATCCAATCCATTAAATCCATCATATTTTTATTTTATAAATAGATGGATTGGATGGATTATGTGTGGATGGATTGGATACTTAATGGATAGATGGATTAAATTGACACCCCTAATGCCTCATACTCAGCATCATTGTTGGTACAATCAAAACATAGCCAAGCGCAAATGGGAATGAACTCCTTGTCAGGTGACATTAAGATGACCCTAATTCCATGCCCCAGTGCATTAGAAGCTCCATCAAATCCTATAGTCCACTTGCTTTCATCACCATCTCTTTCTTTGAAAAGGGCTAAAATATCTTCATCCAGGAAGTCATGCTGCATCGGTTGGTAACTGCTAATGGGTTGATGTGCCAAGTAGTCTGCTAGCGCACTTCCTTTTATGGCCTTTTGGGTGATATATGTTATGTCATATTCCGTTAGTAGCACTTGCCAACGAGCAATTCTTCCGGTCAAAGTAGGTTTTTCAAAGATATATTTGATGTGGTGCATTTTGGACACTAACCATGTGGTGTGACAGAGCATATATTGGCGTAAACGTCGGGTGGCCCAAGCTAATGCACAGCATGTTCTTTCAAGGGAGGAATATCTCATCTCGCATTCGCTGAATTTCTAGCTCAAGTAATAAATGGCACGCTCTTTCTTCCCAGTTTCATCATGTTGACCTAATACGCATCCCATGGATTCGTTCAGCACGGTCAAATACAGGATCAGTGGTTTCCGGGAATTGGGGGCACCAAGATTGGCGGCTCTAACAAGTACTACTTTATCTTTTCGAATGCTATTTGGCAATCCTCATTCCATTGCCAGGTTGGTTTTTACGAAGCAACTTGAAAATTTGCTCACAAGTTACTGTCATTTGGGAAATGAATCAGGCAATATAGTTTAACCTTCCTAGAAACCCTCGGACTTCCTTTTCCGTACGAGGAGGAGGAATTTCCAGGATCTCATTGACCTTGTCAGGATCAACCTCTATCCCTTTTTCGCTTACAATGAATCCTAACAGTTTGCCGGATTTTGCACCAAAGGTGCACTTGGCCAGATTCAATCTAAGCTTAAATTTCCTTAACCGTTTGAAGAGCTTCCTCAGATCAGTAATATGTCCTTCTTCTGACCTGGACTTAGTGATGATATCACCCATGTAGACTTCTATCTCTTTGTGCATCATGTCATGGAAGAGAGTCACCATTGCCCTTTGATAGGTTGCTCTAGCATTTTTCAATCCGAAGGACATCACTTTGTAGCAAAAGGTGCCCCATAGAGTGATAAACGCGGTCTTCTCCATATCTTCAGGTGCCATCTTAATCTGATTATATCCAAAAAATCCATCCAAAAATGAGAAGATAGAGTGTTAAGCCGTATTGTCGACTAATACATCGATCTGTGGTAGGGGAAAGCCATCCTTAGGGCTGGCCCCATTCAAGTCTCGGTAGTCCACACACATCCTCACTTTCCCATCTTTCTTCGGAACGGGAACTATGTTTGCTACCCATTGAGGATATTTAGCTACGGCTAGGAAACCAGCATCGAATTACTTTTTAACTTCGTCTTTAATCTTAAGGAGTATTTCGGGTTTTATTCGTCACAGCTTCTGTTTAATCTATGGACATTCTGTCTTTAAAGGCACCCTGTGTTCCACAATGTTGTTATCCAACTCCGGCATATCTTGATATGACATGCAAAAATGTCCCGAAACTCTCTGAGTAGCTTAATCAGTTCTTCTCCCCACTCTTTGCATAGGAAGGTGCCGATCTTGACCTCTTTAACCTCTCCTTCCTTCCCCAGGTTAATGGTTTCAACCTTTTCCTGATGGGGTTGAATTTCCTTATCCTCCTGCTCCAATAACCTTGTCAACTTGGGCGAAGGTTCAAAGTCTTCCTTACTTTCTTCATCAGTATAATCGTTTGGATAATCAGAATCGTGAAACAAAACCGAGTTCTCATTACTCTTAGAGGAATCACTTTCGGATCTGCATTTTATTGTATTATAGCAAATGAAAAAGAAAACGAGCAAGTGAAAGGCCCAAGTAAAAGGATATCAAGCAAAATGAGATATTAGAATCTGACAGTGTTCATTAACCAACCAAACAAACAAGTTTTTTTGCCTTTATTACAAAAAGAGGTCCCAAAGCCTTAGGCATAGCAGAGGGACCAAGAAGTCATAAAAAATATTATTACTTTGACAAAACATTTAGATTCATGGGGAACTCCATGATCTCCTAGTTACTCAGCTCCTGATTTGGTGAGCAAGCATACACAAACCCAGCATCACTGTTGAGATCACCTTCGATCATGGCCACTTGATCGGGAGGCATTATCCGTGCGCTCTGAAAGCTCTGGTAAAGGTCACAAATGGGGATTCCCGCGGTGTTGAATTCTTGACCAGTAAGACGAATAATCCTTTTTTCTCTTCTTGCTTCCCCTACCTTTTTTCTGTCAGCGACCGTGGGTCGGTATTCCAGGCTATATCTGTCCTTGTTTTTTACGAGGCACACACGTTGGACTCTTCCTTCCAACTCTCGACCCAGCCCTTTCCCCGGCTCGTATCCTTCCCGTAGCATTGCTCTTGCCATCGCTAGAGACATATTCGAGAAGGATGTCCTTGCGAAGCTTTTCCTTACATGAGTTGCATTGGCTATCTCTAAAGCCTAGAATGAGGTCTCGAGAGCTTCCTCAGCTGCTTTGATGTACAGGGTAGTGACAGGCTTGCTGACCAAGAGGTCTTCTTCTTCAGAAACAATCACTAATTTGTTATCGATGACAAATTTCAGTTTCTGATGCAGCGTAGAGGGGATAACCATAGCCGAATAGATCCAGGGCTGTCCTAGCAAACAACTATAGGCGGGTGTGATATCCATGACTTGAAAGAGAACTTGAAAGGTGCATGGCCCAACCTGTATTGGCATTTCAATCTCCCCATGACCTCCCGGCGAGTCCCATCAAAAGCCTGTACCGCCATGAAACTTGGTCTCATATACGTCCCATCGAAAGGCAACTTTGCTAATGTAGACTTTGGCATCACGTTGAGGGACGAGCCATTATCGATAATTACCTTTGCCAAGATATGGTCACGGCATTTCATGGAAATATGAAGGGCTTTGTTGTGTCCTCTTCCTTCTGCGGGTACCTCGTCATCCGTAAAGGTCAAATAATTATTAGCGACTATGTGCCCCACTATGCCTTCAAATTTATCAACGGGCAAGTCATGCTTGACGTGTGCCTCACTTAACACTTTCATTATTGTGTTCTGATGTGGTTCGAAACTCATCAACAAGGACAACAAAGAAATTTTGGCCGGGGTGTGGTTTAATTGATCCAACAACTGATACTCACTATGACGAATGAATTTCAAAAACTCTTGGGCCTCTTCCTTAGTTACAGCCTTCTTTGCCTCACCGGCAATCTCTTCCTTTCCTGCCTTGATCTCCCCAGCAGCTTTGTCAAGTTTCGACTCCGGAGGAGTATATACCCTTCCACTTCGAATCATGCCTCCGACCCCGGTAATATTTGTAACAGAGGATGATGGCATAGAATCAACCGCCTCGAAGTTGGTAACGATTACCTCTACACCGTATTTCCATGGTATGGCTCGAGAATCCTTGAAAGGAAACGGGGTTGGTGCTTGCACGGTAATGACAGTTTTGGCAGGAGTTGGAGCTGCCGGCGTGGTTTTGTTGTAGAATATGACAAAGGGCTTTGGAGCTTGTATCCTGGTCTGTTCTTATATCATGTTTACTATACCTCCACGGCGCCTGTAAACCTCTACAGTATGACTGTCCATGAGTTCCTGAAGGGTTCTTCGGAAGCCTTGTCGCTTCATAGATTGGTCATTATTACACTCCTCATCCCATAAGCCTTCTATCAACCCCTTCTTCAGCAGGTGAAAGTGAATTATTTCCAAAGGCATTTTTACGTCATCAACCTCTAAAATACATTCTTCATCTTCCTCGACAGCATTGACTTCTGGCCCTCTATGGTTAGGGAAAGGGTTGGTTGATACATTCAGGCTCCCCTCACGAAAGCTTATCCAGTCGGCCCTTATTAGATCCCTCACTTTAAACTTCAAAGCCAGGCAATTCTCTGTGGAATGCCCCGGTGCAACAGCATGGTAATCACACCGCGCATTCGAATCGTATCCCTTACGGTAAGGCGGTTGAATTGGTCTCAGAGGACAGGGCACTACCAAAGTATTTTTGATGAGGTGAGGTAGGAGCTCGGTATAGGTCATAGGGATGGGATCAAACTGTATCTGGGTACGGTCGTTGTTCAGCTTTCTTGAGTTTGGATTTGGTGGTTGGTTTACTTATGGCGGTTGGTAAGGTGCTTGCGGTGGTGTTGGTGGTCGTATAACAGGTGGACGAAAGTGAGGTGGATTTGGATTTTGAACTACAGCTACGCATGGGTATGACATGTGTGGATGGGCCAGTGGAAATATGATAGGGGTAAATGGCCTCATTTGGTTTCTTCTTTGGTCGTAAGGGACAGCGTTAGTTTCTCTATCTCTTCTTCTGCCTTCCCTTGTCATTGGCCTCTTTACCGTGCCTGCCCCAGACGGGCCTCGGATAATCTTTCCAGTTCTTATTTTGTTCTCTATTCTTTCTCCGATAGTAATATCAGAGAAATGAGATGAAACACTCCCAATCATCCTATCATAGAAGGGAGATTGGAGCGTGTCGATAAACATGGAAACTACTTCTTTTTTCGATAAGAGAGGGTCGACCTGTGCGGCCACTTCGCGCTAACGTTACGCGTATTCTTTGAATGTCTCGGTCTCCTTTTTCGTCATGTTTTACAATTGTACCCTATCTGGTGCCATGTCCAAGTTGTATTTGTATTACTTCATGAAAGCATCAGCGAGGTCTTTCCAGCAGTGTATATGAGACCGTTCGAGGTGAGTGTACCATGTAAGGGCGGCCCCAGCCAAGCTGTCTTGGAAGCAATGGGTCATTGGATGCGTGCGATGCTATTTTTCGATAGTACATGGTGAGATGATTCTTTGGGCAGTTTAACCCTCGGTATTTGTCGAATTCTGGCACCTTGAATTTAGGAGGGATGATAACGTCCGGGATTAAGCAAGGTTCCGCGAAACTTCCCAACCCAAAACCTTTTGATCCTTCAATTGCCCTTAATCTCCTTTCAAGGACCTCTATCCTTCCTTCTTGGATGGCTGCAGTGCCACTGGGACTAGCAGCGACACGATCATCTGTGTGCCCATAAGGTTGTTGTACATGCGTGGCTATATAAGAAGGGTTTACTGGGTCTACAAAGACCTATGGTCAGGTGGTGGTTTGGGTCGCGTAGGCAGGCTGTGTAATATGGGCTTGGATCGATTGTGTTTGACCTTGGGTTGTACAGAACTCATGACAGGGTGGTATGTTTAGTTGAACGGGGTGAGGATCTTGGTGGTTCGGGTCTGTTTGCGGGTTGGTGTGAAGAGGAGGAAAATAGCCCAGAGACAAACCATATAATGGGAAGGGGATAGCATTGCCATTCGTATCTATGAAGGTATGCTGCTGGGTATCAGTGGGGTTTGGCCTTTTAATATGAAAGGTGAGGGGAGATGCCATAAGATTAGGGCCCTATTCCTCAACTGGACCAGGAGAGTGTCGTGGAGTAGGTGGTTACTGTCTGGCGTCTTCAACACCGGCGGAGGAACCCCCTTCCATGACCCTCTTTTCCAAAAGCTTGGCCATCTCGGCCATTTGTTCCTTCAGTTGACTGAGCTCGACTCTCAAACTCTCATTTTCTTATTCTATTTCGGCCATGAGTTTCTTTCTGAGCCTGGTCTCGTAAGGATGTTTACCTGTAATGTCTAAAGGAACATGGAGATTTATTAGTAAAAAGAAGATAAACAGTTAATAGAAACGATAAAAGAAAGAAAGATATTACACGGGACACGATTCGAGATTCAGTGCGTGCCCTCTAACCGTTCCTCAGAACGTCATGTTCAAAAGTACTAGGTAAAGCAATAAAACGGAAATTAACATGAGATAATTATAGAGACAAAATAATTCATCCTTTCATACTTCCATAAAGATATAATGTCACTGTAGAGGTTTGATTACAACATTTTAGTCGTTCCTAGCTTGGGCGATCATAGCCCTCATTTTACAAATTCTTTCATGACAATAATTCAGAAATGTTGAAATCTCCTTCGGAGTAGTGAGAGGGTTAGCCATTTCTTCGGCTTGTTTTAACAATAGTGGAAGATCCTCCAGAACTCCATTGGCCAAGTAGGCTAGATTAGCGAAGCGATCCATCCATGAAAGAATGATCCCATCTTGTCGAGCCAATTCAACTTCTAAAAGGCATGTGGCCTCTTGATAATGTTGCTCTGTATTTATGGCATTTCTTTATTCATCATTTATTTCTTGCTCACAGGCTCTCATTACCTCGCCAAGCTGTTGCTCCAATCTATGGACTTGGGATTGCAGCAACTCCTTCTGCACCAAAGCCTTCCTTTTATTTTCCTTTAATTGCGTCAGTAGATCTTTTAGGAAATGCTTCTCAGCCAGGATGGTGTTGCTTTGCTTGCTTTTCATTTTTAGTTAAGAATTGGCCGCCTGGAGACACTAATCTTGCTTCACCCTATAGTCTTCTTCAATCTTCTATTTTTTCCGAATCTCATCCATGGCCTGCTTATTCTCCAAATTTTCCCTCTTTTGGAGTGTGCATTCTTGTTGATATTTCAGTAGGTCTTCTTTCAGCCTTTGATTCTTAACTGTCAACTCTTCTATCTTTGCCTTCAAAGCCTGGGTTGCTTTGTCTTCCACGATAAATGGTGGAGTGGGAGTACTTGTAGATTGATACGAGGGACTCCTGAAGGGTAATTTAACAATGGAGACCCTATTCAGCACCCATTCTTGATATTTTTCTCCCACAGCATGGCTTCGTGCCCCTAATTCTTTACCCATCTTGGAAACTCTTTTCCATGCGTTTGCTATATCCCGAACAGTAGACATATAGTTCCCTTTTGCATAGTACAAAACAAGAGGAGTGAGCAACTCTTCGTCCGGTGGCCCAAGCAAAGGATAAGCTAACTGACGTTTGGCTATAGCAGGATTGTAGTTGATACATCTTTGTGTGCCAATGGGAGGAACATTTGGATAACTTCCACAACGATATATGATCGACTTAACTTCTAACCATTGGGGATACCATCTTGTTATTCAAGTGGCCTCAATACTCAAGACAGGAGGTGAATTGAGTGTTTTAAAAAGTTTAACTTGAAATGCCTTTGAACTTGGTTCTTTATGAAACTTTGATAGGTAAATGGAAATGAGCAAGCAACAATAGAGTATCACACACAAATTGCTTTGATTAGAGAAAATTAACTTTTAGAACAAGTGATACTTAACTGAGAAATAAGAATTAATGAAGAACAAGGACTAAGTAATTTTATCAAACAGTTGGCGTGCAAAGATCAAGAAACTACTAGAAAGCACAATCAACACAAGTAATTAACCAAGGCAATATAACAAACAGTTTGCATGCACAATTAAGAAAGGAGTTCAAGGTTAGAGAGAATGAAAACCAAATTTAACAAGTTCCACCAACCCGGTGTACGTCTCGCCTTCAAGCAACCCACTTGAAGGATTCCACTATTGAAGATTTGAGATACAAACTTTGAGCAATTGTCTCCTAGTGTCCCACACTCAAGAACCCAATTCTCACAAGTAAAGGGTAACCCACCTAATCTCACAATCTCTCAATATCCCAAAGGTTGAACCCCAACCTTTGTAACTACTCAACTTAGAGTGAAACTTGATGTTTGGTGTGTGTGTTTACAAGATATTTACTCTCAATAGAGTGGATAAGCAAGTGAATAGCTCACACTAATTCTAACTCTCAAGAAGAGAGGGTATATAAATTCTAAGCTCAAATATTCAGAATTTACAAGAAAAATGAACTCACTAAGCACAAATGTAAGTAAGAATTGATTGCCTCTTGTGTTGTGTATTGTGCTTGAGTTGGAGAGCCATTTATAGAGCCTTGAGGGAGTGCCAAAGTCTTCCTAGCCGTTGCAAGTTATGGGCACTGAGTTGGAATGGAGAAATGAGCTGGTTTTCCACTTAAAAACACTTTCCCCAAATTCTGGCACGATGGTAATCGATTACGCCTCGAGCTGTAATCGATTACATTTTGAAATCTTTAGTGTAGTTCAGTTGGTAATTGATTAAGTATTGTTGTGTAATCGATTAGATTGGAAACAGAAACTTGCTAATCGATTATTTTATGCCTTGTAATCGATTACAAGTGGCACCTGATGCATTTAATTGTGTCTCGTAGTATTATAATCGATTATGCTTTCATGCAATTGATTAGAGTGCAAAACAGAACTTGTGTAATCGATTATTCCTGGCTTGGTAATTGATTAGTGAGTGTACCTGATGCTCTTAATTCAAATTTTCAACTTGGTAATCGATTATCTCCAAGGGTGCAATCGATTAGGTTATAAACAGGGCTTAGGTAATCGATTAGCTCTATAGGTGTAATCGATTAGTTCACAAACAGAACTTGTGTAATCGATTATTTGGTGTCCTGTAATCGATTATCTTGTGCGTTTTTGCTTATCTGATTCTGTTTTCTCTGTTTTCATGGTAACTTGAACTTTTTGCTTTTATCCTTCAATGTCCTTTGTCATTATCAAAATAATTCAACCTGAAATATATATTCAAACACACATCTGACTTTCTCGGCTGTGAGCTCTATAAGATGATTGGCCCATTCGCGTCCATTTTTTATTACCAACTGACACAATTTTAAATCAGAAACAGGACATTCGGCCTTGTAAATTTGATGGAAAGCATGAGACATGAACCATACATACAGGACAGGTAAATAGCAGACAATTTGTTTCCCACCTTGCGTATGGCAGAAATCCATAGTGCAGTACACATTGGCCAATACGGTTGTGATGGGATTCTCCATCCTGTGTTTTCAAGCAAGGAAGACGGCGATAGCATCATAATCCACGTAGTTGTCCAGATTAGGGAACAAGACAACCCCGTAGATAGTAAGGGCTAAAGTGTCTATAAAAACCTCCCACTCTTCTTTATCTGCCAAGATCTGCATGTGTTTCTCGAGAAATTCTCGAGTGAACCCAGGAATTTGATTTCTATTCATCTACACATTTTCAATATCTCAGGATGGATTCTCAAAATACGGGCGATTGAAGCGATGGTTGCATGATGATCGAGATGACGGTAAGGAATTTGTCCTTTCAAAGGCATCCCCAATATTTGTTCAAACTCCTCTATTGACGGGGCCAACTGAAAGTCTTTGAATATAAAACATCTGAGAGGTGGGTCGTAGAACTGTGCCAAGACTGTGATAGCCTCAGTTTGTATTTCAACCTCTAAGAGCTTTAAAATCTTTCCGCACTTTCTTGTAAAGGCCATCTTTTGAGTCAGGTTTAATTTCTTCCCCATTGCTTATAGACTACCCGTATCAACCTTCTTGGCCTTAACATAAAGTATTTTCCTTAATTCTATCACATCTATACCATAATTTTCCTATCCCGTGTTAATTTCCATACTTGCTCAGAGGTGTACGCCAAATCCCGAATAGCTCCCTGTGAAAACAAAGAAGAAGAAATCAATTATAGCCATGTTTTGGCAAACTACTACTTCCTTACCAATTTAATGAAAAACATTTTTGCTTCAGGAAGTAGCGATCTGCAAAACTCGTGCCACACTAAAGTCATGTGGGTCCTAGATTTTCTAATCGTCGTAAATGCCCCATTTGAAGGGAAACGAAATTATTCTTTGCTTTTCATTTTTGTCTCGACGACTGGGAAAATCTACGACTCAAGCCTCAGAAGTACACGAAGAAGAGGTAACTACCTACCCGTTAAAAGATTTCCAGTCTTTTTCAGAAAAGCGAGTTATTTTTTTAAAAACCAAGTAATCTTTTGACGGGTAGGTGGCTCATCCATTTGGATAAAAAAGGGAAAGCAAGAATGGCGTAAGGTAAAGTAAAGTCTACCCTTTCGTGGCCTAAACCAGGTTTTTCTGAAAGTCTTTTCTTGGCCCTAGGGCTTGTCTAAGAGTGACTCCTCACATTGGGTGGCCTGCACTAGACTTCTAAAAGGTTACTAGAGCCAAGATCCTAATCATGATGTGGTCATAACAGTAGGGAATCTACTAGGTGCGTACATCATGAAAGGTCAAACTCTAGTTAGGGTTCTTACAATCGCCGAATGGGAAGTACATCCCAAACGACACCGCTACCAACCCCTCCTAACTTAAGTTTTATTTGGGGCCAGGGTATAGGGCGCCACTCATAAGTGTGTGCAAAAATGTGAGTGTAGTATTTGACAGGGCATTCAATACATGTACCTTACCCCATCTGGCACAGTGAACAAACACGAGATAACAACAATAAAGTCCTCTACCCTAGGGTTCAAAATTATACAGAAAACTAACACAGAGTCATCTACCCTAGGGTTCAATAATCATGCACAAATATTAACAGTATATAGACAACAAAACATAACTGGAATTAAAAGCAAGTATATACAGTTATCAACAAAGATAAAACAAAAGAAGAAATTAAAACAAACAAAAGGCTATATAAGAAAAACATACGCCTTTAAACTAAATGGCCTGACTCTCAAGTATATCCCAGTGGAGTCACCATCAATCACGACCAGGATCGCGGCGGCGCATCGAAAACAGAAATAACTCATAACAGGGAGTCGCCACCAACGTTTTTATTCATAGGAAAACATTGGAAAAAACTTTAACAAAGCACTAGTTTAAAAAAGGTGAGATTCAAGTTTGGGAGTCGGTTACAAGTGGGGAAGTTATTAGCACCCCACATCGCTTATTAAAAACAGTACCAAAGTTGAAAATACGCATCATGAATAGCCTTAAAACTGTTTCTATTTCTTTTTCTTGAAAATGAAGGAGACAGGCGAAAAAAAAGCTCAGGGTATGACCAACAGGACGTCTCATCCAAATTAATCCTGGCTTTAATGGGGGAAAACGGGAAAAGGAGAAAAGGAAACTAATAAGACGTTTCGTCTAAATTAGTCATCCTTCCGTCAAGATACCAGATCGATAAGGAAAAAGGAGGGGTTAACATGACGTCACATCCAAATTAACCCTGGCCTCTTAGTGTGGAGGTATGTGAGAGAAATAATGCTAACAGGATGTCCCGTCTAGATTAATCATTCTCTCATCCAAGTGTCGGGTTGGAAGTCGAAGAGGATAAAAAGGACGTCTCATCCCAATTATACCGATCTTTGTGGAAAAATGATAGCGGCTAAGCAAAAATGGAAGAAAGTCAACAAGACGTCGTGTCTAAATTAACTACCAAGAAAGTGACAGTAATGGAATTAATTTTCAAAGAGAAACGAGAAAGGAAAGGAAGTGGGCCCGACAGGAGCTAAGTCCTGCTCCTACGTATTCTCGAGTTTTTGAGAAATTAGGGTTATGTAGTTCTTGAAGAGGTATTCTTTTTTAAAAAAAAATATGAAGTTATAAATTGGGCGATGAGGTGAATCGATGGAAGGGAAACATATAAAGCGAACGTTCGTCGCATGTATATGGGCCCAAAAGGAGGTGTAGGTAAAAGTACTTCCGCACGACACTATTTGAAAACAACTTCTACATTGATCAAAATGAACGCGGAAAATACTTGCTTTTGGTTATTATTTATTATGAATCAGGATAAAAGAAAATTTAACAACAGAACTAATTCAAACAAGAGAACAGACTTAACAAAAATGATAGATTTGGCAAAAGAACAAACAATGTGAAACAAACTGATATATAAAAAAGTAGTGGAGAAAAGATCGTAACCAGTGTGGAGTGGGCACTAGAAAGAACCAGACTGCAGGTACGAGCCGGTGTGGGCTGGAACAGGAGCGCCTAGAGTGATGGCAAAAGTGGACCGAACAGTTGCGAGAACTGATGTAGTAGGGAACCGGTGTAGAATTCAGTGCGAATCCGAGGTGGGAATTCAGCATGGAGTCGATGTGGAGTTCTGTGAGGATCCAGTAGAATTGATGAATATAAGATCCTTTCAAGAAAGTGGGATGCAGAGGAATTTTGGGGATTTCTGGACAGAGTCAAGGTAACGGGAGAAGATTTTCCCCAGGAAATCCAAGGAATGGGATTAGGACCTACTCTTTTCAAAGATCGGAGTCAGAAGTTTGGGCCAATTCTCCATTTCAATGGGATCAAAGATTTCAGGGATCAAACCAATCCTTTTAGGGGGCTCCTGGATTTCAGAGTTTGGACCAGTTTTTCTCAGGGATTCCAGATTCAAGAAGCGTACCCTTGGACCTCTTCAATTGAGGCATTTATAGAGGCTCCCTGGAGTCTCTCCCACGTGCTAAGTGCTTAGACAGCTCAGGCTTCCACTCAACCCATGCGCGTAGTGGAGGGACAGCCTGGCCACTAGCAGTTGTTGGGAACAGCGGCGGGTGGAGAGTTTTTTATTGTTTCTCTCTCATTCCCTGACTGCCATTTCCTGGATTTCAGGATCGAATCTGGTAGTGTGTTTCCAGGTCATGGCATGGGCAACCGGACTCTATGGACGGTGTTACAAGAGACGTTCTAAGTATCCGATGTTGGGCTCATTAAACCCTTAACATCGGACAGTATGGGACACCGGTCCAACTTATTGTATTGCTTAGACACCGGCTTTTCTAAATGACGATGTCCTCTTCAGTAGCACGTCACCTGCGTTAGTGACGATGTCTATCTTACTACTTTATCATATTTTGACATCGGATCTGGAGTGGGACGGCATCATTCATGGAATGGGACGGTGTTAGGGACGATGTCCCTTTTTTATGGACCGTACCAGCTGTAGCGGTGTTCATTTCATAAAAACTAGTTGGGCCGAAATAGGTGTTCACACATATATTCTACGTTGGGTGTTAAAGAAGAATGGTTAAACACCCCCGCCCCCACAAATTAGCCCAGAATCGTTGCTTTTAAGGGACAAAGGCATTGACAAAACCTCGTCCCTCACCCAAGAATATGAACCCCCAATAGAAGAAGCCATAGAATGGAAAAGAGAAAGTGAAATATGGAAGAGAGGGAAAAGACACTAACTTGTTGAACAAACAGGAAGAGAGGAGTTAAAAAGCTAGGAATTTGGAAGGAAGATAAGCCAAAAAGCACCTGACCAGATAACCAACAGAAAACCAGCAAGAGTCAAAATACAAGAATAGTAAAAGCAGAAGAAAGAAGAAATGAATGAGGGAGAAACCTTATATAGGGGCAATCGTAACTTTTCAGATCAAAAGATCTAACGACCAGGGATCCATTAGTCACGACCAAGGGCTATGATCCCTCCAACGACTCAAGTCTCAAAAGCCTAATTCCCATTTATTACACAACGCATCATATCCCAAAATACATATTTAATGGCATAGGGATATAGAAACGTCTCAATTATTGCAGCTTCACGCAGTTGGCTTTATAGGGAAGCGAGATGACGGTTACTAACTTTCACACACGTGGCACCCGAAGACTCACTCAACAACACGCCCGCTCGAGTACAATACGCCCCTTGGGTTTCCTTTGAACCCACGTCTACTAAAGAAAACCCCCACTCGGAAGACAGTCAAAAAAATTTTCGGCTCGGTTTCTCAATCACTCGACTCGATTTCTAAGTCGCTTGACTCGATTTCTAAGTCACTTGGCTCGGTTTTTAGTCACTCGGCTCAACTCTAGACTCAACGCTTGTGACTAGGGGGTTGCTGTTCCCCCCGGATTTGGGAAGGGGGTCCCATGATTCCCCCTCTTCTAGAATTCAAGGCAGCGAGTCGGGACACTTACGGTTACACCCCTCTATTCACACGTTCTATTGGGTCTGGACCAAAGGGTCTCACAATCAGTCCATGAATCTAAGGACCTAATGTAATCAAGTGACACATTTAAACTAATAAACCATAATCTCTAAAATAATTCTTTAGGTTTTCTATGTCAGCTTAATGTGAACAAATTCCAAAACTAAAAATAGATACATTAGTTATCATGAAGTTTCTCCGATGATACGAGAACGTGGAAACACAAACAAAATGAATATTCATCTATTAAAAAGAGAGTCACATAATAAACTTAATAATTAATAAACATGCATATATAAAATAATTCCTAATACCGTACTAATTAGTACACCCGAAAGCACAATCTTTGATACTCTTCTCGGAAGTCCTGTCTCTTTGTAGTTGAATCCAAGAATTAAACGTACTCTTAAAGCTAATCGATCGAAACAAACAATCCTCGAAACCTTAGCTGGCTGTATGTGTCGTCCGTACTGCATGTAAACCTGTACTAAAACTGAATCCAATATTAAACGATGCTTTCTTTTAACTTTCGTCCTAATTATATTTCATACTTATAATCTTGTTTAATAATTCAATTACAACTTGATTATGCATGTGTATTTTTTTACGAAGATTAGTATCCTTAATCCCATAAAAGAAACTCTTGAATCGAGGTAATATATAATGTCACTTTAGTGGGGCAACTGCAACTATTTTGAATTTGAAACAAAATATTTTATTACTTATTTATTGTCATTGATTATCACGTAGCAGTTGTACTAATAATGTAAAGTATGAAATTCTCGTTAATAATATAATAGTAGCATATGAATTAGGGTATATTTGACAGCAACTTAATTAAGAACATATATACAAATTATTTTATATGAGAATTTATTGCATATTATAAAATTTTATTGAAGTAAATAAAAATAACTTGTATGAGTCATATATATGTATAGACTTAGGTTGGTACCAATATTAGTATCTGTAAGTTTATACTAGTAGTTACATATAGCGTTTGATATCAATATATTCAATTTATGATACTTCACAGTCAGACTTAGAAGGAAGTTGAATAAGTCTTAGATTCTTTATACACAAAACTTAAAACTTTTTGAGCGTGAATCTAGTAGACTTTTGAACCAGACTTTAAATAATTAGGGATAGATAAATTGAACACGGAGGATTTATACTGGTTTACTTCCAACGGAGAAACTACGTCCAATATCTTCAGACTTGAAGGATTTTCACTATTATAAAAACACCTTTTACAATCATAGTACCACTCGTACTACAAGTATTGTTGACTCTAGTCATTCCTGGCCTAATCCCAAGTATTTTGGCTCAATCCCAAGTACTTTTTCTAAAGTCTCTTCAAACCAACAACTGTTTCCCAACAAAAACTAAGACTGGCAACACACTGAACTTTACACAAATGAGGATTTGAAAGAGTGTTTGTATTTGAGTTTCTAAGAACTTAGTGTATACAAAAAATACAAGATAAAGAGCTTATACACTAAGTATAAAAAACAAAGACTAAGGTCTGCTCGAAGTAGAACAACAAAAAGAAAGTTTTTGCTTTAGAGAAGCTTTCGTGATTCTAATTCTCAGAGTCGTTCCCTTCTTCAAATTCTGAGATCCCTTCATATATATAGGCTTTTGAGATAATTGTTGTGAGCATTGAGCCTTAAAGATGAGATGAGGACAAAAGGTCTGGAACAAGGAGCTTATTGCAATGAAATGGTGTTCCTTGACTGCTTCAAAGTAAAAGACCTTTTGTAGGCATTTTTCTTTCAACTAAAACGTGTAAAGCATATAGGGTTAACCTTCTGAAAGCTTTTTGACACAAGTATTGATCTTCACCAGCTTTTTTGAAATACGCAGAACAACTACATTGGTTTCTTCCCATACGAGCTTTGATTCTTACACTGGTTTGTCTTCTTTTCTCTTTTGATGATAAGAGCAGTTTGTCTTAATAAGGGATCAGTTTAGAGCATCTTCAAAATAAACCTTGATTTTTGTTTGATGCAAGCTTTGGAGTGACGTTCTTGTTACTTCAAAAGTCTGGGGTCTGATTGATGAAGCAAGTACGTTTGTTAAGTTCAGAGAACAGAATACGTATGACTTAGCAATCCAAATGTCTGGACGAGTGCACTTGAAACAGACTCTTCTTGAGCATTGTTCTAGGATCAGGCTTTTCTTGGTACAAACTTGTACGCAAATGTTTTTTTATCCCGGACAGACTTTATAATTGGTGGACTCCCTATTTCATTTATAATTTGTGCATCTTAGGTTTGTAACTTGAAACACTTAATTGAGCAAGTTAAATAACATGTAGGAAGACTTTATTTAATTAAATGTCTTGATGTGTGTTATTAACAAATCTTGGGGTTTGGTAAATAATAACCAATGATTTTAAAATCCTTTATGAACCAGACTTGGTTCCAAAAATTTACATAACTGATATTTTTTAATCTCGACCACCCATAATAAAACATAATATTTTAGATTTATTCCTCTAATTCTTACCTAAAAACTGGATAGGTGAGGATTATATATAACTTACTACATTTAAAAATGAAAACAACTTAACTTTAAAAAATTATCAGCGTGTTTAAAGGCTCATTCAGGATGGTTGTAAGTTTGCAGCTTTTTTTAAAAAGTAAATTTAAAAATAAAATATGTTCGACAAAAATGATGCAATGTTGAGTTTTAACTCATTTACAAAACGACTTTCAATCATATTTTAAAACAAAAAAATAGTTTCTTTATTTTTGTTTTCAATTTTATTAATCTTTCATCCTAAATCCAAAACCACCACCATCACGACACTCATACCACCATCACTCTCACCATGGTCACCACCATCTTTATCACCAGTACCCCTATCACCATCATAGCCGTTGTCACCTTGTCATTGTCATCGATCATCAACCACCACCATAGTGATCACCACCCTCACTACCTCAACCATCACCATTACCGCCTGCACAACCCTAAACTTGAAACGATCACCACCATTTCATCATCGTTATCATGATCTCCACCATCTATCTTCGCCCCTAAACCACCATTGCCTTTACCACCATTACCACTACCATCACTGTTGCTACTGCCATTACCACTACCTTATCATCATCATTACCACTACGACCATTACCGCCATTTCCATCATGCCTATTACCATGGTCATTGCCACCACCACACCACCCTTACTATGATAACCATCTTCATCGTAACTTCCCCGCCATCACCATAATTAATGCCATTGCTAACACCATAAGCATCACCGCTACCATAACCCTAAATCGCCACTGCCACCACCACCACCACCCACACTACCCCTACAACCATCAACATCACCATCATTAACAGAAACCCTAAACTACCACCACTACACAATTGTCATCGTCGTCACCACTATCACCACTATTACCACTATCATTATATAGTTGTTATTGTTTGTGTGTAATATAGTTGAGATTAAATAAAAATTTTGTAATAATTTTTTACAATTCAAAACCATATATAAAAACTAGGTCAAAATACCTTTTTCAACCTTCTTAAAGTTTAGGGTTTAGGAAAAATTCCCTCAAAAATTTACCCTAGACTTTTGACCCTAGAAAAATTTAGGGTTTATGAAATTAAGGAATCGTTAACGTTGATTGTTAATTGATGAGGTGGCTAACGTCTGAGTCACCCTACCAGTGCCACATAATTAACACATAGCAATTTTTAAAAAAATAAAAAATCCATATCATCAATTACAATAATTTTATTACAAAAATATTTTTTCCCTCTTCCTCTCCTCTGAATCCCTAACCTTTCAATCCTCAACCCCCTAACTCTAGCCTTCAATTCACAAGCTAAAATTATTTAATTCATAATCACAAGAAACAATTTCTTTCGATTTTAATATCACGTAATTCTTCAAACATCCAAAAAAAACCTTGTCAAATGTGAAGGTTCTATTAATGTGTTTGTTGGTGTTCTGAACAAGCGAGACTATTATTCTACAAAAATGGATCCTTCAAGTTGTTTCTAGAATCTTTGCAATAATTGGTATTAACAATTAAGCAGGAACCGAACCAAAGTGAATACACTGAATTGTAAGGTCACTAGTGGAAAAAATGGATATAATCACGGTTAAAAAAGGCCTTTATTCACGGTTAAAGAACCGTGGTTGTTGCATCCGTGGTAGTAGATGATGGTCTTTAACCACGGTTAACAACCGTGGTAATAAATCACATCTAACCATGGTTAAGAACAACTGTGAATATAACTTACTATTTATATTCACGGTTATCGAGCACAACCGTGAATATAAGAACTGAAAGGTGTCAGTTACATCCACTTATATTCACGGTTATGATGGACAACCGTGGATATATATACATTTTATCCACGGTTGTCCATCATAACTGTGAATATAAGTTTAAAAGGTGACTACTAATATTCACGGTTATTATGGACAACCGTGGATAAAATGTATCTATATCCACGGTTGTCCATCATAACCGTGAATATAAGTAGTTTGTAACTGAAACCTTTTAATACTTATATTCACGGTTATGATGGACAACCGTGGATAAAATATATCTATATCCACGGTTATGGTAGTAACCGTGGATAAATATAGTCTATATTCACGGTTGTTGCCATAACCGTGAATAAATACTGAGGTTTTTTTTTTAAAATGGATTCTGTTTTATCGTTTCCCAACCCTGCATTCAGACAACCAGTACAGTATACAGTATGCCACAGCAACACTATATCAAAAGAATGGTATGTATATATATAACAATTTGTTTTCTATATCAATTCATAACAACCTAAAAAATGAAAGTATATACAATTAAGTTGAATGTAATCTAATAAAAGTAAACCCTAAATCCTACTAGATACATATATAAAAGAATAAAGATCCTATATCTAGCTTTGCCTAACTTCAATGAAGTGTGAGGCCCATTTCCTTCTAACATCATCTACAAGTTCCTTTGGGAAAAATGACCGGTCATTAAAGTACTGCAAACAATGCACAAAACAATTAGAACAAAAGCTTTATTTATTACATGAAATTGATGAAATTGGTAGAAAAGTAGTCCAAATGATGAGACTTACCTCTGTCCATCCATCTACTAAATGATGTTGGACAATGGTCAGCATAGTGTGCATGACGAAACAGCCACACTCGTAGGTACCCTTCTGCCTGTAAGACTACAATGGACATATAGTATAGAATAAGTGAATTCGCAACTTAAAAAATATGTACTGAAGATTTGAATGAATACGATTGACTTACTTTTGGGTACACCCATACAACTATTTTTCCTTTGGGCTTGTTTCCAATCAGTAGATTGTATCCAACCACCGCCCTGCGTCAAACAAAACACAAGATAAGTTAGAATTGTATAGTTCTAAAAATGATGTAATCGAATTTGTGGTTATTTTTTAGGGATGAACTTACCGGTCTACTATATCTTTCAGGTCTTGTGGAGCTGTCCGATGCAAACTATCAAAGTACAGAGCAAGATAGTTCTTCAGACAGATCACCAGAAGCGTCCAGTGAGCCCTGCAGTTACCAGTGATAAGTGAGACTTCAAAATGCAAAAATTCATGACAATAATTATGGAATAGAATATTACCCTTTATGATAGGGGCCCATGTATATAGGCTTCCCAGACTCAAACATCAAATTCTGGATGTATGTCTGGGTGTTCTGCGAGGTGTTTCCTTGCCTCTGTATGAGAGAGGGCTCTAAGAAACCGTAAGTTCCTTGGAAACCCAAGTCCACACAGAGTTTTGCCAGAAACCTAAACAAGTTAAGACATGGTTAGCGACAAATAACTTGTATAATGAAAAAATTGGACGAAACAAGGATATACTTACAGCTCCCACAACTGAAAGATGGAGCCGTTCAGCATCGACGTCTCCAAAATAATGTCACACATGTCAGAATGTGTAACGTAAACTTGAAAATCACTGGGACGGCCGAACACTAGTGGCTGCCATGGGACCTGAACAGTGTCGTCTCCTTGCTCATACCCGATGCGCCATAGCATCCGGATGGGATTCTTGGCCGGGTCTGGCTTCTTCAATGGCTGTTCCTGTTGAACAATTGACAACCATCACATTTTGTACCATAATTGACAAGGAAATAAAGCTAGTTAGTGTTTAGGGTTTTTACCTGTCCAGGGGCAATCACCAGAAGTCTGTTGGGCCACATCAGAAAGTGGCCCACCGCCTGACCGACGGTCTTCACCTCCTGAGTTACCACTGGCACAGCAGCATCCTCCTCGAGGACGAGCACAACCGAGACCCTGGACATATCATCAGGTAATGTCTGATGGTGAACTACAGGGCCTAAGTTGTACACCATACCAGTGGCAACTGGCTCCTCCGACCCGTCAATGAACAGGTCACATTGACGGGTGTTTGGTGGCTCGACCCCGTCATCGTCAGGGTCAGCCGCAGCGCACGACCCCTTAGTGCTAACCTTCCGTACCTACATATTTACACATCAAGCAGAAGTTATTCAACAATGAAATAAAGTGATTACAAATAATAAAATTGAGGAAATTAAATAAAGAATCTAACCTGTGGGTCGCTAGCTGGTGCAGTAGTCTCCTGGTGGTGGCTGAGTGAGGCCTTCATCTCCTCCCTGAATCGGGCCATCTCCTGGTGGAGCCTAGATATCTCCTCCTGGTACTCAGCCTTCACAACAGCCACCTTCTGCTCCACCATTTGCTCAAGGGATAGGGCAGGGTCGGGAGCACCGTAATAGGCGCGGAGGCCTGTGAAATATGAATGATTAGCCCATAATTGTTTAACAGATAACAAAATGAAAGCATAAAGTTAGTTAGCACTTACCTACACCTCGACCAATAGCACGCACTCTTCCTGGGTGCTCTGGCCTGCCGATGGCGGTAGTCAAAATATCCTCCCGTCCATGGGCTACGAAAGACCCGTGGGTTGATTGCTCAACCAAGGAATCCTGAAACCAAACAAGTTAGTATTCACTTCCTTCACGTAAACTGAAAAACAGACACTGATATAAAGGGGAATACTTACTATCCGTGAGGCAACCTCCTGAGCCTATAAGGAAGTGTATTCCCCACTCTTCTTGATCCTAGCCCGCTTCCATTTGTCGTGGTGTGCAGGTGGGGAAGGGGGATCCACCATACCAGTGTCAGTCTGACACTGACTCAGCCTCTCCTGTGTCAGCCGCT
The DNA here is from genome assembly GCA_037962975.1 of Clitoria ternatea. NCBI lineage: Eukaryota > Viridiplantae > Streptophyta > Magnoliopsida > Fabales > Fabaceae > Clitoria > Clitoria ternatea. The sequence continues at coordinate 95,376,241 of CM075670.1, read as the reverse complement.
CCTCCAACCTACGGTAACCCCCACGTGACAGTGTGTGTGGGCAGTCATTTAGCTTCCTAGTCTCCTTGGCTTTCTTTCTGGTCTCCTATAACAAGAAAAAAAATATTCACAGTTAGCCGTATAAATTATACATAATTTAATCATCTAAAAACCAATGTACCTGAAACTCGGCAGAATGTCTAGATGCAACAAAAGCATCCCAGGTCTCCTGATCGATGAATGGATATTTCTCTCCAGGGAACTTTCCTTGGTCGTCCCCGAATACATACCTACAATGAAAGGTACATTAAAACTAAGGATTGGTACAATTTGGTGAAGCGTTGATTAAGAATTTAAAGTTCAATATACCTCGTGGTGAGTATGGATTTGAACGACCTCCATCGCTCAGCCATGATACCGAGGACCTTTCTCCTCGCTATGTCGGAAGATGGTATGTCAAAAGAATCCTACATGAAAGAAGTTAGTCCATAAAGGAGTCCTTATTAAGAGTTACATGAAATAATACACTAAAATAAAACTTAAATAATATCTAAGTTACCAGAACATCACTCCATAGCTGGTTCTTCACCACCTCCTCGACACTATCCCAGTCGGGGATAATGATGGACACCTTCGACCGTACCACAACCCCCAGATAACTGCTCAACTTCGTGGCATGCGGTCCACTGAATCTACCGGTGTTGACATCCATCTCAACAACTAGCCTCTCTCCCCGGTGACGCCTACGTGCGACGTCTGACATCCGGGTAACACCTCTACTTTTCCGAGTAGAGGAACCACTGGCCTGTGAGTCAGACCTGGATCGTCCATCCTGGTCAGCCATGAGTATCTGTCCAAACAAGGAAAAAAACTGTCAAATATTTAATATAACATTTAAAACAACGAATAACTAATATAACATGTAATTCAATGAATCACCAACAAGATTAATACCCTATTAAGATGAAATATTTTCCCACAAGCCCTCATGGTGGTCATGACGACTGGCAACTACATCATCTATGTCATGTTCCACGATAGATGTTGGAATACGTGTTGTAGTTGATGGAATGTCCACAATATCAAGATTGGGGTCTCCAATGTGTCTACCTTGGATAACAATTGACCACCGTTTGTCAGCTGGGTCAGCCACATAAAAAACTTGCTTCACCTGCGTTGCCATTATGAATGGTTTGTCCTTATGCCCTATCTTGTTAAGGTCCACCAACATAACTCCTAAATCATCAGTTGTGACACCGTTCTTATTGTCAACCCATTTGCATTTAAACATAGGAACGGTGAAGGGACCGTAATCAACTTCCCATATATCTTCAATCACACCAAAGTAGCATGACTCGGCCATCACAGGGTTGTTGTCCTTTGCAGTTGAGAAATGCATTGACTGAGCCACAACCATCACTCCACTGTTTTGATTTGTACTCTTTTCATCCTGTGTCCTTGTATAAAATGAATAGTTGTTTATGTCATACCCACAAAAGGTGAGGACATCAAAGTTTGAGCCCTGTGCTAGTCGATGTAATGTCAAGGATGCAGATGTATCTTTCAGGACGGTCTTTTGGAACCACTGCATGAAACTCTTATTGTGTTCATTCAACAACCACTTTTCAGTCATTTTAGGGTTGGTTTTCTTGACTAGCTCCTTGTGTGTGGCTAGATACGGTTGCACGTCGTCCGTGTTGTTTAAAATATACAAGTGTGCCTGAAGGACATCAGCACGTGGCATGCTCTTCACTTTTTTTCCAATCATTCCTTTCCCATCCAATCTCCCTTCATGACGAGTCGTTGGAATACCAATGCTTGCAGCATGTGACATGTATTCAGTGCAAAACTCAATTGCTTCCTCTGTAATATATCTTTCCACAATTGAAGCTTCGGGACGACGTTGGTTCTTCATATACCCTTTCAATATCTTCATATATCGCTCAACGGGATACATCCACCATAAGAACACTGGACCACACCAACGGACCTCTCTCACCAAATGGATGATTAAGTGGACCATTATGTCAAAAAAAGAGGGCGGGAAATACATTTCAAGCTGACATAATATAAGTGATGCTTCCTGTTCCAACACATCCAATTCGCCGGGCACGATTACCTTGCAACATATGGAATTGAAAAACATACACAACCTTGTTATGACATTTCTCACATTTTTAGGAAGAATGTCACGAATGGCGATAGGCAAAAACTGCTGCATCAACATGTGACAATCGTGAGACTTCAACCCAACTAACTTCAAATCTTTCATGGAAACACAAGACTTGATGTTAGAGCCATAACCAGACGGAACTTTCACACTTCGTAACGATTCATATAGACTTTGCTTTTCTTTTCTGAATAACGTATGACATGCTGGAGGCAAATATGTTCTTTTGCCCTTTGATTATGGATGCAAATCCTAACGTATACCCATCAACTCTAAGTCCATACGTGAGTTTAGGCCATCCTTAGTCTTCCCGGGTATGTTTAAGAGTGTACCAACTAAACTGTCGCACACATTCTTCTCCACATGCATTACATCAATGCAGTGTCTTACATCAAGCTCCCTCCAATATGGCAGGTCAAAAAACACTGACCTTTTCTTCCAGTTGTTTTGTGTCGGGTGCTATTTTTCACACTTACCAAATTACACGTTGACGTCCTTCACCTTTTCATATGCCTGGCGACCAGATAGTGGTGGAGGAGCCATTTCAAAATCTTGGGCACCGTTAAACGACTTCTTCAACCTTCGAAACGGATGATTCTCTTTAAGAAACCTTCGATGTCGAAGATAAACATTTTTCCTGCCATGATGCAACCGCACAGAACTAGTCCCCTCCTCACACACTGGACAAGCTTTATGACCCTTCACACTATACCCAGATAAGTTACCATACGCTGGAAAGTCATTGATTGTGCAAAATAGCATGACACGCAATTTGAATGATCGCCCGGTAAACCCATCAAACACTTCAACCCCGTCTTCCCACAACCTTTTGAGGTCTTCAACCAATGGAGTTAAATATACATCAATGTCGTTCCCCGGTTGTCGTGGACTAGAAATCATCATTGATAACATCACATATTTTCGCTTCATGCACAACCATGGCGGCAAGTTGTAAACAAACAACAAAACAGGCCACGAACTATGGTTTGTGCTCAGGTTCCCAAACGGGTTCATGCCGTCTGTGGCTAGTGCAAGCCTAACATTTCTTGGTTCATTGGCAAATTCTGGAAAAATCCTATCCATTTTCTTCCATTGCGACCCATCGGCCGGATGCCTAAGTAGTCCATCAACATCCCTCTCATCAGCATGCCATCTCATAAGTTTTGCATCATCTGCATTGGCAAACAGACGCTTTAGTCTTGGAACTATAGGTAGATACCACAACACCTTTGCAGGAGACCCTTTAGTGCATACCTCATCAGAATCCGCCTCTTTCTTCTTATACCGTGACACCCCACATCTAGGACATCGATGCAGCATTTCTAACTCACCCCGGAATAATACACAATCATTTGGGCATGCATGTATTTTCTCATACTCCAAACCCATAGGACACAACACCTTTTTGGCCTCATAGTTACGATTCGGCAAGGTGTTTCCAGCTGGGAGCATTTCTTTCAACAACTTCAATAAGTCAGTGAAACTTTTATCCGTCCACCCATTTATGGCCTTCAAATTAAACAATCACAAAACTGCTGATAACCTCATGAAATTGAGGCAGTTTGGATACAACGGCTGCTCAGAGTCCTCACACAGAGTTGTATATACATGAGCTTTCTTAAAACTTTCTACCCCTACATCACGGATCATATCCTCGAGTCGGTCATCCATGTCAACATCGTTGTCATGCATCGAGCTTCGATTTTTAGTCTGAGAGCTGTTACTTGGCACCACCACATCTTCACCATGCCATATCCAACGCGTATAACTATGTAGAAAACCGTCACACAGTAGATGTTCTCGCACCTCTTCCAAGTCTACCCGACGCAGGTTGAAGCATTTAACACAAGGGCAAAAATACTTTCCATTCACCCCCACTGCATTCCTCGCTACGAATTCTATAAATGATTCAACTCCCCCCTCGTACTCCAGACTTAGGCGTGATGCAGTTATCCAACTCCGATCCATACCAACTGTTTACAAGGTGCTATGATCAACCTCACTTTTTATACGAAGGTGGTGGTCCTATACCCATTCAGCATGACAATTGTTTTTATACGTCATTCATATATACAGGTTAGGACTTATTTTAAAATTTGATGAAATTTCGGCAGCATTTCGCATTGGTCTCTAAGTACACAAAATGAGAGTGGTCAAATCAAATTCAACCACAACCAAATATGCACCCAGAGAACAACACAAAATGCAAGTTACCAAAATTTTATCAAATTTTAAAATAACTCCTAACTTGTACATACTAACAATGACGTATAAAAATTAATTGTTCATCCCAAACTGTCCAAACGGACAATTCAAGATTCAACACAAACGATGACATTAATTGATTTAATGACCATTTGTGTCGAATCTCAAACGGGGAACTACGGTTCACTCATATGCACAACAACTTTCATACTAGTTAACAACCACACACATACAACAGCAATAAACATAAGATATAAGAGCAACCAACAATAACAGAAATAAAATGGATAATAATTTAGTTAACTTTTTTCCTAAATTAGTATGATGTTTTTAATTTGTGTTATTTTGAAGTAGAAGTATGGTGTTGGAGTATGGATTATGGATTATGGATTATGATGTTGGTTTATAATGCAGGTTCAAACTTTAGACTTTTATTTAGTAATTAATATGATATTTTTAAATTCTATTATTTTCAAGTAGAACTATGGTGTTAGATGATGGATTATGGATTATGAGAATTGAGATTTGTACTTTTATTTTATGGATTACGGCTTATGGACATGGTGTTGAATTTAGTTAAATTCTACTTAAGAAGAACAATATAAGTTTTAGGAGAACAGTAATCTCAACCATTTAGAACTTTTCAATTTAGGGAGTACATTTTAACCAAAAGAGGTATCTTATAATATTTCTAAAGTTCATACACCCAATTTAAACTTACAACTACAAATCAATAGGTTGGTTCATCCAAAGATTGTTAATGTAACTAGTTATCCTATGAATATAAGGCTTCCATCTTAATTTTCTAGAATATATAGGTGATCAATTTTCACTGTTGCAAAATCGATTATCTGTGATATATAAATAGAGTTTAAACCTAGTAATTTTCTCTATAACTTAAGCTTTTGAACCAATAACTATCGTGTCACAGGAAACAAGGAATCAAATTATTATGTACCAACAGAGAAAGAATCAATAATTGAACAATGAAATTATTATGTACTTACGACCTAACAAAACAGGACCATTCATAAACAACACAAAATAACAAACAGAGGAAGAAGAAGTGTTCGTCGCTGCTCCTACGCCGGGTGACCTCCGTGCAGGCCATCCAACAAATATAGATACAGAGGTAACATTAACAATGAAAAGACACACACAGAGGCAACATTGGTTCAGCTTCTACTACATACGCATTTTAATGGGGGGTTCAGGGAACAGAGGGTTCTCAGCAGCAAGTGACCGAATGACAAACACGCATGACAATGGGGGTTCAGGGAACCTACCTGAATGAAGAAAGGAAGAAGATGCTGAACAGAGAGAAGGGCACGAAGCTCAGGGCACGAAGCTCAGAGAGAATGGAGAAGACAACAACCAACGCGTAGAAGAAGAGAAAGTGAAAAAAGAGTGAAAGGCGCGGCTTTTGAAGTTTCAGAAAGGATGTATATTCACGGTTCCCCTTGAAACCGTGAATATATTACACATATATTCACGGTTTAACAAACAACCGTGGATAAATGTTAACTATATATCCACGGTTATGATCCCAACCGTGGATATATATTGAAATCTATAATCACAGTTATAGAAACAACCGTGGACATACAGTACCCAGTGATTAAACCCTAAAACCTGAACTATATATCCACGGTTGGAAATACAACCGTGATTATAGATTTCAATATATATCCACGGTTCACATCATAACCGTGATCGTACCCATGAATATATATTCACGGTTGTGAATACAACCGTCGATATATATTTCAGGTACTATATATCCACGGTTGACTCCTCAACCGTGAATATATATTGATGGGTACGTTCACGGTTATGATGTTAACCGTGGATATATAGTTTTCTCTGATTAAAACGTTCACCTTATAATTTCAAAAATGCCACCGCGCATGTTTTTATCACTGATTCTCTTCTACCCGTGAATATATCCCCGTTGTTATATCCAATTTTTGCACTAGTGGGTTTAGCTTTCGACGAGAACAATGTGGCCTTCGACGAGAACGCTCGCACGGCTCTAGCTTTTGTGACGTTACGGCATGACGGTGAACGTGAGTTCGTGTTCTATAGAAACTCTTCCTCAATCTCCCTCTCATTAAATTCATATGTGCATAGCTTGACTCATCAAGTTTTTAACCTTTGCTATTTGTTTTTCAATTAGAGTTAAAAGGTTTTTTTTGTTTTGTTTCTCTCCCTTCCTTCAATCTATATCTATTTGTGTTGCGCGAAATTCAAATCTAGCCTCTGATAGCGTAGCATTTGCATAATAATGCAAGTTCCACAGGTGTGTTTTACTTTCACCAGTAATTCCTTTTGCTAGTTTCGAGTTCACGAATACGTTTTTATTCCTATCCCGCAGATTGCTATTGCCATATCGCCATATTTTTGGTGAAGAACTGAATAAAGAAAACAAAAAAGAAAAACAAAAGAGTAATGTCGAGGAGACTAGGGAATCCTTCTAGAAGGTTTGAGGATGACGGAGGTGGATTGTTCTCCACTTCCAGATCTAAGGTTGTTAAGGAAAAGGAGCATTTGGTGTTTTGAACGGGAATGGAACCGATTAGGTTGGTGGATTTGAGTACGAGGAGTTGAAGGTGGTCAAGGGAAAAAAGATAGATGGAAACAAGGGTGAGGTTGGTGCTTAGAGGGATGAAGGAAAGGTCGATGGAGACAATGTGGGTATGGTTGCAGGTAATACCTGTGAATGAACATGGGTTATAGTTACATATGTAGTTTAGAGATTCAGATGAGTGGAAGAGGGAAAAAATTATTTTTAATAAAATTATTGTAATTGATGATGTGGATTTTTATTTTTTAAAGAATTATCATGTGTTAATTATGTGACACTGGTGAGGTGGCTCAGATGTTAACCATCTCATCAGTTAACAGTCAATATTAATAATTCATTAATTTCATAAGCCTTAAAAGTTTTTAAGGGTCAAAAATGTAGGGTAAATTTTTGAGAGGTTTTTTCTTAAACCCTAAACTTTAAAATGGTTGAAAAAGTATTTTAATCTAAAAACTAGAACATTAAAATCAAAAACAAGTTTTGATTTTTTAAATTTTATTTCTAAAAACCAACACAAACGGGCCTAAAAAAATTTGATGATTGAATTAAAGACAAACTTTTTACGTCATATTTTTTTAAAATCTACTTAAACTTTACTTAATGATAGAGTGTGTAAATTAATTGGAGATATTGTTTTAGTTTATCTATATAATCTCAAGTTTTAATCCTTAAAAAAATCAGCTGCATTAACTATAAGTAGAAAAAAAATGGCCACTTGTAATGTTGTCGGCCCAAATATACGAATATTTAAACTTTGAAAACACCCTAAAGAAAACTTAATTATTTGTTGAAAAGTTCTAAAAAAATTAATTGAGGTACGTATAGAAACATGGAGACAGGGGAAGAGAGAAGTAAAGTGATAGAAATGGGTTGCCTCACGTGGAGATGGGATAGTCAAAGGTCAAGGTTGGTCTCGTAAATAAGTAAATGCCTCAACGCACCTTCATAGACATTTCCGAAATTCAAAGCATTCTTATGCGAACGACGGTGTTTGAATTTTAAAAATGTTTTTTTTTAAGTATTTCAAAACTGTTTAAGCTGATACATTTTAAAGTTAAGTTTCATTTAAGTCTCAAATAAAAGTTTTTTCTAAAAGATTTATAAAATGTTATAAAAAAAACTTTTCTTGTATCTTATAAAATTATAATTGTTTAATTTTATATATAGATTAAGTACCTCTTATATCTATTTTAATATTATCTTTTTGCTGATAAAAAAAAAAAGGTTTTGGTTTTTTGGTCCCTCGCCTTTTTAATTCTTTGTTGCTTCTGATCCCTTGTATTTAAGATTCACCACGTTAGGCTGCTAAGCTAACTGAAGACTGAGATGACCAATGAAAACTCCATCAATTAACTGTCATTGTTTTTTATATCTTTGTGTGCCTAGCTGGATTATATGTGTGGCTATTTACTTCTTTGATTCCATGTGTGTGTGGATTGGACGAATGGCCAGAGCTTTTATCAATTCAATAAATTTTAAGACTCCATTTAGGATCATTTATTAAAAACTTTATCTATCTACATCTTGTTTTCTACATGAAAATGGTAACGAAACAAACTTCTTGAAATCGCCCGCCATATATGATGTAAAGAGTATTGTTACTAATTAGCATGTAAATAATTAAAAGTGATAAATTAATAAAAATAATATTAAGACAACTTTAAAATAATTTTTATTCATCATACTAGGCCAATAATATATACAGCAATTTAATTTTATTCATTTAGATATCCCATTTCAAAAGAATATAAAGAATAAAGAAATTTTGAGAACGTAACAAGTTATATAGGAGTTGGTTGATGATTAATTAGAGTTTGTTAGTTTGCTAATTATATCATACTCCTCAATAAATACTCTTGTATATCTTGGTATTCACTATCCTTTCAATGACTTCGTCTATGTTAATTCATTCTCTTGTCATTTTTTTAACCATATCGATTTTCCATATCTTAATGGCCATTAATATTATTATAAATACACTCGTTAAAATGATATGGGAAATATCACTTCAATGCAATAATAAAATCAATTAATAAACATTGAATCTGGAATCGGATGAGATTAAATTATGTAACCTATAATTTGAGTATAGTATGTGTCTATAACTCTATATCTTTATTTTTTAAAAAGTATAAAAATATCCTGTTTGAGTAAAGTATTTGTATATAACTCTATCTTTAATTTTCCTATTTGATTAAAAAAGATTGAATGCTATGTTTTAGTTAATATGCCTAAAAATATAATATTAAGTTTAATACGTTTTAAAAAATATATTCCAATGGTACATAAATACGTTAATATAATTCTATAATATATTAAGTATACATGTAAAAATATATTTTTCTACAAACACATCTTGATTTTTTTTTAAATAATGTATTTCATTTTTTTTATTTTTAGTATAGGGAGGGGGTGACAGAGTTTAAACACTGTTATTTTAGGTGACCCCAAATGCTTTCAACTACTTAATCCCAAATATTATATTTCATATTTATGTTGTATATTAAACGTCTGTACCACATAGCCTCCATAATGAGGAGACAAGATAAGCCCACGCAACAGACTAAACCAACTAGGCCCACTAAAACGACCTAAGCACTATTGCTTTATTTGGATGATGAAAAGAGTGAGAAAAAAAATTCTAAATAATTGTTAAAAAGAAAGTCATATTAAAATAACATAAAAATTTAGGTTGTTTAGTAAATGTGAAAATTATAAGAATTACAATAGTTTTCCTTCCTGTCATCCAATTGAAAAATCTTGGAACCTTATTTTTAGTTAGATGCATGTCAAAGTGATCTATTTTTTGTCAAATTCATAAATTCATGTTAGACTACATCTTATTTTTTTGTTATAGGTTAGACTAACCTTGAAACTTTGATTTTATAGCTTGAATAAAAATTGGACTTTTTTTTACCCAACCAATAGGGTACAAAACTTAATTCAAACTCAAAAGGAATCAAAGAGCAATTTATAAAACTTGGTTTAGACCAACCGATTTAATTAGTTCAACTATGAACTAATGACCCAACTAAATCAAGCTAGTTATCACATCATATGTGTAATTGACCTGAGCCAAAACTATAACATCCCCTTATATACACGAGATATATATGTATTTTTTTTGCTTTTTTTAAAAAAAAACTTTTAGAAAGATATACATATTTATCACTCTTTATCTCGTATATACAAGGATGTATATACATCTGATTTCCTTTGAATATTGAAAGTAAAAAATGTCATCTTTCAATATTTGTCCATAATGACAAAATAATTTATAGAAATCATAAGTGATAAATCATTACAGTATTATATCCGAATGAGAAAGTTTATCAAAGTTTAACATTTACCTTGTTACAATTATCTAACTTGCTTGTAATAAGGCAAAATAAAACTAAATTATACCTCTACTACAACTATGACCAATCATTTCCTAGTCCTTGAACCATCGAGTTTTGGAATCCTACTCTTGTCATATCTCTTCACCTGTTGAGACCCCTTTACCCTTTTGTAATCACATCCTTTCATCTTGAGCTGCTATAGCTATACATCACATATATTTTGAATAAAGAAATTCAAACAAGAAGGAGTGAGAAACAGAATATAATACTTTACAGATAAGACATAAGCATAAGGGTTTTCACAAACTAATAAATTAATATCATTCAAAATCTCGTACATAATTAATTATAAATATAGGGTTCTCACACACATAACAATCATACTTTCATTCACAACCATCCATACAGAATATTACAATCACATGTATAACATGTAATGCTTTTAATACTATCTCATTCAGTTTATGCATGTGGGCCCTTAAAGTTTTACTTTGCACTAGGCCAACCAGGAGTTTACACTATTCCATAATTCTGAATAATAATAACATAAATGCCTTCATGGCATATGAACAGCTCAACTGGCATGGAAACACTTAGAGACTAGTCAGATTAAGAAGGTTTTTATTGTGAAAGTACCCGACACTAGGGAGCGACCCCAGGTCCCCTAAAGCACCCTTTCACACCCTCTTATCCCAAGGCTCGCAATTAAGCATCCTCTAATATATCCTCGGTTTCTATAATTCGTCCCCAGGCAGTATCACATCTCATTTCTCTTTAATGATTCATGATGCATGAACTACTCACGTATTGAGTTGGTTAAGACTTTTAGAAACTCAAATATAAATTATATCTTCGGGGCCTATAAACCACAACATAGCCACCCCGATAAACTGCACATTTCCAAACTCTTAAATAAGTTCTGCCACACACAGAAGAATTTCAGTACAATTTTTCTTTATCATTCAAAAATGATTTGAGTTTCAAAGTTTTAACATATATTCCAAACCTTCTTTATAGCATTTATAGGAAATTAATTTACTTTAGTCACAAGTTTGAATTATCGATATTTTTCCATCTTTAATTATAATACTTGAAAAGTATATAATAAAATACTTTTGAAATTAAAACTCTTGTTAGCCCAGGTGGCCTCTAGGAAACTCAAGAGGGGGGGTGAATTGAGTAGTTAGGAACTTTTTCACTAATAAATTTCTCCTTTAAAAACTCAATATGCAATGATATGTGATTTGAATAATAATGCTTAAAACATAAAGAGTTTAAGGGTTAGAGAAATGCAAACAGAGATTTATACTGGTTCGGCCAACCACTGCCTACGTCCAGTCTTCTCAAGACACCCTTGAGGAAATTCACTATAATCAAATCCCTTGATTACACCATAATGGGGACTCACACCTCGATCACAAATGCATTGGATGCTACACCACACCCAAGCACATCACCCTTGGATACTACACCATACCCAAGAACATCACCCTTGGATGCTACACCACATCCAAGAAGAACACCCTCAGAGATACACCACTCTGAGTATCAATCTAACTTTAGAGATAAAGAACTCTATAGAAAAACTCTCTTCAAGAGTATGATGAACAAATTGAGGAACAAGAAGAGTAATAACTCTATTAAGAGAATATGGCCATTATTGCTCTTAAGAAAAGATTGGAAGTATTTGGTGTTCGTGTTATTGGTGTGCTTTTACAAATGAAATACCCTCCTATTTATAGGAGAAGAAATGCCTTCAAGAGGTGTGAAATTATTGATTAAAATAATTGGAAAGGTACCTCTTGGATAAAATAATATTTTATGAAAAGTTATAATGTTTCAACATGATTTTTTGCTTTCTGATCACGTTGTAATCGATTACATAAAATAGGTAATCGATTACAGCCTTTTAAAATCAGTTTTAAAATATAACGTTCATATTGTAATCGATTACTTAAACATGGTAATCGATTACATTGCTGAGGTAATTGATTACACTAATGAGGTAATCAATTACACGATGTAATTGATTACACTAATGAGGTAATCAATTACATTCCATCAGAATGTATTCTTATTTTAAAACCTTTTTATATTAATGGCCGTACTTTCTTTTTATAGAGTCTTACTTTAATTATGCCTTGGTCTTGGATCTTCATTCTTGATCTCTGGCATTGGCCTTGTCATTATCAAAATCCTTCATGGTCTTCATTCTCCCCCTTTTTGATGATGACAATATTTCATTGATTTCATGACTCTTTTTGTGCTTGAGATGGTATACTAAATCTTCAAGTCTTGCGTCCATGTTGTTAATCATGTCTTGCATATATGTTGTTGATATCAAAACCTTAGTTCTTCATTCTCCCCCTTTTTGATATTGACAACAATTCCTGAGAAGAAAAATAAACAGCATGCAAGATACAAGATTTTCTCCCCCTTAATTTTGGTTTAGTTGACAAGGTTTGATTGATTTTTCTCTTATTTTGCTTCTCATATATTAACCAGGTTTGATTGATTTTTCTCTTATTTTGCTTCTCATATATTACTCCCCCTTTGTCAATGGCAAAAAGAATATAAGAGCATAAAGTTTTAGCAGAGAGTGATGCACCTTGTTGTTTGATGTCACTCGTTATTTTGATATTGCTCTTTGTTACTTGTTGATTGATAGATGCTTCAAGAAATGTGTTGACTTTTCTTGTGGGTAAGAGTTAATCCTTAAGTGCCTCCCATCAATGATAATTCCTGCACTATTATAAATATTTGATCTTGGTACCCAAATTTTCTTGGGTCCTTGTGGGTTAGACGTGGATAATATATTCTTAGGAACCCAAATCATTTTTGTCTCAGTATAGCCTTTGTTCCTTATATGACATGTTGATGCACTGTGACCTTTTCTCACATAATGAGAGAATTTAACAAATGGGCTAGTTGAGGTCTTTTGTGAAATAAAGAGATTTTTCTGCAACTTTTGCTTTTTGGAAGGATCAGATCCTAGTTCTGCTTTTAAATGACATTTTTGTTTTCCAAGAAGAATATCTAGGTTATCTCTTCCTATAGTAAATTTAACTAATGCATTTTTCAAATCATCAATCTCTTGAATATGCTTTTGACATGTTGAACATGTATGTTTAATGATAGTTTCATTTTTAAGCTTAGTTTCTAAGTCTTCCTTTTCTTCTTTAACTTGTCCTAGTTCATGATTGACCTTTGATAGACTTTCTTCTAAGATTAGGTTAGAATTTTTCATATTTAAGAATTTCTTAGCTAGTTTTTGATATTCATTATGAAGATCTTCAAAAGCTTCTTGCAATTCATCAAATGTAGGATTTGAGTCATTTACCTCTTCGGTGTTAGTCATTAGGCACAAATTTGCGTCTTCATGGTTTGATTCCTTGGACGAGCTTAAACCATTTTCATCCCAGGTAATATAAGCTATTCTTTTATTTTTGGGATGCTTTTTCTCTTGCTTGTCAGACTTCTTATTTAGTTTCGGACACTCCATTTTCATATGTCCATATTTTCCGCATTCAAAGCATTTTGGACCTTGGTTAGATTCATCATTTTTGAAGGAATTCTTGAAGTTCGGCTTCCTTTTCCCTTCCTCTTTCTTTAGAAACCTGTTAAATTGTTTAACAAATAATTTAAGGTCATTATAATCATTTATACCTTCTTCATCATCTTCTTCATCATCTTCTTCATTACTTTCTTTAATGGTTGATGATGATGCTTTTAGAGCAATACTTTTCTTCTTTTTGTTGCTTTCCTCATGTTGATTCAATCTTTCAAGCTCGAGTTCATGCTCTTGTAATTTTCCAAAGAGTGTTGCAAGGGACATGCTTGACAAATCTTTTGATTCTGATATAGCAGTTACTTTTGGTTGCCATTCCCTGTTCAAGCATCTTAATACTTTATCAATCAAATCTTCATTTGAAAAGGTTTTTCCTAAGCATGCAAGATGATTGATTATATGAGTGAATCTCTTTTGCATGTCTTGTATGCTTTCATAGTTGTTCATTCTAAATAATTCATATTCCCTAGTTAGGGTATTTCTTCTTGATCTCTTAACTTTGCTTGTTCCTTCGTGAGTTACTTCTAAGGTATCCCACATCTCTTTTGCTGTCTTGCAATTAGATATTCTAAAGTATTCGTCCATTCCTAAGGCTGAGGTTATTATATTTTTGGCCTTGAGGTTATATTGGACTTTTGTTTTATCCGCACCAGTCCATTCACTTCTTGGTTTAATCATGGTCACTTCTCCAACTACTTTGGTTGGTATGAATGGACCATTTTCAATGGAGTCCCATATGTCTATATCAATAGCTTCTATGAATATTTGCATACGGGTTTTCCAATATTGATATCCTACTCTGTTAAATACAGGAGGTCTATGTATGGAGTTTCCCTCAGGAAAGATAGGATTGAAAGAGGCCATGGATCTTCTTGAGGTTGTTAAACCTTTTCCAAGATACGAGCTTTGATACCACTAGTTAGCCCAGGTGGCCTCTAGGAAACTCAAGAGGGGGGGTGAATTGAGTAGTTAGGAACTTTTTCACTAATAAATTTCTCCTTTAAAAACTCAATATGCAATGATATGTGATTTGAATAATAATGCTTAAAACATAAAGAGTTTAAGGGTTAGAGAAATGCAAACAGAGATTTATACTGGTTCGGCCAACCACTGCCTACGTCCAGTCTTCTCAAGACACCCTTGAGGAAATTCACTATAATCAAATCCCTTGATTACACCACAATGGGGACTCACACCTCGATCACAAATGCATTGGATGCTACACCACACCCAAGCACATCACCCTTGGATACTACACCATACCCAATAACATCACCCTTGGATGCTACACCACATCCAAGAAGAACACCCTCAGAGATACACTACTCTGAGTATCAATCTAACTTTAGAGATAAAGAACTCTATAGAAAAACTCTCTTCAAGAGTATGATGAACAAATTGAGGAACAAGAAGAGTAATAACTCTATTAAGAGAATATGGCCATTATTGCTCTTAAGAAAAGATTGGAAGTATTTGGTGTTCGTGTTATTGGTGTGCTTTTACAAATGAAATACCCTCCTATTTATAGGAGAAGAAATGCCTTCAAGAGGTGTGAAATTATTGATTAAAATAATTGGAAAGGTACCTCTTGGATAAAATAATATTTTATGAAAAGTTATAATGTTTCAACATGATTTTTTGCTTTCTGATCACGTTGTAATCGATTACATAAAATAGGTAATCGATTACAGCCTTTTAAAATCAGTTTTAAAACATAACGTTCATATTGTAATCGATTACTTAAACATGGTAATCGATTACATTGCTGAGGTAATTGATTACACTAATGAGGTAATCAATTACACGATGTAATTGATTACACTAATGAGGTAATCAATTACATTCCATCAGAATGTATTCTTATTTTAAAACCTTTTTATATTAATGGCCGTACTTTCTTTTTATAGAGTCTTACTTTAATTATGCCTTGGTCTTGGATCTTCATTCTTGATCTCTGGCATTGGCCTTGTCATTATCAAAATCCTTCATGGTCTTCAACTCTTATTTTTAAAAGTTTAAAATGAAATATTATTGAAGTATCTCATTTCCATTTGAGAATCAAATATTTTCATATATATATATATATATATATATACATATATGAATATATTATTTTCATAAAACAATATCTTTTTTTAATAACTAAAAATTATTCTAAAATTTAATTAAATAATTTATTTTGAAAGATAAAAGTAAGTTATAGAAATTATATACTTTTATTGAAAATTTAAGAAAAATTTCTTAACAATAATTTGAATAAACATTAAGAAATTATTATAAATAATTTCTTTTAAAGTAATACTTTAAAGAGTAAGGGATAAGTATATTCTTATTGAGTTTTAGCTTCCCGTCATGTTTGCTATATACTCAAATTCCACATTACAAGATCATCAATCATAATCAAGTATTGTAATATCATCAATCACAACCAAATATCATCAATCACAAATATTATCAATCATAATTACATATCATCAATCACAGTCTAATACTATAATTCACAATATCATTAATCAAAATCAAATATTATTAATTATAATCAAATCAAATCAACTAAATATCACTCGTAAATATAATTCAAATTTTAATGGTTATTTAAATTAGTAGAGTTAATTTTGAGTCTTTATAGTCTCCTCGCACAGGTCTATATAAGTCCATATATATAATCTAGTCTTCGCATAGATATAGTCCAGTCTATACAGGTCATAATAGTCCATGTCCTTGGATAGGTTTAGTCTAGTTCACATAGGTTATCCAGGTCTTTGCATAGGTATTTCAGATTATGTTACACAAGATACTCAATTGAAAATTTATTATAAATTTTAAGTTAAATAGTTATTATAATAATATTATTATTAAATTTAAAAAGAGTAGGGGACTCCTCCCATTATTCTTATGTCTTTTCATATTATATTCCTATCTCACTCCCCCTTACCTCTTGTATCTTGGTTCGTTATGGAAAGTCCGTGCGCGCCTCGTCTTTGAGTTTTAAAATATACCAATTTTATTTTAATATAGCTATAAGATAAAAATTTAGATTACTATTTAAAACAGAAAAAGGTAAGTAGTAATTATGCATAGTAATATTAAATAGTAAATTTTAAATAGTTACCGTGAATAGTAACAGTAAATAGTAAAACGTGAATAGTAACAGTAAATAGTAAAACGTAAATAGTATCGGCAAATAGTAAAACGTGAATAGTAACAGCAAATAGTAAAATGTGAATAGTAACAGTAAATAGTAAAATATAAATAGTAACAGTAAATAGTAAAACGTAAATAGTAAAGGTAAATAGTAATTTACTATTTGAATAGTGATTTACTATTTGAATAGTAATTTAGTATTGACATACTAATTTACTATTCAGAATAATAACTTAAAATAATATTATATCCAGTATAATAATAGATATTTAAGTGATATAAAAACAACCTTAATAATCATCAAAAAAATATAAAAGAAATTTATTATTACCTCAGAATTTTTACAAAACCTCTTTCCTTTAGAAAATATCTTTCTCTCTTACTTCTAACACTATCTCTCTAACACTACTATATTAAGAAAATTTATTCTAAAATTGTGAATTCCTTCGTTCGCCTCCTCCGTATTTATAATCGAAAATTTCACTGTGCATTCCATTATTTTATTATAAAAGTACTATGCAGATTTTGAAATTTTCATTCCTGGTTACTGTGCATCCTTTAAAATTTTCATACATACACAGTGTTTTGCATAGTAAATGTCAGCTGAATTATTAAGTCAAATTTACTCATTCACTCGGTATATTTTAAATATTCAAAATCAGTTCTTTTAAAAATTTAGCAATATTATATCAGTCCTTAATAATTTTATAATAAGTAATATAAAGTTTAAATTTTAAAAATCTAAAATTTTTTGTTAATAAAAATTTATTGGTACGTTTCTAATTTTCTTACGATGGGTAAAAATCAAAATTTTTCTCAAACCGATCATTTTTAGATAAGTCTACTTGAAAAGGATTTTAGAAAATTTTCTTACAATTTAACTTCACTTTCTTGTAAATATTTTTAATTTTAAGTACTTTATATTATTTAAAATATATTTTTTATTAAAATATTTCCAAAACTTCATAAAATTCCAGAAAATCATAAATAATGCATAGATTAAAAAGTTCTAAAGAACCATAATTTAATTCCTTCAAAATTTTATTTTAAAATTTTAATAAGAGTTAAATCTTAAATATGTAAAAACATAAATATAAGAACATAAAATAAAAATTGTAAATGATAAAGATATTAAAAATTCTTAATATAATTTTCTTAATTAGTGAATGCTAATCAAGTCATTTTAAAATCTTCATCCAATATATATATTTTTATTTTTATTATTTTATTTTTATAAAAACAAAATAATTAAATATAAATACCAAAATTTCATAAAAATATTAGTTAGTTAATGATCAACTATCTAATAGTAAGTGTTTTTTCATTAAAGGGGTATTAATATCTACTTTCTATGTGAGTAGAAAATAGAATGTTACAAAAACTGACTTGACTCAACCAATTTTGAAGAAAATCAATGACCCGACCGACTCTTATGACTCGAGTGGGTGAAAACAAGACCTTTTTGTCATCGTTCAAGATCTCATTCGAAACAATGACTTGGAATTCCCCTATTTGTAGCATCACCATTTGAGGTACTACATTGTTGTTAGAAGCTCCAGGACACCAACCAAAGCACTACACCACACCAATAGTGATGGGAAGAAAGTAGAGAAGTTGAAATGACGTTGAAAGTGAAGTATAGAAAAGGGAAAAGCTAACGAAGAAATGGATAAAATGAGAAGTCAAGAATACTCTGGAACGAAAATAGGGCGGCACATTTCTACACTAAATTAGGTTTCCATGTTCCTACTCAATTTGTCTTATTGTCTGGACCCGTTTGGTTAAAAGTTTGTATAACTTGGTTTGGAAAACTGAGATTTTGTAAACGGAGTTGAGAAAATTGATCCGGTCTAGATACCGGTCTCCAGACTTAGACGTCGTATTATCCGTTTAGGAAGGTGAACCGGTATCACAAGTCAACATCCGGAATATAAAAATACCATGCTAGGTGTTCTCCCTCCACCAGTTTATCCGTGATGACACCTAGGACATCGGATAACCTGATTCAGTTTCATTATTCTGTTATACATAACCGTTCACCTATACTACGATAGGATATATGGCTTTACTGCTTATCACGATTGATACCCTACACAGCGGAAAATGTCTATGTCACCTGTCAAAAGATGCAAAGTACAGCTACAGGAGCGATATACAGAAAATATGGATCTTCCCCATTCCTGTGTCAGAATCGTACACTGATCAGTGAACTACTCTTGATCGTACACTGAGTATTGAACTACTCTGAATGGTACGCTGAACACGACATCAGAGTCTCCTGGCCCACTTGTGCCCAATGATTCATTTTCCATGTTCAACTATAATCTCATACACATGCAAGGTTATGTTGTTCCCACTCTTAACTTACTATTGCATTGTTCAAGTTCTTTGTGTTCTTAGTATCTTCACTAACTTGAGCATCGGAGAATCTTCATAGGTGACACCACCTTTCGCCCCTATCAATGTGAAAGCCTGGTGAGAAGGATCTTCGGGACAACAAGACCGGACTCTTCCACTGAGAGGTCGGATTATAACACCAGATATTCACTGTACCGGTGTACAAACACTTAAATCATCAACTTTTGTGACTGGATCCCAGTCCGGATCTTTGACCGTGGACTAATCCAGTTCATTGGCATGCCCAGTGGGACACGATTGAGTTATTCCCACTTTTCGTAGAAGTTCAGTAGTTAGCCATGGAGGGAGATGGATGTGATTTCGTCGATGGTCACGTAGAGGATGTGACCCATCAGTATGCTAGTAGGAGACTTGTTTTCAAATCTCCTAGAACCAACTCGGGGAGGATGATACCTGTCACAACTCCAGATCCTCGAGATGAAGTTATAAGGAAACTTAGGGAGGAGTTGATGGAGTTGAGGAGAGAAAAGAGGGTGACAGAGAATAAGGCGATATCTCAAGCTGAGGAGACTCATCACACTTCTGGGAGGGAGAAATCCACCACTCTCCAGTATTCAAAAAATCCCACCTACGAGGAGTGGGAGCAAACTCATGACTCTGGGGATAGAGTCAGTGGAAGAAGGAAGGAGCCAGTGGCGGTAGCCTCTGGAACATATCGGCTTAACGTTCCATTCTCTAGGAGGCTCATAAGTATACCTATTCCCAGGCATTTGCAAACCACTTAACCACTCTCCATCGGGAAATATAACGGAGAGACTGACCCCACTAAGCATCTTAATGCTTACGTATATGAAGCTATATATGAGACGCCCCAAAAATAGGGGTAAATTTTTCGTGATTTAAAACAATTAAAGGATAGAAGAGATCGCGAGATGAAAACTTTGGCAAGTAATCCCCGGACCTAATTTAATAACCTATCTCATATGTGAAGATATGAGAAGGTGAACAATTAAGTCAAAGTGTGAACCTTGGATGATTTATCTCATGATCATCAACACGGAGTAGCGGAAGTATGCAATTACATTAAGGAAATGAAGGGAAGTGGTAGAAGGTCAAAGGATGGTCTATCGATTTGATAAAATGTATTAATTATGCATGTGGGGCGTTGTACGATCATATTATAGTCAAACAATACCAATGATATCCCAAGATAGAGAAAAAATATGAAAAACAGGGTCATGAATCGATTCAAACACCCTATGAATCGATTCAAATGATTCTGGAATGCAAAACAGTGAAAACAAGACCCCTTGAATCGATTCAAGCTCGTATGAATCGATTCAGACACTTCTGGAACTCAAAATTATGCAAACAGAGGTCCTTGAATCGATTCAAGACCATATGAATCGATTCAAACCTTCCTGGAACCAAAAACAGTGAAAATAGCAGCTCTTGAATCGATTCAGAGATCCTCGAATAGATTCAAGACAGCACAGTTGCTGTTTTTATGCAGAAAGAGCCTTATTTTTGGACTTCTAACCCCCTTAACTTTTTCATATCAACTCCAAACGCTACCAAATTTTGACACCAACTAAAATACATCAATTGTGATGTATGGCCACCGGCCTCACCCAAAAATTCTCAAAAATAAGGAACTTATGCAAATAAATGCGTTTAGTCCATTCCTGAGCCTTTTTTGAGTAACTTAGGGGTCTATTCTCAATGGAATTGACCCGTTCCAGTTTTTACAAGTCACAAATCATGTATTTAAGCTATTGAAACCATCACACACTATCCAAAACTCATAAAACTCATTTTGACCCTACTAGTTTCTTACTTATGCATAACAATCATGAAATATCATCAATTAAACAGTACATAAAGTCATCATTCACAATTCTCATCATTTGATCATCAAAGTGAGCAAAATTCAAGCACTCACACATTAGCATCTTACATCACCAGGGTCATAACTGAAAATTGGTCTTATATGTGGGTTCCAATTTTCACACGTGACATACATAATCATTATACATAATTCATACCAATTCATGGCTATACAAAATATGCAGAATACTATATTCATCACAAACATTCTACACAAACCATAAAATCAAAATGTTGCCGGCCAAGGCATTCTTTACCAAAAAGAGGCTTCCTTCACACTTCTCCTCCACAAACAGCTCCAAAGCAAAACCTACAACACAGGAGCTAAAAAGATATACCACAAGGAGAGTGAGTATACTTTCTCAATGATGAAAATCCAATAAATAAAACAATATATGCATGAATGCAATACAACTATCTCCTCCTCAAGAGGAGTTTATTTTATATCAACATTCAATCAATAATTCTTATTTAAACACAATTATTCCTTAATTCTCTTAGAATCATATCAATCAAACTCACCATCACACCTTAGTAATTAAAAGGGAATATCCATACATATCGCATCATCAAAGTATCACACTATATCATGCTTCAAGACTGATGCACATGCTAATGTCATTAAAATGCATATGCACGGATCCGATTTCATTTCCTTGGGTGATCGCAACCACCATAATCATATACTCATTCTCAATGGTTACCCGCCTCGCAAGGGGTACTCCCTCTAGCAGCCTCGCAAGGTGCTTCTCGTGATCGCAACCACGTTCAATATTTCATAAGGTTTCCCACCTCGCAAGGGGTACTCCCGCCTCATGATCGCAACCATGGGCATTCAATCACATTGGTCCCGCAGGGCCTTTCATTTCAATACCAGGTGATCGCAACCACCGGTCTAACAATCATAGGAACTCGCAAGCCCTTTTTCATTTCCATTATCAAGTGATCGCAACCACTTATCAACATCATGATATGCATGTCATGCCATGTATAGAACAATGCTCATACATGCCTCAAGCTCATTTAGCTTATCTTACCCTCTCATCTAGGGTACATTCATTCTCAACCACATAATTTTCCACCAAATCATACACAAGAATCAATCTTCATATGAACTCAATCATGTATCACACATAATAAGCCATCCATAGCCTCACTTAGGCTTCATCATATAAACACTAAATTCACATCATCATACACAATTCACTTCACATACACATAATATCACCTTTATCCAAGCAAGCATGTCATACTACATTAATACATACATTATCATCATAATTCTCATGCATTTAGAAAATACACCCCTCTCCTACCTCAAGAGAAGTAGACCTCTGGGGTTGATGTTCCTGCTTCACTAATATTGCCAAGCCCTACACCAATCAATTATAGGGCCACATCAAATATTCATTCAAACACCAATTCAATATACATATACATAGGTATACACATGATTCTTATCATGTGGGAACTATTTATCAATTTCATTCATTTGCCTAATTAGGCTTTGGGAATTCCTTCCCTTAAATCACAATTCATTAGTGTCAAAGGCTACAACCTAATTTGTTAAGTTATTCCGTTTATTAAATCTCCACCAGCACCTTGGTGAGTTTCCCACTTATTATGACTTCAAATCAACATCATCATCATTTAATGTCTCTACCTCATCATTTATAACACTCTTCCCATCAACAAATACTAACTTCTTCAATAAATGCTATACTCTTCAATATTATACATTTCCTCCTAAAATTCTAATTTAGGGTTTTCATCAAACCTACCAACCTTCATAAATACTCATATACCTCTTTCTTTTCCCATCATAATTACAACTACCTCATTAATTATTCATAAGCTTGTATTTATGTCAACCCATCTTAGGGTTTCCATATTTAATGTTTCTCCTAGTAACCTACATACATGAAATGCTTTCTTAACATTGAAGACACATAGTAATATGTTTATATACATGGAAAATGGTAATAATTTTACCTCAAGAGGAGTAAAGAGTGAGTTTGCAAAAGAGGAGAAGGTCCACACGAAATTAAAGAGGAAGAAGGAGAAGATATTCTAAGCCCCAAGCCTCCTTGAGTCTTTTGAAGAATAAGAATGGAGGAGGAAGATATATTTCCTTTTAATTTGAAGTTCAAGGGAAAGATGAAGAGGAATAATGAAGAAGAAGAAGGAAAGAAGAAGAAGAAGATAAGAAGAAGAGCATGTTCACGTGGAGAAGAAAATGCAACCGAAAATATCAAAGGAAAATATGAATTTAACATTTAAGTTATTAAGCTTTCATTAAACTCTTTCGTTTCTAAAACAAACAGGTTCGCTGTTCGGGCTCAATACATATTCTAAAAATTATTCCGAATATAAATTCGGAATCCCAATAACATTATCTACGGCCCTGACCAACGGCATCTCAATCGGAGATACTTGGTCCGACACCTATATTTTATCCGGGTCAGTTTTCAACTCAACCGATCATCATAATTCACCAGCAATTTCAAAAAGTCTTGTTTAAATCATTTCAAGAATTTTGGGATATTAATTAGCCCGCATTTAATTATTCCATATTTATTTTCCTAATTTATCTTTCTATTTTAAAAATTCGGGGTGTTACAATGTACTTGGGAGCTGATGAAGATGTGATGTGCAGGATGTTCCCACGAACTTTAATGGAGGAGGCCCTTAGCTGGTTCAAGGGTCTACCATCGGGGTCAATAGACTCCTAGGAGGAGATGGTAGCAGCCTTCGAAAGTCATTTTGTCATCTCTAGGGATATTCCTAGGACTTCTTATACCTTGGCCCAGATCAGGCAAGGGGAGAACGAAATTCTTAAGGAGTTTTTGAAGAGATTTTACAAGGAGGCAGCTATAGTGCCTAACCTAACAGAGGCCATTCAGCTACACATTATTATCGAGGCCCTACAGCCTGGGTCAGCCTTTGCCCTGTCTCTGGCAAAGAGTCCTCCGACGACGTTTGAGGAGTTCCGGAGGAAGGCCTCGAAGTATGTAGGTATAAAGATGCATTTGGAGGCCACGACAGTCAGGCTCAAGCCATCAGTGCCTTCCCCTCAACCACGGAGAGATAAGGAGAGGGTAAGACCAGAGAGGCAGATCCAAAGAGATGATTTTCGAAGCTCTTGACCTCAACAGCAGGATAGGCGTATAGCATCTTTCACCAACTATGCTCCGTTAAACACCAGGCATTCCTATATTTTAAGGGAGGTTGGATGGCCTACACTCAGCGTGTACGGGATAAAGAATCCCACTTCGATGAAATGGACTGGTAACCCGAGGAAGTACTGTGGTTTCCATGAGCAAATGGGCCACACCACGGACGAGTGCAAGTCGTTGAAGAACGCTATGGAGACCCTCATCAGGGAGGGAAAGCTGAAGCATTACCTCTTCAAAGAGAAATCTTTGGACGAACCAGACCAGAATGAGAAGAGAGGAAGAGATCACGACGACAAGGGCGATAACAATCGTAACCCGGTTAGGAGGTTTTTAGCCGCTGAGAAACAGAAGGGAGTTGTTATCAGCAAGGACGCTCAGTAGGACGGTATGCCCTAGCAGCAGAGGCAAGGCTGGTGCGAGATAATTGACATGATCGTTGGAGGGTTTGCTGGGGGTGGAGCATCGATCACACACCGTAAGAATTATCATCGAATGATTTTGTCTGTCCAAGGGAAACCCAAAGACAACCGCCCTTTCAGAGACGGAGTGCAGGCGCCGATAGTGTCATTCTCGAATGAGGATTTTGGCCCAACCATCCCAGGGGGTGACGACACGGTGGTCATAATCGCTGTGATCACAAATAAGGACGTCAAGAGGATCCTTGTTGATTAGGGGAGTTCCTGTGATGTTATTTTATGAATCAAACTTACAACCTTATACGCAGGAACTCACAGCCTTCAACGGAGTGAAGCGACCCACCAAAGGTTACCTTGACACCCTTGTGTCCTACGAAGGTGAGTCGGGGGCGAGAACGGTGAAATCCAGGATCTTGGTGATCGATATGGAGTCGCCCTACAACGGTATTATAGGTCGTCCTACGCTGAATGCCATAGAAGAAATTGTATCCACTCCACATCTCCTTATCAAGTTCATTGATAAGGACAATGACGTTGTTAGGGAATCCCTAGTGTATGAGCAGCGAAAATACAAGGATTCCCATAGGATTTGCAAAGCGTCGTGTTTCAAAGCATAAGACAAACATAAAAAAATATTACATTTTAGGATTATCTCTTGAAGAATATCGAAGCAATCGTAGCCTCGTCCTTTAGGAGTCCACACGAGTACTCCCACTAGAAATGCTACACCTTCCAAATGCTAGTTTGACGGCATGTAGCTTTTGCCACTTTTGTGTATTTTGTATCTCTTTTTGGGTAGCAGCCTATGAGCATCTTATGCTCTATTTATATGCTTAGGTTTGACCTAATTTTCTCTCTAAAGAGTGGGCTCCTTACTCATTCTAAATGAGTTAAGCCCAATAGTTTTATTTTAGTCCAACTAAAATAAAAAGCTATTTTCTAATAGGCTTACTCTATGTGTGTGACCCTATAGGTAAAATACTCGGTTATATTAATAATGAACTATTTTATTATTAATATAAAATAAGAGCGACATCTAGTAATGCATCATTATGTCTGAATATTATTTATTATCAACATAACCTATAAGTGATAATTATTTTATATGTTTGTTCCTTTTGTCACGATATCCTAATTGGGCCCAAGGCATAGTCGCGTCATCCTTGTACGGTCCAATTTATTTTACTTGATACCAGAGTAGACTTTATCCGAATAAAATTCAATATTTATTCTTTCTAGCATGGCCATGCATTTCCTTTGTCTCACTCCATCAAGTGGCCTATAGATAACACTCCTGTCACATAGGAGAGACAAATCCCATCTACATCACTCAAATCCCTCTGCATAATTTGTTCATTGCCTAACCATAACCTATATAGTCCTCTTGTTACAAAATATGTTTGATTGTATTAAAACAACAAACTCCCTATGTAGGAATCGTAGTGACTTCAGGTCAAAGGACTACATATACCATTATCACATTGAGAATTGTTTATGACATTCATGTAACGATCCATGCAACGTTCTCATGGTGGGTCTGTCCAGTACATCATTACTCTTAATGTGTACCCATGTGAAGACTTGATATCATTTATATCCATGATCTGTGAGATCAGATCATCAGTACACTCACACACTAGTCTTAATGTATTTACATGTCCCTACTAAATACTTGACTAGAGACATTTTTGGAATAACTCTCATATGACCTATCACTCCAAGGATAAATAAAGGTTGTTAAACTATTTAACAAAAAATGACTTATTCAAAATAATGCGTCCTATATAGGCTTTTAGTGATATTTCCAATATGCGTATCTTCCCTCTGAGGTGATCAAGAGATGGCCAGGTACTGTTATAACCTGAGTCTAAATATGGTGAAGCTGGAGGCATTTAATAAGAAGAGAAAGTTGAACAACAGAGGAACGGCGGCTGGGTCTGTCAGTTTGATTGATCTTGATCCCAGAGCGGAGTTGAAGATCAATGCGCTCAACCCCTCAAAGCTTACGCCGGATGGAGGTTCCAGGGACGTCGTCTTAGGAGATTCCCCAGAAAAGGTCACTCACATAAATGACAAGTTGGAGCCAGTCATGGAACAGCATTTGCTTACGCTCCTCCAAGAATTCAAAGACCTTTTTGCATGGACTGCTGCAGACATGCCTGGGATGGATCATAATTTCTGTTGTCACAAACTATCTGTCTACCCAGAGATGAGGCCTGTTGCCTAAAAGAAGAGAAGATTAGGGCCTGAGAAGCAGAAGGCTGCTTGTGAGCAGACGGAGGAATTGCTAAAGGTCGGATTTATCAGGGAAATCCGCTATTCTTCATGGTTGTCCAACGTGGTAATGGTTCAGAAGGCTAACGGCAAGTGGAGGATGTGTACTGATTATGTGGACCTCAACTGTTGCTTCCCGAAAGACCCATATCATCTCCCCAATATTGATTGTACGGTGGATGATTCCTCTAGTTATCAATACCTAAGTTTCATGGATGCATATTCGGGGTACAACCAGATTTCAATGTGGGAGGAGGATCAGGAGAAGACAGCTTTTGTCAATGACCGCGGTGTTTTTTGCTACACCGTCATGCCTTTCAGTTTGAAGAACGCTGGGGCCACTTACTAGCGTATGATTAACAAGGGAGTCAACCCCCCATTTGGTCCCTAAGTTTGTAGGCATCGGGCAATTAGGTCCCTGAGTACATTAATCACCCCGTTAGTCCCTAACATTGAGAACCGTCAGACACTTAGGTTCTCGCCGTTACATAACCGTTAAAATACGGTGACGTGGCTTGTGAATGTCCATGTGTGATGCCAGGTGGGTGCTAGACGGTGCCGTTTTACCCCATTTAGTGGAAACCTCATGCAAATCGTGGGATGAGCCAGGGTGAACCTTTTTCTTCACAATTGTCATTTTGCCTAATGATTTCCTTCATCTTTGTGTCCAGGGTGAACCCTTTTGTTCACAATTGGTTTTATGCTTGATTTTCCCTTATAAAGCCTTTAGCTTTGGTGAGTATTAATGGAAGGGATGAGCCAGCCTAGCCGGTCAT
This sequence comes from Clitoria ternatea, assembly GCA_037962975.1. Taxonomy (NCBI): domain Eukaryota; kingdom Viridiplantae; phylum Streptophyta; class Magnoliopsida; order Fabales; family Fabaceae; genus Clitoria; species Clitoria ternatea. The sequence goes on along the minus strand of CM075670.1, from coordinate 95,348,363 downwards.
CGTCATCGTCCGCCTCCAGTCAGCGGAGGCCTCGTCTCAGGAGCCAAGAGATGTCACATCGTCGCTGCTATTGTGGAGACCCCCTTGTGTTACGGATCTCCCAAACGGTGAACAATCCAAATCGTGAGTTCTGGACATGCCCACAGCTCCGTGAGGGACAATGCGATTTCTTTGCCTGGGTCCAGGAAGGGGAGTTGGTAGCTCATGATGAAGAGTGGAGGAACACTCTCATGATGAAGTTGACAGAGATGGAGGAGGCCATTGTAAGATTGAAAAGTGAAATTTACAGGGAGGTTTGTCAAGGTAGTGGTGAGGTTATGCAGGATAGAGTGATTGAATTGCAGATGCAGATGTAATCGGTGATGAAGAAAATATGCATGGAAAATCAAAGACAAGTGGAGCAGTTGAAGATGATTTTGTTGGCTCAAAGTTTTTTTATATTATTTTCTGTAATGGGGATTGTGGTTATGTTGATGAAGATGTAGGGGCTTAGGTTTAGGGCAGGTGAGTGAGTTGATAAACCGCATGGCTTCTGTGAATGTATGTGGTTTTATGTTATTAGGGTTTTTAATTTGAAGTAATTATGGAATCACTGTATGAAGGTGCTAGTGAATCTGGCAGCTTCTTAATGTATGAATGAATGAATGAGATCTTTTGTTATAACTCATTTTCAATCATGACCCTATGAATGAATGAATGATGAAATCCTCCAAATTTTGATGAATGAATGAATTTTATATTTGGAATATTAGATTTGTGAAGTAGGGGGATGATTGAGTTGATCTTTACACCATAAATGAGTTGTAATGGAAATTTACAGGTATGATTGATTAGGACAAGTGTTAAACAGGTAACATGATATGTATGAAGTGTTGAATGTGAGTAAAATTGATTAGAATGAGTTTTGGTACAGTGAGTTGAGAGTTTATGTGTTTCGCCCAAGCGTGCTATGTGAAGCTCGCTCAAGCGAATTGGTATTTCGCTTGAGCGAGAGGGGCCTGATTATCCCAAAACGCTTTAATAATCTCCTTCAGGTTAATCCATGACTCCATCCTACTTAATGAATGTTTTGAGATAACTTTGGCTTTAATAATCTCCTTCAGGTTAAACTATTTGTATATACATGAACTCAATATTGTTATAACATCACAAACTATTTGCATATATATGAACTCAATCATCATTGAATTAAAATTATAAAAACAGTCATCAAAGTGTTTGCTGCAGAAGGTAACCAACATGCCTGGTTACTGACCATTAAAAAAAAACTTTCTATAACTTAGTTAACCCTTCTTCCTCAACCCAGGTGTTTGAACAAAGATCATGTCTCCTGGTTTTTTGATTGGCAGTTTGTTTCTTAGATTGTAGCTCCTAGTCCCTGGTGATTGATATTTGTTTGGAGAGGTTTGTGGACTTGCTAGTCTTGGACTCCTTCTAACAGGTGTTATGCTTTCTGGTTCAGCTTGTGAAAGTGTTTGGGAAAGTGGTGGACCTTCATTAATGATGATGACTTCCTGGTTCACAGTATCACTTGATTGTGCACCCTCTTTGTTTGAGTCGGTTTGTATCATTCTTTTGCTCTTTGCCACTGCACATGAATTCCTTTTATGCCCAGGCTCACCACATTCACCACATTTACCTGGTTGTAGTTTTCTCTTCATTTTTTTCTTAGCAGTGATGTCATTATCATTGTTCTTCCCTTGATTGTCAACCTGGTTGCTGGTCTCACCAGGTTTCCTCCTCTGTTTTTTAGGCCTACCAATGGTCCTCTTGATGTTAGGAGGAACTGGTGGAGTGTAGGGTGTTTTTTCCCAGAATTCTGACCCAGGGACTGATTCCACATGATGTTCATAAGTGGCAACCAAAGCTGCCATTGTCAGACCTGCATGGCAGTGATCCTCAGCATTTTCTCCTTTATGGGCTATTGCTGCACATGCATGTCTACATGGCATCCCTGTCAGAATAATAATGAAAAGATGAGTGTATGTTGTCAAACTACTAAAATGTATTTGTTAATAATACCAGCATACCTGTTAGTTGCCACATCCTGCATGTGCATTCACCTGTCCCCAAGTTCACTGCAACCTTCTGAGGATAACAAGTAACCTCATATTTATCACTACCTCCATCACCTGTAATATGTCACCATCCATATTAAAACCAGTAAACATCACGAGTGACAGAATTAATGAACAATGGTATACCTGTCCAATTGGCATTCCATTGGTTGCTTGCATTCTTTTCTTTCTCTAGCCTACTCTGCTGTATTGGTGGTAGTTTTCCAATATGTCCACTTAACTTGAGCTTGTGATTTCCAATTGTCACCATGATGTAACTCCTAACTTCCTCAAGCATGGTAACAATTGGCCTGCACCTAGCATGCACCAATTTTGCATTCAACACTTCACAGTTGTTATTTGTGATGTTGTCAACCTTACAGTTGACATCAAAAAAAGCCTTGCTCCATGACTCTTTTGGGAATTTTGTCAGATATAACCATGCCTTCTCATTGACCTTCCTAATGTCAGTCATAATTGCATCAAATTGGGTTGCAGTTGTGGATCTAGCAGCTTGCCACAGTAATTCCCTCAGTTCTTTCCCTTTCCATTGTTTCCCAAAGTTTTGCCATAAGTGCCACACACAAAATCTGTGTGGCACACCAGGCATGGCTTCTTGCAATGCAGGTATAAGTCCCTACAGAAAACATATATAGCAATTCATACATCATATTAAATGGGTCCAATGAAAGTCAATTGAGATAAATGAAAGACATATACCTTTTGTATGTCACTAATAAAGGTCAGTTTTTTTTCCTTGTAGTCACCAATGTCAGCATTCAGTAGATCCAGGAACCATTTCCAGTTGTCTTTGTTCTCTATTTGACACACACCATATGCAATGGGCCATATGTGGTTATTTGCATCTTGACCAACAGCCGTCAACAATTGACCCCGGTAGTATCCTTTCAAAAAGCACCCATCTAAACCTACTAAAGACCTTCTACTTACAGTAAACCCATCCTTGCATCCCTTTAAGCATACATATAACCTGTGAAACACCGGTGGACCTTCAGCTTCTGTATTGCACTCCATCTTAACAGTGGACCCTGGATTTCTCTTTAGCAACTCATTGCAGTAATCCCACAGCATGGCAAACTGCTATTTTTCAGAACCTTCAATGACCTCTCTGGACCTTTTCATTGATCTATAAATCATCTTATCTTCTAACTTTACTTTATATTTTTGCCTAAAAAATTCAAACACCTCAGAATGTGTCATATTAGGATGCCTCCTCATAAACTTAACTAACTTCCCTACTACCCATTGTTGGTCACAGGTTGAATTTTTATGCACCCTAACACAAGAATGATAATCACAAAATGTCTTGATCTGGTAGGATTGCCTAATAGGGTTCAGGCTACAAAACACCTCCCATCTACATGTCTTGTCCTTGCATTTTGCCCTTGCTCTTATCTTATCATTTTTGACCCAGCTTATCTACCTTCCCAACTGCACTGTATAGTCTTTCACTGCTTGCTTAAAAACCTCAAGCGAGGTGAACTCCATCTCACACTCTAATATCACATTACCAAATATGGCTGTCTCATTAAATTGGGGATACACCTCCCTAGATTCAAGTTCATCATCTGAACATGTAGGGGTCTTCAACACCTCTGAAACCCATGTATCATTACTGGAAGTTTTGTTCTCTAGACTAACCTCATGGCCAGGACATGCAGTATCAAATTCCATCTCATGCTTAAATATGGATGGAATGCCTGACCTTCTTTTCTCTTGTGGTTTCCTCTTCTTCTTCTTACTACCACCCTCGTCACCAGTGTTTCTCTTCCTCTTCCTTTTTCCCTTAGACTTCTTGCCTTTACCTTTGCCTTTACACTTTTTCCCTTTTCCTCTACCTGCACCTACTTCTACCTCTTCCTCAATATTGCTTTTCTTAACGGCTTCACCTACCTCAACAGTAGTATCCTTCTCCAACAAATAACCTTCTTCAACATTGTTGTTGTCAACAGCTTCACCTGCCTCAACAGTAACATCCTTCTCCAACAAATAATCTTCTTCAACACTACTTTTCTTAACTTCTTCACTAGTAATCACTAGGGATATATGACTGTCATCCACCTTCCCAACTTCTTCCTCAACTTCAACATGATTCCCTCCATCAACATCCATCAACCCAGTTTCATCTAGAGGATATTGATAATATACATCAATCAACCCTTCATTAGCCTTAGCACAGGTAACCATCTCCAACAGGTCATGATCAACTTTTAACACCCTTATCCCCTCACTCAAATCAAACTGTGGGTCATGCCAGAATATCTTAAACAGTCTATAGTAGCCCCGATTCTCCGCAAACTTATTGAAAGCAAAAAAATCAATGAAATCAGGGTCTAACTCTTCCCATTCTTCAACCTTCCCCCATTTGTAATCTGTCCTACCTTTTTCATCAACAACAAACCTACCACCATAATGGAGTCTAATACGGATATCCTATCAAACACATTCAAGTTTTCATTCATTACTCTACTTCAACTAATCAAGTTATGAAACAATATATTAAACATTAAAACTTAAACATATAACACAGGAAAATCACACACTAAACAACCCTAAACAAAATTAACATAACAATACCTAAACAACCATTAAATAAACTCCACACAGAGGAACAACCTTAATTACTCACCTCGACCAGCGCTGCCATTTTCGTCAATTACTGTGTGTAACTTCAACTGCGACTTGCGTCAACCACGGAAGGCAATATGAGTATCAAGGGCTCTAAGCGTCCAGGAGAAATGCGACGATTGCGAAATGCGAGGCCTCCCTAGGAATTTTTGGAATTTATGTTTTTGCTTTTCTCATTTCCTAAGTTTTTTTTCATTTTCCCGCAATTTGCACGAGGTAAAATGGCACCGTCTAGCACCCACCTGGCATCACACATGGACATTCACAAGCCACGTCACCGTCTTTTAACGGTTATGTAACGGCAAGAACCTAAGTGTCTGACGGTTCTCAATGTTAGGGACTAACAGGGTGATTAATGTACTCAAGGACCTAATTGCCCGATGCCTACAAACTTAGGGACCAAATGAGGGGTTTACTCATTAACAAGGTGTTCGAAGGCATGCACACCAAGTTGGTGGAGGTGTACATTGACGATATCATAGCCAAGACCCCGGCTGGGAGTGATCATATAGAAGATTTACGCCAGGTGTTCACGCGTTTGAGGCAATACAACATGAGGCTAAACCCATTGAAGTGTACTTTTGCTGTCCCAGCTGGGAAGTTTCTGGGTTTCATGTTAACTCAGTGTGTTATTGAGGCTAATCTAGGGAAATGTCAAGCAATACTGGGCATACAAAGTCCGAAGAACCTGAGGAAGATGCAATCTCTGAATGGAAAGGTGGCAGCATTGGCTCGATTCATGCCTAAGATGGCGCATAGATCCTTTCCCCTGTACAAAGTATTGAAGAAATTCAAGAAGTTTGAGTGGGGACAGGAGCAAGAGCAGGCATTTCAGTAGCTCAAGGAGGTGTTGTCAAGCCCTCCGATTTTGGTAAAACCTGACCCTGGGGAAACTCTGATTTTATATCTGGTAATCTCGGATGAGGCTCTGGGGGTATCATTAGTCAAGGAGACACCGGAGGGGTAGAGGCCAGTATACTTCACTAGCAAGACGCTACAGGGAGTAGAGGGCCGGTACCAGAAGATTGAGAAGTCTTCTCTTATAGTTGTTTGGGCTTCATGACGGTTAAGGTCGTACTTTCATGCGCACCCAATTTTGGTGAGAAAGGATTTGTCACTCTGTTCCGTACTAAGCAAGATGGACCTCGCTGGGAGGATGATTAAGTGGTCTATCAAACTTTCTGAGTTCGAAGTTTCCTATGAACCACGAGGAGCTATCAAAGCCCAAGTCCTAGCTGATTTTATCATGGAGATGACGGGGGCAGACCCAGCCATACCTCGTGCTCACTAGACCGTCTATGTAAATGGGTCATCGAATAGTAAAGGATGTGGAGTTGGCGTCGTCGTTGAGAGTGATGATGGGGTGCATTTGGAGATCTCTCTTCGATTCAATTTTAAAACCTCCAATAACCAAGCTGAGTACGAAGCATGTCTTACCGAACTCCGAGCCGCGATCGATAGTGCAGCAACAGAAGTAACCCTCTGTAGCGACTCACAACTGGTGATATCGTAGATTCAGGTGAGTATCAAGTCTGTGAGCCTCAGCTTTAGTTATACTTAAATTGTGTGAATGAATTGAAGGGAAGATTCTCTGTGTTGGAGTTTAAGCATGTGCCTAGGGAAGAAAACACTAGGGCGGACATCCTCTCGAGGCTTGCTAGCACGAAGAAGCCTGGAAGTACAACCACTGTGGTGCAAAGCACTTTGTCATCACCCAGTATCCCTTTGGCTCCGTCGTTGAATGTAATATCGTATCGAGCCTTTGATGAGAACTCGTGGGTGGTACCCTATATACAGTATTTCATCGATGAACAGCTGCCCACTGATGACTTGGAGCGGAAAAAGTTGGAAAGGGAGCTACCTTACTTTATGATGGTGGATGGCATGCTCATACGGAGGGGATTTTCTGTGCCATACCTCAGGTGTTTGAATGAAAATGAGGTACGAGGCGTGCTGGAAGAAGTACATGGGGGGCAATATGGGCACCACACTGGAGGTAGAAGCTTGATGAGAAAGATTCTAAGAACGGGTTACTGGTGGCCCACAATGAAGAAAGACTCCATCGAGTTTGTAAAGAAGTGTGATCCGTGTCAGAGATTTTCCAATCTTCATCACACGCTGGCCCAGGAACTTTCTTCATCAGTCGTGCCATGGCCTTTTCATCAGTGGGGCCTCGATATCCTGGGTCCATTCCCAACAGCTCCTGGTGGAATCAAGTATCTGATAGTTGGGGTGGATTACTTTACCAAATGGATTGAAGTAGAACCCGTGGTGCACATTACTGCAGCTCGGACATGACGTTTCGTATATGAAAACATCATAGCATGATTCGGAGTCCCAGGACGGATTGTCACTGACAACGACACCCAGTTTACAGACAGGAAGTTCACAGAGTTGCTTGAAGGACTGGGGATAGTCCAAATTTTCTCATCTGTTGAACATCCTCAAACGAATGGACAGGCAGTGGCCAATAGAGAAGTTCTGAATGGGTTAAAGAAGCGTCTAGGTGAAGCAAAGGGCGGATGGACTGATCAGTTGTGTCACATCTTGTGGGCGTACCGCACTACAACCTACTCCTCCACCAGTGAGTCTCCATATCGCCTTACTTACGGTGTCGAGGCGATGATTCCAGTCGAGCTCCAGACCAGGTCAACATGGGTGGAGTATTTTTCTGAGGAGAATAATGATACCAATCTGGCATCGGAGTTGGATGTTCTCCAGGAACTTAGAGAGGAAGCTTTTGTTAGGGATCAGATAATTAAAGCAAAGGCCGCCCTCCGATACAACAAGTGCGTTCAGCACAGAGCATTCAACGTAGGAGATCTTGTGTTAAGGAAGGCAAGTGTGGGAAATAAGTTTGCTCACCAAGGCAAGTTAGCACCGACATGGGAAGGCCCTTACAGAGTGTGCGAGGTGACTAGCAAAGGGTCATATCGATTGGAGAATCTCGATGGCACACCGATCCGCAACAAGTGGAATACTCAAAACTTACGTATTTACTATAACTAACTGGTAAGACGGCGTGTACTCTTTTTCCTTACTTGAGTTTTTTCCCAATGGGTTTTCTCAAGAAGGTTTTAACGAGGCACGACCCTAACTACGCTCTCCTTGTAATCCATATTCAATTTAATGAGAATTCAATTCATGAACATGATGCTTTCACTTTTCTTTTCTATGTTGTGATTTATAGCATTACGCCGGTGTATCTGAAGACCCTTAGGATGGATGATCCCAACCACCTACTAGGTAGTTGGCGATGTAACTCCTTGAGCGAACCAAAGGGCTGTAGGATCAAACCTTCTTCAAGGATGTACCGAACCCCATTAGAAGACCTGGATTGTAGGATTGAACTGAACTCCAGGTACGGTTAGTAGGTTTGGCCGAACACCAGTGAAGACCTGAGTTGTAGGATTGAACCGAACCTCAGGAAATGGGTTGTAGGTTTGGCCAAATCCTATTTGAAGGCCCAAATTGTAGGATTAAACCAAACTCTAGGTACGGTTAGTAGGTTTGGTCGAACGCCTATGAAGACCCAATCGTCATTCTTACGATTGAGGTAAACTTCCCCCAGGACGGATGATCTTAATAACTTATTCTGTGAATTGACTATGTAACTCCCGGCGTAGACAATTCCAATCACCACTCTTGTGATTGAGGGCCCAATCATCATCCTTATGATTGAGGCAGTTTCTGGCAGAACGGATACGCCTAGTCGATATTTCTATTTTAAATGATAAAGCTCTACAAGTACTTCAATAAGTACGTCTACTATCAGAGCGGATTAAGGCTCTCATTCTTTAGAGTTAAAAGATAATATTCTACATTAAATGCTCATGCCCCCGTAATCAATACATGCTTGGGGATAGTATTCACGAGCTCAAATCTATGTTATACGATATGGTTATCGGGAATCTGATCTAACTCTTGCGTCCTACAAAGCGATCATTGCTATTTATCCCTCAGTTTCAGCTAAGGGAACGACTTAGTAAATGTTACGAAGTTAAAAGTTAACAAAAATATGGAAATATGTCAGAGCGGTATTATAGCAATTTATGTCTTGCAAGTATCAGAGACAAAATTTGAAGGAAGTTCTGAAACATCCCGGCTAAATTAAATAAAATCCGGGACAGGGGAAAATTTTTCCAAAATTCAAACGTTCACAAATCAGTTCAGCGTAGGAGTCGGGGTAAAATAAAACAAAATGAAGGCAAGGGAGGCAGAACCCGATTAAGAAAAGAGAAAACCGATTCAGGAAGCCACACACTGGCAAGACCTGTTTCGGTTAGGCAAAACCAGCGGAAGATGAAGCTTAATCGAGCCTTATTCTCGCTGGAGCAATTCCTCATTCGCTGAAGCGAACCCATGAACTCGGTATAACACTCGGAATTGGGACCACGCTCACTCGGGAACGGTCCCCTTCGGGTCATGCTTCACCCGGTAAACTCTCAGCCAGATCCTTATTTTTATTCAAGAAGGTCACAGACATGCTTCACTCGGAAGCGTCATAATCTCACTCGGGAAATGATTCCCTCGGTTATTCCACTCGGGGTCCATAAACCTCCCTTTACCCGGAATGTTTCCCAGTCACACATCACTCGGTGTATTTCAACCTCAATTCACTCGAAAGTATACTACGCGTTCCCCACTCAGAATATTTTAATCTTCCTTACTCGGAATATTATACTCTTCCTCATTCAGAATATTATACTCTTCCTCACTGGGAATATTACTTTACTAGGTCAAAGTCTCACTTAAAGGCTCTATAACCTCATCCACTCGGAAATACTCTAGCTTCTCTTCACTCGGAAGACTTCACCAAGTTAACTTCTGCTCGGTAATATCTGAACCTTATCCCCTCGGAATATATAGCCTTATTCACTCGAAGGAGGTTTCCTAGAATGTACCTCAATTCGAATCATCACAACCCATCTTCCCTCGGAAGTGGTTCATTCGGGATATTCCCACTCGGGAGTATTTAAATTTTTCTCCAATCGGGAGAGATTCACACAGTTGTTTTCACTAGATAACTTAATGACTAGCCTTCCCTCGGAAGTAGTCCACTCGAGTACATCTCACTCGGAACTGTCTTAAGCCTTCACCACTCGGGAAAAGGCCCACTCACCCAAAGTTTCACTCGGAAACGGCTCTCCTAACTTATTCCCATTTGAACACTTATTGTCTTAACATTATTCATTCGACCACACTTCTCAGCCAATACAGTAATCATCATATCAACGTAAATTATATTTCTATATATATATATATATATATATGTATACTCGATCACAACTCCGATAGTCAACCCATATAAAGAAATACGTTTAGACAACGGATTATATGAGAGCCGGCCAAGGCTATACTATATCTATATATAATATGACAGTACACTATGTACACTACAACAACATAGATACCCATCACTCGGGTTTAAGGCCTTCTCGTCATTCACCATTCCGACCTGCGTATACTGAAAATATAGCCACAGTAGGGGTGAGCTTTTACACATTAAATGACAGTTATTGACTCGGATTAATCCTCAAATTCTCTATCATGCAATTACATATCTCAATCAGCAATAACATACACTGCCATTCAATACAACATCATCCGATCGGAATTATTCAATTCACTCAGGGCTATATAATGCACATTATTCTCAATAACAAAAACTCACAACCAATCATCATATTGCACTCGGCAACAGTATCAATATGCATACATTCATCCAGTCGGAATTCAATCAAGTCATTCAAGACTATATCAATCATGTCATTCTTGATAACAATACACCAATGCACATGTATGCGGATCCGACTTAAACAATAATTTCAGTTACAGATTCCTTCCCGGCCTCAGTCCATTAGCCCTTCCCGTGTGATACTGGTCACCTCGTGACGTCTCGAGACTTAACTCTAGCTTCATCGGCTATCACGGGCTCTCACAGGATCTAGCCAAGAATCTGTAGCTGGAAATCATCTCATAGGGTTCCTGACCTTCCATGGGTCACCCTTTTTCTATATATGCAACCTTATGCATTTCACAACGAACATCCATGCTTATCAAGTGCATCTCATACAGCCATTAAAAGATCACCACCGGTTCAACATAGCAATTGCATTCACTCGGCAATCCACACTTCCATCACATGCATCATATGTATTTTATCATTGTAAATCACAAACAAGAATCGGCATAACAATGTAACAGTACATGCACTCAGCATTCTCAATAAAATCAACATGCACTTCAACATAAGATTCTGATGACTAATATTTTTTACCCTTAATTACTTACTCTGTTTGTCTGTTTTACTTACTGTTAAATCCTAATAAATGTGTTTTAGCGTAATTTGTCAGTAATCTCCGTTTGTAATTTTTATTTTTACTATTTGTTAGTAATCACTGTTTTCTTATTTTTACTGTTACCATTGAGTGTTGAATTTTGTGATTTATGTTTTCTTTTACTGTTACTATTTATTAGTGATTGTTGTTTTTAATTTCTATTGTTTTTGTTTAGTTTGTGTTAATTAGTATGTTTAAAATAAATTAAGCTTTCATCCTAAAATAAAATCTATTGAATTAACTAAGTTTAATTTGATTTTATTTTATTTTACAGGTTATCTAATTATTGGAAGCTTCATGAGTATTTTGCAAATAAATCACTCTCCTTCAAGTACAAATTCACATTAATTACTTTTCTTTGACAAGTATATTAATGTGAAATTGTCTAAGCCTTGTTCATGCTTCAAAGAATTAGCAAAATGAACCTCCTAATTTCTTTAAGAGTACCAACGTGAGTTTAGTAGTGCTGATGGGAAATTGGTCACATTAGAATGCCCTTTAAAATGCAAGGATGCATGCTTTATTTTAATGCAAAGTGCCTTTCATTCTCCCTTGGTTGTCACGGCCACACCACAAGCAATTCACCATCAATTATTCTTTTATTCAAACATCTCTCCCTTGTCTAAAAATCACGTTGGACTCCTTGCTCACCATGACCCACTATTTGTCCTACATGAAGAAAATTTTCAAGGCAAAAGCTATCACCTTTTCTTTTATTCCATGTCATGGTCAACAAACCTCCAAGAAACCATTACTTTTTTTGCAATTAATTGGCTCCACTCACAGCTGCACAAAGGAAGCTTTCCATTGTAAATAATTGAAGTCCACACGGTCAAGACATGTTCCATTGCTAAATTGTTTAATGTGAATAAACATGCAAAACCAAGGCTGCACTTAACGTGAAAAGCAAATGCAAAAGTGGAATTAATTGGTCAAAGAATCAGCCATGGGTCCACGTGAATTGTAACATAAATGGGCAGAATTGAAAAGCTTGCAAGATGTTAAAACAAATTGGACCTACAAGCCAAGGCTCCCAACGTAAAAGGGCTGCAGGAACAAAGGGAATTTGACATCTCTCAACATAAATTGCTACTGATTTTTGGACAGCATTTAAACGTGTACAAAGCTGGATGATGGGCAACATTATTCCAACGTAAAACAGCAAGCAAACAAAGAGAAAATGGGACAGCAAAACAACAAGTTAACGTGAAGAATGATACTAAGTCATGGGTTCCCATTTTCTCCAATGAAAAAGCTCACCGCTGCAGCAAATAAAATAAGATAGCAAAAAGCTTTGAAATGCTATAAATAAGGAGCTGAGTGAGGCATAAAAAAATGTTCAGAAACGGAGAGTCAGAGGAATTTCTGGAGCAGAGGCAGTAGCAGTGGACAGTAGGAGAAACAGAGGAAAAATTCGGGAGAACTTCATTCCGGGTTCGGTTTTTATTTTGTTTTAATTATGGAGGGCTAAAACCCTTAGATTGATTTTCTTGGAGATTAATGTAATATTATTTTTGAGGTTTTGATTTTCAATACATTTCCTTGTTGTTAGACTCTTCATAATTCTAGCTCGATTATTTAGTGTCTATTCAGTTTAATTAAGTTGTATGCTTAATCAATTTAATTAGACAGTTAGAATTAAATAAGAAAAATTATATTAAGATAGATTAAGAAATATACATGCTTAATGAATGTTTCAAAATCAATCTTGATAGTTGTGGTTTGCTTAATTCCATAACGTTGAAGTTAGATTATGTATGTAGGCGATGTTCTATGTATGTTCAATAATTCCTAGAAATTAAAATCTTGACTCCTTTTGCTTAATTAGGATGCTTGATTAAAATATTCATTTTTAATTAAATGAAAGTAAAGGAATTACGAATTAAAAGACGCTTAGTTGATTAATTCAAATTGAACTAAGGGATTGACAGTAAGGAAGTGTATAGAAACCTTTTCAAATCCAAGGATAAAATAAATTACAATACTCCAAGAAAATCAATCGCTTGTTAGTTATTTGTTTTACATTTATTTTGTATTCGTATATTCTGTTTTAAATTTATTGTGACAACCAAAACTTAAACAAACCCCCCCCATTGTATGCTTGTTGAACTTTTATCTGTAAGAAATAAATTTTGTTTGTTAAATTTTAGTTTGTTAAAATTAGTTTAAGACTAGATTTTCCTAAATTTTAGTGTTGATCCTTGAGAGAACGACCTAGGTTGACACCCTAGTACTACATTAATTAGTTTTAATGTACTAATTTGACGGGGCCACGACAGCCGACGTCAAATTTTGGCGCCGCCGCCGGGGATCAACGATCTTTAGGAAAATTGTTGTTTTAAATTAATTTTGTATAATAATTTTTTTAAAAAAAAAAAAATTTAAAAAAAAATTTATTTTGTTTGTTTTTTTGTTTTATTTTATTTCTTTTGCATGATTTAGGATTTTTATGATATATTGCTCATTATCATGAAATATCTTGTTGTATGCTATGTATGACTAGAAGGACTTTTGAGCATTTATATTCATTTGATCCTGAAATTGATAGAACTTTTCATAGATTAATTAGAGAAGCTAGATTTAATAATAATTTTGTTGATATTGATAGTGATAGTATTTCATCTGAATCTGTTGAAAATAATTCTGAAAATTTTTCTGATATGGCTGGACCTCGTGAGAGAACTCTTAGAGAACTAGCCGCACCTGAATTCACATACGAAAGTTTGTGTATTCAATATCCTGATGAGGATGTCCCTTTTATTCTTAAGACCGGACTTATACACTTGTTGCCTAAGTTTCATGGTCTTGCGGGTGAAGATCCGCACAAACACCTCAAAGAATTCCACATTGTGTGTTCCACAATGAAACCCCAAAACGTTCAAGAAGACCACGTCTATCTTAAAGCGTTTCCTCATTCGTTAGAGGGTGTTGCTAAGGATTGGTTGTACTACCTTGCTCCAAGATCAATCACAAGTTGGAATGACTTAAAGAAAATGTTCTTGGAAAAATTCTTCCCTGCCTCTAGAACAACTGCAATCCGTAAAGACATATCTGGAATTAGGCAACTCTCTGGAGAAAGTCTTTATGAGTATTGGGAGAGATTTAAGAAACTTTGTGCAAGTTGCCCTCACCACCAAATTTCTGAACAACTTCTTCTTCAGTACTTCTATGAAGGTTTGCACCACATTGATCGTAACATGATAGATGCGGCAAGTGGAGGAGCTTTAGGAGACATGACTGCTGCTGAAGCAAGAAACTTGATTGAGAAGATGGCATCCAACTCTCAACAATTTGGTATGAGAAATGATTCTTTCAAACCCATGTTTGATTCTAATTCTAGTTCATCTGGAATTAAATTGGAGAGCAAACTTGATGCTCTCACCACTCTGGTCACACAATTAGCAGTAAATCAAAAATCCATGACTGCTAAAGTGTGTGGCATCTGTACTTCACAAGAGCACCCCACTGATTGTTGTCCTTCTCTACAAGAAAAGGATAATAATAATCCCCAAGCCTATGCAGCTAACATCTACCATGATAGACCTCCACCACCACAACAACAACAAAACCATGACCTTTCCACCAATAGATACAACCCAGGTTGGAGGAACCATCCAAACTTGAGATGGGGTAACCAACAACAAAATCCCCAACCCCCATTTCAAAACAATGCACCAACCTTTCAAAGACCTACACCTCAACCATCCACAAGTGGACCCTCTTTGGAGGATCTGGTGAAACAAATGGCTGCACAGAACTTGGAATATCAACAGAGGAATGATGCTACCATTCAGAGTTTAAGCAACCAAATTGGGCAACTAGCTTCATCATTGAGCCAATTACAGTCTCAGAACTCTGATAAGTTACCATCTCAACCAGCTGCTAATCCAAGAAATGTGAGCGCAATTCAGTTAAGATCAGGTAAGAACCTTGAAGTACCCATACCCAAGGAACCTGAGAAACAAACAGATGTGCCCACAACGGTTAAGAATGATGTACCCTCTTCAAGTAAATCTGAGATACAATCACCCCAAATCCCACCTCATATCCCTCTTCCTTTCCCACCAAAAGCAATTCCAAGTAAGAAGATGGAAGAAGTGGACAAAGAAATTTTGGATACTTTCAGGAAAGTGGAAGTGAATATACCTCTTCTTGATGCAATCAAGCAAATTCCCAAGTATGCAAAATTTCTGAAGGAGTTGTGTACTCACAAGAGGAGACTAAAAGGGAATGAAAGAATAAGCATGGGAAGAAATGTATCTGCACTGCTTGGTAAGGAAGTTCCAAATATTCCTGAGAAATGCAAGGATCCAGGTACGTTTTCTATACCCTGCATCATAGGCAACAACAAATTTGAAAATTGCATGTTAGATTTAGGAGCTTCAATAAATGTTATGCCTATGTCTGTTTTCAAATCTCTGTCTCTTGGAAATTTACAACCTACTGGTGTAGTGATTCAACTAGCCAATAGAAGTACTGCTTACCCTGCTGGAGTCATAGAGGATGTTTTGGTTCAGGTAGAACAACTTGTTTTCCCTGCTGACTTTTTCGTACTTGATATGGAAGAAGGTATGTCTCATATTCCTGTTCCTATCATTTTGGGAAGACCATTTTTGAAAACAGCCCGAACCAAAATAGATGTTCATTCTGGAACTCTCTCTATGGAATTTGGTGACACAAGAGTTCAATTCAATATTCTTGATGCCATGAAATACCCAGCAGAAAATCATTCTGTTTTCCAAATTGACATTATTGATGAACTAGTTTTTGAACATTTTTCTAATGTTGATTTGGAATGCATAGATGATTCAAACAAATGTTTTGCATGCAATGATTCTGGAAGTTGTGATATTTGTGCTGAGATTGATAAATACATAATTTCTGATTTAGAGTCTTTAGATATACCTGTTAACCATAAGGAGCTGAATGCAGGATTTCAAGAAAACTCTAACAAAATTTTCGAAGTACAAACTGCAGAATCCAAATCTACTTTGTTAGTTCCATCTGTTTTGCAGGCACCCAAATTAGAGTTGAAACCCCTACCTGAGAACCTCAAGTATGTATACTTAGGGGATGATGAGTAGCTCCCGGTGATAATTTCCACTTCTCTTGATGAAAATCAAGAAGAAAAATTGTTGCAGGTATTGAAAAGACACAAGAAGGCTATAGGATGGACATTGGCAGACATACCTGGAATTAGTCCATCTATGTGCATGCATAGAATATTTCTGGAGGAAAATACTAAAGCAGTAAGACAGCCCCAGAGGAGACTCAACCCTGTAATCCTTGATGTTGTTAAGAAGGAAATTACCAAGCTTTTACAAGCAGGAATCATTTATCCTATCTCTGACAGTGAATAGGTGAGTCCAATTCAAGTGGTTCCTAAGAAAACAGGGATCACAGTTGTGAAGAATGAGAAGAATGAGTTGATCCCAACTAGAGTGCAGAATAGTTGGAGAGTCTGTATTGATTACAGAAGACTTAACCAAGCAACCAAGAAGGACCATTTTCCTTTACCCTTCATTGACCAAATGCTTGAGCGTCTCGCATGTAAGTCTCACTACTGTTTTCTTGATGGATTCTCTGGATATTTTCAGATTCACATTGCACCTGAGGATCAAGAAAAGACCACATTCACCTGTCCCTTTGGCACATTTGCTTATAGGAGAATGCCATTTGGCCTATGCAATGCTCCTGGAACTTTCCAAAGATGCATGATAAGTATTTTTCATGATTTCATTGAAAATTGCATAGAGGTGTTTATGGATGATTTTACTGTCTATGGATCTTCATTTAATGCATGCCTTGATAGTCTTGATAAAGTTCTAAACAGATGTATTGAAACTAACCTTGTCTTGAACTATGAAAAATGTCATTTTATGGTAAAACAAGGAATAGTTTTAGGGCATGTAATCTCTGAGAAAGGAATTGAGGTAGACCCTGCCAAGGTAGAAGTTATATCACATTTGCCTTACCCCTCTTGTGTTCGAGAGGTTCGTTCTTTTCTTGGTCATGCAGGTTTCTACAGAAGATTTATAAAGGATTTCAGCAAGAAGGCTAGGCCACTATCCAGTTTGCTTCAAAAGGATGTGGCATTTGAATTCGATGAAAAGTGTAAAGAGGCTTTTAATTGCCTCAAGCAAGCATTGACCACTACCCCAATAATCCAAGCACCTGATTGGACAGCCCCATTTGAATTGATGTGTGATGCCTCTAATTATGCATTGGGAGCTGTCCTTGGTCAAAAGATTGACAAGCAACCTAGGGTCATCTACTATGCATCTAAAACTTTAGATGCCGCCCAGGTAAATTACACTACTACTGAAAAAGAGCTCTTGGCCATTGTTTTTGCATTAGATAAGTTCAGGTCTTACCTACTCGGTTCTCGAGTAGTTGTCTTTACTGACCATGCAGCTCTGAAGTACTTGTTGAAGAAAGGTGAGTCCAAGCCAAGATTAATTCGTTGGATGCTCTTGCTCCAAGAGTTTGACTTGGAAATTCGTGACAGAAGTGGAACACAAAACCTCGTGGCAGACCATTTAAGCAGAATTGAGAATGCTCCTGATTCGGCACCTATTCGGGACCATTTTCCCGATGAACACCTCATGAGTATTTCTAACTCTTTTGATACACCTTGGTTTGCTAACATTGTAAATTATCTTGTTGCTTCTATTTTTCCACCATATGCATCTAAAAACCAAATTTCAAAATTAAAAAGTGATGCAAAATATTATATATGGGATGACCCGTATTTGTGGAAGTTGTGTAATGATCAGGTGATTCGAAGATGCATTCCTGATCAAGAGATAGAATCAGTTCTTCGATTCTGTCATGCTTCACCAGTTGGTGGACATTTTGGTCCACAAAGAACAGCAAGGAAGGTATTAGACTCTGGTTTATACTGGCCCACCATTTTTAAGGATGCATGGAGAATTTGTAACACCTGTGAGAAATGCCAAAGAATTGGAAATGGTATCACATGGCGTCAACAGATGCCTCAGCAACCTATGTTGTTTTGTGAAGTGTTTGATGTTTGGGGCATTGATTTTATGGGTCCATTTCCTCCATCCTTTGGTTTTACTTACATTCTGTTAGCTGTAGATTATGTTTCTAAATGGGTGGAAGCTAAAGCCACCAGAACTAATGATGCTCGAGTTGTTGTAGATTTTGTTAGATCTCAAATTTTTTGCAGGTTTGGCATTCCGAGAGCAATCATTAGTGATCAAGGAACACACTTCTGCAACAGGACCATGCAAGCTATGCTCAGGAAGTATGGGGTTGTTCATAGACTCTCTACTCCATATCACCCCCAAACCAATGGACAAGCAGAAGTCTCTAACAGAGAAATCAAAAGAATCCTAGAGAAGATAGTACAGCCTAACAGAAAAGATTGGAGCAGGAAACTGGATGATGCTCTTTGGGCACATAGAACAGCTTTTAAGGCACCTATAGGAATGTCTCCCTATAGAATTATTTTTGGTAAAGCATGTCATCTTCCAGTGGAGATTGAGCATCGTGCTTATTGGGCTGTAAAAGCTTGCAACTTAGCACTTGATCAAGCAGGTGAAGAAAGGAAATTACAACTGAATGAGCTTGATGAGATCCGTTTATCAGCCTATGAGAATTCAAAATTCTACAAGGAGAAAACAAGGAAATTCCATGATAGCTCAATAGCTAGAAAGGATTTTCCTGTTGGACAGAAAGTGCTACTGTTTAATTCCCGGTTGAAACTGATGGCCGGAAAATTGCGCTCCAAATGGGAAGGACCTTTCATTGTTACTAATGTATTTCCCCATGGAGCTGTGGAAATAAAAAGTGAAAACTCCAATAAAAGCTTCAAGGTTAATGGACAACGTTTGAAGCCATTTCATGAGAATCCTTCACTTGTAGATGTCACAATGGAGGAACATAATTTGGGGGAACCACTTCTTGATCCCCCTTGAGGGAGTTTTTCTTTCCCATCTTTTTACTTTTTCATTATATTGTCTATTTTGTATGCTCTGTCTTACATTGAGGACAATGTATGATTTAAGTGTGGGGGTGGGAATATCCTTATATGTTGTTATGTTGTTGTGTGTTGTTTTCATCGTGTGAATTTATGATTAATTTTGTGTGACTATTTTCAAAATATATATATATATATATATAAGAAAAAAAAAGAAGTAAAAAAAAATTTAAAAAAAATAAAATTTGTGTGTGTTTTTGTTTTAAAAAGCATGTTTTATTGGAATTTTAAGATATGCATGAGTAACAGGTAATTTCTTTCATGTTTGATTGAGCTTAATGATATGTTATGATTTGAACTCAAGCAATTTTTGGTATGTTGAGAATGACATGATAATTGAGAGATGATCATATATGATGGAATTATACCTGGTGAGATTTTTGAACCTTAAAAATTTTGATGGATCATTTGAAACCATCTTAATTCTTTCATGTGTGATTAATTCCTGAATGCTTACATCCTAATCTTTGTCTTGTTTCTTGATGATACTTGAAACTCATGTGAATGTATTTGAAATGATACAGGCATTTTGTTCAATTGAGCCACTAGCCATATAAGCCTACCATGAATAAATTATCCTTTGCTAGCCACTTTGAGCCTATTTAACCATTTCTTTGTTGCAGCTCAAATAAGCCATGGATGAAAAACCAAAAATATACCTACCTTAAGGAATATATTGGAGCTTTGAAATCAAGTCAAAAATAGGCATTCAAATAAGTGTGGGGGTGTACAAAAAAGAATTCCAACTCTTGTTTCAAGTGTTATGCAATCACATAAGAAAAAGATATAAAAAAAAAATTATATTGATGAATAAATGAAAAAAAAATAATAAAATAAAATTTCTTGATGATTGCGACCAAAAGAAATTGGAACACAAAGTGTTATATCCTCATGCTTACCTGTAAAATTATTTGCTCCTTATTCTTTTTGGTACTTGCCATAATCCTAAAAATTTTACCATCCATTTTAACCTTGGCCACATTACAACCTTGGAAAGCCCTGTTGATCTATACATGCATTTGTGTTGATTGTGGAATTGAGAAACTTGCCAAATTTTTGGACTGTCTATTTTTCAGGAAATGTTTTGAGAGTATACACAAACCCAAAACACTTGAGAGTTGAGACTATGTCTTGTGAGATTCTGTCACTTATGGTTTTCCCTTCAGTTTGATTTAATTCTCACATGTCTAAGTGTTTGAATGATTTTTATACATATCTTGATGCTCTATATCTTACATGTTGAAAACTCTTGTTTCTCTGTATATTCCTAAGACTTCATGACAAGCATGCCAGTTCTGTGTGTTTAATGTATTTAAATTTTTGATGTTTTCAATAAATTGTAAAACTTGTTTTTATTTTGATTTTGCCCAGGAGTGCAAAAGAGTAAGTGTGGGGGTATTTGATGACTAATATTTTTTACCCTTAATTACTTACTCTGTTTGTCTGTTTTACTTACTGTTAAATCCTAATAAATGTGTTTTAGCGTAATTTGTCAGTAATCTTCGTTTGTAATTTTTATTTTTACTATTTGTTAGTAATCACTGTTTTCTTATTTTTACTGTTACCATTGAGTGTTGAATTTTGTGATTTATGTTTTCTTTTACTGTTACTATTTATTAGTGATTGTTGTTTTTAATTTCTATTGTTTTTGTTTAGTTTGTGTTAATTAGTATGTTTAAAATAAATTAAGCTTTCATCCTAAAATAAAATCTATTGAATTAACTAAGTTTAATTTGATTTTATTTTATTTTACAGGTTATCTAATTATTGGAAGCTTCATGAGTATTTTGCAAATAAATCACTCTCCTTCAAGTACAAATTCACATTAATTACTTTTCTTTGACAAGTATATTAATGTGAAATTGTCTAAGCCTTGTTCATGCTTCAAAGAATTAGCAAAATGAACCTCCTAATTTCTTTAAGAGTACCAACGTGAGTTTAGTAGTGCTGATGGGAAATTGGTCACATTAGAATGCCCTTTAAAATGCAAGGATGCATGCTTTATTTTAATGCAAAGTGCCTTTCATTCTCCCTTGGTTGTCACGGCCACACCACAAGCAATTCACCATCAATTATTCTTTTATTCAAACATCTCTCCCTTGTCTAAAAATCACGTTGGACTCCTTGCTCACCATGACCCACTATTTGTCCTACATGAAGAAAATTTTCAAGGCAAAAGCTATCACCTTTTCTTTTATTCCATGTCATGGTCAACAAACCTCCAAGAAACCATTACTTTTTTTGCAATTAATTGGCTCCACTCACAGCTGCACAAAGGAAGCTTTCCATTGTAAATAATTGAAGTCCACACGGTCAAGACATGTTCCATTGCTAAATTGTTTAATGTGAATAAACATGCAAAACCAAGGCTGCACTTAACGTGAAAAGCAAATGCAAAAGTGGAATTAATTGGTCAAAGAATCAGCCATGGGTCCACGTGAATTGTAACATAAATGGGCAGAATTGAAAAGCTTGCAAGATGTTAAAACAAATTGGACCTACAAGCCAAGGCTCCCAACGTAAAAGGGCTGCAGGAACAAAGGGAATTTGACATCTCTCAACATAAATTGCTACTGATTTTTGGACAGCATTTAAACGTGTACAAAGCTGGATGATGGGCAACATTATTCCAACGTAAAACAGCAAGCAAACAAAGAGAAAATGGGACAGCAAAACAACAAGTTAACGTGAAGAATGATACTAAGTCATGGGTTCCCATTTTCTCCAATGAAAAAGCTCACCGCTGCAGCAAATAAAATAAGATAGCAAAAAGCTTTGAAATGCTATAAATAAGGAGCTGAGTGAGGCATAAAAAAATGTTCAGAAACGGAGAGTCAGAGGAATTTCTGGAGCAGAGGCAGTAGCAGTGGACAGTAGGAGAAACAGAGGAAAAATTCGGGAGAACTTCATTCCGGGTTCGGTTTTTATTTTGTTTTAATTATGGAGGGCTAAAACCCTTAGATTGATTTTCTTGGAGATTAATGTAATATTATTTTTGAGGTTTTGATTTTCAATACATTTCCTTGTTGTTAGACTCTTCATAATTCTAGCTCGATTATTTAGTGTCTATTCAGTTTAATTAAGTTGTATGCTTAATCAATTTAATTAGACAGTTAGAATTAAATAAGAAAAATTATATTAAGATAGATTAAGAAATATACATGCTTAATGAATGTTTCAAAATCAATCTTGATAGTTGTGGTTTGCTTAATTCCATAACGTTGAAGTTAGATTATGTATGTAGGCGATGTTCTATGTATGTTCAATAATTCCTAGAAATTAAAATCTTGACTCCTTTTGCTTAATTAGGATGCTTGATTAAAATATTCATTTTTAATTAAATGAAAGTAAAGGAATTACGAATTAAAAGACGCTTAGTTGATTAATTCAAATTGAACTAAGGGATTGACAGTAAGGAAGTGTATAGAAACCTTTTCAAATCCAAGGATAAAATAAATTACAATACTCCAAGAAAATCAATCGCTTGTTAGTTATTTGTTTTACATTTATTTTGTATTCGTATATTCTGTTTTAAATTTATTGTGACAACCAAAACTTAAACAAACCCCCCCCATTGTATGCTTGTTGAACTTTTATCTGTAAGAAATAAATTTTGTTTGTTAAATTTTAGTTTGTTAAAATTAGTTTAAGACTAGATTTTCCTAAATTTTAGTGTTGATCCTTGAGAGAACGACCTAGGTTGACACCCTAGTACTACATTAATTAGTTTTAATGTACTAATTTGACGGGGCCACGACAGCCGACGTCAGATTCCAAACGGGAATCAGCATATCAAACCCACATCTCATGCACTATTAAACACAACACAACAAACAACACATTACCAGTGCAACACAACACAGTGAAGTAATTTCACCCGGAACCCATTCATAAACCATGCATTTGAGATGTAAATCAGCCCCCTACCTGGAATGAAGATTCCAAAAGCTCTTGGAGCTCTCAACACCGATCGGTTGCTCCTGATCGATCCTTCAGTCACCCTTCTTCACCGAACGACCCAGTCGTTATACTCTGCACAGCTTTGGAGGAACACCGAGCCATTCACACTCTCGAACAGCTCTGCCTCCAAGACACCCACGCTCTGCATGCAAGAACAGTGGGGAGTTCCAAGCCTGTAATGCACAATGCTGTCCACTCACTCGGTCCAGTGGAGGATTCCAAACGCTGTTCCCACACTCGAACAGTCCAATCTTCACCAACAATAAAGGACTTCCAGCTCCCAGGCACCCAATGCTGCCCCCACTTCCCACTCGAGGTTGTGCTCAGTGTTCGAGTGGAAGAAGAAGAAGAAGCTTGAGTCGATCACAACAGTCCTCTGCATGCACGAAGAGAGGTGGCTCACTCTCTCCTGCAGTCCGACTCTCACAGCAGTGGAGGACTTCGAGCCCCAAGGACACCCCCAACAGTGGCTGATGAAGGGAAGAAGACGAAGGTGAAGAAGAAAGAAACTGGTTGCATGCACAAGAAGAGTGCTCAGCTCTCTAAGTCTTTTCTCCAACAGCGTCCCAAAAATGAATGAGAAAGAGAACCGAAGCTCTTTATACCATCAAGGGCACATACGTAATTTTACCTGGCCACTTATTATTACTCAGCCTCCTCTAATCAATCAGCAATTAATTTAAATCAACCATTAGCTTAATCGAAAATTAATCTGAATTCAACCATTAGTTCTAATCTGCAATTAACCTTAATTCAGTAACTAATCTTAGCCGGTAATCAAAATCAGCATGTTACAAGTTCCATTCATTCAAAACAAATTTTATACAGGTTTAAATAAAACTAGAGTTGATCCCAGTACACAACAGTAAGGAAAAAAGAAAAACATAAGACTAGGAGACTGGTGTCTGATTGTCTATTGTGTTATCCTCCTTTCCTCCGTCCTCTCCTTTATTCTTTCGGGCTCCTCCACCTCCGGGCTCTCCTTCCTTCGTAGTGTTCTCTTCAGCAGCACCTTCGAGGCACAGAGTGGATGACGGAGGCTCCATGCTCTGGCCTTCAGGAAGAGAAGGTAGCTCATAAAGAGAAGTGGCAGGATCCTCGTGTCGGCCATTACTTTTAACCTCAACCAGTTTCCCTGCATGAAACTCATAGAATGGATGAAGCTCATATAAGTTGAGTTTCACGCCGGGGTTACGCTAAAATATCTGGTGTTTAGCTAGGCCAAAGGATTCGAAGGCGACGTTCTTGTAAATTTCTACAGCCTTGCTCACCTTGGCCTTGGAGGCAGCCAGCCTTTGTCGTAACTTGGCATTCTCCTCCTCCATAGGTGCAGCTGTTGCACTCCCCCGCTTCAACTCGTTAATTTGTGCCAGCAATTCCTTCTCCCTGGCTTCCCACTCCCCAACACTCTTCTTTTTACCGGCCTCTACTGCAACGAGATTTTCACTCAGCTTATTAGACTTTTTCTTCTCAAGCTGGAGCTCCTCTCGCGGAAGGGGAATGGACTTGTTTTCTTGTTGAAGTTTGAAAACTTGTTGCTCTAAAGACTTGTTCTTCCCTTTGTCCTTCTTTGATATGTCAGACTCCTCTAAAGTCATCTGATTTTTCTAGGGGGCTCGTCAGTGGAAGGCTTCTTTTTATCCGCGGTCTTGACCAGAATTCTCCTCTTTTTCTTCTCAGGGACGGGCTGCTCTTGTTGTTGAGCTGCTTCTTCGCCGCCCTCTTCCTCATTCAGAGGCACATCGTCTCCCACTTTAGAGGTCAGTAGGATTGTTGGGGCTTCAGCCTTGAAGGAATTCCTCTTGGCCTGATTATTATTTTCTTTGAAGCAAGAATCATCATCCGCTAACATGGACTTTAGTGAAAGCATATCGGTGGAGATTTCTTCAATTTGTTCTACAAAAAAGAAAAACAACATAAGTACCAAGGTCAAAGCTAGATATATCAAGAAATAGTTATAAAGCAGACATAAGGATAAGAGAGTGGATGTTTACTAAGGTATTTATCCCTGACAGCGGCACTCCCGAGGAGATGCTTACAGGAGAATCCTTTAAGGGTCGCTGAGAAAGACCTCATAGCACTTAGCACCTGCACAGAGTGTGGCGAAAGCTCATCCTCCTTGGTATAGTAAGCACAGCTGACGAGCAAAAAATGCTCATGAGTCCAGCTCGTGGGGAACTTCAATATCCCCTCCTTGTTTTTCCAGAATACCGGCTTATTTGGTTGCACCCAAATCCGCGTATAATACTATTTGAAGGAGTGCCCGTCAATCTTTGCGGATTCAGTGAAGGATTTGAAGTTGATGATTCTTGAATCACATCGGAGCGTGATGAATCCAAGACCGCCCTTCTTATTTGAACAGTAGACCACTTGGTAATAATAAAAGAGCTTAGCCACAGTGGGTTTGAAATTAAAGTGCTCTCCGAGGACCTCCAGAGCACGGAGGAGACCCCATACGTTTGGATGCAATTGTGAAGGGGCGCACTCCAGAAAACGTAGGACGGCCATCTGGAATTTCGTCAAAGGAAAGCGTACCCCCAGATTTTGGAAAATGAAGTTGTACATATATACCGAACTCTCATCAGGGACTCGATGGAAAATCCTTTCCATTGGCCGGGGTGCGAGAATAAGGAAGCGGCTCTTGTACTTATCCTCGGAATAAACTTTGAAGGGTGGAGTGACCGCACCCCAATCTTCCCTTGCGTGGCGAGAGGCAATCTCTTTGAACTCTTCTTCAACCCAACAGTATGGGTGTGTCTGATTTAGCCATTCCCAGTTGAGCCGGTGTGCCACCACATTGGCACACCCTTCAGCGGTGCGGAGGATAAGCGTCTTCCCAGACCCAAGAATTTTCATCTCACCCTGAGCGTGCTGAAAGGCTTCGACGCTGTGATAAAAGGCAACATCGTCAGAGAGGTACCTATCTATACTCGATTCACTATCAGAATGACTGGTAGCCCTCGAGTTGGAGGAACCTCAGGGCGATGCCTAACCATTGGCCGCCAGGAGGAGGAAGTTTCGACCCTCACTGAGCGATGAGACCCAGCCACTAGGAGACCCACAGGGATCCTCCCACCACGGTGGCCTAAGGGGGCATGAGAACTTTGTCCCCTCCTATTCGAAGGACTAGCGTGGCTCTGCCTAGGGGCGCATGGTTGAAATATAGAGGAAACAGAAGGTAAAAAGTCGGAAGGAAGGAGAAGTAAGGTTACCTAAGGAGAAGTTAAGGTTGGAAGAGGAGGAGAACTTCATAAAATGGCAGCAACAGTTTCTTCAAAATTTCTGCAGAGTTTCACTAAGCTTGGAAGAAAATGTGATTTTTGAAATTTGCCAAGTCCCTTTTTTATAGGTAACGAAGATGTCCAACCGTCAGTCAGAGGGTGTGTCGGTTGAAGCAAAATGTAACGTCACCGAGCCAAACGACGTAGCTGTTTCAAGCCCAAGCGCGCGAAAACGGCGACGATTCATGAAAAAGTACTTTTCAAAATGGGCCAAAAAGTTCAATTTTTAGGCCCATAGCAGCCCAACGACGGTTATAAATTTGGAGCAATGATGACCCACGCTTTAAAAGCATTTATTATCCAATCATTCAGAGCGTTAATACACTTCAGCAGCCACTTGAATACCAAGAGTTACGAGTTCCTAAAAACTCTTTGGATTCCCCACACTACGAATCTTTGTCTAAATCTGTTATAGGAACATTATGAGAATGGTGCCTTCACTCGTAGAACGGCCCAACATGCAGTATATTGACACGGAACTTATACGTGTCTCGACAAGAATTTTTACATGTAACACCGGCATCCAGACCTCTTGCAAACAGCATAGCTTATATGAGCAACTTAACAGTCCCTCACACAAGCTAGGGGAAGATGATCCGGTCTAGATACCGGCCTCCAGACTTAGACATCGTATTGTCCGTTCAGGAAGATGAACCGGTATCACAGGTCAACATCCGGACTATAAAAATACCGTGCTAGGCGTTCTCCCTCCACCGGTTTTATCCACGACGACACCTAGGACATCGGATAACCTGATGCAGTTTTATTATTCTGTTATACATAACCGTTCACCTATACTATGATAGGATAAGTGGCTTTACTGCTTATCACGATTGAAACCCTGCACAGCGGAAAGTGTCTATGTCACCTGTCAAAAGGTGTAAAGTACAACTACAAGAGCAATATAGGAAAAAGGTAGATCTTCCCCATTCTTGTATCAGAAACGTACACTGATCATTGAACTACTCTTGATCATACATTGAGTATTGAACTACTCTGAATGGTATGCTGAACACGGCATCAGAGTCTCCTGGCCCATTTGTGCCCAACGATTCATTTTCCACGTTCAACTATAAATAGTATATTCTCATACACATGCAAGGTTACGTTGTTCCCACTCTTAACTTACTATTGCATTGTTCAAGTTCTTTGTGTTCTTAGTATCTTCACTAACTTGAACATCGGAGAATCTTCGTAGATGACACCACATTTCGCCCCCATCAACGTGAAAGCTTGGTGAGAAGGATCTCCGGGACAACAAGACTAGACTCTCCCACTGAGAGGTCAGATTATAATACCGGATATCCATTGTACCAGTGTACAAACACTTAAATCATGAACTTTTGTGGCTGGATCCCAGTCCGGATCTTTGTCCCCGAACTAATCCAGTTCAGTTAATAATCAACTATCTAATAGTAAGTGTTTTCTCATTAAAGAGGTATTAATATCTACTTTCTATTTGAGTAGAAAATAGAATGTTACAAAAACTGGCTTGACTCAACCAATTTTGAAGAAAATCAATGACCCGACCGACTCTTATGACTCGAGTGGGTGAAAAACAAGACCTTTTTGTCATCGTTCAAGATCTCATTTGAAACAACGACTTGGAATGCCCCTATTTGTAGCATCACCATTTAAAGTACTACATTGTTGTTAGAAGCTCCAGGATACCAACCAAAGCACTACACCACACCAAAAGTGATGGGAAGAAAGTAGAGAAGTTGAAAAGACGTTGAAAGTAAAGTATAGAAAAGGGAAAAGCTAATAAAGAAGCGAATAAAATGAGAAGTCAAGAATACTCTGGAACGAAAATAGGGCGGCACATTTCTACACTAAATTAGGTTTCCATGTTCCTACTTAATTTGTCTTATTGTTTGGACCCGTTTGGTTAAAAGTCTGTATAACTTGGTTTGGAAAATTGAGGTTTTGTAAACGGAGTTGAGAAAATTGGGATTTTGTAAACAAAAATTTTGTTTGGATGATAGTATTGGAAAAGTCAATTAGAAAATAATGGTTATGTTTGGTTGATGAAAAGTTTGGTAAAATTACATTGAGAAAATGATAATTTGTGGTAAAATTACCAAAAGAATAATAGTTTTAATATATATATATATATATATATATAATTATGTGTATATTTGTATATATTACTGTTATATATACAAATTGAAAGTGATATATATTAAACATAATTATTGATATTAAAAAATGAATTAATATATTAAAACTAATAATTTTATTTTATTAGTATTTATATATTTAATTTGTATAACTATATATATATATATATCTTAACTTTATATATATAAAGTGAATGTTATGTATATTAATATTATAACTAGATCTATTATACATATTAAAATAAAAAAGTCAGCTACATATAACTCATTAGGAGATATACATTGTATTTTTTAAAACAGATTAAGCGATCTATTTTCACTTGCTACTTTGCATCCCATCAATCGTCCTTCACAATGAATGTATGTCATTCATTGTCCCATCCTAATCCGGTTGTAATTCGAGATAAATTATACCACGCCACTCATTCTTTGTGTAAATTATCCCACTTGTTTTTAAATTAGTCCTTTGCATAGTTTCGACCAGTCTTTCTGTAAAAGTGTGCTTCCAAACCTTCGCATCCCCTTTCGGTAAATGAGGTAAGCCTACGCTCTCCATTTTTTGTTTATTCCATGGACACCTAAAGAAATATTCTTGTAGCATATCTATCCCAGCTAGCTTTAGTTAATGAAGAGGTGTTTTTCTCTTATTTCTGTTTTGGATTGACATTCTAAAATATGATACTTACATTAAATTCAAATTTAATTTAATACATTAAAATGTTTTTTAATTATAACAAACTCTATTATCAATTTAATCAATTCTATTATTGATTAACCAATTAAATCATTAAACCACTTTTAACAACATGATCAAATAATCCATTTCATCATCTCTACCTATAGATAAAAATAATCACCTAAGTACAATTAACTTAATCAAACATAAAAAAAAAACTCAAAACAAAAAAACTATTATCAAAATTTTAGATTCAAAATCCTTCGGCATCGGCCAATGCCACAATGTTGCCAATGTCTCTCATGTTGCCCCCAAGCAACCATAAATCTTCTATCCATTAGTTTTTATTACATTCATCCCTTAATATTAGGGATGGCAAAACAGGTTGCCCCGCCCCGCTAAAGCCCGCCAAAAAGCAGGCCGGGCTGGCCCGCCCTGCCAAGTTAAATGGGCCAAAATTCAGGACCCGCCCCGCCTAAGGCGGGCCCGACGGGCTGGCGGGCCGGCCCGTAGAAGTTAAAATTGTAATTTTTTTTAAAAATGTGTCAAATTAAGATAAAAAAATTAGAAAAATAATTTTTTAAAAAAAATTAAAGAAAATATTATTAAAAGAAATGTATAAATAATAAGAGATGTTACTTTTTTTTTAATTTTAGAAAATCAAAGTATATATTTTAATAAAATAAAATATAAATTAGTAATATTTGTATTTTTTTCTTTTGGCGGGGGCCCATCGGGCCGGCCCGTCCTGCCAAGGTTTTGGCCCGCCAGGCGGGGCGGGCCTTGGCGGGAGGCGGGCTAAAAATTCTTGTCCGCCCTGCCAAATTTGGCGGGCTTGGCAGGCCAGCCCGTTGGGCCTGGCCAGTTTTGCCATCCCTACTTAATATAACCTTATTTTATATTAACTACATCTTTTAATATAAAAACTTCTTCACAAAACTTTTAATCTTTAATATTATAACTCCTAAAAGTCAATAAAATTAATATTATACCAAAATAACTTTAATAGATATTAATAAAATAGGTATTAATTTAATATAAAAATAAAATTTATTAAGTCCTAATAAATATAAAATAATATTTTAAAAAACTGATACAATTAATAGATAAGTTTATAATTTTAGTTCTATTAATTAATTTTAAAAAATAAAATTAATTATGTCGCGACTGAGATCGTGACGGGATGGCCGACCCTTAAAAATAAAATGGGTTTCGAAATCCTTTCGAAAAGAAAACAGGGAGTTGCCATCAATATTTTTTAGGATAAAAATACTGGAAAAAACCTCTTTTAAAACACTGGTTGTGAAAATGAAATTCTAAGTTCATGAGTCGAATTACAGGTGAGGAAGGTATTAGCACTTCACAACTGTCCGTTATAAAACGCTTACCTCAAATTGATAGCGCTTATTTCAAAATAGTCTAGAAATTATTTTAACTTCTTTTATGAAAAGAAACATACACAATGGCAAGGCATACGAAAACAGACAAAATAGATATGAAAGTTTAAAATAAGATTAACAGGACGTCTCGTCTAAATTAATCTTAAATTGCACAATATTGCTAAGCAAATACAATGAAATACCAAATAGTGACAGCAAGGGATTAGACGATAAGAAACTAAACAGTAAAAAAATAGTAACGGTAGAAGACTAAACAATGACAGTAAAAAAAAGAAACAAATAATGACAGTAAAATATTAAAACAGTAACAATAAGAAATGACAAAGCAATAACAGTGAGAAACTCGACAAAATAGTGACAGTAAGAAGCTTAACAAAACAGTAATAAGAAACGACACACAGTGACAGTAAAAAACTTAGCAGAATATCGACAGTAAGAAAGTATAAAACAATAACAATAAGAAATGACAAACAGAGACTAAGAAACTTGACAAAATAACAACAATAAGAAAAAGTAAAACAGAGTGAAAGTAAAGGTTAACAAGACGTCTCATCCAAATTAACCTTAATTTATACATAAATTTAAAGATTAAAATAAAATTAATAAAAAAATAAAGTTGATTAAAAAATATTATTTTTTAATAAAAGTATTAAAAACATGAGATTAACAAGACTTCACGTCTAAATTAACCTCATTTCAAAGAAAATAATATTCTAATAAAAATATTAAAAAGATGAAATTAACAAGACGTTTCGTTTAAATTAACCTCATTTTAAAGAAAATATTATTTTAAACAAAAATATTAAAACATGAGATTAACAAGACGTCGCGTCTAAATTAACCTCATTTTAAAGAAAATATTATTTTAAATAAGAATATTAAAACATGAGATTAACAAGACGTCGCATCTAAATTAACCTCCTTGCGATAATAAAATTTAAAATATTGAATATATAAAATTAATCAAAATAATTGCAGAGACATAGAAATTAATAACAAGAAAATGGGTCCGACAAGAATTGATTCCCGCTCCTACATATTCTCAAATGTATTGAGAAATCAGGGTTACGTAGTTCTTTGAAATTAATTCTTAAACGATACTAAAATATTTAAAGTTATTTTTAATTGATTTGATAAAAGAAACTCATGAGGAAGGAGAAATATAAGGCGAAAAAGATCACACGTGTACAAACCTTCAAGATCTTATTAAGCTGATGTAAGCAAAAATGGTTTTACACGACATTGCTTATAAGATTTTGATTTAATATAAAAGGTTGTTTATTTTTATAAAAGGAATGTTTGGGTTTTAATAAATTTTACCTTTTTTAAATTTTATCATAAAATAGTAAACTAATTATGCCTTGATTTTAGAAAAGATTGATTTAATTTAAAAGATTACTTGTTTTTTTTTATGAAAGATATGTTTAGATCTTAATCTAGAAAAGGTATTTAGATTTTAAAGATTCCTATTTTAGATTTATCACAATGAAATATTTCGCTTTTAATATTTTTATTTTCTTCCTTTTAAAAGGATTATTTATTCATTCTAAGGATATTTAGATTTTAATATTTTTTGAGGAAAAATTATTTTTTATACCAACTTTGAGGTAATAAATAATCCTATGAAATAGTGGTAGTTTTAGAAATAAGATAAGAAGAATAAAAGTAAAATAAAATATAGTGCAACAGTGAAGGAAAAGGGGAAGAGTTTGAGTGAGTGACTTAAAAGAGTGAGAGAGGAGAAGAGGAAGGGGAAATCAAAGAGAGGGAAGAGAGAGGCAACCAGAAGAGGAAGAGACCGAAAGGGGAAGGCGGCGGTCGGCGTTGGCGCTGGGTTCGTTGAGAGGGAGCCCAGGACCTGCTCTAGTGATAGAGGTTGGTGTCGAATGTGATGGAGGTTTCTTGTTTTAAGTTGATGAAGATAGAGATAGGCTGTTGAAGATGGTGATGATTAAGGAGATGGTGTTTTTGTTGGTTTTCGTTCCCTCTGTCTTTGTTGATGGTGTTGGGTTTCTTTGATTCTTTTGTTAGTGTTATTGTTGAGGGATTGAAAGGATGAAGATTGATTGATGATTGTTGTTGTTAGATCTTTTGGAGAGGGAGGAAATGGTGATGGTGGATTTTGGTTTGGTAATGGTAGAGGTAGTTGAGAGGATGATGAAGGGTATGGTTTTGGCTCTCTATTTTTTGGCTTCTGGTGAAATAGGGAAGATAATGAAATTCTGGATTTTTGATGGGTTGTTGTTTGTGTTCTTGAGTTGATGAAGGAGAATGGAGATAATTGTTGGATGATGAAGTTGGATCCCCCGTTCTGTGTTTTTTGGTTTAATTTTTATGATGGCAAAGAAAATGAGAGATGCTGTTTTTCTGGTGTTATGTTCCCATAGTGGAGGGGGACATGGGAGAGTGATGGGGATTTGGTTTTTTTTAATTTTAATGATAATAATAAAATAATGAAAACTAAAATAAAAGGGCGGTGTTCACAAATTAAATGATTTTTATTTTAAAAGACGAAGATATAAAAGCTAAATCCCATATGTATAAATGTCAGAAGTGATCATAGACACAATACATCGCTAGAAACATGAAAAATAGAGTAAACTCTGAAGTCTCAATCTTCAATGTTAAAAACCAAATTAATCCTTAACGTTACGGAAAACATATATTTCAGTCTCTAGATACTTTACTGTTCATAGTCAGTTTATGCTAAAAAATTATATTCAAGGTTATTTTATAAAATTAAGGACTAAAAATTACATGACTCATGCGATCCAAGTCCAACTCAAAAATATGTTAAAATTTCATTTGCATCCAACTGGACATAATGTCCAACCATATATAGAGACAGACTTCACAATCTGAAGATTAAATCATACCAAAGTCATTGGAGGATGATATCTGAAATCAAAAGATGTAATAAACAAAAAATAATAGATAAGAACATTAATTGAATAGACAATTCCAGCTATTGCAACTAACCTGATAAGCATCAAGCTTTCCTAAAGATGTGGTAGACAAACACTTGGGAGCATGTTTAATGCTAATTACAAAACAGAATAGCAATCCTACATGTCCTGCCCCGGGTTAACTTCACCTGTCATTTTATAAAGACAAATGAAGCAATGGACAACCAAGGGAAAGAGATTTTTTGTTGCACCATGCTCGTATAATCTGATACATCAACGCACATCAGATTAAGAAATTTGGTGCTTAGTTTCAGTTAATTTCCACTAGCTACACATCTAAGAATCTCAACCACCAACTACTAGTAAAATGCCATCATAACCACATCAAATCACAATTCTTCTAATCCAAAGTTTACAATTTGAATAGTGCTGAATCCTAAAAGCAACTTCTTCCTGGTGCAAAATGTGTCAATAAAATCAATCCTAAGTTCCTAACCCATTTCATTCCTTTCCTCCCCCATCATTATTCATGAAAAGAACATTAGGTAATAGCAAATCAAGCAAAGCAATCAGAGAACTTTGAAGACCATTTGAATAAGGGTATCCACATGAAATTCAGATATGAAAATCTCATCACTTTGCTCTGCTTTCTACAAATCCAGCTCTCTTCTCCTCCCTTTTCCCCCTTGTCTATTCCTAACTTGCTGAAACAAAACCTGAATATACAGCATTAAAAGTAATATCTGAAAAATAAAAACATATACATTTTTGCTCAAGATAAAATTGTTTCTCCGATGTGCTCGATATTAATGACACAAAAACAGGCATGAGCATAAATCAAAAGGCTGGAAAACATTGAAAAAGTGGCCTACTGAACCAACCCTCCTAATTACAACACAAAGCAATCAGAGAACTTTGAAGACCTTATGAAATTTAAAGACATCCACATTGGTTTCGGAAAAATTTTGACCTCATCCCTTTGCTTTGCTAATTAATGGTACCAAAAATAAAAACATATACATTTTTGCTCAAGATAAAATTGTTTCTCCGATGTGCTCGATATTAATGACACAAAAACAGGCATGAGCATAAATCAAAAGGCTGGAAAACATTGAAAAAGTGGCCTACTGAACCAACCCTCCTAATTACAACACAAAGCAATCAGAGAACTTTGAAGACCTTATGAAATTTAAAGACATCCACATTGGTTTCGGAAAAATTTTGACCTCATCCCTTTGCTTTGCTAATTAATGGTACCAAGCATTATTTTACAACAAAAACCAAATTTTGGCAACCAAGAATAAAAAATCGGAAATGGGGCACAGAACAAAAGTGCCCAAAACCATAAATTTTAATTGCCATGACTAAATTTTGCACCTAGAAACCCTTTCCTCGTAATTTCCTTGCAACTAGACTTGAGGATGCAAGGGGCTAAATGGTGCGTTATGCTAGAAACCAATGCTGAGATCGAAACAAGAGCGAAAACGTAGAGAGGCGGCAAAAAGTTTGTCATTTGCTTCAATTTTATGTTATTGTTAGTGTCCTGATCTTTATATACGAGGTAGAGGGCGTTTAGGGTTTCAGTTTTGTTTTTTGTCTGGCTAACTATGATGGATTTTTTTAGGAGGTCCGAGGCCTTTTAAAAATAATTTAACAGTTTACCAAACAAGAAACCTATTCTACCAAAAAAAAAAACAAGAAACCTATGGTTACCAAAAACACAAGAAACCTATCAGGCCTGATAGATTCACATATTTATAATTTTATATTTAAAAACTATATATTAGGTTAGTAATATAAGTTTCAAAATGGGTTTTAACCCATGAGTCAACCTGGCTCGAGGTGGATTTTATGTGAGCCAGGTTGGAAAAAAATGGCTCATTTTTTAAGTAAAGCTTTTTTTGGTTCGACCCACTCAACCCAGCTCACGGTGGGCTAAACCCATGGTGAGCCGAGTTGGCCCACGGGTTAGTATTATTTTAAAGTTGAACTATGAAATTATTTGGTTTTGTTTTATATGGGTTATGAGTTAATGAATTATGGCATTTTCCTATTTTTATTAGTATTGGAATGTGAAAAAAAATTGGTATTGGAATGTGAGAAAAAAGTTTTTTGGCATTTTCATAATTTTTATTTGATTTTTATTTTTTAAAAAAGGTTGGCCAACCCATGAGCTACCAATGGGTTGGTGGGTTGGGTTGGGTTGAGAAAATTGACTCACTCAAAAAAGTGAGCCGGGTTGGGTTGGGTTACAAAAATTTTCAACCCATGGTGGGCCAACCCATGTGGGCCAGATTGGCCAGTTTTGACACCTCTAGCTTTGAGTACTCCCGAAAATGGAGGAGTAAATTGACTCTGTTGTTTCATAGCAAAATTATAAACGTTGATTTAATGTATTTTTTATTTATGGTGTTTTCTTTGGGTTAGTTAAGGTGTTTCTTATTTATTTATTTTAATATATTATTTTTGTTTTTTTAATTCTAGGAAGTTATCATTATCTTATATCTTCAGAGATTATCTTTATCTATTAGATATTGGACCCAAAATAATGCTCTTTTTTGGTATATTAATAAAGGCTCAAAGCTCCCTTTTGTAACTTAAGTGACATTTTGAGAAATAAACCTTATTTTCCTACAGTAATTCTCTAGGGTTGGATACTCTATACGCTTAGAGTGAACAAATGGGGCAACTAAAAAACTTATTTACAAAAATGGATCCATATGACACACAAATCGTGAATAGAGTGGGGATATAAAGGTTGTTTTACAAAAAACCATCCTAGTTGGCTAGAAATTTGGAAAACCAGAAGGAGATTTTCATTCCTATGGATATTTATTTATTATAAGAATATTAGGTACACCAAGACACGTGTTATCAAGTCTACTTTCAAACGATGGAGAGAAAAAAAGGCAATAGATAAGACCCAATGTTAACTTAGTAGACTTTGTCACATTAAAAAGGCAATAGATTTAGTTTTACGGTTTTTTTTATTAATAATGCTAATTGAAAACAATTACGCATTTGGGGTTGTTTTAGAAATAATTACGTTTCTGGTACTGTTTTGGGCGGTGCACGTTGCATGTACGACACATGTGTTGTATTCCTTACAGGTGACACAAGCTGAACGTGACACGTGTCTATGTTGCCTAAGTGGGAGACGACACACATGTGGTGCACAAGGGGGAGACGGCACTACTTGGGTGTTGCATATGGGAAAGACGACACAGGTTTGGGTGGTGTGTAACGTCCTGACCGCTTTTTAGGAATGAAGAATTCTTTCCACAAACCAACACAAGACCTTTCCAATGTGCTTTGTCCTCAATCACACACTTCCCGAGAACTTCCCAGGAGGTCACCCATCTTAGAATTACTCCAAGTTAAGCACGCTTAACTTTGGAGTCCTTAAGTGATAGGCCACCGAAAAGGCCAATGCATTTGTTGATATAGGTAGTATGAATTCATTTCTTTAAGCTATCCTCGACTGTATAGTCCCATACCTATACAGTCTTTGGATCCCTCTCATTCTGGTATGTATTTGGTTCGTTCATGTGTCCCTCCCACTAGAAGCCTGCCAGGAGCTGCTCCTTATCCGTGCCTATACACCGGCGATCACTCCTCGCCCTCAACAGTGACCGGGATATCACATGCCCATCAGCTTCCGCCTGGTTCGTCCCCGAACCAAACCGTACTAGGAGAGGCCATGCTCTGATACCACTATAACGCCCTGACCATTTTTAGGAATGTACGACTCTCCCCACAGACCAACACAAGACCTTTCTAGCGTGTTTTATCCTCAATCACACACTTCCCGAGAACTTGTTGGTGTATGTACTATGAGCTTTTATGCTTTTTCATTTGTATCATTTTTCTGCTTATCAATAAAATAAGTATTTTAGTTTAAAATTATTTTAAAACGTATTTATCCTTAGAGTAATAGGTCATATGAAAGTTATTCCTAAAATGTCTCTAGTCAAGTATTTACAGGGGGACATGTAAATACATTGAGACTGGTGTGTGAGTGTACTGATGACCTGATCTCACAGATAATAGATATAGATGATATCAAGTCTTCACACGGGTACACATTAAGAGTAATGATGTACTGGACAGACCCACCATGAGAATGTTGCATGGATCGTTACATGAATGTCATAAACGATTCTCAATGTGATAATGGTATATGTAGTCCTTCGACCTGAAGTCACTACGATTCCTACATAAGGAGTTTATTGTTTTAATACAATTAAACGTCTTTTGTAATAAGAGGACTATAAAGGTTGTGATTAGGCAATGAACAAATTATACAGAGGGATGTGAGTGATGTAGATGGGATTTGTCTCTCCTGTGTGACAAGAATGATATCTATAGGCCACTTGATAGAGTAAGACTAAGAAAACGCATGACCATGCTAGAAAGAATAAATATTAGATATTTATTCGGATCAAGTCTACTCTGGTATCAAGTAAAATAAATTGAGCCGTACAAGGATGACGCGACCATGCCTTGGGCCTAATTAGGATATCGTGACAAAAGGAACAAACATATTAAATAATTATCACTGATAGTTTATGTTGATATTAAATAATATTCAGACATAATGATCCATTGCTAGATGCCGCTCTTATTTTATATTAATAATAAAATAATTTATTATTAATATGACCAGGTATTTTACCTATAGGGTCACACACATAGAGTAAGTCCATCAGAAAATATTTTGTTTTATTTTAGTTAGACTAAAATAAAGCTATTGGGCCTAACTCATTTAGAATGAGTAAGGAGCCCACTCTTTAGAAACCTAAGCCTATAAATAGAGCATAAGATGCTTATAGGCCGTTCATTAAAGTGAGACACAAATTCGCAAAAATTGCAAGAGCTACACGCTGTCAAACTAGCAGTTGGCAAGTGTTGCGATTCTGGTGGGAGTGCTCGTGTGGACTCCTAAAGGACGAGGCTACGACTACTTCGGTGTTCTTCAAGAGGTAATCCTAAAACGAATTTTTTTTTGTGTGTTTATCTTGTGCTTTGAAACACGGCGTTTTGCAAATGCTTTGGAATCCTTGTATCTCCGCTGCTCATGTACTAAGGATTCCCTAACAGAACTTCCCAGGAGGTCACCCATCCTAGAATTACTCCAAGTTAAGCACGCTTAACTTTGAAGTCCTTAAGTGATAGGCCACCGAAAAGGCTAATGCATTTGTTGGTATAGGTAGTACGAATTCATTTGTTTAAGTTATCCTCGACTGTATAGTCCCATACCTATACAGTCTTTGGATCCCTCTCATTCTGGTATGTATTTGGTTCGTTCATGTGTCCCTCCTACTGGAAGCCTGTCAGGAGCCGCTCCTTGTCCGTGCCTATGCACCAGCGATCACTCCCCGCCCTCAACAGTGACCGGGATATCACATGCCCATCAGCTTCCTCTTGGTTTGTCCCTGAACCAAACCGTACTAGGAGAGGCCATGCTCTAGAACTTCCCAGGAGGTCACCCATCTTAGAATTACTCCAAGTTAAGCACGCTTAACTTTGGAGTCCTTAAGTGATAGGCCACCGAAAAGGCTAATGCATTTGTTGGTATAGGTAGTACAAATTCATTTCTTTAAGCTACCCTCGACTATATAGTCCCATACCTATACAGTCTTTGGATCCCTCTCATTCTGGTATGTATTTGGTTCGTTCATGTGTCCCTCCCACTGGAAGCCTGTCAAGAGCCGCTCCTTGTCCGTGCCTGTGCACCAGCGATCACTGCTCGCCCTCAATAGTGACCTAGATATCACATAGTGCATGTCTCTTAGGCACCACATAAATGAGTGGTGCACTTCTCACAACACCACACATGCAACTTCCAATTTCCTCCAACACACTCTCCCATTCTAAATACCCAGTCTCCCTTGATCTTTAAACACACTCAAGGGAGTTTAAATAATTTGTTATAGGGTTTTTAGAATTTTTAGTATGAATTACATGTCAAATGAGGATTTTGATTACAATCTTCCCTCTGAAGTCGACAGTAGTGACTCATGCAATGGTGATGAACAGTTGTTTATGGCAGATTTAGATAATGATGATGATGCTGACTGGGGAGCTGCATTAAGAATTGGTGGGTCGTCTAACACGATGTCAACTCAACTAACTGGTATATTATTATTTTATTGCATTTGAAAGTTCAGATATGTATTTTGAAATTATACTTGGTACCCATTTATTTAGTTT
Source organism: Clitoria ternatea (assembly GCA_037962975.1). Lineage (NCBI taxonomy): Eukaryota > Viridiplantae > Streptophyta > Magnoliopsida > Fabales > Fabaceae > Clitoria > Clitoria ternatea. The sequence goes on along the minus strand of CM075670.1, from coordinate 95,308,755 downwards.
CCTTAACGTAGGCATTGTCGAGACTCTATTTTGGTACGCTTCATCATATTATCAAAATGTTAATATAGACCATGCAGATCAAGAAATGGATTTTGATGATTGCACTAGTTGGAATGTTGGGGATGAGTTGTCTGTGGGTTTAGAATTTAAAAGCAAAAGTAAAGTGTAAAATGTAGTAAAACAATATTTGATGAAATTGCGTCAATCATATATTGTTGTACAGTCAAAGCCAAATAAGTTTGTTGTGAAATGTCCAAATGAAGCTAGTGGATGTGGTTGGCGAATGCGTGCAATTTTGTCTAAAAAATCACTCAAGTGGGTTATTAGTCAATATGGCAGCCCACATAGTTGCGTTAATGTAACCCTTTCATAAGATCATGCAAAACTAGATGTTGATTTGATTTGTTCTAGCATAATAGGTAAGGTGAAATTTGTTGTTTTCAACAAGTATTATTTTAATTTTCCTAATTCAATACCTTTTATGTAAAGGGATGGTGAAGAAGGAACCATCGGTGTCGATTGCTTTAATCTAAGAAAGAGTTAAAGCGGAATTTGGGTTCATTGTTTCTCACCAGAAGGCATGGGGGTGAAAAAAAGCCATTGTTAAAGTGTTTAGAGATTGGGAAGAGTTATATGCTTTTTTACCCCATTGGCTAAGCTGTATGAAACAGGTTGCTGTAGGGTCGACATATATTTTGCAAACCCATCCGTTTGTCATAGGAAATAAGGTTAGTCAAAGGTTTCGTAAATTTTGTTATGTGTTTGGATATTCAAGGCTTGTTGTGATGCTTTCAACTTCTACAAACTTGTGATCCAAGTAGATGACACATATTTGTATGGGAAATATAAGGGGACACTTTTGATTGCCATAACCTAAGCTGGCAACAATTTTGTTCTGCCATTGGCATTCGTAATTATGGAAGGGGGAACCATTGGAAGATTAGAGTTGGTTTTTAAAGTTGTTGAGGATGCATGTTACCTAAAAGAATGGAATATGTATAATTTCTTATTGACATAAAAGCATTTTGAATATGATGTGTGACCCATAATGAAGATGGATATCACCTATGGGTTACCATAAGTACTGTATTTGATATATTGCCAGTAACTTTAATTTGAAATTTAAGAACCAGGAGCAAAAGAAAACTTTGTTAAAGTTGGGTAAGACCTTAAAAAAATGTTATGTTTTAGTGTGATGAGATTACATGTTATGGTGTTTGCTAACAGTAAAGTCATCATTTGTTCATGATACAATATGAGCTAATATTCTTTTGATTAGAATTTTGAAAAATTCTATTCACTAAGTCCTGAAATTACAACATGGATAGATAGCATTCCCAAATCTAAATGGTCATTGGTGTATGATGAGGATGGTCATAAGTTTGGGCACATGACCACCAACCTTTCAGAAGCTATCAATAAAGTTTTGAAGGGGGCACGAAATTTGCCCATAATAATGTTAGTTAAGTGCACGTACAGTACTTTGTTGATCGTGGTGGACATGTGATGGCTGAAATGGCAAGTGGACAAATATTCTCAAGTAAAGTTCTTGAGAAACTAGCTTTGTATCAAGCACAAACATGTTCCATTGATGTGCGGAGGTATGATGAGGAATCCACCAAGTTTGAGGTTGAGGACAGGATAAATCTAATCACCCAAACAGTTGTATGGACTATTAATCTAAAAGAACGATGGCATAAGTGTGGTCGATTCCAAGCATACAAATACCTATGTATGCACGTCATTGCTGCATGCAATGCAGTTAACATAAATTTTTTCAGTTTATTGACAACACGTACTTATTACAGAACATTACAAAAGTGTATGCAGAGTAGTGGTTTCCAATTGGAGATGATCGATCGACCCCAGAGATTAATGAAACACATATTGTTATTCTAGATAAAGACATGTTACATGGCAAGGGGCGACCCATGTCGACAAGAATTAGGAATGAGTTGGATTGGGTTGATTCCTAAACACGTTATAAATGCAGGTTGTGTTGACAACCAGGCTATAACAGGTCTAAGTGTCCTACAGCAATTAAAAGCGTATCTGGTAATAGAGGCTGTGAGCATTAACATTGTTTAGGGTTTATGTATATGTGTAATGTATGTGTGTTTAATGTATGTTCGTTTAGTTAATATCATAATTCACAATTGCGATAGATAACAATATCATAAACATAAACATTATCATACAACCACTTAATGAAATCGTAAACCATACAACTAGTGACGCCTTTGGTATGCATCAGGAGATAGGAAACAAGGCCTCGGTATTCCAGGGTTGAACCTAGGTAGGTTTCGTCGAACATAGTCAACCTGTTCCTCAATTTGTGATTCGTCCATAGGGTCTACAACATAGCATATCAATATTGGATTATAACCACATTTAACAAACAAATTTAGAAAATACCAGGAATAAATACAAACCTTATTCTTTTTCAAACTATCAAATTGAGTTTTGTAGTAATTCAATTGATATCCAAACTGCTTGTTACCATCCGACTTTACCCATCTACCAATATAAGAATTATAATTTTCCTTAGTATCTGAGCAAGGTGGGGTAATATGTGGGATTCGCTCCTAAGCCCACAGCTGCACCAACATAGTCATCCCATAAATATCTTTCTATGCATAGTCAGTTGTGGTACATAGCCACCTACATAGGTGACCTAAAGCCGCTGCACCCCATGCATACTGACTACATCTACCAAGATCCTCAAGCAAATATAGATATCTTAGTGGCACTTTATTTGATGATTGATTAGAAAATATACACCCACAATCAACCTTAGAATGTATGCACGAGTAAATCTTTCAATTGGTTCATCACTACCCAGAGGATCTTGGATATTTCCAAAATTTCTTGACGCCAAGACAGCCTTAAAGACTATTCGTGCATCATGTTACGGGGTGGCCATCTACCTAGTTGGTCTCCACATACCTCTGCCAATCTCTGCAAGCAGTTTAGGTTACAACTGCACATCTATCAATGTTTAGTCAAACCAAGATAGCCATATCTTAGAGAGTAATAGTGCACTCCCCAATCGGTAGATGAAACGTATGTGTCTCCGACCACCGTCTCTTAACCAAAGCAGATATCAACTCTGAAGACACAGGGAAATGTGTAACTTTTACAAACTCATAAAAACCTGCCCTTCGTAAGTGAGGTATAATTGCTTTTGGTATTCTATTCCTCGTACGAACTACTTTCCTCACCTTCAGTATACGGTCAGGTCGTCCATTCCAAACATGTGTTAATACATATTTCTTTTGAAATGTTAACAAAGATGGATCCAGTGGTCCAGGATTTATTGACCTCTGTTCAACCATTGTACATTAAAAAAATACATATTATGAACATTAAGAGTATTTCATAACATTTTATTCAATATTAACAATTAAAAATTAAAAATTTCCTATCTCACTAAAAATAAATAAATATGTCACTCTAAAATAAACCCTAAAATAATTATAACCCTATCAAAATTTATTAAATAATTAATGCACTAAATTAATTACTGTTTTATATTATACTTTAAAAATTAACAATTACATAACATATCCATTGTGATGACCCGCGTCAATATACCATTTAATTACACCCAATTTATAATTTTTGCAATCATTTTTCACGTTTAATAAAAATTAATTTAGCCTTAATATAAAATAATATTTACTTTTCTTAAACATACTGAAAATAATAACCAATTGGAAATAATTCAATAATAAAATAGGATTTAATTAGAATCAGCGAAAGAGAAACAAAGATAGGAGGGTCATTTGCCTGAGCGAACAAGACCTACAAGGAAAGTCAACAAGTCGGGTTTCACTCGGAAATGGGTCCCACTCAATCATCTCTTACTCGGGAGCAGCTTAACCTTCATCCACTCGGAAAACTCTTAACCTTTATTCATTCAGGTATACCACACTCAGAACATTCCTAACCTTCACTCAGGAATAGTTCGCTCGGCCATAGCTCACTCGGGAACATCCCAACCTTCCACTTAGAAGAAGTTCGCTCGGGCATACATCACTCAGAAATAATCTGACCTTCCTTCACTCGGAAGGGTTCTCAGCCATTCATTATACGGACGACATTCTAACCACTCGGAAAGCACTCTAATCTTCACTCAGAAAGCACTCTAATCTTCACTCGGAAACATTTTAATCTTCACTCAGAAGAGATTCTCTCGACCACAGCTCACTCGGAGACATCTTAACCTTCCACTCGAAAGTGGATCTCTCGGTTATTCTTTACTCGGAAAGGGGCAAGAGATGCTCACTTGAGCGAAATAAACGCCAAATTAACCGGCCCTCGCTCGGACAAGAATGAATCTGCTCGGGCAAGATTCACCCAGTAATCGACTTTACTACAGCAAACACACATGAAAATTAATACCGATCACATAGCAACATAAATTCATATTCATATCAGTCGGTATTTGAAATTTAATTCAACATACAGGCAACATGTTGTAGCATCACACACTCGAAAAACTCAGTATATATATATATATATTACACAATTCATTCAAAATCACTCGATGCTTTGGCATCAATCCTCCGCTTGGCGCACCTCCAGGGCTCCGACCTCTTCCCTGTCACTGGTTACTAAATTGAAAACCACAGCAAGGGTGAAGCTTTGGCATCATAATTAATATAGAACGGAATTTAAATAACAAAATATGAGTATAAACTCCATCCGATTGCTTTATCATCAATTACAAGTCACACTCGGCAAATATAGCAATTCACACTCGGCAATTATAGCAATTAACACTCGGCAAACATAGCCAATCATATTCGGCAAATATAACCAATCATACTCGGCAATTATAGCAATTCACACTCAGCAAACATAGCCAATCACACTCGGCACATATAGCAAACTGCACTCGGCAAATATAGCAAATTGCACTCGGCAAATATAATTAATCACATACACATCACAACTAATAATTCAATTGTCACCACTGACTCTCATATAAAATTGACGCCTAGTATCCGGATACTAAAGGATCGGCCTTCAGCTGGGAGTCCGACTTGACATCCCGTGAACCCGACTTGGTTCACCGAGCCCGACTTGGCTCCCCCTCAACCACTGGGTCATAGACCTCTGGGTAGCTCAACTGGGTCCGACTTGACCACGGAAGCCAAAAACGAGGGTAATACATACCGTCGGCCATCCCATACCACATAATAACATATCATATCTCATTATCATTACATGTCATCAATAAATAGGAGATGCAACTACCAGAAACTGGCATGTGCTCACAATACAGGGCGACCGACTTGTCAAGCCCATCCATCACATTGCCATTGGGCGACCTACTTGTCAAGCCTGGCATCACATTGTCACTATACACCGATTATCACAGCATCAAATATTTCAAACTCATAATCATCTTAAGTCACACACACACGATCTTAAACCGATCGGTGTCCACATTCATACGTGCATTCATACACATACATTCATATAACTTTCATCCAGCATTATTTATTACCATGTTCACAATTAGTTCAATGATTCAGACCCAACATGTCCTATTCTAATTAACTATAACCCGAACACCCCCTTTACCTCGATTCCAAGCTTCAACGATCTACTCTTGGTACCGATTACGTCCTCTAAACACTAGGTTCACTGTTTCACTTCCGAATCCAGCACCAGCTCCGTCAATCAGCCTTTCGGTGTTGGTTCTACTACCTACGGGGTTGGAAGGCAAAACCCGTTAACGTCGCACCACCCACACAGTCAAAAGGCCATTTTCAGGCTCACACAGCCAAGAGGAGTGGAGATCGGAACAATACCCCGCCATACATGACCATTCGGTCCAGAAAAGGAAATGAAAGAGACGAGGTAACAAATTTAAACGGTTCAATGGACTCACCTTGAAACCACTGTCACGGAAATGTAATTATTTCAAGGTTTTGATGCAAAATGGACCTCCCTTCAGAACATGCAGCTCGCAGCAATGGGGGAAGGAGAAGAAGAAAAGAAACAGATGAAGAAGAAGAAGATTCACGTGAAAGAGTGAATGATTGAGTGAATGATTGAGGAAAGAGAAAGAAACCTTTATTTAAAACTCATAGGCAACCGGTCACCTCCCCAACCGGTCACTTTTAATTAAACTTTTCTCTTCTTCTAATCACACCTTATTCAACCCTTTTATAATTAACCAATCAATAAATTTATTTACACTCACAATATTTAATTACTTATAATTTCCTAATAATTCATAAAAATATCAATTAAATCCTTAAAACAATTTTTAATATTTTCCACTTCATAAAATTTTTCTATAAATATCCGGGATGTTACATCCATTGCCTAATACAAACTCTAAATAACCATTTCATTTAGTATAACTATACCATAATATTTAATTAAAATTATAAAATAATCTAACTTATTATATGTCTCTAAAATAATTACTCTATCATATATCATTTTAAAAATTAAACAACATTCATTAATCTACCTATAATATTACCTAAATAAAATTACCTAAATAAAATTACATTTATAAATTCCTTAAATAAATGCATATCATCATTCACATTGACTAATTGTATTACTTAACAATAATTAATAGATTACTTAAAGAAACAATCACTAAAACATAAAAAACAACCAACTAAAAAATCATAAAATACCCACATAAAAAACTATAAAAAAATACTAAATGTCATCTTGGAAGAAAAATGACAACTTTATTTAAAATAAACGTTGAATAAATTAGTTTATTTACCTCAAATGCTGAGCTGAATGTGATATTGGAAGAAAATGACAACTTCAAGAACCATAAAATGCAACAACAAGGATAATATGTGAGAGACCCTACTTGTTGGTTTTTGTCTCCATGGTGGGGACTTAAAATGTTGGAAAGATGAAGAACTAAGTTGGATGAAGAAGATGATGGTGTGGTGCACACCCAACATGCACCACAATATTTGAATATGGGACCCGTGACCTATGTCGTCTGGAAAGCATGCACCATAGAGCTGTGTTGTCTGGGCAGCGTGCACTACAGCTTTCACGTGAGCTATGTCGTCTGGACAACATGCACCACCCAAGGTCGTATCACTCAAGGCATAGGCACCATAACATGGACATCCACGTGGCAGCTCCCCATGGTGTCGTCTTCACCTCATGCGACATGGGTGTCGTCTTTTCTGCCTATGACACGTAAGTAATGGCCCCAGATACATAAATATTTCCAAAAGAGTCCCAAATATGTAATCTTTTTTTAATCAACATTATTAATAAAAAAACCTAGTTTTACACATCTATTGAATAAATAAAATATAAAAAATGCAACTGTGTGCCTGCTATGCATACGAAGTAGGTGGCCATCATTATTGATGTAAGCTGCATCAAATGGTTGATGCTAAACTATTCAAATCACCAAATCAAATACAATAATTTAAAATTTGAAAACTTTCGAAGTGTGTCTTTTGGTGGGAAGACATCAAAAGATAGAAGGAAGAGTTAGTGAGACTTAATATTTGAAAAAGAGAGAAGAAAAACTCATGAAAGGAGACAAATGCTAAACTCATTGAAGGAGATAGGAGGAAATTTTTTCACTAAAAGTTGGAAAGGTTGAGCTAGTTAGAATATGATATACATATTTAACAAGATGGTTATTGGTGTTTGTGTTAATGAGTGTCTTTAGGATTTATGTGTTAGAAGTTATTGCTAATGATTGATTACATTTAATTACATTTACGGGGTAAATGAACTATTTTGTTACTTACACAGTTATTGATAAATGGAACTTCATTGTTTCTAACGATGGAATTTGTAATGATTGCTATTGTTATGTGTTGAGAATTTTCAATGGTTACATTTAACAGGTATGAATCATTGTGTAGGTTTTTTTACCATTATTCTGAACTTCTATTATCATGAAGGCAAATAAGAAAATTGAAAAAAATAAAAAAAATGATTTTGTGAACAAACTCCATTAGATCAAAACACAAACTACATTAATATATATTTTGATTGTGAAACCACTATCATATAAAAACTACATTTTAAAAAATTAATCAAGGGTGTTACAATCGTGTTTGTTTAAGAGGGTGGGATTGGGGTTGGTACTTCATTCCACATCAAATAAAAACTATAGGTACTGGGTAGAAGGTGACAGAAAAGAAGGCAAGATTCTTCTTCTCATCCATAAAAGTTAGGTTTTTCTTTATGCCTTTGCATCCAGTGATTATATGCTTACCTCCTACTTCTAGCTTCCAATATGTGCAGATATCTTTATAGTCTCCCCAAAGGTAGACCTTTAGTAGTTGTCCATAGTCTTCATAATCTATATGAATCTTACAATTATATTTGTGAGCATCAGTGAGTCTCAGTAAAGGTATCTCAGGTCTATTTAGGTGAGGCAAAGAAATGTTGTGGATTGTGAGAGAGTAATAGTATGAAGAGAAAGTATTACATTGTATTTAGAAGGTTACAAATACATGATTATATAGCAATGGGATCTAGAATGATTGGGTAACTAACTAACTGTATTTGGTTACAACAAACTCTAACTATTAACTAACTCTTAACTAGCTCTTAACTAGCTCTCTTCTCTCTTCATTCCCCCTCAAATATAGGGGTATATGAGGCATAACTCAGTTGAATCTACAAGTCTGAAACATTTGTTGAGATATTGGTTTAGTAAAAACATCAACTATTTGATTGAAGGCAGGAATGTGTTGAACAACTAGTTGCTTGGAAATGACCTTATCTCCAACAAAGTATAAATCAAGCTCAACATGCTTCGTTCTAGAGTAATATCAAAGATGAAAGTGGTAGTTTCTCCTATGAATTAAAGGATAATTGTGCAGCGAACCAATGTAACTCTTCGTTAGTCGATTCTTTTAGAATTTTATAAAGATAATCCTAAGGCATCTAAAACTTTTTGAGGATTATCTTTCAAAAGTTGACGCAAGCTTGCTTGTGACATATGAGGCGTATATCGAGATGCCATAAATAGCCATAAGGTGGCTCGGACAATATTTCCACTGATTCATCACTCTCATGGCCATCCCTTATATCCCAATTTAAGACTAAGAAAGGGAGATGCAAAACTTAAACAAAAAGACGGGATGCGAGGCTATTGGCGAAGATGATACGAGTTGTTCTCTTTGTATAAGCCAAGGAAAAGATTACATGACTCTGGATTTGTTATATTGAAGCTTGATGAGTGCTTTAGAATGCATCACCTAGGACTTAGTTTTCTAGGGTTTTTGGTTGTTTTGCATTTTATTCCCCCTATATTCATGACATTTGCTTTCTTTTCGCTTTTAGACTCGGGTAATCCTATTTTGTAGGACTCTTGACCTTGAGGACCATGTAGGAAGAAAACGATACCCTTTTTGGTTCCACGGCTATGGTGGCTACCATTGCCTTGCCCTAGAACCTTTTGCCTTAATACCCTAAATTTATCAAGCTCCTGAAGAGATCCACGACTAGGCTGTGGTGGCCACCATAATTGTGGATTGGGGTCGCACTGAAACAACCCGGTTTAGATAACAGCAACCCGAGACAGGGAAAATTTCTTCCCAAAGATCGTAAGGTGTTCAGGGCAAAATAAGCAATTGAAGGTTAAGAAGAGTAGAAATCTGACTCAGAAAAGAGAAGGCTGGGTCAGGATATTACACATTAGCAAGACGTAGCTCCAGCTACGAGAGTCACCGGATGAAAATACATAAGCGGCTACACTCGCTAGAGCGAGGATTTATTCGCTGAAGCGACGCATACACTCGGATAGTTTCCCACTTGGAATAGAGTCCAGATTCACTCGGGAAGGTCTTTGCGCTCACGCTTCCCTCGGAAGTTCATTCAACACATCCTATTCTAGCCTTAGAGTTCACAGGTATAAACTACTTGGGAGATGACTCCCCTCGATCACTTCACTCGGGATCTATACCTCCCCTCTCACTCGGAGTACTCTCCTCAGCCAGATATCACTCGGGAATGTTTCCCACACCCATCACTCGGGAAATGTAGTCTACTTCACATTAAGGCTCCCTCTCTAAGTCAAATCTCGCTTAAAGGATTGTATAACTTCCTTCACTCGGAAATGCTCTAACTCCTTGCCACTCGGAATACATACTAACTCCTCTACATGCGGAAGACCTTGTTAGACTAAAATCTACTTCATATCATCCAGATCTTACTCCCTCTAATAATTTCACTACTACAGGCTCCACTCAGAATCGTATTGTCAATTCAACCATCGGGGAAAACATTCACTCGGTTGAATTTCACTCTGAAATATCCAAATACCCTTCAATCGGAAGATTGTATCTAAGAAATCTCTCGCTCCATAACATGTTGACAAACTTACCTCGAAAGCAATTTTAATGGGCATATTCCACTCGGAGTTGGTCCAACCTTTCTTCATTCGGAAGAAGGTCACTCATCACGCCTTACACAGGATTAACTTAGCTCTTATTTATTCAGAATCATGCGGGCTCTACATGCTTAGTAAAATGCAACGTATACCACCCGGACATTCACACATAGCACAAGATTAACACACGGTATTATATATATATATATATAAATATTTACATGCACATGATCATACTCTCAACCCGAGAGAGTTCCGTTCCGATACAGTTAGACAAAAGACCAAATTAAAAGCCGGCCAAGGCTATGACAAAACCTTATATACAGCATATACATATATATATATATATATATATTTCCACAGTACACAAGCACTCCACACGGTATGTAGCTCCTTTATCATTCACCGTCTCGTGTGATGTCCACTGAAATATAGCCACAGTAGGGGTGAGTATCTTAAATATTAAATGATAGATACTGACTCGGATTATTCTTCAACCATGCAATAACATATATATATATACATAGCAACAATCAATAACATACACAGTGCCATTCAATCGGAACACCCACAAGGCATCTTTCAATCAGAATCTACCTAGTTATCTCTCAGCTATATGCACATATTATTCCCAATAACACTAACACATATACATGCAATCGCGTCACAGTCAGCATCAATTGTACATGTACACAGGTTCATTCAATCGGATCCGACTCGCGTATTATTGGTTTTTATTGTTGCAATATAGGCTCTCAGCCTTTTATTCAGCTCCCAGCTGACTCGACCGTTTTACTGGTACCAAACCGTTTGCCCTTACTTGTAACACAAACACTCTCAGCGTCAACAACAGTGTTACGGGCAGCCCTGAGTCCCACTCAGTCGGCTTACCTTGAGTCCCACTCAAGGTCTTTAACAGCATCTCATGCATATAATTACCAATTCAAATGGTAGTGTCACACACTACATGCTCTCAACATTCTTACCAATGCATCTCATGCAAAGTATGGTCATTAGATTACGAACAGAATCGGTAAATCACTTCCACACTATTAACTCATGCACCTTATGCACCACATATATAACCACACACGGAATGATCATACAAACACAGATTTCACACACACGACCTTTTACTCAACAATACATGCATCATATGCAATCGGTATTAGACATTATCAGAACTCAGTAAGTTAATCTTTCCTTACATGCAGTCAGCATTTAGATTCATAGTAGCCTGCATTTCACATAAATCACACGGTAATCATCAACAATACTTTAGCACATTCTCCTCATGCAATCATTCAATATTCTCAAGATTATTAACATGCATTTCATGGACGGAAATTGACATGCATTACCCAACTCCTAGTCATCATGCATCCGGGCATCACATATCCCTTACTCAATCAAAACACACCTATCAACGCATTTTAAATCACCAGAATCAATAAGTCATCAACGCCCGAAACCTGTCTATAACCCATGCATTTGAGATATAAGATAACCCCCTACCAACTAAAGAGACTCCAAGAAGTTCCTCTATTTTCAGCGTTGGTCTGCTGTCCTGTTTGCTTTGTCCACCACTCTCTCTTGTTTAGTCCCCCTCGAACACAGTCGCACCTTTTGATCAGCTTGGGAACAGGAAGCTGTTCTTCTTCCACTCGAACGATTGCTCCTCACCAACAGTGGGAATCTCGGGTTCTCCATAACACCACCGTCATGAAGTTACGAAAAACAGGGGACAGAGAAGAAGAAGAACGAAGAAGAAGGAGAAGTAGGAGAAGATGGAAAGTCTTGAGGAAATTTGGAGTGAATGGAGAAGTGGTTAAGGGCTTCAACCCATATACTCCTAGAAACGCGAAGAGTGAGTGGGGAACGCGGATCAAAGCTTGCTGCACGGTTAGACGTCACACTTAGTCAGTCCCGTCAACAGTCAAGTTTTTAATTTATAATTAACCTTACTTAACACTTAATCTTAATCTAGTCCCTAATTAATATGCAGGATGTTACAATTCTCCCCCTCTCAAAGAATTTCGTCCTCCAAATTCAAACGGTGACTTACCTTAAATGAACAACTCGGGATACTGCTTCCTCATGGCATCCTCGCGTTCCCAGGTATAAGAAGTACACCCGTTTTGCTGCCACGCTACTTTGACCAGTTGTACATCCTTGCTCCTCAAGTGTTTTACCGATCGGTCCACAATTCTAGTCGGTACAGCCACTGTGGTCAAATCCTCTTTGATCTCCACTTCATCATCCGGCATTTTGTGAGTGGGATCGGGTAGATACTTCCTTAGTTGAGACACATGGAACATGTTATGCAATCTGGATAGGTGAGTTGGTAATGCTATTCGGTATACCATAGAACCGATCCACTCCAGTACTTCATAGGGTCCAATGTATCGGGGGTTCAACTTCCCACTCTTCAAGGCTCGTCCGACTCCTTTACTCGGTGAAATCTTTAGGAACACCCTATCACCGACCAAAAAATCAAGTGGCTTAGTCCGTTTATCATGATAGCTTTTTTGCCTATCCTGAGAGGCCTTCATCTTTTCCCTAATTACTTGGATATGTTCTGAAGTCTGTTTCACAATATCCGGCCCCAACAGTAAACTTTCACCAGTTTCCGACCAACAGAGTGGGGTTTGGCATTTCCGACCATACAGTGCTTCATAGGGTGCCATGCCAATGCTTCTGTGGTGGCTATTATTATATGTAAATTCGATCAGAGGGAGGTACTGCTCCCAACTACCACCATGCTCCAACACACACACCCTCAGTAAGTCCTCCAAACTTTGTATTGTTCGCTCGAATTGCCCATCTGACTGGGGATGGTAGGCGGAACTCAGCCAAAGCTTCGTGCCTAATTCCTGGTGCAGGCTTGTCCAAAACCGGGACGTGAATCTAGGATCCCTGTCTGACACGATAGAAGTCGGCACACCATGCAGTCGGATAATTTCTCAGATATAGATCTGGGCTAACTTCTGTAACAGATATCTCATGTTCACAGGAAGAAAGTATGTAGTCTTCGTCAACCGGTCGACAATGACCCAAATGGCATCATAACCCGCTCAGGTTCTAGGCAATCCCATTACAAAGTCCATGGCAATTGAGTCCCATTTCCATACGGGGATTTCAAGGGGTTGCAATGCACCATACGGCTTCTGGTGTTCGACCTTCGACTTCTGGCAAGTAACACACCGAGCCACGTATTCCACCATATTTCTCTTTAATCCGGGCCATCAAAATTGTAGTCTTAGATCGTGGTACATCTTTGTAGTGCCCGGGTGGATACTTAACAGGCTCTTGTGGGCTTCATCAAGCACCATCCTCCTTAATTCTCCTTTACCCGGCACATATATTCTACCCTTCACTCGGAAAATTCTATCCGATCCCTCGGTTAGAGACAAGTCCTTACCCTTAGCCTGAGTCTCCTTCATCTCAGCTAAGTAGGTATCTGACTTCTGCTGCTCAAATACCAATTTTAGGAACTCATTGGCAATCTTCAACGTACCGAGCGTTATCTTCCGAGACGAAGGGACGTCCACATGAAAGTTCATGTCTCAGAATTGCTCCAGTAACTCCACCTCCTTCACCATCATCATTGCCACATGAAGGGATTTCCGACTCAATGCATCGGCTACAACGTTCGCCTTACCCGGATGATACTTCAGCTCGAAGTCGTAATCTTTCAAAAACTCCGTCCATCTCCTCTGCCTCATGTTCAGCTCTTTCTGGTCGAATAAATATTTGAGGCTCTTGTGGTCGCTGTACACCTCGAATTTGGAACCGTACAAGTAATGCCTCCATATTTTTAATGCGAAGACTACAGCTGCCAATTCCAAGTCATGAGTCAGATAATACTGTTCGTGTGGCCTCAATTGCCGAGAGGCATAAGCTATCACTCGGTCCTTCTACATTAGTACGCACCCCAGGCCGAGTCCCGACGCATCACAGTAGACCACGAAGCTCTCTTGCAAATTTGGCAATGCCAACACTGGAGCGGTTGTCAACCTAGTCTTTAACTCTCGGAAACTGCTCTCATACTCGAAACTCCACATGAAAGGGACATTTTTCTGAGTCAACTTGGTCAGGGGCAAAGCAAGCTTAGAAAAACCCTCAATAAACCTTCTATAATAGCCAGCTAGACCCATTAAGCTTCTTATTTCTGAGACCGACTGGGGTCTCTCCCATGCCATTACAGTTGCTACCTTTGAAGGATCTACTGAGACGCCTTCCTTGGAAATTACATGCCCGAGGAAGTGGATCCTATCCATCCAGAAATCACACTTCAAAAGTCTTGCAAACAATTGTTTCTCCTTTAATACTTGGAGTACTGAACGGAGGTGTTCCTCATGCTCCTCAGGGGTCTTGGAATAGACCAAGATATCATCAATAAAAACGACCATGAATCGATCTAAGTATGGGTGGAAGATGCTGTTCATGTAATTCATGAATACAGCAGGGGCGTTTGTCACACCAAATAGCATTACTACATACTCGTAGTGGCCATACCGGGTCCTGAAGGCAGTCTTGGGAATATCTGAGTCCTTCACCCGGATATGGTGGTATCCCAATCGTAAATCGATTTTCGAGAAGACTGAAGCACTACGCAGCTGGTCAATTAGGTCGTCAATCCTGGGCAATGGGTATCGGTTCTTAATCGTAAGCTTGTTTAGCTGTCGGTAGTCTATACATAACCTCATGCTGCCGTCCTTCTTCTTAACAAGTAACACCGGTGCACCCCATGGTGATACACTCGGTCGAATAAACTGTTTGCCGAATAACTCATCCACTTGCTTTTTCAACTCAGCCAATTCTATTGGGGATATCCTATAGGGTGCACTGGAGACCGGCTCGGCTCTAGGAATTAAGTCTATAGAGAATTCAACTTCTCTATTTAGAGGGACACCTGGCACATCCTCCGAAAACACCTCGGGGAATTCACAAACAGTTGGAATATCGTTCACTCGGGCTCTACCCTCTCCCTCAGTTAAATAAAGCATCATAAATAACTGAGCTATACCTTGTACCGTGTAGTCATCACTGATCTGCCTCGGAAAAATTACTCTTCGGTTTCGACAGTCCACCAATACCTTGTTGGCTGATAGCCAATCCATGCCAAGTACGATGTCGAGGTCTTTCAGAGGCACACATACTAAATTGAAGGTAAAACTCCGATCGCCCAACGTAAAAGTTACATCTTTACACATCATTGATGTCAACACTTTAACGCCAGTCGGATTAGCTACCTCCAAAGTCCGATCCATATACACAGTCAGCAACCTCAAACGTCTCACACAATCGTCAGCTATAAAGGAGTGGGTAGCTCCAGAATCAAAAACTACATTAAGTGTATATCTACCGAGTGAGCACTTACTTTGCACCAAGTCATTTGCTTGTGCAGCTTCCTCGGCATTGATGGTGTAAACTCTCCCAGCAGCCGGTTGATCAGCATTTCTTCCCTAGTTATTTAGGGAAAACATCATGTTACCCCGCACTCCATTGCCTCTGCCCCTATTCCCTCGGCCACCATTTCCACGGCCTCTCCCTCGGAAGCCTCCACGGTGCACATTGGTGTTTGCTTGATGTAGTTGAGGGCAGTCAGGGCGAATGTGCCCTTTCTCATTACAGTGGTAGCATACCATTTCATCATCGTTGCTGCAATCCCGAGCATAATGGTTTCCTCCACACTTAAAGCACTTGCCGTCTCCTATACGATGAGCTGAATGTCCTCCCTGCTGACCCCGACCCCTAAACCTGGAGAAGGGTCTGCTTCTGCCAGCGTTGCTCGGTCTCTTGAAGCGAGATTGTTGGGCTTCAAGGAGGGGTCTTCCTTGCTGCTCTGGCCCGAGTGGGCCTTGTCATCTTCTTCAAAACTTCTATATTTATTCACCAGTACAGGAAAGCTTCTAATTTTCTGGTGCCTGAACGCTCTCTTAATGTCCGACCTCAGTCCGCTCTCGAATTTAATGCATTTGGAACTCTCAGTTCCGGGTTGTTGGAAGGGCGGATAAAATAGGCACAACTCTTCAAACTTGGCAACGTATTCCTCTACAGACATGGAACCCTGCTTCAGTTCCATAAATTCTAGTTCTTTCCGACTCCTTACTGTTTCGGGGAAATATTTCTCCAGGAAGCACGCCTTAAAATTTTCCCAGATCAGCTGGGTGCCAGCGTCAGTCAATCGGTTTTTGGTGATCTTCCACCAATTTTCTACTTCGTCCCGCAGCATGTACACTGCGCACTTGACTTTCTAGGCCTCAGTACAGTGAAGGCCCCCAAAAATTCTCTCCAAATCTTGAATCCACTTGTAAGCTACTTCGAGATTAAATTCCCCTTGGAACTCACTCAGCTTCCTCTTCAGGAAGCGATCCAATACTTGGCTATCTTCAGTTCGAGGCTGGCTCTGCCTCTCAAATATGTTAGCGAAACACTGGAATGCCGTGGCTATGGCTTCCTTGCTATGACGATTTGCCATGACTTATCCTGAAATTAACACCCCTTTCAAGGATAAGTTTACAGAATTACTCACTACCGATCGGACTTTAACCCAACATTCAATAATTATAACACATTATTATACAATTCTTAAGTATCATATAATTAATCGGACCAGGGTAGGAACAATCTTCTACCCCCAAAACGATACCTCATAAGCACATGGCCACACAAATTATACTTAATTAGGCATCAAAGTCCTCAGATATTACAAGCAATTTATGACGACCGGTCATAATGTACATCACCGCTTACTAGGAGTAAGCATACCTTGGCCTTGGACCTTTTAAGTCTGCTCTGATACCAAAATGAAACAACCCGGTTTAGGTAACAGCAGCCCGAGACAGGGAAAATTCTTTCCCAAAGATTGCAGGGTGTTCAGGGCAAAATAAGCAATTGAAGGTTAAGAAGAGTAGAAATCCGACTCAGAAAAGAGAAGGCTGGGTCAGGATATTACACATTAGCAAGACGTAGCTCCAGCTACGAGAGTCACCGGATGAAAATACATAAGCGACTACAATCGCTAGAGCGAGGATTTATTCGCTGAAGCGACGCATACACTCGGATAGTTTCCCACTCAGAATAGAGTCCAGATTCACTCAGGAAGGTCTTTGCACTCACGCTTCCCTCGGAAGTTCATTCAACACATCCTATTCTAGCCTTAGAGTTCACAGGTATAAACTACTCGGGAGATGACTCCCCTCGATCACTTCACTCGGGATCTATACCTCCTCTCTCACTCGGAGTACTCTCCTCAGCCAGATATCACTCGGGAATGTTTCCCACACCCATCACTCAGGAAATGTAGTCTACTTCATAGTAAGGCTCCCTCACTAAGTCAAATCTCGCTTAAAGGATTGTATAACTTCCCTCACTCAGAAATGCTCTAACTCCTCGCCACTCGGAATACATACTAACTCCTCTACATGCGGAAGACCTTGTTAGACTAAAATCTACTTCGTATCATCCAGATCTTACTCCATCTAATAATTTCACTACTACAGGCTCCACTCAGAATCGTATTGTCAATTCAACCATCGGGGAAAACATTCACTCGGTTGACTTTCACTCAGAAATATCCAAATACCCTTCAATCGGAAGGTTGTATCTAAGAAATCTCTCGCTCCATAACATGTTGACCAACTTACCTCGAAAGCGATTTTAATGGGCATATTCTACTCGGAGTTGGCCTAACCTTTCTTCATTCGGAAGAAGGTCACTCATCACGCCTTACACAGGATTAACTTAGCTCTTATTTATTCAGAATCATGCAGGCTCTACATGCTTAGTAAAATGCAACGTATACCACCCGAACATTCACACACAGCACAAGATGAACACACAGTATTATATATATATATAAATATTTACATGCACATGATCATACTCTCAACCCGAGAGAGTTCTGTTCCGATACAGTTAGACAAAAGACCAAATTAAGAGCCGGCCAAGGCTATGACAAAACCTTATATACAACATATACATACATATATATATATATATATATATATATATATACATTTCCACAGTACACAAGCACTCCACACGGTATGTAGCTCCTCCATCATTCACCGTCTCGTGTGATGTCCACTGAAATATAGCCACAGTAAGGGTGAGTATCTTAAATATTAAATGATAGATACTGACTCGGATTATTCTTCAACCATGCAATAACATATATATATATATATACATAGCAACAATCAATAACATACACAGTACCATTCAATCGGAACACCCACAAGGCATCTTTCAATCGGAATCTACCTAGTTATCTCTCGGCTATATGCACATATTATTCCCAATAACACTAACACATATACATGCAATCGCGTCACAGTCAGCATCAATTGTACATGTACACAGGTTCATTCAATTGGATCCGACTTGCGTATTATTGGTTTTTATTGTTGCAACATAGGCTCTCAGCCTTTTATTCAGCTCCCAGCTGACTCGGCCGTTTTACTGGTACCAAACCGTTTGCCCTTACTTGTCACACAAACATTCTTAGCGTCAATGGCAGTGTTACGGGCAGCCTTGAGTCCCACTCAGTCGGCTTGCCTTGAGTCCCACTCAAGGTCTTTAACAGCATCTCATGCATATAATTACCGATTCAAATGGTAGTGTCACACACTACATGCTCTCAGCATTCTTACCAATGCATCTCATGCAAAGTATGGTCATTAGATTACGAACAGAATCGGTAAATCACTTCCACACTATTAACTCATGCACCTCATGCACCACATATATAACCACACACGGAATGATCATACAAACACAGATTTCACACACTCGACCTTTTACTCAACAATACATGCATCATATGCAATCGGTATTAGACATTATCAGAACTCAGTAAGTTAATCTTTCCTCATATGCAGTCAGCATTTAGATTCATAGTAGCCTGCATTTCACATAAATCACACGGTAATCATCAACAATACTTTAACACATTCTCCTCATGCAATCATTCAACATTCTCAAGATTATTAACATGCATTTCATGGACGGAAATTGACATGCATTACCCAACTCCTAGTCATCATGCATCCGGGCATCACATATCCCTTACTCAATCAAAACACACCTATCAACGCATTTTAAATCACCAGAATCAACAAGTCATCAACACCCGGAACCCGTCCATAACCCATGCATTTAAGATATAAGATAACCCCCTACCAACTAAAGAGACTCCAAGAAGTTCCTCTGTTTTCAGCGTTGGTCCACTGTCCTGTTTGTTTCATCCACCACTCTCTCTTGTTCAGTCCCCCTCGAACACAATCGCACCCTTTGATCAGCTTGGGAACAAGAAGCTGTTCTTCTTCCACTCGAATGATTACTCCTCACCAACAGTGGGAATCTCGGGTTCTCCACAACACCACCGTCGTGAAGTTACAAAAAACAGGGGACAGAGAAGAAGAAGAATGAAGAAGAACGAAGAAGAAGGAGAAGTAGGAGAAGATGGAAAGTCTTGAGGAAATTTGGAGTGAATAGAGAAGTGGTTAAGGGCTTCAGCCCATATACTCCTAGAAACGCGAAGAATGAGTGGGGAACACGGATCAGAGCCTGCTGCACGGTTACATGTCACACTTAGTCAGTCCCGTCAACAGTCAAGTTTTTAATTTATAATTAACCTTACTTAACACTTAATCTTAATCTAGTCCCTAATTAATACGTAGGATGTTACACGCACAACAAATTAAAGATGAAACTCTAATTCTTATCCGAGGTCTTTTCTTATCACTTTGAAGGGTTTTTCTGTAGACTTAGAGAAAGAGAAAAAGATGACTCTAGAGGGAGAAATGCAAGGAGAACATAAAGGATTTGTGGGGAATAATGAGAGCTCTTCATCATTGATTTAAGTAATCTCTTTTTGTAGCTCCTTAATGATTTCTTCTTCCTTTAACATGTATCTTAGGTTTTATTCTCCAATGTGGAATTAAACTCTTATTCTTGGGATTTAAAGGGTGTGATTGATATATATATATATATATATATGATTGATCATTTGAACCTTTAAATTAATAAATTTCTGTTTTCCATTTAATTTATTATGTTCTTAATACGCCTTATGATCTAGAGATAAACTTAGGTGGTCATAGGTAATTGGGTAAAAATTGAAAAGCCAACCCAATACTTGAAAAACATAAATTGAACCTAAGGTTAGAGGTACAAAAGTAATTAGAATCTTTTAAGGGATAATTGGACTCTTAAAGAATGATAAAAGGCCTAATCTAAGAATTGATTGTGGTTTTTCTCGGTTAGGTACATCAGTAGAGTTTTAAGAGGAAAACGTTAAGAAACAACTTTTCTTTGCTTTTCCTTAAGCCTTTGCTTAGTAAAATTAATTCTTAATCTTAAATTTGTTAGTTTAGATAAATGAATCACAATTCACTAGTACTTGGAATATGATTCTTGTGGACTCGATCTTTTTATTACGCAATAAAACTCGTATACTTGTAGGGGCTATCAAAGCTTTAGAGAGAAAAATCAAGAGAAATGGAAAGTGAAGCACTCATACCCCTTTTTATAGTTGAGCCCTGGGGGCGAAATGGTGGGAATGGTTGGGTGTAATGATGACAATGTGTAAGTGCTTTGTTTCACATATTGAACGATAATCGCATAGAAATCAAAGTGTCATACCCATTCACTGAATGCTACATCTAACACTCAGCCATAAGAAGAAACCATACCAATGTAAAAATCTCCCCTATAGGTAAGGTACTCTAGAGCATATCGACGAGAATTTTTAAAGTAAAGCGGTATCAAACGCCAAACACGTGACACACAAATTAGCCTAACACGCCTAACAAGCTGTGGGTAAATTATATGTGCCCTATACTGGCCTTGGTACCTTAGTGCCCATACCGATAACAAGGATCATACATCCGATATGGAGATTACCCACACAGTTATTATGAGAAATCACATCTGGTGTCGGGATGACCCATATACTATCGTTCCTATATTACACCTTTCAAAACCGGCATCAGCAAGATCCAATATCGGGTAGAGGTCAAAGAACATGCTAGAGGCAACGCCTGTAAAAGTGTCAGGAATGTCTGTGCCTGTGTTAGTACTCCCTCGGACTTTACGAAAAAGGTACTGACATAGACTATGTAGGACATAAGCACCCAACTCTATAAATATTATTCATTTGTTATAGTATAAGGTACGTTCAACCAACCCTAACGCTTGAGTTTCAATATTGATATCGTATTAACTTGAGCGTCAGAATATCGTTGTAAGTGGCACCTTATTTCGCTCTACAACGTGAGATACTTGTGTGTTGGACGAAATAACATCAAGACCCCTTGATCTCCACTGGACCTACAGAGATAATATTATATCTTCACTAGACCAGTGTCAGAAATATACCTCGCAATGTACGGTATTCATATCGGAGATTTGTCCTCAATATTGGATAGATTAATATTTAAACCTACATAAGGATAAATATTGTATCAAGTTTCACTTAATATGATTTTCTTATATATGACTGGTTACCGGTGATATCATTAGCACTTTCATCGAGTTTTAACAACGCATAAGGATAGACATTTAATTCTTTTATATTCCTAGGAGTATACGATATACTCCTACCATATTTACATAAACTCAAGAGTAAATTTACTCCTTAGTTCGTAAGGAGTACCCTAAAACCACCTTAGTAAAATAATTTAAAAATTTTAATATATTGAATTAATTATATATAAGGTTAGTAATATATCAATATTTTCTACTTAGACAAAATAAATTTATAGAAAAATTAAGTATCATACCTAACGTTCATTATTTATTTTAATTTTATATAATTAAATAATTATGTTGTATTATGATTATATATTATTTTGTTATTATTATATTGATTAAAGATGTTATGAGTTTTGAATTTTAAGAGAATTAATTTGAGTCTTGACATATTTAGAAACATGCTTATTAATCTTCTGAGTGTAATGTTATTAACACCTTTAATTTTTTCAAAATAGATGAACCCTTTAAATTTTATAAAATATTTATTTTTAAAATACCTCTGTTTAACTCACCATATTTTTCTTATTCATTATCTCCCGTGTCAATCTTTTTGATCCTTACCCCTCCTACATCTTACTCAATCTCATCCCAAAACAATTACCTCCTTTATGTACTGTGCTCTTCTATTCAAGGCCGGTCCGAGGGTAGACAAGGTGGGCACCTACCTAAGGCATATATTGAGAAAAAAGTAATTTTTATTATACACATGTAAATAATATTTATCATAACACTTATTAAATATGAAAATAGGTCAACAATACTTAACTTATTCAAGTTCTTGTTTTAATAATAAAATTAGGTTAAGAATTCTTAAAAAATCTATTTAATTAAAGAAGTTCAAGTTAGATTTTTAAAAATCTATTACTTAAATTATATAACTCTTTTATTTAATAATAAAAAATATTTATTTATTTCATTAAAAAGGTGAGAAAAGCCCCGGCTTCTATTCTATAAAAGCAAAACTTATATTCTGATTTATGAGTCTCGCAATAGTGAGTGAGTGATCTGTGTGCTATGGATCAGCAACAACACAGAACATAATCATTATGGAACACTGCAACCATCCCACCCTTCCATCGACTCTGTCATTTCGTGGGGCGACTAACGGCAACACCTTCGTTCTAAATTTTTGAATATTTTTTAGTAATTTAAAATAAAGGTAAGAGAAATAGAAAACTTAAAAAAAAAGATAAAATAGGCACCCTAAAATTTTGATAGATAACAAACATATAGTGTTCAATGAAAAGGTGTTTTGAAGGATGATAGTTTGATTAAGTGCGTAGAGCTAGTTAGGGTCCGTTTAATTTTCAGTTGGGGAAACAGAGTTGGGGAAATAAAAAAATTTAAAGGTTGATATTGATACTTTATACCGTTCGAGACAATTAAAACTCCGTTTGACAGTAAAATTTATTTTTGGGGTTGGTCAAGGTTGATAACCAAACACACCCTTAAACCTTTTCAGGAACATTGCCTCAAGAAGTCTGAAATTGTTGAAACAAATTCTAAAACAAAGGGAATGTGCCAAATGAAGAATCCCTCTCAAAGTCTATGAAAGCTGCGACTTCTCATTCTCATTCAAAAAGGAAGATTCCTTTTTAAAAAGGGTGTCTCTTCTGCTGCCAACTAGAACTCTGTTACTACACAGGGCAAAACGTGTCCTATACTGCAATGCTGTTTTGTTGCTGTTTTCTCTCTTTTCCAACGTTCAAAATTTAAAGAAGAGTAGGGGATATTTAGTTTGTAGTTGTAAAAACGAAGTTGAGAAAATGAAAAAAATTTAAAGATTGATATTAATTTTTCACGTCGTTTGAAACAAAACAATCAAAAGTCAAACAACCATGGGATAAAACTTCACCCCAACCTCCGTTGAGTTAACTCAACTACTGCACAAAACAGCCTCTATAAATACTATTTCAACACCACTGAGATCCAAAGGGTTGCACATATTGAATACTTTCAGACATGCTCGAGCTCATCATCTTTTGTTGCATTACAATCTCTGATTGTTCCAAAATTTTAAGTCTGTGACTGTAATGTTTGTTTGTAAAGAAAAACTAGGAGTTTTTAGCCATCCTAAAACTTATATATATATCTTGTAAGAGCTACTATTACTGGTATGTATGTTGTGAAACAATTTGGTTTGAAGAGACATTTAGAAGAATGCTTAAGTAAAGATTGGTTTATGCAAAAATACTTGAATGTATATGATTGTAGGCCTATAACATGTGACCTAAAACATCCATTAAAAAAATCACAACATAATGAATATAATAACTTGAGATTTTAAAAATCCTTCATCAATTTTTAACTTGGAAAAGGACATTTACTTGATTGTTGTTCACTTTATTTTAAAATTTCATGGTTTTGTTGTATTAAAAATAACTAAGAAAACTAAAGTGGTGATAAAATTAGGAACTAATGAAATTCTTTTTAAGATCAGAAAGACTAAATGACTCGACTCATATAATCTTGAATACCAATTTATTTAAAGTTTATAACACAGAAGCTTAAGTGGGAGAATGAAATCAATCCTGCTGGTGGTAGGGGGAAAAATGATGATTTTTTTAAATTTCAGCTGAATACCACCACCATCGTAATTTTATACTGTCAAAAACAAACTTGATGCTTTACTTGATTGTTGCACGGTTGCACCTCTCAATGATGTATATGCTTTCCATGATTATTGCACTTCTCAAGCATATATCTTAATCATCTATCTGCTCCTATATCAACCACAAATTATTGACCTGTTAAGAACCCGTGATAGAATAACCTACAATTTAATTGTAACATTAGCATAAAACCACTCTAAGATTACATCGATTTACAACATAGAAACTAAAGGACTCGTGGGAATCACTCACAACTGCACAAACAACAAACTTTCTACATGCTAGGCCCTAGCTTGGCCTCAAATGCTTTTGGGAAGGAAAATGTTTCCTTTGTCAAACCAGAAGAAGGCCAACACAGAAACCAGCGGGACAAAAATTGCCACCAAAAGACATATCAAGTTTCTCCAATATGCAGGCTTATCTGCTGAATTACATGATGTTACTCGAGTTTCGGAGCTTGCGCCTTCTTCATCCACCTAATTATAGAAACCAAGAAAGGGTAAAGCTTTTATAATCTCGGGAAAAATAAGTTTGTACCACTAAATTAACTTTTTGGCATAATTACACTTTTGCCTCTCAACTATAGTGTTTTTACAATTTTGGTCCTACGGCCAATCATACAAACAAACAACATAATTGAAGGATGAAAAGTGTAATTGACCCTAACTTCTTACTCTATCCTTGCAAGGTTAAAGTTTCCACTTTGTAATGTCTCTAGTATAGCAATATGCAATATGTATGTACAATTCCATCCAGGGTAGCTATTACAATAATATTAGAATGAAAATAATGAAAGGAACCAACTGGGCAAGTGGCCAATCATTCATGATGGGCATTTTGCTCAACTCTGAAGTGAATTACCATTGAAGCACATTAGTTTAATGAAGGCACACGTAATCAGAGTAAGAATTATTTGGACTTTTCAGATTCTGAATAAATTAAATAGAATGCAACAATAAATTAAATAGAATGCAACAATAAATTAGATATAAAATCGACAATGATATGTGGGAAGATCAATGTACTATGTATGTTTGCTTCATTGTCTATCCTTCCAAGTTCTTTCTTAAAAAGAAACTCAATTTAAAAGCTTGAGACAGTTTCTATGTATTCATCAATTCTACATGTGTACAGAAAACCAGGTGTTAGCCAACCAGTTAGCTTACTTTTAAGGGATTAAACAAGGATCAATTTATTTTTATATTTTCATCACACAATCAAAAGAATATTCCTTTTTTCACTCACTGCAAGTTCATTTTTAGGTACCATGAGATTCCAATAGGCATGCAACATGATAACTAGGCTTAGAATGAAAAGAAAAAAGTGGAATAATGATATGTTATATATCATATAATTTTGTATTATGCAGGTACTATAGATAATATTTTAAGTTTCAATAAATTCCAAAAATCATGAAGTAACGATGGTCTCTAGTCCCCCCACTCCCCCAATAATGCAGAGCATATCCTAAAGAGTGGAACGTTAGTGGACTAGTTTTATCCTAAAGAGTAGGTTTTTTTTTTCCACTTTCATTCTCTGAATAAAATGAAAACATGGATTGATAAAAATGGTAAGCGTGTAAATGCTTGTCAAGAGTCAAGACATTAGCTATGTGATACCAATAAAAACATTTGTCCCATTTGCAGTGTCATTTCAAGAACCATTACTTTAAAACGCAGCTTTCACCTATCAACATTACATATTCATATCAACTGGTAAAAAAAACTACACTGACGATAAAAAGTACCTGCCTGAAAGGTCTTATTGAAGTGATCTGTTCCTTCCTCATCTGATAATTTTGCACAGCTATCATTGCTACAATCAATGTTGGAAGCTTGATCTTCATTTCTGTTATTTATTCCATGGTTGCTTGCATCCAAAGGGGCACCAATTATAGTATTCTTTAACTTTTCTGCCAAAAGTTTATTTTCCTGTTTTAATGCATCTAGCTGCAGGTAAAACATAGTGACAAGAATGTTAATGTACTGTTAGTGATTGACAACTTGGCAAAAACTGAATAATAAATCCTGACTTTGGTTTTTTGTTAAATAACTTTTAAGCCACTACTGCATGTTCACACTTTTTTGTATTCAATCTCTGTCAATTTGATTTTAGTCTGTACACATTCGTTCTTGCTTTTAGTTCTTACCTCTTGGTTTTAGTCCATACCTTTTTTTAGTTTTAGTTCTTGTTTGTTATTTTTTGTGGGGAATAAAAACAAAAAAAAATACAAAATAAATAGGGACTATAAGCAATACATAGAGACTACAAAAACAAGGGGGGAAATGTGAAAATGTAGGGACCAAAAAGTTATTTAAACCTATTTTTATAAAGGAAAATGCTAGGGGCATTGGTTAAGGCAGATAAAGTGTAAAATTTTCATTTAAAAACATCATTAAAATCCATTTTTCCTGATTTCTAAGCAATTCCCACATAATTTCTAATAAAAAAAATCTAACTTTACTTCCTTAAACAATGCCTTTAGGCCTTTAGAGACGACTAGATAACAGGACCCTTTTATAAAAGCTACAAATGCAATCATACCTTGAAAAATCGTGCCACATTTTGGGCATGGGAAATTTACTAAACTATGCAAAACACTGTGATTAGAACCAATAACTGCCGTGAAGTACACTGCTACTACTTTTAATTTTTAGTGCAAGTATCCATAAACTGTTATAGATATTGATTGGATATTCCAAATCAGATACACTGAAGATAACCCTCGTAAATATATTTTCTTCAATATCCTTAGAGAAACTATAAAATTGGTGAGAAAACACTATTTTGATCCTCAATATATAAACACTTGGATCATTTCAATTTGATCATTTCTCTAGAGTACACACCTCAAATGGTTACACAAGTTACATGAAATACGCAGAGAAGGACCAGGCTTGGATAAATTAAAACATCAAACATTTCAAAACTCTAGGGTAACCCAATTGAGTAAACACGTCTTTGAACTGCCAAAAAACTTGTCTCTCCAGGTAAAAAAAAAAAAAGAAACTAGAGCTCAGAATTAGTTATAGAAGTCATTACCTGGCTACTGATGCGCTCCCTTTCAGAGGCTAGTTGCATTACCATATCTGCAATAAGCTTGGTTTTGGTATCAATTTCTTTTGTAGTTGATAACTTTCTACTGCTAGCTTGATCCAAAGATGTTTTCATGCTAACCATCTTGGATCTCAGGAGATCCAATTCTTTATTAAGTTGTAGGTTGGTTTCAGACAACGCAGCATATTGCTCTTCGACAGTTTCTTTACTACTTTCAGCCTTTGAAACCTTCGATTTTAGCTCTTCAATTAATATTTCCATATCCCATATTGCTGTATATAACATGTTCTGCTGCTCTTGACTTGCTTCGGAAGATGCCTTTGCATTCTGTAATTGAATATCTTTCTCCCTTAATTCCTTCTCAAGTGAACCAACCTTTTTCTCTGCCGTGCTAGCACTTCCTTTAATAAAATTCAGCTCTTCAGTAAGTTCCAAGTTCGTCTCAGTCAACTGTGTAACCTTTGCTTCTGCATTCTCAGCCCGATTTTCTGCTATGTCATTGCTTTCTCTTAGAGTCTCAACAAAATTTTCCATTTCAACAAGTTGATCATGATATTCTTCATTTGCTGCAACCAAAGTATTTATCCGAAGCTCAAAATTCTTCTGTTCTTCTTCAAGACATTTGACCTTTTCCTTCAGATCCAACACCTCAGATAGTTCCTTAGTATTCTTTACATTACATTTCTCAAGCTCCTCTAAAGCAGCATCTTTAGCCCTGAGTTGCTCCATCAAATATTGAACTTTTGATTTCAACTCGTTTTCTCGTTGCATAGAACCATTGAGGTTGAACTCGGTTACTTGAAGGCGTCCCATTATACCTTTAGAAACCCCCATTAACACCTCTGCAGCATTGTCCGCCTCTAGAAATCTTCCCCAAACTAGTTCAGCTGCTTCTTCCATATAAAATGCCACTTGTTCTGTATAGTGGAGTTTCAACTTAGGCTCTTCATTTTTTCTTGATTCTGCCAACTTCTTTTCAAGATCAAGCTCCCTTGCGAGGGAC
This sequence comes from Clitoria ternatea, assembly GCA_037962975.1. NCBI lineage: Eukaryota > Viridiplantae > Streptophyta > Magnoliopsida > Fabales > Fabaceae > Clitoria > Clitoria ternatea. Next base: position 95,280,173 of record CM075670.1, on the reverse strand, counting down.
TTCTCAAGCATTCGCAGAATATATCTCCGTTGTTCAACCATCTGATCATTGGATTTCGCTTTCACATCCATCACTACTTGACCATTTCCTGACAAATTCAACGCCTTCCCCCTTTCGCCTGTTTACATGGATGACTAAGAAAGGTAAACAGTCATCCAAAACTTGGAAAACTCTTCAGTATAAAAATTTTGATAAAGAAATATTTGAGTAAAAGCTTCAACTTACAATTCTCATATCGAAAAGCCTCCAGATTTTTCTGTAACTGTGATGATTGAAATTTCAACTCTAATAACTGCTGTTGAAACTGCTTCACAGACTCTTCAGAGTCATTCAATTTTTTCTCCATCATAACAAAAACCTCAGTCAAATGTCTACATGAAAATATTTTATGACGAGCATCAACAACTTCTTCTTGGAGACTGTCCATGAAACTGTCCAGCTCTCTTACCTCCGAATCTAAAATGCCAGACAACAGATCAAATGTCATTGCATTCTCAAATGAGTTACTCTTTGAGTCCATTCCTTCAAGATCATTTTCCCGGGCCAATAGATAGATATAAAGCATATGCAAGTTCACCAGCTTCTCAGAAAAATAGGCCAACCGGTAGTCTAATTCTGTTAAAGCTTGCAGGGACGTCTCAAGTCCTTGCACGTCATTTTCTTTTGTTGAGAACCCTTGGAGTGAATAGAGTTTTCCAAAATATGTGTCTCCGGCATAAAAGTCACCTTGAACTTTATTAGCAAGTTCATCCATTGCTAGCCTGTATCTCGTGGTTCAACAACCAGTCCTGAAAGGAAGTAGAAATGAGATATTTTGTGGAAGAAACAAAACATCTATGCTCTATGTATCAATTCAACTGTTGTTTAAGGGAATGCCTAACATATATGCATGCTGCCTAACAAAAGGAACAATATTTTCAACCGGCCTATAGTCCCTATATTCAGAGAAAATTAGGCTGATCTCCCTTGAGAGTTGAGATTCAACTCAATTACACTTAATAGCCCTCTTGTTTTAAAAGCTACATTGACCTCCCTTTAAGGAATGACAATATAATTTCAGGCACCTCCCCTGTGAGTGTTACTTTTAAAACAAGAAGGGTATCAGGTATAATTGGATTAAGCCTTCAAGAGGTTAGTATGATTTACCCTAGATTATATTTAATGTTCATGCAGCTCCTCTAGAATGATTTGATATGCTCCATTTTCTTGGCAACATTTACTTTGAACATAAAAGAAACAAATACGTATGCTTATGTTTTTCTCATCATTTCCGCGGGGGAAAGACAAACAAATTGCTGTTTTATACAAAACAAGTAAGGAATTGAAGAAATGCAAAACAGAATTACAAAATGCTAGGTACAGGAAAATTTTCTTTTGATAGTATTAATGGCAGTTATATGTTTTTGAGGATCAATTAACCTAGTTAGTTCTTTACATGTTGCTTTTGTTCAGCCTTTCAGAATTTTAAAATCTCACACGTGTTGCATTTCATCCTTATATTAATTTCCTCATCTCTCTTTCTGGCTTTCCTAAACATTACGAGATATATCATAAGAAGTAAAAACTTGAAACATCTCACGAGTAAAGATACCTGATTTCTTTTTCCATAACTCATTGTTATCATCTACTTTCTCTAGTTTAATTCATCAGCATCTAGATCAAAACTTCCATGTTTCTCGCACACGAATATAAATAAAGAACATCCATGATCCTTCCTCTTCACAATCTATAAACAAGCATAACATACCACACCGAAAGAGCTAAACTCTATGGCAGTTCATTTCAAAATGCCTTTTATTTTTCTTAAAACAAAATTGTAATTCAACAAATGAAACATCTTTCCAATCTTAACAACAGAAATCATAGGAGATCCTGAGTTTTCTAACAAATTCAACACAAAATACACCACCAAACCTTGGAAATCCTTGACACACAACCACCCAAAACAATCAATCATAACATCAACACAGACATCACCTCATTTTCACAGCACATTCAGCTTCCACCAAATCAGAATTTAAAATTTCCAACACCAACACAAACCCAAGTGATAACCCTCAAGAAAGCTCCAAACTTTACCATTCCAAAACTTGAAATGCTACATATAATAAACAACAAACATAGCCTCAAACGAAGTTCCAAAATTTATATCAAATTTTCAAATGGGAACTCAGAAATTGAGTCTTACCTTTCTCTAAGCGCTTCAGGGTCTTCTTATCTTCTACAAAAATAATCTTGTAGAAACTTCAAAAAACAAGACTCAACAAGAACCCCACATGAAAATTCTGCTGCATAGTATATCCAAGTCTCCTAGCCAAGCCTTTTAACTACCACTCATTTCCAAATTATCGTTATATAAATAAACGGGTCACCTTTTCCAATTCTCCAAAGTAAAATAAATAAATAAATAAATAAAATAAAAGGGTATCTTTCTTTTCCTAGTGTGTCTTCCAATCCGTGTGGATCAGTGAGGGGGAAGTGGAAGAACAGAGTGTGCAAAACAGCAAAGTGGTCAAACGAGTGCTGAGAGAGAGCGGTGTTTGTTGTGATCTGTGGAAGAAGAATCAAAGAAAATAGACTGGGGTGCACGTTATTAGCATTAAAAGGTTGATCTTGAACTGTTGATATTGACTTTGAATAATTTGAGTTTTGAGTTTGTGTTGATGCACAACACAACACAAAACAATAGACACTTAACAGATAGATAAGACACGGATCCATCAGTACCACGTATGGCTTACGCTCCTGTAAAGCTGAAGTGTCTTTGCCTTTATGGGACCCTCTCTCTCCATTCAGACAACTTTTCTTGTGAGAGACAATTATTAATAACATTGATTCATCGTTTGTGACCTGTGAGATAGTGTCCGTTTAGTTTGAGTAATAAAGTTTCGTTTTTCATATAAGACTAAGGTAAATTATTCTCCATCTTTTTCTAAATATAAAATTTTTTCAACTCATTTACAACTATTAATAAAGTCAATTAATTTAGTTAAAATTATTTTATTTGTTTAAAAATTATTATAATTTTTTAAAATTATTATAATTTTTTAAAATTATCTTTAGGATAAGTATGACTTGTTAAACTTGGTGATTGAAAGAAGTTCCACGTTGCTTGGTTTTGGAAAGGGGAATGAAGGCTTATGCTATATATAGGCCTTAAGGTCCTTTGTAATAAATGCACCAAGTGTTTAAATACCCATAATTATAAATGGGTGTACTGGGGTCTTAAACACCAGTGAGAAATACTCAGAAACACTTTAAGTTTTTTTTTTCTCTGTTGTAATGCTCTTGTGTTAGAGTGTTGTGAGAAGTGAGCTTTGAGAGTGTGGGTGCACTTGGGGTTGTTAAGGTGTGTGAGAGTGAGGTTTATGTGATGTATAAACTGTTCACATAATATTATTCTCTGGTTGTTGGTTTTGACAACGGTCGTGGTTTTTCTCTGGGTTTTGGAGTTTTTCACGTTAAATTCTTGTGTGTTGATTGTGTTCTTTCCTAACCTTATTTCTCTATTTTTTAAGGAAATTCTCTGATGGAAATGGATCTAATTTCCTAACAGTGGTATCAGAGCTTCATGGTTCGGAGGGATATAAATTCTTAGTATGCTCTGTGGTTGCAGCTTTGTCTGATCTTCCACATCAAAAAAGATTTATTCCCTGTGTGGTTGAGAACTTCCTTGGTTATTAAAAGTGTGGTACTGTAAGTGCTAGTTTGGAAAGGTTCTGGCTAAGGAAAGACTTGGTATTTAAGCGTGTCCGTTGTGATCCACCTCTCTTTCCTAGGAACTAATCTTGTGCACGGTTGTAGTGTTGAACACACGGTCACAATGTCAAACTATTCAAGTGCAGTGAAGTTTGATGTGGAGAAATTTGATGGAAGAATTAATTTTGGCTTGTGACAACGACAAGTCAAGGATGTGTTGATACAATCAGGATTACACAAGGCATTGAAAGAAAGATCTTTCGGTATGGAAGATGAGAAATGGGAGGAATTAGATTTGGGAGCTGCAAGTACGATCCGCCTGTGTTTGGCTAAGAATGTTCTTGCAAATGTGCAGAATATTTCAACAGCCAAAGATCTCTGGGAGAAACTCGAAGGGTTATATCAGGCCAAGGGCATCTTAAATCGATTGTTGTTGAAGGAACAATTCCATAATTTATGCATGAAAGATGATATGAAAATTTTAGATCATTTAAGTACCCTCAATGGTATTGTCTCTGAATTGGAGGCTATTGGGGTCAAAGTTGATGATGAAGATAAGGCGTTAAGGCTGTAACATCCCAGATTTTAAAAAAAATAAATTTATTGGGTAATGATAATTGATTATTTATGCTCCAGTAATTATGGGAAAATTAATTAGACATTAGAGGTGAATTATCAGTAAATTAAGAATTACCGGAACCGAGTGATTTAACAGATAATGTGGGGCCCACTTGGTCAAATTAAATATTTGATGGGTCTAGAATGTTTAGAAAACTATTGTGGTTAAGGTGGTGTAGTTAGAATAATTTTTAGTGTTGAAGAGATAATTAATTAGACACAGCTAATGTTATTAAATGACAAAAATACGAACCGAATAGAATTAAAAGAAAATGAAAACTTCCATTTTCTTTTCCCTCTCAGTCGTGGTCTCTCTCTCCCTCCCACCTTTCACTCTTTTACCCAATAGATATAAGATTTTATTGCACAATGGAAAAAAGCAAATGAGACATGGTTTTACCCATTGGACAATGTCCAATTTTTACACATTTTCTCTCTTTTTTTCCCTTCATTTTCGGCAACACACTCCCCTTTCCCTTCTCCTTCATTTCTTCTTCTTCCTCCTCCATTCTCCTCCACCAACCGTCCACCTCCATGCTTCTTCTTTCTCTTACCAAAAATAAAAGCTAAGCTTGGAAATGTGAAGCATTCATGGAGCTTGGGGGCTAGCATTGGTCATCTCCCTCTTCTTCACTCTCATTTTCATTTGGTGGAGCATGGACTTGAGGTAAAGATTCTTACCTCCTCCTTATCTCATTTATGGTTTTAGGGTATTAGTTTGAAGATGATAATGTTAGAAACTTGGGTTATTGAAGAAAATGATGAACCCTAGGTTGGATGGTTGAGAAGGTGATTCTTAAAAATAGTTTTGTGTTGAATAGATGAGGGCTATTGAGTTTATGAGGATTTATGGAAATGGTGGAAGTTGATTGTTGTTGGAAAATTTTAGAGGAAAACCCTAAGTATTAATGATTTGGGGGTTTTGACCCACTTGATGATTTTGATGATTTTTGATGCCTTAGAATGATTTTATATGAGGAGATGAATGTTTGAAGCATTGGTGTTGATTATTGAGGTTTGAGAGATGGATATTTGATTTGGTGGAGTCTTAGGCCTTCATATGTGCCATTTAGAAATTGTTGATTGATGATGGTCTTGAATGGAGCCAAGAGGCTTATAATGAATTTGAATGAATTGTGATGATGAGTAGTAAACCACATGATGATTTGGAGGCCTAATGAGTAAGGGCCATGGTATTGTTGTGTTGGATTTGTTTAGCCTTTGAGATTTAGAAAACCTTGGTTTTGGGAAAGAAATTACCGAAACCTAATATAAGTATAAGGATGAGAGTTTAGACAAGTCTAGGACTTGATAATGGGTTTTGAGAGATGATGCCTTATGATGGTATATTAAGAGCATGTATATGTGTGTTTGTGATAGGATTGTATTCTGGACGACGATGTGGAGCGATCGAGGCGATCGGAGCTTTTGGATTGCGGTTCTTCTCTCGAAGTAGGAGAGAAGTTTACATTTCAATTGCATGAGTGAAAAATTGTTAATTATGTTTATGTGTGAACTCATGCAATGCCTTGTCATGAATGTGTTAAATGTTTGAATTAATGAAGTGATGAATGATAGGCTTGGCAAATTGTTGAATTTTGGAAATTTTATATATATAGATATGAGATGGTGATGAATGGTCAGTGGTTCCTTGATGGGAATTGATGCATTGTAATGAAAGGCCCATATTGAACTGAATTATAGATGGTTCGGGTTATAATGTAGTTCACAAAGTGCATTTGTAATGCATAATCATGGAAGTGAAGGGGTCAAATAGAGTTTTATGTGATTTTGACGGCATGGGATAGTCCCAATAGCCCATATATGTAGTTTATGACTTGTAGGAATTGGAATAGGCAAATTTTAATGAGAATAGGCCCTTGGGTTGCATAAAAATGTCTTGAAATGGTCTAAATACACTTATATGCATAAGTCACTCATTTTGAGGAATTTTTGAATGAGGCAGGTGACCACGCATCACAAATGATGTGTATTTATTGGGGTTAAAATTTCGTAGCATTTGAAGTTCATATGAGAAAGTTAGGAGGGTTAGAAGTTGAAAAATCTTGTGTTTCTGCATAAAAACAGCAGCAGGGCTGTCTTGAATCGATTCAAGACTCTTTGAATCGATTCAAGAGGTGTTGTTTTCACTGTTTTGGGCTCCAAGGGCGTTTGAATCGATTCATACGAGTTTGAATCGATTCAAGGCCCTCTGTTTGTTAAAGTTTGAGATTTTAGGACGCTTGAATCGATTCACACGAGTCTGAATCGATTCAGAGCCCTGTTATGGCCACTGTTGTGCTATTTTTCCAACTGCTCTATTTTCTTTGCTGTTTTTGGCCCGTTTGGGTACCTTAATGACGTTTTTAGCCTCCAACTTCTTCATGAAAGTTGTAGATAATTGTGTTGCGGAGGTGTGAGAATTGGTCTCACTTTAATTGGAGCTTTCTAACTCTCATTAGGCATAAAACACCAGACCTACTACGTCATAAAATTCAAATTTAAGAGGGTTTTGAACCCAACTTTTTATGGTGGCCAAATTGGGACTAATAGGTGATATTCATGACATGTCCCACTATTATTAAGACTAAAAGTAAGCTTTTCTCATGTCTTAGTATTGAAAGTTAACATGAGCTTATTATTACTCAAAACCCCTTTATTAGGTAAAAATGAGAGATTTTATTAGGGGTAGGTGATGATGGTGTGTCTTAGTGGTGTTGATATTGATTGTGGCATGTTATGAAAACATGGATATTCAACATTAATGATATGATATGATGATACTGATGAGGGGATGATTGTATGACAATCTATTTGTTTTTAAATCAATGAATCGGAGATGATATCGATAATGAATAATGATGGATGATGTTGTTGATCATTTCCTTGAATAAAAGGATGGTTATTATTATTGATAATTGTTGAATGCCATTGTGAATGATACAAGTGTAATCTTGTATGTGTGGTTTGAATTGTATTAATAAATTGTTGTATTACCACACTAGTTGTAAAACCATGGCAATGACAAATGAAATGAAAATCCACTAAGTGAATGAGTGGTAATATTTATGAATGATATGTAATGATGTGATGCCATTGTGGTTGATTGCAAGTACTGTCTTGCATGTGTGATATGAAATATATATATATGAAAGATGTTAAATGAAATGCCACATATAAAACTTGAAAGCAATGGCTAAAAGCAACAATGATAAAATCCACTAAGGTGTATATGGTGGTGTTGGTGATTATGATGATGATGATTGATGAGTGGCATGCATAGTGTGAGAATGCATTGATTGGTATTTGCATCTATGTCATATCATACGCTGCTTATATGGAATGTTAGGGGTTCCAATAGGCAGGCCCAGTGGAAGGGCGACCCAGTGCACGGTTAAATTGTTGATGTTCCCTAGTGATTTTAAGAATCACGAAGCTGCCCTTAGATTGGTGGCGAGGCACCCTATGTGGCAGGCCCAGTGGGCGGGCGGCTCTGTGATAAGCAAGTTACCTCGGTGTCTGACGGGGCACGGCTCTCTCGATGTGTGTTCGGGAGAGGCCCGTAGCACTTTTGGCAAGTGAGGCCATGTTGTTGATCCGCAAGTCACGGGGTGACTAGTGCTACAGATGGGCGATAGCAGTTTGGTACCAGTAAAATATGATGTTGAGCATGCATGAATTGAGATATAAGTGTACACTTTTACTACTGCAGTAGGGGCATAGTAGCACACCTATGCTTGACCCACAATTTGGTGTTTATTCCCACAGTCAGATCCGCATTTGTTGTCTATTACATTGTGCATATGCATTAGCATAAGAGCATTTGCATATAGCATGGAGATATACCAGATGGTGATGATGATTGAGATTGTGGTGTGGTGTTGGTGAAATGGGTAATTAATATACCTAAAAGACCACATAAAAGTAATAAATGATATGAATATATGAAATGATATCGAATATGACGATATGTATGTTATGGCCCAATATAATGAAGGGCGTATTTGCTTATGATTGATAATAATGATGTTAGCCCATGGTGGCTTTGAGAAAAGACCGGAATGGTTTATGTTGACGATGTTGGCCAATTGTGGCGTTGGAACATTTGTGTATATGCTTGCTTTGCTATGAATTGATGGGTGAATACATGATATGTACATTGTTAAATGAATAGATTATGATATTTATTGATGATTTAGCAAAGCATACATGATGTTGATAGGCATATGCACATAATTTCAATTGTATTCATATCGTCATTTGAAATGTATAACTCACTCTCCTATGTGGTCTACTTTTTAGTATTGATGCAGGAAAACCATGGGATGAGAACGTTTAAGAAGTAAGGCTTTTGGGAAGGTAAATAGTGGTAATGGAATGCCTTGGCCGGCAGCGATTATGATTCATTGTATTGTGAAATAAAAGGTGTATCCTAGTGTTGATGATTTATTGATATTGGCGGATGTATTGTAAATAGCTAGGTATATGAATGATATATTGATATTTGGAATGACATCGGGTATGTAGCCCATTTTGGGAATATATAAATGTTAATGATACATGATATTGAGGTTGAATTGATTATGGAGGAATATAGAATATGAATGTTGGAGATGTATGATGTATAACCATATAGCTAAGTATATGTATGTACCTTAGGCAATACATATTTATGATTTATGTGTAAGTTCGGATGTGGCCTAAATGGGCTTGTGTTGTATGTTCGCATGCTTTACCGAGCCTTTTCTCATATCTTCATATATGGGACTAGGCGTGTGCCCGGTATACACATTCTTCTTCCACTGTAAAACTCTGTTATTTTGTATACCATTATGGGTAAACTATTTAACGATCTAGTTATATTTTATTAAATCTCACTCTTCAGTTTTCTGTGATTTGGGTCTTGATGTGATCGTGGTTGTGATTTGGAAATATTTCAAACACGAAAAATTTATTCGCATTTTTATTAATTATTTGTTTTGATTACATCGGGATTCGAGTCTCGAAAATTATCGGTGTGACAAAGGCTCATATGGTCTCTTCCGTCTTCCTATGAACACATCAAACCTGTTTTGATGTATGGGAAGAAAACTTTGAGTTTTGAAGAAGTTGCTAGTAAGATTATCTCTGAAGAAAGAAGAATAAAGAATGAAAATAGCTCTTCATCAAACTCGGCATTGGTGGCTAGTAATGGGCCTTACGTGAAGAAAAGGAATTTGGTATGCTGGAAATGTGGAAGGACTAGACTTGTAAAGAAAAATTGTCCAAGAGGATCAACAACGGAAAGGGGCTCTGAGTCAAGTGCTAGCAATATTTCCCTTGTTTTTAGGGAAAGTGATGTTCTATAAAGATGAAATGTGTATCCTTGTGGCATGTCCGCATTGCCATGGAAAAGGATAAGTTATTGCTAGCGGATCCACAATTGCACATAGGCATTGGTTGGCAGTATTGATGCAAGGTGTGTGGTGGAGTTTTGTCGATGGCTGAAGAACTTCCGGAGGAAGCTAACATGGAAGTTGCACCATATTTTTCAGCAAGGTTTTCGACATGTACCGGAAAAGAAATTCTTGGGATATCCCAGTTCCAAGTGGGGATACTCTTTATGGTGGAGTATGATTGTTCATTTGAACAATGTTTGTTGGTAAAGACAATGATTGTTAGTTTAGATAATGAAATGATTGTCGGTATAGACAATGAAAGCAAGTGATTGTCAGTGTAGGCAATTGAAGCAGATGTTGTACTTTTTTAATCATGGTGGAGATTGTTAAACTTGGTGATTAAAAAAAGTCCCACATTGCTTGGTTTTGGAAAGGGGGATGAAGGCTTATGCTATATATAGGCCTTAAGGTCCTTTGGAATAAATGCACCAAGTGTTTAAATACCCATAATTATAAATGGGTGTACTGCGGTCTTAAACACCAGTAGGAAATACCCGGAAACACTTTAACTTTTTTTTTCTCTGTTGTAATGCTCTTGTGTTAGAGTGTTGTGAGAAGTGAGCTTTGAGAGTGTGGGTGCACTTGGAGTTGTTAAGGTGTGTGAGAGTGAGGTTTAATTGATGTATAAACTGTTTACATAATATTATTCTCTGGTTGTCGGTTTTGACAACGGCCGTGGTTTTTCTCTGGGTTTTGGAGTTTTCCACGTTAAATTCTTGTGTGTTGACTGTGTTCTTTCCTAACCTTATTTCTCTGTTTTTAAGGAAATTCTCTGATGGAAATGGATCTAATTTCCTAACAGACTCATCATTCAAATTTCTTCACTTATTTTTTTATTTAATCTCTCCTCACTTGCTACTCAATTGTCAAAAAAGAGATAACTAATACAATTAATATATTTCATTTATTATTATATTAATTCAAAAAAGTTATATATTAATAGGGATACATTGGTAAAAAATAATTAATGATATAAAAATTTAAAAGAGTCTTATATTAAGGGACAATTCTTATATTGAGTGAGAGGTAATACTACTATATCTAGTCTTTTATCTAATTCACACATAAAAAATAGTTATTTTAACTAAAACTATTAAATTTATTTAAAATTTATAGTAATAATTTTTTAAATTGTCCTTAAAATTATTAAAACTTATTATTCAACTCTGCATACCTAATTTCTCTTCACTTATTACTCAATTTTAGTAGGTAAAAGTAAAAAATAAATTTCATTTATAAATATCACTAAAACTCACCCAATTTTCACATAATTTTCAATAGAAACTTTCACTTTTGTTTTATTAAACAATGCTCTTAGGGTATTGGTTAAAAGGGCCTATAATCTAATTAATATATATATATATATATCATTTATTATTATTTTGATTCTAAAAAATTTATACATTAATTAAAAATATTATGATAAAAAGTAATTAATTATGTAATTTTTTTTAAAAAAGCTTATACTAATTATACCAAAAGGTTAAAGGTAGTATAAAGTATTTATAAGATTTGTTAAAATTTGTCCTCTACTTTAAAAAAAATACATTTGGTTAAAATAACTTTTTAGCCCTCTTAAAGTCTAGGGTTTAGGAAAAAGCCCTTCAAAAATTTACCCAAGACTTTTGGCCTTTAAAAAATTTTAGGGTTTATGAAATCAATGAATCGTTAGCCTATACTGTTAACTGATGAGGTGGCTAACATCTATGCCACCTGATCAATGACACGTGTAAGATGACATGGCTAGAATTAGTTAAATGATAGTTTAGACAATTAACTAAGTTATTAATTAAGTTAACTCATAATTAAATGAATTAAAATTAACTAAAATTAATTAATTTTTTTTGTAAAACGTGCATTTTGAGAAGTTGAGTGACATTTCCCTCGTCTTCTTCTTTGTTTGAGTGTTTCTACAACCATCATGTTCCCTTGTCTTTTCCAGGAGTGTCATTGTGGTGCATGTGCAAAAAACTACGTGGGTGTCTCGAGTTTCCAGGTACATTTTTTAACAGTTAGTGTCGAACCCTAGTATATTTTAAAATTGTTGGGGATATGTGTATTTGGGGTGGGGTTACAGGGTATGGAAGGACCACACATTATTACTTTTTAGGGGGTTTAGGGTTGGACCACATGATCCCTGATTTAGAAAACATAACTTTTGTCTTTGTGTACTCTTTACGTAAGATTTCACTTAGTGCACTCACTGCGTTACTGATTTCACTTTGTTTAGGTAAGAGTTTTACGGTTGTGATACACCATAAGGGAAAATTTGAAGAGGATCCACCATGTGTTTACATTGATAAGGAAGTATATGCTATTCACAATAAAGATTTTGATAGATGGTCATTTTTTGAGGCACGGTCACTGGTCAAAGACCTTGGGTACAAGGGGGAATTTAAGTTGTGGTGGAAAAAACAGGAGAGGTAGAGTACAAGAGTGTGACATGAGACTCATATGCATTGGAAATGGGTGAGTTTATAATTAATAACAAGCGTGAGGTTAACTTGTATGCTGAGCATTGTATGGAAGAGGCTGAGGTGGTTGTTGGTTTGGCAGAGGCTGAAAAGGTACCTATCCAAGAAGGTATGGGCCAAACCCAACATACCTAAGAAACCCAACATTCCCAACAAGCCCAGTAAACTCAACAAACCCAGCAAACCCAACAAGCCCAAGAAGACTTGGAAACCCAACAAGGCAACAAAACTAGTAGAACAAAGTGTGTGCCTGCTCACAGCCCTTATATGAGTCCCACAAAAGTAGTGACGAGGAAAAAAAGTTTATAGGAGTAAGTTGCAGAGATTGAGAGGTTTAAGGTTTGGTGAGGGATCAAGTCAGGCCCAAGTGGTGTGCCAACTGGTCCAACAGGTGAGGGGCCATCTGGTCCAGCAACTGAGGGGCCTTTTGGTCCAACAACTGAGGCCATCCGGTCCAACAACTGAGGGGCCATCTGGTCCAGTAACTAAGGGGCCTTCAGGTCCAATAAGTGATGGGCTTTCTAGTCCAACAAGTGAAAGGCCAACTAAGAGGACAAGTGAAAGCTTTATGTGTAATCTAAATGCTGAACAGGTTGAGGTTCCAACAGTAGATGATTTGCCTGAAGGTTGGCCAAGACCTGAAGGCATCTCAGGGGTTAATATTTAAGGTTCACAAGAGGAAAATTTTGGAAGTAACACTAGTGAGGGGGATGAGTGGAAGACATGTTTTAGAGATGAAGACCTACAAGGTCTAGGAGGTGATGATTATGAAGACATAGATGATAGTTATGATACTAATGAAATACCCACTGATATAGAACTGATGAGGAGTGTGACATTAGACAAATTAAGGCATTTGATGAAGAGAAAATTGGGGAGAAGTATGAACTGAAAGTGGGCATGGAGTTCCAGTCTATGGCTTAGTTCAAATAGGCCATTAAGGAGTACAATATCTACAAGAGGAGACAAGGGGAGTTTGTAAAAAATGAGCCTGAACGCTGTCATATAAAGTGTATAAACAAAGATTGTGGATGGAAGGCCTTTGGGAGTGAGGTTGGGAGGACAAATGTGATAATGTTGAAGAGATTAAGGCTTGAGTATACCTGTCTTAGAGTGTTTGACAATAAAAATCAGAATTCAACATGGGTTTTGAAGATGCATTTAAAGCATTTGAGGGTAAATCCTAAAATTTTAGTGGCTCAGATCATTGAAATTTTTAGATCTCAATATGTTGTTTAGTTAACTTATTGGTCTGCATACAGTAGGAGAAGGATTGCACTTGATATCCTGGATGGTGAGGCTATTAAGCAATACAACATGTTATAGAGTTATAGTGCTGAATTGAAAAAGGTTTCATGTGGCAACACATGCAAGTTAAAAGTAGAAAACCTAACTGGAGATCTATAACCACGTTTTGGCTCATTCTACATTTGTTTAGATGCATGCAAGCAGGGATTTTTGAATGGATGCAGGAAATTTATTGGTGTTTATGACTATTATTTGAAGAACAAGTTTGGTGGTCAGCTTTTGACAGTAGTTGGAAGAGATGGGAATGATCAGTACTTTCCATTGGATATGGTAGTAGAGGAGGTTGAGAACAAGCACAACTGGAAATGGTTCTTGAGTTTACTCTTTAAAGACATTGGTGATGTCAGAGACAGGAAATGTGTCTCCATCTCCGACCAGTAGAAGGTAGTATGCTAAAACAAGTCTTTATTTCTACAAAATCTGTTGCAGGTTTTTTATTCACTTGAGTTTTTTGTTCTTGTAGGGTATGTTGCAGGTTTTTGAAGAACACTTAGATGGTGTAGAGCACAGGTATTATGTGAGATATTTATACATAAACCTATAGAAAAGCTTTGATAGAGGTGCCTTACTGAAGCATCTTATGTTGGGTGTAAGCAAGGCAACATTTGTTCAGGGTTGGGAGGATAAAATACAGGCCATTAAGGATCTAGATGAGAGGGCATATAAGTGGCTGATGGCCATCCCAAAAAAGCATTGGTGTAAGCATGCTTTTTCCTCTTACTCAAATTGTGATGTCATCATGAATAATAACTAAGAGGCTTTCAACTTAGTTATCTTGCCATCTAGGGATAAACCTATAATTATAATGTTTGAGTGGGTAAGGTAGTACTTGTTAGGGAGGTTTGCCAAATTGAGATCTAAGGTCTGGAAAATTGAGGGGGATATCATGCCAAGACCATATAAGAGGTTATTAAGAGAAACTGTGTTTAGTAGGGAGTGTGTTTCAATGTGGGCAGGAGAGTTGCTGTTTAAAATAAAACACACTCAGTCAGATAATAGGTTTATAGTTGATTTGACTAAGAAATTATGTAGTTGTAATTGGTGGGTGATAAATGGCATTCCCTGTAGGCATATGCCATATCTACTATGAATTACAGGGGTGACAACCCAGACCTGTTTGTATCCTAATAGTATTCCAAGACTACATACGGCAAGTGTTATGCTGGTATTATTCAACCCATAAATGGGAAGCCTATGTGGCCTAGAGTTGATGCACCTGAGGTCCTCCCTCTATTATATAAGAGGGGTCTTGTCAGACCTAAAAAGCTGAGAAGGAGAGACCCGTATGAAGAGGACAACACATCAAGACGCCCAAGATTTGTTGGCCAGTACTATTACGCAAACTGTGATGGTACTGGTCATAATAGAACCACATGTCATAATCCCCTAGCTACAAAGGTAAGATCAAGTTTATTTTGGCTTTATTCAACCATATATAACATGTACATACCCTGCACATACTGAGGTTTATTTTGACTTTGTTCCTATTTTTTAGAATGCACCTACACCAAACCTTAAACATACTGAGTCCGATGTTGGTGGTAAGTCTAATGCACATGAAAATACTGAGTCTTATGTTAATGCACTTGCACCTGTACCTGATATATATGCTGAGCCAAACACTGGTGGTGCCACATCATCAACATAAACCAAAGGCAGACCAAGAGGAAGAGGAAGAGGCAGAGAAAGGGGAACTCAGAAAAGGGAAGAGGCAGAGAAAGGGGAAGAGGAAGAGAAAAGGGAACTCAGAATCTAACACCTAAAACCCCTGTCCAATTAGAGACCACAACAAAGCCTAATGCCTTCCTTGGAACCCAGCAAAGCCATAACAACTGAAGAACATTTCACTTTTCTTTTTATTATGTTGAAAAACCCAGCCTTATGTATTACTTTGGAACCTGATCATAAGTCCTTGTTAATTATGACTATATGACAAGTTAATTTACATTTGTTTAGGTTTCATTTAAATTTGCAGGAATGTTAAGTATTTCTATGCATTGGGATCAACAATTAAACATTTAATTTTGAATTTCATTTTATTTTCATTGGCTTTTCCTTTAAACATAAACAACATAATGAACAAACCAAAACAGTTTATACTGCCTAAACCACAAAACAAGCGGTACTTGCCAAAATAATGAGCATTTCATTAAGGTATTTGTTGATTACAAAACCATAATTTATAAACCATACAACCAATAGGGACTAAACCCTAAAGCATAATTTAAAAATAGGGGCTAAACCTTAAACCCTAGTTTAATAAAGGGGATAAACCCTAAACCCTTAATAAAAGAAGGGGTTTTTTCTACACCCTGTTGAATACAAAATTTCTTTCCCCAAAACCATAAACCACAAGTTTCAACCCCAAAACCTATTTCTCCTCAATGCTTTGTTGCTAAGTATAGCATCATCATGCTTAGTGTAATGGCCTAAGAATATTGAAGTTTTACTCTTCTCAGCCACAAACTTAGATTTTATTTTGCATTCTTCATTTGAAATTCCTCACGTATCTTATCTAGATCTAGCTTGCAGGTATAACCCTCTTAGCCATCAACATTAATAATAGGAGCAGTAGGAGCCCACTTAAAAAAGCCACAGTCCTCTTTTCTTTGACATAAGCCAAAAAACGATTAAAAAAACCAACCCTTAATGAAAACGATGACATTCTTCCACTTACCAAGAAAAATGGACACCTCCAAAAGGCCCTTCCATTGTTCTTCTTCGTTTTTGAAACAAGCAATACAGAGTTCTTCCCACACCTACAATGTACGTGTTGAATCTTCATGGATGAGGAAGACACACTTGAAATGTTAGACCCAGGCATCTATTTTCACGCACGAGCAGAGAGGTTGAAGATGAATGTGATTATCGTGCTCCTACCTTGTTAATTAGGGCTTCTTAGTTTGGGGAAGACTAAAGGTTACATGTCATCAGCCATCTGGACATACACCTAATTAATTAATGATATAATCTTACACATATCACTGATGAGGTGGCACAGACGTTAGCCATATCATCAGTTAACAGTCTAGGCTAACGATTCCATGGTTTCATAACCCTAAAATTTTCTAAGGGCCAAAAGTCTAGGGTAAATTTTTAAGGGGATTTTTCCTAAACCATAGACTTTAAGAGGGCTAAAAAGGTATTTTAACCAAATACATTTCATCTCGTTATAAAAAATATTTAGTGACTTTGTTATTGTTTTATAGGGTTTTAATCGTTAGAATGTAATTTTTTAACTGGGTTAGGATGTAATTTTTCTTAAGTTTAAGTTTTGGGTGGATTGTACTTCAGACAAATCCCAATGATATTTTTGTTGATTAATGATTATAATTTGAACAATATATTTAATTGAGTGGTAATAATTTCTTCTTCTTAAATTCCTAAAAATTGTAACCCATTTTCTATTCCTATGTTTGACGTGATTAATTAAAGTAATATTTCTAGAAAATTAAGATTCCTTAAAATTTATTTTTATTTATAACTCTCATCAAAACTTTCTCAACAAAAAGGATGGTAATCTTAATTTTGGCCTAGCCTGGAAATTTTATATATGTGAAAATACAATTATGTCCTAGATATAAATTTATTTAAACCTTCCTTACATATTGAATCTTTGATCCAAAATTAGCAGAAATTCAAGGATTAATGAAACCTCAAAAAATCCATGTAATTTTCCTAGAAATATTTTTAATTATACCAAACATATTTATAACATTACCAAAAAATATAATTTCTAAAAAATAATTCTTAAGATTAAAAAATATTTATGTATCAAACCTCCCAAGTTTGTTAGAATAACTCCAAGTCTAACTAAAATTTGAAAAGACACAAATTGTTTTTCAATTTCAACTTGAATTTTATGTGAATCAACAAATGAAAACGATTTTGGTTAGTATTTCTAATAAGAATAATATGGGTTATAAAAATCAAAATATAAAGTTCTTATTTCAAGTCATATTATATTAAAAGTTATGGAAGAATATTTGAACATATATTTTAATGAACATTTTTATTTTAAACTTGATAGTTTGTGATGTCTGTTTGTGAAAGATAAGGTAGAATGCTAATGTATACTCCTGTGACAGGGTACATTGCCGATGGCATACACCCTTGAAGTCGGGGTACGTTGTTGGTGTATAGGCTTGATGATAAAGATACCTATAGAGAGCCAACAGGACTGAATGAGAGTAAATCCCATAAGGCCTCTCCGATGTCTAAGTGAGCATATGTTGGAGGTACACGTTAGAGCAAATGAAGAGTTTAGAGGAAAGAGTTCAAAATGAACGTGCCTGAATCATAAATATTGAGGGCATTTAAAGGTAAGGGTTTGTCATGTAGGTGATAGAAATGTAGGTATGATATGTTGACCAGGTCGACGTTGAGTAGGTGAGGCCAGTGAAATAGATACCGACGAGGTTGAATATACTTTAGTAGTGCCTTCTAATATGGCCTAGGGTGGCCTGCATGCAAGTTGATATTGATGCCAAACTTGATGTTTGTATGCCGGGTCCCATACGGATCATATGCCCCCTAGGTCCGTATTAAGTTAGAGGACTTGACATGTTATACATTTATAATGTCATGCATAGAGGTGAATCGACCTTGATTTGACAGTTATCGAGGTATGAATTTGAAATTGAAATTCAACTCCAATAGTTAGAAACATTTCATATTTTGGCACTAATTATTTCCAACCTAGGTGTCATATGGTGCAGTCTTATTGGTGCGATGTAGGAATCAAAGCGATCATACTCGTTGGAGTGTTAGGGTAACTGTTTGATGTGAAAAGATGAATATGCATGTTGGGTCTATAAAAGGTGGAAAATCAACATCATGTCCATGCTTGCTTCAAAGAATTCTCTGGTTTCAGTGTACTGTGTTGTCGTCTATAAAGTGTTTTTGTTTATGATTTCTCAGCCATGATTCTGAGGTATTCCTCTATCCATGCCTTATTTCTTTCCTTTTTCTTAGAAATGGTTTTCCTCGAGGAGCTTGATAGGGGTAATAAGGGGGAGTCCTTAGGGGTAAATCTGAGATCACTGTCTGTGTCATCATTTAAAGTTTTAGGCTGCCTACTCTGGTGCCCTAGGACAAATTTGGTTGTATTGCATTAAATGTCTTCCCCATTCAGGGGAGGTTTATGAGGGAGTTGGTTAAGAGTGTGCAAAAAGTCTTAGACAAGATAAACTTCTCTTCCTATCTGAGGAAGTCAGCCAAAAGATAGATTATTCATACATTTTTGTTTCCCCATGTGATTACAGTGTGTAAGGCGGTATCAGCCAAAGATTCTATAGTACTTAGTGTTAGAGATGGGGTTTAAGCTGATCCAGGGTTAGGAACTAATAAGGTGTTACACCCTGATATTGATTAGGAGAAATGGTTGGAGGAAAAACCATTCTTTTGGGCGTACCTTGATTACCGCAAACCCTTCAACCTTGATTTTTTGACATACTAGAGCTACCTTGAAAATACCCGTTATACTATTAATTCTGAGGATGATTGCTATAGTTTGTTGATCCCTCTTGAAGACAGTAGGGTTTTTGACCCCTGTAACCTAAAGGAGTTCTTCGTTTACATATTTTATTTGAGCCCCCTAAAAGTCTAGGTCCCCTTCAAAGCTTTTAAGATCAGCGTGGGGTACATTAGGTCCTTTAAGATAATAGCCAGATATTACAGGTTTGTAGCTATGATGGCTCTCTTTTTCAATATTTTTCAAGAGTTTAGGAATTTGGAACCTGAAAGTGGTCTGGGGTTGGTCACGTTTATGGTATATCAGAATTGGCCAATATTTAAGGGTGATATAGAGTTTGCCAAGACCTTCTTGCAGAATTACCACAACTGCTATGTCAAAATAAAGGAAGATAATGACCAAGAATGTCTATGGATAAATAAGGATGGATAACCCTCCTTCAAACTACATGGAGTCATGAGCATTGGCTGTCGGATACCGGTGTGTAACATCCCTGATAATAAATTAAATTTATTGTGCCGTATCAAATTAAGTAATTATTATATATTAAATTAAATTAATTAGGAATTTTAATAAAGTGATAAAATTAGTGATTAATTTTGGCGATTTGATTTGTAAAATTTAAATTAAATGGTGATGGTAAAATATAAATTACCATATGGTGAAGGTAAAAAAATATTTACTTAAGGTAAGTTTTAATTAAAGGAAACAAAAAAAAAAGAAATAATGAAATGATAGAAATGCCCTTGTGGCTTTAAACAAAATTTCAATTCTTTCTTTTCCCTTCACGCGTGCCACCATAAAAAAAAGAAACAGAAGCTTTTTCTCCTTCAACAATGGTCGTGAGTTTCAAGGGCTTAATTGGAGCTCGATTTCTCACCAAAAGTAAAAATTGATTGCTTTTTTAGAATTGTGGAAACGAGGTAAGCAAAGTGGTAGCTTCAATTTCAAAATCCATGTCACTTTTTGCAAAATAGAAAATTGAATTAATGATAAAGGTTCTTGAATTCTTCTCGGTTTAAGGTTTTATGCAAGAAATAGATGAAAGTAAGCCTATAAGGTCCAAATATGGTGCTTGGTGTTAACGAGTTTGTTTTTCAGCGCATTAATGTGACAAAGCGTTGATGAACTATTAGTCAAAGTGGAGCTTGAAAGAAAGGACGAAACTAGTCAAGGTATGCTTCAGAAACCTTTGAAATGAATTTGAAGTTGTTTTGGTGAATCGAATTATGGTTTCAAAGGTCAAAACATTAATTCTCTTATTGGATTAAGATTAATATAGAAATTTTATTTATGCCATGCGGCGTATAGGAAAAGGGTAGATTATAGCCACCATTGGCCAATTTAATTAATGATGATAATTATGCGTCAGTTGATAAGGAACTAAATAAGAGTTAAATTAATAATGAAAAGGTTAAGATTTAAAATATGAATATACATGTATATGGGTTGAGAAAGGAAAGCTGTGAGGATGAATTATAATTTAATATATATATATATATAATTGATTGATAAGGATTATAATGTTAAATGAAAAATGGTATGTTTGACTCGTAAAATGGTAAATTATGCTTTATGTGAAATAAGAGAGGCTATGAAAATTGAAAAAAATTGATAGATTGATGAATAATTAGTTCCAATACTAATTGTTATAAATTAAGTGAATGTGATGTAAGTTTATTAGAAATTGATGATTTATCAAGCTGTATGTGAATTGATGTTTAGTTAATGAAAAAGCTAATTAATTATGAATAGGTTCGTTATTAAAGCAAATGTTATGATGGTGATAAGATATTTATAGGTGATGATACTTAACGATATTATTTATTCAAATAATGATTAATGTTGAGAAACAAATTATGCATTGTTATATATTGGTGTTCCCTCCCTGGTCAGAGGGGGTCCCATGGTACCCCCTCATCCCTTTAATTTAGCAGATAATGATTCTCCATTATCCCACCAAAAATAGTTATCTCCCTTATTGAGTCTGGGCCTAGATTCCCCTCTTTCCTTTATTTTACAAGTGTATAAATACAGCCTAGAGGCTCATATTGTAACTCAAGTGACACATATTGAGAATTAATAAATCTAATCCCTAGAGAAATTCTTTAGGGTTTCTGTGCTTAAACTCTTTATGTGAACATTTCGGCGCCCACCATGGGGCCCGGTAAAATGGATCCTACACCACCAGAACCCTAATCCTAATTAGAGAGAAAGTCAAGCCTCAGCCATGGTGAACACTCGTAACACACGATGAGAGGAGGATAATGGTCACCAGGCCTCCTCCGATCATGAGGATCAGATACAACACCTTACCAACATTGTCGAAAACATACAACGGATGGTTACCAATCTGCAGAAGGAGAACACAGAGCTTAGAAGACAAAAGAAAGGAGAGCACGAGGCTTCCAGTCATAACGTGGAACGATCCAATCACCAAAAAACCACCAGCCAACCCTCATACCAAACAGAGACTACCAAATATAATCCTGAACTACCTTTCACCACGCACCCCTGGACTGACCTGATCACGAAGGCACCTACCCCCCACGATTACAAACCCCCAGTAATCAAAAAATACGATGGAAGCAGCGATCCCGAGGATCACCATACTATTTACACCAACACCATGTTGGTAACGAGAGCCTCTGATTCACTCTTCTGCCAAGCTTTCCCCACAACCCTGACTAAATTAGCGTTATGGTGGTTCTCCTATCTCCCTCCGAAAAATGTCTCCAGTTTTTTCGACTTGAGTAGGAAGTTTCTTAGCTAATTCTCCACTAGCAGGGCTGTGCAACAGACGTCGCATAGCCTGGTTAACCTACGTCAAATTCTAGGAGAATCACTAAAGCAGTACATGGCACGATTCTTTGAACAAGCCATCCAGATTCGAGACCTTAGCCCGGAAGTGGCTTTGCATGCCATCCAAACGGGTCTACGCCCAGGCAAATTCGCTGATTCCTTAGCGCAGAAACCACCGTTAGACATGGATGATTTCCACACGAGGGCAACAAGATACATTGCTGTGGATGAACGTGAGGCTGACCGAACCAAGGTGATCAATCGGGTTAACCCCACAGAGCGAAGAAACCCTTGTCCCGAGCAAAGAAGGAGAAGTCCCAGAAGAAACCAGGATATCGGAGCTTACACTGCCCCCCATTACACGGATTTCACATCGCTGAAAGACCATCCTGACCGTATATTGCACGAAGTCTACAGCACGGGGCTCCTACCTTTACCCCCCCGAGTGACGACCTTAAAGGGTCGGATACCTCCAAATTTTATGAGTTCCATAGAGCCTTCGGCCACGTTACAGAAAACTGCCGATCCCTGCGTAACCAGATAAAACATTTAATTCGCCAGGGGCATCTAGCAAGGTTTGTCGCGCAGGGAGGTAACAACCCTCAAGAAGTTCTTCAGAGAAGGGAAATGGATCACCCTAACCAGGTAGAACTCCAAACTCGAAACCACTCCTAGGCCCCTCGCTCCCGTTCTCCCAGACTTCGTTCCCGCTCTCCCAGGGGAGGTGCACGGTGAATTATTCACACAATTTCAGGTGGATTCCCAGGGACCCGAGCATGCCAATCACGTCAGTCTGGACAGGTAAATATGCTGCGAGAGTGTCCCAATTCAACTGTTATCACATTCGACAGGTTAGATTTTCCCAGAGGCGGACCAAACCGAGATGAGCCCATGGTAGTGACCATGGAGGTCGAAGACTTCATGATCAAGTGAGTGCTTATAGACCAAGGTAGTTCGGCAGATATACTTCATTGGAAGGCGTTCCAGAAAATGGGTCTCCTTCTCCAACAACTACAGAGGTATGATGGTTCACTTTTTAGCTTCTCGGGAGATTCTGTGCAGGTTTTAGGATGTATTGACTTGAGGACCAGCTTTGGTAGTGGAGGAGATTTCCGTGCAATATTGGTTAGATTCCTGATCGTTGACTTCCCCAGCTTCTACAATGCTCTGTTGGGTCGACCCTCTCTCAATGCCTTAGGTGCCATCGTCTCGACTATGCACTTAACCATGAAATTTCCCCTCAGAGATGTAAGAGTGGGAGTTGTCAGAGCTGACCCCGAAGTGGCACAGACGTACTATCACGAAAGCCTCCACCCCAAATTAGCTTTCATAATAAAAGAAGATGTGGAGACAGGATTTGATCCTCGTGACGATCGAAAATACAAAAGACCCCTGCCTATAGAATCACTTAAACTTGTTCAAATTGGCTCTTCCCTTGGCCAATTCACATGGATCAGTGCAATTCTTGACCCACATTTTGAGGACGTCTTTATTAGGCTGTTGAAAAAAAACGCCGATCTATTTGCATGGAACCCTGCCGACATGCTGGGCATCGACCCCAACACCATCTGCCACTCACTAAACCTTGAGCAGGATGCAAAACCCGTGTCTCAAAGACCTAGGAAGATGGGCCCCGATCGAAAGAGTGCGGTCAAAGAAGAAACAGAGAAGCTCCTAGCTGCGAATTTCATTCGGGAGGTCAAATACCCAACCTGGCTATCTAATATGGTCATGGTAAAAAAGTCAAATGGTAAGTGGCGAATGTGTGTCAACTTCACTGATCTGAATAAGGTATGCCCCAAATATCCCTACCCTTTACCTAGTATTGATAGTTTGGTAGATGGTACTTCAGGTTACAGGATGCTGAGTTTCATGGATGGCTACTCGGGTTACAATTAAATCTGAATGGACCCGAAAGACGAAGAGAAAATGGCCTTCATCACCGGGGGGCCAATTTTTGTTACCGGGTGATGCCCTTTAGCCTAAAGAACACGGGGGCAACTTACCAACGACTGGTCGACAAGATATTTGCAAACCAAATTGGACGGAACATGAAGGTATACGTAGATGATATGGTCATAAAAACTAAGCAGGCCGAGTCACATGACAAGATCTAGAAGAGACATTCGCTGAGCTACGCAAGCACAACATGTGACTAAATCCTGAAAAATACTCTTTCGGAGTCCAAGGGGGAAATTCCTGGGGTACATGCTTACTTACAGAGGCATTGAGGCCAACCTTGACTAATGTCGAACCATTTTAGAGATAAGAAGTCCCCAAAACATAAAGGAAGTTTAGCGCCTGACCGGGCGGATTGTGGCCCTCTCCTGGTTCCTTTCGAAGTTTGCCAAGAAGTCCATGCCATTCTACAAGGTGTTAAAAAAGACTGATGTATTTGAATGGACCTCAGATTGTGAGTAGGCTTTCCAAAATCTTAAGACTTATGTAGCGTCCCCCCCAATTCTGACTCGACCAAAGGCAGGGTCAGACCTGATTCTCTATCTTTTGGCAGGAGCCGAAGCGGTAAGTTCAGTCTTAGTCCAAGAGGATGGCCCAATCTAGAAACTAGTGTACTTTACCAGCAAGACATTATAAGGGGCTGAGACACGATACCTGCGGGTGGAGAAATTCACCTACAGCCTGGTCATAGCTGCCCGACGGCTCCGCCCCTACTTCCACAGTCATCAAATAGTGGTGCAGATGGATCAACCACTGGGAAAAATTCTTCAGAATCCAGAGATTACGGGGCGCATGGTATCTTGGGTTATCGAATTATCTGAGTACCGTATCTGGTACGAACCCGAGGATCTATAAAAGCCCAGGTACTGGCAGACTTCCTAGTAGAATTGGGGGAAGAGAAAGATGAATATGACGTGGAGCAGGGCCTATGGACCCTCTCAGTAGATGGCTCCTCAAATGCTAAAGGAAGTGGAATAGGTATCGTCTTAAAATCCCCGACTAAACTAATTATCGAGGAATCGCTGCAATTCCGATTCAAAGCCACTACTTCAAAAAAGGCTATTGTCAGCGGTTCCGCTACTACTATTGTCAGCGTACAAGCGCTAACAATAAAGACACTAATAATAGCACTAAAAACAATGTTAGCGCTTAAACCGCTAACATTAGCTATGTATTGTCAGCGGTTATGGTGTGGAACCACTGACAATAGTTAAACAATATCAGCGGTTGTACTTCGGAACCGCCGACAATAGTCAAACAATGTCAGCGGTTGTAGTGCGAAACCGCTGACAATAGGTAAAACATTGCTTGCGTTTGTAGATGGGAACCGCTGACAATAGTTTGTTTTTTTTTTTAAATTTTAGTTTGTTTAGTTTACTAACCCCTACCCCTGTATTAAATATTTTAATAAACAGTTTCAGAACTATTGATATAGCAATATGAATACCTAAAAAAAAGTAAAACACCAACTAACAATTTTTTAAAATTGGTTTAGTTTTGTGTACCTATATTACACACTACAATACTAATTCATACTAATTCCTGCACATAATAATTACCAATGAACATTGTAGCACTAAGTGATACCAAAAACATAATTCATGAACTAATGGTTACAGTATCATATACCTATATTAAATACAAAAATATACTAATTTCCATAATTATTTCCCAAAAATGAAATATAACAATATTATCAGCGTAACATGAATACATCCACTAATAAATTTGATCAAGCCAAAGTATACATATATGTCATTATAGTATATTCTAGTCTAAAAATAATTTTAATTCCTGTACATGATAATTGATCAATGGACATTGTTTCAATAAGACATACATTGTATCGTAGTGAATTTTCAACCATCATTAATTAACAATACTAATGAGTAACACACGGAGTTAGCATTATACTACACCAAAATATAGCACTTTAAGTATGAGTTCTATATATCTACTACTGGCATGATTCATGTGACATGTGCTATCCAAAAAATAAGTGAGTAATATCAATTGTTTGCATGATTCATATAACATATGCAGTCCAAAAAATATATGAGTACTATTTACTTCTGACAAGATTGATATAACATGTGTAGCCCAAAAAACATGGTGGTACTATCTACTGCTGGCATTGTTCATGTAGAGACTTTGACTGCAAAGGATGAGTTACTTGGTTTCCTAATTAACAAAAACATAAGAAAATGAATACATATATGGTAAAATTAGGAAATATGAACAAAGGAATTAAGAAATTATTAAATTTAGAAGTTGACCTAATTTAAAAATGTGTTGAAAACATATGAAGGCCAATCATCCTTTACTTCATCCAACTGTTCAGTGTTATAGGTGGTACACTGATACTCATCACAAGTGTAAACATTTAAAAAGTTATGGAGATTAAAATACACATGCACATACATATCAAGAAAATGAAATTATAATGAGTATATAATACTAGGCAAGGTTAGAGGCATACTGTCCTTGGAATCTTTGTTTGTCTCATTTGCATAATCTCTTTCATGAACCTCATTACATAATATTCATAGTCTATATTATTCTTTTGACGAGGGCACTACACATAGAAAATGTAATTAAATATTAAAAGCACTTCTTGGATTGATAAATTGTAAAAGGTAAAAGATGAAAACATATACCTCCACCTTGCACCATTTTATTTGGGTCTTGAATTTAGGTATCTTGATTCCTCGAAAAGCATGATAAATACATATACCTCTAACAAAATTTATTAGAACAAAAAACATATGTTAATAAATTCTATTATAGGATACACTCATGAAAATTTTCACTAGATAAATAATATACTCACGCATTAAACAAGTCTCTCATTTCTGGGTTGAAATGACCAAGAAGACTATCCAAATAATACACAATTTTATCCAACACATTAATGGCAATCAATACCCAATGTCCCCTGTATGTTTTTCCATTATGTATATATATTAGTTAAGACAAATCATTAAGAAAGGTTATTTCCAACAAGTTATGATGACCTTACCCCGTATTGTATGGTGCAATAATCAATTTATCTTGCTTACGAAATGAACAAAGAGCATTAGCTATATATTGAAAAGGGCGGTGTTTATTGTATTGAGACAACATGTGTGGAGATAGAAAAGAAAACTTTGTTGTTGAACTTCCATATAAGTACTAATCATATAGAAACCTGAAATCAAAGTAAATACACATATAAAATAAGACTAATCACCAAAGTAAGTTTTTTAAAAAATAGCAAAGCAATAGTAAAGTAATTATGATTTAATTATTAAATACCTTATATAAACACAAATACTAGTAGCACTCAACAAATCATGATCAAGAATCTCCTTAATGCATTCGGTTCCAATTTGGTATTCAAATTCAACATTGAATATTTCAACAGGCATGTGAAGAGAAAATTGGACCCCCTCTGGATGGGATTTCACATAAAACTCTAAAAATTTGCAATAAGGAACTACTTTGGCACTATTGCTAGAAACTAATGGACTGAGAGACAATTGTTTTAATGGGGAAGTTACTGATTTTGCTACATGGCTTACGTCTTTTCCCTGATTCTTGGATGTTGCTGGTGTCTAAAATTTCCATGTCAACATAATGAATTAGCCAAATTATACCAAACAAAAATCCTATCAAAGTAAAATATAACAATTAAAAGGTACCTGATTAAGTATATGTATAAGATGAATAGGCCAAGACACAAAAGTACCTAATGCATCAGTCAGAGTTATCAAACAATCATTTTCTTTAGGTACAGGAAGTGTAGTATCACGTTCAGCTTCTTTCACTATGTCAATTGACACCCTTGCATGATTTTTCAATATTGTGTTATTATGGAGAGTCTCCCCCGACAAATTATACACTTTGCCTTTAGCAACCATTTGATGCCATGGACTTGACAAATGTAATAAACATTTATGTTCACCCTAAAATCAAGTAAGAATAATTCTTAATAAACATTAAGGCCACACATGTACAAAATATTTAGATAACAATACATACGTTTGTTAATATACCTTAGGTATGTTTGGTATTGAAATTGGTGTCCAACTATCCTTACCACTTGATAGAGGTGGTTTCCCGAAACTGGTAGTAGTGTACAACTACCTTTTCCACTTGATATCCAACTAGGTTGCCCAAAGGATGGCATAAGTGGATCTAGTCTCACCATTTCTGGCATAGAAGGATGTGCTTGTGTGTTATGTAAGTGTGCAACAATCTTTGTTAGTTTCTCCATTTGTATCTTCAGTTGCTCCACTTCATGGTTGCTATAATGAGTTTGCTTTTGACGTCCAAATAAATCTCTTTGACAAACACCAAAACCAATACCCCTAACACAGCCAGGGTGCTCTGGTACATTCAAGGCTTTAGCCAGAATATCATCACGAGATTCACATTGTGATTCAGTCGATGGTATAGATTGTAAGAGCTTCTCTTGTAATTAACATGTAAATTATTCAAATAGAACACAAAACTTAACAAAAATATATCAAGTCAATTATGACACTTACGCACTCTTCCCATACTTTCAGAACACTCTCATTATCAATTACACCACTTTTGTTAACTCGGCCAGCTTTCCATAATAAATAACGGGGTATAGAAGTAGTCCCATCTGAACTTGACTCGGCTAACTTCAAACATTATTTGTAATGTATTATAATATAATTTACGGTTTCAAGACTTATTTAAGTATAAAATATTAATCAGAATATTAATTAGTCATACATACCATCTCTTGTTCCAAAATAGCATATCCTTTGGCGGATTTTCTAAATCTATATTGTATTGACCTTGCTCTTTCAGTATTTTCCTTACTTAGTTTCTATTAAACACAATGTAAATTAATAAATCATCAACACTAGGCATCTTGAATTTGGATAATTATAAATGGAGAGGAATGCAACTTTTATTACCTTGAATTCTTCAATTTCACAATGACTCATAAAATTATTCCAAACATCCTCATCTATCATTCTAGAATATTTTTCTGGAATTTCTGAACTAACTTCACCATCTGCATGAACTGCACGTTTCTTTACTTTTGTCCTAAATGATCTAGCTGCTAGAGCAGCCTTGGAAAGTACAAATTTCCTTCTATCCTCACCCATATCAAAATCTTCCTAGAAACAAAGGATATTAAATAAAGTTAGGGGGTTAGATTGCTATGTTCAAAAATCCAAGACATTATAAGCTTACCCTCACTGAATCCCAAATAGTTCTCTTGATTTCATTAGGTACATTTTCCCATTTATCATATGAGATTGGCACATTATTTGGGGTGACATGGCCAATGTAATTCACAAAACTAGCTTTGTTGGGATTTATAGGCTGGCCCTTAAGATTCCATCCAACCTACAAACAAGACAAGAAAGTAAGTGTATTTCAAGTTTAAAAAATATAAGCAAGTAATTTGTTGTTACCGATAGTTTTTGTCTTTCTTTTGTAGCCTTCATAATGTTCTTCATCATGCTACATCCACGTCCTGTTTTCTTGTTTTTACCAGCATCTTTATTTGCATCCTTAGTGTCAGAAGCCATGGATCTATAAATATAATAAATGGACATAGTGAGTTATGTTTACATAAATATAATAAATGGAGATAGTAAACATGAACATAATGAATGAAAAAGTCATATACATTTAGGTTAGTCTCTTCCTTTTCCTTATACCATGATGCAATATATTTATCCATATTCCATCTGTATGATCATTTCTTAAATACATGTTATCTTCTATCATTGGATCACTACCTTGTGATTGTGACATTCCTAAGAAAGGATTATCCTCAACATCATTATTCATGTTTTCCTTTGATAAAAGAACAATTGAACACCTTTTGTCTAAAGGGTCAGGGACATAGAACACCTGTTTAGCTTGTGATGCCAAAATAAACCGATCATCTTTGTATCCTTCTTTATTTAGATCAACTTGTATAAAGCCTGATCCATCCGCTCGGACACCATGGCTGTTGTCAACCCACTTACAACAAAAGACAACCTCTTTAAACATTACACAATCCAACTCCCATATGTGTTCAATAACCCCAAAGTATGACATACTTGCATATATTGGATTTTTGTCTTTAGCACGAGATATACAATGCTTAAGCAACAAGGCTCACGCCACTATTTTGTTGTATACTCCGTTCATCATGCTCATTTGTATAAAATATGTATCCATTAATCATGTAAGAACTGTATAAAAAAGCATGTATTTTTGGTCCTTCAGATATCCATCTGATTCTCTCTGACACTGAAGCATCTCCTTCTCCCAATTCCATAGAAATATGATCTTTAAACCATGCATAAGTTTCCTGTCCCTAATCCTTTTATCAGCATGCCATGTCAAGTGTCTTGCATCTTCTACATCATGAAACATGCACCTGAATCTTGGTATTATAGGAAAATACCATACAACTTTAGCAGGAGAAGAATTTTCCATCTTATATCGCAAGGAATCACATTTAGGGAAGCTGGAGTATGATGAATATTCATTTTGAAACAAAATGCAATCATTGGGACATGCATGTATTTTCTGGTAACTCAACCCGATAGAGCATAACATCTGTTTTGCCTCATAAGCTCTTCCTGGGAGCACATTATCATCTGGAAGCATCTTTTTCAGAAGAGAAAGTAGAGTTGTGAAACTTTTATCACTCTAACCATTTCCTGCTTTCAAGTTATATAACTTTAACACCACTGACAACCTTGTGAATTTCAAGCAATTAGCATACAATGGCTTCTTTGTATCATTTCTTAAACTATCAAACATTGCAGGGCAATCTCAAAGATCATCCTCAAGAACCTTTGTAATCCCTTCAACATTATCGCCCATGTACATGTTATCTGTGTCAGTATCCATGGCTGTCAAGTTCACAGTACTTCCTAAACTTTCACTACACCCAGCTCTTAGCTCACCATGCTTTATCCAACATGTATAACTTATAGCAATTCCGTTACATATAAGATGATCTTTTAATTCATTAACATTAATCCGCCTCACATTCGAACAACACCAGTATGGGCAAGGAATACGGTTGGGGTCTTTGGCATGTTCAATTGTAAAGTTAATGAGTTCTTTCACTCCATCCTCATACTCTTGAGACAAACAATTGGCATACACCCAACGTCAATCCATTCTTAGTAAATGCAAGGAAAACCAAATATAAAGTTAAATTTATTGGAAGGAAAACAAAGGTAATTACATTCATGAGTTTCTTGAACATATTTGAATAGTGCTTGTTATACTACTATTAACTGGATTTATTTGAATAACTAATATGCATCGAATAACTAAATTCAACTCATATACATCGAAATACTAAATTCAAGGATAGTTAGACTACACTCATCTCAAAACATCACCAACCTATATTATAATTTTAGTCAACAAAATCACAAAGGTAAAGGTAATCATGCTTATTCATCACAATACAACACAATACAACCATATAATTATAAATCAAACATCTAAATCCATACACTCAATAGTCAAATAATTTCTTAATCACATATTGACTTCTTAACTTATCCTTAACAATGTTGAATTAACTTCTCCTATCACCAAAGAGGTCTTTAACTTATCCTTAACAATCTTGAATTAACTTAGTCCCTTATAGTTTTCCAAAACCTCTTTTTTATTATCAATTTACTTATGAATGGTTTTTAGGGCTAAAAATTTAAAACTTAGAACCAAGGAATCACATGATTCTTATAGATTCCTATTTAGTTCTAAGAATCCTTATTTAGCAATTTTATTATTTCTTAAAATAAAAACTTAATTTTTAATTCACTTATTTCCATAAACTTGTTCATCCATAATCCATTATATATTTAAAAACATTATAATTTAGAAGTTCTAGTTTATTATGATTTCGTAAAACGTAATATTTTAATATTTTGTAAGCTTCTAGTTCATTATAATTTTGTAAAACCCAATATTCAAATATTTTATAAAGTTTTCATGATTGAATCTTTCTTCATCTAAATTTTTAAAAAGAAGTTATTTACTAATAAGTTACCCTTACATCTCAATGCCCATAATATATCCCCTTTTTCTAGTATTTATTATTGTTATTGTGGTATCCTATAATAATTATTATTAATAAGATTATTAACAGGATTACCCATACACATTACATATTAACAAGAATAATTACTATTTTTTTCAAGAACTTGACCAAGAAAATAACAAAACATAGGCTAAAATATATGGCCCAAAGCAATAACAAAAAAACCTACAGGACTTGTTCACATTTCCTAATGTAAATTAGAATAGAAAGAATTTTTATGTTTTGATTGATGTAAATTAATAGAATTGAGGGGAATTACTTTTAATAATAAAATTTCAGCCATTATTTAAACAGGGAAAGCAAAATTTACAAAATGAATCTAGCACTTAAAATGTTAAAAGCAAAATCTATGGAATAAGAATTAATAATAAAAAGTAACCTTGCAGTGTTTTCAACTGTCAAAACGTGGAAAGCAAAATTTGTAAGAGGAATCTAACACTTAAAAACAAAATCAATGGAATAACAATTTATAATAAAAAATAACTTTGCTGCTACAAATACCAAAAATAGAGTAAGATACCAAAAAATCTATTATAAAGAAGTCACCTTTGAGGAAGAAAACAGAGCATATCACACAGCAAGGACAACAGGTACAACAAAAACAAATGCTAAAATGAAGCCTTCTACTGGTAGAAACAAAACACACAGCAAGATGGACCACAAAGATGACAACACGATGGACCACAAGAGAGCTACAGTATCTCAACTGAAAAGAGAGAAAGGAAACAAAAAGGCACGTTTGGTTTTGGAAAGGGAAAGTACGCGTTACTTTTGTAAAGTGAAAGACAACCATTAATAAGAAAAAGAAAAAAGAAATATAATATAATTACCTTTCAGCTTCCATCGAGCGAATCCAGCGTGGAAATATTAAATAATGAAAACTATTGTCAACGGTTAGCCACAGGAACCGCTGATAATAACGTTGTCAGCGCTTACAGCAACAATCGCTTACTTTACAATGGAAATTGGATCAATGTCAGCGGTTGGACGGAACCGCTGACAAAAGTGCCGTTACTTTTTACAAATTCTATTGTAGTGAGCCAATAACAACCAAGCAGAGTATGAAGCACTCATTACAGAACTACAGACCGCTACTGACCTAGGCGCCCGATGCATTCAGGTGAAGACCGACTCCCAACTAGTAGCTCGACAGATTGAAGAGTCATACAAAACCAAAGACCCAACCCTTACAAAGTACCTGACCTGAGTAAAATAAATAGCTCAGAACCTCAAACATTTCCGAGTTGTCCACGTCCCACAAGCAGCCAATGAACGGGCCGACACCTTGTCCAAGCTCGCCAACACAGTTAAAGCAGGGAATCTTAAAACAATTGTCCAGATTGTCCTAGAAGAACCTACCACTCAGGAAACGTAGTAGATCCTCTAGGTGAGTGAAGTCCAAATTGAAAATACATGGATAACCCCTATAGTTATTTTTTGAAATAGGGAATTTTGCCAGATGAGCGAAAACAAGCCAAAAAATTGTAAGTTCAAGCGGCCAACTACACTTTAATAAATGGACATCTGTACAAGAGGGGTTTCACAATACCATTCTTAAAGTGCTTAAATGAAGGATAGGCCGACTATGTCATGCAAGAGCTACACTCAGGAATTTACGGTCTCCATGGGGGAGTTCGACCCTTGGCCGCCCGTGTCCTTCGAGCAGGGTATTTCTGGCCTACCCTACAATCTGACTGTTCTGAATTAGTGAAAAGATGTGATTCCTGCCAACACAATGCCAACCAGATCCATAGCCACCCAGACCCGTTACACGAGATCTTATCGCCGTGGCCTTTTAACACTTGGGGAATGGATATTTTGGGTCCCTTTCCCCCGGGAAAAGGGCAGCTCAAATTCCTCCTAGTAGCGGTTATTACAGCGGAGGCCTTGGCCACCATTACAGCGACTAAACCTATTACAGCGGCTAAAGTCCAAACCTTCACGTGGAAAACATCATTTGCCGACACGGCCTCCCTCACACCATCATTTCTAACAATGGTCGGCAATTCACAGATAAGAACTTTATATAGTTTTGTGAGAAATTGGGCATCAAAAGGAAATTCTCTTCTGTGGAACACCCGCAAACCAATGGTCAGGCAGAGGCAGCAAACAAGGTCATCCTCTAGCAATTCAAGAAAGGGCTCTGGCAAGCTAAGGGCCGATGGGCAAAAGAGCT
This sequence comes from Clitoria ternatea, assembly GCA_037962975.1. Lineage (NCBI taxonomy): Eukaryota > Viridiplantae > Streptophyta > Magnoliopsida > Fabales > Fabaceae > Clitoria > Clitoria ternatea. Next base: position 95,246,134 of record CM075670.1, on the reverse strand, counting down.
ACACAGAATCCTCTGGGCCTATCACACCACTCCGTATTCTTCTACCCATGAGACACCATTCTGACTCACTTATGGGGCTGATGCTATGATACCCGTTGAGTTGGGAGAACCCACCCTCCGACACCTTGCTTATGATAAAGAAGTAAACGATGCCAAAAGGAAAGAAGATCTCGACCTTAGTCTAGAGGAATGAGATATCGCCTATGTCAAAATTCAGGCGGCCAAGCACAAATCCGCTCAGCAATGGAGTTCTCTCCTCCGACCCAGACCTCTCCGAATAGGTGACCTTGTCCTATACACTGTAGACAACAATAGGAAGGCACGAGAAGATGGAAAGCTTGCACCCTCCTGGGAAGGCCCATACCGAGTCAAAGAAGTGTTCAGAAAAGGGGCATATCGTTTAGAAGAAGTATCAGGGAAGGAATTTCCTAGAACTTGGAATGTGACTCATTTAAAGTTTTATTATAGTTAATCATCTTTTGGTACACTTGGGCACTCTTTTTCCTACCTGAGGGGTTTTTCCCTTGCGAGGTTTTAATGAGGCCCCCTTCCATTTATCAATAAAGACTTTTATGTTTTTCAGTAAAGACAAAATCCACAACAAGGTAAGCCCGAGCGCGGAATCGATCCCTCGACATACGATTTTGAAGACTTGAATCTGTTCAAGTTAAGCCCGAGCGCAAAATCGATCCCTCGACATACTATTTTGAAGGCTTTAATTCATTCAAGTTAAGCCCGAGCGCGGAATCGATCCCTCGGCATACGATTTTCAAGGCTTGAATTCGTTCAAGTTAAGCCCGAGCGCGGAATTGATCCCTCGGTACACGTTTTAAGGCTTGAATTCGTTCAAGTTAAGCCTGAGCGCGGAATTGATCCCTCGCATACGATTTTGAAGGCTTGAATCCATTCAAGTTAATCCCGAACATGAAATCGATCCCTCGGCATACGATTTTGAAGGCTTGAATTCGTTCAAGTTAAGCCCAAGTGCAGAATCGATCCCTCGACACACGTTTCAAGGCTTGAATCAGTTCAAGTTAAGCCTGAGCGCGGAATCGATCTCTCAGCACACGTTTAAAGGCTTGAATCTTTTCAAGTTAAGCTCGAGCGCGGAATCGATCCCTTGACATATGATTTTGAAGGCTTGAATTCGTTCAAGTTAAGCCCGAGCATCGATCCCTCGGCATACTATTTTGAAGGCTTGAATTCGTTCAAGTTAAGCTCAAGCGCAGAATCGATCCCTCGGCATACGATTTTGAAGGCTTGAATTCGTTCAAGTTAAGCCCGAGCACAGAATCGATCCCTCGGCATATAATTTTGAAGACTTGAATCCGTTCAAGCTAAGCCCGAGTGCGGAATCGATCCCTCGGCATACGATTTTGAAGGCTTGAATTCGTTCAAGTTAAGCCTGAGCGTGGAATCGATCCCTCAACACACATTTGAAGGCTTGAATCTGTTCAAGTTAAGCCCGAGCGCGAAATCGATCCCTCGGCATATGATTTTAAAGGCTTGAATTCGTTCAAGTTAAGCCCGAGCGCGGAATCGATCCCTCGGCACACGTTTGAAGGCTTGAATCTGTTCAAGTTAAGCCTAAGCGTGGAATCAATCCCTCAGTATATGATTTGAAGGCTTGAATCCGTTCAAGTAAAGTCTAAGGTCAGAATCGATCCCTCGGCATACATCGAAGACTTGAAATCATTCAAGTACGAAAAGCTCGAAGTCGGAATTGATCCCTCGTCATATACGTCTGGAAGACTTGAAAAGTGATCAAGTAAGAAATGCCGAGCGCGGAGTCGATCCCTCGGCAAATACGATGTACTTAAGCCCAAGCACGAGCTCTCGACAATTTTGAAGACAAGCCCGAGCAGGAGCTCTCAGCAATTTTAAAGATGAGCCCAAGCACGAGCTCTCGGTAACTTTGAAGAAAAGCCCGAGCACGAGTTCTCGGTAACCTTGAAGACAAGCTCGAGCATGAGTTCTCAAGAATCTTGAGGACAAGCCCGAGCATGAGCTCTCGGCAATTTTGAAGATAAGCCCAAGTACGAGCTCTCGGCAACTTTGAAGATAAACCTGAGCCCAAGTTATTGGTCATTTCAAAACCTGCATTACAGTAAGTAACATTAAGCCTAATATGCTAAGGCCCGAGTAACATGCACTTACTTAGTGAATGAATCATATACGTTGAAGAAACAGAAGACTTAAGTAACACACACACACTTTTTAGCACGAGGAGGCCCCGATCAATAGAACTCCCCATGTGATAGGGCCAAGCTCTACCTCACTCGGATTCGCTCATTCAGAATCAATCACTCACTCAGAATCACTCACTTGGAGTCAATCACTCATTCAGAATCAATCACTCACTTGGATTCACTCATTCAAAATCAGCGACAATCCATCAGTTGACACCAGGGAAACCTCATTCGAGGGGTTTGGTTCTAGTTCATGCTTACCCTGAAAATGATTCTTAAAACTTAAAAATATGCAAGCACCATGCCGCTTCAACTACAAGTTCCCGTGACAAAACCAGGAGACCCTTCCTTAGAAGAACATCGTACAACAAGGAAGAAACATCGCTTGGACCACCACTTGGACCATGACACTTTTAAAAGAGAGATCTAGAGCTAACAGTCAAATAGGAAGACCCACACCGATTGAGAGACATCATCAGTAAATAAGCATACCGACTTGGAAAAACATCATTTAATTGTATATTATAGTTGAATATAATAGAGACACTCTTTTTCCTACTCGAGGGGTTTTTTCCCACTGGGTTTTCCTCTGAGAGGTTTTTTACGAGGCCCACCACGACAACAAATAAGACAAGTATGACTTAGCTCAACTCAAAATTGGTTACCCAATCTGCTCGGGCCTAATCACTCGACATCGGCTCATACACCCTCAAAACAAATTTTCAATCAACACCCAACATGAAGGTGTCTCACCTTGGCACTTAGCCACTTCACTCAGCTGTACGCCCAGAGCTAGTGACTAGGGGGCTCCTGTTCCCTCCCTGGTCAGAGGGGGTCCCATGATACCCCCTTATCCCTTTAATTTAGGAGAATGATTCTCTATTATCCCATCAGAAGCGGTTATCTCCCTTATTGGGCCTGGGCCTAGATTCCCCTCTTTCCTTTATTTTACAAGTGTATAAATACAGCCTAGAGGTTTATATTGTAACTCAAATGACACATATTGAGAATTAATAAACCTAATCCCTAGAGAAATTCTTTAGGGTTTCTATGCTTAAACTCTTTGTGTGAACAGTTGGTATTATGATGGAACTGAATAAGAATTAATGGTTTTAAAACTTTGTATGTGGAAGAAAAGAGATTCCCTTTATGGACGGAGTACCGGGATAATGAATTGTGAATTTAATTGTATACGTTAAGGGTTCCTTTGAGGCTGGTGTACCGGAACTAGGTTGGAAATATGGTGAGAATTAATTATATGTGATATGTATGCATTGAGTTGTTATTGGATGGTTATTCAGTATGTTTTCCCCTCGCTTTTGGCTCCAGTGGTACGGAGGGATCCAATTGAGCTACCCAGTGGTTGAGGTGAAAAGCTGAAGGGCTTGGTGGATTGAAGGATCCACGGGATGTTGGAGGACTTTTAGCTGATGGCTGATCCATTTTAGTATCCGAATACCAGAGAGTCTTATTTATAATGACTGAGTGTCAGTTGTGCATTCTGTGGAATGATTTGATATTGATGATTGAGATTATAATGTACATTGATTTGGATTCATGATAAATTGAGATTCGGTGGTGATTAAATTATTTGAATTAATATTGTGATAAGTTTAGTGTGATGTCAAAGATGATTATGATGGACATGATGTGTGAAATCTGTTAATGATGTGAAAATATAATATAGTAAATTGTTGGTTGGTTGAAATTATAAAATAAAGTTATGCGAAGGGAATATATGAATATGGATACAGATAAGGAATAAAAAGGAAAGTGTGGATTAAATCAGTGTAAGAGGTAAGATTATATCAATTATATAAATGAAAAGATGTAAAAAAAATTGATGAGAAAGGTATCTAATCAAAAGTAGCTAGATTTTGTTTTTCCTATTGGTGTAATTTCAAATTAATCTTTAATTTTAGACACTCATCCCCTTGTTGTATTTAAAAAAAAAAGTGAACAATGACAGGAAATGGATAGACACCATAGAGGCGAGCACTAAATAAGGCCTGAAGGATATTAATGCCAACTGAGATGGAAATGATCTTTGATTGATATATGTATATATTAATTCATGCTTTGAAAATTTAAGGTGCTATGATGTATGATGTGTATCGTATATTTTATATTTTATAATGAATCTTGGCTAATGATGATGGGTGATGTGCGATCGAATGAGTTTTAGAAGTGATAATTGATGCATTATGGTTGCTAATTTGATTGATGTGGCTCCCTGGTCCCCCAAATCTGAATCCTGATGTAAACACATTTAATAAATGAAAATATGAATAAATTTTTCATAGTTTAAAGTTCCACAACATCCCACTTACATCAAGATTCAAACCACGGAAAACCAGAGGCCACGTTTTGAAGAATTAAGAAAGAAATGGACCATAAAGCAAAAGCCCACTATGTATACTCAACGATATTTAAAATAATGGAAAAGAGTTAAGTGTATATCAGGCATCCATCTCATCTTATATATGGGGATATGGGAAGAGATTCCAAAGAAAACACAAGGTAATTGCCAAAGATTAGTGAAAACATACATATTTGGTTAAGCAAACATGCCATGAAGCAAAGGGGTGCAAACCCTAACGAAAAGGGTGCAAAGGATCAAGAAAAGGCATAAAAACATAAAAATTTTATGTGTTTGGATAATGTGTTCCATGGCTTGGCCGTGGTTCTTTCTATCAGAACCACCAAAATACACCAATTTTCAATGCTTTTGAGATCCTTGCTTCATGCACTTCTTGAGATCTTCTTGGCATATAAAAATCATATATTTTAGGGCATAAAACATGGGGAAACATCATAAATTCATCAAGCCCTTTTTGTATCATAAATCATCCATTAATTTAATCATCAAATCTATGTCTAAACCATTCATCAACATTGAGACACAATCTAGCAATTTAATATCTTATTGATTCTTAGGTTTTCCATCACCACAAATATCAATACCATCACACTGGCTACCAAATTCACATTGTAGAATAACAACATGATCATTTATGAAAAAATTGGCCAATGCATTCATAAGTATACTCAAAAGAATAAAGGTTCAAGTATTTGAATTCTTAGGCCATTGCCACCACCTCCACATCAACATCATTGTCATCAGAATACATGTAATGCCTAAATTTTTAAACATTTTCCGGCCAAGGAATTCCTTTACAACTAATTTACCTTCCGCACCAAAATATAGGTTTCCAAAATGAATTGCATCTCACCCCATTCAAGTCCTGCATCACAATGCTAAAGAGACGACATGGAGAGTGAGTTATACATTTGAAATGCCGAATTTGAATACATTGTAATCATGTGTATATGCATATAAACAACATGTGTGCTTTGCACTACAAACATCAATTATCATCAAGTCATCACCAATGCATCATCATAGGCATATAACATACTCATCAATTATCATTATTAACAAGCACATACATATTCATATAACATTGCCCTTCAACCTATTAGGTCATCACAAGTAGTAACACCATTTTATATATAGCTTTCAATATAAATATTCTACTTATCAATTTTTAGGTTTCATTTCACCATTTCCACCATTACCATTCATCACCTCAATATCTCAATCTCATTTGGCATATCACCGGGCTATATGTAAATGCTTTTAAGTGAATACATATGCACAAGGAATCATATTCAATAATTTTGCTTAATCAATGCATTACGGATCTAACTGTGGGAATATAAATCCTCATTATGGGTTTCAAGCATATATATGTAACCATGTCCCTATTGTAGTAGTAAATTATGTACACACATATATATACACACACATAAATATTAATTTTTAATTTTACTGGTACCAAACCATATCACCTATTGTGCAATACTGGTCATTTTCACCATGACAGCGGCAAACAACATAAACAGCATAATAGTGTTGCGGACCAACTATGAACCTTGCCATGGCAGCTATGATCTAATAGGACCATTGGGGAAACCTGATCCTCAAAGAGCCACCCCTACAGAGTCAACCACATACAATCCCCTGTGATTAAACATGGACAACTTCATGATTTTACCACTGAATCATTATGGTAAACAAATGTTCATGCATAGAGCCACCCTCTTACTAGGCCAACCAGAGGAACCCCTAATGTCCCATACCGGTACTTATGCAAATATACCATGAATGTAATGCAAATGTTAAACATATGCAATCTTACACTATGCATCATACCATGCTACTCATCAATCATCCGTTATCATTCTCATCAACATCACCACCCAATTCTTAGTGGATTTTAATTTTAATAATTATTGCCATTGTTTCAAGGGTAAATATAGCATTCACAATCTCTTTTAACAACACAATTTCAAACACATCACAAGCTCACATTAGCATGAATTATAATGACATTAACAATTCTCATCAATAACACTTATCACTTTTTTTTATCAACATTCAAGGGTATGCCCAATCAACAACATCTATTCCAATCTCATCAATAATCATTATTCAATTTTGGTGGTGAACATGTATATCTTTGTAACAACACAAGGAACATATTTGCCTAAATTTTTAAAACAATCATGGATCACCACAAAGAAACACCACCAATATTCTAAATGCATATCACATATTTGCCAAGCAAACACTACCACCATATCTAACATTACAATGAGTCAAAACAACAATAACAAGGTAAACATGAGCAACATCACATATAACAACCATTAATTATTCAACTTATGCATTTAGCATATAAACTCATCTCCTACCTTAAAAGAAGTAATCCGAGCAGTTAGATAGTCCCGCCTCACTTTTTAGATTTTGTCCTACAATTAATACATATATAATGCAATCAATTTTCTCATTCAAGTATCATTCTCAGTTCTCAAGTACATAAATAATTATATTCATGATTCTCATCATGTTCTAAATATTATATAGGCTTTACTTTCTCATTTTATTAGGTTTTAAGAATTCCTTCCCATCAATTAAAATTTTCTATAATCTAATAGGTTACAAACACAAAGCTTCAAGGTCACCAATCCACACCAACACCTTGCCCATCATCCATAATGGGTTTCCAATGTCTCAAAACATATTGTACCAATTTTATTCATGTCAACACCACCAACATACAACTTATATCAATTTTAATAACTTAAGACCCCAACACCTTTCTTGATTCCTTATGTCACCAATATTGATAATTCAATGTCGAACCAATCAAAACTGATTTCATACACTTAAATCATTTTAATGGCAATTAAATCCCAAATTTCACCAATTTTACCAAAAGCCCCAAATTCCAAAATTTAAGGTTTCTACCAAACACCCAAATAACAATCCCAATCATTTTCTTGCATCATTTCACGCATTCTTAAGCCATTAATTTTGTGTTCCAATTATCAACAAAAAACATCAAATCCCAATGGTCTCCTTACCTAAGGTTCAAAGTTTTCACATGCATATTTGCTCATAACAACACCCAAATAACCATTACCAAGCTTCAACACACTAGTGGAAAATAAGCCTTTTACACAGGGGCTTTTACATCGGTTGTAATGTGACCGGTATAAAAAATAAGGCGGTGGCAATTTTATAAATAATATACAACTTTATACTAGTTGGTAAGTAGGACCGGTGAAAAAAATATAGTTTATACCAGTCTAACATTTGGACCGGTGAGAAATAACAAAGTTTGTACCGGGCTAATATTTGGACCAGTGAGAAATAACAAAATTTGTACCGGTCTTCTATTTAGGACCAGTGAGAAAGCCTTTATTTCACTTCTTCTCTCTCCTCACACTCAAAAGCCTTAGCCCCAGAAGTTCTCTGTATGCGTGACTCCTTCCTCATCCTCTCGAGGCTCTTTGTATTCGTGTCCCTCTTCTCCCTCTCCCTCGAAGCCCTCGTCTTTCTCTTTTCCTTCAAAGCCCTTGTCTTTCTCTTCTCCTTGACGACCCCGCTTCCTAGCCCGACCTCCTCCCTCTCCTCTTCCAGTTGATTTTCGCCCAATTGACTCATTACATCGGCCAAACCCTACTCCCTCAATTATCCACTCTCTACTCCATCTTTCTCTGCTGCCTCCACTCCTCCACTCCCTCTGATATCCGCATCACCGCCCTCGCCCAATTAAGCTTCTGATTGAACTTGCTGGCACCGATCCACGGTTTCTCCGTCGGTAAATTGTGGATATGGTTGGGGCCATGCTGCAGGTCACGAAGGCGGAAGCTTTGGAGGAAGGGACCAGGAACTTGATTGAGTTTGTGGTGACTCTTGCGGAAGCGAGGGAGCGTGCTCCTGGGATGATGAGGAAGTTACCGTAGTTCATGAGGAAGTTGTAAGAATTACAGGTGCATACTGTTTTATGTTTCGGATCATAGATAAGAATCTTTGAAATTTATGAACTTGTATTTTTTTTTTGTAAAAGAAAAGAGAATGAGGAATTGTATTTGATTTTTTTCACCCTTACTACATCCTCTGATTTTGTTGTAGAGCCTCCATCTTGCCGAATCATATTACCACGTAAAACAAATCTTACGGTTCTGAAGCCAGGCCTTGTTTTCTTCTATTCCTTGTTAGGTTTGTTAAGGTTTCAAGATTTCATAGCTCTGCCTTTGCTTTTTTATTTGTTTTTCTTATATGTTATAGAGAAATACAAGGCGTCATCATTGTCCTTTGCATATTTGGTGTTTACTTTCATCATACAAGGTTTGATGCATTGCGTTTTTCAAGTCGGTAACAGAGTTTGTTTCATAAAGGGTTAGCCTTTACTGTCTGTAATTCAAGTGGAGATTAGTGGACAAACAACCTTTTTCTGTTTATACTGTGGAGTGTGGAGTTCTATAAAGCATGTTGAGGATGATCCTGAGTGGCAAAAACACCATGCTACACTCATTGCACTTGCACAGATTGCGAAGAGGTGCTCAAAGGTATATTTATACTTTCTATGGTTTCTAGCTTTAAACTATTTATTACACTTTTATTATTTGTATGTTATAGAAGAACATGTGGTTGCGTTTAGTAGTAAATTTTAGTTATTTTCATTTTAAATATGTGAATGTCTCTTAAATTGTAATATTTGGTGGTGCAGGTGATGATAAAGAACCTAGAGCAGGTATTGTCAATGGTTTTAAATTCATTTCACGATCCCTACCTTAGAGTGCGATGGGCAGCTATAAATGCAATTGGCTAATTGTCCACAGATTTGGGACCAGATTTACAGGTTAAATTTCATCACTTAGTATTGCCAGCATTGGCCGGTGCTATGGATGATTTTCAAAATCCAAGAGTACAGGTTTGTTTTTCTTTTGTCTCCTGTCATTTAAGTCAGGCTCTTCTCTCTGTTTTTTATTTTTTGGTTTTCTAAAGTGTGTATAATTTTCTTATTGGCCTTTGTGTATTCTCATTATTAGGCAAAAAATCAATTTAGTCTTAGGCATAGTTAATACATTAGAACATATGCATGGTGGAAGATTTGACTATTGTTTTATAACCAATAGCTTTCTCTTTTTTCTAATCAGAGTTGTGGGTTCTGATTTCTACTTTGTTGTTTGCAGGAAAGGGGACTATTACCGGTACCTTGCAGAGTTCAACTCTGGTGATGAGAGAAAAGAGGCCGCTGATCAATCCATGAAAGCATATCAGGTTTGTTTGTATTCAAACATCTTGTATGATATGTGCATAGACAATGTAGTCTTGGTAATTCATGATGTCTGATGTGGGCTTTATTGGCACTTCTGTGGTTGTTGAGACCAGACAAGAGAAAAAAGTGTTTCTATTTTGTTCCCCCTTTCTTTGTTAGCTCACAAGTTATATTTACTGGTGTTGGTTTGTTGCTAAGTTGATAAAGTTAATGAATCCTAGACAAAAGTGTAAACATTAATGATCTATGTTAATCTTTATAGAGGAGTAAGGAAAAGCCAATAATTAGAGTCATTTGGGAGAAGGAAATTGGAAAGAAAGGAACCAGGTCACTCGAATACCTAGATGAAGGAGAGGGAGAGAATTTCTTGATCTCTGCTGTGCTACTTGTGTTCTTGGTCTTTCTTCTATTTCACATTGATACCTGTGTAGAGATTAATATTTGCAATAAATTTTGTTGTGTTTTTCTTATATTTGGTCTTATTTTATCAACATGTTGGCTAATCACTAATGAAACTCAAACTCTAGTGTAAAAATTGGCCTACATGTCTCTAAATTTTCTTCGTGTTTAATTATGGGTGGGTTAACAAATGGTTAAACTTATCAGAGGATTTTCTTATGGGTGGGTTGAGAATATAATATACTAGGTTGGTTGCTTATATTGATATAGCATACTTATAAACACTAGATTGAGACTTGTGCAATGGGTTATAATTTTTTTAATATATATTTCTATTTTAAAAAAGTTATACATATTTTATATTTTTAAAATATCAGATAACAGAGAATAATTTTGAGTTTGATACAATTTTAAAGATTGGTTTAGTGACTAACTTTTATTACCTAATCGTTAACCTTTATTGAGGAATAAGGAAAAGCCAATATCATGATTGGCTGCAGTATAGGTACCCAGTTTTGATAGTTTTAATTTTTTGATGGAAACTATGTTTGTTGGTATATTCATACTTTAAAGAATTTTTTGTGTTTCTTCAACTCATGATTTGATGTTCTCTTTTTGAATTTCTAGGGCGATGCTGACAGTTCCCTAGATCGCTTGTGGCAGAAGAAGAAAGTTGAATTAGATGGATGTACATTATAGTTTGTTTCTTTATTCTGTACTAAGTTCTTTATAGTTTGTTTCATTTTCAATCTGGAACAGATTTTTAATTGTGTTTGGAAATTGAATTAGAATATGTTATTGTCATTTCCTTTCTTAGCAATTAGTATTTCTGAATTCTGTATTTTCCTTTGTATTTTTTTTGTATTATCTTGTAATTTGACAATTTTTAATAAAAGTTATATGATTAGAGCTTTCTATTTGGAATGAGGACATTTATTGTAGCATTACGATTTGGTATAGTAGAATAAAAGGAAGGGAAGTACAAAATATAAAAAAATAGCGATAAAAAATAATTTTCTTTACATCGGTTGTAGTAACTAATCGGTGTTAAAAGTCAATTTTTTGTACCGGTTGTTACAAGTAGGACCGGTGTGAAATATAATATTTACACCGGTTGTAACTTACATGACTGGTGTGAAATATAATATTTTACACCGGTCTCAATCCAAAGGCCTGGTGTAAAATCTATTTTTCTCACCGGTCCCAAAACCGGTGTAAAAAATCTCTATTTTTCTCACCGGCTTCATCCACACCGGTCCTACAATCGGTGTAAAAAGCTAAAAAGGACCGGTGTAAAAAGTCTTTTTTCACTAGTGACAACATCCAAACGCCCATTAAAAGCCATTAAAGACATGAACCCTTACCTAGACTCCAAGCTCCAAGCCCAAACAAAAATGAGGAAGAAGAAGATGTATGATAAATCAATTTTAATACACTTTTTATAGTTTTACACTTGGGGTTTATTATATAATTACTATGTTTAATAATAGTATTTTAATTAAGTTTTATGTTGTTTAGTTAAATTGAAGTATTATGTATATATGTTTTAATTTTCATTTTTTGTATGTATCTTGAGTGTCTTGCCTTGTTTTGGCCATAACTTAGGCTTTTGTGATCCAAATGGGCTAATCTTGGAGCCCATGGAAAGCTAAGAAAGAGGTCTACATCATGATGATCAGATTTGGTTATTTTTCATCTAAAAAAAAGAAGAAATGGAGCTTGAATCAATCAGCCCTCATGTATCCCACTAGCATTGACATAGTTCACCAAAATACACATATCTGGAACTATAGATGTCCAAATGACCTCATTCTTACGTCAAATTCTCAATAAGACAGAGACCTACAACTTTCATGTTAAAGATGTTACAAACTTAAGCCATCTAAATGGTCATATTTGACTCGCAATGTGGAGAATATAAAGAGGAGAATGATTTTCAACACCTACCATTATCTTCTTTTGAATTATTGTAATTTCAAGCCCACCAATGTTGAAAAAATACATTAATGTTCAGAAAATGAATGTATAGTGTCATGATACCTTGCTTATAAATAGATGCGTGAAGTTATAAGGAAGAGACACAAGAGATACATAAGAAATACATGCTTTAGTTTTCATTACATTTCTATATCTTTGCTTTAGTTTCTTAAGTTTTAGTTCTTTCTCTTACTTTATTTCAGGTTTGGTTGAATATAAGCTTGTTAAAAAAAATTAAAAAAATCCACTTTATTAGAGTTTTATTTATTTTCTAGTAATCTTATTTTCAACCATTTAAAAAAAAGTAAAAAAATATTAAAAAATAAAATCTTTAAATATTTAAATATATGTTCTAAGCATTAAATAATTAAAATGATAACTTTTTCATTTTATTACATAGTTATAGTATCTTGTTGCAATATGTATATATGTATTGTGCATGACTAGTTCTAATCCCGAACCATTACATCCTTTTGATCCTGAAATAGATAGAATATTTCATCAACTAAATAGATCATCCAATAGACTATTAGGCAATAATAACGAAACAAATAATAATATTATTGCTACTAACATAAGTAATGAAACTAAACCTTCAACTTCTGAGCATTTGTATAACATGGCTGAAAATACATTAAGAGAACTAGCTACACCAGATGTCACTAATCAAACATCGTGCATCTTATATCCTGAGGAAGATATTCCTTTTGTGCTTAAAACTGGTTTAGTTCGTTTGTTACCTAAGTTTCATGGTCATACAGGTGAAGATCCTCATAAACACTTAAAAGAATTTTATATCCTTTGCTCTACCATGAAACCTGAAGGGGTTTTAGAAGAACATGTAAAACTTAAAGCTTTTCCTTTCTCCCTAGCAGATATCAATGAGGATTGGTTATTTTACCTTCCTTCTAGCTCTATTACAAGTTGGGATGACCTAAAGAAATTGTTTCTTGAAAAATTTTTCCCTACTTCAAGAACTTCCTTTATTAGAAAAGAAATACGTGGCATCCGACAACATGACCAGGAAAATCTTTATGAATACTAGGAAAGATTTAAAAGATTGTGTGCTAGTTGTCCCCATCACCAAATTATGGACCAACTTCTCATACAATATTTCTATGAAGGTCTTAATCCAATGGATAGAACTTTGGTTGATGTAGCTAGTGGTGGTGCTCTGCAAAATAAAACTACAAATGTAGCAAAAACTTTAATTGAGAACATGGCTGCTAATGCTCAACAACATGCCACTAGAAATAATTCTGTAGTAATTAGAGGAGTCCATGAAATTGAAACTACTAATGATGGAGATAAAAAATGGGAAAGTAAATTTGATGAACTAGCAACACTTATGAAAAATATCATTGTCTTAAAAATAACAACCTGCAACCCCTTCTAAGGTATGTGCTATCCGTACTTCATTAGACCATTATACCAATTGTTGTCTTACATCGCAGGAAACTAAAATTCCTGATGAAAATCCTCAAGTATGTGCTGCTAACTTATACAATAACAGACTGCCACAATAACAACATAACAATTATGATCTCTCTTCTAACAGATATAATCCTGGTTGAAGGAATCACCCTAATTTAAGATGGGATAATTCCTCACAACAACCTCATGCACCTTTTCAGGAAAATACTGGACCAAGTAGACCTTATCAACCTTCTCATATTCAACAACAAGCTATACAAATAGCTGCATCTTCCATTGAGAAATCAAATTTGGAGGAATTGATAAAGCAAATGTCAGTAGACAATTTAAACTTCCAAAAAACAACTGAGGCTACAGTTCAGACTCTTGAAAATTAGATTGGTCAATTGGGTACATCTTTAAACCATTTGCAGTCTAAAGGTTCAGATAAGTTACCTGCTCAGACAATTGTTAATCCTAAAAATATAAGTGCAATTATTTTAAGATCTGGTAAAGCTATCCATGGACCAGAAAAACAACAACAAACTGAAAATACTATTGTCACAGAAAAACATGCAGAAGAAGTTTTAGATAGTTCAAGTAATAATAGTAATGATATATCTCTTACAAATCCTCCTTCTGCAGCTGGTCCTGATAAACAACATATCCCTATTCCATTTCTACAAAGACAAAAATCTATACAAAATAAGAAAAGGGATGAAGAGATCTTGGAAACATTTAGCAAAAGGAGAGGTAAATATACCTTTATTAGAAGCCATCAAGCAAATCTTAAGATATGCCAAATTCCTTAAAGAACTATGCACTAATAAAAGAAGACTAAAAGGCAATGAAAGGATTAACATAAGTAGAAATGTGTCTACATTAATTAAGAAACCTTTGTCACATATACCAGAAAAGTGTAAAGACCCTGGGACATTTACCATTCCATGCATAATAGGCAATAACAAATTTGAAAATGCCATGCTAGACTTAGGTGCATCCATTAATGTTATGCCTATGACTGTATTTACTTCACTTTCCCTTGGACATTTACAAACTACAGGCGTGGTGATACAATTAGCAAATTGAAGCTCTGCACATCCTACAGGAATCATTGAAGATGTCCTTGTTAAAGTTAATGATTTAATTTTTCTTGCAGATTTTTATGTTCTAGATATGGAAAGTGAGACTTCAACCAATAAAGCTCCAATAATTTTAGGTAGACCATTCTTAAAAATAGCTAGGACAAAGATAGATGTGCATGCAGGAACACTTTCAATGGAATTTAGAGATAGAATAGTTAAATTCAACATTTTAGATGCTATGAAGCATCCTACTGAGGACCATTTTGTTTTTTAAATTGACTTAATAATTGATTTAGTTGATGATAATATTTTTAAGTTATTTGATGATGTTGATTTTCTTGTATTGTCTAATTTTTGTGATTCATTTGTTTATGATTCATCCATGGATTCTCATCAATATAATGTGTGTACTGAAATTGAAAGATATCTACTTGATGATAATAATGATCCAAACTCCCTTAAAACAGAAAATATAGTTCCAGATGTTGTTTCAAAAGAATCAGAGGGTAATAATTTGATTAAAGTAGTTACAATTACATCTGATTATGTTGAAGTACAAGTTGTTGAGACAAATTCAACCAAATTGATTCCTTCAATAATGCAGCCTCCCATGTTAAAGTTAAAACCTCTTCCTGAACATTTAAAGTATACATATTTAGAGGAAGATAAGAATCTTCCTGTGATTATTTCTAACAAATTAAATGTTGATCAAGAAACAAGGTTGTTGTAGATTATTAGGAAGCATAAGAAGGCTATTGGTTAGACTTTGGTAGATATCCCAGGTATTAGCCCTTCCACGTGTATGCATAGAATTCTACTAGAGGAAGAAGTTAAACCAGTAAGGCAACCACAAAGAAGACTTAATCCCCAGATCCTTGATGTAGTTAAAAAAGAGGTAACAAAATTATTACAAGCTGGCATTATTTACCCTATATCAGATAGCACTTGGGTCAGCCCTGTACAAGTGGTTCCCAAGAAGTCTGGAATCACAGTGGTCAAAAATGAAAATGATGAACTAATTCCTACCATAATCCAAAATAGTTGGCGAGTATGCATTGATTACAGGAAACTTAACAAAGCAACCCGAAAGGATCACTTTTCTTTACCTTTCATTGATCAAATGTTAGAAAAACTAGCAGGTAAGTCTCATTACTGCTTTTTAGATGGATTTTCAGGTTACTTCTAAATTTATATTGCACCAGAAAATCAAGAAAAAAATAACATTTACATGTCTTTTTGGCACTTTTGCTTATAGAAGGATGCCTTTTGGCTATGCAATGCCCCTGGTACCTTTCAACGATGCATGATTAGTATCTTTACTGACTTTCTTGAAAATTGCATGGAAGTATTTATGGATGATTTCACGGTATATGGTTCATCATTTGATGCTTGCTTAAATAGTCTAGATAAAGTATTACATAGATGCATTAAAACTAACCTTGTTCTTAATTATGAGAAATGTCATTTCATGGTAGAAGAAGGAATAGTTTTAGGCCATGTAATATCTAAAAAAGTCAAAGAAGTAGATCTTGTAAAAATTAATGTAATTTCTCAAATACCTTATCCTTCTTGTATGTGAGTGACACTACTAGAAAAATGACTAATAGCTACACACCAGTAGCGACCGCCGAACACCGTCGCTAATCAGTGACCGCATTAGCGACGGGCAGAAGAAAAGGGACTTCGAAAACGAAAACAGTGACCATATTAGCGACCAACACTACGCCGTCGCTGAATTTGGCAAATAACCGTCACTAATACCGTCGCTAACTCATACCCCGTCCCTGACACGGTCGCTAAAGTTATTTCCCTCCCTTTTTTTGGTTTCCCTCCAAGTTATATATGGCGCCAAGTGATAGCGACGGTGATACTGCGGTCGCTATGTCTTCTGACAAATCAGCGACGGTGATAACCACAGAGACCCGTCGCTATACAGGAGATTAGTGACGGAGCTGTTCTGCCGTCGCTAATATTCAGGAGATTAATGACGGAATTAGTGTGTCGTCGCTATTGTCCCATGTTTTCATAAATTTAGCGACGGTAGGGTTACACCGTCGCTAATATTTACCAGATTAATGACGAAATTGTGCTCCCGTGGCTAATATTCAGGAGATTAGTGACGGAGTTTGTATGCCGTCGCTAATGCTTTCGGTCTTCCCTCCATTAAGTATTGGAGAGTAGTGACGGAAGTGGTGGTCGTCGCTATGATTTTTGGCCTTCCCTCCATTAAGGTAGTGACGGGTTGGCTACCGTCGCTAATATTTTAATCTAATTCAGACATCCCTTTTCCCCAATGTTTTGTTCCAATCATTGCCCTAAACCAATCTACTCTCCCTTGCCCCCGTCTCCCTCCGACTTTCATCTCCGGTCATCTCCCTCGCCCCTGTCTCCCTCCGACTTTCATCTCCGGTCATCTCCCTCTCTTTGTGTCCCTCCCTCTCGTTGGCTCCCCCCCGTCTCTGCTCATCTCCCTCCCTGTCTTTGTGCCCTAAACTTCTCTCTCAGTTTCCCCTTCGTCACCTTCCTCTCTGTGTTTCTCAAGTTCCTACGTGCAGCCTCCGATACCACCTCTGACGAACGGTAAGTAATTCCCTATTTACTTCTTCCATATTGGTTCTTTCACGACTATCTTTCACACTCTGTCACTTTCTCAGATTTCATCGTGAGCCTTCGGTGACCTCCGACGTGACCTTCCTCGTGGAGAGCAAAGATTACCTACGACCTCAATTTGGTAAGCTGATTTGCTTCCTCCGTAACTCTCATGCTATATAACTTCATCTGTGAATATAATTGGAATAGTTTAGGATGGTGCAAAAGTTCTTAAAATTTAGTCCTATACCCATAAATTATTATAAGTTTTCATTATAAAACATGTACATGTAAGAGATTAGTATATTATTACTCCATTGGTAAAGGTAACTAGGCTAAGAAAAGAGCAACAGAAACAGCACTGGTGTGAACATGTCCTGACTTTTCTGTCACAGGAACTCGCTGTTGAAAGAACAATGTCAGTAACTGCTAAAAGTAGATTTAGTTTAAGATAGGATGTGAGAGGTGGTAGCTAAAACCTAAACTCTATGAATTCTACTCTCAAATTTTAACTTCCCCAAAACACCAGTTCCTGCAATTGCTCCACTAGCTTCCTGAGAAAATAAAGTCCAAATGATGTGATATTCAATTCTACAACAAAGAAATTGTGGCACAGTGCAACCAGAAAGTTATAATACATGGTTGATGTTGCAAACAAAGGTTGACAACAACTACGGCTTAGTTGGGGTCAAGAAGAATGGTAGATATAAAAGGTTTGATCCCTTCATTTTTGCCCAACAAACTGAGCAGGTTTATTACACCGACTTCCCGGGAGGACATCTGGACTGGTATGCAGTAATCAAGGCCAAGGCCCGAAGTCAGATCACTGACAATGTCTCCGAGGAGGTCGATGACGCTTATCAGCTTACACCACACGAGCTCAACGATGCCAATTTGTTGTTCAACATTGATCCAGTCATAATGGATGAGACACTCGCTACTACGGGGGGTGAACACATTGACAAAGACCTTGTCTCTCGATCAAAATGGCCTAGGGCTGATTTAGATACTGATGAACTTGTTCAAACAGATAACTACAGTGACACTGAAACTGAGGGGGAATTTGAAACTGAAACAGACATAGAGTATGTAGTCGTTAAACAAAATGTTACATAGGTTTATATATATCCTGAGACTCACCTTTCTTTTCATGATTTTATCCACAGATGACGGGACGTCGACTGCCCTTCAGTAGGGGTGATGGGTCCAGGACCCCGACATCCCGGCAGGGGACTCCCACCCCAGGACAGCAGACTACTCCATCACCACTACAACAGAGCACTCCATCACTACCACCACCACCACCAGAGCAGACCACTCCACCACCACCACCACCACTGCAGACCACCCCATCACCCCGACTGACCACCCCAGAGCAGAGTCCTGGAGCTGGTGGCTTGGAGGACCATGGCCATCAGGCGACCCCACCTCCGGCATCCCCTCTGCCCATGTTGGTACCCGTGCCGGCCGGAGACGAGTAAGTGACTAAACCTCAAATACTTTTATGTTATTTGTATGATACTTTATATTAAACTTTAGTGGAAAGACTTGTTGGTTTATTGGATGTTACTTTAATTAGTACTTGTATAGATTGAATTGTACTGGGCACTCTTCTGTTTGTAACAGGGTAACTATTTAAACTTGGAAATGTTACATTTACAGGGGAGACTCTGCCGAAATTTTGGGGGTCTCCCTAGATTGTGTGTTGTTTTACTCCTAACATAATTGTTGTCATTACAGCTTTGTTGATAGTAGTCGCACTACCAAAGCGATTACTAAGGTTTTGAAGGCCCAGTGGGATGGTCTATATATATCTTGGACAGATGCTGGGAAGGTTGTGCAAGATAGGTGGTTTGACACCTTCTCGGTAAGTTCCTAGCTCATTTGTTATGACTTGATTTGTAAAATAGACCTGTTATTAATTTTGATTTCTCATTTCATTTTACAGCGTGATTACCAGTGGGTGGAGGGTATGATTGATGAGATTAGGAAGGTCTTTGCCACAAAGACCTCCAAAATCATCAAGAGTACCCTTTGGAAGGTCAGGGACAAGGGTGAGCACCCTCGTTGGATCCCGGAGGACCATTGGGACGGGATGGTCCAGAAGTGGCGCGGGGTCCCGTTCCAGCAGGCGAGTGCTCGGAACAGGGCCAACAGAGCCGCCGATGCTGCAGCCTCGGTTTACACTGGGGGTAGCATTTCAACCCTCGAGCACAAGAAAAGATTTATAAGTATATTTATGTTAAACATTTCTATTATGATTCGTCTTACATGTTTACAAATAATAATTTCAATGTTTTTTGTCCACCACAGGAGCAGAGGGAGCACCGGGAGCCTTCTTTGTTTGAGGTCATGCAAATGACCAAGAAGAACAAAGCCGGTGCATGGGTAAACCAGAAGACTACGGATCTAGCGGTATTTACTTTTAACTGACACATGCTTATAATTTGCAAATCAGCTTACTAATCCTATCATTGTTTTTGAATTTACAGGAGGCGTATCAGGCCAGGAGGGCCGAGAAGGAGGCGAACCTGGTGGCTTCCACTCCTGAAGGGGAGGTTCCTCCCACCCTATCTTGTTCTGACGACAACGCCATCTATATGGAGGCTGTTGGCGGTGTGAACAAGAAAGGGAGGGTATTTGGATTGGGTGGCGTCGGCACGCAGCTGGCGAAAAAGGGGAAGACCCCTTCCTCTTCGTCTTCCTCTGGTCTTCCGACTGAGGTTGTTCAGGTAATTCAAAACCTGAACGATGAGCTACAGGAGGAGCAACGTCAGAGGCAGTTATTGTTGGAGCGGACCGAGGCAGACCGACAGAAAGCCGAGGCGGACCGACAACGGGCCGAGGAGCAGCACGCGGAGACTCGTCGGCAACTTGCTCAGCAGCAGGAGCTACTGATGCAGTTGATGGCGAGGCTACCTCCCCCCACTTCCTAGGCGCCCCCACCACCACCCCAGGATCCCCCACCACCATGATTGTATTTTTATTATTTATACACATTGTATATTTGATTTTTAGTTATGTTATATTTCATTCAGTATTTATTTTCTCATTCTTTATTTATTATGTCAATATTTATTGGTAATTACATTCAAATCAAAAAGCCTTATTGTACCTATCATTAATAATTCAACCTATTTGATAAATTAATTTAATCTATTATTTTGTTTTTAATAATAATTTAATATTTTAAAAAAATTATTTAAATTTAATTATAAAATTTTATCAGCCAATACAAAATACAAAATATTAATATATTTTTAAAGTTAAATTAACAAAACCAGTCAATATTGAACCAATTTTAAAAAAATTTAAAAATTCCACTTAGCAACGGTAGCAGACCGTCGCTGAATTATTAACACTAGCGACGGATGTTGTCGTCGCTACATCAATACCACTAGCGACGAAGTATTGTGGTCGCTGTTTTGTTAAAAACAGCGACGGACCTCACTGGTCGCTGTTGTGTAAGAATGGGGGTCGCTATATGAGTACACATAGCGACGGATCACGTGGTCGCTACATGAGTACCCATAGCGACGGCTTATGGTGGTCGCTGATGGCTGCTAGTAGCGATGGGGTCTTGAGGTCGCTGTATGGCAACACTTAGCGACGGCTGGAGTTATTGGGGCAGAGACGATTTTAGCGACGGCGTTACGCCGTCAATATGGTAGCGACGGTATGTGTGTGGTCGCTGATGTGTTTTCGACGAGGGTTTTAGCGACGTCCTATGTCCCGTCTGAGATGCCGTCGCTAATGGTTTTAGCGACGGCCATGCCATGGATTAGCGACCAATTCCTTCCGTCGCTAACATGTGTTTTTTTAGTGGAGTGATAAGTGCTTTATAACACAATAAAATAGATCTAGTTTCCTTAGGATTTTAATCATTATGCACTGTATTTCCTTTATTTATTGAGATTTTTGCTTTCTTTCCACTCTATTCTACTTGGGTATGTTATTTTGCAGGAATTAAGGTAATAAAGGGTCAAAAACAAGAGAAAAACGACCATAAAATGATAAAGAAACAAGAAGAACAAGCCTAAAGTAGAAAGAACTCTCTTTTTATGCTGAATTCCGACTCAGAATGCTGAAATCCGACTCAGAATGTTAAAATCCGACTCAGAAATGTTGAATTCCGACTCAAAATGACCAAATCCGAGTGGGATGACTGAGAAAGGACCAAATCCGAGTGGAATTACTCAGAATGGAGCAAATCCGAGTGGAATACTACACTGTTAAAGGTAAATCCGAGTGGAATGGCTCAGAATGGAGCCTTTCCGAGTAGAACGACTCAGAATGGAGCATTGCCGAGTGGAATACTTCACTGTTGGAGCCAAATCCGAGTGGAAAGTTCCCTATCAAAGCCATTCTGAGTGATAAATGGCTGAGGTTCAATGCTGAAATGGAAAGAGTCTCGGTTGGAGGAGATTCCGAGTGGAAGCTTCCCCGACTGCGTCCATTCCGAGTGAAAAAAGGGGACTGACGTTGAATAGATGCTGTCCAAAGCTATTTTTCGAGTGAAAGGCTTGTTGATTGAAGTGAATCCGAGTGGGAGCTTTCTGATTTGCAACTAATCCGAGCAAAAAGCTATTCTGAGTGAATGGATTCCGAGCAGAAGAAGCCACTGAATGAATAAGTGCTGAATAAGAAGGAATCCAAGTGGTTTCATTCGGAGAAGAAGGCATTCTCAAGCGACACAAGACATTTCCGAGTAGAAGTCTTATCAAGCAATGAAAGATCCGACTGGGAATGAATAACACTCGGGCAGACTCTCACGTTTTACACTAAGCCCGAGTGAGATGTCTCCAAGGAAGACTTCCGAGTGAGTTGGGCTATATTTCCGAGCAAAGAAAGGCTCAGACATGAGAGGAAATTCAATCAGCCAGATTCGAGTAAAGACAACCGACTGGGTTGATTGACGACTGAAGGCCATTCCGAGTAAAAAGCAAGAAGGCACTTCCGAGTGTATCATTTCAAGGAATGAAGGCCGACTGAAATATTTCAAAGCAAATCCGAGTGAATGTATCCGAATGAATTTGACCGAGTAAATTCCAAAGCAAAATCCGAGCAAAGTTTGAACCGAGTGGTTCAGATTCATAGACAGCCGAGTGAAAATATTTGGGAACTGATTGAATAAATTCTGATCCTGAGTGAGTCTTCAATCAGTTCCGAATGAACTCCATGAAGCTGAGCTGAGTGAATGGTTTCAGTCGGATCCGAGTCCCTCCTCAGTCAATTCCGAGCCACCTTCTAATCAGTTCCGAGTGAATACTTTCACTTGGTTCCGATTCACTTTTCAATCGGTTTCGAAGAAATAAAGCAATCGGAGTTGCTTTGCTCATCTCCTCACAGCAACTAACACTGTCCGACTTCACAGCAACTCAACACTGACCGGTTTATTCCAAATACCGACCGTGTTTCTTCCAAACACTGACCCCTCAACTCGACACCGAGCAAAGATTTACTCGGTCTTCTTTAGAAAATGCACCTTTTTCCAGTCGGTTTTGTGCACAAAAGGCATTTTTCCACTCGGATTCTAGAGAGAAGGTGAAAACCGACCCAATTCTTCACAATGCAACACCGTCCAGCACTCAGCAAACCACCCTCCAGCAAGCTTTCACTCGGATTTTGGAGAAAAGATGAAAATCGACCCATTTTTCCACTCGAAATTTGCCCAGCTGAATAAATCCAAGCACCGAATTATTGGAAATATTAAAATAATGCAATTTGGGACAGTTGGAAGTCACATGCACCGAAAGTTTCCTTCCACTTGCAATTACAATGCGTTTCTTAGCTGGATCCCCCCTTTCCATCGCCTATAAAAGGAGAAGAAGTTGCAAGCATCCAGCATCAATCACTTGAAATCAATTCCATCAGCTTCGTTCCAATTCTTCTTTCCTTTCTCCTTTCTTTGTTTCCTTTTCCGTTTCTCTTTTCTTTCTTTTCTTTCTTTTTCTTCTTCATTTTTTTCTTCTCCTTTTCTTTTCTTTTTCTTTCGTTTTATTTCTCTTATTTTCTTTCTCTGTCCCGTTCCCATTTTTTCTTTTACTTTCTTTTTCTTTATTTTATTTTAAGAGTTGTGAATTGTAAAAGTGAGTTATTTAAATTTGTAATTGGTGGAGAAATTATTGCAACAAGGAATTACAGTGGTAAATTATTCTGAGCTTTTGGAGAAACCCGTAAGTCTTTATTTTTACCATGTCTTGTATGTTTTATTTTTCCATTATATATATGAATTTGAATTATTTCATGAGTAGCTAAATTAATTATCTTGGGATAAAGGGGGTATGATAATATTTTATTTTAATGTTATTTTGACTTGGAATTAAATAAATTTCTGTTTTCCATTTAGTTTAAAAAATGCTCAATGCTTTTAGTGATTCCTAACAAGAACCTAAATGATAAAACTGTATACTTGCGGGTATATTAGTAAGTTTAGGTAATAAATAGAATCGAGAGATTTATTTTTACCGAAAAGCTTTGAACTAAACCTAAGATTTTTGAAATGCTTTTTGTGACCTCGGTAAAACCGTGAAAGTAATCAAAATTCTTTTGAGGAAATAAAAGGGGTTTTCATAAAACGATAATGGGCCTTTCTGAGGATTAAGCAGCGCTTTCCATAGGTTAGGTACACTAATAGGATTCCGAGAGGAACATATTAATTAGCTTTTGGAAAATTCGCCTTGGAAAACTTAATTCGATTCTTATTTATGAAAAGTTAAAATTCATTAACATAAAATAGAGTCTTAATCCCCCGAAATCCCAAGATATTCTCAACTCTGATTTTTAAGTGTCAAGTAAATTTTATTTTTATATTTATTCGTATTCTGTGTAACTTTAATTTGTGCTTTATTTTATAAAAATCTTAAAAATCAATTGTGTGGATAATTAAATTTCAATATGCTGGTACTTTGAACACAGTCCCTGTGGAGAATGATAATCTTTTATATTACGCGACATAACCCTGTGCTTGCGGGCCCTGTCAAGTTTTTGGCGCCGTTGCCGGGGACTGTTGTCCCTCAAATATCGGCAATATTGAAATTCGATTAGATCATACTTGTTAATATTTTTATTATTATTTTTATATTTATTTTGTTATTTTCTTTGTAATTTTGTATTTTGTTCTATATTCTGTGTATCTGTTGTTGTTTTATTTTTGTAATTGTTTGTTTTATTTGTCATTTATTTTCTATTTATGCGACGGAGCCGTAGTGTCGATCTAAACTTAGGATTTGACCCTGAGATAGAACGTACCCTTAGAGCTTTAAGAAAACAACAAAAACAACAAAAAGAACAAAAAGAAAAACAAATGGCAGACCAACACAGACCCTTAAGAGATTTTGCCGTTCCAAGCACTAATGGGAGAGGATCTAGCATCCTTAGACCCACAGTGGAAGCTAACAATTTTGAATTAAAGCCTTCACTACTCTCAATGGTTCAACAAAACCAATTTGGAGGATTACCCTCCGAAGATCCAAATCTTCACCTTCAAATCTTTCTTGAATACTGTGACACCCTGAAGATGAACGGAGCCACCAATGATGCCATTCGCGTAAGACTTTTCCCTTTCTCCTTAAGAGATAAAGTGAAAGCATGGTTATACTCTCTTCCTGAAGGATCCATCACGACTTGGGAACAATTGTCCAGTGCTTTTATAAATAAATGGTACCCAAGGAACAAAATTGATGTGCTAAGAAAACAAATCATAAATTTTTCACAAAAAGATGATGAATCCTTATATGAAGCCTGGGAAAGATACAGAGAGATGTTGAGAGAATGTCCTAACCATGGGATAGAAAGGTGGTTGACAATCCATATTTTCTATAATGGACTAACTTCCACACAAAAGATCTCTTTAGATGCTGCAGCTGGAGGAGCCTTCATGAGTAAAAATGTTGATGAAGCTGAGAACCTGATCGAGGAAATAGCTCAAAACACTCACCAATGGAATCTGAGAGAGGATTACCTTCTAAAACACCAGGTAAGTACTCTATTGATGCTCTTTCCTTACTTTCTGCCAAAGTTGAAGCATTAACATTAAAACTTGATAAAATAGGGTCAACAGGTGCTACTAATATTGTTTGTGAAGTTTGTGGTGTTTCAGGACATGGAGCTACAAATTTCCATTTAGTAATGACTCCTAATCAAGAACAAGAAATGCATCAGGTGGATGCTATTGGAAACTATGGTGGAAATTATCAAGGTAACTACAGACCTCCACAAGGTCTACCTGGTTTCCAAAATAGGCCACCTCAATTCCAAAGTAACTACAAACCTCAACAAGGAACCTATATTCCACAAAAATCAAAGCTAGAATCCTTGATGGAGACATTTGTAGCTACTCAACTTAAACAAAATGATGAATTCTCTGATGTAATAAAAAACTTGGCTTCAAAAGTGGACTCTCTTGCCACTCACAACAAAATACTGGAAAATCAAATTGCCCAACAAGCCTCCTATTCTCAAAGAGCACCGGGAACATTTCCTGGGAAACCAGAGGCTAGACCATCTAACCAAACCATGGCTGTCACTCTCAGGAGTGGTACTTAATACGATGGGCCAGTTGACAAGACTGCAAATGAGGAAAAGAAAGTCGATGAATCTTCATCTCATCCAGTAATTGAAGAAGAGAAACCACAAGAAAAGAAGGAGGTTAAGCCATATCAACCTCCCATTCCATTTCCTCAGCGCTTAGTGTAACATCCCGATTTTTAATTTAATTACCGATTGAGACTAAGCCATTAATTAAGGGATTAACTGCAGAATTGAGATTAATGAATAATTTAACTGATTGCTGATTGGTTAGAAAATAATTGAATAAATAATGATAATAATAATAATAGTGCCAGGCGAAAGGACGCATGTGTCCCTAGGAGTATAAGACAACCTCAGTTCCCTCTTCCCTCCATTAATTCACGCTGGTCAGCTCCTCTATGCGTGAGTATGGTCCCCTCCTCCCCTGTTTTCTCTTCTTCCCTCTCAACCACGTTGAACAGTGAGAAAGTCGAGAGCTCCTGGAGGAACATCAACGCGGCTCTATTCCATTCCCTGTCCTCTTCTTCCCCCCATTGCCTTCTTCCTCTCCTTCTTCTTTTACCTAGAGCTGTTAGTATTCCAGTTGAAAGGCTGTGCTGGAAGTGCCTTGAAGCTGTGGGGGAGACGAACCCGTTGGAGGAAAGAAGCAACTCTTGCCCAGGATCAACGCTGAGCTCGAAGGCTGTTGGAGGAGGAGTAACAGAGGGATGATCGGTCAGCATTGCAACTTGAGGAGTCTCTGAACCCCGACAGCAGGTAGGGGGCGCTTTGCATGTCAAGTGTATGGTTTATGACCGGGTCTCGGGTGCTTGCTTTAATGTGATATGTGGTGTGAAATGTGTAGATCGATGTGTGGTGATTGACTGATTATGCATGCAACTCCCGAACTGGGGTATCTGTGAAAGGTTGAGGGTTGTGTGACTTGTCTTTGAGTGCCTATTGATATTTCTGTGATGCATGTTATTGAAACCTGAGTTTATTGAGTGAATGTGTGTGTGCGTTACCATTATCCCCGAATGCATGAGATGTGAATTGATATGTGATTTCCATTTCGAATGCTGCATGGAAAAGTATGCTGACTCTATTAAAAATGTTGAGTGGATGTGCTGTAATGTGGTTACCTATGCTTGCTGTTGTAAGTTATTATGATAGATGCATGTGTTGTTGTAATAGAATGTGGGATTTTGAATGAATCTGAATGCTGTGTGGGGGATCGGTTGCGATCCATTGATGGCTGTGCGAGACACGTCTGGTAAGCTTGGATGTTGTGGTGGAATTGCATGAGATTGCATATGTGGGATGATTCCCAGATTCCTGACCAGTTCCATGAGGACCCGTGGTAGCCGATGGAGCTAGAGCTGGGTCTCGAGACGTCACGGGGTGACCGGTGCCACACGGAAAGGGCTAGTGGACGGGGGGTCGGAAAGGTATCTAGAGTCGTATAAAACGAGTTCCAGTCAGATTCCTGGTTAGATCCATGAGGACCCGTGGTAGCCGATGGAGCTAGAGCTGGGTCTCGAGACGTCACGGGGTGACCGGTGCCACACGGAAAAGGCTAGTGGACGAGGGACCGGGAAGGAATCTGCACTGAATTCACTGTTTAAGTCGGATCCGCATGCATAAGTCTATGAGCATTGTTAGTGAGATTATTGTGAATTGCATGGATTAAATGAATTGAATGAACTCCGACTAGATGATGTCGTATGAGTGAATTCCGACTGAATGAATAGACAGGTATTGATACTGTTGCTGAGTGCAGTGTGATGCTATGATTGAAAATATATGTTATTATGCGAATTCCGATTGAATGATGTGGTCTGGCTCTTATATTAATTGGCAGTATATATATATATATATATCGTTATGGATTGAACCCGGTAAATTATACAACTAAGAATTGAGGTAAAGTCTGAGTCAATAGCTGTCACCTTATATGTAAAAGCTCACCCCTACACCATTTTTCAGTGTGTGCAGGTTGGACTCTGAAGTGATGATAAGGTCTCAGGTCCGAGTGAGGTGCACTCCGACCGTTGAGTGCTTATTTTGTATTTGTCATGTTTCGTCAGTTGTAGCCTTGGCTGGCTCATAATAACAGTGTGGTGTAATGAATATGGATACATATATATATAAATAATTTGAGCTTTTGTGATCCGAGTGCATGTTTTTATACGTAATAGTTCACGTTGATAACAGGTGCTGAGGAATGAATGATGTTAAGGTAATGGGTATTCCGAGTGTATGAATATGTATGTACACATATGTTGTATACGGGTGGTTTGTGTCTGGGTAGACTGAGGGGTGTTGATGGCTAGAATATTGCTCAGTTAATGATTTCCGAGTAGACGTAATTAGGGAGTCAACTCCGAGTGGGGCTGCAAATGGCTATGCCTTCTTGTTCGAATGATGATACTTCAAGGGATTCTGAGTAAAATACCTTGGATGAACCTATACTGCGTAAGATCTAATGAGAGAATCCCCGAGTGATAATGAGAGCGGTCATTCCCGAGTGAAAACCCTGAGCGATTCTCTCCTGAGAGAGGAGTTAGTGTAGTGGCTTAGAATGGAAGGGATTCTAAGTGTAAAACATCGATAATCTGAGTGAAAGATGTATATTCCGAGTGAGTAAGGGTCCGTATCCCGAGTGGTTGAGTTCTGGAATCCGAGTGGGATAACCCCAGTGTCCGAGTGGAGTATAGGTGTGGCCGCATGGATAAAATTGAAAGGCTAAGTTATGGAACACCGAATGGACTTAGGAATGAACTTCCGAGTGGACTTAGTCGTTTACCGAGTGTATGGATGTCTCGATGCCGAGTGATGAATTTGCTGTGTGAGGCTTCTCGCTTCAGCGAATGAAGGATCCGCTCCAGCGAATGTGTACTGCTGGAAGGCTTTTGTCGTGGTATCGCCCAAGCGAATGGTACTTCGCCCGTGCGAGTCAGTTGTCTCGCTCAAGCGTCCTAGACCTCGCTTAAGCGAGTCAGAGTTGTCTTGGATTTCGCCCAGGCGCTGATGTGTTTCGCTGAACCGAATGGGTTGGTTCAAGCCTTGTTCCTTCCGTTGATTGCTATATGTGTAAATGTTCTTTTCTTTCCCTTGTCTTCTTCCTTCTCTTTTTTTTATGCCGATTGACCAGGGGTTGTTTTTGTGAAAAAATTTTCCCTGTTTTTGGGTTATTATTTATTAAAAATTAGGGTGTTACACTTAGCCAAAGCAAAGTTGGACAAACAATTTGGTAAGTTCCTTGATGTTTTAAAGAAATTGTATATTAATATTCCTTTTACAGATGCTTTGCAGCAAATGCCCACATATGCAAAGTTCCTGAAGGACATTTTGTCCAACAAAAGAAGACTAGAGAAAGATGGTACAGTTGCACTTACTGAAGAGTGCAGTGCTCTAATTCAAAAGAAACTTCCACCCAAGCTCCAAGATCCAGGTAGTTTCTCTATTCCTTGCATGATTGGTGACATGAATATAGATAAAGCATTGTGTGATTTAGGAGCAAGTGTGAGTTTAATGCCATTATCTGTTGCTAAAAAGTTAGGATTGGGTGAACTAAAACCTACTAGGATGTCTTTACAATTGGCTGATAGATCTGTAAAATATCCTGTAGGAATTTTAGAGGATGTTCCTATTAAGATAGGAAAATTTTTTATACCTGCTGACTTTGTTGTACTTGAAATAGACGAAGGTTCTTTGATTCCTATTATTTTAGGCAGACCATTTTTAGCAACTGCAGGTGCTGTGATTGATATCAAGAATGGTAAGTTGTCTCTAACTGTTGGAGACCAAAAGGTTGATTTTAAATTTGAAAAATGTTTTAGAAAAACCTTACAATGATGTTTGCTGTACTGTGGATTTTGTCGAACAAGTGGTAAAGGAAGCAACACTTCCTAATGACCCACTTGAAACTGTTTTCATGATTGAGCCGACAGAAACATATGATTGCTCTGAGGCCCCACATGACACTGAGGTCATGTGCGACAAAGTGGTAAGCCCCAATGTGGAATTAAAACATTTACCAGCTTCATTAAGGTATGAATTTCTTGGTCCCAATTCCACATATCCTGTGATTATCAATGCTAAATTAAATACATGTGAAACTGAAAAACTTTTGAAACAACTTAGGTTGTATAAAAAGGTAATAGGTTATACAATGGATGATATCAAAGAGATTAGCCCTTCTCTTTGTATGCACAGGATTACTGTAGAAGATGAAAGTAGGCCCACAGTAGAACCACTTAGGAGATTAAATCCTAAAATGCAAGAAGTGGTTAAAAAGGAAATTTTGAAATTGCTTGATGCTGGAGTCATATATCCTATTGATAGTAGTAAATGGGTAAGTCCTGTCCATGTGGTGCCTAAAAAGGGGGGAATAACTGTGATTGAAAATGATAAACATAACTTGATTCCTACTAGGATTGTCTCTGGTTGGCGCATGTGCATTGATTATAGGAAGTTAAATAGCGCCACTAAAAAAGATCATTTTTCCCTCCCTTTTATTGATCAGATGCTTGAAAGACTTGCGAAACACTCTTATTTCTGTTATTTGGATGGGTATTCAGGTTTTCATCAAATTCCCATTCATCCATCTGATCAAGAAAAGACTACCTTCACTTGCCCTTATGGGACTTATGCTTACAGACGTATGCCTTTTGGTTTATGTAATACACCTGCGACTTTTCAAAGGTGTATGCAAGCAATTTTTTCTGACCTTATTGAAAATGTGATGGAAGTCTTTATGGATGATTTTTCAGTGCATGGTTTGGATTTTGATAATTGTTTAACAAATTTGTGCCAAGTCTTGCAGCGTTGTGAAGAAACCAATTTGGTTCTAAATTGGGAAAAATGCCATTTTATAGTAAGAGAAGGCATAGTTCTTGGACACCTGGTGTCTGAGAGAGGTATAGAAGTTGATAAGGCTAAAGTGGAAGTTGTTGTTCAAGTTGCCTCAATACTCAAGAGGGGGGGTGAATTGAGTTTTAAAACTTTTGATTGGAATACCTTTGAAATTGATTTTTATAACCAAGTTTGTGAGATTATGCAGGTGAAATAGAATGGAGGATAACAAGCAATGTACTATAATGAGAAATGTTGCTGAAGCAATTTACCAAACACTTGGTGTGCAGTATTAGAGATATAACAAATTAAGCAAGTTCAAGTATGCTCTTCTCAACCAATCAATACCAATCAACAAATATGCAGTAAATGAAAGTAAAAGAGTAAGGAAGAGAAGCTTGCAAACCGATATAACGAGTTCCACCCAATTCGGTGTACGTCTCGCCTCTAAGCAACCCACTTAGAGGATTTTCCACTATTGTAGACTAGAGATACAACTTTGAGCAATTGCGGCTTCCTAGTGTTCCACACTCAAGAACCCAATCCTCACAAGTATAAGGGCAACCCACCCAATCTCTCAATCTCATAATATCCCAAAGGTTGAATCCACAACCTTTGTAACCACTCAACCTAGAGTGAATAACCACTCAACCTAGAGTGAATAACTTGTGTGTTTGGTGTTTGTTTACAATCAATACACTCTCTCAATAGAGCAGATATACAAATGAAAAGCTCTCCCAAATTCTAATCTCTCAAGATGAGAGGATATACAAGTGAAAGTACAATATGCAAGAAATAAGCTTACAAAGCACAAAATAGAGCTATGAATTGTTGCTTCTTAGTTGTGTGTTTGTGCTTGTCTTCCTCTTCAATTTATAGAGCGAAGATAGCTATTTGAGGAGTGCCCTAGTCCATCATAGCCGTTGCAGTTAGTGGAAATTTGAAGAATGGTGGAGACATGAGCTGGTTTCCCACTTAAATCTGTTTTTCCACTAGCGTAATCGATTACACCCTCGCGTTGTAATCGATTAGCTTCAAGTCAGAGACTTCCTAATCGATTATTTCACTTCCTCTAATCGATTAGCTTCTGTACCTGATGCATTTAATTTGTTTTCGCAGCATCCTAATCGATTAGCACGTCTTGCAATCGATTACCTTAAATCCAGTGACTCACTAATCGATTATATGGTTTCCTTAATCGATTAACTTTCATACCTGATCCATTTTGTCCCATTTCTGATTGTTGTAATCGATTAGTATCTGGTGTATAATCGATTACCTTAATTCCAGTGAGTACCTAATCGATTGTTCAGCTCCCTAATCGATTAGCTTTCATACCTGATGCAATTTCTTCCAAAACAGAAAGCTCCTAATCGATTAGCATCTATGGCCTAATCGATTAGCTTCGCTGTTCCTTCAATTCTGATTTCATGTCTTTGTTTTTGCATCGGTTTCTTCAAGAGTGCTTGTCATTATCAAAATCTTTGCACATCTTTGGACCTGTTAACATATTCAAACATATTCTCCCCCTTTTTGATGATGACAACTATGTTCATCTCTTGAGGGTTGTTAGTTTAAACAATTTTAAACTTATCTCTAAATTTATCTTTTTGCAAAAACAACTCTGCTACATTATCTCTTTTTCAAATAGCAGATGACCAATTTCAAAAATCAGGGTGATCACATTCAGCAACCAATGTCTGATCTCCTTTTATCTCTAATCTATTATCTCTTATCTATAACTCTCCCCCTATCAAAAGGAGTTTAACAAATAGATAATATTTTTCAAATTTTGTTAACAGAGCATCTATTATCCATATTCTTAGTATCAGAGCATATTCAAAATTGTAGTGTCAGAGCATCTATCAATATTATCCATATTTAATTATCCAGATTTTTTTGTATCAGAGCATTATCCAACATATGAACATATATTCTTCTCCCCCTTTATAATCATCAAAAATAATTAGAGCAGTGAAGAGAAATAATATAAACTGAAATAAGATACTTTTATTGAATTGGGAAATACAAGAAGTAAAATTATTCAAAATTCAGAAAACAACAGAAAGAAACCAACAGCTAAACAAAAACATAACTAAAAATCTAATTATCCGGGTTAAAGAAGCGGATTTCTGCAATTTGGTGAGCCAGCTCTTCATAACGCTGCTGCATCATCTCAAAATGTTGCTGCTTGGTCATTGAAAACTCTTGGAGGGAGTTTTCAAGTCGATCGAAGCGGCGATCAAGATGGGCGTAGAGAGATGCAAATGGGTCAGCTTGTGGTGCAGATGAAGAGGCTGATGGTGCAGCTTGTGGTTGAGGTGGAGGAGGAGGAGGAGGAGCAGCAGGTTCAGCAAAGGGGTTGGCACCATGTTCCCGGTCACTCCTTAGAATCCACATTCCAGCAATGTTGACCATGCCCATTTTATTTAGGTGGGAAGTGCCAATGCAAGCTCTTGGGGGCACTTTTTCAGAGAGTTCCCCTGTCAAATCAACACCACAGAATTTAAAAATTTTGGTGAGGAGGATACCATAAGGGAGCTTCTGCTGGTCCTTGGCATGGCGCATGTGGAATTTGATCAACTGAACCCAGTTGATCTCTTTGTGGTTCAGCATGGCCCACATTAAGAGGACATCATCCTCTTCAACCAGAGCATAGTTCCCACCACGGGGAACAATCATCTTGACCAAGAAGAAGTGGAGCAGGCGGTTGTTCATGGTCAAGTGGCCAACTAGTTTGTGGTTGCTCATGGGAGGAGCCGGCTTCCACAAAGAATGGCGGGCAGTGATGGGATTAAAACCCCATTCATCCTCGGGTTCGCCTCTATCAAAGTCAGCATTGTTGAGGGGCAGTTTAGAAATTTCTGCAAATTGGGCATTTGAGAGTTTGATGGTGGTGTTTTTCACCTTGGATTCAACCATCCCATTGACAAGGCGGAGGTTGCAGTAGAATACTCTCATAAGCTCAGGATAGTATTCTTCTTCTTTGAGGGATAAGAAGGGGAAAAGGTTGTAGTGGTGGAGACTTTGGGTGAAGGTGAGGCTTGGGTTGTCAAAAGTGTCGACAATGGTGTAGTGAGGAGTCATGATTTCCTTTTCAGAAAAGTTCTTCATGAAGTGTTGAAGATCTCTAGGGGAGGAGAAGAACCTTGAAAAATCAAGGGGGTTATGGGCTTGAGCAGTAGAGGACCTAGCTCTCTTGACATTCCTTGAGGTAGACATGGTGGAAAATGCAAAAGAAGGAGATGAAGAGAGATGAGTGCTAGAGAGTTTTAGAGAGGTTTGGGAGAAAGGAGGTAGTGTGAGATGAGAAGGTGAATGAGGGGGTATTTATAGTTGAAAATTAGGTTTAGGAAGGAGGAAAGAGAGTTTAGAAAGGAGTGAAGTGAGTTAAGAGAGGGAGTTGTTCGAGTGAGCCTAGGAAATTGGAGTTTTGACTCATCAGAACACATACTAATCGATTACGGGTCAGGTGGTAATCGATTAGATCACTGTTTCTGGGGAATTTCAAACGTTTCATACAGAGGGTAATCGATTATAGGCTTAGGGTAATCGATTAGTTTAGAAACAGAATCGTCCTAATCGATTGGGGCGATGTGGTAATCGATTATGAAGAAGAGGAAACGTTTTGAACTTGAAACAGAAGCTTCGTAATCGATTAGGGATCATGGATAATCGATTATCTTAGAAACAGAATGATTGTAATCGATTATGGGTGAGGTCTAATCGATTATCTTAGAAACAGAAGCTTAGTAATCGATTGGGATTAACACTGTAATCGATTATGGAGTCAAAAACTTCAAAGATATCAAACAGTAAGGTTCCAAACATGAAATGTGATATATACCATGCATTATGCCATTCAACAAGGTTCTTAAAAAAAAATTCAAACACAACTGGTCATGTCAAGAATGCCTAACTCTCTTCTTATGTGAATGAATTGCTCTCTAGCCAAGGGTTTTGTGAAAATATCAGCTAGTTGCCTAGATGTTTCCACATGTTCAAGTACACAATCCCCTTTTAACACATGATCTCTAATAAAGTGATGCCTAATCTCAATATGTTTGGTTCTAGAGTGCATTACTGGATTTTTCGAGATATTAATGGCACTAGTGTTATCACATTTAATGGGGACTTTATTCAAGGTAATACCAAAATCAAGAAGTTGTTGTCTCATCCAAAGAATTTGAGCACAACAACTACCTGCTGCTACATATTCTGCCTCAGCCGTTGATAATGCAACACTTGCTTGTTTCTTGCTATGCCAAGAAACAAGGGAACTACCAAGCAAATGGCATGTACCACTAGTACTTTTTCTATCAAGCTTACACCCCGCAAAGTCGGAATCAGAATATCCTAAAAGATTACATTCAACGCCTTTGGGATACCATAAACCAACATTTTGAGTACCCACAAGATATTTCAAAATTCTTTTTACGGCAGTCAAATGTGATTCTTTAGGACATGCTTGATATCTAGCACACATGCATACCGCAAACATAATATTAGGTCTACTCGCAGTTAAATACAGTAAGGATCCAATCATACCTCTATATTTGGTGATTTCAATGTCCTTACCCTTTTCGTCTTTGTCTAGATAGCAGGATGTGCTCATGGGTGTAGCTATCTCGTTTGCCTTGTCCATTC
Organism: Clitoria ternatea; assembly: GCA_037962975.1. Taxonomy (NCBI): domain Eukaryota; kingdom Viridiplantae; phylum Streptophyta; class Magnoliopsida; order Fabales; family Fabaceae; genus Clitoria; species Clitoria ternatea. The sequence continues at coordinate 95,210,833 of CM075670.1, read as the reverse complement.
CAAACCTTTTAAGTAGTTCCTTACAGTATTTAGTTTAGCTAATGAACGTTCCATCAATGGCTTGTTTTATTTGTAGTCCAAGGAAGAAGGTGAGTTCTCCCATCAAGGACATTTCAAACTCCTTCTGCATAATCTTGGCAAATTCTTGACAAAGATTTTCATTAGTAGCACCAAATATTATGTCATCTACATAAATTTGTACCAAGAGGATGTCATTATGTTTGCGTTTTATAAACAATGTAGTATCAACCTTTCCTCTTTCAAAGTTGTGTTCTAAAAGGAATTTGCTTAATCTTTCATACCAAGCTCTTGGAGCTTGCTTCAAACCATATAAGGCTTTTCTCAATTTGAAGACATGGTTTGGAAATTTATGATTTTCAAAACCGGGAGGTTGATCTACATAAACTTCTTCTTGAATGTAGCCGTTTAAGAACGCACTTTTGACATCCATTTGAAACAGTTTGAAATTCATACAACATGCAAAAGCTAGCAATAATCTAATGGCTTCTAACCTGGCTACGGGAGCATATGTTTCTTCATAGTCTATTCCTTCTTCTTGGTTGTATCCCTTTGCAACTAGTCTAGCTTTGTTTCTAGTTATTATACCATTTTCATCTAGCTTATTTCTAAAAACCCATTTGGTGCCTATTATTAGATGATTATTGGGTCTTGGCACAAGTTCCCAAACTTCATTTCTTTCAAATTGGTTTAACTCTTCTTGCATGGCCAACATCCAATGTCCGTCAATAATGGCTTCATCAATATTTTTGGGTTCTATTTGGGATACAAATGCTAGGTGATTACAAGTATTTCTAATAGCATTTCTAGTACTTACACCTTGAGTCATTTCACCTATGACTTTGTCTAAGGGATGATCCTTCAAAGTTACCCATTCTTGTTGTCTCTCAAGTTGTGCTGCACCTCCATCATTTTTGACTTCTTCCTCTTTGTCTTGCAAGTTCATTTCTTGAAAAGTACCTACAAGATCATCAACATCTTCCTTTCTCGGAGGGTTATGGCTATTTTCATCAAATTTGACATGAATAGATTCCTCAATGGTATTTGTTTGTTTGTTGAAGATTCTATAAGATTTACTTGATTGAGAATATCCTAGGAATATTGCCTCATCAGATTTTGCATCAAACTTTCCTAGATTATCCTTTCCATTGTTGAGCACAAAACATTTACATCAAAAAATATGAAAGTATGCAATGTTGGGTTTTCTACCCTTGTAAAGCTCATAGGGGGTTTTCTTTAAAATAGGCCTTATCAAACATCTATTCATAACATAACACGCGGTGTTTACCGCATCGGCCCAAAAATGTTTTGCAATATTGTTTTCATTTAGCATGGTTCTAGCAAGCTCCACTAAAGATCTATTCTTTCTTTCAACTACTCCATTTTGTTGTGGAGTTCTAGGAGCTGAAAAGTTGTGATTAATACCATGTTTTTCGCAAAACTTTTCAAAAGATTGATTCTCAAATTCTCCCCCATGATCGGTTCTAATGGATGCAATTTTTGAGTTTTGCTCATTTTGGATAATCTTTGCAAGTTTCTTGAATGCATGATATGCTTCATTTTTATGAGCAAGAAACAATGTCCATGTATATCTTGAATAGTCATCTACTATAACTAGACCATAGTAATTACCTCCAAAGCTTTTGATTTTGGATGGTCCAAATAAGTCCATGTGCAAAAGTTGTAAAGGCCTTTGAGTAGAAACAATGTTTTTGGATTGAAAAGATGCCTTTACTTGTTTTCCCTTTTGACATGCATCACAAAATCTATTTTCAAATTTAAGCTTTGGTAGACCAATTACTAAATCTTTAGAAATAAGTTTGTTCAAGTGGTCTACATGTATATGAGCTATTCTTCTATGCCATAGCCATGTTTCATCCTCTTTTGAGATGAAGCATTGTTCATCATTTGTAGACAAACTATCCATATCAATCATGTAAATATTATCAATTCTTTGGCCTACAAACTTAATTTCCTTATTGGTCTTATGCTCAATTATGCAACAATTTGATTCAAATAAAACTCTATATCCTTTGTCACATAATTGACTTATGCTAAGTAGATTATGTTTGAGGCCTTCAACATACAACACATCACTTATGGAGGTGGAAGAATTCTTACCAATATTTCCAATGCCTAGGATTCTTCCTTTGGTGTTGTCTCCGTAGGTGACACTTCCTTTCCTTTTGGGAGTGAATGATGTAAATTTGGTTATATCTCCCGTCATATGCTTTGAACACCCGCTATCTAAGTACCAATGGGTGTTGCTTGCCTTGAAGCATACCTACAAAACAAAATCATTTTAGAGAACTAGGTACCCATTTTATGTTGGGTCCTTTAAGGTTAGCTTGTGGGAACGTTCCTTTGGGAACCCACACCTTTCTTAAGACCTTTGGTCCTAGTTTCCTAACACTACACTTGTAAGCACTATGTCCTTTGGTACCACAATGATTGCATTTCATAAAAGGTGAGGAGGATTTGCTTGGTGGTGCAAAGAAGTTTTTATAGTGCTTCTCCATTTTATGATTACTATGTTCTTGATCATATCCTAAGCCGGTTTTACTAAACATGCATTTTTGTTGCCCAAGAAGGATATTCAAATTATCTCTTCCATTAGTGAATTTTTCTAAGGTTTTATTTAGATCTAGGACTTTATTTTCTAGATCAACACATTTCTTAGCAAAATTACAAGGTTTACTAATGGAACATATTTGAGTATTTTTCAATTCTTCTTTTAAACATTCATTCTCTTTGCAAACTTCCATAAGGTGCATCTCTAGAGTGTGACTAGTTTTCCTAGATGCTTTGAGTTTACTAGAGATTTTTGTAAATTTATCATATAATTCTTCAAATGCATCTAACAGCTCATTTTTATCTAAGTCAAGAAGATTTACCTCATTATCTTCTTCTTGATGATTTGCCATTAAGCAAAGATTGGCTTGCTCATCTTCCGAGTCGTCGGAGCTGCTCACATCGTTCTCATCCCAAGCAATATAGGCTCTTCTTCTTCTTTGTTTGTCCTTGCCTTTCTTTTTGAGGTTTGGACAATCGGCTTTGAAGTGCCCTTCCTTGCCACATTCAAAACAACTTGGTGAAGAGGAAGTTTCATTAGAGGTAGGTTTCTTACCTTGGGGCTTAAAGTTCTTTTGGAACTTTTTGTTCTTCATGAATCTTCCAAATCTTTTTACGAATAGCCCAAACTCTTCTTCTTCATCTAAGTCACTGCATGATTCTTCCTCATGCATGGAGGTGGCTTTGAGGGCTAGCCCTTTCTTCTTGGTGGATTTCTCCTCTTCCTCGGCTAGCTTCAATGCTTTAAGTTCTTGCTCTTGTTCTTGTAATTTTCTAAAGAGTGTTGCAAGAGACATTTCATTGATGCTAGGAGATTGTTTTATTGCTGTGACAAGAGGTTGCCATTCCCTGCTAAGACTTTTCAAAATTTTGTGCACAAGCTCTTTGTTAGTATATACTTTGCCAAGAGTAATAAGATGATTGATAATAAGTGTAAACCTTTTCTGCATATCTACAATAGATTCTCCTGAATTTATCCTAAAGCATTCATATTGGCTAGTCAAGGTACTGATTTTGGAGTCCTTTACATCATTAGTACCTTCATGGGTTACTTGAAGAGTATCCCACATTTCTTTAGCAGTTTGGCATGTCATTATCCTAAAAAATTCATCTTGACCTAAAGACATAGTAATGAGATTTTTGGCCTTGTAGCCATATTAGACTTTCTTTTCTTCCTCGCTTGTCCATTCATCTATAGGTTTTTCAACATTCTTGCTATCTATAGTATGCATTGGTACATAAGGACCATTTTCAATGGTATTCCATATTCTCAAGTCAATTGATTGAATGAAGATTTTCATTCTCTCTTTCCAAAAGGCATACCCTTCCCCATTGAAAGCGGGAGGTCTATTTATCGCACCACCCTCGGGAAAAACATTCTGAGAACTTGAGGCCATTTAATCTCTTGAAGCTGTTAAGCTTGATCTACCAAGAGTCAAGCTCTGATACCACTTGTTGTTCAAGTGGCCTCAATACTCAAGAGGGGGGTGAATTGAGTTTTAAAACTTTTGATTGGAATACCTTTGAAATTGATTTTTATAACCAAGTTTGTGAGATTATGCAAGTGAAATAGAATGGAGGATAACAAGCAATGTACTATAATGAGAAATGTTGCTGAAGCAATTTACCAAACACTTAGTGTGCAGTATTAGAGATATAACAAATTAAGCAAGTTCAAGTATGCTCTTCTCAACCAATCAATACCAATCAATAAATATGCAGTAAATGAAAGTAAAAGAGTAAGGAAGAGAAGCTTGCAAACCGATATAACGAGTTCCACCCAATCCGGTGTACGTCTCGCCTCTAAGCAACCCACTTAGAGGATTTTCCACTATTGTAGACTAGAGATACAACTTTGAGCAATTGCGGCTTCCTAGTGTTCCACACTCAAGAACCCAATCCTCACAAGTATAAGGGCAACCCACCCAATCTCTCAATCTCACAATATCCCAAAGGTTGAATCCACAACCTTTGTAACCACTCAACCTAGAGTGAATAACCACTCAACCTAGAGTGAATAACTTGTGTGTTTGGTGTTTGTTTACAATCAATACACTCTCTCAATAGAGCAGATATACAAATGAAAAGCTCTCCCAAATTCTAATCTCTCAAGATGAGAGGATATACAAGTAAAAGTACAATATGCAAGAAATAGGCTTACAAAGCACAAAATAGAGCTATGAATTGTTGCTTCTTAGTTGTGTGTTTGTGCTTGTCTTCCTCTTCAATTTATAGAGCCAAGATAGCTGTTTGAGGAGTGCCCTAGTCCATCATAGCCGTTGCAGTTAGTGGAAATTTGAAGAATGGTGGAGACATGAGCTGGTTTCCCACTTAAATCTATTTTTCCACTAGCGTAATCGATTACACCCTCGCGTTGTAATCGATTAGCTTCAAGTCAGAGACTTCCTAATCGATTATTTCACTTCCTCTAATCGATTAGCTTCTGTACCTGATGCATTTAATTTGTTTTCGCAGCATCCTAATCGATTAGCACGTCTTGCAATCGATTACCTTAAATCCAGTGACTCACTAATCGATTATATGGTTTCCTTAATCGATTAGCTTTCATACCTGATGCATTTTGTCCCATTTCTGATTGTTGTAATCGATTAGTATCTGGTGTATAATCGATTACCTTAATTCCAGTGAGTACCTAATCGATTGTTCAGCTCCCTAATCGATTAGCTTTCATACCTGATGCAATTTCTTCCAAAACAGAAAGCTCCTAATCGATTAGCATCTATGGCCTAATCGATTAGCTTCGCTGTTCCTTCAATTCTGATTTCATGTCTTTGTTTTTGCATCGGTTTCTTCAAGAGTGCTTGTCATTATCAAAATCTTTGCACATCTTTGGACCTGTTAACATATTCAAACACAGAAGTGATTGAAAAATTGCCTCCACCCACAAATGTGAAAGGTATTCGGAGTTTTCTTGGACATGCAGGGTTTTATCGCAGGTTCATTAAAGATTTCTCCAAGATCACAAAGCCTCTTACAACTCTTCTGGGTAAGGATGTGCCTTTCAATTTTGATTCATCTTGTATGGAAGCTTTTTGTAGGATTAAGCAAGCTCTAATCTCTGCCCCCAACGTACAACCACCTGATTGGAAACTCCCATTTGAGCTGATGTGCGATGCGAGTGTTTACGCAGTGGGGGCTGTGTTGGGGCAAAGAAAGGATAAAAAGCTCCATGTAATTCATTATGCTAGCCGGACGCTAGATAATGCTCAGGTAAATTATGCCACAACTGAAAAAGAACTGTTAGCTATTGTCTTTGCTTTTGATAAATTTAGGTCTTACTTGGTAGGTTCACATGTTACTGTTTACACTGACCACTCTGCCATTAAGTATCTATTGAATAAAAAGGAAGCAAAGCCTAGATTAATTAGGTGGATTCTAATATTGCAAGGATTTGACTTGGAAATTAAGGATAAGAAGGGTACTGAGAACTTGGTCGCTGACCACCTGTCTAGGTTGACATCTAAAAAAGAACAAACAGATAATATTCCCATCAATGAATCTTTTCCAGATGAACAACTCTTGAATCTTAGTATCCAACATGTTCCTTGGTATGCTGATTTTGTAAATTTTCTTGCATGTGGTATCTTACCTCCTGATCTTAGCTTTCAGCAAAGGAAAAAGTTTTATACAGATGTCAAGCATTATTATTGGGATGAACCACTCCTTTTCAAGCAATGTGCAAATGGTATGATTCGGAGATGTGTTTCACAAGACGATGTCCATGCTATCTTGGATCATTGCCATTCTCTTTCCTGTGGAGGACACATGAGCACCTCTAAGATAGCCGCTAAAGTATTGCAAGCTGGGTTCTATTGGCCAAATATTTTTAAGGATGTACGTAAGTATGTTCTAACTTGTGATGCTTGCCAAAGAACAGGTAACATTGGTAAGAGACAAGAAATGCCATTGAATACCATTCTAGAAGTTGAATTGTTTGATGTTTGGGGTGTTGATTTGATGGGTCCCTTTCCCTCTTCTTTTGGAAATCCGTTCATATTAGTGGCAGTTGACTATGTGTCAAAATGGGTGGAAGCCATTGCTTTACCCTATTTCGATGCTAAAACTGTTATTAAACTTCTCAAGAAAATAATATTTCCAAGGTTTGGGGTCCCAAAATGTGTTATAAGTGATGGAGGGTCTCATTTTATTGAGAAAACGTTTCAGACCCTTCTAAAGAAATATGGAGTTAAGCATAAGGTTGCTACACCTTATCACCCACAAACTAGTGGACAAGTTGAGGTATCCAATTGGGAAATTAAAAATATTCTTCAAAAAGTGGTGAATACATCACGTAAGGATTGGTCTATTAAGTTAGATGATTCCTTATGGGCGTATCGAACCGCATACAAAACTTCCATTGGAACCATGCCTTTCAAGCTAGTATATGGGAAGCCCTGTCATTTACCTGTTGAGCTAGAATATAAATCTTTTTGGGCTGTTAAAACTCTTAACTTTGATCATAAGGCTGCAGGTGAACAAAGATTGTTGGAATTAAATGAGCTTGAAGAACTCCGTCTAGATGCATACGAAAATGCCAGAATTTATAAAGAAAAAACCAAACAATAGCATGATCGTCACATCCAACAGAGAACATTTAATCCAGGTGATATGGTTTTACTGTTTAATTCCAGATTGAAGCTTTTTCCAGGTAAACTGAGATCCCGATGGTTGGGACCATTCAAGGTGACAAAAGTCTTTCCCTTCGGAGCTGTCGAACTATGGAGCGAGAAATCTGGTACATTTAGGGTAAATGGACAGAGAGTAAAGCACTATCTGACAGGTCAACCAATACAACAAGCAAGTGACTTGGACTTGTTTGATGCTCCTGATGAGTAAATCCAAACGGTGAGAAGTCTGGCTGAAGACTTAAAACTTAGCACCGATAGGGAGGTAACCCTATAAAAAGATATTGTTTCATTTTGAGCTAAAAAAAAAAACCCAACTATGTCAACTGCTGGTTTGGGGTTACTCCAGGTAAGTTTTCTTATCCTTTTATCATCCATTTTAACATTGAGGACAATGTTAAATTCTGGTTTGGGGTGGTAGGTAAGAAAACTTAACTGTTTTGTTTACGTTGTGTGATTGTCATTTTATTATGCATGTGTGTTTTCTTTATTTTGTTTGTAATCTTGTAATTTACCATGATTGCACGATAAATTTACTTTGAACACAAGGCTAAAGTATCTAAGGATCCCAAAATTTTAAGTAAAATTTTCAAAATTTGATTGTTTAAATGCCAAATAAATACTTAAATGAACCTTATGTGATTAAAATTTTCTTTGAAAAGACTTTCCATGGTTAGACTTGAGCCAAAATGGGTTGTTTATCAAACAAATTTTCAAAACCCATATTTTCTTGATTGAGTGAATCTCATAGTCATTAATATTCTAGAACTTGTTTTTCAACCGATTCAAAATGGTTTTTGATTATATGTCTTAGGATGATAAAGGCACAATTAGGTCTTATTCTTAAGCCTCAGAATTTTGTATAATTTGACCCCTAGTTGCCCCTTTTGAGCCTAAAAGCGAAAATTTTTCCTTAAAACCTTTCATTGAATGATATTCTCTTAATGGTGAAAAAGTTGGAAATTTAGTGGAGCAAAGAAATAAAAAAGGACTTAAGAAAAATATGTATTGAAGAAAAGCAAGAAAAAGAAAAAGAAAATCAAAAGGATGATATTGAATGAATTCCAAAAAGTCCATAAAAGTTTAAAAATTTGCTCTGTTAAATTTATAATGGTGATTTGAATCATTCATGACTGTTAAAGCCCTTTTGTATTCCATTTTTCTTGAAATTCCTACCTCGACAATACAACCCAAGGCCACGTTACAACCTTTGAAAGGCCTTTAGACTTTGACATATTTTCTATCTAAACTGTGGAGTTTCTGGTTTATTAACAAGCTTATGGTAATATTTTTTGACTATGATGATTTGAGAGATACACAAACCTTGAAACACTTGAGTGAAAATTGTGAGAAGAGTATCTCAAGTCTTGACATTGAAAATTGATTCACATAAGAAAAATAAAACTGGCATTTGAATAAATCTGTTTCTCTGTTTTGGATTCCTTAGTTTATTAAGTTTAGTGTTTTCTGTATTTTATCTTGTGAATATGGTGATTGCTTGAGGACAAGCAATGCTTTGGTTTGGGGTATTTTGATAAGTGCTTTATAACACAATAAAATAGATCTAGTTTGCTTAGGATTTTAATCATTATGCACTGTATTTCCTTTATTTACTGAGATTTTTACTTTCTTTCCACTCTATTCTACTTGGGTATGTTATTTTGCAGGAATTAAGGTAATAAAGGGTCAAAAACAAGAGAAAAACGACCATAAAATGATAAAGAAACAAGAAGAACAAGCCCAAAGTAGAAAAAACTCTCTTTTTATGCTGAATTCCGACTCAGAATGCTGAAATCTGACTCAGAATGTTAAAATCCGACTCAGAAATGCTGAATTCCGACTCAAAATGACCAAATCCGAGTGGGATGACTGAGAAAGGACTAAATCCGAGTGGAATTACTCAGAATGGAGCAAATCCGAGTGGAATACTGCACTGTTAAAGGTAAATCCGAGTGGAATGGCTCAGAGTAGAGCCTTTCCGAGTGGAACGACTCAGAATAGAGCATTGCCGAGTGATAAATGGCTGAGGTTCAATGCTAAAATGGAAAGAGTCTCGGTTGGAGGAGATTCCGAGTGGAAGCTTCCCCGACTGCGTTCATTCCGAGTGAAAAAAGGGGACTGACGTTGAATAGATGCTGTCCAAAGCTATTCTCCGAGTAAAAGGCTTGCTGATTGAAGTGAATCCGAGTGGGAGCTTTCTGATTTGCAACTAATCCGAGCAAAAAGCTGTTCCGAGTGAATGGATTCTGAGCAGAAGAAGCCACTGAATGAATAAGTGCTGAATAAGGAGGAATCCGAGTGGTTTCATTCGGAGAAGAAGGCATTCTCAAGTGGCATAAGACATTTTCGAGTAGAAGTCTTATCAAGCAATGAAAGATCCGACTGGGAATGAATAACACTCGGGCAGACTCTCAAGTTTTACACTAAGCCCGAGTGAGATGTCTCCAAGGAAGACTTCCGAGTGAGTTGGGCTATATTTCCTAGCAAAGCAAGGCTCGGACATGAGAGGAAATTCAATCAGCCAGATTCGAGTAAAGACAACCGACTGGGTTGATTGACGACTGAAGGCCATTCCGAGTAAAAAGCAAGAAGGCACTTCCGAGTGTATCATTTCAAGGAATGAAGGCCGACTGAAATATTTCAAAGCAAATCCGAGTGAATGTATCTGAATGAATTTGACCGAGTGAATTCCAAAGCAAAATCTGAGCAAAGTTTGAACCGAGTGGTTCAGATTCATAGACAGCCGAGTGAAAATGTTTGGGAACCGATTGAATAAATTCTGATCCTGAGTGAGTCTTCAATTAGTTCCGAATGAACTCCATGAAGCTGAGCCGAGTGAATGGTTTCAGTCGGATCCGAGTCCCTCCTCAGTCAATTCCGAGCCACCTTCTAATCAGTTCCGAGTGAATACTTTCACTTGGTTCCGATTCACTTTTCAATCGGTTTCGAAGAAATAAAGCAATCGGAGTTGCTTTGCTCATCTCCTCACAGCAACTAACACTGTCCGACTTCACAGCAACTCAACACTGACCGGTTTGTTCCAAATACCGACCGGGTTTCTTCCAAACACTGACCCCTCAACTCGACACCGAGCAAAGATTCACTCGGTCTTCTTTAGAAAATGCATCTTTTTCCAGTCGGTTTTGTGCACAAAAGGCATTTTTCCACTCGGATTCTAGAGAGAAGGTGAAAACCGACCCAATTCTTCACAATGCAACACCGTCCAGCACTCAGCAAACCACCCTCCAGCAAGCTTTCACTCGGATTTTGGAGAAGAGATGAAAATCGACCCATTTTTCCACTCGAAATTTGCCCAGCTGAATAAATCCAAGCACCGAATTATTGGAAATATTAAAATAATGCAATTTGGGACAGTTGGAAGTCACATGCACCGAAAGTTTCCTCCCACTTGCAATTACAACGCGTTTCTTAGCTGGATCCCCCCTTTCCATCGCCTATAAAAGGAGAAGAAGTTGCAAGCATCCAGCATCAATCACTTGAAATCAATTCCATCAGCTTCATTCCAATTCTTCTTTCCTTTCTCCTTTCTTTGTTTCCTTTTCCGTTTCTCTTTTCTTTCTTTTTCTTCTTCATTTTTTTTCTTCTCCTTTTCTTTTCTTTTTCTTTCGTTTTATTTCTCTTATTTTCTTTCTCTGTCCCGTTCCCATTTTTTCTTTTACTTTCTTTTTCTTTATTTTATTTTAAGAGTTGTGAATTGTAAAAGTGAGTTATTTAAATTTGTAATTGGTGGAGAAATTATTGCAACAAGGAATTACAATGGTAAATTATTCTGAGCTTTTGGAGAAACCCGTAAGTCTTTATTTTTACCATGTCTTGTATGTTTTATTTTTCCATTATATATATGAATTTAAATTATTTCATGAGTAGCTAAATTAATTATCTTGGGATAAAGGGGGTATGATAATATTTTATTTTAATGTTATTTTGACTTGGAATTAAATAAATTTCTATTTTTCATTTAGTTTAAAAAATGCTCAATGCTTTTAGTGATTCCTAACAAGAACCTAAATGATAAAACTGTATACTTGCGGGTATATTAGTAAGTTTAGGTAATAAATAGAATCGAGGGATTTATTTTTACCGGAAAGCTTTGAACTAAACCTAAGATTTTTGAAATGCTTTTTGTGACCTCGGTAAAACCGTGAAAGTAATCAAAATTCTTTTGAGGAAATAAAAGGGGTTTTCATAAAACGATAATGGGCCTTTCTGAGGATTAAGCAGCGCTTTCCATAGGTTAGGTACATTAATAGGATTCCGAAAGGAACATATTAATTAGCTTTTGGAAAATTCGCCTTGGAAAACTTAATTCGATTCTTATTTATGAAAAGTTAAAATTCATTAACATAAAATAGAGTCTTAATCCCCCGAAATCCCAAGATATTCTCAACTCTGATTTTTAAGTGTCAAGTAAATTTTATTTTTATATTTATTCATATTCTGTGCAACTTTAATTTGTGCTTTATTTTATAAAAATCTTAAAAATCAATTGTGTGGATAATTAAATTTCAATATGCTGGTACTTTGAACACAGTCCCTGTGGAGAACGATAATCTTTTATATTACGCGACATAACCCGTGCGCTTGCGGGCCCTATCAGCGAGATATTAGTTTTTTTCTTGGTCATGCAGGTTTTTATAGGAGGTTTATAAAAAACTTCAGTAAGATAGCCTTTCCGTTGTCTAACTTACTACAAAAAAATATGACATTTGATTTTAATGACAAATGTAAAGAGGCTTTTGATTGTTTAAAGAAAGCTTTAACTACAACTCCCATCATCCAGGCACCAGATTGGTCACTTGCATTTGAACTTATGTGTGATGCATCAAATTATGCATTAGGAGCTATTCTTGCTCAAAGAGTAGGTAAAGTATAACATGTTATTTACTATACCTCCCGAACTTTGGATACTGCACAAATAAACTATACTACCACAGAAAAGAACTACTTGCTATTGTGTTTGCACTTGATAAATTTAGATCTTATTTGCTTTGTTCAAAAGTGGTTGCATTTTCAGATCATGCAGCATTAAAGTTCCTTTTAAAGAAACCAGATGCAAAACCAAGATTAATCAGGTGGATGTTGCTGCTCCAAGAATTTGACATTGAAATTAGGGATAAAATTGGAGCAGAAAATTTGGTGGCTGATCACTTAAGCAGAATTGAAAAAGAACTTAACCCAATTTCCATTAGAGATGATTTCCCTGATGAACAACTTATGGGAATACATGGTAAGCTACATGGTTGCTTCTGTTACTCCTATACATGCATCTAAACAACAAATAATAAAACTAAAAAGTGATTCTAAGTACTATGTTTGGGACGATCCTTACTTATGGAAACTTTGTAGTGACCAAGTCATTAGAAGGTGTGTGCCTGAAAATAAATTTCATTCCATTCTTACATTTTGTCATACATATACATGTGGTGGACATTTTGGACCTCAACGTACAACAAGGAAAGTGCTAGAATCTGGTTTATATTGGCCAACAATTTTTCATGACACATATACATTTTGTAAATCTTGCGAACGATATCAAAGAATGGGAAACATATCTCGTACAAATGAGATGCCTCAACAACCCATGTTATTTTGTGAAATTTTTTATGTTTAGGGCATAGATTTCATGGGACCTTTTCCTGTATCTTTTAGTTTTGTTTATATATGATAAGTACTTATTTTATGATTAAATTCATGACTCAATTGGACTCATTTTCTGAATAACTTAACTAAATTGATAAATAATTGAGCTTGATTTTTATTGTAAATAATGTATTGTGTAAAGAAGCTTGAATTGTCAAAATCAGTGAAAAAGTTGTCAAAAGCCTTGAAGAAACCAAGAAGCACCAGAGCATCAAGCAAGGACGCTTGAGCGTGGCACATTGCACGCTTGAGCGTGGAAGAAACAGAAAGCCTACACTGCCTTTGCGCTTAAGCGAAATTGAAGAACACAACAACAGCATGTCACGCTTAAGCGCGAGCCCGAGCTCGCTTAAGCGTGACCCTAGGCATGGATTGAAAGAAAGGAAGTAGCATCAGACCCCCCCACGCTTGAGCGTGAGAAGGGGACGCTCAAGCATGAACCCGAATGCGCTTGAGCGAGGCTGAGCGTGGCTTGAGCGTGAGTTGAACATTCTGCACAACAAGCACACACTTAAGCGTGGCCATTCTCAGCTTAAGCGAGAAGTAAACAGTGAGCATCAGGACCTTCCTCGCTTAAACGTGAGTTAAGCGTAGGATTGTGCGTAACTTAAATTCAGCATCAGCCTCCTTCACGCTTGAGCGTAAGAAAGGGACGCTCGAGCGTGTGTCCAAGCGCGCCTGAGCGTGAAGTAAGCGTGGATCAAGCGTAGAACACAAATGCTAAACAGGAGAACCATGCTTAAGCATGGTTAAGGAAGCTTGAGCGTAAGACAACCAGTGAACATCAGTACCCTTCACGCTTGAGCGTGACCATTAAGGTCAAGCTTGACTCATGCAGTATGGGATTTTTAATTTAATATTCACCAATAGTGCGATGCCAACTTAACCATTTTCTCGTGTTTCTGCATGTCTCCGAATATTCCTTCATGGGGTTTATGCAAGTGGCAAGGGAAGCGGAACCATAACTTCTATAAATCAAGCAGAAGACAGGACATCAAGCATCAGATTCATCCCCTATATCTCCTTCACAATCCAACCTTTTCCATTATCTTTTGTATTCGTATTTTGAGGGTGAAAATGCAAAGCATGAGTAACTAAACTCCCTTATGGGATTGGCTGTAATCCATTCAACACTGAAGTAATGTTGTTGTAAGTTTTTATTTAGTAATGAGATTTGATAAGTTTCTGTATTTCCTTCTGCGTTTAATGCCTGAAAGTACTTGATCACTATTTTCTTGTTTTAAGTTTTCTCAAGTATGCTGGGAAGTGACTTTTGAAAGCAGATCTAAAAGAAATACTTATTGTGAGTAGGTAGCCAGGGATGGCGTCTAACACAATAAACGTCAAAACAATTGATCGATAATGCTGGGATGATTTCAAAGTGACTGAGGGATCAGCGGTTTGAAGTCATTCTTATGAATTTTATAGTCGAGGGATCGATGCAAATGACTGTGATTGTGACGTAGAAATTATCTTTTCGATTTACTTATATAAAAACTTATGCAGCTTACAGAAGGTGAAGATGTGATGAAGCCAATCCCTGATTTACAAAATTGATTTCTCTCAAAAACCTTTCACTGTATCTTTTACAAATTTGATTCTCTGTTAGTTATTCACTTTTTCATTCAACATTATTCACAACAAAACAAACTAAAAACCTTCTGCCTAATCAATTCAAAACTAAGATCTTCATTCTAACAGCTCCCTAGTGGAACGACAACTATACTATATTACAACTTCTGTGTTTAAACTTGGCACAAGCATTACATTGAGTTCATATTATACAAACTTGATTCTCTTTCATTGAATTCTTCATTCCAATATAATGAAAAAAAACATCATCAAGTTTTGGCGCCGTTGCCGGGGAGGTGAATTAAGTTTGAATATCTTAGCATTGAATCGACAAGACAGTGTAAATAAATTTGTTTTCAATTTGTTTTAATTTTTATAGCAACTTTGCTATTTTGAGTACTTTTTTATGATCTTGAGAGGACAGGTTACAAAAGAACAATTTGCATTCGATCCAGAGATAGATAGGTTCCTCAAGAAAATAAAGAAAGCCAAGCAGAACTTCCAAGCAGGACAAACCTCCTCTCATACAATGGATGTCAACAGCAACAACCAAAACCCACCAAGGAGAACACTTGGAGATTACACCCTGCAACAAGGACCTAGACACTACTCAAGCATTGCTATACCAAATACAATTAGGGCTATAGAAATGAAACCTGCCTTCCTTAGTTTAATTAGTTCCCATCAATTCCATGGAATGTCCAGTGAAGATCCATACACTCACTTGGCCACATTCTATGAATTAGTAGGAACAATGGGTTTTGAACAGGAAGTAATTGAAGCGGCGTATCTAAGATTGTTCCCTTTTTCTCTTACAGGTAAAGCTAAAGAATGGCTCCAGTCGCACCCAAATCAAAGCCTGAACAGTTGGGACACAGTGGAGGAGAAATTCCTACACAGATTTTTCCCACCATCTAGATTTATCAAGGCTAAGTCAGATATAACAACATTTAAACAAAGCCATGATGAACCCTTTTGCGAGGCATGGGAACGTTTTAAATCTCTCCTAAGAAGATGCCCAAACCATGGCTTAGAAGATATTGCCCAATTGAATATCTTCTACAGTGGACTTAAAGCAGACACCAAAATGATACTGGATGCAGTAGCTGGAGGAACCATGATGACAGTAGATGCAGAGCAAGCTACAAGGATTATTGAAGCATTATCATCCATAGATTACCAAGCTCAGCATGACAGAACACAAGTCCAAAAGAAGGGAATGTTGGAACTCAATACAACAGATGCCATTTTGGCTCAAAATAAAATTTTGACACAACAAATTGAAGCTCTGACACAGCAAATAGCAAAACTCCCTAAACAACTGCATGCTGTACAATCTTCTACAGGAAACCGACAAGCATAAATGAGATGTGACTTTTATGGAGGAGAACATCAGAATGGACACTGTCAAGGAGAGCAAGAAGACCAATCCATCCTACATATGAAGGAGGAAGTTGAAAAAGAAAGAAAGAAAGAAATAAAAGAAGGGAAGAAGAAGGTGGACGACCCAACACCACAACTGAAAAGTTTGCCGTATCCAAAGAACCCTTCAAAAATAGACAAGGATACGCAATTTGCAAGATTTATGGATATCTTCAAAAGGTTGCAAATAAACATACCTTTTGTGGAAGCCATGGAGAAAATGCCAACTTACGCTAAGTTCATGAAGGAGCTGTTATTAAAAAAGAAAAGATTTTCTGAAGAAATAGTGGAACTCACTAGGATGCAGTGCCATCATTCAAAAAGCACTACCATAAAAAACAAAAGACCCCGGAAGTTTCACAATCCTGGTGACTATTGGTACTTTACCAGTAGGAAAAGCACTCTTAGACTTGGGAGCAAGCATTAACCTAATGCCCCTCTCAATGGTGAAAAGAATTGGAGATCTTGAGGTGAAGCCAACACGGATGACCCTCCAACTTGCGGATCAATCTATGAAGTTTCCATATGGCATAGCTGAGGATATGCTGGTAAGAGTTGACAAGTTCGTATTTCCTGTAGATTTTGTCATAATGGATATTGAAGAAGATACAAAAGTGCCTCTCATTCTGGGGATACCCTTCATGAAGACCGCAAAGGTAATTATTGATGTGGACGATGGAAAGCTAAAAGTAAGAGTGCAAGATGAGGAAGTAAACTTCAATGTGTTTGATGCAATGAAGTATCCAAAGGAAAAGCAACAGTGCTTCAAAATTGACATTGAAGAAGAAGCCATCAGAGAACAAACCAGCGAATGGCTCAACAAAGATCCACTAGGTGAGCTAAGCGTTGAAGCAAATGGAACAATGGACGGGGGAAACTCGACGGAGGACAAACATGACATTCAATGAGAAATTCATTATGAAAAGTTGTTAGAAAAGACAAAAGAAGTTGTCCTACCAAAAGTGGAATTAAAAGCCTTACCTTCACACCTGAAATATGTTTTTCTTGATGATGATAACCAAAAACCTGTTATTATTAATAGGGAATTGACAGGTACAGAAGAAAGGCAATTGATTCAAGTGTTGAAAGAGCACTCAACAGTAATTGGATGGAGACTGGAAGATTTGAAAGG
Source organism: Clitoria ternatea (assembly GCA_037962975.1). Taxonomy (NCBI): domain Eukaryota; kingdom Viridiplantae; phylum Streptophyta; class Magnoliopsida; order Fabales; family Fabaceae; genus Clitoria; species Clitoria ternatea. Next base: position 95,193,811 of record CM075670.1, on the reverse strand, counting down.
AATAAGCCCAGCCTACTGTACTCATCACATTTACATGGAACAAGAATTTAAACCAATTGCCCAGCCACAGAGACGCTTGAATCCAACCATGAAGGAAGTAGTGAAAGGGGAGGTAATTAAATTATTAGAAGCTGGTATAATTTATCCAATTTCTGATAGCTCTTGGGTAAGTCCTGTGCAGGTTGTTCTGAAGAACGGAGGAATCACCGTCATACAAAATGAAAAAAATGAATTGATCCCCACAAGAACAGTCACAGGATGGAGGATGTGTATCGACTATAGAAAACTGAACACTGCAACCCGGAAAGATCATTTTCCTCTACCCTTCATGGATCAAATACTGGAAAGACTTGCAGGACAAGCATACTACTACTTTCTGGATGGTTACTCAGGCTACAACCAGATAGCAGTTGCACTAGAATATCAAGAAAAAACAACATTCACATGTCCTTTTGGGGTATTTGCATACAGAAAAATGCCCTTTGGGTTATGTAATGCTTTTGCAACATTTTAAAGATGTATGCTTGCTATCTTCTCTGATTTGGTGGAAAAATGCATTGAGGTCTTCATGGACGATTTCTCTATTTTTGGCCCATCATTCGATCAATGTTTGAAAAATTTGACCATAGTACTGAAAAGATGTGTGGACACCAATTTAGTTTTGAATTGGGAAAAGTGCCACTTCATGGTCACTGAAGGCATTGTGTTAGGACATCAAATCTCCAAACGAGGCATTGAAGTGGACAAAGCAAAGGTGGAAGTAATTGAGAAATTACCACCACCAGGGAACGTGAAAGGAGTAAGGAGCTTTTTGGGCCATGCAGGATTCTATAGAAGATTCATCAAGGACTTCTCAAAAATTGCAAAGCCTTTGAGTAATCTCTTAAACAAAGACACTTCTTTTGTTTTTGACAATTTTTGTTTACATGCATTTGAAACCTTAAAACATAGACTAACATGTGCACCTATGATAGTTGCCCTGATTGGGAATTAGACTTTGAAATGATGTGTGATGCCAGTGATTATGCTATTGGGGCCGTATTAGGACAAAGAAAGGCAAAAGTTTTTCATGTCATACACTATGCTAGCAAAGTTTTAAACCCTGCACAAATAAATTACGCAACAACAAAAAAAGAACTCTTAGCAATAGTGTATGGCCTGGAAAAATTTAGACCTTATCTGATTGGTTCCAAAATCACTATTTTTACTGACCATGCTGTTATTAAATATCTGCTAAATAAACTTGATTCTAAGCCCAGGCTAATTAGATGGATCTTGCTGATGCAAGAATTCAACCTAGTAGTCAAAGACAAAAAAGGCAGCGAAAATTTTATTGCAGATCACTTGTCCCGTCTTGTTAATCAGGAGGTCACACTACTCCAACCTGAGGTGAAGGAAGAATTTCCTGATAAAAAGCTACTAATGATGAAAGAAAGGCCATGGTTTGCAGACATGGCAAACTTTAAGGCTGCTGTAGTGTTGCCTGATGATCTCTCATGGCAACAAAAGAAATAATTTTTGAAAGATGCAAAACAGTTCATATGGGACGATCCTTACCTGTTTAAACTTGGATCAGACCATATTTTGAGGAGGTGTGTGTCCCAAGAAGAAGCTAACAGTATCTTATGGCACTGCCATTGCTCACCCTATGGAGGACACTTTAATGGGGAAAGGACGGCAGCTAAAATCCTCCAATCAGGTTTTTATTGGCCTTCATTGTTTAAAGATGCTAATGTTTTTGTGCAGCATTGTGATGCATGTCAGAAGACAGGTAGCATATCAAGAAGACACGAGATGCCATTAACCACCATCCTGGAAATTGAAGTCTTCGATTGTTGGGGCATAGATTTTATTGGGCCACTACCAATATCATTTTCAAATGAATACATTATTGTAGAAGTAGACTATGTCTCAAAGTGGGTAGAAGCCATGGCATGTACTAAAGCTGATGCCAAGACTGTCATCAAATTTCTTAAGAAACACGTTTTCAGCAGGTTTGGCACCCCAAGAGTGTTGATAAGTGACGGAGGCTCTCATTTCTGCAACACCCAACTCCAACGATGCCTAGAACATTATGGAGTCAAGCACAAAGTAACCTCCCCTTATCATCCGTAAGCCAATGGCCAAGTAGAAGTATCCAACAGAGAAATCAAGAGGATACTGGAGAAGACAATCAGTCAAAGTAGAAAGGATTGGTCGTTGAAACTGGACGACGCATTATGGGCTTATAGAACAGCTTACAAGGCACCAACTGGATTTTCACCTTATTAGTTGGTGTGTGGAAAACATTGCCATCTTCCAGTAGAACTTGAACATAAAGCATTTTGGGCAATGAAAGCACTCAACTATGACCCAAGTGCATTAGCTGAAGAGAGGAAAATCCAGATGCACAAGTTAGAGGAATGGAGGAATCAGGCTTATGACTCATCAAGGATTTATAAAGATAAAATGAAGGCTTACCATGATAGGCACATCATGAAGAAAAATTTTCACCAAGGGCAGTCTGTTCTTCTTTTCAACTCAAGGATGAAACTGTTTCCAGGAAAACTCAAATCTAAATGGTCAGGACCCTTTATTACGAAGGAGGTGAAATCTTATGGGGCTGTCGAATTACAAGACCCTAAGTCTGAAAGAACTTGGGTTGTGAATGGACAAAGACTGAAGCCCTATCTAGGAGGAGAGGTGGAGAAGGTCACCACCAATATTCCACTAAAGGATCCATGATCAAACTCAGGCGTCAAGCTAAAGACGATAAACAAGCGCTCATTGGGAGGTAACCCAATCTTTTATGCTTTCTATTCATGAAAATTTTTCTTTAAATATTATTAAAGTCTCTATTTATTTTGTAGGTCACTCATCAAGAGAAATCCAAATAAAAATAAAAATAATAAAAAAAATCAAGTTTCAAACAAAGACAAACATAACTGGAGCTTAAGATTGATTATGGTCAAGCTGAATCTGTTCAAAGAAGCAAAACTAAAATGGTATGCTTAAACAGATTAGAAGAGCATCAGGAAAACATTAGCCCAAGCGTGAAGACTCTCGCTTAAGCGAGACAAAGTAAGTCATGTCTCATATATACCACGCTCAAGCGCTGGATGTACTCGCTCAAGCGAGCCAAGGTGAGCCATTCACTATCCATATCAGGCTTGAGCGAAGGATTCAAGCTTTAAGCGTGGCAACAATACAAAGGGAATTTTCAAAATAAAACCTGATCACGCTTAAGCGTGATAAGTCGCGCTTGAGCGAGAATAATTAAAAGACTGTCATGCTTAAAGCAAGAATACTGCACGTTTAAGCGAGAAGCATCAGGTACCAATTGTGAATATCACGCTCAAGCGTGACAGACACACTCTTAGGCGTGCAAACAACTGATTGGATTTTCACTTATATTCGCTTGGGCGAATAGCAATCCGCTTAAGCGAGGATGTACATACTGCATCAAGGCTTGCACGCTTAAGCAAATAGTAAGAGCGCCTAAGCGAGATGAATTTAAACACTCAAAGGTACCACTATTTGTCGATCACGCTTAAGCGTGATAATCCCACGCTCGAGCGAGAAATTCAAAATGGCCCCTGATGCTAATAAATGGAATATTTTGTAACTGCCCATTAACTCTTCCATTTCAATAACCGCCCATTACCTCTCCTGACTCTACAAACTTTTATAACCGACCATTCCCTCTCATCATTCGATTCCTTACCCTCTCATTTCACAAGGTACATTTTGCTGCATTCTCATATTTTCTCTCTTCTACACCACTCTCTACGTCTCTCAGGTGACCACTGGACTCTCTCTTTCTTTTTAATTGCATCATATGAGGAATGAAACTCCTTCTCAGGAATACATTGAACTTTGTAACCATTTTCTTTTCATTCCTACTGTATGCCTATTATGACCTGAAGTTGATTAATTTTCTGGGGTATTTGGAAAAAAGATTGGTACTATTATGCTTCTACTTCTTTGCAATGCATGTTAAGTGTTCATAAAAAGTCCTGAAAAGCATTTGTTTTGCATGCAAGCATACTTAGTACAAAGTATCTCTCCTTAATGTTTAGCCTTAGGACTGAACTGTTTTGTTATATTGTTGAGGAGATTATGTACTTGTAATATCACACTAAATTCTTCTCCTTGATTTGTGATTACAGATGGCAAGAACTAAGCATACTGCACCTAATCCCCCTCAAACTAGTTCACCAGCAAGAAGTTCCAGAAGAAATAAAGGAAAGAGGCTACGCACTGATGACCAAGACGATGTCCCAAAATTTAGAAACAAGGAGAATGGTAAACGTTATGAGGACATCTCCAACTAGACCTTCATACCAGAACGAAAGGTGGATTTGGCATTGGGAGATTGTGATGACTTTCTGCAAGTTATACGAAGGAGAAATTGGCTGAAGATATGCTACCCAAGAGACAAGTATGACCTAGAAATTGTCAGAGAGTTCTATGCTAATGCTTGGACAAGGGATGGAGCAGGAGAGAGAAAGACTTATGTGAGAGGAACTTGGCTCTCCTATGATAGAGAAGAAATCAATTTTTACTTAGGAAGCATTATGAACCTAGGAGAAGGAGAAATATGTGAATATGCTGCCATGCTTGCAAGAAACCAACTCATTTCCATGAATGATCTTGAAGCAGCCATATGTATTCCAGGGCATCACTTTCAGAGGGGGCAAGGAGAGAACCCACTGCGGGTTCTAAGAAAAGACATGACCTCCATCTCTCAAGTATGGACGTCCTTTTTGCTTGCTAACATAACACCTAATGCCCATGTGTCTGATCTAATTTTTAGCAGGTGTTATTTATTATACTGTATTTTGCAAGATAACATTTCCATTGATCTGGCCCAAATACTCTCTGATGAAATTCACAAATTTGTGGTTGCTGACCAAAAATATTCTCAGGCAGGCCAAAAGGTAAAAGAAAGTCTGGGCTTCCCTGCTTTTATTACTGACTTTTGTGCAGCACATGGGATTGAGGTTCAAGACCTCAAACCTATCAGGCCATCTATAGATAAATGCTTCATCGAGCAATTTTACAGCACACATGAAGCCCAGCAACAGCCACAGCCAGCACCACCACAGGCAGGACCAGAACCTACTCCTCCACCTCTCAGCACAGAAACTGCCATGATTTTATAGGGCATTCACCTTGTGAAAATCCAACTCAGCCACCTTCTGGCATAGCAAAATGCTGATCATAGAGGTTTGATGCATATTCATAATGGCCTATATCACAGCATCCCTGCAGGTCGACCCAATCCTTGGATGCACCCGACCCAATTTGAAGCCCTCATTGCTTGGCCTGGGGACAGGCCTCCTATTGTGGGAGGGGGTGAGACTGCACAAGAGAGGCCAGGACCTTCCTCACAACAACCTCCAGAAAGAAACCAAGGAGAAGAAGAAGATTCCTCTAAGGATGAGTGATGAATTTTAATGCTTCAGTTTTTAATTAGTTTAATTTTCTATTTTAAGTTTTCTTTCTAACTGACATTATATAGTTTTTTTTCTTTGAACTCTTTTAGTTGATATTACTACAGCATGCTTTGAAAGTGTTTGTGATATATTTTGTTGTTTTGCTTTGTTATGCTTGCAACTGTAACATTTTTGAAAAACCCAACCAAGATCTAATTTTTTTAAAAGAAAAGTTTCTAAGCAGCAAAATAATTTTTAGAAAGTAACACTGAATTTAAAAGAACAAAATGGCTGAGTTAAGAACCAAGGAAATGAAATGAAAGTACTCTTGATTGTTTACATGCTTGAACCCTTTTCTGTTAGAATATGGAAATAGCCTTATATCCTGGTGAGAAGTGAGAAATCTAAATAGTGAGAGTCTCATGACAATTTGTCAAATAAGCATTGCCTGATTTTTTTTTATTAAAAGTTTTTAAGAAATTAAGCAGGGAAATGACAAAGGCAATTTTGAAAATAAAAATAAGCTCAGAGCCAAAAAGCTACCGTTTAAAAATATTCCAATTTTTGTAGCCATTTTGAGCCAAAAATTTTATTCGAACACCCTAAACCAAGCATGAGAAAATCTTACCTTATCAGCATGCTTCAAAATCTTGTGAAAAGAGCATAAAACAATTTTTTCAAAAGGTGATAAAAGAAATTAAGGCTGAAAAAAGATAGTAAAAGTTCTCCAAAAATTAAACAGAGAACTAGAAAAAGAGAAATAAAGAATTCTGTAGCACAAAGGAATAAGCCTCATAAAAGTTGAAAAACCTCAGAACATATGCTCTTCTTCTTCATGCATGCACCTTGAATCCAAGAAAAACCCAGAATTCTTGATAGCCCAGCCTCATTACAACCATGAAAAGACCTTTTGATCCTTACTTATCTTATGAATTGATTTTGATTAGAAATGACCTGCAATGTTAATTAGGCAGTTCTCATGATGAATGAACAACACACATACCTGGTGAGAAATAATAGAGAGTTCCTTATTCTTACAGCAATTGGTTACCTGCTTTGTGAACAAATTAATGATACATTATATTTCAAAGAATTGGTATTAAGGAAATCATTTGCTTAAGTTAAATTGAGATTATTGTCTTTTAAATTTTTGTCTGCAACTGAAACTGATTTTGTTGAATGCTTGAATCCCTTTTCAAAACTTCTTTTACTTGAGGACAAGCAAAAATCTAGGGTGGGGAGAGTTTGATAAGTACTTATTTTATGATTAAATTCATGACTCAATTGGACTCATTTTCTGAATAACTTAACTAAATTGATAAATAATTGAGCTTGATTTTTATTATAAATAATGTATTGTGTAAAGAAGCTTGAATTGTCAAAATCAGTGAAAAATTTGTCAAAAGCCTTGAAGAAACCAAGAAGCACCAGAGCATCAAGCAAGGACGCTTGAGCGTGGCACATTGCACGCTTGAGCGTGGAAGAAACAGAAAGCCTACGCTGCCCTTGCGTTTAAGCGAAATTGAAGAACACAACAATAGCATGTCACGCTTAAGCGCGAGCCCAAGCTCGCTTAAGCGTGACCCTGGGCATGGATTGAAAGAAAGCAAGTAGCATCAGACCCCCCACGCTTGAGCGTGAGAAAGGAACGCTCAAGCGTGAGCCTGAACGCGCTTGAGCGAGGCTGAGCGTGGCTTGAGCGTGAGTTGAATATTCTGCACAACAAGCACACACTTAAGCATGGCCATTCTCAGCTTAAGCGAGAAGCAAACAGTGAGCATCAGGACCTTCCTTTCTTAAACGCGAGTTAAGCGTAGGATTGTGCGTAACTTAAATTCAGCATCAGCCTCCTTCACGCTTGAGCGTAAGAAAGGGACGCTCAAGCGTGTGTCTAAGCGCGCTTGAGCGTGAAGTAAGAGTGGATCAAGCGTAGAACACGAATGCTAAACAGGAGAACCACGCTTAAGCGTGGTTAAGGAAGCTTGAGCGTAAGACAACCAGTGAACATCAGTACCCTTCACGCTTGAGCGTGACCATTAAGGTCAAGCTTGACTCATGCAGTATGGGATTTTTAATTTAATATTCACCAATGGTACGATGCCAACTCAACCATTTTCTCGTGTTTCTGCATGTCTCCGAATATTCCTTCATGGGGTTTATGCAAGTGGCAAGGGAAGCGGAACCATAACTCCTATAAATCAAGCAGAAGACAGGACATCAAGCATCAGATTCATCCCCTGTATCTCCTTCACAATCCAACCTTTTCCATTATCTTTTGTATTCATATTTTGAGGGTGAAAATGCAAAGCATGAGTAACTAAACTCCCTTATGGGATTGGCTGTAATAATGCTGTTGTAAGTTTTTATTTAGTAATGAGATTTGATAAGTTTCTGTATTTCCTTCTGCGTTTAATGCCTGAAAGTACTTGATCACTATTTTCTTGTTTTAAGTTTTCTCAAGTATGCTGGGAAGTGACTTTTGAAAGCGGATCTGAAAGAAATACTTATTGTGACTAGGTAGCCAGGGATGGCGTCTAACACAATAAACGTCAAAACAATCGATCGATAATGCTGGCATGATTTCAAAGTGACTGAGGGATCAGCGGTTTAAAGTCATTCTTATGAATTTTATAGTTGAGGGATCGATGCAAATGACTATGATTGTGACGTAGAAATTATCTTTTCGATTTACTTATATAAAAACTTATACAGCTTACAGAAGGTGAAGATGTGATGAAGCCAATCCCTGTTTTACAAAATTGATTTCTCTCAAAAACCATTCACTGTATCTTTTACAAATTTGATTCTCTGTTAGTTATTCACTTTTTCATTCAACATTATTCACAACAAAACAAACTAAAAACCTTCTGCCTAATCAATTCAAAACTAAGATCTTCATTCTAACACCTCCCTAGTGGAACGACAACTATACTATATTACAACTTCTGTGTTTAAACTTGGCACAAGCATTACATTGAGTTCATATTATACAAACTTGATTCTCTTTCATTGAACTCTTCATTCCAATATAATGAAAAAAAACATCATCAAGTTTTGGCGCCGTTACCGGGGAGGTGAATTAAGTTTGAATATCTTAGCATTGAATCGACAAGACAGTGTAAATAAATTTGTTTTCAATTTGTTTTAATTTTTATAGTAACTTTGCTATTTTGAGTACTTTTTTTATGATCTTGAGAGGACAGGTTACAAAAGAACAATTTGCATTCGATCCAGAGATAGACAGGTTCCTCAAGAAAATAAATAAAGCCAAGCAGAACTTCCAAGCAGGACAAACCTCCTCTCATACAATGGATGTCAACAGCAACAACCAAAACCCACTAAGGAGAACACTTGGAGATTATACCCTGCAACAAGGACCTAGACACTACTCAAGCATTGCTATACCAAATACAATCAGAGCTATAGAAATGAAACCTGCCTTCCTTAGTTTAATTAGTTCCCATCAATTCCATGGAATGCCCAGTGAAGATCCATACACTCACTTGGCCACATTCTTTGAATTAGTAGGAACAATGGGTTTTGAACAGGAAGTAATTGAAGCGGCGTATCTAAGATTGTTCCCTTTTTCTCTTGCAGGTAAAGCTAAAGAATGGCTCCAGTCGCACCCAAATCAAAGCCTGAATAGTTGGGACACAGTAGATGAGAAATTCCTACACAGATTTTTCCCACCATCTAGATTTATCAAGGCTAAGTCAGATATAACAACATTTAAACAAAGCCATGATGAACCCTTTTGCGAGGCATAGGAACGTTTTAAATCTCTCCTAAGAAGATGCCCAAACCATGGCTTAGAAGATATTGCCCAATTGAATATCTTCTACAGTGGACTTAAAGCAGACACCAAAATGATACTGGATGCAGCAGCTGGAGGAACCATGATGACAGTAGATGCAGAGCAAGCTATAAGGATTATTAAAGCATTATCATCCATAGATTACCAAGCTCAGCATGACAGAACACAAGTCCAAAAGAAAGGAATATTGGAACTCAATACAACAGATGCCATTTTGGCTCAAAATAAAATTTTGACACAACAAATTGAAGCTCTGACACAGCAAATAGCAAAACTCCCTAAACAACTGCATGCTGTACAATCCTCTATGGGAAACCAACAAGCACAAATGAGATGTGACTTTTGTGGAGGAGAACATCAGAATGGACACTGTCAAGGAGAGCAAGGAGACCAATCCATCCTATATATGAATAACCAAGGTAAGCAGGGTAACTTCAATAATAATGCTTACTCTAACAATTTTTCACAGGGATAGAGAAATAATCAAAATGATGGATGGAAGCAAGAAGCAGGCACGTCCAACAGACAACAACCTTATCAGCAAGGCCCTTCCTTGACAAAAAGGACATCAAAACTAGAGGACACTCAAGAAAAATTCATGCAGGTCTCAATCACCAATTAGAAAAACACTGATGCTTCAATAAGAAACCTGGATACTCAAGTGGGGCAACTGGCTCGTCAAATCGCAGAGCATCATAACTCTCAATTTGGAGCCAATACACACCCAAATCCGAAGGAGCAATGCAAAGCAATCACAACAAGAAGTGGAAAGGTCATTGGACAACAAAAAGAGGGTGACAAGGTGGAAGAAAAAGTGGAAGAAAATTTTGAAAAAGAAACAAAAGAGGAAGTTAGTGAAAAGAAAAATAAAAAAAATTGAAGATGTACATATGAAGGAGGAAGTTGAAAAAGAAAAAAAAGAAAGAAATAAAAGAAGGGAAGAAGAAGGTGGACGACCCAACACCATAACTGAAAAGTTTACCGTATCCAAAGAACTCTTCAAAAATAGACAAGGAGAGGCAATTTGCAAGATTTATGGATATCTTCAAAAGGTTGCAAATAAACATACCTTTTGTGGAAGCCATGGAGCAAATGCCAACTTACGCTAAGTTCATGAAGGAGCTATTAACAAAAAAGAAAAGATTTTCCAAAGAAACAGTGGAACTCGCCGCAGGATGCAGTGCCATCATTCAAAAAGCACTACCACAAAAAACAAAAGACCCCGAAAGTTTCACAATCCCGGTGACAATTGGTACTTTACCAGTAGGAAAAGCACTCTTAGACTTGGGAGCAAGCATTAACCTAATGCCCCTCTCAATGGTGAAAAGAATTGGAGATCTTGAGGTGAAGCCAACACGGATGACCCTCCAACTTGCAGATCGATCTATGAAGTTTCCATATAGCATAGCTGAGGATGTGCTGGTAAGAGTTGACAAGTTTGTATTTCCTGTAGATTTTGTCATAATGGATATTGAAGAAGATGCAGAAGTGCCTCTCATTCTGGGGAGACCCTTCATGAAGACCGCAAAGGTAATTATTGATGTGGACGATGGAAAGCTAAAAGTAAGAGTGCAAGATGAGGAAGTAAACTTCAATGTGTTTGATGCAATAAAGTATCCAAAGGAAAAGCAACAGTGCTTCAAAATTGACATTGAAGAAGAAGCCATCAGAGAACAAACCAGCGAATAGCTCAACAAAGATCCACTAGGTGAGCTAAGCGTTGAAGCAAATGGAACAATGGACGGGGGAAACTCGAAGGAGGACAAACATGACATTCAACAAGAAATTCATTATGAAAAGTTATCAGAAAAGACAAAAGAAGTTATCCTACCAAAAGTGGAATTAAAAGCCTTACCTTCACACCTGAAATATGTTTTTCTTGATGATGATAACCAAAATCCTGTTATTATTAATAGGGAATTGACAGGTACAGAAGAAAGGTAATTGATTCAAGTCTTGAAAGAGCACTCAACAGCAATTGGATGGAGACTGGAAGATTTGAAAGGAATAAGCCCAACCTACCGTACTCATCAGATTTACATAGAACAAGAATTTAAACCAATTGCCCAGCCATAGAGACGCTTGAATCCAACCATGAAGGAAGTAGTGAAAGGGGAGGTAATTAAATTATTAGAAGCTGGTATAATTTATCCAATTTCTGATAGATCTTGGGTAAGTCCTGTGCAAGTTGTTCCGAAGAAAGGAGGAATCACCGTCATACAAAATGAAAAAAATGAATTGATCCCCACAAGAATAGTCACAGGATGGAGGATGTGTATCGACTACAGAAAACTGAACACTGCAACCCGGAAAGATCATTTTCCTCTACCCTTCATGGATCAAATGCTGGAAAGACTTGCAGGACAAGGATACTACTGCTTTCTGGATGGTTACTCAGGCTACAATCAGATAGCAGTTGCACCAGAAGATCAAGAAAAAACAGCATTCACATGTCCTTTTGGGGTATTTGCATACAGAAAAATGCCCTTTGGGTTATGTAATGCTCCTGCAACATTTCAAAGACGTATGCTTGCTATCTTCTCTGATTTGGTGGAAAAATGCATTGAGGTCTTCATGGACGATTTCTCTGTTTTTGGCCCATCATTCGATCAATGTTTGAAAAATTTGACCATAGTACTGAAAAGATGTGTGGACACCAATTTAGTTTTGAATTGCGAAAAGTGCCACTTCATTGTCACTGAAGGCATTGTGTTAGGACATCAAATCTCTAAACGAGGCATTGAAGTGGACAAAGCAAAGGTGGAAGTAATTGAGAAATTACCACCACCAGGGAACGTGAAAGGAGTAAGGAGCTTTTTGGGCCATGCAGGATTCTATAGAAGATTCATCAAGGACTTCTCAAAAATTGCAAAGCCTTTGAGTAATCTCTTAAACAAAGACACTCTTTTTGTTTTTGACAATTTTTGTTTACATGCATTTGAAACCTTAAAACATAGACTAACATGTGCACCTGTGATAGTTGCCCCTGATTGGGAATTAGACTTTAAAATGATGTGTGATGCCAGTGATTATGCTATTAGGGCCGTATTAGGACAAAGAAAGGCAAAAGTTTTTCATGTCATACACTATGCTAGCAAAGTTTTAAACCCTGCACAAATAAATTACGCAACAACAGAAAAAGAACTCTTAGCAATAGTGTATGGCCTGGAAAAATTTAGACCTTATCTGATTGGTTCCAAAATCATTATTTTTACTGACCATGCTGCTATTAAATATCTGCTAAATAAACCTGATTCTAAGCCCAGGCTAATTAGATGGATCTTGTTGATGCAAGAATTCAACCTAGTAGTCAAAGACAAAAAGGGCAGCAAAAATTTTATTGCAGATCACTTGTCCCGTCTTGTCAATCAAGAGGTCACACTACTCCAACCTGAGGTGAAGGAAGAATTTCCTGATGAAAAGCTACTAATGATAAAAAAAGGCCATGGTTTGCAGACATGGCAAACTTTAAGGCTGCTGGAGTGTTGCCTGATGATCTCTCATGGAAACAAAAGAAAATATTTTTGAAAGATGCAAAACAGTTCATATGGGACGATCCTTACCTGTTTAAACTTGGATCAGACCATATTTTGAGGAGGTGTGTGTCCCAAGAAGAAGCTAACAGCATCTTATGGCACTGCCATAGCTCACCCTATGGAGGACACCTTAATGGGGAAAGGACGGCAGCTAAAATCCTCCAATCAGGTTTTTATTGGCCTTTATTGTTTAAAGATGCTAATGTTTTTGTGCAGCATTGTGATGCATGTCAGAAGACAGGTAGCATATCAAGAAGACACGAGATGCCATTAACCACCATCCTGGAAATTGAAGTCTTCGATTGTTGGGGCATAGATTTTATTGGGCCACTACCAATATCATTTTCAAATGAATACATTATTGTAGCAGTAGACTATGTCTCAAAGTGGGTAGAATCCATGGCATGTACTAAAGCTGATGCCAAGACTGTCATCAAATTTCTTAAGAAATACGTTTTCAGCAGGTTTGGCACCCCAAGAGTGTTGATAAGTGACGGAGGCTCTCATTTCTGCAACACCCAACTCCAACGATGTCTAGAACATTATAGAGTCAAGCACAAAGTAACCTCCCCTTATCATCCGCAAGCCAATGGCCAAGTAGAAGTATCCAACAGAGAAATCAAGAGGATACTGGAGAAGACAATCAGTCAAAGTAGAAAGGATTGGTTGTTGAAACTGGACGACGCATTATGGGCTTATAGAACAGCTTACAAGGCACCGACTGGATTTTCACCTTATCAGTTGGTGTATGGAAAACATTGCCATCTTCCAGTAGAACTTGAACATAAAGCATTTTGGGCAATGAAAGCACTCAACTATGACCCAAGTGCATCAGCTGAAGAGAGGAAAATCCAAATGCACAAGTTAGAGGAATGGAGGAATCAGGCTTATGACTCATCAAGGATTTATAAAGATAAAATGAAGGCTTACCATGATAGGCACATCATGAAGAAAAAATTTCACCAAGGACAGTCTGTTCTTCTTTTCAACTCAAGGATGAAACTGTTTCCAGGAAAACTCAAATCTAAATGGTCAGGACCCTTTATTGTGAAGGAGGTGAAATCTTATAGGGCTGTCGAATTACAAGACCCTAAGTCTGAAAGAACTTGGGTTGTAAATGGACAAAGACTGGAGCCCTATCTAGGAGGAGAGGTGGAGAAGGTCACCACCAATATTCCACTAAAGGATCCATGATCAAACTCAGGCGTCAAGCTAAAGATGATAAACAAGCGCTCATTGGGAGGTAACCCAATCTTTTATGCTTTCTTTTGATGAAAATTTTTCTTTAAATATTATTAAAGTCTCTGTTTATTTTATAGGTCACTCATCAAGAGAAATCCAAATAAAAATAAAAAAATATAAAAAAATCAAGTTTCAAACAAAGACAAACATAACTGGAGCTTAAGATTGATTATGGTCAAGCTGAATCTATTCAAAGAAGCAAAACTAAAAAGGTATGCTTAAACAGATTAGAAGAGCATCAGGAAAACATTAGCCCAAGCGTGAAGACTCTCGCTTAAGCGAGACAAAGTAAGTCATGTCTCATATATACCACGCTCAAGCGCTGGATGTACTCGCTCAAGAGAGCCAAGGTGAGCCATTCACTATCCATATCAGGCTTATGCGAAGGATTCAAGCTTTAAGCATGGCAACAATACAAAGGGAATTTTCAAAATAAAACCCGATCACGCTTAAGCGTGATAAGTCGCGCTTGAGCGAGAATAATTAAAAGACTGTCACGCTTAAAGCAAGAATACTGCACGTTTAAGTGAGAAGCATCAGGTACCAATTATGAATATCACGCTCAAGCGTGATAGACACACGCTTAGGCATGCAAACAACTGATTGGATTTTCACTTATATTCGCTTGGGCGAATAGCAATCCGCTTAAGCGAGGATGTACATACTGCATCAAGGCTTGCACGCTTAAGCGAACAGTGAGAGCGCCTAATTAATACTAGAAAATTTTCCTATAAAACTTGTTTAGGGAATAACCATAATACTTTTAGTAAAGTGATTTGGGTAATATTTAGACTTTGGTCCCTTGTGCCTACTAAACGAAAAGATTTTTACTTTAGATACTTTGTACGCTTTAAGGACAAATACGCCAAAAAAATAAGGTTCTGTCTAGTACTCAGGCAGCCTAGTAATAAGACAAGCATATGGCATATTGCATTTGGAGTTGATGAGGAATGTTAGAATAATCCCCTAGAGCATACAGTGATGGGTACACAAAAGAATCCGCCACGCCTCGATACCTAAGGGCAGTCTATGGAGTATATCGAAAGTGGGAATTCCAATGGTTCGGATTCATGCCCGTCGCTGGATAGCCCGTGAAAAACCCTAGTATACTTCGACAAGAGACAGGATGTTCTATAACCATGGAGTGCCCGTTCTGTAGAGATGTGATTAGCCATTATGATGATTGGACTATGAGTCCTTACCCATTTATAAAAACCAAAACGAGGAGAGCTTTGGTCACTCTAGTTGGGTAGAAAGAATAAGGTGGGATATTTGTACACATGGTTATTGGTATATGTGATTGATTAATGGAAGTTGAGCCCCATTGCATACTGGTATTAAATTATGGCTTACAATAACTGAACCTAACACATGCAGAGCATATCATCATTGTATGACTAACCCTATTGGTATTCCTTATTTTTCGTGTGTTCAAAGTGTAGTATGATTATTCTATGGTATGTTGTGCATAATCTTTCTTCTCGTTGATATTTATATGTTTTCTATATAATTAAGCTGCCCTTGTATGTGGATATTATGGGTCGAGAGCTTTTTACTCACCCATTTTTGTGTTGTACGTTGTTTTCCTTTCCTGTGATCATCAGTCAAAGGTTAGGCCAAACACAAGCAGGATCTGGACTACATTCATTAGAGGGCGTGGATCGTGGGCATTAGCTGTTTATATTCGCTGTTAGTGTCGAGACCGTTGTAGGTCCCGACATTTATTTAATGCTATGTTATTTTGTAGTAACTGTTGTTGGGAGCCTGTGAGCCCTGTATCTTTTGAGTACACTATTGTGACAAAGAATCAATCTATGTTATGATTTCTGTTTGAACTACATATGATGATCACCAATAAAAAAAACTCCTATTTTTCTTAAATAATTAATGACTCCTTAATTAAGTGGGACGTTCTAGTGTGGGAATTAGTCCTAGTTAATCGAGGGTGTCACATTGGTGGTATTAGAGCATCGTCGATTCTTTAAGCTTGGGGTGTGGACCGCCAAGGTTCCCTCGTACTCAATAGAGTTGTTCGTGAGAAGTTAGTACTTGCATAGTAGAAATTGATTGTTTGTTTATGTGTGTGGATCCTCCCTAAAGTGGGAAGACTCGTGGATTTTCTATTAAAGTTACCTCTTTTCTTTAGTTATCATAGCACGTCAGAACAATGCAACGTTAGACGCTCTACAAAATAGGAGAGTAGGATCTTAGGAACGTTAAGGGACTGATGCTCCCCAGATTCCGTTAAGGCTCGACCAAGGACTCAGTGACTTCCAAGAGAACAACCCTACATGACTTGAGGGAGGATTACGCTAGGACATCTGTCAGGTATCTGCTATCAACAAATCACTCAGTTCACTACAGTAGTGGATCGATGTCATACCCGTACCTACAAATATACGTCTATACAAAAATTGAAAGGGATTTCTAGTTATGGGCTGGAAAGACACACATCTAACAAGCGACCACAGAGAGACTCCAGATCATGGAAGCCTTATCCCTAACCA
Source organism: Clitoria ternatea (assembly GCA_037962975.1). NCBI lineage: Eukaryota > Viridiplantae > Streptophyta > Magnoliopsida > Fabales > Fabaceae > Clitoria > Clitoria ternatea. The sequence continues at coordinate 95,177,295 of CM075670.1, read as the reverse complement.
AATCTCAATGGATCTAGTAGAATCGTAAGGACCTAAAGCGATAAAGGCCCTGTAAGATGCTATGACTATGGAGGACCTCACTACGTCGGGGATTACCCTAGGAAGACCTTAACTCTTTTTAGCTATGGAAAGGCTAGACACAAGAGTTTCTTTTACCCTTAGAAAAATTCAAATTTTTTAAAGAGAGAGGTTAGAGGTCCAATAGGATATTTGACAGGCCATGGAAATGGAGGACCAGCTGCTAGTGCATCAGATAATAATCCCCGAGTAATGAGCCTAAACCGTTAAAGTAGTGGTAATGCTCAACAAGGACCAAGAAATGCTACAACAGGTAGGGGTGGAGGCAATGCTAGAGTCTTCACCATGAACGGAGCAAAGGTTGCACAAGAGAATGACCTCGTGCAAGGTACATGCTTTATGGGTATAGTACTTCTGAATGTGTTATATGATTCTAGAGCTACTTATCCATTCATATTTAGAAACTGTGATAAACACCTGAACTTACCTTTGACTTAACTATCTACAAAAATGATTGTTGTTAGTATCTCCATATGTTCTTTTGTTGTATGTATAAAATGCCCTATCACCATTGATGAGAGGTCCTATCATGTGGACCTAATCTGTTTACCTTTGATTAATCTGGATATTATTTTGAAAATAGATTAGCTTGCTACCAATCTCCTTCTGATTAACTGTCACCATAAGTCTATATCCCATGGAGTCCTGTCATCTAAGCACTTTCAGCTTAGGGAATTTGAGTATATTGTTGTTACTTAGGAGGTAACTCCGTTCCAATCAGGAGCGCGAGTGTTTATGGTCCTTGCTAGAACCAAGTGTCAGAAGAAGTTAGAGCCTAAACAACTTCAGGTTGTTTAAGAATTTCCCGGAGTCTTCCTAGAATAAATACCTAGGATACCTCCCGAGAAAGAGATCTAGTTTAGTATTCATATTTTACCCAGTACTGGGAAGATATCCATCGCTCCGTACCAAATATCACCAAAGAAATTAGAGGAGCTTAAGAAGAAAATCGAAGAGCTTTTGGGGAAAGGAATGATTCAACCTAATGCTTCCCCTTTGACCAAGTTGACTTACAAAGATCAACCCTTTGTGTGGAGCGACAAGTGCGATAACAATTTCCTGGAGCTTAGAAAGAAGCTGACCAGCACACCAGTTCTAATTCTACCTGATCCTGCTAAATCATATGAAGTATATTGTGATACGTTTGGACAAGGATTAGGATGTATGCTAATGCAATAGAGACGAGTGGTGGCTTACGCGTCTTGTCAGTTAAGACCCCATGAAGTAACTTATCTGACGTATGATTTGGAGTTGGCCACGGTTATTTTTGCCTTGAAGATCTAGAGGCACTATCTGTATGGAACTAAGTTTGAGGTTTTTAGTGACCATAAGAGTCTGAAATATCTCTTCGATCAAAAGGAGCTGAACATAAGGCAACGAAAATGGATGGACTTTATTAAGGATTATGACTTCGAACTTCACTATCACCCGGTAAAGTGAATGTAGTAGCCGATGCGCTCAGTAGGAAAACATTACATTTGTCCTACATGATGACTAAAGAGCTAGAGCTTGTGGAACGGTTCCGTGATTTGAATCTCTCTGTGTCACCTAGAACAGGAAGTCTGATGGTTGGGATGCTGAAAGTTTCTAATGAGTTTCTGAACCAGGTTAAGGAAGCCCAATTAATTGATGAGACTCTATAGAAGCAACTTGAAAAAGCAAAACCTGGAGAAATCGTACGAGATAAGCAGGGAGTAATCAGATATCATGAGAGGTTATGCATACCTGAGAACGCTAATTTTAGAAGGTCTATCCTTGAGGAGGCACACAAAAGAAAATATAGTGTACACCCAGGGGCGACAAAAATGTATCAAGACCTGAGGAAGGTATTCTGGTGGCAAGGAATAAAGAGCGACATTGCTGATTATGTTAGTAAATGCTTAACTTGTCAGAAGATAAAAGTAGGGCAGCAGTGACCGTATGGGACTCTTCAACCCTTGGAGATTCCAGAATGGAAGTGGGACGATATTGCCATGGATTTTGTATCTGGTCTCCTAAGAACTCCAGCTAGATGTGATCCAATTTGGGTAGTTATGGATTGACTTATAAAGACCACACACTTAATCTTAGTTAACATGAAAACTTTAGAGAAGCTCACACAGATCTACATCAGGGAGATAGCTAGACTACATGGAGAACCGTCTGCCATAGTATCCGATCAAGATCCCTGCTTCACTTCATGTTTCTGGGAGAGCATACAATAAGTAATGGGAACTCGATTAAAGCTAAGTTCAGCTTATCTCCCTCAAACCAATGGTCAGTCAGAGCATACCATTAGGACTTTGAGGATCTTCTAAGGATATGTAGGCTTGAACACGGTGGGAGTTGGCAAGAATATCTACCGCTTGTGGAATTCACCTACAACAACAACTATCATGCTAGCATCGGGATGGCACCGTATGAAGCTCTATATAGAAGAAAATGTCACATGCATTTATGTTGAGACAGAAGAGAAAACTGTGATTGGGCAAGAAGTCATTCAGAAAACCACATAGCAAATTAAAGAGATTCAAGCAGCAATGAAGACTTCTCAAGATCATCAGAAGAGCTACTACAACAAGCATCGAAAACCTCTCGAGTTTAAAAGGAGATCACGTTTTCTTACGGGTTACTCCTGTGACAAGGGTGGGAAGAGCCCTGAAGATGAAGAAGTTAAGCCCTAAGTATGTAGGACCATACCAAGTTCTTGAAAGAATTGGGCCAAGTGCTTACCGCATCGCCTTACCTCCTAAATTGTCTAACCTTCATAATGTTTTTCATGTCTCTTAACTTTGAAAATATGTATCATATTTTGAACATATCCTAAAACCTGACCAACTTGACCTTAAGGAGAACCTTACCTATAAGGCAGTACTAGTAAAGATTACAGACAATCGTCTAAAGCAATTAAGAGGGAAGTGTTGGTGTATGCATTATGAGCTATTAATGTATCAATTTTAACTTATTAATAAAATTAGTATTTTCAGTTTTAGACAAATGCTATTTATCCTGAAATAATAGGTCATATAAGAATTATTCCTAAAACGTCCCTAATCAAGTATTTACATGGGGACATGTAAATACATTAAGATTAGTGTGTAAATATACTGATGATTTGATCTCACAAATCATGGATATATGATATCAAGTCTTTACACAGGTACACATTAAGGGTAATGTTGTACTGGACAGACCCACCATGAGAACGTTGCATGGATCGTTACATGAGTGTCATAAATGGTTCTCAATGTGATAATGGTATGTAGTCCTTCGACCTAAAGTCACTACGATTCCTATATAAGGAGTTTATTATTTTAATACAATCAAACGTTATCTGTAATAAGATGACCATAAAGATTGTGATTAGGCAATAGATAAATTATGCAGAGGGATATGAGTGATGTAGATGGAATTTGGATCTCTTATGTGACAGGAGTGATATCTATGGCCACTTGATGGAGTGAGACTAATGAAATGCATGGCCATGCTAGGACGAATAAATATTAGATATTTATTCTATAGAGTCTACTCTGGTATCAAGTAAAATGAATTGGGCCATACAAGGATGACGACGACCATGCCTTGAGCCAAATTAGATATCGTGACAAAAGGAATAGATATATAAAATAATTATCACTTATAGGTCATGTCGATGATAAATAATATTCGGACATAATGATGTATTGCTAGATACCGCTCTTATTTTATATTAATAATAAAATAGTTTATTATTAATATAACCGAATATTTTACCTATAGGGTCACACACATAGAGTAAGCCCACCAGAGGATAGTTTTATTTTAGTTGGACTGAAAATAAAACTATTTGGGCCTAACTCATTTAGAATGAGTAAGGAGCCCAATGTTTAATGAGAGCTCAGGTCAAGACCTAAGCCTATATATAGAGCATGAGATGCTCATAGGCTGCTGCTCAGAAATTAGACCAAAACAAAATTCCGTACTAGCATTCGGAGCTCTGTTTTTTTGGTGGGAGTGCTCGTGTGGACTCTTAAGGGCGAAGCTACAATTGCTTTGATAGAGGATCTTGTTCTGCGTCTACAAGAGGTAAACCCTAATTAAAATTTTAATTTAGCATAATGCTTTGAGACATACGTGTTTGCAATTCTTTTGGGAATCCTTTGTGTTTCCGTTGCCTAACCCTAATAGGATTCCCTAACAGGAAGGACGTATCTTTGGTAAATAGTTTAAAGTTAGTCCGATGAAGGAGACGCTACGTGGGAGCTTAAGGAAAAGATGCGAGCTCTTTATCTTCATTTGTTTGCTAACACTAGGTGAAATTTTGGGGTGAAATTTCTAGAAAGAGGGGAGAGTGTAACAACCCTCATTTTGTGTGATAGGTCCTGGAGATCAATTATTTTTATTTCTTGATAATTTTATGTGTATTAATGACTGGGCTACGGCCGACTTGCTTGTGTGATTTGTTTTAAAAAGATTTTTATGGATATGAGGCCAATACCCTTGCTTCAATTATATGAGTACTAGAGATGATTAAGATACTAATAATAATGTGTTTGATAATACTTGTGGTAACAAAGGATAATTAATTAGAGTGTTAGAGACTTAATAAAAATATTTAAGCATTTTATTTAAGTTATCAAACTAAGTAACTCCCCAGTCTTGACCAAGAAATTGTCTAATGAACTTGAGTCAATTAGTTTTACCCCAAAACGTCACTCACATCATTGCTAACAATTTTTACGAAGAGCCCAAACCTGTTTTTAACCACCTAAGCCCCAAAACTTTGATTTTAAGTTACCCGGGTAAGTCAAAATACGCATCTGTACATATTTTGGGCGTAATTTCCTCTTTCGTAATTGGCTTTGAGTCATTCTTGTTCTAAACTCTCCATATCAAATTTACCTACAACTTTGATGTTGACCACGGGAGCTAATTCTTACCCCATAAATCCCAGAAATTAAAATACCACACTGATTCACGTTTTTCCAATGACAGCTTGCACTAGGTTCAGTATTTTTCGCATATCTCCCTTGTATGACCATGAAATCAAACAATTCTTTCACCAAATTTTTCTTAACTCAATTCTCTACAACTTTTATGAAGAAAAATCTCGTCACAGCCCTACACCCCTTTTGTATTTGGGCCATAACTCTCTTATTTCTTAATGGAATGTTTTATGCCATATACCAAATTAAAGATAACAAAAAGTTCTACAATTTTTGTGTTTGGCTCATTTCCAAATTCGGCTCAAAAGATCCCTTAAATCGATGAGCAAGCTACTACCTCTGCACTTGACACATCAGCCTTTGCATGAAAAATGACCAATCAAATCACGCCACCACCTTACCACTTGTTTAGACCATGTAAGTCCTTCTTCACCACTCTACAAACTGAATATGACACCTAACATTTGCATGAAATAATCTTGACACCTCTCCCACTCACTCTTTGGACGTGTGACTCCTTGGGAGACAAGGAATTGCATGCCAATTTTTCACTTCTCCTAAAACTACTCTTTTTCTTCCTTACTTTCCTTTCTTCTTCTCTAACTTAAAAAAATTCCAGTAGCTTTCTTCTTCATTTTCTCATATTTTTCTCATCTAAAACAACATCATTCATCCATGATAATCCATCCCAAATCACCACACCGTCTTACATAGCTTCCAAAAAGTGAAGTTACTATCTTCCAACCATTAAACCTTCTTCTTCTTTCTCGACCAAATAGCAAAATTTTCTTCTCCTAATCACAATCACATTCACGTGATCCACCACCCTGTCATGCACTGATTTTCCTTCTCCTTGATGAAGCATATAATGGAGTCCTAAGAGCAAGCACTTGAAGTCCTTGTCATCCTTCCTTGAGCATGAAAATTTGGTGGTAAGGGGGAAGTAACTAGCTTGTTTAAATTCATAAAATGACACATGCATGGTGGGGTATAATTGTTCCTTAGCACTTATACCTTGATACCTCTTAAGGATCTTCATTTTCATGGTCTAGATCTTGAAAAATCCTTTGAAAAAAATAAGATCTTTAAGTGGTATTATGATTGTACCATAACGTTGTTAAATTCTTTAAATTTCAAAATTTTAATTATGAAGTGACTCACTTGTGAATTTTGTTGCTGCAGAATTTTTATTGTAACTATATGCATGTGATGAACTTGTTTAATAATGTGTGTGTTCTTGGTTTAAAATGGTGGCTTGTGGTATTGATAATACTTTAGGGGTCCAAAATATTTTAAAATAAGTTCTTATGACTAAGAATGGATTCTTATTACTGTTGGAAAATTTCAATGGTTAGTTAAAACAATTTAACATTAATAGATCCTAACGTATAAAATTATGAAAAATGATTTAGTGGTTGAAAATTGGTTGTATGACTTAATCTTTGGATTTTACGTGATATAAATAAATTTTAAGATATATTTTCAATTCTGGAATTTTATTTAAATAAAAGAAATAAGTGATTTATATTTATGATAATTATGTGATATGCCTTAAACTAGGAAAAAGCGATTTTAGGAGCGTTTAAAGTTTATTTTTGATGAAATTCTTAGAAGTGGGAGCTGATGTATTGTGGTTGTTTAGTACTTTAATTGATGACAAAATCTTTGGTAAATGAGATGATTAATGAAAGAATTAAAAAGGGGACCTGAGTTTGGACGCGAACGGTAAATTAGAAACGGTGAAAAATACGTTTTTATGGGTAAGTGGAGGAATTTGGTAGAACTGTTTTGGAGGAGTATTTTGTGGTATGAGAAATGAATTTTGGGTAGAAGAAATGAATAAAATTAATTGGGAGAATTTTTCAGCGGGCGATTTGTCCTTAAAACGCGTTTTTACAAATGTTAAAACGCTAGATTTTAGGACCTTGTGACCATTTCATGTAGAGGCTATTTTTGGGGAAGAATTAATTCATAAAATATCTATATTTAATTACTATTTTAAAACTTAAACACCTTTTACTTTGGAGTCACTCAAATCAAAATTTTCTAGATAAAATACGACAAAAAACTAAGTTTTGATAAACAGCGAAAGCTAAGAGCTTTATATCCTTTATTTAGAAAAGAGGATTTCTTTTATTTTCAATATAGGACTATGAAAAAAATATTTTATAATAAAATATATTGCCTAATGTTTTATAAAAGGTTTTAGAGATGAAAACAATTTAATTCGTTTGTCATAAATCAATACGATGAAATGACAATGGTAAAGATCGAAAAATTATAGTTTATTCTTATCTTTCTCTTAAAGGTAATACCTAATTTTTAGATCATACTTTTAAACATAGGAATAAAATAAGTTAGAGAATCTTACTCTTCCAAAAAAATTAATAAATGAATTCTACTTAAAATATCTTTTAGAATTGAAAAATATGTTTTGTCCTTACTTTTCTCTTAAAGGTGATGTTAAATTTTAAGTTCATATTTTTTAACAAAGAAACCAAATAATTTAAAGAAATTTGGTTCTTTAAAGAGTTAATAAATGTATTATATCTAAATATCTTTTATAAATTTACAAATAAATTGGATATTTTAATACTAGAAAATTTTCCTATAAAACTTGTTTAGGGAATAACCTCGATACTTTTAGTAAAATGATTTGGGTAATATTTAGACTTTGATCCCTTGTGCCTATTATATGAAAAGATTTTTACTTTAGATACTATACACGCTTTAAGGACAAATACGCCAAAAGAATAAGGTTCCGTCTAGTACTTGGGCACCCTAGTAATAAGACAAGTATATGGGATATTGCATTTGGAGTTAAGGAGGGATGTTGGAATAATCCCCTAGAGCATACAGTGATGGGTACACTAAAGAATCTGTCGTGCCTTGATACTCGATGGCAGTCAAGGGAGTATATCAAAAGCGGGAATTCCAATGGCTCGGATTCGCGCCCGTCACCGGACACCCTAGTATACTTCCACAAGAGACGGGATTTTCTATGACCGTGGAGTACCCATTCTGCAGAGATGTGATTGGCCATTATGATGATTGGACTATGAGTCCTTACCCATTTATGAAAACCAGAACGAGGAGAGCTCCGATCGCTTTAGTCGGGCAGGAAGAATAAGGTGGGATTGTTGTGCATATAGTTATTGGTATATGTGATTAATCTATAGAAGTTGGGCCTCATTGCATACTGGTATTAAATTATGGCTTACAATAACTGAACCTAACACATGTAGAGCATACCATCATTGTATGACTGACCCTGTTGGTATTCCTTATTTTTGTGTGTTCAAAGTGCAGTATGATTATTCTAAGGTATGTTGTGTATAATCTTTTTTCTCGTTGATATTTATATGTTGGCTAAATAATTAAGCTACCCTTGCATGTGGATATTATGGGTTAAGAGCTTTTTACTCACCCCTTTTTGTGTTGCACATTGTTTTCCTTTCCTGTGATCATCTGTCAAAGGTCAGGCCAAACACGAGCAGGATCTAGACTACTTTCAGTAGAGGGCATGGATCGTGGGCGTTGGCTGTTTATATTCTCTGTTAGTGTCGAGACCGTTGTAGGTCCCGACATTTATTTAATGTTATGTTATTTTTTAGTAACTTTTGTTGGGAGCTTATAAGCCCCGTATCTTTTGAGTACACTATTGTGACAAAGAATCGATCTATGTTATGATTTCTGTTTGAACTATATGTGATGATCACCAATAAAGAAACTTCTATTTTTCTTAAATAATTAATGACTCCTTAATTAAGTGGGATATTCCAGTGTGGGAATTAGTCCTACTTAATCGAGGGTGTCACATTATAGTGGTTACCACTAGCAAACACTCCTTGTGACATGGCTGAATTTCTTCTTCTGTATTTTCAACATCAGAATTTATTCTTTTTTGTGCATGAACCTTTACTTTTTCATTTACATTCACACTTGGAACTATCAAAACTTCAACATCATTATTATATTGCCATGTTATAGTTTCCATCTCAGCTGAGACCTCTACTTCCTCTACCAATTCTTGCCCAACAGTAACATAAGACTGAGTCTCAACCTCCTCAATGGCTTCTACTATTATTTCCTCAATATGGGCTTCTTCAAGTCTTGCCTCATTAGAACAGTTATCTAGTGATAGCATATGCTCTTCTTTTTCAAACCAATCTTCATTATTCTAATCATCAAAGAATGCTTCACTTGACATATCTTCTTCTAACTCTGAATTATTATCCATTTCACTTTTATCCTCGCATTCTTCAATTAATACTGCAGAAGTTTCTTGCATCCAAAATTTCTGATCAAAAGAAATAAATCTTTGATCCTCAATGCTTTGTTCATAACAAACTTCTTCAACCGACTCCTCTTCCATAAATTTTTCCTGAACTTTCTCACTTCCACTTTCTTCTTCTATTTCATATATCTTAGCATCAGCCTCAAGTTTAGGTTCCATCACTTCATTATCTTTTTCATCATAATTGTTTTCTAACAAGTCTTCTTCCCCAAACTTAATTTCTTTATTCAGACCAACATCATCATCCCATGGCTCATCATATTGGTCTTTTCTTCATACAACCACTACATTTCTTTGTTCTTTAGTCATTTGCTCCGTAATTAGATCTACTTGATTTTGAATATTCCTAATAGAATTATCAAAGTTCCTTAGGCCAGTTTGAGTAAACCCCATGAATTGAATCAATATCCTTTCTAATTCAGATGATTCTTCCTCAATTGGTTGTACTTCTTCCACATTGTTCATGCATAATGTTTACGAATATAGAAGAAATTCTACTAAGGTATCCTCAAGATCCATTACTTATAACTTTTTCACTTTCAAAAATAAAAACAAACAAACAAGTGCAACAACTAACAACAAATAATCTTATTTTACGGTTAGTGCTAACACTAACAACAATTAAAAACAATAATTAAAACAACTAACAACAATTAAAAACAACAATTAAAACAACTAACAACAAACAACTAAAAACACAATAGTAATAACTAACAATAATTAAAACAACAATTAACAAAATCCTACTCCTACAACGATTTTACTAATCAACAAACAAAAATTACAAAAACTAGACTAAAAGAAAAATGGTTCAATCTAGTGGCTTTCAAAGGATTGATGATATTAATCATAAATCCTCAGTAACAGCGCCATTAACTTGATGTGAATTCATTAGAAATGAATTTCGATGGCAAGCGCACCAACCGTTAAGATGTAGAATATTTGTATCGTCTCATGGGGATTGCATTAAGTATCACAATCTTAGGAAATCTCTAGTTGAACCTTACACACAAAGCGAATAGGTCTTTAGGTTTTCTATATTTTATATTGTTTTTGTGAATTTTCAATAGTAGTGTCACTAGTAAAATTAAGTCAACAATTAAACTATATAAAACACACGGATTAGAATTGAAATCAGCACACCCTAAATCATATATTCGCATGAACTCAACATCACACAAATCAAAGGAGAATTCAATCTCATAGATCGATAACTCCTAATCGCTTAGGTAATTACCACTAATCCCACCTAGACTAACCCTGATCCCTTAAGTGTCAACTTTCAATTGAATCTAATGTAAAATTAAGATGAACCCTAGCATTATAACAACTAGGTCAGCAATTGCGAATAAGAAACTCTTGTTAACCAAGTGGCCTCAATTACTCAAAAGGGGGGTGAATTAAGTATTAAAAATTTTTTGTTGGAATGTTTTTGAAATTAATTCTTTTTGTAATCAATTTGATAAATAAGAATAATATACAAAGAAGCAAGTAATAATATCAAATTAATTAGGAAGCTATTTTAGCACTTAGAAAGTAACAATTGATTTTAGCATAATTAATTCAAGAATATAACTTGGATTATTAAACAAATTAATCTAAATGATTAATAAAACAATTTATATCATGTTGCTAGTACACTTTAAATTACCAAGCAAATTAAATCACAATAATAAAGGAGTTTAAGGAAGAAAGATTTGCAAACCAATATAACGAGTTCTACCACATCGGTGTATGTCTCGCCTTTAAGCAACCCACTTGAAAGATTCCACTATTGAGAATTTAAGATACACACTTTGAGCAATTACAACTTCTTAGTGTCCCACACTCAAGAACTTAATCCTCACAAGCTAAGAGGGTAACCCACCTAATCTCACAATCTCTCAATTACAAGGTTGAAACCCAACCCAAAAACTCTCAAAATTTGTGAATATGATTTTACAAGTGTGACTCTCTTAATAAGGTGGATATACAAATTTTAATCACTTGAAAAATATTTTTCTTCTCTTAAAAAAGCATATGCAAATTTAGCACTCAAGAAAATATTTTTCTCACAATATAACTCTCAAAATTATAATTGCAAAGAGAGGGAACAGAGAGTGAATAACTTAAGCAAAGAGAGAAAGAAAGAAAGCAAGGCAATTTTTTGTTGCTTGGTGTTGTTGTGCCTTCTACCTTCAGTTTCTTCTCTATTTATAGGCAAAGAAAGCATGGCTTTTTCAATCCCCGATCCTCAATTTAGGCAATCAATTTGAAATTTGTCTGCCTCCATGTTTCCTGTGTGCTTGATTTTTGGCTTGGAGAAAGAGGTTCTCTGCCTTAATTAATGCAACGCCGTTTCAATTGAGTCTCGAGAGAAATCAGCGCAGTTTGAGTTTCTGAAAATGCGTACTGATGTTTTCCATGATTCAACGCGTGATTCAAGGGATGAATCGATTCATCCATTGCATTTTTCATCAGAAACAACGAGTGAATCAATTCCTGAGCAAGGGGAATCGATTCCTAGGTGCATGAATCGATTCCTTGGGTCACTGAATTGATTCCTTGGTGCATTTCAAGGTAATGAATCGATTCCTGCTGCAGTGAATCGATTCCTTTGTGCATTTTAAGGCAATGAATCGATTCCTGCTACTGTGAATCAATTCCTTCATGCAATAAATTGATTCCTTTGACTGTGAATCGATTCCTGATGTTTTTAATAGGCATGAATCGATTCTTCTATGTGCTGAATTGATTCTTGGCTTCTCTTGGATCTGTTCCCTTAATTTTTATGCATTTTGATATGTTTTGGGTCCTGCTTGCATGGTACTTTACATATTCATTTAATTTTTGTTTATTTGACTTATGTAAGCTTGATCTCCATGCTTTTTAATTAATTACTTGTACAACATCCTTTGTATTTATCAATTAAATTTCTTGATCCTTCAATTATTTGTCATTCATCAAAACCTGTTTCAACATGCAAACACATTCTCCCCATTTTTGATGATGACAACAATTGTTCATCTCTTGGGGTGTTAGTTTCATAACAGTTATATATTCAAAGCATAAAGCTCCCTCTATCAAATTTAGTTATGATTTTCATGCATATTGATTACTGGTATACCACTTGATAAAAATGACATATTATTAATAGATACTACTTGTCATAAAGAAATATTAAAACTCCCCCTTAATCATGCAATTTAACAAGGATATATATAGATGTTGATTTTAGATATTATCTCCCCCTTTGACATCATCAAAAAAATAAAGAACTAAAAGGAGAGATTAAACAAACAATGAAATTTTATTAAACAAGATACATGCAAAGATGGATACAACAAAGACTAACTTAAGGATTAAAAAATCGAAACTCAGAAAATTATTGAGAGAGTTCGTTGTAGTGTGTAGTCATCTTGTCTTCTATTTGATCAAAATGCGCATTCATATTGTTCTCTATTCCATCAATGCGAGAAGTCATCCCGTCAAAGCGAGCATTTATTATACCAAAGCGGGTATCAATGTGAGAGGTCAACCTATTGAAGAAAGCATCATTTGGATTTATAGAAGGTGGTGGAAATGCTTGTTGTTGAGGTTGATCATCATTGTCATCACTACTTTATGCATGTGGAGGTGAGTATTGCTAAGCACCATCTTGGTTATGCCAACCCATTTTTGAGAGATGAGTGTTCCCTATTTTACCTTTGCGCCCAACCGCTTCCTTTACTTCATTTGAAAGATCAATATTGAAATGCTTAAGAAGCTTGGTGATTAAAATAGCATAGGGAAGTTTGGTGAGTTTTTTAGAGTCAATCATATGATTACGAATAAGTTTGATCCAATTTATCTTTTTTTCATAGAGCATAGCCCAAAGAATAAGAGTTTGGTTCTCACTTACTCTAGCATTGTTGACCCTTTTGGAAGAATTATTTTGACCAAGAAGTAGTGCAGAAGACGATGATCAATGTTTAGGTCCCCAACGATGCTTTTGGAAACAAAAGATAGATTAAGAAAGGCACGAGCATCAATAGAATTATATTCCCAATCGGGAGAAGGTTCAAAGCCAAAGAAATCAACATTATTGATTGGAAGCTTCCCGACTTGATGAAGAACATTATCATCAAGGGTAATGGTTACCCCTTTGATTTTGGCTAAGCAACGCCCATTTGAGATCCTTAAAGTTGAGTAAAAGGCTTTAATCAACTCAGGATAAATCTGATTCTCTTCAAGCGCCACGAACTCCATAAGATTTTGTTGCCTAAGGATGTTGAGTACAGGAAAATCATGTTCGTCAAAGAGCAGAACATCAAGCCAATGAGCGGGTATGAGAAGTCTCTAAGTACTTTTCAGGGTACCTCTGAAGTTGGGTTTGATCATTAAAGAATCTTGAGAGATCATTGATATTTGAGGATGAAGAGCTAGCATCTCCTCTTCTTTTCTTCCGATTTTGGGATGATGAAGCCATGAGGATTTTTGGAAAGAAATTTGAGAATTTTTAAAGAGGTTTTAGAGAGTAAAAATAAGGACTGGAAGTGGAAAGGCAAGTTTTGTGAGGAAAAACGTAGGAATCAGCTCAAAATATAGAAGAACTAGCGTGGGGAATCGATTCATCTTGGCCAAAATGTAAGACATGAATCGATTCATCAGATGGAATTTTGGCAATTTTTAGGTACTGCACTTCGTGTGAATCGATTCACCTTAAGTGGGAATCGATTCATAGTTTAATTCTTGCAAGTCTTAGACGCTGAAGGGTCACGAGAAAGAAATAGTTGCTTGGGAAATCAACTTTTGTCATTTTGCCTTATCAAAGTCTCGTGAGTTGCATAGGAAATGGGTACTGGAAGTCACGAGAATGGAATCATGGGAAATGTAAAGAATATCACATGCAAGAGTAAGGCTTTGGAAGGATGATTTTGTCCTTTGTTTCCTTAGTTGCTCACGAGAATTTCTTGGAAATGGTCACATAATTTTGCTTCATAACTACGTCTCCTGATGGTGTGAAGGTCTTGAAAATTTTTTTTTGCAATTTGCCAATGATTTTGTTTCATAAAAATATCAAGAAAATCAAAGGCTATTTGACATTTCTTTTTGAGATCTATGTGGGGCATAAGAGATTGTTTTGTTCAAAAATATATTTAATTAAATAGATACTAAGTGGGAACTTAAAAATAAGAGATTTATGGGTTATTGACAAGATTATTGAAAATATGAGTATCTCAAGATAATATATATATATATCTTAAGTAAATTAATATTTTTCAAAAAAAATATAAAGATTTATTAGATATAATGAATCCTTAAGTTAAAGATTTGTGAAATTAAAATATGTTCAAGACAAAAATATTTAAGAGAATGAAAAATGAATTTTTAAATGTAATTAAAAAAAATTCTAAAATGCCTAACTCCTTTCTAATATTTATAAATTGCTCTTTTGGAAGGGGTTTAGTGAAAACGTCCGCCAATTGTTTAGAAGTTTCAACATATTCAAGAACACAATCTCCTTTTAAAACATGATCTCATATGAAATGGTGACGGATTTCTATGTGTTTTATCCATGAATGCATAACCGGATTTTTGGAGATATGTGTAACATCCCTAATATTTTAGTAAAATTACGATTAGCGGAAAATAATAATAATTGTTTTAGAGATTTATTTGATATTTTAATAAATTATTATTAAAATAAAGGCAATTATAAATAATTAACTATTGTGGAAATAAATAAATTTATTTCATTGATTAATTATAAAAGGGTTAAATGAGGTGAAAATAGAAGGAGGTAAATTAAAAGTTACCAATGGAGGTAAAAGGTAAAAGTTTAATTAAAACTTTCAAAGAAAATATAAAAGAAATAGGGAAATCACTATTTTGCCCCTGGACCTTAAAATTTAACTTCGTTTTCCTTCTCCTTCCTCATTTCACGCGAGTCCACTTCTTTTTCTTCTCCTCACCATTGTCGTGGACTTGCATGCTCCAAAGGAAGACCCATTTCGCGTCGAACCTTTGAAATAACTACGTTTTTGAGATCGTGGCTTCGAGGTGAGTATAATGGTCCCTTTAAATTGAGCTATCTTTCTCCCTTTCATTTTCACTCCCTAACCGAATGGCCATGCATGGTGGGGGAAACTTCCATTTTCCATTCCTCCAGTGCATGGGAGCTAAAAAATGGTATTTGAAACAATGAGGGTAATATCACGTTTATGGGTTTTGCATTTGGACCTCCGTAGGTAGCGAAACGAACATCGGAGGACCGAGTGGCGAAGCGGGAGTTGGATTCGGAGGTAGAACTTTGAACCCAGCACTTAGAGGACGCAATCGGCATCAAGAACAAATCGTCGAAGCTTGGAATCGAGGTAAGGGGGTGTTCGGGTTATAATTAATTAGAATAGGTACATATTTTGGGTCCGGGTCGTCGAACCAATTATGAAAACGGTAAGAAATATTACTGGATGATAGTTGTATGTGTATGTATGTATGAATATGGACATCGATCGATTTAGAATTGTGTATGGCTTACAATGATCATGAGATTAAAATACTTGACGTTGTGATAAATCGAAGTGTATAGTGGTAATGTGATAGCGGGCTTGACAAGTAGGTCGCCCATTTGATGAGTATGTGCTATTGTTGATGGCCACTTATGATATGATATGAGGAATGTGAATTATATATGTATGATTGCGTGGTGTGGGATGACCGACGGTATGTATAGCCCCTCGTTTCTGGCTCCCATGGTTTTTGTGCCCAGTTAAGCTACCCAGTGGTCAAGTAGGACCCAGTGGTTGAGGTGGAGAGTCAAGCAGGACTCGGTGAACCAAGCAGGGTTCACAGGGTGTCAAGTAGGACCCCCAGCTCAAGGCCGATCCTTTAGATTCCGGATACTAGGCGTCGATTTTGTGTGAGAGTCAGTGGTGATAATTGATAGAATTATTAGTATTGTGTGATGATGTGTATGTACTCAATTATATTTGCTGATTGTGAATTACAATTTGAGAATAAAGCATTCAGAGTGAGTTTATACACATGCATTTGGTTATTTAATTTCCGTTCTAGATTAATTATGATGCCAAACACTCACCCTTGCTGTGGTTTTCTTTTAATTTAGTAACCAGTGACAGGGAAGAGGTCGAAGCCCCGGAGGTGCGCCAAGCGGAGGATTGATGCCAAGGGATCGAGGAATTATGAAATGAGTTTTCTGTGTATGTGATGCCATAATATATTGCTTGTGTGTGTTGAACTAACCTAGAATTGGTATGTTAATTAATGTGGATATGAATTCAAGTTGCTGAAGTGGTATGGTGGTGATGCTAATATGATCGGTGTCGAATTTCATGAGTTTGATATATATATATTGGCACGGAGCCAATAGTAGATGTAAATGATAAATTGCTATAGACAGGTTTTGTAGATAATTGTGGGTCATGAATGAATTATGTCTGCTACAGTATAGTGGATTACTGGACGAATCTCGCCCTAGCGGATTCAGTCTTGTCTGAGCGAGGGCCGGGGGAATTGGTTCTGTGCCTATTTCGCTCAAGCGAGTATCCCTCGTCCCCTTCCGAGAAAAAGAGGGTTAGGATGTTTCCGAGTGAGGCATAACCGAGAGATCCACTTCCAAGTGAAGGAAGGTTAGTATGTTTCTGAGTGAGGCATGACCGAGAGAACCCCTTCCGAGTGAAGAAAGGTTAGAATGTTTCTGAGTGAGGTATGGCCGAGAGAACCCCTTCCGAGTGAAGGAGGGTTAAGATGTTTCCGAGTGAGGTATAACCGAGAGATTCCCGTCTGAGTGAAGGAAGGTTAGAATGTTTCCGAGTGAGGTATGGCTGACAGAACCCCTTCCAAGTGAAGGAGGGTTAAGATGTTTCCGAGTGAGGTATGACCGAGAGAACCCCTTCCGAGTAAAGGAAAGTTAGAATGTTTCCGAGTGAGGTATGGCCGAGAGAATCCCTTCTGAGTGAAGGAGGGTTAAGTTGTTCCCGAGTGAGATATGACTGAGATGACCATTTCTGAGTAAAAGATTGAATTGTTAATGAATTTTCCTTGCAAGTCTCGTATTCCGATCAGGTTTAAAATGTAGAACTCGCTCAAGCAAGTAGGAACTCGCCTAAGTGACCTTCACTGGTTTCGCTTAAGTGAATCAGGGTCTCGCTCAAGCGAGTAACCCCTGACTTCATTTTCTTCTTCCTCTTATTTTAATGAATTCCATTTTATTATTTAATTTATTTACTATTGTTTATTTTTTTGAGTATGCTTAAGAAAAATGAATGTTGTTTTACATTAGGACCTAATTAATTATCATTAAACGTGAAAAAGTTATTGTGAAAAATAACTAAACGGATATAAATAAAGGTAAAATGACATTGGACGTCACAGGTGGTATCAAAGCGGTTCTTTCTAGAGCCGGGTACATGGGTGAACCCAATAATTTGTGTGAGTCCTATACTAGACTATTTTGTTTGCATTCTATTGCATTGTGCTTGTGGTTGTTTGTATTATTAACAGAATAGCTTGGCATCATTCCCTTGGCACTCCGGCGGCGTCGTATTTTATATGTGTATGAGGTAAATATCTGACTCCCTGGTAGATCATTGGTTATTAATGGTGATGTGTTTGTTTATTGTAGAATTACTTTATGGCTGAGGAAGCTAGTTCTGGTGGAGGAGAAGACTTCTTCTCGAAATTTTCTTAATTGATAAGTAGGACCGAATCTGGTCCCACTCTTGAGAAATTCCTGAAAAGGAATCCACCTACTTATAAAGGAGGGCATGACTATGATGGAGCGTATGTTTGGATACGGGAAATTGAACAAGCCTTTGAGTATTTTGAGTGTTTGGAGGAGCAGAAAGTGCAGTTTGCAACTTATCAGCTGAAGGACGAGGCTAGGATATGGTGGTCTAGGACCAAGGTGCAAATGAATGCAGCAAGTGAACCGCTGGTGTGGGCGAATTTCCGTAGAAGGTTTCTTGTCAAATACTTTCCTAATAATTACAAAATCCGTAAAGAGATGGATTTTTTGAGATTAGAACAAGGCAGAATGTCAGTGGCTGAATATACTACCAAGTTTGATGAATTGTGTGACTTCTATCACCCTTTCTCCTTGAAAGGAACTGAAGGTAGTAAATGTGCTAAGTATGAAGCTGGATTACGAATTGAACTTCACAGTGTGATTGTGCCTATGAAGATTTGAGATTATCCTACTTTGGTGAATAAGGCTAGGCTGACTGAGGAAGTACAATTACAAAGAACATTTCAACTAAAAGATAAGATACCGTTGAAGGCAAGAGGATTCAGCTTTAAGAAAATGGGTCAGTTCTTTCGTGGCGGTAAGTCTTCCGCTACATCTTCTTCCTCTTCTGGTCGTGGTTCTACTGGCCATTCTAGTAGCCAGTCGGGTAGCCGTGCATGCTATAATTGTGGCCAGGAGGGCCATATTGCGAAACATTGTTCGACTAGTCAAATTGTTTGTTTCCAATATGGACAATCGGGGCACCTTAGGCCTGATTGCCCATAGAGGCAGCAACCGAGTGGACACGGTAACTGAGCCAATGCTTCTATGACTCGTGGTACTAATCTTCAAAGGGGAGGTAGAAACGGTGGTGGTCGTGGAGGCCAACACTCGGGGAGGTCTGATGCTCAATCCGGTGGTGCTCAAAATGTTATGGCTGGGTGAGTATTTGCCTTTGATGCTTCTGAAGTTGCAAGGACTGACAACTTGGTGCAGGGTAAGTGTATTATTCATGGCTATCTAGTAAACATAATTTATGATTCTGGTGGGACCCATTCTTTTATCTCTGAGAGTTGTGTACGACGGCTTGGTTTGCCGGTGGTGTTAATGGAGAATGCTCCTAGTGTCTCCACTCCTACTAAATCCACTCACTATGTGTGGGGAATTTCCAATGCAAGTTAAAGATCGTACCTTTCTGGTGAATCTAATTTGTATGCCATTGAAGGACCTAGATATTATTTTAGGTCTCAATTGGTTGGCTGCTAACGATGTTATGGTGGACTGCTATCGAAAGACCATAATTTTCTCGAAAGAACTTGACACAAAGAACGTGGTAAGTGATGTCTCCACAACTTATGTTATTCTATTTACTTCGGAAGGACGATACAATATTATGCCTAGTGATATTTCGGTGGTGTACGATTTCCCTGATGTATTTTCGGAAGAAATTCCGGAGTTGCCTCCCAATTGGGAGATTGATTTCACCATTGATTTGATTCCCGGGGCCGAACCTGTGTCCCGTGCGCCTTATAGAATTTCTTCTATGGAATTGACTGAAGTGAAGAAGCAAGTGAATGAGATGTTAGAGAAGGGGTTTATCCGACCGAGTGCTTCCCCTTGGGGCACTCTGGTATTATTGGTGAAAAAAAAGGATGGTAGTATGCGGATGTGTATCGACTATCGACAGTTGAATAAGTTGACGGTTAAGAATAAATATCCTTTGCCATGAATCGATGATTTGTTGGATCAGTTGCGAGGCGCTGTAGTATTTTCCAAGATTGACTTGAGGTTGGGATATCACCAAATAAGAGTGCAGTCGGAAGATATTCCAAAGACAACGTTCCGGACTCGGATGGACACTTTTAGTATGTTGTAATGCCCTTTGGAGTGACAAATGCTCCTGCTATCTTTATGCATTACATGAACCGGATCTTTCAACCATACTTGGATCAATTTGTGGTAGTGTTCATCGATGATATATTGGTGTATTCGAAGTCGATTGAGGAGCATGCACAACATCTTCAAGTTGTTCTGCAGATATTACGTGAGAAAAGGTTGTATGCTAAGTTATCTAAATGTGATTTCTGGGAAGGAAGTGTACAATTCTTGGGACATGTGATTTCCCGAGATGGCGTATCTGTTGATCCATCCAAGATTGAAGCAGTTATGGCTTAGTAAAGGCCTAAATCAGTGACTAAAATTAGGAGTTTCCTTGGATTGGCTTGGTATTATCGTCGCTTTATTGAAGGATTTTCTCGTATTGTGCTTCTTTTGACTCGATTGACGAGAAAGGAGAATCCATTTGTATGGTCGGACAAATGTGAATTGAGTTTCCAAACTCTTAAGCGGTGTTTGACTACTGCACCTGTACTTGCACTACCAAATGTGACGAAAGAATTTGTGGTGTATTGTGATGCATCTAAGTTTGGTTTGGGATGTGTACTAATGTAGGATGACCGGGTGATCGCCTATGCCTCAAGGCAATTGAGACCGCATGAACAGAATTACCCTACTCATGACCTTGAACTTGCGGCGGTAGTATTTGCATTAAAGATCTGGCGCCATTATTTATATGGGTCTCGCTTCGTGGTATTTAGTGACCACAGACTAAACATGAGACAAAGGAGATGGATAGAGTACCTAAAGGATTATGATTTTGATTTGAGGTACCATCTTGGTAAAGCAAATGTTGTTGCCGATGCTCTGAGTAGAAAAGTATTACATGCAGCTTTCTTGTTGGGCAAAGAGCAAGAATTGTTGGAAAGCTTTCGTGATATGAACATTGGGGTTGTTATGAACGCTCCAAATCAAATGATAGTTGGGATGCTGAAGATCTCTAATGAATTTCTGAAATCTTTAGCTATGGCCCAAAAGGACGATGAAGAGTTGCTGGAACTGCTTGACACTCAAGCAAGAGGTAAAGATATGGAATTAACCAAAGGTAACGATGGAATTTGGAGGTTCCGAGACCGAGTTGTGGTGCCTGCAAAAGGTGATTTTAGGCAAGCCGTGTTAGCTAAAGCACATAGGAGTTCTTTAAGCATTCATCCTGGTGTTACCAAGATGTACCACGATTTGAAGAAAGAATTCTGGTGGCCAGGAATGAAGAAGGCAATAACTGAATGTGTGAAGTCTTGTGTGATATGTCAGAAATGTAAGGTTGAATACCAGAGACCCCCTGGATTGCTCCAACCACCTAAGATTCCGATTTGGAAGTGGGAGAGTATCACGATGGATTTTGTATCCGGGTTACCTCGTACTCATTCTGGATGTAATGCAATCTGGGTAATTGTGGACAGATTGACCAAGAGTGCTCACTTCTTGGCTATGAACATGAAATGGTCATTGGAACGGTTGGCTAGATTGTACATTACGGAGATTGTAAGATTGCATGGTGTGCCTTCGAGTAATATTTTAGATCGTGATCCTCGATTTACTTCCAGATTTTGGGGAAGTCTGCAACAGGAATTGGGTACTAAACTAAGATTGAGTTTAGCTTATCATCCTCAGACTGATGGTCAGTCTGAGCGTACAATTTAGACTTTAAAGGATATGCTTAGAGCCTGTGTATTGGAGCAAGGTGGTTCATGGGAAAGATACTTGCCATTGGTGGAGTTTGCGTATAACAATAGTTACCACAATAGCATTGGTATGGCTCCATATGAAGCTCTATATGGTAGAAGGTGTCGTACACCTTTGTGTTGGAATGAAAATGGCGATGCCATTCATTTGGGACCCGAATTAATCCAGGAAATGAATGAACAGGTTGCCTTGATTCGTGAGAAAATGAAGATTGCCCAAGATCGACAGAAAAGTTACTATGACAATCGTCATAGACCACTTGAGTTTCAGGTGGGAGATTGGGTATTTCTGAAGGTTTCACCTACCAAAGGTGTAGGTCGGATACTGAAGAGTCATAAGCTTAACCCGAGATACATTGGGCCATATTAGATTTTGGATAGGATTGGTGATGTTGCTTACTGATTGGATCTTCCCCAATCGTTAACTAATATCCATAATGTATTTCATGTGTCACAACTTCGAGCGTACATTCCTTGTGATTCCATGATTATGTCGGGAGATTCTATCGAATTAAAAGAGGACCTGACGGTGGAAGTTACACCTATCTGTATTGAAGAATACCAGACTAAACGGTTAAGAAACAAAGAAGTACCATTGGTAAAGGTGAAGTGGCAAAATTTAAATGGGATAACCTACACGTGAGAGTTGGAATCAGACATAAGGCAGTTGTACCCCGATCTTTTTCAATAAGGTACGTTGATTTCGAGGACGAATCCCTTTTAGGGGGGGTGGATGTAACATCCCTAATATTTTAGTAAAATTACGATTAGTGGAAAATAATAATAATTGTTTTAGAGATTTATTTGATATTTTAATAAATATTATTAAAATAAAGGCAATTATAAATAATTAACTATTGTGGAAATAAATAAATTTAATTGATTGATTAATTACAAAGGGTTAAATGAGGTGAAATTAGAAGGAGGTAAATTAAAAGTTACCAATGGAGAGGTAAAAGTTTAATTAAAACTTTCAAAGAAAATTTAAAAGAAATGCGGAATGACTATTTTGCCCCTAGACCTTAAAATTTAACTTTGTTTTCCTTCTCCTTCCTCATTTCACGCGAGTCCACTTCTTTTTCTTCTTCTCCTCACCATTGCTGTGGACTTACATGCTCCAAAGGAAGACCCATTTCGCGTCGAAACTTTGAAATAACTACGTTTTTGAGATCGTGGCTTCGAGGTGAGTATAATGGACCCTTTAAATTGAGCTATCTTTCTCTCTTTCATTTTCACTCCCTAACCAAATGGCCATGCATGGTGGGGGAAACTTCTATTTTCCATTCCTCTAGTGCATGGGAGCTAAAAAAAATGGTATTTGAAACAATGAGGGTAATATCACGTTTATGGGTTTTGCATTTGGACCTCCGTAGGTAGCGAAACGAACGTCGGAGGACCGAGTGACGAAGCGGGTGCTGGATTTGGAGGTAGAATCTTGAACCCAGCACTTAGAGGACGCAATCGGCATCAAGAACAAATCGTCGAAGCTTGGAATCGAGGTAAGGGGGTGTTCGGGTTGTAATTAATTAGAATAGGTACATATTTTGGGTCCGGGTCGTCGAACCAATTATGAAAACGGTAAGAAATATTACTGGATGATAGTTGTATGTGTATATATGTATGAATATGGACATCGATCAGTTTAGGATTGTGTATGGCTTACAATGATCATGAGATTAAAATACTTGACGTTGTGATAAATCGAAGTGTATAGTGGCAATGTGATGGCGAGCTTGACAAGTAGGTCACCCATTTGATGAGTATGTGCTGTTGTTGATGGCCACTTGTGATATGATATAAGGAATGTGAATTATATATGTATGATTGCGTGGTGTGGGACGGCCGATGGTATGTATAGCGCCTCATTTCCGACTCCCGTGGTTTTTGTGCCCAGTTGAGCTACCCAGTGGTCAAGTAGGACCCAGTGGTTGAGGTGGAGAGTCAAGCAGGACTCTGTGAACCAAGCAGGGTTCACGGGGTGTCAAGTAGGATTTATTGTGTGAGAGTCGGTGGTGATAATTGATGGAATTATTAGAATTGTGTGATGATGTGTATGTACTCAATTATATTTGCTGATTGTGAATTGCAATTTGAGAATAGAGCATTCGGATGGAGTTTATACACATGCATTTGGTTATTTAATTTCCATTCTAGATTAATTATGATGCCAAACACTCACCCTTGCTGTAGTTTTCTTTTAATTTAGTAACCAGTGACAGGGAAGAGGTCAGAGCCCTGGAGGTACGCCAAGCGGAGGATTGATGCCAAGGGACCGAGGAATTATGAAATGAGTTTTCTGTGTATGTGATGCCATAATATATTGCTTGTGTGTGTTGAACTAACCTAGAATTGGTATGTTGATTAATGTGGATATGAATTCAAGTTGATGAAGTGGTATGGTGGTGATGCTAATATGATCGGTGTCGAATTTCATGAGTTTGATATATATATATATATATATATATATATATATATATTGGCACAGAGCCAATAGTAGATGTAAATGATAAATTGCTATGGGCAGGTTTTGTAGAAAATTGTAGGTCACGAATGAATTATGTCTACTGCAGTATAGTGGATTACTAGACGGATCTCGCCCTAGCGGATTCAGTCTCATCCGAGCAAGGGTCGGGGGAATTGATTTTGTGCCTATTTCACTCAAGCGAGTATCCCTCGCCCCCTTCCGAGTGAAGGAGGGTTAGGATGTTTCCGAGTGAGGCATGACCGAGAGATCCACTTCCAAGTGAAGGAAGGTTAGGATGTTTCCGAGTGAGGCATGACTGAGAGATACCCTTCTGAGTTAAGGAAGGTTAGAATGTTTTCGAGTGAGGTATGGCTGAGAGAACCCCTTCCGAGTGAAGGAGGGTTAAGATGTTTCCGGGTGAGGTATGACCGAGAGAACCCCTTCCAAGTGAAGGAAGGTTAGAATGTTTCTGAGTGAGGTATGGCAGAGAGAACCCCTTCCAAGTGAAGGAGGGTTAAGATGTTTCCGAGTGAGGTATGACCGAGAGAACCCCTTCCAAGTGAATGAAGGTTAGAATGTTTTCGAGTGAGGTATGACCGAGAGAACCCCTTCCGAGTGAAGTAGGGTTAAGTTGTTCACGAGTGAGATATGACCGAGAGGACCATTTCCGAGTAAAAGATTGAATTGTTAGTGAATTTTCCTTGCAAATCTCGTATTCCGATCAGGTTTAAAATGTAGAACTCGCTCAAGCAAGTAGGAACTCGCCTAAGCGACCTTCACTGGTTTCGCTTAAGCGAATCAGGGTCTCGCTCAAGTGAGTGACCCCTGACTTCATTTTCTTCTTCCCCTTATTTTAATTAATTCCATTTTATTATTTAATTTATTTACTATTGTTTATTATTTTGAGTATGCTTAAGAAAAATGAATGTTGTTTTACATTAGGACCTAATTAATTATCATTAAACGCGAAAAATTTATTGTGAAAAATAATTAAACGGATATAAATAAAGGTAAAATGACGTTGGACGTCACAATATGTATGACGCTAGTGTTGTCATATTTAATTGGTATTTGGTCTAGAACAACACCGAAATCAAGAAGTTATTGTCTCATCCATAGGACTTATGCATAGCAACTTCTAGCTGTAACATATTTTGCTTCAGCTGTTGATAAAGCTACGCTAACTTGTTTCTTGCTATGCCAAGAAACAAGAGAACTACCGAGCATATGACAAGTACTACTGGTACTTTTTCTATCTAATTTGTAACCAGCAAAATCAGAATCAGAATATCCTACAAGAATACATTCAGCACCTTTGGGATACCATAAACCAACATTTTGAGTACCCACAAGATATTTTAAAATTCTTTTTACGGCAATGAGATGTGATTCTTTAGGACATGCCTGATATCTTGCACACATACAAATAGGAAACATTATGTCTGGTCTACTTGCGGTTAGATAGAGTAAAGATCCAATCATACCTCTATACTTAGTTAGTTCAACATCTTTACCTTTCTCATCCTTATCCAAGTAGCATGATGTGCTCATAGGTATGGTAATTTCATTTGCCTTGTCCATGTTAAATTTTCTAAGTAATTCCTTGCAATATTTAGACTAACTAATGAATGTCCCTTTTCTAGTTTGCTTGATTTTTAATCCAAGGAAGAATAAGTTCTCCCATCATAGACATCTCAAATTCATCATACATTATCTTAGCAAACTCTTTGCAAAGTGATTCATTAGTAGCACCAAATATAATATCATCCATATACACTTGTACCAAAAGTATGTCATTTCTTTTGTGCTTGATAAACAGTGTAGTATCAACTTTTCCTCTTTCAAAATCGTTTTCTAAGAGAAACTTGCTCAATCTTTCATACCAAGCTCTTGGAGCTTGCTTTAAACCATATAATGCTTTTCTTAGTTTGAAAACATGATTTGGAAATTGGTAGTTTTCAAAACCAGGAGGTTGATCAACATACACTTCTTCTTGAATGTATACATTTAAGAAGGCACTTTTAACATCCATTTGATACAATTTGAAATCCTTACAACATGCAAAGGCTAGTAATAACCTAATGGCTTCTAACCTAGCTACAGGAGCATATGTTTCTTCACAATCTATACCTTCTTCTTGATTATATCCCTTAGTAACTAGCCTAGCTTTATTTCTAGTGATTATTCCATTTTCATCAAGCTTGTTTCTAAATACCCATTTGGTTCCTATTATTTGGTGATCATTGGGTTTTGGCACTAGTTCCTAAACTTCATTTCTTTTAAATTGATTTAGTTCTTCTTGCATGACCAACATCCAATGTTTATCAATAATCACTTCATCAATAATTTTAGGCTCAATTTGTGAAACAAAAGCTAAATGATTACAAGTGTTAAATGTGTGATGAGTACTTACACCCTTATCGATATCACCTATAATGTTGTCCAAGGGATGGTCTTTTGATGTGATCCAATCCTTTCGTTGAGGCATCTTACTTTGGATTGGATCTTCTTTGATCTATTCTTTGTTTTCCAAGGTCATCTCTAGGAAAGTACCTATAAGATCATCAATTTCCTTTCTCGGAGGGTTTTGGTTAAGTTCATCAAATTTAACATGTATGGACTCTTCAATTGTACAAGTTCATTTGTTAAAGAGTCGATAAGCTTTACTAGTTGATGAATAACCTAGAAACATTACTTCATTAGACTTTGCATCGAATTTGCCAAGATTATCTTTTCCATTATTTAAAACAAAGCACTTGCATGCAAACACATGAAAATAAGAAATGTTTAGTTTTCTTCCTTTGTAAAGCTTATAGGGGGTTTTCTTTAAAATAGGCCTAATCAAACATCTATTCATTACATGACAAGTAGTATTTACCGTATCAGCCCAAAAATGTTTTGCAATATTATTTTCATTCAACATAGTTCTTGTGAGCTCTGCTAAAGATCGATTTTTCCTTTCAACAACTTCATTTTTTTGTGGAGTTCTTGGAGCCAAAAAATTATGTTCAATGCCATATTTTTCACAAAATTTTTCAAAAGGTTCATTTTCAAATTCTCCCCCATGGTCGGTTCGTATAGATGTGATTTTTAAATTTCGTTCATTTTGGATAATCTTGGTAAGTTTCTTAAATGCTTGATATGCTTCATTTTTATGAGTAAGAAACAATGTCCATGTATATCTAGAATAGTCATCAACAATCACAAGTCCATAATAATTGCCACCAAAGCTTTTGACCCTAGAAGGTCCAAATAAGTTCATGTGTAAAAGTTGTAAAGGTCTATTAGTCGAAACAACATTTTTAGCTTAAAAAAAGACCTTCACTTGTTTCCCCTTTTGACATGCGTCACAAAATTTGTTTTTAAATTTTAGCTTTGGTAATCCAATTACTAGATCTTTAGAAACAAGTTTATTTAAATGGTCTATGTGAATGTGAGCAATTTTCTATGCCATAGCCATGATTCATCTTCTTTAGTTATGAAGCATTGCACATCATTTGAAGCAAGAAAATCAAGATTAATCATGTAAATATTATCGATTGTTTGACCAATGAACTTTACTTCCTTATTTAGCTTATTTTCAATTATGCAACAATTTGACTCAAAAACAATTTTATATCCTTTATCACATAATTGACTAATACTAAGAAAGTTATGTTTAAGTCCTTCAACATATAATACATCATTAATCGAAGTAGAAGAGTTTTTATCAATGTTACCGATTCCAAGTATTCTTTCTTTTGTGTTGTCTCCATAAGTAACAAAACCTTTATTTCGAGGAGTAAATGATATAAACTTACTTTTCTCTCCCGTCATATGTTTTGAACACCCACTATTCAAGTACCAATGGGTGTTACTTGCTTTAAAGCATACCTACAAAACAAGTCAAGTTAGAGAACTTGGTATCCATTTTATGTTGGGTCCTTGTAGGTTAGTTTATGAAAATGTTCCCTTAGGAACCCATACTTTTCTCACAACTTTTGGTCCTAATCTCCTAACATTACAATTGTAAGAATCATGACCTTTAAGACCACAGTGCTTACATTTCATGAAAGGTGTAGAAGATTTACTAGGTGGTACAAAGAAATTTTTGTAATGTTTTTCTTTCTTGTAGGCATGTGATCCTTGATTATAACCTAATCCAGTTTTATTGAACATACAACATTGTTTTCCAAGAAGTGCATTTAAATTATCTCTACCGTTGGTAAATTTCTCAAGTGTCTTGTTTAAATCTAACACTTTTTTTTCAAGTATGTCACATTTCTCTACGAATTCACAAGGTTTAGTCTCAGAGCATGCTTGAACATTTACTACTTCCTTTTTCAAAATTTCATTCTCTTTACTAAGCTCCATAAGATGCATCTCAAGAGTGTCAATGGTTTTTCTTACTAACTTATGCATATTAAAAACTTTTATAAATTTATTATACAATTCTTCAAGAGCATCAAGTAATTCTTCCCTATCTAAGTCATGGAAATTTACCTCATCATCTTCATCTTGATGGTTTACCATGAGGCAGAGGTTTGCTTCTTCATTGTCCGATTCGTCTGAGCTACTTACTTCATTTTCATCCCATGCGATATATGCTCTTCTTTTCCCTTTTCTTTCTTTGTTTTTCTTCTTTAGGTTTAGGCAATCTGCTTTAAAGTGCCCTTCCTTTCCACATTCGAAACAAGTTGGTGAGGAATTATTTTCTTTGGAGATAGGTTTCTTACCTTTGTGTGTGAACCCCTTTTGGAAGCGTTTGTTCCTTATGAGTTTTCCAAAACTCTTCATAAATAGTCCTAGCTCTTCGTCCCCGTCAAGATCACTCTCAGATTCATCTTCATCAATTGAGGTGGCCTTGAGAGCTAGCCCTTTCTTCTTTGAGGCTTTTTCTTCTTTCTCTGCATGTTTTAAATCTTTTAACTCTTGTTCTTATTCTTGTAACTTACCAAACAATCATTTATATTTGGTGATTGTTTGATAGCAGTAACATGAGGTTGTCATTCCCTAGTAAGACTTTTTAACACTTTGTGAATGAGCTCTTTGTTAGAATAAGATTTCCCAAGAGTAATAAGATGATTAATGATCAAAGTAAATCTCTTTTGTAGTTCTAAGATTGTCTCACCAGAGTTCATCCTAAAGCTTTCATATTGGCTTGTTAATGTACTAATCTTAGAATCCTTAACATTGCTACTTCCTTCATAAGTTATTTGAAGGGTGTCCCACATATCTTTGGCAGATTTACATGTTACTACTCTAAAGAATTCATCGGGACCTAAGGCTAGAGTGATTAGATTCTTGGCTTTATAATTATACTGTACTTTCTTTTCTTCATCTCTAGTCCAATCATCCATGGGTTTTTGTATTTGTTTACCATCAAAAATATGCATAGGTATGAAAGGGCCATTTTCAATAGCATTCCAAACTCTTAAATCAATTGATTGAACAAAAATTTTCATTCTCTCTTTCCAAAAAGCATAACCTTCCCCATTAAAAGCAGGAGGTCGATTTGTAGCACCACCCTCAGGAAAAAGGGTTTAAAGAATTTGAGGTCATTCATTCTCTTGAAGCTGTTAAGCTTAATTTACCAAAAGTAAAGCTCTGATACCACTTGTTAACCAAGTGGCCTCAATTACTCAAGAGAGGGGGTGAATAGAGTATTAAAAAATTTTCATTGGAATGCTTTTGAAATTAATTCTTTTTGTAATCAATTTGATAAATAAGAATAATACGCAAAGGAGCAAGTAATAATATCAAATTAATTAAGAAGCTATTTTAGCACTTAGAAAGTAACAATTGATTTTAGCATAATTAATTCAAGAATATAACTTGGATTATTAAACAAATTAATCTAAATGACTAATAAAACAATTTATATCACGTTTCTAGTACACTTTAAATTACCAGGCAAATTAAATCACAATAATAAAAGAGTTTAAGGAAAAAAGATTTGCAAACCAATATAACGAGTTCCACCACACCGGTGTACCTCTCGTCTTCAAGCAATCCACTTAAAGGATTCCACTATTGAGAATTTGAGATACACGCTTTGAGCAATTACAGCTTCTTAGTGTTCCACACTCAAGAACTTAATCCTCACAAGCTAAGAAGGTAACCCACCCAATCTCACAATCTCTCAATTACAAGGTTGAAACCCAACCCAAAAACTCTCAGAATTTGTGAATATGATTTTACAAGTGTGACTCTCTCAATAGAGTGAATATACAAATTTTAATCACTTGAAAAATATTTTTCTTCTCTTAGAAAAGGATATGCAAATTTATCACTCAAGAAAATATTTTTCTCACAATATAACTCTCAAAATTATAATTGCAAAGAGAGGAAACAGAGAGTGAATAACTTAAGCAAAGAAAGAAAGAAAGAAAGCAAGGCAATTTTTTGTTGCTTGGTGTTGTTATGCCTTCTGCCTTCAGTTTCTTCTCTATCTATAGGCAAAGGAAGCATGGCTTTTTCAATCCCCGATCCTCGATTTAGGCAATCAATTTGAAATCTATCTGCCTCCATGTTTCCTGCATGCGCCATTTCTAGCTTAGAGAAAGAGATTATCTACCTCAATTAATGCAATGTTGTTTCAATTTGAGTCTCGAGAGAAATCAGCGCAGTTTGAGTTTTTGAAAATGTGTACTGATGTTTTCCATGATTCAACGTGTGATTCAAGTGATGAATCGATTCATCCAGTGTATTTTTCATCAAAAACAGCGAGTGAATCGATTCCTGG
This sequence comes from Clitoria ternatea, assembly GCA_037962975.1. Taxonomy (NCBI): domain Eukaryota; kingdom Viridiplantae; phylum Streptophyta; class Magnoliopsida; order Fabales; family Fabaceae; genus Clitoria; species Clitoria ternatea. The sequence continues at coordinate 95,146,540 of CM075670.1, read as the reverse complement.
GCAAGGGGAATTGATTCCTAGGTGCATGAATCGATTCCTTGGGTCACTAAATCGATTCCTTGGTGCATTTCAAGGCAATGAATCGATTCCTACTACTGTAAATCGATTCCTTCATGCAATGAATCGATTCCTTTGACTGTGAATCGATTCTTGATGTTTTTAACAGGCATGAATCAATTCATCTGTGTGCTGAATCGATTCCTGGCTTCTCCTGGACCTATTCCCTTAATTTTTATGCATTTTAATACGTTTTGGGTCCTACTTGCATGGTACTTTTGCATATTCATTTAATCCTTGTTTATTTGACTCATGTAAGCTTAATCTCCATGCGTTTTAATTAATTGCTTGTACAACATCCTTTGTATTTATCAATTAAATTTCTTGATCCTTCAATTGTTTGTCATTCATCAAAACCTGTTTCAACTTGCAAACACAACTCTCATCATGAATCCTCTCTAGTGAGAGCTTCAGAATGGTCCTAGATTTTCTAATCCTAGGGTTTAAGATGAATAAATGTTGTGTTCAGAACCTACTCTAATGCATTTTTAGCTTATTTCACTTGAGATTCATGACTATGAAGACTTCATTTAATTCCAATCCAAGAGAATTATTCACTCATGGATGAGAAACGAAATGGAGCAGAGATTGAAGGTTAGGGATGACAGCATCTAATGAGGGAAAATATTTAGAGTGAGAAAGAAAAACAGAGAATAAAATTGGATTTGAAAAATTAGTTAGTTACTATAGTGGATCCCCCTTACATTAATGATGTATATATAGGTTTCTAAACTAACTAAAATCCTAAACTAAAATGATTTATAGCAATGCCATTAAATATAAAAGTACAAATAAATTAGTTAACTTAAGTTAACAAAAATACAGAATACAAAATATGAAAATAACTAAGTTATATTGGGTGTATAAACAGGGAGGTGGACTATAGACATTTATGATGGTGAACATGGAACAACAAGTGAACGTAGCAACATTAGAAGTGGACGTATGGACGTTGAAGCTTTGAACCAAGGTCTGATTGAAGTGAATTATGGGTGTATGGTCTGGCGTGAGATGAGCGTGTATATGCTTGGCTCCTGGAGTAATGTGCATTTGGGTTGAGAATGGACGTATAAGTTGGCATAGGGACACTAAGATATGGGAGGCTTCTAATTGTGAAAGCATTACCCAACGTGTACTCACACTAGTGAGCGTGACCACGCGTAGGCCTTGAAGGAATCCTGATTATTGAGTATGTGATGGGTGTGTCGACCAGCATTGCAACACTTACGTACTGGAGTAGCACTTGAGAATGGCTTATGACTAGTGTCGACTCATATCCACGGGCGTTAGCACGTACGGTCTAGTTGGATGCATAAGTGTTGAACATGGCTTTGGGCGTGGATATGAGCGTTGCATACGCCAGGGCCCCGGATTATGCTTGGTTGTGGGCGTGGAAGGCAGCGTTAAGACGCTGGGCTCTTGGAGTATGGCTTGTGCTTAATGCTTGGCCATGGAACATAGCACTTGGTTAGGTTGATGCTAAAGGATTGTAAGTACCTCCTTATACCTCCGTTGCCTTGAAACATACATAAATAGACAAACTTCCAACGTACCGACCACTACTAGAAAAATAACTGATAGCTACCCTCACTTAGCGACTGACATTCGACCGTCGCTAATCAGGGACTGAATTAGCGACCGCTATATAAAAGGGACCATGAATAGATAAAATAGTGACCCCATCAGCGACCAATAGAACCCTGTCATTAAAGTTGGCAAAGCACCGTCACTAACCCCGTCGCTAAGTCATACCTCGTCGCTGCATCGGTCGCTACATTTGTTTCGCTCTATATTTTTCGTTTCTCTCCAGTTTTTTGTTGGCGCTAATATTAGCAACGGTACACACGCGGTCGCTATAACTTGGGATACAGCAGTGAAGCAAACATACCGTCGCTACTACCACTGATGTACCACCCTAGCGACTATGTTAGCGACCGTAACATGAAAGGGAATCATTAGCCACTACATTAGTGACCACCTTTGTACCATCACTGAAATTTGGGAATGCACTGTCGCTAACGCGGTTGCTAAATTTATCTCCTTCCTATCTTTGCTTTCCCTCCAAATCGCTACATGAGTGACCATAGTACGCGGTCGCTAAGCCCCTACCACTGTTAGCGATGGTTGTTTGGCGTCGCTATTGTGCCCATATAGCGACGGAGGTTTTTATGCGTCGCTAATCGTGTTCTATTTTTAAAATAGGGACGGGTTCAGTGATGGAGGTTAGCCGTCACTGAGATTAACTTATTCTTGTCCAGCCTTTCCCCCTTCATCACTTTGTCTGTCTCCCAAAAGCCCTAAGCCGCTTCTCTCTTCCCTTTGCCTCCATCACTGTCTCTTCCCTATCCATTTTCGCCAGCTGTGGTGTCTCGTTCCGTCAGCCTAACAGCAAGTCTTCTTCCCCCTACCATCACCGTCAGTCACCCTATCTCCGTTCGAAGCTCCCTCCGCTGGAAGGTTGTCACTGACAACGAGCTCCCTCAGCACGTCTCCGGTGTCTCCTTCTCCTTCAAGGAGCGTACTCCAATTGATGGTTTCATATTTCTTTAAGAGGCATTTTTTATGGTGGACTTGCAATCGTATTTCTGCTTTGTTGTTGCCTTATCAGTTCCATTTCATCTGTCCTTTACACATTTCAATACTAAACAGTAAATATGCACTTTATTTTCCATTTGACATAAACAAACTATACTTGCATTCCATGGAGATTTAAAATTTGTCAAAATTTCATTTTGTACCTTTCATCTTTTTCATATTATGTTGGTCTCCCTTTTTTCCCTTATATAAGTGCTTCACAAATAAGAAATGATTAGTGTTAATTCATTGCAGATATCATTGTTATATTTGTATGTAAATTGTCTTATAATGTTCTCTTGTTAAATTTGACACTATCTAAAATCACTTCTTTGTTTGGAAAGCTTCTAATTCCAACTTGTGACAGTTTAATAAAACAAGACATTCAATTATCAAATTCTGGAGATTTATGTTTTTTTTGTCAAGAAAACCTTGAAACTGTTTAACACATATTGATTACATGCAAGATTGTTTCTAATTTTTGGTATCAATGTTATGGTAGTTTGTATTAGTTCAACCTTTCCAAATAATGTCACTCACACTTTCTTGAGCATTCTGAACCATTCTACATATACTTTCTCTTAAAGGGCGATGGATTGATTGAATGAATACTCTCACTATTTTTTTTAACATCTTATATTTAAACATATCTCCTCATTTTCTCTAATTTGATCGACCTGTTATTGCACTGAGGAAATCTAATTCGAGTTATTTTCTCTATTTTTGTTATTTATCAGTTTTTCTAATAAGCCTTAAATCTGTCTAGTGTATATCTCCTCCTTTTCTATATTTTCTCTATTTTTGTCTTCTGAATTATTCCAGCCTTCCTGAATTATCTTATTTCAATTTAGATGTTTAGCCCAATAAGCCTTAAATCTGAAATAGGAACTGAAGCACATTCCTATAGCCTGAGCCTGAGCTTCGTTAGTGAATAAGCCAAAGGGGATAGTTCAAATTTAGTTTGATCTATAAGCAGTCACAGTTTTATTGAGTAAGCCTGAACCTGGTCCAATAATGGCTGTTTTTTTTACTTAGCAAGATTTGTTTTTTTTCTTCAGATTTACAACCAAAGATACCAGAAAAATAAGGACTTTTATGTCATCACTTCTAATTTTTTTAATCATATTTTTAACTGTTGTTCATGAGATTGAGATTTTAAAAATTTAAAGATTTACACTATTCATACAATTTCGAGGAGTACCATTCACTCTTTATACATATTGCTGAATTGAATTGATGGGTTTTTTGTTTGCGGTATATTTCTGCTCAGTATATTGTTGTTATGAAGAATTCTGATTAAGGTATCTTTGTTTTTAGGTTTTTAACATAGAGAGAAAAAGGAAAAATACGTTGTACTAAAAGAAATCTAAATTGTCTTAAAAAAACATATATCAAATGTTTTACCAAGAAAAAAAATATGGAAATCAAGTGGATTTTAAGATTTTGAGATAATAAATATTTTAACAGTAATTTATTTTATTTTTACCTTCTCTCGTTTTCCTTTAATCTTACCTTTTGGGATTTAAAAATGAATGAGATATATTATTTGTGCAATTAGGAATTGTTGTTAAGATATTACGCATGCTTATGTACTATTTTGGATATGTCTATAGATCTCTTTCATGACCACACAATATATACATTTTCTTCAGTTGGTTATTTGTGTGGTTAATAAACATTATTGATTTTTGCTTTAGTACTATTCTGCTCACCTTTTATTCCTTTGGAATATAGCAGCAGATACATTTAGTGGTTATCAGCAGATCTTTTTTCTGTATAATGTAGAAGATTGAATAGCATGGCCAATGTTATGTTGATAATCTGTTATTTCATTGAATTCCATATCAAAAATATCAATGTCTTATACTGCTAGATCCTAGTTTTATGTCAGAAAAATGGATACTAAATAAAAACTAATACTTGCATTTTGAAATCTAACTAACAAGCATTGAGTAATTCGCGATATTAAAAAATGTGTAAAGAACTGCAAGATATTCTAATTCTGCACTGTTTCTAAAACTACAAAACGAAAACGCGTGAATGTAATTAACTCTCACAACAAGCCATGTTCTTTTAATGGGGGTGGAGGAATATATATATTTATATATGGGTTGTGTGTTGTGTTTGATCACCCTATAGATATAGCTAACTGAATATCTCACTCTACCTGCATCCCTAATTAAATTGACTACATGCACATAATGCCTACATTAATTCTAAGATATAGCATATGATGAAGAGGATTTAGTTTAGGATCTGTAATGATGAGAAAGTTAGAATTAGCAAATGCCAGGCATGTTGTTCCAGCAGGTTCCAAGAGTCCAAGCAAATTCTTAATCAGTGGGGCAAGGTGGTGGTAGAGCATCAGGTTGAGTTTCGAGTCCCAATGACTGAATTTCCCCTCTACGGTACCACTCAGGCATTGGCATTTCTGAGGGGAAATGGTTCAACAAGCTGAACAAGTCATCATCCATCGAATTCATCTTTTTCAACGGATCCTCATCACCAATCACTTTCTTCCCTGTATATATGCAATAGTCACTTAATCATCATATATCCAACCATGCAAAATTAAGTCAAAACAAACTTGGAAATTATGCATACGGGTCATATTAAATTACTAAGTTATATTTAACGAATAAAAAATAAAGGATTATTCTATAGGATTATATATATAAGTATCTATAATATCTCAATCATATGTTTCGATTATTCTATAGGATTCCCTATTTCCTTATTATCTCTTTGGACTGATTTTCATTTGTCACATTTCCTTATTTCATGATTTGTTTAGGTCTTTAGGATGGTGATTAGTTTAAATAGGAGTTAGTGTTGTCTCATTACTATACACTGATGCTCTCTAAAATGTAAACTTTGACTTTACTTTTATGATTCTATTTTTCAAATTAGTTATGTCTCTTTCCATGCCATCCTCGTAACATCGTGCCTTTCTAATTAGAAAAGCATCTTAGGCCACAATTAACAGTTAATTAATTAATTAATTAATTTCAATTTATGGTATTACATTAATCAAGGTGATTAAGCAAGAGATAATTAATTAATTCATTACCTGGAAGCATGGAGGGTCAAGCTAAGTCCACCACAAGATTATAGTCATAAACTTCCCCTTCCTGTTTCTCACTTGAAGTTCCTTCCACTGTCCACTTGAGATCTCCAACATAAAAAATGGTTGCTCCACCTCCCATAGAATCCACTTTTCTTCTCAGTGCTGAGAGGTTCATTTCCACTTCATCCCTTTTCAAGAACCTCAAAGAGAGTGGTGCAAGCTTATGCTTAATGAACTATGTTAACTTCAACTCATCAGGAACCTCTCAGCAATGAGAAGAAAGGTGAACCGTCGCTAATACAGTAATAAATTCTGTTATATAGTTTTCCTCTCTAAAGCTTGGTTTCTCTGAACCTGATAGAATTAGACCTCTGGATTGCTTGATTTGATTTAAAAATGTACTCTATTTATTTCTTTAATCCTTCCACTCTTGAGTCCATTCCAGTTTTATCAATAGCAGAAAGCAAAAAATCTGCTATGTGAGAGTGAGATATTGGATCTAGAGGAATGGATTACATGGCCAGAGGGTCATATAAAATTTCAGTATAAGAAACATAAGAATGAAGCCCCTAGTTGAAGTTTAATTTTGATAGAAAACCCACCAAGAATTATTAGACTATGAAAGAGTTTAATTTTGGTATATTATTAGTACGCTAAACTTTGAGTGTGCTGTGTGTTTTGATGATGAACTTGATCTACAATTTGCTTTGCGTATCTCTCTTTGTTTACTTTCCTTGCTACTTGTAACTGTCCAACCACTTGTTGGTTTGTCATGCAGACTAGGACACGTTACGCGTGGTCTCTGATCGTCTATTGAGAGCTTCGTATTCATCCCTGACTTTTTTCCCTAGGTAATCCCCTAACACTGACTTTCTCGTTATGTGTATGCATGTCGATTGTTGTTTGTTAGTGGAAAACAGAGCTCATTAGGCATTGGTTTTGTGTGTCGATAACATGATTTTTTATGCATGGGTAATGTTGTTTGTTAGTGGAGAGCGGAGCTCATTAGGCATTGGTTTTGTGTGCTGATAACATGTTTTTTTATGCATGTGTAATATTGTTTGTTAGTGGAGAGCAGAGCTCATTAGGCATTGGTTTTGTGTGTTGATAACATGATTTTTTATAATTATCTCTCTTAATATCATATACAATGCGTAGCATATATATTTATCTATACTGGGAAGTTTTCTGTATGTAATAGGGCTTTTCTAAATTTGGGAAATGTTTAGTTTACAGGGGAGACTCTGCCAAAATTTTGGTAGGTTCCCAGGTTTTGGATACATAAAGAAGTATATTAAACTTTAACTTTTTTAGGTTTAGTCGTGTGTGTACCCACTAGGTTCCCATTCAAGATTCAAGACAACCGACTTACATACCGTGCTGTGTTAGATCTTGAATTGTCCCGGTTGGACAGTTTGTGATGAATTTGTAACCAGTAGGGTGTAACCCATAATCATTGTTGTTTGTGTTTTATCTTATGTTATTGATGTGGATTTGGGATTCTAGTTTACGTTTCATATTGTCTCTGGGTGCAAGTCTACGTGCGATGTATCATCCCGCATGTATCTCTGTGTACTCAGAGACCAATGTGAAATGCTGCCGAAATTTCAAATGAACATCAACGACACAAGGTAAAACACATACAACATCGATGGGTTATGGATGGTTACATATTAATCCCAAACGGGATAGGGCCCTACCTATTTGCAACATCAAAGAGATAGAGAGTGATTTATAAACGATAGTCAAATAATGTTAAAATTAAAGTAACAAAAACTGTGCTTGTTAGATATTGTGAATGGAGGTACCGCTAAATCGACAATGGATGTACAACCGACTAGGTCGCAGTCGACGAGTGACTGAGGAGTTTATGATGGGGTTATTGGAGTTCATTCTGTTTGCTACGGTAAACACGCCTGGATTTGAAGCGACTCAAAAGATTCGTTGTCCGTGCTCAAGGTGCAAATGTATGAGTTTTGAATACGCGGATGATGTCATGTGCCACCTAACTAAGAAGGGGTTCATGGAAACATACCACTGTTGGTACAACCATTGTGAGCAGTTACCGCCCAAGCCATCAGGTGTAACCGTGCAACAATCTTACTACGAGGTCCAAGGAAACAGGGATATGTATAACAATATGCAGCAGATGGTGATGGATCATGTTGGACCCTCCACCGGGCGTATGCTAGAACATGATGACCAACCAGGGAATGAGGATGACAATGTAGAGGAGGATCCTAATCCGGAGGTGAAGCATTTTTATGATTTGTTGGTTGTGGCTAAGACTCTATTGTGGGACAGGTGCGAAAGTCACACTGAATTGTCCACCTCCCTAGCTACTTTAAGCCTAAAGGCAGATTATAATCTTTCAGGAGGTTATTTTAATAGGATGGTCAATCTGATGGGTTTCGCCATGCCTAGTAATCATCGAATGCCATCAAACCTGTACCATGATAAGAAAAGCGTGGCAAACCTGGGGTTGGGTTGTGTGAAGATAGAGTGTTGCATTGGCGAGTGTATACTGTTCAGAAATGAGTTTGCAGACAAGAGTGTCATAAAATGTGTATATTGTAATGAGGAACGCTATAAAACTGTTAAAAGGAGAGGGAAGGTAACTAGGACGGCCAGGAAGAAAATGTGGTACTTCCCTATAACACCGCGTCTTTAACACCTGAACCAAACAGAGGAGGGGTTTCTTTTCCATCCTTCGGACGGGAAAGCATGGAAGTGTTTGGATAAGTTATATCCAAACTTTTCTGCCAAGCCACGCAATGTAAGACTTGGCTTATGTACTGATGGGTTTAACCCGTTCGGTCAATATGGAAGAGCTTACTCTTGTTGGCCAGTCATACTGACCCCATACAATCTGCCTCCTAATATGTGTATGAAGAGGGAAGTCATGTTTCTATCTGTCCTGGTTCCAGGACCCAAAAATCCAAAGGCGGACATAGACGTGTTTTTCCAACTTTTGATTGAAGAATTATCACAATTATGGGATGTCAGTGTAATGATATATGATGTGTCTTTGAAGAACAATTTCATGATACGAGCAGTTTTAATGTAGACTATTAACGACTTCCCATCCTATGGTATGCTTTCTGGATGGTCAACATCTGGGAAGCTTGCTTGCCCTGTATGTATGGAACATACCGGGGGAGAATCACTCCCTGTTAGTGGCAAGACAATTTTTTTAGACTGTCATAGAAAGTTTCTACCATTGGATCACCCGTTCAGGAGAAACAAAACTGCTTTTAAGAAGAATAGGGTTGTTAATGAACCTCCACCCCATAGGTTATCCGGTGCTCGGGTTTAGCAGAGGGTCAAAGAGTATCCGTACATCTAGGATGAGAGTGTTAAGGAGTTTGTGGGTTATGGGAAGGAATACCACTGGGTGAAGCAAAGTATCTTATGGGATTTACCACATTGGAAAGACTTGTTGTTGAAACACAACATTGATGTCATGCATAATGAACGAAATGTTTTCATGAATATTTTTTACACTTATGGACATCAAAGGGAGAACAAAGGATAACGAGAAGAGTCGTCTAGACCTTCCGATTTGGTGTTCTAGGAAGAAGTTGGAATTGAGGGATGCGGGTCATGGAAGAATGTTTAAACCCCATGCAAAATATGTTTTAACTAGACCTCAACAGATTGCTGTATGTGTTTGGATGAGTGGGTTGACCCTGCCTGATGGATTCACTTCTAACTTAAGTAGATGTGTCGACGTGAAAGAGGGCAGGGTGTTTGGCATAAAAAGTCATGATTTCCATTTGTTTATGCAACAATTACTCCCGTACGTGTTTCATGCCTTATCGAAACCTATTTGGAAACCGTTGGTTGAGTTGAGTCACTTCTTTAAGGAGTTGACGGCAACTTCGTTGATGGCAACTTCCCACCAAGTTTTTTTGACTCACTAGAGCATCTTCCTATCCATCTATCGTATGAGGCCTTGGTTGGTGGCCCGGTGCAGTATCGTTAGATGTATCCATTCGAAAGGTGAACACCAAAACTCTTTAATTTTATTGCAAACATGGTTTCCTATATAATAGTATTTTGTAACTTAACATTTGTTTATGTTGTTGAAGATTTTTACGCTATTTAAAAGATAAAGTGTCAAACAAAGCATGCGTTGAAGCATCAATTTGTGTGGCATACTTAGTTGAAGAAATGACAATTTTTGCTTCTTTTTATTTTCCGACAAAGATAGAAACTAGAATGAGTAGAACTCCCTGTAATCTTGGGGTGGCCACCCGCACAGGGTTGGATGATCAAATATCAATTTTTAACTATCCTGGTCGTCCAAGGGGCAAGGTCACAAAATGTTACATTGATGAGAAAGATCGAAAGGCGGCTCACTTGTACATTCTTTTAAATTACCCAGAAGTGGAACCCTATCTTGAGTAAGTCACCAACTTTTAGTTTACATTCCTGACGTAGCTTTTATAGTATCTAAATGTTTTTTTCCTTTAAATAGCTTATATGTAGATATGCTAAAACTTGAGCAAACTGATATACCTAATGCCTAAATCCATAGTGAGGTATCATCCAAATTCATCGGTTGGTTCGCACAACATGTAAGACTCGTATAGCATATGCTTTTTATCTGTATTTGAAACGTTAGGTATCTAACGATGACCTATTTGTTATGATGACATAGATACAAGACCCTAACAACCATATTGAAGATCCTTTACTCCAAGCCCTTTCTTGGGGGCCGGTGAAAACTGTTAAAAAATGGCCCATTTACTACGTAAATGGCTAGAAGTTTAACATTTTTCAATGGAGTGAAGGGATGCGTACCTATAACTACGGGGTTTGTGTTAAAGGCACAGCTGGATAGTTAGAGGAAGACTTTTATGGAGTGCTGACAGAGATTGTTGAAGTTTCTTTCTCTGGATGACTAAGAAGAGATATTGTTCTATTTAAATGTGATTGGTACGATAACACAATCAGTATAGGAACAAAGGTTGACAACAACTACGGCTTAGTTGAGGTCAAGAAAAATGGTAGATATAAAGGGTTTGATCCCTTTATTTTTGCCCAACAAGCTGAGCAGGTTTATTACACGGATTTCCCCAGAGGGAATCGGGACTGGTACGCAGTAATCAAGGCCAAGGCCCAAAGTCAGATCACTGACAATGTCTCCGATGAGGTTGATGACGCTTATCAGCTTGCACCGAACGAGCTCAACGATAGTCATTTGTTGTTCAACATTGATCCAGTCATAATGGATGGGACACTCGCCACTACGGGGGGGTGAACATATTGACAAAGACCTTGTCTCCCGATCAAAATGGTCTAGGGCTGATTTGGATATGATTGAACTTGTTCAAATAGATAGCCATAGTGACACTGAAACTGAGGGGGAATTTGAAACTGAAATAGACACAGTATGTAGTTGTTAAACATATATACATAGGTTTATATATATCCTGAGACTAACCTTTATTTTCATGGTTTTATCCACAGATGACGGGACGTCGACTACCCTTCAGTAAGGGTGGTGGGTCTAGGACCCCGGCATCCCGTCTGGGGACTCCCACCCCAAAGCAGGGAACCGCTCCATCACCTGTGCAGACCACTCCATCACCACCACAGTAAACCACTCCATCACCACTACAGCAGACCACTCCATCACCAATACAGCAGACCACCCCAAAGCAGACTCCTAGAGTTGGTGGTTTGGTGGACCCTAACCTTGAGCCACCTCCGGTATCCCCTCTACCCATGTTGGTACCAGTGTCGGCCAGAGACGGGTAAGTCACTAAAACTTATATACTTTTATGTTATTTGTATAGTAGTTTATTTACTACTTTAGTGGAAAGACTTGTTGGTTTATTGTATATTAGTTTAATTAGTACTTGTACAGATTAAATTGTACTAGAAACTCTTTTGTTTGTAACAGGGGAGACTCTGTCAAAATTTTAGGAGTCTCCCTAGGTTGTATGTTATTATATTCTCTTGTAATTGCTGTGATTACAGCTGTGTTAATAGTAGTCACACTACCAAAGCGATTACTAAGTTTTGAAGGCCCAGTGGGATGGTCTATACATATCTTGGACAGATGCTGGGAAGGTTGTCCAAGATAGGTGGTTTGACACCTTCTCGATAAGTTACCACATGAATTTGTTGTGAATTGATTTGTAAAATAGACCTCTTATTAATTTTCAATTCTAATTTCATTTTACAGCATGATTATCAGTGGGTAGAGGGTATGATTGATGAGATTAGGAATATCTTTGCCACAAAGACCTCTAAAATCATCAAGAGTACCCTTTGGAAGGTGAGGGACAAGGGCGAGCGCCCTCGTTGGATCCCTGATGACCATTGGGACGGGATGGTCCAGAAGTGGGGCGGTGTCTTGTTCCAGCAGGCGGGTGCTCGAAACAAGGCAAACAGAGCCACCGATGCTGCAGCATCAGTTTACACGGGGGGTAGTATTTCAACCCTCGAGCACAAGAAACGATTTGTAAGTCTATTTATGTTAAACATTTTTATTATGATTAGTCTGACATGTTTAGGAATATTAACTTCAGTGCTTGTTGTCCACTACAGGAGTTGAGGGAGCACCGAGAGCCTTCTTTGTTTGAGGTCATGCAAATGACCAAGAAGAACAAAGCTGGTGCATGGGTAAACCAGAAGACTATAGATCTAGCGGTATTTACTTTTAACTTACATGCTTATAATTTACAAATCAACTTACTAATCCTATTAGTGTTTTTGAATTTACAGGAAGCGTATCAGGCCAGGAGGGCCGAGAAGGAGGCGGACTTGGTGGCTTTGACTCCTGAGGGGGAGGTTCCTCCCACCCTGTCTTGTTCCAACAACAACGCCATCTATATGGAGGTTGTTGGCGGCGTGAACAAGAAAGGAAGGGTCTTTGGTTTGGGTGGCATCGACACGCAGTTGGTGAAAAAGGGGAAGACCTCTTCCTCTTCCTATTCCTCTTCGTCTGGTCTTCCGACTGAAGTTGTTCAGGTAATTCAAAACCTGAACAACGAGCTACAGGAGAAGCGACCTCAGAGGCAGCTTTCAGAGGAGCGGGCCGAGACGGACCGACAGCGAGCCGAGGCGGATCAACAGCGGGCTGAGGAGCAGCATGCCGAGACTCGTCGATAACTTGCTCAGCAGCAAGAGCTACTGATGTAGTTGATGGCGAGGCTACCTCCCCCAACTTCCCACTCGCCACAAGCACCACCACAGGATCCCCCACCACCATGATTACTTTTATATACTTTTTTATACTTTTTTATTATGTATAGACATAGTATATTTGATTTATAGTTTTTACATTATATTCCATTTAGTAATCATTTTATGTCATTCTTCATTTATTATTTTATTAGGTCAATATTAGATATTTGTAATTAAATTCTAAGAAAAACGCCTTATTGTGATTATTATTAATAATTTAATTTATTTGATAATTAAATTTAATCCATTATTGTGTTTTTAATAACAATTTAATATTATAATCAAAAATATTCAAAATTTAATTATCAAAATTTCTAGTTTAAAAAGCAAGCATTCAGCGAATAGAAAATACTATTTAAAAGATCTAGTCTAAAATTAAATTAAAAAACCTATTAAAAAATAAAAAATATTATTAGCGACGGCACACCAGTGGTCGCTGTATACGTACATATAGCGACAGAATATTAGTGGTCGCTGACTGGATACCCATAGCGACGGACGAAGGTGGTCGTTGTATACTAACATATAACGACGACATGTATGTGGTCGCTGCATGGTTACCTATAGCGACGGAGACAGGTGGTCGCTGTATGGTTACCTGTAGCGACGGTCTTACGTGGTCGCTGTAGGGTTACCTATAGCCACAGCGATACGTGGTCGCTGTTATGTTACCTGTAGCGACGGCGTTTCGTGGTCGCTGTTTGGTTACCCGTAGCGACGGCGTTATGTGGTCGCTATATGGTTACCATTAGTGACGGTAAACATTACCAAAGCAGGGACCATTTTAGTGATGGCAGAACGTGGATGAAAACTTAGCGACGGAGACTTTTCTTGTCGCTGTTCTGTCCGTGATGAATGTTTTAGCGATGGCAGCGTTGTCGTCTTAAAGTCCATCGCTAACACTTTTAGCGACAGTTATGTCATAAAATAGCGACCCTTTTTGTCCGTCGCTAACAGGTTTTTTAGTAGTGGACGTTTGTTAAAATATGATACATTGGAGTCAACAATACATATTGTAAATATTTATCAAATTAAACTAAAAATTTAATATTTATTAACTAAATATATAGATAAATCATAAAATGGATAAAATCCTAACTTTACTAAACATTTACTACTTCTGCTTCTAAACTAACAAATACATATTGTTAATTACGCAAAAATGATGGAAAATAGCCTAAATAAATAAGCCTTTTCAGGGCTTATCATACTGCAAGATCTTAGATGCTACCTTCAACAACTACATTTGCTAAATCTGTCATAGAAATCCCAAGGTAAAACTGAACTTGAACGAACTAAAGGTGTACCATTGCTTTTTTAGGAAGGAATTGAAGGCCTTTGATAAGGAAACGGATCAATGGGTGCCAGTGGACCCTAACGAGCCATTTGTACTATTGCCTCTACCAGAAAGTGAGGACGATAGGTACCCCAATTATTATCTAGACGCCGGTGAGAAATGACTTACCTCTTTAAGTTGTAATTTTTCATTTTAATGATGTTGTTTGTAATGTTCTGCCCTTAGGGCTTTAATGAATTTAAGTCTTTTGCTGCTGGTTAGTTGCCAATTTTAGGATTCTTTTCTCAATAAATTTCACCTTTAATTTAGTGTTAAAATGCTTAATTGATTCATTTTATTATTTCCACTTTGATTGGATAGAAGCAACACTTAAATTGCCAACTAACTTATTATTTGGATATGCTCTGATAGGTTTAGGGCATCGAAAGGGAGCTACAAGTACAAATAAAGAAATGAACATTAACTTGAAAGCCACCCGCTTGAGCCAAGCACTTGCGGCTTGAGCAGATGCTGAAATTTTTAGTCATCTACTCAAGCGGAGCAAAGACAGCTTAAGCTAATGCTAAGATTTTTAGTCATCCGCTCGAGCCAAGCTATTGCGGCTCGAGTGGAGCTCGAGTAGAATGGTCACTTAAGAGCCCTTAAAACATATTTTTTGGGCATTTTTTGATTTGGAGGGTGGAGAACTTGGAGCTTTGGAATTTTCCTTCATTCTTCAAGACCTTGGAGCTTCTTCTACTTTTAGTCATCTGTAACATCCCGAATTTTACAAAAATGAATAATTAATGAGAATGGCAAGTTGATGGTTATTGATGATGATGTGTGGGAATATATGGAACCATGGTGGCAAAGTATGAATATATATATATATATATGGAGATGAGCTTGAATTTAATACGGATAATATGTTGGAATTAAAATTTTGTAAATAGGAATGCTCAATTAGGCCGTATGATACCTTTATAAGGTGTATGAACCATGGGATGAATCCAATTGGGTTTATAATGAAGAATTCCGAGTATGAATGTTTAGAGTGAGTTTTAGATGTTCCATGTGTCGCGTATGAAGTCTTGGTTGTGATTAATTTGACTTAAAAAGGAGAATTTCCTGCGTCAGGTTGAGAGGATTACCAATTCTGGGTGAAATCTGATTGTCTCGCTCAAGCAAGATGGGACCTCACCTAAGCGAGAGTCCCCTATTTCAGTATATTGGCCCCTGGGGTAGCTTCGCCCAGGCCACAAGGGGCTTCGCTGAGCGAGGTTGATGGAATTAGCTACTGGCCCGATTTCGCTTAGGCGAATGGCCAGTTCGCTCAAGCGAAGATGCTGGGAGGATCAAGGATTTGGGTACTGGACGAAACCCGCCCGAGCGAAGAATTTAGGGAATGGCTTTCGCTCAGGCGAGACCATTAGAATGGTGAGTGGACGAGTGTATAAGTGAATCCTGCCCAAGTGGTAAAACTCTTGAGTGAACCCTGGGTGACTCAAGTCCGAGTCATGACCTTCCGAGTGAGGAAGTGGGCCTAAACCGAGTGGAAGGCTCGTGAATGTGATGATCTAGGCAGTGGAGTCCCGAATAGGGAATTTCCGAGCCTAGTGTAACCTGTTCCGAGTGGAGTACATTCTGATGTTCAATTCCGAGTGAGGCTTAAGTATGTGGATTTTCCGAGTGATAAAGATTTGTGATTGATCCGAGTAAGAGGTACTCGAGAAGGACACTGCCTAGGGAAGACTAGTTCATGTGTTGTCGAGTGAAAACACGAGTAAAAAACCCGAGTGGGGAAGGTTTGGGTATTTCCGAGTGGAAACACCGAGTGAACCTCTTCCGAAGGAAGAGTGATTATAATGGATCCGATTGAGGTGTCTTAGGAAGTCCTCTTCCGAGTAAACGAGGTTAGGTGTACATTCTGAGTGACCAAATATTGGATAAATCTGAGTGAGATAGCTTAGTGGATTTCTCCGAGTGATGAGGTCAGGGTAATTTTGAATGGAATTTGATGGTGGAAATCCGAGCGAATCTCTTCCGAGGGAAGGGTTGTTGTGATGGTTCAGATAGGAAATATTCTAAGTATATGATTGTATATTCTGAGTGAGGAGAGTTTATGGATTCCGAGTGGAATAGCCATTTTTACCGAGTGAATAGAACCCCTGATTCTGATTGAAAGGATACCGAGTGGAGCCCGTGTGAGTAAGTACTCGGATTTAGAATGAACTTACCGAGGGAATGACTGATTGAGGCGACTCGGTTCTGGAAACAGATTACCGAGTGAAATACTTATTGAGTGATGACTCGGATCTAAAATAGATTGCTGAGTGATTAGCCAAGTGAGAAACTGGACGGTCTTAATGATTCTGCCGAGTGAAAATCCGAGTGTTGGGAGTCGGTTTTGAATGATTTCACGGAGTGAGCAACCGAGTGTGATGAGTCGGTTTTAAAGCAATTTGCCGAGTGAAAACCAAATGAATGTTGGGTCAGTTTTGGGGGTTATTCTGTCAACAAAAACCCGAGTGCTAGGAAGGAAGAATTCCTGTCAGATTCGCTTAAGCGAATTAATACCTCGCTCAAGCGAGTGAGTGTGGAAAATTGTTATTTGAGTTGTTTCGATTGTGCGAAAGGAAAGGTTCACGCGAATGGGGCTGTCTCGCTCAAGCGAAGTGGGTTTCGCTTGAGCGAGTGACACCTCTGTCTGTATTTTTCCCTTCCTTGATCTCGGTTCCGATTGTACCTCCCTTCTTTTCTCTCGGTTTGTGTATATTGACCCTTCTTTTACTCGGTTCTGAGGACATAAAAGGATATTAAAGTAAATATAACATGGCAAGATGGATTATTGAGCTGTCATTTTTAATTATGAGGTAACAGTGAGATATTTTAAGGGGAAACGAATATTAAAAACATAAACTCTCACTTTCTTCCCACTTTTCACGTCACTTTTCCCCTTCTTCCCCATTCTTTTTCTTTGTTTTCTTCCCTTCTCCATCTCCTCTTTTCTTCTCTCCAAAACCCAGCCGTGTAGAGTGTTTTCTCCTCTTCCACCATTTTCATTTCTTGTGGAAGCTTGAAGGAGAAGCTTGAACTGGACCCAATTTCTCCCCCTTCTCCCACTCTGTTTTCCGTGTGGATTTCTCTCCATGGAAAGCTTATGTTGGCTCCTGGGTGAGGTAAGTTCTCCACCATTCTTTATGAGTTTTATACCCTAGATGTTGGGTTCTATGTATTTGTGGGAGAGTATTTATGGCATATGGGTTGTTGGGAGAGCATTAATGTGGAAAACCCTAAGATGGGGTGGCTTAAATGTGAGCCCTTACGAGTGGCTAATAAGGCACTTAAGATTAAGGTTGGGAGGTGATGAGAAATAAATGGGTATTAATGATGTTGATGGGTTTTTAGTGAAACCCTAACTCTAATAAATTGGGGGGAAGTGTGAAAGGAGAGTAAAATGTATGCTTAGCGATATTAGAGAATGAGATTAATGATGAATGATGACCATTGATAGTGATTGATAAGCATGAGTATTAGTAATAGTTATTGGGGTCTAATGAAAACCCTTACATTATGAAATGGGAGAAAGGTATATATATAATAAATTGTTGGATGATGGAAAATGATAGTGAAAATGGTAGAGGACCATTGATGGTGAAACCCATGAATAAGTGTTGTTATGAAATATGTAAAAAAAAAAAAGAATGTGAATATTAAGTCATAATGATTGTGATGGTATTTGAATGATTAAGGTAATATGGATGACATTTTAGATGAGGGATAAATGTGATGTTGTTGTAATTGGGAATGGTTAACCCTTTTAGATCCAGAGGATCTTGGTTTTGAGAAAGGAATTCCTGAAGCCTAATACAGTTGCATAAGTTAGTGTTCATCAAATCTAGGACTTGATGTTGGGCTTTATGATAAGCTAGTGAATATTTAAGATCTATGAGGGAATGCCTTGTAATGGCTTATTAATTGTATGAGTGTATATGTATAATATGTAGATCGTATTCCGAAGGTGCAAAGGAGCTCTTGGAGCATTGGAATGGTTCGGCTCTTCCCTTAAGGTAGGAGAGGAGTTAACATTCAAATTGCATGAGTAAATTTAGTAGTGATTGTTGTATGTGATGGATACTCATGCTTGCCTTGCCATGTATATGTATTGAATTAATTGAAATGACAATTTGATAATTATTGAGAACTATTATGATATTCTTGTGATGGGTGCAAGTAATTGACTTGCATGTGTGTGAGGCAATTATGGTTGCTATATATGTATATGTAATTCGTAACACCTTGTTGCCATGTGTGTGGATTAATATTATGATGATTGTTATGCCCTTTGATATCCATGTGTGGATTATTATGAATGATGAGATGAAAATCCACTAAATGAAGTGTGGTAATATTGATGAATAATATGTGATGTTGAAATGCCATAGTGGCTGTTTACAAGTATTGACTTGTGTGTATGATGTGAAATATATGCGAAAACATGTTGAGATGGAAATGCCACATTAAAACTTGAAAATAATAATTATGAAACCAACAAGGTCGAAACCCACTAAGGTGTATGGTGGTGTTGGTGATTGTGATGATGATGATGATGATGTTTGATGAGTGGCATTTAGGATGCACAGAGTGAGGATGCATTTGATTTGCATTTGCATTGCATCCATGGCATATCATCGCTGTCTATGTGGAATATTAAGGGGTTCCACTAGGCGGGCCCAGTGGGAGGGCGGCTCAGTGCACGAGCGTATTGTGATTTTCCCCTATGACTCGGTGTATGAGTCACGAAGCTGTCCATAGTTTGGTGACGAGGCACCCTATGTGGCGGGCCCAGTGGGCGGGCGGCTCTATGGTGAGCGAGTTTACCTCGGTGTCCGACGGGACACGGCTCTCTCGATGTGTGTTCGGGAGTGGCCCGTAGCACTTGTGGTAGTTGAGGCCACGATGTTAATCCGCAAGTCACAGGGTGACTAGTGCTACAGATGGGCGATAGCGGTTTGGTACCAGTAAAAGATATTGTCGAGATGCATGCATGTTTTGAGATATGTGTACACATTTTACTACTGCAGTAGGGGCATAGTAGCACACCTATGCTTGACCCACAACTTGGTGTTTATTCCCACAGTCGGATCCACATTTGTTGTTGATTATTCCATTGTGCATATGCATTAGCCATCAGAGCATTTGCATATAGCATGGAGATATGCCAGAATATGATGATGATTGATGATGATTGAGATGATGGTATTGGTGTTGATGAGATGAGAAGTTAATATAATGGAAGACCACATAAAAGTAAGAGAATATATGAATAAACGAAATGATGTGAATATGACGATCTGTATTTACGGCCCAATATGATGAAGGGCGTGACTGTTTATGATTAATGATGATAATGAATATGAATGCCCTTGTTGATAAGTGGCTGGTGATTGTGTATATGATTATGTATGTGCTTGTGCTTATTTATGATATGAATTGTGATTCATGAGGCTTGTATGCCTATTGTGATAATGAGGTAATGAATGAATGATAATTTAATATTTTGATAGCAGAGCACACATGACGTTGTATGCATATACACATGATCACAATATATATATTATTTGTCATTTTGAATGTTTAACTCACTCTCCCATGTGGTCTCCTTTTAAGCATTGTGATGCAGGTTTCCATGGGATAAGTTTGGATTTAAAGATCAAGATTTGGTAAAGGTATATAGTGGTAGAGGAAGTGCCTTGGCTGGCATCATTTATGGATTCTTGTTTATTGATTAAATGGTATATGATGAAATAGATGATTTAAAGATTTTGAGTATGTATAAGACAATCCTTTGAATTGATGGATGATGAATGATATATATATATATATAGAATGTAAGAGATAATTTGATGTGTATTAGAAGGATTGAAATTGAATGATGTTAATTGATGGTTGTGATAGTCGGGAGAAGATCCCCGAATGTAGATGAATATATTTATGTATATGTAATTATATCTTAGGCATTACATGCTTATATAATTATGTAAAAGGATGATGGATGTCTATTAGGCTTACGATATGCCATTGCGTGTTTTGCCGAGCCTTTTCTCATATCGTCATATATGGGACTAGGCGTGTGCTCGGTATACACATTCTTCTTCCGCTGTAAACTCTATTATTTTCTTATACCGTTATGGGCAATTTATTTATCGATCCAGCTTCAGGTTTTATAATCTCACCCTCTGGTTTTTCTGTGATTTGGGTCATGATGTGGTCATGGTGATGTCTTAGAAATATTTTCAAACGCGAAAAATTTATTCGTAATTTTTATTAATTATGTCGATCACATCGGGATTCGAGTACAGAAAATCAGGGGTGCTATATCATCCGCTCGAGCCAAGCAACTGCGGCTCGAGTAAAGCTCAAGTAGAATGGTCACTTAAGAGCCCTTAAAACATATCTTTTGGGCATTTTTTGACTTGGAGGGTGGAGAACTTAGAGCTTTAGAATTGTCCTTCATTCTTCAAGACTTGGAGCTTCTTCTAGGGTTTATTTCTCTTTCTCTTTTGTTTATTTGATGTTTGTAAGGTTGGCCACCATGATAATGAGTGGCTAATACCTCCCTTTTATTGGGATTAGACCATTTTTATTCATGACTTTATAGTGAATATTTGTGTATATTTTTGCATTAACACCATGTTAGCATTTCATTTCTCATGTCTAATGCTTATTTCTATTCCAGAGAATATGATTTATCTGTGTTTGGGTTACCAAATGGGTTTTGGGATTGAAATGCTCATTAAATTCTTCTTCTAGGAATAGAGTTGAATCTAATGATTATTAAAGCATTTTCATAATGCAAATTCTAACGTTGGATTATTAAGGGATTGAGATTTAATGTTAGGGTTTAGAATTTATTCAATAATTGATTAGGTTTAATGACTTTTATGTCACGTTAACTTGATTTAACGTGTAATCATACATAATAGGATCTCAAAGAAATGATTAGAATGGGAAATTCTAATCCCAACACTTTTTAGTTTTAGTAACTTTGTTTTATTTCTTCTATCACTTAAAATTAATCAATTTCAAATTTATCAACTTATGAACAAACCTTGAACATATTGTATATACACTTATTATGATTTACAAGCAATTATTGTTTTATTGTTGGATATCACGCAAGTCTCTCGATTCGACAACCTTATAAATACTTATCAAAACTATAATCAATTTGGTACACTTGCCAAAGGAACAACATTACCCTACTTGTTTCCTGTTGTACTCTTGTGTGAAAGCTAGCACTACGATGATTGTTTGACTAGAAAGATAGGAAACATAGTCGTGGCCCACCGAGGTCATGTAGGGCTGTAATTAGCTTAAGGGACAAAAGTTGAAATCAAGTCCGTGTGAGGCCGTAATTAACTTAAAATAGAAATGATAGAACCAAGGCCACGTATGGCCATAATTAACTAAGGGATAGATAAAGGAACCGAGGCCACACAAGGTTGTAATTAACTAAAAGATAAAAGAAGGAATTGAGGCCACACATGGCCATAATTAACTTAAATGATAAATAAAAGGAAAAAACTGAGGTTATTCCTAGCTAAGAAATTAACAACTGTAAATTTGTTATAAAGATTGGTCTTGGAGAGTCATTAATTGCTGTTATTGAGGATCGAGCTTAACGAGAAAAAAGTCATTAATCGTTGTCACAAAGGATCAAGCTTAAAGGGAAGTAGGGTGTTAATCGTCATCATGAGGGACCAAGCTTAATGAGAAATAGGCCATTAATAGTCTTCACAAGGGATTAAGCTTAACGTGCAGCAAAGCGTTAATCGTCATCACAAGGGACCGAGCTCAAAAAGGTGTGTCTGAAACATAGGTGTTAAGGAGGCAATGGAAATATTCTGACGATGAAGGCCATAATGTTTATGGAAGCACAACTTGAGGATGCTCTCAAACATAATAGAAGAAGGGTGTTCCCAAGTGGCTACCCTTAAAGATGTGTCGCTCTTCGGTAAAATGTTGTGTATGAGAGGGTGGGGATGAGATTGACCCTTGAATAAGAGAAAGGGATAGCTTTAATGGTCCCTAGTGGAGCCAACAAATAATTGTTTGTGATGACTGTCTCTGAAAGATGGGGTACAATACTAGCGTATATCATTAACGACAGAGTACGTTGGTGATGGCGTCCGTGGTGATGGCTTACACCCTTGATGTAGGGGTACGTTGCTAGTGTACAAGCTTGATGATGGGGGGTCGCAAGATACCTGCAAGAAGGGATAAGGAGACCAAATAAGAGTAGGTCTCGTAAGGCCTCTCTGATGCCTTAGTCAGTATATGTTAGAGGTATAAGTAAGGGTAAATAAAGAGTTTAAAGGAGAAAGTTTGTTAGGCAGGTGGCAGGAGGGTGGGTGTGATGTGTCGACCGAGCTGATGTTAAGTAGGTGAGGCCAGTGAAATAAACACCAATAAGGTCAAATACCCGATGGTGCCTTCTGATGTGGCTTGCACATAAGTTAGTAATGATGTCGAGCTTAATGTTTGTACTTTGGGGTCCCAATACGGATAAAAACTCGTAATGAATAATAACATGTTCAATACAAGTCGTATTGTATTAGACATTTTTATTTGAAGCATTCATATTCATTTTTCATTGTATTTGGTTACTATATTCCAAAAATAAGATGATATTAGTTCCTAAGGTAGTATGCACTAGGTGTAGTTTGTGCTCTTTGTAACATCCCGATTTTTAATTTAATTACCGATTGAGACTAGGCCATTAATTAAGGATTAACTGCAGAATTGGGATTAGTGAATAATTAAACTAATTGTTGATCGGTTAGAAAATGATTGAATAAATAATGATAATAATAATAATAATGCCAGGAGAAAGGACGCATGTGTCCCTAAGGGTATAAGACAACTTCAGCTCTCTCTTTCCTTCATGAATTTTCACTGGACAGCCCTTCTTGTGCGTGCGTCTAGTCTCTCCTTTCCCTGTTTTCTCTTCTTCACTCTCATTCGCGTTGAGCAGTGAGAGAGTCGAGAGCTTCTTGGGAGGAACATCAACGCGGCCCTGTTCCACTCCCTGTCCTCTTCTTCCTCTCTGTCGCCTTCTCCCCCTCCTTCTTCTTCCACTTGGAGCTGTTAGCGTCCCAGTTGAAAGGTTGTGCTGGGAAGTACCTTGGAGCCCTGGGGGAGACGAACCCGTTGGAGGAAAGAACAACTCTGGTCTGGGATCAACGCTGAGTTCGAAGACTGGTGGAGAAGGAGTAACAGAAGGGCGATCGGTCAGCATTGCAACTCGAGGAGTTTTGGAACCCCGACAGCAGGTTGGGGGCGCTTTACATGTCAAGTGTATGGTTTATGACCGGGTCCCGGGTGCTTGCTTTAATGTGATATGTTGTGTGAAAGGTGTAGATCGATGTGTTGTGATTGAGTGATTGTGCATGCAACTCCCGGATTGGTGGTATCTGTGAATGGTTGAGGGTTGTGTAACTCCGTCCTTGAGTGCTTGTTAATATTTCTGTGATGCATGTTGTTGAAACATAAGACTGCTGAGTGAATACATGTGTGCGTTACCATTATTCCCGAATACATGAGATGTGAATTGATATGTGATTTCCATTTTGAATGTTGTGTTAAAATGCATGCTGACTCCGTTAAAAATGTCGAGTGGATGTGCTGTAATGTGGTTACCTTGGTTTGCTTGTTGTGAGTTACTATAATAGATGCATGTGATGCTGTAATGGAAATATACGATTCCGAATGAATCTGAATACCGTGTGGGGGATCGGTTGTGACCCATTGATGGCTGTGTGAGATGCGCCTAGTAAGCTTGAATGCTTGTTGTGGAATTGCATGAGATTGCATATATGAGATGACTCCCAGATTCCTGACCAGTTCCATGAGGACCTGTGGTATCCGATGGAGCTAGAGCTGGGTCTCGAGACGTCACGGGGTGACCGGAACCACACGAAAAGGGCTAGTGGATGGGGGGTTAGAAAGGCATCTAGAGTCGTATGAGATGATCTTCAGTCAGATTCCTGGCCAGTTCCATGAGGACCCGTGGTAGCCGATGGAGTTAGAGCTGGGTCTCGAGACGTCACAAGGTGACCGGTGCCACATGGAAAGGGCTAGTGGACGAGGGGCCGGGAAGGAATCTGCACTGAAATCACTGTTTAAGTCGGATCCGCATGCATGAGTGTATGAGCATTGTTATTGAGATTATTATGATTTACATGAATTGAATGAATTGAGTGAACTCCGACTGGATGATGTCGTATGAGTGAAGTCCGACTGACTGAATATGCATGTACTGATGCTGTTGCCGAGTGCAGTATGATGCTATGATTGAGAATGTATGTTATTGTGCGAATTCTGATTGGATGATGTGGTCTGACTCTTATATTATTTGAGAATATATATATATATATATCGTTATAGATTGAACCCGGTAAATTATATAATTGAGGATTGAGGTAAAATCTGAGTTAATAGTTGTCATTTTATATGTAAAAGCTCACCCCTATACTATTTTTAGTGTGTGTAGGTTCGACTCTGAAGTGATGATAAGGCCTCAAGTCCGAGTGAGGTGCACTCCGGTTGTTGAGTGCTTATATTGCATTGTCATGTTTAGTCAGTTGTAGCCTTGGCCGGCTCATAATAACAGTGTTGTATAACGAATATGAATATATATATATATATATAAGTAATCCGAGCTATTGTGACCCGAGTGCATGTTTATATACGTATATAGTTTACGTTGATAGCTTGTGCTTGCATCGGATAACAGGTGCTGATGAATGAATGATGTTAAGGTAATGGGTATTCCGAGTGCATGATTATGTATGTACATATATGTTGTATACGGGTGATTGTGTCTGGGTAGACTGAGAGGTGTTGATGGATAGAATATTGCTCAGTTAATGATTTTCCGAGTAGACGTAATTGGGGAAGTCAACTCCGAGTGGGGCTGCAAATGGCTATGCCTTCTTGTTCGAGTGATGATACTTCAATGGATTCTGAGTAAAATATCTTGGATGAACCTATACTGTGTAAGATCTAATGGGAGGATCCCCGAGCGATATTGAGAACGGTCTCTACCGAGTAAAAAATATAAGTAAAACCTGAGTGAGGAAGAGTTGTATTCCCGAGTGAAAACCTCGAGTGATCCTCTCCCGAGAGAAGAGTTAGTGTAGTGGTTTAGAGTGGAATGAATTCTAATTGTATGATATCTAAAACCCGAGTGAACCTGGCTGAGACATTCCGAGTAATAAATGATTGTGGGACCCCTTCTAAGCGAAGGAGGGTCTACGTGTTCTCCGAGTGAGAAGTGTAAATATGCCGAGTGATGAGTGTGTAAGGGAATTCCGACTGTACCCAAGGTTGATGTATACCAAGTGGGATAACCCACGTTTCCCGAGTAGATTATTGCGTGGCCTTGTGTATAAAAACATAAGGGGCTAAGTTATGGGACGTAGTGTACTATGGTTATCTCCGAGCGATTGAGACCCCCTGACTCCGAGTGAATGGATGCTTTGATACCGAGCGATGGGAATTACTGAGTGTGTTGCTCGCCTCAGCGACTAAGGTGTTCGCCCCAGCGAGTGTGTTGCTGGAAGACTCTCGTTTTGATTTCGCTTGAGCACTATTGCTCTTCCGCTCGGGTGTTTCTAATCAGTTTTCTTTTACTGCTTTCCTTTCCTTTTCCTGGTCTCTCGGTTTAGTTTTTCCCTTCTTAGGTCGGCTTTTGCCTCTCAGCCCTTACGCTGTTTGCTAATTACTCCAACCATTACTTTGGGTCAGATTATGAATGTTTGGCCGGCTTTTATTTTATTTCCTTGCCTTCTTTTCCTTCTCTTCTTGGACCCGGTACCATTGGTTTATTTTTGGGAAAATTTTCCCCTGTTCTGGGATTTATGTATTTATTAAATTAGGATGTTACATTTTGGTATCAGAGCAGACCAAAAGGTCCAAGGCCAAGGTATGCTTATCGAGTGTGGGCGGTTATGTGCATTGTGACCGAGTAGTCATCATTATTGTGATATTTGTTGAACCTGATTGATATTGTAATATTGATTTGTGGATAGGAGGTCGTTTCCCTCTTGGTCCGACTGATTGTATAACATATAGAAATGGTATGATGTGCTAAAGTTATTGAATGTTGGGCTGAGATCCGATCGGTAGTAAGTAACTTCGTAAACTTATCCTTGTAGGGGGTGTGAATTTCAGGATAAGTCATGGCGAATCGTCAAAGCATGGAGGCCATAGCCACGGCATTCCAACGTTTTTCTGACGTGTTCGAGAGGCAGGGCCAGCCTCGAGCTGAAGATGGCCAAGTGTTGGACCGCTTCCTGAAGAGGAAGCCGAGTGAATTTCAAGGAGGACGTAACCCCGAGGCAGCTTACAAATGGACTCAAGAGTTAGAGAGGATTTTTGGGGGTCTTCACTGCACCGAGGCCCAGAAGGTGGAGTGCGCGGTGTACATGCTGAGGGACGAAGCAGAGAACTGGTGGAAGATAGCCAGAAACCGACTGACTGACGATGATACCCAGCTGACCTGGGAAAATTTCAAGACATGCTTCTTAGAGAAGTACTTCCCCGACACAATAAGGAGTCGGAAGGAACTAGAATTCATGGAACTGAAATAGGGGTCCATGTCTGTGGAAGAATACGCAGCCAGATTCGAAGAATTGTGCCTGTTCTACCCACCCTTCCAACAACCTGGGACAGAGAATTCCAAGTGCCTCAAATTTGAAAATGGATTGAGATCGGACATTAAAAGAGCTTGCAGATATCAAGAAATTAGAAGTTTCCCAGTACTGGTGAATAAATACAGGATTTTTGAAGAGGACGACAAGGCCTACTCGGGCTAGAACAACAAGGCCGACACCTCCTTAAAGCCTCAGCAATCTCGCTTCAAGAGGCAGGATGACTCTGGTAGGAGCAGACTCCCTTCTAGGCTCGGAGGTCGGGGTAATCAAGATGGTCGTGCTGGTAGTCGCCCAAAGTACGGCAAGTGTTTTATATGTGGTGGTGATCACTTTGCCCAAGATTGTGAAGAAGGAGATGATGTCGTGTGCTTCCATTGCAATGGGAGAGGGCATATTTGCCCTAACTACCCACTGCTGCGATGATCGAATGACGATGCACACCGTGGGGGTTTCCGAGAGAGAGACCGCGGAAGTAATAGTTGAGGGAATAGTGGCAGAGGCAATGGAACTAAGGATAACAGGAGGTTTGCCCCAAATAACCGTGGGAGGAGCGCGGATCGACCAGCTACAGGCAAAGTTTAAGCCATCAGTACTGAGAAAGTTGTACAAGCAGACGACTAGGTGCAAGGTAAGGGTGAACAATTCTGGAAGTCGGTTGTTATTATACTGTCCTGGGAAATGGCAACTGCTATTCGAAGATTATCGTCGTATGATATTTACTCGGTAATGGTTTGGGGGCCGATTCTTAATATGTCATTTTATAACTAGGTGTATACTTGTGGGGTCGGAAATCTACCCCCATTACACCATTTTACAGTAGTAGTAATCTATGTTGCGTGATTGTTGCTGTGTGATGTGCTATGGGTGATGCGTAATGATGATGCTGACGTAAATGTATTGCTTATATATATATGTGTGTATGATTTGTCATTAATTTCTGTGAATTAGTGTTGGCTAATTGAATTTGGTCAGTAAGAGTAAAAGAAGTGTAATGAATCTTGTCCCAATACGACTCCTCAACCCATAGGTATTGTGGCAGCATACATGTTGCAATGGCTCTATGTAATTGTTGTAACCCTATAGGAATGAGACATCATCCTATAAGTTGGATGCAGCAATTCATGAATCGGGTAAGTGAGGTTGTAGCTTCTTATGGTGAGGGTGAGTCTATCGGACTGTTCCGAGTGAAAATGAGAACTGTATTGAGTGGAAGTAATTGTTAGTTTATCAAAATAAAGATTAAAGGTTGTTTAACCTTGATATATTTACCTCCGAGAAGATCAGAAGTTATTAGGGATGAATTGGCTATTAAAGTAATGACTGGTCATTGAAATAAATGGGTGACGCAGTCTGTCACAGGAACTAGAAGTCTTGTGGATCTAACCGAGTGATACTGTAAGTTTAATAAGGAAACCCGGACCTTGAGCCAAGGTGTTCGGTAAGGTGAGGATTTGCTCGGGAAAGATTAGTATATTCCGAGTGTGTGAAAGTGGAGATGGTTCCGAGTGAAATCCTTCTGGGAGAAAGAATTACTGAGCGAAAATTATGATGTTCTGAGTGAAACATCGTTTTGGTCATCAATAAGGAGCTGTGTCCGAATGACACTTCTGAGTCGGGCAAAATCAAAG
This sequence comes from Clitoria ternatea, assembly GCA_037962975.1. Taxonomy (NCBI): domain Eukaryota; kingdom Viridiplantae; phylum Streptophyta; class Magnoliopsida; order Fabales; family Fabaceae; genus Clitoria; species Clitoria ternatea. The sequence goes on along the minus strand of CM075670.1, from coordinate 95,118,019 downwards.
TGAAATATTCGAGTCGTGTGAATTTCGGGAGAAGTGTCTCGGAGTGTACCAATTTCGAGTGGATGGTACCGTGTGGAGCGGTTCCGAGTGGAAAGGTATCAAGTGTAGAACTCCTAATACCTGTGTGATGTTCCACCAAGTGATCTTTATCCAGGAGAAAAGTACTTCTGGTCGGAAAATGGAACTTCGAGTATGCAAGTTTTCGAGTGAATTACCCAAGGGGGGAGTAGATACCGAGCGATAAACTTATTCATAGCTGTGTTCGGGTGATGTGGAGCTGCTGAGTTGAACTCAGATTTATATTTGGAGTAGGCTTGAATTCCGAGTGGAAATTTGGTAAATAGAAAGTTTCCACGTGAAGGGTCTCCAAGGGGAGTAGATATCCGAGAAAAGGATTTATGTAAAATCGTACCCAGGTCAGCGATTGGGACTGCTGGGCGTGAACTCGAGTTTGGTTCTGAGGTAGGCTTGAATTACGAGGGAATTTTGCAAGTGGAAAGATTTCTAGATGACGACTGCCTTTAAAAACCCCGATTGATATTTTTGGAGTGAGAGGTCCGAGTGATATTCTCGGGTTATAGGCATGAAAATAGCCAAAGGGATGATAAGGAATCTGAGATGTTAGAACCGAGTGTGGTGCCTGTACGAGGTAAATCCAGGTGAATTGTGCTAATTGAAGCACATGGGAACTCATTTGAGTGTTCATTTTGGTCAAGAAAGAAATTTTGTGGTCGAATTTTGAAAATCCGTGAGCTTAATCCGAGACTAATCGATCGGTAGTGGGTATTATAGGGAATCGGTAATGTTGTTTACCGACTAGATTCTTCCCAAGTGGTTGAATAACATCTAGAATGTGTCCCATATGACCCAATGTTGAACCTATGCTTTGTGTGAGCTCATGGTCATGCCGAGTGACTCATTGAGTCGGGGAACCCGATGGTGTAAATACGCCGATCGGTGTTGAGGGTGTAAGGCCGAGCGGCCAAAGAACTGGAAAGTGCCAATGGCTAGGGTGAACTGGCAGAGTTGAATGGGGGTAACTACGTGGGAAATGGAATCCCGAATGTAATGAAGACTATGAAGAGTTGTTTTATTTATGCTGATTAGAAATTGCAAAGCAGTCGGAAACGTTGAGAAACGAAGAGTTGCAGTCGGAGCATGACTGTGGTATTCCGATCCGTTTGTTGAGGTAAGTCTGAGTGAAAGAAAGGAATGTTATTCCAAGTCAATGGTGACACTTCCGAGTGGAAATGTGTTAAGAATAATGTCTCGGTTTTCTGGGTAGAGTGGTCGGTAAATTGCTTTGGAAGCTAATTATACCGACTGGGATTTAAGCAATGGATGAATACTTGAGGAACATAGATGTGTAATTACTTATTGTGGTATGACAGTGATTTTCCGAGTGGTTCAGTGAGGCTAAGTATGTGTTTGAATTTCGAGGACGAAATTCTTTTGAGAGGGGGAGAACTGTAACATCCCGATTTTTAATTTAATTACCGATTGAGACTAGGCCATTAATTAAGGATTAACTGCAAAATTGGGATTAGTGAATAATTAAACTAATTGCTGATCGGTTAGAAAATGATTGAATAAATAATGATATTAATAATAATAATGCCAGGCGAAAGGACGCATGTGTCCCTAAGGGTATAAGACAACTTCAGCTCTCTCTTTCCTTCATGAATTTACGCTGGACAGCTTTCCCTGTTTTCTCTTCTTCACTCTCATTCGCGTTGAGCAGTGAGAGAGTTGAGAGCTTCCTGGGAGGAACATCAACGCGGCCCTGTTCCACTCCCTGTCCTCTTCTTCCTCTTCGTCGCCTTCTTCCCCTCCTTCTTCTTCCACTTGGAGCTGTTAGTGTCCCAGTTGGAAGGCTGTGCTGGGAAGTGCCTTGGAGCCGTGGGGGAGACGAACCCGTTGGAGGAAAGAACAACTCTGGTCCGGGATCAACGCTGAGTTCGAAGGTTGGTGGAGGAGGAGTAACAGAAGGGCGATCGGTCAGCATTGCAACTCGAGGAGTTTTGGAACCCCGACAGCAGGTAGGGGGCGCTTTACATGTCAAGTGTATGGTTTATGACCGGGTCCAGGGTGCTTGCTTTAATGTGATATGTTGTGTGAAAGGTGTAGATCGATGTGTTGTGATTGAGTGATTGTGCATACAACTCCCAGATTGGTGGTATCTGTGAATGGTTGAGGGTTGTGTAACTCCGTCCTTGAGTGCTTGTTAATATTTCTGTGATGCATGTTGTTGAAACATGAGACTGCTAAGTGAATACATGTGTGCGTTACCACTATTCCCGAATGCATGAGATGTGAATTGATACGTGATTTCCATTTTGAATGTTATGTTGAAATGCATGTTGACTCCGTTAGAAATGTCGAGTGGATGTGCTGTAATGTGGTTACCTTGGTTTGCTTGTTGTGAGTTACTATAATAGATGCATGTGATGTTGTAATGGAAATGTGGGATTCCGAATGAATCCGAATGCCGTGTGGGGGATCGGTTGTGACCCATTGATGGCTGTGTGAGACGCGCCTGGTAAGCTTAAATGCTTGCTGTGGAATTGCATGAGATTGCATATATGAGATGACTCCCAGATTCCTGACCAGTTCCATGAGGACCCGTGGTAGCCGATGGAGCTAGAGCTGGGTCTCGAGACGTCACAGGGTGACCGGAACCACACGGAAAGGGCTAGTGGACGGGGGGTTGGAAAGGCATCTGGAGTCGTATGAGATGATCTTCAGTCAGATTCCTGGCCAGTTCCATGAGGACCCGTGGTAGCCGATGGAGCTAGAGCTGGGTCTTGAGACGTCACAGGGTGACCGGTGCCACATGGAAAGGGCTAGTGGACGAGGGGCCGGGAAGGAATCTGCACTGAAATCACTATTTAAGTCGGATCCGCATGCATAAGTGTATGAGCATTGTTATTGAGATTATTATGATTTGCATGAATTGAATGAATTGAGTGAACTCCGACTGGATAATGTCGTATGAGTGAAGTCCGACTGACTGAATATGCATGTACTGATGCTGTTGCCGAGTGCAGTATGATGCTATGATTGAGAATGTATGTTATTGTGCGAATTCAGATTGGATGATGTGGTCTGACTCTTATATTAATTGACAATATATATATATATATATCGTTATAGATTAAACTCGGTAAATTATATAATTGAGGATTGAGGTAAAATCCGAGTTAATAGCTGTCATTTTATATGTAAAAGCTCACCCATATACTATTTTTAGTGTGTGCAGGTTGGACTCTGAAGTGATGATAAGGCCTCAAGTCCGAGTGAGGTGCACTCCGGTTGTTGAGTGCTTATATTGCATTGTCATGTTTAGTCAGTTGTAGCCTTGGCCGGCTCATAATAACAGTGTTGTATAACGAATATGAATATATATATATATAAGTAATCCGAGCTATTGTGACCCAAGTGCATGTTTATATACGTATATAGTTTACGTTGATAGCTTGTGCTTGCATCGGATAACAGGTGCTGATGAATGAATGATGTTAAGGTAATGGGTATTCCGAGTGCATGATTATGTATGTATATATGTGTTGTATACGGGTGATTGTGTCTGGGTAGACTGAGAGGTGTTGATGGATAGAATATTGCTCAGTTAATGACTTTCCGAGTAGACGTAATTGGGGAAGTCAACTCCGAGTGGGGCTACAAATGGCTATGCCTTCTTGTTCGAGTGATGATACTTCAATGGATTCTGAGTAAAATATCTTGGATGAACCTATACTGTGTAAGATCTAATGGGAGGATCCCCGAGCGATATTGAGAACGGTCTCTACCGAGTGAAAAATATAAGTAAAACCCGAATGAGGAAGAGGTGTATTCCCGAGTGAAAACCTCGAGTGATCCTCTCCTGAGAGAAGAGTTAGTGTAGTGGTTTAGAGTGGAATGAATTCTAAGTGTATGATATCTAAAACCCGAGTGAACCTGGCTGAGACATTCCGAGCAATAAATGATTGTGGGACCCCTTCTAAGCGAAGGAGGGTCTACGTGTTCTCCGAGTGAGAAGTGTAAATATGCCGAGTGATGAGTGTGTAAGGGAATTCCGACTGTACCCAAGGTTGATGTATACCGAGTGGGATAACCCACGTTTCCCGAGTAGATTATTGCATGGCCTTGTGTATAAAAACATAAGGGGCTAAGTTATAGGACGTAAGTGTACTATGGTTATCTCCGAGCGATTGAGACCCCCTGACTCTGAGTGAATGGATGCTTTGATACCGAGCGATGGGAATTACTGAGTGTGTTGCTCGCCTCAGCGACTAAGGTGTTCACCCCAGCGAGTGTGTTGTTGGAAGACTCTCGTTTTGATTTCGCTTGAGCGCTGTTGCTCTTCCGCTCGGGTGTTTCTAATCAGTTTTCTTTCACTGCTTTCCTTCCCTTCTCCTGGTCTCTCGGTTTAGTTTTTCCCTTCTTGGGTCGGCTTTTGCCTCTCAGCCCTTACGCTGTTTGCTAATTACTCCAACCATTACTTTGGGTCAGATTATGGATGTTTGGCCGGCTTTTATTTTATTTCCTTGCCTTCTTTTCCTTCTCTTCTTGGACCCGGTACCATTGGTTTATTTTTGGGAAAATTTTCCCCTGTTCTGGGATTTATGTATTTATTAAATTAGGATGTTACACTCTTTCTCATCTTTTAAGGTCTTGTTTTACTATTTGTAGCGATTAAAGATTTGTAATTTTTTTAAGTGAATGAATGAAGTGTATGTTACAAAAGCTCTTAGGAACGGTTGGTTTTAGTTTCCCAATCTTCTTTAAGACATCTTCTTTATTAACTTCCAAATATAATGTCATCTTATGTTTGAAATGATGACCAAATGTAATGAAACATAAATATTTCCTCCTTTTTTAATTTGTCTTTTAAGATTCACACATATTAAGAAGTACAATTAATATATCTTTTCTTTTATGTTTTTCATATATACCCTTTCTTTCTTTATACCCAATATTATTTTCCCTTAATTAAGGTCTTCTTAATTTAAACAAGAAATAAATATATAATTAAAAAAATAAGCATTTAATTTTGTCTTAAAACCATAAAAGGACAAATATTTTGAAATAATTCCAACTTCCTAAAAAGTTATAAAATAACATGCTAAAATACAAAGAATTCAAACATATCTAAGCCCATAACTATTTATTTGAAACGTCTCGTTAACCGTTGTTCCTTTCGGATCCAGAGGGTCCCTACTGCACCCCCATCTCCCTTCCATCTCGACAAGAATAAAGGAGATTCTGATCCTCCTTGACCCTAGCAAGATAACTGTTGCACCCACGTCGTTTGGATTTGGATTGAAGGTCTTATTTCTCTCTTTTTCCTTTTCACCATTATATAAATGTAACCTAGAAAAGCTTTGTAATTTAAGTGACATTTTTTAGCAATACAGCTCTGATTTTCCTAGGGTAATTTTCTAAGATTTTTGTGCGTTACGTGCTTGTGAACAACTGTGTTTAGGGGCATTAATCAAGAAATCGAAAGTAAAATTTTGTTTTATTAAAAATTATATGGGGGATTATTTAAAAATTAATGTGAGTGGGTATAAATGACGTTTAAAAAAATTCAGTTCTTTAACTAATATTTTTATAGGACATCAAATTAATATCTTTCTTTATTAGAATTTTCCTTTTTAAGATGAACAATAGTGTCATTCACTTATTATTGGGTTATAAAATGTTGACAAAAATTTTATATTTTCTCGTTATTGACTCTAATCAATTATTGAATACTTTTTTAACTTATTTTTCTCCATCCTTTTTACAAATTTTTGGATCCTTCCTATTGCAGAATATTCTTTCTTGATTAAGTTCTTTGTAAAATGTTTCACAAGTTTCCTTCAATTTTATAAATATACTATTATGGTAAAAAAAATAAGATAATATATATTAAATCATGAGAACATAAATAACTAAAAATTATATGAGAACGTAAATTCAAGATTACTATAGGTGTGTTTGGATATATAAATTAATTAAAAATGTATGCAATAAATTATTTTAAATATGAGCTTATAAATTTTTTTAAAATAAGTTCTTTTGATGTCAAAAACAACTTATGGGAGTTATAAGTTATTTTCATATGTTGTTTATAAGTTTTTCTAAACTCACACTATATGATATGTTTCATTGAATATTTAATTACAAGACTTTTGAAATAATCTTAATTATTTTGAGAATATGAAAAATATATTTTGTAATGAGTTTATAAAATATTTAACAAATAGGAGGTGATTTGTATAATGAAACAAAATATATAATAAAAATATTTTGTCAATATTATAAAAAAAATAGATTTAGCATAACATTTTTATAAAATTGAAAATGTTTTATATGGATTTTAGAAATAAGGAAAATTTTATGTAAGAAATGCAAAATAGAAAAGTTGTTGGGGTAATTAACTAATTAAAACAAATAATACCTAAAATTATACATGTAACTAAAGCACGTTACCATGAGACCAAAAAAATACGTTACCTACTTGAGTGTTTGGTGTTAGAAACTGGCTTGAAGTTACTTTAGGACCTATGTGAAGTTGAATATGGTTATAAGCACATTCTTTTTGAAGTTGATTGCTTGGGCCTATGTGATTTACTTGTAAGAGAGTCTAACATAAGAAATCAATTATTGAGAAATGATATAACAATCTATATAATTAAGAGTGGTTTGGATAAGGTGAAAAATAGAAAATGGATTTTTAATAAGTTGAATTAGGATGAATCATTTTTCATGTGTGATTTAGATGGAAAGAAGAAGGAACAATATTCCATTAGGGCCGATGGAAATTTGCTTCCTCCCAAGAGCATGTCATTTGAGAGGAAAAAGGGATGAGGGAAATGGTAAGAACATGCTACCCTTGTAAAGTCTAACTGTGGCTTTTGGTAAAATGAAACAGGGTGGGCGACAACAAAGACATCAATTAAGTGCAAACAAAAATGAAGATGCACGCAATTGACCTTCATGGACGGAAAAGAAAAGCTTGTTTTTATAATAAAATAAAATATCACATATTTGTAAAAATGGCAGTGTTGATTTGGAATAAAGAAATGAAGCGGGTTATTAATCAAGGTAAATACACCCTTTGGTCCTTTATTTTACACAAAAGTTTCACTCTGGTCCTTTAATTTTTTTTTTGTTCTAGTTGGTCCCCAATGTGGTTTAAAATGTTTCAATGTGGTCCTTCCGTTAATTACATGTTAACGCCGTTTGTACTGTTGTCATCATCTTCTTCCCTGATTCTTCTAAAGTGAAACTATATGCTCCCAGAACAGCAAACACAAATCGCCAGAAAAAATAAAAAACAACAGCTTTGAAGATTGGAGAATAAAGTAATTGTTCATTTTGTTATTTTCATCGACACTCAAAGCATATGAATTTGAACAGTTAACAGTAAAATTGGAAAGGAAAAGGGACAAAATCCCCTGAAGTAAGAGAACCCAAAAACACAAACAAAAAAAATTGAAAGAGACAAAATATTGATGTAAGATGAATCATTCATCATTGAATTTTAAGGTTGATGAAAATAAGAGAGATAGCAAAACATTGTTCCATGAAGGAAGTGAAAATTACCTAAATAAGGAGAAAAGGGACACGGTAATTAGGAATAAAGAATGAATATAAACAGAATCTCTACTGCAACACTTCATTCTTAAAACATTAGGAAAAATTAAAACATCTTGCTTTGCTGAAATTGTAGAGAACTTAATCAACTCTTTGTAACACAGAATCTTTGCTCAACACCAGATACAAAATACTCTAAGGCATATTTCAGACCCTGCTCATTACAAGTAAAATAAAGTAAAGCAACAGTTTGTGTCAGGTGACCAAACTAAAACAATTAACTATTCGACGAGGACCAAATTGAAATCACTAACATAACATAAGGGACCAAATTGAAACAATTATACTCTCTGGTCTGATATGAAGATGAACTCCATGCAAGCCTCTGCTCCACCCATATCCCCCATGAGCAAGTCTATGACTCTGTGTTCTCATATTCAACAACAACAATAGCTATAGGAAGCATTTGGTCATTCGGGTTTATGACTCTTTTTCATTTTCCCTCTTATTTTTCAATGTAATGCAAAATTCTTATGTCAATCATTGAAATTTTTCCTTGTTAATTTTTTCCCCACTTTTGGTCACAGTGATTCCTCCTTTGGTGCCAACGTTAAGTGAACCCCCTTTGGGCCTTTATGGCAACTTCCTGCTGCTGATATAAAAGCCCCAAATTTGCTTTGTGCAAGCCTCAAAGGAAGATGAACAAAGAAGGAAGATAAACGGAAAAGGAAAATGAACAAAGAAGGAAAATGAGATCCACAGTTTTCTATTTTCCCTCTCAATTGTTAAAACCTTGTCGTTTTAGTGTTTGATGCAATAACAAATCACTAATTGACACGTGTATAGTGATGTCCTTATTTAAGAGCACAGTGTAAATGGCGTTAACATGTAATTGATGAAAGGACCACATTAAAACATTTTAAACCACATAGGGGACCAACTAGAACAAAAAAAAAACTAAAGGACCGAAGCAAAACTTTTGTGTAAAATAGAGGACCAAAAGATGTATTTACCCATTAATCAATGGTCTTGGTTGATCTTGTTTTTTCATTGATTGATGTCATTGCTTGAGAAAAACCTATTTTTTGGTTGACTAGTGCCTTTTGCAAATTAATGTTGGAAGGCAACTTGGACAAAAAAAGGGTTGGAACTTGAAAGACAAAAAAAGGGTTCCCTCCTTTCCAATTCTATTTTAATCCATCTAAACACAATTTGTTTTTAATTTTAACTCAATATCTTTCCATTCATTTTATTTTCACTTAATTTCTTTCCTCTCAATTTCTCCCTCCTATGCAAATGAAGCCTAAGGAATATTGGAAAAGGGGTTAGTGTTGTCAAATAATTCACGTGGACAGTAGGACAACAACCAAGTAGCATACACATTAGCTAAGTTTGAAGCTCGATATGTTTTACCTATGAGAATTTGGAGACGTACTTCATCTCATTATATCTTTACTTTATTCTTCTTTGATATGTTAGTTCTAGGGTGTTAATTAAATGGAATGGATAAGATTTGAATTCAACTTTAATGTATTGACAAAATTAATTTATTAATACATTTATATTCGTTTAAAAACTATCAAAAAGAATCCGTCAAATCCATAATATATTTAACTAAATCCAACTAAACCATTTATAAACTTTTTTTTTGTGAATGGATATTCAACAATATATTTAAAATATTGTATTATTTTTGTTTTGTTTTTATTTTACCAACTTTAAAAATGGCTAAAGATATTATTAAATAAAATACAAAGTACCATAAATAATCAACATAGGATTACAATGAATATATGTTGCAAAAGCCTAATCAACCTAAAGTACAATCCAAAGGATTATTAAACTAATTTACTAATAGATAAACAAACCCCTTAACTTTGCTCTAAGCTAGCACCATACCCTACATTTAATCAAATCCACCAATTTGTAGTTATCTCAATTTTTTTGTTGAAAGAAAATGTCACTCTTTTCTTTCTAAACTAGTAAGTAGACCCGTGTAGCGTAGGGTTATTTTGATAATACACGTAGTGCTTCTCGTGCTAGTTACGCACGGAAAACAATTAATTGATTTTTTATTGTCTATCAATGTACTAAATAGTATTATTTAACTTTTATATTGTTGAAAGAAAATGTCATTCTTTTATTTTCAAATTACTACACGATTGCAAACCATAACACCCTTCATATTTGTTGTTGCTTTTTATTACAATTTATCAAACCTAAGAACAAAAAAATTGTTCATGTTGTTGTGGTAGAACAAAAGACAAGTCACACTAACATAGACACTTCATCCAAACAATATATGATTCTGAACATAGGAATAAAAGATGTGACACAATTTCCATATCCTTAAAACACAATCTACAAGTCACATTTTATGCATCCACACCACCTCTCTTTAGAAGCTCACGAAGAATAAGTATCCTTCCACTCAAACATTGTCAAGCAAAAACGTAACTTGTAAGTTGTTCCAAAAGAAGAAAAATCCCAAGAGGCCTTACTAGAGGACTCACTAGGGACTTATAACTTGTAAGTTAACTTCACATAAAATATGTCATTCACCTCACCCATCCACCTCCATGAATCTTCCCCAGACTTTAACAACACCATCTAATTCGATATATTCTCTAAAATCCTGAACAAGACCACCCTCCTACATAAACAATTTCCTTCTCCATGCCTATTTCCTCTTAAATCGTTGGACCAAGACGGCTAATAGGCACATTTTTTAGTAACCAACGAGTACAATCTTGGAAATAAGTCGTAAAGCTTCCTACCAACAACTATCTATCCTTCAAAAAATAGGTATTGCATCTTGATATCACCTTTCGTTCTACATTTCTAAACAACTAATCATGTGGCACCCCTTACCACTCTTCAAACCCTTCAAATCCCTCCACCACCCTCCGATGATCATTCTCTAAATAAATTATTAACCCATATTTTGACACAAACACCTTAACCTATAATGCACCCTCCTACAACCCCAAACACCACCTCTATTTAAATAACAAAGATATATTAAACAACCCCACACCATGTAACCCCAAACCTACTCCTTCTTTGATTTACACATATTTTTCCGAATCACCCAATAAATTTTCCTTCTCAACTCACACCCCAAAGAAAAGAAAAAACATAATTTTTTTATAATTTTGTTATCTCTCCAAATTTTTACTCTCTCAAAAAAAATTCTCTTTCTAATTATTTTTTCTTCAAAACCTTCCTCTTTATTTTCTCTCTAAAATATTTTTACATTTTAATTTCTCTCTATTTCTCTTCCTCTCTCTATTTTTTATCTTTCTCGATATCTCTATAATTTTATTTCATCTCTCATTATTTTTCTCTCACTCTCTATTATTTTCTTTTTTTGTCCTTAAATTTTTTATTTTTTCTCTCTTTATTTTCTTTGTGCATATTTTTACATTAATTTTAAATTCTCTCAATGTTGTTTTTTTTATTTATAATTTTTATTTTTCTTTTTATTTTCTTGCTCCATACTTTTACAGTTCAATTTTTTTCTCTATTTTTTATATCTCTTTTATCTTTCTCTCTCTCTCCCCCCTTTCTCTCTCTCTCCAAATTTCCTCTTTTGATTTTTTTCTCTTTAATTTTTATCATTCTCTCTCTCTAACAAAAACTTAGTCTTGTTCAATATTAAGTCTATATTTGGGATGACTATGAGTAGCGATTTAAGTTAGTTTGTAGCTTATTTAAGTAGCTTAAAGATTTGTTGGACAAAATAGTCATGTTTGGTAAAGGAGCCTCTTTAAATAGCTTGTAAGTTTTTAGAAAAGATACTTGAAGTGGCAATTGAGCTTATTATAGCTCCAAACTTATTTTATGTTTTATACTTTTATTCCTAGTGATATATTTGTATATTTTTAGAAAAATATATTTTTATGTCATTTTACATTTAACAACTAGTTTAACTAAGCAAATTTTAATTTAATTAGTTAGCTTATCAACTTTCACTTTCCAATAGCTTTCAGCTACTTATCCATTAGTTTAGCCAAACACACCTTAGGCAACCAAAATTTAGATTTCATCATTTTGAAAGCTTCCAAATAATCCCAAATATTGATCAAGTAAGATAGATGACGCAATTTCTAGAAAATTATTACAAGAGTATGTTTTGACAAATGAAAACCAAGATGGAAATTTCAACATGGATTTACTGTTACATAAATAAAAAAAGAGTAACATCCCAAAGCATATGTGACATCCCTCGCTTTCGCAACATTTACTTTTATATATTTTTAATGAAAATTCCATAAAATGTTTTGCAAAATAATAATTACACATTCATCGATTACTTAATTGACTTTAGAGTCCAAGGAAGTAAGAAAACAAGGAAGACCCAACTCGCTCAAGCGACTCAACACGCTCGAGCGAATGCATAAACACTCGCTCAAGCAAGCTCATCTCGCTTAAGCAAACAGATGAACAACACCACAAGCGGGTCACTTGCTCAAGCCAGATTCCACTCGCTTGAGCGAGAACACCAATGCATCAGACATGGTCCCTCGCTCAGGCAAGAGCCACTCGCCTAAGCTAGAAGAGGGCAGTGAGCAATTAGACCGACTCACTTAAGCGAGATTCCACTCATTTGGGCGGGGAATAAACAGAACCAACATACCCATCCTCGCTCAAGCGGCCTACTCTCGCTCAAGCAAGAAATTGACAGTGGCCAAACCCCATAAGGTTCGCTCAAGCGAGGCAACATCCGCTTAGGCGAGTAAGAAACAAGGATCATCAGGTCACATCTCGTTCGAGCGAGCCCATCTCGCTCAAGCGAAAAACTCACAGAACCACACAGGGTCTCTCTCGCTCAAGCGAACCCTATCTCGCTTTAGCGAGAAACACACAGAGAGCAATCTAAGCTACAAGGGTGGTCTCGCTTAAGCGAATACATCTATTCAAATTTCTAACACATCTATCTCCCATGTTTGGACTCCGATTTATACCAAACTTTATAGGTGACCTGTTTTCACCATTCTAAAGCTATCGGTGAAGTTTGTTCACCCAAATTCTGACCTATGCATGAGATATGTAGAAAGATGCAGTTAAACTAAGGTAATGCAAACTAAGGTACAAAATCCTATCAAATGGACTTCAATCAAGACATAATGTATATGAACAATTTCAAAATAACATAAAGAACCTATCGACCTCTTCCGGGGGTCCTGAAACCCGTCAGGTCATAAAATAACCTATACAGTTCCCCTATCTATATTATCCTAAACATTTCCATCATTATGCATTCTATAGATCTACATCTATCATCCATTTACATTCACATACACTTATGAATCACACACATCATAACACCTACTCATCATGTATTTACACAATGGTTCAGTGCCATACATACATGATCATCGCATCATTACGACATAAGTATCATTTCAAATTTCTAAATCAAATCATCATATGTTCCAACACGCATACTTAACATTAAAATAGTCAATACTATGCTATTACACAACGTTAACCTTCCATGGCTTCTTGGCATCACACTCTCACTTGGCGCTTTCCTCTGGGGCATTAGCATCCTCCCTGTCATTAGTTACTAAAAGGGAAAACCATCACAAGGGTGAGTGTTTGAAAATCATAATTAAACTAGAACGGTAATTAAGTAACAAGCGTACATAATTAATTATTTACCCATTTCTAATACAACCTCATCAATTCTACCATGGTTACACGATTTCGCTCATCATTCTTACCAAATCATATTTACAACTTGCACAGACACATATTTCATATAATTTCATATAATTCCATCATTCTCAATGTTCCATTCATAATCAACAAATATGATAAAGCATACTCATAACATTACATATCATGATCAATTTAATCAAATATCACAACTGACTCGCATATTATTCGACGCCTAGTATCCATATACTAAAGGATCGACCTTCAGTTGGGGGTCCGACTTGACACCCCATGAACCTGACTTGGTTCATCGAGCCCGACTTGGCTCTCCACCTCAACCACTGGGTAACTTGACCACTGGGTAGCTCAATCGGATCACAAAGGATCACTAGAGCCGAAAACGTTGGGCGAATCATATCGTTGGTCATTCCACACCATATAATCACATACATACATCGCATTCTCATATCATATACCATGTGGCTATCAACAATAAATCATAATCATCAATTGGGGCGGCCAACGTGCCAAACCCACCAACATCATGCTATGATACATACCACTTTATCATTATTTCACAATTCTCCTATCTCATTCATACTCACATAATAGGCCCATCCATGTCCAAACATATTCATCGTAATTTTTAATCTGTAATTCATAATATACCATATATAAAATTCTTGTAATTCAAATCATCATTTCTAATCCATGAATGAATTATTTCACTTTACATTCCCTAACTTTCACTATATTTTTAGGCTATTAATCACTAAACCATGCATAAACTTTCATATACATAGTCCTATACATACATAGTCATTGTCTAGCTAATCTTTCTAACTTCTCGCAACTCTTTGCTATTTTATAATTTCTCTCAAGCCCAACTTACATACCATTTCTATTTAATTATGACCCGAACACCCCCTTACCTAATTTCCAAGCTTCGACGAGTTGTTCACAATATCGATCACATCCCCTGATCAAATGGTTCACCGTTCCACTTCCAGTTCTGATGCCCGTTTCACTAAACGGTCCTCTGATACTCGTTTCGACACCTACGAATACCGAAACATAAAACCCGTTAGCATTCCTCATACCCATCGCTTTAGGACCATTACTCAAGCCCTACATTATCATAAAACGTGAAATCTTTACCTCACACTCGACATGCAACTTATGTTTAGAGAGAGAAAAGGAGGAGGGAGAGAGAAGCTTGAAATTGAAGGTACCAATAGATTCATCTTAGAGCCACAATCCTAAAAATGTGATTAATTTGAGATTCCAAAGCAAAATCACTTTTCAATTGGAAGCATCAAGTCACGACAATGGAAATAGAAGAAGAAGAAGAAGAAGAAGAAGAAGAAGAAGAAGAAGAAGAAGAAGAAGAAGAAGAAGAAGAAGAAGAAGAAGAAGAAGAATTCACATGTGAAAATGAGGAAGAAGAAGGTGAAATTGAGTTTTAAGGTCCAAGGGTGAAATAGTCACTTTCGTATTTCCTTTTTCATTTTTCCTCTTAAAGCTTTATTAAACTTTTACACTTTTACCTTTAGTAACTCCAACTTTTACCATTACTTTAATTAGATTCCTATTTAACTTTTAATATTAACCATTCAATAATTTTATTTAATTCCATAATATTTAATTATTTTAACTATATTATATTTGTTAACCAAGTGGCCTCAATTACTCAAGAGGGAGGGTGAATTGAGTATTAAAAATTTTACTTTGGAATGCTTTTGAATATAGTTCTTTTACAATTATATACTTAATGGAGATGTGACAGGGAACTTTCCACTCGGATTCTGCTCCAACAGTAAAGTATTCCACTCGGCAAAGCTCCATTTTGAGTCATTCCACTCGGATTTGGTCATTTTGAGTCGGATTTCAGTGTAAAAAGGGGAATTCTTTCTACTTGGGCTTGTTCTTCTTGATTCTTTATTATTTTATGGTCTTTTTTCTCTTGTTATTGACCCTAATTTCTGCAAAATAACATACCCAAGTAGAATATAGTGGAAAGAAAGCAAAAATCATAATAAATAAAGGAAATACAGTGCATAATGATTAAAATCCTAAGCAAACTAGATCTAATTTATTGTGTTATAAAGCACTTATCAAAATACCCCAAACCAAAACATTGTTTGTCCTCAAGCAATCACCATATTCACAAGATAAAATACAGAAAACACTAAGCTTAATAAACTAAGGAATCCAAAACAGAGAAAAAGATTTATTCAAATGCCAATTTTAATTTATGTGAATCAATTTTCAATGTCAAGACTTGAGATACTTTTCTCACAATTTTCACTCAGTTTGTGTATTACTCAGATCATCATAGTCAAAAAATATTACCATAAGCTTGTTAATAAACCAGAAACTCCACTGTTTAGATAGAAAATATGTCAAAGTCTAAAGGTCTTTCAAAGGTTATAACGTGGCCTTGGGTTGTATTGTCAAGGTAGGAATTTCAAGAAAAATGGAATACAAAAGGGCTTTAATAGCCATGAATGATTCAAATTACCATCATAAATTTAACAGAGCAAATTTTTGAACTTTTATGGACTTTTTGTAATTCATTCAATATCATCCTTTTGATTTTCTTTTCTTTTTCTTGCTTTTCTTTGCATTCAATACCATATTTTTCTTAAGTCCTTTTTTATTTCTTTGCTCCACTAAATTTCTAACTTTTTCACCATTAAGAGAATATCAGTCAATGAAAGGCTTTCAAGGAAAAATTTTCACTTTCAGGCTCAAAAGGGGCAACTAGGGGTCAAATTGTGTAAAAATTCTTAGGCTTAAGAATGAGACCTAATTGTGCCTTTATCATCCTAAGATATATAATCAAAAACCATTTTGAATCGGTTGAAAAACAAGTTCTAGAATATTAATGACTATGAGATTCACTCAATCAAGAAAATATGGGTTTTGAAAATTTGTTTGATAAATAACCCATTTTGGCTCAAGTCTAATCATGGAAAGTCTTTTCAAAGAAAATTTTAATCAAATAAGGTTCATTTAAGCATTTATTTGGCATTTAAACAATCAAATTTTTAAAATTTTACTCAAAATTTTGGGGTCCTTAGATACTTTAGCCTTGTGTTCAAAGTAAATTTATCATGCAATCATGGTAAATTACAAGATTACAAACAAAACAAGGAAAACACACATGCATAAATATAACAATCAAACAATGCAAACAAAACAATTAAGTTTTCTTATCTACCACCCCAAACCAGAATTTGACATTGTCCTTAATGTTAAAATGGATAATAAAAGTATAAGAAAACTTACCTGTAGTAACCCCAAACCAGGGTTTAACATAGTTGTTGTTTTTTTTTTTTCAAAATAAAAATAAAGACATGGGGTTACCTCCCCACAAGTGCTAAGTTTAACGTCTTCAGCCAGACTCTATCTCTCAATCATAGTCAAGAATCGATTAGGGCCTAGAAACTCATACCTTAGTATGGAAGGTAAAGATTTAAGTTCAACATTTGGGCTCACCATGACCTCAGTGTCATGTCTCAGTGGTATGTTACCTTTACCGCTTTTTGATGTTCCTGCAAACTTATTCAGAAAAATAGATTCAAGTGGGTCATTAAGAAGAGTTTCATCCTTCACCACTTGGTCAACAATTTCAATTTTACAGCAAACATCATTAAAAGGTTTTTTTAAAACATTTTTCAAGTTAAAATTAACCTTTTGGTCTCCAACAGTTAGAGATAACTTACCATTCTTGACATCGATCACAGTACCTGCAGTTGCTAAAAATGGTCTACCTAAAATAATAAGAATCAAAGAATCTTCGTCCATTTCAAGCACAACAAAGTCAGCAGGTATAAAAAATTTTCCTATCTTAATAGGAACATCCTCTAAAATTCCTACAGGATATTTGATAGATCTATCAGCCAACTGTAAAGATATCCTAGTAGGTTTTGGCTCTCCCAATCCTAACTTTTCAGCAACAGATAATGGCATTAAACTCACACTCGCTCCCAAATCACACAATGCTCTATCTATTGTCATGTTACCAATCATACATGGGATAGAGAAACTACCTGGATCTTGGAGCTTGGGTGGAAGCTTTCTTTGAATTAGAGCACTGCACTCTTCAGTAAGTGCCACTGTACTGTCTTCTTCCAACTTTCTTTTGTTGGACAAAATATCCTTCAAGAACTTCGCATAGATAGGCATTTGCTGTAAAACATCTATGAAGGGAATATTGACATACAATTTCTTTAAAATATCAAGAAACTTACCAAATTGTTTGTCCAACTTTGCTCTAGCCAAGCGTTGAGGAAATAGAATAGGAGGTTCATATGGCTTAACCTCTTCTTTCTTTTCTTGTGGTTTTTCTTCCTTATTCATCGGATGAGATAGAGATTCATCCAATTTCTTTTTCTCCCCAGTCTTGCCAACTGGACTATCATATTGAGTACCACTCCTAAGAGTGATAGCCATGGCATGGTTGGAAGGTCCAGCCTCAGGTTTCCTAGGAAATGTTCCTGGCGTTCTTTGAGAGTAGGAGGCTTGTTGGGCAATTTGATTCTCCAATATTTTGTTATGGGTGGCAAGAGAGTCCACCTTTGAAGCTAAGTTCTTTATTGCATTGGAGAACTTATCATTCTGCTTCTGTTGAGTAGCTACAAATGTCTCTATTAAGGACTCTAGTTTTGATTTCTGTGGAATGTAGGGTCCTTGTTGCGGGTTGTAGTTACTTTGGTTACCTTGGAATTGAGGTAGCCTATTTTGGAAACCGGGTGGACCTTGTAGAGGTCTGTAGTTACCTTGATAATTTCCACCATAGTTTCCAATAGCATCCACCTGATGCATTTCTTGTTCTTGATTAGGGGTCATTGCTAAATGGCAGTTTGTAGCTCCATGTCCTGAAACACTACAAACTTCACAAACAATGTTAGTAGCACCTGTTGACCCAATTTTATCAAGTTTTAAAGTTAATTCTTCAACTTTGGCAGAAAGTAGTGAAAGAGCATCAACAGAATACTTACCTGGTGTTTTAGCAGATAATCCTCTCTCAGAGTTCCACTGGTGAGTGTTTTGAGCTATTTCCTCAATCAGGTTCTCTGCTTTATCAACATTTTTACTCATGAAGGCTCTTCCAACTGCAGCATCTAAAGAGATCTTTTGTGTGGAAGTTAGTCTATTATAGAAAATATGGATTGTTAACCACCTTTCTATCCCATGGTGAGGACATTCTCTTAGCATCTCCCTGTATCTCTCCCAGGCTTCATATAAGGATTCATCATCTTTTGTGAAAAATTTATGATTTATTTTCTCAACACATCAGTCTTGTTCCTTAGGTACCATTTATTGATAAAAGCACTGGACAATTATTCCCAAGTCATGATGGATCCTTCAAGAAGAGAGTATAACCACGCCCTCGCTTTATCTCTTAAGGAGAAAGGGAAAAGTCTCAAGCGAATGGCATCATTGGTGGCTCCGTTCATCTTCAGGGTGTCACAGTATTCAAGAAAGATTTGAAGGTGAAGATTTGGATTTTCAGAGGGTAATCCTCCGAATTGGTTCTGTTGAACCATAGAGAGTAGTGAAGGCTTCAATTCAAAATTGTTAGCCTCCACTGTAGGTCTAAGGATGCTAGATCCTCTTCCATTTGTACTTGGAGCGACAAAATCTCTTAAGGGTCTATGTTGGTCTGCCATTTGTTTTTCTTTTTGTTGTTTTTATTGTTTTTGTTGTTTTCTTAAAGCTCTAAGGGTACGTTCTATCTCAGGGTCAAATCCTAAGTTTAGATCGACACTACGGCTTCGTCGCATAAATAGACAATAAATGACAAATAAAACAAATAATTACAAAAATAAAACAACAACAGATACACAGAATATAAAACAAAATACAAAATTACAAAGAAAATAAAAATAAAAATAAAAATAATAATAAAAACATTAACAAGTATGATCTAATTGAATTTCAATATTGCCGATATTTGAGGGACAACAGTCCCCGGCAACGGCGCCAAAAACTTGACAGGGAACTTTCCACTCGGATTCTGCTCCAACAGTAAAGTATTCCACTCGGCAAAGCTCCATTCTGAGTCATTCCACTCGGATTTGGTCATTTTGAGTCAGATTTCAGTGTAAAAAGGGGAATTCTTTCTACTTGGGCTTGTTCTTCTTGATTCTTTATCATTTTATGGTCTTTTTTCTCTTGTTATTGACCCTAATTTCTGTAAAATAACATACCCAAGTAGAATATAATGGAAAGAAAGCAAAAATCACAATAAATAAAGGAAATATAGTTCATAATGATTAAAATCCTAAGCAAACTAGATCTAATTTATTGTGTTATAAAGCACTTATCAAGATGGTAAAATTAATGTTAAGCAATAACAATATCAAATAACAAAGTAAGCAAGCAACTTAAATGCATAATTTTAAAAGAGTATAGGGAAAGAGAAAATTGCAAACCGATATCATGAGTTCCACCACACCGGTGTACATCTCGCCTTCAAGTAACCCACTTGAAGGATTCCACTATTGGAGATTAAAGATACAAACTTTGAGCGATTTCAGCTTTCTAGTATCCCATACTCAAGAACTCAATTCTCACAAGTACAAGGGCACCCCACCCAATCTCTCAATCTCACAATTTCACAAGGTTGAAACCCAACCTAAACTCAAGGAATTTGGTGTTTAAGAATACAAGAATAACTCTCCAATAGAGTAGATATACAAATTTAAGCTTAAGAATTATAACCCTCTGAATGTATATGCAAATAAGAAATTAAAGAGAGCTTATGCTAAGAGAAAGAGCAGAGAACAGAGAAGAGAGCAGAGGATGATTTTTGTTCTTCTGGGAATCTTTAAATGCTTGGCTTCCTTCTCTATTTATAGCGATTTGAAGCTGGTGCCGTTGCAATTAATTATTCCTTTAATTCCCTTTCGGCGTAGTGGAGCTTGGCACATTTCTTAAATTCTGTAATGGTGTCTTTGCTTTCCTTAAATCAAGTAGCGATGTTTTCTTTGCTTTCCTCAATTCACGTAGTGCTGTTTCCACTTCAGAATTGAAATTTAAATTCAAAAATTTAACTTTCAACTAAATGAATAGATTCATTTTTACCATAAATAGATTCATTTAGTGTAATTTGACATCCAATTGCATATGAATAGATTCAGGATCAAATTGAATAGATTCAAGGTTAAGTTTCATGATTTTTTAAGAGTACCAGACGTATGAATAGATTCAAGGACATGTTGAATCGATTCTAGAATGAATTTTGAAGTTCCTGGGCCAATTTTCACGTGTGAATCGATTTAAGTAAGCTCTAAATCGATTCAAGCCTTTAAAAAATCAAGTTACTGGGCCAAAAATATGTGTGAATTGATTCACACCTTCACTAAATCGATTCATGAGGTTGTTTGGTCCTTCTTCATGCTTTGCTCAACCCTTTTTGAGATGTAATTGCATATGGCTTGATTCCTTTAATCCTTAGGCACTTTGATAAACATTTTTCATTTGTTTTAATCCTTTGTAATTGCTTTGACTCAATTCTTTGGTATTCATCAAATTTCATATCATCAAACATAATTAATTTGTGTATGTTTGATCTTGAGTCTTCAATTATTGTTTGTTTGTCATTATCAAAACCTGTGTCAACATATAAACATATTCTCCTCTTTTTTGATGATGACAACCAATGTGCATCTCTTGTGGTGTTAGTTTCATAACAATTATAAATAAAAGGTTTTGACAAATAAATCTCCCCCTTACTGATGCAATTGATACCACTTTATTAAAAGAAATCACTTCGCATTTAGATAGCATTGTTTAAAAGAAGATGTTGTTTGTTAAGAAAAATTATATCTCACATGTTAAAATAATTCATATAAACAGAGCATGGTGGTAAAAAAAACAAGCATGCAAAAAACAAACATAATAATCTTTCCCCCTTTGTTTCAATATTGTTTATCATTGATTCATACTAATCTCTCCCCCTTTGGCATCATCAAAAATAAATACGTAATAAGTTAAAGAGAAGGAAATTTTCTTTAAACATAAAGTGAAATCTCATTTAGGCATGATAAGAAATAAACACAAGGAGAGGTACAAAGACTGGCTTAAGGGTTAAAAAATCTAAACTCGGAAAACTGTTGAGCGAGTTCATTATAATGCGTAGTCATATCGTTCTCTATATGATCAAAGCGTGTGTTCATGTTATTCTTCATTCCATCAAGGTGAGATGACATCCCATCAAAGCGATTGTTTAAGGCATCAAAGCGAGTGTTGATGGTTTTGTTTAGCCTTTTGAATAATTCTTCATTTGATGCAGCATGTGGAGCAGGTGCTTGTTGTGTTTGTTCTTCAGGCTCAGCATGTGCTTCATCATCACTGAGTGCGTTTTAGGAGAATAATGTCATTCTTTATTCTGATAGTTCCAACCCATTTTGGAGAGATGTTGACTACCAATGAGTCCTTTCGAACCTATCAACTCCTTCACTTCATTTGTAAGATTAACTTGAAAGTAACGAAGAAGTTTGGTGATCAATACAGCATAAGGGAGGTGAGTAAGATTTTGGGCGTCAATCATATGTTGCTTTATAAGTACTATCCAATTTATTTCCTTTTGGTGCAATATTTCCCATAGAATGAGGATTTGAGTCTCACTTACCCTTGCATTGTTGCTTCTTTTTGGAGGAGGATTTTCACCAAGCAGTAGTGGATTAGACGGTGCTCTATATCCATTTCTCTGACAGTGCTTGTTGATGAAGAGGATAAGCTTAGAAAGGCTTTTACTTCTAATGGATTATGGTTCCATTCAGGAGTGGGCTTCTTTCCAATAAATTCAACATTACTCAATGGGAGCCTACCAACTAAGTGAAGAATATAATCATCAAGATGAATGGTGAGGAACAACCACGGTTTTCGTCTCCAAACAACTAGGGAATTCTATTTCATTTTCAAAATACAAACTAATTTTGAACCATAAGAATTTCAAGAACAAGCTCCAAGAGAAAGATTTGGCAAACTCACCTTGAATGGTTTCTAGATGGGTCACAATTTTAAGAGCCCAAGACAAGGGGAATGAAGTTAATTTTAGAAGTCTATGGCATGCAAGAAAATTAAAAGGAGGTAGTTGTATTGTGAGGAATAGATCACGGGTTACAAGAGAATAAGGAAGGATGATGAGGGCATAGTTTGTAAATAAATTTAGTTATACTCAAAATAGTTTAGGCTTATTGTTGGGTCATTTTTGGGCCTTGTACATCATTTTAGGCCTTGTAGTTGGCCACATTTCCTAGTTTAGTTGATTTTGGACCTAAGGAAGAGTGGGAAGCCCAAGTTGCCTAGCTTGGCCACCACTCTACCTTGCCTATATAAGGATTACCTCTCCATGTATTTCCACACCATTAGTTTTGAATAAAATTTACACTTTGTGAGATTTGAGTGCAAACTCTCTCTTTTAGGTTAGAGAAAGTATAACCCCTTTCAAGCTATTATCACTAGGTGACCATCCCTAGAGTAGCAAGCAGAGACTTTTCCAAGTCATTGGTGGCGTCTCCTTCATCATCTTCCATCCCATCCATCAACCTCTAACCATCTTCCAATTTCCATGCTTCCGATTATTTTTGTTAGGTTTAGGGTAACCTTTTCCCTAACAATTTGAAGAAAGATAGCTAGATCCTCCCCCATCCTATATCAAAGGAGAAATAGGATTTTTATGGTCGATGGTGGATGGTGTATGTGTGCCTGTGACTATCTTGGTGGCTATTTAGGCGGTCTATGGTGGCTATGGGAAGAAGAGAAGAATGGCTGCTGGAGTTTGTGAATTAAAAAAATGAAAGAGAATTATAGAATGGTTTTGGTTCTACCGTGAGGATGGAATAGTAAATAAAAGGAATATTGAAGTGGGTCATGGTGGATTGCAATTGAGGCAACATGTATGTAAGGAAAAATCAGATTTGTTTGCCTTAATTTGGAGAAGCATGCAGCATGAATATGTATATCCGTATGGCATGGGAATATCATGGTATGATGGCATATTCATGATGATAGCATGGATGATAGTTGGCTTGTTGTTTCTAGCCGAGGAGGTGAAGAAATGAAAGGAGCAAATGCTGAATTTAAAGAAAGTAAAGTCATCATGAAGTTTGTTTAGCATTTAATAGGGTGGAGTGCAGCTGTGATGTGAGTTGGTGGCGTGAAGGGCTGGACGGATAGGGAGGTGACACCTGTCCCGATGAGGTGGCTGGTGTGGTGGTGGGTTTAAAACCGGTTGCCGAAAAAATTAAATTGTTACCCGATGGTTTTAGGTGTGCAGGATTTTTAGGAACCGAAAATTGGATGTGTTAAAAATAAATATATGATAATTCGTGAGAGTAGAATATCGAAAAGTATCCAACATCAAACTTATAGATCTTTTTTTTCCTTCAATTTGATATACCATTTGCGACAATCCAATATCAGTAGCCCGAGATATGAACGAAACGAGACAGGGCTGTAAAGATAAATTTGTAGAAATTTTTCCTTTGAGAATTGGGTTTCATGTCCTTTATAAGACTTCTAGATTTCTTCGATATGGATCCACAAAAAAAGGAGCAGAGTGATTCTAATACCGGAAGAGGGTGATTTGTATATTTTTCTGAAACTGGTCAGCATAGTGACATGATGAATAGAGATTGGTAAAGATCCTAAAAACTATACCAATCTGTGAGGATTTAGCTTTTGAGGTATTCACAAAAAAACATTGATAATTTTGCTGTGGAGATTTTGACACCAAGTTTGTGCGAATCAAAGATTGTACGAGAAAGTTATGAATTTTTAAGTGAAGCATACGTAGAGTGAAAACACGAATAACATGCTTTTAAGATGAATTTAATTAATTCTCGAATTTGAGCATGACAGAGTAAGAATTTGGGGTCTTGATTTGAAATAGAGATTAAAGATCTCTTCAAAACGAAGTGAACAAGACCAGAATTACTCCAATCAAGCATCATTTGAGAAAGGTAGGCCTGAATTGCCGAAGACGCACAGATCAAATTTATGAAGAATTGAGATAGCTTAAAGATGAGGTTGATAGAGTCCAAATCAAGTCTCAAGCTCTTTTGGAACAATTCCTAAAACATCGAAACGGGTCACCAGGAACTAACCATGTTACCATCGGATACTCCAAGGTATATGCATGATCAAACTTAGGCGACATCGAAGGTTTTGATTGGTCCAATCAAACCCAATCAGTTATCTTCGATCTGTTATAAGAAAACCCTACTGTGACTAACCTCCTTTACAGAGTCATTAGTCTCAGATCATGTCACTAGAAAATTTCAACCTCTGAGCCCCACAGTATAATAGGGGAAAACCCTTAATATTTTATTATTAAAATATTATTATACATCAAAAATTAATTAGAAACTTAAAATAAAATATTACTTTAATAATATATATTTTGAATAATTATTTATTATTATAATTATATACATATTAATTATATATTTACTAATTGTTCCTAATTAACCAACTAATCTATACTTAGTTTACTAAAAGAATAATCTAGACAGTTTATCATAACTTAACAAGATAAATTTTAATTATAAATTAATTAATTATTAACATCTAAAATATTTTAATAATATCCACACTTACTCATTTCTTTCTCTACTCTATTATTCCTTACACATTTCTGTTTCTTTAGTGCTCCTTATCTTTCTCATAAATCTTTCTTATCTTATTACACTTTGCCCCTTACTCATACTTAGCTACTGCTAGTACCTTGAACACTTTTTTCCTCATCATTTCTAATTTCTCATAGTCACTCGAGATCAGGCCAAAGCCTCAAGTTTTGCTAAAACACTTGTTAGAACACTCTCAGAGATCCTAAGAGTCTAAGCCCTTATTCTAAAAATTAGGGTTGTACAATAGCCACGTGTGATGTTTGTATTTCACATTATGATTAAGGATGTAAAAATAAAATCCGCTATATGGATAAAATTTAGATTTTTAAATGGACATCCATGGATAACATACGTGGATATTTTCTAAATCTAATAAGTTTATGGATAAGCTACGGATATTAAGGTTTCCATATTCATGGTCGTTTAATTAATCTATAAAAATACCTACATACATATATATGGGGTGAAAACAACCCTTCTAAAAAAATTTAAAAGACATATTTCAAGAATTGAAAAACTTTGAGTGCTTTATGTATTTTCAGTTTATTTTTAAAATTAAATTGATTGTAATACAATCAAACTTAAGTTTAATGTCTAATTAGGAAATTTTGAATACATGGATTATTAGAAAAATATGAATGGGAGAATCGCTAGAAAATTTTAAATAAATAAATTATTAGAAAACATATGGATGAATTATTATAAAATGCTTTATTTATTTATTTTATGTTTTTATTTTTTATAATCCCTTATTATCTATGGATATGTAGAAATTCGATGAATATCCATATCATGGATATTTACATGGATATGGATAAGACACAGTAATTTTATTCGTGGATAGGATGATGGATAATATCTAAGTTTTTCTCTCTTCAAAATTTCTTTTTTTCTTTCTTTAAATTTTTACATTTTAATTTCTCTTTCTATTTCTCTATCTCTTAGTCTCTCTGCTTTTTTATATCTACTTTTTTATCTCCCTCATAACTTCTCCCTACCTTTCTCTTTATTTTTTTCTCCATAATTTTACATTTTAATTTCTCTATTTTATTATCTTTCTCTAACAAAAACTTGGTTGTGCTCAATATTAACTAACTAAAATATAGATTTCACCATTTTTCCAAATAATCCAATGTAAATCAAGTAAGAAAGATGACTAAATTTCTAGAAAATGATTATAAGAGGATGTTTTGACAAATGAAAATCGAGAAGGAAAATTCAACATAGACATAGTTACATCACCATCACATAAATAAAAAGAGTAATAACAGCTTTTGATACACAAAGCATAACTATCCAAAGAGATAATCCAAACATAAAAAAACCTCATTAGTTAACTATAACATGGTCAAGGCAAATATCAAAAACTAAAAAAATAGATAATCAAAGAAGCGTTAGTAAAAAATATTCAACATTTCATATCAACATACACTTCTATCCCTACTCATTGTAAGTTAGAACCGCCTCAAGGATCTCTTGAGAATATTTGCAATAGAAATTGGAAAACATTCACAAGTCAGTTAAGTAATTGTTTGCAAATATCCATATTTGAAATAGTTTATGTAGAAGAAATTTAAGTTCTAAAAATTGACAAAGTTGCACGATCCTCAACAAGTTTTTCATCTTCAAAATCCAAGGGAGTTACAAAGAAAAGACATAATATCCCTTTTATGAATAAATATATATAATAATAAAAGATTAATTAAGTGAATCAAAAAATACTAAGCTACAAATCACTAACCTTGTTTGCATTAATAGGGTGGTGGCTTATTTGGGCCAAACAACTAATTGGCATATTTACAGTACTTGTTAGTAAACACGCCTTAGAAACACCATCGAGTCTTACCTATTATTAAACTAGGTCAAGCTAGACCTACAAAAAAAAGCCTACCATAGGACATTAGACTAAGCTTTAGGCCTTTAAATTTCTAATAGGTTAGACACTAGCTTAGCAAAAACCTAATCCTATTTAACTTATTTCCATCTCAACTTATACTGTGATAAAGAAGTGTTCATCAACATATTCAACCTATTTCAAACGGCTCAATCAATCTAAAAAATTAAAAATTAAACAAATCAAAAGTCGATAAAACCACAACGCTTTATGTGATTTGGATCGGATTTCAAAAGATATCTCCAAACCTACAAATACTACTAAGTATATGTTATTTTTATTATTTGTTTCTCGAATAAGCTCTTATCTACTTTATATATTATACTACATCGATAAATATTGTAAATAATATCAAGTTGTTTGAATAACATTATATAATGTTGGTATTAACTAAAATAATTTAAAAAGTATTAATATTATGTAATATCGTCAATAGTACTATCTCTGTCCTTAAATATAAGATCCTCTTACCTAATTCATAAGTATTAAAAAAGTTGGTTAGTTTAATTAAAATCATTAGCTTTGTCTGAAATTAGGGGTATTTTTTCAAAATCACCCTTAAAATCTTTGGGAATACTTTTTTCCTTTCCACTAATTCTCTCTTCATTATAGTTAATGACTTATATTCCATATGAAAAGGAAAAGTCAATAATGAAGGAAATGAATCTTTGTGTCAACTAATTATAACGGAAGAGATAAATATTTTAAACAATATAATTCATTTATTGTCTTTTTAAACTCTAATAAGAGTTACTCATTCAATAGGGGTATTTTAGTCTAAAAATAATTAATGACATATAAATTTGAAAAATGGTCTTATATTTAGGGACAAAAAATTTTCTTAATAGAATGTTATATTTAGAGACGGAAATAATATTTAATAATATTTTGAACTTATAAAATATTTTTAGTCTAATTAATGAAATTAGAAGTTCTATATGTTTAAAAATAAAATAAAAATCAGAAAAATTTATATTTTAATTGAACAACTTAATTATAATTATCAAACTTGATTATAATTTAATATTATAATTGCCGACAATTCTATGATGTTACATAATTTACTTTAATTTATATAAGTCATTAATTATAACTAGTGATTAAGAAGTATGATGTTCTATCCATATTAGAAGTTATGGGTTGTCTCAAATCTTATCAATGAGATACCGGTCAGTGACCATATTTGGTGTGAGACTTATCTCAATATTTTAACATAACTCTTAATTGACAAATTTTTAATTTACTCTCATGACATCTTCATCTCCTTGCTTGAGAAATCTTTTTGGTATCTTAACACAACCCCTAATACAAATTTTTAATTTACTCTCATGACATCTTCATTTTCTTGATTGGTAAGTCTTTTTGGCATTTCTCTATTGTCTTCTTTGGAGATGTATCTTGATAACTAATACCCTTTTATTATGTCTATGGCTTGTTGCTTTCATGTTAGAAAGTTTTCATCATCAAGCTACATAATAAAAAATGACAGACTTAACTCAACTTAAAAACGAATTTATAACTTAAGAGTTGTGCCAAACCTTATAAAATAGATATTGCTCATCTCAACATCTTAATATACCCCTAATTGATAAATTCTAGATTTATTCTCTGATGGGTGAAGTTTTATGAAACTGAACGAAACCTTTTAAATAAAAAATATATATTAATATTTCCAACTTAAATAAGATAATGACGGTAAATTTGTGCACTTGAAAGAATTAGAAATGTTTCATATATAACCAGTAACGTTGTGGATGATCCGTCAAGGCATTATTTTATAGCAAGTAAGTGCTCTTAATTTTCAATGCAATATGATTATACCATAACTTTTTCTATACGACCTCTACAGTTTTTTGACATGCACTAACACCCTAGTATTTTATTTTTTATTTTATTTTTTGCTTTTCAAATATGAAAGTTCACTATATTTTTTTTTGCCGTTAGAATAATGGTAATATTTCCACACTTTATCTCTACATCACATCCTAAGTATATTGACTTTTTAAGATAATGCCTTTTGTTATTATCATGGAAAGGGCTTTAAACAACCCCCCCGACGATCGAGCACGTTGACAAAATTCACAATATTTAACATTAAGTAGGCTTTTTCCTCTCGAATTATTAGCTTGTTATTGCAAAGCAAATGAATCAATCGGTAAGAAACTACGTATTCTACTTCAATGAGTGATCTCAAGTTAGAACTATTGAGATTACAGTTGAGTTGAAATCGGTAGGGAGGGTTTTTTTCATTCACATGATTTGGATTCAAACCAAATATGATATATTTTAAAAATAATAATAATAATTGGGTTGTTATCCAATGGTAAGAGCATTAATCAGTGAACTGAAAAAGGGAGGCGAAGTGTTTGATGAAATTAAAGTTGCCCCAACAAGTGAAGTTAAGGATCTACGCAGATGGAAGAAGTTGTTTGATCATATTAGGTGATATAATAGTTTTTGTTTGGTCAACATAACTGATCATGTTCGAAATTTAAGACCTGGTTTGGTTTTAGTTGGATCACTCATGGCCCATAAATGTTTGGTCTTCGCAGAGCCCACACATCACTTCTGCAAATTCAAATTATGTAATTAATGGCCGAAATTCATTCACTCATAAGAATCCAAGTTAGCCAATTCCCACGAGTTCCTAAACAGTATCAGATAATACAGTTTTATTAATATGGTAAATAATGCTATAATTTATGTAAGCTCAGTTTATGCATGTGGGATCAAAAGTTATACCAAGAAAAATATATGTTCATACTACTAATACAGACTGAAGTATATTGGGTGTCCTGGAGGGATATATGTAGATCGAAAAAGGTGGGTGGGTTAGGGTTAAAAATTTGTTATGTTTTGATATTATTTTATTAGCAAAATGGCAGTGGAGGTCGTTGGAAGATAAAAGAAAGTTTATGAGTGAGAGTGTTAGTGTCTAAATATAAGGAAAGGACGATTAATTAGGAGGGGTGAGTGTAATACTACTTCATCCTTGTGGTGGAAAGATATGTGTAATTTAGATAAAATTGGGTTTGTAGAAGGGATTTTGTGAATAAAGATTAGTGGTCATGAATGGTGGGGAATGTTATGGGTGATGGTAGACATACAAGTTTTAGGGGTGATAACTGGTAGGGGAATGTCACTTTAAGAAAAGTATCATTGGTTGTTCTATGTAAATGTGGATGAGGAGGAATTAGTCGCTAGAATGTTAAATAGTGAGGGGAAAGTGTACAATTGAAGATGGAGAAGAGAATTATTTGAATGGGAAAAATTTGATGATTAAGTTGGAGGAAGATTTGAGAGGTGCAAAAATCATATAAAGGGTGACTAATAGATGAGTGTGATTATGGGAGATGGATGAGACGTTCTTGATAAAAAGCGTATATAAGTTCTTATCTAATTCTAATGAAGTACCGAACTACTTTTATAAGCTTGCGTGAAACAAGTGCATACCTCTAAAAATTATAGGTTTTGCATGGCAAGTCATTAAGAAGAGGATCTCGGTGTGGTTCGAGTTGGCGAAGCGAGGAATTGTGATGACTATTCTTTGTCCATTTTATGAGAAATAGACATATAAGGTATTAGATCATTGTTATTTTCATGCTTTCAGATGTATAAGGTATGAGCTAAATGTCTACAATAGTGTGGGCTTTTGTGTGTATTGTCCAAAGATGGTTGGACACATTCGTTGAATTTCATTAGCTTGTTTCAAGAAATAAAGAAAAAAAGAAATATGGTATGCAATTTGATTTGCTATGATTTGATCAATATGGTTATAGAGAAATACATTGTTTTTTTATGATAAGAAACTATCCCCCCCTCAATATGAGAGATGGTCCCTACCAATCCCTCATATCTCTCTCTAATATCAAATAATAGATTAGTTTCGATCTTAAGCTGTTGGGCCAAAGCCCACCTGGTAACTTTTGTATAAAAGCACGTGCTATTCACATTGTAACCTAAGTGACACATAATAGAGATTAATAGACCTAATTCCTAGGAGGATTTTTCTAGGGTTTTGTGCTTACCACTCTTTGTATGAACATTTTAGCGCCCACCATGGGGCCTGGTAAAACGGATCCTACACCATCAGAACCCTAATCCTGATTTGGAAGAAACACAAGCCCTAACCATGGTGAACACTCGTAACACACGACGGGAGGAGGACAGTGGACACCAAGCCTCATCCGATCACGAGGATCGGATATAGCACCTTACCCACATTGTCGAAAACCTACAAAGGACAGTTACCAATCTGCAGTAGGAGAATGCAGAGCTCAGAAGACAAAAGAGAGGAGGGCACGAGGCTTCCAGTCACAATGTTGGACGATCCACTCATCAAAAGACCGCTGACCAACCCTCATACCAAACGGAGACTGCCAAATATAACCCTGAACTACCTTTCGTTGTGCACCCCTGGACTGACCTGATCATGGAGGCACCTACCCCCCTCGATTACAAACCCCCGATGATCGAAAAGTATGACGGAAGCAGTGATCCTGAAGATCATCTCACTATCTACACCAACACCATGTTGGTAATGGGGGCATCTGATTCACTCTTTTGCCGAGCTTTCCCCACAACCCTGACTAAATTAACGTTGCGATGGTTCTCCCATATCCCTCCAAAAAGTATCTCCAGTTTTTTCGACTTGAGCAAGCAGTTTCTCAGCCAATTCTCCACTAGCAGGGCCGTGCAACAGACATCGCATAGCCTGGTTAATCTACGTCAGCTTCCGGGAGAATCACTAAAGCAATATATGGTACGTTTCTTTGAACAAGTCATCCAGATCCGAAATCTCAGCCCAGAGGTGGCTTTGCATGCCATCCAAACAGGTCTACGCCCAGGAAAATTCGTTGATTCCCTGGCGAAGAAACCACCGTCAGACATGGATGATTTCTGTACGAGGGCCACAAGATATATTGCTATTGATGAACGTGAGGTTGACCGAACCAAGGTGATTAATCGTGCTAACCCCACAGAATGGAGAAATCCTCATCCCAAGCAAAGAAGGAAAAGCCCCAGAAGAAACTGAGATATCGGAGCTTACACCACCCCCCACTACACAAATTTCACACTACTGAGAGACCGTCATGACCGAATCTTGTATGACATCTACAATACAGGACTCTTAGCTCTGCCACCCCTGGGAGACGACCCTAAGGGGTCGGATACCTCCAAATTTTATGAGTTCCATAGAGCTTTTAGCCATGCCACAGAGATATGTCGATCCCTACACAACCAGATAGAACATTTAATTCGCTAGGGGCACCTGACAAGGTTTGTCACGCGGAGAGGCGACAACCCCTTAGAAGGTTTTAAGAAGAGGGAAAGGGATTGCCCTAACCAAGTAGAACTCTAAACTCGGAACCACTCCCGAGCCTCTCACTCCCACTCTCCCAGGCCTACTAAGGAAAGGGGAAGCGCACGACGAATCATTCATACGATTTCAGATGGATTCCCAGGGACCCGAGCAAGCTAATCGCGTCAGTCAAGTCAGGTAAATGTGCTATGAGAGTGTCCCGACTCAACTGTTATCACATTCGACAGGTCGGATTTTCCCAAGGGTGGACCAAACCGAGGCGAGCCCATGGTAGTGATCATGGAAGTTGAAGACTTCATAATTAAGCGAGTACTCATAGACCAAGGCAGTTCGGTAGATATACTTCATTGGAAGGCATTCCAGAAGATGAGCCTCCTTCTCCAGCAACTACAAAGGTATGTTGGTGCACTTTTTAGCTTCTTAGGTGATTCTGTGCAGGTTTTAGGATGCATTGACTTGAGGACCAGCTTCGGGAGTGGAGGAGATAGCCATGCAATATGGGTTAAATTCCTGATCGTAGACTTCCCAGCTCCTACAATGCTCTATTGGGTCGACCCTCGCTCAACGCCTTAGGGGCCATCGTCTCGACCATGCACCTGACCATGAAATTCCCCCTCAGAGACGGAAAGGTGAGACTTGTCAAAGCCGACCCTGAAGTAGCACAGACATGTTATCATGAAAGCCTCCGCCCTAAATCAGCTTTCATAATCGAGGAGGATGTGGAAACAGGATTTGATCCTCGTGACGATCGGAAATACAAAAGACCCCAACTTGTAGAATCACTCAAGCTTGTTCAAGTCGGGTCTTCCCATGGTCAATTCACACGAATCAGTGCAATTCTCGACCCATATTTGGAGGAAGCCCTTATTAGGCTGCTAAAGGAAAATGCCGATTTGTTTGCATGGAACCCTGCCAACATGCCAGACATTAACCCCAATACCATCTGCCACTCGCTCAATCTCGAGCAGGATACAAAACCTGTGTCTCAAAGACCCAGGAAAATGGGTCCTGACCGAAAAAGTGCAGTCAAAGAAGAAACAGAGAAGCTCCTATCCGCGAACTTCATCCGAGAGGTTAAATACCCAACTTGGCTATCTAATGTGGTCATGGTAAAAAAGTCAAATTGCAACACCACTAAAAAAACAACTAATAGCGACGGAAGGTATTGGTCGCTAATCCACAGAATGGCCGTCGCTAAACACATTAGCGACGGCATCTCAGACGGAAAGGAGGACGTCGCTAAAACCCTCGTCGAAAAGACATCAGCGACGCTACACCTGCCGTCGCTAACATATTGACGGCATAACGCCGTCGCTAAAATCGTCTCTGTCCCAATAACCCCAGCCGTCGCTAAGTGTTGCCATACAGCGACCACGAAACCCGTCGCTAATAACAGCCATCAGCGACCACCATATGCCGTCGCTACATGTACTCATGTAGCGACCAGCCCTGGCCGTCGCTATTTGTAACAAGTGCAGCGACGACAGAATCCGTCGCTAGTGGTTATGATACAGCGACGACAGACTCCGTCGCTAGTGCTGATGATGCAGCGACCACAGTGTTCCGTCGCTAGTGGTTGTGAGGTAGCGACCACAATATCCGTCGCTAGTGTTTGTAATGTAGCGACCAGATGGTCCGTCGCTAGTGTTTGTGATTTAGCGACCAAAGAGTCCGTCGCTAGTTTTTTAATTCAGCGACGGTAGTCGTCCGTCGCTAACCGTCATTTTTAAATTTTTTTAAAATTGATTCAATGATAGGTAGGTTTTGTTAATTTAACTTTAAAAAAATCTTAATATTTTGTATTTTGTATTGGCTGATAAAATTTTATAATTAAATTAAAATAATTTTTTTGAAGTAATAAATTATTATTAAAATCAAAATAATAGATTAAATTAATTTATCAAATAGGTTAAATTACTAATGATAGGTAGAATAAGGCTTTGTGATTTGAATGTAATTACCAATAAATATTGACATAATAAATAAAGAATGACAAAATAAATACTGAATGGAAATATAACATAACTAAAAATCAAATATACAATGTGTATAAATAAAAGAACTACAATCAAGGTGGTGGGGGATCCTGGGGTGGTGGTGGGGGCGCCTGGGAAGTGGGGGGAGGTAGCCTCGCCATCAACTGCATCAGTAGCTCCTGCTGCTGAGCAAGTTGCCGACGAGTCTCGGCGTGCTGCTCCTCGGCCCGCTGTCGGTCCGCCTCGGCCTTCTGTCGGTCCGCCTCGTGCCGCTCCAACAGCAATTGCCTCTGACGTCGCTCCTCCTGTAGCTCATCGTTCAGGTTTTGAATTACCTGAACGACCTCAGTCGGAAGACCAGAGGAAGACGAAGAGGAAGGGGTCTTCCCCTTTTTCGCCAGCTGCGTGCCGACGCCACCCAATCCAAACACCCTCCCTTTCTTGTTCACACCGCCAACAGCCTCCATATAGATGGCGTTGTCGTCAGAACAAGATAGGGTGGGAGGAACCTCCCCTTCAGGAGTGGAAGCCACCAGGTCCGCCTCCTTCTCGGCCCTCCTGGCCTGATACGCCTCCTGTAAATTCAAAAACAACGATAGGATTAGTAAGCTGATTTGTAAATTATAAGCATGTGTCAGTTAAAAGTAAATACCGCTAGCTCCGTAGTCTTCTGGTTTACCCATGCACCGGCTTTGTTCTTCTTGGTCATTTGCATGACCTCAAACAAAGAAGGCTCCCGGTGCTCCCTCTGCTCCTGTGGTGGACAAAAAACATTGAGATTATTATTTGTAAACATGTAAGACGAATCATAATAGAAATGTTTAACATAAATATACTTACAAATCTTTTCTTGTGCTCGAGGGTTGAAATGCTACCCCCAGTGTAAACCGAGGCTGCAGCATCGGCGGCTCTGTTGGCCCTATTCCGAGCACTCGCCTGCTGGAATGGGACCCCGCCCCACTTCTGGACCATCCCGTCCCAATGGTCCTCCGGGATCCAACGAGGGCGCTCACCCTTGTCCCTCACCTTCCAAAGGGTACTCTTGATGATTTTGGAGGTCTTTGTGGCAAAGACCTTCCTAATCTCATCAATCATACCCTCCGCCCACTGGTAATCACGCTGTAAAATGAATTGAGAAATCAAAATTAATAACAGGTCTATTTTACAAATCAAGTCACAATAAATGAGCTAGGAACTTACCGAGAAGGTGTCAAACCACCTATCTTGCACAACCTTCCCAGCATCTGTCCATGATATATATGGACCATCCCACTGGGCCTTCAAAACCTTAGTAATCGCTTTGGTAGTGCGACTACTATCAACAAAGCTGTAATGACAACAATTATGTTAGGAGTAAAACAACACACAATCTAGGGAGACACCCAAAATTTCGGCAGAGTCTCCCCTGTAAATGTAACATTTCCAAGTTTAAATAGTTACCCTGTTACAAACAGAAGAGTGCCCAGTACAATTCAATCTATACAAGTACTAATTAAAGTAACATCCAATAAACCAACAAGTCTTTCCACTAAACCCTAATATAAAGTATCATACAAATAACATAAAAGTATATGAAATTTAGTCACTTACTCGTCTCCGGCCGGCACGGGTACCAACATGGGCAGAGGGGATGCCAGAGGTGGGGTCGCCTGATGGCCATGGTCCTCTGAGCCACCAACTCCAGGAGTCTGCTCTGGGGTGGTCAGCTGTGGGGGTGATGGGGTGGTCTGCTGTGGTGGTGGTGATGGAGTGGTCTGCTGTAGTGGTGATGGAGTGGTCCGCTGTGGTGGTGATGGAGTGGTCTCCTGCCCTGGGGTAGGAGTCCCCAGACGGGAAGCCGGGGTCCTGGACCCACCACCCCTACTGAAGGGCAGTCGACGTCCCGTCATCTGTGGATAAAATCATGAAAAGAAAGGTTAGTCTCAGGATATATATAAACCTATGTATATATGTTTAACAACTACATACTCTGTGTCTGTTTCAGTTTCAAATTCCCCCTCAGTTTCAGTGTCACTGTGGTTATCTGTATGAACAAGTTCATCAGTATCCAAATCAGCCCTAGACCGTTTTGATCGAGAGACAAGGTCTTTGTCAATGTGTTCACCCCCCGTAGTGGCGAGTGTCTCGTCCATTATGACTGGATCAATGTTGAACAACAAATTGGCATCGTTGAGCTCGTGTGGTGCAAGCTGATAAGCGTCATCGACCTCCTCGGAGACATTGTCAGTGATCTGACTTCGGGCCTTGGCCTTGATTACTGCATACCAGTCCCGATGTCCTCCCGGGAAGTCAGTGTAATAAACCTGCTCAGCTTGTTGCGCAAAAATGAAGGGATCAAACCCTTTATATCTACCATTCTTCTTGACCTCAACTAAGCCGTAGTTGTTGTCAACCTTTGTTCCAACACCGATTGTGTTGTCGAACCAATCACATTTGAATAGAACAATATCTCTTCTTAGTCGTCCAGAGAATGAAACTTCAACAATCTCCGTCAGCACTCCATAAAAGTCTTCTTCCAACTGACCGGCGGTGCCTTTAACACAAACCCCGTAGTTATGGGTGCGCATCCCTTCACTCCATTGAAGAATATTAAACTTGTAGCCATTTACGTAGTAAATAGGCCATTTTTTAACAGTCTTCACCGGCCCCCAAGAAAGGGCTTGGAGTAAAGAATCTTCAATATGGTTGTTAGGGTCTTGTATCTATGTACAACATAAAAAGTAGGTCATTGTTACCATATTGACGGGAGTTAGAAGCAAATAGGCTTAAAAACACTTGGTATACGGGTCTTACATGTTGTGCGAACCAACCAACGAACTTGGATGACACCTCACTATGAATTTGGTCATCAGTTAAATCATTTTTCTCAAGTTTTAGCATATCTGTGTATAAGCTATTGAAATAAACAAATAAGTTTAATATAAAAGCTATGTTAAGAATGTATAATATAACTTCTATGACTTACTCAATAAAGGGTTCCACTTCTGGGCAATTGAGAAGAATGTACAAGTGAGCAGCCTTTCGATCTTTCTCATCAATGTAACATTTTGTGAGCCTGCCCCCTGGGTGACCAGGATAAAGAATCATGTTATCAGCACACAAAACCAATGCCTAATGAGCTCTGTTCTCCACTAACACACAACATTACACATGCATAAAACATCATGTTATCAGCACACAAAACCAATGCCTAATGAGCTCTGCTCTCCACTAACACACAACATTACACATGCATACAACACATTATAAACACATTAAAACCAGTTCCTAATAAGCTTTGCTCTCTACTAACTCGCAATAATTGACATGCATACATATATCGAGAAAGTCAGCGTTAAGGGATTACCTAGAGAAAAAAGTCGGCGATGAATACGGAGCTGAAGAGAGATGATCAGAGACCACGCGTGATTTATGGAGTCTGCATGACAAACCAAGAAGTCGTTAGACACTTACAAGTAGCAAGGAAACTAAACAAAGAGAGACACACAAAGCAAATTATAGATTACACAGCAACGACTTCTTAGTGATCTAGACACTTGGGATCCACGTGAGAATGAGTCCATGAGACACGCAACAGAGACTACATTTGCATTATTAAACATTCTAAAGAAATTTATAGAAGTGATCAACATGCAAGCTCAAGTATGCATTTGAAGTCTTATAATCTTGATTTCCAATTATCTAGTATGCATTTGAAGTGTTATTAGTTATATTTCTATGTTTTCTTAAGTGGTCCTGCATATATTTACTTTAAGTAGGAAAAATGGGTCAATTTAACATTTTTAAGTGCTATGCCCTAATTATAAAAGCAAGATGAATAGCAATCTAACATTGCTCCTTTCATTTTTGGAAGCTGACTTGATTGACAATGCAAAGGATAATAGAAACACAAATATGTTTGTGTTCACTCCTTTCAATAGTCAAATGTGTTGTACGTGTCTACATTTGTTGGGGCTTTATAGCGATATTGCAATGAGAGAGAGAGAGAGAGTTAGTGGGAGCATGGTATGCTTATTTGCACAATGATTGCTCCCGTGGCTCCTAAATTTTATGAAGAGAAAGAGATGGCAACAATTTTGAAATTTTAAGAACCCCTAAGAGAATTTATTAACACTAAACAAGGATGGTAGTAATAGAATGAGAATATAGAAAGATATGAAAAGCGGGATTAGTTAAGTCGATAAGCTTAAAAAGGCAACAAAACAAATAACCTACGTGAGTGTTAAGATGTTGTTTTTAATATTGCTATAACAATGTATTAGTTTAGATTAATTTTTTAATAGTATCAATTTAATTATAATTTAATTTGTAGTTCAATTACAATTCATTTAAACCAGTATATATTTTGTTGATTTAATGGTCAATCCAATTCAAAAAATGTTAGCTTCTACTCTCTTTTTCCATCCTTAGGAATGAAGGGAGTTCAAATCAAGTGGGTGACATTAATTTTAATGAAGGGTCCAATGATATCTTGCACCTAAACATACATTTAGCCTAAACATATAGCTTATTCAATTCAGATTCATTTACCCTAAACATACAACTCATGTATACATATTATTAATGAATCAATCAACTAAAAAATATTATTTTTCAACACCAGCCAGCAGCAACAGAGAGAAGAACAAACATATACAGCTCATGCTTATTTATGAACAGCAGCCAGCAACAATAGAAAAAGAATCAATCAAAACAGCTCATGCTCATGTAAAAGCCAAAGCCAATCAAAACAGCATCAGCAATATACACAGAAAATGAATCAATAAAAAAAAACATAACATAATTATTTTTTAGTCTTCAACAGCAGCAGAACAGAGAAGAGAAACAACAATGCTACGCAAGAAAATGAAAATCAACTAACAATTATGCAAAAAGAAAAACTAACCTAGACAGAAACAGAACCTGTTAAAGAGGCGACGTGGTGGTCTCTTTCTGGTCGACCGGAAGAAAGAGGGGGGAAGGAGATAAAGAAGACGACCTGCCAGCCAGGAAGAGAAGAAGTGAGTTCAGTTTATAGAATTAGGCGCACCTTTGCTTAACTTTTGTTTAATAGAAATTGGAAAGTTTCTATCTGCTATAGAAATCTATTTTTAAATCTAACGAAACAAACTTAAGCTTTTGACAAGTACTAAGCTACTTCCACGAGTGGTTAGAGTTCAAACAAATCTGATCAGAGTTAAA
The DNA here is from genome assembly GCA_037962975.1 of Clitoria ternatea. Classification (NCBI taxonomy): domain Eukaryota; kingdom Viridiplantae; phylum Streptophyta; class Magnoliopsida; order Fabales; family Fabaceae; genus Clitoria; species Clitoria ternatea. The sequence goes on along the minus strand of CM075670.1, from coordinate 95,078,752 downwards.
AACAAATTTTCAGTACTCGCTCTGATGTAGAACTTTTATTAAGAGAGGGTATTGACCTATATGGCAAATGAGAAGCTGTATATGATAAGTTTTCAATGTTTGGAATTGCTGATTGATATTGTACTGATAGAACTACCTGTAGGCTACAGTAGAATTATCTGCCAATGTATACTAAGTACCTAATCATGCGCAATCTATTTATATAATCTACATGTGCAATGGAAGTATTTGTTATTGTCCACGTTTCTAATAAATCTGCTAGTCAGACGGTTTAAACTTTGAGAAAAATAGTTCCCACTTACTTGGAAAACTCAATTCTACTAAAACTCAATTCTCACTGTAACGTATACTAATTCTGGTTAGTTCTTTTACAGTACCAGTTTGTTGGAGAAACCAAAAGAAGGATAATGTTTTAACAAAATCAAGTTTTAACAAAATCAAGTTTACTCTTAATCAATTTTCATAAAATAATTCTACCGATCGCTCCAAAACTATGTAAACATGTAGCGTGTTTGGTTCACCTGTCTGACTTATTGGGTGAAAAGGTGCATTAATAACACACATTTAAAAGAAAAACTAAAGAAAAAAAAAAGAATAACAACATTTGACATATAACGGATGCTCAAAAGCATGCTGATATCACTTCTTTATATTTAAACAAAAAAACTATGGTGCACAATCATCATAATGTGTTAACAGTACCATACAAATCACAATACAAAAAGGAACTAGAATTGCAGGAGGTATTCCTCCTCCCAGCAATGATGATGATTTCTTCATCTGTTTAAGAGCCAAATCTTAGGAGAAATCAAAGATTGCAGGCAAAAGAAATCCAAGAAATCACCAAAACTTCTAGGCCTGTTCTTGATAATTAAAATGAATGTTGTGATAAGCTTCATGATAAACCCAAAGCAAGTGAACTGTTAAATTGTCACTATGCAGTGCAGAGAATTATAACTAACACCTCTATTTCCCTCTCTTTCTGCCATAAAACACAGACTCAGGTTATTTTCTGCCTTAGGCTTCATTCTTCTCCGTGTTATCTTATTGTAACCACTTCAATAACACACATCTGAGTGGTATAGAGCCCCCAAGGCATTACCTAGCTTTAGAAGTCAATTTTCAAAGTAATATACTTTATTCATACTTAAGTAAAACATGTCTACTATACTAACCTCGTAACACTATACCACATCAAATATTAAATCAGATACACCTTATTTAGACCATCCTTGTTTATGTTTCAAAAATTAAATTTTGGTATCACAAAACAGCATGACCTAAGAAAATAAATTTCTGTTACTCACTATATTGTACACGGATCATGTCAACTCTTTTTTTTTCTTTCATTTTTCATTTGGCAAAATAAACTAATGATAATTCCCAGCCATATAAAAATCAACAGAAACGAACAAAAATGTGAAAATGTAAAAACTTTGGGTTCGTTTTTCCTTTAGGTCCACAGAATAAATGTGAAGCAGCAATCAATCAACCATCCAAGCACAGATAAGGCTGAGAGATAAGCCACTCCTAGTGCTCACACATACACACTGACCACACCACACTAAAAAAATAAAATAACACATGATTTTAACATACTTATATTTATATATACATATACACACACATCTGTTTTCCAACTTTGTCCTCCCAAAAAACCACTCACTGCGCATATGTTAAAATTGCAGAAAGCACAAATGAACAATCAATGTAACAGAATAGGAGACAAGAGAGATGAATTCGAGTTTCAAGTGGGAAGAATTAAAGACAGACGGAGGGAGGAACGAAGGGAAGAGAAAAGAATGTTTACCTGGGTTTCTCGAAGAACCTGAGTGTCAAACCGCCGGTGGTGCGACGCGCGACGGTGCTAGGCGGGTCGCCGACGAAGCTATATCGGAGACAGCGCTGGAGGGCGACGCGAGGGAGAGGGAAGGGCTGAGTCTGAGAGGGAAAGCAGATTAGGGTTAGGGGAAATGATTTGGGGGGAGGGAAAGCCCCTGTCTGTCGAGTTAGATTAAAATATTAGCGACGGAACCCACACCGTCCCTAAAAAAGTCACTAAACTGGCAGATATAGCGACGGAATGAAATATCCGTCACAAATTAGTGACGGAATACAACAGTCGTCGCTAAATTTGGTTACTTTTAGCGACGGCGAACAATATCCGTTACAAAATAGCGACGGCTACGCAAATCCGTCCCTAATCTCCTGAAACGTAGCGACGGTGGAAACCCACCGTCACTAAAATCAACTATTAAAAGAAAAAATTGGTGGGAAACGAAATCTATAGCGACGGTCGAACTAATCCGTCACTAATTACGTCACTAATTTCCACAACACTAGCGACGGCAAGATTCTCCGTCACTAGCATTGACGGTTCACAGCGACGTCTCAACACCACCGTCGCAAGTACAAACCATAGCGACGCGTTAAGACCGTCGCTGGACTTGGAGGGAACATTAGCGACGGTAGTTCACCGTCGCAACAGTTTGCCGCCAACTTAAAACCCAGGCGGGAAACAAAAAATGCTGGAGCTAAAATATAGCGACCATGATAGCGACAGTTTCGACAAGGATTAGCGACCGCGTAGTGTAACGGTCGCTAATACAGTCGCTAACAAATTCTGGGGTCCTTTTTTGGTGGGGTGGTCGCTAACGCGGTCGCTATTTAGCGACGGGCCTTTGTGGTGGCTAATTTGTGGTAGCTGTTCAGGGTTTTTTTAGTAGTGCAAGTGGCGAATGTGTGTTGACTTCATCGATTTGAATAAGGTATGTCCTAAAGATCCATACCCTTTACCTAGTATTCATAGTTTGGTAGATGGAACTTCAGGTTACAGGATGCTGAGCTTCATGGATGGCTACTCGGGTTATAACCAGATCCGAATGGACTCGAGAGATGAAGAGAAAACGGCCTTATCACCGGGGGGCCAATTATTGTTATCGGGTGATGCCTTTCGACCTGAAAAACATGGAGGTAACTTACCAAAGACTGGTCGACACAATATTCACCAACCAAATTGGAAGGAACATGGAAGTATACATAGATGATATGGTCATGTAAACCAAGCAAGCTGAGTCATATATGCAAGATCTAGAAGAGACATTTGTTGAGCTACGCAAGCATAATATGCGACTAAATCCTGAAAAATGCTCTTTCGGGGTCCAGGGGGAAGTTCCTAGGGTACATGCTTACTTACAGAGGCATCAAGGCCAACCCTGACCAATGTCGTGCCATTTTAGGGATGAGAAGTCCCCAAAACGTCAAGGAGGTTCAGCGCCTGACCGGGCGGATTGTAGCCCTCTCTCGATTCCTTTTAAAATTTATCGAGAAGTCCATGCCATTTTATAAGGTGCTAAAAAAGACAGATGCATTCGAGTAGACCCCAGAGTGTGAGCAAGCTTTCCAAGATCTTAAAGCCTACCTAGCATCCCCCCAATTTTGACACGACCCGAGACAGGGTCAGATTTGATTCTTTATCTCTCAGCAGGGGCAGAGGCAGTAAGCTCAGTTTTGGTACAAGAAGATGGCCCAATCCAGAAACCGGTATACTTCACTAGCAAAATGTTACAGGGGGCTGAGATACGGTACTAGCGGGTGGAGAAATTTGCCTACAACCTTGTCGTGGCTGCCCGACGGCTCTGCCTCTATTTCCATAGTCATCAAATAGTGGTGCGGACGGACCAACCACTGGGGAAGATTCTTCAGAAGCCTGAAATTACAGGGCGCATAGTGTCCTGGGCTGTGGAACTATCTGAATACGACATTCGGTATGAATCTTGGGGGCCCATAAAACCCCAAGTCCCAGCAGACTTTTGGTGGAATTGGGGTAAGACAAGGATGAGTACGACGCGGAACACGGCTATGGACCCTCTCGGTGGATGGCTCCTCCAACGCTAAAGGTAGCAGAGCAGGTGTTGTCTTAGAATCCCCAACCGGACTAGTTATTGAAGAATCACTGCAAGTCTGATTCAAGGCCAGCAACAACCAAGCCGAATATGAAGCACTTATTGCAGGGCTACAGACAGCTATTGACCTGGGCACCCGATGCGTTCAGGCCAAGACCGACTCCCAACTAGTAGCTCGGAAAATTGAAGGATCATACCAAACCAAGGACTTGACCCTAGCAAAATACTTGGCCCGAGTGAATGAAATAACCCAGAGCCTCAAACACTTATGAGTCATTTATGTCCCGCGAGTAGCAAATGAGCGAGCAGACATCTTGGCCAAGCTTTCCAGCACGGTCAAAGTAGGGAATCTTAAGATGATTGTCCAAGTTATCCTAGAAGAGCCTACCATCCAAGAAACACAACAGATCCTCTAGGTGAGTGAAGTCCAAATTGAAAATACATGAATGACCCCTATAGTTGATTTTCTGAAACAGGGAATTCTGCCAGAGGAGCGACAGCAAGCCAAAAAATTGCAAGTTCAAGCGGCCAACTACACTTTGATAGATGGACATCTGTACAAGAGGGGTTTCATAGTACCTTTCTTAAAGTGCTTAAATGAAGAACAGGCCGACTATGTCATGCGAGAGCTACACTCAGGAATTTACAGTCTTCATGGGGGAGTTCGACCTTTGGCTGCTCGCATCCTCCGAGCGGGATATTTCTGGCCTACCCTCCAATCTGACTGTTCTGAATTGGTGAAAAAGTATGACTCCTGCCAACACAACGCTAATCGGATGCATAGCCACCCGGAACCACTGCATGGAATCTTATCGCCTTGGCCTTTTAACACTTGGGGGTGGACATTTTGGGTCCCTTTCCCCCAGGCAAAGGAAAACTCAAATTCCTTCTTGTAGCCATAGATTTATTTACCAAGTGGATTGAAGCGGAGGCCCTGGCCACTATAACAGCAGCTAAAGTTCAAACTTTTACGTGGAAGAACATCATTTGCCGACACGGCCTCCCCCACACCATTATTTCTGATAATGGTCGACAATTCACAGACAAGAACTTTGTAGAGTTCTGTGAGAACTTGGGCATCAAAAGGAAGTTCTCTTCCGTAGAACACCCACAAACCAACGGTCAAGCAGAGGTAGTGAACAAGGTCATCCTTTAAACACTCAAGAAACAGATCGGGCAAGCCAAGGGCCGATGAAAGAGGAACTACATGGAATTCTTTGGGCCTATCACACTACTCTACACTCTTCCACCCATGAAACTCCGTTCCGACTCACTTATGGAGCAGATGCCATGATACCCGTCAAACTAGGAGAACCTACTCTCTGACGCCTTACTTATGATGAGGATATGAACGATGCAAAAAGGAGAGAAGACCTAGACCATGGTCTAGAAGAAAAAGATATTGCATACGTCAAGATCCAAGCGGCCAAGCATAAATCTGCTCAGAAATGGAATTCCTTCCTCTGACCCAGACCTTTCAAGAAAGGTGACCTCGTTTTATGCACTGTAGACAACAGCAGGAGAGCACGAGAAGACAGAAAGCTTGCACATTCCTGGGAAGGACCATATCGAATCAAGGAAGCACTCGGAAAAGGCGCATACCGTATAGAAGAATTGTCAAGGAAGGAACTGCCTAGAACTTGGAATACAACTCATTTAAAGTTTTATTTCAGATAAACACTTTGTACACTTGGGCACTCTTTTTCCTACCTGAGGGCTTTTTCCCACTGGGTTTTTCCCTCAGGAGGTTTTAACGAGGCCCCCCTCTTATCTTTTAATAAAGACTTTTGTATTTTTCAAGAAAGACAGAGTTAACATCATGAAAAGCCCGAGCGCGGAATCGACCCCTCGGCACACTTTGAAGGCTTGAAGTCGTTCAAGTAAACAAAAAGCCGGAGCACGGAATCGATCCCTAGGCACACTTTGAAGGCTTGAAATCGTTCAAGTAAGCAAAAAGCCCGAGCGCGAAATCGATCCCTCGACATACTTTGAAGGCTTGAAATCGTTCAAGTAAATGAAAAGCCTGAGCATGAAATCGACCCCTCGGCACACTTTGAAGGCTTGAAATCGTTCAAGTAAGCGAAAAGCCCGAGCGGGGAATCGATCCCTTGGCACACTTTGAAGGCTTGAAATCGTTCAAGTAAACGAAAAGCCCGAGCGTAAAATCGATCCATCAACACACCTTAAAGGCTTTAAATCATTCAAGTAAATGAAAAGCCCGAGCACGGAATCAATCCCTCGGCACATTTCAAAGGCTTGAAATCGTTCAAGTAAACGAAAAGCCCGGGTACGGAATTGATCCCTCGGCACACTTGGAAGGCCTGAGCCCGAGCGCGGAATCGATCCCTTGGTACTCGACTCAAACACGTTCGAATATATGGGACACTCAAGCGTAAAAACAATCAAAGCTATAACGACACGTAAAAAGAAAAACTCGGCAGGCAACCAATAAATCTCGATTAATATCATTCAATAGTCATACAAGTACATGAAGAATCTCCTAGGGACGCCCAACAATCAAAGCACACTTCACTCTTTGCCTCCGTCTTCTTTTTTCTGCTCCTCCTTGGAGTCGGATAAGGGGACAATCTGGCCATCCCCTCACCGGAGTTAGATAAGGAAACAATCTGGCCATCCACAACTACTTTAAAAAGGATCGAGGCCTTCAAAATTTAGCACGACGGAAGGGTTTAGAACGGAATCTACTCTCGGCAAAGCTAAAATATTTCACAGTGATATCTTACTCTGCTGCCACAAGATTTTCTTTGGCCTCCCCTTTTAGAGTCTCCAAATCTGGTCGAGCCCGGGCGCAGGACTAATCTTACGATCGACAACTTACAAACCTAAACCCGTCCAAACGTTATATAAAGGAAAGAAAAAGGAGTGTACAAGTATAAAAAGTTCATTTCATCAACTTTACATACATGCATACAACAGAAAAAGAAATAGAATGAGTCGTTAAGATTTCTCTACTTAGACACTCCTTGTTCCTCATTTTCATCCGCTTCCTCCCGCTCGTCCTCCGCGTCGGTCGGAGAGACAATATGGCCATCCACAACTACTTTGAAGGGGTTGAGGCCTTCGACATTCAGTACAACAGCAGGATTCAAAACGGTGATCTGCTCCTGACACAGTTGGAATGCGCTAACATACTTCACAGCAGTATCTCTCTCGCCGTAATCAGACTCTCTTTCATCTCTTTTTGCAGAGCCTCTAGGTTCAATCGGGCTATCTGCAACTCCCTCTCCAAAGCAAGCTTTTTGAGCGATAAAACGTTATATGTCTTCTCGACCTCTGACACTTTCCGGTCCCAATAGGAACATCTCTCCTCCGTAACTAACAATTGTGACTCTGCCCAATCTCACCCTGCTCTAGTGGCTTTCAAATCTTCCTTAATGTTAGCCAACTCTGACCTTGCTGAATCCCGCTTTGCCCGAGTGATGTTTAATTCTAACTCTGATCGCTGTAAGACTGATCTCATGCTAGATATCAACTCTCTCGTATCCCCAATATGGGTGGCATCCTTCTTCCTCCCCTCTCGCGGCAGCTCATTCTCTTTCTTCAAGACATCACGTTCCCGAGTTAACACCTCTACCACCTTGTCCTGATGAGCCATTTGTTTCTTGAGGGCCCGAGACAACGAAGTCGCTCGAAGCCCAAACATCTCCACAGCTCGGCACATGGTAACGGGGTCAGAAGGCGAATCATTCCTCATCTTCCCCAAAAAGAATGGTGTGATCCACAAACTGTAAAATGGGGAAATGCCTGTCCCAAAGCAAACGAACTAGGCTCCTATCCGTGCCCAATGATCCGTTAATTAATTCCTCCTCATGACATTCGGTCGAGACCACATCACCCGAAAGAGTCCCGGCATTGTACTCCACAGAGAGGAAATGACCAGCCTCGGACATCACACTCCTGTTTGACCCTGAAGTCTCCCCACTAGCCACCAAGATAATACCCCCAAATCTTTTTCCCCCTCGCCGACGGAATCACTAGTAACCATCGGAGGAAGGCAAGGCTCAGACGATCCAACACCCCCCGCTACCACCGAGTAAAGTCTCGGTTTCTTAGCCATGACTCCCTCTGGATGCATCTCCTGGTAACGCCTCATCAGATCCTTAAGTGTCAACTTACGAGGAGCCATGTCACCTGCCCACAAGCACATAATACAAAGTCAGAGACACATAAAAATAAATAGCTCAGTCAGCGACCGACAAATTTTCATTACTCTACAAGTTTTTATTAATAGTTTAAATCCCGAACGAGGAGCATACACCTCAGAACTCTACAAAATTTTACCGCTGATTGAAAGTCTGGGAGGGAAACAGCCCCCTCAACATGTACAAGGAGTCTCCAAAGCGTTATATAAAGCGAGACTCCCAAACTCACACGCACATGACACAAGAAATAACATAAAAATACGAAAAGAGACATAGGAGCCCTAAAAATACAATATTCGTCAAAATACTTTACTCATTCATTCAAAGCGGAGAATACACATTCAGCAAAAACAATACAAATATACATATAACTAAGCAAGGGAATCAGCAGCTGGCATGCCAACAGTGGAGGCCTTTCGGTCTCAGGATCGTTAGAAGCAGGAAAAGTTACGGCCGAATTAGCACGATCCTCTTTTTCAAAACTGACAGTAGCATCAGCAACTACCTCCTCCTCATCCTCTGAGTTAGAAATGTCCACTATCTTGCCATCCATAATGACGCAGAATGGCCCGATACCTTCCAAGTTCAACTCCAAGGACGGATTCAGTAGCTGTATCTACTGCTGACAATTCAAAAGCTGATACGTACTTCTCCGACACCTCTTCTACAACAAAAGCCTTATAAGACTCTTTCTCCTCCCTCTCTTTCTCCAGAGCTGACTCTGACTCTTTCAGTTTCTTCTCCACCTCTCCATTGCTTCCACAGACTAAGTCGTAAGCTTCTTTAACCGAGCTCAGTCTTCTGCCCAAATTGGCACACTGCTCGGTTGCAGTAACCAGCTTCTCCTCGGCCAGCTCTTGTCCTCTCCGAGCCTCGGATAACTCAACCTTAGCCCGCTGGAGCTCGTTGGCCATCTCCCCAATTTCCTCCGGGCACTGTCAAGTTACAGGATAGAGAAATCTTGGGACTACTGTAGCTGGTCTTTCTCCTGAAGGAGAGCGCTCCTCTCCGCCCTTAACGCCGCCAGCTCCTTTTCTTGTTCAGCAAATTTTTTCTCCAGGAACCGAGTCATTGAAGTCGCTTGTAGGTTAAACATCTCGATGGTCCGACACATGAAGGGCGCGTTCGAACCTTCGAAATTCTTCTCATCTTCCTTGAAGACCACGGTCCAATCCACAAAGCCTGGCATAGGGAATCAGACGTTCCATAAAGACTACACAGGATTATGAGTACCGGATAAAGACCCATTGGCGAAGCTCTCCCACTTCCTATCTTCAAGTTCTGTTTCACATGGAAGAGCAGCGGCAATCCACTCCGCTGACACCTCCCCGGAAGAGATGGTCCTCTCTTACCTTCAATGCGCTCGGGTCTAAAGCCCGGGAATTTCCTTCTCTGGCTCGAGGCTGTCAGAAATCATAATCCGCGATGCCTCTGCCCCTGGTTGATCTTCGATGCACCTAGAGGAGTCAGAGTGGTTCACCCCGATAGCCTCTAACCCCGCCTCTCCTTGTAGTTTCCCTGTCTGAGGCCACTTGGATGGTCGCCCCATCTCCCTCTCCAACTGCGAGGAAGTCAGAACCACAGAAATAGGGACGACATTCGTAATAATCTGGGCAGAACCCTCGAGGACAGCAGAACCCTCGGGGACGACAGAACTCTCGCCTTTTTGGGACACCCTCTTGCTCCCTCCCGCTCGGATACCCTTTCCAGGATAATGCTTCTTCATGTCCTTCACAGAAAGCTTCTCGGGGGCCATATCAGCTGCATAGGTAACGTACACTCGGTCAAACAAAATAAACCACAAAACAAAAAGCACAACAACAATAGGAACCACTCTCACCTATCCAGGCGTTGAGAGAATCTGAGTGAGGGGATAGGGCGATCAGGGCCAGAGAGCTAAAAAAAATTCCCAAGTCGTCCAAGAGAAACTTGGCGTCTGTTCTCTCAGACAAACTCAGGTCGTCCCAAGATACGTGAAATTGAACCGGATTACGGGTCCAGTACAGTGGAAAACGAGGTTGGGAGTCAGAGTAATGTAAAAAATCCTCCCTAGGCGAATCTAGTCCCACTCGGATTTTGAAGAAGCCCATTTTGAAGTTTTTATACGACTTATCGAAAGCCCTAATAAGGTTACGACGAGCAACGCCGTTCAAAGAAATTCATCCCACTGGGGTTCCGGCCTTAGGGATTTTTGCATTGAAAAAATAAAAAAAGAGAGGAACCGAAGGGGTGCGGCCAAAGTGCTCGCACAATATCTCGAATACCCGCACAAACGCCCAGTCGTTCGGATGCAATTGGGTGGGGACGATGTTCAAAGCACACAATACCCCAATTTGAAAATCAAAAAAAGGAAATGAGAGATGGAGTCGGGAGAATAAAGTCTCATACACAAAGGTGAAGTCTAACTCATTAGGATCTTTACGCTCATGACAAACCCTATCGAGCTCAGAACAACAAATACACTCCACATTTTGGGCAAGAGTACAGTGGTTGAAGGTCCCCGATGCCCATAACTGGGCCACAGAATCCTCATTTTGAAGAGACAAAGAAACGAGTAACACCTCGTCTTTCACCCAATCATAATTTCCCTCCATAGATACACTACACAACCCTCACAGACAAAGCAAACTTGAAACAAAGAGAGACACTGACCTGGCAAAGAAAAATCCTAGCAAAGTCAAAGACGCAAGTGCAGAAACAGAAGTCACAGTAGAGGCGCACAGAACTCTCAGTCACTAAGGTTAAGGGTAAAAAGGGATGTAGAAAATCTAAAAGTTTGGAGAAGAAGGAAGGAAATGAATTTATGAGAGGGAAACGTCCTTTCATCATACTCCTTAAGCCAACGGTGAGAAGACCAAGGGGTGAGAAGGAATGACGGACATGATGCATCTGAAAGCTGATGCCCCCAGGGGAATCCACGTGGCCCAGAATCCAACGGTAAAAATCTAAAGGTCCCAAATCACCGGACGTAACGCTTTAAGACAACTTCGGGCGAAGCGACGCACTCTTAAATGGTCTTGGGATGCAAAAACGGCACAATCATGATGGGCGCATGTCCCCGCCACTTCGTGAGGACAAATGACGGTTATCATATTCCTGTCACCTCAATGGCGGTTATCATTCCTATGCCACATCACCAAAACTCATTTCACTCAGAGTCATCACTCGGAAATCAAGGCTCTGAGTCATCGCTTGGAGATCAAGGCTCGGAGTCGTCACTTGAAAATGAAGACTCTCCTCACTTGGAAATGAAGACTCTCCTCATAAAGACTCTCCTTACTTGAAAATGAAGACTCTCCTCATGAAGACTCTCCTCATTCGGAACCCTTACCTGGAAACTAATAATCCTAATTTTTACATTAATCCGAGTGTCTTACCTACATTGACACATAAAACAAGACAAAGAGGGATTGCCCGACTTATATTTAAACCACTTCACCCGGCCTTACACCCAAGGCTCATGGCTAAGGGGCTCATGTTCCCCCCTCAATATAAGAGGTGGTCCCCACCAATCCTTCATATCTCTCTCTAATATCAAATAATAGATTAGTTTACATCTTAAGTTGTTGGGCCGAAGCCCACCTAGTAATTTTTGTATAAAAGCACGTGCTATTCACATTGTAACCTAAGTGACACATAATAGAGATTAATAGACATAATTCCTAGGAGGATTTTCCTAGGGTTTTATGCTTATCACTCTTTGTGTGAACAGAAACTAAATTTTGATAATGTTTTGAGTTAGTACAAGCCCAGGTTTAGTTGTGGCTAAATGCATGGAAGTCATATTTTGAGGATTCTTAGTAGTTGCTTTAAACGAGTAGGTATTGTAAGTTACCCGCAGATTATTATGTTCAAGATTTTTTATGTCTTCACCAATTATATTGAATATATGTTGTACTCAATTCTTTCTATGATTATATAAATATATATTTTTTATTTTTCAAAAAGAAAAAAGTTATATAAACTGAAGGCGCCATAAAATTCAGCATTTCACATTTTGCACGTGCAGGTGTGCAAATGCAAGCCACCACCCGCTCCGAGTCAGGCCGGTTTGCTAACGTCATCACATCCGATCCAATAAGAAGCTCGGCCCGACTATGTGACCGGGTTTAATAAGTGTCTCGTGTTGCGCATAGGAAAAAGCGTCACACGTATGACGCGTCATAAAACGCTTGCTACTTCTACGCCAGATGAAACGCTTAAGCACAAATTAATGTTTTGAAACAACTCCAAATTGAAAAATAGCTTTAATATTTGAATTATTAAAAAAATACTATTATATTATTTCCCCTATTTATATCGTAGTGAAATTTTAGAATAAACTTATACTCCAGTTATCTTTTATCTATCCAATTTGATATTTTCATATAAATTAAGCAATACATTAAATGTATTTTTTCTCTTTTTATATTTTAATAAAATAATTAAATACCATAAAAATATAATTAGAAAATAAATATTAAATATTATCTTAAATTTGTAAATAAAAGTGAAAATTAGATAAACATGTTTGTTTTACTTTTAGCTAATTCTTTACATAAACAATGGTTCTCATAACTTTAACTCTAGTTTTATTAGTACTATCCTATATCCTTTCTCCTTTATAAATATCTCTTTATGTTGAGATATACTTTTGGGGAAGTATTTATTGTTTTTAATTTATAAAAGATAATTTTATTTTTTAAAATTTATCTTTATTTAAAATCAAATTTTATTATCTTACGCTAATTGTATTAACTTAAAAATATTAAATTTTTAACGATAAAAACAATAACTTGGTACTATAAGAGTTTCCACTATATACGAGGTATATACGAGGTTTAGAGAATGGTTAGACTCATAAGATGAATCTAATGCAGAGAGTTTTATCTTATTTGTACAACAAACTGTTTCTACGGCTTGAACATTTGACCTCCAAGTTACATAACAACTTCAACATTTAAAACATTAATTTTAAAGATAAATTATTTTAAAAAGTATAATAAATGTTTGTAAATTTATTTAGATTATAAAAATAATATTTTTGTTCATTTTAAGGATTATAAAATGTAAATGAGGAAATATTAAAGTAATGGTTTTTTTGGTCAACAAGAAACAATAAAACTAAAAAAGATATAATGGATACCCTAACTCATACAATTTTTAATGGATTATAAATTTAAAATACATAAAAGAGACTCTCAATACCATTTAACAAAACTTTTAAAAAATCATTTCATAAACTTTAATCACACTCAACTCCTATTGTAACATCCCTGATCTTTTAGTAAAATTATGATGAGCGGAAAATATTAATAATTGTTTTAGAGATTTATTTGATATTTTTATGAATTATTAGGCAATTATAAATAATTAACTAGTGTGGAAATAAAGACTTCTTCTTCTTCTTCTTCTTCTTCTTCTTCTTCTTCTTCTTCTTCTTCTTCTTCTTCTTCTTCTTCTTCTTCTTCTTCTTCTTCTTCTTCTTCTTCTTCTTCTTCTTCTTCTTCTTCTTCTATACATAAAAGAGACTCTCAATACCATTTAACAAAACTTTTAAAAAATCATTTCATAAACTTTAATCACACTCAACTCCTATTGTAACATCCCTGATCTTTTAGTAAAATTATGATGAGCGGAAAATATTAATAATTGTTTTAGAGATTTATTTGATATTTTTATGAATTATTAGGCAATTATAAATAATTAACTAGTGTGGAAATAAAGACTTCTTCTTCTTCTTCTTCTTCTTCTTCTTCTTCTTCTTCTTCTTCTTCTTCTTCTTCTTCTTCTTCTTCTTCTTCTTCTTCTTCTTCTTCTTCTTCTTCTTTTTTTCTTCTCTTCTCCTTTCACTGCCAAGAGTTGCATGCTCCAAGGGAAGGCCTATTTTGCGTCAAAACTTCAAAATAACCCCGCTTTTGAGATCGTGGCTTCAAGGTGAGTTCAATGGACCCTTTAAATTGAGTTGTCTCTCTCTCCCTTCACTTTCAATCTCTATTCGATGGCCATGCATAGTGGATGGGACTTCTGTTTCCTACTCCTTCAGTGCATAGGAGTCTAAAAATAGTATAACGTTGATGGGTTTTGCGTTTCGACCTCCGTAGGTAGCGAAACGGATGTCGGAGGACCGATTAGCAAAACGGGTGTTGAATTCGGAGGTGGAACCTTGAACCCAGCACTTAGAGGAGCAATCGGCATCAAGAACAAATCGTTGAAGCTTGGAATCGAGGTAAGGGGGTGTTCGGGTTGTAATTAATTAGAATAGGTACATATTTTGGGTCCGATTCATTGAATCGATTATGAACACGGTAAGAAATATTGGATGATAATTGCATGTGTATGTATGTATGAATGTGAATTGTGTATGGTTTATGATGAGTATGAGATTAAAGTGTTTTGCATTGTGATGATTCGATGTGTATAGTGGCAATGTGATGGCGGGCTTGACAAGTAGGTCGCCCATTTAATGAGTATGTGTTGTTTTTGATGGCCACTTGTGATATGATATGAGAAATGTGAATTATATATGTATGAGTGTGTGGTGTGGGACGGCCGACGGTATGTATAGCCCCTCGTTTCCGGCTCCCGTGGTTTTTGTGCCCAGTTGAGCTACCGGTGGTCAAGTAGGACCCAGTGGTTAAGGTGGAGAGTCAAGCAGGACTCGGTCAACCAAGCAGGGTTCACGGGGTGTCAAGTAGGACCCCCAGCTGAAGGCCGATCCTTTAGTATCTGGATACTAGGCGTCGATTTTGTGTGAGAGTCAGTGGTGATAATTGATGAATTATTAGTATTGTGTGATGGTGTATGTACCTAATTATATTTGCCGAGTGTGACTTGCTATATTCGTCGAGTGTGATTTGCTATATTTGCCGAGTGTGATTTGTTATATTTGTCGAGTGTGATTTGCTATATTTGTCGAGTGTGATTTGCAATTTATGGATAAAGCAGTCGGACGGAGTTTATATACACATATTTTGTTATTTAATTTCTGTTCTAGATTAATTATGATGCCAAACACTCACCCTTGTTGTGGTTTTCTTTTTAGTAACCAGTGACAGGGAAGAGGTCGGAGCCCCGGAGGTACGCCAAGCGGAGGATTGATGCCAAGGAACCGAGGAATAATGAAATGAATTATATGTGTAATGCATAATGAGTTTTCTGTGTATGTGATGCTACAATATATTGCTTGTGTGAGTTGGACTTATCTAGAATTGGTGTGTTGACTAATGTGGATATGAATTCATGATGCTAATGTGATCGGTATTGATTTCCATGAGTTGGATATATATATATTAGCACGGAGCCAATAGTAGATGTAAATGATAAATTGCTATGGGCAGGTTTTATGAATAATTGCAGGTCATGAATGAATTGTATCTGTTGTAGTATAGTTGATTACTGGACGAATCTCGCCCGAGCGGATTCAGTCTTGTCTGAGCGAGGGTCGGTTGATTCTGTGCCTCATTTCGCTCAAGCGAGTATCCCTCACCCCCTTCCGAGTGAAGGAAGGTCAGAATGTTTCCGAGTGATTTATGCCCGAGAGAACCACTTCTGAGTGGAAGGTTAGAATGTTTCCGAGTGAAGTATGACTGAGAGATCCACTTCCGAGTGAAGGAAGGTTAGAATGATTCCGAGTGAAGTATGACCGAGAGATCTACTTCCGAGTGAAGGAAGGTCATAATGTTTCCGAGTGATTTATGCCCGAGAGAACCACTTCTGAGTGGAAGGTTAGAATGTTTCCGAGTGAAGTATGACTGAGAGATCCACTTCCGAGTGAGGGAAGGCTTGAATGATTCTGAGTGAAGTATGACCGAGAGATCCACTTCCGAGTGAAGGAAGGTTAGAATGTTTTCGAGTGAGGTATGCCCGAGAGAACCACTTCTGAGTGGAAGGTTAGGATGTTTTCGAGTGAGGCATGACCGAGGGAACCCCTTCCGAGTGAAGGAAGGTTAAGATGTTCCCGGGTGAGATATGACCGAGAGGACCATTTCCGAGTGAAAGACTGAATTATTGTGAATTTCCTTGCTTGTCCCGTAGTTCGCTCAGATTTAAAATGTAGGACTCGCTCAAACGAGTCGGAACTCGCCTAAGTGACCTTCACGAGTTTCGCTTAAGCGAATCAGGGTCTCGCTCAAGCGAGTGACCCCTGACTTTGTTTTCCTCTTCCGTTTATTCTAATTAAATCCATTTTATTATTTGATTTATTTCCTATCGGTTATTATTTTGAGTGTGCTTAAGAAAAATAAATGTGGTTTTACATTAGGATCTAATTAACTATCAGTAAATGCAAAAAATTTATTGTGAAAAATAATTAAACGGATGTAGATAAATATAAAATTGACGTAGGACGTCACACCTATACTAAACTAACTCAAACGTTTTATTTAAAGACATAATATCCCCTTAAAAATAAAAAGGTATTAGTTGATTATGGATCCCACCATATGATTTTAATCAATTCAAAGTAAATAAATTGTTGGTGCCAAGTACATTGCATTCTCACCAACACTAACGTATTCAGCATTATGACCTAAACAATGACATGGTATTATTGGACCAATTTTTTCCTTCAATAAATACTATGAAGATTATATGTTATTCTCCTTCCCTTCCATTAATGGGGTGTATTTTTAGGTGATTACTTCATGGATATTTTTATTATGATGGTTGATGGTTATTATATTTAGTTGGTGATCATATTTGTATATTTTGAAATTTAAGTGTTGAAGAAAAAGTCTGGTTAAAGTCAAAATCACTTTTATATAAACCAAATCCCATGAGATTTGTTGATAACTAACATTATGTTTACTAACTTGAATTAAATGTCATGTTATTATTTAACAAATGAGTTTAAGTGTTTTAGGAAAACATAAGAATTGTGTTACAAAACATAGGGGAGCACTATGCCAAAAGAATCTTTTCAATAAACCCTCATTGATTCAAGGAAAGTCCTGAAGTCTGAAAAATCACTCTCAAAGAAAAAGATCTTTGCATCTAAATACCTACCAGACCTAGTTCAGAACAGTTTATCTCATACTACAAAGTCTGAACATTTGATCTTGTCTTTCTCAAAACAAAGAAGGGCTCCCAGACTTATCAAAAGCGTCTGAATATATTGTGAATAATTGGATCCAGAATTCACCTTAAAGGAAGTTCTTTTTCAAGTCTGGCTCAAGGATCTCAACGGTCAAGAAAACATTCTTGTAAGCACGCTTAAGCAAAGACCTATCAAAAGAAGAACGACAAAGCAAGGCAGTCTACGCTCTATCTAATATAACGTCAAGTCTTTCACTTGTGTCTTATAGATTAAAAGATTCTCTGAATAAAAGCTTCCCTCTTGGTGAAACTTACGCTACCTCTACCATACCTATGACTGCACACATCTCAAAGCTTTTTATTCTACAACTACGTGCTCAGAACGTCTCTCTCTGACAAAAGAAAACCTTTTGCCCGTTGTGCAACATCCTTCTCCTCAAACATATCATCCCTCAATAGACCTACATCTAAAAACATCTTCTCGAGATCTTTAGAAAAATCCTCTATATATTGAACCAATCTCTTCAGAAGAAAGGGGTGAAAATAGATCGCAGGAAGTAGACTCTAAATAGGAGCAAAAATTACAGACAAAGCATGAAATAAAAGAGAGGAAGGTCCTGTTGAAGAACAAGAAGAAAGGGAAAATACACTAAAAAAAGTATGGATGAAGAAGAAAAAGTATGAACGACCACCAGATGTCCAAGAAAAAGAATGAAATGGCAATCTGCTCACAAAGAAGATTTCATTTCAAGAAGAATTACCATGCAGACAAATGAAAGCTCGCTATGTGCATTCCTTCTCTCCTGAAAGCCATAATAACTAAAGATATGCAACTAACTCATATCTCTCTGCTCTTTAAAGAGCATTTCATCTCTGGTCATGCTTTCAGACTCAGTACCTCCTGTTGTCTTGTTTCATATTACACAGGTACTGAGTCTAAAGAATAAATAAGTCATTCTCTTTCTTCACGAACCAACTCATGTAGTTAATCATTTAGCTTAACTAAGTTAGAAGGCTTATTCATTCAAATTGAAATAATTCTTTCAATCCCCTGGTAGTACAGGTCTAGTATGCTGCCAGACTACATTAGTGTGGGAAACACCTTGGCCTGGAGAGGCTTCTGAAAGAATACTCGGGGTTTGAGCCAGGAATGACTTGTGAAAGAATACTTGGGTCTACCCCAGGAGTGGGTGCGTGCAAAAGAATACTCATAGAAATCCAAAGGGGTCTGGTGTGTCAAAGCACGTGTTGTGCTTAGGCCAGGAGTGGCCAGACTCAAGAATACTCAGGAGTCAGGAGTGACCGGTGTCAAGAATACTTGGAAGCACGGGGTGTGCTTATGCCAGGAGTGGTCGGACTCAAGAATACTCAGGGGCCAAGAGTGGCTGGTGTCAAAAATACTTGAAGCACGGGTTATTCTTAAGCCAGGAGTGGCTGGAGTCAATAATACTCGTAGGCTCGGTCTGAGCTATTCATGTAACAAAGTTTTTACATAGTGGAAATCCTTCAGATTTGAAGGTACTGGATGTAGTCTCCAAGTTGGAGGTGAACCAGTATAAATCTCTTGTGTACTGTCTCTTTCTCTCTTACTCTTTACTATTAAAAGTCTGGTGCATTATAAGTGTTAAAATCGATAGTAAAAGTTTGGCTAAAATACGTTCACTCAATCAAAGTAACATGCTCTCTGTCTCCTCAAAAGTCTGATCCGCTACATAACGCTCTAAGAGTTTAAATAACACTTTTTAGTTTGAAAAAGTGAATAGACTTATTCAACCCCCTTCTAAATCTGTTCTTCGAACCATCATAAAGTTTTTCCAAGCTTCCTCCACAACTGACTGAAAAGTAGGCTCACTCAACTAACAATCAAGAACTTGAACCAGTTTAGGACCCTAATCCTCCTCCATCACTCTTAAAACCAAAGGACAATAGTCAGACAAGGTTCTATTTAACACCAACTGAACACAACTCGGAAATGATGATAACCACTCCTGAGAACAAAAAAAACCTATCCAACCTGCTTCTAGCACTTCCGTTTAGCCTATACCATGTGAACCGCCTACCCTGTAACGGGAGATCCACCACCCCTATATCCAAGATAAAATCATTAAACAAATTCAACTCAGAACCACCTACACCCTCCTCCATGCCAATCCCATATCTCTCCTCCCTACATCTTACAGCATTGAAGTCACCAAACACACACCATTCACAGCACTCTTCATTAGCCAATTTTAATTGAATTAACTCATCCCACAATCGCTTTTTCTTCATCAACACGCACGGCGAGTACACATTTATAATAGCACAAGTAGACTGATTACCTTTCCAACACCCCAACACCTCTAAATAGCCAGGCCCGCCCCTCAAACACTTGTCTTTTCTGAAACAACCTCTTATCCCACACACACAATAAACCCCCAGTAGCTCCAACGGCCGGCACAGCAACCCAATCAAAATCCGAATTATTCCATACAGAGCGTACCACCTGATTATCCACTACTTGCAATTTGGTTTCCTAGATCCTAATAAAAGACACTTTCTCCCTACTCACCAAATCCTTAACCATTTTCTTTTTTAACCTACCACCCAACCCCCTCACATTATAACTAACAATCTTCATTAACAACAGACAATAACCCACCATATGAACCCCCAACCTGTATTTTATTCTTCTCATTTTGATCCCTTTCCTCCATATCCACCATACGTCTAATCACTTCCGCCTCATTCCCCTCAAAAGTAACACCTATACCTTTCCCAGTCTCCCAGAGTTGACACACCTCATCATGTGATTTTTTTCTTCCTCAAGGACCCCTTACACTCACTCTCAAAACACACACCACTACTAACCTCTTGAAATTAAAGTATATTGTGACTTCATAGTGTTCCTCAATTGAAAAACACATTTTTTATTCATTTTCAAAAAAATAATTCAACAAATAAAAGGAAATAATGATTTGTTCATTGAGAGAGAAATAGAGATTAATTTTTCAATTGAAAGACGTCGTAAAGTTATAATATACTTTAATTTTAAAATGAACAAACAAAATCACTAATTAAATTCAATGACCATCAATAATTATAAAAATGTATGACTATTGAAGTGACCACCATATTTCTACCATATTGGTCCACCCTCTTCCCAGGAAAAATCAAAGAAATCTTGCAGAAAGAATTTGCAAATAAAAAATTACAATCAAAATAAGGAAATAATTAATCACAACAACTTTAATAGTAAATATATTAAAAAATTATCATTTACCAACAAAATTCAAAAATTATTAAAAAAAGTCTTTGTAAATTTATATAGTCTTTCACTAAAAAAATAAAGTGTTAATTTGAATTTATACTAACAACATAACGAAACAATTAATAAAATAATTTTTAAATACAAAATTAATTTATACTGATATTACATTAAATGCTAATATAATACATTTTAATATTAGTAAAAACCTAATATCTTTACTAACACTTTATTTTTTAAATTAAAAGTTATTCAAATACTTTTGTAACAAATTTCAAATTTTGTGATGGGACTTTTTTATATATAAAATCACACAAAGCAATATTCCTTAAAAGAAACACTTCATTTCAATATCATTTTAACGAAAGAATTACAGTTTGAGCCTTAAAAAAATACATAAATCCGGACGATAAATCTGATTACGTTGAAACTCAATTAAGTTAATAAAACAAAAAAGAAAAAACCTTTGGTTTTGGACGTTTTAGAAATTAACTTGTCTATAAAATGGAAGTGTATATACTGTATAATTTAGTTCAGAATAATACATTAATCTTGCTCACATACTTTTACTAATATTCTTTGTGAATGAAGAACGAATAAATGATAACACGTGTGAAATGAATCCAGAGAAATCATAGATGAACTAAACAGAGAACACCTCTTATAGAGATCATCAAATAGTATAATATAGTAAGATGTATTTTGTAAAAGCATCGACAAAGTTCTCATTCAAGCGTGTGTGTGAATTAAATTTATGAATAATTAAAACTAAAGTATATCCTGAAAGGTCAACACAGTTAAAATGTTAATTTAGGATTCGAATCTGGGTATTGACATTCATTCTTTCTCTTATTTATCGTTATTTCTAAGTAAAACTAAAGTTGGCATTTGTTGAGTAACAAGAGGCTTATGGTGTGAGCATGTGAGCCCCCTCTTGAACTAAGGGCATTGTGGACACGTAGTTGATGGAGGGTTTGTGTTGGCACATGGAAATGAATCCACAGAAATCATGTATGTAAACTTACTACGCAACGAAACTGTTGAATTGAGGGATCTTTTAGAAAAAGATAACCCTCTCTCAGAAGTGATTCTAAAAGCTACAACAGGATATCACTATCCTACACCATTTAAGGAAAGTCCATGACATTGAAAAGTCTACACGTAGCACTCAATAATCTTAATCTAGAACCCTTTTGGATTTTAGTTGCTCCCAAAATATCCATACCATTTTTTTGGCTTAGTTCCAACGTGGATTTAAAGTGACCAAACCTTCTGTCAAAACAACAATGGTTCACCTTGATGATAAAGATTCTTTTGAATGCACCAAAACCAAAAATAAAAAATAAAACACTTTTCATTATATGGGCTACTAAGATACTAGTAGATATTAATTCTTCAAATGATTCTTTATTTCACAATGATACTTGATCAATCTAGATCAGCTAACCTTGGACGCGGGGTTTTGATTATTTAAGTAACCTTACTTCATTGTATTAATGCTCAAAAAAGGCATTTAATATCAATTATCTCTCCAAGTCTTTGAGCTTGAGCTCAACCGATATACTGACAAAAAAACTCTTACAATGAGACAAAAGGGGATGCACGCTGTCAAAATGATTAGGCGGTTTCTTAGTCTAAAAGATAATCATGGGTGAGATTTTGACAGTGATCGCTTAATTATGGAACATATCTTGAATTTAGGCAAGTCTTTTTTACCAGATTAAACTAAAAATCATATGGGCATGCATAATATTGCTTCCAATTACATTACAAGATTACTTTGAGCATGTCTTGTTTAATTGTACTGCATATGTGAACTAATTAGTATTCAAAATCAATTGGTGTGCAGAAAATCAAACAAGAGAGCTTTTTGTTCCAAACATAATAATTTGTTTGATTTCTCACATAGGTATGTAATAAGCATTGAAGACAATTTATGATTAGGATTGTCATGTAGTTTTAATATGGTGAATGAGTAGATACTAGGCAAGTTTCTCTGGCCAAAATAATAGATTAGATTTAGATATTATCAAAACTAATATGTCATTACATTGATTTCATTGTTCTTAATTATTTAATGGTACATTGCCAATTAAGCATCAGTGACGCTGACACTAGCTAAGGTTTGCGATCTCTATCTATTTTCTAAACCAACAAGTTTAGGCTTCCAAATCTGAACCATAGTAAGGAAAATAACAGTCATGAAAATGGGTTAGGTTATATGGTAGGTCTAACTTGAACTTATTTCGTAATCGTATGACCCGGTCTAACCAAATTAAAAATTTATTTGATTAATTTTAATTTTAAATATAAAAAATTGAAATATTATGTAAGATTTTTGAATTAAAATTTTTAATTGTTTGATAATTTAGATTTTTACTTTATTTATTTTATTATATATATATATATAAAAGCTCTGACGTTAAAAGAAAAAAAAAACTTTTACCTATAAGCTGTACTTAAAAATATGAGATCACTTGTATTCTTTTGTTGCTATTATTAAAAAGAAATGTAATCTAATTGTAAAGGAGTCAGGAAGGAAAAAGAAGATTGCAAGTTAATTATGCTAATAAAACAAACAAAATAACACTTAACCGACATGATGTTGAAAGACTGTTGCTTAAAGTTTAAATGTATATGTAACGAGTTTGTTAAGTATATCACTCTTGCAGACTTAATATTTTTTTAAAAATGTGAAGTTTGAGCTATTTAATTATATAATTTTTTCAAAAAATCAAAGTTTAATCCTATTTTTTATTATCAAATAAGTTTTAGTTAAAAAAGACTAAATCGACTTAGTATCGTGTGATAGTTGTTATGAAATAGTTTCTTAACACACGTTTAATTTATAATAAAATAAAAATAAAAGTCAAACCTTAATTAAATTAGCATATATAAATAGAGATCGTATATAAAAAGATAACATACATTTAGTTTGTTTATTTGACTAGTTTTTCCATTAAAAAAAGTTAATTTTGATATTTGAATATGTAGTTAGATTTTCACTCTATTAAATATACATAAAATTTTATAATTGAAAGAATCGCTGTAGTAGTTCTATACCTACAAATATCCCACATAACTTTCACTTATTGAGCTTTTCTATGCTGGTGGGTTGGTCATGGTAGGCAGCACAATTTGGGAGAAAGAGAAGGGCTAGATTTGCTACTCTTTTATCCACCCACTATACATATATAATTTCAGTAATCAATTAATCAATTGATGTACAATTATGCTAAAGGCTTATGTAAGTGAGAATTGACATTTACCAAACAAAATGTCACATTTAAAGGAACTATATACACCTGTTTTGTGCTAAGAGTACTCTTACCTATGCCTTATTGTCTGGTCTTTAATATCTTTTTGAGTCTCATTTGCTTGCAAGGGACAAAGAGTTTGGAATTGAAGTACCCTTTTACCACAATGTTGTTCAAGCTAAGAGGAGCTGGAGAAGGGGTCCCCATTTCTTACATTACTCTCACATGAGAGAGAGAAGGGGGGAAATGAAGGATAAAGTACAGGAATAAAGAACCTTGCGTTTTTTTCTATAGTGGATTCTGCAATTTTGAAAAGTTGTTTTTTCCAGAAGAATTTTACATTTAGGCAAAAACAATGAGGCCAAAAAGGGGTTGCAAAAGAATTTGAAAGTAATAATAATTCAAGTCTCATCATGCTATGCAATCATGCATTCTGCATGAAATTCATCAAACTTTTTAAGGAATATGTATCATGCCATTTTGCAGCAAGGTAAAATCAACAAGTATTTTCGTTTGCTACCATATTCAAGGGCCCTGGTGTCAGATTTGTTCACTAATAAAGAAAATGATGTAGTAATATAATATGCTATTACCTATGGTCATATCCATAAGTCCGAAAAGGAATAAAGAGGTAAACTCTACTCATGTTCACAAGGAAAGAAAATGATAATAGAATAAGCACTTATAACTCTGGTCACATCCACAAACTAAACTTAAAAAGAAAAAAAAAACAAACAGAAAAGCAAATTAATGATGTTCTATGGATAACTATAAGGAGAAAAAATAAATGGAAAATTCCCCACTAGAAATACGGTTATTTTAAAACTTGGTTGAAAAATATTTCTTACACATAATAATTTTACCTAATTTAAACTCAAATAAGACATATTAACTATAGATACAAGTCGCATACAAATTACAAAACATGCAATCGAATATATTCGACTTTTAAAATTGATTTTAAACTACTAAACCATTAAAAATCCTCCTACATAATTATTTTTTAAATCACTTATATAAACAACTAATCTATAAAATATATAAAATAAAACAAATACATTTTAATGGTGTATCTGAAATAAAGACACTCAATCCAAAGTCTATCTATTTTAAAAAGATGTCAAGGTAATTCAATCCATAACATTATGATGTATCTAAATTAAAAGGGAAATTTTCATGCAACCCACCAAAAAATTTATAATGGCTAATAAGGAATAATATCTTCAAGAAATTAAAAGGCAAAAGTCAGCATATCTTTTGTCTTTCAAAAATGACAAAACTACTGTCTGTTATTTTCACATCAATAATTTGGTTTTTGAAAGAAGTGTTGAAGATAAAACCACTGCAGCAAAAGCATGTTAATATAATTGAAGCTGGGTGAAACGTATACAAGCATATAAAAATGCACGTAATTTTTGCCTTGAAGATCTAGAGGCACTATCTGTATGGAACTAAGTTTGAGGTTTTTAGTGACCATAAGAGTCTGAAATATCTCTTCGATCAAAAGGAGCTGAACATAAGGCAACGAAAATGGATGGACTTTATTAAGGATTATGACTTCGAACTTCACTATCACCCGGTAAAGTGAATGTAGTAGCCGATGCGCTCAGTAGGAAAACATTACATTTGTCCTACATGATGACTAAAGAGCTAGAGCTTGTGGAACGGTTCCGTGATTTGAATCTCTCTGTGTCACCTAGAACAGGAAGTCTGATGGTTGGGATGCTGAAAGTTTCTAATGAGTTTCTGAACCAGGTTAAGGAAGCCCAATTAATTGATGAGACTCTATAGAAGCAACTTGAAAAAGCAAAACCTGGAGAAATCGTACGAGATAAGCAGGGAGTAATCAGATATCATGAGAGGTTATGCATACCTGAGAACGCTAATTTTAGAAGGTCTATCCTTGAGGAGGCACACAAAAGAAAATATAGTGTACACCCAGGGGCGACAAAAATGTATCAAGACCTGAGGAAGGTATTCTGGTGGCAAGGAATAAAGAGCGACATTGCTGATTATGTTAGTAAATGCTTAACTTGTCAGAAGATAAAAGTAGGGCAGCAGTGACCGTATGGGACTCTTCAACCCTTGGAGATTCCAGAATGGAAGTGGGACGATATTGCCATGGATTTTGTATCTGGTCTCCTAAGAACTCCAGCTAGATGTGATCCAATTTGGGTAGTTATGGATTGACTTATAAAGACCACACACTTAATCTTAGTTAACATGAAAACTTTAGAGAAGCTCACACAGATCTACATCAGGGAGATAGCTAGACTACATGGAGAACCGTCTGCCATAGTATCCGATCAAGATCCCTGCTTCACTTCATGTTTCTGGGAGAGCATACAATAAGTAATGGGAACTCGATTAAAGCTAAGTTCAGCTTATCTCCCTCAAACCAATGGTCAGTCAGAGCATACCATTAGGACTTTGAGGATCTTCTAAGGATATGTAGGCTTGAACACGGTGGGAGTTGGCAAGAATATCTACCGCTTGTGGAATTCACCTACAACAACAACTATCATGCTAGCATCGGGATGGCACCGTATGAAGCTCTATATAGAAGAAAATGTCACATGCATTTATGTTGAGACAGAAGAGAAAACTGTGATTGGGCAAGAAGTCATTCAGAAAACCACATAGCAAATTAAAGAGATTCAAGCAGCAATGAAGACTTCTCAAGATCATCAGAAGAGCTACTACAACAAGCATCGAAAACCTCTCGAGTTTAAAAGGAGATCACGTTTTCTTACGGGTTACTCCTGTGACAAGGGTGGGAAGAGCCCTGAAGATGAAGAAGTTAAGCCCTAAGTATGTAGGACCATACCAAGTTCTTGAAAGAATTGGGCCAAGTGCTTACCGCATCGCCTTACCTCCTAAATTGTCTAACCTTCATAATGTTTTTCATGTCTCTTAACTTTGAAAATATGTATCATATTTTGAACATATCCTAAAACCTGACCAACTTGACCTTAAGGAGAACCTTACCTATAAGGCAGTACTAGTAAAGATTACAGACAATCGTCTAAAGCAATTAAGAGGGAAGTGTTGGTGTATGCATTATGAGCTATTAATGTATCAATTTTAACTTATTAATAAAATTAGTATTTTCAGTTTTAGACAAATGCTATTTATCCTGAAATAATAGGTCATATAAGAATTATTCCTAAAACGTCCCTAATCAAGTATTTACATGGGGACATGTAAATACATTAAGATTAGTGTGTAAATATACTGATGATTTGATCTCACAAATCATGGATATATGATATCAAGTCTTTACACAGGTACACATTAAGGGTAATGTTGTACTGGACAGACCCACCATGAGAACGTTGCATGGATCGTTACATGAGTGTCATAAATGGTTCTCAATGTGATAATGGTATGTAGTCCTTCGACCTAAAGTCACTACGATTCCTATATAAGGAGTTTATTATTTTAATACAATCAAACGTTATCTGTAATAAGATGACCATAAAGATTGTGATTAGGCAATAGATAAATTATGCAGAGGGATATGAGTGATGTAGATGGAATTTGGATCTCTTATGTGACAGGAGTGATATCTATGGCCACTTGATGGAGTGAGACTAATGAAATGCATGGCCATGCTAGGACGAATAAATATTAGATATTTATTCTATAGAGTCTACTCTGGTATCAAGTAAAATGAATTGGGCCATACAAGGATGACGACGACCATGCCTTGAGCCAAATTAGATATCGTGACAAAAGGAATAGATATATAAAATAATTATCACTTATAGGTCATGTCGATGATAAATAATATTCGGACATAATGATGTATTGCTAGATACCGCTCTTATTTTATATTAATAATAAAATAGTTTATTATTAATATAACCGAATATTTTACCTATAGGGTCACACACATAGAGTAAGCCCACCAGAGGATAGTTTTATTTTAGTTGGACTGAAAATAAAACTATTTGGGCCTAACTCATTTAGAATGAGTAAGGAGCCCAATGTTTAATGAGAGCTCAGGTCAAGACCTAAGCCTATATATAGAGCATGAGATGCTCATAGGCTGCTGCTCAGAAATTAGACCAAAACAAAATTCCGTACTAGCATTCGGAGCTCTGTTTTTTTGGTGGGAGTGCTCGTGTGGACTCTTAAGGGCGAAGCTACAATTGCTTTGATAGAGGATCTTGTTCTGCGTCTACAAGAGGTAAACCCTAATTAAAATTTTAATTTAGCATAATGCTTTGAGACATACGTGTTTGCAATTCTTTTGGGAATCCTTTGTGTTTCCGTTGCCTAACCCTAATAGGATTCCCTAACAGGAAGGACGTATCTTTGGTAAATAGTTTAAAGTTAGTCCGATGAAGGAGACGCTACGTGGGAGCTTAAGGAAAAGATGCGAGCTCTTTATCTTCATTTGTTTGCTAACACTAGGTGAAATTTTGGGGTGAAATTTCTAGAAAGAGGGGAGAGTGTAACAACCCTCATTTTGTGTGATAGGTCCTGGAGATCAATTATTTTTATTTCTTGATAATTTTATGTGTATTAATGACTGGGCTACGGCCGACTTGCTTGTGTGATTTGTTTTAAAAAGATTTTTATGGATATGAGGCCAATACCCTTGCTTCAATTATATGAGTACTAGAGATGATTAAGATACTAATAATAATGTGTTTGATAATACTTGTGGTAACAAAGGATAATTAATTAGAGTGTTAGAGACTTAATAAAAATATTTAAGCATTTTATTTAAGTTATCAAACTAAGTAACTCCCCAGTCTTGACCAAGAAATTGTCTAATGAACTTGAGTCAATTAGTTTTACCCCAAAACGTCACTCACATCATTGCTAACAATTTTTACGAAGAGCCCAAACCTGTTTTTAACCACCTAAGCCCCAAAACTTTGATTTTAAGTTACCCGGGTAAGTCAAAATACGCATCTGTACATATTTTGGGCGTAATTTCCTCTTTCGTAATTGGCTTTGAGTCATTCTTGTTCTAAACTCTCCATATCAAATTTACCTACAACTTTGATGTTGACCACGGGAGCTAATTCTTACCCCATAAATCCCAGAAATTAAAATACCACACTGATTCACGTTTTTCCAATGACAGCTTGCACTAGGTTCAGTATTTTTCGCATATCTCCCTTGTATGACCATGAAATCAAACAATTCTTTCACCAAATTTTTCTTAACTCAATTCTCTACAACTTTTATGAAGAAAAATCTCGTCACAGCCCTACACCCCTTTTGTATTTGGGCCATAACTCTCTTATTTCTTAATGGAATGTTTTATGCCATATACCAAATTAAAGATAACAAAAAGTTCTACAATTTTTGTGTTTGGCTCATTTCCAAATTCGGCTCAAAAGATCCCTTAAATCGATGAGCAAGCTACTACCTCTGCACTTGACACATCAGCCTTTGCATGAAAAATGACCAATCAAATCACGCCACCACCTTACCACTTGTTTAGACCATGTAAGTCCTTCTTCACCACTCTACAAACTGAATATGACACCTAACATTTGCATGAAATAATCTTGACACCTCTCCCACTCACTCTTTGGACGTGTGACTCCTTGGGAGACAAGGAATTGCATGCCAATTTTTCACTTCTCCTAAAACTACTCTTTTTCTTCCTTACTTTCCTTTCTTCTTCTCTAACTTAAAAAAATTCCAGTAGCTTTCTTCTTCATTTTCTCATATTTTTCTCATCTAAAACAACATCATTCATCCATGATAATCCATCCCAAATCACCACACCGTCTTACATAGCTTCCAAAAAGTGAAGTTACTATCTTCCAACCATTAAACCTTCTTCTTCTTTCTCGACCAAATAGCAAAATTTTCTTCTCCTAATCACAATCACATTCACGTGATCCACCACCCTGTCATGCACTGATTTTCCTTCTCCTTGATGAAGCATATAATGGAGTCCTAAGAGCAAGCACTTGAAGTCCTTGTCATCCTTCCTTGAGCATGAAAATTTGGTGGTAAGGGGGAAGTAACTAGCTTGTTTAAATTCATAAAATGACACATGCATGGTGGGGTATAATTGTTCCTTAGCACTTATACCTTGATACCTCTTAAGGATCTTCATTTTCATGGTCTAGATCTTGAAAAATCCTTTGAAAAAAATAAGATCTTTAAGTGGTATTATGATTGTACCATAACGTTGTTAAATTCTTTAAATTTCAAAATTTTAATTATGAAGTGACTCACTTGTGAATTTTGTTGCTGCAGAATTTTTATTGTAACTATATGCATGTGATGAACTTGTTTAATAATGTGTGTGTTCTTGGTTTAAAATGGTGGCTTGTGGTATTGATAATACTTTAGGGGTCCAAAATATTTTAAAATAAGTTCTTATGACTAAGAATGGATTCTTATTACTGTTGGAAAATTTCAATGGTTAGTTAAAACAATTTAACATTAATAGATCCTAACGTATAAAATTATGAAAAATGATTTAGTGGTTGAAAATTGGTTGTATGACTTAATCTTTGGATTTTACGTGATATAAATAAATTTTAAGATATATTTTCAATTCTGGAATTTTATTTAAATAAAAGAAATAAGTGATTTATATTTATGATAATTATGTGATATGCCTTAAACTAGGAAAAAGCGATTTTAGGAGCGTTTAAAGTTTATTTTTGATGAAATTCTTAGAAGTGGGAGCTGATGTATTGTGGTTGTTTAGTACTTTAATTGATGACAAAATCTTTGGTAAATGAGATGATTAATGAAAGAATTAAAAAGGGGACCTGAGTTTGGACGCGAACGGTAAATTAGAAACGGTGAAAAATACGTTTTTATGGGTAAGTGGAGGAATTTGGTAGAACTGTTTTGGAGGAGTATTTTGTGGTATGAGAAATGAATTTTGGGTAGAAGAAATGAATAAAATTAATTGGGAGAATTTTTCAGCGGGCGATTTGTCCTTAAAACGCGTTTTTACAAATGTTAAAACGCTAGATTTTAGGACCTTGTGACCATTTCATGTAGAGGCTATTTTTGGGGAAGAATTAATTCATAAAATATCTATATTTAATTACTATTTTAAAACTTAAACACCTTTTACTTTGGAGTCACTCAAATCAAAATTTTCTAGATAAAATACGACAAAAAACTAAGTTTTGATAAACAGCGAAAGCTAAGAGCTTTATATCCTTTATTTAGAAAAGAGGATTTCTTTTATTTTCAATATAGGACTATGAAAAAAATATTTTATAATAAAATATATTGCCTAATGTTTTATAAAAGGTTTTAGAGATGAAAACAATTTAATTCGTTTGTCATAAATCAATACGATGAAATGACAATGGTAAAGATCGAAAAATTATAGTTTATTCTTATCTTTCTCTTAAAGGTAATACCTAATTTTTAGATCATACTTTTAAACATAGGAATAAAATAAGTTAGAGAATCTTACTCTTCCAAAAAAATTAATAAATGAATTCTACTTAAAATATCTTTTAGAATTGAAAAATATGTTTTGTCCTTACTTTTCTCTTAAAGGTGATGTTAAATTTTAAGTTCATATTTTTTAACAAAGAAACCAAATAATTTAAAGAAATTTGGTTCTTTAAAGAGTTAATAAATGTATTATATCTAAATATCTTTTATAAATTTACAAATAAATTGGATATTTTAATACTAGAAAATTTTCCTATAAAACTTGTTTAGGGAATAACCTCGATACTTTTAGTAAAATGATTTGGGTAATATTTAGACTTTGATCCCTTGTGCCTATTATATGAAAAGATTTTTACTTTAGATACTATACACGCTTTAAGGACAAATACGCCAAAAGAATAAGGTTCCGTCTAGTACTTGGGCACCCTAGTAATAAGACAAGTATATGGGATATTGCATTTGGAGTTAAGGAGGGATGTTGGAATAATCCCCTAGAGCATACAGTGATGGGTACACTAAAGAATCTGTCGTGCCTTGATACTCGATGGCAGTCAAGGGAGTATATCAAAAGCGGGAATTCCAATGGCTCGGATTCGCGCCCGTCACCGGACACCCTAGTATACTTCCACAAGAGACGGGATTTTCTATGACCGTGGAGTACCCATTCTGCAGAGATGTGATTGGCCATTATGATGATTGGACTATGAGTCCTTACCCATTTATGAAAACCAGAACGAGGAGAGCTCCGATCGCTTTAGTCGGGCAGGAAGAATAAGGTGGGATTGTTGTGCATATAGTTATTGGTATATGTGATTAATCTATAGAAGTTGGGCCTCATTGCATACTGGTATTAAATTATGGCTTACAATAACTGAACCTAACACATGTAGAGCATACCATCATTGTATGACTGACCCTGTTGGTATTCCTTATTTTTGTGTGTTCAAAGTGCAGTATGATTATTCTAAGGTATGTTGTGTATAATCTTTTTTCTCGTTGATATTTATATGTTGGCTAAATAATTAAGCTACCCTTGCATGTGGATATTATGGGTTAAGAGCTTTTTACTCACCCCTTTTTGTGTTGCACATTGTTTTCCTTTCCTGTGATCATCTGTCAAAGGTCAGGCCAAACACGAGCAGGATCTAGACTACTTTCAGTAGAGGGCATGGATCGTGGGCGTTGGCTGTTTATATTCTCTGTTAGTGTCGAGACCGTTGTAGGTCCCGACATTTATTTAATGTTATGTTATTTTTTAGTAACTTTTGTTGGGAGCTTATAAGCCCCGTATCTTTTGAGTACACTATTGTGACAAAGAATCGATCTATGTTATGATTTCTGTTTGAACTATATGTGATGATCACCAATAAAGAAACTTCTATTTTTCTTAAATAATTAATGACTCCTTAATTAAGTGGGATATTCCAGTGTGGGAATTAGTCCTACTTAATCGAGGGTGTCACATTATAGTGGTTACCACTAGCAAACACTCCTTGTGACATGGCTGAATTTCTTCTTCTGTATTTTCAACATCAGAATTTATTCTTTTTTGTGCATGAACCTTTACTTTTTCATTTACATTCACACTTGGAACTATCAAAACTTCAACATCATTATTATATTGCCATGTTATAGTTTCCATCTCAGCTGAGACCTCTACTTCCTCTACCAATTCTTGCCCAACAGTAACATAAGACTGAGTCTCAACCTCCTCAATGGCTTCTACTATTATTTCCTCAATATGGGCTTCTTCAAGTCTTGCCTCATTAGAACAGTTATCTAGTGATAGCATATGCTCTTCTTTTTCAAACCAATCTTCATTATTCTAATCATCAAAGAATGCTTCACTTGACATATCTTCTTCTAACTCTGAATTATTATCCATTTCACTTTTATCCTCGCATTCTTCAATTAATACTGCAGAAGTTTCTTGCATCCAAAATTTCTGATCAAAAGAAATAAATCTTTGATCCTCAATGCTTTGTTCATAACAAACTTCTTCAACCGACTCCTCTTCCATAAATTTTTCCTGAACTTTCTCACTTCCACTTTCTTCTTCTATTTCATATATCTTAGCATCAGCCTCAAGTTTAGGTTCCATCACTTCATTATCTTTTTCATCATAATTGTTTTCTAACAAGTCTTCTTCCCCAAACTTAATTTCTTTATTCAGACCAACATCATCATCCCATGGCTCATCATATTGGTCTTTTCTTCATACAACCACTACATTTCTTTGTTCTTTAGTCATTTGCTCCGTAATTAGATCTACTTGATTTTGAATATTCCTAATAGAATTATCAAAGTTCCTTAGGCCAGTTTGAGTAAACCCCATGAATTGAATCAATATCCTTTCTAATTCAGATGATTCTTCCTCAATTGGTTGTACTTCTTCCACATTGTTCATGCATAATGTTTACGAATATAGAAGAAATTCTACTAAGGTATCCTCAAGATCCATTACTTATAACTTTTTCACTTTCAAAAATAAAAACAAACAAACAAGTGCAACAACTAACAACAAATAATCTTATTTTACGGTTAGTGCTAACACTAACAACAATTAAAAACAATAATTAAAACAACTAACAACAATTAAAAACAACAATTAAAACAACTAACAACAAACAACTAAAAACACAATAGTAATAACTAACAATAATTAAAACAACAATTAACAAAATCCTACTCCTACAACGATTTTACTAATCAACAAACAAAAATTACAAAAACTAGACTAAAAGAAAAATGGTTCAATCTAGTGGCTTTCAAAGGATTGATGATATTAATCATAAATCCTCAGTAACAGCGCCATTAACTTGATGTGAATTCATTAGAAATGAATTTCGATGGCAAGCGCACCAACCGTTAAGATGTAGAATATTTGTATCGTCTCATGGGGATTGCATTAAGTATCACAATCTTAGGAAATCTCTAGTTGAACCTTACACACAAAGCGAATAGGTCTTTAGGTTTTCTATATTTTATATTGTTTTTGTGAATTTTCAATAGTAGTGTCACTAGTAAAATTAAGTCAACAATTAAACTATATAAAACACACGGATTAGAATTGAAATCAGCACACCCTAAATCATATATTCGCATGAACTCAACATCACACAAATCAAAGGAGAATTCAATCTCATAGATCGATAACTCCTAATCGCTTAGGTAATTACCACTAATCCCACCTAGACTAACCCTGATCCCTTAAGTGTCAACTTTCAATTGAATCTAATGTAAAATTAAGATGAACCCTAGCATTATAACAACTAGGTCAGCAATTGCGAATAAGAAACTCTTGTTAACCAAGTGGCCTCAATTACTCAAAAGGGGGGTGAATTAAGTATTAAAAATTTTTTGTTGGAATGTTTTTGAAATTAATTCTTTTTGTAATCAATTTGATAAATAAGAATAATATACAAAGAAGCAAGTAATAATATCAAATTAATTAGGAAGCTATTTTAGCACTTAGAAAGTAACAATTGATTTTAGCATAATTAATTCAAGAATATAACTTGGATTATTAAACAAATTAATCTAAATGATTAATAAAACAATTTATATCATGTTGCTAGTACACTTTAAATTACCAAGCAAATTAAATCACAATAATAAAGGAGTTTAAGGAAGAAAGATTTGCAAACCAATATAACGAGTTCTACCACATCGGTGTATGTCTCGCCTTTAAGCAACCCACTTGAAAGATTCCACTATTGAGAATTTAAGATACACACTTTGAGCAATTACAACTTCTTAGTGTCCCACACTCAAGAACTTAATCCTCACAAGCTAAGAGGGTAACCCACCTAATCTCACAATCTCTCAATTACAAGGTTGAAACCCAACCCAAAAACTCTCAAAATTTGTGAATATGATTTTACAAGTGTGACTCTCTTAATAAGGTGGATATACAAATTTTAATCACTTGAAAAATATTTTTCTTCTCTTAAAAAAGCATATGCAAATTTAGCACTCAAGAAAATATTTTTCTCACAATATAACTCTCAAAATTATAATTGCAAAGAGAGGGAACAGAGAGTGAATAACTTAAGCAAAGAGAGAAAGAAAGAAAGCAAGGCAATTTTTTGTTGCTTGGTGTTGTTGTGCCTTCTACCTTCAGTTTCTTCTCTATTTATAGGCAAAGAAAGCATGGCTTTTTCAATCCCCGATCCTCAATTTAGGCAATCAATTTGAAATTTGTCTGCCTCCATGTTTCCTGTGTGCTTGATTTTTGGCTTGGAGAAAGAGGTTCTCTGCCTTAATTAATGCAACGCCGTTTCAATTGAGTCTCGAGAGAAATCAGCGCAGTTTGAGTTTCTGAAAATGCGTACTGATGTTTTCCATGATTCAACGCGTGATTCAAGGGATGAATCGATTCATCCATTGCATTTTTCATCAGAAACAACGAGTGAATCAATTCCTGAGCAAGGGGAATCGATTCCTAGGTGCATGAATCGATTCCTTGGGTCACTGAATTGATTCCTTGGTGCATTTCAAGGTAATGAATCGATTCCTGCTGCAGTGAATCGATTCCTTTGTGCATTTTAAGGCAATGAATCGATTCCTGCTACTGTGAATCAATTCCTTCATGCAATAAATTGATTCCTTTGACTGTGAATCGATTCCTGATGTTTTTAATAGGCATGAATCGATTCTTCTATGTGCTGAATTGATTCTTGGCTTCTCTTGGATCTGTTCCCTTAATTTTTATGCATTTTGATATGTTTTGGGTCCTGCTTGCATGGTACTTTACATATTCATTTAATTTTTGTTTATTTGACTTATGTAAGCTTGATCTCCATGCTTTTTAATTAATTACTTGTACAACATCCTTTGTATTTATCAATTAAATTTCTTGATCCTTCAATTATTTGTCATTCATCAAAACCTGTTTCAACATGCAAACACATTCTCCCCATTTTTGATGATGACAACAATTGTTCATCTCTTGGGGTGTTAGTTTCATAACAGTTATATATTCAAAGCATAAAGCTCCCTCTATCAAATTTAGTTATGATTTTCATGCATATTGATTACTGGTATACCACTTGATAAAAATGACATATTATTAATAGATACTACTTGTCATAAAGAAATATTAAAACTCCCCCTTAATCATGCAATTTAACAAGGATATATATAGATGTTGATTTTAGATATTATCTCCCCCTTTGACATCATCAAAAAAATAAAGAACTAAAAGGAGAGATTAAACAAACAATGAAATTTTATTAAACAAGATACATGCAAAGATGGATACAACAAAGACTAACTTAAGGATTAAAAAATCGAAACTCAGAAAATTATTGAGAGAGTTCGTTGTAGTGTGTAGTCATCTTGTCTTCTATTTGATCAAAATGCGCATTCATATTGTTCTCTATTCCATCAATGCGAGAAGTCATCCCGTCAAAGCGAGCATTTATTATACCAAAGCGGGTATCAATGTGAGAGGTCAACCTATTGAAGAAAGCATCATTTGGATTTATAGAAGGTGGTGGAAATGCTTGTTGTTGAGGTTGATCATCATTGTCATCACTACTTTATGCATGTGGAGGTGAGTATTGCTAAGCACCATCTTGGTTATGCCAACCCATTTTTGAGAGATGAGTGTTCCCTATTTTACCTTTGCGCCCAACCGCTTCCTTTACTTCATTTGAAAGATCAATATTGAAATGCTTAAGAAGCTTGGTGATTAAAATAGCATAGGGAAGTTTGGTGAGTTTTTTAGAGTCAATCATATGATTACGAATAAGTTTGATCCAATTTATCTTTTTTTCATGGAGCATAGCCCAAAGAATAAGAGTTTGGTTCTCACTTACTCTAGCATTGTTGACCCTTTTGGAAGAATTATTTTGACCAAGAAGTAGTGCAGAAGACGATGATCAATGTTTAGGTCCCCAACGATGCTTTTGGAAACAAAAGATAGATTAAGAAAGGCACGAGCATCAATAGAATTATATTCCCAATCGGGAGAAGGTTCAAAGCCAAAGAAATCAACATTATTGATTGGAAGCTTCCCGACTTGATGAAGAACATTATCATCAAGGGTAATGGTTACCCCTTTGATTTTGGCTAAGCAACGCCCATTTGAGATCCTTAAAGTTGAGTAAAAGGCTTTAATCAACTCAGGATAAATCTGATTCTCTTCAAGCGCCACGAACTCCATAAGATTTTGTTGCCTAAGGATGTTGAGTACAGGAAAATCATGTTCGTCAAAGAGCAGAACATCAAGCCAATGAGCGGGTATGAGAAGTCTCTAAGTACTTTTCAGGGTACCTCTGAAGTTGGGTTTGATCATTAAAGAATCTTGAGAGATCATTGATATTTGAGGATGAAGAGCTAGCATCTCCTCTTCTTTTCTTCCGATTTTGGGATGATGAAGCCATGAGGATTTTTGGAAAGAAATTTGAGAATTTTTAAAGAGGTTTTAGAGAGTAAAAATAAGGACTGGAAGTGGAAAGGCAAGTTTTGTGAGGAAAAACGTAGGAATCAGCTCAAAATATAGAAGAACTAGCGTGGGGAATCGATTCATCTTGGCCAAAATGTAAGACATGAATCGATTCATCAGATGGAATTTTGGCAATTTTTAGGTACTGCACTTCGTGTGAATCGATTCACCTTAAGTGGGAATCGATTCATAGTTTAATTCTTGCAAGTCTTAGACGCTGAAGGGTCACGAGAAAGAAATAGTTGCTTGGGAAATCAACTTTTGTCATTTTGCCTTATCAAAGTCTCGTGAGTTGCATAGGAAATGGGTACTGGAAGTCACGAGAATGGAATCATGGGAAATGTAAAGAATATCACATGCAAGAGTAAGGCTTTGGAAGGATGATTTTGTCCTTTGTTTCCTTAGTTGCTCACGAGAATTTCTTGGAAATGGTCACATAATTTTGCTTCATAACTACGTCTCCTGATGGTGTGAAGGTCTTGAAAATTTTTTTTTGCAATTTGCCAATGATTTTGTTTCATAAAAATATCAAGAAAATCAAAGGCTATTTGACATTTCTTTTTGAGATCTATGTGGGGCATAAGAGATTGTTTTGTTCAAAAATATATTTAATTAAATAGATACTAAGTGGGAACTTAAAAATAAGAGATTTATGGGTTATTGACAAGATTATTGAAAATATGAGTATCTCAAGATAATATATATATATATCTTAAGTAAATTAATATTTTTCAAAAAAAATATAAAGATTTATTAGATATAATGAATCCTTAAGTTAAAGATTTGTGAAATTAAAATATGTTCAAGACAAAAATATTTAAGAGAATGAAAAATGAATTTTTAAATGTAATTAAAAAAAATTCTAAAATGCCTAACTCCTTTCTAATATTTATAAATTGCTCTTTTGGAAGGGGTTTAGTGAAAACGTCCGCCAATTGTTTAGAAGTTTCAACATATTCAAGAACACAATCTCCTTTTAAAACATGATCTCATATGAAATGGTGACGGATTTCTATGTGTTTTATCCATGAATGCATAACCGGATTTTTGGAGATATGTGTAACATCCCTAATATTTTAGTAAAATTACGATTAGCGGAAAATAATAATAATTGTTTTAGAGATTTATTTGATATTTTAATAAATTATTATTAAAATAAAGGCAATTATAAATAATTAACTATTGTGGAAATAAATAAATTTATTTCATTGATTAATTATAAAAGGGTTAAATGAGGTGAAAATAGAAGGAGGTAAATTAAAAGTTACCAATGGAGGTAAAAGGTAAAAGTTTAATTAAAACTTTCAAAGAAAATATAAAAGAAATAGGGAAATCACTATTTTGCCCCTGGACCTTAAAATTTAACTTCGTTTTCCTTCTCCTTCCTCATTTCACGCGAGTCCACTTCTTTTTCTTCTCCTCACCATTGTCGTGGACTTGCATGCTCCAAAGGAAGACCCATTTCGCGTCGAACCTTTGAAATAACTACGTTTTTGAGATCGTGGCTTCGAGGTGAGTATAATGGTCCCTTTAAATTGAGCTATCTTTCTCCCTTTCATTTTCACTCCCTAACCGAATGGCCATGCATGGTGGGGGAAACTTCCATTTTCCATTCCTCCAGTGCATGGGAGCTAAAAAATGGTATTTGAAACAATGAGGGTAATATCACGTTTATGGGTTTTGCATTTGGACCTCCGTAGGTAGCGAAACGAACATCGGAGGACCGAGTGGCGAAGCGGGAGTTGGATTCGGAGGTAGAACTTTGAACCCAACACTTAGAGGACGCAATCGGCATCAAGAACAAATCGTCGAAGCTTGGAATCGAGGTAAGGGGGTGTTCGGGTTATAATTAATTAGAATAGGTACATATTTTGGGTCCGGGTCGTCGAACCAATTATGAAAACGGTAAGAAATATTACTGGATGATAGTTGTATGTGTATGTATGTATGAATATGGACATCGATCGATTTAGAATTGTGTATGGCTTACAATGATCATGAGATTAAAATACTTGACGTTGTGATAAATCGAAGTGTATAGTGGTAATGTGATAGCGGGCTTGACAAGTAGGTCGCCCATTTGATGAGTATGTGCTATTGTTGATGGCCACTTATGATATGATATGAGGAATGTGAATTATATATGTATGATTGCGTGGTGTGGGATGACCGACGGTATGTATAGCCCCTCGTTTCTGGCTCCCATGGTTTTTGTGCCCAGTTAAGCTACCCAGTGGTCAAGTAGGACCCAGTGGTTGAGGTGGAGAGTCAAGCAGGACTCGGTGAACCAAGCAGGGTTCACAGGGTGTCAAGTAGGACCCCCAGCTCAAGGCCGATCCTTTAGTATCCGGATACTAGGCGTCGATTTTGTGTGAGAGTCAGTGGTGATAATTGATAGAATTATTAGTATTGTGTGATGATGTGTATGTACTCAATTATATTTGCTGATTGTGAATTACAATTTGAGAATAAAGCATTCAGAGTGAGTTTATACACATGCATTTGGTTATTTAATTTCCGTTCTAGATTAATTATGATGCCAAACACTCACCCTTGCTGTGGTTTTCTTTTAATTTAGTAACCAGTGACAGGGAAGAGGTCGAAGCCCCGGAGGTGCGCCAAGCGGAGGATTGATGCCAAGGGATCGAGGAATTATGAAATGAGTTTTCTGTGTATGTGATGCCATAATATATTGCTTGTGTGTGTTGAACTAACCTAGAATTGGTATGTTAATTAATGTGGATATGAATTCAAGTTGCTGAAGTGGTATGGTGGTGATGCTAATATGATCGGTGTCGAATTTCATGAGTTTGATATATATATATTGGCACGGAGCCAATAGTAGATGTAAATGATAAATTGCTATAGACAGGTTTTGTAGATAATTGTGGGTCATGAATGAATTATGTCTGCTACAGTATAGTGGATTACTGGACGAATCTCGCCCTAGCGGATTCAGTCTTGTCTGAGCGAGGGCCGGGGGAATTGGTTCTGTGCCTATTTCGCTCAAGCGAGTATCCCTCGTCCCCTTCCGAGTAAAAGAGGGTTAGGATGTTTCCGAGTGAGGCATAACCGAGAGATCCACTTCCAAGTGAAGGAAGGTTAGTATGTTTCTGAGTGAGGCATGACCGAGAGAACCCCTTCCGAGTGAAGAAAGGTTAGAATGTTTCTGAGTGAGGTATGGCCGAGAGAACCCCTTCCGAGTGAAGGAGGGTTAAGATGTTTCCGAGTGAGGTATAACCGAGAGATTCCCGTCTGAGTGAAGGAAGGTTAGAATGTTTCCGAGTGAGGTATGGCTGACAGAACCCCTTCCAAGTGAAGGAGGGTTAAGATGTTTCCGAGTGAGGTATGACCGAGAGAACCCCTTCCGAGTAAAGGAAAGTTAGAATGTTTCCGAGTGAGGTATGGCCGAGAGAATCCCTTCTGAGTGAAGGAGGGTTAAGTTGTTCCCGAGTGAGATATGACTGAGATGACCATTTCTGAGTAAAAGATTGAATTGTTAATGAATTTTCCTTGCAAGTCTCGTATTCCGATCAGGTTTAAAATGTAGAACTCGCTCAAGCAAGTAGGAACTCGCCTAAGTGACCTTCACTGGTTTCGCTTAAGTGAATCAGGGTCTCGCTCAAGCGAGTAACCCCTGACTTCATTTTCTTCTTCCTCTTATTTTAATGAATTCCATTTTATTATTTAATTTATTTACTATTGTTTATTTTTTTGAGTATGCTTAAGAAAAATGAATGTTGTTTTACATTAGGACCTAATTAATTATCATTAAACGTGAAAAATTTATTGTGAAAAATAACTAAACGGATATAAATAAAGGTAAAATGACATTGGACGTCACAGGTGGTATCAAAGCGGTTCTTTCTAGAGCCGGGTACATGGGTGAACCCAATAATTTGTGTGAGTCCTATACTAGACTATTTTGTTTGCATTCTATTGCATTGTGCTTGTGGTTGTTTGTATTATTAACAGAATAGCTTGGCATCATTCCCTTGGCACTCCGGCGGCGTCGTATTTTATATGTGTATGAGGTAAATATCTGACTCCCTGGTAGATCATTGGTTATTAATGGTGATGTGTTTGTTTATTGTAGAATTACTTTATGGCTGAGGAAGCTAGTTCTGGTGGAGGAGAAGACTTCTTCTCGAAATTTTCTTAATTGATAAGTAGGACCGAATCTGGTCCCACTCTTGAGAAATTCCTGAAAAGGAATCCACCTACTTATAAAGGAGGGCATGACTATGATGGAGCGTATGTTTGGATACGGGAAATTGAACAAGCCTTTGAGTATTTTGAGTGTTTGGAGGAGCAGAAAGTGCAGTTTGCAACTTATCAGCTGAAGGACGAGGCTAGGATATGGTGGTCTAGGACCAAGGTGCAAATGAATGCAGCAAGTGAACCGCTGGTGTGGGCGAATTTCCGTAGAAGGTTTCTTGTCAAATACTTTCCTAATAATTACAAAATCCGTAAAGAGATGGATTTTTTGAGATTAGAACAAGGCAGAATGTCAGTGGCTGAATATACTACCAAGTTTGATGAATTGTGTGACTTCTATCACCCTTTCTCCTTGAAAGGAACTGAAGGTAGTAAATGTGCTAAGTATGAAGCTGGATTACGAATTGAACTTCACAGTGTGATTGTGCCTATGAAGATTTGAGATTATCCTACTTTGGTGAATAAGGCTAGGCTGACTGAGGAAGTACAATTACAAAGAACATTTCAACTAAAAGATAAGATACCGTTGAAGGCAAGAGGATTCAGCTTTAAGAAAATGGGTCAGTTCTTTCGTGGCGGTAAGTCTTCCGCTACATCTTCTTCCTCTTCTGGTCGTGGTTCTACTGGCCATTCTAGTAGCCAGTCGGGTAGCCGTGCATGCTATAATTGTGGCCAGGAGGGCCATATTGCGAAACATTGTTCGACTAGTCAAA
Source organism: Clitoria ternatea (assembly GCA_037962975.1). Lineage (NCBI taxonomy): Eukaryota > Viridiplantae > Streptophyta > Magnoliopsida > Fabales > Fabaceae > Clitoria > Clitoria ternatea. The sequence continues at coordinate 95,036,376 of CM075670.1, read as the reverse complement.
TTGTTTGTTTCCAATATGGACAATCGGGGCACCTTAGGCCTGATTGCCCATAGAGGCAGCAACCGAGTGGACACGGTAACTGAGCCAATGCTTCTATGACTCGTGGTACTAATCTTCAAAGGGGAGGTAGAAACGGTGGTGGTCGTGGAGGCCAACACTCGGGGAGGTCTGATGCTCAATCCGGTGGTGCTCAAAATGTTATGGCTGGGTGAGTATTTGCCTTTGATGCTTCTGAAGTTGCAAGGACTGACAACTTGGTGCAGGGTAAGTGTATTATTCATGGCTATCTAGTAAACATAATTTATGATTCTGGTGGGACCCATTCTTTTATCTCTGAGAGTTGTGTACGACGGCTTGGTTTGCCGGTGGTGTTAATGGAGAATGCTCCTAGTGTCTCCACTCCTACTAAATCCACTCACTATGTGTGGGGAATTTCCAATGCAAGTTAAAGATCGTACCTTTCTGGTGAATCTAATTTGTATGCCATTGAAGGACCTAGATATTATTTTAGGTCTCAATTGGTTGGCTGCTAACGATGTTATGGTGGACTGCTATCGAAAGACCATAATTTTCTCGAAAGAACTTGACACAAAGAACGTGGTAAGTGATGTCTCCACAACTTATGTTATTCTATTTACTTCGGAAGGACGATACAATATTATGCCTAGTGATATTTCGGTGGTGTACGATTTCCCTGATGTATTTTCGGAAGAAATTCCGGAGTTGCCTCCCAATTGGGAGATTGATTTCACCATTGATTTGATTCCCGGGGCCGAACCTGTGTCCCGTGCGCCTTATAGAATTTCTTCTATGGAATTGACTGAAGTGAAGAAGCAAGTGAATGAGATGTTAGAGAAGGGGTTTATCCGACCGAGTGCTTCCCCTTGGGGCACTCTGGTATTATTGGTGAAAAAAAAGGATGGTAGTATGCGGATGTGTATCGACTATCGACAGTTGAATAAGTTGACGGTTAAGAATAAATATCCTTTGCCATGAATCGATGATTTGTTGGATCAGTTGCGAGGCGCTGTAGTATTTTCCAAGATTGACTTGAGGTTGGGATATCACCAAATAAGAGTGCAGTCGGAAGATATTCCAAAGACAACGTTCCGGACTCGGATGGACACTTTTAGTATGTTGTAATGCCCTTTGGAGTGACAAATGCTCCTGCTATCTTTATGCATTACATGAACCGGATCTTTCAACCATACTTGGATCAATTTGTGGTAGTGTTCATCGATGATATATTGGTGTATTCGAAGTCGATTGAGGAGCATGCACAACATCTTCAAGTTGTTCTGCAGATATTACGTGAGAAAAGGTTGTATGCTAAGTTATCTAAATGTGATTTCTGGGAAGGAAGTGTACAATTCTTGGGACATGTGATTTCCCGAGATGGCGTATCTGTTGATCCATCCAAGATTGAAGCAGTTATGGCTTAGTAAAGGCCTAAATCAGTGACTAAAATTAGGAGTTTCCTTGGATTGGCTTGGTATTATCGTCGCTTTATTGAAGGATTTTCTCGTATTGTGCTTCTTTTGACTCGATTGACGAGAAAGGAGAATCCATTTGTATGGTCGGACAAATGTGAATTGAGTTTCCAAACTCTTAAGCGGTGTTTGACTACTGCACCTGTACTTGCACTACCAAATGTGACGAAAGAATTTGTGGTGTATTGTGATGCATCTAAGTTTGGTTTGGGATGTGTACTAATGTAGGATGACCGGGTGATCGCCTATGCCTCAAGGCAATTGAGACCGCATGAACAGAATTACCCTACTCATGACCTTGAACTTGCGGCGGTAGTATTTGCATTAAAGATCTGGCGCCATTATTTATATGGGTCTCGCTTCGTGGTATTTAGTGACCACAGACTAAACATGAGACAAAGGAGATGGATAGAGTACCTAAAGGATTATGATTTTGATTTGAGGTACCATCTTGGTAAAGCAAATGTTGTTGCCGATGCTCTGAGTAGAAAAGTATTACATGCAGCTTTCTTGTTGGGCAAAGAGCAAGAATTGTTGGAAAGCTTTCGTGATATGAACATTGGGGTTGTTATGAACGCTCCAAATCAAATGATAGTTGGGATGCTGAAGATCTCTAATGAATTTCTGAAATCTTTAGCTATGGCCCAAAAGGACGATGAAGAGTTGCTGGAACTGCTTGACACTCAAGCAAGAGGTAAAGATATGGAATTAACCAAAGGTAACGATGGAATTTGGAGGTTCCGAGACCGAGTTGTGGTGCCTGCAAAAGGTGATTTTAGGCAAGCCGTGTTAGCTAAAGCACATAGGAGTTCTTTAAGCATTCATCCTGGTGTTACCAAGATGTACCACGATTTGAAGAAAGAATTCTGGTGGCCAGGAATGAAGAAGGCAATAACTGAATGTGTGAAGTCTTGTGTGATATGTCAGAAATGTAAGGTTGAATACCAGAGACCCCCTGGATTGCTCCAACCACCTAAGATTCCGATTTGGAAGTGGGAGAGTATCACGATGGATTTTGTATCCGGGTTACCTCGTACTCATTCTGGATGTAATGCAATCTGGGTAATTGTGGACAGATTGACCAAGAGTGCTCACTTCTTGGCTATGAACATGAAATGGTCATTGGAACGGTTGGCTAGATTGTACATTACGGAGATTGTAAGATTGCATGGTGTGCCTTCGAGTAATATTTTAGATCGTGATCCTCGATTTACTTCCAGATTTTGGGGAAGTCTGCAACAGGAATTGGGTACTAAACTAAGATTGAGTTTAGCTTATCATCCTCAGACTGATGGTCAGTCTGAGCGTACAATTTAGACTTTAAAGGATATGCTTAGAGCCTGTGTATTGGAGCAAGGTGGTTCATGGGAAAGATACTTGCCATTGGTGGAGTTTGCGTATAACAATAGTTACCACAATAGCATTGGTATGGCTCCATATGAAGCTCTATATGGTAGAAGGTGTCGTACACCTTTGTGTTGGAATGAAAATGGCGATGCCATTCATTTGGGACCCGAATTAATCCAGGAAATGAATGAACAGGTTGCCTTGATTCGTGAGAAAATGAAGATTGCCCAAGATCGACAGAAAAGTTACTATGACAATCGTCATAGACCACTTGAGTTTCAGGTGGGAGATTGGGTATTTCTGAAGGTTTCACCTACCAAAGGTGTAGGTCGGATACTGAAGAGTCATAAGCTTAACCCGAGATACATTGGGCCATATTAGATTTTGGATAGGATTGGTGATGTTGCTTACTGATTGGATCTTCCCCAATCGTTAACTAATATCCATAATGTATTTCATGTGTCACAACTTCGAGCGTACATTCCTTGTGATTCCATGATTATGTCGGGAGATTCTATCGAATTAAAAGAGGACCTGACGGTGGAAGTTACACCTATCTGTATTGAAGAATACCAGACTAAACGGTTAAGAAACAAAGAAGTACCATTGGTAAAGGTGAAGTGGCAAAATTTAAATGGGATAACCTACACGTGAGAGTTGGAATCAGACATAAGGCAGTTGTACCCCGATCTTTTTCAATAAGGTACGTTGATTTCGAGGACGAATCCCTTTTAGGGGGGGTGGATGTAACATCCCTAATATTTTAGTAAAATTACGATTAGTGGAAAATAATAATAATTGTTTTAGAGATTTATTTGATATTTTAATAAATATTATTAAAATAAAGGCAATTATAAATAATTAACTATTGTGGAAATAAATAAATTTAATTGATTGATTAATTACAAAGGGTTAAATGAGGTGAAATTAGAAGGAGGTAAATTAAAAGTTACCAATGGAGAGGTAAAAGTTTAATTAAAACTTTCAAAGAAAATTTAAAAGAAATGCGGAATGACTATTTTGCCCCTAGACCTTAAAATTTAACTTTGTTTTCCTTCTCCTTCCTCATTTCACGCGAGTCCACTTCTTTTTCTTCTTCTCCTCACCATTGCTGTGGACTTACATGCTCCAAAGGAAGACCCATTTCGCGTCGAAACTTTGAAATAACTACGTTTTTGAGATCGTGGCTTCGAGGTGAGTATAATGGACCCTTTAAATTGAGCTATCTTTCTCTCTTTCATTTTCACTCCCTAACCAAATGGCCATGCATGGTGGGGGAAACTTCTATTTTCCATTCCTCTAGTGCATGGGAGCTAAAAAAAATGGTATTTGAAACAATGAGGGTAATATCACGTTTATGGGTTTTGCATTTGGACCTCCGTAGGTAGCGAAACGAACGTCGGAGGACCGAGTGACGAAGCGGGTGCTGGATTTGGAGGTAGAATCTTGAACCCAGCACTTAGAGGACGCAATCGGCATCAAGAACAAATCGTCGAAGCTTGGAATCGAGGTAAGGGGGTGTTCGGGTTGTAATTAATTAGAATAGGTACATATTTTGGGTCCGGGTCGTCGAACCAATTATGAAAACGGTAAGAAATATTACTGGATGATAGTTGTATGTGTATATATGTATGAATATGGACATCGATCAGTTTAGGATTGTGTATGGCTTACAATGATCATGAGATTAAAATACTTGACGTTGTGATAAATCGAAGTGTATAGTGGCAATGTGATGGCGAGCTTGACAAGTAGGTCACCCATTTGATGAGTATGTGCTGTTGTTGATGGCCACTTGTGATATGATATAAGGAATGTGAATTATATATGTATGATTGCGTGGTGTGGGACGGCCGATGGTATGTATAGCGCCTCATTTCCGACTCCCGTGGTTTTTGTGCCCAGTTGAGCTACCCAGTGGTCAAGTAGGACCCAGTGGTTGAGGTGGAGAGTCAAGCAGGACTCTGTGAACCAAGCAGGGTTCACGGGGTGTCAAGTAGGATTTATTGTGTGAGAGTCGGTGGTGATAATTGATGGAATTATTAGAATTGTGTGATGATGTGTATGTACTCAATTATATTTGCTGATTGTGAATTGCAATTTGAGAATAGAGCATTCGGATGGAGTTTATACACATGCATTTGGTTATTTAATTTCCATTCTAGATTAATTATGATGCCAAACACTCACCCTTGCTGTAGTTTTCTTTTAATTTAGTAACCAGTGACAGGGAAGAGGTCAGAGCCCTGGAGGTACGCCAAGCGGAGGATTGATGCCAAGGGACCGAGGAATTATGAAATGAGTTTTCTGTGTATGTGATGCCATAATATATTGCTTGTGTGTGTTGAACTAACCTAGAATTGGTATGTTGATTAATGTGGATATGAATTCAAGTTGATGAAGTGGTATGGTGGTGATGCTAATATGATCGGTGTCGAATTTCATGAGTTTGATATATATATATATATATATATATATATATATATATATTGGCACAGAGCCAATAGTAGATGTAAATGATAAATTGCTATGGGCAGGTTTTGTAGAAAATTGTAGGTCACGAATGAATTATGTCTACTGCAGTATAGTGGATTACTAGACGGATCTCGCCCTAGCGGATTCAGTCTCATCCGAGCAAGGGTCGGGGGAATTGATTTTGTGCCTATTTCACTCAAGCGAGTATCCCTCGCCCCCTTCCGAGTGAAGGAGGGTTAGGATGTTTCCGAGTGAGGCATGACCGAGAGATCCACTTCCAAGTGAAGGAAGGTTAGGATGTTTCCGAGTGAGGCATGACTGAGAGATACCCTTCTGAGTTAAGGAAGGTTAGAATGTTTTCGAGTGAGGTATGGCTGAGAGAACCCCTTCCGAGTGAAGGAGGGTTAAGATGTTTCCGGGTGAGGTATGACCGAGAGAACCCCTTCCAAGTGAAGGAAGGTTAGAATGTTTCTGAGTGAGGTATGGCAGAGAGAACCCCTTCCAAGTGAAGGAGGGTTAAGATGTTTCCGAGTGAGGTATGACCGAGAGAACCCCTTCCAAGTGAATGAAGGTTAGAATGTTTTCGAGTGAGGTATGACCGAGAGAACCCCTTCCGAGTGAAGTAGGGTTAAGTTGTTCACGAGTGAGATATGACCGAGAGGACCATTTCCGAGTAAAAGATTGAATTGTTAGTGAATTTTCCTTGCAAATCTCGTATTCCGATCAGGTTTAAAATGTAGAACTCGCTCAAGCAAGTAGGAACTCGCCTAAGCGACCTTCACTGGTTTCGCTTAAGCGAATCAGGGTCTCGCTCAAGTGAGTGACCCCTGACTTCATTTTCTTCTTCCCCTTATTTTAATTAATTCCATTTTATTATTTAATTTATTTACTATTGTTTATTATTTTGAGTATGCTTAAGAAAAATGAATGTTGTTTTACATTAGGACCTAATTAATTATCATTAAACGCGAAAAATTTATTGTGAAAAATAATTAAACGGATATAAATAAAGGTAAAATGACGTTGGACGTCACAATATGTATGACGCTAGTGTTGTCATATTTAATTGGTATTTGGTCTAGAACAACACCGAAATCAAGAAGTTATTGTCTCATCCATAGGACTTATGCATAGCAACTTCTAGCTGTAACATATTTTGCTTCAGCTGTTGATAAAGCTACGCTAACTTGTTTCTTGCTATGCCAAGAAACAAGAGAACTACCGAGCATATGACAAGTACTACTGGTACTTTTTCTATCTAATTTGTAACCAGCAAAATCAGAATCAGAATATCCTACAAGAATACATTCAGCACCTTTGGGATACCATAAACCAACATTTTGAGTACCCACAAGATATTTTAAAATTCTTTTTACGGCAATGAGATGTGATTCTTTAGGACATGCCTGATATCTTGCACACATACAAATAGGAAACATTATGTCTGGTCTACTTGCGGTTAGATAGAGTAAAGATCCAATCATACCTCTATACTTAGTTAGTTCAACATCTTTACCTTTCTCATCCTTATCCAAGTAGCATGATGTGCTCATAGGTATGGTAATTTCATTTGCCTTGTCCATGTTAAATTTTCTAAGTAATTCCTTGCAATATTTAGACTAACTAATGAATGTCCCTTTTCTAGTTTGCTTGATTTTTAATCCAAGGAAGAATAAGTTCTCCCATCATAGACATCTCAAATTCATCATACATTATCTTAGCAAACTCTTTGCAAAGTGATTCATTAGTAGCACCAAATATAATATCATCCATATACACTTGTACCAAAAGTATGTCATTTCTTTTGTGCTTGATAAACAGTGTAGTATCAACTTTTCCTCTTTCAAAATCGTTTTCTAAGAGAAACTTGCTCAATCTTTCATACCAAGCTCTTGGAGCTTGCTTTAAACCATATAATGCTTTTCTTAGTTTGAAAACATGATTTGGAAATTGGTAGTTTTCAAAACCAGGAGGTTGATCAACATACACTTCTTCTTGAATGTATACATTTAAGAAGGCACTTTTAACATCCATTTGATACAATTTGAAATCCTTACAACATGCAAAGGCTAGTAATAACCTAATGGCTTCTAACCTAGCTACAGGAGCATATGTTTCTTCACAATCTATACCTTCTTCTTGATTATATCCCTTAGTAACTAGCCTAGCTTTATTTCTAGTGATTATTCCATTTTCATCAAGCTTGTTTCTAAATACCCATTTGGTTCCTATTATTTGGTGATCATTGGGTTTTGGCACTAGTTCCTAAACTTCATTTCTTTTAAATTGATTTAGTTCTTCTTGCATGACCAACATCCAATGTTTATCAATAATCACTTCATCAATAATTTTAGGCTCAATTTGTGAAACAAAAGCTAAATGATTACAAGTGTTAAATGTGTGATGAGTACTTACACCCTTATCGATATCACCTATAATGTTGTCCAAGGGATGGTCTTTTGATGTGATCCAATCCTTTCGTTGAGGCATCTTACTTTGGATTGGATCTTCTTTGATCTATTCTTTGTTTTCCAAGGTCATCTCTAGGAAAGTACCTATAAGATCATCAATTTCCTTTCTCGGAGGGTTTTGGTTAAGTTCATCAAATTTAACATGTATGGACTCTTCAATTGTACAAGTTCATTTGTTAAAGAGTCGATAAGCTTTACTAGTTGATGAATAACCTAGAAACATTACTTCATTAGACTTTGCATCGAATTTGCCAAGATTATCTTTTCCATTATTTAAAACAAAGCACTTGCATGCAAACACATGAAAATAAGAAATGTTTAGTTTTCTTCCTTTGTAAAGCTTATAGGGGGTTTTCTTTAAAATAGGCCTAATCAAACATCTATTCATTACATGACAAGTAGTATTTACCGTATCAGCCCAAAAATGTTTTGCAATATTATTTTCATTCAACATAGTTCTTGTGAGCTCTGCTAAAGATCGATTTTTCCTTTCAACAACTTCATTTTTTTGTGGAGTTCTTGGAGCCAAAAAATTATGTTCAATGCCATATTTTTCACAAAATTTTTCAAAAGGTTCATTTTCAAATTCTCCCCCATGGTCGGTTCGTATAGATGTGATTTTTAAATTTCGTTCATTTTGGATAATCTTGGTAAGTTTCTTAAATGCTTGATATGCTTCATTTTTATGAGTAAGAAACAATGTCCATGTATATCTAGAATAGTCATCAACAATCACAAGTCCATAATAATTGCCACCAAAGCTTTTGACCCTAGAAGGTCCAAATAAGTTCATGTGTAAAAGTTGTAAAGGTCTATTAGTCGAAACAACATTTTTAGCTTAAAAAAAGACCTTCACTTGTTTCCCCTTTTGACATGCGTCACAAAATTTGTTTTTAAATTTTAGCTTTGGTAATCCAATTACTAGATCTTTAGAAACAAGTTTATTTAAATGGTCTATGTGAATGTGAGCAATTTTCTATGCCATAGCCATGATTCATCTTCTTTAGTTATGAAGCATTGCACATCATTTGAAGCAAGAAAATCAAGATTAATCATGTAAATATTATCGATTGTTTGACCAATGAACTTTACTTCCTTATTTAGCTTATTTTCAATTATGCAACAATTTGACTCAAAAACAATTTTATATCCTTTATCACATAATTGACTAATACTAAGAAAGTTATGTTTAAGTCCTTCAACATATAATACATCATTAATCGAAGTAGAAGAGTTTTTATCAATGTTACCGATTCCAAGTATTCTTTCTTTTGTGTTGTCTCCATAAGTAACAAAACCTTTATTTCGAGGAGTAAATGATATAAACTTACTTTTCTCTCCCGTCATATGTTTTGAACACCCACTATTCAAGTACCAATGGGTGTTACTTGCTTTAAAGCATACCTACAAAACAAGTCAAGTTAGAGAACTTGGTATCCATTTTATGTTGGGTCCTTGTAGGTTAGTTTATGAAAATGTTCCCTTAGGAACCCATACTTTTCTCACAACTTTTGGTCCTAATCTCCTAACATTACAATTGTAAGAATCATGACCTTTAAGACCACAGTGCTTACATTTCATGAAAGGTGTAGAAGATTTACTAGGTGGTACAAAGAAATTTTTGTAATGTTTTTCTTTCTTGTAGGCATGTGATCCTTGATTATAACCTAATCCAGTTTTATTGAACATACAACATTGTTTTCCAAGAAGTGCATTTAAATTATCTCTACCGTTGGTAAATTTCTCAAGTGTCTTGTTTAAATCTAACACTTTTTTTTCAAGTATGTCACATTTCTCTACGAATTCACAAGGTTTAGTCTCAGAGCATGCTTGAACATTTACTACTTCCTTTTTCAAAATTTCATTCTCTTTACTAAGCTCCATAAGATGCATCTCAAGAGTGTCAATGGTTTTTCTTACTAACTTATGCATATTAAAAACTTTTATAAATTTATTATACAATTCTTCAAGAGCATCAAGTAATTCTTCCCTATCTAAGTCATGGAAATTTACCTCATCATCTTCATCTTGATGGTTTACCATGAGGCAGAGGTTTGCTTCTTCATTGTCCGATTCGTCTGAGCTACTTACTTCATTTTCATCCCATGCGATATATGCTCTTCTTTTCCCTTTTCTTTCTTTGTTTTTCTTCTTTAGGTTTAGGCAATCTGCTTTAAAGTGCCCTTCCTTTCCACATTCGAAACAAGTTGGTGAGGAATTATTTTCTTTGGAGATAGGTTTCTTACCTTTGTGTGTGAACCCCTTTTGGAAGCGTTTGTTCCTTATGAGTTTTCCAAAACTCTTCATAAATAGTCCTAGCTCTTCGTCCCCGTCAAGATCACTCTCAGATTCATCTTCATCAATTGAGGTGGCCTTGAGAGCTAGCCCTTTCTTCTTTGAGGCTTTTTCTTCTTTCTCTGCATGTTTTAAATCTTTTAACTCTTGTTCTTATTCTTGTAACTTACCAAACAATCATTTATATTTGGTGATTGTTTGATAGCAGTAACATGAGGTTGTCATTCCCTAGTAAGACTTTTTAACACTTTGTGAATGAGCTCTTTGTTAGAATAAGATTTCCCAAGAGTAATAAGATGATTAATGATCAAAGTAAATCTCTTTTGTAGTTCTAAGATTGTCTCACCAGAGTTCATCCTAAAGCTTTCATATTGGCTTGTTAATGTACTAATCTTAGAATCCTTAACATTGCTACTTCCTTCATAAGTTATTTGAAGGGTGTCCCACATATCTTTGGCAGATTTACATGTTACTACTCTAAAGAATTCATCGGGACCTAAGGCTAGAGTGATTAGATTCTTGGCTTTATAATTATACTGTACTTTCTTTTCTTCATCTCTAGTCCAATCATCCATGGGTTTTTGTATTTGTTTACCATCAAAAATATGCATAGGTATGAAAGGGCCATTTTCAATAGCATTCCAAACTCTTAAATCAATTGATTGAACAAAAATTTTCATTCTCTCTTTCCAAAAAGCATAACCTTCCCCATTAAAAGCAGGAGGTCGATTTGTAGCACCACCCTCAGGAAAAAGGGTTTAAAGAATTTGAGGTCATTCATTCTCTTGAAGCTGTTAAGCTTAATTTACCAAAAGTAAAGCTCTGATACCACTTGTTAACCAAGTGGCCTCAATTACTCAAGAGAGGGGGTGAATAGAGTATTAAAAAATTTTCATTGGAATGCTTTTGAAATTAATTCTTTTTGTAATCAATTTGATAAATAAGAATAATACGCAAAGGAGCAAGTAATAATATCAAATTAATTAAGAAGCTATTTTAGCACTTAGAAAGTAACAATTGATTTTAGCATAATTAATTCAAGAATATAACTTGGATTATTAAACAAATTAATCTAAATGACTAATAAAACAATTTATATCACGTTTCTAGTACACTTTAAATTACCAGGCAAATTAAATCACAATAATAAAAGAGTTTAAGGAAAAAAGATTTGCAAACCAATATAACGAGTTCCACCACACCGGTGTACCTCTCGTCTTCAAGCAATCCACTTAAAGGATTCCACTATTGAGAATTTGAGATACACGCTTTGAGCAATTACAGCTTCTTAGTGTTCCACACTCAAGAACTTAATCCTCACAAGCTAAGAAGGTAACCCACCCAATCTCACAATCTCTCAATTACAAGGTTGAAACCCAACCCAAAAACTCTCAGAATTTGTGAATATGATTTTACAAGTGTGACTCTCTCAATAGAGTGAATATACAAATTTTAATCACTTGAAAAATATTTTTCTTCTCTTAGAAAAGGATATGCAAATTTATCACTCAAGAAAATATTTTTCTCACAATATAACTCTCAAAATTATAATTGCAAAGAGAGGAAACAGAGAGTGAATAACTTAAGCAAAGAAAGAAAGAAAGAAAGCAAGGCAATTTTTTGTTGCTTGGTGTTGTTATGCCTTCTGCCTTCAGTTTCTTCTCTATCTATAGGCAAAGGAAGCATGGCTTTTTCAATCCCCGATCCTCGATTTAGGCAATCAATTTGAAATCTATCTGCCTCCATGTTTCCTGCATGCGCCATTTCTAGCTTAGAGAAAGAGATTATCTACCTCAATTAATGCAATGTTGTTTCAATTTGAGTCTCGAGAGAAATCAGCGCAGTTTGAGTTTTTGAAAATGTGTACTGATGTTTTCCATGATTCAACGTGTGATTCAAGTGATGAATCGATTCATCCAGTGTATTTTTCATCAAAAACAGCGAGTGAATCGATTCCTGGGCAAGGGGAATTGATTCCTAGGTGCATGAATCGATTCCTTGGGTCACTAAATCGATTCCTTGGTGCATTTCAAGGCAATGAATCGATTCCTACTACTGTAAATCGATTCCTTCATGCAATGAATCGATTCCTTTGACTGTGAATCGATTCTTGATGTTTTTAACAGGCATGAATCAATTCATCTGTGTGCTGAATCGATTCCTGGCTTCTCCTGGACCTATTCCCTTAATTTTTATGCATTTTGATACGTTTTGGGTCCTACTTGCATGGTACTTTTGCATATTCATTTAATCCTTGTTTATTTGACTCATGTAAGCTTAATCTCCATGCGTTTTAATTAATTGCTTGTACAACATCCTTTGTATTTATCAATTAAATTTCTTGATCCTTCAATTGTTTGTCATTCATCAAAACCTGTTTCAACTTGCAAACACAACTCTCATCATGAATCCTCTCTAGTGAGAGCTTCAGAATGGTCCTAGATTTTCTAATCCTAGGGTTTAAGATGAATAAATGTTGTGTTCAGAACCTACTCTAATGCATTTTTAGCTTATTTCACTTGAGATTCATGACTATGAAGACTTCATTTAATTCCAATCCAAGAGAATTATTCACTCATGGATGAGAAACGAAATGGAGCAGAGATTGAAGGTTAGGGATGACAGCATCTAATGAGGGAAAATATTTAGAGTGAGAAAGAAAAACAGAGAATAAAATTGGATTTGAAAAATTAGTTAGTTACTATAGTGGATCCCCCTTACATTAATGATGTATATATAGGTTTCTAAACTAACTAAAATCCTAAACTAAAATGATTTATAGCAATGCCATTAAATATAAAAGTACAAATAAATTAGTTAACTTAAGTTAACAAAAATACAGAATACAAAATATGAAAATAACTAAGTTATATTGGGTGTATAAACAGGGAGGTGGACTATAGACATTTATGATGGTGAACATGGAACAACAAGTGAACGTAGCAACATTAGAAGTGGACGTATGGACGTTGAAGCTTTGAACCAAGGTCTGATTGAAGTGAATTATGGGTGTATGGTCTGGCGTGAGATGAGCGTGTATATGCTTGGCTCCTGGAGTAATGTGCATTTGGGTTGAGAATGGACGTATAAGTTGGCATAGGGACACTAAGATATGGGAGGCTTCTAATTGTGAAAGCATTACCCAACGTGTACTCACACTAGTGAGCGTGACCACGCGTAGGCCTTGAAGGAATCCTGATTATTGAGTATGTGATGGGTGTGTCGACCAGCATTGCAACACTTACGTACTGGAGTAGCACTTGAGAATGGCTTATGACTAGTGTCGACTCATATCCACGGGCGTTAGCACGTACGGTCTAGTTGGATGCATAAGTGTTGAACATGGCTTTGGGCGTGGATATGAGCGTTGCATACGCCAGGGCCCCGGATTATGCTTGGTTGTGGGCGTGGAAGGCAGCGTTAAGACGCTGGGCTCTTGGAGTATGGCTTGTGCTTAATGCTTGGCCATGGAACATAGCACTTGGTTAGGTTGATGCTAAAGGATTGTAAGTACCTCCTTATACCTCCGTTGCCTTGAAACATACATAAATAGACAAACTTCCAACGTACCGACCACTACTAGAAAAATAACTGATAGCTACCCTCACTTAGCGACTGACATTCGACCGTCGCTAATCAGGGACTGAATTAGCGACCGCTATATAAAAGGGACCATGAATAGATAAAATAGTGACCCCATCAGCGACCAATAGAACCCTGTCATTAAAGTTGGCAAAGCACCGTCACTAACCCCGTCGCTAAGTCATACCTCGTCGCTGCATCGGTCGCTACATTTGTTTCGCTCTATATTTTTCGTTTCTCTCCAGTTTTTTGTTGGCGCTAATATTAGCAACGGTACACACGCGGTCGCTATAACTTGGGATACAGCAGTGAAGCAAACATACCGTCGCTACTACCACTGATGTACCACCCTAGCGACTATGTTAGCGACCGTAACATGAAAGGGAATCATTAGCCACTACATTAGTGACCACCTTTGTACCATCACTGAAATTTGGGAATGCACTGTCGCTAACGCGGTTGCTAAATTTATCTCCTTCCTATCTTTGCTTTCCCTCCAAATCGCTACATGAGTGACCATAGTACGCGGTCGCTAAGCCCCTACCACTGTTAGCGATGGTTGTTTGGCGTCGCTATTGTGCCCATATAGCGACGGAGGTTTTTATGCGTCGCTAATCGTGTTCTATTTTTAAAATAGGGACGGGTTCAGTGATGGAGGTTAGCCGTCACTGAGATTAACTTATTCTTGTCCAGCCTTTCCCCCTTCATCACTTTGTCTGTCTCCCAAAAGCCCTAAGCCGCTTCTCTCTTCCCTTTGCCTCCATCACTGTCTCTTCCCTATCCATTTTCGCCAGCTGTGGTGTCTCGTTCCGTCAGCCTAACAGCAAGTCTTCTTCCCCCTACCATCACCGTCAGTCACCCTATCTCCGTTCGAAGCTCCCTCCGCTGGAAGGTTGTCACTGACAACGAGCTCCCTCAGCACGTCTCCGGTGTCTCCTTCTCCTTCAAGGAGCGTACTCCAATTGATGGTTTCATATTTCTTTAAGAGGCATTTTTTATGGTGGACTTGCAATCGTATTTCTGCTTTGTTGTTGCCTTATCAGTTCCATTTCATCTGTCCTTTACACATTTCAATACTAAACAGTAAATATGCACTTTATTTTCCATTTGACATAAACAAACTATACTTGCATTCCATGGAGATTTAAAATTTGTCAAAATTTCATTTTGTACCTTTCATCTTTTTCATATTATGTTGGTCTCCCTTTTTTCCCTTATATAAGTGCTTCACAAATAAGAAATGATTAGTGTTAATTCATTGCAGATATCATTGTTATATTTGTATGTAAATTGTCTTATAATGTTCTCTTGTTAAATTTGACACTATCTAAAATCACTTCTTTGTTTGGAAAGCTTCTAATTCCAACTTGTGACAGTTTAATAAAACAAGACATTCAATTATCAAATTCTGGAGATTTATGTTTTTTTTGTCAAGAAAACCTTGAAACTGTTTAACACATATTGATTACATGCAAGATTGTTTCTAATTTTTGGTATCAATGTTATGGTAGTTTGTATTAGTTCAACCTTTCCAAATAATGTCACTCACACTTTCTTGAGCATTCTGAACCATTCTACATATACTTTCTCTTAAAGGGCGATGGATTGATTGAATGAATACTCTCACTATTTTTTTTAACATCTTATATTTAAACATATCTCCTCATTTTCTCTAATTTGATCGACCTGTTATTGCACTGAGGAAATCTAATTCGAGTTATTTTCTCTATTTTTGTTATTTATCAGTTTTTCTAATAAGCCTTAAATCTGTCTAGTGTATATCTCCTCCTTTTCTATATTTTCTCTATTTTTGTCTTCTGAATTATTCCAGCCTTCCTGAATTATCTTATTTCAATTTAGATGTTTAGCCCAATAAGCCTTAAATCTGAAATAGGAACTGAAGCACATTCCTATAGCCTGAGCCTGAGCTTCGTTAGTGAATAAGCCAAAGGGGATAGTTCAAATTTAGTTTGATCTATAAGCAGTCACAGTTTTATTGAGTAAGCCTGAACCTGGTCCAATAATGGCTGTTTTTTTTACTTAGCAAGATTTGTTTTTTTTCTTCAGATTTACAACCAAAGATACCAGAAAAATAAGGACTTTTATGTCATCACTTCTAATTTTTTTAATCATATTTTTAACTGTTGTTCATGAGATTGAGATTTTAAAAATTTAAAGATTTACACTATTCATACAATTTCGAGGAGTACCATTCACTCTTTATACATATTGCTGAATTGAATTGATGGGTTTTTTGTTTGCGGTATATTTCTGCTCAGTATATTGTTGTTATGAAGAATTCTGATTAAGGTATCTTTGTTTTTAGGTTTTTAACATAGAGAGAAAAAGGAAAAATACGTTGTACTAAAAGAAATCTAAATTGTCTTAAAAAAACATATATCAAATGTTTTACCAAGAAAAAAAATATGGAAATCAAGTGGATTTTAAGATTTTGAGATAATAAATATTTTAACAGTAATTTATTTTATTTTTACCTTCTCTCGTTTTCCTTTAATCTTACCTTTTGGGATTTAAAAATGAATGAGATATATTATTTGTGCAATTAGGAATTGTTGTTAAGATATTACGCATGCTTATGTACTATTTTGGATATGTCTATAGATCTCTTTCATGACCACACAATATATACATTTTCTTCAGTTGGTTATTTGTGTGGTTAATAAACATTATTGATTTTTGCTTTAGTACTATTCTGCTCACCTTTTATTCCTTTGGAATATAGCAGCAGATACATTTAGTGGTTATCAGCAGATCTTTTTTCTGTATAATGTAGAAGATTGAATAGCATGGCCAATGTTATGTTGATAATCTGTTATTTCATTGAATTCCATATCAAAAATATCAATGTCTTATACTGCTAGATCCTAGTTTTATGTCAGAAAAATGGATACTAAATAAAAACTAATACTTGCATTTTGAAATCTAACTAACAAGCATTGAGTAATTCGCGATATTAAAAAATGTGTAAAGAACTGCAAGATATTCTAATTCTGCACTGTTTCTAAAACTACAAAACGAAAACGCGTGAATGTAATTAACTCTCACAACAAGCCATGTTCTTTTAATGGGGGTGGAGGAATATATATATTTATATATGGGTTGTGTGTTGTGTTTGATCACCCTATAGATATAGCTAACTGAATATCTCACTCTACCTGCATCCCTAATTAAATTGACTACATGCACATAATGCCTACATTAATTCTAAGATATAGCATATGATGAAGAGGATTTAGTTTAGGATCTGTAATGATGAGAAAGTTAGAATTAGCAAATGCCAGGCATGTTGTTCCAGCAGGTTCCAAGAGTCCAAGCAAATTCTTAATCAGTGGGGCAAGGTGGTGGTAGAGCATCAGGTTGAGTTTCGAGTCCCAATGACTGAATTTCCCCTCTACGGTACCACTCAGGCATTGGCATTTCTGAGGGGAAATGGTTCAACAAGCTGAACAAGTCATCATCCATCGAATTCATCTTTTTCAACGGATCCTCATCACCAATCACTTTCTTCCCTGTATATATGCAATAGTCACTTAATCATCATATATCCAACCATGCAAAATTAAGTCAAAACAAACTTGGAAATTATGCATACGGGTCATATTAAATTACTAAGTTATATTTAACGAATAAAAAATAAAGGATTATTCTATAGGATTATATATATAAGTATCTATAATATCTCAATCATATGTTTCGATTATTCTATAGGATTCCCTATTTCCTTATTATCTCTTTGGACTGATTTTCATTTGTCACATTTCCTTATTTCATGATTTGTTTAGGTCTTTAGGATGGTGATTAGTTTAAATAGGAGTTAGTGTTGTCTCATTACTATACACTGATGCTCTCTAAAATGTAAACTTTGACTTTACTTTTATGATTCTATTTTTCAAATTAGTTATGTCTCTTTCCATGCCATCCTCGTAACATCGTGCCTTTCTAATTAGAAAAGCATCTTAGGCCACAATTAACAGTTAATTAATTAATTAATTAATTTCAATTTATGGTATTACATTAATCAAGGTGATTAAGCAAGAGATAATTAATTAATTCATTACCTGGAAGCATGGAGGGTCAAGCTAAGTCCACCACAAGATTATAGTCATAAACTTCCCCTTCCTGTTTCTCACTTGAAGTTCCTTCCACTGTCCACTTGAGATCTCCAACATAAAAAATGGTTGCTCCACCTCCCATAGAATCCACTTTTCTTCTCAGTGCTGAGAGGTTCATTTCCACTTCATCCCTTTTCAAGAACCTCAAAGAGAGTGGTGCAAGCTTATGCTTAATGAACTATGTTAACTTCAACTCATCAGGAACCTCTCAGCAATGAGAAGAAAGGTGAACCGTCGCTAATACAGTAATAAATTCTGTTATATAGTTTTCCTCTCTAAAGCTTGGTTTCTCTGAACCTGATAGAATTAGACCTCTGGATTGCTTGATTTGATTTAAAAATGTACTCTATTTATTTCTTTAATCCTTCCACTCTTGAGTCCATTCCAGTTTTATCAATAGCAGAAAGCAAAAAATCTGCTATGTGAGAGTGAGATATTGGATCTAGAGGAATGGATTACATGGCCAGAGGGTCATATAAAATTTCAGTATAAGAAACATAAGAATGAAGCCCCTAGTTGAAGTTTAATTTTGATAGAAAACCCACCAAGAATTATTAGACTATGAAAGAGTTTAATTTTGGTATATTATTAGTACGCTAAACTTTGAGTGTGCTGTGTGTTTTGATGATGAACTTGATCTACAATTTGCTTTGCGTATCTCTCTTTGTTTACTTTCCTTGCTACTTGTAACTGTCCAACCACTTGTTGGTTTGTCATGCAGACTAGGACACGTTACGCGTGGTCTCTGATCGTCTATTGAGAGCTTCGTATTCATCCCTGACTTTTTTCCCTAGGTAATCCCCTAACACTGACTTTCTCGTTATGTGTATGCATGTCGATTGTTGTTTGTTAGTGGAAAACAGAGCTCATTAGGCATTGGTTTTGTGTGTCGATAACATGATTTTTTATGCATGGGTAATGTTGTTTGTTAGTGGAGAGCGGAGCTCATTAGGCATTGGTTTTGTGTGCTGATAACATGTTTTTTTATGCATGTGTAATATTGTTTGTTAGTGGAGAGCAGAGCTCATTAGGCATTGGTTTTGTGTGTTGATAACATGATTTTTTATAATTATCTCTCTTAATATCATATACAATGCGTAGCATATATATTTATCTATACTGGGAAGTTTTCTGTATGTAATAGGGCTTTTCTAAATTTGGGAAATGTTTAGTTTACAGGGGAGACTCTGCCAAAATTTTGGTAGGTTCCCAGGTTTTGGATACATAAAGAAGTATATTAAACTTTAACTTTTTTAGGTTTAGTCGTGTGTGTACCCACTAGGTTCCCATTCAAGATTCAAGACAACCGACTTACATACCGTGCTGTGTTAGATCTTGAATTGTCCCGGTTGGACAGTTTGTGATGAATTTGTAACCAGTAGGGTGTAACCCATAATCATTGTTGTTTGTGTTTTATCTTATGTTATTGATGTGGATTTGGGATTCTAGTTTACGTTTCATATTGTCTCTGGGTGCAAGTCTACGTGCGATGTATCATCCCGCATGTATCTCTGTGTACTCAGAGACCAATGTGAAATGCTGCCGAAATTTCAAATGAACATCAACGACACAAGGTAAAACACATACAACATCGATGGGTTATGGATGGTTACATATTAATCCCAAACGGGATAGGGCCCTACCTATTTGCAACATCAAAGAGATAGAGAGTGATTTATAAACGATAGTCAAATAATGTTAAAATTAAAGTAACAAAAACTGTGCTTGTTAGATATTGTGAATGGAGGTACCGCTAAATCGACAATGGATGTACAACCGACTAGGTCGCAGTCGACGAGTGACTGAGGAGTTTATGATGGGGTTATTGGAGTTCATTCTGTTTGCTACGGTAAACACGCCTGGATTTGAAGCGACTCAAAAGATTCGTTGTCCGTGCTCAAGGTGCAAATGTATGAGTTTTGAATACGCGGATGATGTCATGTGCCACCTAACTAAGAAGGGGTTCATGGAAACATACCACTGTTGGTACAACCATTGTGAGCAGTTACCGCCCAAGCCATCAGGTGTAACCGTGCAACAATCTTACTACGAGGTCCAAGGAAACAGGGATATGTATAACAATATGCAGCAGATGGTGATGGATCATGTTGGACCCTCCACCGGGCGTATGCTAGAACATGATGACCAACCAGGGAATGAGGATGACAATGTAGAGGAGGATCCTAATCCGGAGGTGAAGCATTTTTATGATTTGTTGGTTGTGGCTAAGACTCTATTGTGGGACAGGTGCGAAAGTCACACTGAATTGTCCACCTCCCTAGCTACTTTAAGCCTAAAGGCAGATTATAATCTTTCAGGAGGTTATTTTAATAGGATGGTCAATCTGATGGGTTTCGCCATGCCTAGTAATCATCGAATGCCATCAAACCTGTACCATGATAAGAAAAGCGTGGCAAACCTGGGGTTGGGTTGTGTGAAGATAGAGTGTTGCATTGGCGAGTGTATACTGTTCAGAAATGAGTTTGCAGACAAGAGTGTCATAAAATGTGTATATTGTAATGAGGAACGCTATAAAACTGTTAAAAGGAGAGGGAAGGTAACTAGGACGGCCAGGAAGAAAATGTGGTACTTCCCTATAACACCGCGTCTTTAACACCTGAACCAAACAGAGGAGGGGTTTCTTTTCCATCCTTCGGACGGGAAAGCATGGAAGTGTTTGGATAAGTTATATCCAAACTTTTCTGCCAAGCCACGCAATGTAAGACTTGGCTTATGTACTGATGGGTTTAACCCGTTCGGTCAATATGGAAGAGCTTACTCTTGTTGGCCAGTCATACTGACCCCATACAATCTGCCTCCTAATATGTGTATGAAGAGGGAAGTCATGTTTCTATCTGTCCTGGTTCCAGGACCCAAAAATCCAAAGGCGGACATAGACGTGTTTTTCCAACTTTTGATTGAAGAATTATCACAATTATGGGATGTCAGTGTAATGATATATGATGTGTCTTTGAAGAACAATTTCATGATACGAGCAGTTTTAATGTAGACTATTAACGACTTCCCATCCTATGGTATGCTTTCTGGATGGTCAACATCTGGGAAGCTTGCTTGCCCTGTATGTATGGAACATACCGGGGGAGAATCACTCCCTGTTAGTGGCAAGACAATTTTTTTAGACTGTCATAGAAAGTTTCTACCATTGGATCACCCGTTCAGGAGAAACAAAACTGCTTTTAAGAAGAATAGGGTTGTTAATGAACCTCCACCCCATAGGTTATCCGGTGCTCGGGTTTAGCAGAGGGTCAAAGAGTATCCGTACATCTAGGATGAGAGTGTTAAGGAGTTTGTGGGTTATGGGAAGGAATACCACTGGGTGAAGCAAAGTATCTTATGGGATTTACCACATTGGAAAGACTTGTTGTTGAAACACAACATTGATGTCATGCATAATGAACGAAATGTTTTCATGAATATTTTTTACACTTATGGACATCAAAGGGAGAACAAAGGATAACGAGAAGAGTCGTCTAGACCTTCCGATTTGGTGTTCTAGGAAGAAGTTGGAATTGAGGGATGCGGGTCATGGAAGAATGTTTAAACCCCATGCAAAATATGTTTTAACTAGACCTCAACAGATTGCTGTATGTGTTTGGATGAGTGGGTTGACCCTGCCTGATGGATTCACTTCTAACTTAAGTAGATGTGTCGACGTGAAAGAGGGCAGGGTGTTTGGCATAAAAAGTCATGATTTCCATTTGTTTATGCAACAATTACTCCCGTACGTGTTTCATGCCTTATCGAAACCTATTTGGAAACCGTTGGTTGAGTTGAGTCACTTCTTTAAGGAGTTGACGGCAACTTCGTTGATGGCAACTTCCCACCAAGTTTTTTTGACTCACTAGAGCATCTTCCTATCCATCTATCGTATGAGGCCTTGGTTGGTGGCCCGGTGCAGTATCGTTAGATGTATCCATTCGAAAGGTGAACACCAAAACTCTTTAATTTTATTGCAAACATGGTTTCCTATATAATAGTATTTTGTAACTTAACATTTGTTTATGTTGTTGAAGATTTTTACGCTATTTAAAAGATAAAGTGTCAAACAAAGCATGCGTTGAAGCATCAATTTGTGTGGCATACTTAGTTGAAGAAATGACAATTTTTGCTTCTTTTTATTTTCCGACAAAGATAGAAACTAGAATGAGTAGAACTCCCTGTAATCTTGGGGTGGCCACCCGCACAGGGTTGGATGATCAAATATCAATTTTTAACTATCCTGGTCGTCCAAGGGGCAAGGTCACAAAATGTTACATTGATGAGAAAGATCGAAAGGCGGCTCACTTGTACATTCTTTTAAATTACCCAGAAGTGGAACCCTATCTTGAGTAAGTCACCAACTTTTAGTTTACATTCCTGACGTAGCTTTTATAGTATCTAAATGTTTTTTTCCTTTAAATAGCTTATATGTAGATATGCTAAAACTTGAGCAAACTGATATACCTAATGCCTAAATCCATAGTGAGGTATCATCCAAATTCATCGGTTGGTTCGCACAACATGTAAGACTCGTATAGCATATGCTTTTTATCTGTATTTGAAACGTTAGGTATCTAACGATGACCTATTTGTTATGATGACATAGATACAAGACCCTAACAACCATATTGAAGATCCTTTACTCCAAGCCCTTTCTTGGGGGCCGGTGAAAACTGTTAAAAAATGGCCCATTTACTACGTAAATGGCTAGAAGTTTAACATTTTTCAATGGAGTGAAGGGATGCGTACCTATAACTACGGGGTTTGTGTTAAAGGCACAGCTGGATAGTTAGAGGAAGACTTTTATGGAGTGCTGACAGAGATTGTTGAAGTTTCTTTCTCTGGATGACTAAGAAGAGATATTGTTCTATTTAAATGTGATTGGTACGATAACACAATCAGTATAGGAACAAAGGTTGACAACAACTACGGCTTAGTTGAGGTCAAGAAAAATGGTAGATATAAAGGGTTTGATCCCTTTATTTTTGCCCAACAAGCTGAGCAGGTTTATTACACGGATTTCCCCAGAGGGAATCGGGACTGGTACGCAGTAATCAAGGCCAAGGCCCAAAGTCAGATCACTGACAATGTCTCCGATGAGGTTGATGACGCTTATCAGCTTGCACCGAACGAGCTCAACGATAGTCATTTGTTGTTCAACATTGATCCAGTCATAATGGATGGGACACTCGCCACTACGGGGGGGTGAACATATTGACAAAGACCTTGTCTCCCGATCAAAATGGTCTAGGGCTGATTTGGATATGATTGAACTTGTTCAAATAGATAGCCATAGTGACACTGAAACTGAGGGGGAATTTGAAACTGAAATAGACACAGTATGTAGTTGTTAAACATATATACATAGGTTTATATATATCCTGAGACTAACCTTTGTTTTCATGGTTTTATCCACAGATGACGGGACGTCGACTACCCTTCAGTAAGGGTGGTGGGTCTAGGACCCCGGCATCCCGTCTGGGGACTCCCACCCCAAAGCAGGGAACCGCTCCATCACCTGTGCAGACCACTCCATCACCACCACAGTAAACCACTCCATCACCACTACAGCAGACCACTCCATCACCAATACAGCAGACCACCCCAAAGCAGACTCCTAGAGTTGGTGGTTTGGTGGACCCTAACCTTGAGCCACCTCCGGTATCCCCTCTACCCATGTTGGTACCAGTGTCGGCCAGAGACGGGTAAGTCACTAAAACTTATATACTTTTATGTTATTTGTATAGTAGTTTATTTACTACTTTAGTGGAAAGACTTGTTGGTTTATTGTATATTAGTTTAATTAGTACTTGTACAGATTAAATTGTACTAGAAACTCTTTTGTTTGTAACAGGGGAGACTCTGTCAAAATTTTAGGAGTCTCCCTAGGTTGTATGTTATTATATTCTCTTGTAATTGCTGTGATTACAGCTGTGTTAATAGTAGTCACACTACCAAAGCGATTACTAAGTTTTGAAGGCCCAGTGGGATGGTCTATACATATCTTGGACAGATGCTGGGAAGGTTGTCCAAGATAGGTGGTTTGACACCTTCTCGATAAGTTACCACATGAATTTGTTGTGAATTGATTTGTAAAATAGACCTCTTATTAATTTTCAATTCTAATTTCATTTTACAGCATGATTATCAGTGGGTAGAGGGTATGATTGATGAGATTAGGAATATCTTTGCCACAAAGACCTCTAAAATCATCAAGAGTACCCTTTGGAAGGTGAGGGACAAGGGCGAGCGCCCTCGTTGGATCCCTGATGACCATTGGGACGGGATGGTCCAGAAGTGGGGCGGTGTCTTGTTCCAGCAGGCGGGTGCTCGAAACAAGGCAAACAGAGCCACCGATGCTGCAGCATCAGTTTACACGGGGGGTAGTATTTCAACCCTCGAGCACAAGAAACGATTTGTAAGTCTATTTATGTTAAACATTTTTATTATGATTAGTCTGACATGTTTAGGAATATTAACTTCAGTGCTTGTTGTCCACTACAGGAGTTGAGGGAGCACCGAGAGCCTTCTTTGTTTGAGGTCATGCAAATGACCAAGAAGAACAAAGCTGGTGCATGGGTAAACCAGAAGACTATAGATCTAGCGGTATTTACTTTTAACTTACATGCTTATAATTTACAAATCAACTTACTAATCCTATTAGTGTTTTTGAATTTACAGGAAGCGTATCAGGCCAGGAGGGCCGAGAAGGAGGCGGACTTGGTGGCTTTGACTCCTGAGGGGGAGGTTCCTCCCACCCTGTCTTGTTCCAACAACAACGCCATCTATATGGAGGTTGTTGGCGGCGTGAACAAGAAAGGAAGGGTCTTTGGTTTGGGTGGCATCGACACGCAGTTGGTGAAAAAGGGGAAGACCTCTTCCTCTTCCTATTCCTCTTCGTCTGGTCTTCCGACTGAAGTTGTTCAGGTAATTCAAAACCTGAACAACGAGCTACAGGAGAAGCGACCTCAGAGGCAGCTTTCAGAGGAGCGGGCCGAGACGGACCGACAGCGAGCCGAGGCGGATCAACAGCGGGCTGAGGAGCAGCATGCCGAGACTCGTCGATAACTTGCTCAGCAGCAAGAGCTACTGATGTAGTTGATGGCGAGGCTACCTCCCCCAACTTCCCACTCGCCACAAGCACCACCACAGGATCCCCCACCACCATGATTACTTTTATATACTTTTTTATACTTTTTTATTATGTATAGACATAGTATATTTGATTTATAGTTTTTACATTATATTCCATTTAGTAATCATTTTATGTCATTCTTCATTTATTATTTTATTAGGTCAATATTAGATATTTGTAATTAAATTCTAAGAAAAACGCCTTATTGTGATTATTATTAATAATTTAATTTATTTGATAATTAAATTTAATCCATTATTGTGTTTTTAATAACAATTTAATATTATAATCAAAAATATTCAAAATTTAATTATCAAAATTTCTAGTTTAAAAAGCAAGCATTCAGCGAATAGAAAATACTATTTAAAAGATCTAGTCTAAAATTAAATTAAAAAACCTATTAAAAAATAAAAAATATTATTAGCGACGGCACACCAGTGGTCGCTGTATACGTACATATAGCGACAGAATATTAGTGGTCGCTGACTGGATACCCATAGCGACGGACGAAGGTGGTCGTTGTATACTAACATATAACGACGACATGTATGTGGTCGCTGCATGGTTACCTATAGCGACGGAGACAGGTGGTCGCTGTATGGTTACCTGTAGCGACGGTCTTACGTGGTCGCTGTAGGGTTACCTATAGCCACAGCGATACGTGGTCGCTGTTATGTTACCTGTAGCGACGGCGTTTCGTGGTCGCTGTTTGGTTACCCGTAGCGACGGCGTTATGTGGTCGCTATATGGTTACCATTAGTGACGGTAAACATTACCAAAGCAGGGACCATTTTAGTGATGGCAGAACGTGGATGAAAACTTAGCGACGGAGACTTTTCTTGTCGCTGTTCTGTCCGTGATGAATGTTTTAGCGATGGCAGCGTTGTCGTCTTAAAGTCCATCGCTAACACTTTTAGCGACAGTTATGTCATAAAATAGCGACCCTTTTTGTCCGTCGCTAACAGGTTTTTTAGTAGTGGACGTTTGTTAAAATATGATACATTGGAGTCAACAATACATATTGTAAATATTTATCAAATTAAACTAAAAATTTAATATTTATTAACTAAATATATAGATAAATCATAAAATGGATAAAATCCTAACTTTACTAAACATTTACTACTTCTGCTTCTAAACTAACAAATACATATTGTTAATTACGCAAAAATGATGGAAAATAGCCTAAATAAATAAGCCTTTTCAGGGCTTATCATACTGCAAGATCTTAGATGCTACCTTCAACAACTACATTTGCTAAATCTGTCATAGAAATCCCAAGGTAAAACTGAACTTGAACGAACTAAAGGTGTACCATTGCTTTTTTAGGAAGGAATTGAAGGCCTTTGATAAGGAAACGGATCAATGGGTGCCAGTGGACCCTAACGAGCCATTTGTACTATTGCCTCTACCAGAAAGTGAGGACGATAGGTACCCCAATTATTATCTAGACGCCGGTGAGAAATGACTTACCTCTTTAAGTTGTAATTTTTCATTTTAATGATGTTGTTTGTAATGTTCTGCCCTTAGGGCTTTAATGAATTTAAGTCTTTTGCTGCTGGTTAGTTGCCAATTTTAGGATTCTTTTCTCAATAAATTTCACCTTTAATTTAGTGTTAAAATGCTTAATTGATTCATTTTATTATTTCCACTTTGATTGGATAGAAGCAACACTTAAATTGCCAACTAACTTATTATTTGGATATGCTCTGATAGGTTTAGGGCATCGAAAGGGAGCTACAAGTACAAATAAAGAAATGAACATTAACTTGAAAGCCACCCGCTTGAGCCAAGCACTTGCGGCTTGAGCAGATGCTGAAATTTTTAGTCATCTACTCAAGCGGAGCAAAGACAGCTTAAGCTAATGCTAAGATTTTTAGTCATCCGCTCGAGCCAAGCTATTGCGGCTCGAGTGGAGCTCGAGTAGAATGGTCACTTAAGAGCCCTTAAAACATATTTTTTGGGCATTTTTTGATTTGGAGGGTGGAGAACTTGGAGCTTTGGAATTTTCCTTCATTCTTCAAGACCTTGGAGCTTCTTCTACTTTTAGTCATCTGTAACATCCCGAATTTTACAAAAATGAATAATTAATGA
This sequence comes from Clitoria ternatea, assembly GCA_037962975.1. NCBI lineage: Eukaryota > Viridiplantae > Streptophyta > Magnoliopsida > Fabales > Fabaceae > Clitoria > Clitoria ternatea. The sequence continues at coordinate 95,009,354 of CM075670.1, read as the reverse complement.
GAATGGCAAGTTGATGGTTATTGATGATGATGTGTGGGAATATATGGAACCATGGTGGCAAAGTATGAATATATATATATATATATGGAGATGAGCTTGAATTTAATACGGATAATATGTTGGAATTAAAATTTTGTAAATAGGAATGCTCAATTAGGCCGTATGATACCTTTATAAGGTGTATGAACCATGGGATGAATCCAATTGGGTTTATAATGAAGAATTCCGAGTATGAATGTTTAGAGTGAGTTTTAGATGTTCCATGTGTCGCGTATGAAGTCTTGGTTGTGATTAATTTGACTTAAAAAGGAGAATTTCCTGCGTCAGGTTGAGAGGATTACCAATTCTGGGTGAAATCTGATTGTCTCGCTCAAGCAAGATGGGACCTCACCTAAGCGAGAGTCCCCTATTTCAGTATATTGGCCCCTGGGGTAGCTTCGCCCAGGCCACAAGGGGCTTCGCTGAGCGAGGTTGATGGAATTAGCTACTGGCCCGATTTCGCTTAGGCGAATGGCCAGTTCGCTCAAGCGAAGATGCTGGGAGGATCAAGGATTTGGGTACTGGACGAAACCCGCCCGAGCGAAGAATTTAGGGAATGGCTTTCGCTCAGGCGAGACCATTAGAATGGTGAGTGGACGAGTGTATAAGTGAATCCTGCCCAAGTGGTAAAACTCTTGAGTGAACCCTGGGTGACTCAAGTCCGAGTCATGACCTTCCGAGTGAGGAAGTGGGCCTAAACCGAGTGGAAGGCTCGTGAATGTGATGATCTAGGCAGTGGAGTCCCGAATAGGGAATTTCCGAGCCTAGTGTAACCTGTTCCGAGTGGAGTACATTCTGATGTTCAATTCCGAGTGAGGCTTAAGTATGTGGATTTTCCGAGTGATAAAGATTTGTGATTGATCCGAGTAAGAGGTACTCGAGAAGGACACTGCCTAGGGAAGACTAGTTCATGTGTTGTCGAGTGAAAACACGAGTAAAAAACCCGAGTGGGGAAGGTTTGGGTATTTCCGAGTGGAAACACCGAGTGAACCTCTTCCGAAGGAAGAGTGATTATAATGGATCCGATTGAGGTGTCTTAGGAAGTCCTCTTCCGAGTAAACGAGGTTAGGTGTACATTCTGAGTGACCAAATATTGGATAAATCTGAGTGAGATAGCTTAGTGGATTTCTCCGAGTGATGAGGTCAGGGTAATTTCGAATGGAATTTGATGGTGGAAATCCGAGCGAATCTCTTCCGAGGGAAGGGTTGTTGTGATGGTTCAGATAGGAAATATTCTAAGTATATGATTGTATATTCTGAGTGAGGAGAGTTTATGGATTCCGAGTGGAATAGCCATTTTTACCGAGTGAATAGAACCCCTGATTCTGATTGAAAGGATACCGAGTGGAGCCCGTGTGAGTAAGTACTCGGATTTAGAATGAACTTACCGAGGGAATGACTGATTGAGGCGACTCGGTTCTGGAAACAGATTACCGAGTGAAATACTTATTGAGTGATGACTCGGATCTAAAATAGATTGCTGAGTGATTAGCCAAGTGAGAAACTGGACGGTCTTAATGATTCTGCCGAGTGAAAATCCGAGTGTTGGGAGTCGGTTTTGAATGATTTCACGGAGTGAGCAACCGAGTGTGATGAGTCGGTTTTAAAGCAATTTGCCGAGTGAAAACCAAATGAATGTTGGGTCAGTTTTGGGGGTTATTCTGTCAACAAAAACCCGAGTGCTAGGAAGGAAGAATTCCTGTCAGATTCGCTTAAGCGAATTAATACCTCGCTCAAGCGAGTGAGTGTGGAAAATTGTTATTTGAGTTGTTTCGATTGTGCGAAAGGAAAGGTTCACGCGAATGGGGCTGTCTCGCTCAAGCGAAGTGGGTTTCGCTTGAGCGAGTGACACCTCTGTCTGTATTTTTCCCTTCCTTGATCTCGGTTCCGATTGTACCTCCCTTCTTTTCTCTCGGTTTGTGTATATTGACCCTTCTTTTACTCGGTTCTGAGGACATAAAAGGATATTAAAGTAAATATAACATGGCAAGATGGATTATTGAGCTGTCATTTTTAATTATGAGGTAACAGTGAGATATTTTAAGGGGAAACGAATATTAAAAACATAAACTCTCACTTTCTTCCCACTTTTCACGTCACTTTTCCCCTTCTTCCCCATTCTTTTTCTTTGTTTTCTTCCCTTCTCCATCTCCTCTTTTCTTCTCTCCAAAACCCAGCCGTGTAGAGTGTTTTCTCCTCTTCCACCATTTTCATTTCTTGTGGAAGCTTGAAGGAGAAGCTTGAACTGGACCCAATTTCTCCCCCTTCTCCCACTCTGTTTTCCGTGTGGATTTCTCTCCATGGAAAGCTTATGTTGGCTCCTGGGTGAGGTAAGTTCTCCACCATTCTTTATGAGTTTTATACCCTAGATGTTGGGTTCTATGTATTTGTGGGAGAGTATTTATGGCATATGGGTTGTTGGGAGAGCATTAATGTGGAAAACCCTAAGATGGGGTGGCTTAAATGTGAGCCCTTACGAGTGGCTAATAAGGCACTTAAGATTAAGGTTGGGAGGTGATGAGAAATAAATGGGTATTAATGATGTTGATGGGTTTTTAGTGAAACCCTAACTCTAATAAATTGGGGGGAAGTGTGAAAGGAGAGTAAAATGTATGCTTAGCGATATTAGAGAATGAGATTAATGATGAATGATGACCATTGATAGTGATTGATAAGCATGAGTATTAGTAATAGTTATTGGGGTCTAATGAAAACCCTTACATTATGAAATGGGAGAAAGGTATATATATAATAAATTGTTGGATGATGGAAAATGATAGTGAAAATGGTAGAGGACCATTGATGGTGAAACCCATGAATAAGTGTTGTTATGAAATATGTAAAAAAAAAAAAGAATGTGAATATTAAGTCATAATGATTGTGATGGTATTTGAATGATTAAGGTAATATGGATGACATTTTAGATGAGGGATAAATGTGATGTTGTTGTAATTGGGAATGGTTAACCCTTTTAGATCCAGAGGATCTTGGTTTTGAGAAAGGAATTCCTGAAGCCTAATACAGTTGCATAAGTTAGTGTTCATCAAATCTAGGACTTGATGTTGGGCTTTATGATAAGCTAGTGAATATTTAAGATCTATGAGGGAATGCCTTGTAATGGCTTATTAATTGTATGAGTGTATATGTATAATATGTAGATCGTATTCCGAAGGTGCAAAGGAGCTCTTGGAGCATTGGAATGGTTCGGCTCTTCCCTTAAGGTAGGAGAGGAGTTAACATTCAAATTGCATGAGTAAATTTAGTAGTGATTGTTGTATGTGATGGATACTCATGCTTGCCTTGCCATGTATATGTATTGAATTAATTGAAATGACAATTTGATAATTATTGAGAACTATTATGATATTCTTGTGATGGGTGCAAGTAATTGACTTGCATGTGTGTGAGGCAATTATGGTTGCTATATATGTATATGTAATTCGTAACACCTTGTTGCCATGTGTGTGGATTAATATTATGATGATTGTTATGCCCTTTGATATCCATGTGTGGATTATTATGAATGATGAGATGAAAATCCACTAAATGAAGTGTGGTAATATTGATGAATAATATGTGATGTTGAAATGCCATAGTGGCTGTTTACAAGTATTGACTTGTGTGTATGATGTGAAATATATGCGAAAACATGTTGAGATGGAAATGCCACATTAAAACTTGAAAATAATAATTATGAAACCAACAAGGTCGAAACCCACTAAGGTGTATGGTGGTGTTGGTGATTGTGATGATGATGATGATGATGTTTGATGAGTGGCATTTAGGATGCACAGAGTGAGGATGCATTTGATTTGCATTTGCATTGCATCCATGGCATATCATCGCTGTCTATGTGGAATATTAAGGGGTTCCACTAGGCGGGCCCAGTGGGAGGGCGGCTCAGTGCACGAGCGTATTGTGATTTTCCCCTATGACTCGGTGTATGAGTCACGAAGCTGTCCATAGTTTGGTGACGAGGCACCCTATGTGGCGGGCCCAGTGGGCGGGCGGCTCTATGGTGAGCGAGTTTACCTCGGTGTCCGACGGGACACGGCTCTCTCGATGTGTGTTCGGGAGTGGCCCGTAGCACTTGTGGTAGTTGAGGCCACGATGTTAATCCGCAAGTCACAGGGTGACTAGTGCTACAGATGGGCGATAGCGGTTTGGTACCAGTAAAAGATATTGTCGAGATGCATGCATGTTTTGAGATATGTGTACACATTTTACTACTGCAGTAGGGGCATAGTAGCACACCTATGCTTGACCCACAACTTGGTGTTTATTCCCACAGTCGGATCCACATTTGTTGTTGATTATTCCATTGTGCATATGCATTAGCCATCAGAGCATTTGCATATAGCATGGAGATATGCCAGAATATGATGATGATTGATGATGATTGAGATGATGGTATTGGTGTTGATGAGATGAGAAGTTAATATAATGGAAGACCACATAAAAGTAAGAGAATATATGAATAAACGAAATGATGTGAATATGACGATCTGTATTTACGGCCCAATATGATGAAGGGCGTGACTGTTTATGATTAATGATGATAATGAATATGAATGCCCTTGTTGATAAGTGGCTGGTGATTGTGTATATGATTATGTATGTGCTTGTGCTTATTTATGATATGAATTGTGATTCATGAGGCTTGTATGCCTATTGTGATAATGAGGTAATGAATGAATGATAATTTAATATTTTGATAGCAGAGCACACATGACGTTGTATGCATATACACATGATCACAATATATATATTATTTGTCATTTTGAATGTTTAACTCACTCTCCCATGTGGTCTCCTTTTAAGCATTGTGATGCAGGTTTCCATGGGATAAGTTTGGATTTAAAGATCAAGATTTGGTAAAGGTATATAGTGGTAGAGGAAGTGCCTTGGCTGGCATCATTTATGGATTCTTGTTTATTGATTAAATGGTATATGATGAAATAGATGATTTAAAGATTTTGAGTATGTATAAGACAATCCTTTGAATTGATGGATGATGAATGATATATATATATATATAGAATGTAAGAGATGATTTGATGTGTATTAGAAGGATTGAAATTGAATGATGTTAATTGATGGTTGTGATAGTCGGGAGAAGATCCCCGAATGTAGATGAATATATTTATGTATATGTAATTATATCTTAGGCATTACATGCTTATATAATTATGTAAAAGGATGATGGATGTCTATTAGGCTTACGATATGCCATTGCGTGTTTTGCCGAGCCTTTTCTCATATCGTCATATATGGGACTAGGCGTGTGCTCGGTATACACATTCTTCTTCCGCTGTAAACTCTATTATTTTCTTATACCGTTATGGGCAATTTATTTATCGATCCAGCTTCAGGTTTTATAATCTCACCCTCTGGTTTTTCTGTGATTTGGGTCATGATGTGGTCATGGTGATGTCTTAGAAATATTTTCAAACGCGAAAAATTTATTCGTAATTTTTATTAATTATGTCGATCACATCGGGATTCGAGTACAGAAAATCAGGGGTGCTATATCATCCGCTCGAGCCAAGCAACTGCGGCTCGAGTAAAGCTCAAGTAGAATGGTCACTTAAGAGCCCTTAAAACATATCTTTTGGGCATTTTTTGACTTGGAGGGTGGAGAACTTAGAGCTTTAGAATTGTCCTTCATTCTTCAAGACTTGGAGCTTCTTCTAGGGTTTATTTCTCTTTCTCTTTTGTTTATTTGATGTTTGTAAGGTTGGCCACCATGATAATGAGTGGCTAATACCTCCCTTTTATTGGGATTAGACCATTTTTATTCATGACTTTATAGTGAATATTTGTGTATATTTTTGCATTAACACCATGTTAGCATTTCATTTCTCATGTCTAATGCTTATTTCTATTCCAGAGAATATGATTTATCTGTGTTTGGGTTACCAAATGGGTTTTGGGATTGAAATGCTCATTAAATTCTTCTTCTAGGAATAGAGTTGAATCTAATGATTATTAAAGCATTTTCATAATGCAAATTCTAACGTTGGATTATTAAGGGATTGAGATTTAATGTTAGGGTTTAGAATTTATTCAATAATTGATTAGGTTTAATGACTTTTATGTCACGTTAACTTGATTTAACGTGTAATCATACATAATAGGATCTCAAAGAAATGATTAGAATGGGAAATTCTAATCCCAACACTTTTTAGTTTTAGTAACTTTGTTTTATTTCTTCTATCACTTAAAATTAATCAATTTCAAATTTATCAACTTATGAACAAACCTTGAACATATTGTATATACACTTATTATGATTTACAAGCAATTATTGTTTTATTGTTGGATATCACGCAAGTCTCTCGATTCGACAACCTTATAAATACTTATCAAAACTATAATCAATTTGGTACACTTGCCAAAGGAACAACATTACCCTACTTGTTTCCTGTTGTACTCTTGTGTGAAAGCTAGCACTACGATGATTGTTTGACTAGAAAGATAGGAAACATAGTCGTGGCCCACCGAGGTCATGTAGGGCTGTAATTAGCTTAAGGGACAAAAGTTGAAATCAAGTCCGTGTGAGGCCGTAATTAACTTAAAATAGAAATGATAGAACCAAGGCCACGTATGGCCATAATTAACTAAGGGATAGATAAAGGAACCGAGGCCACACAAGGTTGTAATTAACTAAAAGATAAAAGAAGGAATTGAGGCCACACATGGCCATAATTAACTTAAATGATAAATAAAAGGAAAAAACTGAGGTTATTCCTAGCTAAGAAATTAACAACTGTAAATTTGTTATAAAGATTGGTCTTGGAGAGTCATTAATTGCTGTTATTGAGGATCGAGCTTAACGAGAAAAAAGTCATTAATCGTTGTCACAAAGGATCAAGCTTAAAGGGAAGTAGGGTGTTAATCGTCATCATGAGGGACCAAGCTTAATGAGAAATAGGCCATTAATAGTCTTCACAAGGGATTAAGCTTAACGTGCAGCAAAGCGTTAATCGTCATCACAAGGGACCGAGCTCAAAAAGGTGTGTCTGAAACATAGGTGTTAAGGAGGCAATGGAAATATTCTGACGATGAAGGCCATAATGTTTATGGAAGCACAACTTGAGGATGCTCTCAAACATAATAGAAGAAGGGTGTTCCCAAGTGGCTACCCTTAAAGATGTGTCGCTCTTCGGTAAAATGTTGTGTATGAGAGGGTGGGGATGAGATTGACCCTTGAATAAGAGAAAGGGATAGCTTTAATGGTCCCTAGTGGAGCCAACAAATAATTGTTTGTGATGACTGTCTCTGAAAGATGGGGTACAATACTAGCGTATATCATTAACGACAGAGTACGTTGGTGATGGCGTCCGTGGTGATGGCTTACACCCTTGATGTAGGGGTACGTTGCTAGTGTACAAGCTTGATGATGGGGGGTCGCAAGATACCTGCAAGAAGGGATAAGGAGACCAAATAAGAGTAGGTCTCGTAAGGCCTCTCTGATGCCTTAGTCAGTATATGTTAGAGGTATAAGTAAGGGTAAATAAAGAGTTTAAAGGAGAAAGTTTGTTAGGCAGGTGGCAGGAGGGTGGGTGTGATGTGTCGACCGAGCTGATGTTAAGTAGGTGAGGCCAGTGAAATAAACACCAATAAGGTCAAATACCCGATGGTGCCTTCTGATGTGGCTTGCACATAAGTTAGTAATGATGTCGAGCTTAATGTTTGTACTTTGGGGTCCCAATACGGATAAAAACTCGTAATGAATAATAACATGTTCAATACAAGTCGTATTGTATTAGACATTTTTATTTGAAGCATTCATATTCATTTTTCATTGTATTTGGTTACTATATTCCAAAAATAAGATGATATTAGTTCCTAAGGTAGTATGCACTAGGTGTAGTTTGTGCTCTTTGTAACATCCCGATTTTTAATTTAATTACCGATTGAGACTAGGCCATTAATTAAGGATTAACTGCAGAATTGGGATTAGTGAATAATTAAACTAATTGTTGATCGGTTAGAAAATGATTGAATAAATAATGATAATAATAATAATAATGCCAGGAGAAAGGACGCATGTGTCCCTAAGGGTATAAGACAACTTCAGCTCTCTCTTTCCTTCATGAATTTTCACTGGACAGCCCTTCTTGTGCGTGCGTCTAGTCTCTCCTTTCCCTGTTTTCTCTTCTTCACTCTCATTCGCGTTGAGCAGTGAGAGAGTCGAGAGCTTCTTGGGAGGAACATCAACGCGGCCCTGTTCCACTCCCTGTCCTCTTCTTCCTCTCTGTCGCCTTCTCCCCCTCCTTCTTCTTCCACTTGGAGCTGTTAGCGTCCCAGTTGAAAGGTTGTGCTGGGAAGTACCTTGGAGCCCTGGGGGAGACGAACCCGTTGGAGGAAAGAACAACTCTGGTCTGGGATCAACGCTGAGTTCGAAGACTGGTGGAGAAGGAGTAACAGAAGGGCGATCGGTCAGCATTGCAACTCGAGGAGTTTTGGAACCCCGACAGCAGGTTGGGGGCGCTTTACATGTCAAGTGTATGGTTTATGACCGGGTCCCGGGTGCTTGCTTTAATGTGATATGTTGTGTGAAAGGTGTAGATCGATGTGTTGTGATTGAGTGATTGTGCATGCAACTCCCGGATTGGTGGTATCTGTGAATGGTTGAGGGTTGTGTAACTCCGTCCTTGAGTGCTTGTTAATATTTCTGTGATGCATGTTGTTGAAACATAAGACTGCTGAGTGAATACATGTGTGCGTTACCATTATTCCCGAATACATGAGATGTGAATTGATATGTGATTTCCATTTTGAATGTTGTGTTAAAATGCATGCTGACTCCGTTAAAAATGTCGAGTGGATGTGCTGTAATGTGGTTACCTTGGTTTGCTTGTTGTGAGTTACTATAATAGATGCATGTGATGCTGTAATGGAAATATACGATTCCGAATGAATCTGAATACCGTGTGGGGGATCGGTTGTGACCCATTGATGGCTGTGTGAGATGCGCCTAGTAAGCTTGAATGCTTGTTGTGGAATTGCATGAGATTGCATATATGAGATGACTCCCAGATTCCTGACCAGTTCCATGAGGACCTGTGGTATCCGATGGAGCTAGAGCTGGGTCTCGAGACGTCACGGGGTGACCGGAACCACACGAAAAGGGCTAGTGGATGGGGGGTTAGAAAGGCATCTAGAGTCGTATGAGATGATCTTCAGTCAGATTCCTGGCCAGTTCCATGAGGACCCGTGGTAGCCGATGGAGTTAGAGCTGGGTCTCGAGACGTCACAAGGTGACCGGTGCCACATGGAAAGGGCTAGTGGACGAGGGGCCGGGAAGGAATCTGCACTGAAATCACTGTTTAAGTCGGATCCGCATGCATGAGTGTATGAGCATTGTTATTGAGATTATTATGATTTACATGAATTGAATGAATTGAGTGAACTCCGACTGGATGATGTCGTATGAGTGAAGTCCGACTGACTGAATATGCATGTACTGATGCTGTTGCCGAGTGCAGTATGATGCTATGATTGAGAATGTATGTTATTGTGCGAATTCTGATTGGATGATGTGGTCTGACTCTTATATTATTTGAGAATATATATATATATATATCGTTATAGATTGAACCCGGTAAATTATATAATTGAGGATTGAGGTAAAATCTGAGTTAATAGTTGTCATTTTATATGTAAAAGCTCACCCCTATACTATTTTTAGTGTGTGTAGGTTCGACTCTGAAGTGATGATAAGGCCTCAAGTCCGAGTGAGGTGCACTCCGGTTGTTGAGTGCTTATATTGCATTGTCATGTTTAGTCAGTTGTAGCCTTGGCCGGCTCATAATAACAGTGTTGTATAACGAATATGAATATATATATATATATATAAGTAATCCGAGCTATTGTGACCCGAGTGCATGTTTATATACGTATATAGTTTACGTTGATAGCTTGTGCTTGCATCGGATAACAGGTGCTGATGAATGAATGATGTTAAGGTAATGGGTATTCCGAGTGCATGATTATGTATGTACATATATGTTGTATACGGGTGATTGTGTCTGGGTAGACTGAGAGGTGTTGATGGATAGAATATTGCTCAGTTAATGATTTTCCGAGTAGACGTAATTGGGGAAGTCAACTCCGAGTGGGGCTGCAAATGGCTATGCCTTCTTGTTCGAGTGATGATACTTCAATGGATTCTGAGTAAAATATCTTGGATGAACCTATACTGTGTAAGATCTAATGGGAGGATCCCCGAGCGATATTGAGAACGGTCTCTACCGAGTAAAAAATATAAGTAAAACCCGAGTGAGGAAGAGTTGTATTCCCGAGTGAAAACCTCGAGTGATCCTCTCCCGAGAGAAGAGTTAGTGTAGTGGTTTAGAGTGGAATGAATTCTAATTGTATGATATCTAAAACCCGAGTGAACCTGGCTGAGACATTCCGAGTAATAAATGATTGTGGGACCCCTTCTAAGCGAAGGAGGGTCTACGTGTTCTCCGAGTGAGAAGTGTAAATATGCCGAGTGATGAGTGTGTAAGGGAATTCCGACTGTACCCAAGGTTGATGTATACCAAGTGGGATAACCCACGTTTCCCGAGTAGATTATTGCGTGGCCTTGTGTATAAAAACATAAGGGGCTAAGTTATGGGACGTAGTGTACTATGGTTATCTCCGAGCGATTGAGACCCCCTGACTCCGAGTGAATGGATGCTTTGATACCGAGCGATGGGAATTACTGAGTGTGTTGCTCGCCTCAGCGACTAAGGTGTTCGCCCCAGCGAGTGTGTTGCTGGAAGACTCTCGTTTTGATTTCGCTTGAGGACTATTGCTCTTCCGCTCGGGTGTTTCTAATCAGTTTTCTTTTACTGCTTTCCTTTCCTTTTCCTGGTCTCTCGGTTTAGTTTTTCCCTTCTTAGGTCGGCTTTTGCCTCTCAGCCCTTACGCTGTTTGCTAATTACTCCAACCATTACTTTGGGTCAGATTATGAATGTTTGGCCGGCTTTTATTTTATTTCCTTGCCTTCTTTTCCTTCTCTTCTTGGACCCGGTACCATTGGTTTATTTTTGGGAAAATTTTCCCCTGTTCTGGGATTTATGTATTTATTAAATTAGGATGTTACATTTTGGTATCAGAGCAGACCAAAAGGTCCAAGGCCAAGGTATGCTTATCGAGTGTGGGCGGTTATGTGCATTGTGACCGAGTAGTCATCATTATTGTGATATTTGTTGAACCTGATTGATATTGTAATATTGATTTGTGGATAGGAGGTCGTTTCCCTCTTGGTCCGACTGATTGTATAACATATAGAAATGGTATGATGTGCTAAAGTTATTGAATGTTGGGCTGAGATCCGATCGGTAGTAAGTAACTTCGTAAACTTATCCTTGTAGGGGGTGTGAATTTCAGGATAAGTCATGGCGAATCGTCAAAGCATGGAGGCCATAGCCACGGCATTCCAACGTTTTTCTGACGTGTTCGAGAGGCAGGGCCAGCCTCGAGCTGAAGATGGCCAAGTGTTGGACCGCTTCCTGAAGAGGAAGCCGAGTGAATTTCAAGGAGGACGTAACCCCGAGGCAGCTTACAAATGGACTCAAGAGTTAGAGAGGATTTTTGGGGGTCTTCACTGCACCGAGGCCCAGAAGGTGGAGTGCGCGGTGTACATGCTGAGGGACGAAGCAGAGAACTGGTGGAAGATAGCCAAAAACCGACTGACTGACGATGATACCCAGCTGACCTGGGAAAATTTCAAGACATGCTTCTTAGAGAAGTACTTCCCCGACACAATAAGGAGTCGGAAGGAACTAGAATTCATGGAACTGAAATAGGGGTCCATGTCTGTGGAAGAATACGCAGCCAGATTCGAAGAATTGTGCCTGTTCTACCCACCCTTCCAACAACCTGGGACAGAGAATTCCAAGTGCCTCAAATTTGAAAATGGATTGAGATCGGACATTAAAAGAGCTTGCAGATATCAAGAAATTAGAAGTTTCCCAGTACTGGTGAATAAATACAGGATTTTTGAAGAGGACGACAAGGCCTACTCGGGCTAGAACAACAAGGCCGACACCTCCTTAAAGCCTCAGCAATCTCGCTTCAAGAGGCAGGATGACTCTGGTAGGAGCAGACTCCCTTCTAGGCTCGGAGGTCGGGGTAATCAAGATGGTCGTGCTGGTAGTCGCCCAAAGTACGGCAAGTGTTTTATATGTGGTGGTGATCACTTTGCCCAAGATTGTGAAGAAGGAGATGATGTCGTGTGCTTCCATTGCAATGGGAGAGGGCATATTTGCCCTAACTACCCACTGCTGCGATGATCGAATGACGATGCACACCGTGGGGGTTTCCGAGAGAGAGACCGCGGAAGTAATAGTTGAGGGAATAGTGGCAGAGGCAATGGAACTAAGGATAACAGGAGGTTTGCCCCAAATAACCGTGGGAGGAGCGCGGATCGACCAGCTACAGGCAAAGTTTAAGCCATCAGTACTGAGAAAGTTGTACAAGCAGACGACTAGGTGCAAGGTAAGGGTGAACAATTCTGGAAGTCGGTTGTTATTATACTGTCCTGGGAAATGGCAACTGCTATTCGAAGATTATCGTCGTATGATATTTACTCGGTAATGGTTTGGGGGCCGATTCTTAATATGTCATTTTATAACTAGGTGTATACTTGTGGGGTCGGAAATCTACCCCCATTACACCATTTTACAGTAGTAGTAATCTATGTTGCGTGATTGTTGCTGTGTGATGTGCTATGGGTGATGCGTAATGATGATGCTGACGTAAATGTATTGCTTATATATATATGTGTGTATGATTTGTCATTAATTTCTGTGAATTAGTGTTGGCTAATTGAATTTGGTCAGTAAGAGTAAAAGAAGTGTAATGAATCTTGTCCCAATACGACTCCTCAACCCATAGGTATTGTGGCAGCATACATGTTGCAATGGCTCTATGTAATTGTTGTAACCCTATAGGAATGAGACATCATCCTATAAGTTGGATGCAGCAATTCATGAATCGGGTAAGTGAGGTTGTAGCTTCTTATGGTGAGGGTGAGTCTATCGGACTGTTCCGAGTGAAAATGAGAACTGTATTGAGTGGAAGTAATTGTTAGTTTATCAAAATAAAGATTAAAGGTTGTTTAACCTTGATATATTTACCTCCGAGAAGATCAGAAGTTATTAGGGATGAATTGGCTATTAAAGTAATGACTGGTCATTGAAATAAATGGGTGACGCAGTCTGTCACAGGAACTAGAAGTCTTGTGGATCTAACCGAGTGATACTGTAAGTTTAATAAGGAAACCCGGACCTTGAGCCAAGGTGTTCGGTAAGGTGAGGATTTGCTCGGGAAAGATTAGTATATTCCGAGTGTGTGAAAGTGGAGATGGTTCCGAGTGAAATCCTTCTGGGAGAAAGAATTACTGAGCGAAAATTATGATGTTCTGAGTGAAACATCGTTTTGGTCATCAATAAGGAGCTGTGTCCGAATGACACTTCTGAGTCGGGCAAAATCAAAGTGAAATATTCGAGTCGTGTGAATTTCGGGAGAAGTGTCTCGGAGTGTACCAATTTCGAGTGGATGGTACCGTGTGGAGCGGTTCCGAGTGGAAAGGTATCAAGTGTAGAACTCCTAATACCTGTGTGATGTTCCACCAAGTGATCTTTATCCAGGAGAAAAGTACTTCTGGTCGGAAAATGGAACTTCGAGTATGCAAGTTTTCGAGTGAATTACCCAAGGGGGGAGTAGATACCGAGCGATAAACTTATTCATAGCTGTGTTCGGGTGATGTGGAGCTGCTGAGTTGAACTCAGATTTATATTTGGAGTAGGCTTGAATTCCGAGTGGAAATTTGGTAAATAGAAAGTTTCCACGTGAAGGGTCTCCAAGGGGAGTAGATATCCGAGAAAAGGATTTATGTAAAATCGTACCCAGGTCAGCGATTGGGACTGCTGGGCGTGAACTCGAGTTTGGTTCTGAGGTAGGCTTGAATTACGAGGGAATTTTGCAAGTGGAAAGATTTCTAGATGACGACTGCCTTTAAAAACCCCGATTGATATTTTTGGAGTGAGAGGTCCGAGTGATATTCTCGGGTTATAGGCATGAAAATAGCCAAAGGGATGATAAGGAATCTGAGATGTTAGAACCGAGTGTGGTGCCTGTACGAGGTAAATCCAGGTGAATTGTGCTAATTGAAGCACATGGGAACTCATTTGAGTGTTCATTTTGGTCAAGAAAGAAATTTTGTGGTCGAATTTTGAAAATCCGTGAGCTTAATCCGAGACTAATCGATCGGTAGTGGGTATTATAGGGAATCGGTAATGTTGTTTACCGACTAGATTCTTCCCAAGTGGTTGAATAACATCTAGAATGTGTCCCATATGACCCAATGTTGAACCTATGCTTTGTGTGAGCTCATGGTCATGCCGAGTGACTCATTGAGTCGGGGAACCCGATGGTGTAAATACGCCGATCGGTGTTGAGGGTGTAAGGCCGAGCGGCCAAAGAACTGGAAAGTGCCAATGGCTAGGGTGAACTGGCAGAGTTGAATGGGGGTAACTACGTGGGAAATGGAATCCCGAATGTAATGAAGACTATGAAGAGTTGTTTTATTTATGCTGATTAGAAATTGCAAAGCAGTCGGAAACGTTGAGAAACGAAGAGTTGCAGTCGGAGCATGACTGTGGTATTCCGATCCGTTTGTTGAGGTAAGTCTGAGTGAAAGAAAGGAATGTTATTCCAAGTCAATGGTGACACTTCCGAGTGGAAATGTGTTAAGAATAATGTCTCGGTTTTCTGGGTAGAGTGGTCGGTAAATTGCTTTGGAAGCTAATTATACCGACTGGGATTTAAGCAATGGATGAATACTTGAGGAACATAGATGTGTAATTACTTATTGTGGTATGACAGTGATTTTCCGAGTGGTTCAGTGAGGCTAAGTATGTGTTTGAATTTCGAGGACGAAATTCTTTTGAGAGGGGGAGAACTGTAACATCCCGATTTTTAATTTAATTACCGATTGAGACTAGGCCATTAATTAAGGATTAACTGCAAAATTGGGATTAGTGAATAATTAAACTAATTGCTGATCGGTTAGAAAATGATTGAATAAATAATGATATTAATAATAATAATGCCAGGCGAAAGGACGCATGTGTCCCTAAGGGTATAAGACAACTTCAGCTCTCTCTTTCCTTCATGAATTTACGCTGGACAGCTTTCCCTGTTTTCTCTTCTTCACTCTCATTCGCGTTGAGCAGTGAGAGAGTTGAGAGCTTCCTGGGAGGAACATCAACGCGGCCCTGTTCCACTCCCTGTCCTCTTCTTCCTCTTCGTCGCCTTCTTCCCCTCCTTCTTCTTCCACTTGGAGCTGTTAGTGTCCCAGTTGGAAGGCTGTGCTGGGAAGTGCCTTGGAGCCGTGGGGGAGACGAACCCGTTGGAGGAAAGAACAACTCTGGTCCGGGATCAACGCTGAGTTCGAAGGTTGGTGGAGGAGGAGTAACAGAAGGGCGATCGGTCAGCATTGCAACTCGAGGAGTTTTGGAACCCCGACAGCAGGTAGGGGGCGCTTTACATGTCAAGTGTATGGTTTATGACCGGGTCCAGGGTGCTTGCTTTAATGTGATATGTTGTGTGAAAGGTGTAGATCGATGTGTTGTGATTGAGTGATTGTGCATACAACTCCCAGATTGGTGGTATCTGTGAATGGTTGAGGGTTGTGTAACTCCGTCCTTGAGTGCTTGTTAATATTTCTGTGATGCATGTTGTTGAAACATGAGACTGCTAAGTGAATACATGTGTGCGTTACCACTATTCCCGAATGCATGAGATGTGAATTGATACGTGATTTCCATTTTGAATGTTATGTTGAAATGCATGTTGACTCCGTTAGAAATGTCGAGTGGATGTGCTGTAATGTGGTTACCTTGGTTTGCTTGTTGTGAGTTACTATAATAGATGCATGTGATGTTGTAATGGAAATGTGGGATTCCGAATGAATCCGAATGCCGTGTGGGGGATCGGTTGTGACCCATTGATGGCTGTGTGAGACGCGCCTGGTAAGCTTAAATGCTTGCTGTGGAATTGCATGAGATTGCATATATGAGATGACTCCCAGATTCCTGACCAGTTCCATGAGGACCCGTGGTAGCCGATGGAGCTAGAGCTGGGTCTCGAGACGTCACAGGGTGACCGGAACCACACGGAAAGGGCTAGTGGACGGGGGGTTGGAAAGGCATCTGGAGTCGTATGAGATGATCTTCAGTCAGATTCCTGGCCAGTTCCATGAGGACCCGTGGTAGCCGATGGAGCTAGAGCTGGGTCTTGAGACGTCACAGGGTGACCGGTGCCACATGGAAAGGGCTAGTGGACGAGGGGCCGGGAAGGAATCTGCACTGAAATCACTATTTAAGTCGGATCCGCATGCATAAGTGTATGAGCATTGTTATTGAGATTATTATGATTTGCATGAATTGAATGAATTGAGTGAACTCCGACTGGATAATGTCGTATGAGTGAAGTCCGACTGACTGAATATGCATGTACTGATGCTGTTGCCGAGTGCAGTATGATGCTATGATTGAGAATGTATGTTATTGTGCGAATTCAGATTGGATGATGTGGTCTGACTCTTATATTAATTGACAATATATATATATATATATCGTTATAGATTAAACTCGGTAAATTATATAATTGAGGATTGAGGTAAAATCCGAGTTAATAGCTGTCATTTTATATGTAAAAGCTCACCCATATACTATTTTTAGTGTGTGCAGGTTGGACTCTGAAGTGATGATAAGGCCTCAAGTCCGAGTGAGGTGCACTCCGGTTGTTGAGTGCTTATATTGCATTGTCATGTTTAGTCAGTTGTAGCCTTGGCCGGCTCATAATAACAGTGTTGTATAACGAATATGAATATATATATATATAAGTAATCCGAGCTATTGTGACCCAAGTGCATGTTTATATACGTATATAGTTTACGTTGATAGCTTGTGCTTGCATCGGATAACAGGTGCTGATGAATGAATGATGTTAAGGTAATGGGTATTCCGAGTGCATGATTATGTATGTATATATGTGTTGTATACGGGTGATTGTGTCTGGGTAGACTGAGAGGTGTTGATGGATAGAATATTGCTCAGTTAATGACTTTCCGAGTAGACGTAATTGGGGAAGTCAACTCCGAGTGGGGCTACAAATGGCTATGCCTTCTTGTTCGAGTGATGATACTTCAATGGATTCTGAGTAAAATATCTTGGATGAACCTATACTGTGTAAGATCTAATGGGAGGATCCCCGAGCGATATTGAGAACGGTCTCTACCGAGTGAAAAATATAAGTAAAACCCGAATGAGGAAGAGGTGTATTCCCGAGTGAAAACCTCGAGTGATCCTCTCCTGAGAGAAGAGTTAGTGTAGTGGTTTAGAGTGGAATGAATTCTAAGTGTATGATATCTAAAACCCGAGTGAACCTGGCTGAGACATTCCGAGCAATAAATGATTGTGGGACCCCTTCTAAGCGAAGGAGGGTCTACGTGTTCTCCGAGTGAGAAGTGTAAATATGCCGAGTGATGAGTGTGTAAGGGAATTCCGACTGTACCCAAGGTTGATGTATACCGAGTGGGATAACCCACGTTTCCCGAGTAAATTATTGCATGGCCTTGTGTATAAAAACATAAGGGGCTAAGTTATAGGACGTAAGTGTACTATGGTTATCTCCGAGCGATTGAGACCCCCTGACTCTGAGTGAATGGATGCTTTGATACCGAGCGATGGGAATTACTGAGTGTGTTGCTCGCCTCAGCGACTAAGGTGTTCACCCCAGCGAGTGTGTTGTTGGAAGACTCTCGTTTTGATTTCGCTTGAGCGCTGTTGCTCTTCCGCTCGGGTGTTTCTAATCAGTTTTCTTTCACTGCTTTCCTTCCCTTCTCCTGGTCTCTCGGTTTAGTTTTTCCCTTCTTGGGTCGGCTTTTGCCTCTCAGCCCTTACGCTGTTTGCTAATTACTCCAACCATTACTTTGGGTCAGATTATGGATGTTTGGCCGGCTTTTATTTTATTTCCTTGCCTTCTTTTCCTTCTCTTCTTGGACCCGGTACCATTGGTTTATTTTTGGGAAAATTTTCCCCTGTTCTGGGATTTATGTATTTATTAAATTAGGATGTTACACTCTTTCTCATCTTTTAAGGTCTTGTTTTACTATTTGTAGCGATTAAAGATTTGTAATTTTTTTAAGTGAATGAATGAAGTGTATGTTACAAAAGCTCTTAGGAACGGTTGGTTTTAGTTTCCCAATCTTCTTTAAGACATCTTCTTTATTAACTTCCAAATATAATGTCATCTTATGTTTGAAATGATGACCAAATGTAATGAAACATAAATATTTCCTCCTTTTTTAATTTGTCTTTTAAGATTCACACATATTAAGAAGTACAATTAATATATCTTTTCTTTTATGTTTTTCATATATACCCTTTCTTTCTTTATACCCAATATTATTTTCCCTTAATTAAGGTCTTCTTAATTTAAACAAGAAATAAATATATAATTAAAAAAATAAGCATTTAATTTTGTCTTAAAACCATAAAAGGACAAATATTTTGAAATAATTCCAACTTCCTAAAAAGTTATAAAATAACATGCTAAAATACAAAGAATTCAAACATATCTAAGCCCATAACTATTTATTTGAAACGTCTCGTTAACCGTTGTTCCTTTCGGATCCAGAGGGTCCCTACTGCACCCCCATCTCCCTTCCATCTCGACAAGAATAAAGGAGATTCTGATCCTCCTTGACCCTAGCAAGATAACTGTTGCACCCACGTCGTTTGGATTTGGATTGAAGGTCTTATTTCTCTCTTTTTCCTTTTCACCATTATATAAATGTAACCTAGAAAAGCTTTGTAATTTAAGTGACATTTTTTAGCAATACAGCTCTGATTTTCCTAGGGTAATTTTCTAAGATTTTTGTGCGTTACGTGCTTGTGAACAACTGTGTTTAGGGGCATTAATCAAGAAATCGAAAGTAAAATTTTGTTTTATTAAAAATTATATGGGGGATTATTTAAAAATTAATGTGAGTGGGTATAAATGACGTTTAAAAAAATTCAGTTCTTTAACTAATATTTTTATAGGACATCAAATTAATATCTTTCTTTATTAGAATTTTCCTTTTTAAGATGAACAATAGTGTCATTCACTTATTATTGGGTTATAAAATGTTGACAAAAATTTTATATTTTCTCGTTATTGACTCTAATCAATTATTGAATACTTTTTTAACTTATTTTTCTCCATCCTTTTTACAAATTTTTGGATCCTTCCTATTGCAGAATATTCTTTCTTGATTAAGTTCTTTGTAAAATGTTTCACAAGTTTCCTTCAATTTTATAAATATACTATTATGGTAAAAAAAATAAGATAATATATATTAAATCATGAGAACATAAATAACTAAAAATTATATGAGAACGTAAATTCAAGATTACTATAGGTGTGTTTGGATATATAAATTAATTAAAAATGTATGCAATAAATTATTTTAAATATGAGCTTATAAATTTTTTTAAAATAAGTTCTTTTGATGTCAAAAACAACTTATGGGAGTTATAAGTTATTTTCATATGTTGTTTATAAGTTTTTCTAAACTCACACTATATGATATGTTTCATTGAATATTTAATTACAAGACTTTTGAAATAATCTTAATTATTTTGAGAATATGAAAAATATATTTTGTAATGAGTTTATAAAATATTTAACAAATAGGAGGTGATTTGTATAATGAAACAAAATATATAATAAAAATATTTTGTCAATATTATAAAAAAAATAGATTTAGCATAACATTTTTATAAAATTGAAAATGTTTTATATGGATTTTAGAAATAAGGAAAATTTTATGTAAGAAATGCAAAATAGAAAAGTTGTTGGGGTAATTAACTAATTAAAACAAATAATACCTAAAATTATACATGTAACTAAAGCACGTTACCATGAGACCAAAAAAATACGTTACCTACTTGAGTGTTTGGTGTTAGAAACTGGCTTGAAGTTACTTTAGGACCTATGTGAAGTTGAATATGGTTATAAGCACATTCTTTTTGAAGTTGATTGCTTGGGCCTATGTGATTTACTTGTAAGAGAGTCTAACATAAGAAATCAATTATTGAGAAATGATATAACAATCTATATAATTAAGAGTGGTTTGGATAAGGTGAAAAATAGAAAATGGATTTTTAATAAGTTGAATTAGGATGAATCATTTTTCATGTGTGATTTAGATGGAAAGAAGAAGGAACAATATTCCATTAGGGCCGATGGAAATTTGCTTCCTCCCAAGAGCATGTCATTTGAGAGGAAAAAGGGATGAGGGAAATGGTAAGAACATGCTACCCTTGTAAAGTCTAACTGTGGCTTTTGGTAAAATGAAACAGGGTGGGCGACAACAAAGACATCAATTAAGTGCAAACAAAAATGAAGATGCACGCAATTGACCTTCATGGACGGAAAAGAAAAGCTTGTTTTTATAATAAAATAAAATATCACATATTTGTAAAAATGGCAGTGTTGATTTGGAATAAAGAAATGAAGCGGGTTATTAATCAAGGTAAATACACCCTTTGGTCCTTTATTTTACACAAAAGTTTCACTCTGGTCCTTTAATTTTTTTTTTGTTCTAGTTGGTCCCCAATGTGGTTTAAAATGTTTCAATGTGGTCCTTCCGTTAATTACATGTTAACGCCGTTTGTACTGTTGTCATCATCTTCTTCCCTGATTCTTCTAAAGTGAAACTATATGCTCCCAGAACAGCAAACACAAATCGCCAGAAAAAATAAAAAACAACAGCTTTGAAGATTGGAGAATAAAGTAATTGTTCATTTTGTTATTTTCATCGACACTCAAAGCATATGAATTTGAACAGTTAACAGTAAAATTGGAAAGGAAAAGGGACAAAATCCCCTGAAGTAAGAGAACCCAAAAACACAAACAAAAAAAATTGAAAGAGACAAAATATTGATGTAAGATGAATCATTCATCATTGAATTTTAAGGTTGATGAAAATAAGAGAGATAGCAAAACATTGTTCCATGAAGGAAGTGAAAATTACCTAAATAAGGAGAAAAGGGACACGGTAATTAGGAATAAAGAATGAATATAAACAGAATCTCTACTGCAACACTTCATTCTTAAAACATTAGGAAAAATTAAAACATCTTGCTTTGCTGAAATTGTAGAGAACTTAATCAACTCTTTGTAACACAGAATCTTTGCTCAACACCAGATACAAAATACTCTAAGGCATATTTCAGACCCTGCTCATTACAAGTAAAATAAAGTAAAGCAACAGTTTGTGTCAGGTGACCAAACTAAAACAATTAACTATTCGACGAGGACCAAATTGAAATCACTAACATAACATAAGGGACCAAATTGAAACAATTATACTCTCTGGTCTGATATGAAGATGAACTCCATGCAAGCCTCTGCTCCACCCATATCCCCCATGAGCAAGTCTATGACTCTGTGTTCTCATATTCAACAACAACAATAGCTATAGGAAGCATTTGGTCATTCGGGTTTATGACTCTTTTTCATTTTCCCTCTTATTTTTCAATGTAATGCAAAATTCTTATGTCAATCATTGAAATTTTTCCTTGTTAATTTTTTCCCCACTTTTGGTCACAGTGATTCCTCCTTTGGTGCCAACGTTAAGTGAACCCCCTTTGGGCCTTTATGGCAACTTCCTGCTGCTGATATAAAAGCCCCAAATTTGCTTTGTGCAAGCCTCAAAGGAAGATGAACAAAGAAGGAAGATAAACGGAAAAGGAAAATGAACAAAGAAGGAAAATGAGATCCACAGTTTTCTATTTTCCCTCTCAATTGTTAAAACCTTGTCGTTTTAGTGTTTGATGCAATAACAAATCACTAATTGACACGTGTATAGTGATGTCCTTATTTAAGAGCACAGTGTAAATGGCGTTAACATGTAATTGATGAAAGGACCACATTAAAACATTTTAAACCACATAGGGGACCAACTAGAACAAAAAAAAAACTAAAGGACCGAAGCAAAACTTTTGTGTAAAATAGAGGACCAAAAGATGTATTTACCCATTAATCAATGGTCTTGGTTGATCTTGTTTTTTCATTGATTGATGTCATTGCTTGAGAAAAACCTATTTTTTGGTTGACTAGTGCCTTTTGCAAATTAATGTTGGAAGGCAACTTGGACAAAAAAAGGGTTGGAACTTGAAAGACAAAAAAAGGGTTCCCTCCTTTCCAATTCTATTTTAATCCATCTAAACACAATTTGTTTTTAATTTTAACTCAATATCTTTCCATTCATTTTATTTTCACTTAATTTCTTTCCTCTCAATTTCTCCCTCCTATGCAAATGAAGCCTAAGGAATATTGGAAAAGGGGTTAGTGTTGTCAAATAATTCACGTGGACAGTAGGACAACAACCAAGTAGCATACACATTAGCTAAGTTTGAAGCTCGATATGTTTTACCTATGAGAATTTGGAGACGTACTTCATCTCATTATATCTTTACTTTATTCTTCTTTGATATGTTAGTTCTAGGGTGTTAATTAAATGGAATGGATAAGATTTGAATTCAACTTTAATGTATTGACAAAATTAATTTATTAATACATTTATATTCGTTTAAAAACTATCAAAAAGAATCCGTCAAATCCATAATATATTTAACTAAATCCAACTAAACCATTTATAAACTTTTTTTTTGTGAATGGATATTCAACAATATATTTAAAATATTGTATTATTTTTGTTTTGTTTTTATTTTACCAACTTTAAAAATGGCTAAAGATATTATTAAATAAAATACAAAGTACCATAAATAATCAACATAGGATTACAATGAATATATGTTGCAAAAGCCTAATCAACCTAAAGTACAATCCAAAGGATTATTAAACTAATTTACTAATAGATAAACAAACCCCTTAACTTTGCTCTAAGCTAGCACCATACCCTACATTTAATCAAATCCACCAATTTGTAGTTATCTCAATTTTTTTGTTGAAAGAAAATGTCACTCTTTTCTTTCTAAACTAGTAAGTAGACCCGTGTAGCGTAGGGTTATTTTGATAATACACGTAGTGCTTCTCGTGCTAGTTACGCACGGAAAACAATTAATTGATTTTTTATTGTCTATCAATGTACTAAATAGTATTATTTAACTTTTATATTGTTGAAAGAAAATGTCATTCTTTTATTTTCAAATTACTACACGATTGCAAACCATAACACCCTTCATATTTGTTGTTGCTTTTTATTACAATTTATCAAACCTAAGAACAAAAAAATTGTTCATGTTGTTGTGGTAGAACAAAAGACAAGTCACACTAACATAGACACTTCATCCAAACAATATATGATTCTGAACATAGGAATAAAAGATGTGACACAATTTCCATATCCTTAAAACACAATCTACAAGTCACATTTTATGCATCCACACCACCTCTCTTTAGAAGCTCACGAAGAATAAGTATCCTTCCACTCAAACATTGTCAAGCAAAAACGTAACTTGTAAGTTGTTCCAAAAGAAGAAAAATCCCAAGAGGCCTTACTAGAGGACTCACTAGGGACTTATAACTTGTAAGTTAACTTCACATAAAATATGTCATTCACCTCACCCATCCACCTCCATGAATCTTCCCCAGACTTTAACAACACCATCTAATTCGATATATTCTCTAAAATCCTGAACAAGACCACCCTCCTACATAAACAATTTCCTTCTCCATGCCTATTTCCTCTTAAATCGTTGGACCAAGACGGCTAATAGGCACATTTTTTAGTAACCAACGAGTACAATCTTGGAAATAAGTCGTAAAGCTTCCTACCAACAACTATCTATCCTTCAAAAAATAGGTATTGCATCTTGATATCACCTTTCGTTCTACATTTCTAAACAACTAATCATGTGGCACCCCTTACCACTCTTCAAACCCTTCAAATCCCTCCACCACCCTCCGATGATCATTCTCTAAATAAATTATTAACCCATATTTTGACACAAACACCTTAACCTATAATGCACCCTCCTACAACCCCAAACACCACCTCTATTTAAATAACAAAGATATATTAAACAACCCCACACCATGTAACCCCAAACCTACTCCTTCTTTGATTTACACATATTTTTCCGAATCACCCAATAAATTTTCCTTCTCAACTCACACCCCAAAGAAAAGAAAAAACATAATTTTTTTATAATTTTGTTATCTCTCCAAATTTTTACTCTCTCAAAAAAAATTCTCTTTCTAATTATTTTTTCTTCAAAACCTTCCTCTTTATTTTCTCTCTAAAATATTTTTACATTTTAATTTCTCTCTATTTCTCTTCCTCTCTCTATTTTTTATCTTTCTCGATATCTCTATAATTTTATTTCATCTCTCATTATTTTTCTCTCACTCTCTATTATTTTCTTTTTTTGTCCTTAAATTTTTTATTTTTTCTCTCTTTATTTTCTTTGTGCATATTTTTACATTAATTTTAAATTCTCTCAATGTTGTTTTTTTTATTTATAATTTTTATTTTTCTTTTTATTTTCTTGCTCCATACTTTTACAGTTCAATTTTTTTCTCTATTTTTTATATCTCTTTTATCTTTCTCTCTCTCTCCCCCCTTTCTCTCTCTCTCCAAATTTCCTCTTTTGATTTTTTTCTCTTTAATTTTTATCATTCTCTCTCTCTAACAAAAACTTAGTCTTGTTCAATATTAAGTCTATATTTGGGATGACTATGAGTAGCGATTTAAGTTAGTTTGTAGCTTATTTAAGTAGCTTAAAGATTTGTTGGACAAAATAGTCATGTTTGGTAAAGGAGCCTCTTTAAATAGCTTGTAAGTTTTTAGAAAAGATACTTGAAGTGGCAATTGAGCTTATTATAGCTCCAAACTTATTTTATGTTTTATACTTTTATTCCTAGTGATATATTTGTATATTTTTAGAAAAATATATTTTTATGTCATTTTACATTTAACAACTAGTTTAACTAAGCAAATTTTAATTTAATTAGTTAGCTTATCAACTTTCACTTTCCAATAGCTTTCAGCTACTTATCCATTAGTTTAGCCAAACACACCTTAGGCAACCAAAATTTAGATTTCATCATTTTGAAAGCTTCCAAATAATCCCAAATATTGATCAAGTAAGATAGATGACGCAATTTCTAGAAAATTATTACAAGAGTATGTTTTGACAAATGAAAACCAAGATGGAAATTTCAACATGGATTTACTGTTACATAAATAAAAAAAGAGTAACATCCCAAAGCATATGTGACATCCCTCGCTTTCGCAACATTTACTTTTATATATTTTTAATGAAAATTCCATAAAATGTTTTGCAAAATAATAATTACACATTCATCGATTACTTAATTGACTTTAGAGTCCAAGGAAGTAAGAAAACAAGGAAGACCCAACTCGCTCAAGCGACTCAACACGCTCGAGCGAATGCATAAACACTCGCTCAAGCAAGCTCATCTCGCTTAAGCAAACAGATGAACAACACCACAAGCGGGTCACTTGCTCAAGCCAGATTCCACTCGCTTGAGCGAGAACACCAATGCATCAGACATGGTCCCTCGCTCAGGCAAGAGCCACTCGCCTAAGCTAGAAGAGGGCAGTGAGCAATTAGACCGACTCACTTAAGCGAGATTCCACTCATTTGGGCGGGGAATAAACAGAACCAACATACCCATCCTCGCTCAAGCGGCCTACTCTCGCTCAAGCAAGAAATTGACAGTGGCCAAACCCCATAAGGTTCGCTCAAGCGAGGCAACATCCGCTTAGGCGAGTAAGAAACAAGGATCATCAGGTCACATCTCGTTCGAGCGAGCCCATCTCGCTCAAGCGAAAAACTCACAGAACCACACAGGGTCTCTCTCGCTCAAGCGAACCCTATCTCGCTTTAGCGAGAAACACACAGAGAGCAATCTAAGCTACAAGGGTGGTCTCGCTTAAGCGAATACATCTATTCAAATTTCTAACACATCTATCTCCCATGTTTGGACTCCGATTTATACCAAACTTTATAGGTGACCTGTTTTCACCATTCTAAAGCTATCGGTGAAGTTTGTTCACCCAAATTCTGACCTATGCATGAGATATGTAGAAAGATGCAGTTAAACTAAGGTAATGCAAACTAAGGTACAAAATCCTATCAAATGGACTTCAATCAAGACATAATGTATATGAACAATTTCAAAATAACATAAAGAACCTATCGACCTCTTCCGGGGGTCCTGAAACCCGTCAGGTCATAAAATAACCTATACAGTTCCCCTATCTATATTATCCTAAACATTTCCATCATTATGCATTCTATAGATCTACATCTATCATCCATTTACATTCACATACACTTATGAATCACACACATCATAACACCTACTCATCATGTATTTACACAATGGTTCAGTGCCATACATACATGATCATCGCATCATTACGACATAAGTATCATTTCAAATTTCTAAATCAAATCATCATATGTTCCAACACGCATACTTAACATTAAAATAGTCAATACTATGCTATTACACAACGTTAACCTTCCATGGCTTCTTGGCATCACACTCTCACTTGGCGCTTTCCTCTGGGGCATTAGCATCCTCCCTGTCATTAGTTACTAAAAGGGAAAACCATCACAAGGGTGAGTGTTTGAAAATCATAATTAAACTAGAACGGTAATTAAGTAACAAGCGTACATAATTAATTATTTACCCATTTCTAATACAACCTCATCAATTCTACCATGGTTACACGATTTCGCTCATCATTCTTACCAAATCATATTTACAACTTGCACAGACACATATTTCATATAATTTCATATAATTCCATCATTCTCAATGTTCCATTCATAATCAACAAATATGATAAAGCATACTCATAACATTACATATCATGATCAATTTAATCAAATATCACAACTGACTCGCATATTATTCGACGCCTAGTATCCATATACTAAAGGATCGACCTTCAGTTGGGGGTCCGACTTGACACCCCATGAACCTGACTTGGTTCATCGAGCCCGACTTGGCTCTCCACCTCAACCACTGGGTAACTTGACCACTGGGTAGCTCAATCGGATCACAAAGGATCACTAGAGCCGAAAACGTTGGGCGAATCATATCGTTGGTCATTCCACACCATATAATCACATACATACATCGCATTCTCATATCATATACCATGTGGCTATCAACAATAAATCATAATCATCAATTGGGGCGGCCAACGTGCCAAACCCACCAACATCATGCTATGATACATACCACTTTATCATTATTTCACAATTCTCCTATCTCATTCATACTCACATAATAGGCCCATCCATGTCCAAACATATTCATCGTAATTTTTAATCTGTAATTCATAATATACCATATATAAAATTCTTGTAATTCAAATCATCATTTCTAATCCATGAATGAATTATTTCACTTTACATTCCCTAACTTTCACTATATTTTTAGGCTATTAATCACTAAACCATGCATAAACTTTCATATACATAGTCCTATACATACATAGTCATTGTCTAGCTAATCTTTCTAACTTCTCGCAACTCTTTGCTATTTTATAATTTCTCTCAAGCCCAACTTACATACCATTTCTATTTAATTATGACCCGAACACCCCCTTACCTAATTTCCAAGCTTCGACGAGTTGTTCACAATATCGATCACATCCCCTGATCAAATGGTTCACCGTTCCACTTCCAGTTCTGATGCCCGTTTCACTAAACGGTCCTCTGATACTCGTTTCGACACCTACGAATACCGAAACATAAAACCCGTTAGCATTCCTCATACCCATCGCTTTAGGACCATTACTCAAGCCCTACATTATCATAAAACGTGAAATCTTTACCTCACACTCGACATGCAACTTATGTTTAGAGAGAGAAAAGGAGGAGGGAGAGAGAAGCTTGAAATTGAAGGTACCAATAGATTCATCTTAGAGCCACAATCCTAAAAATGTGATTAATTTGAGATTCCAAAGCAAAATCACTTTTCAATTGGAAGCATCAAGTCACGACAATGGAAATAGAAGAAGAAGAAGAAGAAGAAGAAGAAGAAGAAGAAGAAGAAGAAGAAGAAGAAGAAGAAGAAGAAGAAGAAGAAGAAGAAATTCACATGTGAAAATGAGGAAGAAGAAGGTGAAATTGAGTTTTAAGGTCCAAGGGTGAAATAGTCACTTTCGTATTTCCTTTTTCATTTTTCCTCTTAAAGCTTTATTAAACTTTTACACTTTTACCTTTAGTAACTCCAACTTTTACCATTACTTTAATTAGATTCCTATTTAACTTTTAATATTAACCATTCAATAATTTTATTTAATTCCATAATATTTAATTATTTTAACTATATTATATTTGTTAACCAAGTGGCCTCAATTACTCAAGAGGGAGGGTGAATTGAGTATTAAAAATTTTACTTTGGAATGCTTTTGAATATAGTTCTTTTACAATTATATACTTAATGGAGATGTGACAGGGAACTTTCCACTCGGATTCTGCTCCAACAGTAAAGTATTCCACTCGGCAAAGCTCCATTTTGAGTCATTCCACTCGGATTTGGTCATTTTGAGTCGGATTTCAGTGTAAAAAGGGGAATTCTTTCTACTTGGGCTTGTTCTTCTTGATTCTTTATTATTTTATGGTCTTTTTTCTCTTGTTATTGACCCTAATTTCTGCAAAATAACATACCCAAGTAGAATATAGTGGAAAGAAAGCAAAAATCATAATAAATAAAGGAAATACAGTGCATAATGATTAAAATCCTAAGCAAACTAGATCTAATTTATTGTGTTATAAAGCACTTATCAAAATACCCCAAACCAAAACATTGTTTGTCCTCAAGCAATCACCATATTCACAAGATAAAATACAGAAAACACTAAGCTTAATAAACTAAGGAATCCAAAACAGAGAAAAAGATTTATTCAAATGCCAATTTTAATTTATGTGAATCAATTTTCAATGTCAAGACTTGAGATACTTTTCTCACAATTTTCACTCAGTTTGTGTATTACTCAGATCATCATAGTCAAAAAATATTACCATAAGCTTGTTAATAAACCAGAAACTCCACTGTTTAGATAGAAAATATGTCAAAGTCTAAAGGTCTTTCAAAGGTTATAACGTGGCCTTGGGTTGTATTGTCAAGGTAGGAATTTCAAGAAAAATGGAATACAAAAGGGCTTTAATAGCCATGAATGATTCAAATTACCATCATAAATTTAACAGAGCAAATTTTTGAACTTTTATGGACTTTTTGTAATTCATTCAATATCATCCTTTTGATTTTCTTTTCTTTTTCTTGCTTTTCTTTGCATTCAATACCATATTTTTCTTAAGTCCTTTTTTATTTCTTTGCTCCACTAAATTTCTAACTTTTTCACCATTAAGAGAATATCAGTCAATGAAAGGCTTTCAAGGAAAAATTTTCACTTTCAGGCTCAAAAGGGGCAACTAGGGGTCAAATTGTGTAAAAATTCTTAGGCTTAAGAATGAGACCTAATTGTGCCTTTATCATCCTAAGATATATAATCAAAAACCATTTTGAATCGGTTGAAAAACAAGTTCTAGAATATTAATGACTATGAGATTCACTCAATCAAGAAAATATGGGTTTTGAAAATTTGTTTGATAAATAACCCATTTTGGCTCAAGTCTAATCATGGAAAGTCTTTTCAAAGAAAATTTTAATCAAATAAGGTTCATTTAAGCATTTATTTGGCATTTAAACAATCAAATTTTTAAAATTTTACTCAAAATTTTGGGGTCCTTAGATACTTTAGCCTTGTGTTCAAAGTAAATTTATCATGCAATCATGGTAAATTACAAGATTACAAACAAAACAAGGAAAACACACATGCATAAATATAACAATCAAACAATGCAAACAAAACAATTAAGTTTTCTTATCTACCACCCCAAACCAGAATTTGACATTGTCCTTAATGTTAAAATGGATAATAAAAGTATAAGAAAACTTACCTGTAGTAACCCCAAACCAGG
This sequence comes from Clitoria ternatea, assembly GCA_037962975.1. NCBI lineage: Eukaryota > Viridiplantae > Streptophyta > Magnoliopsida > Fabales > Fabaceae > Clitoria > Clitoria ternatea. The sequence continues at coordinate 94,979,259 of CM075670.1, read as the reverse complement.
GTTTAACATAGTTGTTGTTTTTTTTTTTTCAAAATAAAAATAAAGACATGGGGTTACCTCCCCACAAGTGCTAAGTTTAACGTCTTCAGCCAGACTCTATCTCTCAATCATAGTCAAGAATCGATTAGGGCCTAGAAACTCATACCTTAGTATGGAAGGTAAAGATTTAAGTTCAACATTTGGGCTCACCATGACCTCAGTGTCATGTCTCAGTGGTATGTTACCTTTACCGCTTTTTGATGTTCCTGCAAACTTATTCAGAAAAATAGATTCAAGTGGGTCATTAAGAAGAGTTTCATCCTTCACCACTTGGTCAACAATTTCAATTTTACAGCAAACATCATTAAAAGGTTTTTTTAAAACATTTTTCAAGTTAAAATTAACCTTTTGGTCTCCAACAGTTAGAGATAACTTACCATTCTTGACATCGATCACAGTACCTGCAGTTGCTAAAAATGGTCTACCTAAAATAATAAGAATCAAAGAATCTTCGTCCATTTCAAGCACAACAAAGTCAGCAGGTATAAAAAATTTTCCTATCTTAATAGGAACATCCTCTAAAATTCCTACAGGATATTTGATAGATCTATCAGCCAACTGTAAAGATATCCTAGTAGGTTTTGGCTCTCCCAATCCTAACTTTTCAGCAACAGATAATGGCATTAAACTCACACTCGCTCCCAAATCACACAATGCTCTATCTATTGTCATGTTACCAATCATACATGGGATAGAGAAACTACCTGGATCTTGGAGCTTGGGTGGAAGCTTTCTTTGAATTAGAGCACTGCACTCTTCAGTAAGTGCCACTGTACTGTCTTCTTCCAACTTTCTTTTGTTGGACAAAATATCCTTCAAGAACTTCGCATAGATAGGCATTTGCTGTAAAACATCTATGAAGGGAATATTGACATACAATTTCTTTAAAATATCAAGAAACTTACCAAATTGTTTGTCCAACTTTGCTCTAGCCAAGCGTTGAGGAAATAGAATAGGAGGTTCATATGGCTTAACCTCTTCTTTCTTTTCTTGTGGTTTTTCTTCCTTATTCATCGGATGAGATAGAGATTCATCCAATTTCTTTTTCTCCCCAGTCTTGCCAACTGGACTATCATATTGAGTACCACTCCTAAGAGTGATAGCCATGGCATGGTTGGAAGGTCCAGCCTCAGGTTTCCTAGGAAATGTTCCTGGCGTTCTTTGAGAGTAGGAGGCTTGTTGGGCAATTTGATTCTCCAATATTTTGTTATGGGTGGCAAGAGAGTCCACCTTTGAAGCTAAGTTCTTTATTGCATTGGAGAACTTATCATTCTGCTTCTGTTGAGTAGCTACAAATGTCTCTATTAAGGACTCTAGTTTTGATTTCTGTGGAATGTAGGGTCCTTGTTGCGGGTTGTAGTTACTTTGGTTACCTTGGAATTGAGGTAGCCTATTTTGGAAACCGGGTGGACCTTGTAGAGGTCTGTAGTTACCTTGATAATTTCCACCATAGTTTCCAATAGCATCCACCTGATGCATTTCTTGTTCTTGATTAGGGGTCATTGCTAAATGGCAGTTTGTAGCTCCATGTCCTGAAACACTACAAACTTCACAAACAATGTTAGTAGCACCTGTTGACCCAATTTTATCAAGTTTTAAAGTTAATTCTTCAACTTTGGCAGAAAGTAGTGAAAGAGCATCAACAGAATACTTACCTGGTGTTTTAGCAGATAATCCTCTCTCAGAGTTCCACTGGTGAGTGTTTTGAGCTATTTCCTCAATCAGGTTCTCTGCTTTATCAACATTTTTACTCATGAAGGCTCTTCCAACTGCAGCATCTAAAGAGATCTTTTGTGTGGAAGTTAGTCTATTATAGAAAATATGGATTGTTAACCACCTTTCTATCCCATGGTGAGGACATTCTCTTAGCATCTCCCTGTATCTCTCCCAGGCTTCATATAAGGATTCATCATCTTTTGTGAAAAATTTATGATTTATTTTCTCAACACATCAGTCTTGTTCCTTAGGTACCATTTATTGATAAAAGCACTGGACAATTATTCCCAAGTCATGATGGATCCTTCAAGAAGAGAGTATAACCACGCCCTCGCTTTATCTCTTAAGGAGAAAGGGAAAAGTCTCAAGCGAATGGCATCATTGGTGGCTCCGTTCATCTTCAGGGTGTCACAGTATTCAAGAAAGATTTGAAGGTGAAGATTTGGATTTTCAGAGGGTAATCCTCCGAATTGGTTCTGTTGAACCATAGAGAGTAGTGAAGGCTTCAATTCAAAATTGTTAGCCTCCACTGTAGGTCTAAGGATGCTAGATCCTCTTCCATTTGTACTTGGAGCGACAAAATCTCTTAAGGGTCTATGTTGGTCTGCCATTTGTTTTTCTTTTTGTTGTTTTTATTGTTTTTGTTGTTTTCTTAAAGCTCTAAGGGTACGTTCTATCTCAGGGTCAAATCCTAAGTTTAGATCGACACTACGGCTTCGTCGCATAAATAGACAATAAATGACAAATAAAACAAATAATTACAAAAATAAAACAACAACAGATACACAGAATATAAAACAAAATACAAAATTACAAAGAAAATAAAAATAAAAATAAAAATAATAATAAAAACATTAACAAGTATGATCTAATTGAATTTCAATATTGCCGATATTTGAGGGACAACAGTCCCCGGCAACGGCGCCAAAAACTTGACAGGGAACTTTCCACTCGGATTCTGCTCCAACAGTAAAGTATTCCACTCGGCAAAGCTCCATTCTGAGTCATTCCACTCGGATTTGGTCATTTTGAGTCAGATTTCAGTGTAAAAAGGGGAATTCTTTCTACTTGGGCTTGTTCTTCTTGATTCTTTATCATTTTATGGTCTTTTTTCTCTTGTTATTGACCCTAATTTCTGTAAAATAACATACCCAAGTAGAATATAATGGAAAGAAAGCAAAAATCACAATAAATAAAGGAAATATAGTTCATAATGATTAAAATCCTAAGCAAACTAGATCTAATTTATTGTGTTATAAAGCACTTATCAAGATGGTAAAATTAATGTTAAGCAATAACAATATCAAATAACAAAGTAAGCAAGCAACTTAAATGCATAATTTTAAAAGAGTATAGGGAAAGAGAAAATTGCAAACCGATATCATGAGTTCCACCACACCGGTGTACATCTCGCCTTCAAGTAACCCACTTGAAGGATTCCACTATTGGAGATTAAAGATACAAACTTTGAGCGATTTCAGCTTTCTAGTATCCCATACTCAAGAACTCAATTCTCACAAGTACAAGGGCACCCCACCCAATCTCTCAATCTCACAATTTCACAAGGTTGAAACCCAACCTAAACTCAAGGAATTTGGTGTTTAAGAATACAAGAATAACTCTCCAATAGAGTAGATATACAAATTTAAGCTTAAGAATTATAACCCTCTGAATGTATATGCAAATAAGAAATTAAAGAGAGCTTATGCTAAGAGAAAGAGCAGAGAACAGAGAAGAGAGCAGAGGATGATTTTTGTTCTTCTGGGAATCTTTAAATGCTTGGCTTCCTTCTCTATTTATAGCGATTTGAAGCTGGTGCCGTTGCAATTAATTATTCCTTTAATTCCCTTTCGGCGTAGTGGAGCTTGGCACATTTCTTAAATTCTGTAATGGTGTCTTTGCTTTCCTTAAATCAAGTAGCGATGTTTTCTTTGCTTTCCTCAATTCACGTAGTGCTGTTTCCACTTCAGAATTGAAATTTAAATTCAAAAATTTAACTTTCAACTAAATGAATAGATTCATTTTTACCATAAATAGATTCATTTAGTGTAATTTGACATCCAATTGCATATGAATAGATTCAGGATCAAATTGAATAGATTCAAGGTTAAGTTTCATGATTTTTTAAGAGTACCAGACGTATGAATAGATTCAAGGACATGTTGAATCGATTCTAGAATGAATTTTGAAGTTCCTGGGCCAATTTTCACGTGTGAATCGATTTAAGTAAGCTCTAAATCGATTCAAGCCTTTAAAAAATCAAGTTACTGGGCCAAAAATATGTGTGAATTGATTCACACCTTCACTAAATCGATTCATGAGGTTGTTTGGTCCTTCTTCATGCTTTGCTCAACCCTTTTTGAGATGTAATTGCATATGGCTTGATTCCTTTAATCCTTAGGCACTTTGATAAACATTTTTCATTTGTTTTAATCCTTTGTAATTGCTTTGACTCAATTCTTTGGTATTCATCAAATTTCATATCATCAAACATAATTAATTTGTGTATGTTTGATCTTGAGTCTTCAATTATTGTTTGTTTGTCATTATCAAAACCTGTGTCAACATATAAACATATTCTCCTCTTTTTTGATGATGACAACCAATGTGCATCTCTTGTGGTGTTAGTTTCATAACAATTATAAATAAAAGGTTTTGACAAATAAATCTCCCCCTTACTGATGCAATTGATACCACTTTATTAAAAGAAATCACTTCGCATTTAGATAGCATTGTTTAAAAGAAGATGTTGTTTGTTAAGAAAAATTATATCTCACATGTTAAAATAATTCATATAAACAGAGCATGGTGGTAAAAAAAACAAGCATGCAAAAAACAAACATAATAATCTTTCCCCCTTTGTTTCAATATTGTTTATCATTGATTCATACTAATCTCTCCCCCTTTGGCATCATCAAAAATAAATACGTAATAAGTTAAAGAGAAGGAAATTTTCTTTAAACATAAAGTGAAATCTCATTTAGGCATGATAAGAAATAAACACAAGGAGAGGTACAAAGACTGGCTTAAGGGTTAAAAAATCTAAACTCGGAAAACTGTTGAGCGAGTTCATTATAATGCGTAGTCATATCGTTCTCTATATGATCAAAGCGTGTGTTCATGTTATTCTTCATTCCATCAAGGTGAGATGACATCCCATCAAAGCGATTGTTTAAGGCATCAAAGCGAGTGTTGATGGTTTTGTTTAGCCTTTTGAATAATTCTTCATTTGATGCAGCATGTGGAGCAGGTGCTTGTTGTGTTTGTTCTTCAGGCTCAGCATGTGCTTCATCATCACTGAGTGCGTTTTAGGAGAATAATGTCATTCTTTATTCTGATAGTTCCAACCCATTTTGGAGAGATGTTGACTACCAATGAGTCCTTTCGAACCTATCAACTCCTTCACTTCATTTGTAAGATTAACTTGAAAGTAACGAAGAAGTTTGGTGATCAATACAGCATAAGGGAGGTGAGTAAGATTTTGGGCGTCAATCATATGTTGCTTTATAAGTACTATCCAATTTATTTCCTTTTGGTGCAATATTTCCCATAGAATGAGGATTTGAGTCTCACTTACCCTTGCATTGTTGCTTCTTTTTGGAGGAGGATTTTCACCAAGCAGTAGTGGATTAGACGGTGCTCTATATCCATTTCTCTGACAGTGCTTGTTGATGAAGAGGATAAGCTTAGAAAGGCTTTTACTTCTAATGGATTATGGTTCCATTCAGGAGTGGGCTTCTTTCCAATAAATTCAACATTACTCAATGGGAGCCTACCAACTAAGTGAAGAATATAATCATCAAGATGAATGGTGAGGAACAACCACGGTTTTCGTCTCCAAACAACTAGGGAATTCTATTTCATTTTCAAAATACAAACTAATTTTGAACCATAAGAATTTCAAGAACAAGCTCCAAGAGAAAGATTTGGCAAACTCACCTTGAATGGTTTCTAGATGGGTCACAATTTTAAGAGCCCAAGACAAGGGGAATGAAGTTAATTTTAGAAGTCTATGGCATGCAAGAAAATTAAAAGGAGGTAGTTGTATTGTGAGGAATAGATCACGGGTTACAAGAGAATAAGGAAGGATGATGAGGGCATAGTTTGTAAATAAATTTAGTTATACTCAAAATAGTTTAGGCTTATTGTTGGGTCATTTTTGGGCCTTGTACATCATTTTAGGCCTTGTAGTTGGCCACATTTCCTAGTTTAGTTGATTTTGGACCTAAGGAAGAGTGGGAAGCCCAAGTTGCCTAGCTTGGCCACCACTCTACCTTGCCTATATAAGGATTACCTCTCCATGTATTTCCACACCATTAGTTTTGAATAAAATTTACACTTTGTGAGATTTGAGTGCAAACTCTCTCTTTTAGGTTAGAGAAAGTATAACCCCTTTCAAGCTATTATCACTAGGTGACCATCCCTAGAGTAGCAAGCAGAGACTTTTCCAAGTCATTGGTGGCGTCTCCTTCATCATCTTCCATCCCATCCATCAACCTCTAACCATCTTCCAATTTCCATGCTTCCGATTATTTTTGTTAGGTTTAGGGTAACCTTTTCCCTAACAATTTGAAGAAAGATAGCTAGATCCTCCCCCATCCTATATCAAAGGAGAAATAGGATTTTTATGGTCGATGGTGGATGGTGTATGTGTGCCTGTGACTATCTTGGTGGCTATTTAGGCGGTCTATGGTGGCTATGGGAAGAAGAGAAGAATGGCTGCTGGAGTTTGTGAATTAAAAAAATGAAAGAGAATTATAGAATGGTTTTGGTTCTACCGTGAGGATGGAATAGTAAATAAAAGGAATATTGAAGTGGGTCATGGTGGATTGCAATTGAGGCAACATGTATGTAAGGAAAAATCAGATTTGTTTGCCTTAATTTGGAGAAGCATGCAGCATGAATATGTATATCCGTATGGCATGGGAATATCATGGTATGATGGCATATTCATGATGATAGCATGGATGATAGTTGGCTTGTTGTTTCTAGCCGAGGAGGTGAAGAAATGAAAGGAGCAAATGCTGAATTTAAAGAAAGTAAAGTCATCATGAAGTTTGTTTAGCATTTAATAGGGTGGAGTGCAGCTGTGATGTGAGTTGGTGGCGTGAAGGGCTGGACGGATAGGGAGGTGACACCTGTCCCGATGAGGTGGCTGGTGTGGTGGTGGGTTTAAAACCGGTTGCCGAAAAAATTAAATTGTTACCCGATGGTTTTAGGTGTGCAGGATTTTTAGGAACCGAAAATTGGATGTGTTAAAAATAAATATATGATAATTCGTGAGAGTAGAATATCGAAAAGTATCCAACATCAAACTTATAGATCTTTTTTTTCCTTCAATTTGATATACCATTTGCGACAATCCAATATCAGTAGCCCGAGATATGAACGAAACGAGACAGGGCTGTAAAGATAAATTTGTAGAAATTTTTCCTTTGAGAATTGGGTTTCATGTCCTTTATAAGACTTCTAGATTTCTTCGATATGGATCCACAAAAAAAGGAGCAGAGTGATTCTAATACCGGAAGAGGGTGATTTGTATATTTTTCTGAAACTGGTCAGCATAGTGACATGATGAATAGAGATTGGTAAAGATCCTAAAAACTATACCAATCTGTGAGGATTTAGCTTTTGAGGTATTCACAAAAAAACATTGATAATTTTGCTGTGGAGATTTTGACACCAAGTTTGTGCGAATCAAAGATTGTACGAGAAAGTTATGAATTTTTAAGTGAAGCATACGTAGAGTGAAAACACGAATAACATGCTTTTAAGATGAATTTAATTAATTCTCGAATTTGAGCATGACAGAGTAAGAATTTGGGGTCTTGATTTGAAATAGAGATTAAAGATCTCTTCAAAACGAAGTGAACAAGACCAGAATTACTCCAATCAAGCATCATTTGAGAAAGGTAGGCCTGAATTGCCGAAGACGCACAGATCAAATTTATGAAGAATTGAGATAGCTTAAAGATGAGGTTGATAGAGTCCAAATCAAGTCTCAAGCTCTTTTGGAACAATTCCTAAAACATCGAAACGGGTCACCAGGAACTAACCATGTTACCATCGGATACTCCAAGGTATATGCATGATCAAACTTAGGCGACATCGAAGGTTTTGATTGGTCCAATCAAACCCAATCAGTTATCTTCGATCTGTTATAAGAAAACCCTACTGTGACTAACCTCCTTTACAGAGTCATTAGTCTCAGATCATGTCACTAGAAAATTTCAACCTCTGAGCCCCACAGTATAATAGGGGAAAACCCTTAATATTTTATTATTAAAATATTATTATACATCAAAAATTAATTAGAAACTTAAAATAAAATATTACTTTAATAATATATATTTTGAATAATTATTTATTATTATAATTATATACATATTAATTATATATTTACTAATTGTTCCTAATTAACCAACTAATCTATACTTAGTTTACTAAAAGAATAATCTAGACAGTTTATCATAACTTAACAAGATAAATTTTAATTATAAATTAATTAATTATTAACATCTAAAATATTTTAATAATATCCACACTTACTCATTTCTTTCTCTACTCTATTATTCCTTACACATTTCTGTTTCTTTAGTGCTCCTTATCTTTCTCATAAATCTTTCTTATCTTATTACACTTTGCCCCTTACTCATACTTAGCTACTGCTAGTACCTTGAACACTTTTTTCCTCATCATTTCTAATTTCTCATAGTCACTCGAGATCAGGCCAAAGCCTCAAGTTTTGCTAAAACACTTGTTAGAACACTCTCAGAGATCCTAAGAGTCTAAGCCCTTATTCTAAAAATTAGGGTTGTACAATAGCCACGTGTGATGTTTGTATTTCACATTATGATTAAGGATGTAAAAATAAAATCCGCTATATGGATAAAATTTAGATTTTTAAATGGACATCCATGGATAACATACGTGGATATTTTCTAAATCTAATAAGTTTATGGATAAGCTACGGATATTAAGGTTTCCATATTCATGGTCGTTTAATTAATCTATAAAAATACCTACATACATATATATGGGGTGAAAACAACCCTTCTAAAAAAATTTAAAAGACATATTTCAAGAATTGAAAAACTTTGAGTGCTTTATGTATTTTCAGTTTATTTTTAAAATTAAATTGATTGTAATACAATCAAACTTAAGTTTAATGTCTAATTAGGAAATTTTGAATACATGGATTATTAGAAAAATATGAATGGGAGAATCGCTAGAAAATTTTAAATAAATAAATTATTAGAAAACATATGGATGAATTATTATAAAATGCTTTATTTATTTATTTTATGTTTTTATTTTTTATAATCCCTTATTATCTATGGATATGTAGAAATTCGATGAATATCCATATCATGGATATTTACATGGATATGGATAAGACACAGTAATTTTATTCGTGGATAGGATGATGGATAATATCTAAGTTTTTCTCTCTTCAAAATTTCTTTTTTTCTTTCTTTAAATTTTTACATTTTAATTTCTCTTTCTATTTCTCTATCTCTTAGTCTCTCTGCTTTTTTATATCTACTTTTTTATCTCCCTCATAACTTCTCCCTACCTTTCTCTTTATTTTTTTCTCCATAATTTTACATTTTAATTTCTCTATTTTATTATCTTTCTCTAACAAAAACTTGGTTGTGCTCAATATTAACTAACTAAAATATAGATTTCACCATTTTTCCAAATAATCCAATGTAAATCAAGTAAGAAAGATGACTAAATTTCTAGAAAATGATTATAAGAGGATGTTTTGACAAATGAAAATCGAGAAGGAAAATTCAACATAGACATAGTTACATCACCATCACATAAATAAAAAGAGTAATAACAGCTTTTGATACACAAAGCATAACTATCCAAAGAGATAATCCAAACATAAAAAAACCTCATTAGTTAACTATAACATGGTCAAGGCAAATATCAAAAACTAAAAAAATAGATAATCAAAGAAGCGTTAGTAAAAAATATTCAACATTTCATATCAACATACACTTCTATCCCTACTCATTGTAAGTTAGAACCGCCTCAAGGATCTCTTGAGAATATTTGCAATAGAAATTGGAAAACATTCACAAGTCAGTTAAGTAATTGTTTGCAAATATCCATATTTGAAATAGTTTATGTAGAAGAAATTTAAGTTCTAAAAATTGACAAAGTTGCACGATCCTCAACAAGTTTTTCATCTTCAAAATCCAAGGGAGTTACAAAGAAAAGACATAATATCCCTTTTATGAATAAATATATATAATAATAAAAGATTAATTAAGTGAATCAAAAAATACTAAGCTACAAATCACTAACCTTGTTTGCATTAATAGGGTGGTGGCTTATTTGGGCCAAACAACTAATTGGCATATTTACAGTACTTGTTAGTAAACACGCCTTAGAAACACCATCGAGTCTTACCTATTATTAAACTAGGTCAAGCTAGACCTACAAAAAAAAGCCTACCATAGGACATTAGACTAAGCTTTAGGCCTTTAAATTTCTAATAGGTTAGACACTAGCTTAGCAAAAACCTAATCCTATTTAACTTATTTCCATCTCAACTTATACTGTGATAAAGAAGTGTTCATCAACATATTCAACCTATTTCAAACGGCTCAATCAATCTAAAAAATTAAAAATTAAACAAATCAAAAGTCGATAAAACCACAACGCTTTATGTGATTTGGATCGGATTTCAAAAGATATCTCCAAACCTACAAATACTACTAAGTATATGTTATTTTTATTATTTGTTTCTCGAATAAGCTCTTATCTACTTTATATATTATACTACATCGATAAATATTGTAAATAATATCAAGTTGTTTGAATAACATTATATAATGTTGGTATTAACTAAAATAATTTAAAAAGTATTAATATTATGTAATATCGTCAATAGTACTATCTCTGTCCTTAAATATAAGATCCTCTTACCTAATTCATAAGTATTAAAAAAGTTGGTTAGTTTAATTAAAATTATTAGCTTTGTCTGAAATTAGGGGTATTTTTTCAAAATCACCCTTAAAATCTTTGGGAATACTTTTTTCCTTTCCACTAATTCTCTCTTCATTATAGTTAATGACTTATATTCCATATGAAAAGGAAAAGTCAATAATGAAGGAAATGAATCTTTGTGTCAACTAATTATAACGGAAGAGATAAATATTTTAAACAATATAATTCATTTATTGTCTTTTTAAACTCTAATAAGAGTTACTCATTCAATAGGGGTATTTTAGTCTAAAAATAATTAATGACATATAAATTTGAAAAATGGTCTTATATTTAGGGACAAAAAATTTTCTTAATAGAATGTTATATTTAGAGACGGAAATAATATTTAATAATATTTTGAACTTATAAAATATTTTTAGTCTAATTAATGAAATTAGAAGTTCTATATGTTTAAAAATAAAATAAAAATCAGAAAAATTTATATTTTAATTGAACAACTTAATTATAATTATCAAACTTGATTATAATTTAATATTATAATTGCCGACAATTCTATGATGTTACATAATTTACTTTAATTTATATAAGTCATTAATTATAACTAGTGATTAAGAAGTATGATGTTCTATCCATATTAGAAGTTATGGGTTGTCTCAAATCTTATCAATGAGATACCGGTCAGTGACCATATTTGGTGTGAGACTTATCTCAATATTTTAACATAACTCTTAATTGACAAATTTTTAATTTACTCTCATGACATCTTCATCTCCTTGCTTGAGAAATCTTTTTGGTATCTTAACACAACCCCTAATACAAATTTTTAATTTACTCTCATGACATCTTCATTTTCTTGATTGGTAAGTCTTTTTGGCATTTCTCTATTGTCTTCTTTGGAGATGTATCTTGATAACTAATACCCTTTTATTATGTCTATGGCTTGTTGCTTTCATGTTAGAAAGTTTTCATCATCAAGCTACATAATAAAAAATGACAGACTTAACTCAACTTAAAAACGAATTTATAACTTAAGAGTTGTGCCAAACCTTATAAAATAGATATTGCTCATCTCAACATCTTAATATACCCCTAATTGATAAATTCTAGATTTATTCTCTGATGGGTGAAGTTTTATGAAACTGAACGAAACCTTTTAAATAAAAAATATATATTAATATTTCCAACTTAAATAAGATAATGACGGTAAATTTGTGCACTTGAAAGAATTAGAAATGTTTCATATATAACCAGTAACGTTGTGGATGATCCGTCAAGGCATTATTTTATAGCAAGTAAGTGCTCTTAATTTTCAATGCAATATGATTATACCATAACTTTTTCTATACGACCTCTACAGTTTTTTGACATGCACTAACACCCTAGTATTTTATTTTTTATTTTATTTTTTGCTTTTCAAATATGAAAGTTCACTATATTTTTTTTTGCCGTTAGAATAATGGTAATATTTCCACACTTTATCTCTACATCACATCCTAAGTATATTGACTTTTTAAGATAATGCCTTTTGTTATTATCATGGAAAGGGCTTTAAACAACCCCCCCGACGATCGAGCACGTTGACAAAATTCACAATATTTAACATTAAGTAGGCTTTTTCCTCTCGAATTATTAGCTTGTTATTGCAAAGCAAATGAATCAATCGGTAAGAAACTACGTATTCTACTTCAATGAGTGATCTCAAGTTAGAACTATTGAGATTACAGTTGAGTTGAAATCGGTAGGGAGGGTTTTTTTCATTCACATGATTTGGATTCAAACCAAATATGATATATTTTAAAAATAATAATAATAATTGGGTTGTTATCCAATGGTAAGAGCATTAATCAGTGAACTGAAAAAGGGAGGCGAAGTGTTTGATGAAATTAAAGTTGCCCCAACAAGTGAAGTTAAGGATCTACGCAGATGGAAGAAGTTGTTTGATCATATTAGGTGATATAATAGTTTTTGTTTGGTCAACATAACTGATCATGTTCGAAATTTAAGACCTGGTTTGGTTTTAGTTGGATCACTCATGGCCCATAAATGTTTGGTCTTCGCAGAGCCCACACATCACTTCTGCAAATTCAAATTATGTAATTAATGGCCGAAATTCATTCACTCATAAGAATCCAAGTTAGCCAATTCCCACGAGTTCCTAAACAGTATCAGATAATACAGTTTTATTAATATGGTAAATAATGCTATAATTTATGTAAGCTCAGTTTATGCATGTGGGATCAAAAGTTATACCAAGAAAAATATATGTTCATACTACTAATACAGACTGAAGTATATTGGGTGTCCTGGAGGGATATATGTAGATCGAAAAAGGTGGGTGGGTTAGGGTTAAAAATTTGTTATGTTTTGATATTATTTTATTAGCAAAATGGCAGTGGAGGTCGTTGGAAGATAAAAGAAAGTTTATGAGTGAGAGTGTTAGTGTCTAAATATAAGGAAAGGACGATTAATTAGGAGGGGTGAGTGTAATACTACTTCATCCTTGTGGTGGAAAGATATGTGTAATTTAGATAAAATTGGGTTTGTAGAAGGGATTTTGTGAATAAAGATTAGTGGTCATGAATGGTGGGGAATGTTATGGGTGATGGTAGACATACAAGTTTTAGGGGTGATAACTGGTAGGGGAATGTCACTTTAAGAAAAGTATCATTGGTTGTTCTATGTAAATGTGGATGAGGAGGAATTAGTCGCTAGAATGTTAAATAGTGAGGGGAAAGTGTACAATTGAAGATGGAGAAGAGAATTATTTGAATGGGAAAAATTTGATGATTAAGTTGGAGGAAGATTTGAGAGGTGCAAAAATCATATAAAGGGTGACTAATAGATGAGTGTGATTATGGGAGATGGATGAGACGTTCTTGATAAAAAGCGTATATAAGTTCTTATCTAATTCTAATGAAGTACCGAACTACTTTTATAAGCTTGCGTGAAACAAGTGCATACCTCTAAAAATTATAGGTTTTGCATGGCAAGTCATTAAGAAGAGGATCTCGGTGTGGTTCGAGTTGGCGAAGCGAGGAATTGTGATGACTATTCTTTGTCCATTTTATGAGAAATAGACATATAAGGTATTAGATCATTGTTATTTTCATGCTTTCAGATGTATAAGGTATGAGCTAAATGTCTACAATAGTGTGGGCTTTTGTGTGTATTGTCCAAAGATGGTTGGACACATTCGTTGAATTTCATTAGCTTGTTTCAAGAAATAAAGAAAAAAAGAAATATGGTATGCAATTTGATTTGCTATGATTTGATCAATATGGTTATAGAGAAATACATTGTTTTTTTATGATAAGAAACTATCCCCCCCTCAATATGAGAGATGGTCCCTACCAATCCCTCATATCTCTCTCTAATATCAAATAATAGATTAGTTTCGATCTTAAGCTGTTGGGCCAAAGCCCACCTGGTAACTTTTGTATAAAAGCACGTGCTATTCACATTGTAACCTAAGTGACACATAATAGAGATTAATAGACCTAATTCCTAGGAGGATTTTTCTAGGGTTTTGTGCTTACCACTCTTTGTATGAACATTTTAGCGCCCACCATGGGGCCTGGTAAAACGGATCCTACACCATCAGAACCCTAATCCTGATTTGGAAGAAACACAAGCCCTAACCATGGTGAACACTCGTAACACACGACGGGAGGAGGACAGTGGACACCAAGCCTCATCCGATCACGAGGATCGGATATAGCACCTTACCCACATTGTCGAAAACCTACAAAGGACAGTTACCAATCTGCAGTAGGAGAATGCAGAGCTCAGAAGACAAAAGAGAGGAGGGCACGAGGCTTCCAGTCACAATGTTGGACGATCCACTCATCAAAAGACCGCTGACCAACCCTCATACCAAACGGAGACTGCCAAATATAACCCTGAACTACCTTTCGTTGTGCACCCCTGGACTGACCTGATCATGGAGGCACCTACCCCCCTCGATTACAAACCCCCGATGATCGAAAAGTATGACGGAAGCAGTGATCCTGAAGATCATCTCACTATCTACACCAACACCATGTTGGTAATGGGGGCATCTGATTCACTCTTTTGCCGAGCTTTCCCCACAACCCTGACTAAATTAACGTTGCGATGGTTCTCCCATATCCCTCCAAAAAGTATCTCCAGTTTTTTCGACTTGAGCAAGCAGTTTCTCAGCCAATTCTCCACTAGCAGGGCCGTGCAACAGACATCGCATAGCCTGGTTAATCTACGTCAGCTTCCGGGAGAATCACTAAAGCAATATATGGTACGTTTCTTTGAACAAGTCATCCAGATCCGAAATCTCAGCCCAGAGGTGGCTTTGCATGCCATCCAAACAGGTCTACGCCCAGGAAAATTCGTTGATTCCCTGGCGAAGAAACCACCGTCAGACATGGATGATTTCTGTACGAGGGCCACAAGATATATTGCTATTGATGAACGTGAGGTTGACCGAACCAAGGTGATTAATCGTGCTAACCCCACAGAATGGAGAAATCCTCATCCCAAGCAAAGAAGGAAAAGCCCCAGAAGAAACTGAGATATCGGAGCTTACACCACCCCCCACTACACAAATTTCACACTACTGAGAGACCGTCATGACCGAATCTTGTATGACATCTACAATACAGGACTCTTAGCTCTGCCACCCCTGGGAGACGACCCTAAGGGGTCGGATACCTCCAAATTTTATGAGTTCCATAGAGCTTTTAGCCATGCCACAGAGATATGTCGATCCCTACACAACCAGATAGAACATTTAATTCGCTAGGGGCACCTGACAAGGTTTGTCACGCGGAGAGGCGACAACCCCTTAGAAGGTTTTAAGAAGAGGGAAAGGGATTGCCCTAACCAAGTAGAACTCTAAACTCGGAACCACTCCCGAGCCTCTCACTCCCACTCTCCCAGGCCTACTAAGGAAAGGGGAAGCGCACGACGAATCATTCATACGATTTCAGATGGATTCCCAGGGACCCGAGCAAGCTAATCGCGTCAGTCAAGTCAGGTAAATGTGCTATGAGAGTGTCCCGACTCAACTGTTATCACATTCGACAGGTCGGATTTTCCCAAGGGTGGACCAAACCGAGGCGAGCCCATGGTAGTGATCATGGAAGTTGAAGACTTCATAATTAAGCGAGTACTCATAGACCAAGGCAGTTCGGTAGATATACTTCATTGGAAGGCATTCCAGAAGATGAGCCTCCTTCTCCAGCAACTACAAAGGTATGTTGGTGCACTTTTTAGCTTCTTAGGTGATTCTGTGCAGGTTTTAGGATGCATTGACTTGAGGACCAGCTTCGGGAGTGGAGGAGATAGCCATGCAATATGGGTTAAATTCCTGATCGTAGACTTCCCAGCTCCTACAATGCTCTATTGGGTCGACCCTCGCTCAACGCCTTAGGGGCCATCGTCTCGACCATGCACCTGACCATGAAATTCCCCCTCAGAGACGGAAAGGTGAGACTTGTCAAAGCCGACCCTGAAGTAGCACAGACATGTTATCATGAAAGCCTCCGCCCTAAATCAGCTTTCATAATCGAGGAGGATGTGGAAACAGGATTTGATCCTCGTGACGATCGGAAATACAAAAGACCCCAACTTGTAGAATCACTCAAGCTTGTTCAAGTCGGGTCTTCCCATGGTCAATTCACACGAATCAGTGCAATTCTCGACCCATATTTGGAGGAAGCCCTTATTAGGCTGCTAAAGGAAAATGCCGATTTGTTTGCATGGAACCCTGCCAACATGCCAGACATTAACCCCAATACCATCTGCCACTCGCTCAATCTCGAGCAGGATACAAAACCTGTGTCTCAAAGACCCAGGAAAATGGGTCCTGACCGAAAAAGTGCAGTCAAAGAAGAAACAGAGAAGCTCCTATCCGCGAACTTCATCCGAGAGGTTAAATACCCAACTTGGCTATCTAATGTGGTCATGGTAAAAAAGTCAAATTGCAACACCACTAAAAAAACAACTAATAGCGACGGAAGGTATTGGTCGCTAATCCACAGAATGGCCGTCGCTAAACACATTAGCGACGGCATCTCAGACGGAAAGGAGGACGTCGCTAAAACCCTCGTCGAAAAGACATCAGCGACGCTACACCTGCCGTCGCTAACATATTGACGGCATAACGCCGTCGCTAAAATCGTCTCTGTCCCAATAACCCCAGCCGTCGCTAAGTGTTGCCATACAGCGACCACGAAACCCGTCGCTAATAACAGCCATCAGCGACCACCATATGCCGTCGCTACATGTACTCATGTAGCGACCAGCCCTGGCCGTCGCTATTTGTAACAAGTGCAGCGACGACAGAATCCGTCGCTAGTGGTTATGATACAGCGACGACAGACTCCGTCGCTAGTGCTGATGATGCAGCGACCACAGTGTTCCGTCGCTAGTGGTTGTGAGGTAGCGACCACAATATCCGTCGCTAGTGTTTGTAATGTAGCGACCAGATGGTCCGTCGCTAGTGTTTGTGATTTAGCGACCAAAGAGTCCGTCGCTAGTTTTTTAATTCAGCGACGGTAGTCGTCCGTCGCTAACCGTCATTTTTAAATTTTTTTAAAATTGATTCAATGATAGGTAGGTTTTGTTAATTTAACTTTAAAAAAATCTTAATATTTTGTATTTTGTATTGGCTGATAAAATTTTATAATTAAATTAAAATAATTTTTTTGAAGTAATAAATTATTATTAAAATCAAAATAATAGATTAAATTAATTTATCAAATAGGTTAAATTACTAATGATAGGTAGAATAAGGCTTTGTGATTTGAATGTAATTACCAATAAATATTGACATAATAAATAAAGAATGACAAAATAAATACTGAATGGAAATATAACATAACTAAAAATCAAATATACAATGTGTATAAATAAAAGAACTACAATCAAGGTGGTGGGGGATCCTGGGGTGGTGGTGGGGGCGCCTGGGAAGTGGGGGGAGGTAGCCTCGCCATCAACTGCATCAGTAGCTCCTGCTGCTGAGCAAGTTGCCGACGAGTCTCGGCGTGCTGCTCCTCGGCCCGCTGTCGGTCCGCCTCGGCCTTCTGTCGGTCCGCCTCGTGCCGCTCCAACAGCAATTGCCTCTGACGTCGCTCCTCCTGTAGCTCATCGTTCAGGTTTTGAATTACCTGAACGACCTCAGTCGGAAGACCAGAGGAAGACGAAGAGGAAGGGGTCTTCCCCTTTTTCGCCAGCTGCGTGCCGACGCCACCCAATCCAAACACCCTCCCTTTCTTGTTCACACCGCCAACAGCCTCCATATAGATGGCGTTGTCGTCAGAACAAGATAGGGTGGGAGGAACCTCCCCTTCAGGAGTGGAAGCCACCAGGTCCGCCTCCTTCTCGGCCCTCCTGGCCTGATACGCCTCCTGTAAATTCAAAAACAACGATAGGATTAGTAAGCTGATTTGTAAATTATAAGCATGTGTCAGTTAAAAGTAAATACCGCTAGCTCCGTAGTCTTCTGGTTTACCCATGCACCGGCTTTGTTCTTCTTGGTCATTTGCATGACCTCAAACAAAGAAGGCTCCCGGTGCTCCCTCTGCTCCTGTGGTGGACAAAAAACATTGAGATTATTATTTGTAAACATGTAAGACGAATCATAATAGAAATGTTTAACATAAATATACTTACAAATCTTTTCTTGTGCTCGAGGGTTGAAATGCTACCCCCAGTGTAAACCGAGGCTGCAGCATCGGCGGCTCTGTTGGCCCTATTCCGAGCACTCGCCTGCTGGAATGGGACCCCGCCCCACTTCTGGACCATCCCGTCCCAATGGTCCTCCGGGATCCAACGAGGGCGCTCACCCTTGTCCCTCACCTTCCAAAGGGTACTCTTGATGATTTTGGAGGTCTTTGTGGCAAAGACCTTCCTAATCTCATCAATCATACCCTCCGCCCACTGGTAATCACGCTGTAAAATGAATTGAGAAATCAAAATTAATAACAGGTCTATTTTACAAATCAAGTCACAATAAATGAGCTAGGAACTTACCGAGAAGGTGTCAAACCACCTATCTTGCACAACCTTCCCAGCATCTGTCCATGATATATATGGACCATCCCACTGGGCCTTCAAAACCTTAGTAATCGCTTTGGTAGTGCGACTACTATCAACAAAGCTGTAATGACAACAATTATGTTAGGAGTAAAACAACACACAATCTAGGGAGACACCCAAAATTTCGGCAGAGTCTCCCCTGTAAATGTAACATTTCCAAGTTTAAATAGTTACCCTGTTACAAACAGAAGAGTGCCCAGTACAATTCAATCTATACAAGTACTAATTAAAGTAACATCCAATAAACCAACAAGTCTTTCCACTAAACCCTAATATAAAGTATCATACAAATAACATAAAAGTATATGAAATTTAGTCACTTACTCGTCTCCGGCCGGCACGGGTACCAACATGGGCAGAGGGGATGCCAGAGGTGGGGTCGCCTGATGGCCATGGTCCTCTGAGCCACCAACTCCAGGAGTCTGCTCTGGGGTGGTCAGCTGTGGGGGTGATGGGGTGGTCTGCTGTGGTGGTGGTGATGGAGTGGTCTGCTGTAGTGGTGATGGAGTGGTCCGCTGTGGTGGTGATGGAGTGGTCTCCTGCCCTGGGGTAGGAGTCCCCAGACGGGAAGCCGGGGTCCTGGACCCACCACCCCTACTGAAGGGCAGTCGACGTCCCGTCATCTGTGGATAAAATCATGAAAAGAAAGGTTAGTCTCAGGATATATATAAACCTATGTATATATGTTTAACAACTACATACTCTGTGTCTGTTTCAGTTTCAAATTCCCCCTCAGTTTCAGTGTCACTGTGGTTATCTGTATGAACAAGTTCATCAGTATCCAAATCAGCCCTAGACCGTTTTGATCGAGAGACAAGGTCTTTGTCAATGTGTTCACCCCCCGTAGTGGCGAGTGTCTCGTCCATTATGACTGGATCAATGTTGAACAACAAATTGGCATCGTTGAGCTCGTGTGGTGCAAGCTGATAAGCGTCATCGACCTCCTCGGAGACATTGTCAGTGATCTGACTTCGGGCCTTGGCCTTGATTACTGCATACCAGTCCCGATGTCCTCCCGGGAAGTCAGTGTAATAAACCTGCTCAGCTTGTTGCGCAAAAATGAAGGGATCAAACCCTTTATATCTACCATTCTTCTTGACCTCAACTAAGCCGTAGTTGTTGTCAACCTTTGTTCCAACACCGATTGTGTTGTCGAACCAATCACATTTGAATAGAACAATATCTCTTCTTAGTCGTCCAGAGAATGAAACTTCAACAATCTCCGTCAGCACTCCATAAAAGTCTTCTTCCAACTGACCGGCGGTGCCTTTAACACAAACCCCGTAGTTATGGGTGCGCATCCCTTCACTCCATTGAAGAATATTAAACTTGTAGCCATTTACGTAGTAAATAGGCCATTTTTTAACAGTCTTCACCGGCCCCCAAGAAAGGGCTTGGAGTAAAGAATCTTCAATATGGTTGTTAGGGTCTTGTATCTATGTACAACATAAAAAGTAGGTCATTGTTACCATATTGACGGGAGTTAGAAGCAAATAGGCTTAAAAACACTTGGTATACGGGTCTTACATGTTGTGCGAACCAACCAACGAACTTGGATGACACCTCACTATGAATTTGGTCATCAGTTAAATCATTTTTCTCAAGTTTTAGCATATCTGTGTATAAGCTATTGAAATAAACAAATAAGTTTAATATAAAAGCTATGTTAAGAATGTATAATATAACTTCTATGACTTACTCAATAAAGGGTTCCACTTCTGGGCAATTGAGAAGAATGTACAAGTGAGCAGCCTTTCGATCTTTCTCATCAATGTAACATTTTGTGAGCCTGCCCCCTGGGTGACCAGGATAAAGAATCATGTTATCAGCACACAA
Source organism: Clitoria ternatea (assembly GCA_037962975.1). Classification (NCBI taxonomy): domain Eukaryota; kingdom Viridiplantae; phylum Streptophyta; class Magnoliopsida; order Fabales; family Fabaceae; genus Clitoria; species Clitoria ternatea. Next base: position 94,958,631 of record CM075670.1, on the reverse strand, counting down.
AACCAATGCCTAATGAGCTCTGTTCTCCACTAACACACAACATTACACATGCATAAAACATCATGTTATCAGCACACAAAACCAATGCCTAATGAGCTCTGCTCTCCACTAACACACAACATTACACATGCATACAACACATTATAAACACATTAAAACCAGTTCCTAATAAGCTTTGCTCTCTACTAACTCGCAATAATTGACATGCATACATATATCGAGAAAGTCAGCGTTAAGGGATTACCTAGAGAAAAAAGTCGGCGATGAATACGGAGCTGAAGAGAGATGATCAGAGACCACGCGTGATTTATGGAGTCTGCATGACAAACCAAGAAGTCGTTAGACACTTACAAGTAGCAAGGAAACTAAACAAAGAGAGACACACAAAGCAAATTATAGATTACACAGCAACGACTTCTTAGTGATCTAGACACTTGGGATCCACGTGAGAATGAGTCCATGAGACACGCAACAGAGACTACATTTGCATTATTAAACATTCTAAAGAAATTTATAGAAGTGATCAACATGCAAGCTCAAGTATGCATTTGAAGTCTTATAATCTTGATTTCCAATTATCTAGTATGCATTTGAAGTGTTATTAGTTATATTTCTATGTTTTCTTAAGTGGTCCTGCATATATTTACTTTAAGTAGGAAAAATGGGTCAATTTAACATTTTTAAGTGCTATGCCCTAATTATAAAAGCAAGATGAATAGCAATCTAACATTGCTCCTTTCATTTTTGGAAGCTGACTTGATTGACAATGCAAAGGATAATAGAAACACAAATATGTTTGTGTTCACTCCTTTCAATAGTCAAATGTGTTGTACGTGTCTACATTTGTTGGGGCTTTATAGCGATATTGCAATGAGAGAGAGAGAGAGAGTTAGTGGGAGCATGGTATGCTTATTTGCACAATGATTGCTCCCGTGGCTCCTAAATTTTATGAAGAGAAAGAGATGGCAACAATTTTGAAATTTTAAGAACCCCTAAGAGAATTTATTAACACTAAACAAGGATGGTAGTAATAGAATGAGAATATAGAAAGATATGAAAAGCGGGATTAGTTAAGTCGATAAGCTTAAAAAGGCAACAAAACAAATAACCTACGTGAGTGTTAAGATGTTGTTTTTAATATTGCTATAACAATGTATTAGTTTAGATTAATTTTTTAATAGTATCAATTTAATTATAATTTAATTTGTAGTTCAATTACAATTCATTTAAACCAGTATATATTTTGTTGATTTAATGGTCAATCCAATTCAAAAAATGTTAGCTTCTACTCTCTTTTTCCATCCTTAGGAATGAAGGGAGTTCAAATCAAGTGGGTGACATTAATTTTAATGAAGGGTCCAATGATATCTTGCACCTAAACATACATTTAGCCTAAACATATAGCTTATTCAATTCAGATTCATTTACCCTAAACATACAACTCATGTATACATATTATTAATGAATCAATCAACTAAAAAATATTATTTTTCAACACCAGCCAGCAGCAACAGAGAGAAGAACAAACATATACAGCTCATGCTTATTTATGAACAGCAGCCAGCAACAATAGAAAAAGAATCAATCAAAACAGCTCATGCTCATGTAAAAGCCAAAGCCAATCAAAACAGCATCAGCAATATACACAGAAAATGAATCAATAAAAAAAAACATAACATAATTATTTTTTAGTCTTCAACAGCAGCAGAACAGAGAAGAGAAACAACAATGCTACGCAAGAAAATGAAAATCAACTAACAATTATGCAAAAAGAAAAACTAACCTAGACAGAAACAGAACCTGTTAAAGAGGCGACGTGGTGGTCTCTTTCTGGTCGACCGGAAGAAAGAGGGGGGAAGGAGATAAAGAAGACGACCTGCCAGCCAGGAAGAGAAGAAGTGAGTTCAGTTTATAGAATTAGGCGCACCTTTGCTTAACTTTTGTTTAATAGAAATTGGAAAGTTTCTATCTGCTATAGAAATCTATTTTTAAATCTAACGAAACAAACTTAAGCTTTTGACAAGTACTAAGCTACTTCCACGAGTGGTTAGAGTTCAAACAAATCTGATCAGAGTTAAAAACAAATTTTCAGTACTCGCTCTGATGTAGAACTTTTATTAAGAGAGGGTATTGACCTATATGGCAAATGAGAAGCTGTATATGATAAGTTTTCAATGTTTGGAATTGCTGATTGATATTGTACTGATAGAACTACCTGTAGGCTACAGTAGAATTATCTGCCAATGTATACTAAGTACCTAATCATGCGCAATCTATTTATATAATCTACATGTGCAATGGAAGTATTTGTTATTGTCCACGTTTCTAATAAATCTGCTAGTCAGACGGTTTAAACTTTGAGAAAAATAGTTCCCACTTACTTGGAAAACTCAATTCTACTAAAACTCAATTCTCACTGTAACGTATACTAATTCTGGTTAGTTCTTTTACAGTACCAGTTTGTTGGAGAAACCAAAAGAAGGATAATGTTTTAACAAAATCAAGTTTTAACAAAATCAAGTTTACTCTTAATCAATTTTCATAAAATAATTCTACCGATCGCTCCAAAACTATGTAAACATGTAGCGTGTTTGGTTCACCTGTCTGACTTATTGGGTGAAAAGGTGCATTAATAACACACATTTAAAAGAAAAACTAAAGAAAAAAAAAAGAATAACAACATTTGACATATAACGGATGCTCAAAAGCATGCTGATATCACTTCTTTATATTTAAACAAAAAAACTATGGTGCACAATCATCATAATGTGTTAACAGTACCATACAAATCACAATACAAAAAGGAACTAGAATTGCAGGAGGTATTCCTCCTCCCAGCAATGATGATGATTTCTTCATCTGTTTAAGAGCCAAATCTTAGGAGAAATCAAAGATTGCAGGCAAAAGAAATCCAAGAAATCACCAAAACTTCTAGGCCTGTTCTTGATAATTAAAATGAATGTTGTGATAAGCTTCATGATAAACCCAAAGCAAGTGAACTGTTAAATTGTCACTATGCAGTGCAGAGAATTATAACTAACACCTCTATTTCCCTCTCTTTCTGCCATAAAACACAGACTCAGGTTATTTTCTGCCTTAGGCTTCATTCTTCTCCGTGTTATCTTATTGTAACCACTTCAATAACACACATCTGAGTGGTATAGAGCCCCCAAGGCATTACCTAGCTTTAGAAGTCAATTTTCAAAGTAATATACTTTATTCATACTTAAGTAAAACATGTCTACTATACTAACCTCGTAACACTATACCACATCAAATATTAAATCAGATACACCTTATTTAGACCATCCTTGTTTATGTTTCAAAAATTAAATTTTGGTATCACAAAACAGCATGACCTAAGAAAATAAATTTCTGTTACTCACTATATTGTACACGGATCATGTCAACTCTTTTTTTTTCTTTCATTTTTCATTTGGCAAAATAAACTAATGATAATTCCCAGCCATATAAAAATCAACAGAAACGAACAAAAATGTGAAAATGTAAAAACTTTGGGTTCGTTTTTCCTTTAGGTCCACAGAATAAATGTGAAGCAGCAATCAATCAACCATCCAAGCACAGATAAGGCTGAGAGATAAGCCACTCCTAGTGCTCACACATACACACTGACCACACCACACTAAAAAAATAAAATAACACATGATTTTAACATACTTATATTTATATATACATATACACACACATCTGTTTTCCAACTTTGTCCTCCCAAAAAACCACTCACTGCGCATATGTTAAAATTGCAGAAAGCACAAATGAACAATCAATGTAACAGAATAGGAGACAAGAGAGATGAATTCGAGTTTCAAGTGGGAAGAATTAAAGACAGACGGAGGGAGGAACGAAGGGAAGAGAAAAGAATGTTTACCTGGGTTTCTCGAAGAACCTGAGTGTCAAACCGCCGGTGGTGCGACGCGCGACGGTGCTAGGCGGGTCGCCGACGAAGCTATATCGGAGACAGCGCTGGAGGGCGACGCGAGGGAGAGGGAAGGGCTGAGTCTGAGAGGGAAAGCAGATTAGGGTTAGGGGAAATGATTTGGGGGGAGGGAAAGCCCCTGTCTGTCGAGTTAGATTAAAATATTAGCGACGGAACCCACACCGTCCCTAAAAAAGTCACTAAACTGGCAGATATAGCGACGGAATGAAATATCCGTCACAAATTAGTGACGGAATACAACAGTCGTCGCTAAATTTGGTTACTTTTAGCGACGGCGAACAATATCCGTTACAAAATAGCGACGGCTACGCAAATCCGTCCCTAATCTCCTGAAACGTAGCGACGGTGGAAACCCACCGTCACTAAAATCAACTATTAAAAGAAAAAATTGGTGGGAAACGAAATCTATAGCGACGGTCGAACTAATCCGTCACTAATTACGTCACTAATTTCCACAACACTAGCGACGGCAAGATTCTCCGTCACTAGCATTGACGGTTCACAGCGACGTCTCAACACCACCGTCGCAAGTACAAACCATAGCGACGCGTTAAGACCGTCGCTGGACTTGGAGGGAACATTAGCGACGGTAGTTCACCGTCGCAACAGTTTGCCGCCAACTTAAAACCCAGGCGGGAAACAAAAAATGCTGGAGCTAAAATATAGCGACCATGATAGCGACAGTTTCGACAAGGATTAGCGACCGCGTAGTGTAACGGTCGCTAATACAGTCGCTAACAAATTCTGGGGTCCTTTTTTGGTGGGGTGGTCGCTAACGCGGTCGCTATTTAGCGACGGGCCTTTGTGGTGGCTAATTTGTGGTAGCTGTTCAGGGTTTTTTTAGTAGTGCAAGTGGCGAATGTGTGTTGACTTCATCGATTTGAATAAGGTATGTCCTAAAGATCCATACCCTTTACCTAGTATTCATAGTTTGGTAGATGGAACTTCAGGTTACAGGATGCTGAGCTTCATGGATGGCTACTCGGGTTATAACCAGATCCGAATGGACTCGAGAGATGAAGAGAAAACGGCCTTATCACCGGGGGGCCAATTATTGTTATCGGGTGATGCCTTTCGACCTGAAAAACATGGAGGTAACTTACCAAAGACTGGTCGACACAATATTCACCAACCAAATTGGAAGGAACATGGAAGTATACATAGATGATATGGTCATGTAAACCAAGCAAGCTGAGTCATATATGCAAGATCTAGAAGAGACATTTGTTGAGCTACGCAAGCATAATATGCGACTAAATCCTGAAAAATGCTCTTTCGGGGTCCAGGGGGAAGTTCCTAGGGTACATGCTTACTTACAGAGGCATCAAGGCCAACCCTGACCAATGTCGTGCCATTTTAGGGATGAGAAGTCCCCAAAACGTCAAGGAGGTTCAGCGCCTGACCGGGCGGATTGTAGCCCTCTCTCGATTCCTTTTAAAATTTATCGAGAAGTCCATGCCATTTTATAAGGTGCTAAAAAAGACAGATGCATTCGAGTAGACCCCAGAGTGTGAGCAAGCTTTCCAAGATCTTAAAGCCTACCTAGCATCCCCCCAATTTTGACACGACCCGAGACAGGGTCAGATTTGATTCTTTATCTCTCAGCAGGGGCAGAGGCAGTAAGCTCAGTTTTGGTACAAGAAGATGGCCCAATCCAGAAACCGGTATACTTCACTAGCAAAATGTTACAGGGGGCTGAGATACGGTACTAGCGGGTGGAGAAATTTGCCTACAACCTTGTCGTGGCTGCCCGACGGCTCTGCCTCTATTTCCATAGTCATCAAATAGTGGTGCGGACGGACCAACCACTGGGGAAGATTCTTCAGAAGCCTGAAATTACAGGGCGCATAGTGTCCTGGGCTGTGGAACTATCTGAATACGACATTCGGTATGAATCTTGGGGGCCCATAAAACCCCAAGTCCCAGCAGACTTTTGGTGGAATTGGGGTAAGACAAGGATGAGTACGACGCGGAACACGGCTATGGACCCTCTCGGTGGATGGCTCCTCCAACGCTAAAGGTAGCAGAGCAGGTGTTGTCTTAGAATCCCCAACCGGACTAGTTATTGAAGAATCACTGCAAGTCTGATTCAAGGCCAGCAACAACCAAGCCGAATATGAAGCACTTATTGCAGGGCTACAGACAGCTATTGACCTGGGCACCCGATGCGTTCAGGCCAAGACCGACTCCCAACTAGTAGCTCGGAAAATTGAAGGATCATACCAAACCAAGGACTTGACCCTAGCAAAATACTTGGCCCGAGTGAATGAAATAACCCAGAGCCTCAAACACTTATGAGTCATTTATGTCCCGCGAGTAGCAAATGAGCGAGCAGACATCTTGGCCAAGCTTTCCAGCACGGTCAAAGTAGGGAATCTTAAGATGATTGTCCAAGTTATCCTAGAAGAGCCTACCATCCAAGAAACACAACAGATCCTCTAGGTGAGTGAAGTCCAAATTGAAAATACATGAATGACCCCTATAGTTGATTTTCTGAAACAGGGAATTCTGCCAGAGGAGCGACAGCAAGCCAAAAAATTGCAAGTTCAAGCGGCCAACTACACTTTGATAGATGGACATCTGTACAAGAGGGGTTTCATAGTACCTTTCTTAAAGTGCTTAAATGAAGAACAGGCCGACTATGTCATGCGAGAGCTACACTCAGGAATTTACAGTCTTCATGGGGGAGTTCGACCTTTGGCTGCTCGCATCCTCCGAGCGGGATATTTCTGGCCTACCCTCCAATCTGACTGTTCTGAATTGGTGAAAAAGTATGACTCCTGCCAACACAACGCTAATCGGATGCATAGCCACCCGGAACCACTGCATGGAATCTTATCGCCTTGGCCTTTTAACACTTGGGGGTGGACATTTTGGGTCCCTTTCCCCCAGGCAAAGGAAAACTCAAATTCCTTCTTGTAGCCATAGATTTATTTACCAAGTGGATTGAAGCGGAGGCCCTGGCCACTATAACAGCAGCTAAAGTTCAAACTTTTACGTGGAAGAACATCATTTGCCGACACGGCCTCCCCCACACCATTATTTCTGATAATGGTCGACAATTCACAGACAAGAACTTTGTAGAGTTCTGTGAGAACTTGGGCATCAAAAGGAAGTTCTCTTCCGTAGAACACCCACAAACCAACGGTCAAGCAGAGGTAGTGAACAAGGTCATCCTTTAAACACTCAAGAAACAGATCGGGCAAGCCAAGGGCCGATGAAAGAGGAACTACATGGAATTCTTTGGGCCTATCACACTACTCTACACTCTTCCACCCATGAAACTCCGTTCCGACTCACTTATGGAGCAGATGCCATGATACCCGTCAAACTAGGAGAACCTACTCTCTGACGCCTTACTTATGATGAGGATATGAACGATGCAAAAAGGAGAGAAGACCTAGACCATGGTCTAGAAGAAAAAGATATTGCATACGTCAAGATCCAAGCGGCCAAGCATAAATCTGCTCAGAAATGGAATTCCTTCCTCTGACCCAGACCTTTCAAGAAAGGTGACCTCGTTTTATGCACTGTAGACAACAGCAGGAGAGCACGAGAAGACAGAAAGCTTGCACATTCCTGGGAAGGACCATATCGAATCAAGGAAGCACTCGGAAAAGGCGCATACCGTATAGAAGAATTGTCAAGGAAGGAACTGCCTAGAACTTGGAATACAACTCATTTAAAGTTTTATTTCAGATAAACACTTTGTACACTTGGGCACTCTTTTTCCTACCTGAGGGCTTTTTCCCACTGGGTTTTTCCCTCAGGAGGTTTTAACGAGGCCCCCCTCTTATCTTTTAATAAAGACTTTTGTATTTTTCAAGAAAGACAGAGTTAACATCATGAAAAGCCCGAGCGCGGAATCGACCCCTCGGCACACTTTGAAGGCTTGAAGTCGTTCAAGTAAACAAAAAGCCGGAGCACGGAATCGATCCCTAGGCACACTTTGAAGGCTTGAAATCGTTCAAGTAAGCAAAAAGCCCGAGCGCGAAATCGATCCCTCGACATACTTTGAAGGCTTGAAATCGTTCAAGTAAATGAAAAGCCTGAGCATGAAATCGACCCCTCGGCACACTTTGAAGGCTTGAAATCGTTCAAGTAAGCGAAAAGCCCGAGCGGGGAATCGATCCCTTGGCACACTTTGAAGGCTTGAAATCGTTCAAGTAAACGAAAAGCCCGAGCGTAAAATCGATCCATCAACACACCTTAAAGGCTTTAAATCATTCAAGTAAATGAAAAGCCCGAGCACGGAATCAATCCCTCGGCACATTTCAAAGGCTTGAAATCGTTCAAGTAAACGAAAAGCCCGGGTACGGAATTGATCCCTCGGCACACTTGGAAGGCCTGAGCCCGAGCGCGGAATCGATCCCTTGGTACTCGACTCAAACACGTTCGAATATATGGGACACTCAAGCGTAAAAACAATCAAAGCTATAACGACACGTAAAAAGAAAAACTCGGCAGGCAACCAATAAATCTCGATTAATATCATTCAATAGTCATACAAGTACATGAAGAATCTCCTAGGGACGCCCAACAATCAAAGCACACTTCACTCTTTGCCTCCGTCTTCTTTTTTCTGCTCCTCCTTGGAGTCGGATAAGGGGACAATCTGGCCATCCCCTCACCGGAGTTAGATAAGGAAACAATCTGGCCATCCACAACTACTTTAAAAAGGATCGAGGCCTTCAAAATTTAGCACGACGGAAGGGTTTAGAACGGAATCTACTCTCGGCAAAGCTAAAATATTTCACAGTGATATCTTACTCTGCTGCCACAAGATTTTCTTTGGCCTCCCCTTTTAGAGTCTCCAAATCTGGTCGAGCCCGGGCGCAGGACTAATCTTACGATCGACAACTTACAAACCTAAACCCGTCCAAACGTTATATAAAGGAAAGAAAAAGGAGTGTACAAGTATAAAAAGTTCATTTCATCAACTTTACATACATGCATACAACAGAAAAAGAAATAGAATGAGTCGTTAAGATTTCTCTACTTAGACACTCCTTGTTCCTCATTTTCATCCGCTTCCTCCCGCTCGTCCTCCGCGTCGGTCGGAGAGACAATATGGCCATCCACAACTACTTTGAAGGGGTTGAGGCCTTCGACATTCAGTACAACAGCAGGATTCAAAACGGTGATCTGCTCCTGACACAGTTGGAATGCGCTAACATACTTCACAGCAGTATCTCTCTCGCCGTAATCAGACTCTCTTTCATCTCTTTTTGCAGAGCCTCTAGGTTCAATCGGGCTATCTGCAACTCCCTCTCCAAAGCAAGCTTTTTGAGCGATAAAACGTTATATGTCTTCTCGACCTCTGACACTTTCCGGTCCCAATAGGAACATCTCTCCTCCGTAACTAACAATTGTGACTCTGCCCAATCTCACCCTGCTCTAGTGGCTTTCAAATCTTCCTTAATGTTAGCCAACTCTGACCTTGCTGAATCCCGCTTTGCCCGAGTGATGTTTAATTCTAACTCTGATCGCTGTAAGACTGATCTCATGCTAGATATCAACTCTCTCGTATCCCCAATATGGGTGGCATCCTTCTTCCTCCCCTCTCGCGGCAGCTCATTCTCTTTCTTCAAGACATCACGTTCCCGAGTTAACACCTCTACCACCTTGTCCTGATGAGCCATTTGTTTCTTGAGGGCCCGAGACAACGAAGTCGCTCGAAGCCCAAACATCTCCACAGCTCGGCACATGGTAACGGGGTCAGAAGGCGAATCATTCCTCATCTTCCCCAAAAAGAATGGTGTGATCCACAAACTGTAAAATGGGGAAATGCCTGTCCCAAAGCAAACGAACTAGGCTCCTATCCGTGCCCAATGATCCGTTAATTAATTCCTCCTCATGACATTCGGTCGAGACCACATCACCCGAAAGAGTCCCGGCATTGTACTCCACAGAGAGGAAATGACCAGCCTCGGACATCACACTCCTGTTTGACCCTGAAGTCTCCCCACTAGCCACCAAGATAATACCCCCAAATCTTTTTCCCCCTCGCCGACGGAATCACTAGTAACCATCGGAGGAAGGCAAGGCTCAGACGATCCAACACCCCCCGCTACCACCGAGTAAAGTCTCGGTTTCTTAGCCATGACTCCCTCTGGATGCATCTCCTGGTAACGCCTCATCAGATCCTTAAGTGTCAACTTACGAGGAGCCATGTCACCTGCCCACAAGCACATAATACAAAGTCAGAGACACATAAAAATAAATAGCTCAGTCAGCGACCGACAAATTTTCATTACTCTACAAGTTTTTATTAATAGTTTAAATCCCGAACGAGGAGCATACACCTCAGAACTCTACAAAATTTTACCGCTGATTGAAAGTCTGGGAGGGAAACAGCCCCCTCAACATGTACAAGGAGTCTCCAAAGCGTTATATAAAGCGAGACTCCCAAACTCACACGCACATGACACAAGAAATAACATAAAAATACGAAAAGAGACATAGGAGCCCTAAAAATACAATATTCGTCAAAATACTTTACTCATTCATTCAAAGCGGAGAATACACATTCAGCAAAAACAATACAAATATACATATAACTAAGCAAGGGAATCAGCAGCTGGCATGCCAACAGTGGAGGCCTTTCGGTCTCAGGATCGTTAGAAGCAGGAAAAGTTACGGCCGAATTAGCACGATCCTCTTTTTCAAAACTGACAGTAGCATCAGCAACTACCTCCTCCTCATCCTCTGAGTTAGAAATGTCCACTATCTTGCCATCCATAATGACGCAGAATGGCCCGATACCTTCCAAGTTCAACTCCAAGGACGGATTCAGTAGCTGTATCTACTGCTGACAATTCAAAAGCTGATACGTACTTCTCCGACACCTCTTCTACAACAAAAGCCTTATAAGACTCTTTCTCCTCCCTCTCTTTCTCCAGAGCTGACTCTGACTCTTTCAGTTTCTTCTCCACCTCTCCATTGCTTCCACAGACTAAGTCGTAAGCTTCTTTAACCGAGCTCAGTCTTCTGCCCAAATTGGCACACTGCTCGGTTGCAGTAACCAGCTTCTCCTCGGCCAGCTCTTGTCCTCTCCGAGCCTCGGATAACTCAACCTTAGCCCGCTGGAGCTCGTTGGCCATCTCCCCAATTTCCTCCGGGCACTGTCAAGTTACAGGATAGAGAAATCTTGGGACTACTGTAGCTGGTCTTTCTCCTGAAGGAGAGCGCTCCTCTCCGCCCTTAACGCCGCCAGCTCCTTTTCTTGTTCAGCAAATTTTTTCTCCAGGAACCGAGTCATTGAAGTCGCTTGTAGGTTAAACATCTCGATGGTCCGACACATGAAGGGCGCGTTCGAACCTTCGAAATTCTTCTCATCTTCCTTGAAGACCACGGTCCAATCCACAAAGCCTGGCATAGGGAATCAGACGTTCCATAAAGACTACACAGGATTATGAGTACCGGATAAAGACCCATTGGCGAAGCTCTCCCACTTCCTATCTTCAAGTTCTGTTTCACATGGAAGAGCAGCGGCAATCCACTCCGCTGACACCTCCCCGGAAGAGATGGTCCTCTCTTACCTTCAATGCGCTCGGGTCTAAAGCCCGGGAATTTCCTTCTCTGGCTCGAGGCTGTCAGAAATCATAATCCGCGATGCCTCTGCCCCTGGTTGATCTTCGATGCACCTAGAGGAGTCAGAGTGGTTCACCCCGATAGCCTCTAACCCCGCCTCTCCTTGTAGTTTCCCTGTCTGAGGCCACTTGGATGGTCGCCCCATCTCCCTCTCCAACTGCGAGGAAGTCAGAACCACAGAAATAGGGACGACATTGGTAATAATCTGGGCAGAACCCTCGAGGACAGCAGAACCCTCGGGGACGACAGAACTCTCGCCTTTTTGGGACACCCTCTTGCTCCCTCCCGCTCGGATACCCTTTCCAGGATAATGCTTCTTCATGTCCTTCACAGAAAGCTTCTCGGGGGCCATATCAGCTGCATAGGTAACGTACACTCGGTCAAACAAAATAAACCACAAAACAAAAAGCACAACAACAATAGGAACCACTCTCACCTATCCAGGCGTTGAGAGAATCTGAGTGAGGGGATAGGGCGATCAGGGCCAGAGAGCTAAAAAAAATTCCCAAGTCGTCCAAGAGAAACTTGGCGTCTGTTCTCTCAGACAAACTCAGGTCGTCCCAAGATACGTGAAATTGAACCGGATTACGGGTCCAGTACAGTGGAAAACGAGGTTGGGAGTCAGAGTAATGTAAAAAATCCTCCCTAGGCGAATCTAGTCCCACTCGGATTTTGAAGAAGCCCATTTTGAAGTTTTTATACGACTTATCGAAAGCCCTAATAAGGTTACGACGAGCAACGCCGTTCAAAGAAATTCATCCCACTGGGGTTCCGGCCTTAGGGATTTTTGCATTGAAAAAATAAAAAAAGAGAGGAACCGAAGGGGTGCGGCCAAAGTGCTCGCACAATATCTCGAATACCCGCACAAACGCCCAGTCGTTCGGATGCAATTGGGTGGGGACGATGTTCAAAGCACACAATACCCCAATTTGAAAATCAAAAAAAGGAAATGAGAGATGGAGTCGGGAGAATAAAGTCTCATACACAAAGGTGAAGTCTAACTCATTAGGATCTTTACGCTCATGACAAACCCTATCGAGCTCAGAACAACAAATACACTCCACATTTTGGGCAAGAGTACAGTGGTTGAAGGTCCCCGATGCCCATAACTGGGCCACAGAATCCTCATTTTGAAGAGACAAAGAAACGAGTAACACCTCGTCTTTCACCCAATCATAATTTCCCTCCATAGATACACTACACAACCCTCACAGACAAAGCAAACTTGAAACAAAGAGAGACACTGACCTGGCAAAGAAAAATCCTAGCAAAGTCAAAGACGCAAGTGCAGAAACAGAAGTCACAGTAGAGGCGCACAGAACTCTCAGTCACTAAGGTTAAGGGTAAAAAGGGATGTAGAAAATCTAAAAGTTTGGAGAAGAAGGAAGGAAATGAATTTATGAGAGGGAAACGTCCTTTCATCATACTCCTTAAGCCAACGGTGAGAAGACCAAGGGGTGAGAAGGAATGACGGACATGATGCATCTGAAAGCTGATGCCCCCAGGGGAATCCACGTGGCCCAGAATCCAACGGTAAAAATCTAAAGGTCCCAAATCACCGGACGTAACGCTTTAAGACAACTTCGGGCGAAGCGACGCACTCTTAAATGGTCTTGGGATGCAAAAACGGCACAATCATGATGGGCGCATGTCCCCGCCACTTCGTGAGGACAAATGACGGTTATCATATTCCTGTCACCTCAATGGCGGTTATCATTCCTATGCCACATCACCAAAACTCATTTCACTCAGAGTCATCACTCGGAAATCAAGGCTCTGAGTCATCGCTTGGAGATCAAGGCTCGGAGTCGTCACTTGAAAATGAAGACTCTCCTCACTTGGAAATGAAGACTCTCCTCATAAAGACTCTCCTTACTTGAAAATGAAGACTCTCCTCATGAAGACTCTCCTCATTCGGAACCCTTACCTGGAAACTAATAATCCTAATTTTTACATTAATCCGAGTGTCTTACCTACATTGACACATAAAACAAGACAAAGAGGGATTGCCCGACTTATATTTAAACCACTTCACCCGGCCTTACACCCAAGGCTCATGGCTAAGGGGCTCATGTTCCCCCCTCAATATAAGAGGTGGTCCCCACCAATCCTTCATATCTCTCTCTAATATCAAATAATAGATTAGTTTACATCTTAAGTTGTTGGGCCGAAGCCCACCTAGTAATTTTTGTATAAAAGCACGTGCTATTCACATTGTAACCTAAGTGACACATAATAGAGATTAATAGACATAATTCCTAGGAGGATTTTCCTAGGGTTTTATGCTTATCACTCTTTGTGTGAACAGAAACTAAATTTTGATAATGTTTTGAGTTAGTACAAGCCCAGGTTTAGTTGTGGCTAAATGCATGGAAGTCATATTTTGAGGATTCTTAGTAGTTGCTTTAAACGAGTAGGTATTGTAAGTTACCCGCAGATTATTATGTTCAAGATTTTTTATGTCTTCACCAATTATATTGAATATATGTTGTACTCAATTCTTTCTATGATTATATAAATATATATTTTTTATTTTTCAAAAAGAAAAAAGTTATATAAACTGAAGGCGCCATAAAATTCAGCATTTCACATTTTGCACGTGCAGGTGTGCAAATGCAAGCCACCACCCGCTCCGAGTCAGGCCGGTTTGCTAACGTCATCACATCCGATCCAATAAGAAGCTCGGCCCGACTATGTGACCGGGTTTAATAAGTGTCTCGTGTTGCGCATAGGAAAAAGCGTCACACGTATGACGCGTCATAAAACGCTTGCTACTTCTACGCCAGATGAAACGCTTAAGCACAAATTAATGTTTTGAAACAACTCCAAATTGAAAAATAGCTTTAATATTTGAATTATTAAAAAAATACTATTATATTATTTCCCCTATTTATATCGTAGTGAAATTTTAGAATAAACTTATACTCCAGTTATCTTTTATCTATCCAATTTGATATTTTCATATAAATTAAGCAATACATTAAATGTATTTTTTCTCTTTTTATATTTTAATAAAATAATTAAATACCATAAAAATATAATTAGAAAATAAATATTAAATATTATCTTAAATTTGTAAATAAAAGTGAAAATTAGATAAACATGTTTGTTTTACTTTTAGCTAATTCTTTACATAAACAATGGTTCTCATAACTTTAACTCTAGTTTTATTAGTACTATCCTATATCCTTTCTCCTTTATAAATATCTCTTTATGTTGAGATATACTTTTGGGGAAGTATTTATTGTTTTTAATTTATAAAAGATAATTTTATTTTTTAAAATTTATCTTTATTTAAAATCAAATTTTATTATCTTACGCTAATTGTATTAACTTAAAAATATTAAATTTTTAACGATAAAAACAATAACTTGGTACTATAAGAGTTTCCACTATATACGAGGTATATACGAGGTTTAGAGAATGGTTAGACTCATAAGATGAATCTAATGCAGAGAGTTTTATCTTATTTGTACAACAAACTGTTTCTACGGCTTGAACATTTGACCTCCAAGTTACATAACAACTTCAACATTTAAAACATTAATTTTAAAGATAAATTATTTTAAAAAGTATAATAAATGTTTGTAAATTTATTTAGATTATAAAAATAATATTTTTGTTCATTTTAAGGATTATAAAATGTAAATGAGGAAATATTAAAGTAATGGTTTTTTTGGTCAACAAGAAACAATAAAACTAAAAAAGATATAATGGATACCCTAACTCATACAATTTTTAATGGATTATAAATTTAAAATACATAAAAGAGACTCTCAATACCATTTAACAAAACTTTTAAAAAATCATTTCATAAACTTTAATCACACTCAACTCCTATTGTAACATCCCTGATCTTTTAGTAAAATTATGATGAGCGGAAAATATTAATAATTGTTTTAGAGATTTATTTGATATTTTTATGAATTATTAGGCAATTATAAATAATTAACTAGTGTGGAAATAAAGACTTCTTCTTCTTCTTCTTCTTCTTCTTCTTCTTCTTCTTCTTCTTCTTCTTCTTCTTCTTCTTCTTCTTCTTCTTCTTCTTCTTCTTCTTCTTCTTCTTCTTCTTCTTCTTCTTCTTCTTCTTCTTCTTCTTCTTCTTCTTCTTCTTCTTCTTCTTCTTCTTCTTCTTCTTCTTCTTCTTCTTCTTCTTCTTCTTCTTCTTCTTCTTCTTCTTCTTCTTCTTCTTCTTCTTCTTCTTCTTCTTCTTCTTCTATACATAAAAGAGACTCTCAATACCATTTAACAAAACTTTTAAAAAATCATTTCATAAACTTTAATCACACTCAACTCCTATTGTAACATCCCTGATCTTTTAGTAAAATTATGATGAGCGGAAAATATTAATAATTGTTTTAGAGATTTATTTGATATTTTTATGAATTATTAGGCAATTATAAATAATTAACTAGTGTGGAAATAAAGACTTCTTCTTCTTCTTCTTCTTCTTCTTCTTCTTCTTCTTCTTCTTCTTCTTCTTCTTCTTCTTCTTCTTCTTCTTCTTCTTCTTCTTCTTCTTTTTTTCTTCTCTTCTCCTTTCACTGCCAAGAGTTGCATGCTCCAAGGGAAGGCCTATTTTGCGTCAAAACTTCAAAATAACCCCGCTTTTGAGATCGTGGCTTCAAGGTGAGTTCAATGGACCCTTTAAATTGAGTTGTCTCTCTCTCCCTTCACTTTCAATCTCTATTCGATGGCCATGCATAGTGGATGGGACTTCTGTTTCCTACTCCTTCAGTGCATAGGAGTCTAAAAATAGTATAACGTTGATGGGTTTTGCGTTTCGACCTCCGTAGGTAGCGAAACGGATGTCGGAGGACCGATTAGCAAAACGGGTGTTGAATTCGGAGGTGGAACCTTGAACCCAGCACTTAGAGGAGCAATCGGCATCAAGAACAAATCGTTGAAGCTTGGAATCGAGGTAAGGGGGTGTTCGGGTTGTAATTAATTAGAATAGGTACATATTTTGGGTCCGATTCATTGAATCGATTATGAACACGGTAAGAAATATTGGATGATAATTGCATGTGTATGTATGTATGAATGTGAATTGTGTATGGTTTATGATGAGTATGAGATTAAAGTGTTTTGCATTGTGATGATTCGATGTGTATAGTGGCAATGTGATGGCGGGCTTGACAAGTAGGTCGCCCATTTAATGAGTATGTGTTGTTTTTGATGGCCACTTGTGATATGATATGAGAAATGTGAATTATATATGTATGAGTGTGTGGTGTGGGACGGCCGACGGTATGTATAGCCCCTCGTTTCCGGCTCCCGTGGTTTTTGTGCCCAGTTGAGCTACCGGTGGTCAAGTAGGACCCAGTGGTTAAGGTGGAGAGTCAAGCAGGACTCGGTCAACCAAGCAGGGTTCACGGGGTGTCAAGTAGGACCCCCAGCTGAAGGCCGATCCTTTAGTATCTGGATACTAGGCGTCGATTTTGTGTGAGAGTCAGTGGTGATAATTGATGAATTATTAGTATTGTGTGATGGTGTATGTACCTAATTATATTTGCCGAGTGTGACTTGCTATATTCGTCGAGTGTGATTTGCTATATTTGCCGAGTGTGATTTGTTATATTTGTCGAGTGTGATTTGCTATATTTGTCGAGTGTGATTTGCAATTTATGGATAAAGCAGTCGGACGGAGTTTATATACACATATTTTGTTATTTAATTTCTGTTCTAGATTAATTATGATGCCAAACACTCACCCTTGTTGTGGTTTTCTTTTTAGTAACCAGTGACAGGGAAGAGGTCGGAGCCCCGGAGGTACGCCAAGCGGAGGATTGATGCCAAGGAACCGAGGAATAATGAAATGAATTATATGTGTAATGCATAATGAGTTTTCTGTGTATGTGATGCTACAATATATTGCTTGTGTGAGTTGGACTTATCTAGAATTGGTGTGTTGACTAATGTGGATATGAATTCATGATGCTAATGTGATCGGTATTGATTTCCATGAGTTGGATATATATATATTAGCACGGAGCCAATAGTAGATGTAAATGATAAATTGCTATGGGCAGGTTTTATGAATAATTGCAGGTCATGAATGAATTGTATCTGTTGTAGTATAGTTGATTACTGGACGAATCTCGCCCGAGCGGATTCAGTCTTGTCTGAGCGAGGGTCGGTTGATTCTGTGCCTCATTTCGCTCAAGCGAGTATCCCTCACCCCCTTCCGAGTGAAGGAAGGTCAGAATGTTTCCGAGTGATTTATGCCCGAGAGAACCACTTCTGAGTGGAAGGTTAGAATGTTTCCGAGTGAAGTATGACTGAGAGATCCACTTCCGAGTGAAGGAAGGTTAGAATGATTCCGAGTGAAGTATGACCGAGAGATCTACTTCCGAGTGAAGGAAGGTCATAATGTTTCCGAGTGATTTATGCCCGAGAGAACCACTTCTGAGTGGAAGGTTAGAATGTTTCCGAGTGAAGTATGACTGAGAGATCCACTTCCGAGTGAGGGAAGGCTTGAATGATTCTGAGTGAAGTATGACCGAGAGATCCACTTCCGAGTGAAGGAAGGTTAGAATGTTTTCGAGTGAGGTATGCCCGAGAGAACCACTTCTGAGTGGAAGGTTAGGATGTTTTCGAGTGAGGCATGACCGAGGGAACCCCTTCCGAGTGAAGGAAGGTTAAGATGTTCCCGGGTGAGATATGACCGAGAGGACCATTTCCGAGTGAAAGACTGAATTATTGTGAATTTCCTTGCTTGTCCCGTAGTTCGCTCAGATTTAAAATGTAGGACTCGCTCAAACGAGTCGGAACTCGCCTAAGTGACCTTCACGAGTTTCGCTTAAGCGAATCAGGGTCTCGCTCAAGCGAGTGACCCCTGACTTTGTTTTCCTCTTCCGTTTATTCTAATTAAATCCATTTTATTATTTGATTTATTTCCTATCGGTTATTATTTTGAGTGTGCTTAAGAAAAATAAATGTGGTTTTACATTAGGATCTAATTAACTATCAGTAAATGCAAAAAATTTATTGTGAAAAATAATTAAACGGATGTAGATAAATATAAAATTGACGTAGGACGTCACACCTATACTAAACTAACTCAAACGTTTTATTTAAAGACATAATATCCCCTTAAAAATAAAAAGGTATTAGTTGATTATGGATCCCACCATATGATTTTAATCAATTCAAAGTAAATAAATTGTTGGTGCCAAGTACATTGCATTCTCACCAACACTAACGTATTCAGCATTATGACCTAAACAATGACATGGTATTATTGGACCAATTTTTTCCTTCAATAAATACTATGAAGATTATATGTTATTCTCCTTCCCTTCCATTAATGGGGTGTATTTTTAGGTGATTACTTCATGGATATTTTTATTATGATGGTTGATGGTTATTATATTTAGTTGGTGATCATATTTGTATATTTTGAAATTTAAGTGTTGAAGAAAAAGTCTGGTTAAAGTCAAAATCACTTTTATATAAACCAAATCCCATGAGATTTGTTGATAACTAACATTATGTTTACTAACTTGAATTAAATGTCATGTTATTATTTAACAAATGAGTTTAAGTGTTTTAGGAAAACATAAGAATTGTGTTACAAAACATAGGGGAGCACTATGCCAAAAGAATCTTTTCAATAAACCCTCATTGATTCAAGGAAAGTCCTGAAGTCTGAAAAATCACTCTCAAAGAAAAAGATCTTTGCATCTAAATACCTACCAGACCTAGTTCAGAACAGTTTATCTCATACTACAAAGTCTGAACATTTGATCTTGTCTTTCTCAAAACAAAGAAGGGCTCCCAGACTTATCAAAAGCGTCTGAATATATTGTGAATAATTGGATCCAGAATTCACCTTAAAGGAAGTTCTTTTTCAAGTCTGGCTCAAGGATCTCAACGGTCAAGAAAACATTCTTGTAAGCACGCTTAAGCAAAGACCTATCAAAAGAAGAACGACAAAGCAAGGCAGTCTACGCTCTATCTAATATAACGTCAAGTCTTTCACTTGTGTCTTATAGATTAAAAGATTCTCTGAATAAAAGCTTCCCTCTTGGTGAAACTTACGCTACCTCTACCATACCTATGACTGCACACATCTCAAAGCTTTTTATTCTACAACTACGTGCTCAGAACGTCTCTCTCTGACAAAAGAAAACCTTTTGCCCGTTGTGCAACATCCTTCTCCTCAAACATATCATCCCTCAATAGACCTACATCTAAAAACATCTTCTCGAGATCTTTAGAAAAATCCTCTATATATTGAACCAATCTCTTCAGAAGAAAGGGGTGAAAATAGATCGCAGGAAGTAGACTCTAAATAGGAGCAAAAATTACAGACAAAGCATGAAATAAAAGAGAGGAAGGTCCTGTTGAAGAACAAGAAGAAAGGGAAAATACACTAAAAAAAGTATGGATGAAGAAGAAAAAGTATGAACGACCACCAGATGTCCAAGAAAAAGAATGAAATGGCAATCTGCTCACAAAGAAGATTTCATTTCAAGAAGAATTACCATGCAGACAAATGAAAGCTCGCTATGTGCATTCCTTCTCTCCTGAAAGCCATAATAACTAAAGATATGCAACTAACTCATATCTCTCTGCTCTTTAAAGAGCATTTCATCTCTGGTCATGCTTTCAGACTCAGTACCTCCTGTTGTCTTGTTTCATATTACACAGGTACTGAGTCTAAAGAATAAATAAGTCATTCTCTTTCTTCACGAACCAACTCATGTAGTTAATCATTTAGCTTAACTAAGTTAGAAGGCTTATTCATTCAAATTGAAATAATTCTTTCAATCCCCTGGTAGTACAGGTCTAGTATGCTGCCAGACTACATTAGTGTGGGAAACACCTTGGCCTGGAGAGGCTTCTGAAAGAATACTCGGGGTTTGAGCCAGGAATGACTTGTGAAAGAATACTTGGGTCTACCCCAGGAGTGGGTGCGTGCAAAAGAATACTCATAGAAATCCAAAGGGGTCTGGTGTGTCAAAGCACGTGTTGTGCTTAGGCCAGGAGTGGCCAGACTCAAGAATACTCAGGAGTCAGGAGTGACCGGTGTCAAGAATACTTGGAAGCACGGGGTGTGCTTATGCCAGGAGTGGTCGGACTCAAGAATACTCAGGGGCCAAGAGTGGCTGGTGTCAAAAATACTTGAAGCACGGGTTATTCTTAAGCCAGGAGTGGCTGGAGTCAATAATACTCGTAGGCTCGGTCTGAGCTATTCATGTAACAAAGTTTTTACATAGTGGAAATCCTTCAGATTTGAAGGTACTGGATGTAGTCTCCAAGTTGGAGGTGAACCAGTATAAATCTCTTGTGTACTGTCTCTTTCTCTCTTACTCTTTACTATTAAAAGTCTGGTGCATTATAAGTGTTAAAATCGATAGTAAAAGTTTGGCTAAAATACGTTCACTCAATCAAAGTAACATGCTCTCTGTCTCCTCAAAAGTCTGATCCGCTACATAACGCTCTAAGAGTTTAAATAACACTTTTTAGTTTGAAAAAGTGAATAGACTTATTCAACCCCCTTCTAAATCTGTTCTTCGAACCATCATAAAGTTTTTCCAAGCTTCCTCCACAACTGACTGAAAAGTAGGCTCACTCAACTAACAATCAAGAACTTGAACCAGTTTAGGACCCTAATCCTCCTCCATCACTCTTAAAACCAAAGGACAATAGTCAGACAAGGTTCTATTTAACACCAACTGAACACAACTCGGAAATGATGATAACCACTCCTGAGAACAAAAAAAACCTATCCAACCTGCTTCTAGCACTTCCGTTTAGCCTATACCATGTGAACCGCCTACCCTGTAACGGGAGATCCACCACCCCTATATCCAAGATAAAATCATTAAACAAATTCAACTCAGAACCACCTACACCCTCCTCCATGCCAATCCCATATCTCTCCTCCCTACATCTTACAGCATTGAAGTCACCAAACACACACCATTCACAGCACTCTTCATTAGCCAATTTTAATTGAATTAACTCATCCCACAATCGCTTTTTCTTCATCAACACGCACGGCGAGTACACATTTATAATAGCACAAGTAGACTGATTACCTTTCCAACACCCCAACACCTCTAAATAGCCAGGCCCGCCCCTCAAACACTTGTCTTTTCTGAAACAACCTCTTATCCCACACACACAATAAACCCCCAGTAGCTCCAACGGCCGGCACAGCAACCCAATCAAAATCCGAATTATTCCATACAGAGCGTACCACCTGATTATCCACTACTTGCAATTTGGTTTCCTAGATCCTAATAAAAGACACTTTCTCCCTACTCACCAAATCCTTAACCATTTTCTTTTTTAACCTACCACCCAACCCCCTCACATTATAACTAACAATCTTCATTAACAACAGACAATAACCCACCATATGAACCCCCAACCTGTATTTTATTCTTCTCATTTTGATCCCTTTCCTCCATATCCACCATACGTCTAATCACTTCCGCCTCATTCCCCTCAAAAGTAACACCTATACCTTTCCCAGTCTCCCAGAGTTGACACACCTCATCATGTGATTTTTTTCTTCCTCAAGGACCCCTTACACTCACTCTCAAAACACACACCACTACTAACCTCTTGAAATTAAAGTATATTGTGACTTCATAGTGTTCCTCAATTGAAAAACACATTTTTTATTCATTTTCAAAAAAATAATTCAACAAATAAAAGGAAATAATGATTTGTTCATTGAGAGAGAAATAGAGATTAATTTTTCAATTGAAAGACGTCGTAAAGTTATAATATACTTTAATTTTAAAATGAACAAACAAAATCACTAATTAAATTCAATGACCATCAATAATTATAAAAATGTATGACTATTGAAGTGACCACCATATTTCTACCATATTGGTCCACCCTCTTCCCAGGAAAAATCAAAGAAATCTTGCAGAAAGAATTTGCAAATAAAAAATTACAATCAAAATAAGGAAATAATTAATCACAACAACTTTAATAGTAAATATATTAAAAAATTATCATTTACCAACAAAATTCAAAAATTATTAAAAAAAGTCTTTGTAAATTTATATAGTCTTTCACTAAAAAAATAAAGTGTTAATTTGAATTTATACTAACAACATAACGAAACAATTAATAAAATAATTTTTAAATACAAAATTAATTTATACTGATATTACATTAAATGCTAATATAATACATTTTAATATTAGTAAAAACCTAATATCTTTACTAACACTTTATTTTTTAAATTAAAAGTTATTCAAATACTTTTGTAACAAATTTCAAATTTTGTGATGGGACTTTTTTATATATAAAATCACACAAAGCAATATTCCTTAAAAGAAACACTTCATTTCAATATCATTTTAACGAAAGAATTACAGTTTGAGCCTTAAAAAAATACATAAATCCGGACGATAAATCTGATTACGTTGAAACTCAATTAAGTTAATAAAACAAAAAAGAAAAAACCTTTGGTTTTGGACGTTTTAGAAATTAACTTGTCTATAAAATGGAAGTGTATATACTGTATAATTTAGTTCAGAATAATACATTAATCTTGCTCACATACTTTTACTAATATTCTTTGTGAATGAAGAACGAATAAATGATAACACGTGTGAAATGAATCCAGAGAAATCATAGATGAACTAAACAGAGAACACCTCTTATAGAGATCATCAAATAGTATAATATAGTAAGATGTATTTTGTAAAAGCATCGACAAAGTTCTCATTCAAGCGTGTGTGTGAATTAAATTTATGAATAATTAAAACTAAAGTATATCCTGAAAGGTCAACACAGTTAAAATGTTAATTTAGGATTCGAATCTGGGTATTGACATTCATTCTTTCTCTTATTTATCGTTATTTCTAAGTAAAACTAAAGTTGGCATTTGTTGAGTAACAAGAGGCTTATGGTGTGAGCATGTGAGCCCCCTCTTGAACTAAGGGCATTGTGGACACGTAGTTGATGGAGGGTTTGTGTTGGCACATGGAAATGAATCCACAGAAATCATGTATGTAAACTTACTACGCAACGAAACTGTTGAATTGAGGGATCTTTTAGAAAAAGATAACCCTCTCTCAGAAGTGATTCTAAAAGCTACAACAGGATATCACTATCCTACACCATTTAAGGAAAGTCCATGACATTGAAAAGTCTACACGTAGCACTCAATAATCTTAATCTAGAACCCTTTTGGATTTTAGTTGCTCCCAAAATATCCATACCATTTTTTTGGCTTAGTTCCAACGTGGATTTAAAGTGACCAAACCTTCTGTCAAAACAACAATGGTTCACCTTGATGATAAAGATTCTTTTGAATGCACCAAAACCAAAAATAAAAAATAAAACACTTTTCATTATATGGGCTACTAAGATACTAGTAGATATTAATTCTTCAAATGATTCTTTATTTCACAATGATACTTGATCAATCTAGATCAGCTAACCTTGGACGCGGGGTTTTGATTATTTAAGTAACCTTACTTCATTGTATTAATGCTCAAAAAAGGCATTTAATATCAATTATCTCTCCAAGTCTTTGAGCTTGAGCTCAACCGATATACTGACAAAAAAACTCTTACAATGAGACAAAAGGGGATGCACGCTGTCAAAATGATTAGGCGGTTTCTTAGTCTAAAAGATAATCATGGGTGAGATTTTGACAGTGATCGCTTAATTATGGAACATATCTTGAATTTAGGCAAGTCTTTTTTACCAGATTAAACTAAAAATCATATGGGCATGCATAATATTGCTTCCAATTACATTACAAGATTACTTTGAGCATGTCTTGTTTAATTGTACTGCATATGTGAACTAATTAGTATTCAAAATCAATTGGTGTGCAGAAAATCAAACAAGAGAGCTTTTTGTTCCAAACATAATAATTTGTTTGATTTCTCACATAGGTATGTAATAAGCATTGAAGACAATTTATGATTAGGATTGTCATGTAGTTTTAATATGGTGAATGAGTAGATACTAGGCAAGTTTCTCTGGCCAAAATAATAGATTAGATTTAGATATTATCAAAACTAATATGTCATTACATTGATTTCATTGTTCTTAATTATTTAATGGTACATTGCCAATTAAGCATCAGTGACGCTGACACTAGCTAAGGTTTGCGATCTCTATCTATTTTCTAAACCAACAAGTTTAGGCTTCCAAATCTGAACCATAGTAAGGAAAATAACAGTCATGAAAATGGGTTAGGTTATATGGTAGGTCTAACTTGAACTTATTTCGTAATCGTATGACCCGGTCTAACCAAATTAAAAATTTATTTGATTAATTTTAATTTTAAATATAAAAAATTGAAATATTATGTAAGATTTTTGAATTAAAATTTTTAATTGTTTGATAATTTAGATTTTTACTTTATTTATTTTATTATATATATATATATAAAAGCTCTGACGTTAAAAGAAAAAAAAAACTTTTACCTATAAGCTGTACTTAAAAATATGAGATCACTTGTATTCTTTTGTTGCTATTATTAAAAAGAAATGTAATCTAATTGTAAAGGAGTCAGGAAGGAAAAAGAAGATTGCAAGTTAATTATGCTAATAAAACAAACAAAATAACACTTAACCGACATGATGTTGAAAGACTGTTGCTTAAAGTTTAAATGTATATGTAACGAGTTTGTTAAGTATATCACTCTTGCAGACTTAATATTTTTTTAAAAATGTGAAGTTTGAGCTATTTAATTATATAATTTTTTCAAAAAATCAAAGTTTAATCCTATTTTTTATTATCAAATAAGTTTTAGTTAAAAAAGACTAAATCGACTTAGTATCGTGTGATAGTTGTTATGAAATAGTTTCTTAACACACGTTTAATTTATAATAAAATAAAAATAAAAGTCAAACCTTAATTAAATTAGCATATATAAATAGAGATCGTATATAAAAAGATAACATACATTTAGTTTGTTTATTTGACTAGTTTTTCCATTAAAAAAAGTTAATTTTGATATTTGAATATGTAGTTAGATTTTCACTCTATTAAATATACATAAAATTTTATAATTGAAAGAATCGCTGTAGTAGTTCTATACCTACAAATATCCCACATAACTTTCACTTATTGAGCTTTTCTATGCTGGTGGGTTGGTCATGGTAGGCAGCACAATTTGGGAGAAAGAGAAGGGCTAGATTTGCTACTCTTTTATCCACCCACTATACATATATAATTTCAGTAATCAATTAATCAATTGATGTACAATTATGCTAAAGGCTTATGTAAGTGAGAATTGACATTTACCAAACAAAATGTCACATTTAAAGGAACTATATACACCTGTTTTGTGCTAAGAGTACTCTTACCTATGCCTTATTGTCTGGTCTTTAATATCTTTTTGAGTCTCATTTGCTTGCAAGGGACAAAGAGTTTGGAATTGAAGTACCCTTTTACCACAATGTTGTTCAAGCTAAGAGGAGCTGGAGAAGGGGTCCCCATTTCTTACATTACTCTCACATGAGAGAGAGAAGGGGGGAAATGAAGGATAAAGTACAGGAATAAAGAACCTTGCGTTTTTTTCTATAGTGGATTCTGCAATTTTGAAAAGTTGTTTTTTCCAGAAGAATTTTACATTTAGGCAAAAACAATGAGGCCAAAAAGGGGTTGCAAAAGAATTTGAAAGTAATAATAATTCAAGTCTCATCATGCTATGCAATCATGCATTCTGCATGAAATTCATCAAACTTTTTAAGGAATATGTATCATGCCATTTTGCAGCAAGGTAAAATCAACAAGTATTTTCGTTTGCTACCATATTCAAGGGCCCTGGTGTCAGATTTGTTCACTAATAAAGAAAATGATGTAGTAATATAATATGCTATTACCTATGGTCATATCCATAAGTCCGAAAAGGAATAAAGAGGTAAACTCTACTCATGTTCACAAGGAAAGAAAATGATAATAGAATAAGCACTTATAACTCTGGTCACATCCACAAACTAAACTTAAAAAGAAAAAAAAAACAAACAGAAAAGCAAATTAATGATGTTCTATGGATAACTATAAGGAGAAAAAATAAATGGAAAATTCCCCACTAGAAATACGGTTATTTTAAAACTTGGTTGAAAAATATTTCTTACACATAATAATTTTACCTAATTTAAACTCAAATAAGACATATTAACTATAGATACAAGTCGCATACAAATTACAAAACATGCAATCGAATATATTCGACTTTTAAAATTGATTTTAAACTACTAAACCATTAAAAATCCTCCTACATAATTATTTTTTAAATCACTTATATAAACAACTAATCTATAAAATATATAAAATAAAACAAATACATTTTAATGGTGTATCTGAAATAAAGACACTCAATCCAAAGTCTATCTATTTTAAAAAGATGTCAAGGTAATTCAATCCATAACATTATGATGTATCTAAATTAAAAGGGAAATTTTCATGCAACCCACCAAAAAATTTATAATGGCTAATAAGGAATAATATCTTCAAGAAATTAAAAGGCAAAAGTCAGCATATCTTTTGTCTTTCAAAAATGACAAAACTACTGTCTGTTATTTTCACATCAATAATTTGGTTTTTGAAAGAAGTGTTGAAGATAAAACCACTGCAGCAAAAGCATGTTAATATAATTGAAGCTGGGTGAAACGTATACAAGCATATAAAAATGCACGTAATTAAATAAAGCTCCAAACATGCGTTTTCTTCAAATGATGATAGCACGAGAATGAATGGTTTTTTTAGGACATAATCCCATCATGCCTTGAACCGTGTTAATTGTTATTATAACATAAACTATAAGAGGCTAGAAGAAAAGAAAGAAAGAATATGTAATAATTAATTAACAGTCTTTAATTTAACTAGGTTAAAAAAATTGCGTAGCTCTGCTTAAGAGATCTCGAATCCCCAACTCCTATCCCATGTTGATTTGGATGAGATTTGGTTGCTTGCTATTCAACTTTTCCAAAAGGAGAGCCATGCCAACCATGAACCAACTCTAAATAGTGTCTAAATATAATATTTATTAAATTGAATATCATATTTCTAAAGTGCATAAAATTATTAGTATTATTTTCTAACATGGCACCAATCAAAATGGCCTCTACATAAAAAGGCAAATTGTCACGTACACGTGGCAACCCCTAATTTGTTGAGTTCTTGGCCTTTTCAAAATACATAATAGGAGAAATGGTACTAAGGAATCAAATTCGATCCCTTTTCTATAAGGCTGTTGGCTTTTATAATCTTTTCTCCCTTCTCTCCATGTTTGTCAATAGCTTTTCATACCATGTACTCATTTGTATGATACATGCGAGATGTTCATATATTTAACGAAGAAAGAAAACCTTTCTACTTATTAGTACAATTAATTAACAATTTGCCATGTTAGGTTGTTGTGCAATATCGATTGAAATTTATTAAACATCAGGAAACCTTTCTATTTGTGAACAGTTCTTTTTAGATCTAAGTTATATATATTTAGGACATCAATTATAAAATGAAGTTTAAAACACTTACTTGCATGAGTTATTGATGATTATTTTCTTTTGTTGACTTTTTGTTTATCATAAATGTCTTAGTTATAGGATAGGATCTTCCTCTCCTCTTTTACAATTGATGCGCTTTAGTTAACATACAATATTTTCACATGTTCCTAAAACATGCATGTATTTATAGAAGGAGTTGAGAGAGGATTTGTTGTTATTTTTTCCTTTTACTATGGTTCCAACCACAATTACAAAAAAGTGTTGTAATAACTTATTATTGTGGTTCTAATGATCTATTATTACGGTTATTTTCTTTTATTATTGTAATTTTTTCTCAGAACAATAACATAATATGTTATAATAACCATATTTTGTTTCATTCAGGGTTATAACAATTTATATCATGTCTATTTATCAATAGTCATAATTAAGACTCATAACCCTTTAAAACATACCTTACAACAATTTTTACTTAAATTAAGACCTATTTAATTATAGAGTACACTTATTTTTTTGCTTTATATTTCAAATATCTATCAATTACTAATTAGGTATTTTAAGAAACACCAAAATACTATTTCAATCAATGGTTATTAAATCAACGAAAGACCAATCCTAAAAAATAAAATCTTCGAACATTATTCCACTTGGGCAACATTGTTTGTAAAACACCAACCGCACACTTGTCACTTTTAATATTTTATATCCTAGTATAATCAACACATAAAAAATTTCTTACATTTCTTTAGGTAAGGTTTAGTCTTAGTTTAAGTCAAAATCATTTTTTGGATCACTAACTTACATAACATCCAAGGAATTGTTAGATGTGTGACATATGACACCTTCCTTTTTAAAGGAAAATATAAAAAACCATCAAAAGTGAAATTTGAACCCTATCTCTTAAGAATCAAGAAGGACACATAACCACTAGGCCATTCGAGTTCTTTGTTACTTAATGATATTGTTTATTGATTTGTCTAGTATGGGGCATGGACTTCTAATGGGTATCAAATATGTATGTTTTTATCTCATACATCTGTCTAGTAGGAACCCTATATTATACCTTAGAGTCTGATAAGGATCTCAAGGTCCTAGTGTGATTTTGTCCAATAATCGCTCATATTTTTTATTGTTAGGCAAAATATGGTGTCACCTGTTGTAACACCCTGGAGCCAACTTGCAAATCTCAAGATAATTACCCTTACCATATAAAATCTCTTAGATAACTTATTTTTCACCTGGTAATTATCAAGAGATTCACAACCTGATTCCAGAGGTTACTGATACAATATCAGAGTACGCAACCTTTACATAATTAACTTCTTATTATTATACATAATATCAGAGTTCCATACATATTATATTTTACAACAGGCACCTAGATCTTATAAAATATAAAGACGTAAAGTACCAAAACATAGCATATACATAATACAACAATAGTAGTCATGCAAGCAAGCATCATCATCAAAAACTTTCATAATTCATCCATATTCAGCAACATCCACTTTGTCACATGTCCTCCTGGTTAACCACTAAAGGGTTGCCACAAGTAATAGAAAGAGTGAGATAAAATACTAAATAAATAGAAATCAAATTAGAACAACCACAACCACAAGTAGGATGCTATGCGATGCAGATGCCAAACAAGTGTTTTGTATTATATTACGTTCTTTTATATGAATGAAAATGCATGATGGATCCATTCTGGTGGGAACATCTGCAGTGATTTCCAACAATAACATTTTTACGGATATCCAACCGATACCGCGCCCCATAATGCAACACCAACATCAGATAACAATATCATAATATCAATAACAAGTGTTGCGGGACCCCCCTTAAGGACACATTGCTTAGCCCTTAAGACGGCCGTGGTATAAAACCACCGCAGAGGTCTGTGCTCAACAGAGCGCGTTCCCCCACCGGGAACCCCCTCAAAGAACCCCTCTGCGGATTCTTTGAACGGCCAATGCATATGATGCATGAATGCATTACATTATCAAATTCCTTTATAACTAATTTTAACAATAAAATTATTATAACAATCAATTAAGCATACTTTATTTATAACTCAAGAATATGGAAACACATTTTCCATATTATTTATATCATAATTCAATCATACAGAAACACATTTCCCATAATATTCATATCATATTTTAAACATATGAAAATATATTTTCCATAATATTTCATATTTCAAAGAATATGGAAACATATCTTCCATGTTATGGTAATTGTTTAATATCATATTCCAAACCATTTGCATCCATTTCACAATTTAGTTCAAATTAAATTAAAGTATAACTATATGAGTTTCTAAATAATTAAGCAAGCAATTCTAACTTAATTTCTATGTATTTAATATCCTATCCCCTCTTTCTTACCTCAAGTGAAGATCGTTAAACTTTCCTTATGCTAAACTCCTTTGTATTTCTTCAAATCTTCAAGTTTGCGTAATTTCTCCTTATGCGAAAATTAAAGAAAGAAGGTTTTGAGAGCTTGAAGAGGGAGATGAAAGGTTATAGGATTAGTGAGGTTTATGGTCTGAGGAAATGTGGGAGGTTGAGGCTCTATTTATAGGCTTCCAATGTCGGTACTGTAGCAATTACTGTAGCAAATTACTGTAGCAAATCACTGTAGCAAATCACTGTAGCATCTCGAAATTGACATGAGGCGGTGGAAAGTTGGAGAATTCTCACGAATTCTCTACATTCTTCAACATTTTTCATGTGATGTTTACTGTAGCATTTTACTGTAGCATTTTTACTGTAGCATTTTACTGTAGCAGATTTTTATTTTATTTTATTATTCTATTCTATATTCCATTCTCGTTTATTTCCGTATTAAGTCAAACTGAAAATATCCTTGTATTCATAATTAAATTTCCTATTTTCTAGGTTTCATTTCTTATTTCTCTGAGAAATTTTAATTTTTTCACTATCTAATTTACTGCTTAAAAAATTGGGCTATTACACTCTCCCCCCGCTATAAAAATTTCGTCCTCGAAATTTAAACGTACCTTGTTAAAATAATTCAGGATATTGACTCCTCATCTCATCTTCTCGTTCCCAAGTCATGCTTACTTCATCTCCTTGTTGCCAAGCTACTTTTGGTATAGTACCACTACATTCAGTTACTGAGTATCTAATATACTCAGAGTTCTAACAATTTTACATTATCTAACTAGTAATTATACTAAACAGAAACATACAAAGAGCACACATAACATACAAACACACAAATTTCAAACAAATAGAAATCAAGGTTCACACACTTCAAGCTATCTTATGTTAATCTCTAGTCACTTCCTAAGGTTTTCTTTATATTTTATAAGCCATTGCTCTGATACCACTTCAGTTGTAACACCCTGGAGCCAACTTGCAAATCTCAAGATAATTACCCTTACCATATAAAATCTCTTAGATAACTTATTTTTCACCTGGTAATTATCAAAAGATTCACAACCTGATTCCAGAGGTTACTGATACAATATCAGAGTACGCAACCTTTACATAATTAACTTCTTATTATTATACATAATATCAGAGTTCCATACATATTATATTTTACAACAGGCACCTAGATCTTATAAAATATAAAGACGTAAAGTACCAAAACATAGCATATACATAATACAACAATAGTAGTCATGCAAGCAAGCATCATCATCAAAAACTTTCATAATTCATCCATATTCAGCAACATCCACTTTGTCACATGTCCTCCTGGTTAACCACTAAAGGGTTGCCACAAGTAATAGAAAGAGTGAGATAAAATACTAAATAAATAGAAATCAAATTAGAACAACCACAACCACAAGTAGGATGCTATGCGATGCAGATGCCAAACAAGTGTTTTGTATTATATTACGTTCTTTTATATGAATGAAAATGCATGATGGATCCATTCTGGTGGGAACATCTGCAGTGATTTCCAACAATAACATTTTTACGGATATCCAACCGATACCGCGCCCCATAATGCAACACCAACATCGGATAACAATATCATAATATCAATAACAAGTGTTGCGGGACCCCCCTTAAGGACACACTGCTTAGCCCTTAAGACGGCCGTGGTATAAAACCACCGCAGAGGTCTGTGCTCAACAGAGCGCGTTCCCCCACCGGGAACCCCCTCAAAGAACCCCTCTGCGGATTCTTTGAACGGCCAATGCATATGATGCATGAATGCATTACATTATCAAATTCCTTTATAACTAATTTTAACAATAAAATTATTATAACAATCAATTAAGCATACTTTATTTATAACTCAAGAATATGGAAACACATTTTCCATATTATTTATATCATAATTCAATCATACAGAAACACATTTCCCATAATATTCATATCATATTTTAAACATATGAAAACATATTTTCCATAATATTTCATATTTCAAAGAATATGGAAACATATCTTCCATGTTATGGTAATTGTTTAATATCATATTCCAAACCATTTGCATCCATTTCACAATTTAGTTCAAATTAAATTAAAGTATAACTATATGAGTTTCTAAATAATTAAGCAAGCAATTCTAACTTAATTTCTATGTATTTAATATCCTATCCCCTCTTTCTTACCTCAAGTGAAGATCGTTAAACTTTCCTTATGCTAAACTCCTTTGTATTTCTTCAAATCTTCAAGTTTGCGTAATTTCTCCTTATGCGAAAATTAAAGAAAGAAGGTTTTGAGAGCTTGAAGAGGGAGATGAAAGGTTATAGGATTAGTGAGGTTTATGGTCTGAGGAAATGTGGGAGGTTGAGGCTCTATTTATAGGCTTCCAATGTCGGTTACTGTAGCAAATACTGTAGCAAATTACTGTAGCAAATCACTGTAGCAAATCACTGTAGCATCTCGAAATTGACATGAGGCGGTGGAAAGTTGGAGAATTCTCACGAATTCTCTACATTCTTCAACATTTTTCATGTGATGTTTACTGTAGCATTTTACTGTAGCATTTTTACTGTAGCATTTTACTGTAGCAGATTTTTATTTTATTTTATTATTCTATTCTATATTCCATTCTCGTTTATTTCCGTATTAAGTCAAACTGAAAATATCCTTGTATTCATAATTAAATTTCCTATTTTCTAGGTTTCATTTCTTATTTCTCTGAGAAATTTTAATTTTTTCACTATCTAATTTACTGCTTAAAAAATTGGGCTATTACACCTGTAAAGACACTTTAATGCTTAAGCGATGAATTGGTGAACGTACCTCATACTCTAGTAAATGAGTGATATTTATAGACTCTGGTACTTTCGTGTAAAGTGTGGGAAAAGCTATCATAAGCATACATATTCCTATCACCCTTACAGGTTTGAGTCAGTGTGCCCATAACAAATATCTTAACCTCTAACTAATACCGATTTTTTTACTGATAGCGTTAATCATGGGTTATTTGTGGGATTGCTATTATTAGACTTATGTTCACACCGATTAGGGTAGCTTCGATACCTCCCCTCTAATATACGTATTCATTTACTACATAAACTAACACTTGCATTTAATGCATTTTTATATAAAGCAAATACAATATTTAAAATATAACTCTCATTATTTTATATTTATATTATATTATATTTTGAAATATATTATATTATATTGTTAATAAAATATATCTTTCATTATTTTTATGAAATATTTATTTATAATATATATTATTTTATTTTATAATTTATGATATAATATAACATATTTTTTATAAATTAACAAATAAAATAAAATACATATTTTATTTATAATATAATATAATGTATATCATAAATACATCTTTTATTAACATATATTATAATATAATATATCATAAATAAGTATTCTTAAACAATGAGACATATATTTTAAAAATAAAATACTGTTAATAAAAAATATTGTGTCTCTTCTTGATTTTTAGGGGTGTGTTTGGTTTTTATTTCCATTTTTAAAATTTTGTATAGGAAAAAGTAGAAACAAGAAATGAAAATAGAAAAAAGTGCCCTTAGATATGTTTAAATCCCACTTCTAACTTTTTTATATTTTTAGTTAGGGGGGTATCACATGCCATATATCTAATGATTTCGTGGGTCTAGATGTGGATTATGTCACTTGGTACATAGGCAACCTCATTAATTAATAGAGGTAAACAAATTTAACAAATGAACTAAACTAGTTTATTATGTAAAGTTATTGGACTCAAATTGCAACCAACAAAAAAAATTAAGAAGAATTTACGATTGCTAATGTATTTTACTTTGTACTTGCCATAAATAGGAACTTGTGAAATTTTAAAGCAAAATATCACTTCTTAATGGCATTTTGTAACGGTCTGACTTTTCATAATAAAGGAAGTTAGTATTTTATATAATATGTGTGTCTTTGTCCATATGTGGTTTATCAGAGATTTAAAAAATAAAGTTGTAATTAACTTATAATCATGAGTGATATTTGTGTGGTATATGAATGTGTGAAGGTTTGTTACTGATAATTTAATTTATTAAAATATTGTTTGAAAGTTACTTAGTAACAAAATATTATTATTTTAATATGTTCTGTAAATTTCTAGTAACCTTGAACCTCGAACCAACAAATAAATAGAGTCGAGAAAATAAGCAAAATGGACCCCACCATATGGCCAAGATCCAAGAGCCAATAAAACAATGGAGAACTTTTTGTTTTTCTTTCACCTGATATATCATATGTTGTGTGTTTCATATTTTCATCCATTATCGATGCTACGTGGCAAGCATTCGATAAATTCTCTCCCCCGCATTGACAAGTGTCACGTGCACATCACCCCGGCAAGCCGTGTGTCACGTTTTTACCACCTAAGGGACACGTGTCATCGTGTGGTCATTTCAACCCTCGTATTGTCAAACACGTGTCAGGGTGAGGTCATTCTAATCCTCGTCACGTCAAGCCATGTGTTGTTTTAGTTTTGGTTCTTGATGGATCTAAGGTTAAATGCTAATGTTTCAGATCCATTCGGAAAAACTAAAATCACTTTAAAAGGTTTAGATCCATAAAAAATGACTTTTACGATGATCGAATCCTAAAATCATACATACATATGTTTTATTCTTTTTTCCTTAAATTTGTATACTTAGGACTGCTTTGAGTGAGTAAATTCTAAATTTATAATTATGTGTCATTTCCATTTGAAAAATGGAATTAATTGCTCTAGAACTTGGTTGAAATGCATGCAAAATACTTAGTGTAAATTGTTGAATTTTTGACATGAAATTGCTCTTTGAGTGGATTTAAGTTTAGCATTTGTCATGTTTTGTATGCTGAAAATTCTGTTTGCTACTGCCCACAATGCATACTCAATTTGTTATGTGAAAAATATATGTCGTTACCACATCAAAGTACTAAAAAAGTCACTTTTTCAATTTGTTTTCATGTTGCCTGTGATTTGTGTTATTTTGAGAATGTGAATCTAAACCGATCTATGATAATGGTTATATGGAGGTCATGGCTAGGGGCTGTGATGGTGCCGGAGTTATGGCGACCTTGTCCTTAGTTGTAAATTCATGAGATTAAAGGATTAAAGTGAGATTTCGTAAAATACACGAGAAAGGACCATTTTGTAAATATTTATAAATATTTATAATTTTTATTAACTACTGTCCAAGATAGTAATTAATTAGTTTTATTTTCTAAATTAAAGTTTTAATAAAGTTTTGTTAAGAAAAATCTGACCAAACAACCTTATTTCACCGAAACCACCCTTAGGGACCAATTTCGTAACAGAAGATATTTTTAGAACATGGTTTTGGATCTTCGTCCAAAACTTAATATGTTTATTTGGACTCAGTAATTAGCTTAAATAGCTTAAAATTAAAGAATCTGGCAAAAAGACAAAACATAGGCTTAAACCGGCCTACAAGGGTAAATTGGTAATTTCACTTAAGTACGATTTAATTATATATTTTGTTAATTTTGGCTATTTGTTTGTTCTAAAAAGGTTCCATAAGACTTAAAAAGTGTTAGTTGACCATTTGATAAAGATATTAACTCTATACGCACGAAAATGGCTATAAAGGATGAACCCTTGAACATAAAACTTTGAGATGCTTGTGAGGAGTGCGCTACGCATCGAATGACCTGTTATATATATTCCTAAACACGTATGTGAGCTGTGAAGGCAACAATGATGTTGGATTATGAACCCGTCCCCGAATTGTGGAGAGGGGCATGTGTTGAGGATGTGAGCACTAAGGACGAGCGATCATGTTTTGGGTGAGGGCTGGTGATTCGCATATGGCATGAACAAGTAATGAGCATATGCATGCATCATATCATATAATGGCTTATGATGAGGAATTACATTGTTCGACCTTGGGTAGGTTGTGAATGCCTTTTTTTGTCCATTATTATTATTATTATTATTATTATTATTATTATTATTATTATTATTATTATTATTATTTATTTTTATGTTCTTTGCCTTTCACCTTCTCTGTTCCTCTTTGCCATTTTCTTGCTTCTGGAAATTGAAAGCAACCCTTCCTAAAGGTCAAATGCTAAAGGCTACTTTTTTTCTAATCCAGATCTTAGGGAGCAAATATGGCCATTGTAGTATAATAGAAAGAAGGAGAAACTTTGATTTTGAAATTGAGTCACAAAAGAGGTAATGACACACATTCCCCCATAACCCTCCATCAAAATATAAAGAGAGCAATTTTTAACAAAAGAAAAAAAAAAGAGGCTAGAACTAAAGAGAAAGGATCAAATCAGAAAAAATTTCTTCATCTTCCATCACCATCCCCTTCACTTTCAACAACCCATATACACTACTACTAGGCACCACCACCACCGCTCGAACCACCACCAACAAGCCAACAATTGCCCTCTTCTTCCACTGTGAACCTTTCTTTTCTCCCTTATTTTTTTTTCTTTTTCTCCTCTCCTTCTTCACATTATCTTTTTTCTGGCCACCCTATTGTGCATTTCTCTCCTTTCTGCTACTGTGTTTATATATGAGGGGAATAAGGAATTAGATTTAATCTAGGCCAAGGTGGACTGAGGCCCAAAGTTTTTTTTAAAAAGGTTTCCACCAGGACTATGACCAAGTATTTTTGTTGGCCATATTTTAATGAAAAGCGTAGTTGCTCTAGTGGTAAAATGTGAGTGTCTAAGTTTAAGGGGAACGTGTTTGAGCCTCATTGTCCATAATTTTACCTTTTTTTATTTTACATGGGTCTTGTGTAAATGTGGACATAGAATTTGTTTATGAGTTATTAATAAATGTTTAACATTGCTCTAGTAGAAAAACGTGAGTGTCTGAGTTTAGGGGGAAGGTGTTTGAGCCTCCCTATCCACTGCTTTGCCTCTTTTTTATTTTACACGTGCCTTGTGTAAATGTGGACATAGAATTTGTTTGTAACTCATTAACAATTTCCAGTGGCAAAACTTGACAATTCTTGAGTAACGGAACATGGGTTCAAATCCCCACTTTAGTTGTTCTATGTTCTTTTATTTATGTTTATTTTTATTTATATTTATGTTTCATTCTTATTTATTTATGATGTAATTGTGAGTTGGTTTTCTTGATAAAAGTATGCCCCATCTGGTTGTGTTTCATTTGTTATATATATATATATATATATATATATATATATCCATACCTTTATTTCTTAAAAGGAAATAAATAATTTTTTTTAGAAATGGAGATCTTTTTAGTAGGCCTTTTTTTTAAGAGTGAATTTGGGTCAAAGGCGCTTGCTTGGGAATCATTCCTTAAAAAGATTTAAAACCATAAAAGCTTGTTTCTTCTTTCCCTCTTCATATTATCTTTTTCCTAGTTGCCCCATTGTGCATTTCTCTCTTTTCTACTGTTGTGTTTGTATATGAGGGGAATGGGGAATTAGGTTTAATCTAGGCCAAGGTAGGCTGAGGCCCAAAGGTTGTTTTTTTAAAAGGGTTTTTGCCAAAACTATGACCAAGTATTTCTGTTAGTCATATTTTAATGAAAAGTGCAGTTGCTCTAGTGGCAAAATGTGAGGCGAAATGTGAGTGTCTAACTTTAGGGGGGACGTGTTTGAGCCTCATCGTCCATAATTTTTCCTTTTTTTATTTTACATGGGTCTTGTGTAAATGTGGACATAGAATTTGTTTGTGACTTATTAATAAATGTTTAACATTGCTCTAATGGCAAAATGTGAGTGTCTGAGTTTAGGGGGAACCTGTTTGAGCCTCATTGTCCACTGTTTTGCCTCTTTTATTTTACACATGCCTTGAGTAAATATAGACATATAATTTGTTTGTGACTTATTAACTGTTCTATCCTAGAACCGGGGTCAAGGGTTGACTATCTTGACCGGTGTCCAGAGTTACCTCTCAAGCTCTCAATTTTACACCGTCTCAATAGAGTATAATATTTTTCTCCTAGGTCCAGTGGGGAACCTAAGTTTTTCACGTTAAGGTATGAATTCGATGTTCAGTCTGTACCGAAGTCAATGGAACACACTGGAGGTGAACCTGCAAAAGATTCTCTGATGCTTAAGTCAGTTTGGGTATTATGGAAATATCAGTATTATGGAGGGTAACTCTCTGATTCGTCTAGATCCCCTTACAATAATAAATGAGTTATATTTATAGGAATTACCTGAGTAGGATAAGTGATTTGACTCTTCTTCTAACTTGTTGTAGCAACAGTGTTTTTAGGGAAATTTCTACACTTACTCCATCTTCACTTTCTATTACCACTCCGACCCCACATCCTTTTCCATTCAACAACCTGTCTACGTAAATAGTCCAGTGCTCCCGCAATGGTGTTAGAACTTCGCCTGTCAATTTTGTCACAAAATCAGCCAATACTTGAGCTTTTATGGCTGCTCTAGGCTTATATGATATATCAAACTCTGAAAGCTCTATGGCCCATTTAATCATTCTTCCCGCCAGATTCGGTTTATGAAAGACTACTATCAAAGGGAGATTGGTTTGGATTGTGATGGGATGTGCATGGAAATATTGCCTTAGACGTCGAGACGTCCATACTAGTGCTAAAGCAGCTTTTTCCAACTTCTGATACCGATACTCCAACCCTTGAAGGACCTTCCCAAAAAAATACACTGATCGTTGGCCTCCAATAGTCTCTTTTACCAGTGCGGCTCCAATAGCTTCATCTGAAATAGAGAGATAAATAAAAAGCTTTTCACCGGGGTCTAGCCTCGTCAACACTGGTGGATTGGCTAAAACTTCTTTCAACTCTTAAAATGCCTTCTCCTGCTCCTCACTCCATTGGAATTCCTTACTTTTCTTCAATGCTTTATACAGGGGTAATGACCGGTGTACCATTTTTGGCATGAACCATGATAACACCGCAACTTTCCCATTCAATGATTGCACCTCTCACATTAATTGGGCTCTGAAGCTCTTTCACCACTTTACATTTATTAAGGTTGGCTTCTATGCCTCTTTGGGTGAGTATAAACCCCAGGAACCGTCCTATAGGTACTGCAAATGTACACTTTAATGGGTTCAACCTCATGTTGTACAACTAGAGCCTTTGAAACACCTTCCTCAAATCTTCCACATGGTCTCCTCCCACCAGGGTCTTAGTTATTATATCATCAACATATACTCAACTACTCTTGATCTCATTCCTTCAAACACCTTGTTCATCATCCTCTGGTAGGTAGCTC
This sequence comes from Clitoria ternatea, assembly GCA_037962975.1. Taxonomy (NCBI): domain Eukaryota; kingdom Viridiplantae; phylum Streptophyta; class Magnoliopsida; order Fabales; family Fabaceae; genus Clitoria; species Clitoria ternatea. Next base: position 94,918,982 of record CM075670.1, on the reverse strand, counting down.
CAGCATTTTTTAGTCTGAACGACATAACTGTATAGCAGAAAATCCCTTTATCATTTACGAATGTCATCTTATCTTCATCCTCCTTCCATATCAGAATTTGATTATACTCAGAGTATGCATCCATGAAGGGTAGAAACTGATATCCTGAGGAATCATCTACCATCAGATCAATACTTGGAAGGGGATACGGGTCTTTGGGGCAACACTTGTTTAAATTTGTGAAATTTGTACACATCCTTCATTTACCATTGGCCTTTTCACCATCACTATGTTGGAAACCCAGGAAGAACATTGAACTTCTCTAATGAAACCAGCCTTTAATAATTCTTTAATTTGCTCACACGCCGCCTTTTGCTTCTCTGGTCCCAACCTTTTTTTTTCTGTGCAACTGCTCTCGACTCCGGATAGACTACTAGTCTATGGCAACAAAATTTTGGATCAATCCCAAGCATATCAGCCACAGTTCATGCAAACAAATGTTTGAATTCTCTCAACAACTTTATCAACCATCCCTTCATTTCGGCATCTAAGGAATCGTTAATCTTTGTGCCCCTGGCAGGATCTTTCTCCAACACAACTTTCCTCACCCCTCCCTCCAGTGTAAGTCTATGAGGATTCTTAAGATTCGATATCAACTCTTCTCTGGGGTCCAGATCTATCAAATTCACAGACTCCAATATCAGTCCGCTGTTATTCAACCTCTTTCTCTTGATAGATTCTTTTGTCTTGGTCATCTGCACATTAAGGTTGTAACAATACCTCTCCATTTGCTAGTCACCTCGGATGGAGGACACCTGATTATCCTTATCAATGAATTTTATCAATAAATGTGGAGTTGATACAACTGCTTCCAAAGCATTCAAAAAAGGGCGTCCAATAATCCCATTGAATGGGGATTTCAGGTTTATCACCAGCACCCTTGTACGCACTATTTTGGACCCTGTCTCTCCTTCAAAAGTCAACCTGGTGTCTGAGTAACCCTTGGTGGGTTGTTTGGCTCCACTGAATGTCATCAGCTCTTAAGTATAAAGTTGCAGATCAGAATCTGAGAGCCCTATCTTCTTAAAGCACTCATAAAAAGATAACATCATATGAGCTTCCCTGATCAACTAACATTCTCCTGATTGTCATGTTTGCTACAATAGCCTCTATCACCATTGCGCGTCTCTTCCAAGAATTGTTGGACCGTAGTCATCATCAATGAATACAATGGGAGGGGTTTGAACTCTATCTTGAAATGGCCTTTTATCCACCTTTATCTGAACCGACATGATCATCCTCGAATGATTCTTCCGGGCTGAGTTTGATACTTCATCTTCAAAAAATCCTCTAGCGATCATATCTATAACATCTCTCTTGCCCAAACTTAGTGAGGGTTTTATCCATGACTCATCATCCTTTTCGATATTATCCACCACAACCTTTCCCTTATCTAACATTGGTTTCTTAGAAGTCCTGGCCTCTTCTTCTTCAGCCGAGGCGATCTTTTTTTTCTAGGGGCTACTCTCTCCGACTCTGGATTGACCCTCTGTCAGAACAAAGATTGTTTCAGCTTCCTTTCTCTAATCAATGTTTCAATTGCTTCTTTCAACTACCGGTATTCATCAGTACTATGCCCCGTCTGTTCATGAAACTCACAATATTTGCTGGTATTTCCAGCTCTCTTCATGGGAATTGGCTTTTTCATCCCATACACCATCAGTCCTCTCAAGCCGACCTTCCTCAGAATTTCACCCCATACACCATCACCCCATTTCACATTGCCCTTATCTTAGGTCTTGGGAACGCATTCTTACCCGAACCTCTGCGCTCCAACTTTGGTGTTCTTCTGTTTGATTGCTGAACCCCTTTTGGTGTTGTATTCTTCTGGCTAGCAGCTTCTAGATGCTCTCTCTCCCCACATACTTTGCTACTTTGCTTCTTAACTCTTCAAGGGTACGAGGTGGTCCCTTTTCCAAAGATAACGCGAAGGGTGACTACGGCTACAAAGCTTCCACCATAATGTGCATATGAATTTCTTCCGTCAATGTCAGCACCAACGTAGCTTCTTTATAAAATCTCTTCAAAAAAATCTCCTAAACTTTCCTCCGACCCCTGTCTAATTTATGCCAACGTGTGAGACATTTTGGGAATGTCCCTTGACACCATAAAGTGTTGCAAGAATGCATAAGCCATATCGTCCCATTAAACCTACACGTAAGCTCTTAAACCATCCCAACACCTCAGTAGATAACGTCCTTGGGAACATCTTGCACATCACATCCTCCTCGACCCCTAAAAATAAAGACTCATTCACATTTGCATCCAAATAACTGTCGGGGTCGGACTCCCCTGTATATTTCCCAACCGACATCGCTTATGGGGTTTGAAGGTGCCTAGGTATACGAATGGTATGTATTTTTCTTATCATACACATAAATGAAGTTTTCAAGAAAAGAATCAAGTTTGTATAATATGGTTTCAATGAATGGGTTATGCCAAGTTTAAACACAGTAGTTGCAATATAGTAAAGATGTCGTTCCACTGAGGAGGGATTAGTATAAAAACCTTTGCTTATGAATTGCTTCGACAGAAGATTTGATTTGGTTTGTTGGAAATGATGATAATAGAACTAATCTGTTAAAAACAATAAATCTAAAGGCAAGTAATATTAAGTATAACAAAAATTAATTGTGAGAAACGGGGATTGGTTTCATCTCATCTTACCTTCCATAAGCTGTGTAAATTTTGCATATAACTTGAAATGATAATTTTTACGTCATAATCAAAGTCATTTGTATCGATTCCTCGACTACAAAATTCATAAGAATGGTTTCAACCTGCTGATCCCTCAGTCACCTTGAAACCATTCCAACATTAATGCTCGATTGTTTAGACGTTTATTGCAATGGATACCATTCCTGGGAGCTTCTTGTAACAAGCATTTGATTCAGATATGCTTTAAAAAGTTATTTTCCAATATACTTAAGAAAACTAAAAACAAGAAAATAGTGATCAAGTGTTCTCAGGCATTAAGTATAGAATGAAATGCAAAAATTATCCAATCTGGTTATCATATATGAAAAACTTATAACAACATCATGTGAGGTTCGAATGGATTACAACAAATCCCAATGAGTGAGTTAGCTACTCATGACTTGCATTTTCACTAATCAATCTTTGAAAGACTATGGAAAAGAAATGCTACAAGAAAGAATACTGAAAGAATGGTGAATGAATGATTCGATGATCCAGTGATCAAGTGATGATAGTGATCTTCTGTTTTTCTCTATTTATAGAGGAGTCGCGCTTAAGCTTTTCCTTGTCACGCTTAAGCACATCCCCACTTGCTGAGTGGCCATGCAGGAGTGGTCAGAAACATGCAGGAGTGGGTGAGCTGGGATCGCACCATTGGGCAATAATAAATTCAGTGCCCATTCTTCTTCGATTACGCTCAAGCGTGAGATATTTTCACTTGAGCATGGCTACGCTTAAGCTTCAATTGGCTATGCTCAAGCGTAGATGGCTTGTTTCTGTATTTTGCTTAAGTGAAAGGTTAAGCCTGGTTTGTTGAATCATTCCATGCTCAAGCGCTCCTTCTCACGCTCAAGCGTGAAGGGACCTGATGCTTCTATTTTGTGTATGCTCAAGTGTCCATAGTCACACTCAAGCGTGGGAGAGATTGCTAGCTACTTACTTGTGCATGCTCAAGCGTGGGTGGTCACGCTCAAGCGAAGGCTTGATAAATGCTGTAATTTTCTTGAGGCCACACAAGGCTCAAGCTCAGAATTTCATCCATGCATACTGTAACGCTCAAGCGTGATTGCTACCTAAAGTCTTGCTTCATCTTGATCACGCTTAAGCGAGAGAATCCTTCCCTTAAGCGTAATGTGTGATGGCTGCTTTTAACTTTTCTTTGACTTTTGAGTTTTTCTGCACTTAAGGGGTTTTTCAAGATAATATCTCCAATTCTCAATACTTTTATTCATTTTCACTTTTCATGAGCAAATTCTTTGTTTATCAATCTATTCACTTCATTTTCTTACAAAAATACTTCAAATAACCATATGAATCTAATGCTTGTTTAACCATTATCAACGAACATTCATCAATCTCTTAGTGAATGGTATCTTAAACTAATATTCACCTCCCTTACCATGTTGCATGGCCCTCCTTTGACTACTCATCTCCTCAGTTCGGTATGTGGATTCCTGCTCATCATAAGCTTGAGTCTGGGACCGCTCCTATTGATACTGAAAATCTTGCTGCCTTCTATTTCCACCAACATTCTCTCTTTTATCCACTTTTTGAAGCTCATAGAGCTCTTGTAGCAGCTGCCTGATGATTTTGTCCCAAGGATTCGGCTGCACCATTGTCTGCATCCTTAACTCCGTCCCCAGGGTCTCCACTATACCTTCATTATAATCCAATATCCTTGCTACATTTTGGACATGCCCTTCCAGGGTTTCATCTCCTCTGTTGCGATCCATGACTTTCTCTTTGTTGCAATGTGGGACTCTAAAATTTACGCGGTCCCACTGGGCATGCCAATGTTCTGTCCTAGAACCGGGGTCAAGGGTTGACTGTCTTGACCGGTGTTCAAAGTTACCTCCTAAGCTCTCAATTTTACACTGTCTCAATGGAGTATGGTATTTTCACCTAGGTCCAGTGGGGAGCCTATGTTCTTCACGTTAATGTATGAATTTGATGTTCAGTCCATACCAAAGTCAATGGAACACACCGGAGGTGCACTTGCAAAAGATTCTCCCATGCTTAAGTCAGTTTGGGTATTACGAAAATATTAGTATTACGGAGGGTAACTCTCTGATTCATCCAGATCCCCTTACAGTAATAAATGAGTTATATATATAAGAGTTACCTGAGTAGGAGAAGTGATTTAACCTTTCTCCTAACTTGTTGTAGCAACAGTGTTTGTAGGGACATGTTGCCCATACCGATTTTGACTTATGTCTGATGTCAGAGAATGACCGGAGTCCCTTTACCTTGATCCATAGTTGCTCTGGCTCTGGACCCCGGTTGAGGGGGATTTGTTAAGTGCTTTATTCTCTTAAAGAAGGGGTCTTATCTTTTGCAGTGTCATCCCGACCCTATACTATGGAGTGTGGTTTCCACCGTGGATCATTAACAATGTTTAATGTTGTTCCAGTGTCAAAACTTGACAATTCTTAAGTAAAGAAACATGGGTTCAAATCACCACTTTAGCCTCTTTTATGTTTTTTATTACGTTTATTTTTATTTATATTTATGTTTCATTCTTATTTATTTATGATGTAATTGTGAGTTGGGTTTCTCGATAAAAGTGTGCACCATCTGGTTGTGTTTCATGTGTTATATATATATATATTCATACTTTTGTTTTTTTAAAAGGAAACAAATAATTTTTTTTAGAAATAGAGATTTTTTTAGTAGGCTTTTTTCAAGAGTGAATATGGTTCAAAGGCGCTTAGTTAAGCATCATTCCTTAAAAAAGGTTTAATGTTTTTATTATTTAAATAAATTATGTAATGATTTATAACAGCATCGTGTAAGATGCCTTACCTACACCGATGTTATAAGATTGTCAAGGGGTAATGCACGTACGGAATACTCCATTTTGTATTCTCCTCTTATAAAATACCTCTTTTATTAAAATTCCCAAAAATGTTAAGAAGTCTCTTTTTTAAAAAAACAAACATTTTCCTTAAAAAAAATCAAAGTTTCAACCTTATTTTACTTCCCTTTTTTTATCTTTTCCAAAATCTAAAAATAGTTCAAAATCTAAAAATATAATAATAATAAATTTTATTTCTTTCAAAATTATGTAACCTTGATTTCTTGACGTACTCAAGAATATGTAGGAGCGAGAATAATTCCTATTGGATCCGTTGTTTAGTAATTTTCGTGTGTCTTTATTTTATTCTGGTCAATTTTACATTGTTACCGTTTAATTTAGAAACACTATATTATTATAAGAGGCTAATTTAGATGAGACGTCATATGAATCTTGTCAAAATCTCGATCTTTTTTCATCTGTTAAAAAAATAATAATCTTTCTTATAAAAAAATTAATTTGGATTAGACATCCTGTTAATCTTTTATTTTATTTTATTTTATTTTATCTTATCTTATTTAATTTCATTTTATTTAGTTTTATTTTTCTTAATTTTTTATTTATCATTATATTTATTATGTCTAATTTAAGACTAATTTGGACGAGACATCCTGTTAATATTTTATTTTATTTTATCTTATTTGATTTGATTTGATTTGATTTGATTTTTCTTAATTTCTATTTATCATTATATTTATTATGTTCAATTTAAGATTAATTTGGATGAGACGTCTTGTTCATCTTTATTTTATTTCTTTTTATTTTATTTTATGTTATTTTTCTTAATTTTTATTATGTTCGATTTAAAACCAATTTAGACAAGAGGTCCTGTTAGCCTTATTTCAAAATTTCTTTTTTCCTTATCCATGTTGGTTATTTCCTTTCTTGGAGGTTAAGTTAATTTATGGGCTATTTAAAATGCGCGTAATCAATGTGAGGTAACCATTTTATAACAAACAGTGTGAAATGCTAATACCTTCCTCACTTGTAATTCAACTCCCGAACTCGGAATCTTATTTGTTATGCCCAGTGCATTAACAAAGATTTTCCTGATATTTTCACCTTTAAAAAAATATTGGTGGCTACTCTTTTTTTTGAAAGGATTTTGAAACCTTTTCATTTTCTTTTTACAGTCGGCCTCCTGCCGCGATCCCGGTTGCGACATAGGTCTCGGGAGCACAACTGGGATGGTTCTCTCATATGGTAATCAAAATTGTATACGACGTCGAGTGGAACCGAGGCCACCCTAGTGTGTTTTGACTTAAGCAATCGTGTCGTGGAAAACTGATTCCTAGTATGTCATATTTAAAGCCCATGTGATGATATAATTTAGACTGTGTGTCTCATTTTTGTGTACCATGGACGGAATCTGGTCACTTCCATGTGACTTTTGATGATGGGTATTGGGCTCATATGCATAAACATCATGAAACATGTGCTGAGTGTAATATCCCTCGTTTCTTGTGATGGGTTTGAGAACCAAAAAGTAATGTTGTTTAGTGTGTGTTGTGAAAGAGGTTTGGGCTTTGGCCGATTGATTTATGTGTCTAATGTGTTTTCCCAATTAAGAATTTAATTAGTAAAAAAAATTAATAATAATAAGTTTACTAGAACTAGTAATAATTAAATGTTACATTAATCAAAATGAATAGAAATAAATATATGAAATATGTTCCCGTATTTTGGTCAATCCGGTAAAATATGTTACTGGTATGGAATACTTTGGGTTTGACTTAGAACCCAAAGGTCAATGTTAAACCCTTGAGGATTGGTGGAAAGTTGAAGGTGGTGGGGCTTAGTCAGATTATATAGGATTTGTACCCATTTGATGACCGCTTAATAACTTTATACGCATGCTTTGCCATTTTTGGCTGAGCAATTGCTATAAGCATCGGATCTAAGCCATTTTGGTCCCAAAGCCTTCGTACAAAACATACTACAATTTTCATGAAGACCACCTAAGCCCAGTTCTGGATCAATCAATCCCAGTTTGCAAAAGTAGCCCACTGACCTGTAATTATATTGATTCACCTGGACACTCTTTTGTATTTTGAGTATAACTTTCTCCACAATGCTCGGAATTGAACGATTCTCTTTCTGAATTTTTTGTATCAAAATTTTATACATTTCAAATAGACCACAAAGGCCAATTCCAATCTCAGTTTTTGTTTTAAGTTATTGGGCTTGGAAATTCACACGACAACTACACCCCATTTTGTATTTTGCCCGTAAATTTTTCTACCGTTATCAGAATCGAGTGATTCTTGTCCTTAATTTTTTATATCAAAATCCTATACAACTCTTATGGAGACCCCAAGAACTAATTCCTAACCCAAACGTCACAAGTTTTATTTTAATGTACAAAAATGTAACCTGGTGTGCCACCCAGGCAATATTCATTATTTTGGCATAACTCTCACTCTAGTTATCGGAATTTGACATTCTTTAGCTTGTTGTAAAGAGGAGAAAAATATATATAACTCTTATGTTCAACACTTTCCCTAATTCTCAACAAAAAATGATATTTCTAAACCAATAATCAGTTATCTTTTTCCCTACACCTCTCCATTCCACTCACCTTGCCAACCAATAAAATTTTAGCACCTCCACCACTCTACTTTCCTTTTATTGGCTGAAACCTTCTCTCATTTCTCTTTGTAAAGCTATATTTTGTATGGATCAAGCTCTCATTCTCTCATTTCTTTCTCCCTTGGCTGAAATGGTCATCACTATGGTATCTTAAAAATTTCACAAAATCAAACTTAGTTTCTCCTCACCACCATATAACCACCGTCCACCACCTTTGTCCAGCAGACATCACCACTCTAAAAAGCCTCTATTCTACCCTCAAGAAGGAGCAATGGAGCAAAGGAAAGGATGCACTTAAAGGCACATATTTCCCCTCAAGGTCGTGAGCTCCATAAAGAGGTAGGGAAAGTTTCTCTCATCATAGCTCATAGATCTCTTCATGCATGGATAGGATAGGATAGGTAAGTATCCAATGGTTTAGAGTCATGCCCGAGGCCGGACGGTCCGTGGCAAACCTGGTGTGCTTCGACTATAACGAGTGTCACTAGGGCTGTGTAGTGCCAGTTCCGATTGTGATCACGATGAGTGTGTGATGGATCCATATTGTTTGGGACAAAAGTGTCCTTACCCCTGTTGGTTACGGGAACTTGGCGAGCTCTGATCGCTCTAGCATGAATGTGTATTCCTCCTAGTAAACATATTGTGGAGAGGTAATGATGATGATGATGATGAGAATTTGGGCCCATTGCATCACGAGACTTAAATCAAGATAATTCATAAGACACTTAACATATGCATAGCATACCATGCAGATGACTAACCCCTGTGAGCTATACCCCTGCCAGTGACTGTTATATTCTTTTTGGTTTTATCCTGTATGAGTATATGTGATTGTGATGGCTTGCCCTTGCATAGGAATCTATGGGTTGAGAGTATTCACTCACCCTTTTAATATTGGTTATATGTTTTTCTGGTATGTTTTATCAACTGAAGGTCAAGGAGAACATGACGAGATCTTGAGTACCTTCAATAGTGGGCATCCTGGTGTGAAAGCAACGAACTTAGACTTATATATTTGACCAGCGTAGTAATATAGGCAACAATGTCTAGACTATGTGTCTTTTGGATGACTATCTATATGTTGGGAGCCTGCGTGCCCCATTCTTTGGAGTATGTAACCAACCTGAAGAATCAGGCCATATTATGACTATGTTTATTTAATCTATGCTTTTGATGATCACTGTATAAAAAAAACTCCTTATATTTTCAAAATTTAGTAACACCTTAATTAAGTGAGACATCCCGATGAAGGAATTCATCTTAGTTAACTAAAGACGTTACACTGAGTGTGATGATGTGTGATAAGTTACTCTACTAAGTTGTTGAACTATATTGAATAGCTTGTGTGTAGCATTGATTAGATAACATGTTTAGAATGTATTGATGTTTGGTAAACCATGTTTGTACATCCTTGACTATAGTGTGTCCCACAAGGTGTGAGTGATGAACTCACCCCTTTGCTTGTCTTATCTGTGTGTTAATGCATGCGTTTAGATGTCGAGTGCCCAAGTGGACAAAGGTAAAGGCCCCGCCATTTCTAAGGACGGAAACCCGCATGGAGTTGTCACCCTTACAATGACCAGAGGTAGGGTCTCTTCTAGGAACTGAGACCCATCTGAGGTGACCCATCTACTGTAACTGTTGTTGTTTTTGTTGCACTGCTATTGTTGTTCTACAAAGATATCCATGTCATCAAGGTGTTGTTCCCTCCAAACCCTTTAGCTTCACAGATTATGAAGATGAAAGAGAGGACGATTTCCCTCGAGCTATGGAAGGTCGTGGTGCATATCCTAATCATGGTTTACGGATTCACTACACCTGTATGGATTGAAGATGTGGGCCCTAATTCTTCCCCTCTCAGTACCTTGGATCTGACTTTGCCCAAGGCAAGATGATTCGATGGAGAGCTGGTCGGGAACAATCTCCCTGTGCCAATGGGAGAGGATGACCCTCTCGTACTCGAGTCTGAGGAAGAGCCAAAGGCGTTGCCAATGGAGACCGACAATGATGAACCAATTCTAGAGGGAGTTATGCCCAAGTGCATAATCCCCCAGAGGATAAAGTCAAACTACATGAGATTATGAATGAACTTATACCCCACGATTGACAATGTATCTACATAACATACTAGGAAGGACATCTAGGAGTTTACAACACCATGTGCGACAATGACAAGCTGCTAGTCAACCATGCTTGCTTGATGGTACGTCAAAAGAGGCGTCGATTCTTACAGGGGAGAAACATCTTCATCGGATCTGGTGAAGCTTAAGAGGAAGCTTGAAGGAGTAGCCAAGACGGAGTCACTAGATGAGTCGTTGCTTGAGGATGTTGTTATTTTCTTTTTTTTATTTTCCTTTTAGTTGTATTTGATGTTTTAGAAAGAGTCATTTGGCCTTATTATATAATTTACTATTATTTTATTTTTAGTTTTTAATTATCGAGATAGCTTAGTAACTATTCAATGTTTTTTGCCTTTACTTATTTATAAAAAAATAAAACATAAAATAAAATAAAATTTATTGAGCGTGAATGATTTTAGGAAAATAAATGGAGGATGGATTTATTGAGTGAAAGATTTATTTTTTCAATTCTGTTGAATCGAGTTCCTTGTGATAATTTAGTGGCTAACAAAAATTTCAATTACCAAGCGGTGTGGTGAGAGATTCCACTATTATAATCCTGAGGTCTTTGCGAATGCAGTTCCCAATGTGAACTAATAATGACATGGGAGTAAGGAAAAATGAAAAGGGACAGTCCTTGTTTGTAAAAAATGGGAACATGTTTATTTAAAAGTGCTGTATTCTTACTCTTCCACTCCATTCAGTTCTTTTTCCTTCTTCTCTGTTCATGAAAATCTATTTATGTTAGCTCCTAGTCCTCAAAAGTTTCACCAAGTTAATGAATCTTGTTAAAGATTCATGACTCTCAGTCCAAAGTAATTAGAACCTGTAGCATGTAACGACCTGTAAATTTAATGTTGCAGAGTTAACCATATTTAAAAAATTGCATAAAAAATATTAAAACTGATTTATTTAAGCTAATGTAATTAAAGGGGGTTGATTATCGTTACTAGAAAGGGATTAACTATAGGTTTTTTTTTGTCACAATTAATTATAGGTTTGAATATGTTTAGGAATGTTTTATTTTTAATCCTTGCTTTTAAGGTTAATTATGAAATTTAAAGTAATTATGATAGAAATTAAGGTTGATTAATTATATAACTGATCTGGTCTCCATACTGGTCTCTAGACTAAATGGTAATTTGACCAAAATCTATTCACGAGTACCGATTTCACGTTATATCTGGTATCCTAATACCGGATCTTCGGAATTACGCATGGGCCCTTTAAACCAACCCCGGTAGGAGACATTCTCTCAACACCGGAAAGTTATAGTTGACCTATGCATCAACATGTTAAACAAATAACCTACAAAATGACTGACTGGTAGGTAAAGCCGTTTGGTCACATCCCTTTCATGTGTCATCCTTTCTATAAGAGATCAGAAAAGTGCTGACACAATGTATAGAAAGCTTGGTGAACAAAGAGACGTTTCCACTACCTTTAGGTATAAATTCTCATGCATCAACGTAACAACGTAGAACATTTTTTCTAAAACTTTGAACTCTGATATTCCTCTTGAATATTCACTAACTTGAGCATCGGAACGTCCATGTAGGTGACACCTCTTTTGCCCCTTAACGTGTAAGGATGGTGATTTGGTACGAGGATATAATACTGTATCCCTACTAGACCGGTGTAAAATTCATACACAAAGACCTGTTTTAAGGACTGTCGCGAGGCAGGATCTGGTACCCCGGCCCATACCAGTTCAATAACAATCAATGATCAAATATTGGTGTTTTTTATATTAATAGAACATATTAAATTAGGGGTGTTCGTGGTCTAGATTGATTTGATTTTGGGGGAAAATATCATTTGATTTGATCATATTATTAAGTTGTAGTTCGGTTAAAATGTATATAGGATCTGATCTGATCCAATGCGATTTAGATTGGATCAGTTTATTCAAGTTTTTTTTTTGAAAAATCAAGTATAAGATTCCAACCTAATAAAATTAAGAATAACTAATTCAAATAATTCAAAAATAGAATCACTATTGTAACAAATTTTAGTATAATAAAAAATACAAACCACAACTTAGAGTGTTTTAAGTCTCACTTTAAGTTTAAGTCATGTATGCAATATAGTAAAGTAATACAAATATATGAGTAATATATTAAAAATTGAGATTCAATTTTCAGAGGTAGTCCAAAATTCTATCTAAACAGCATATATAATGCGGTTTTTTGGTGATTTGATTTGATTGATTTTTAATTATTTTGAATCAATTGAATATTTTAATCGGTCTGATCAAATAATGAACACCCCTAATTTAAATTAAGTTCTGTTCTTTTACATCCAACTTATGCTAAAAATTTTGTTTTTAGTTTCCACTATCAAATTAAATCATTTAAATACCAATGTAACTAATAGAATTACACATCAAATTATTCACATAGTTGTGATAATTTCAACTAACTACTAGTATGTGATTTTGACAGTTAGAAAGTAGCTTTTAACTATATTAAAATTATTTTAAAATTATTAAAAAAACTATTGAAATATTTTATAGGTAATTGTATTGTCAAAATCAAATGTAAATAACTACCTCAACCTATTAAAATCATACCAACACATTGATATTTAATTATATTAATAATGACAATTTTTTTTAACTAATTCCATCTTAAACTAAAAACAAAATATTCTATATAAGTTGAAGGATCAAATTTTTTTAAAAAAACTCATCTTTTATAGGAGCTATAAAATTTTTAAGTTATGTGCTAAAAAATATATTTGGTATAAAATATATATATTTTTTAGTCTTAAATTGGTTTCATATTTTTTTCATTTTAGTTATTCAAGTTTTGAAATATTTTTAAAGTGGTCATTTGAGTTAACTTAGTTAATGGAAGCTTGTTTTTAAAGTAAATTATTATAAAAAGATATAAAATATACATTTTACATCAATTTCATTGTTAACCCACATAAATGATGGAATGTAAAATATTAGTTTATATTGATTGTAATAACTAATTTAAAAAATAAACTTTCATTAGTGAAAAGGATAATGTTAAAAATATTTTAAAATATGAGAAACTAAATTAAAAAAAATATAAAATTAAAATCTAAGAGATGTAAAAAACCAACTTAAAAACAAACAGAAGCGAAACATATATTTTAGTAAAATTTGAAATGATATTACTTCCACCATATCCACCTATACTGTTTTTCTTCATTTATCACTGTATCATTTTTAAAAATTCAAAGGCTAGCCAATTTTTTAAAAATACTCTACATCATTAATTATACAAATAGTTAATTTAAAATTATCTTAACTATCTAAATAAACTAACAAGAATTAAAAAGTGATTAAGTTAATATATATTATTAATTTCTTAATTAATCTACATCAACTAAATTAATGTTAATAAAAAGTTACTACAGTAGTTTTAGAATAGATAATATATAATATTTTATTAACATCAGAGGAACGGAGATAAGTTTCTGAAATCATATTTCTAAAAATTCTACTTACTAAAAATGTTAAAATATATTTGATATTCTTAAAACTTTTATGGGAAAATTATTCAAATATAACTAAAATTTTCGTAATATGTTTAGGAAACTAAAATTCTGATTTCTTGTTAAAAAAACTTTGTAAAACATAACTAAAAAAGCTTTCTTGAAAATTAGCTTTCCGATAACATGTAAAAAACAAAATGGTTCAACAACACATGGTAATATGTTAAATTGCTAAGTTAAAATTTACGAGAAACTGAAAAAATCTTCCACTAAATACTCAAAATGTAATTTTTTATTGGAAAACAATGTAATGCTTACCTAAAAATATAAAATTGTATAAATATATATCTATTTTAATAAAATTTTATGCCACTAAAGAACTTTAACTCGGGTTTCAGCATTAATATTTTCTCTAAAAAAACTAGAGTATCTTAATTATAAGATAAGATTGTGTTTACGCTTCTAACTTTTATAATTGGTTACATGATGTTGATAATGTTTACTCAGTCAAATAAGTGTATTCGTCCTTGTTGTAGCGATTTTGGTAAAAAAATGTCCCTCTTAAAGTAGTTGCATTTGGATGGATAGCTTTGTTTGACATGATACAAAATATAAGTAATTTTCAATAACATCATATTAATTTGGATGATCTTTCTTTTTGGTAAGCAATTTAGATGATCTTTGTTCTTTGAATGATGTTGAGATTGAGAACACCTCTCATGTTCTATTTATTTGCCATTTTATTATCGATTATGACAAATGGTCTATCATTGGTTGGGCATCATAGTTGCTTTTTGCATTTTAATTGTCATTCACATTTTGAGATGTTGGTTTGCTTGAAGGTAGGATTCAAGAATTAGATGTTGTTCGATTTACAATAATATTAACTATGGTTATCATGAAATGGTGTTACTTTTAAAGTTGATAATATTTATTGTGAGGAAACTTTAAATTTGGTTAAATTTACGTCATAGTCTTGGTTCCATAATAAATATAAAAAATTTAATTAGTCTAGAAACATTTTTTCCTTTATCAAGTAAGTAACTTTTTTGTTTATTAGTTTTGACGCTTATATTTTCTTTAATGTATTTTTTCTTCTTTGTTGATAAATAAAATGTAAGGGTAGATTTCAACGTTATTAGCTAATATCACACCTGAAACCAGGGACAAAAGGATTTTATTTCCCCAAAGGAAAATAATGTGTTACTTTTAAATAATCCAATCTAATTTCATGATTCCTGTACGCAAATAGAAAATACGAAACCTGATTTTATAAATGATGTCCTATCAAATATCAATCTTTGAGGCTACACATGACATGTTTTTATCGATCAGAACTCCCTTATCTATTTAGTTATTTCCATAGCACCAAATGGGGCTATTTTTTTATTAATAATGCTGTTGGGGAAATTATTTTCAAAAATGGGGCTGTTTTACGCGTAATTTGCTGTCTGGGGTAGATTATTATGTGTCGTAGCATGGAATAACGACACATGAGTCGTTTATCAGGAGGACGACAGCCTCTGTGCCTGACACGTACGTGAGTCGTCCAGAGATCAGACGACACCACCCGATCGCAGCTTGGAAGGACGACAAAACTGTCGTGACTGCTGCAGGCGACACCATGGGGACACGCCACGTGGAAAGTTCCCCCTGTGGTGCACTCTGGAGAGGCGACTCCAGTCACGGGTCCCCCACCGGGACCACTTTAAACTCGCGTGCTGCAGGGAGGGAAGCACCAGATCTGTGTGTGCGTCTTCTTTCCCATTGTGGTCCTTCTTTTCCCCCATTGTTGTGTCGTTGAAGCCAGGAAGAAGGAGAAAGGAAGCAGTTTTTTTTCTGTCCCTTTTGTGCTTTGTGGTCTATAGTACCTACATTGTGGTCCCCTTTGGCAAAAACAAACAAAGGTTAGTGTTGTTATAATTATTTATTATTTTGGTTAGTAGGAGGTTTTATTTAAAACTAATTTGTATAAAGTTTGCATGTAGTAATGTTTATTATTTAATAAGTTGTTGTTAAAGTATAAAATGTGATTTTATTACAAGCTGTTATTATGCTATTAAGTGTTATTATTTTAGGAATACTTAATGTTAATAAATATTTATTAGTTAATAAATCTCATTAAATTATAAGTTGGTATTATATATTGTTAAATATTATAGGTTATTACCATACACTCTTAGTACTTAATAAACTGTTTTTATTATGCTATTAAGTGTTATTATTTTAGGAATACTTAATGTTAAGAAATATTTATTAGTCAATAAATCCTATTAAATTATAAGTTGGTATTATTGTAAATAAAAATGGTATTATAGTATAATATGATATAATAGAAATTGTTATTATATTATAAGTTGTTAGCATTTAATAAATTGTTTTTCTTTTTGAAATAGTTAATATTTAAAAAATGTGTGATAGTTAAGAAAATGGTGATATATAATATATGTTATCATTAACTGTTAGTACATTATAAATTGTTACAATTTAACAATTTTGTATTTCTATTGTATAAAATTTTTTATTATACAAAAAATTGTTACAATTTAATAAGTTGTGGTTTATATTTAAGTATTCAAAATTTTATAAATGTTTATTAGTTATACAATTGATACTAGTTTAAATGTGGTATTATTTAATAAACTGTAATTGTATTCTCAATTTTAATAATATTTTAAAAGTCTTTATTAGTTAATAAAATGTTGTTACTGTTTATAATGTTTTGTTGTTTGTGTAGAATGGCTGAGGAGAGATCAATAAATCCTGGACCATTGGATCCGTCGCTATTAAAGTTCCAGGAGAAACACGTTTCTACACATGTTTGGAATGGGCGGCCAGATCGTGTTTTAAAAGTAAGGAAAGCAGTTCGTGTAAGAAACGACATACCAGAAGAAATCATACCTCACTTACGACGAGCGGGGTTCTATGAGTTTGCGAAGGTCGCGCATTTGGCTGTGTCTTCAGAGCTTATATCTGCATTGGTTGAGAGGTGGAGGCCAGAGACACATACATTTCATCTACCAGTTGGGGAGTACACCATTACTCTCCAAGATATGGCTGTGTTGGTAGGGCTTAATATTGATGGACGTGCTATTGTGACGCATACTGGTTGCAATGATTGGCAAAGGTATGTAGAAGAACAGCTCGGTAGACGACCCCCTCGTGGCATGCTACACTGACAGTGTTTGCGGTTGTCTTGGCTGCAAGAGAATTTTGGAGAAATCCATGATCATGTTGGTAGCGATGATGCAATTGAGAGATTCGCTCGTGCTTACATTCTTAGGTTAATAGGTGGCTCCATATTTTCAGATCAATCATCCAGTAGAGTGCCACTTAGATACTTATATCTGTTGGAGGATCTCGATAGATGTGGGGAGTATGCTTGGGGTGCAGCAGCATTGAGTTATTTATACAGGCAGTTGTGTAATGCAACTGACTACGCACAAAAAGATATTTGTGGCCTTGTCTTATTGGTGCAATTGTGGGCTTGGGAGCGAATCCCACCCATTGCCCCACCCTGTCCAGATGCGAGAGAACCTGGTAGTCCGTATGCTGGTAGATGGGTGAAGCCAGAGGGTACCAAACACATTTCATATACCCTAAACCACTACCGAACTCAGTTTGATGGTTTGAAAAAAAACAAGGTATATACTTTTCAAAGTAATTTTTTTATGGAGTCATAATGTTTAATAATTATGGATGTGCTTATTGTAAATAGTTGTAATGTTTTTTTGCAGTTTATTTGGCAACCTTATGTTGTGGCACACTGGGATGATCTGCCAGATATTTGCAAACGAGGCCAACATTCATGGAGATCTGTTGTTCCTTTGCTCTATTTCCAAATTGCGGAATGGCACCAACCTGATAGGGTTTTACGGCAATTTGGAATGGAGCAACTGAAGTTGCATATGTAAGTATGCAAAGTAGTTTTGATGAATGACAAAGTATTCATGATGATTATGGAATGGCAAAGGTTTTGAAACAAGAAGGTTCAAGCACAAGGACAATGGCTAAGAACAAAGAGATGAAGATGCCTCACAAAGAGTTAAGAAAACATGAGCTATGGAAGACAAGTTTACTGACATGAACTAAATCATGAAGAACAAGCTCATAAGTTGAAGAAGAATCAAAAACAATTAAAGGTGTCACATAAATTCAGATGCAAAAAGAAAACGGTTCCACAAAGGTTCAAGAAATCAAGAAACCAATGAGCCAAGACAAAGGAAAGCAACCATGGATCACTAAATACAAATGGATGACCTACAGGCATGGAAAAACGTCAAATTGCAAAGCCTGAATCGATTCAAGTACGAGTGAATCGATTCACAGCCCTGGAAGTCACCAAAAACAGGAAACAGAATGTGTTGAATCGATTCACCATGACCCTGAATCGATTCGAACACCTGGAAGCCATTTTATTTAAAAACAGAAAGGCCTGAATCGATTCAGACAAAGCTCGAATCGATTCATACGAATTTGAAACTCCAAAATGCAGAAATAGAATGCTCTGAATCGATTCAGACAAAGCTCGAATCGATTCACACGAATCTGGAACTTAAAATTGCTCAAGTCAGAATGCTCTGAATCGATTCAAGGATCTACGAATCGATTCAAGAAGTGGGAAAATGCTTTTAAGTGGAACTCCAGCTCATTTCTTCACTCCCACTTTATGCCCACTTGAGGTATCCGTTAGAGACACTATGCAATGGCTGAAAACCCTAAAAATGGCTATAAAAGAAGCATGGATTCAAGCAAGAGAAGAGAGAGACCAAGGTACAACACAAGGCAATCAACATTCTTATTCTAGAGGTCTTCTTATTTCATTTCTCTTGTATATTCTGCAACTCTTGTTTCTAACTTGCATATTGCTTTAAGAGTTGTTAGATTGTGAGTTTAAATTTGCATATCCTCTCTTGTTGAGAGTTAAATTTTGAGAGAGCTTTCATTTGCTTATCTACTCTATTGAGAGAGTTTATTGATTGTAAACCAAACACCAAAACACCAAGGTTTTTCACTCTAGGTTGAGTGGTTGTTTCACTCTAGGTTGAGTGGTCACAAAGGTTGGGGTTCAACCTTTGGGTATTGAGAGATTGTGAGATTGGGTGGGTTGCCCTTTGCTTGTGAGGATTGAGTTCTTGAGTGTGGGACACTAGGAAGCTGCAATTGCTCAAAGCTTGTATCTCAAATCTTCAATAGTGGAATCCTTCAAGTGGGTTGCTTGAAGGTGAGACATACACCGGGTTGGTGGAACTCGTTAAATTGGTTTGCATTTCTCTCTACCTTGAACTCTTTATACAACTGCGCATATAAACTGTTTGTTGAAATGTTTAAGCTGAATGTGTGAATCAAAGTTGTTGTTCAAGTAGATAACTAACTCTGCATGCCAAGTGTTTGATAATTTGCTTGAATCAATATTTGGTAAAGTTCTTGAAAACTGAAATTTGTTTTAACTTGCCAAGTATCTAGATCATTGTTTCCTATCAACTCTTGTGTGATACTTACTTAATTGCCTTCACCTATTTCATGCACACAAGCTGTTTGATATATTGAATGAGCTGAACCCTTATAGGAAACATCATATCATTTCTTAAATAAATCCGTGCACTCTAACTGTTTGATAAATTGTTCAAACCAATAACTTGCTTGCTTATCACACTTTAAGCCTTATTTTGTCATTACACATAAAGTGTTTCATAGTGTGATATGTGCATAAAAGTCATTGTATCTTCATTATTGCATCATTTGTATATTACTAACCATTTCCAAGGGGATTCCGCGCGAAAATTTGAAACACTCAATTCACCCCCCCTCTTGAGCGTTGAGGCCTTGGCTAACAAGTGGTATCAGAGCTTGACTCTTGCCACAAGGCTTAACAGCTGCAGGAGATCAAGATGGCCTCTACCTCTTATGATGCATTTCCACAAAATGGCACAATAAGTAGACCTCCAATCTTCAATGGCAAAGACTATGCTATTTGAAAAGAAAGGATGAAAATCTTTATCCAATCCTATGACCTCAAGGTATGGAATGCTATTCAATTTGGTCCTTTCATTCCTATGCATATTGTCAATAATATAGAATGTATGAAGCCCATGAACTTGTGGACTATGGAAGAAGAAAGAAAGGTACAATTTAATCTTAGAGCCAAAATTCTTATCACATTAGCATTAGAACCTAATGATGTTTCTAGAGTTATTACTTGTGACAATGCTAAAGAAATATGGGAAACTCTTGAAACAATCTATGGAAATACTAATGATGATAAAGATGCAAGGATTAGTACCATCTCTATTTAAGATGAAGAATGCGAAATAAGTCTAGAAGAAGAAACCAACGAATCGGAAGAAGAAATTGCATGCCTAATGACAAAGCACTCCCAAGATGATGAGGTATACTCTTTAAATGCTTCTAGTGATGATAATGATGATGAAATCGATAAAGATGAATTGATAGAAGCTTTTGAAGAATTGCATGAAAAATTTGTTTTGCTATCAAAGAAATATGCATGCTCTAAACAAACCATTTTGACTCTTAAAAATGAATTGCATGATGTTCTTATAGAAAATGAAAATCTTAGAGTTCAAAATGATGAGTTAATAGATTCAAATGTATCTCCTAGGACTTGCAATGATAATAATGATTGTATGCTTATTGATAGATGTATGCTTCTTGAAAATGAGAATAAAGAACTAAAAGAAGCACTTAGCAAGCACACTCATAGTCAAATACCTCTAAGTGCACCTATTGAAAATCAAAGGCATACACTTGATAGAAGAAAAATAGGTCATTACAAGAACCCTTTTGCATCCTACAGAGAAAAATCCAAATCCTCTCTTAGATGCACAAACCATGAAAGAAAAGGGAACTCATTGTCTAATTGTTTTAAAAGAAAGCACATAGAACATAATAGGAACCATTACCATCACACCATGACTTATTCATTGGATGCAACATGTTTTTATTGTGGAATGAATGGTCATATATCTTCTAGTTGTTTTATAAAGAAATCTCGTCAAAAGCATACAAGAAAGGTATGGATTCCAAAACAATCTTGAAATCCCAAACTAACAAGGAAGGACCCAAATCTCAAAGGGTACCTTAAAATTTTGAAATCTTGTAGGCAAACTTTGAAGCAACAACTTCTCATTGATGGGTGACCAAATCTCATGGCCTAAGGAGATATCAAGTATCTCAAAATCTATTCCAAAAGACAAAGGAGAAGAATAAAGCAAGCCAAGATTATGATGACTCATCATACATCTAGAAGGAAATTGAAGCTCTTGTAAATACCATTCAAACAAAGAGATAGTCAAGAAGCTTCAATGTGACTCACACAAGATGGATTGCACCAAGACAAAATCCAATGGACAAACACTAAAGATGATACAACAAGAGGTGTAAGTACTTATCATACAATTTATATGAATACTCATTCATAATAAATCTTGATATACGAAAATCTTACCTTGATTTGATATGCATGCTTGAGCATGAAAGGTGTTAAGTTTTGAGATGATGAATGAATAATCTTAGGACCCCTTCAACTCATGAAAACCTTAGGATCAATAGTGTTTGTACATAATGATTGATGATGATTGATCATGAGTTTGATGAATGATTGTTTGAATAAGATGGTACATGAAAAACTTGAGATATATTCATCCATGTGAGTTAGAAAGGATTGAAACATGATGCTTAGATTCAAAGTCTTAAATGATGCATGAACTCTTGATGTATAAATTCTTGGATGATGTATGAATCCTTGAAAATGTATGAACTCTTAAATGATGCATGAATGATTAAATATGAATTCTTGATGATGTATCATTAATATGTTGGTTAACTAGTGGTATCTAAACAACAAACATCTTCCTTTAACAATGGTATGAATTGATTTAGTAAGAGGAAGAGATCATGAGGACATAATCTTGATTATATGCTTATAACTATGCCTTGATAATAAATACATATATTGTGTGTATAAGTGGTATCTATGCTTTGACAATCTATGCAATTATATTCCTAGAGATAAAAGCATGTATGTTACAACAAGTGATTGCCTAGACTTTAACTTCATGATTGTAACATCATAGGCATGAACATGATGATATGTTAAGAAACAATGCATGATATGATAAGTGATAATGCATACCATGATCATGCTTGGGCAAGTGATATCCATCTTGATTGACCTTATAATTCTTATCTACACCATATGTTTGATGATGCACAATCTTGATTGTGAAAAGAAATTTGAAAGTATTACATCATTGAGATTGAAAAGAATTTTTGAATAACATGATGAACAATGATGATTGCTAAAAATCTTGTGTTGAATGCTTAAATGTTAGTAATTGATATCAAGAGCTTAAATTAGCAAATCCATAAAGTGGTATCAACATCTATATTTATCCTTGTTAAATTGCATGATTAAGGGGAAGTTACATAACATTTCTCTATAACAAGTGATACTCATTGATGATATGTTATCTTTTTATCAAGTGGTATGAAAAATTGAGCAAATCCTTTTTAGAAAACTCTCTTTCCAAAACAAATACTGCATCAAAGACCCAAAATTGGTATAAACTCTTGTGGACTCAATGCTACTAACAAAAAGCTTTGCAAAGAGTTTGTTAAGGTTATGCAGGATGACTCAAAATGGCAAATCAAACTACTAAACTGGGCAAACAAAGAATTGATCAAGGAATGCAACATGGATGAAGCAAAATGCCATACAAGGATGTGAAAAGGGATATAAAACTTGCAAAATACCAAGGTATGATCGAATTCTTACTCTACCATTATGCTCTGTGAATTATACAAATCATATTAACAAGTGGTATGAATAACGTATTTCACAAGCTGCATATATCACTTCATCCCTGCTCTGATACCTATATATAATCATACATTGTTGAAAAGCCTTCTATGTTACTACTCTGATACCTAGAAATGCATCAAGCAGTATCAATGAAATGATTAACAAGTGGATTGTTATATGCAATGGTATCTAACCTTTGAGTGATATTTATTCATATTATGGTATTTATTGTTTCAACAAGTGGTATCTATTAAAGAGGAGATCATATGCTTAACAAGTAAACAAATGGTATCAGACTTGACTGAAATGACTCACAAGTGGTATTAGACTTGATCAAATTAGTATCACACTTTCACACACTAATAGGTGGTATATTTCACAAGTGGTATCAATTACAAGTAGTAAGGGGGAGCATACACATGAATGATTATCCTTGACTTCACCTCTTTATGATTATGGTTATGACACTTATGCTTATAATTGTATTTCTTTTCTCCTATATGCTTACTTGAAAAATATTCTAGTGTTTATTTGATAATGCCAAAATAGGAGAAAAGTATGTGCTTATTAGAAGTGATTATGAGCTTATGTGTCTATCCTAATTGAGAAAATTACTTGCTTACTTATATTTGACTTGTTTACAACTATGCAAATAATGATATGTGTGCTTAATCATGTGACGCCTCTCATACTTGAAAATGATACTCACTACATGATTAAAATAAGTTAGCAATCAATCATATGCTTATTTGATGAATAAATTATGTGATTATTTATTGACTCTAGATAAAATGGTATATATCATTGATCATGCTTTAAGCTTTGATTTGAAATCCATATGAAATACTTGCTCTAAATCTCTCTTATTCAAATAAATGAGCTTATATGTTGATGGCATAGATTATGACTAAGTTAATGATCTTTTTGATGATGCCAAAGGGGGAGAGATTAGTGGAAGGATTAGTAAAGAGAATAGGATGTCATTTATGCTGAAAAAGGGGGAGAGATATCATGCTTAGGGCATGTTTCCATCATTTTATAGGTTTAAAACAATTGGCATAAGTTACAAGATTAAGGGGGAGAATAAATCTTAACTAGCATTCATTACATCATATAGGGGGAGAATACATATCAACATTGATTGTCATTATTCTGTGAAACTAACACCCCACGAGATGAACATTGGTTGTCATCATCAAAAAGGGGGAGAATGTGTTTAAATGTTGAAATAGGTTTTGATAATGACAAACATGAAGACTAAGGCAAAGACTCCTAAAGGAAGAAAGGATATTACCATGAAGCCAATATGATGAATTTGCAACACATGAATACAAGCAACATGTAACATCAATTGCCATCATCAAAAAGGGGGAGAATGAAGTTGCATATGTAAGTATGCAAAGTAGTTTTGATGAATGACAAAGTATTCATGATGATGATGGAATGGCAAAGGTTTTGAAACAAGAAGGTTCAAGCACAAGGACAATGGCTAAGAACAAAGAGATGAAGATGCCTCACAAAGAGTTAAGAAAACATGAGCTATGGAAGACAAGTTTGCTGACATGAACTAAATCATGAAGAACAAGCTCATAAGTTGAAGAAGAATCAAAAACAATTAAAGGTGTCACATAAATTCAGATGCAAAAAGAAAACGGTTCCACAAAGGTTCAAGAAATCAAGAAACCAATGAGCCAAGACAAAGGAAAGCAACCATGGATCACTAAATACAAATGGATGACCTACAGGCATGGAAAAACGTCAAATTGCAAAGCCTGAATCGATTCAAGTACGAGTGAATCGATTCACAGCCCTGGAAGTCACCAAAAACAGGAAACAGAATGTGTTGAATCGATTCACCATGACCCTGAATCGATTCGAACACCTGGAAGCCATTTTATTTAAAAACAGAAAGGCCTGAATCGATTCAGACAAAGCTCGAATCGATTCATATGAATTTGAAACTCCAAAATGCAGAAACAGAATGCTCTGAATCGATTCAGACAAAGCTCGAATCGATTCACACGAATCTGGAACTTAAAATTGCTCAAGTCAGAATGCTCTGAATCGATTCAAGGATCTACGAATCGATTCAAGAAGTGGGAAAATGCTTTTAAGTGGAACTCCAGCTCATTTCTTCACTCCCACTTTATGCCCACTTGAGGTATCCGTTGGAGACACTATACAATGGCTGAAAACCCTAAAAATAGCTATAAAAGAAGCATGGATTCAAGCAAGAGAAGAGAGAGACCAAGGTACAACACAAGGCAATCAACATTCTTCTTCTAGAGGTCTTCTTATTTCATTTCTCTTGTATATTCTGCAACTCTTGTTTCTAAACTTGCATATTGCTTTAAGAGTTGTTAGATTGTGAGTTTAAATTTGCATATCCTCTCTTGTTGAGAGTTAAATTTTGAGAGAGCTTTCATTTGCTTATCTACTCTATTGAGAGAGTTTATTGATTGTAAACCAAACACCAAAACACCAAGGTTTTTCACTCTAGGTTGAGTGGTTGTTTCACTCTAGGTTGAGTGGTCACAAAGGTTGGGGTTCAACCTTTGGGTATTGAGAGATTGTGAGATTGGGTGGGTTGCCCTTTGCTTGTGAGGATTGAGTTCTTGAGTGTGGGACACTAGGAAGCTGCAATTGCTCAAAGCTTGTATCTCAAATCTTCAATAGTAGAATCCTTCAAGTGGGTTGCTTGAAGGTGAGACATACACCGGGTTGGTGGAACTCGTTAAATTGGTTTGCATTTCTCTCTACCTTGAACTCTTTATACAACTGCGCATATAAACTGTTTGTTGAAATGTTTAAGCTGAATGTGTGAATCAAAGTTGTTGTTCAAGTAGATAACTAACTCTGCATGCCAAGTGTTTGATAATTTGCTTGAATCAATATTTGGTAAAGTTCTTGAAAACTGAAATTTGTTTTAACTTGCCAAGTATCTAGATCATTGTTTCCTATCAACTCTTGTGTGATACTTACTTAATTGCCTTCACCTATTTCATGCACACAAGCTGTTTGATATATTGAATGAGCTGAACCCTTATAGGAAACATCATATCATTTCTTAAATAAATCCGTGCACTCTAACTGTTTGATAAATTGTTCAAACCAATAACTTGCTTGCTTATCACACTTTAAGCCTTATTTTGTCATTACACATAAAGTGTTTCATAGTGTGATATGTGCATAAAAGTCATTGTATCTTCATTATTGCATCATTTGTATATTACTAACCATTTCCAAGGGGATTCCGCGTGAAAATTTGAAACACTCAATTCACCCCCCTCTTGAGCGTTGAGGCCTTGGCTAACAGCAACATATTCCGAGACCACCCTCACAACGTGAAGATTTACATGCAATAACTCTAAAAGGGAAGGTTGAAGAAAATTGGCCCACTATCTGTCAACCTTTAGTGGAATTATGGAACAACAGGGTGGCACATGTGTGGTCCGGCCAATCATTGTTTGGCGAGATGTCAGCAAACCATCAATATTTTAGATGGTACCGTACTCGTAGAAGACGATGGGTGACTAGACTAGGGGCTGCTAGGGGTGCTTCGGTAAGATTTTTAACAAATGTGTGGAGCTTTTTACTTGTGTATTTGTGTAACTGATATTTGTTTGGCATTCTTTTAATTTCAGTACGACAGCCTGGAGGTCATACAATACCTTTCATCACCAGAAGGTTACAATACATCTGAGCCTCCTGCTTTTGTTTTTGATTCAATCCGGAGGGAAACTGAGGCAATATTCATGTCGATGAATGAAGAAGACAGGATTGTGGAGGCTAGGGTGCATGCACCGAACCCAACAGAGGAAGGACCTTTTGTGGAGGTCAACATAGAAATGCCCGGGAATCGTGTAGAACGGGAAGGGATACTTCGACGTCGACTCCGGGAACCAGATGAACAGTTTGTCGTCGCAGGCCTACCTCCTCGCCAGACAGGGGATTACTTTGTTCCATCACAACAGACTCCGCCATCTCTGTGGCCTACATACCATTATCCGTCACAGGCCTCACCTCATACAAACACAAGCGACTATGTTAACCCATTGTTTGACACTTCACAGTTCTTTACAGATTTTGGAGGGACGGGTTTCCAATCTAATCAGGCATCATCTTCTCATTATGTGCCAGAACCAGCAGATGTGACCCCACCTCCTTTCGTTCAAAATATGATGACCCCACCAGCTCCTTTAGGCTTCAACTGGGGTTTTGACATTGGTAGTTCATCTGGATTTGTTCCCCAGATGATTGATTTAAACACAGCTGTTTCGGATGTCAGGCCCGGTCCACAACCAAATGAAGAACCTGACGAGGAGGATGAAATTGAAACACATGTTGATCACGTTCGAGTTCTTCCCCCACGGAATAACCGTGGAATTCCGCGGCCTTGTTTTTTATCCCCGGATGGACACCCCTGACGACGCTAGTGTATCCTTTATGTTTTCGATAATTATGTGTAATATGTTATGGACAATTATGAGTAATGTACTTTGTTTTAGACTGTTTATGTTTATTCTTTTGTGAGATCTAACTTTTTTTTAATTTTCCACATTAATGAAATAAGTAGAACATAGTATCAAGCCACCCTAAACATAGAATCAAACCAACTAAAACATAGAGTCATAACTCAACTAAAACATAAAATCAACCCAACGTAAACACGAGTAAAAAATTTACTTCACGGATTTGAGGGAGTACATGCGTCTTGATTTATCGTTGGACAGCTAGATCTATTATGGCCTTGTTGTCGACATATTCCACATTTGGAACGGGTTTGAGAATCAACCCAATCCATCTCATTTCTTATTCTTGTCGACTTTGGTCGCCCTTTACCACGTAACATATCCTCATCTGGAAGAATGATGTATGCTTCATTAGTTTCAGGGAGAGACTGATCATCCCCAATTGGGTACCACTAGCCTGCATACACCTTAGCAATGTTATGTAACGCGTACGTGTTGTCTATAAACTGAAAGTAATTCACGTTAACTGCGTTACAGGCAGCAATAACGTGCATGCACGGGTACTTGTAGGCTTGGAATCGACCACACTCACACCATCTTTCCTTTAGATTAAGAATCCAAACATGGCCACCTCTTTGAGTAACAGGGTTGATTCTATCTTCAACCTCGAACCTTGTCGACTCTGCATCATACCTTCGTACATCGATCGAAGATGCTTGGGCTTGATACAAAGCTAGTTTCTCAAGCACTTTAGATGTGTATAATTGACCCATTGCCATTTCCGCCATCACATGCCTAACACGATCAACGAAGTACTGCACTAAACGAGCGTATGTACACTTGACTAACGCAGTAATTGGTAAATTCCTTGCCCCTTTCAGCACCTTATTGACCGCTTCTGATAGGTTTGTGGTCATATGACCAAACCTATGACCATCCTCATCATACGCTAATGACCATTTGGACTTTGGGATATTATCGATCCACTGTGCAATTTCAGGACTCAAGGACTGGAATTTTTCTAAATTCTTATCAAAGGAATATTTATTTGGCATGTACCCTGCATATATAACAACATTTACATTAGCCATGCACCCCATCATAACCACTCATTACATAAATACTTCACATTTAGAATTGACATACCTAGCTTCAGCAGAGTTTTTTTGTGCTCATTGTTTTTGAACTTCAAATTAAAGTTGCTGGCCACATGTCGAATACAGTACCTATGATACCCCATAGGTGGTGTCCATCCGCAATCTGGGTCACGTATTGCACCCAATATGCTTCTATGACGATCAGAAATTATACATACTCCATTCTTCTTGGTAACATACCTCCTCAGCAACTTCAAAAACCAAGTCCAATCTTCCAACGTTTCTCCCTCAACAATCGCAAACGCTAAGGGAAGAACAGCATTATTGCCATCTTGAGCTGTGGCAATCAAAAGAGTGCCCTTGTATTTCCCATATAAATGGGTGCCATCTACTTGAATCACAGGCTTGCAAAAGTTAAAACCATCAACACAAGCCTTGTATGTCCAAAAACAACGACGAAATATACGAAACCTTTGGTTAACCTCACCCTCTACTACAAATGGATGGGTGTGCAAAACATATGTTGACCCTTCAGCAACTTGGGTCATACGACTTAACCAACGAGGCAGTAAAGTATATGACTCCTCCCAATCACCAAATACTTTGACAAGAGCTTTTTATTTCGCCCTCCATGCCTTTTGGTATGAGACTACGAACCCAAATTCCGCTTTAACTCTTTCCTGAATTAAAGCAATCGATACTGATGGCTCCTTCTTCACCATTCCTGTATATACAAATTTTAGCAGTAACAAATTCAAAGTCATATTAAATAAAACATCATTTTCAACAATTACCTAATATGACAGAACATATCAAGTCTGCATCTAGTTTTGCATGGTCTTGAGAAAGTGTAACGTTTACACAGGTATGTGGACCACTGTATTGACTAATAACCCATTTCAAGGACTTTTTGGAGAGAATTGAACGCATTCGCCAACCACATCCACTAGCTTGATTGGGACACTTTACAACAAATTTATTCAGCTTCGACTCCACAACAAAATACGATTGATGCATTCTCATCGTATATTGTTTTAGGGCGTTTTGCACTTCAGTTTTGCTTTCAAACTGTAGCCCCACATATAACTCATCTCCAACATTCCAATCACGGCAATCATCAAGATCCATTTCGTCCTCCACATGCTCCAAATTAAGATTTTGATAATGTGGTGTGGAGCACCAAAACGGCATCTCAATAGTACCTATATAATGTAAAATAAACAAGTGTAAAGAAAATTTAATTCCTAAATAAATTTTATAACTTTCAAAGTAAATATGTTCTTCGTAATAACTTACCATAAGGTTGAGAAGCTAACACATTAGACGATCCCCCAACACTCAGTAAGGCTCCCAAACCACAATCAACCTCAGTATCTGAATCAGCCATTAATAATTCATCATCTTCACATGGCTCACTGCTGTCTACCTCCGACGGCAAACTATAATCAGAATCCTCAGCTGATATATAACTCATATTGAATAATTTGAAAACACAAAATTTTTTTTTGCAATTCTCTCTGTTGAATGGTGTGAAAACGTAGTAACCAATGTGTGTGTAATCTGTTGCGAGGGGAAACATATATATTCTATGAGTCGCATACAAAATGTACGACTTTATATTTTATGTCGCATGGTGGAAAACCAACATACATGCATGGCGTGAAATGGGTGGACGACACATGCTGGGTGTCGCATTTTCATTGTGCACCACAGCTATGTCGTAGCTTAATACAGCGACACATACACGTGTCCACGTCTCGATGTGTCGTCTGATGCTATAGCGACACCAATTTCGTTCTTCCTATCAGCGACATGCAATAACGACCCTAGACATAAAATTCCCATCAAAAAAGCCCCAAATTCGAAAATAATTTCCCACAGGGCCCTATTAATAAAAAAAACCCCACCAAATGGTCATCATGATAATCTAATAATTTTCTAAGACAGAAAAATAAAACAAAAATAAAATGAGGAAAGACATATGAAGCGCAAAAAAGATAGACATGATTACGATTAATGGAATTAGTTGCATCTTTTACAAATCAGTTTGAATTGGTAGAGTAGCATTTAATAAGTTATATTACATGCGTGCTTAAATATATTTAAGATTTTTTAAGAAAAATTTTGTTTTTAATATAGGATTATCTTTTAAATTTTAATACTTAATTATTTTTTATCAAAATATTTTTATGAATGTATAATTTTTTATTAGAATTAATATAACAATAAATAAAATGCATCAATTACATTATTTATCTCTCGTATGATAATTAGGTAGCAAATAGAGAGAAAATAAGTAGAGAAAGTTAAATTTTAAGGATAATTTTAATAAACCTACAATAAATTTTAAACAAATTTAATGACTTTAATTAAATTAACCAACTTTATTAACATACTGAATTAAGTAAATAAGTGTTGTATTTAAGAAGGAAGGTAGAATAATTTAAGTGGACAAGAAAAAGGGAGCAGACATATTTTAAATAAATTATTAACAATTAATATTTAATGATCAAAACACTTATAAGCCATAAAAACAAACTTTTATGAAGGAAGCATATTCTATCTGCAACCGAAAAAGAAGAGTGTGGCGGCCGGTTCGATCGGAAATCGGTTAGGGTATTGGTCCAGATAAAGGGGAAATCGAGAATTTTAAAACTAGTTAGAACTGGTCAAGAACTAGTCAAAGCCGCTCAAAACCGATTGAACTGGTTAGATTTTAAAAATTGTTTTTTTCTTGTTTTGGCTATTTTTTTTAAAAATTCTATTAAAAATATTTTTAAATAAATAAAAACTTATATATAATATTTGCATATTATTTTTATTTATTATAATTTTTTAATCCTATAAACATGTAATATGATCCTTAATTAACTTAATTTTTATATAATTTATTATTAATATATCAAGAATTATATTATATTATATTAAAAATATACATTTTATTATAATCAGTTTGACCACAGTTGAACTAATGAACGGTGAACCAATGTCTTCACCGATTCGATCATCGGTCTGTTTTTTAAAACGTTAGTGGCTATATATAGTAGGTTGATGTTACCTATATTCACGGGTATGAGAGAGATAATATGTATTTTTGGCAGAGGAATAGATATTTATGTGTATTTAATAATAGTAATTAATTTTTAATCTTTTTTAAAATAATAATAATAAAAATGATATAATATATTAAATATAAGATTATTTAAGTATGATATAATATAAAATGATATTGTATAATATATTACAACTTCATACATTAAAAGTATTATGATGAAAAATATTTTTAAAAAATCATAAAATAATAAAAAATATAGATATTTAATTTGTTTACTAATAAAGTATATATTAATAATCATAATAGGTACCCATAAAATAAATAATGTAATACATTCGGGCATATTAGTGGATTATCCACGCTATGGGTTTTTATTTCATCCCGGGTGCTTTGCCTCACTTAAGTTTGTAGTGTTTGGTTGGCAGGTTTTTTGGATTTTCCCTTCAAAGGTGAATTTGCATGGGAGAGATATGCAATTGCCAATTTTGCTTTGTTGTTTTTGTAATTCGGTTGACGAGAGTAGGGATCATATGTTCTTACAATGTGACTTTTCATTCTCTCTTAATATCTTGAAGTGGTTAGGTGTGTCTTTATCATTCTTTAATGACCTTATTGTTTGTGCTTTGAAATTTGTTCAACTATATAGGGAGTTAAATTCATTAAGGTTCTTTTAACGATTTGGGTTGATGTTATTTAGTGTTTATGAATCCATAGAAATGAGGTTTTATTTTTTAATAAAGCAAAATGGGTTTGTGAGGTTATGGAGTTGATAAATTTTTTTATATTGATTGATGGAGGAATTCAAAGTTATGTGTTAAACAATTTGTTTAAGTAGGTTTTTTTTTTGTTTTTAAATATAATTCAAGTTCGGTTGTAAATAGGTATAAAGTACTTCCTATACTCTATTTTTGATAAAATTTCTTAATATACTTGTAAGAAAAAATATTATCTTCAATTGATTACCCCTAACCACAAAACCGATCATGTTGGTTGTGTTGATATATTGTACCTTTAAACGATGTCATCTTTATTGAGGGTAAGATGTCTCCTAGAGAATACAGATCATTCATGTCACATCATCTACAATGTCTATAAAGGCGTTTGATAAACTTGTCATTACCACTATACATGTCAATCACTAAAAATATAGTCTCATAAATGTCAAAGGCACATTCTTTATGTAGCTATCACCTTCTCCCTTAATAGTGGATTGTTTTCTTTAACATTTTCCTAAGTTGGGCATTAGATGTGTCTTACAAGACAAACCTCATTTTGTCCTTTTTTTTATAGGTTGTTATGTAGAACCCCTGATCACTTGATATTACCGATGCTATCTGGTGCTCTCATCCCACTTTATACATACGACCACCACTCGTTTATACCGGACACATCAATATTCATTGTATATCAAATACTATATCAAATACTATGTCAGAACGTAAACCTTTGTGAAATCTTATAATATTTAACCTTAAAACTAGTGAAACTTTCTTCCTTGTAAAACTTGAAGCTTATTGACAAAATTATTTGAAGAAAAAAATTGCATTTGATATTTGATATTTTATGTTTATTCAATTTTTTTTTATTTTTTTATTTTTTTAATTTAGTCCTTTATGTTTAATTTTTTTTAATAGTGTATTTTTTTTTTGTTGAATATGTTAAATATTATAACATTGTCTTGTCAATTGAATCAAAGTGACCATTTTAATGCTTTGTGATTATTTTTCAATAAAAATTCAGACCCCATTTAGGGTATGGTTTAACTACTCAAATGAATTTCAATATTAAACATAATATAAACCTATGAAGATATATACGAAGATAAGTTCTAATATTAACTTAGCAACTAAAAATGACTAAGGTGAAGACAAAACAACTAGCTGAGAAAGGAGAACATTTAGCAAAATAAGACGAAAAAGGAAAGAAAGAAGTTAATGGAATTATGATATATTTAATAGAAAAGGATAATATTATACAAAAAAATTTAACCACAATTTATTAAATAGATAAAAAATTAAAATACCAGATCAATAATTTAGAAAACACAAGAATAAAAAAGATAAAAGTAAGTTTTAGTTTTTTCTTCTTTAAATTCTTCGGGGGCATGAATCTTTCCCAATTCTCTGATTGACAAGAGAAACACAAGCAAATATATCATTCAAATATTATAATTGCAACTATTAATGTTCCACATTAACTCATGTAACTAATGCTTTGCTTTGTTTTTTCATTTCAAAGGCACTAGAAACAAACAAGAGAGTATGATGCATAAGCTGTTGAAGTTATTTATCACAATGAGATGCCACAGCCGATGTATCTTCTTTTGATGTTCACTCTCTCCCTCCCCCTAAGAGCCTAGACAATGTATCTAACGTTAATAATAACAACAATAATCCACAGTGCAAGGGCAAGACCCATATGAATTGTTTTTATATACACAATTCAGCTTTTAATATTACAAGGCAGCAAAAAAAGAAATGAGTAGATGACCCCAGCTAGATTTGGGGGCCTTGACCAAAAACAAAGGAGGAAAAACCCTTATTAAAAGTTCCTTCATTGCACTTCTTTCAAGGTGTAATAAAGGACAATTCAATAAGATAAGAGAAAAACAACCCAGGTAAGAGTTGGCAATGTCAGTTGCTAGCTCAAACTGATATGATTATCACATAGAAGTTGCATATTTGGTGACTTTAAAATAAAAATTGAAGTAAAAGTAGGCAAAACAATGATTATTAATTTCTCAAAGTTGAGGAAGAGGTGCTTAAGGGGCAGGTTTCTTTTTAATTAGTGGCATTATTTTACAGTAACTGTGGCGGTGGTTAATCATCAAAAGCTCTCTTTTTTATGTGAGCGTGAGGTATATAAATGGGGGGTCTTTGCCATTACCCTTTTTTTTCTTTGAACCCTCTTTCAAACTAATAACACACATTGGTCCTTTGTTAGATGTATTTTCATTTCTCTCTCTAAAAATCAAAACTTTAGATTTCTCCCTCTAAAAAGCTCCAAACTTTGAAATTTTTTGTTCTATTTTACCTTTTTTTTTCTGTATTTCTATTTGGCACATTGAAAGGTAGGTTTGTTATGGAGGTGGGAGTTTGAAGAAATTGCAAAAACACAAGAAAGCGTTTTGATTTGAGGGAAAAGCTTGAATGGAAGGCAGGGTGCCAAAAGTAGCACAGGATCAGAAATGGGTATCTTTCTCATCCCACTTTTAAAGTTGTGTCCTTTTTCATTTATTATTTTAAATCTTTTTACCTTTATTATTTCTCTCTCTTTTTCTTGCAGGGTTGGGGTTCTGCAACTCTGACTAGGGCTTGAATGGGGGTATTTATTATGCTGAAATCAATGTTGTTTGCATAATTGACTGCTTCCATGGACTTCTTTTCAGCTCTTTCTTTGAACAGTCTTTTTTAGTGTCTCTCTCTCTTTCATGGGGGGGCCTTCTTTATGAATTTTGGTACTTCAAGTTCAGTGTTGGCTTTGGAAATGGTTGCTGCCAAACTCGTGTGAGCTTTGGTACATCTTTTGGGTACTTGGGTTTTGTTTTAGGCCTTGGGCAATTTTCTCTTCATCATTGAATTGAAGCTGCTCTCCCTTTCTGCTGCTTCTTCTTATAACATTTTTAGCTTCACTTACTTCAGGGTTGGACAAGTTTCTAGTTCATTCCTTCAGGGTGGTGGCCAAGGATTGTTGTGGTTGGTTGGTGGTGCTTGCTTGTCATGACTCATGGTGTCATGGTTGTTCAATTTGTGTTGTGGAGGAAGTTTTCATTTGTTGGTTAGTTTCTTTGGAAATTGATTCCACCTTTTGATCATTGCTGTTTCATGCTGTACCTAGGTGGCTGCTACCATTTGGCCACTGTTGAAGGTACCTTTTTTGTCAAACTTTTCTCTGGTTTTTGTTTATCAGTTGTTGTGAGAGAAATCATAGAAAAGAATCTGCTAGTGGTGGTGCTTTGTTGTGACTTGTTAAGGAGGGTTGGATATGAGTGACAAAGAAAAATTTGAGCTTGATAGAAACGAGGACCCTATGAGTTATTCTACTGGTATGGCCTCTGATTGGAGATTTGGAGGTGCCAATCTTGCAAATTCTTCTGTAGGTTTGGTTGGTATGGGGAATTCTATGAATGTTAGCAGAAGGGATTTGATTGGTTCTTCTTCATGTGCCTCTGCTTCAATGGTAGACTCATTTGGTCCACACTTCTGGGACAATCCTTCCAATTCCCAAAACTTGGGATTTTGTGACATTAATGTCCACAACAATGGGAGCTCTTCAGACACTGCTGGAATCAGAAAAGATGGCTTTGGCTTTGGAAGAGGTGGTCAGGATCATCATGGAGCACTTGGGATGGGTTGGAACCCTGCTAACACCATGTTGAAAGGGGATGGTTTTCTACCAAATGGGCCAGGGGTGTTTCCTCAGAGTTTGTCTCAGTTTCCAACTGACTCTGGATTCATTGAGAGAGCTGCAAGGTTCTCGTGCTTCAGTGGAGGGAATTTTGGTGACATGGTGAACTCATATGGGATTCCTCAATCCATGAATCTGTATGGTGGGAGTGGTGGAACAATGCATGGAACAAGAGATGCTCTTGCAGGCCATGGATTGAAGTCCGTAACTGGAGGGCAATCTCAGGAAGGTGATCTTGCAGTTGAAGCAACAAGAGATGTGTCTCCTTCTGTTGAGCATCTGGCTGCTAAAGGAAGCCCTCTGAAGAATGATAGAAGAAGTGAAAGTCTTGTTATATCCCAAGATGAAGGGAAGCAAGCACTTGTTAGGCCTGCTAATGAGTCTGACAGAGCTGAATCTAGTGATGATGGTGGTGGCCAAGATGATTCCCCAATGATGGAGGGTACTAGTGGGGAGCCTTCAATCAAAGGACTGAACTCTAAGAAAAGGAAAAGAAGTGGGCAGGTATGGTTGTGACGTGTGTGTGTGTTCTATTTTATGAATCTAATGTGTGTGTGTGTGATGCTATTCCTCCTTATCCATTTGAGTTTTTCTTTTCTTTTCTCGTGGTAGGATGCTGATAATAATGATAAAGCCAATGGAGCTCCAGAACTGGCCAGTGAAGGTGCAAAGGACAACTCTGAGAGTCAACAGAAGGGAGACCAACAACCAGCTTCAACAACTAAGGCTTCTGGGAAGAATGCCAAACAAGGGTCTCAAGCTTCTGATCCACCTAAGGAGGAATACATACATGTTAGGGCTCGGCGGGGTCAAGCAACAAATAGCCATAGCCTTGCAGAGAGAGTAAGATTGTGACAAATTATCTATCATGAAAGGGTGTTTTTGGATGAAAAGTTTTAAATTAGAGTTTCCCTGCAGGTGAGGAGGGAAAAGATAAGTGAGAGGATGAAGTTTCTTCAAGACCTTGTACCTGGATGCAGCAAGGTGCTTCTTAATTTGAAACTAGAAGAATTCATTATGTCATATTATAATTTGTGTTTAGGGTATCACATCACATTCTCTTAACATGATTTATTTATTGTTTTTAGGTTACTGGCAAGGCAGTAATGCTAGATGAAATCATCAACTATGTACAGTCACTTCAACGACAGGTTGAGGTATGGATGAAAGCTTATTTGCCTATTACCCCACCTGTGATTCTTTAGCCATCTAATACTGTCTTGCTGTGTATGCTTTAGTTCTGCTTATGCGTAGTATCAAAATCTTTGTTTCCATAGAAATTCTTGTTATTTAGCATCTTTTACAATGGTATAGCATCTGTCTCTGCATTTGAAATGACCTCATTTAAATAATTAATCCTGATATAGTTTATGATCACTGTTATCTTTGATACATTTTGACAGAAGATGTGATGCAAATTGTTTTACCAAGTGTTGTTTATGTATTGTGTTCAATTGATGTTTGACATACACTTAAAAAAACCTTTGCGTTTTTACTCAAGTTAAATTGACACACCACCTTTATTCATTTGGCAGTTTTTGTCTATGAAACTTGCAACAGTAAATCCACGGCTGGATTTTAATATTGAAGGACTTCTTGCTAAAGAGGTAAGGTTTTAATCTCTTTACATACAAAAAGCTTATATTCAGCTAAAGTTCCTATTGTCACCTTAATATATTTTGAACATTATTTCAGATTCTTCAACAACGGCCTGGTCCTTCATCTGCACTAGGATTTCCTCTTGATATGTCCATGGCTTTTCCTCCATTACATCCATCTCAACCAGGTCTGATTCAGCCAATTATTCCTAACATGGCGAATCCATCTGATATCCTTCGTAGAGCCATTCATCCACAGTTAGCACCCTTAAGTGGAGGATTCAAGGAGCCAAATCAGGTATAATTCATTGCAATTGCAATCACCAATTCACTGCAATTTCCTATGCACATAATTTCTTTGCTTTTACTAGTAAGCACTTCATGTTTGGTTGCTACAGCATGTTTAATGTAATCAAAAAAGATAAATTTATGAATGGACAATTTTGACTGTACATTACTGTGCATGGATCCTCCATCTACCAAACTTACATGCGAAATAACTCCCTTTATCCTCTTTATTTTACATTCTTTTATGTGCATATTTTGATCTGATATTCACTATAATAGCTGCCTGATGTATGGGAGGATGAACTTCACAATGTTGTACAGATGAGCTTTGCAACAACTGCTCCCCTGGGTAGCCAAGATGTTGGTGGTAAGTATACATGAACATTTCCCGACAAATAACCTCTCTCTCTCTGTTTTTTTTTTAACTCTGTTAAATTTCTAAATCAAATTACCTTTGGTTCATGTTCTTTAGCAGGTACTGTGCCAGCAAGTCAGATGAAAGTTGAGCTTTGATGTTTTGTCTATTCATCTTTGCAACGGCAATGTGTATTTTGGCTTTCATTATTGTCAGATGGAGATAACTATGCTCAAGTGTTTTACACGACTTACCAAACCTGAAGAAAGAAGGTCACACCCACAATACCTTGCAATATATTTTGGATGAGTAATTCCCTAGTGTCTGGCCTTGAGGTGCAGTCACATGCCCCTGCAGAGGATTGACTCTAGGTTAGAGGAAGTAGAGAAGTATTCATGAATGTTACTTTGTTTTTCAAGAGTGAATATATGTATCCATATGTTTAGAAGTGGAAGTCTATTTTATCAAAAATAGGTTTGCTCACTAAATATATTAAAGAATGTAAAGACAGGATCTCAGAAATTCTGATCAACCAGAAGGAGAAATGCTAAAGTGTTTTTTTTGTGGGCTGAGCATTGTTTTTTCTTCTGGTGGAAGAGGGGAGGTCCTAGCATTGTTTGCAAAAGTTCAATGGGAACATGTTCTTGGTCTTTATTTTATGCTTGCTAGGTGCTCTTACATGATGTAATGTTTTTCTGCCCAACATTTAGCTATGTTACATTGTTTTCATAGAATATGTTTGGGTTTGGATGTTCGGCATGGTAAGCTTTTTGTTCAGAGTTTTCCATTGCATTGTAGCTGCTATTGTGTTTAAATTGGTGGACAGTATTTAGCAATTTGCTTGCACTGTTAAGGGGGGATAATGAAATATATAGGTGTTGAATATGATAATATATGATTAAATAACAAGATAACCAATAGTGTTCGTAGAAAAATTAGTTTTACAGGGAGTGAAGTAATACTTTGTTTCATGTAGCAGTAAACAAACTACGTGACAGACTTGGTGCACATAATTTGACTAGTAACTGAATGATAATTTAGTATACAACATGCGCATAACTACGTAAATGTCTAAATGATACCGGCACACAATTTGACAAGTACGAATTGCCATAGCACCCTTGGCTGCTTTGATAAACGAAAGTCTTGGTTAAAGGGAAAAGATACATATTGGCCAAATAGGATTAGATTCCTCTAAATGTATAAAGATACTTTAAAGGTTAAAGAACAAGAATAATCTTTAATTTAAAAGTTAATACTAGTTAAGAGTTTAATAACTTTATGATTTATTTTACATGTATGGGTGTTTTATATTAATTATAATTATTAATTTCTAAATCAATGACTATTTTGGATCTTTTTGTGTTTTTTTCCTCCCCAAGTTAATCCATAACCAATAGTTATGAGACTGATCCTCCATCTTAACTATTAACACTACAAGAAAAAGTATTTTTAGTAGAGGTTTTTTTTGTTTTTTGTGGGGGTTTAAACCTCCACTAAAAATATTACCCATAGTTCTCATTTCCTCTACAAAATCATGTATGGTTAATGATTTACCCATGGTTTTAGCTAACCATGGGTGGTTGAGATGTTTATCCATGGTTCATAAACCTCTATAAATACCTATAATTCTTAAACCTCTACTAATTATCCATAGTTCATAAACCTCTATAAAATACCAATAATTCTTAAACCTCTACTAATTATCCATGGTTCATAAACCTCTATAAAATACCTATAATTCTTAAACCTCTACTAATTTATACTTGGTTGTCAACCCCTACTATTTCAATTTTACCTTTTAAGTAAATTTTTAAATTTAAATTGTGTACGAAATTTTTTTCTTCTAAGAACTTATCATAAAATTAAAAAATGATTGGTTGTATTAATTTTTTTAAAAGAATATTCATGTGAAAATTACCAAAAAAATAAGAATATACAAGTACAAAAAAAACCAAAGACCTTTTTTTAATGGATTTTATGACTTGCCTATCCTTAAGTAAAATATTTTTTTTAGGAAAAGAACAATAGTTAAATTAAAATCAAAAAATATATATGAATAGTATAGATATACCCATTTCAAATTTTCTCATATTTACATCAAATAAAAGTGCTAGCACTTAAGTATGAATAATTCACAATTCATATATAAGAAAAAAATACAAAATAAGAAGGGAAACCAAACTTAATTAAACTCATAAGTAGTAATTCCATTCCCCTTAACAAGGGTGACTACAGTATCTGCTGCCCAAACAAACAAAAATATAAACCTTCCCATGAGAACCAGAAGGAATCATTCTGCACAGGCCAAAAGAACTAATCTTCAATATGACAATTGACATCACATGAAACTTGAGAGACATGATCATGGCTATCTTTATGTGGCTAGGCATACCATTTTCGTTCCCCAGACCCTTTCTTCAGCCAAGTTAGGCATTAGCCACCGATGAACCCATTATCTGGATCTGTAGAAGTATGTAGCAAGGTTAGAAGCGAGAAAAAGATCATTAGGGCATCTAAGGAGCAAAAGATCCTGCTTGAAATACCTTATTTACAAGCAAGTTCACTTGTTCTCTGTACATTTCCTTCAAGTCTACAATATCCGCACGAAGTGCCTCCAGCTAAAAGCATTGTACTTCTTTTAGATAAAAACAAGTAGATAATTTTTCTATAATAAAAATAAAGATATAAATACAAGGTAGTAGGACAGTAACAGTACATCAAAATCTTAGGCCTTAGTACAACAATAGCCCTAAAATACAAGATAATTTTTCACACTACAGAGTGGATATGCAAGTCATGGTTAATGACAAGGAACAAGACCAGTAAGTAGTAAACAAAAAGCTGAATTCACCTGCGCTGTCATTTTGACCAACTCCTCAGCAAGAGAATCATGAATAGATTCCAATGATGCCTGGAATTTTTATTATTGGAGGAAAAAAGGTCATCAATGTACTCAAAGAAAGCCTTTGAGATCCCTTTCCTGAGATCTAACAGCTGAATATAAATTATATTGCTTATCTATTATAAATTATGTATTCTATTGCTTAAGCATTATGATATGTTCTCAATGATGAGAAAAAAAACTGAGCTATTGACTGGAAGGTATGGGTACTAAATGTTATAGAATATATCAGACAACTAAGCTAAGTGAAGTAAAGAGAAACAGAGCATCACACCATTCTCAAAAGCAGAATTTAGCTTTGTAGTGGGCTTTTGATCTACTGATAACGGTGTCGTATGAACACGGGCAGTCCTCTCCAGCTCTGATTGAGCCGCCTTTTCTTCTTCTATCTCCTGGAAAAAATGCAGAGCTTACTTCAGGAACTTGAAAAACAACAATAAAGGATGTTCTAATAAGAAAGTTGGAATTTAATACCATTACGAGCAGTACCATACCTCCCTTACTAATTTTCTTTTGCATTTTTATACATTGTTTTGGTTCCATAGTTTACCCATATATCATTAATAAGGTCACTAACATAGATTTAATTCCAATCATCTATATAATATGGAACAATCCACATAAAGCAAGTTAGCCTTCTTCGCAAACTTTCTTTAGGAAAAAACATAAACCATGAAACCAAAACTCTCTCTCAGGCTGGTTCATTACATCACCCACATTAAATGAGAACTAAAAGATAAGAAAATTTACTGGAAGAAGAAACTGAAAGCTTCATGTAACACGTTTAATGATTCTAAGTTTGAAATCCATAAGTGAAAGCTCTACCTGCTGAAGAAGCTCCCTGCACACCAATGCCTCCTGTAACTCTTGCTTGTGTTTCTGTCTCATGTCTTTAATCTCTTCCTCAAGCTGTCTCACATGACCTTCTTGAGTATCAGCTTCCTCCTTTGCTGCAAGATATTCCTGCCTAGTTCATCATGGAATTCAGTTTCTTTTTTTCGAATTGCTAGCGCCAATTCGTCACTTCATCATTTTAAATCTTAAACAAACACAGAGTCAATCCCAGACATTCATCTCCTGCAACGCAACTTCAATTATAATAGTCAAAACCGGCATGTGATGTGATCTCTACATTTTTGTTTGTAACTAGTTGGACCGGGCCTTCTTGTTTTCGGATTTCTTTCTACAGATAAGAATAAGTATCATTGTAGTATTAGCATAGCATGTGAAATTACAAAGCCATCAACGAAGATCCTCCGTTTCAAAAATACAATAAAATAACTATAAAATCAAATAGTAATAACTCATTTCATTACCATTCAATAATCATTTTGTATTAACTAAATTTTATAAAGAGATAGTAAATATAGTTGAGTTGAGATGACCAAATAATATCCTGCAAGGAAAACAACTGTTCAGCACACAGCCTGGTGAATAAACAACTTTTACCGGAGCAGCTTTGGTGATTATGAAGAGACATACCACTACGGTGACTCGATAAGAATCCTTCAGAAGTCGAAGGGTAGCATGTGAATCAATATAGCCTGCACCTCCTTTAGATTATTGAGACATGAGGTCTAGAATATCTGCAATTAACTTGAATACAACTAAGAAGCATGTGACAAATAAACGTATGTACCAAGACAGCAAACTTTTATGCTCTCATCTTCCAATTAAATTCTTAAGTAGATATCTAACCGAAGTAAAATAAATTTAACAATATCATGTATATATTCATACAAGAAACAAAGAATCTTATACACGTCTATTTAAACATGTACCAATATATATATAATTTTTTTATTATAGATGAAGCTGATCTATAATGTTTATTATTATGTGATTATATGATTGTGTTTGAAATGATTACAGGACAAAGTTGAAACAGACAGAGGTCTAATTTACGATGCACTCTAATTTACGTGTTCAATGTCTACAATAAGAGGTCTCATTTAAGTATGCTAGTTTATTACAAGAATCACAAACTCTGTGCGAAAGAGAAACAGAGTGAAAGGCAGCATAACAAACAAAGTGAAAAACATATATACTACACCTATTTCAAAGATCATATCTCTATTTAAACTCTGAAACATAGTAAAAAAAAAATTGAACATAATTGACATTTCATCAAACACTTAACATGCATTGAACATAACATTTCTTAAAATTACACAAAAAAACATTAAAGAGGAAACATGCAAAGGAAATCTGAATATGCAAATAGATAATGAAGAAGAAAGTTTCAAAAATTAAAAAAAACCAGGATCTATGAACTTTAATGATTGAGCGACACTAACTGAGTGAGAGCAAGATTCAACGCAGTAAAAATGAGAGGGAACAGTGATCTGAGAGTGAGGTTGAGCGCCAGGAGAAGAATCACAAGGAGCTGGAGCATCTGTGAAAAATCACAAGGAGGGCGAGATTGAGGGAGAGTACGAGGGAGAATCTGTGAAAACGGACACAGTAGCAAGAGCACTAGAGAGAGAATTTGTGAAAATGGAGAGAGTAGCTAGAGCTCGTAAAGAAGTGAAAAGGGAAAGTGATTTACTGGGTTTTAAAAAATAGAATAAGTAATTAGTTTTTAAAAATTCAAACAAACGTAGATTATTTTACTGGGGTTAGTAAAACTTAGGTAAATTTTAGATATTTTTAATAGTTTATCAACCCTTACTAAATAACCTCAGAAATAATTGATTTTTTTGGTAGTGTAAC
The DNA here is from genome assembly GCA_037962975.1 of Clitoria ternatea. Taxonomy (NCBI): domain Eukaryota; kingdom Viridiplantae; phylum Streptophyta; class Magnoliopsida; order Fabales; family Fabaceae; genus Clitoria; species Clitoria ternatea. The sequence goes on along the minus strand of CM075670.1, from coordinate 94,875,505 downwards.
ATGCTAAGGTGTAAGGATTAATGTAGAAAAATTCATATTGCATAATTCATATAAGTATTTTATATTTTCATAAAAAAGTTAGAATTATATATACATAAAATTTTGATAACAAAAATAATGATAAATAATAATGATAAATAATAACAATAAATAATATAAATATAATATAAATATTAAAAGGTAGGATTAGGAATTATTAAAAATAATAATAAAATAAGGTTCTTTAAATTTAAACAAAAGTTTACTTTTTCAAAAATAAAATAAAAGATATTAATTAGAAATTATTAAATATATAAAGAGACAATAAAATCAAAAAGGATTTTAGTTAGTAATTGAAATTTTAAAAAAGTTATCAATAACTACCTAAAAAGTTACTCACTTAAATAGTTTAAATTTGCTTAAAGTAATATTTTAACTATCGAAATGTTTTACCAAAAAGACATATAGTGATATAGGTTAGTTTCCATTCATAAGAGTTCTGTAAAATGTGAAATATTTAGAAGGATACAGATAATTATGTAGACTAGTTGGGTTTGTGAATGACTAGTATCAAGACTAATTCATGTGATAATCAAATTGGGTGTGTGTGATGATTCAACATTATAAATCAAAAACACCTTCTAATCGATCCAAGACAAGAGATTATCCGTATCACTACGGCTGTAAATATACTGCAAGACATTATAGAAAGGACTACTTCATGTGAGGAGTGCTTAATTATGGCTGTGCAAGTATCATATTTATGTAACAGCAGTGATGAATGGATGAAACTAATACAATATAACCATTCCCGTGGAAAGTGTACCGCAATCAGGAACAGATAACTAGTGTTATCATACAAAATCAGTGTTTAGACTTAAGGCTGCTCTCGTTTAATCTTAAAACTGGTTATCCAGATAGAGGGTATCCATTTAAGCAGAAAGACCTTTATTTCTCTTAGCATCTCTAGAATTACATGTACATAGAACTGAGCAGCATATGGTGGTCAGCACTTATGAGAGACCACATAATGAAGTTTGACTTAAATGGGCACACACACAAGTTTTGGTTCCTTTCTTTGTAGGGAAGCACACCTGAGCAATCAAAATCATGCACCAAAAATTAAATGTGGGATTCAGGGCTGACACACAAGATCTGTTGAGCAATGCGGAATCCAAACCAACATGAGTTGATGGGTTTTGATTAATAAATGCCTCCCAACCTGTTTCCCAATCATAGCCATCTGCCAATGAGGCCAATGCCTCAGTGGTGTCCCCCCTTCAATATACAGTCAGCCATTTTACTTGCTTGAACTTCCCTTTTCATTGCTGCCTTCACATTATGTCAGATACCAAGTTATTATTACATAGAAGGAGAAAGAAAATGAATAGGACATACGAAGCCACAATGTTACTGCATTTAATTTTAGCTTTCAAATATTATATAGTTTGTTTTTAAGGTGTACCTGCAAGTTGGTCCAAGACCATATTTAGTAAAACAATTTATAGTTTATAACTCATATAATTTATACCTTGTAGTTTTTTAAGATAACTTATTGAATAAGAGTTGATTGATAAAACTAGTTTGAAATATATTAAAAGAGTTAAAATTAGTGAACGGTATATAATATTATAATTATATTATGTTCCTAAAAAAAAATAAATAATAATAACTCAAGTATTAAAAAGATAGCTTTTTAGAATAATTAGTTTACATATATTTTATTTATCAAATGGTTTTACCTAATTTTGAAGAATCCTAAACTCTTAAATAAGTTATAAAGTATTTTTATCCAATAGTATCAAGTTGGAAAGATCTTAGTTTTCTTTTAATAGTCTCAATGCTAAAGTCAAATTTATTAATTATCTAGGATTATTTGATTTTGTTTAACTTAATGTTATTTCAATAGTAACTATGATTGAAAGGTAGTGAAAAATTATCACTTCCATCTAACGATATTAAAGTTTGTGCCATAATAAATCACGATCATTAATTTATCCTCCTAACATATGTCAGTTTACTTGAATAGTATGTGACTTCTAAATACCTAAGCTATTAGGCCACAATTAATTTTGTTTCATATAATTTTCTTACTAGGATTTACGAATTTTACAATATAGTCTAGTTGCGGAAATGACAGTGTATGAATACAACAACAAAAAAAGTTCAACCATTAAGGAGAAATTTTCTGTTTTGATCTATAAAAACAAGTTAGGTGTCAATAACTCACCAAAAATAAACTATGAAACAAGTTAGGTGTCAATAACTCACCAAAAATAAACTATGTCTTGCAGCTAAATGAGTGTTCATAACATTCGAAAGCATGTCCTTGTTGGATATGGATTCTTTTCGTCTTCGTACAAACTGAACATTGGCAAACTTTCACAAGTTTTAATACAGATAGTTCTTAGGTGAGGCGATCGGCAGAACACGATGCAAGATAAATGTGATTCTCATAAAGAAAAAAAAATTCAAGCAACTAAATTGAGTAAATAGACTTGAAATAGCTTGTCCTAGAACAATTAATGTGCAACAATTGTAAAACTGCAGGAGGAAATAAAAGAGTTGGGGAAGGTAGAAGCTTATACACAACAATTTGTGCTGGTTTTGCTAAAACCACACACTAGGATAAGGGTACAGAAAACAAAAACAAAACATAACATGAATATTAGTTAATATTTTTTTGGTTTCGTCCAAGAGGACAAAGAGAAAAAAAATAAAGTTGTTATAACAGGAAAAAAATCAAAATTTTTGTTATATTTAATTCCTGACTTCCTCTCTCAGAGAATAGACACGTCACTCACTCGTTAGTTACACACAACGAGGCCACACAGAACTAACAAATTCTGCACAAGTTGTATTCAGTTTCCCCCCCCCCCCCTCTTCAATGTACAGAGTTGTTATTTATATATCTTTACAAGATAACTACTAGCTAATGATTTAACTAACTAATCTAATCTTTATCTATTAACATCTAAATCCTAACAACTTATTATCTATTGATTACTTATCTATTGACTATTTATCTATTAATGATTAATTACGTATAACAGTGCCCCCTCCTTTAGAAGGCCTTGCCCTCAAGGTCATATCTTTCCCTTTTGTCAACAAGGAACGCCAATCAATATGTGGAAATTGTAATTGCAGCTGATATAATTTGTGCCAAGTTGCATCTTCAACACCTGTATGAGCCCAATGAACCAGAATCTTTGTCGCTGCCCAGTTCCCTTTCTTTTTCATTCGTCTGTCTAGAATGTCGATTGGCTTGGCTTCTAAATCCCCTTCTTCTGTAAAACTTGGTAAACCAGATGTGACCGAGTGTCCTCCATGGTGTTTTTTTTTAACAATGAAACATGAAAAACATCATGTATCTTCGTGCCTTCAGGTAACTCCAATCGATAAGCTACTTTACCTATCTTCTCAATCACACAAAAAGGTCCATAATAACGAGCTGCTAACTTGTGGAATGAAGAATTAGGAATGGAATGCTGTTTGTATGGTTGAATCTTCAAGTAGACCCAATCTCCACAATCAAACTCCTTATCACACCGCTTCAAGTCAGCATAGTACTTCATGCTGTTTGTATGGTTCCTTGAATAGATGATCATATTGTTGTAGGAGTTTCTTCAATGCTGTATTCTGCACCGTAGAAAGGCCTACCTCTTCCTTGTTAATGCTATTAAGCCTTAAATCATCACCTATAGAGGTAATGGTGAATAACATTGCTTGTCCTGCCACTGCTTTGACTTTCTCGGTAGGTTCTGGAATGCTTCCTATGTGCTTCTCTCCTTCTAAAAGGACCACTTCTTGCTTGTGTTCAAACTGCATTGTTAATTTTGCACAGTTCCAGCGAATTTCCCCTAAGGTCTTCAACCATTGTATCCCTAGGATGACTCCATAATGAGATCCCGGTAACACCAAAAAATCTCCCACAAACTCATGTTTGTCAAATTGCCACTTTAACTGAGCACATTTTTTATTAATTAGGATTGGCTTGTCACTAGCAACCAGGACAGGGAATTCTTTTACAAAATAAGTCTTCAACCCCAAGCCTTTAACCCATCGATCACTCACAAAGTTGTGAGTGCTGCCAGTGTCCATTAGGAATGAAACCTTTTGCCTTTTAATAGTCCCTTGCAGCTGCAAGGTTTGCCCGCCAGCAACCCCCTTTAAGGCATGAAGGGAGATTTGAACATCTTCATCTTCTAAAATCTGACCACTAATGGCCAACATCTCCTCGTCTGGATCCAAATCATTATTTGCAGTTCCATCTTCATCCTCGGCTTCTTGAGTAGTAAATATTGCAGTTAACCTTCCCCAAACTTTACACTTTTGCCTGTGGAACCTATCCCAAGTGTCGCCACAAAATCTGCATAGTCCCTTGGATATCCTATCATTCATCTCTTTCTTGTTGTTAGGTACCGCCACGCCGGTGCATGAGCACGGACAAGGAGCGGCTCCTGGCAGGCTTCCAGCAGGGAATGTGGCATCCCGGGCACTGTTGAGGGCGGGGAGTGATCGTTGGTGCATAGGCACGGACAAGGAGCGGCTCCTGACAGGCTTCCAGTGGGAGGGACACATGAACGAACCGAATACATACCAGAATAAGAGGGATCCAAAGATTGTATAGGTATGGGACTATACAGTCGAGGATAGCTTAAAGAAATGAATTCGTACTACCTATACCAACAAATGCATTAGCCTTTTCGGTAGCCTATAACATAAGAACTCCAAAGTTAAGCGTGCTTAACTTGGAGTAATTCTGGGATGGGTGACCTCCTGGGAAGTTCTCAGAAAATGTGTGAGTGAGGACAAAAGCACATTGGAAAGGTCTCACGTTGGTCTGTGGGGCTAGTCGTTCATTCTTGAAAAGCGGCTGGGGCGTTACAGGTTTTACCTTCTTTAGCGGCAGTAGAACTCGTAGATAATGTAGGAGTAGTCTGCTGAAGACTTGTGATTGGAGTTGTTTTCGGAGCAAAGCTAGCTGATGGCCAGCTTCTTGAACTGCCCTTGGCACCTTCAGAGCCATAAGGTTGTGGCAATCGTAATTTAGTTTCCAGATCCATTAAGATCTCATGCTGCAGTCGTGCAATTCTCATGGCATCCTGAACTGTCCTTGGGACATGGAAACGTACAGATTTTTCTAAAGAAGGGTTTAAGCCTCCCAAGAAAAAACTGATTGCCATCTCTTTAGACACAACCACCCTTGCCAAGAGTTCATCAAATCGTTCCATGTAAACATTCAATGTTCCGTCTTGCCGTAATTTTGACAATTCAGCAATAGGATCATCATAATTCCCTGAATCAAATCGACAAGCAACATCATGCAAAATAGTCTTCCATGAAGGTAGCTTGGATTTATTATGCGCAGCATAGTGGCGTCTCCAAGTAAAAGCTTTTCCCTCCATCGACAAAAGCAAAAGTTTACCGCGTTGTGCATCGGGGTGTTTTCCAATTCGAAAAATGGTTCAGCTTTAGCACGCCAATCACGATAATTGGTCTGTGGGGCCAGTCGTTCATTCCTGAAAAGCGGCTGGGGCGTTACAGGTTTTACCTTCTTTAGCGGCAGTAGAACTCGTAGATAATGTAGGAGTAGTCTGCTGAAGACTTGTGATTGGAGTTGTTTTCGGAGCAAAGCTAGCTGATGGCCAGCTTCTTGAACTGCCCTTGGCACCTTCAGAGCCATAAGGTTGTGGCAATCGTAATTTAGTTTCCAGATCCATTAAGATCTCATGCTGCAGTCGTGCAATTCTCATGGCATCCTGAACTGTCCTTGGGACATGGAAACGTACAGATTTTTCTAAAGAAGGGTTTAAGCCTCCCAAGAAAAAACTGATTGCCATCTCTTTAGACACAACCACCCTTGCCAAGAGTTCATCAAATCGTTCCATGTAAACATTCAATGTTCCGTCTTGCCGTAATTTTGACAATTCAGCAATAGGATCATCATAATTCCCTGAATCAAATCGACAAGCAACATCATGCAAAATAGTCTTCCATGAAGGTAGCTTGGATTTATTGTGCGCAGCATAGTGGCGTCTCCAAGTAAAAGCTTTTCCCTCCATCGACAAAAGCAAAAGTTTACCGCGTTGTGCATCGGGGTGTTTTCCAATTCGAAAAATGGTTCAGCTTTGGCACGCCAATCACGATAATTGGTACCATCGAACGTGGGAAACGCAATCTGGGTTCAGGCAATAATTTTGCTAGCATCAGGATTAGACTCACCTTCTTCGTGCTCTGTGGTCGATTTGAATGGGTCGCCGTTTGAAGTCATTGTCGCAAGGAGTTGCGCCATCATCGCCTTCATTGAATCAATGTCCGCTTTGTGACTTTTTTACGATTCCGCAAAAGCTCTTTGGTTTACTTGGTGGATCTTCAAATTTTCTTGCTGCGAGGATTCCATCAATTTCTCAAGTCCTTCAATTCTGATCTCCAAATCTTTGTTCGTTGTTGAACCGCCCATCGTAGGCGGCTATGCTGATACCAGTTGTTATATTTAATTCTTGACTTCCTCTCTCAGAGAATAGACACGCCACTCACTCGTTAGTTACACACAACGAGACCACACAGAACTAACAAATTCTGCACAAGTTGTATTCAGTTTTTTACCTCCCCCTCTTCAATGTACAGAGTTGTTATTTATATATCTTTACAAGATAACTACTAGCTAATAATTTAACTAACTAATCTTATCTTTATCTATTAACATCTAAATCCTAACAACTTATTATCTATTGATTACTTATCTATTGACTATTTATCTATTAATGATTAATTACGTATAACAATTTTCCTCCTTTCATTTTTCATTCAATTCAAATTTCAACTGCTTTTTATCTTCTTGAATTTATTACAAGTGGATTTTGTTTAATCACGACAGTTCTAAACAAGTATAGTTAAAATCCTCAAATAATAGATATAAATGTGTAAATCTCTTTAGTCTATCTCTAGTTTATACATATAATTTCGAGTACTAGCTCCCCTATACGTGTCTCCCCTTTCTAATCCCAAATCACTCACTGTACATTTTCTTGCAAGATATAGCAGTAACTGCATAATACTATTAATTAGTTTTACTAGAACAAGCAGGAGCAAGCTCTCGCTACCATAAGCTTGCAAGATCGTTAGTCTTTCAGGTCCTTTGAAGAGATTGTTCAACTGATGAGCTTTTAGTATTTAAGCAGCTCTATTTGTTGAGACTTGAGTACTTGAGCATAGGCTTTGTAGATATGCCCTTTTACTGGTGCTTCAAATCAGGCTTTTCCAGATATATGGATTTTTCAATGTGATCAATGCACCATCTATTCCATTTATATTGTGAAGTCACAAGATTGGTGGATAGTGATTGATCAAGCTATGAACGTCGTTCGTAGATTTGGGGTATGTATTGTCCAATGTAACAGGTTTGGGGTTTAGCTCCAGGGCTACCTTCAAGAAAGCCTATTCGGACCAAGAGGGGGTGTATCCCTTAAGGCTTTCTCATGCCAAAATTAGAGTATGTCGAAGTCAAGGGTTTAAGACATGGTTAAGAGTAATGAATGAATGTACTTTGATATTTAATGAGTATTGTATTTATAATAAAAGAAGTGTGATATTGTCAGTGACATCTCATCTAATATTAGTATGTGATGCTGATGTAAGATGTGGGGTATCGCGGAATGAAGTGTGTCTAAATGTTCTTCTTGGGTGTGTCGGGGTAAGCTCCGGCACACCAATATACTAGGTGCGGATTAGTGCTCATTTAAAATAAGTTCTTTCACATACCATTTTCTTTCCATTTTCAGTATCATTCATATTCAGCTGAGGCCTTCAAATTTCTAGAGGCTGTTTTAGCAATTAGAGTGCTCTTCTGGACTAAGTGGTCATTTCACTGAATCTTATACCAATTGAAGATTTAGCACTTTCTCTGATAAAAGTAGAAATTCTTTGCAAATGGGAAACCCTCGGAGGAGAGACCTCACTTCTATTCCTTGTTCTTTCATCCTATTCAATAAGATTTTTCTTTTATTTCTTATACTTCCTTATTCAGGTTTCTATTCTTTTAACTCACTATCCCTCTAACTCATTAACTAACGCAATAATTAACCATTCCAAAAGTTACTAACTCTCTTCCCTCTCTTATAACCTCCAAGAGAGTCCAAAGTATATAAAAGTTTCATCAATTATATTGATTATCAATAACTCACGTTTCTTCCAAATTATAACAAGTGCCAAAATGTTATCATCTTCATTTTTAGAAGAGAGCAAACTGAATTCCATTTAACAAAACAATGAGCACCAGATGTACTCATTGAAAGTTACAACATAAAGGCACTTTGCTGCATAAAATTGCAGTAGCACCATGTCATCTTCTAATTGAAGAAAGTATTCATATAAATGAGATTATTACTAAATAGCTTAGTAAATAAGTGCTTAATTAAACTTCATTACTAAAAGCATTATATTTAGAATTGAATACAAATACTAAAAGGTTTCAGACAAGCCAATACAGTGCAAATTTTAGACCACTAATTCAAGAATATCCATCCATTTGATATTCCATGATATAAATTTACTAACCCATGCGGGTTTCCTAGGTAACATGTTCAGCTTGATGCGATGAATATTGAGTCAATATTTACTGGTACAACTGCCGCACATAGGCTAACATTTGTGACATTATTGTTCTGTGTTGTTCTATCATTCCATTTCAGACAAATTCCTATGAACATAAACTATTTACCGATCTCATTCTGGATCCTAATGACATCCATGTATGATTTCCCTTGTAGCACACGTTTAAGGAACCCATTGATGTAATCTGCTGCTACAATCCTTTTGTACAATGCAGGTTTTTCAGGAGTAACAAGGCTTGGAATTGGAGCAATAATGCTGTTCATTGGAGGCCTGTGAAATGTGGCAATGGAAATCCTTTCCTTTACTGAATTGACCATTGCTCGATGTTCAATGCTCTGGTAAATCCCATTGGTGAGTATCTGCCAAAAAAAACATATTACCATATGGATAAAAACTCTTAAAAGTAAAATATTCATTGTGTACTGTAATTTTTCTTATAAGACTATTTAAACGCCAAATGATAAAAAGATGTGTGAATGATGTTGTGCTAGTTACCTCCAACATGTCTCCAATGTTAATGACAAAAGCATTAGAGAGGGGTTTAACAGGAATCCATTTTCCATCTTTTCTTATTTGAAGGCCTTCCATTTCATTGACTTGGAGAAGGATGGTAAGGGCACCAGAATCCGAATGAGGATTTTGTCCAATGACTTGTTCTGGTTGGGGACATGGAGGGTAGTAATTCATCCTCATTCCTTGATGTGGATCTTCAAAGAACTCTATCAGTTCATTTGTTTCGATCTTAAGAGCTTTTGTCATAAGGCCAATGATTGTCTTGCACATGTTTTTCAGCTCTAAACAATAGGCCTCTAGATTATCTCTGCAATGAAATAGAATCTTCTAAAGTTAATTACTAACACAATAAGTCAATGATGATGTTGCCAACAATTGTATAGTAAGTAAGACAACCTGAATGGTTGTGGAATACTAGGGATTAGGTGGGAATTTCTTGCATCTAATGGAAATGTGTGAACATAGAACATGTCTGCCCATTCTAGCTTTTGTTCCTCTGATACAACAAACAACTGACCAAACCCCTGCATATCCTCTGGTGTTTGCCAAAGCTTCTGCTTCTCTTCCATTGGAAGGTTGAAGAATTGTTGAACTCCTGTCTTCACACTTTCCACCAATGAAGGATTGACACCATGATTAATCAACTGTAATAATCAATTTCCAAACTATAAATCGTGTAAAGAAAATAAAATTACATGTATGCAGCAATGTCTTGCATGCTGCTATATTCATCATGAGTGTGTAAAGTGTAAACCAAAATTGTTGGCAAGGGAGTAAAAGCACATCGACTCTACACACTTTGCAATAAAGATAATATGCACAAATTCACTTCTAGCATATATATATATTTTTTAAATTATAGCACAATTCAATATATTTATTCTGTCACATGTTCAATCATGCAGAATAACTTTTTTTTTTCATACAAGACTACTAAAGACGGTAAAATTCAAATACTTCCAATCTAATGAATTGAATTAAATTAACGAAAAATATAATAACGATAATTAAAAAAGCAAACCTGAAAGAAACCCCATTCTTTACAGGCACGGTCTAGGTTGTGTAGTTCAGTTACATCTTGAGACAACAATTTATGTAAATCGATGACAGGAACTTGTGGTAAAGAGTGAATGTGGGATAGAAAAGATGGGTCTTGATTGGGATGAAGGTATCGTTGTGGAACCTGCGTGATAGGTTGCTTTGCTAGTTCCTGTACTGAAGGGACCAGAAGAGAGCTTCCATGCATAGCCATTAATTAGTTGCAACTCACCACTTCAATGCTCTTTATTCGATAGATTAGATTTTAAGTGTCCACTCTAGAGTAGATAACAAATAAAACTTCTTACAGAAGTGTCAACTTACAACAAATAAATCCATAAAATATCCTAGCGCACGGAGACAAATACAATAAAAGTTACTTCATAACTTAAAAGGTCTATATTCCTAAATATAAATTTCTATATAATTAGTTTATAATTGTTATTGGAATTAATATAATAATAAATAATATATATCAATTGAATTATTTATCTCTTTAATAATAATTGGGTAGTAAGTTCAGAAAGATGAAATAAAAAAAATAAATGGAAAAAGATAATCATTTTAAGAGTAATTTTAAAAATTATAAATTTTAAATAAGTTTAATAATTTTAACTAAATTAAAAGATGTAAACTAGATAAGTTTTTTTTATATTTAAAAATATATTAGCCATATTTTAATATCTTAATAATAAACTCAATATTAATACTTGTTTGAAGATAAGAGTTATCATCCATTAATTTAGGTGTGAAATTCTTGTATAACTTTTTACAAAATATATTTTGCCAATACGCTCCTGGACTGGAGGGATGATATAATATTCTCATCTGATAATTTTAACAATTTTATTTGATTGAGAGATGCGGACATGAAATTGAATAATTATTTTTCTTATCTTATTAGCAATGAACTAGCTAATGTTTGATTGAAAGGACTCCAAAGAGCATATGAATTATTGTAACATATGTTTAATTTTTAATTAAACCAAAAAAATTCTTAACTCAATTGGTTGGTTGAAAGAAAATATATGAATTCTTAATACCGTGTTCAATTTCTAGTTAAAAAAAAACAGCACAACGAAGAATTTATTGATTTTCTTATTTTGTTTACATTCTTTTAAAATTTGATATTCTCGCTGACCTTTTTATAAGATACAATTTTAAAGTTTTTGTGGTTCTTTTGTAAAACGTAGTTAAGATTTCTATGAAATATTGATTGTTATTTTCATATTTACCTTTATTAATTACCATAAGTAATTTGTTTGAGAATATAAGTTTTTAAACCAATTAATCAAATTAGGAGAGATATTACTATATTTAGTTTAATTCGTTGAAGTAAACTTAAAATATCATATTATATTTAAAGACCAATAAATATAACTACCAATTAACTATCTTTATTATCATTTTACACGGTATTTAGGGATTAGATCTTGTAATCAACGGGTCAAGAGATGACGGTTGATCTTATGTGAGAAATCGCCCATTTGTAAAATTCAGCACAAAACACTCGTCTTCAACCAGTGAAATAAAAACGTTTTTTTTTCCTTTAGTCTCCTCCATAAGATATGCTCATCACAGATATTCAGATAGATTAATACACGTAAAGATTGGAGATCATGCATTGGGAATGAAATCTCCTAAACCAAATAGCAATTACTCATTATCATATATGATTTGATGATTGGTTTTCTGCTATACTCCTAGGAGCCAAGATAGTAAGATATCTCTATCATGTGACCATTCTACGCTAGCTGGGGTAAAATCTTATAGCCTTCATGAAATTTTGACGACTTTACTAAGAGCAGCACCTTCAAAATGATGAATAGTGAAACTTGTTATAAAATAACTGAATGGAGGAAGGAACAAGAATGCAACAGAGAAGAGAATGTAAACAAATGTAAGAGAAAGGAATTCTTCTAAGTAAATTTTTTTGTGCATCGATAGAGGAGGACATGAGTCCCTTTTATAGGCAAATGTCAGACAAATATGGACATCCACCATGATAAAATATTCATAATACTCCCCCTTGGATGTTTATATTTTAGAATGTGCCTCGTTAAAACCTTACTAGGAAAACCCAGTGGGATAAAAACCTAGTGAAGGAAAAAGAGTATAGCATTCTTTATAAAGTAAATTCATAGATAAAATAAATAATTAAATTACAAGTATTTAATTCTCCCCCTCATTAGAACATCCATGTCTAACATGTTGAAGACCAATCTTTTGCACTAACTGGTCGAAAACTTTGGTTGGTAATAATTTTGTAAAGATATCAGCTAGATTCTCACATGATCAGAGTTGTTGAACATTTATTTCACCATTCTTTATAAGATCATGAGTAAAGAAAAATTTTAGTGAAATATGCTTTGTCCTATCTCCTTTAATATAATCCTCCTTTAACTGGAAAATATAAGTTGCATTATCTTCACATAAGATTGTTGGTGGTAATTTTTCAGCATGCAAGCCACAGGTTTCTTGAATATGTTGAATAATAGACCTTAACCAAACACATTCTTGACTTGCTTCATGTAATGCTAGAATTTTAGCATGATTAGATGATGTTGCTGTGATCGTTTGTTTTATGGATCTCCATGAAATTGTTGTACCACCACATGTGAACAAATATCCTGTTTGTGATCGACCATTATGAGGATCAAAGAAATACCCCGCATCTGTATAACCAATTAGGTTTGCCTTAGATACATATAGAAAAAATAAGCTCATGTCCATTGTACCTCTAAGGTAGCGAAATATGTGCTTAATCCCATATGTGGGTAAAGAACTATGTCTTGCTAACAAATTGACAACAAATGATATATCAGGTCGTGTATGACTAGCAAGATACATTAGTGCACCAATTGCATTAAGATGTGGTACTTCAGGACCAAGTAGTTCCTCATTTTTCTCTTGAGGTCAAAAAGGATCTTTGCTTACTTCAAGTGACCTTACAACCACTGGATTACTCAATGAGTGTGATTTGTCCATATAGAACCGCTTTAGCACCTTTTCTGTATAAGTCTTTTGGTGTATTAAAATTCCTTCCTTTAAATATTCTAATTATAATCCAAGATAAAACTTTGTTTTTCCCAAATCTTTCATCTTAAATTCCTTTTTCAAGTAATTTACAGCCTTTGAAAGCTCTTTAGGAGTTCCGATGATATTTAAATCATCTACATCAATAGCAATTATAACGAACTCTTTTCCGAATCTTTTCATAAAAACACATAGACAGGTCGGGTCATTTTTATACCCTTCTTTCAACAAATATTCACTAATACAATTGTACCACATGCATCCAGATTGCTTTAGTCCGTAAAGGGATTTATTCAATTTAATTGAATAATTTTCTCAAGAATTTGTCATGTATGCTTCAAGCAATTTGAATCCTTTAGGGAGTTTCATATATATGTCATTTTCAAGCGAACCATATAAGTATGTTGCAACAACATCCATAAGGCATAAGTCAAGCCTTTCACGGATTGGCAAACTTATTAAGTATCGAAAAGTAGTTGCATCCATCACTAGTGAATATGTTTCTTCGAAATCAATACCAGGTATTTGTGAAAAACCTTGTGCAATAAGTCTTGCTTTATATCTCATAATTTTACCATTCTCATTTTTTTTTCTCATAAAAACCCATTTGTATCCAACTAGTTTTACGCCTTTAGGTGTTTGGACTACAAGTCCAAAAACTTTTCATTTTGCAAGTGAGTACTCATTACATCTTTCCACTTTGGCCAATCATTTCTTTGTACACATTCCTTAATAGATTTTGGCTCATGATTCTTATCATCATTTATAATATCAAAAGCTACTTTGAATGTAAAAATTTCATCAACATCGACTTCATGTTGATTCCATTGTATTCCATCCATGACATAATTTATAGAGATCTCTTTATTCTTATCAATTTCAGGTACCTTAGTTTCTTCTAGGTTTGAAACCTTCATTATGCCTGGAAACTCTTCTGGAGTCTTTATATCCTTGATTCGACTATCTTCTTTATTTACTTTTCTTTTTTGAGAATTTTTATCTTTAGAGCCAACAGGTCTGCCACATTTTATTTTGGCTTCAGACTCATTTGTAATTTTAGATTGTCCTGCAGAGATATCAATCTTTATTAGGGTATTAACAACTGGTGTGACGTCCTTAGTAATTTCTCGAATAAATTTTTCGCGTTTTAAAAATCATTTTTGAAATTTGTAATAAGTCATGTAAAAGTTGATAAACGCGGATTATTATCATACATACTAGTCGTGAATAATTAAAGTCATGAAATATTTATATAGCGAAAACGATTTAGAAAAATACAGTACATGAAACATTATATTATTATTACAACCCATCAAATTAAAATAAAGTCAAATTCCAACCAATAATTTACGTAAACTCCATTCATGGCATTACTCTTCATTCTTTGTAGCATTCACTGTAAAAATTAATGTAAGAGTGAGACAGAATATAGAATAAATATAAAATAAATAAAATTGCACAAACACAACCAACAAGGCATAATGATATGATGAATATGCCAAACAAGTTCATTTATAAATCTCTAATTAGTCACATGATGTCATGCTGGATCCATTTGGTTTGGTGGGAATACTGCAGTAAAAAGTCTCATAACAACTCCAGTAGGAATTAGCATAACCATGAATCCCTACACCTTCATGGGTCCTGTGAAAATAAGTGCACAAGTAGGAATTAGCATAACCATGAATCCCTACACTTTCATGGCTCCTGCAGTACCGAAGTACACAAGTAGGACTTATCATAACTATGAATCCCTACACTCCATGGCTCCTGCAAAAATAGGGCTTAAACTCATCATAGAGTAACCCCCCACCAGGGTAGGCAATCATGGAACCCCTAAATTCTATGGTGCGTCCAAATGCTTATGATGCATGAATGCCTTTAATTCTCTTTATCATTTAACATACCATGATATCAACATTTCCAAAACCACTTGGAAAACCACAAGTCCTCAAAGGACACATCACATATAATAATTTTCAGAATCATGGATTTACTGTTTCAACCACATGTATCAATATCCGCAAGGCATTCATGTATATATATATATATATATATCAATTTAGTCATTCGTAATTATTCACCACCAAAGTATACAAACTGTATGATACTCATTAGACACTCAACATCATCCATAACAATTCATAGTCACTCAAGAATTCAATAATAAATTGTTACCCATAGGGAAAATATCATTTTCATCCATAATAACCATTATAAGTAAATTTCAGCATTTCCAACAGCGACATAGTTAGTAAAACAACCATAACATGAGCAAATCAAAACCTTTTCAAGTGATTCCACTTTCTGTAGTTCAATAATAAAATTATCTACAACTTTCATGAAGACCATAAATCCAAATTCCAAACAGAAATACCACTTATCCACAGAATACAAAACTGTCTCAAAGAGAGTTTTCAAAATGTACATATGATAGTATTTTCAACGTTTCTGGAGTTACAAAAATACTTTTGGCATGGGACTAATTCTAAATTACTCCTAACACTAATATCTATAACTTTCATGAAGACCATAATTTTAAATTCCAAACAGAAACACCACTTATCCACAGAATACAAAACTGCCTCAAAGAGAGTTTTCAAAACGTACACATGTTAGTATTTTCAACGTTTCTGGAGTTAAAAAAATAATTTTGGCATGGAACCAGTGCTAAATTACTTATAAAACAAATATCAACAACTTTCATGAAGACCAAAATTTCAAATTCCAAACAGAGACATCACTTATCCACAGAATACAAAACTGCCTTAAAGAGAGTTTTCAAAACGTACATATGTTAGTATTTTCAATGTTTCTGGAGTTACAAAAATAATTTTGGCATGGGACCAGTTCTAAATTACTCCTAACACAAATATCTACAATTTCATACAGACACCGATCACTAATTCTCACCACAAAATTCCCAGTTTTAAAAATAAGATTCATATTTTATTGTTAACAGATTTTCAGCACGAACATACTTCTGTATTTTGGGCATATCTAGAGCTACAAGCATCTTTTTAACTTGAAACCACTTTCTATGGATTCCTAACATAAATATCGATAACTTTTGTGAAGACATTAAAGGATGATTATACATGTATAATTCCTAGAATATTAATATATACACAAAACATGGGATAAATATTCCACTCGGACATGCTGTAGTATTTTGGCTATAACGTTTTCTAGACATATCCAAATCCATTGATTCAAGTCTCAGAATTCACATAACAAAAAGATCTACAACTTTGATGAAGAAGTCAAAATCAAATTTATACGTTTTCAGCTTTAAAAGTGAGCAACAAATATGAAAATAAAACTGGAATCCTAGGACAGCATACAATTCTACCCATTTCATAATCATTCACAACCCTGTCCCCTCTTACTTGGATTGAAGATAGTTGGCTGATTGAAAATGGTCTCCTTGCTGTCCTAGCTTCAGATCGAAGGGCCTTGATGGAGAAGAGTAAATGAGAGTTTCAGAAGAGGTGTGTTTGTTTAATAAGGCAAAGGCAGTGGGAGACAAGCTTTCCATGAGTGAGTTTCTAGTGGGCTGTTAGTGGGAAATAATGGTGGTTTAGATAGAAAGTGAGCTCCATTTCTGCCGACCTATATGCTAGAGTGTGCATGATTGATTTAGATATATTAAAATATGCAATAGATGACAAAATTGGAGTCAAAACGTTAATCCTGACACTGAATACCGACTGAAATTCCACTCGGTCAGCCTCTAAACCGACTGGAAACTGCAAGTCGTTGTGAAGAAGAAGGGAATCCGAGTCCCTCTCGCTCAAGCGAATACCGACTCGCTTGAGCGAGTGTCATACAATGCACTGGCAGGGGAAGTTTCGTTCAAGCGAATACCGACTCGCTTGAGCAAGACTCACAAGCCTTGCTTATTCCACTCTCACTCACTTAAGCGAGGAATTCATTCGCTTAAGCGAAATCCGACTAGAGGTAGTCATTCCCCAAACCGACTCGGTTAACTCATTCCAGACCGACTCAAAGCTCTCAAGTTCCCACTCGGCAGAAACTTCTTAAACAGGATGTTACATTTCTCCTACCCTAATAAAAATTTCATCCTCGAAATTTAATATGACGCACTCTTCAGTGAAACAATTCTGGGTATTGCGTCCTCATAGCATCTTCACGCTCCCAAGTCAGAGTTACATCATTTCCTTGTTTCCATGCAACCTTCACTAATGGTACATTCTTGTTTCTCAGGTGTTTAATCGACCTTTCTATGATCTGTGTGGGTTCTATAGGGATGGTCAAATTTTCTCTAACTTCAACATCATCATTAGCAATCACATGTGTGGGGTCTTGTACATACTTCCTCAATTGTGATACATGAAACACATTGTGCAAATTTGCAAGATGAGGAGGAAGTGTAATCTGATAAGCCACTGTGCCAATTCTCTTTAGAATTTCATATGGTCCAATGAATCTTGGACTTAACTTCTTACTCTTCAATGCTCGACCAATCCCCTTGTGAGGTGAAACCTTCAAAAATACATGATCACCAACCTGAAATTTAAGTGGTTTCCTCCTTTTATCATAATAGTGCTTTTGTCTATCTTGGGATGCCTTCATCTTCTCTCTGATTATTTCTATTTATTCAGTAGTCTGCTGCACAATTTCAGGTCCTAACGCCAAACTTTCACTAGTTTCTAACCAACAAAGGGGCGTTCGACACTTTCTACCATACAATGCTTCAAATGGAGCCATACCAATACTGCTATGGTAACTATTGTTATACGTGAATTCAATTAGTGGAAGAAACTGCTCCCAACTACCACCATGTTCAAGTACACAAGATCGCAGTAAGTCTTCCAAACTTTGTATGGTACGCTCTGACTGTCCATCTGTTTGGGGATGATAAGCTGAACTTAATCGAAGTCTCGAACCCAACTCCTGATGTAAGCTTCCCCAGAATCGGGAAGTGAACCTCGGATCTCTATCTAACACAATACTGGATGGTACACCATGAAGTCTCACGATCTCTTTCACATATAATTGTGCCAACTTTTGTAGAGAATTCTTCATATTCATTGGAAGGAAGTGAGCAGACTTAGTCAATCTGTCTACAATAACCCAGATTGCATCATTTCCTAAACGTGTCCTTGGTAAACTTGACACAAAGTCCATTGAAATGTCATCCCATTTCCAGACAGGAATCTCCAATGGTTGTAGTTCACCAGATGGCTTTTGATGTTCCACTTTGGCTTTTTGACACACCAGACATGAAGACACATATTCAGCTATTTCCTTCTTCATCCTTGGCCACCAAAAGCTTTTCTTTAGATCTTGATACATCTTAGTTAATCCAGGATGAATGCTCAATATACTTTTATGTGCTTCTTCTAGGATTGTTCTTCTTAGATTAGTATCATCTGGTACATAAATTCTGCTTCTGATTCTCCAAATTCCATCTGATCCTTCTTGTAATCCCATATCCTTTCCATTCGCCTGTAACTCTCTCAACTCCTGTAATTACAAGTCCTCTGTCTGCCTTTCACCTATCAGCTTCAGAAAATCATTGGTTATCTTCAAAGTTTCCAAAGTCATACTTTTTGAAGATTTCAACTCCACACCCAAGTTTATATCTCTTAACTGTTCTATCATCTCCATCTCTTTTACCATTAAGGATGCCATATGAATGGATTTCCTGCTAAGTGCATCTACTACCACATTTGCTTTTCCTGGATGGCACTTCAAATCAAAATCATAATCTTTAAGAAACTCCATCCACCTACGCTGCCTCATGTTCAATTCCTTCTGATCGAACAAATACTTTAAGCTCTTATGGTCACTGAACACTTCAAACTTGACTCCATATAAATGGTGTCTCCAGATTTTCAGAGCAAATACCACTGCTGCCAATTCTAGATCATGCGTCGGGTAGTTCATCTCATGTGGTCTCAACTATCTAGAAGCATAGGCAACCACCTTCCATTGTTGCATCAAAACACAACCTAAGCCCATCTTAGAAGCATCGCAATAAACCACAAAGTCTTCTTGTGGATTAGGCAAAATTAAAACTGGAGCAGATGTAAGCTTCATTTTTAGTTCCTGGAAACTTTTCTCACACTCTGGAGTCCAAACAAAAGGTTGATTCTTCCGGGTTAGACGAGTCATTGGTAGGGCAATTCGAAAAAACCCCTCGATGAATCTCCGATAATAACCAGCTAACCCTAGGAAGCTTCGTATTTCAGTGACTGAAGTAAGTCTCTCCCAGTTTGTTACAGCTTCTATTTTAGAAGGGTCCACAGACACTCATTCGCTTAAGATTACATGGCCTAGGAACTTTACCTCTTTTAACCAGAATTCACATTTAGACAACTTAGCATACAACTGCTTCTCTTTCAAAATCTGCAATACCACTTGAAGATGCTTTTCATGCTCCTCCCATGTCTTGGAATAAATCAGAATGTCATCAATGAAGATAATAACAAACTGATCCAAGTATGAATGAAATACTCGATTCATGTAATCCGTGAATACAGCTGGGGCATTGGTTACTCCGAAGGGCATCACAAGATACTCGTAATGACCATAGCGTGTTCTAAAGGCTGTCTTCAGAATATCCTCAGACTTGACACAAATCTGATGGTATCCCGATCGTAGATCAATCTTGGAAAATACAGTAGCACCTCTCAATTGATCTATCAAATCATCAATTCTGCGCAAAAGATATCTATTTTTCACCGTCAATTTGTTCAACTGACGATAATCTACACATAATCTCATGCTTCCATCTTTCTTCTTGACAAGTAATACTGGCGCTCCCCATGGTGACACACTAGGCTTGATGAAATGTTTCTCCAACAACTCCTCAATTTGCTTCTTCAGTTCTGCCAGTTCAATAGGTGACATACGATATGGGGCCTTAGATACTGGTTCTGCTCCTGGAATTAAATCAATTGAGAATTCTACCTCGCGTTCTGGAGGTAAACTTGAGATATCCTCAGGAAATACTTCAGGGAATTCAGAAACAATTGGCATCTCGATTGCTTTAGATTCACCATCTCCCTTGGAAAGAGTAAACAAGGCAAATAATTGAATTTCACCTTGTAAGGCAAAGATCTTGAGATTGTCAGAAATAAGATTTTCATCTGATGGAAATATCACTGTCTTGTTATGACAATCCACCAAGACTCGATTCGCCGATAACCAGTTCATCCCTAGAATTACTTCCAGATCCTTCAAAGGTAAACAAACAAGATCGACAAGAAAATTTCTACCTTCTATGAGCACAGAACAATCGTTACACACCTTAGTAGTCCTAAGTTGTGTACCGGTGGGAGTGGAAACAGTCAGATCATATATCATAGACTTCACAGGTAATTAAAGACGTCTGACACACTCCTCAGATATAAAAGAATAAGTAGCACCAGAATCAAACAACACAGTTGATCTGTCTAGAACTGGGGTCAAGAGATACGGTGTCGGGTCAGTCACAGATAGTTAGATGATTACGTCTCTGAAGACCGGTTATATAAGTATCTGGTTTACGTATCCGATGTCTCTGTATGATGAGAGCGGATTGGGCGTCCTGGAGGTCCTTCACACCGTCCTTACGCGTTGATGTGGGCGAAAGGTGGTCTCACCTGTAAAGATTCTCCGACGCTCAAGTTAGTGGTGATATTCCAAGTGAGGAATGTTTTCAGAGAGTAATTATAAGTTGATAGAGTCAAAAGATCCCTCTCTTCATTGATGAAGAGAGTTCATATACCTGATTAGCTCGATATTCGAGGATCCGTTAGTGGGGAACCACTAACCTCCAATAACACCTTAAATTATTATTTTATTGCGCACTTACCAGTATGATTAGGTCAAGTGGCCATTTTATATTGAGCGTAGGGAGTATAGGCTAGAATTAAGGGACAAATTGACCATTCCCGTGAGCAGATTTTGGCTCATAGTGCAGGGAATTATTGATTGGTCCCTGTAGCAATGCCTTTTGTCTTCTGCATAGTGACGTATACGTTATCCGGTGTCATGGTGTTATCCTGGACAACCGGTATAGGGAGAGCGCCTGATACGGAATTAGAGTCCGGATGTATACCGATGACACCGGTTACATGTTGGCAAATTGACAAAGACGTTGAAATATGTATTGTAGATCGGATACCGGTATCAAGACCGGATCAACAGTTAAAATAGTATCATTGATCTCACACTTACTTTGCACAAGATCGTCTGCTTGGTCTGCCTCTGAACCACTGATGGCAAAGACTCTTCCTGTTGCCGAATGTAATCTTTGGTCTGTTGACCCCCTATTCTATCTTGGAGGTTGATCAGCACGCGTGTTTCCTCCATGACCTCCTTGATAATCGGAACCTCTTTGATGATTCATAGTGTTGTTGTTGTTGTTTTGGTGGTTCTAGGGGCAATTTGGACTGATGTGACTTTTCTGATTACAACGCTAGCAAGTGACATCTTCAAGACGTCTGTTACAATCACGTATATGATGGTTACCTCCGCATTTTAGACATCTCATATTGTTACGTATTTCAGAAGATGATGATGATGATCCTCTCTTAAAACGACTTGGATAGAACGATCCTCTCCTTTTGAAAGCAACGGGTTGAGGTTTCAGTTGTCTATTGGCCTTTTCTTGTGCCAACCTGGCTTGGTGATTTTCTTCAAAAATTTGGCATTTATTAATCAAGATGGGGAAACTCTGAATTTCTTGATATCCGATAGCCTCTTTGATTTCAAGATTCAGCCCGTTCTCGAATTTGACACATTTTGAGGCTTCAGCACCAGCCTGTTGAAAAGGAGGGTAAAAGAGAGATAATTCCATAAATTTCACAGCATACTCACCAACAAACATTGAGCCTTATTTCAGCTCCATAAATTCCAGCTCTTTTCGGCTTTTCACACTCGCTGGAAAATATTTCTCCAGGAAACAGTCTTTGAGGTTGATCCAGTCCAAAGGTCTGTCAGTTTCAATCATACGAGTTCTGGCATGTATTCACCAGTTTTCTGCTTCATCAACCATCATATAAGTGGCATACTCCACCTTTTCAAATTCTGTGCAGGGCAAGGCTCGAAAGATGTGCTCCATTTCCTTAACCCATTGGTATGCTACCTCTAGATTATAACCTCCTTTGAATTGTGATGGCTTCCTTTTTAGGAAGTGATCTAACCCATGAAGTCCTCCAGCACTTCTCGGTTGATTTTGTCTTTCTATGGCTTTAGCCAAGCGGTTGAATGCAGCTGCCATATTGTTATTGTTGTTGTTGTTGTTGTTGTTTCTTGCCATCCTACATTCGTAGTTTGGTTTATACTAATTCTAAGGGAAAATATATTGTATTATAACATAACTATAAGTATTCTACAGTTTATCAGTTAAGCAATAAATTGTATAACACATTTATCATATTACCAAACAGTAATCAAACAAATCATTTTGTAATTTATCAGTTAGGCAAATCATATAGCACATACTTAACATAGTTTCAAACAAGTAATCAAACAATTCACATAGTATATCAAGAATGAATACATGTCATAGCAATTGGTCCTGAATTTTTGAAAATGCTCTGATACCACCAATGTGACATCCTTAGTAATTTCTCGAATAAATTTTTCACGTTTTAAAAATCATTTTTAAAATTTGTAATAAGTCATGTAAAAGTTGATAAACGTGGATTATTATCATACATACTAGTCGTGAATAATTAAAGTCATGAAATATTTATATAGCGGAAACGATTTAGAAAAATACAGTACATGAAATATTATATTATTATTACAACCCATCAAATTAAAATAAAGTCAAATTCCAAGCAATAATTCACGTAAACTCTATTCATGGCATCACTCTTCATTCTGTGTAGCATTCACTGTAAAAATTAATGTAAGAGTGAGACAGAATATAGAATAAATATAAAATAAATAAAATTGCACAAACACAACCAACAAGGCATAATGATATGATGAATATGCCAAACAAGTTCATTTATAAATCTTTAATTAGTCACATGATGTCATGCTGGATCCATTTGGTTTGATGGGAATACTGCAGTAAAAAGTCTCATAAAGACTCCAGTAGGAATTAGCATAACCATGAATCCCTACACCTTCATGGCTCCTGCGAAAATAAGTGCACAATTAGGAATTAGCATAACCATGAATCCTACACTTTCATGGCTCCTGCAGTACCGAAGTACACAAGTAGGACTTAGCATAACTATGAATCCCTACACTCCATGGCTCCTGCAAAAATAGGGCTTAAACTCATCATAGAGTAACCCCCCCACCAGGGTAGGCAATCATGGAACCCCTAAATTCCATGGTGCGTCCAAATGCTTATGATGCATGAATGCCTTTAATTCTCTTTATCATTTAACATACCATGATATCATCATTTCCAAAACCACTTGGAAAACCACAAGTCCTCAAAGGACACATCACATATAATAATTTTCAGAATCATGGATTTACTGTTTCAACCACATGTATCAATATCCGCAAGGCATTCATGTATATGTATATATATATATATATATATATATATATCAATTTAGTCATTCGTAATTATTCACCACCAAAGTATACAAACTGTATGATACTCATTAGACACTCAACATCATCCATAACAATTCATAGTCACTCAAGAATTCAATAATAAATTGTTACCCATAGGGAAAATATCATTTTCATCCATAATAACCATTATAAGTAAATTTCAGCATTTCCAACAGCGACATAGTTAGTAAAACAACCATAACATGAGCAAATCAAAACCTTTTCAAGTGATTCCACTTTCTGTAGTTCAATAATAAAATTATCTACAACTTTCATGAAGACCATAAATCCAAATTCCAAACAGAAACACCACTTATCCACAGAATACAAAACTGCCTCAAAGAGAGTTTTCAAAACGTACATATGATAGTATTTTCAACGTTTCTGGAGTTACAAAAATAATTTTGGCATGGCACTAGTTCTAAGTTACTCCTAACACAAATATCTACAACTTGCATGAAGACCATAATTTCAAATTCCAAACAGAAAACACCACTTATCCACAGAATACAAAACTGCCTCAAAGAGAGTTTTCAAAACGTACATATGTTAGTATTTTCAATGTTTCTGGAGTTACAAAAATACTTTTGGCATGGGACAAGTTCTAAGTTACTCCTAACACAAATATCTACAACTTTCATGAAGAACAAAATTTCAAATTCCAAACAGAGACACCACTTATCCACAGAATACAAAACTGCCTCAAAGAGAGTTTTCAAAACGTATATATATTAGTATTTTCAACGTTTCTCGAGTTACAAAAATAATTTTGGTATGGGACCAGTTCTAAATTACTCTTAACACAAATATCTACAACTTTCATGAATACCAAAATTTCAAATTCCAAACAGAGACACCACTTATCCACATAATACAAAACTACCTCAAAGAGAGTTTTCAAAACGTACATATGTTAGTATTTTCAACATTTCTGGAGTTACAAAAATAATTTTGGCATGGGACCAGTTCTAAATTTTCTAAATTACTCCTAACACAAATATCTACAACTTTCATGAAGACACTGATCACTAATTCTCACCATAAAATTCCCAGTTTTAAAAATAAGATTCGTATTTCATTGTTAACAGATTTTCAGCATAAACATACTTCTGTATTTTGGGCATATCTAGAGCTACAAGCATCTTTTTAACTTGAAACCACTTTATATGGATTCCTAACATAAATATCTACAACTTTTGTGAAGATATTAAAGGCTGATTATGCATGTATAATTCCCAGAATATTAATATATATACAAAATATGGGATAAATATTCCACTCGGACATGCTATAGTATTTTGGCTATAACTTTTGCTATACATATCCAAATCCATTGATTAAAGTCTCAGAATTCACATAACAAAAAGATCTAAAACTTTTATGAAGAAGTCAGAATCCAATTCATATGTTTTCAGCTTCAAAATTGAGCAACAAAATACGAAAATAAAACTGGAATCCTAGGACAGCATACAATTCTCTACCCATTTCATAATCATTCACAACCCTGTCCCCTCTTACTTGGATTGAAGATAGTTGGCTGATTGAAAATGGTCTCCTTGCTGTCCTAGCTTCAAATCGAAGGGCCTTGATGGAGAAGAGTAAATGAGAGTTTCAGAAGAGGTGTGTTTGTTTAATAAGGCAAAGGCAGTGGGAGACAAGCTTTCCATGAGTTGGTTTCTAGTGGGCTGTTAGTAGGAAATAATGGTGGTTTAGATAGAAAGTGAGCTCCATTTCTGCCGGTCTTATGCTAGAGTGTGCATGATTGATTTAGATATATTAAAATATGCAATAGATGACAAAATTGGAGTCAAAACGTTAATCCTGACACGGAATACCGACTGAAATTCCACTCGGTCAGCCTCTAAACCGACTGGAAACTTCCAGTCATTGTGAAGAAGAAGGGAATCCGAGTCCCTCTCGCTCAAGCGAATACTGACTCGCTTGAGCGAGACTCACAAGCCTTGCTTATTCCACTCTCACTCGCTTAAGCGAGGAATTTATTCGCTTAAGCGAAATCCAACCAGAGGTAGTCATTCCCCAAACCGATTCCTCTTACTCGGTTTTCACTCGGCACAATTTATTCCCAACCGAGTCATTCTTCACTCAGTTTTTCACTCAGCAATATATATCAAAACTGAGTCAACTCTCAATCTGTCCACTTGGCATCATCACTCAAGTCCGAGTCATCTCAATCAGTTTTTCACTCGGTTAACTCATTCCAGACTGACTCAAAGCTCTCAAGTTCCCACTCGGCAGAAACTTCTTAAACCGACTCAACTCTTAATCAGTTCTCACTCGGTGAATTACCTCAAAACTGACTCTTCTTTCTTGTAGTCATTCACTCAGCAATTAACACACCACTCAATCAGTGGTCCACCTAGTATAATAATCCAGTCCGAGTCCTCTCTCACTCAGACTTCCGCTCGGTAAATCCATTCCAAATCCGAGTCTCCACACACACACGGTTCCACTTGGTAAGACTTTTTAAAAACCGATTCTCCCTCATAGTTGTCCACTCACTTGGAATCTTATTCCAGGATTGACACATCTGGGCAATCATACATTGTGTGTCCCCAGTCGGAACCCTGCCACTCAGAAATACATTTTCCTCTGTACTTCACTCGAAAATGAAGGCACTCAGTGAATCTTTCATTCAGAATTGCAATGTCTGACCATGATTGACTCGAAAATGAGTCATTTAGAAATAATTGACTCGGAAATGAGTCATTTGAAGGCATTTGACTCGGAAACAAGTTTTTCTAAGCAATTTGACTCGGCAGTGAGTCACCCCATGGTGAATCACTCGGATCCTTTCACCCAGAAGAGGTTTTATCAAGCCCTCTTCACTCAAAAATGTCCCTGAGACAGGGATTCTACTCGGAGGAGATCCTCTCGGCCATGTTCCACTTGGAAAACACAACCTTCACTCGGAATTTCAATATTTCACTCGAAATTATCTTAGTCACTCGGAATAGAGCCTCTTCCTTACTTGGACAGTCCTTTCTAATGCATGTTTCACTCGGAAAATGGATATTATCATCAAAGATCTATATAAATTCCATATTTATACTCAAAAATGGAATTTTTGAAGTAATACAAGCCATCCATTGGATGTTTTATTCATTGATTATTACTTATAGACCTTCTATACTTCATAATTTACAAAATGGGACTATTATTAAAAACAGGATGTTACAACTGGTATGTATGATTTAGTCACTCTTTTTGGATCAACAAATGCATTTAGCAATTGGTTTGCTAAATGTTGCAAACTAATTATTTTCTGAACTTCTAGTTCACATTGCTTTGTTCGAGGATCAAGATGAGATAGAGATATCTCATTCTAACTAATCCTTTTATCCAATTGTTTATTTTTTCCCCTAATAGTAGGAAAATAGATTCATCAAAATAACAATTAATAAAACGAGTTGTAAACAAATCTCCTGTTAAGGGTTCAAGATATTTTATTATGGATGGACTTTCATATTTAAGATATATTCCCAACCTTCTTTAAGGTACCATCTTAGTGCGTTGTGGAGGAGAGATAGGAACATATACCACACTTCCAAAGATTCTTAGATGGGAAATGTTTGGTTCCTGGCCATGAACCAATTACAAAGGGGAATACTCATGATAACTTGTAGGCCTGATACGAATAAGTGCTGCCGTATGCAAGATTGCATGTTCCCAAGTTAAAATTAGGAGTTTTGATCTCATTAACAATGGTCTTGCTATCAATTTCAAACGTTTAATTAATGATTCAGCAAGTCCATTTTGTGTATGAACATGTGCTACAGGATGTTCAACATCAATTCCAATGGACATACAATAATCATTAAAAGATTAAGATGTGAATTCGTAAGCATTATCAAGACGTATTTTCTTAATTGGATAATCAGGAAAATGAGCTCTTAAATGAATTAATTGAGCTAGTAATCTTACAAACGTCTGGTTACGAGTTGACAATAAGCAAATATGTGACCATCTAGTTGATGCATCAATTAAACCATAAAATATCTAAATGGTCCACGTGAAGGGTGTATTGGTCCACAAATGTCACCTTGTATACACTCTAAAAATGTGAGTGATTCACTCCCAATTTTCATTGGTGATGGCTGAATGATTAATTTTCCTTGAAAACAAGCAGCACATGAGAAATTCTTAGTTTGGAGAATTTGTCTGCTGTTTAAACAATGACCATTTGAATTTTCAATTATTTTTCACATCATAATTGATCTAGGATGGCCTAATCGTTCATGCTAGATAACAAAGTCGTTCTTATTTGTAAACTTCTGATTTACAATAACATTTGTTTCAACTGTACTAATATAGGTGTAGTACAGACCAGAGGAAAATGAAGGTAATTTTTCCAATATACATTTCATATCAAAAATTAACTTTATGATGTAAAAATATTTATCATTTCCTTTATTTGTGGTCTCAATATGGTATCCATTTTCGTGGATATCCTTAAAACTCAACAAATTTCTTTGAGACTTGGTAGAATATAATGCACTATCAATGTGCAATTTTTTTTCTCCAAGTAACAAAATACTGGCTCTGCCGAAGCCTTCAATTATATTTATACTACTAGATATAATATTAACATTGACTTCTTGTTTTACTATATGGTAGAAATATTTCTCATTCTTGAGAATAGTATGAACTGTTGCACTGTCTGCGAAACATATATCTTCATCATTCACATGAGCATTCATTCTTCATTAAATAATAATAAATAAATCATGAGTGAAAAATATAATTAACAATAATAAATATTTAACATAAAATTTTATTGTTAAAGACTAAATTCATAACAAAACAAAATACATGAAACATAAAATAATTTATTTAGGAGCACTCCCCTCTCCAACTGAGTGGTCAATGTCTTCTTCAAGAAGAGTAAGGAAATCATCAACATCAAAGTGATTATAAACATTATTCATACTAATAAAATTTGTTTCTATTATTTTTTCTTTATTTTTAAAGGATTTTTGGTATAGATCAATCGGATGCTTTGGTGTGCGATAAACTCGAGACCAATGATGTTAGCTACCATAATGATAACAAATAATTTTAGTTTATTTGCTACTTAGAGCATCTTTTCCCTTTTTTCATACGATCTTTATTTTCCATGTAAATTATTTATTATCATTTCAACCATGACCACGATCATGAGTATAATGATAATCTGTTGCTACATTCACTTCTGGTAATGAAGCAGTACCAGTTGGATGAGACTCTTGATTTTACATAAGTAATTCATTGTTTTATTTAGCCATAAGGAGACAAGCATAAATAAAATTTTACATAAGTAACCCGGTAGTAAAAATTTTTAAGTTGTCATAAAATATCATTCAAGTACTAGAGGTCTAGTGGTAGAGTAATAACTTACCATGGTATAAACCTGAGTTTGATTCCTTTATATAATTTAATATATTATATTAATTATAAAAGTAACATGCCATAAAAAATGCAACAGCAATGGCTCGTGAGTGAGCATGATTAAGAGGCAAATGTAACATGCCATATAAAATCAAAGGCTTAAAGGAAATAGTATGCTGGTGAATCAAACAACAACAAGGCTTAATATAAAAAATCAATTATTGTGAGCATTAGCCATATAAAATCAAGTGAAATTCTTAGGTACCCTGAGTGAAGTAAGGGTTTTGGTACCCTGACCCACCTGGCATCCACATCAGCTTTTTTTTTAATTGAAAACATTTTTGAAAGTCTTCCTTCTCTATCACACTCAACGTCTCTTCTCCGTCTCCCTGCCATAGTCTTTTCTCCCTCTCCCTCAAACAGTTCCGTCCCCCTTCTCTTCTCCCGTCCCCTTCGTTTTCTCTCGTGCCCTCTTTCAACGGCGGTTGAGATCCATTTCCCACGAACCCTCACTCTTATTTCTTCTCAAACTTCACTCCCCTGTTTCAGCAATCAAAGGTATTATTATTAAGATTTTCTTCCTCATCCCCTCATGTATCAGAACTCTTCCGTGGCAACCTTCATTGTTCTCTCTTCCTCTCTTTGCCGCTCATGTCTTTCCTTAGAGTTTCATCCCAAGACAAATCCACATATCCTACCACCACGGAAACCCACCTCCGCGTGAGCCAGAAGCACGTCGCGTTGTCACACCTCTACGGCAACAATGCAGAGCCAGTACGAGTCCTCTTAGAAACCCCACCGACGACTACCGCCACTTCGGAGCCTCTCTACCACTCTGTTTCTGATTCTTCCACCATCGACTTTAACCACCATCGCCAACTCCATGGATCCAAGCCCAAACCGCGTCCTAACGCTTGAATAAGACTCCATAACAATCTCCTTCAAAATGGGTTGCATTCTTCCCCCTCCTCTCTTTCTCCCAAAATAAATTCACAGTTCTTTGTTTATATTTTTGTGAAATTCGATGGAGCAGGTACTATTCCATGTGGCTTTGGATCGAAACTCCTCCGTAGAGGTTTGGTTTTATTGTTTATACGAGGAGTACTGTTACCTATATCCCCTGCTTTACTTGCCAACACTGTGGTAACCACTAGGTACTGCTTCCACCTACTTATTATTTTCTTTACACAACCATGTTTGGATCGATAAATTGATGATTATACTGATTGATTATTAAGTTTTTGTGAAAGAGCTACTATTGGGGTCGTGGATATGACCTATGATCATGTAAATACTTGTATAAGGTGTTGTATGATATGTGTGGTCAAGTTAGTATTACCTGTTTTGTTTGTAGCTAGTTAGTGCATGCTTGATTTTGTAGAGATAAAATCAATTTTAGATTAATGTGATTTTGTAAAATTGGTTTTATGCAAAACTATTTTCGAAGTAATGAGATTTTCTGTTGGATAATAGATATTAGAAAAGTGATTTTTTGCAAAGAATAATGTTGCTCTGATGAAGGTAGATCCTAGCGAGAATGGGTGTGGCTCTGTTGTCAGAACCTGTGACAGAGATAATAGTCATCACTATATGCTTTGTCATTGTTTGTGACGGTGACATGGTCAACAAGCTTCGCTTCGGTACCAAAGCCATGATCCAAATCTACAAATCCCTTTATAGGTGTGATAATCGCACATTATCATCCTCTAATGAGACCAACCACTATGATGACACCTTTGATCTCGTCTTACTTGTGCAGGACACACTTTTTAGGGTTCACTAGCTGGTGAATACAAAGGACACACTCTTTATTAAAGGTGTAAGTTTGTCAAGTTTGAAATTTGATGTCAATTGATCCTAACTTATCCTACAATGCTGAAAATTACATTTGTGGCCTTCTTAATATGCATTTAGCCATTAGTTAAATCCTCATAACATGTATTCTGTATGTAAATTAGCCATTAAGATTTGTGATAGGGAGTAATGGAGACTAATTTGATGGCCTAAATATTCCATATGTAGGGTCCTTAAGCCTAATTCTTGTCCTTAAGCCTAATTCTCATTTTTGATACACTAGTTTTTAAGGACTTGTAGACGTGTTATGTTGTTGAGTGATGACATTATTGTTAGAGCAACCTTCCCCCCTTTAGAAACTATTGTTGGTTTTCCTTCAGCTGTTTAGAAATTGAACCTAATACCTTGTGTAAGTAGGTCTATCCTTATAGTTGATTAACCAACCTTCATTAGCAGAGTAATCTGAAATCAATTTCTAAAATATTGGAGAGAAAGTACAGAGAAGATCAAAATATACATGATAATATTCTAAACTTTCTTTATTTTTAAAATACTCTCTCCCCATATGTTTGACATCAAATCAACAAAGGAGAAAATAATCTATTCTTCATCATGTTCATCTTCTACACTATTTTAACTTCTTTGGTTCCTAAATAAAGGATTATAGTATGTTATTATGCTAAGTATTGTTTTGTGGATCAATCATATTTTCTGGTGTTAAATACTGAAATACTTTCTTAAGCTACCTATGGCTACATATTTTATCAGTTTGTTGACCCTTTATCATATTTCAGCCTGTGATACTGACAGTGATAGGCAATAAGCAGTTCTACTATTCTAATTACTAAGTTTGGCCAGGCCAGGGCATTTCTAGAATGGCATACTATATTGTGATAATATGCTCTATTGGAGAGATACACGAATCAAAAATATGAATGTGCACAAAGAATTAGTGGCACATGTCTGCCCTTTGCTTGCGGTCCCTGAATTAGTCTATATGTAATAAAGGTACTTCCATTCCATCTACTTAGTTCCAATTTTGGGTTGTCTGAGCTGCACAAAATAAAAGGAAAGCTTGGCTTCAAAATTTATTATTTTGCCTCTGTAAATAGCATACAATCACAGCTCGTTAATGTTCTTGAGATAGATTCATATTTCCATTTGGATCTCTATATACAAAAGGATGTGTGGATTCAAAGCCAAAACTGTTTCCATCTTTGAATTGTTTAAATTTCTTGGTTCTCATATTTGTTGCTAGTTGATGTTCTTTTTCCATAACTTCATATAAGTATCACTATCATTGTCTTTATCAACTTTACAATTCACTAACCACTGCCTATAGAAATTTCTGGTTTTAAAATTCTTCAACAGGCAGAGCTCTGATATAGATACGTAATATAGAATGTGTAAAACATAAATTTAGTTGTAGCTATACTAGACTGCAGTTCCATTTTTCTTTATTCAATTGAAGTTTTACAGAATCCTGTGTTTTGTTTTCATCAAATCTTATCCATGTTAATGTAATGTATAATTGTAGAATTAGAGTTAATGATGTAACCTCGCCGGTGATGATATAAATTCCGGTGGCGGTGGAACAGTGGAGTGGTGTCTACCTGGCGCGTACATTAGCGGTAGTGGAAATATGATGATGAGTGTGACACTTGGCTTAGCTTATTGTGAAATTTATATTTGACTTTCTATAACTCAACACAACCAAGCAACAACAAGAAGCACAAAAATACAAGTTCCACTCTCCAATAACAAAGCACTACGAAGTCTTTTGTACATTTTTTTCTTAATTTAATATGCACAATACACAAATAATGTAACCCGATATAAAAATGGACAAAGGGGGGCTATTTTGTTTAATTGTTTCTATTTAGTGTTTTTTTATATTATATAATGAAAATTGAAGCTTGAGGCTGTCTTTAAAGCCGTCGTCTTGTGAAGGAACATAGTGATGGAATAGAAGGGTCTTAAGTTCTTCATTTTTGTGCCACTTTTAGCCATGTTGGCATGAAGATTTGAGCGAGAAAAAAACAAAATAGAGCATAACGTTTCTCAAAGTGGCTTTCCAAGGTTTGGCATTTTAATTATTTATTTGCCCTTTTAATTTTTTTTATGGATAATTATAATTCTGTTGTCAAGGAAAACGAGGAAGGAATATTGGTACAGATCAAAATCAAGCTGTGTTGTACTTGATAACCGACACTACGAAATCAATGGATAGGTAGATAGATATCTAGATATATAGATACGCCTTTAGTTTTGTCTTTGCTTTGAACTAGTTGTTCCTTTCTGATTACTAGTAGTACTTTAGTTACCTTTGGAAGAAAAAAAGGGAAAAATGAGGTCTATGTTGGATTTGATTTTGTGTTCTGTATGAAAAAAAATCATAACTTGGGTTGTTACCTTGTTGGATGTGAAAATCATACTATAAGAATCTGTTTTGTAGGTCTTGGTGTCATAGTGGTTATGGTACAAACTTGGCTGATATGGAGGAAGAAATTGAAAAGGCATGGTATTTTAGTTAAATGAATTATTCATGTTTTATGTTTGTGCTTATTAGCTATTAGCTGTTGAATTGAAGAGCTTTATTCTTCCTCTCTCTCTCTCTCATGGTACTAATTCTGTTACTCTAAAAGTTAGAGCAAAGTCAAATTAAATGATTCCACTGCTTGATTCTTCTAATAATCTGCTACCCCTTGATTTCTTTTTCATTTCTTTTTCATCAAGAGTAGTATACATGGTTGCAAGGTTCATTTGATTGCAAGCATTTTATGTTTTTGACATTTAATCAAAATTTGCATCTTTTTATGATACTGAATGGTATTTTATTCCTTTATATTGTAGTGGAAATCATGAACGAGACTGGCCAAACACAAGGTCCATTTTTTATGCTTCGGATTCAGGTGGAGAATGTGGAGTTCTTGCAGAAACCATGTATTATTTTCCCGCTAAGAACAAACCCAATTTTGGGTAAGTTATATTGATCTCTATGCTAAATAAATGAAGTCCATTTATCTACGAGTAATTTCGTAAGTAGCAATTAGGATGGACAGTATCCTATTTAAACGAATATTCTGAGGGATGATGATGCAAATATGCAGGTACAAAGCAAACTATGGCATGTTCCATTTTTGCATGATTGCAAAGAAGGATCAGAACAGTATAAATTCATTGAACACTGTCTTGCAATAGTAGAGAGAAAATAGCAACCTTGGTTAATCTTTTCAGCTCATCGTCCCTTTGGGTACTCCTCTAATAAATGGTATGGCATGGAGGGCTCATTTTAAGAGCCAAAGGGAAGGGAAAGTTTACAAAAACTTTGGCAAAACTACAAAGTAGACATTGCATTTTATGGTCATGTCTATAACTATGAAAGAATATGTCCCATTTATCAGGTATATATGATATGATGTCCATATATACCTTTTTTTTCACTTCAACTCAACCATGTTTTCTAATTGTTATCTAAATGCATGCATGTGATGCAGAACCAATGTGTAAATTTAGAAAAGCACCATTACTTTGGCGTCAATGGAACCATTCGTGTTGTTGTTAGTGAAGGTGGAAGTCATTTGTCAGACTTTACTGCATCACCCCCTACTTGGAGTCTTTACAGGGATCGTGACTTTGGCTTTAGCAAGATTACAATATTCAATCATTCATTTTGCTATTTTAGTACAAGAAAAGTAGTGATGGAGAGGTTTATGAATATTTTACCATTTCAATGGACTACAAAGATGTCTTAGCCTGTGTGCACCTTAGCAACCTGAATTCTGTGTCTGGACCGTATGTGGTCTTGAAATGAAATAAATAAACATCATTTAAAGAATTTCTATCTTCTTCAATTTCCAAGCAAGATTTAAGATCCATGGATATAGATAGACACGACATGACGTAATTCTGACTATATGAATAAGATAAATACCAAAACATAATATTAAACATGAAATGATATTTTCAATTAGAATAAACACATCAGATTTTTATAGTCCAATTTTAATTATAGTGAAAATAATAAATACATCAATTTATTTAATCATACTAGGATGTTAGTCAAAAATTCAAAAAAGTAATTGAAAACATTAGTTAAATATATTCCATAGTATTTGACAAGCGTATGATGTTTCAAATCTCAATCCAATACGACATAATACTATATAGCCGAGTGAAGATCATTTTAAAGTATCAGTGCTTTGAAGTGTAAGATAGATGGAGCTAGGTAGACAGTTACATGTATATGTAGTGAATTCAACTTTAAATTATACTACACTGTACAATTCATTTGCTACACCGTACACTTGGATTTGTCAAGATTCATTGAATATAATGATCAAGCTTCCAAAACCAAATAAACAAGATAAAAGATGGACAACATGAATATGGGGCTATGAGCACACCTGCTTCAGTCCGAGTTAACAAAATTTCATTGACAAATTGCTATTTATGTATGAGTATTACAACTCTGTCTCAGTACGTGTGGTCAACAGTAATCTTCTAATTCCTTTATAAATTATGGAAGCCGTTCATAGAAACAAGCATCCTAGTGAACCAAAAATTAAGGTGAAAACTTCTAACACTATACTCAGGATAAAAAATAGACATGCAATCCATAGTGCATTCCCTAACAACCATCCATTTCAATATCATAAGCTGTGGTTTCTTGATCAACTGGTGAGCTGACAGATCCTAATAGATCATCAATTCTAAGTGGAGAGTGTCGAACACTGTATTGGAACATAACCTGAAAGTGAAAAAGTGAAGGAAAAACTCCCCAAAAATAATGAATAATGATCAGTGATCATGAATCTATGATGCTTCACAGAAGTTTTCTTCAAACAAATAGTAAATCAGATCAGCATACAAAATAACCAAACCAATGTCACGCATACGATAAAATACTCCTACTCTCTCAGGGATTCAATCTAAGTTGAGCATTCGCAACGTCAGTCTCATATGAATATGCATAAGAAAGAAACGGGGAAAATTAATTTAGGTAGTTATTCTCAAAAAACTGACATTTTATTTAACAGGAATCTAGAAAGTTACCATAAATTCTAGCTAAATGATCATTGTGAGGTACAAAATAGTTTCCATAATCCATATGAATAAGATAAACTGAAGGAATCATGTTGGTGTAAACAAGATGCTTGCATACACCATATGAATTAACCAGATTGGAGGGCTGAATTGAATGCCAGAAAACACATTCAAGACTAATTTGATGATTTCTAGAACTAAATTAACACTTTATTCAATGATCAAAACTTCTCTGATTTGTTATTTTAATCTGCATGCGTAACTTCAATTTTGGCTCAAATGGTTTGACTTCTCTGACTTGTACTAATGTAGTATAACCATTGGATATTAAAAAGTGATCTAATTTTGCTAGTACTATATAGTGAATTGTGAATTTGTGATGGCAAACATGAGGCTAGGTCTAGGGTTATGAACAAAATTTTAATATATTTAATTAATGCCCCAAATATGTTTCTATGATTTCCTCTTCCTTATCCTCTTCTCTTCTTGTATCTTCTCTAGCCTTAAAGGTTGCTGGTATAATTTTCTAAGCCTTTACAATTCTACCATGCATTAACAAGTCCAATTTTGAGCTCCACTTTCATGTTCAAATAGGGTTTGGGTTTATGGGACTTTCTGATGAGTTAGCATTGCTAGTAAAAAAACTTAAGCTTTATTTTATCCTTTCAACAACTTGTATCCAAAATGG
Organism: Clitoria ternatea; assembly: GCA_037962975.1. Lineage (NCBI taxonomy): Eukaryota > Viridiplantae > Streptophyta > Magnoliopsida > Fabales > Fabaceae > Clitoria > Clitoria ternatea. Next base: position 94,838,868 of record CM075670.1, on the reverse strand, counting down.
GATCAGTGACCTTAGCTTAAGAGAAAAAAAAAGACTTATCTTATCCTCCATTGACCAGAAGAACAGTGAAGGCAATGAGGACCATGTCTTTATTTTGAAGGAATATAAAGGCAACATTATTAAATTTGAAGTACTCAATAAGATCTATGATGGCATTCTTAAGCTTCTGGAGTCTAACCTCATCCTTTCTGTTGCATCTGCTGAATTAGAAGTCTTTTACCTAAAAACTGAAGGGTGATTACCTCAGGTACACCTTGCTGAGTTCAATGCTGGTGAAGAGAGAAAAGAAGCTGCTAAGAGTACTTCATTTGCTTACAAATCTGCTCTGGTTTATATATACATATATAAAAATGTAAGACATAAAAAGTACAATAATGTATATATATATATATATATATCTGTGTGTGTATGTTGTTGTACTTTTTGTGTCTTAGATTTTTATGGCTTTTATGGAATTGTTTTGTAGTCTTCAATGAATTACTAAACTTGGCTTTTTTGGATTTAACAAAACAGTGATATTATTATTAGCCATATAACCATGGCCTTAGTATCTAGTTTGTGCTACACTATAGATTTATAGTATGCCCCAGAAAATCCATGTTCAATTCAAATGAACATGAGTAAAAAAAAATTATGACTCTGCTATTAGTTGTCATTACAGGTACAAAACTCATCTAAAAAATGAGTTAGCATCTCTAACAGATATCATCCTTTTGGTGACCTTTGTTATCAATTTTATGAAAGTATGGCAGTCATCATTCGTCACACATCCTAAGGCTTTTATTAATACAAATGGGTGCTGCTGGTGAATGTATTTTCAGGAGAAGATATGCAAAGGCTCGCTTATCACTTTGATAGCTAAGATAGTCTTACTTTTGATCATCTACCACATCATGCAGTAAAATCAGGCACATATCCGACTAGCTTATTCATTGCTAATGATTGTTGGACTTCCTCATCAATTTGAGAAGACTTTGGATGATTGCTTCCTTTTGAGAAATGCATGGGCATCATTTCTTATATTTAGCCAACTTACACCACCCTTTCCTTGGTATGCATACTTGACAACAATGTTTTGTGAGAGTGGCCAACTGCCATGCGCTAACAGAAAAAGATTTGTTACGACTTATGAGAAGACTAGGAATACATTAATGGACTCATGGAGGTTTGTTCTGCTTCATGTGATTCCTGTTGATGCTTTATGGAGCTAAGGTGGTGTATTTCCAAGCCACTACATTATAAGAAAACTAATAATCATTTTGGGACAATTTTTAGCAACGTGGCAACCACCTTATCATTTTATTCTTATTACCCATACTAGTTTCTTGTGCTAATCCACATAGCACAACAACATGACTCATAAGCTTGAATTGAGTTAGTTTAGCTTTAAGAAAAATACACATCCAAACCAATTAAGATTCATTGGTTTAGTTTGGTTTTGAGGAATTTCGCTCGGCCCAACCTAACCAAAGGGATCTTCAGGTCAACCTTAACAAGATAAATGAATCAGAAAGAAAAATCCACAAAAAATCAATTCCATCACTGACCCAAGAGGTACAACCAAACACAAAAAAAAGAAGCAACACTTAGAGTCAATAGGCAGCTAATAGCTATAGCTATATTCTAACCAGCGTATGCCATGTGAAAGGTAATTCATTTACCTAAAGTTAAAGAGTGTATGAAAAAACTGCACAGAGAAGTCATACTTAAACAATATCTAGGCGCAAGAGAGAAAGGTCGTAAATGTAACTAAGAGACACAGAACAAAATCAGGTCTTTGCAAAACCAATTCCTATCAATTTCATCATAACACGAAATCGAATCGAATCATGTTAATTACGAAACAACATAAAAACTAGTAATTACAAAAGATAAAAGAAAACCAAAGGCTAAGAATAGTAAAAATAATACCTTTGATTGCTGAAACAGGGGCGTGGACTTTGAGAAGAAAAGAGAGGGGGGTTTGTGGGAAATGGATTTGAACCGCCATTGAGAGAGGGGGATGGAGACGACAGAAGAGGGTGGAGATGAAAGTGCTTCGGGGAGGCGAACGAGAGTCTTCAGAGAGAGGGAGAAGACAAGTTCTAAGTGTGAAAGGGGAAGAAAGGCTTCAAGAAAATATATTCAATTGAAGAAAAATATGTTGCATGGAATGCCATGTAAGTGCCACGTAGGCGAGGGTATTAAAACCCTCACCAAAACACCCTAAAATCAATTATGCAAGATATAATGTAAACAAAAGCATAATTATGTCAATAAGTTTCTACATAATGGGTTACTAATAAAATTATTTATTATTATGTCAATAATTTTCCTTATTAATGCTATCTTATTTATTAACTCCTTTATATATAACAAAATATGTTAATTATAAATACCAATTATGAGTCTAGAAATTAATCATTTAATAATATAAAACCAATATTGCAATCAAGTATCACTGAATTGCAAAGCTAGCATCCTAATTGATAATCAAATAATATTTAGTAGAAAAACTAGCATCCCCTAAACGTAAATTGCAAAGCTAGCAGTAGCTATTTAATAATATAAAATCCTAAAGCAAATTATTCAACACAGGAGGTAATGAATAAAAACAAGTAGCTATTTAATAATATAAAATCAATAAGGCTAGCATCCTGTGCAATCCGTGAAGCAATATTGAAAAATGCATAATCATTTGAATTTAATAATAATGCATGATTAAGAAATCAGGAGGTAATATTATTCATCCGTGAAGTAATATTAAATTTAATAATAGTGTATAATTAAGCAATCAGGGGCTAAAAAAAAGCCTATGTGTACAAATCTTTGTTTGTAAACTGAGCAGTGGTTGCTGATAGTATGGAGGAAACAAAAATTAGAGATGAAAGAAAGAAAGGCAAAGCAATTTTCATCTCACGTGAAGGTATAGTACATGGAAATCTAATTTAATAATTTAATAATCAATGTATAGCAGGTTTAAAGCAAGCAAAAGCCATGCACTAGGTACAAAATTTAATAATCAAGTAAAGAGCATGTAATAATAATGGAACGCACAATACAACATATGTAGGAGGTATTAGCATTTGCAATGGAACACACAACAAAGTATAAAATGAAGCACCAATTGCTCAAAAAATTATATATCATTTTAATATCGAATAATTAAATGTATAATTTTTTTAATTTCTTAAATTATTATAGTTCTTCAGGAACTATCAATAAATATTTTCAAGAATTCTTCAAGAATTCTGAGTTAGTTGACTATTAATTTTATAATCCTGCAAGGATGTTTATAAATAAGTTCTTCAAGAACCTATTTTTTATGATATAGATATAATCTTACACATCCTTCTGCGATGTTTAAAATGTAAGTTCTTCATAAACCTTTTATAATTTATTCATAAATAACATAAGGTATATACATTAAAATTATGAAGAATAATAATAATAATAATAATTATGTATTACCTTTCGTAGACTTGACTAGATACCAGTTGGTCAGAACCTCGCGCAGATAACATGTTATAAAATAACTGAATGGAGGGAGGAACAAGAATGCAACAGAGAAGAGAATGTAAACAAATGTAAGAGGAAGGAATTCTTCTAAGTAAATTTTTTTATGCATTGATAGAGGAGGACATGAGTCCCTTTTATAGGCAAATGTCAGGCAAATGTGGACATCCATCATTATAAAATATTCATAATAAAACTAAGGAAAAAATACATATGAAGATGGACACTCGTTTTTTTAGTTTTGTAGTGTCAGACACATTTTCGACATCCACACTTCCAAGACACGTCTTCGACATGTGTCAAACACTCATTAATAAATGTCTAATTAAAAATTTATTTTTTATCAGCTTTAACACCTGAACTGATACCTATGTAGAGTTCAGACACTTGAGGCGGCCTTGTTACACGACTTAGTCGCTTGGGCCAACACCTCCATGTAGATGGACACATACTAATCTTGTGAAAAATATATATTTTACCTTTTTAATTTAACTTAATTATAATATAAAATATCAAAAAAATGCTTACCACTCTTATATTAGGGTTTAATATCATGATAAAAATGTAAACTTTTGAAAGTTTGATTTGAGAAATTGAAAATATACATATTTTATACAAATGCCGAGTATCAATTTTTATATATATATATATATATATATATATTTGTTATGTTATGCATGCATTTGTTGATTTGTTGGTATTTTTTTTCTTAGTGATTGGAAAGGGCACCTATGCATATTACAAAAAGGGAAGGAAATTGTAGTACTTCGAATGACGAACGAAGGGCTAAATAATGCTAGTGATTCTGTGAGTTGGTTTGGATTTTTAACGCCACAATCAGTAAATTGGTCAAGATAGATGACAACACTTTTTTCCTCTCTTCCTTACTTGAGAGGGGGGGGGGGGATCTATGGTCTTCACCTCTTATGATGTCTTATCTTTTAGAAATCAATCATGTTGAAGTGGCCAAGTCGTGTCTGATGTTTGTGCCGGAATCAGTGCATTATAGAAAAATACACATACTTAAGTTCTTGAAGACCTTGTAAGAAAAATTCATTCTAACACAAACCTTTTTTCTTTCCCTGAGATTTTGATTTGGTCAAACTGATCCACCCTCTATCGATCCTCTTTACAAGGTAGAATGGAAAATAAATTCTTACTAGAACTGATGCTTCATTTATAGCATTGTTAGTTGCGTATTTTAGGTTAATTTTCTTATCTGTCTAACCTTGTTTTAGGTATTAAAACATCATGTAATTATCAAAATTTTCATCCACTATGTAAATATTAATTTATACATATAAATCAACCTAACCTTATGTTTTGGTTGTAATTTTGTAGGAAAATAAGGACAAAAGGTCAAGAAAAGCATGAAAAAAAAGAAGACAAGCTTTTAACAGCTTGCCTAGGTGAGAAAAAGAAAAAAGTTTTATTCGCCTAGGTGAGCCATGAGGTGCAACACATTATCCACTTAGTTATTAGGCAAAAAATAGGCCTAAAAATAGAAAGAAAATAGTAGGAAACAGGGGAACAAAACATAACAAAGTTCTTGAAGAGGTGGTGCCATTTTCACCTTGTATCTTCACTTTCTTCTTGGATCTTTGTACTTTTAATGCTTTGAATCACTTGTAAGTTCCATTGTATGTGGCTGATCTCTTCTTTTGTTGGGATTAAACAACCTTAATAGGTTTATGAGCTTGTAAATATTTTGATTCCTTTTATGTAATTGGTTAACGTTAGTAATTCAATTTCTTTTTTTAATTCGTGTTTCAAAAGGGAGAATGATCCATGTATATATATCAATTTTATGAAATGTATTTAGGATTTAATTACCTATCATCCTTGATTTCTAAGATCCCGATCAAGGATAATAATCATTATTATTCGTTCCTAATACGAATTCTATTGTTAATTGTTAGAGGAATCTTCAATTAAGGATAACATTTAGGAATTGTGTTATGAGGGATCAGGGTTGGCGAAATTGAGTTTCTGTAACTTAAGTAATTACGTAATGAGACTAAATATTTGCTAGAACATAAATTGAAAAGGTATAGTTCGATCCAAATGCCTTTCATTATATATCTTTCTCGTAGAATAATTTTCATCCTTTAAAACTTAAGAAAAATCTAAATCAACCTCCTTTTATGAATTATAGAATCGAAAAATGTATGTATATCTTTTTATAGTAGATTAGTAATTATTAACAAGCTGTTAGGATATCTAACAAGTCCCTATGGACGAACAACCCTTATTTTGAAACTGTAACTAACTTGGTACGCCTGTCAAAGAGCTAACAAGCACTAATTCCAAAGGGTGCATGTCAGTCAAGATTAGGGGATTATAGACCCATATCTTTGATTAGTTGCCTATATAAAATTATTGGTAAAATTCTGGCAAGAGATTTAGAGGTGTTATTGGTGGACTAATTCGTGAGAATTAATTGGCTTTTGTGGGTGGCAAAAACATGTTTGATGGGGTGGTTATTACAAATAAGCTGATTGATGGTGTGAAAAGGAGGCGTAAATCATGCTTAATTTGAAGTTTGATTTTGAGAAGGCGTATGACTTAGTTTGTTGGGATTTTTTACTATAAATGATGAGACACAAATAGATGGTGAGTTGGATCAAGGGATATTTGATGTCCTTTTGTTTGTCCATTCTTGTTAGTAAGAGTCCAATATTAGAATTTTGTATGATAAAGGGTCTTCATCAAGGTGATCCCATGGCACCCTTCTGTTCCTAATTGTCAATTAGGGGATTAGTGGGTTGATGTGGGAGGATGAGAAACAAAGTTTCTTTAAAGGTGTACTTGTGGGGGATGACCAAATTTGCATTTCACATTTATAGTTTGTAGATGATACTCTTTTCTTTGGGGAAGTGTCTTTAAAAAAATGTCCTATCATTGAAAATCATTTTGAGACATTTTGAGTTAGTGTCTATGTAACACCCTGGGTTAACTAGGACAATCTCTTCCAGTAGATCATCTTATTTAACTGAGAGGTTATAAGTTTTAGATTAGTGTAGAAGTTTTTTTATACAAGAAACAATGGTTGATCCAGGTCTTGAATAAAAACATTTTTATGCATCACATGGTCTTAATAGAAACTTACATACTCTGAATGCACAGAGGCATACAGGCTCCCATAAAGCACAAACATAAATTAACCTAGTCACCACTCCATTGAGTCAGGAGTCCAACCACATCTATTGCACAACTCTGATGCCAATCTTCCTTTATCTCTAAGTATAACTACTAAAAAAACACCTGTTAGTGACGGAAATAATTGGTCGCTAATCCATGCCAAGGCCGTCGCTACAACCCTTAGCGACGGCATCTCAGACGGGAAAGACTCCGTTGCTAAAACCTTCGTCGAAAACACATCAGCGACCACAGACACGCCGTCGCTAATATATTGACGGCGTAATGTCGTCGCTAAAATCGTCTCTGCCTCACTGACTCCAGCCGTCGCTAACTGTTGCCATACAGCGACCTCACACCTCCATCGCTACTAACAGCCACACGGCGACCACCATACGCCGTCGCTATGGTTAAACAGATAGCGACCGACGCGTCCGTCGCCAAGTGTGGCCTTCCAGCGACCATGCTCCGCCGTCGCTATGGGTACTTATATAGCGACCACGTCACCCGTCGCTAATGCTTGTCTACCAGCGACCGTATACCTCTGTCGCTGTGGGAAGCCATACAACGACTATAATAGTCCGTCGCTATTATTTACAATATAGCGACCATCTGTTGCCATCGCTAATTGGATTTTTTTATTTTTTTAAAATTTGGTTAAATAGTTATATAGGTTTTGTTAAATATTTTGTATTTTGTATTGGCTGATAATATTTTATAATTAAATTTGAAATTTTTTTTAAATATTAAATTATTATTAAAAACAGAATAATGGATTAAATTTATTTATTAAATAGGTTGAATTATTAATGATAATTATAATAAGGCTTTTTTATTTGAATTTAATTACCAATAAATATTGACATAATAAATGAAGAATGACAAAATAAATACTGAATGAAATATAATATAAAAATTATAAATCAAATATACAATGTGTATAAATAATAAAAATACAATCATGGTGGTGGGGGATCCTGGGGTGGTGGTGGGGGCGCCTGGGAAGTGGGGGGAGGTAGCCTCGCCATCAACTGCATCAGTAGCTCCTGCTGTTGAGCAAGTTACCGACGAGTCTCGGCGTTCTGCTCCTCGGCCCGCTGTCGGTCCGCCTCGGCCCGCTCCTCCAACAGCTGCCTCTGTTGTCGCTCCTCCTGTAGCGAATCGTTCAGGTTTTGAATTACCTGAACGACCTCAGTCGGAAGACCAGAGGAAGAGGAAGGGGTCTTCCCCTTTTTTGCCAGCTGTGTGCCGACGCCACCCAATCTAAATACTCTCCCTTTCTTGTTCACACTGCCAACAGCCTCCATATAGATGGTGTTGTCGTCAGAAGAAGATAGGGTGGGAGGAACCTCCCCTTCAGGAGTGGAAGCCACCAGGTCCGCCTCCTTCTCGGCCCTCCTGGCCTGATACGCCTCCTGTAAATTCAAAAACAATGATAGGATTAGTAAGCTGATTTGTAAATTATAAGCATATGTCAGTTAAAATTAAATACCGCTAGATCCATAGTCTTCTGGTTTACCCATGCACCGGCTTTGTTCTTCTTGGTCATTTGCATGACCTCAAACAAAGAAGGCTCCCGGTGCTCCTTCAGCTCCTGTGGTGGACAAAAAACATTGAGATTATCTGTTGTAAACATGTCAGATGAATCATAAAAGAAATGTTTAACATAAATATACTTGCAAATCTTTTCTTCTGCTCGAGGGTTGAAATACTACCCCCAGTGTAAACTGAGGCTGCAGCATCGGCGGCTCTGTTTGCCCTGTTCCGAGCACTTGCCTGCTGGAACAGAACACCGCCCCACTTCTGGACCATCCCGTCCCAATGGTCCTCCGGGATCCAACGAGGGCGCTCACCCTTGTCCCTCACCTTCCAAAGGGTACTCTTGATGATTTTGGAGGTCTTTGTGGCAAAGGCCTTCCTAATCTCATCAATCATACCCTCTGCCTACTGGTAATCACGCTGTAAAATGAAATGAGAAATTAAAATTAATAAGAGGTCTATTTTACAAATCAAATCACAACAAATTGATGTGGTAACTTACCGAGAAGGTGTCAAACCACCTATCTTGGACAACCTTCCCTGCATCTGTCCAAGATATATATGGACCATCCCACTGGGCCTTTAAAACCTTAGTAATCGCCTTGGTAGTGTGACTACTATCAACAAAGCTGTAATGACAACAATTATATCAGGAGTATAACAACACACAATCTAGGGAGACTCCCAAAATTCCGGCAGAGTCTCCCCTGTAAATGTAACATTTCTAAGTTTAAATAGTTACTCTGTTACAAACAGAAGAGTTCCCAGTACAATTCAATCTATACAAGTACTAATTAAAGTAATATACAATAAACCAACAAGTCTTTCCACTAAAGTTTAATATAAAGTACCATACAAATAACATAAAAGTATTTAAGTTTTAGTCACTTACTCGTCTCCAGCCGGCACGGGTACCAACATGGGCAGAGGGGATGCCGGAGGTGGGGTGGCCTGATGGCCATGGTCCTCCAAGCCACCAACTCCAGGAGTTTGCTCTAGGGTGGTCAGCTATGGGGGTGATGGGGTGGTCTGCTGTAGTGGTGGTGATGGAGTGGTCTGCTGTAGTGGTGATGGAGTGGTCCGGGGTGGTGGTGATGGAGTGGTCTCCTGCACTGGTGATAGAGTGGTCCGCTGTGGTGGTGATGGAGTGGTCTCCTGCCCAGGGGTGGGAGTCCCCAGACGGGATACCGGGGTCCTGGACCCACCACCCCTACTGAAGGGCAGTCGACGTCCCGTCATCTATGGATAAAATCATGAAAAGAAAGGTTAGTCTCAGGATATATATAAACCTATGTATATATATTTAACAACTACAAACTATGTGTCTGTTTCAATTTCAAATTCCCCCTCACTTTCAGTGTCACTGTGGTTATCTGTTTGAACAACTTCGTCAGTATCAAGATCAGCCCTAGACCGTTTTGATCGAGAGACAAGCTCTTTGTCAATGTGTTCACCCCCCGTAGTGGCGAGTGTCTCATCCATTATGGCTGGATCAATGTTGAACAACAAATTGGCATCGTTGAACTCATGTGGTGCAAGCTGATAAGCGTCATCAACCTTGTCGGAGACATTGTCAGTGATCTGACTTCGGGCCTTGGCCTTGATTACTGCATACCAGTCCCGATGTCCTCTTGGGAAGTCGGTGTAATAAACCTGCTCAGCTTGTTGGGCAAAAATGAAGGGATCAAACCCTTTATATCTACCATTCTTCTTGACCTCAACTAAGCCATAGTTATTGTCAACCTTTGTTCCAACACCGATTGTGTTGTCGAACCAATCACATTTGAATAGAACAATATCTCTTCTTAGTCGTCCAGAGAACGAAACTTCAACAATCTCCGTCAGCACTCCATAAAAGTCTTCTTCCAACTGTCCGGCGGTGCCTTTAACACAAACCCCGTAGTTATGGGTGCGCATCCCTTCACTCCATTGAAGAATATTAAACTTGTAGCCATTTACATAGTAAATAGGCCATTTTTTAACAGTTTTCATCGGCCCCCAAGAAAGGGCTTGGAGTAAAGAATCTTCAATATGATTGTTAGATCTTGTATCTATGTACAACATAACAAGTAGGTCATCTTTAGATACCGGGAGTTAGAAGCAAATTGGCTTAAAAACACTTGGTATACGGGTCTTACGTGTTGCGCGAACCAACCAACAAACTTGGATGACACCTCACTATGAATTTGGTCATCAGTTAAATCATTTTGCTCAAGTTTTAGCATATCTGTATATAAGCTATTCAAAGGAAACAAATTTAGATACTATAAAAGCTACGTTTAGAATGTAACATATAACTTCTATGACTTACTCAATAAAGGGTTCCACTTCTAGGCAATTTAGAAGAATATACAAGTGAGTCGCCTTTCGATCTTTCTCATCAATGTAACATTTTGTGAGCTTGCCCCCCGGGTGACCAGGATAGTTGAAAATTGATGTTTGTTCATCAAACCCTGTGCGGATGGCTACCCCAAGATTGCGGGGAATTCTACTCATTCTAGTTTCTATCTCCGTTCGGAAAATAGAAAGAAGCAAAGGTTGTCATTTCTTCGACTAAGTATGCCTCACAAATTGATGCTTCAACGCAGGCTTTGTTCGACACTTTATCTTTTAAAGAGCGTAAGAATCTTCAACATTATTAACAAGTGTTAAGTTAGAAAATACTATTATAAGAAGTGTTTGCAAGGAAATTATAGAGTTCTGGCGTTCACCTTTCGAATGGATACATCCAACGATACTGCACCGGGCCACCAACCAAGGCCTCGTATGGTAGATGGATAGGCAAATGCTCCATCGAGTCAAAAAAACTTGGTGGGAAAATCTGCTCCAACTTATAAATCAATACCGGGATAGTTTCTTCTATCTTCACAAGTTTCTCCACAGTCAACGAAGTAGCCGTCAACTCCTTAAAGAAGTGACTCAACTCCACCAACGGTTTCCAAATAGGCTTCGGTAAGGCATGAAACGCGTACGGGAGTAGTTGTTGCATAAACACATGGCAATCATGACTTTTCATGCCAAACACCCTGCCCTCCTTCACGTCGACACATCTACTCAAGTTAGAAGCGAATCTGTCAGGCAGGGTCAACCCATTCATCCAAATATACACAGCAATCTGTTGAGGTCTAGTTAAAGCATATTTTGCATGGGGTTTAAACATTCTTCCATGTCCCGTATCCCTCAACTCCAACTCCTTCCTAGAACACCAAATCGGAAGGTCTAGACGACTCTTCTCGTTGTCCTTTGTTCTCCCTTTGATGTCCATAACAATGTCAAAAATATTCATGAAAACATTACGTTCAGTGTGCATGACATCAATGTTGTGTTTTAACAACAAGTTTTTCCAATATGGCAAATCCCACAAGACACTCTGCTTCACCCAGTGGTGTTCCTTACCATAACCCGCAAACTCCTTAACACTCTTGTCCCAGATGTAAGGATACTCTTCGACCCTCTGCCAAACCCGTGCACCAGATAACCTACGGGGTGGAGGTTCATTAACAACCTTGTTCTTCTTAAAAGCGGTTACCTCCATTTACAAAATCTAACAAGCACGATTTCTGTTACTTTACATTTTCAATATTTGTCCTGATGGCTATCGGTTGTGAATCACTCTATCTCTTTGATGTTGCAAATTGGTAGGGCCCTATCCCATTCGGGATGAATATACAACCATCCGTAACCCATTGATATTGTATGTGGTCTATCTTGTGTCGTTGATGTTCATTTGAAATTTCGGCAGCATTTCGCATTGGTCCCCGAGTACACAGAGATACGTACGGTATGAAACACCACACGCAGACATGCACCCTGGGGACAATACGAAACACCATAACCGAAATTTCAAATGAACATTCATTCAACTTCTCAAGATAGACCACATACAACATTGATGGGTTATGCCCTACAGGTTACAAATTCATACCAAACTGTCCAACCGGGACAATTCAAGATCCAACACAACACGGTACATCAACCGGTTATTTTGAAACTTGAACGGGAATCTAATGGGTACACACACGACTAAACCCTACATTATTAAAGTTGAGTTTCATTTTTTAAGTTCCCTAAGAAAGGGAGTCTGCCAAAATTTTGGCAGAATCTCCCCTGTAAACTAGACATTTCCCAAATTTACAAACGGCCTGTTACATACAGAAAACTTCCCAGTATAGATAAATAAACATATCATACGCATTGTATATGATATTCAGAGTTATGAACACCAAATCATGTTATCAATACATAAAATCAATGCCTAATGAGATGTACTCTCTACTAACAAACAACATTACACATGCATCATAAATCATGTTATCAGCACACAAAACCAATGCCTAATAAGCTCTGCTCTCCACTAACAAACAACACTACACATGCATAAAAAATCATGTTATCAGCACACAAAACCATCGCCTAATGAGCTCTGCTCTCCACTAACAAACAACAATCAACATACATACACTTCAAAAGATACAACACACATAGCCAGAAAGTTAGCGTTAGGGGATTACCTGGGAAAGAGAGATAACGATGAAGACAAAGCTGATGAGGGCCGAACACGAACCACGCGTAAGGTGTCTTGGTCTGCATGACAAAGTCTAGTTAGAATGGAAATTGAGTAATCAAAAGAAAAAGTTAGTTAGTTAGTTATAATACTAGTGACATAAATATATAAATATTTATATAAAAATACTTTGGTAATATTAGTTAAATTATAAATCTCACATACAAAAATGTATTATTGGCCTTTGCTAATCATACATTTTTAATGTTACCAAGTATTAATTGATTTTATCAAGTATTTTATCTTATTGAAAATAGAGTTTGGAGAAAGCTAAAAGGTTAGAATGAGAAGGTTCTAGGAAGGTCTAGCTGAAAATTCCTCACCAAAAGGGTGGTTCAAGTCATTCCAAACTATATCATGACATGTTTTTATCTACCAAATTCAGTGTGTGAACAAATTGAGGGATTTATAGCTCATTTTTATTAGAGAGAGAATGAATATATCAAGTTAGCAAGATCGAAGTTTAAGGGTGGTATGGGTTTTAAGAAATTTAAAGCCTTTAACTAAGCCTTAGTAGAAAAACAGTGGTGGAGAGTGGAGTCTAATTCGTCTTCTTTGTTGGCCAAAACTATGAAGACGCGTTATTTTCCTCGGTCCCATTGGATGCAAGCATGTGAGAGGTATACACCTAATCCTGTATGGACTGGTATGATGAATACAAGACGCCTAATTGAGCAAGGAGTAATTTGGAAGATTTTTAATGGTCAATCAGTGAGGATATGGGAGGACAAGTGGTTGGTGGAAGCTATGTATCACACCAGATTGACTACCCGACTGCTATGTATCCGATATTCTTATTGACTAACAAAATTGATAAATAAAACACAAAGCTAAAAAACATATAACATCAAAACAGAGACAAAAAACAAATTTCATATGATATACTATATTTTTATAACTGGTTGGTTTCGAGTTCATATTTTTTAATCACGGTTAGTTAAAGATTAATTTTTAAGATTGATCAACATTTAAATAATGTGCAGTTTCAACTGTATTTTTATAACTAGTTATCAAATGGACAATTAAATTTTCCTAATTACAGGGTTAAATAAAATTGATGAGACCCGCCGTGGTTAATTACCTTTCTTCAGTACCATTTGAGGAAAAGCCGTACGTACAATTGCTTCTAACGATTTTGCCCAAATCAACTAGTTGACAATAATGCTGAAGAAATATCAGAGAAAGTCTTAAAATTTGTTTGTGAGATAAAATATTTTGCACAGAAAAAATAAGGGTTCTGGCAAATTGACATTTCATGAAAAAGTTTCCCATATGCATGGAATTAGCTTGTTATGCCCATGACACGATTTTATCAAAATATTTTGGATAACATATATTTTTGTCCCAATTTAAACAAATATTTTATTTTAAGTATGTGTTTTCTTCTTGTTAGTTTTAGTCCATAGCTAGGTTTCGAATCAGAGGTTTTTAGTTTCCCAAATTTGACTTTCATTTTTACTAGTTTTACTCCCTAGCCAGCTTTTTGAAATAGACATTTTTAATTTCTTAAATTTTATGTTGATAATAAAGTATGATGAATCATTAAAAAAAAATACATCACGTGAACTGAAACTAATTAATAAAAAACACAAGGATTAAATATTAAATATTAGGAACCCTAAAAACATATTTCCTTGACTTCTAACTACACTTATATACAATTTGTTTTTTCTTTTGAGATCAAATCAGATTCATTGATAAAAAAAGGACCCAAAGGCCCAAAGAACACACAAAGAAATACACAAGGCACAAACAATAACAATGAACCGACCGGGCTTGCTTGCTTCTAAAAAGAAATGGGCCAACCTCTCAGAAGCCCAACTTGGCAAGGGTACCCAGACACGTGAGAGGAAACCTGGGCAAGTTGAGAACGGAGAAGGGAGACCGACGACGAACCACCATGTGCGATCTGCGAACGGCGAGGGAAGCGATTAAAGAAAGTCCCTTCCTGGGGGATCAAGCGTTTGTCTTCCACCATGATTCGTCTCAAGCTCCAAGGAGGGGAGAACCACCAACAACGACTATGATTCATCTCAATTTGTTTAATTTACAACATTCCCATATATAACCTAACACAATATACATTGTTCTACATCATGATCTCATACTACACCAATCACAATCAAAAGTTATAGTATCTTCAAATACACCAACTTATCCCAGATAAAATTAGGTTAATAATCTCTTAATCACAAATCAAAGTAGGGTACCTTTGAACCTCTCAGGTCTGATATCAAACTTGTTCCATTCTTGTTCTCTCTTACTCTAACTAAAACTTAAAATTACTCTAATGCTTATGTCAATAATTAACACATCAATTAGGAGTTCTAAAATAAATAAGACGTATTGATGACAATTGCTAAAAAACAGAGACGAAATTGACTAACAAAATTCATATGAAAAACAGAGAGCTAAAAAACACATAGCATCAAAACAGTGACGAAAAAACAGAAAACCAGAGGCGTGAAAAACCTGGTCGGAAACTTGAAACTCGTCGGAAAAGCTACAGTGGTGGTCGACCGTTGTCGCAGCTCTGCCTGGCCGGAAATGCTTGCCTGAGAGGGAGGAAGAAACGGAGCAAACGTGAGAGAGGGAAAGGGGTAAGGTTTGGAGGGGGGACACGGAGGAGAGGGAGGAGGTCCGACGAAGGGAAGGCACGCGAACAGAGGGAGGGACGGCGGTGGTTGAGAGTGAAAGGCAGACGAACAGAGGGAGGGAGGGAGGTCCGACGAAGGGAGGGAAGGAGGGAGGAGAGGGAGACGGCGGCAAGGAAGAAGAAGGGGAAAGTTAGGGCAAGTGAGAGGGAAAGGGGTTCCTGTTGAGTTAGATTAAAATCATAGCGACGACGGGTAGCCGTCGCTAACAACGTCACTATAATTAAAAAGGATTCGCGACGGTGACACAACACCGTCACTAAACTCCTGAAAAGTAGCGACGGTGACACCCCACCGTCACTACCTTCCATTTTTAAAAGTAAAAGATGGAGGGAAGACAACAATCATAGTGACGGTATAGCTACGCCGTCACTAAAATACTGAATGGTGACGACGGCACAACAGTGCCATCACTAACCTATTGAACCTTAGCGACGGTATCATCCCACCATCACTAACTTAAAGAAAAATATGGAGGGAAGGCGAAAACTATAGCGACGGTGAAGTACTTCCGTCACTAGTACAAACCGTAGCGACGCATGAATTCCGTCGCTACTATTTGGCGCCAACAGAAAACCCTGGCGGGAAAGCAAAACAAGGTGGAGCTACAAAATAGCGACGCTACTAGCGACGGTGTTTATAATTAGTAGCGACCGAGTCCTCTATCAGTCGCTATATGAGTTGCTAACATCTTTTTGGTCCCTTTTCGTACAGAGCGGTCGCTAAGGCGGTCGCTAATTAGCGACGGGATACTGTGGTCGCTAATTTGAGGTAGTTGTTTAGGGTTTTTTTAGTTGTGTATGTCCCTCGCAAGCCCTGAGTGCATATTTAAATATACACAACATTACCACAAAACACAAGAGGTGAGTTTATCTCACTCCAACCTCGTTGGAAAAACATGCAAAGTGTACTGTTATGCCTGACGGATTTCACACACACAGACAAATTGTTAAGTAAATAGTTCCTACTGTAAATTTATACCATTTCCATACCTTAAGTGTCTTTGATATATATATAGTCCCTTGATGAGTTAAGATCCCACAATAATAATCAAATCCATTTCTAGGGAAGCCAATATATAATTATGTCCAACAGTCATTACGTTCTTCCTTTGTCTATTCAGTTACTTAGTTATAGTCCCTTCATAACAACCCACTCAATTCCTAAACCTTTATCATTTACTTAACCCAGACTATATTCTTATAAGCATATAGAATTAATTAATTGTCATTCATTATAGTGTTAGACCCTACAATCTCTTAATGAACCAGCACACAATCATTATCACATACCTTAAAGGTTTCTAACTAATGTAACTAATAATTATTTTACTCGATATCAGTCATAATCTTTCAAGCAGGGATTAATTATTTTCATATGACACAACAATCCAATTCCCAACAAGGGCATGTTATACAGTCACATTAACTAAATATAGACATTCTCAGCATCACACAGTTCATAACCATAATCACAATATGGTTAATCATTTAAGATACTATGCATGAGTTAGGTGTATTATAATTGTCTCATCATTAAGTATTTCATGAATATGTATGAGGGCCCTTCCAACATCATACTCATCAAACTCATCCTACCTCAGTCTCATACTGAGCACAACACTTTTATATTAAAGCACCAGAGCTCTCCAAGTTCTTGCAATAACCAAGGGTAAAAAGGACACGCACATCCAAAACAATATGGATCTATCACATCTATTTGTGATCACACTCAAGCAGAATTAGCACTAAATGCCCTTAGGTTCACTAGTTCTCGTTAGGGTATACCAGGTTGGTGAGACACCCCGAAAATAAGGGGTAAATTTTTCATAATTTTTGAAGCAATAAATTTAAATAGGGAAACACCGTGGTGCAACCTTCGATTTAATACCCTCGTTCTATGAAAAACCTATCTCATATATGAAGATATGAGAAGGTGAGTTAAAAACATTTCTTGATGATCTCTCTGATAGAAACAACAAAAATATAATTTGAATTGATGTGATATGATTGAGTTTCAAGAAACTAGACATCATGAGGTTTAATGATTTATAATATGTTAAAAGTATTAGTAAGATGATGCAAGAAGAGGCCTTAATGCAAAGGAAAACCAAAATAATTGAAACAACAACATTTGGAGGAATCAAGGGCATCTCGCTCAAGTGGATGCCCCACTCGCTTGAGCGAGTTCCAATAGCCATGCCTGGGCAAGCCAGTGAACACACTTAAGCGAAGGAAGTAGTGTGCATCAGGTACCCATCTCGCTTGAGCGAGCTCTACTCGCTTGAGCGAGATCGCTCCAGTAGCTAATTAATTCTCCTTCACTTGGGCGAGGAATGCCCGCCTAAGCAAAATAGCTCCAGTATCCATTCCCATTCCCTCTCGCTTGAGCGAGCCTCCAAGCACTGACCATTTGCTCAAGCGGAAAATGATCCAGTAGCTTTCTAACTCGCTCTCGCTTGGGTGAGGCCTTGCCCGCCTGAGCGAAATATGACCAGTAGCCATACCTCTGATATAAGAGGATCTCGCTTGAGCGAGATTGATACTCACTTGATAGAGTTATGCAGAACGAGTGAAAATCCTGGAAGTTTTTACACAACTCATATCTCAAATTTTGTTTCTTTCTAATTATGGCCTAAGCTAACATATTAGATACATTCAATCATGCATTTGGGAATCAATCCAAGCAGTTATACATATTAAGTTCAATTCTCACCCATCTAATGCATGACAGTCGAATAATTTTCTCTTAAACTTCATAGAATGCTACAAGTTATGAAATACATCATTCATTCATAGAATTTATCATCAACAAGTATCATAATTTATTATCATGTCATAATTCATAGAATGCTCGTGCACTGAGCCACCCTCCCATTGGGTCGGCCAAGGGAACTCCTCCAACGTTTAACATCGGCGGTTATGTAGTATGCCATGGATGCAAATGCCAATCATATGCATTTCTCACTCTATGCATCCTAATCATGCCACTCATCAATCATCATTATCATTATCACCAACATCACCACAAGGCTTTTAATGGATTTATTATCGTTGGTTATTGCCATTGTTTTAAATTTTCACGTGGCATTCTCACTAATTCTTATTAACACAATTTAATTCTTTCATCAATCATAATGACATCAATCTTTCATTATCAATCAAAGTATGCTATTCGTTCACAGCATTCTCATTTAATCATCAATAACATTCATTCCTTATTTATAGTGGATGTAAACATAACATCATATTCAAGGCTTACACCCGCCAAACAATTTAACACCACCATATAGCACACCTCTTATATTCTAAATGCACAATGTAAGTTGCCAAACATCATCACCAACATCATACACAACATTACAATTCATCATAACATTGCAAGCGAGGCAAACATGTATGTTATCGCATATGACAATCAAATACTATTCAATTCATGCATTTAGAACATAAAGACTCCTCTCCTACCTCAAGAGAAGAATTTTGATTGATACGACGTACCTGCCTCATCGTTCGGAATGGATCCTACACTAACATACATATAGAATCACAATCAATCAACCATTCAAGGCATAACTTTAACTCAAATTAACCATCATCGTATCTAGAATTTCATAACATGTATAAGACATGTTATAGACATCATTCCTTCATGTATTAGGCTTCGAGAATTCCTTCCCATCAAGCCTCATTCATTATATTGAAGGTTACAAAATAAACCTTAAGCCCCAACGTTCACAACACCTTATTTATCAATATTCACACTCTCAATCTCATATACTTCTTCTTAAACATATTTTCCTACCAACATTTACTACTTTCCCTAATTTATTAAAGTTAGGGTTTTCACTTAAAACCCCACAATATTCATAAATACCCATAAATCTTCCATCTTCTTCCAACCATAGGTTCATCTACTTCATTTATTACCATCAAAACTTGTATTTATGATAACCTATCTTAGTGTCTTCACATTTATGGCTCTCCACCAACCCCCATGAATATACATTACTCTCCTAAGTCCTAATAACTCATATACATAGCATTAAACCTAAACAAAATAGTGAGAAGAGCTTACCTCACCTAAAAACAATCCAAAGAGGGAGAGAGAGACCAAACGAAAATGGGAGAGAAGAAGGAAGAAACTTCAAGCTCCAATGGCTTACTTCAAGCTCTCTACTCAAAACAAAAATAGAGGAAGAATGGGTCACACCTTTGCTGGGGTTTTAGGAGAGAAGAAGAGAGAAAGGAAGTAGGAGAAAAAGAAGAAAATGTGTTTGCCAAAATGGTTCTAGCAAGTAACGAAAAAGGAGAAGGGAAAATATGGGCTTTTGCTTTTAATTTTAATCCCCTCATTAATATTTCATCATTTTACCACAAATAGGATCTCCATTCGGGCTCAATACTTTATCTAAAAATTATTTCAAATATATATTCAGACTCCTAATAATATTCTTAACAGCCCTGACCAATATCATCCTAATCGAAGATACTTGGTCCGACACCTATATTTTAATCGGGCTTAATTTTAGCTTATTCGGTCAATAAATCACTAACAGTCCCTAAAAATATTAATTTAACTATTTCCAACATTTGGGACATTAAATAACCCACATATAACTATTTAATATTTATTTATTTAATTAATCCTTTATTTTAAAATTTAGGGTGTTACAATCCACCTCACCAAAAAGAAAATTTCGTCCTCGACATTTAACATACCAGATTCGAACGCATCAGGGTATCGTTCTCTAATATCATCTTCATGTTCCCATGTGAACGTCTCCATATTTCCATGTTTCCAAGCGACCTTCACCAAAGGCACCAACTTGTTCCGCAATCTCTTCACGGAATGCTCCATTATACGAACAGAAACAGGAGGAATATATAAGTTATCCCGCACATCAACATCATCAACAGGGATCACGTGCAGAGGATCATGAACATACTTTCTCAACTATGATACATGAAATACATTATGTAGGTTTGCAAGATGAAGGGGGAGTGAAATTCGATAAGCAACGTCGCCAATCCGCTCCAAAATCTCATAAGGTCCAATGAACCTAGGGCTTAGTTTTCCACTTTTCAACGCCCTTCCAATCCTTTTATCATGCGAGACCCTTAGGAACATATGATCACCAACTTGAAATTCAAGTGGTTTATGTCTCTTGTCATAATAACTCTTTTATCGGTCTTGAGCAATCTTCATATTCTCTTGTATCTTTTTAATTTGGTCGGTAGTCTCCTGAACAATCTCCAGCCCTAAAGCCAAATTCTCACTAGTCTCCAGCCAACATAGAGGCATTCTACATTTTCTGCCATAAAGTGACTCATAAGGAGCCATACCAATACTACTGTGGTAACTATTATTATAAGTGAACTCGATCAATAGTAGAAATCTCTCCCAACACCCATCGTGCTCAAGAACATAAGCCCTTAACAAATCTTCAAGGCTTTGGATAGTCCTCTCAGATTATCCGTTAGTTTAAGGATGATAAGCAAAACTAAGTTTCAACTTAGAACCTAATTCATGATGCACACTTCCCCAAAATCAAGAATTAAACCGAGGGTCACGATCGGATATAATACTAGATGGCATACCATGTAGTCTAATAATCTCCTTTATGTACAACTGGGCTAATTTTTCCAATGAACTCTTCATATTCATGGGCAAGAAGTGAGCACACTTCGTCAACCGATCCACAATCACCCATATAGCATCATTTCCAACATGAGTTCTAGGTAGTCTAGAAACAAAGTCCATAGCAATACTATCCCACTTCCAAACAGGGATCTCCAAAGGTCTCAAATAACTAGATGGTCATTGATGCTCAACCTTAGCCTTCTGACAAACAAGGCAAGATGCAACAAAGTTCACCACATCATATTTCATACCGGGCCATCAAAAGTTCTTCTTTAAGTCTTGATACATCTTGGTGGAACCAGGATGAATGCTCAATACACTCTTGTGAGCTTCCTCAAGTACACATTTCCTCAAATCACCACTCGAGGGAACATAAATTCGGCCCTTCACACGCCAAATGCCATCATGACCTTCCACTAGAAACAAGTTCTTCCCTTTTTCTTGAGTTCTTTTCATCTCAACCAAGTATTCATCTTTCGGTTGTTGTAATTTCACGGTTTCAAGAAACACGTTAGCAACTGCCAATATTTCAAGGCACATCTTCTTTGGAGTATACGTTTCCAAACCTACATTCAAGCTTCTAAATTGCTTAATTAATTCCATCTCTTTCACCATCATTGCGGAAACATGCAATGACTTCCGACTTAAAGCATCGGCAACCACATTTGCCTTTCCGGGATGATACCTCAATTCAAACTCATAATCTTTTAGAAACTCTACCCATCACCATTGACGCATATTAAGTTCTTTTTGATCAAACAAGTAGTTAAGGCTTTTGTGATTACTAAAGACCATAAACTTAGAACCATACAAGTAATGTCGCCACAACTTCAAAGCAAACACCACCGCTGCCAATTCAAGATCATGTGTAGGATAATTAACCTCATGCGGTCGCAACTACCTCGACGCATAGGCTATCACACGCTCACACTACATCAACACACAACTAAGACCATGCATAGAAGCATCACAATATACCACAAAGTCATCCAACAAATCAGGCAATGCTAGCAGTGGTGTGGTAGTAAGCCTCAATTTCAACTCTTGAAAACTTTATTCGCATTCACGGGTCCACACAAATGGTTGATTCTTACGAGTCAACTTCGTCAAAGGTAAAGCCAAGTGGGAAAATCCCTCAATAAACCTCTGATAATAATCGATAAGTCCAAGAAAACTTCTTATTTCTATCACAGATGTTGGTCTTTCCCAAGCCATAACAGCTTCCATTTTTGATCTATCAACGACCACTCCATCACCGAAAATCACATGACCAAGAAAAGAGATTTCATTCATCCAAAATTCACATTTAGAGAGTTTGGCATATAATTCTTTCTCTCAAAGAATAGTTAACATAAGGCAAAGATATCTTTCATCCTCTTCATGGCTCTTAGAGTATACCAAAATATCATCAATAAACACCACGTTGAATTGGTCAAGATACTCGTGGAAGATGCGATTCATGTAATCCATGAAAATCGTAGGAGCGTTTGTTACACCGAATGACATCACTACATACTTATAGTGACCATAATGTGTTCGGAAGGCAGTTTTAGGAATATCCTTGGTCTTCACCTGAATTTGGTGATATCCAGAGCATAAGTCAATCTTAGAAAACACAACGACACCCTTCAATTGATCCAAAAAATCATCAATGCGAGGAAGAGGATATTTGTTCTTGATAGTTAACTTATTGAGTTGGCGATAGTCAACGCACAATCTTATGCTTCCATCCTTCTTTTTCACCAACAATACAGGAGCACCCCAAGGAGACACACTTGGGCGGATAAACTCTCGTTCAAGTAATTCCTTGACATGCTTTTTCAATTCGGCCAACTCTATAGGAGACATCCTATAAGGAGCTTTAGAAACAGGTTCAGCACCATAAATGAGATCAATAGAGAATTCCACTTCACGTGGAGGAGGAAATCCAAGAATTTTATCCGGAAAAACATTGGGAGATTCAAAAACAACAAGGATTTCACAAGATTGGGAAGTACCATTCCCATCAACCATGTAGAACATCACGAGAAGTTGAGAGATACCTTATAGGTCAAAGCTTTCAGCATTAGAAGTCGGAAAGATCACCGTCTTGTTATGGCAATCCACCAAGGTAGATACCCAATCCACACCTAGAATAATGTCCAGGTCTTTCATAGGTAAACATACGAGAGATACAACAAACTTCATACCCTTAAGGGTCATCTCGACATTCTTACATCAAGTCACCGATCTCAAACAAGCATCGATCGGTGTAGTCACCAATATGGAGCCTTTCATCAAGCAAACAGGAACCTTCAAGCACCTCATACAATCCTTGAAAATAAATAAATGCTAAGCATCAGAATCAAATATAACATATACTGAAGTACCAAGGATTTCACACTCACCACGAACAAGATCTTCAGCTTGTGTGGCTTTTTCACCTGTAACAGCAAAGACTCTTCTAGCTGCTTGTGGTTGATCACCACCATTACAGTTACCATTTCTTCCACCATGGCCATTGCCTCGACCATTGCCATTTCTTCCACCATTATGGTTTCCACCATGGCCACCATTACAGCCACCATTATGACCATTACCGTTTCCATGACCACAGCCTCCAAAGCCACCATGGCTGACATGGCTATCACCCAGGAAGAAGCCATAGACCCTACACAGTCTTTGGAGGTTGCCTTGGATGCTTTCAAGGCCCTATGACTAGGTCAAGGGCCAAGAAAGCCAAGGAAGGTCTCCAAAAGCATTTAGCTTCTTTCATACATTCTTTGAGTGGGCCCAAGCCCAAGGAGGAGCTATTGAAGACCCTTACTCTTTTCTCTTGCACTATAGAAGGGTAATGGGCTTGGTATGGAAGTTTGGGCCTCCTTTGGGCCTCTTCATTGGGCCTCATATATCTTGTACATATTTTCCATTCCTTTGTATTCTAGGTATATTAGGACTATATTTTAGGAATTAGTTTGGGCTTTGCATAGCCATTGAGCTTGGGCCACTTTTGGGCCTTGTACCTTGTTCTATTTTGATTTTGGGCTTGTATTGGGCCAAGTAGAGTAGGTTTTAGGATTGGGCCTTAGGAGCTAATCCAAGGCCCATGATTAGGAAGCTTTGGCCAAAAGTCTCATGGAGCTATATAAGCTCATCTCCTTTGTATTTCCATCATAACTTGAATGATAAGAAATTTTAGAGTGAGAAACTCTCCCTTCTCTCTAAAAAGTAGAAGCTTTAGGCTCCTTTCTCTAGTCTTATCCTTGGGTCTTCTCCCATAGGTGGTAAATCTCTATACCTTATCTCTCTTCTCCTAGAGAGTGGCGGAACCATGCTTCATTCCTCTCCTCTCCATCTCCTCCATTTCTAGACCAAAATCCCCTTAGATCTAGGTTCTTTCTCCTTCTAACTTCCACTACAAGCTAGCTTCCACTACAAGATTCTCCTACCTTCCTCCATAAGCTTCCAAACCATGACCATTCCTCTTTATTTTCATCAAGCATTTTGGATCTAAGAAGGTTCAAGAAGAGAAGACCCTTCAACAAAAGCTAGGAATTGAAGAAATTCCTACAGCATGTGGTATCATGAGTCCTAACTCCTCTTGAATTTTTTTCTTAGATCTGTTTTGGTGCTGTTTTCCTTTTGTAATTCTGATTCTAGGTCTAAATTCCTTGCTTTCTTTACATAAATTTTCATATATCATATGCCTAAAAACACCAAAAAATGCAAAAGTTATGCTTACTTGAGATCTAAGATCTAGACCTTTTGGCTTTGAATTTTCCAAACTTCCTTCACAAATATTGTTACTGCACTCAACCGAAACATAACCTTGAAGTTTCATAAAGTTTGGAGAAAAAATTTTAAAAGTCAAAAAGTTGACCTTAGATGCCTTCTACTTTAAGTAACATGCCTTGCCTTGTGTTTCTTTGACTTTTCTTTGCATCTTGTGTCAATTTTTGTGTCATTTCATCATTTGGAACTTTAATTTCAGTTCTAGACCTGTTTAGATCCATGTCATATAGTTGATTACTTTAGGTTTTAGTTGCTTGCTTAGGTATTCCTTAGTTGCCTTAGATTGAACCTTAAGTGTGGAGCTTGTTTCTTGTTGATTCTAGGACTTTATGTGTTGATCTTTGCTTGAGTCATTTGATCGATTCTTAGGTACCTTAATCACATTTATTAAAGTACCTAACAAGCTCCATAGAGTCTTGTGGTTCACCTCTCTTTAAGGTGACAAGTTGTGCCTAATTGTTGTAGGTTGTTAGATCTCTTTAGGTTGAGTTTTTCTAGTTTGTTTTGATCTTTCTAGCAGCTGTCCACTACTCTTTGAATGCTGTTTGTGTCTTTATTTTAATGTCTTTTGTTTCATAAAACCATGCCTTCCATTGCCTATTTGATTTGGAAGATGATGCTTGCTTTACACTAGCTTTAGTTTCCATTTTTGCCTTTTTTTGTGCACTATTAGTACATCTGTTGTTGCTGCAGTAGGTGGCTGTAAAAAATAGAGAAAAAACATTTAAAAATAGAGGGAAAAAGTGAAAAAAATTTATAAGTGCATTGGCCATTCATTCCATAATTGTTTAGGCCTTGTTCCTTACAAAAAGTGTGAACAAAAGTGTTGAAAAATACTTGAATTAGACAAAAAAGAAAAATAAAGTCCAGCACCTATATCTTTCCAGCACTTATTTTTGTCTTTTAGTGCCTAATTGTACATTTGTGTGAGGCAAAATCATTAGCAGCATACTTCTAAAGTTTGTGCAAAGTTTTAAGCATTCTAGTGTTCTAGGTAACTTTTGTATGCCTATATTCTTTCTTGCATTTAATTTTAGTTTGTCTTTGTTGCACTCTTAGTTTGTCATAATATTGTTCCTCTTATGTATTGTATTTATATGTTGATGTAGGTTTTGATAATGAGACAACAAATAAAGAAACAAGATCAAACATATATAATTATAGATGAAATAATTATGTTTGATGATGGAAAATTGATGAACTCCAAAGAAATGATTCAAGGCATTTATAGAGGTCTAAAACAAGTAAAATACAATCATTAAAGTGCCTAAGGATCAAAGGATTGCAGCCATGATTAAACAAATATAAAAAAAAGGTGAAACAAAGTGCCAAAATTCATGTATCAGGCACTTGAATTGATTCACACAGCAATGAGCAACTACATGAATCAATTCATTCGAATTCAAAGGCCAGGAAGTGAAAATTCAAAGCTTGAATCGATTCCCCCCTCCATTGAATCGATTCACACGGTTTCTAAAGCCCAGGATTGTATTTTGATAAGCTTGAATCGATTCCTACAAACCCTTGAATCGATTCACACGAAGACAGTGGCCCAGGATGTGAATTTCTTAAGCATGAATCAATTCACACCATAAATGAATCGATTCACACGTCTAGCAGAATAAAGAATTGGGCACTGAATCGATTCACCTGTCTGGAAAGCTCAAAAACTATACAATGGATCGATTCATTTAAAGAAGGAATAGATTCATTCTATTTGAAATTGAAGCTGAACGTTGAAACAGCCTGGAATCGCACTACGCAGACACAAGTCCCATGTTTCATGGTGCACTACTTCGAGGAATTAAATCAATTGGACATTCCATGCTGCATCATCTCATGCTGGAATTAAATATGCAAATGGGAACATGCTGAAGAATTTTTAAATGCAAATATTATGCTCATTGAAGGCTATAAATAGGAAGGGGAGCTGCACACTTCAAACCGTCCCAGACCAGTGAAGCAATTCCATTGGTTTCTTCCTCCTCCTTCTCTTAACATTGCAATTTCTCTCTTGGTCACTTAATTGGCATATTCCTCTTGATAGTTTTTTTAAGAGTTAGAGAGAAAATATTTTGAGTGAGCTTAAATTTGTACATCCTCTCTTTGAGAGTTATTATTTTTGAGAGCTTCAAGTTGTAAATCTACTCTAGTGAGAGAGTTATCATTGTAACCATTAAAACACTAAAATATCTTAGAGGTTTAGGTTGAGGGTTCAACCTTGTAATTGTGAGATTGAGAGATTGGGTGCAGTGCCCTTGTACTTGTAAGGATTGGGTTCTTGAGTGTGGGACACTAGGAAGCCGCGATTGCTCAAAGTTATATCTCGAATCTCTAATAGTGGAAATCCTTCAAGTGGGTTGCTTGAAGGCGAGACGTACACCGGGGTGGTGGAACTCGTTATATCGGTTTACAAATTCTCTCTTCCCTTAAACTCCTTTATCATTGTGAATTTAATTTGCATGCCAAAATATTTATGTTTAATTTATTTGGTAAATTGCTAAAATTAAATCCTTGAATTAATTGACGTAAATATTATTGGATTTAAATATTGTATAAGGGAGTTGAATAATATTGTTAATAACTTGGTAAATTATTCATGCATAATTAATTAGAAATTGGTTAAGTTAAACTTTTATTGAATTAATTATTGCATGCTAAGTACTTCAAGAATTGCTCGAACTAATAACTTACCTTATTTATCAAAAACAATTCTTGAACATTGTATCTTCAACTCAAATTATCTTAGTATGATATGTGTTTCATAATTATCTCTTTTACTTTGCATCATTTATGTACTACTAACCGTTTTGAAAGGGATTCCGCACGAAAATTTAAAATACTTAATTCACCCCCCCTTTTGAGTATCGAGGCCTTGGGTAACAAGTGGTATCAGAGCTTGACTCTTGCCACAAGGCTTAACAGCTGCAGGAGATCAAGATGGCCTCTACCTCTTATGATGCATTTCCGTAAAATGGTATAATAAATAGACCTCCAATCTTCAATGGTAAAGACTATGCTATTTGGAAAGAAAGGATGAAAATCTTTGTCCAATCCTATGACCTCAAGGTATGGAATGCTATTCAATTTGGTCCTTTTATTCCTAAATACATAGTTGATAATATAGAATGCATGAAGCCCATAAACTTATGGACTAAGGAAGAAGAAATAAAGGTACAATTTAATCTAAGAGCTAAAATTCTTATCACATTAGCATTAGGACCTAATGATGTTTCTAGAGTTATTACTTGTAACAATGCTAAAGAAATATGGGAAACTCTTGAAACAATCTATGGAAATACTAATGATGATCAAGATGCAAGAATTAGTACTCTTTCTAGCAAAAATGAAGGATCCAAAATAAGCATGGAAGAAGAAGTCGATGAATCGAAAGAAAAATTTACCAACCTCTGCCTTATGACAAAGCACTCCAAAGATGATGAGGTAAGTTCTCTAAACGAATCTAGTGATGATGAAAGTGAATTTGATAAAGATGAATTGCTAGAAGCTTTTGAAGAGTTGTATGAAAAATTTGTTTTATTATCAAAGAAATATGCATGCTCAAAACAAACCATTTTGACTCTTGAAAATGAATTGCACAATATTCACATTGAAAAGGAAAATCTCAGAATTCAAAATGATGAATTAGTAGCTTCAAATGTGTCACCTAGGACTTCTAATGGAAATAATAATTGTATGCTTATTGATAAATGTATGCTTCTTGAAAATGAGAATAAAGAATTAAAAGAAGTACTTAGTAAACTTACAAGTAGTCAAAAGAATCTAAGTGCACCTCTTGAAGATCAAAAGCATACACTTGATAGAAGGAAAATAGGTCATTACAAGAATCCTCTTGCACTTTACAAGGAAAAATCTAAACCCATTCTAAGATGTACAAACCATGAAAGAAAAGGAAACTCATTGTCAAATTGTTTTAAAAAGAAAGAATATAAAAGGAACCATTACAATCACACCATGACTTATTCATTGGTTGCAACATGTTTTTATTGTGGAATATATGGTCATATATCTTTTAATTGCTTTATAAAGAAATCTCGTCAAAAGAGCATGAGAAAGGTATGGATTCCAAAAATAACTTTGAAATCCTAAACTAACAAGGAAGGACCTAACTCTCAAAGGGTACCATCAAACTTTACATTTTGTAGGCATACTTTAAATCGACAATCTCTCATTGACGAATGACCAAAGAATCAAGATTCATAATCTTCACTCTAAAGAACAAAGAATGATAAGGATATAGGATTCGTAAAACTCCAAGGTACGTTCGACTCTTACTCTAGTTGATCAAATATTATGTATGCTTAATTATGTTTAAATATCTATGGACTTGTTTGATAGTTTATTAAGAATTTTTAGAAATGTCTAAATAATTCCATACTTGTTCATAATGAATTTTTATGATCTAACTTTGAGTTGATATGTGATACTTGATTTGGAGCATGAATGGCATAAAACTTTGAGATAGAAAAATGAATAACTTTAGAACCCCTTAAAATCATTAAAATCTTAGGATCAAGGATGTATGTGCATGACTTTGATTTAAATGATTAATAATAAGTTTGATAAATGATTGCTTGGATAACATGTTTTGATTCCATGAAAAACTTGAGATTAAGGTTGTTTGGGTTTATCCATGTGTGTTAGGAAGGATTGAAACATCAAAATGCTAAAATGTTAAATCTTGATTTAAAGTCTTAAAGATGCATGAAATTTTAATGATGTATGAATGCTTGATAATATATGAATTCTTGATGATGTATGAATTCTTGGATGATGTATGTATGAATCCTTGATAACGTACGAATTCTTAATGATGCATGAATTTTTGATTAAATATGAATTCTTGATGATGTATCATTTATTGAACAAGAGATTTTGTTTAACTAGTGGTATCTAAGTGACAAACATCTTCCTTTAACAAAATGGTATCAATTGAATTAAGTAAGAGGAAGAGATCATGGGGACATAATCTTGATTATACACTTGCCATTATGATAATAAATACATATATTGTGTGTACAAGTGGTATCTATGCTTTGATAATTTATGAAGTGGTATGTCATATAATTTTCCTAACAAGCAAGTATCTTTTCGTAACAAGTGGCATTGAACTTCATATCAAGAGAAAGTTATGACATGTTGATTATGACATTTTTTTTAAGGTTGCTTTAAGTTAGGACTATGTTATGATTCTATGACTTATCCCTATGTTTCTACAAAGATGTTCATCTTAGGCAAAATGTTTCTATGCAATTATATGTTGGTTTTGATTATGCCTAAGGTAAAATGTATGTTATAATAAGTGAGTATCTAGACCTTAATTTCATGTCTAGTAATATCATAAAATATGTTAAATGATAATGCATGATTTTGATGACATGTTAATAACAATGCATGATATGTGACAATACATGGTATATTAAGAGACAATGCATTATAATACATGACATGATCTTCCTTGATACACCATGCTTGAGCAAATTGGCATCTATCTTGATTGAGATTTACACTATATGTTTGATGATGCATGATCTTGACTGTGAAAATAAATTTGAAAATATGCATCGTTGAGATTGAAAAGAATTTTTGAACAACATTATGAAAAATGATGTACGCTTGAATGTCAACAATTTTATGATAATATGCTTAAATGTTTATAATTGATATCAAGAGTTTAAATTGGCAAATCTTTAAGTGATATCATGCCTAGATACTAGTAACAAGTAGTATAGACAATGAATAAGAAATAAAAGATGTTGGTTAAGAAAGATTATCATTGTCTATGTTGAAATTAGTGTTTTACCACTATACGCTATATGAAGTATAATAACAAGTGGTATGACATATATGTTATGGCAATAAGTATATGACTTACACACGATGACCATGATATGCTTTTGTGATTTGTCTATATGTGTTGATTATTTATGCAAAATGCTTTCTCTTTTTTGACAAAAAGGTCATATGAAAAAGGATAGATATATTGGCATATGTTATAATACAAATGCATGAGTAAGTCAACAAGCTGTATTAATAATTCCACCATTGCTCTGATACCTACATTTAAGTGTACATTGTTGAAATATCTTCTATGATTACTACTTTGATACCTAGAAATGCATCAAATACTATTAATGGATGATTAACAAGTGATTTTCATATGCAAGTGGTATCTAACCTTTGAGTGGTATCTATTTATATTGTGATATCTGTTGTTTCAATAAGTGGTATCTATTAAGAAGAAGATCATATGCTTAAGAAATAAACTTGATTGAATTAACTCATAAGTGGTATTAGACTTGATCAAATTGGTATAATTGGTTTCACACGTTTATAAGTGGTATATTTTTTAAGTGATATCAATTACAATAATAAGGGGGAGCATACACATGAATGATTATCCTTGATTTCATCTCTCTATGATTATGGCACTTATGATTTTGTTTCTACTCTCCTATATGCTTACTTGAAAAATTCTTATGCATTTGGTAATGCCAAAAAATAAAAAAAAGAGAGGGAGAAAATTATGTGCTTACTTAAAATGATATGTGTGCTTATTTGGAAAGAATCATGTGACACTTGCCATACTTGAAAGTGATATTAATTACATGATTGAAAATGAGTTAGCAATCAATTATATGTTGACTTGATAAATGAATTATGTGATTAATTATTGACTCTAGATGCAACCAAATGGTATATATCCTTGATCATGTTATGAGCTTTGATTTGAAATCCTTCTCATGAAATACTTAATCTCTCTTATTCAAATATATGAGCTTATATGTTGATGGCATAGAATATAATTAAGATGATGATCTTTTTGATGATGCCAAAGGGGGAGAGATTAGTGAAAGGATTAGTAAAAAGAGTAGAATATCATTTATGCCAAAAGGGAGAATTACTATAAGCATTGTTTCGTGTTTTGATGGTATCAAAAGGGAAGTTTTTGATGATGCCAAAGGGGGAGAAGATATATACACTCTAAATGGCATAAAGTACTTTACAAAGAGGGAGAGATATAAAGGGAGAAAACATCATTATGCTTAATCATTATGCTTGCTTACACTACCACTATGCTCTAAAAATTGAATGAACTATTTTGTGGTATCTATTGTATGATTAAGGGGGATATATTATCTTGCATGATACATTATGATCTTTTAACAATCGGTATCAATTCTTGTGTGTCATGTGTTTAACAAATGGTATCAAATTATATTTGTAAGGGGGAGTTGTTTATGCCATGAATTTGAACTGTTATGAAACTAACACCCCGTGAGATGAACATTTGTTGTCATCATCAAAAAGGGGGAGAATGTATTTATATGTTGATGTAGGTTTTGATAATGAGACAACAAATGAAGAAACAAGATCAAACATATATAATTATGGATGAAATAATTATGTTTGATGATGGAAAATTGATGAACTCCAAAGAAATGATTCAAGGCATTTATAGAGGTCTAAAACAAGTAAAATACAATCATTAAAGTGCCTAAGGATCAAAGGATTAAAGCCATGATTAAACAAATATAAAAAAAAGGTGAAACAAAGTGCCAAAATTCATGTATCAGGCACTTGCATCGATTCACACAGCAATGAGCAACTACATGAATCAATTCATTCGAATTCAAAGGCCAGGAAGTGAAAATTCAAAGCTTGAATCGATTCCCCCCTCCATTGAATCGATTCACACGGTTTCTAAAGCCCAGGATTGTATTTTTATAAGCTTGAATCGATTCCTACAAACCCTTGAATCGATTCACACGAAGACAGTGGCCCAGGATGTGAATTTCTTAAGCATGAATCGATTCACACAATAAATGAATCGATTCACACGTCTAGCAGAATGAAGAATTGGGCACTGAATCGATTCACCTGTCTGGAAAGCTCAAAAACTATACAATGGATCGATTCATTTAAAGAATGAATAGATTCATTCTATTTGAAATTGAAGCTAAACATTGAAACAGCCTAGAATCGTACTACGCAGACACAAGTCCCATGTTTCATGGTGCACTACTTTGAGGAATTAAATCAATTGGACATTCCATGATACATCATCTCACGCTGGAATTAAATATGCAAATGGGAACATGCTGAAGAATTTTTAAATGCAAATATTATACTTATTGAAGGCTATAAATAGGAAGGGGAGCTGCACACTTCAAACCGTCCCAGACCAGTGAAGCAATTCCATTGGTTTCTTCCTCCTCCTTCTCTTAACATTGCAATTTCTCTCTTGGTCACTTAATTGGCATATTCCTCTTGATAGTTTTTTTAAGAGTTAGAGGGAAAATATTTTGAGTGAGCTTAAATTTGTACATCCTCTCTTTGAGAGTTATTATTTTTGAGAGCTTCAAGTTGTAAATCTACTCTAGTGAGAGAGTTATCATTGTAACCATTAAAACACCAAAATCCCTTAGAGGTTTGGGTTGAGGGTTCAACCTTGTAATTGTGAGATTGAGAGATTGGGTGGAGTGCCCTTGTACTTGTGAGGATTGGGTTCTTGAGTGTGGGACATTAGGAAGCCGCGATTGCTCAAAGTTGTATCTCTAATCTCTAATAGTGGAAATCCTTCAAGTGGGTTGCTTGAAGGCGAGATGTACACCGGGGTGGTGGATCTCGTTATATCGGTTTGCAAATTCTCTCTTCCCTTAAACTCCTTTATCATTGTGAATTTAATTTGCATGCCAAAATATTTATGTTTAATTTATTTGGTAAATTACTAAAATTAAATCCTTGAATTAATTGACTTAAATATTATTGGATTTAATTATTGTATAGGGAGTTGAATAATATTGTTAATAACTTGGTAAATTATTCATGCATAATTAATTAGAAATTGGTTAAGTTAAACTTTTATTGAATTAATTATTGCATGCTAAGTACTTCATGAATTACTCGAACTAATAACTTACCTTATTTATCAAAAATAATTCTTGAACATTGTATCTTCAACTCAAATTATCTTAGTATGATATGTGTTTCATAATTATCTCTTTTACTTTGCATCATTTGTGTACTACTAACCGTTTTGAAAGGGATTCCGCGTGAAAATTTGAAATACTCAATTCACCCCCCCTCTTGAGTATCGAGGCCTTGGGTAACATATATGCCTTCTTTCTTTGAACATTTGTTGCTTGTCATACTCTAGTTTGTCTCATCTTACTCCCTTGGTTTAGCTTCCTAATTTGCCTTTGTTTGCTTGTCCTCTTTCTCTCTAGTTTTGTCCATTGAGTATTTCAATTCTTGGAACTCTTGAGATTAAGGTCTAGTGAGCTCACCATTAATTGGGTAGCATATTAAGGGCATTGAGATTTGACAAGAAGATTTGATCTAGAGCAATCTATAAGTATAAAGAGAAGTGGACCTTGAGTGAAACACCTTGAGAGCTTAGAGTGTAAACACAAATTCTTTTCCTTTTCTTATATTTTGTGCTAACCATTACTTTGAGTTTCCAAGTTTCTCTTTTGTAGCTTGTTGGAGCATCTTGGTGGACTTAAAGAGTCTTTGAAGACTTGTGTATTGGAAAACAAAGTTTGTAATAAATTAGGACTTGTTTCTTTTGCATTGTATTTTTCTTTACCCTTGTAGTTTGGGACTTTAAATTTGATTCTTTGTGTAGTCCTTGTATTTGGACTTTAGAGACATTGGACATTAGACTTTAAACTTTCTTTGACTTAGTTGATTAGGAGTAATTGTTCTTAGGACTTAGTTTATATTGTTGTTTTTGACTAGTGTAAGTGTGATTTGATATCCTAGGCCTAGTTTACATGTTTGCATTATCCGACTAGTTTGCTTTAATTGCTTTCTAGTTAGCATAAGTGCACTCTTGCATGCTAGGTTTAGTTTAAATTCTTGCACCTCGACTAGTCTTGTCTAAAAGCTTTCTTCTATTTTTCTTCTTTGTGAGAGAGTCAAATAAAGTGAGTGAAATGACTAGCATCTCATCACTAGCATACTTTCATTATAACATGTCTTCATCTGGTGAGAGAGTTAGAGAGCAAACCCCCCCACACATGCATAAAATCTTAGAGAAACTTAATAACATGGTTACTAGGCTAGATAACATAGAACATGGGGAGGGTAGAGATAGAACCACTAGGCATCATAGACATAGAAATAGACACCATGCGGATAGACAATATGATGACACTAGTGAGGTTGAACATAGGCACCATAGAAGACATAGTAGAAACCATAAGGAGGGTGGCTTGAGAAAGATCAAGCTAGAGGTCCCACCCTTCCATGGCAAAAGTGATGTAGAGGCCTATCTTGATTGGGAGATGAGAGTTGAGCAACTCTTCACCTCCCATGAAACTAAGAATGAGAAAAAAAGTTAGGATTGCCACTCTTAGCTTTCAAAATTATGCATTAGTATAGTGGACCCAAATCCTAAAAGAAAGAAAAAGAGACCATCTCCCACCCATTGATGAATGGGAGGATTTGAAAGCCTTACTTAGGAAGAGGTATATCCCCTCCTACTATAGGGGTGAACTATTGGCCAAGCTCAATAGACTCACCCAAGGGTCCAAGAATATAGAGGATTATTATAAGGCTTTAGAGATATCTATGATTAGGGCCAATGTTGAAGAGGATGAAGAAATCCTCATGCATAGGTTTTTACATGGCCTTAATCATAATATTAGGAAAAGAGTGGAACTTCTACCTCATGTTGACATTGAGGAGCTTCTCCATCAATGCACAAGAGTATAAGCTCAACTCATGGATGGAGCTTCCTACTATAATAGAGAATCCAAACCTTTTAGGTCTAGGTGGAAGGGTAAAGAAGACTCCATCCCTAAAGAGGGTAGTTTGGGTAAGAAGGGTAAGGAGCATGAAGTGGACACTTCAACTCCTAAACTCAAAAGTGAGGTTCATAGGGATCATACCCCTATAAGATCATCTAGGAACAACC
The DNA here is from genome assembly GCA_037962975.1 of Clitoria ternatea. Taxonomy (NCBI): domain Eukaryota; kingdom Viridiplantae; phylum Streptophyta; class Magnoliopsida; order Fabales; family Fabaceae; genus Clitoria; species Clitoria ternatea. The sequence continues at coordinate 94,803,119 of CM075670.1, read as the reverse complement.
CTTCTAGGAACAACAACTCTTCATCCCAACCCAACTATTCAAGAACAAGTTCAATCAAGTGTTTTAAATGCTTAGGAAGGGGTCACATTGCCTCTCAATGCCCAACCAAAAAACTTATGATTTTAAAAGGCATTGATCACTATTTAAGATATGAGGAAGCATCCTCTTCACACTCAAGTGATAGCTCTAATAGTGATTCCTATGAGAGTGAACATGTTTTAAGAGATGACGGTGAGCTTTTTATGATTAGAAGACTCCTAGGTAGTCATATAAGGGATGATGACACTACACAACAAGAGAACATCTTTTATACAAGATGTTACATTTAAGAAAATTTTTTTTCTCTCATTGTGGATAGTGGTAGTTGTGCTAATATGGCTAGTCCTAGTTCACAAACTTGGTTGTCCTCTAATAGATCACCCGAAACCTTATAAACTTCAATGGCGTAATGAAAAGGGTGAAATGTTAGTGAACAAGCAAGTTCTTCTCTCTCTTTCCATAGGCACCTATCATGATCAAATATGGTGTGATGTGGTTCCAATGGAAGCCATTCATGTGCTCTTAGGTCGCCCTTGGCAATATGATAAGAAAGTCACCCATGAGGGGTTTACTAACACCCTCACCTTCGTACATAACAATAAAAAATTTGTCTTACATCCCTTTGATAAGTGTTTTATAAAACAATAAATTAGATTTAGTTTGCTTAGGTATTTAATCATTATGCACTGTATTTCCTTAATTTTTATGATTTTCGCTTTCTTTCCACTATATTCTACTTAGGTATTTTATTTTGCAGAAATTAATAAAATTAAGGAACAAGTACAAAGATAATCCAAGGGTCAATAACAAGAGAAAAATGACCATCAAGTGATAAAGAAACAAGAAGAACAAGCCCTAGTGAAAAAAAAGCAACAAAAGCATGAAAATGGGCTATTAGTGCGCTGTCTATTAGTGCGGTTGTAACAGGAACCGCACTAATAGGGTGTGAATCGATTCACACATTATAAAAGTGCCAGGGAATGAATTTTTGAAGCATGAATCGATTCCCCCTTGCATGAATCGAGTCACATGTGAAAAATGGCCCAAAATTACAAAAAATGCATGAGGAATCGATTCCTCACTATATGAATCGATTCCTACATGCATGAATCGATTCCCCCTTTCATGAATCGATTCCCAGGCTGTTTTTTATGCCATGAATCGATTCATGATACTGGGAATCGATTCCCACCTTTATGAATCGATTCACATGTTGTTTTTATGGAAAAATACCCTGGAGGAATCGATTCATCACTGAAATCATGAGCCAAAAATCATTGGAAACAACAAATAAGCAAATTGGAGACAACTGGAACACCTGGAAATCACATGCACCAAAAGTTTCTAGCTTGCAACGCATTTTCTTAGCTGGCTTTCTCCCTTCCTTCACCTATAAAAGGAGAAGCAATCCAAGCAGAGAAGGCATCCGGTTCTCATTCATTCACTTCGTTCCTTTCTTTTCTTTTCCTTTGTTTTCCTCTCTGTCCCGTTTCTTTCTCTTTTATTTTCTTTTTCTTTCTTTTATTTTAAGAGTTGTGAGAATTGTGAAATTGAGTGTTCCAATTTGTAATTGGTGGAGGAATATTGCAACAAGGAAATACAGTGGTAAAATTATTTTAAACTTTTGGAGAAACCTGTAAGTCTTTATTTTTACCATGTCCTGTATGTTTTATTTTTTCATCATATGTATGAATTTGAATTATTTCATGAGTAACTAAATCTTTTATCTTGGGATGAAGGGGGTATAATAATATTTTATGATAATGTTATTTTGACTTGGAATTAAATAAATTTCTATTTTCCATTTAGTTCAATTAATGCTCAATGCTCTTAGTGATTCCTAACAAGAACCTAAGTGATAAAACTGTATACTTACAGGTATATTAGTAACTTTAAGTAATTAATAGAATCGAGAGATTTATTGTTACTGGAAAATTTTTGAACTAAGCCTAAGGTTTTGAAATACTTTTATGACCTCGGTAAAACCGTAAAAGTAATCAAAATCTTTTGGGGAATAAATAAGGGATTTTCACAAAACGATAATGGGCCTTTTCTAAGGATTAACCAGCGCTTTCCATAGGTTAGGTACATTAATAGGATTCCGAGAGGAACATATTAATTAGCTTAAGGAAAATCCGCCTTGGAAAACTTAATTTGATTCTTATTTATGAAAAGTTAAAATTCATTAACATAAAATAGAGTCTTGATCCCCCTAAATCCCAAGATACTCTCAACTCTGATTTTTAAGTGTCAAGTAAATTTTGTTTCTAAATTTATTTTTAATTTATGTTTTATTTTACAAAAACATTAAAAATCAATTGTGTGGATAATTAAATTTTAATATGTTGGTACTTTGAAAACAGTCCCTGTGGAGAACGATAATCTTTTATATTACACGACATAACCCATACGCTTGCGGGCCTTGTCACCCTTGTCTCCCAAACAAGTTTTAGAAGACCAACTTCAAATGAAGTTGAAGAGGGATAGGGAGGTTGGGCCTTCCACCTCCCCTCCTAAACCTCAAAAATAAAAAAACACAAAAAAATAAGTCACTCAACAAGATAAGGGTAAAGGGATCCTCAGCTATGAAGATCCTAAGAGGCACTCCTCTTTCTTTGCCTCTAAGCATGATGTGAAGCAAGCCTTGCTTCTTCACAAACCTATCTACATGCTTTGCCCTACACCTTCTTCCTTTAGCTCTCCTAGCCCTTCTAGTACATATAGCTCTTACACTTCCCTATCCTTAATGGGCTCTTCTTCTCCTATGCCCAAGGGATTACAAAATATCCTTCTAGAATTTGAGGATGTCTTTCCTAAAGACATTCCTTAAGGGCTTCCACCTCTTAGGGGTATAGGCTAGCTTGCCTAATAGACCTGCATATAGGTGTAACCCCAAGGAGAGTCTAGAAATAGAGAAACAAATTGAAGATCTACTTTCCAAAGGTTGGATTAGGGAGAGTCTTAGTCAATGTGCTGTGCCAATTCTTTTAGTTCCAAAAAAAGATGGTTCTTGGAGGTTATGCACTGATTATAGAGCAATCAACAATATCACCATCAAGTATAGACACCCTATACCTAGACTTGATCATATGTTGGATGAACTTTGTGGCTCTACCATATTCTCCAAAATTGACCTTAAAAGTGGCTATCACCAAATACGAATCAAGGAAGGTGATGAGTGGAAAACTGCTTTTAAGACCAAGCTTGGTTTATATGAGTGGTTGGTTATGCCTTTTGGTTTGACCAATACCTAGTACCTTCATGCGCCTCATGAATCATGTTTTGAGGGACTTCATTGGCCACTTTGTTGTTGTCTACTTTGATGACATCCTTGTTTATTCAAAGTCTATGGACTCTCACCTTACCCACCTTAGACATGTTTTACTTGCCTTAAGAGAAAACCAATTCTTTGCTAACCTTGAAAATGCTCTTTTGGTTTGGATCACATTATCTTTTTAGGATTTGTAGTTAGCTCCAAGGGGGTCCAAGTTGACCAAGAAAAGTCAAAGCAATTAGTGCTTGGCCAACCCCTAAAAACATTCATGATATTAGAAGCTTCCATGGCTTAGCTAGCTTCTATAGAAGGTTTGTGAGAGACTTTTCTACTTTGACATCTCCCTTAAATGATTTGCTTAAAAAAAATGTTCCTTTTCTTTGGGGGCCAAAGCAAGAAAAGGCCTTTCAAGATCTCAAGCATAGACTCACACATGCTCCCATTCTTGCCCTACCAAATTTTTCAAAAACATTTGAGCTAGAATGTGATGCTTCTAATATAGGAATAGGTGCGGTTTTACGTCAAGAGGGGCACCTTATAGCTTTCTTTAGTGAAAAGCTTAATGGGGCATACCTTAATTATCCCACATATGGCAAAGAGTTCTTTTCTTTGATTAGGGCCTTACAAACTTAGGAATACTACTTAATTCCCATGGAGTTTGTCATTCATAGTGACCATGAGTCACTCAAGTATATCAAAAGCCAACATAAGTTAAATAAAAGGCATGCCAAATGGGTTGAATATTTGGAACAATTCCCTTATGTTATCAAGCACCGCAGTGGTAAAGCTAATGTTGTAGCTGATGCCTTATCTAGAAGGCACACCCTCCTTTCTTCCTTGGATGCCACTCTTCATGGTCTTGATGAAATAAAAGAATTCTATCCAAATGACCTTGACTTTCCTAATGCCTACCACTCTTGTGATTCCTTACTTGCATCTAGTGGATTCCATAAATTAGATGGATTTCTCTTTAAAGCCAATAAGCTATGCATTCCTAGGGGTTCCATTACAGACCTTTTACTTCATGAGAGCCATGAGGGAGGGCTCATGGGGCACTTTGGGAGTGATAAGACTTTAGCCACCCTTAGTGAACATTTCTATTGGCCCCATATAAGTGTGACATGCAAAGACTTTGCTCTAGGTGCTTTGCATGTAAAAAGGCCAAATCTAGGGTGTCTCCTCATGGCCTTTACACTTCCTTGCCTATTCCCACTTCCCCTTGGGTAGATATTAGCATGGACTTTGTCCTTGGGTTGCCTAGGACCCAAAGGGGAATGGACTCTATCTTTGTGGTAGTTGATAGATTTAGTAAGATGTCTTACTTCATCCCTTGCCATAAGGTTAATGATACAAGTCATATTGCTAAACTATTCTTTAAAGAGATAGTTCGCTTACATGGGATCCCTAGAACTATAGTTAGTGATAGGGATACTAAGTTCCTTAGCCATTTCTGGAGGACCCTTTGGGCCAGGCTAGGAACAAAACTTCTCTTTTCTACCACTTGCCATCCACAAACAGATGGCCAAACGGAGGTAGTTAACAGGACTCTTTCTACTCTTCTGCGAGTCCTTGTTAAAAATAATGTTAAGTCTTGGGATGAGTGTCTACCACATGTAGAGTTTGCTTATAATAGGGTAGTTCACTCCACCATCAAGCATAGTCCTTTTGAGATTGTGTATGGTTTTAATCCCCTCACTCCTTTAGATCTTTTGCCTCTCGAGGTTTCAGATGACATCCTTTATATGGATGGTGAGGAAAAAGCATCTTTTATTCGAAAACTTCATGAGAAGGTTAAACACATATACAAATGAAAAATGATCACTATGCTAAATGTGTGAATAAAAAGAAAAAAAAGGTTATCTTAGATGTTGGGGATTGGGTTTGGCTTCACCTAAGGAAGGAACGCTTTCCTACCCTTAGGAAGTCCAAACTTAACCCTAGAGGTGATGGTCCTTTTCAGGTGACTAGGAGAAATAATAATAATGCTTATGTACTTAACCTCCCTGGTGAGTATGGGGTCAGTGTTACATTTAATATCTCTGATCTTACTCCTTGTATTTCAGATGAGCTGGATGAGGTTACCTCGGATTTAAGGACAAATGCTTTTCAAGAGGGGGAGCATGACATGGCCATTACCCAGGAAGAAGCTATGGACCCTACACAGTCTTTGGAGGTTGCCTTGGATGCTTTCAAGGGCCCTATGACTAGGTCAAGGGCCAAGAGAGCCAAGGAAGGTCTCCAAAAGCATTTAGCTTCTTCCATACATTCTTTGAGTGGGCCCAAGCCCAAGGAGGAGCTATTGAAGACCCTTACTCTTTTCTCTTGCACTATAGAAGGGTAATGGGCTTGGTATGGAAGTTTGGGCATCTTTTGGGCCTCTTCATTGGGCCTCATATATCTTGTACATATTTTCCATTCCTTTGTATTCTAGGTATATTAGGACTATATTTTAGGAATTAGTTTAGGCTTTGCATAGCCATTGAGCTTGGGCCACTTTTGGGCCTTGTACCTTGTTCTATTTTGATTTTGGGCTTGTATTGGGCCAAGTAGAGTAGGTTTTAGGATTGGGCCTTAGGAGCTAATCCAAGGCCCATGATTAGGAAGCTTTGGCCAAAAGTCTCATGGAGCTATATAAGCTCATCTCCTTTGTATTTCCATCATAACTTGAATGATAAGAAATTTTAGAGTGAGAAACTCTCCCTTCTCTCTAGAAAGTAGAAGCTCTAGGCTCCTTTCTCTAGTCTTATCCTTGGGTCTTCTCCCATAGGTGGTGACTCTCTATACCTTATCTATTTTTTCCCTAGAGAGTGGCGGAACTATGCCTCATTCCTCTCCTCTGCATCTTCTCCATTTCTAGACTAAAATCCCCTTAGATCTAGGTTCTTTCTCCTTCTAACTTCCACCACAAGCTAGCTTCCACTACAAGATTCTCCTACCTTCCTCCATAAGCTTCCAAACTGTGACTATTCCTATGTATTTTCATCAAGCATTTTTTATCTAAGAAGGTTCAAGAAGAAAAGATGCTTCAACAAAAGCTAGGAATTGAAGAAATTCCTACAACAATGGCCTCCACAGTTACCATTATGGTTCACACGTGCAAGAGTATCAACATTAGCATTCCTTGTATTCAATGGGAAATTAGGACGAATATGCCCAGGTTGGTTGCATTGATAGCACACACATGATCTCTTGGGCAATCACGAGCCAAGTGTTTGGCACCATATTTAAAACAAGTAAGGCCTTGGGCATTGCCACGACCTTGGTTACCATGTCCATAACTACCTCTTGGTCCACCATGTCCACTTGCGTTGGAAGATCCACCACAAAAGAACTTCTTCTTCCTAAAATTAACTTACCTCTTGAAATTAGAAAATTGGCCCTTTAACTTGGGCTCATGCTTGCCATAACCCAAAGGAGTCACATCATCTTCTTCATAGATGCGACACTTGTTCATAAGTGTCGAAAAGCTTCTATCTCTTGATGTCGAATAACCTGTTTGATTTCGGGCCTTAAACTATTTTCAAACTTCACACACTTTGAAGCCTCGGTACCCTCTTGTTGATAGGGCGGATAAAATGCATAAAGCTCTTCAAACTTGGAGGCATACTCCTCCACGGTCATGTCACCTTGCTTAAGCTCCATGAACTCGAGCTCTTTCTTGCTTTTGTAACTTTCTGGAAAATATTTCTTCAAGAATTCAACCTTGAAGTTTTCCCAAATCGAGGGAATATCAGCAGATATCATGCGCGCTCTAGTAAGATGCCACCATGCTTCGGCTTTATCACAGACCATAAAGACCGCATATTCTACCTTTTGTGCTTCAGAACACTCAAAGCTAGCATAAATTCTTTCCAAATCATTAATCCACGCATAGGCATCCTCAGGCTTATAACCTCCATGAAATTCAGAAGGTTTTCTCTTGAGAAATAGATCAAGACCTTGGGCACCTTGTCCCACATTCAGTTGGCCTTGTCTTTCCAAGAGATTAGCAAAGCGATTCAAGGCGTTTGCCATAGCAGCAGCCTCACGATTAGGTCTACCAGCCATATTTCAAGCCTATACATCAAAACATGGCTTATACATGAGTAGTCTAGACCAAACAATAAATTCTCAACCTATAAACTCAAAGGTTTCAACATTCATTGGTCCATCATGCATTACATCATATAATCATGTCAACCTTAATACATAATCACAACATATTCATCATAGAAGGTAAATAGTGTAAGGAATCTTGGCCGGATTCAACAGCAGTACATTAATCTCAACTTAATAACAAACAACTATAATTCAATCAAAGAAATCCTTAACTAAATCAATTATAGCTTGTATGATTGAATCATAAGCAACAATTACTTGAATAACATCAATTATGTCTATATCAAGAGCAACAATGCTCTGATACCAAGTTGAGACGCCCCAAAAATAGGGGGTAAATTTTTCACAATTTTTAAAGCAATAAATTTAAATAGGGAAACACCGTGGTGCAACCTTCGATTTAATACCTTGGATCTATGAAAAACCTATCTTATATATGAAGATATAAGAAGGTGAATTAAAAATATTTCATGATAATCTCTCTGATAGAAACAATGGAAATATAATTTGAATTGAAGTGATATGATTGAGTTTCAAGAAACTAGACATTATAAGGTTCAATGATTTATAATATGTTAAAAGTATTAGTAAGATGATGTAAGAAGAGGCCTTAATGCAAAGGAAAACCAAAATAATTGAAACAATAGCATTTGGAGGGATTAAGGGCATCTCACTCAAGCGGATGCCCCACTCGCTTGAGCGAGTTCCAATAGCCACGCCTGGGAGAGCCAGCGAACACGCTTAAATGAAGGAAGCAGTGCGCATCAGGTACCCATCTCGCTTGAGCGAGCTCTGTTCGCTTGAGCGAGCTCTGTTCGCTTGAGCGAGATCGCTCTAGTAGCTAATTAATTCTCCTTCGCTTGGGTGAGGAATCCCTGCCTAAGAGAAATAGCTCTAGTATCTATTCCCATTCCCTCTCGCTTGAGCGAGCCTCCAAGCACTGACCATTCGCTCAAGCGAAAAATGGTCCATTAGCTTTCCACCTCGCTCTCGCTTGGGCTAGGCCTTGCCCACCTGAGCGAAATTGATACAAGAGGATCTCACTTGAGCGAGATTGATACTCGCTTGAGCGAGTTTTGCAGAATAAGCGAAAATCCTGGAAGTTTTTATATAACTCAAGTATCAAATTTTGTTTCTTGCCAATTATGGCCTAAGCTAACATCTTAGATACATTCATTCATGCATTTGGAAATCAATCCAAGTAGTTATACAGATTAAGTTCAATTCTCACCCATCTAATGCATAACAGTCGAATCATTTTCTCTTAAACTTCATAGAATGCTACAAGTTGTGCAATACATTATTCATTCATAGAATTTACCATCAACAAGTATCATAATTCATTATCATACATCATCTAGGTCATTAATGAAAATTGGCCAAACACATCAAGGTCCAATTTTCGTACATGACCATCCAAAATCATCCTTCAATCATCCAGATTACAAAATATGCATACATCTATACTATATGCTATACGAAAATCTAGGTTTGCCAGCCAAGGCACTTCCTATACACCTATTTACCTCATTCATAAAAATATACTTCAAAAGATTCACTCCACCCATGAGTGCCCTACATCACAAGTCTAAAAAGTAGACAACATGGGAGAGTGAGTCATATATTCCAAAAGAATGAATGTGAATACCATATGATCATGTGCATATGTATCAAAACATGTATACTTTGCATTCATGCATATTTCATCATCAACTATCATCACATAATGCAAACATCTTCATAAATAAAATAAAGTATACAATCATACACATGATCTAGTCCTTCAACAAATTGGACTATTACACACCTTATCATTTTACTCAATTCAATCCATGGTATTCATATCTTTTATGTTGTCTTAATACATTTTCTCATCCACAACACAACCATCATCATATCTCCTCACCTTTGGCATACTTCCTTGCTATATGCAAATGCTCTTAAGATAATGCATATGCTCAACGAATTATTTCAACAAATTACAAATCTGACTGAGGGAAATAAACACTAATTGTGGGATTCAAGTATGATCATCTAACTATACCCCTACTGCAGTAGTAAAATGTGTACACTTATCATCCAATTGCATGCATTTCATCGATCTTTTACTGGTACCAAACCACATCGTCCATTTGTAACACCTGGTCATTTTCAGCTTGACTGTGGTAACATATATTCAACATATGGTGTTGCGGGCCGGCCATGACTCATTTCATGGCGGTTGTGATCCCAAGGACCACCGGGGTCACCTGCTCATCAAGAGCCACCCCCACAAGGGTCAGCCACATGTAGCTCCCCGTAGCAATACATGGACAACTTCGTGACTTACACACCGAGTCATAAGGGAAATAAAATTTGCTCGTGCACTGAGCCACCCTCCCACTGGGCCGGTCAAGGGAACTCCCCCAACGTTCTAACATCTGCGGCTATGCAGTATACAATGGATGCAAATGCCAATCGTATGCATTTCTCACTCTATGCATCCTAATCATTCCACTCATCAATCATCATTATCATCATCACCAACATCACCATAAGGCTTTTAATGGATTTATTATCGTTGGTTATTGCCATTGTTTTAAATTTTTGTGTAGTATTCTCACTAATTCTTATTAACACAATTTCATTCTTTCATCAATCACAATGACATCAATCTTTCATTATCAATCAAAGTATGCTATTCGTTTACATCATTCTCATTTAATCATCGATAACATTCATTCCTTATTTATGGTAGATGTAAACATAACATCATATTCAAGGCTTACACTTGCCAAACAATTTAACACCACCATATAGCACACCTCTTATATTCTAAATGCACAATGTAAGTTGCCAAACATCATCACCAACATCATACACAACATTATAATTCATCATAACATTGCAAGCAAGGCAAACATGTATGTTGTCACATATGACAATCAAATACTATTCAATTCATGCATTTAGAACATAAAGACTCCTCTCCTACCTCAAGAGAAGAATTCTGATTGATACGACATACCCACCTCGTTGTTCGAAATGGATCCTACATAAACTTACATATAGAATCACAATCAATTAACCATTCAAGGCACAACTTTAACTCAAATTAACCATCATCGTATCTAGAATTTCATAACATGTATAAGACATGTGATAGACATCATTCCTTCATTTATTAGGCTTCGAGAATTCCTTCCTATCAAGCCTCATTCATTATATTGAAGGTTACAAAACAAACCTTAAGCCCCAACATTCACAACACCTTATTTATCAACATTCACACTCTTAATCTCATATACTTCTTCTCAAACATATTTTCCTACCAACATTTACTACTTTTCCTAATTTATTAAAGTTAGGGTTTTCACTTAAAACCCAACAATATTCATAAATACCTATAAATCTTCCATCTCTTTCTAACCATAGGTTCATCTACTTCATTTATTACCATCAAAACTTACATGTATGATAACCCATCTTAGTGTCTTCATATTTATGGCTCTCCACCAACCCCCATGAATATACATTACTCTCCCAAGTCCTAATAACTCATATACATAACATTAAACCCAAACAAAATGGTGAAAAGAGCTTATCTCACCCAAAAACAAAAATAGGTTCCAAAGAGGGAGAGAGAGACCAAACAAAAATGGGAGAGGAAAAGGAAGGAACTTCAAGCTCCAATAGCTTCCTTCAAGCTCTCCACTCAAAATGAAAATGGAGGAAGAATGAGTTACACCTTTGCTAGGGTTTTAGGAGAGAAGAAGAGAGGAAAGAAGTAGGAGAAGAAGAAAAAAATGTGTTTGCCAAAATGGTTCCAACAAGTAACGAGAAAGGAGAAGGGAAAATATGGGCTTTTGCTTTTAATTTTAATCCCTTCATTTATATTTCATCGTTTTACCACAATCAGGATCTTCATTTGGGCTCAATACTTTATCTAAAAATTATTCCGAATATATATTCAGACTCCCAATAATATTCTTAACAGCCCTGACCAATATCATCCTAATCTGAGATACTTGGTCTGACATCTATATTTTAATCGGGCTTAATTTCAGCTTATTCGGCTTCAATAAATCACTAACAGTCCCCAAAAATATTAATTTAACTATTTCTAACATTTAGGATATTAAATAACCCACATATAACTATTTAATATTTATTCCCTAATTAATCCTTTATTTTAAAATTTAGGGTGTTATAGTTGGCCTGGGAACTACCAGGCTCCGGACACGACTCCAGGCCGTTGGGCCCGACTCGGTTATAACCCAGAGATCCCAAGAGGGATCTAAACTCCCATGACCTCCAACGTACCCCTCATTGTATGCTCTAGTATTGAGTTTTGAATCATAACCCATACATGATGCATGAACATACAAATCCTTACTAATATTCTCCATAGTTTAATGTCACAAAGTAAGGACCTTACTCAGGGAGGCCTTTATCCTTAATGCCATGTTTGTTTTTCTTATGAAGATTTTATCTAACAATTCTGATCTTTGTCTCATGCAAAATTTTGATTCATTTTTACTGATATACTTAACGATATTTAGTTACGACTTACCCTTAATAGTTACTCCTTTATGTAATTACCTATAGCCATTATACTAGTAATGAAATATTTTTTCCAAGATTTAAGAAAATTCCTTCTTAATATTAGATAGAGTGAAAATGCTTAGTATAAAGTTTTAATACTTTCTTGCATAAAATTTGGATATTTTTACTAGGATTGTTAACAACTTATTATTATCAAAATTCATTATTTATTTATATTTAAATCTATGACTATCATTATTATCACTGATTCGTTACCATGGATGCCGATTTTGTAATATTTATTACTACACAACTTCGCCATCCGATTATAAATTTACTCGTAATATAACTAGGCTTCAAAATACTCTATGATAGGTAACTTAAAATGGTTTCATCTTTATTTATTTCCTCTTTTTATAAAATTACTAGTCGAAACAAAACTTATAACTCCTTAAATAACTTTGAAAGGTTCTTAACTTAATTTGAATCATAAATTTAATAAGTTTATAAATATTGTCTCTTTCTAATACATGAAGAAGTATTATTTTTAGTGCAAGGAAACTTTATAATATGATCTATCACTCTTAACTTAGGAAAACTCTATGTTAAAAATCTATTGTTCTTAACCTAGTTCCTAATTACACTTTATTACTTCCTTGGTCAGTGGCGATTAAGGACAAAGTCTTGCGAGTCGAATACTTTCTCATCGTATGCACAATCATTCTCACAGGGTATATACTCATTCTTCATGATCACATTGGCCTCACATCATATTTCAAGTCCTATTAGCAAACTCAACATGATGGACCTTACTGGGACTTAGGTTAAATTATCATGATAAAGTAATCACACATGTATTTAGTTCATCACTATATATACTTCATGTAATATCACATAATTTTACAAAGTCATGCATTACAATTTTGTTTCACCCAAGATTACCAAATTTTACTTAAATGTTATTTTACACTACACAACATCAATTACTCAAATAGTCACAATTTGTTCACAATCATAGAGTATCACGCAGTTCATTACAACACCTTTATAGTTATGACATATTCGAAATCACCATGTTAAAGTACACAAACACATTAACATACTCGGTTACTAAGCATAATTGCTTTACCCATTTTCCTTATAGCTTTACCGTTTGTGTTATTAATTTGTTCTTATTCTTTACCTCCTTAGTAATCCTGATTAAATCCATATTAGTTTGCTTATTCATTTCCCTTACCACCACTAGTTTATTTATGCATTACGTCCCTTAATGGCTATTCCTCATTTTACTTATTTTTCATTCTTTTATCTTCCTATTTCTTAACTTAGTTCTGAATTTAATTTAACATAGTCGCACACACACAGGCTATTTTCTTACATTAGTCCAACCAAGAGTACAGATGAATATACATATATTTTTACGCACAATTCAAATTTGTTAAAAATATTGTATGCATAATTTGGCCAACCATGAGCGTAAAAACTTAATTTTCTTAAGAGGATAACTAAATGTGAAATTTGAGCTTTTTATAATTTATTTATCTTTCCCACTTAAATTGTATGCTTCCCTAATTTCACACATAATCACGATCTGGCCGGGAACCTAAGGGAGGTTTTTGCACTATGCATGCCAATATTCCAACGAAGACATCAGAGAACTCCCCCTTACCTAGGGTTCCTAAGTAAGGTTTCTCGAGCAGCACTTTAACTCTTTGTTTCTTCTCGTTCCTTGGCCCCAACGACAACTCCAAAACATACGCCAAGCGTCTAAAATAAAATACAAAGGATGATGGCTTCTTAGAGGGTTATGGTCGTGACCATGGTGATGGAAAAATAGGACCTTAAGGCTTCTAGAACCACATGCAATTTACCAAACACAACATGCATGTGATAGAGATAAAAAATCATAAGAAAACATACTATGGGGCTCTCGGCCAAGACAATAAAATCAAAGAACAATGCTTCCAAAATTTCAACCTCACATGAATGATAATTTTAAGCTAAAATCAAGGCTTTCCATGGTACCTAAAACAACATACATGGTACTAGACATAACACGTAAGCGATTGGCAACAAAATTTTAAAGAGAAAAAGGCCAAAATTAAGGAAATGGCTTCATGAAACTCTCAGCCAAAAACAAAACCAAGGGGGACCAAGCTTCTAAATTTCTAAACTTCATATGCATGAATTTAAAGAGTGAAAACAAGGAAAAGAGCTAGGGGCATTTGGCCAAGAGGGAAAATTAGGAAACAAGGCTTTTTTATTTCAAGCATCACATGCATGGCATTTTAGATTATGATCGAGATACACATGGATCCCAAAACCACATGCAAGATATTAAACACAACATGCAAATAAGTAAAATCAAGAACTAAGGGGAAAATAGCCTATGAGGCTCTCGGTCAAAAGGAAGAAAGTAGGGATCAATATTTTACCTTATAAAATCTTCATGCATGGTAGAGATGAAAAAATGGAACCTTTGGCCTCCTAGTCTTCATGCAAGATGTCAAATACAACATGTACATGGTGGTTAGTGTAAATCAAGGAAGAAAATGGTGGAATCAAATGAAGATAGCCATTTTGGCCAAGATCAAAGAAATAAGAGAGTGTGGATTCTTACCTTAAAACCTATTGCATGCAAATGGAGCAAGAGTGGAACTTGGGCAAGGTGGAGGTGTGGGGGTGGCCATGAGTGCCCTTTGGAGGTGGGGGGTGGTCTCGGGTGAAAGAAGACATGGTAGGGAAAAAGCTTTTCAAGCATTGATAATTTTCTTTCTATTGTGAGAAGAAAATGGTGAGATGAAATGAGAGTGGAAGATGGAGGGGGTGTATTGGGTGATGGTGAGGAAATTTTAGAGAGAGCCATTGAAAGAGAGTGTGACTGAGAGGGAGAGAAAAAAAAAAGTTAATGAGAAAAGGTGAAAATGTAAGGTTGAAGGGGTTATTTATAGGTGGAGATAGGATAACTTACTAAGCAAGGGAAAATCCAGGTGCTGAAACATAGAGAGGTAAGGTGGAAGTATTCTAGAGTGCCTTAGTTGAGGAGCCAAGGGCTGGTGGTGCATGGGATCATGAAGCATGAAAAGGTAACATGTATGCTGTTATGGTGGAAAATTCGTATTAGCTTTGTTACAAAAATAAATATTAGTTCTAATGAGAATTAGGCAAAATGGTCTATGTAAAAGTTTTAAATCTCTTTTTTCCCTTTCCAACGAGTCCAAGATCATCAAATTCTGATTCTCGTAGCAAAAGTTATGGCCAAAATACAAAGGCGTACCAAATCTAAACGTGAAATTGGAACTACCACTTAAAATAAAACATAGGAATATTGATCAGGAATTAGCTATTAGTGTATCCATAATAGTTGTAGAATATTTTATTATGAAAATTATAGGACAAGAATCACTCAATTTCGAGAATGGTAGTGGGAGTTATGATTAAAATACAAAAAGAGGTTCAGGTACTAGGTGAATTCTAGGAATAACATGAAGAATTTAAAATTGGGAATGATATGCTTAGAATTAGCCTTCGAGTTCTTCATGATAATTGTAGATAATGTCGTTACAAAAATTTAGGGACAAGAATTGTTCGATTCCAATACTGGTAGACAAAGCTATGTTAAAAATAACGAAACATGCACAAAATTTTTAGTATAGTAAGCAAATAAAACCACAGAAAATAGATTCTAAAATTTTAATGAGTCTTAGGAGAATTATTTAGATAATGGATTTTAATGAATAACCATATAGCCTTCTCTGTTACTCAGGGTCTACCAAATATTTGGCGCTTAATTTTGAGCCCAAATATAGTGTGTCAGTACGATAGGCAGACGTTCAAGAATTTATGTTATGTCTGTCAACGTAGTTATGCTACTCAAATGTTATTTATGATTTACTATTACTAATATTATCTTATCCTCATCATAACTCCTAATGTTAAACATTTCCCATAACTTATAGTCATTTTTCTCGAAGCCATACACACCAAACTATACCACTGATCCGGGCGAAGCCCAAACGTTATCACTGCCAATTAATACAATCATACACTAACTGATGGTTTAAAGTCAGACTTAGAATGAGGGGGGTTGAATAAGTCTTAGACTCTTTTTACAGAAATGAAATTTTAAAGCACAATCAATCAGACTTTTATACCAGACTTGTTAAAAGGTAAGGAAAGAAAGAATGAACACGAAGAATTTATACTAGTTCACTTCCAACTCAGAAGCTACGTTCAGTCTTTTTAACTTGAAGGATTTCCACTAGTGTAAAAACTCCTTTTACAGTTCAGCACCAAACTGTGTCACAAGTATTCTTGACTCCAGCCACTTTTGACTTAAACACAAGTATTATTTCAATAAGCCACTCTTGGCCCAAACCCAAGTATTCTTTCAAAAGTCTATTCAGGCCACAATTGTTTCTGAACAGAAACTAAAGACTGGAAACTCACTAGACTTTTACACAAATACAGATTTGAAAGATAGATTATGTTTGGTGTTTCTGAGAACTTAGTGCATGAGAAGATACAAGTTATGAACAGATACACTAAGTAAGAAAGAAAAAGATCAAGGTCTGCTGGATCCAAAAGTATAAAGAAGGTCTTTGCTTAAAAACTAAGAGAGAAGAAAAGAGCTTTGTGAACAGATTGCAAGAATTTCTTCAAAAGTCTCAGGAGTTCTCTATTCAATTTTTGAATATCTTCATATTTATAGATCACTCAAAAATTACCATTTGGCAATCTAATGAAGACATATAGCTGTTGTAGATTTGTTGGAGAGGCTTCAGCTATTGTAAGCATCAAACCTTGAGAATGTGATGAGAGGGAAAAAGGTTTGGTATGAAGGAGCCTTAGAGTTTACACTGAAAGAATTTCAAAGCAAAAGTACTTTTATTGGCTTTCTTCTTTCAATCAAAGAACGCATATATGGTTGACTTTCTGTAACTTTTGACATAAGAGTTGATCATTATCAGCTTTTCTGAATTATGCAGAGTAGCTACATTAGTTTCCTTGATACGCATATAGCTCAGAGCATCATCAAAATAGATTTTGATCGTTGTTAGATGTGAGCTTGAAGTAAAGATATTTGTTGCTTCAAAAGTTTGAGGTCTGATTGGTAGTTAAAAGGTCTGAGCATACTTAAATCAGACTCTGTTAGAGCAAAGTTTAGAATAAGACTTTTCTTAAAATTTCTTGTATAACATAAGTCAGACTTTTGTCTTAGTGGATTCCCCCTTTTATTTGTAACCTACGTACTTAAAGTGTTTGTATCCCGAAACCCTTAATTGAACATGTTAGATAACACATGGGCAGATTTCACTTAATTTAGATGCCTTGATGTGTGTTATTAACAAATCTTAGGGTCTGGTTGAATAATTTTCTAAAATAAACCAGACTTGATTCCAACATTAACATAGGTCGAAGCCGATCACATTTTCCATAAAACATACAATAAGACGCACTTAGGCAAGATTAGGGTCTGGGGGCTTATCCCAAAAACCCAAGATGTTATAGTTTGGTTTCAAGGTTAACTTTTATAAAAGTAAATTGGCTGGTGTAAGGGTTAAC
Source organism: Clitoria ternatea (assembly GCA_037962975.1). Taxonomy (NCBI): domain Eukaryota; kingdom Viridiplantae; phylum Streptophyta; class Magnoliopsida; order Fabales; family Fabaceae; genus Clitoria; species Clitoria ternatea. Next base: position 94,785,619 of record CM075670.1, on the reverse strand, counting down.
GGGGAGGAAGTGATTTGTTATGTTTCTTTATTAAATTGTAGAATTATGAGACTGCCTTTTGTGTACTTGGGAATCCTCTTAGGGGAAAACTTAAGGAAAATTAGCACTTGGGATCCTGTTATCTCTAGATTTTAGAAGAAGTTATCCTCCTAGAACTAACATTATATATCCTTTGGTGGTCGTCTCTACCTCGTAAAATTGATACTATCCTTGCTCCCTCTTTTTTTTTCTTTTCTATTTTTAAAGCACCCATTATTGTTATTAAATTGCGAACATCTCTTCAAAGGTCTTTTTTATGGGTGGTGATAAAAGAGAAAAAAAAATTCTTAGGTTAAATGGGATCAGGTATGTCATAATAAGAAGGCATGTGGTTTGAGTGTAAGGGACTTAGGTAAATTTAATTTTTCCTTGTTGGGAAAATAAGTGTGGGGATTGTTAGTTAAGAGGGATAACTTATGGGGAAGGGTATTAGAGTCAAAATATGGGTGTAGAACTTGTTTCAACGAATGAGAGGTTTTTGAAAAAGGTTCAAGATGGCGGTGAGACTTGGGGTGCGTATTAAAAAAAGCAATGAGATTGGTTGGTTTAGGGATAATGTGAGGAGGGCCATCGGAAGTGGTTCACATAAAGAGTTCTAGTTGGATTGCTGGGTGGGGAAGCAGGATTTAAAATCCAATTTTCCAAGATTATTTATAGTATCAACACAACAAAATGCAACTTTAGTTGAGATGGGTGTGTGAGTGAGGGATGTGTGGCTTTTGATCTGAGGGCTTGTTATCATCTTTTTATTAGTCTTTTCATGGCTTTGTTGGTGTAAACGAGAATGTTCAAGATTCTTGGTTATGGATGAGTGATCCTTCAATTTGCTACTCACTAAAGTCAGCTTACTGGCTTATGCATCAGACCTTAGATTTGTGGGATAATGCTTTTGTGTAATTTTTCTAGACTACCATCGCCTCCTCAAAGTAGTGGGTTTTGGTCGGAGGATTTTATTTGATCGAATCCAAATTAAACAAAACTTATCTAATTGTGATATTGTGTTGAACACCTTTTTTGTGTTTTGTGTCCTCCGTGGTGAATGTATGGAGACTAGCTCTCATCTTCTATTTTCTTTCCTTGTGGTAGTTATGTTGTGCTTGGTTGAGTTTATGCTTGGTTGTAGAATGAGTGTAAGTGTTATTTTGAGGGTAATTTGGGGTTAGGTATTAATCTTATGAGTAAGCATTGTCTCGTTGTATTGTGGTTTATTACTATTTTAATGATTTGAGGATATGAGACAATGTTATCTATAGGAGTAAGGATTTTTGTTTAGATAAAATACTTGAGTTAGTTCAAATAGAAGTTAGGGTTGGTTAAAATCTAGGATGAAAAGTTTCTCTATAAATTTTGTTAAGTGGTATAGGGAGTCTCTCTTATGTATTTTAGATTTGGAAGGTATTTAATTTTTTACATGGATTAAGGCACTCATTATTTTTTCTGATAAAGAAAAGAAAATTGTAAAAGGAAAATTATGTGAAAAAAAGTAAAAGTTAAGATTGTTGGTTTTATTAAAAAAATAATGATAAAATAAGTTTTTTTTCTTGTTAGTTATTTCGTTTATATGAAATAACATGAATAACAATATTATACTATCTTAAGTAAAAGGTTGTCACAAATGAATAATATACTGAAAGGACAATAACATCTCTCCTATTCCTTTTTTATTATCGTTATTTTTTACTATTATAATTATCATTTTTATTATAGTATAATTATAACTAATTAGTAATTAGTATAATTTTGTAAGTGTTATTTTCTTATCTTCATAATGTAAGTAATAATTAGTTAAATTAGTCTTTTATGAATTATCTTAATTACTTTTAATTGATTCATTTACTTTTTAAATATTTTACTTTTACTTTCTATCTTTTTTTTTCTTTTTTAGTCATTTATCCTTTAGTATATTATAATAATTTTTAAATTGATTCATTTTTTATAATAATTTTTAAATTGATTCATATTTTATTAGACATTACTAATGAAAAAGTATGACAATTGTATCTGAACCCGCAAGGACTGTTTTGCCTTTTCCTGCCCGGAGTTTGACAATTAAAACTTATTATGACCATAGAAAAACAAAAACCTACCCCGACTTCAATAGGGACGGGGTGGGTGTAAGGATGCAACTACCTGCTATGACTTCACTCCAATATACAAATTTAATAATTTTAATTATAATCTTTGTTAAGATAAGTTTATATTTTTTTCTTAAAATATTATACAATTATAAAACTAATTATTTATAAAGAATCTTAATGTCTACTTTATATATTATTTCAATTAAAATCTATTAGATATGCATGATGTAACATCCAGTATGTTTTTACATTTAAATTATGATGATTTGAGGACGTAAGGCTATTTTATGATTTAAGAATGGATTTAGGAGGAAAATTCAGGATTTTGCCTAACGCGTAGCGCCCAGTTGATGGTAGCGTCAGGGTAAAATTTTAAATTTGATGCGTAGCGTCAGCTTCGCGATTAGAATTAAAAACCCCATAGTGGAAACAATGTAAAACAAAGGCTAAAAATAGAATTTGGACCTTTTCTCTTCCTCCTTTCTTCTCTCAAGTTTAAGAAGCTGATTGAAGTTAATTTTTGGTTGGAATTCAAAATCAATCACGGATTAGAAGTGGCGAATTCAAGGTAAATGTGTGAAACCTTTCAATTTTAATTTTTATAGAAGTTTCCTATCTTTTGCCTATTTTCTTGGGGGTAGCAAAGCAGATTTGAAATTCAAGATTTTAAACCGGTTAAAGAGTCCCTCATGGCTTCCAAGTGAAAAATTAATTGAAGGATTTGAGTTTCGCTTTCTGTAGGTTATGAACGGAGTGCTGGAAGCTTACAGGAGAAAGGGGTTTCTTAAAGTAATTGCTAGTTTCGATTGTGGTAAACTTATAAAGCTTTAAGAATTGATTTTTAAGTGCTTTCTTGAATTAAATTAAAGATTCAATAGTTAAATCTCTAAACCCCTTTATGATTCTTGCGATTTTAGTGTTTTAGCGCATGAGTGCTTGTTATTAAATTAAGGAGCATTGGAAGTGAGGTAAGGGGAGTATTGTAGTGTATATTTGATTAAGGTTATATGAGTTTTATATTATGAAATGAATTTGTGTAATTATATGAATGGTATATATATGAGAGTATGTGGTTTAGAATATGTTTATGGCTACATGATGTATTTGGCAATTATGATTGGTGGAATGATAATGAGTATGATAAGAAAGTGATGAGTATAAGGAGGTTTACGTGATAAGAATGATGAATAGGATGAGAATTGAAGTATAAATTATGCCTAGAAAGGTGTACGATAAATGGTAATGAAATATTAAAATATATATGATATTGATGACATGAAATTATGCTTGATGATGGATTAATTGTGATATTTAAAAGGGATGACTTTATGCCATAGATTATGTGTTATTAATAAGATTGATGATTATATTGTTATTATATATTAACAATTGTATAATGAGTTTGATAAATATGATTGAGGTAATAATAATGATTTCATTGACAAAGTGATGAGTTGCGAGTATGTGATATGTGATTATGATGATAAATAGCGATATGAAAATATTGTTATTGAGTATGTGACTATAAGGAATGAAGAACATGTTATAATGTTGTAAGGAAATGATCAATGGATATGTATATGCCTAGATTTAGCTGATTATGTCCCAGGAGATGCCTTTTATACCGGGACAGAGTTGTATAAGTTTGAGATGATTATGTGTTGTATATGCATGTTATGTGATGTGATGTGGACAACCATTCGCTATATATTACCCATCGCTTTTGGCTCCAGTTTTCATGTAGAGACCCAGCGGTTGAGGTGGGGAGCCGGTGTGTGGCTCGGTGGACCAGGTAAAGTTCACGGGATGCCGGTGTGACTCCCAGCTAATGGCTGCTCTGTTAGTATCCAGATACTAGGTATCATTTTATGTGACTGGACCATGAGAGTCCGTTATGATTAACTTATGTTAATGAAACTTGATTTGTGGCAATGATAATCATGAGTATTGGGATTTGATTGTGATGGTGGAAATTGATATTGAGACTGGATTTATGAATTTAAGATTCAATTTATAATAATGATGTTTGATTTATGATATCATAATTGAATTATGATGATGATGATTAATTTGTGATATCACGATTGCCTATGATGATGTTAACAGATTTATAAGATTGTGATTGATATATGATGATGGCATTAAATGAAATGTTGAGGAGATATTGAGATGATTATAGGTAATGATTTTGATGAGTTGTAAGCTTATTGGAAATTGGTTTAAAAAGAATTAATGGGTTGATAAGCGAAGGAGGTGTGTGAGCTCCTCCAGGTGATATTGTTTCTGTCTCATTCAATTGCATTATATTATAATGCTAGATACTCACCCTTACAATTATTTTCTTTCAGCGAATAAGGAAGGGATATTGCGGATGCCACAAAGATGGGTACGAGTGAGCAGCGAAGCAATGCTAGGATATTTATGATGATGTAATGTATGTATATTGTATGGTGTTATATATATGAGTGTGGTTGTATTATGAGTTTTGATGTGGTGTTTGTATATGTTGTTATTGGTATTATTATATGTGTAGATTGTAGTTTGTTAGCTAATGGCACTAAGTCATTAGCATTTATATATATGGTTTGTTTGAGGTATGACATTGAGCCATTAGTTAGCTATTCATGCATAATGGCCAGGGATTGTTTATACAGATATGGATATGGCACGGAGCCATGTGGTATTTAAAATCATGCATTATTGACAGGAATTATATTATTTGAATGTTGTATGACTGTGTTTGAATAATAATGAGAATGAATTAAGAAGTTTGGAGGTTAGAATTAATGGAATTAAAGTGATATTGATGAACTGGACATGTGAAATGGGGATCTGGTGGGATTCAGTATCCCTGGAATGCCCAATAGGTCCATTTAGACATTTAGAATTGGTTTGTGTGTTTGTTTGGTGTTTAAATAACTTTAAGGTAAATTGATATGGTAGAATGGCCGTAAGTTGGCCTAAATGCCTTTTTATGCATAACTCATTACTGGACTATAATTTTGGGAAACGGACTACGCGAGTAGCTAAGGGAAAATTATGTGGCCTACAGAGTTTCATGGTAATCAGCCCTGAAATGAATCGAATAGTTCGATTAGAAGTTGGCCAAATGACCTAAATATATGACAGCATCAGGTGCTATCATTGATAGGCTGACACTGGGCGCCAGTCTGACACGTCGCATCAGGGCTACGAGGAGAGCCTGATGCGTAGCTTGGTCCTGATGCGTAGCGTCAAGCCCCTGTTTTCCAAACCCTATTTTTTATTTTGAATGACAATTTGGGGTTAAAATCTTGGCCTTAGAGGTAATATATGAGGATGATTTTCCAGATTTTGAAAATATAAATAATTGTTTTGAGGATGAATAATTTAATTGATTACTTATTTTGTGAAAAATTCATTGAGATTTTTATTTAATGAGTAAATTAAAGGTAAATTGGTGAGGGATTTTACACATGATGTATTTGAAATGACGTATTTAAGTTATTAAAATGAAAGGAAAATAAAGTATGGTAAGATCCCCATGGGTTTTTCCAAACCCGATAGAAAACCTGTAAGGGTTGGATGAGTTTTATAATTCCAAATTCGCATGATTTTAACCTAACCCTAAACCTGCCTCAATTTTTGCTGGAATGAGGATGAGGAGAGTAAAACCCCAATTGCCATGTCTACTAACGAAAACATTTAACATCTACGTAATATTTAACAACCCTAAAAAGCATAAAACAATAACAACTATAAAACTTCAAACACTTGTACAAAAATATGGGTAACCTTAAATCTCTTGGCCAAAGTTAGAATTAATTTATGCAATACATAATGAAAATTGCTTCAAACAATGATAAAATGGATCAACAATAGGTTCATATCAACCAATACAATTCAATGCAAATTACAAAATTGAACCGAAAAAAATCAAGAGTTGAATTAATAAAAAATCATGAAAATTAAATTTTTTTCATGAATCAAATTTTGAATCTATATTTCAAACCAAATCCAAGTCAAGCCTAGCTTATATTTTTATATATAATTTTATTATAAAATAAACTTCTCACATATATGTTATGAGGTGTATGTCTTAATACTTTGATGTACTTACAAGTTGAACTGGTCTGAACTAGGGTCAATGATCCGGTGTGGGACCAGCCACAATAGTCAATTGATAAGAGTGATTTATACACCGGTACAATGGGTATCCGGTATTCTATCTGATATCCCAGTAAGAGATACCAGTCTCAATGTCCTGAAGATCCTTCAACCAAGCTTTTGTGTTGACGAAGGGCGAAATATGGTATCACCTGCAAAGACTCTCCGACACTCAAGTCAATAACCAAAAAAGGATTCAAGGTTATTGAGCATAAGTTTTAGAATGAATCTAACGTACTAGAGTAGTGAAATCATTGGTATTTATATACGTGCATGGAGAATGAAGAGTCTCTAGGGTTAGGGGACCAATAGTACACTGTGCAACTTATGATTCTGACACATGATGCGGGTGGCTCCACATCTCTTGCGAACGTCCCTTCGTACCTGTACCTTGTACTTTTTTTTGGGTGACATGGAAGTTTTCTAGTGTGCGAGGCGTTGACCTGAACAATCCGGTATAGAAGAACGTCTGATATAGATAACAGTCCAGAGGTTTTTACCTGCGACACTGGTGAGCTGGCAGGAACGGATGAAATGACGCCCTTGCCCAAGTACCGGTATCAAGACCGGATCATTTGTCCCCTAGCTTGTGTAAGGGACTAAGTTGCACATACGAGCTATGTTGCCTTGCCAAGTTACAGATGTAGATACCAGCCCCAATAGCTTTTTTTCGGTATGGACATCAGCCTCAGACACTGTCTTGCTTTCATGTAAATACTTAGAAAATCTTTTTAAACTTCACAAACCTTGGCTTTTGAAATTTGTAACTCCCAAGCATTGAGACGCCACCAATGATGAGCAATTATTGCCGTTTACACATGAGTAATGTTGGTTACAGCCACGAGGATAGTCAACTATCGCGGGTCACGGGTCGTGGGCCTAAAATTCAAAAATTCTGGCCCATGAGATTTAAACTTTTCACGAAACGACACCCTTTTCGTGCCCCCTGGCTCAAAGCGACACTATCGTTTATCCCTGAAGCACTACGTTTTCTGACAAACGATGTGTCCCTTGTCCGGTGGTTGTGCCCCCTCCATAGCTACAAAAGGGGAAGCTTAGCAAATTCTGGGAACCATATTGCTTTGATCCTAAGGAAATCTTTGCCTGAATTCCCTTCTGAAGAATAAGTTGCTGCTTTTAAGACTTCCTCATCCTCTTTCTTCAGAAAACCTTAGGTAACCAAACTCCTTCCTTTCCTCTATTACTTTCTTCTTCATTTTCATTAGCCACCATACGCTCTAGGCAAAGTTGCGCTGGCCCCATTTATAGAGGGGAAAGGATCACTGTCAGACACTCAGATTATCGAGGAGGGAGAATTCCTGTGAATCCTTCTCGGGTTGGGCTATGTCGTCCAGAGAGGGATCGGGCATCTAACTCACGGCGGAGGGTGGTCATACCTCCCTCTGATTCCTCCTCTAGCTTAGGGGCTAGTCACTCTTCTGAGAGCAAGGTGAGTGCTGACTGTTACCTCTCTAATGATGTAGCTTTTTATAGCAACACAGACGCTTTTCATTTTTCTATAGACAGCATGGCCATGGAAGGTGCCTCCAACACTGTTAGTCCTCAAATTTAAAATAAAATCTTTAATAAAAATTTCATAAAAATAATAAAAATTAGTTTAAATTGTTAGAAAATTAGGTTTTAAATTCAATAAATAGAAGTTGTCGGAAATAATCTGCCCTTGATCAATTTTCTCTAGTTTTGTAGTGAAAAAGTGAAGAATTTAAAGAGAAAATTAAAGATCTAGAAAGCTGACGCGTAGCATCAACCCCACGCGTAGCATGGAGACTTTTGATGCTGACGGTACGTGTCACATTCACGCGTAGCGATAGAGCTGCGTGGACTCTACAGCCAGCTTGGACAAGCACTCAGCTAGTGACCCATTATTGGCCACTCCACTCTGCACAAATGGACAAGCCGAATTGGGAGACAGGTCCATATGGCACTGCATGATTGAATAAAATAATTCCGTAGTGGCCACTTCAAACTGCGTTTAATGGAGGCTGAGTCAGGAACCTGACGCTACGCGTCAGGTTGGCGCGTAGCATCAGGACCCTTCCTCAGCCCTATAAATAGAGCCATTTCCAACACTTCTAGGCATCCCATTCTGATCCAATCCCACTCTTATCTTCTCTTATACACTCGAGTTTGAGTGTTTTTTTTTGTGAGTTTGTAGTTCTAGAATAGTTTTTAAGATACTTGAGAGTGTTGTGTAGTATTGTGATCATTCTATCGTGAAGTTTCCATCGCCTTTGTAATGTCAATCACTATAAGTGTTGTTTTTACTTTCACCATGTGTAACTAATCTGTTTATAATGGAATTGGTGAACTAATCTATTGAGTATGATGTTGTGAATTCGACCTCTGCATGTTTATGATTCAAGTCCATGTCAGTATTTCAATCTTTTATTAATATGAACGTCAAACGGGAGAATGATTTTCATTTGTATTGAAACTTGTTTTATTAGTGTGAATGTCAAACAGGAGAATGATTATTCATGCCGTATTGAGACTTGTTTAGACGAAAGTAAAAGTTGGAATGCCCTTGGTATCTCAATTCTATAGGGGTTGTTAACCATTGTTGCCATAAGGCCAGGACTTAGTGCAAGTTTTTATTGAGAAAGCTCACGAGGGATCAGACATTACGGTGAATTCTTAGAATTTATATCACGAGGGATCGGTTATAATGAATTTAAGCTACAATGACATGAAACTTGATGATTAAATATGCATGTCTTGAGTTCCTCATTGTTATTCTAGATTAGGGATCCAATTTCCAACATAATTTGTCTATCTGTGTTTTATCTCAAGTATCTTAGTTATTCTAAATTGCAACTCAACTTCTTAGATAGATCATTATTCTCTTTTTACCACATGAACAACTCAACTATGCCATCTTGTAAATATTGTATAAATTGAATATAAATTATTCTTTTGTGTATAAGTTTTGATAAATTTACCATAGTAACTAGAAAATTACTGTAACTATTGGACTCTCAATCCCAGTGGAACGATATCTAAATTTTGAAAACTATAAACGATTGGTGCACTTGCCAATTAAAAGATGGAATAGTAAAACAAAGTTAACAAGTTTTCTGCAACATTATATTATCTGGGTTTGACAAGTTTTCTGGCACCGTTGTTGGGGATTGAATTGATTCAGTAAAACAGTAAATTTTTAATTACTGTGATAAAAATAATTTACGTTAGTAAATTTTTTTTATTTATTCATTCATTTTAACATTATTTTACTAACCTTTCTTTATTTAGTGTGTTTATGCAAACTCGATCTTGTGCAGGAAAGGTGTTCTTTGATCCTGAGATCGAGAAGTTTGTAAAGAAATTTAAAGCATTAAAATCTAAAAAAATAAAAACTTCTTCTTCAACTTCATCTTCTTTTGAAAAATCTGAAAATTTTGAACATTCTAACATGGCTGCTGAAAGGAGAACATTGGGACAGTTTGCTGCTATTAATGGACCACCTCGTGTTTCGGGAATGTATCAAGGACCTATTGCCGCTGTAGAAATCAAACCAGCTACTTTAAACATTATTTAAAATAATCAATTTGCTGGTTTAAATAATGAGGAACCTTATGAACACTTAACTATTTTTTATGAGTTATGCAGCACAATTGGTTTGGAACCTAATCAAGAAGAATTAGTTTACATGAGATTGTTTCCTTTTTCTTTGATTGGGAAGGCTAAAGAATGGTTTAAATCTTGTCCACCTGGTAGTTTTGCAAACTGGTCTGATGTCGAGAGAAAATTTTTGGAAAGATTTTATTCTCCTTCAAAATATTTTGAAGCAATGACAGCTATACATTATTTTTCACAAAACAATGATGAATCATTAGGAGAAACATGGGAGCGATTCAAGGCACTCTTGAGGAAGTGTCCGAACCACAACTTAAATAATGCTAAAAAGGTAAGGATCGTTTACCATGGTTTGTTACCTCAGTTTAAAATGATGTTAGATGCTTGTGCAGAAGGTTCTTTAATGAACAAAATTGTGGAAGAAGCAATAGAAATATTGGAATCAATGTCCATCAGTGACCGACAAGCAAAACATGAAAGAGGTAATGTACAAAGAAAGCCAGGTATGCTCGAATTGGGGGTTAATGATGCAGTATTAGCTCAGCAAACATTGCTGACTCAACAAATTGAGGCTATGAGCAAACAATTGAAGAAACTTCAAATTGCTCAAATGTCATCACCACTTCCTGCTCAATTAAAACAACGTATGCATTGCATGGGAGTGCAACCATGTGGTTACTGTGCCCCTGAAAGAAATGAGCAAGAGCAAGCTAATTTTCTGAACCATCAAAGAATACCTTTAGGTAATTTTCCTTTCAATCTTGGTAATTGTTTTCCTAACAATTACCCGCAGGGTTGGCAGAATTAGAATATTGGCTGGAAACAAGACGTTGGACCTTCTAACCGACCTCCAAACAATCAATTCAAACAATAACCATAATCCGATCAAACAGCAAGGCTAACACGGATAGAAGAGTCTATCCAACAGTTGCTTCAATACATGCAAACAAATGAAGCCGTACATAAAGCGTCGGACATGCAATTGGGACAGTTAGCAAAAGAAGTAGCTGACATGAAAAGCTTTGGTTTTTCTGCAAACACTCAGAATCCAAGAAAACAATGCAATGCTATTTTTACAAGAAGTGGTAAAGTTGTAGGAAGTGATAGTGAAAAAGAAAAAGAAAAAAAAAGAAGAAAAAGAAGAAAAAGAAGAAAAGAAAGAAGAAGAAGAGAAAAAAGATGAAGAAAAGAATGATGAAAAAGAAAAACAAAAAAATTAAAAAATTAAAAAATAAAAAAATCAGTATTTGGGTCAGACACCTCCAGTTAAAGATTTACCTTATCCACATGCACCATCAAAAAAGGATAAGGAAAAGGAATACACATAAACATTCCATTTTTTGAGGCATTGGAAAAAATGCCAATATATGCAAAGTTTATGAAAGAATTGCTCACCAAAAAGAGGAGGTATGATGAAGAAATTGTTGAACTGGAAGCAGGTTGCAGCGCCATTTTGCAATATAATATTCCAATAAAGTCAAAAGACCCTTGAAGTTTCACCATTCCTATCTCCATTGGAGAGATGAACATTGGAAAAGCCTTGTTAGACTTAGGGGCTAGCATTAATCTAATGCCTCTAAGTATGATGAAGCGAATTGGTGACCTTGATCCTCAAAGAACAAAGATGACTCTACAACTGGTTGATAGATCAATTAAAAGACCCTATGGTATTGTGGAAGATGTACTTGTGAAAGTTGACAAGTTCTACTTCCCTGTTGACTTTATAGTATTAGACATGGAAGAAGATGTTGAAGTTCCCCTAATTCTAGGAAGACCATTCATGAAGACTGCTAGAGTACTCATTGATGTAGATAATGGAAAGCTGGCAGTAAGAGTTCATGATGAAGAAGTAAACTTTGATGTTTTCAAAGCCATGAAACATCCCAATCCAAAACAAGATTGTTTTAAGGTGGATGTTCTCGACAAGGTCTGCTTCTCCATATCCACAGGTGTGTTGAACTCTGATCCTTTAAATAAATTATTAACTAACTCTGTGGAATTTTTGAGTGAAGAAGAAGAAAAACAGGTAGACAAATATCTTGAAGATCTTGATCAAGGGAAAAAAATTTTCCCTAAATCAAGAGAAATTGAAGAAATTCAAGAAGTACCTGTTAAAGAAATCAAGAGGCCTGAATTGAAAGTGCTACCTTCCAACTTAAAGTATATCTTTTTGAAAGAAGGTAATTTAAAACCAGTGATTATTAGTAATTTATTAAGTGAAACAGAAGAAGAAAAACTGGTTGAAGTCTTAAAAAGGAATCAAGAAGCAATTGGATGGACACTTGAAGATCTGAAAGGTATAAGCCCATCATATTGCATGCATAAGATTTTACTAGAAGATAATTTTAAACATGTTGCTCAACCCCAAAGACGCCTCAATCCAACCATGAAAGAGGTAACTAAGAAGGAGGTTTTGAAATTACTCAAAGCAGGTATTATCTATCCCATTTCTGATAATGCATGGGTAAGTCCGGTACAAGTTGTTCCAAAAAAGGGTGGTATGACAGTAGTTGTCAATGATAAAAATGAATTACTCCGAACAAGAACTGTCACTAGTTGGAGAATGTGCATTGATTATAGAAAACTAAATCAAGCAACAAGAAAAGATCATTTTCCACTTCCTTTTATAGATCAAATGCTTGAAAGATTATCTGGACAAGCTTACTATTGTTTTCTTGATGGATATTCTGGATACAACCAAATTGTTGTTGACCCTCTTGATCAGGAAAAGACTGCTTTTACATCTCCCTTTGGTATATTTGCATATAGGAAAATGCCATTTGGATTGTGTAATGCACCTGCCACTTTTCAAAGATGCATGTTTACTATTTTTGAAGATCTAATTGAAAAGAGCATTGAGATATTCGTGGATGATTTTTCAGTCTTTGGGAATTCATTTGAAACATGTCTAACCAATCTGGACACCGTATTGAAACGGTGTATTGAAACAAATTTGGTGCTCAACTGGGAGAAATGTCACTTTATGGTGAAAGAAGGAATTGTACTTGGTTACAAAATTTCCTCTAAAGGTATTGAAGTAGACCAAGCCAAAATAGAGGTAATCTCTAAACTCCCACCCCCTGTGAATGTTAAAGGTATTAGAAGTTTTTTAGGACATGCTGGATTCTATAGAAGATTTATTCAAGATTTTTCAAAAATTGCTAAACCTTTAACAAATCTTCTAAATAAAGATGTTGAATTCAAGTTTGATGAAGCATGTCTTAAAGCTTTTAATTCCTTGAAAGAAAAATTGGTTTCTACCCTTGTAATTGTTGCTCCTAATTGGAATTTACTCTTTGAACTTACGTGTGATGTAAGTGATTATGCTGTAGGAGCAGTTTTAGGTCAAAGATATGAAAAAGTTTTTAGGGTTATACACTATGCTAGTAAAGTTTTAAATGAAAATCAAATAAATTATGCAACTACTGAAAAAGAATTACTAGCTATGGTGTATGCCTTGGAAAAATTTAGATCATACTTGATTGGATCAAAAATAATTATTTTCACTGGTCATGCTGCAATCAAGTATCTTTTGACCAAAACTGATTCTAAACCTCTGTTAATCCGATGGATTTTACTCCTTCAAGAATATGATCTTGAAATCAAAGATAAAAAGGGTAGTGAAAATATGGTCGCTGACCATCTTTCCAGATTAATGAATGATGAGGTCACTGCCAAAGAAAAAGATATCTTGGAAGATTTTCCTGATGAAAAACTTTTTAAAATAACAAAACGACCATGGTTTGCTGATATGGCCAATTTTAAAGCAGCAGGAATTCTTCCAAATGATCTAACTTGGCAACAAAGAAATTTTTTTTTTAAAGATTCAAAATACTTTGTTTGGGATGACCCTCATCTATTTAAAATTGGTGTGGATAACTTGTTACATCATTGTGTACCCGACTGGGAAAAGAAAGATGTGTTATGGCATTGTCATAAGTCCCCTTATGGAGGACATTTTCATGGAGAAAGAACTGCTGCAAAAATTTTGCAATCAAGTTTGTATTAGCCCTCCATTTTTAAAGATTCTCATTCATTTATTCAAGCTTATGATAACTGTCAAAGAATAGGTAATGTTAATAAAAGACAAGAAATGCCTCTCACAAATATTTAGGAGGTTGAGGTATTTGATTGTTGGGGTATTGATTTCATGGGACCTTTTCCTTATTCTCAATTCAATCAATACATTCTTTTGGCAGTTGATTATGTTTCAAAGTGGGTAGAAGCAATTGCTTCACCTAATGCTGACACCAAAACTGTAGTGAATTTCTTGAAGAAAAATATTTTCTACAGGTTTGGAACACCAAGAACTTTGATCAGTGATGGAAGATCACATTTTTGTAACAAAGTTCTTCAGAAAGTGTTACAATATTATGGAGTGAGACATAAAGTGGCCACAGCATACATCCACAAACCAATGGACAGGCTGAGATTTCAAATCGAGAAGTGCAAAGGATTTTGGAAAAGACTGTGTCTTCCTCCAGAAAAGATTAGTTACAAAAGCTTGATGATGCACTCTGGGCATACAGAACTGCATTTAAAACTCCAATTGGCCTTTTTCCTTTTCAAATGGTCTATGGAAAAGCTTGTCATCTTCCAGTAGAGATGGAACATAAAGCATATTGGGCTTTAAAATTTCTCAACTTTGATCCAAATACAGCAGCTGACAAAAGAAAGTTGCAGTTATTTGAATTGGAAGAAATGAGAAACAATGCTTATGAGACATCTAGAAGTTACAAAAACAAGGTGAAAGCCTACCATGATAAGAAAATTAAAAATAGACATTTTATACCAGGTCAGCAAGTTTTATTGTTTAATTCAGGATTAAGACTGTTTCCTGGTAAATTAAAATCTAAATGGTCAGGTCCTTTTGTAATCAAGGAAGTTAAATCTTATAGAGTAGTTGAGATTGAAGATCCAACTTCCAAAAGAAATTGGATGGTTAATGGACAGAGATTGAAACCATATCTGGGTGGTGAGATCAACAGACTCACTACCATTTGTTATTTAACTGATTTGTGATGTGCAGGATGTCTAGCTAGAGACTGTAAATCAAGCGCTTAATGGGAGGCAACCCATTATTTTCTCTTTATTTTTTAACTTATATATATAAAAAATCCCACGCGTAGCGTCCTACTGACGCCTAGCGTGGAGGTTAAAATTTCAACCTGACGCGTAGCGTCCCACCCACGCGTAGCGTCAGGGCCCACGTTCAGTTTTTAAAACTGAACCAGAGAGGCCCAATCTTAGGTTTTAAAACCTAAAATTCCCTCTTTGCCTCACTTTAATTTTTGGAAACCCAATTTTCAAACCCTCTTTTTCTCTCAACCCTTCAATCCTCTTTGATTTCTCAATCACTCAAAGGATTCCAAGTAAGTTCTCTAAATCCTTTCCCTTTAGTTTAATTTCAATTTCGATTTTTAGAATGCATGTGGTTTGGATTAGGATTAGAGAACCATTGGGAATTGATTGCTGTTAGAGTAAGGAAATTAATGGATTGAATGTGGTTTGGAGGGATTGCTGTTGCATAACCCCTGTTTCTGTGTTTGAAACTGCGCACCTCACGCGTAGCGTCCCACTGACGCGTAGCGTGAGGCATGAACTGTAAGCCCACGCATAGCGTCCCACTGACGCGTAGCGTGGGAAGAACAGAGCTGACGCGTAGCGTCCCACACACGCGTAGCATCAGCCTCTGTTCCTGATTTTTTTTAATTTTTGTATTTTATTTTCTTTTATTTGTTTTCTATTTTTAATAAAATCTGTCTAGTTGCTTCTGTTTGCTGTTTGTCTATTTTCTTTTAAATTAATAAATTTTCTAGAATTGTATTTTTATTATACTTTCTTGCATGAAAATAAAAAAATAAATTTGCATAATTTTGTAAATATACATGTTGTATGATTTTGCATGTTTATGAAATTTATGCATATTGATTTTTGTTACAAAAATTCAAAAATATGTTGTTTTTATCTTGTTATGGATTTTGTGTGAATTTTGCATTTTGTGTAAATATTTAATAAAATTATTTTTTTAGAAAATCCAAAAACTTGTATGTTTAAAATTTTTTGTAAATATTTTATTGTGAATGTTTTGTATAAAATATATAAACCAAAAATGATTGTTAAATGTTTGATATGTTTTTCAATATTATAATGTGTGTTTGATTTTAAAATTTTTCTTTTTGTAGATGGCACCTAAGAAATCCATTCCTTCTACTGTTCTTAAGAGACAAAGAAGGACCACAGACACTGACACCACATCTGAAGATCCAGATCTTCAGGGGGAGGAGGTGTTAGGACCTAGAGATCCCATCAGATTTCGCACTAATGCGAAATGGGCCCGATTCCACCAGATTAAGGGCCAAAGACTTATCTGGGAAAGAGTTTTGGATCTGAGTGCTGGAGACTATCCTGAGCTGCAGGATGAGATCCAAAGGAGGAGATGGGGACCCTTGTTTTCCCTACCTACTAAAGGGGATCCTATCTTAGTGATGGAATTTTATGCTAACGCCTACAGGACTCTCCAAATATCGGCCATCAAGGGACGAGTTGGGTGAGGGGTCGGCATATTGCTTATGACCGAGACACTATTAGTACCCTACTGCGTAACCCTTGGGAGCCTACTCCCGAGAGCGATACTTGTTTCTAGAAGGAGAACAGAAACAAGATCGCGACTGAGGATGGTGATCTAGGATACTTCCTAGATCAGGTTGCTCACTTCTTGAGCAAGGATAGAATCTTCTTCAACCTGAGCAAGGTTGGGAGGACTCCATCTAACCTCCTCAAGACCCAGCTGACCCCTATAGCTTAGGCGTGGTCTCATCTCATGTTGCATAACATTACTCTTGTCACCCATCTTTCTTCTATCCCAGTTGATCGATGCTGCCTTCTTTACTCCATTCTCCAGGGCCATATTATTGATATTGCAGAGCTGATTTTTGAGCAGCTTCACCTTTATGCCCTTAGGTATAGGGTGAACCGTCCTATCCCATTCCCTCTCATCATATCTGCCTTACTGAGGAGGTAAGGAGTTGCTGTGCCATCACTTGAGTTTACGAGTTCTTCGGGGAGAGTCCCCAAGGTGTTAGTAAACAGAGATTATTTTGTCCAGCAGTGCGAGCTTCCACCACTAGAGCAAGAGGCTCAGCCTAGACAGAGGAGAAGGAGACCACCAGTTCAGCCACCACCTGCTGATGTTGTCGTAGAGGGATTTGCTAGGATGACACTTGAGCATCAGCATATGATGCAGATGATGGCTGCCACACACAGAGCTTACATGCATCTTCATGATTCATACTATCAGTACAGACTTCAGGGTGAGGGAGCACCATATGTTACACCAGCTGAGTTTGCAGCCCATGTGGCTTGACCTGGTAATCTATCGACATACCCTGAGACTAGTGGACTATCTGGAGCACATGCTGAGTCAAAGGGTGATGCAGATGAGAAGGAAGATGATGAGATAGAGGACTAACTGGTGTTATCTCAATTCTATTACATACATTCTAGTTTATTTTTAGTTTTCTATTTACATTGGTATTTTTACTTTTTGGATATTATATTATAGTTTATTTCTATATGGTGTGTTTTATCTTTGCGTTAATTTTTGTCATGGTATGTTTTTGCGTATTTTCTTTTAAAAAAATAAAAAAATAAAAAAATATATTTTATCTTTTTAATAAATAAATCAAATTTTTAAAAGTAAGATAATTTATACACTTAAAAGTTTTTACATAATAAAACTAATTTTGTAAAATCAATTATTGATTCTTTTATAACTTAGGAATTTTGATAAAATCAATTACAATAAGTTTATTAACTATCAAGCTAAATTTCGATAACCCGGGGAGCTGAGAGATCTTTTAAACACTTGAGGGTTTATTCGACATAACTTCATTCAAATTGATTTTGCTTTAATCTTTGATTTGTGTTGTTGTACAGAGAATTCAAGAAAATGATCAAGGCACATTTTTGGTGAAAAGAAAACCTTGGGCCAAACAGCTTACCTTGGTAAAATTATTTTATCCCTTGAAAGCCAATTTTGAGCCTAAAAAAATAAATTCTTTCGTACCCTTAACCTATATCAGTTTTAACCATTCCCTATATTTGATTGATTAAAAGAGCAATTGAGCAAAATAAAAATATTTTGAGTGTTCTTACAAAAATGGGGAGTGAAAAGAAGCAACTTGATTCTTTTCAAAGAAAAAGAAAATAATAATAAAATATGAAAAAGAAAAGTCAAAAATAGTGAAAAGAATCAAGTTGGGGGTATTTATTTTTCATCAATAAAAGAATTGGGACTTGGGCCAAGAGAAAGGCTAAAAATTGCTCTTTTATGATTTCAAGCTTTTGAATTCCAAAGAAAAACCATCATTTCTTGTAGCCAAGCCTTATTACAACCCTTGAAAAGACCTTGTGATTTTTGAAAATATCTCTGTATGATCAACCATTGATTAGATGAAAATCAAAATTAAATTTGTTTAATTTTATGATTGAAAGAGTGAAACAGGTTACCCTTGGCACAGAGATAAACACTTGTGAGGTAAGCCTAAATTTATGCTTGATTTGTTAATAAAATATTGTAAAGAATTTTATCAATAAATCTTTGTTACATAAGATTTCTATAATTGATTATTTCAAAATGGTAAATTGTGAAATTACTTTTTGTGGTAAATTCTCGGACTAACTCAAAAATTTGATTTCAAATTTTTATTTTTTATTTTTCTCTCTTGCTCGAGGACGAGCAATGTTTCAAGTTGGGGGTATTTGTTAGTCCTCAAATTTATAATAAAATCTTTAATAAAAATTTCATAAAAATAATAAAAATTAGTTTAAATTGTTAGAAAATTAGGTTTTAAATTCAATAAATAGAAGTTGTTGGAAATAATCTGCCCTTGATCAATTTTCTCTAGTTTTGCAGTGAAACAGTGAAGAATTTAAAGAGAAAATTGAAGATCTGGAAAGCTGATGTGTAGCATCAACCCGACGCGTAGCGTGGAGACTTTTGATGCTGACGGTACACGTCATATCCATGCACAGCGTCAGAGCTACGTGGACTCCACAGCCAGCTTGGACAAGCACTCAGCTAGTGAGACCCATTATTGGCCACTCCACTCTGCACAATGGACAAGCCGAATTGGGACACAGGTCCATATGGCACTGCATGATTGAATAAAATAATTCCATAATGGCCACTTCAAGCTGCGTTTAATGGAGGCTGAGTCAGGAACCTGACGCGTAGCGTCAGTTTGGCGCGTAGCGTCAGGACCCTTCCTCAGCCCTATAAATAGGGCCATTTTCAACACTTCTAGGCATCCCATTCTGATCCAATCCCACTGTTATCTTCTCTTATACACTCGAGTTTGAGTGTTTCTTTTATGAGTTTATAGTTCTAGAATAGTTTTCAAGATACTTGAGAGTGTTGTGTAGTATTGTGATCGTTGTATCGTGAAGTTTCCATCGCCTTTGTAATATCAATCACTGTAAGTGTTGTTTTTACTTTCACCATGTGTAACTAATCTGTTTATGTTGGAATTGGTGAACTAATCTATTGAGTATGATGTTGTGAATTCGACCTCTGCATGTTTATGATTCAAGTCCATGTTAGTATTTTAATCTTTTATTAATATGAACGTCAAATGGGAGAATGATTTTCATGTGTATTGAAACTTGTTTTATTAGTATAAATGTCAAATGAGACGCCCCCAAAATAGGGGTAAATTTTTTGCATTTTTATAAGTCATAATTCAATGGAAAGAAAATAAGTGGTGAAGCTATCTGTACGACACCTGGATCTATGAGAGACCACTCCCATATATGAAGATATGAGAGGGTAATTAAAATATGATTTAATAATAATTGTCCAATTAAAAACAGTGGAGGAATTAATTTAAATTGATGGTTGTATGATTGAAATTGAGAGAAGTAATTTCATAGAGTTCCATGATTCACGACGTACCCAATAACACCCTTAAAGTGATGCATGATAAGAATTTAATGCATGAAAAACAAAGGTTTATCTAAAAACAAACAAATGAGCATCAGGGTGACACTCGCTCAAGCGGGAATCAATTCGCTTGAGCGAGCCAGCATAGGCACGCTTGGGCGACACTGAGAAGGGATGAGTGAATGAAAGGTTTGAGCATCAGGGGCTCATCTCTCTTGAGCGAGCCCTGTCTCCCTTGAGCGAAATGCAAAAGAAAACCTTGAGCGAGCCGGCGAGACGCTTGAGCGAAGAGAGGAGGTATACATCAGATATCAATCTCGCTTAAGCGGAATAGGTCCCGCTTAAGCGAGATTGCTCCAGAAACATTGGCAACTCTCTGGCCGATTTTCACTTGGGCGAGGCATCTCTCGCCTGGGCAAAAATCGTCTAGTATCAATTTCCCTCCTTCCTCGCTTGAGCGACCGCCGTTCTGCCTAAGCGAAAATAGTCCAGAGGCTAACCTCTGATTCCATGACAATCTCGCTTGGGCGAGATAAACACCCGCTCGGGCGAAATCAGGCCAGAGGCCAAAACCTTGTTTCATAATAATCTCGCTCGAGCGAGATTCTCACTCGCTTGAGCGAGTTCTACAGAACTTATGCAGAAACAGAAAATTCTCACAACATGGCATACCAAGTTACAATTCATGCTAGATTAACCTTATTTAATGCATTATATCCCCTCCAACATGTAAATATAATCTCATCCAACTACCATTCACCCAATGCATATAATTTGAAACCATCATCATTTCACCAACTCCATAATATGGTACAAAACACAATACACACCATTCATTCATTAGAATTAACATCATCAATCATCATAATTCATCAACTTACATCCTTGGGTCATAAATGAAAATTTGACATACACCAAGATCCAATTTTCCTCTATGACCACCAAAATCATATACCACCATTCTAGATATTAAAATAAGCATCCATATACAAAACATGCTATACAAAATCTAGACCTCGCCGGCCAAGGCACTTCCTACACCACTATTTACCTCTTCAAGCCAAGTGTACTCCAAAATGTCAACTCCTTCCCATGAGTACCCTGCATCATAAATCTAAAAATAGACAACAGGAGAGAGTGAGTCCATATTCCAAAGGAATGAATATGAATACCAAGTGATTATGTACATATATATATATATATATGCCTTTATACATGTATACTTTGCACATCCATAACATTCACCATACCATATACCATCACAATTCCATCATACACTCATCATAAATAACAACACAATTCCAAACAAAGTACACAAGCACATACATAATCACGTTCCTCAACAATTGAACTATCACACAACCATTATTTGGCATTCATATCTTTTATGTTGTCTTACAATATATTTTTACAACCTCATCACATCCATCATCATATCTCAACACTTTAGCATACCTCCTTGCTATATGCAAATGCTTTTAAGCTAATGCATATGCACAAAGGAATATTTCAACAATTGCAGATCTGACTGTGGGATTACAACACCGAATGTGGGATTCAAGCATGGTTATCTAAACATACCCCTACTGCACTAGTGAAATGTGTACACTTATTCAATAAATTGCATGCATTCACCAATTATTTTACTAGTACCAAACCGCATCGCCCATCTTGCAACACCTGATCATTTCACCATGACCGTGATATACAACATATTCAACATATGGTGTTGCGGGCCAACCATGAGATATATCATGGCAGCTGTGATCACAAGGACCACCGGGGACACCTACTCATCAAGAGCCACCCCCCACAAGGGTCAACCACATGCGGCTCCCCGTAGCACAACATGGGCAGCTTCGTGACTTACACACCGAGTCACAGGGGAAATCTAATTCGCTCGTGCACAGAGCCGCCCTCCCACTGGGCCAACCAGAGGAATCCCCTAAAATTCCAACACCGACAGCTATGCAGTATGCCATGGATGCAAATGCAAATCATATGCATTCCTCACTCTATGCATCCTATACATGCCACTCATCATTTATCATCATCGTCACCAACCACACCATAAGGTTTTTAATGGATTCGATCTTGTTGGTTATTCTCATTAATTTGAATCTTTGTGGGGCGTTCTCAATAGTTATCAATAACATCTTTCCACTTTAATACCATACAAGAATACAATTTATTCTCCATCAAAATCATTAGCATTTGTTATGCTTTCTCGGTGGACATATATTTATCTAACCACACATTCATCAAACAATTCATGCCACCACACCACACATCAAAATTTCTTCTAAATGCATTCAAAGCATGTTGTCAAACACATCATCTACCTCATACACCATATCATTATTTTTCATAACATTTAAGCAAGGATAACATGCATGACAATACATACCACAATCAAATAACATTCAAATTCATGCATTTAGAACATAAGACTCCTCTCCTACCTCAAGAGAAGAATTCTGATTGATAAGACGCTCCCGCCTCGTCGTTCGGAATAGGTCCTACATTCATATTCATGTAAAACCTCAATTAATCAATTCTATAATTTCACAACATGTGCTAGACATGTTGTAGATACCATTTTTATCCTTTCTTAGGCTTCAGGAATTCTTTCCCATTAAACCACCACTATTAAATTCAAGGGTTACAAGACAATCCTAGCCCCAAGCTTCACAAAACTCCATCTACTAACATTCATATTTCTCAATATCATACATTTCTTCATAACACATAATCTTAAATCAACATTAACCATTTTCCCCCAATTCTCAAAGTTAGGGTTTTCTTAAAACCCAAAAACTCTCATCAATGCATCATTAATCTTCATTTCCCACATCATTATGCATCAACCACCATTATTCCCCTATAAATACTCACATTTATGGTAACCCATTCTAGGGCATCAGCATTAAATACTCTCTACAACCACTCTCCATACACATTACTCTCCCTACACATATTAACATTTATACATAGGAAAAACCCAAGTGAAATGATGAATCTACTTACGTCACACCCAACAACAAAGTGGGTTTTAAGGGAGAGGAAAGGTCACACAAAAATGGAGAAGGAGAGGAAGAAGAATTTAGCTCCAAAGGTTCTCTTCCAAGCTTCTTCAAAAATGAAAATGAAGGAGAGATGTTCACCACTTTGGCTAGGGTTTGAGAGGAGGAAGAAGAAGATATGTGAAATGAGGAAGAAATAAAGAGAAGAAGAAGTGTAGTGTTTTTCCCAAATCTTCTCAGCCAACTCATGTGGAAATAGGAAGGGAATTTGGGGCTTTTGCTTTTAATTTTAACCCATTCATTAAAGATTCACCGTTTTACAACTAACAGGCTCTTCGTTCGGGCTCAATACTTCATCTAAAAATTATTCCGAATATATATTCAGATTCCCAATATTATTCTCAATAGCCCTGACCAATATCGTCTCATTTAGAGATACTTGGTCTGACACCCACATCTCTACCAGGCTTATTTTTAGCTTAACCGGTCTCCATAAATCACCAACAATTCCTAAAATTCTTAATTTAATTAATTTCAATATATTAGGACATTTAAATAATTCATATTAGGTTTATCAATATTTATTTTCCTTAATTAATCTTCTATCTTAAAATTTGGGATGTTACATCAAATGGGAGAATGATTATTCATGCCGTATTGAAACTTGTTTTGACGAAAGTAAAAGTTGGAATACCCTTAGTATCTCAATTCTATAGGGGTTGTTAACCATTGTTGCCATAAGGCCAGGACTTAATGCAAGTTTTTACTGAGAAAGCTCACGAGGGATCGGACTTTACGATGAATTCTTAGAATTTATATCACGAGGGATCAGTTATAATGAATTTAAGCTGCAATGACATGAAACTTGATGATTAAATATGCATGTCTTGAGTTCCTCATTGTTATTCTAGATTAGGGATCTAATTTCCAACATAATTTGTCTATCTGTGTTTTATCTCAAGTATCTTAGTTATTCTAAATTGCAACTCAACTTCTTAGATAGATCATTATTCTCTTTTTACCACATGAATAACTCAATTATGCCATCTTGTAAATATTGTATAAATTGTATATAAATTATTCTTTTGTGTATAAGTTTTGATAAATTTACCATAGTAACTAGAAAATTAC
Organism: Clitoria ternatea; assembly: GCA_037962975.1. Classification (NCBI taxonomy): domain Eukaryota; kingdom Viridiplantae; phylum Streptophyta; class Magnoliopsida; order Fabales; family Fabaceae; genus Clitoria; species Clitoria ternatea. The sequence continues at coordinate 94,761,665 of CM075670.1, read as the reverse complement.
TGTAACTATTGGACTTTTAATCCCAGTGGAACGATATCTAAATTTTAAAAACTATAAACGATTGGTGCGCTTGCCAATTAAAAGACCCAACAGTAAAATAAAGTTAACAAGTTTTCTGCAACATTATATTATCTGGGTTTAACAAACACCAACGTCGTCGTCCGGATCGTGGAAGGGTGTGTTAATGTGGTAGCACACCGGTTAGACTAGGTGAAGGTTAAGGAAAGATACCCTTAGTGTTGGGTGGAGGAAGAGATTTGTGAGGTAGTATCCCAGCATGCTAGAGACAACGGGGGAAGATTATCCCTAAACTTTAGAGTTTATACGGAGGAGCGTTTGAAGGAGTGATTTATGGTGCCCGCACCCCAGCCAACTGAAAGAACCTACCATCGCATGCCAGATGAGCGATCCGTTTATATGTATGATTATGGATTTCTCTATCTTGGGGTCTGCTTTACCCTTATAGAATTCCAGATGGGGTTATTGAGATTTCTAGACTACACCCCCTCTCAAGTACACCCAAATGGATGGTGCTTGATCCATGCTCTAGAAGTCTTGGGTGAACATTTCAACTTTAAACCCACCATGGCAATGCTTTTTTACTACTTCTAGGTGGTATGCCAGATAAAAAAAAAGGGGGGCATGAGCTTCGTCACCCTCCAATGTGACTTGAATTTGGTTAACTTTGAGGCCTTCATCAAATCTGCAAAGGTGAATGGAAGGTCTTTCAAACAATACTACACCAAGATTTGTGTCCAACCCGACAAACCAGTCTTCTGGAAGACTAAAGAAGGCCTCACGAAATTCCCGATGGAATGGACCCACGAGCACTTCCTCCTCACCTCCAAGGCATATTTCACGGAAGAGGCCAAACTATCTCCTCATTCTGTGATAGTGCTGGCTGCTCTGGAGGCATACACCGAGGCTTTCAAGAAGTTTTCTTGTAAACGCCTTCTAGGATCCAACTTCATAAGCAACGAATATCTAAGTAAATTTCTGTTGTTATTTCTCATTATTTTGATACCGGTATGTATTGTATTTGATGCTAACACATTTTTCTTGTTTGTGTAGAATAAATCAAAGAAGATTGCCCAGCCATGGACAAATTGAAAAGCTTGAGAGGAACAATGTCAAGGCGTGTGTTGAGACCATTAGTCTGACATCTACTGCGATGGGTGAAGTTCCACTATTAACTGGGACTGAGCAGGTTGGCAACACGGAGCCTGTGGAAGAGAAAGAAAAAAGAAGAGGAAGAAGGACAATGATACTAGAGCATAGAAGCCATCCTCTCCCAAACCTGTTAAAAATAAAAAGACACTGGAAGAAACTGGGGTGACCCACACCCGAAAGGGGAAGAAGGTGGTTACAAAAACTGAGGCCTCTTCTAATTCTGAACCTGAGGTCAGGCTAAACCCCATTGTTCATACCTCCCAGCCAAAGATGACTTGCTCTCCTCCCACCTCTTCATTCCTATCGGCCTTCTTGAAGTACGAGGGCCCTATGCCCCCAACTCTCCCTGAACCAATGTATAGGCTCAGACCCACTCTAGAAGCCTCCGAGATTAAGGAAGCTTGCAAGGTCGATTGGTGGAAATTAGCTGAATTATCCGGTCTCTTGAATTCCTTGAGCAAGATGGTGGATAGTGCTGAAGAGGTTGTGAAACTCCATACCGAGAATGTGAAGTTGCATGCCTGGGGTGCCAAGGAAAGGACTGTATTGAGAGCCGCTGAGAACTAGCTAAAAAATACGGAGCTGGGTGATAAACAAGCCACCGAAACAAGTGACTTGAACATCTCAATGAAAGCGCTAGAAAAATAGATCTCAGAGCTCAAGGAAGAGACCAAAGAGGTACCCCAGTGAAAGGAAGGGCTCAGACTGGAGAATGAGAGAACTGCTAAGTTAAGCAAAGACTTAGAAGCCTCTGAGGCCGGACAACGAAAGTGTAATGAAGAGTGCGCTGTGAGGGAGAAGGAACTGCTTCAACAGATTGAGGAACTCAAGCAGGGGAGTTCTGTGATAAGTATAAATTAATCATTGAATTCATGAACTAATTGAAATTATTTTGTAAAGAATTTAACATGATTAGTGAATAATTAAAGGAATTGAGGCATAAAATCTTTTTTGAAAGATATATTTTGTACAAGATATTATTTTGCCAAAATTCTTGAAGAGATACAGGAATTACAAGAAAATAATCAAAAGTCAAGAAAGCTAGGTCATGTAATGAAGAATCAAAACTTGAAACCATGCATCATCCCCTGCCTCGCTTAAGCGCTTGAGAAGCGGACGCTTAAGCATGAGCCCACGCACGCTTGAGCGCAATCCTAGGCTTGACCTGCACACTTAAGCGTAACTTGGAGCGTGAGTCAAGCGTGAAAAGCAAGCATCAGGTCCCTCCTCATGCTAAAGCGTGAATGACCGCGCGCTTGAGCGTGGCTGGAACTTAAAGTGTCACGCTTGAGGGTGGCTAAGCGTGCATTAGGCGTAGTGATGAAAAAAGCATCAGGGTCCCTTCACGCTTGAGCATGGCCATCTTAAGCTTGAGCACAGGAACACTCAAGCAAGAATTGTTAGCCAAGGCCTCAACGCTCAAGAGGGGGGGGGAATTGAGTGTTTCAAATTTTCACGCGGAATCCCCTTGGAAATGGTTAGTAATATACAAATGATGCAATGATGAAGAGATGATAACTTTTATGCACATATCACACTATGACACACTTGATGTGCAATGACAATATTTAGCTTTAAGTGTGATAAACAAGCAAGTTATTGGTTTAAACAATTTATCAATCAGTTGGAGTGCATAGATTTATTTCACAAATAATGTGATGTTTCCTATAAGGGTTCAGCTCATTCAATTTATCAAACAGCTTGTGTGCATGAAATAGGTGAAAGCAATTAAGTAAGTATCACATAAGAGTTGATAGGAATAATGTTCTAAATACTTGGCAAGTTATAACAAATTCCAGTTTTTAGGAACTTCACCAAATATTGATTCAAGCAAATTATCAAACACTTGGCATGCAGAGTTAAGTTTCTACTTGAACAACAACTTTGATTCAAACATTCACCTCATGCATTTTAACAAACAAATTATATGTATAGTTGTATAAAGAGTTCAAGGTAGAGAGAAATGCAAACCAATTTAACGAGTTCCACCAACCCGGTGTACGTCTCGCCTTCAAGCAACCCACTTGAAGGATTCCGCTATTGAAGATTTGAGATACAAGCTTTGAGCAATTGCAGCTTCCTAGTGTCCCACACTCAAGAACTCAATCCTCACAAGCAAAGGGCAACCCACCCAATCTCACAATCTCTCAATATCCCAAAGGTTGAACCCCAACCTTTGTAACCACTCAACCTAGAGTGAAAACCTTGGTGTTTGATGTAGTGTTTACAAGCAAATAACTCTCTCAATAGAGTAGATATACAAATAAAAGCTCTCATAACTTCTAACTCTCAACAAGAGAGGATATGCAAATTGAAACTCACAATCTAACAACTCTTAAGCAATATGCAAGTTTAGAAACAAGAGTTGCAGAATATACAAGAGAAATCTAATAAGAAGACCTTTAGAAGAAGAATGTTGATTGCCTTGTGTTGTACCTTGGTCTCCCTTTTTCTTGCTTGAATTCATGTTTCATTTATAGCCATTTTTAGGGTTCCTAGCTGTTGCACAGTGTCTCCAACGGATACATCAAGTATGGGCATAAAGTGGGAGTGAAGAAATGAGTTGGAGTTCCACTTAAAAACACTTTTCCCATGTTCTGACACTATGGTAATCGATTAGCCCTCGAGCTGTAATCGATTACACTTTGAAATCTTCAGTGTAATTTGCTCTGTAATCGATTAGAATTTCTATTATAATCGATTAGCTATGAAACAGAACCCTTCTAATCGATTATGCCTTGCCCTGTAATCGATTATGAGTGGCACCTGATGCATTTAATTAGGTTACGCAGCATGGTAATCGATTGTGCCTTATGTGTAATCGATTAGGGTGCACATAGAAGCTCTGTAATCGATTAGTTGTGCAGTTGTAATCGATTAGTTACATTCAATAACCCTTGTAATCGATTGTCCTTCTTATTGTAATCGATTGTGTCATAAACAGAGTTATGGTAATCAATTATTCCAGTGTGGTAATCGATTAGGACATGTACCTGATACAATTCTTCAAGGTCTTTAATGTGTTCTTGATTTTTATTGACCCATAGCTTATTCCTTTGATCCTTATTGCCTTGTTTCCTTGATTCTTCTTAAACTTATGAGCTTGTTCTTCATGATTTGAGTTCATGACATCAACCTTGTCTTCCATAGCTCATGTTTCCATCTTGTTTATTCATTGGTCTCTTTTGTGAAGCATCTTCATCTCTTTATTCTTAGCCATGGTCTTTGTGCTTGAACTTCCTTGTTTAGGATCCTTTGCCAATCCATTATCATCATGAATACTTTGTCATTCATCAAAACTTCCTTGCATATTTGCATATGCAACTTCATTCTCCCCCTTTTTGATGATGACAATTGATGTTTCATATGACATGTATTTATGTGTTGCAAATTCATAATGTCGGCTTTATGGTAATATCCTTTCTTCCTGTAGGAGTCTTTGCCTTAGTCTTCACGTTTGTCATTATCAAAACTTGTTTTAATCATTCAAACACATTCTACCCCTTTTTGATGATGACAACCAATGTGCATCTCTTAGGGTGTTAGTTTCATAGAATAATGACAATCAATGTTTACATATATTCTCCCCCTTTGTAATGTAATGGATGCTAGTTAAGTTCATTATGTAAACATTGTTTAAGTGTTATTCTCCCCCTTAATCTTGTAACCAGCTTATTTTAATCACGCAATTGATATTACTAATCCTTTCACTAATCTCTCCCCCTTTGGCATCATCAAAAAGATCATTATCTTAGTCATAATCTATGCCATCAACATATAAACTCATTTATTTAAATAAGAGAGATTTAGAGCAAGTATTTCATATGGATTTTAAATCAAAGCTTAAAGCATGATCAATGATATATACCATTTTATTGCATCTAGAGTCAATAAGCAATCACATAATTTATTCATCAAGTAAGCATATGATTGATTGCTAACTTAGTTTAATCATGTAGTGAGTATCATTTTCAAGTATGAGAGGCGTCACATGATTAAGCACACATATCATTACTTGCACAGTTGTAAACAGGTCAAATATAAGTAAGCAAGTAATTTTCTCAATTAGGATAGGCACATAAGCTCATAAATAAGCACATACGTTTCTCCTATTTTGGCATTATCAAAATGCACAATGATATTCTTCCAAGTAAGCATATAATTGAGTAAAAGCATAAGTGCCATAAATATAATTACAGAGAAGTGAAATCAAGGATAATCATTCATGTGTATGCTCCCCCTTACTACTGTAATTGATACCACTTGTAGAGAGTATACCACTTATTAACATGTGAAATTAATTATACCAATTTGATCAAGTTTGATATCACTTGTAGGTCAATTTAATCAAGTCTTATACCATTTGTTTATTTTTTTAAAGCATATGATCTCCTGTTTTTAATAGATACCACTGTTGAAATAGTAGATACCATAATATGAATAAATACCACTCAAAGGTTTGATACCATTGCATATAACAATCCACTTGTTAATCATTTCATTAATATTGCTTGATGCATTTCTAGGTATCAGAGCAGTAACATAGAAGACTTTTCAACAATGTATACTTATATCTAGGTCTCAGAGTAGGGATGAAGTGATATATCCAGCTTGTAAAATTTGTTATTCATACAACTTGTTAATATGATTTGTATAACTCATAAGGCATAATGGTAGAGTAAAAATTCGATCATACCTTGGTATTTTGCAAGTTTTATACCCTTTTTCACATCCTTGTATGGCATTTTGCTATATCCATGTTGTATTCCTTGAACAATTCTTTATTCGCCTAGTTTGGTAGTTTGATTTGCCATTTGAGTCATCCTATATAGCCTTAACTAACTCTTTTCAAAGCATTTTGTTAGTAGCATTGAGTCCACAAGAGTTTGTACCAATTTTGGGTTTTTGATGCAGTATAAGAGAAAATTCTAAGGATGATTTACTCAGACTTTCATACTACTTGATAAAGAGATAACATATCATCAATAAATATCACTTGTTATAAAGAGATGTTATGAAACTCCCCTTTAATCATGCAATTTAACAAGGATAAATATAGGTGTTGATACCACTTTATTAATTAACATAATTCATATGATTCAGAGCATAGGGGTAGAGTGAGCATTAACTTCAACATAGGTAAATAGTCAAGTGTAACAATCTTTCCCTTTCAATGGATACCACTAGTTGATGCAATTTCACTTATGTCTAGATATCAAAGCAAAGATGGAATGATTAATATAGCTTGTTGGCTTACTCATGCATTTGTATTATAACATATGCCAATATATTCACTCTTTTCCATATGACGTTTATATCTCAAGTATTCTCTTCTTAACTAGTGTCTATGATGTTACATATAGGTCTAGTTAAGCACACATGTCATTTATCAAAGTATGAGATTATACAAGAGAATACTTTTGGTATAGATCATTTACAGCATGGTAAGTCTCTAAAGTATATCATGTTTATAGTGCAGCTGAAAATGTATAGTGCAAGTCATGTACTCATTGTAATCAATTTATCGTAACATATATGTCATACCGTTTGTTATGATACCACTTGTTATCTTGATGCTATGTATGATACCACTTGATGGATTTGCCAATTTAAGCTCTTGATATCAATTATTAACACTTAAGCATTTAGCACAAGATTGTTATCATTCAAGCATATATTATTCTTGATTTAATTATTCAATAATTCTTTTCAAAACTCAATGATGCAATACTTTCAAATTTCTTTTCACAGTCAAGATTATGCATCATCAAACATATGGTGTAGATAAGAATTATAAAGTCAATCAAGATAGATACCATTTACTCAAGCCTGATGTATTAAGGAAGATCATGTCATGCATTATCACTTAACATATCAAGCATTATCTCTTAGCATTTCATGCATTGTCTCTTAATATACTCTCTTGTTCAAGCCTATGATATTACTAGTCATGAAGTTAAAGTCTAGGCAATCACTTGTTATAACATACATGGAGCATACCTACTTTCTTTTAGGCATTATTAAAAACAACATATAATTGCATAGAGTGTCAAAGCATAGATACCACTTGTACACACAATATATGTATTTATTATCAAAGCATAGTGCCAAGTATATAATCAAGATTATATCCCCATGACCTCTTCCTCTCACTAATTCACTTAGTACTATTTTGTTAAAGGAAGGTGTTTGTCACTTAGATACCACTATTTCTCTTGTTCAATAAATGATATATCATCAAGAATTCATATTTCATCAAGAGTTCATGCATCGTTAAGACTTTAAATCTCAGCATCAAGATTTAACATTTTAACATTTTGATGTTTTAATCCTTCCTAACACACATGGATGCAAATAACTTTAATCTCAAGTTTTTCATGGAATCAAACATGTTATTTAGGCAATCATTCATCAAGCTCATCATCAATCATTAAAAATTATAGGGATATGCACATACATCATTGATCCTAAGTTTTTCATGAATTCAAGGGGTTTCTAAATTTCTTTGTTCATCCATTTCAAAATTTCATACCAATCATGCTCAAGCTTAAATATCAAATCAAAGTTGGATTTTCACATATTTATATTCATTATGAACAAGCATTGGCAGAAATTGTATGATAAGTACTTACACCCCTTTTTGTTGTTGTCCATTGGGTTTTGTCTTGGTGTAATCCAATCTGTGTGAGTCTCATAGAAGCTTCTTGTTTATCTCCTTGCTTTGAATGGTTCCCTTTTAGATGTATGATGAGTCATCATAATCTTGGCTTACTTTATTATTTTCCTTTGTCTTTTGAAGTGGAGATTGAGATACTTGATATCTCCTTAGGCCATGAATTTTGGTCATCCATCAATGAGAAGTTGTTGCTTTGAAGTTTGCCTACAAGATTTCAAAATTTTAAGGTACCCTTTGAGAGTTGGGTCCTTCCTTGTTAGTTTAGGATTTCAAGATTGTTTTGGAATCCATACCTTTCTTGTACACTTTTGACGAGATTTCTTTATAAAGTAATTAGAGGATGTATGACCATATGTTCCACAATAAAGACATGTTACATTCAAAGAATAAGTCACTTTAGAATTATAACAGTTCCTATTGTGTTCTATGTTCTTCCTTTTAAAACAATTAGACATAGAATTTCCCTTTCTTTCATGGTTTGTACATCTTAGAGTGGGTTTGGATTTTTCCTTGAAGAGTGCAAGATGGTTCTTGTAATGACCTATTTTCCTTCTATCAAGTGTATGCTTTTGATCTTTAAGAGGTGCACCTAGATTCTTTTGACTACTTGTAAGTTTACTAAGTGTTTCTTTTAGTTCTTTATTCTCATTTTCCAGAAGCATGCATTTATCAATAGGCATACAATCATTATTATCATTACAAGTCCTAGGAGTGATATTTGAAGCTATTAGCTCATCATTTTGAACTCTAAGATGTTCCTTTTCTATGTGAATATTATGCAATTCATTTTCAAGAGTCAAAATGGTTTGTTTTGAGCATGCATATTTCTTTGATAATAAAACAAATTTTTCATGCAACTCTTCAAAAGCTTCTAGCAATTCATCTTTATCAAATTCACTTTCATCATCACTAGATTCGTTTAGAGAACTTACCTCATCATCTTCGGAGTGCTTTGTTATAAGGCAGAGGTTGGTAAACTCCACTTTCAATTTCATGGTCTCTTCTTCTGAATCTATTTTGAATTCTTCGTGTTTGCTAGAGAGAGTACTAATTCTTGCATCTTGATCATCATTAGTATTTCCATAAATTGTTTCAAGAGTTTCCCATATTTCTTTAGCATTGTTACAAGTAATAACTCTAGAAACATCGTTAGGTTCTAATGCTAATGTGATAAGAATTTTTGCTCTTAGATTAAATTGTACCTTTCTTTCTTCTTCCTTAGTCCATAAGTTCACGGGCTTCATACATTCTATATTATTAACTATATGCTTAGGAATGAAAGGACCAAATTGAATAGCATTCCATACCTTAAGATCATAAGATTGGATAAAGATTTTCATCCTTTCTTTCCAAATAGCATAGTCTTTGCCATTGAAGATTGGAGGTCTATTTAGTGCACCATTCTTCGGAAATGCATCATATGAGGTAGAGGCCATCTTGATCTCCTACAGCTGTTAAGCCTTGTGGGAAGAGTCAAGCTCTGATACCACTTGTTAGCCAAGGCCTCAACGCTCAAGAGGGGGGGGGGTGAATTGAGTGTTTCAAATTTTCACGCGGAATCCCCTTGGAAATGGTTAGTAATATACAAATGATACAATGATGAAGAGACAATAACTTTTATGCACATATCACACTATGACACACTTGATGTGCAATGACGATATTTGGCTTTAAGTGTGATAAACAAGCAAGTTATTGGTTTAAACAATTTATCAATTAGTTGGAGTGCATAGATTTATTTCACAAATAATGTGATGTTTCCTATAAGGTTTCAGCTCATTCAATTTATCAAACAGCTTGTGTGCATGAAATAGGTGAAGGCAATTAAGTAAGTAACACACAAGAGTTGATAGGGAATAATGTTCTAAATACTTGGCAAGTTATAACAAATTCCAGTTTTTAGGAACTTCACCAAATATCGATTCAAGCAAATTATCAAACACTTGGCATGCAGAGTTAAGTTTCTACTTGAACAACAACTTTGATTCAAACATTCAGCTCATGCATTTTAATAAACAGATTATATGCACAGTTGTATAAAGAGTTCAAGGTAGAGAGAAATACAAACCAATTTAATGAGTTCCACCAACCAGGTGTACGTCTCACCTTCAAGCAACCCACTTGAAGGATTTTGCTATTGAAGATTTGAGATACAAGCTTTGAGCAATTACAGCTTCCTAGTCTCCCACACTCAAGAACTCAATCCTCACAAGCAAAGGGCAACCCACCCAATCTCACAATCTCTCAATATCCCAAAGGTTGAACCCCAACCTTTGTAACCATTCAACCTAGAGTGAAAACCTTGGTGTTTGATGTAGTGTTTACAAGCAAATAACTCTCTCAATAGAGTAGATATACAAATGAAAGCTCTCACAACTTCTAACTCTCAACAAGAGAGGATATGCAAATTGAAACTCACAATCTAATAAGAAGAGTTGCAGAATATACAAGAGATTATGACTAAGATACAATATGCAAGTTTAGAAACAAGAATTGCAGAATATACAAGAGAAATCTAATAAGAAGACCTCTAGAAGAAGAATGTTGATTGCCTTGTGTTGTACCTTGGTCTCCTTTTTTCTTGCTTGAATTCATGTTCCATTTATAGCCATTTTTAGTGTTTCTAGCTGTTGCACAGTGTCTCCAACAGATACCTCAAGTATGGGCATAAAGTGGGAGTGAAGAAATGAGCTGGAGTTCCACTTAAAAACACTTTTCCCACGCTCTGACACTATGGTAATCGATTAGCCCTCGAGCTGTAATCGACTACACTTTGAAATCTTCAGTGTAATTCGCTCTGTAATCGATTAGCATTTCTATTGTAATCGATTAGCTATAAAACAGAACCCTTCTAATCGATTATGCCTTGCCTTGTAATCGATTATGAGTGGCACCTGATGCATTTAATTAGGTTATGCAACATGGTAATCGATTGTGCCTTATGTGTAATCGATTAGGGTGCACACAGAAGCTCTGTAATCGATTAGTTGTGCAGTTGTAATCGATTAGTTACATTCCAGAACCCTTGTAATCGATTTTCCTTCTTATTGTAATCGATTGTGTCATAAACAGAGTTATGGTAATCGATTATTCCAGTGTGGTAATCGATTAGGACATGTACCTGATACAATTCTTCAAGGTCTTTAATGTGTTCTTGATTTTTATTGACCCATGGCTTATTCCTTTGATCCTCATTGCCTTTTTTCCTTGATTCTTCTTAAACTTATGAGCTTGTTCTTCATGATTTGAGTTCATGACATCAACCTTGTCTTCCATAGCTCATGTTTCCATCTTGTTTATTCATTGGTCTCTTTTTTGAAGCATCTTCATCTCTTTATTCTTAGCCATGGTCTTTGTGCTTGAACTTCCTTGTTTAGGATCCTTTGCCAATCCATTATCATCATGAATACTTTGTCATTCATCAAAACTACTTTGCATATTTGTATATGCAACTTCAAGAATATCTTAAGCTTGAGCGTGTTTGAAGAAGTATGGAGCTTTTAATAAAATATGGGCCAGTGGTGCGATGCCAACACATCTACTTCTGCATGTTTCTACATGTGTCTGACCACCTTTGCATGGCCACTCAGCAAGTAGGGGTTGCGCTTGAGCTTGGGAAGGAGAAGAGTAAACATGACTCTTCTATAAATAAGCAAAAGAACAGAGGAAATGGGCATCAAATATTCACCCTCAGATATCAATTAGTCATTCATTCAGTTTCATTTTTTCTCTCTTGTATTCATTTCTTTCCTATATTTTAGAGTAAAAATGCAAGGCATGAGTAGCTAATTTCTTCATTAGGATTGGTTGTAATCCATTCAAACCCAAGTAATGTTGTTGTAAGTTTTTCATTTGTATAACAAGATTTGATAGTTTTTGTATTTTATTCTGCACTTAATGTGTGAAAATACTTGATCACTATTTTCTTGTTTTTGGTTTCCTTATGTATATTGGGAAATAACTTTTGAGCGCAGATCTGAATGAAATACTCGTTGTAAGTAGATGACCTGGGATGGTATCTAATGTAATGAATGTCTAAACAATCGATCATTAATGCTGGAATGATTTCAAGGTGACTGGGGGATCAGCAGGTTGAAATCATTCTTATGAATTTTGTAGTCGAGGGATCAATGTAAATGAATTTGATTGTGACGTAAAAATTATCATTTCAAGTTATATACATGCAAAGTTACATAGCTTATCTAAAGTGAAATGTGATGAAAAACCAATCCCAGTTTTCCAAATCTGATTTTTACCAAAACTCATTATTGTTGTTATTTATATTTATTACTTGTTGTTAACCTTTTCAATCAGTATATTTTACAACAAACCAAAACAAACTTCTTGTCAAATCAACTGAAGAACTAAGATCTTCAAGCTAATACCTCCTTAGTGGAACGACAACCTCTTTTACTACAACTACCGTGTTTAAACTTGTCACAAATCTTCCATTGAATCCATATTATACAAACTTGATTCTTTATTTGAACCCTTCACTTCTTTGTATGCTAAGAATCATTACCAAGTTCTATGCTACCAAGTTATTTATATACCAAGTTTTGGCGTTGCAGCTGGGGAGGTGATTTAAGTTTGAAAATCTAAGCATTGAATTGATAAGACTTTGTGAATAATTTCTGTTCATTTTTCATTTTTTTAACGCATGGTAATTTTGCTTGAGTAAGTGCTTGATTTATGATTTTAAGAGGATAGGGATCAAAAGAGCAACTTACATTTGATCCAGAGATAAACAGGTTACTCAAAGAAGATCAAGAAAGCAAAGAAAAAGCAAAGCTTCCACGTAGGAGAAACTTCTTCCTCAACACAAGCTGAGAAAATGGCGGATGACAACAGCAACAATCAAAATCCACCTAGAAGAACATTAGGAGACTATGCATTACAACAAGGACCCAAACATTATTCAAGCATTACTATTTCAAATACAATAAGGGCCATAGAAATGAAACCTACTTTTCTTAGTTTAATTAGTTCCCACCAACTCCATGGAATGACAAGTGAAGATCCATATACTCACTTGGCCACATTCTAACTATGGGTTTTGAACAAGAAGTAATTGGAGCTACATATCTAAGATTATTTCCTTTCTCTTTAGCAGGTAAAGCAAAAGAATGGCTCTAATCCCATCCAAATCAAAGCTTGAATAGTTGGGATACAGTGGAAGAAAAATTCTTACAAATATTTTCCCCTCATCTAGATTCATCAATGCTAAGTCAGACATAACAACATTCAAACAAGGCCAAGATGAACCTTTCTGTGAGGCATGGGAACGTTTTAAGTCACTACTGAGGAAATGTCCAAATCATGGTTTAGAAGATATTGCCCAACTAAATATCTTTTACAGTGGATTAAAAGCAGATACCAAAATGATATTAGATGCAGCGGCAGGAGGTACCATGATGATAGTGGATGCCGAACAAGTCACAAGAATCATTGAAGCACTATCCTCCACAAACTACCAAGCCCAACATGATAGAACTCAAGTACAAAAGAAAGGAATATTGGAGCTAAATACCACACATGCCATTCTAGCTCAAAATAAGATTCTGACCCAACAAATTGAAGCTCTCACACAGCAATTGGAAAAACTCCCTTAGCAGTTACATGTAGCGCAAACCTCTGTAGGCAATCAATAATCACAATTGAAATATGATTTTTATGGAGGTGATTATCAAAATGCACACTGCCAAGAAGAATAACCTGACCAATCCATCCTCTATATGAACAATCAAGGTAAGTAGAATAATTTCAATAATAATGCTTATTCTAACAATTTTTCACAGGGATAGAGGAATAATCAAAACAGTGATGGATGGAAACAAGAGGCAAGCATATCCAACAGACAACAACCGTATCAACAAGGGCATCCTCCTTTACATTAGAGGACATCAAAATTGGAGGACATTTTAGAGAAGTTCATGCAAGTTTCCATTACTAATCAAAAAAATACAGAAGCCTCAATAAGGAATCTAGAAACGCAAGTGGCGCAATTGGCTCGTCAAATTGTCGAGCAACATAATTCATAATTTGGAGCTAATACCCATCCAAACCCGAAGGAACATTGCAAAACAATTACAACAAGGAGTGGAAAGGTCACTGGACAAGAAGAGGAGAAAGCAGGAAAGATACAGGAAAAGAGCGTTGAAAAAGAATCAATGAAAGGAGCTACAGAGAAGAGTGAGGATGAAAAAGAAAATAAAGACAATGATGTTTGACGTGAATATTTTTACAGTCGTGATTTCGTCAAATTAGTACATTAAAATTATTAATGTAGTACTAGGATGTCAACCTAGGTCGTTCTCTCAAGGATCAACACAAAAATTTAGGAAAAATCAAGTCTTAAACTAATTTTTAATAATTAAAAATAAAAACTCAACAACTAAAATTTTTTTACAAACAAAAGTTCAACAAGCATACAATTGGGGGGGGGGGGTTGTTTGATTGTCACAGAAATTTTAAACAGAATACAAAATACAAGATGAGTGTAGAACAATTAAATAACGAACAATTGATTTTCTTGGAGTATTGTAATTTATGTTATCCTTGGATTTGAAAAGATTTCTATACACTTCCTTACTGTCAATTTTTTAGTTCAATTTGAATTAATCAACTAAGCGTATTTTAATTCATAATTCCTTTACTTTCATTCAATTAAAAATGAAGATTTTAATCAAGAATCCTAATTAAGCAAAAGGAGTCAAGATTTTAAATTCTAGGAATTATTGAACATATATAGAAACATCGCCTACATACATAATCTAACTTCAACGTTATGGAATTAAGTAAACCACAACTATTAAGATTGATTTTGAAATATTCATTAAGCATGTATATTTCTTAATCTATCTTAATATAATTTTTTTTATTTAATTCCAACTGTATAATTAAATTGATTAAGCATACAACTTAATTAAACAGAATAGACATTAAATAATTGAGCTAGAATTATGAAGAGTTTAACAACAAGGAAATATATTAAAAATCAAAACCTCAAAAATAACATTACATTAACCTCCAAGAAAATCAATCTAAAGGTTTTAGCCCTCCATAGTTAAAACAAATTAAAAACCAAACCCGGAATGAAGTTCTCCCGAATTCTTCCTCTGTTTCTCCTACTGCTGTCCACTGTTTCTGCCTCTAAAAATTCTTCTGACTCCTTCTCTCTACAGATGATTTCCATTGAGTAATAAGCTCCCTATTTATAGCAATTCAAGGCTGATTTTTTTCATTAAAAATCAGCCCATTAAATGTCCACTAAGCTTTCTTGTTGGCCATTATTTAGCACCATTTAGAACATGCCAATTTGTCCTCCAAAAACCGTGAGAGTGTTGCACTTGGTGGAAGCTTTCTTTAATTGCCATAATATGATAAAAATTATGCACTATCATTTATTTGGAAGCTTTCACGTTTGGAATTCCATAAGCTAAGTCAAGTGCTTTAATAAATTAATTGGTAATGGGTCCTTGTTAGGTGTAATTGTTGGAATTATTTTGTGACCAATTAATTTGCACTAAAACCTTTCCAACGTGAGAATGAATGGAGAAAGGGTGATAGCTTTTGTTGCTGTCCATTCATGCTATTCTCGTGGACCATGGCTGAAACTTTTTCCAATTATTTCTCCTTTTGCTTTTGTCTTTCACGTGAATTTCAACATTGGCGCTCTTATTTTTTTATCAAGGTGTAATGACCATATAGCTTGTTAGTGACCATTTGATTGTATAAATTATAGTACATGGGACCTTACAAATTGGTGCAGCCGTTGGAATTCAACATGAGATGGAAATGGTTGCTTTAAAATATTTGGACATGAAAACTTCATTTTGGAAGAGCATTTACGTGAATTGCTAATGAAGGAGAAGGATTTCTTTGCAAAATATTAATGAAGCTTCCAATGTTTGATATCCTATAAAATAAATAAAATTAAATTAAACTTTGTTAATTCAATTAATTTATTTTAGGATTAAACATTCATGAAAGCTTAGATTATTTTAAACATACTAATTAAAAGAAACTAAACAGAAATAGTAGAAATTCGAAATAGAGATCACTAACAAACAGTAACAGTAAAAGAAAATAGAAATCACAAAATACAACACTCAATAGTAATAGTAAAAATAAGAAAACAGTGATTACTAACAACTAGTGAAATAAAAATTACAAATGGAGATTACTGACAAATTACGCTAAAACACATTTATTAGTATTTAACAGTAAATAAAATAGACAAACAGAGTAAGTAATTAAGGGTAAAAATATTAGTCATCAAATACCCCCACACTTACTCTTTTGCACTCCTGGGCAAAATCAGAATAAAAACAAGTTTTACAATTTATTGAAAATATTTAAATATAGTAAACACACAGAACTGGCATGCTTTTCATGAAATCTTAGGAATATATAGAGAAACAAGAGTTTTCAACATGAAAGATACAGAGCATCAAGATATGCATAAAAATCATCCAAACACTTAGACATGTGAGTATTAAATCAAACTGAAAGGAAAATCATAAGTGACAGAACCTCACAAAACATACTCTCAACTCTCAAGTGTTTTGGGTTTGTGTATACTCTCAAAACATTTCCTGAAAAACAGACAGTCCAAAAATTTTGGCAAGTTTCTTAATTCCACAATCAACACAAATGCATGTATAGATCAACATGGCTTACTAGGGTTGTAATGTGGCCAAGGTTAAAAATGGGTGGTAAAATTTTAGAATTGTAGCAAGTACCAAAAAGAATAAGGAGCAAATAATTTCACAGGTAAGCATGAGTGTATAACATTTTGTGTTCCAATTTCTTTTGGTCGCAATCTTCAAAATATTTCTTTTTATTCATTCATCATTATTATTTTTTTATTATATGATTGCTTAACACTTGAAACAAGAGTTACGACTCCTTTTTTTTTGCGCACCCCCACACTTATTTGAATGCCTGTTTTTAACTTGATTTTAAAGCTCCAATATATTCCTTAAGGTAGGTATATTTTTGGTTTTTTTTTATTGGCTTATTTGAGCTGCAACAAAGAAATGGTTAAATAGGCTCAAAGTGGCTAGCAAAGGATAATTTATTCATGGCAGGCTTATATGGCTAGTGGCTCAATTGAACAAAATGCCTGTGTCATTTCAAATACATTCACATGAGTTTCAAGTATCATCAAGAAGCAAGACAAAAATTAGGATGTAAGCATTCAAGAATTAATCACACATGAAAGAATTAAGATGGTTTAAAGTGATCCATCAAAATTTTTAAGGCTCAAAAATCTCACAAGGTATAATTCCATGATCATCTCTCAATTATCATGTCATTCTCAACATACCAAAAATACTTGAGTTCAAATTATAACGTATCATTAAGCTTATATCAGACATGAAAGAATTTACCTGTTACTCATGTATATCTTAAAATTCCAATAAAACATGCCATTTTAAAACAAAAACATACACAATCTTTTTTTTTTTATTTTTTTTTATTTTTATATATATATATATTTTTATTTTTATTTTTTTTGAAAAATAGTCACACAAAATTAATCACAAATTCACTCATTGAAAATAACACACAACAACATACAAGGATATTCCCACCCCCACACTTAAATCATACATTGTCCTCAATGTAAGATAGAGCATATATAATAGACAATATAATGAAAAAGTAAAAAGATGGGTAAGAAAAACTCCCTCAAGGGGGATCAAGAAGTGGTTCCCCCAAATTATGTTCCTCCATTGTGACATCTACAAGTGAAGGATTCTCATGAAATGGCTTCAAACGTTGTCCATTAACCTTAAAGCTTTTATTGGAGTTTTCACTTTTTATTTCCACAGCTCCATGGGGAAATACATTAGTAACAATGAAAGGTCCTTCCCATTTGGAGCGCAATTTTCCGGCCATCAGTTTTAACCGGGAATTAAACAGTAGCACTTTCTGTCCAGCAGTAAAATCCTTTCTAGCTATTGAGCTATCATGGAATTTCTTTGTTTTTTCCTTATAGAACCTCGAGTTCTCATAAGCTGCCAAACGGATCTCATCAAGCTCATTCAGTTGTAATTTTCTTTCTTTACCTGCTTGATCAAGTGCTAAGTTGCAAGATTTTACAGCCCAATAAGCACGATGTTCAATCTCCACTGGAAGATGACATGCTTTACCAAAAATAATTCTATAGGGAGACATTCCTATAGGTGTCTTAAAAGCTGTTCTATGTGCCCAAAGAGCATCATCCAGTTTCCTGCTCCAATCCTTTTTGTTAGGCTGTACTATCTTTTCTAGGATTCTTTTGATTTCTCTGTTAGAGACTTCTGCTTGTCCATTGGTTTGGGGGTGATATGGAGTAGAGACTCTATGAACAACCCCATACTTCCTGAGCATAGCTTGCATGGTCCTATTGCAAAAGTGTGTTCCTTGATCACTAATGATTGCTCTCGGGATGCCAAACCTGTAAAGAATTTAAGATCTAACAAAATCCACAACAACTCGAGCATCATTAGTTCTGGTGGCTTTAGCTTCCACCCATTTAGAAACATAATCTACAGCTAATAAAATATAAGTAAAACCAAAAGATGGAGGAAATGGACCCATAAAATCAATGCCCCAAACATCAAATACTTCACAAAACAACATAGGTTGCTGAGGCATCTGTTGTCTCCATGTGGTAGCATTACTAGCTCTTTGGCATTTCTCACAAGTGTTACAAATTCTCCATGCATCCTTAAAAATTGTGGGCCAATATAAACTAGAATCCAACACCTTTCTTATTGTTCTTTGTGGACCAAAATGTCCACCAACTGGTGAAGCATGGCAGAATCGAAGAACCGATTCTATCTCATGGTCGGGAATGCATCTTCGAATCACCTGATCATTACACAATTTCACAAATACGGGTCATCCTAAATATAATACTTTGCATCACTTTTTAATTTTGAAATTTGGTTTCTGGATGCACGTGGTGGAAAAACAGAAGCAACAAGATAGTTTACAATGTTAGCAAACCAAGGTGAATCAAAAGAGTTAGAAATACTCATGAGGTGTTCATCGGGAAAATGGTCCCAAATAGGTGCCGAATCAGGAGCATTCTCAATTTTGCTTAAATGGTCTGCCACAAGGTTTTGTGTTCCACTTCTGTCACGAATTTCCAAGTCAAACTCTTGGAGCAAAAGCATCCAATGAATTAATCTTGGCTTGGACTCACCCTTCTTCAACAAGTACTTCAGAGCTGCATGGTCAGTAAAGACAACTACTCGGGAACCGAGTAGGTAAGATCTGAACTTATCTAATGCAAAAACAATGGCCAATAGCTCTTTTTCAGTGGTGGTATAATTTACCTGGGCAGCATCTAAAGTTTTAGATGCATAGTAGATGACCCTAGGCTGCTTGTCAATCTTTTGACCAAGGACAACTCCCAATGCATAATTAGAGGCATCACACATCAATTCAAATGGGGCTGTCCAATCAGGTGCTTGGATTATTGGGGTAGTGGTCAATGCTTGCTTGAGGCAATTAAAAGCCTCCTGACACTTTTCATCAAACTCAAATGCCACATCCTTTTGAAGGAGACTGGATAGTGGCTTAGCCTTCTTGCTAAAATCCTTTATGAATCTTCTATAGAAACCTGCATGACCAAGAAAAGAACGAACCTCTCGAACACAAGAGGGGTAAGTCAAATGTGATATAACTTCTACCTTGGCAGGGTCTACCTCAATTCCTTTCTCAGAGATTATATGCCCTAAAACTATTCCTTGTTTTACCATAAAATGACATTTTTCATAGTTCAAGACAAGGTTAGTTTCAATACACCTGTTTAAAACTTTATCCAAACTTTCAAGGCATGCATTAAATGAAGATCCATAAACAGTAAAATCATCCATAAACACCTCTAAGCAATTTTCAATGAAATCATGAAAAATACTTATCATGCATCTTTGAAAGGTTCTAGGAGCATTGCATAGGCCAAATGGCATTCTCCTATAAGCAAATGTGTCAAAGAGATAGGTGAATGTGGTTTTTTCTTGATCCTCAGGTGCAATATGAATCTAAAAATATCCAGAGAATCCATCAAGAAAACAGTAGTGAGACTTACCTGCGAGACGCTCAAGCATTTGATCAATGAAGGGTAAAGGAAAATGGTCCTTCTTGGTTGCTTGGTTAAGTCTCCTGTAATCAATACAGACTCTCTAACTATTCTGCACTCTAGTTGGGATCAACTCATTCTTCTCATTCTTCACAACTGTGATCCCTGTTTTCTTAGGAACCACTTGAATTGGACTCACCTATTCACTGTCAGAGATAGGATAAATGATTCCTGCTTGTAAAAGCTTAGTAATTTCCTTCTTAACAACATCAAGGATTACAGGGTTGAGTCTCCTCTGGGGCTGTCTTACTGCTTTAGTATTTTCCTCCAGAAATATCCTATGCATGCACATGGATGGGCTAATTCTAGGTATGTCTGCCAATGTCCATCCTATAGCCTTCTTATGTTTTTTTAATACCTGCAACAATTTTTCTTCTTGATTTTCACTAAGAGAAGTGGAAATTATCACCGGGAGCTGTTCATCATCCCCTAAGTATACATACTTAAGGTTCTCAGGTAGGGGTTTCAATTCTAACTTGGGTGCCTGCAAAACAGCTGGAACTAACAAAGTAGATTTTGATTCTGCTGCTTGCACCTCAAAAATTTTGTTAGAATTTTCTTGAAATCTTGCATTCAGCTCCTTATGGTTAACAGATATATCTAAAGACTCTGAATCAAAAATTATGTATTTATCAATTTCAGCACAAATATCACAACTTCCAGAATCATTGCATGCAAAACATTTGTTTGAATCATTTATGCATTCCAAATTAACATTAGAAACATGTTCAAAAACTAGTTCATCAATAATGTCAATTTGCAAAACAGAATGATTTTCAGATGGGTATTTCATGGCATCAAGAATATTGAATTGAACTCGTGTCACCAAATTCCATAGAGAGATTTCCAGAATGAACATCTATTTTGGTTCGAGCTGTTTTCAAAAATGGTCTTCCCAAAATGATAGGAACAGGAATTTGTGGCATACCTTCTTCCATATCAAGTATGAAAAAGTCAGCAGGGAAAACAAGTTGTTCTACCTGAACCAAAACATCCTCTATAACTCCAGCAGGGTAAGCAGTGCTCCTATTGGCTAGCTGAATTACTACACCAGTAGGTTGTAAATTTCCAAGAGACAATGATTTGAAAACAGACATAGGCATAACATTTATTGAAGCTCCTAAATCTAACATGCAATTTTCAAATTTGTTATTGCCTATAATACAAGGTATAGAAAATGTACCTGGATCGTTGCATTTCTCAGGAATATTTGAAATTTCCTTACCAAGCAGTGTAGATACATTCCTTCCCATACTGATCCTTTTATTCCCTTTGAGTCTCCTCTTGTGAGTACACAACTCCTTCAAAAATTTGGCATACTTGGGAATTTGCTTGATTGCATCAAGAAGAGGTATATTCACTTCCACTTTCCTGAAAGTATCCAAAATTTCTTTGTCCACTTCTTCCATCTTCTTACTTGGAATTGCTTTTGGTGGGAAAGGAAGAGGGATATGAGGTGGGATTTAGGGTGGTTGTATCTCAAATTTGCTTGAAGAGGGTACATCATTCTCAACTATTTCAGGCTCAGTTGTTTGTTTTTTAGATTCCTTGGGTATGGGTACTTCAAGGTTCTTGCCTGATCTTAACTGAATTGCACTCACATTTCTTGGATTTGCAGCTGGTTGAGATGGTAATTTGTCAGAGTTTTGAGATTGTAACTGGCTTAATGATGAAGCCAATTGCCCAATTTGGTTACTTAAACTTTGGATGGTAGCATCATTCCTCTGTTGATACTCTAAGTTTTGTGTAGCCATTTGTTTCACCAGATCCTCCAAAGAAGGGCCACTTATAGATTGTTGAGGTGTAGGTCTTTGGAAGGTTGGTGCATTGTTTTGAAATGGGGGTTGGGGATTTTGTTGTTGGTTCCCCCATCTCAAGTTTGGATGGTTCCTCCAACCTGGGTTGTATCTATTGGTGGAAAGGTCATGGTTTTGTTGTTGTTGTTGTGGTGGAGGTCTATCATGGTAGATGTTAGCTGCATAGGCTTGGGGATTATTATTATCCTTTTCTTGTAGAGAAGGACAACAATCAGTAGGGTGTTCTTATGAAGTACAGATGCCACATACTTTAGCAGTCATGGATTTTTGATTTACTACTAATTGTGTGACCAGAGTGGTGAGAGCATCAAGTTGGCTCTCCAATTTAATTCCAGATGAACTAGAATTGGAATCAAACATGGGTTTGAAAGAATCATTTCTCATACCAAATTGTTGAGAGTTGGATGCCATCTTTTCAATCAAGTTTCTTGCTTCAGCAGCAGTCATGTCTCCTAAAGCTCCTCCACTTGCCGCATCAATCATGTTGCGATCAACGTGGTGCAGACCTTCATAGAAGTACTGAAGAAGAAGTTGTTCAGAAATTTGGTGGTGAGGGCAACTTGCACAGAGTTTTTTAAATCTCTCCTAATACTCATAAAGACTTTCTCCAGAGAGTTGCCTAATGCCAGATATGTCTTTACGGATTGCAGTTATTCTAGAGGCAGGAAAGAATTTCTCCAAGAACATTTTCTTTAAGTCATTCCAACTTGTGATTGATCTTGGAGCAAGGTAGTACAACCAATCCTTAGCAACACCCTCTAAAGAATGAGGAAACACTTTAAGATAGACATGGTCTTCTTGAACGTTTTGGGGTTTCATTGTGGAACACACAATGTGGAATTCTTTGAGGTGTTTGTGCGGATCTTCACCCGCAAGACCATGAAACTTAGGCAACAAGTGTATAAGTCCGGTCTTAAGAATAAAAGGGACATCCTCATCAGGATATTGAATACACAAACTTTCGTATGTGAATTCAGGTGCGGCTAGTTCTCTAAGAGTTCTCTCACGAGGTCCAGCCATATAAGAAAAACTAGCAGTAGTACTTTCAGCAGATTCAGAAAAAATACTATCACTATCAATATCAATAAAGTTATTATTAAATCTAGCTTCTCTAATTAACCTATGAAAAGTTTTATCAATTTCAGGATCAAATGAATATAAATGCTCAAAAGTTCTTCTAGTCATACATAGCATACAACAATATATTTGATTATGAACAATATATCATAAGAATCCTAAATCATGCAAAAGAAATAAAACAAACAAATTTTTTTTTCAATTTATATAAAAAAAAATAATCTAAAACAAGAGTTTTCCTAAAATTCGTTGATCCCCGGCTGCGGCGCCAAAATTTGACGTGAATATTTTTACAGTCGTGATTTCATCAAATTAGTACATTAAAATTATTAATGTAGTACTAGGGTGTCAACCTAGGTCGTTCTCTCAAGGATCAACACAAAAATTTAGGAAAAATCAAGTCTTAAACTAATTTTTAATAATTAAAAATAAAAACTCAACAACTAAAATTTTTTTACAAACAAAAGTTCAACAAGCATACAATTGGGGGAGGAGGTTTGTTTGATTGTCACAGAAATTTTAAACAGAATACAAAATACAAGATGAGTGTAGAACAATTAAATAACGAACAATTGATTTTCTTAGAGTATTGTAATTTATTTTATCTTTGGATTTGAAAAGATTTCTATACACTTCCTTACTGTCAATTTCTTAGTTCAATTTGAATTAATCAACTAAGCGTCTTTTAATTCATAATTCCTTTACTTTCATTCAATTAAAAATGAAGATTTTAATCAAGAATCCTAATTAAGCAAAAGGAGTCAAGATTTTAAATTCTAGGAATTATTGAACATATATAGAAACATCGCCTACATACATAATCTAACTTCAACGTTATGGAATTAAGCAAACCACAACTATTAAGATTGATTTTGAAATATTCATTAAGCATGTATATTTCTTAATCTATCTTAATATAATTGTTTTTATTTAATTCCAACTGTATAATTAAATTGATTAAGCATACAACTTAATTAAACAGAATAGATATTAAATAATTGAGCTAGAATTATGAAGAGTTTAACAACAAGGAAATATATTAAAAATCAAAACCTCAAAAATAACATCATTAACCTCCAAGAAAATCAATCTAAAGGTTTTAGCCCTCCATAGTTAAAACAAATTAAAAACCAAACCCGGAATGAAGTTCTCCTGAATTCTGCCTCTGTTTCTCCTACTGCTGTCCACTGTTTCTGCCTCTAAAAATTCTTCTGAGTCCTTCTCTCTGCAGATAATTTCCATTGAGTAATAAGCTCCCTATTTATAGCAATTCAAGGCTGATTTTTTTCATTAAAAGTGAGCCCATTAAATGTCCACTAAGCTTTCTTGTTGGCCATTATTTAGCACCATTTAGAACATGCCAATTTGTTCTCCAAAAACCGTGAGAGTGTTGCACTTGGTGGAAGCTTTCTTTAATTGCCATAATATGATAAAAATTATGCACTATCATTTATTTGGAAGCTTTCACGTTTGGAATTCCATAAGCTAAGTCAAGTGCTTTAATAAATTAATTGGTAATGGGTCCTTGTTAGGTGTAATTGTTGGAATTATTTTGTGACCAATTAATTTGCACTAAAACCTTTCCAACGTGAGAATGAATGGAGAAAGGGTGATAGCTTTTGTTGCTGTCCATTCATGCTATTATCGTGGACCAAGGCTGAAACTTTGTCGAATTATTTCTCCTTTAGCTTTTGTCTTTCACGTGAATTTCAACATTGGTGCTCTTATTTTTTTATCAAGGTGTAATGACCATGTAGCTTGTTAGTGACCATTTGATTGTATAAATTATAGTACATCGGACCTTACAAATTGGTGCAGCCGTTGGAATTCAACATGAGATGGAAATGGTTGCTTTAAAATATTTGGACATGAAACTTCATTTTGGAAGAGCATTTACGTGAATTGCTAATGGAGGAGAAGGATTTCTTTGCAAAATATTAATGAAGCTTCCAATGTTTGATATCCTATAAAATAAATAAAATTAAATTAAACTTTGTTAATTCAATTAATTTATTTTAGGATTAAACATTCATGAAAGCTTAGATTATTTTAAACATACTAATTAAAAGAAACTAAACAGAAATAGTAGAAATTGGAAATAGAGATCACTAACAAACAGTAACAGTAAAAGAAAATAGAAATCACAAAATACAACACTCAATAGTAACAGTAAAAATAAGAAAACAGTGATTACTAACAAATAGTGAAATAAAAATTACAAATGGAGATTACTGACAAATTACGCTAAAACACATTTATTAGGATTTAACAGTAAATAAAATAGACAAACAGAGTAAGTAATTAAGGGTAAAAATATTAGTCATCAATGTTATACAGATGAAGGAGGA
Source organism: Clitoria ternatea (assembly GCA_037962975.1). Classification (NCBI taxonomy): domain Eukaryota; kingdom Viridiplantae; phylum Streptophyta; class Magnoliopsida; order Fabales; family Fabaceae; genus Clitoria; species Clitoria ternatea. The sequence goes on along the minus strand of CM075670.1, from coordinate 94,736,438 downwards.
TATGATTGAAAAAAAATAAAAAGAAAGAAATAAAAGAAGGAAAGAAAAAGATGGATGACCCAACACCACAACTAAAAAGTTTGCCTTATCCAAAGAATCCTTCAAAGAAAGACAAGGAGAGGCAATTTGTGAGGTTCATGGATGTTTTCAAAAGGTTGCAAATAAACATACCTTTTGTAGAAGCCATGGAGCAAATGCCAACCTGCATAAAATTCATGAAGGAGCTGTTGACAAAGAAGAAAAGATTTTCGGAGGAGACGGTGGAGCTGGAACCAATGCTATTATCCAAAAAGCATTGCCACAGAAAACCAAAGATCCAGGTAGCTTCACAATCCCAGTCACTATTGGTACACTACCAGTAGGGAAAACGCTTTTAGATCTTGGAGCCAGCATCAATCTGATGCCTTTGTCAATGGTAAAAAGGATTGGAGATTTGGAGGTTAAACCAACACGGATGACCCTTCAATTGGCAGATCGATCTATGAAATTTCCTTACGGGATAGCAGAGGACGTATTGGTAAGAGTCAATAAATTTTTTATCCCTGTAGACTTTGTCACCATGGACATTGAAGAAGACACAAAGGTGCCTCTCATTTTGGGCAGACCTTTCATGAAAATAGCAAAGGTGATCATTGATGTAGATGATGGAAAGCTCAAAGTAAGAGTACAAGATGAAGAGGTCAATTTCAATGTGTTTGATACAATGAAGCACCCTGTAGAGAAGCAACAATGTTTTAAAATTGATGTTGAAGATATAGCCATTGGAAAAGAAGCAAATAAATGGCTTAATAAAGACCCATTGCAGAAATTACTCACGTGTACTTTAGAAGAATTAGATGAGAAAGATAGAGAAGAAGTTGAATAAATTTTGAAGGAGATGGATTGTAAAAAGCCTATTGTACAAGAGGAAAGACATTATGAAAAGTTTCCAGAGAAAGCAGAGAGTATAATGGGGAAAGTGGAGTTGAAAGTCTTACCATCACACTTGAAATATGTTTTTCTTAATGAGGAAGGACAAAAGCCTATTATTATTAACAGTCACTTGTCAGAATCTGAGGAAAAACAATTAATTCAAGTATTGAAAGACAACTCAACCACAATTGGATGGAGGCTAGAAGACTTGAAAAGAATCAGCCTAGCATACTGCATGCACCATATTTATATGGAGCAAGAATTCAAACCTGTTGCTCAACCTCAGAGACGTCTGAATCCAACCATGAAGGAGGTTGTAAAAGGAGAGGTAATTAAATTACTGGAAGCAGGAATAATTTATCCCATCTCTGATAGTTCTTGGGTGAGTCATGTGTAGGTGGTCCCAACGAAAGAAGGCACGACTGTCATAAAAAATGACAAGAATGAATTGATTTCTACAAGAACAGTCACAGTTAAGCGAATGTTCATTGACTACAAGAAACTCAATACAGCAACTAGGAAGGACCATTTTCCTCTAGCATTCATGGACCAAATGCTTGAAAGGTTGGTAGGACAAGCATACTATTGCTTTTTGGATGGTTACTCCGGATATAACCAAATAGCTGTTGCACCAGAAGATCAGGAAAAGACAACATTCACATGTCCTTTTGGGATTTTCGCATATATGAAAATGCCTTTTGGATTATGTAATGCTCCAGCAACATTTCAAAGGTGCATGCTGGCTATTTTCTTAGACCATTGATACTCTAGAAATGCATCTCATGGAGTAAAGAAAATGAATGCTTGAAAAAGAAAGTAGCTAATGCTCAACCATGCTCTAAGATTAAACCATGTGAATTTGTTGTAAAATGTGATCATCTAAAAAAGAAAGTCCTAGACTTGAATACAACTCTTGAAAAATTCACATATGGTAGAGATAATTTGAATGTATTGCTTGGAAATCAAAGATGCATGTTTGACAAAATCGGACTAGGATATAACTCCACCAAAAAGGAAAAACATTACAAAAATTTCTTTATGCCACCTAGAAAATCCTCATCACCATTTACTAAATGTAATCATTGTGGCACAAAGAATCATAATGCTTTAAATTATCATATTAGAAAATTTGGACCAAAAGTGGTAAGAAAGGTGTGGGTTCCCAAAGGGACATTACTACAAGCTAACCAAAAAGGACCCAACATAAAATGGGTACCAAGTTCTCTAAACTAATTTTGTTTTGTAGGTATGCTTCAAAGCAAGCAACACCCATTGGTACTTGGATAGTGGGTGTTCAAAGCACATGACAGGAGATATGAACAAATTCATGACTTTCACTCCCAAAAGAAAAGGAAGCGTCACTTATGGGGACAATACCAAAGAAAGAATACTTGGTATTGGAAACATTGGTAAAAATTCCTCTACTTCAATTAGTGATGTATTATATGTTGAAGGACTCAAACATAACTTGCTTAGCATAAGTGAACTATGTGATAAAGGATATAGAGTATTATTTGAGTCTAATTATTGCATAATTGAAAATAAGCTAAACAAGGAAGTCAAGTTTGTTGGTAAAAGAATAGATAATATTTACATGATTGATGTTGATAGTTTGTCTTCAAATGATGTGTAATGCTTCATGACTAGAGAGGATGAATCATGGTTATGGCATAGAAGAATAGCACATATACATGGTGTGTAAATCCTGAGCTATTAACTTGATGCATAATTCTTGGAGGATTTATTCTTTTGGCAAGCACACCAATCGTTAAATTTGTAATATATTTGATCGTTTCCACAGGGATTGTGGTAATTACCTCAATCTTAGACTGATACAAGATGAACCAACGCAATGCAGATAGAGTTCATTCTGTTTTTGTTGTTTTATATTTCTAATGTTTTTGTATTTTCAGAGACAGTATGAAAGATGAAATGTGATTAATAGAAGATAGATTAGGATTGCTTCAGCTTACAATTTCATCAAGAAACATGCAATTAAGGTTCAATCAATCTTCAGACTCAAGAGGACAATCCACAGATGGTTACTCCCTAATTCCTTAGGTGAATAACACTAATTCCTAAGCATTAAACCCTAATCCCTTAGGTGCTCAATTAACAGAGAAATCTAATGCGAAATTGGGGGTCGAACCCTAACTATTCACCTAATTACTAGGCCTGAATTAGTTAGGAAGCTGGAACTTACCTAAGTCTTAACCATGATTCCTCCCTGGTGAGATTCTTCATCAGATCTGGATTTGTCAATCCAGCAAGTGGATCCACTCCTTAGCTTGTTCTCCTCGTGAATTAGAAGTTGACTTCCTCAATACACTTCCAAGAATTCATTGCAAACCTTCGCAATCCTAACCCTAGGGACTTAGAAACCCATGGAAATGGATTCTGTCAAAGGAATATGGAGAGACATGGATGAGAGAATTTAGAGAAAGATTGAAAATGGGAAAATGAATCGTATTTTGTGTCTACTATCTCCGTGTCGTCACAGAGAGTTTGTACAAGTATATATATGCAGATAACTAACTAGCTAAATTAATTACAAAGAAACCTTAATTAAAAATACACTAACTAAACTAATTACATAAATACAAATAAATAAATAATTACAACTTGATACTTAAATTACTAAAGTACAGTAGCAATACATCAGAAACGGTGCAGAGCTTCTTTTAGAGGGAAAAAATAACTAACTGCGCAACAGAATCACGCTTGAGCGTGATGTACTCGCGCTTGAGCGAACTTGAAATATGCATTGCACTATGGGAGAGACGCTTGAGCGTGATGAAGAAGCTTGAGCGTGAAGAACTATTTTGGAGTCACGCTTGAGCGTGACTTTGCTCGCTTGAGCGAGATCGAATTATTCACTGCAGTGTTGATTTCACGCTTGAGCGTGAGTGGGGAAGCTTGGGTGTGAATGGTGTTTTGGACTCAGGCTTGAGCGTGAGCTTTCTCGCTTGAGCGAGATCGTGCTTTCCTTTCTTTCTTTTCACGTACTTTGCATGGATCTCTCGCCTGAGCTTGCATCCTTCAAGCTTGAGCGTGAACTGCTCCTGCACATATAAACAAATAATTTCCTAGCGTTTGAACGCTGGCTGTCCAGCGCTTGTACGCTGGATTAGTGAATTTATAAATAAACATAATTTCTTAACTAATTATTATTTTTAATCATTTTCTTGCATAAATTAAACACTTTTGAAATAAATAAATAAACTAAGAATTATTAATAATTTATCAAATAATAGTGCTAAACTAAACAATATTTAATGAATTGAGTCAAATAAAAGATGAAATAATTAAGTCTTTTCAAGACTTATCACATCCCCAAACTTAAAACTTGCTTGTCCTCAAGCAAATACTCAGATTAATTAAATCAATAGAACTTACTCAAAATAATCAACCTTTCCTTAACTTAGTTCATACCATAATTATTGAATACCAATCATGCTTTCTTTTCATAAATTCTAAAAATATAATTACTCACACCTCCTTTGGGAAACTAGCTGGTGATGCTTTCCTCACTGGATTGGTGTTTCTCTCTTCTCTCAGTGTATAAGGTTCATTACATGCACTCATCACCTGCATAATTGTTAGATCAACATAGGCTTGCAACAGTTCTAAACATCATGAAATATGCTAGCACAATTGGATCAGTAAGGACTTTTTAAGCTTGTAATGGGTTTAGGCTACAGGCTCTATTTTTGTTTTTCTAGTCAATGTTGGGTTAAAGGATGTGGCCACTGATGTCTTGCGTCAATTTTAACTTGAATACCTTTACTAACTAGCTCTTTTGTTTTCATTATTTTTTTTATATGAAGGATAACTCAATAACTTGTGGTGCTTTGCACCTTCTTCTCTTTCAGTCCTTTGGACTCTTTCTTTCTTTCTTTTCTCTTTTCCAATTTTTTTTCAAAATTTTTTTTCCTTTTGTGGTGCTTTGCACCTTCTTTCTTTGCTGATTTTTCACTTTTCTTTAGCTTTTGCTGTTCTTTCTTTTATTTCTCAAAGTACTCATCTATAATTAAGGTCAGAGTGTGTCCTTTAATTGCTGTTAGGCACACTTTTCATCCCCAAACTTAGAATTTGCTAGTCCCTAGCAACAAGTAAGACTCAGCAATTCATCAGTGGATCATCTAGGGATGGTTCTCTTGGTTTTTCTCAGATAAATAGGCTTATAAAGTTAGGTACATAATAAGAATGAAAGGGTCTCAGTCTCAAATATAATTATTGGATTAAAGGATAATCAATAATATTAGGATGGCTAATTTTGGCCCTGGCTAGATTAACAAAGAAGGCCTTCATCATTTCCAATTGGCAAACAAATATTCATTTAGCAAGCACTGGAGCAAATTCTGTCTCACTAACAAGAATGCAGGCACACTCAGAAAAGAATTAATAAAGGCTCAAAAGCTAAAAATAACAGGTAATCAGCCAATCATGTCCCCAAACTTAATGCAAGATTATAAATTCAGATTGCTAACTAGCATTCTGAATATTCAAATAATATAGGATTAAAATAGTTATGGATAGGGATCATGAATTAAGCAATGCGAATTAATTAATTTATCCAATTAAAGCCTGAGAATCAGTAAATTTTAAATTATTAAGATGGATTCTAAATTAAAATAGTTAACATAGTCTATCAATTAATGAGATGAAAGGATAGAATACTTCCCTTTTTACCTGAATGGTAGCGCATGGTGAGAAATTGCTTGGAATAGAGTGCATGGATTTAACTATATAATTGAGAAAAGAAATAACAACAAACAATTTAACATAGAAATAAAGTTCTATTATAACTAAAAAAGGAAATACATTGTTCAAGAAAAAATCTAAACAAAGTTATTACAAAGAAGCAACATAACATAAACACAAAGTAAAAGATTAGTCATCCTCTTCTTCACTTTCTTCATACATAGACTCATCATCATCTTGCTCTGGATAAAGTGGAATTTCAACCGCTAAAGGTGTGTCATCAGGGGGAATGGTGAATCCAATGGAAGCCAACCATGAATCTCTATCAGGTGGAACTCCTATTTCTTTAGCGTGACCCACATTTAATTTGGTGGCAATCTTTCTCAGCATGAGATCATGGTTCAAGACCAGATCATAGGTTCCTAGCTGCATCTTTTTCATAACCTGCAGTTCCTGCATTATCATGGAAATATCAGAAGAAGGACCTGCTTTTGTTGAAGGTTGTGCAAAAGACGTTGGTTGAGGTTGCCTTGGACGCTTGGACTCTTGAGGCATAAAATTGTTAATGTGGTTTATCACCCATTGCTTATCCATAATCCTCTCAGGCTTTACCTTTGTCAGTTCAGCATAATTCACTATAGCCTGATTCTTTTGGGCCAACAAGGTGATAACAGAGCAATATAGCAGTTGAAGATTCTTTTCAAGGTTCTTCATCATCTATTCCAATATCAACTCACCCAAATTTACATACAAACCTCTCATTAGGCAATAAATCAATACCAACCTCTTAATGGTAATCTTAGTAGCATGCAGCACAGGTTGCAAAGATGATAGGACATAGTGGCACCATAGAAGGGGAAGGTGATTCAAACAATTCTTCCTGACACTTTTTGGTACACCATTGACCCGTGTCAAATATGCAGCTCCCTATTCACAGCATTCCTCTAATATTTCTTTCCTAAGATTTTCATTTTCAGCCCTATGAAAAATATCCACTTTCCATGTATAGTGACATCCTTCTTCCTCTAATATACGTACTTTCAACAGTTTGTTCAAAATGTTACCAGTTAGAGGAATAGTGACACCTCTCAAGAAGGAAGAAAAAGGAAACTTATCCTCCATAGAATAAGTTCTTAGATTGGCATAAAATTCTCTAGTGAGTTTCTGGTAACCATTACCTAAGTTCTCATTAAAGAACTGGCATCCCCTTTCAATCATAGCAGCTTGCACATTAAGGTCCGCACATTTTTCTCCCTCAAGAACCAGAGCTTTATCCCTTGTTACTCCTCTGGTTTTAAACTTTTGTTCATAATCTTGGGTGGCCTTAAAATCTCTAAACCTATGCCCATCAAAACTTTCAACTGCCTCGGATTTATTTCTCTCACTCAGACTTTTACTTATTTTGGGTGGTGGAGAATCAGAGATACTAACAGTAACCACACCCTTTCCCTTATCTTTTGGGGTTTTCTTCACATTTTTCACTTCCATAATTTCTTTAGGTTTTTCCAAAAATCTTTGTGATCTTCTTCTCATTGCGAGTGTTAAAGATGGTGGTTAAAAAGCCTAAATGGAAACAAGTACAAAAACCAAACAATCACAGCAAACCAAAAAAAAAATGTAAGATGAATGGTTATGAAAAATGAAAGAATTTTGACAATGAAATGGTAAAATATTAACTATGTAACTAAGAATTGAAAGTAAGAAATGAAAAGATGGTACCATTCTCAGGGATTACAAGTTGTGTCTTTTCCTCTTCAAAAACCCAAGTTTTCCAGCATAGGAAGTTAGTGTTTGTACACTGAGGGGGTTTTATAATGTTGAACCCATTACCTGAGGTAAGCGTAACCACGCTGCAATCTTGGCGTACCAACGCCTAAATTAATTCGTATAGGAAGCATCAGGTATGATACTCGCTCAAGCGTGCTATATTACACTCAAGCGTCAAACAAACAGTATCAGAGGTCTTCAATATTGGCACTCACGCTCAACCTCAAAGCGGCACGCTTAAGCGAGAAAATGAACAGTACAACCTCAGCCCCGATCGCGCTCAAGCGAGAGCTTGAGGCACTTAAGCGTGTGAGTCATCCATAAGGCACGCTCAGGGCGTGGTCAGCAAGGGTCAAGCGCGGATTCTTTTCTTTCAGGTACCAGCAATCATGCTCAGGCGTGAAATACAAACAGAAGTTATGCATCACGATCACGCTTAAAGCGTATGGAATGACGCTTAAGTGTGAGATGCAACAGTAAATGATTCGCTTGAGCGAGGGCAAGGCACGCTCAAGTGCAAGGAGGAAATCATCAATCACGCTCAAGCGTGTTGAATGTTCGCTCAAGCGTGAGAATCAGTGGCTCACAGGTGAGCTCACGCTCAGGCAAAGATAGTGTGCGCTCAAGCGCGAGTTGCAAACAGGGGTACAAAGTTTGATCCCGCTCAAGCTCAATAAGCTTTCGCTTAAGCGTGTAGGAACAACAGGAGCTTCTCGCTTAAGCTTAAGAGGTTTCGCTTGAGCGAGGAGACAAGACTTTAGCAATTTGTGTTCTGCATGAAATTCGCTTAAGCAACAGATGCTTCGCCTGAGCGAAATAGAGAAAAATGGATGCACTCGCTTAAGCTCACCCTGTATTCGCTTGAGCGAATGGAAAGATCAAACTTCAAACAGTTCTCGCTTTAGCGTGAATAAATCACGCTCGAGCGACTAGTTCAGCAAAACAGGCCTCGCTCAGGCGCAAATAGATTTCATCCAAGCGACTGGACAAACAGAAGGTCACGCTTAAGTGAAAATAGATTCGCTCAAGCGAACAAGGTACCTGATTCTAATTCTAACTAATGAATTTTCAAGTATGCACACTGAAAATTTGAGTGTATGAACACTCAGACCTTATTCAAAATTTTACAATTTTATTCACACTTTATTCACAAACATTTTAGTTTTCTTTTATTATTTCCAACACAAAAATTAAACAATCAGAATGTAGGGTTGCCTCCCTAAAGCGCTTCTTTAAGGTCACTAGCTTGACCTTCTGACATCTAAGAAGATGCCTGCAACAACATGGAGGTTTTCTGCCTATCAAACTCTCCTCCAAAGTAGAGTTTGAGTCTTTGGCCATTCACCTTAAAAGTTCTATCAGTGGTTGGGTCTTTCAATTCAATTGCACCATGAGGAAAAACCTCATTCACAATAAAAGGTCCAGACCACTTGGATCTTAGTTTTCCTGGAAAGAGTCTCAGTCTAGAGTTAAACAACAAAACTTTATTATCTTTTTGAAACTCTTTTCTATTTATCCACTTATCATGCCACCTCTTAGTTTTCTCTTTATAAATTAAAGCACTCTGATAAGCATTGAGTCTAAACTCCTCAAGTTCATGGAGTGTTAGGACTCTCTCCTCTTGAGACTGGTCAAAATCCATATTCAACAGCTTTGTGGCCCACCATGCCTTATGTTCTAACTCCACAGGAAGATGCGGGCCTTACCATAAACCAACTAATAAGGAGACATGCCAATGGGAGTTTTAAATGTTGTCCTATAGGCCCACAATGCATTATCTAGTCTTACAGACCAATCTTTCCTAGACTTCCCTACCACTTTTTCTAAAATTCTTTTAATTTCTCTATTAGACAATTCAACTTGTCCATAAGTTTGTGGATGATATGGAGTAGATACCTTATGTAGTACCTCATAGTGTCTCAGGGCTTTTTCCATAATTTTATTACAGAAATGTGACCCTCCATCACTAATGAGGACTCTAGGGACTCCAAATCTAGAGAAAATGTTCTTCTTTATAAACCTAAGCACCACATGTGCATCATTGGTTCTGGTAGGGATTGCCTCCACCCACTTAGAAACATAATCCATAACAAAAAGGATATATTCATTAGAGAATGACTTTGGAAATGGTCCCATGAAGTCGATGCCCCAAACATCAAATAACTCCACAGCTAAAATATTTGTCAAAGGCATGCCAGCTTTAGCAGAGAGACCTCCACTTCTTTGACACTTATCACACCTTTGAACATACACTTTAGCATCCTGAAAAATGGTTGGCCAATAAAAGCCACTTTGTAAAACTTTTGCTACTGTTCTGGAGGCACCATGGTGTCCTCCATAATAGGAGTCATGGCAATGCCACAATAGCCTTTCCTACTCAGATTCAGGCACACATCTCCTGATAATTCCATCTACTCCTATCTTATAAAGAAATGGATCATCCCAAAAAAAAGTTTTACTGTCATGAAAGAATTTTTTCTTCATTTGGGCTGTCCAACCTCCAGGTACCACAAAGGCACTTTTAAAGTTGGCCATATCAGCATACCATGGCCCTGTGATAATTGCCATCAACCTCTCATTTGGAAATTCTTCTTTAATTAAAATAGAATCAGATTCACCTTCCAGACGAGATAATTGATCAGCAACTGAGTTTTCTACTCATTTTTTGTCTCTTATTTCTAAATTAAACTCTTGGAGTAAAAGAACCCACCTGATCAACCTTGGCTTAGATTCTTTTTTAGCTATCAAGTACTTAATTACTGAATGATCTATATACATAATGACCTTAGCACCAATTAAGTAAGCTCTGAATTTATCAAATGTATACACCACAACAAGCATCTTTTTCAGTAGTGGTGTAATTTATTTGATTCTCATTCAATTCTTTGCTGGCATAATAAATGACATTTGTTAGTGTTTCTTTCTTCTGACCCAGCACAGCTCCTATAGCAAAATCACTTGCATCACACATTAGTTCAAATGGTAAAGACCAATTAGGTGCTGCAAGGATTGGAGCTAAAATCAATCTCTATTTCAAATTTTCGAAAGCCTGGACACATTTTTCATCAAAAATAAAAACATGGTCTTTCACAAGCAACTCAGTCAAAGGCTTTGCTATTTTCGAAAAATCCTTAATAAACCTCCTATAAAAGCCAGCACATCCTAAGAAACTCCTTACTCCTTTCACATTGATTGGAGGAGGAAGTTTTTCAATGATATCAATCTTGGCTCTGTCTACCTGAATACCCTCAGCAGAGATTTTATGGCCAAGGTTTATCCCTCCTTTAACCATAAAGTGACATTTTTCCCAGTTAAGGACAAGATTAGTCTCTTAACATCTCACCAGCACCTTAGATAGGTTGTTGAGGCATATATTAAAGCTATTCCTAAATACAGAGAAGTCATCCATAAACACTTCAATGAACTTCTCTACCATGTCCCCAAAAATTGCCAGCATACACCTTTGGAAGGTTGCTGATGCATTGCACAAACCAAAAGGCATGCGCCTATAAGCAAAGATTCCATAGGGACAGGTGAAGGCTGTCTTCTCTTGATCTTTTGGGTCAACCATAATTTGGTTGTAACCAGAATACCCATCAAGGAAGTAATAATACTCATGGCCTGACAGCCTTTTAAGCATTTGATCTACAAATGGTAAAGGAAAGTGGTCTTTTCTAGTGGAGTCATTAAGCCTTCTATAATCTATGCACATTCTCCAACCTGGAGTTGGTCTAATGGTAATGACTTCACCTTTCTCATTTTTAACAGTGGTCATCCCTCCTTTCTTAGGCACCACTTGGACTGGACTAATCCAAGCGCTGTCCGAGATAGGATAGATAATTCCTGCATCAAGAAGTTTAACCACCTCTTTCCTTACAGCTTCTTTCATTATGGGGTTTAATCTTCTCTATGGCTGAACAACAGGGGAATAGTCATCTTCCATTAAAATTTTATGCATACAAAATGATGACTAATTCTCTTTAAATCAGAAATGTTCCAGCCAATAGCAGACTCATGTTTCCTTAAAACCCCTATCAATTTTTCTACATCCTTATCTTTTAAATCAGCATTAATGATTACAGGATGTGATTCATCATCTCCTAAAAAAACATATTTCAAGTGAGAAGGCAAGGGTTTTAATTCATGTTTTTCTTCAAACACCTACTTACCTTTCTCAAGTTCAGTATTATTCAAACTTTCTTTCTTTTCATTTTTAAAATCACCTACTTCATATGCTTCAAGTAGGTTCAGCAATTCAGAATGTGAGTCATTTAACTCCTCAATCTCAGAGTCAGAATCATCCTCTAAAAAGGCTTATAAGACATTTTCTTCATTTTTTAACAGCATAGGAGTATTATAACTTTTAATTTCTTCAATCATAAAACAATCCATCTTCTCAGTTGGATGTTTCATAGCATTAAAGACATTAAAAGTTACTTGCTCTTCTTAAACTCTCAGCATGAGTTCTCCTTTCTCTACATCAATTAAAGCTCTACCTGTAGCTAAAAAGGGTCTTCCTAAAATCAATGGAATTTCTCTATCAGCTTCTATATCCAAAACTACAAAATCTGCTGGGAAAATAAACTTATCTACCTTAACTAATAGATCTTCCAACATCCCATGAGGATATTTGATAGACCTATCAGCCAACTACAAAGACATGCGAGTTGGTTGCAGGTCATCAATTCCTAACTTCTTCATTAAGGATAAAGGCATCAAGTTTATGCTAGCTCCTAGATAACATAAGGCACTTCCTACATGAACATCCCCTATTGCACAAGGTATTGTAAAAGATCCAGGATCTTCTAGCTTGTGAGGGAGTTTCTTTTGAATAATTACACTACACTCTTGAGTGAGAGCAATCATCTCATCTCCTTTAAGCTTCCTCTTCTTAGACAAAAGTTCTTTCAAAAATTTAGCATATGATGGCATCTCCTACAATGCCTCAGCAAAAGGAATATTTATGTGAAGCTTTTTAAACACATCCAAGAACTTAGCAAACTTTTGCGCCTCTATTTGTTTTTTAAATCTATAAGGAAATGGAGCATTTTTTAATTTTTAAGGAGTTAGCTTAGAAGCTTCCTCCAATATCAAATCAGCCTTTTTCTTTTTCTTCTGATGAACTTGGTTTTCTTTTTCTTTTTCTGTTTTAACTTTATTTTCAGTTTCATTATTATCTTGCTCACTTTCCTGCTCTTTTTCTTTTTCAGTATCTTTTTTTAAACTCACTTCATGACTTGGAGGTGGGGAAAGAATTTTCCCACTCCTAGTAGTTATTTCTTTGCAATGTTCCCTGGGATTTACCTCAGTATCTCCAGGAAAGTTGCCAGACTGTCTCTCAGCTAATTGTTTTGATAGTTGTCCAACCTAATTTTCTAAATTTCCAATGGACGCTTCTTGATTTTTAAAACTGGCCTGAGTGGCCTGAATGAACTGAGACAACACATTCTCAAGTTCCGATTTTTCTTTAGAAAGAGGGGGGAGAGATTGTTGTGGTCTATTTGTGTTTTGATTTTGTGGCATGTTCTGATTCAAATGTGGACCTTTCTGCCTTGAAAAATTGGGGTGATTCCTATAGTTAGGATTAAAGGAATTAGAGGGATAATTCTTTTGAAATTGTTTCTGCCCCATATAATTCACTTGCTCAGTAGGCATATTTGGATTACACATGCCATTTTCATGATCTCCACCATAAAAATCACAGCTTATCATACAAACTTGGCTAGGCTTTTGAAGTTCTGAAATCTGTACACTTAATTTCTCTAAAGCCTGAGTCATCAACTTACTTTGAGCCAAATAAGAATCTTGTGCTTCCAATTCTAGTATCCCTCTCTTAGGGATTTTGCTCCTTTCGCTAACCAGACATTCGTTAGAAGCCATAACATCTATCAGCTCTATAGCTTCTTCTACAGTTTTGGTGGTTAATGAACCTCCAGCTGAGGCATCAATCAAGACAATAGTAGCTGGTCTTACACCATTATAAAATATAGTAACTTGCTGCACATCAGTGATTTGATGATGAGGACATTTCCTCAGACTCTCTTTATATCTATCCTATGCTTCCATTAGAGATTCACCCTCTCTCTGTTGGAAACAAGTGATTTCAGTGCACAACTTAGCATACTTGGAAGGAGGGAAATACTTAATCAAAAATTTTCTTTGTAAATCCTCCCAAGTAAAGATACTACCTCTTGATGGGCTCTACAACCAGGCTTTTGCTCTGTCCCTTAAAGAAAAAGGAAATAATCTTAGTTTTATTGCCTCTTCAAGGACTCCATTCATTTTCACAGTATCACAAATTTGGAGGAAGGTTGCTAGATGCAAATTTGGATCCTCAACCCCACTTCCTCCGAATTGATCATTTCTAACCAACTACAGCAAAGCCGGTTTAAGTTCAAAATTATTGGCTGCAATCGGAGGCCTAAGGATTCTAGATTGCGATTCTTCTTCAGTAGGCCTGGAGTAGTCACCTAGTGTAACTCTCCTCTGTTCCATTTCTTTCTGCTCTTTTTGCTTTTTCTCCTTTCTAAGCTTACGCTCTAACAAATCAATATCAGGATCAAAGAAGAACGACTCTCCTCTGTTCCTTGACTGCATACACCAAATGCTAGACACAAACAATATTAAAGCTATTGCTACAGCTACACAAAACTTCTACTATACTAAAAACAAGAATTAAACTACTTACTAAATGCAAAAACAAAATTAAGCGGTTCAGTCTAGTACCGGTCCAAGGATTGTTGATATTACTCAACAATCCCCGGCAACGGCGCCATTAACTTGGTGTGTAAATCCTGAGCTATTAACTTGATGCATAATTCTCAAAGGATTTATTCTTTTGGCAAGCGCACCAATCGTTAAATTTGTAATATATTTGATCGTTCCCATAGGGATTGTGGTAATTACCTCAATCTTAGACTGATATAAGCTGAACCAACACAATGCAGATAGAGTTCATTCTGTTTTTGTTGTTTTATATTTCTAATGTTTTTGTATTTTTAGAGACAGTATGAAAGATGAAATGTGATTAATAGAAGATAGGTTAGGATTGCTTCAACTTATAATTTCATCAAGAAACATGCAATTAAGTTTCAATCAATCTTCAGACTCAAGAGGACAATCCACAGATGGTTACTACCTAATTCCTTAGGTGAATAACACTGATTCCTAAGCATTAAACCCTAATCCCTTAGGTGCTCAATTAACAAAGAAATCTAATGCGAAATTGGGGGTTGAACCCTAACTATTCACCTAATTACTAGGCCTGAATTAGTTAGGAAGCTAGAAGTTACCTAAGTCTCAACCATGAATCCTCACTGGTGAGATTTTTCATCAGATCTGGATTTGTCAATCCAGCAAGTAGATCCACTCCTCAGCTTGTTCTCCTCGTGTATTAGAAGTTGACTTCCTCAATACACTTCCAAGAATTCATTACAAACCTTCACAATCCCAACCCTAAGGACTTAGAAACCCATGGAAATAGATTCTATCGAAGGAATATGAAGAGACATGGATGAGAGAATTTAGAGAGAGAAAAGAATTAGAGAGAGATTAAAAATGGGAAAATGAATCGTATTTTGTGTCTACTGTCTCCGTGTCTTCACAGAGAGTATGTACAAGTATATATATGCAGATAACTAACTAGCTAACTTAATTAATTACAAAGAAACCTTAATTAATAATTAAACTAACTAAACTAATTACATAAATACAAATAAGTAAATAATTACAACTTGATACTTAAATTACTAAAGTACAGTAGCAATACATCAGAAACGGTGCAGAGCTTCTTTTAGAGGGAAAAATAACTAACTGCGCAATAGAATCACGCTTGAGCGTGATGTACTCGCGCTTGAGCGAGCTCGAAATATGCATTGCACTATGGGAGAGACGCTTGAGCGTGATGTAGAAGCTTGAGTGTGAAAAGCTATTTTGGAGTCACACTTGAGCGTGACTTTGCTCGCTTGAGCGAGATCGAATTATTCACTGCAGTGTTGATTTCACGCTTGAGCGTGAGTGGGGAAGCATAGGCGTGAATGGTGTTTTGGACTCACGCTTGAGCGTGAGCTTTCTCGCTTGAGCAAGATCGTGCTTTCCTTTCTTTCTTTTCACGTACTTTGCATGGATCTCTCACTTGAGCTTACATCCTTCAAGCTTTAGCGTGAACTATTCCTGCACATATAAACAAATAATTGCCTAGCGTTTGAACGCTGGCTGTCCAGTGCTTGTACGCTGGATTAGTGAATTTATAAATAAACATAATTTCTTAACTAATTATTATTTTTAATCATTTTCTTGCATAAATTAAACACTTTTGAAATAAATAAATAAAATAAGAATTGTTAACAATTTATTAAATAATAGTGCTAAACTAAACAATATTTAATAAATTGAGTGAAATAAAAGATGAAATAATTAAGTCTTTTCAAGACTTATCAATACATATAGACCATCTAAACAAACTTGTTTCTAAAGAATTAGTAATTAGTTTGTCAAAGCTTAAATTTGAAAATAAATTTTGTGATGCATGTCAAAAGGGAAAACAAGTAAAGGCATCTTTTCAAGCTAAAAACGTTGTTTCTACTCAAAGGCCTTTACAACTTTTGCACATGGATCTATTTGGACCATCCAAAATCAAAAGCTTTAGTGGTAATTACTATGGTCTAGTAATTGTAGATGACTATTCAAGATATACATGGACCTTATTTCTTGCTCACAAAAATGAAGCATATCATGCATTTAAGAAACTAGCCAAGGTTATCCAAAATGAACAAAATTCAAAGATTGCATCTATAAGAACCGATCATGGAGGAGAATATGAAAACCGATCATTTGAAAAGTTTTATGAAAAACATAGTATTGAACATAATTTTTCAGCTCTTAGAACTCAACAACAAAATAGAGTGGTTGAAAGGAAAAATAGATCTTTAGTGGAGCTTGCAAGAACTATGTTAAATGAAAATAACATTGTTTAATATTTTTGGGCTGATGCGATAAATATCGCTTGTCACGTGATGAATAGATGTTTGATTAGGCCTATTTTAAAGAAAACCCCCTATGAACTTTACAAAGGTAGAAAACCAAACATTTCTTATTTTCATATATTTGGATGCAAATGCTTTGTACTCAACAATGGAAAGGATAATCTAGGAAAGTTTGATGCAAAAGCTAATGAGGCAATCTTTCTTGGATATTCATCATCAAGTAAATCTTATCGAGTATTTAACAAATAAACAAACCCTATTGAAGAATCAATTCATGTGAAATTTGATGAAAATAGCCATAACTCCCTGAGAAAGGAAGATTTTGATGATCTTGTAGATACCTTCCAAGAACTAAACTTGGATGACAAAGAAGAGGACAGCAAAGAAGGAGACACAACACAAAGTGTGGAAATTCAACAAAAAGAATAGATCACCTCAAAAGACCATCCATTCGACAACATTATAGGTGATATCACTAAAGGTGTAAGTACCCGACGCTCTTTCAATACTTGCAATCATTTAGCGTTTGTCTCTCAAATTGAACCTAAAACCATTAATGAAGCTATTATTAATGAATATTGGATGTTGGCTATGCAAGATGAGCTAAATCAATTTGAAAGAAATGAAGTTTGGGAATTAGTGCCAGGACCCAATGATCACCAAATAATAGGTACTAAATGGGTTTTTAGAAATAAACTTGATGAAAATGGTATAATCACTAGAAACAAGGCTAGGCTAGTAGCTAAGGGATACAATCAACAAGAAGGCATAGATTATGAAGAAACACATGCACCCATAGCTAAGCTCAAAGCCATTAGATTATTATTAGCCTTTGCATGTTGTAAAGACTTTAAATTATACCAAATGGATGTCAAGAGTGCTTTCTTAAATGGATACATTCAAGAAGAGGTATATGTTGATCAATCTCCTGGTTTTAAAAACTATCAATTTCTAAATCATGTTTTCAAACTAAGAAAAGCGCTATATGGTTTAAAACAAGCTCCAAGAGCTTGGTATGAAAGATTGAGCAAATTTCTTTTGGAAAACAATTTTGAAAGAGGAAAGGTTGATACAACATTATTCATTAAGCATAAGAAGAATGACATACTATTGGTGCAAGTATATATGGATGATATCATTTTTGGTGCTACTAATGAATCACTTTGTAAGGAGTTTGCTAAGTTAATGCAGGATGAATTTGAAATGTCCATGATGGGAGAACTTACATTCTTCCTTGGGCTGCAAATTAAGCAAACCAAAGAAGGTACATTCATTAGTCAATCCAAATATTGTAAGAAGTTGCTTAAGAAATTCAACATGGACAAAGCAAATGAAATTGCCACATCTATGGGCACTTCATGTTATTTGGAAAAGGATGAGAAAGGTAAGGATGTAGAACTCACAAAGTATAGAGGTATGGTTGGATTCTTACTTTACTTAACTGCTAGTAGACCAGATATCATGTTTGTTGTTTGTATGTGTACAAGATACCAAGCATCCCCAAAAGAATCACACCTTACTGCTATAAAAAGAATAATGAAATACTTGGTTGGAACTCAAAATGTTGGTTTATGGTACCCTAAAGGGGTTGAATGCACTCTTGTTGGATATTCTGATTCTGATTTTACAGGATGTAAACTTGATAGAAAAAGTACTAGTGGTACTTGTCACTTGCTTGGTAGTTCTCTTGTATCTTGGCATAGCAAGAAACAAGTAAGTGTTGCATTATCCACAACTGAGACAGAATATATTGCAGCTGGTAGTTGTTATGCTCAAATCCTTTGGATGAGACAACAACTTCTAGATTTTGGTGTTATGTTAGACCATGTGCCTCTTGTATTTGTATGTTGAAACAGGTTTTGATGAATGACAAACAATTGAAGGATCAAGAAATCTAAAGGATGTTGTATAAGCAATTAATCAAAAATCATCAAGAATGATTCGGGACAAGAAATAATTATTCAAGTGCCAAGGAATCAAGAACCATCCAAAACGCATGAAAATATATCAAAAATGCAAAGAAACAGGTCCAGGATTGTAAGGAATTGATTCACACCCATTGAAAAGCTCTAGGAATCGATTCACAAGCAGAGGAATCGATTCACAGCATCAAGGAATCGATTCACAACTGCAGGAATCGATTTATCATGGTGAAATGCCTTAAGGAATCGATTCAAAGACTTTAGGAATCGATTCATGCTTAAAAATTGCCTCAAGCAATCGATTCAAAGACTTTAGGAATCGATTCATGCTCAAAAATGCCTCAAGGAATCGATTCAAGGACTGTAGGAATCGATTCATGCTATTGGGAATCGATTCCCCTTGCCAGGAATCGATTTGTGTGATGTTTTTAGTGCAAAAATGACCTGGAAGAATCAATTCATAGCTGGAATCATGCACTGAATCATGGAAATTATCAGTACGCGTTTTCAGAAACTCAACTCCGCTGATT
The DNA here is from genome assembly GCA_037962975.1 of Clitoria ternatea. Classification (NCBI taxonomy): domain Eukaryota; kingdom Viridiplantae; phylum Streptophyta; class Magnoliopsida; order Fabales; family Fabaceae; genus Clitoria; species Clitoria ternatea. Next base: position 94,717,619 of record CM075670.1, on the reverse strand, counting down.
CCTCTCTCAAGACTCTCTAATTGAAATGGTGTTGCATTTATTGGGGCAGACAATTGTACTTCTCAAGTCAGGAAACATGGATCGCTGGCAAATTAAGCCTTCCAATGCATTGATTAAGGAACCGGTTGCAATTAAGTTTTTGGCAGCATGTACCTTCCTTTGCCTATTAATAGAAAGGAAACTGAAGAGGCAGAACACACCACACAGACAGCAAACACATTCCTTGCTTTCTCCTTTGTTCTCTCTTAATTCCTTGTCTATTGACACTCTGATTTATTTTTCTTTGCAATTATTTTTGAGAGTTATACTGTGAGTAAAATATTTTCTTGAGTGTTAAAATTTACATATTCTTTTAAAAGAAAATACTTCTCAAGTGCTTAAATTTGTATATCTACTCTATTGAGAAAGTCACACTTGTAAAATCACATTCACAAATTCTGAGAGATTTTGGGTTAGGATTCAACCTTGTAATTGAGAGATTGTGAGATTGGGTGGGTTACCCTTTTGCTTGTGAGGATTAAGTTCTTGAGTGTGGGACACTAAGAAGCTGTAATTGCTCAAAGCGTGTATCTCAAATTCTAAATAGTGGAAATCCTCTAAGTGGGTTACTTGGAGGCGAGACGTACACCAGTGTGGTGGAACTCGTATATATCGGTTTGCAAATCTTCTCTTCCCTAATCTATTTAAATTTGTGCATTTAAATTGCTTGCTTAATTTGTTACGTTTAATAACTTTGTTATTTAAACTTCTTTATTGATAAGTATTTTATAACACAATAAATTAGATTTAGTTTGCTTAGAATTTTAATCATTATGCACTGTATTTCCTTAATTTTTATGGTTTTCGCTTTCTTTCCACTATATTCTACTTGGGTATTTTATTTTGTAGAAATTAAGATGATACAAGGGTCAATAACAAGAGAAAAACGACCATCAAATGATAAAGAAATAAGAAGAACAAGCCCAAGTGGAAAGAATTCTCTTTTTATACTGAATTCCGACTCGGAATGATCAAATCCGAGTAGGATGACCCAGAAATGATCATTCCCGAGTAAGGAGTCTCTGAAAGAAACGTTGCCAAGTGGAATATTTCCCTGTTGGAGGTAAATCCGAGTGGAAGCTTCCCTATCAAAGCCATTCCGAGTGAAAAATGGATGACCTTGAAGGAATATGTCTCGGTTGGAGTTAAATCTGAGTGGCAGATTCCCAACTGCAGCCACTCTGAGTGAAAAAGGGACTCACTTTGAATAAATACCGCCCAAAGATATATGTTCGAGAGAAGGAATGCTGATTGAAGCGAGTCTGATTTAGGGAACAACTGCTTCTTCTGGGCAAAATTGTCTCCGAGTGGAAGACTCCCGAGTGAGTTGATTCCGAATAAAAGAAACTCTGAACTTCGAAAGAACAATTGTCAGGCAAGGCCTTTCCGAGTAGTGTGTTTCGAAGAAAGTTTCTTTTCAACCGAGGAAGGCACTTCCGAGTGAGTTGGGGCAGAGAGTTATATTTCTGAGCAAAGCAAGGCTCGGACTTGGAAAGAGCTTCTATCGGCCAGATTCTCTCAAAGCTCCAATTTTTTGAATGAATGGCAAGGCCGACTCTGGAGTGAAAACAACCCAATGGGTTGATTGACGACTGAAGGCCATTCTGAGTGAGAATCAAGTCGGACTTCCAAGTGAATGTGTCCGAGTGTATCATTTGAATGAGTGAAGGAAGGGTCATTCTCAACTGAATTATTCCCAAGCAAATTCGAGTAAGGTTTCTCCGAGTGGTTCAATTCCAGAGACATAGCTGAGTGAAACATTTTGAGGGTGCCGATTGAATCATTTCAATAAAACCTTCCCGATCCTGAGTGGGTCACATGTGAAAGAAGGAGGGCATGAACCTATGCTGAGTGAGTCACTTTTCAATTGGTTCCGAGTCACTTTTTAATCAGTTCCAAATGAATGTTTCAATCAGTGCCGAGTGAATCACTTTGCTCGTCTATCCGTCATATTGCACACCGGCTCCATAAATCACAGCCACAACACCGGCTCTCCTCTCAACACCGTCCAGCTCCTCTCCACAACGTCTAGATCTTCTCAACACCGTCCAGTTCCTCTCAACACCGTCCAGCTCTCCTCTCAACACCGTCCAACCCACAACGTTCAGCTCCTCAAATCCTTACTTCCACCGATTGCCCATGCTGACTTGGATTTCTACTATCCAAGTGGATCCTTGACTTATAAGGGGGCGGCTGACAACAAAACAAAAGGGAAAATAATAAAAAAATTCTACTAGCCACCGTTCCCTATAGTTGTCACCATCCAGGCTATTTCCAAGTTGATCTTATGGGGCGGCTGACAAAAAAAAATAATAAAAAAAGACCCACTAGTCGTCGTTCCCATGATTATTAACGCCCAAGATCTCTATAAATAAGGGGGAGGTCTGAAGCCATTGTACAATATCACTTTTAGATCAAATCCTCTTTCATTCACTTTAATTCCTTTCTTTCATTTCCTTCATTTTTCTTCTTTGTTCCATTCCTTTCTTTTTCGTTTTCTTTCTCTTTATTTTCTTTCTCTGTCCCGTTTCTTTCTTTTTTTTATTTTCTTTTTCTTTCTTTTATTTTGTGAAAGAGTTGTAAGGATTGTAAAAGTAAGTATTCTAATTTGTAATTGGTGGGGGAATATTGCAACAAGGAAATACAGTGGTAAAATTATTTTGAGCTTTTGGAGAAACCAGTAAGTCTTTATTTTTACCATGTCTTGTATGTTTTATTTTTCCATCATGTATATGAATTTGAATTATTTCATGAGTAACTAAATTAATTATCTTGGGATGAAGAGGGTGTGATAATATTTTATGATAATGTTATTTTGACTTTGAATTAAATAAATTTCTGTTTTCCATTTAGTTCAAAAAATGCTCAATGCTCTTAGTAATTCCTAACAAGAACCTAAGTGATAAAACTGTATACTTGCGGGTATATTAGTAAGTTTAAGTAATTAATAGAATCGAGAGATTTATTGTTACTGGAAAGTTTTTAAACTAATCCTAAGGTTTTGAAATACTTTTTGTGACCTCGGTAAAACCGTGAAAGTAATCAAAATCTTTTGGGGAATAAATAAGGGATTTTCACAAAACGATAATGGGCCTTTTCTAAGGATTAAGCAGCGCTTTCCATAGGTTAGGTACATTAATAGGATTCTGAGAGGAACATATTAATTAGCTTAAGGAAAATCCGCCTTGGAAAACTTAATTTGATTCTTATTTATAAAAAGTTAAAATTCATTAACATAAAATAGAGTCTTGATCCCCCGAAATCCCAAGATACTCTGAACTCTGATTTTTAAGTGTCAAGTAAATTTTGTTTCTAAATTTATTTTTAATTTGTGTTTTATTTTACAAAATATTAAAAATCAATTGTGTGGATAATTAAATTTTAATATGCTGGTACTTTGAACACAGTCCCTGTGGAGAACGATAATCTTTTATATTACGCAACATAACCCGTGCGCTTGCGGGCCCTGTCAAGTTTTTGGCGCCGTTGACTGTTGTCCCTCAAATATCAGCAATATTGAAATTCGATTAGATCATACTTGTTAATATTTTTATCTTTATTTTTATCTTTATTTTTATTTTTGTTTGTAATCTTGTATTATTTTATGTATCTGTTGTTGTTTTATTTTTGTGATTATTTGTTTTATTTGTCATTTATTTTCTTTTTATGCGACGAAGCCGTAGTGTCGATCTAAACTTAGGATTTGACCCTGAGATAGAACGTACCCTTAGAGCTTTAAGAAAACAACAAAAACAACAAAAAGAAAAACAAATGGCAGACCAAAATAGAGCTTTAAGAGATTTTGTCGCTCCAAGTATAAATAGAAGAGGATCTAGTGTAACATCCCTGATGTTTTAATGAGAATTATAAGAAATGGGAGATGTTAGTAAATATTTTAGAAGTTTTATTTAATATTTGTTCTGTGCGAGCCAAAGATTGGAAAAGCCGGTGTCGAGGTCGGTATCTGAAACGCGAGCAGGCGGAATTAAAGAGCGGAAGTGTGGGAGAAGAGCGGGCAGGGCTAGGCGGTTTGGTCCTACCGTTGTGAGGAGAGCGCCTCACACGGGGTCACAGCCCGGGTTAACCTCATAATGATGGAGACAACGGATATAAGTAATCAAGAGGTGAGCACAGATAAAGTATCCGATCTCTCAGGTTGTAGCTCGGATTTCCGAGGTATGAACATTAAGTAAGGACGGCGGGGCCGATATTTATATCGGACCTATACTCTTGCGAATTATTAGAGAATTATGACTACTTGGACGTTGAAGGGATAAACACGTGTAATTGAGTTGATAACCATGCAATAGTTTAAAATAGTGAAATTGATTAAATTTAGTAAGAATACAAATAAAATAAAGGAAAAGACGATCTTGCCCATGAGCCATATATATATAAGAAGATTCCCTTCCTCTCCTCTTCATTTTCACAAGTTACCTTGTTGTTGGTCTGTTCCTTCTCTTCCGTTTTCTCTTCTCTCTTAACGCTGATTTGCATGCACTGGAGAGAGACTCCATCTATATCTGAACTTCAAATTAACCTTATTCCTATGATCGAGACTTCAAGGTGAGTCTACTGATCCAACCCAATTGTAATTCCCTTATTTCTTTTATTCTTTGGTCGTTAAGAGCCATGCATGGCTATATTCGTGGCTGTTCTCCACTCCTCTGGTGAGTGTGAGTCCAGATATTGTCCATGAACTAGGGACGTGGAGGTGATGAGCTATACTTTATGATTCATAGGTAGTAGGCTAAACAGCAGAAGACTGAGTGAAGGAGTTGAGACTGAGAAACCAGTGCTCGGAGGAAAGAATCGACACAAAGAACAGATCATCGAAGCGTGGAATCAGAGTAAGGGGGTGTTCAGGTTATAATTAATTAGAATAGGACTCGCTTCTAATTCAGGTCCTTGGGTTGCGTAAACGGGTTAAGGAAAATGCTACTAAACGTGGTGTGTGTTTATACTTGTGCATGTGTGATAGTGTACATTGATGAGTTGAGAATTGGGTGTGTGGTTGAGTTATCATGCATGATCTTGAAATATTTAATATTGACGTAATCAGTGTTATGCGACTCTGGGTTAGCAAGCAGGCTACCCGAGGGATGAGAAAATTGATATCTAATGTGAAATGATCAGTGTTATGCGACTCCGGGTTAGCAAGCAGGCTACCCGAGGGATGAGAAAATTGATATCATTATGAAAGGTAAATTGTTGAATGATTATGTGGTATGGGATGGCCGACGGTATATGATAGCCCCTCATTTCCGGCTCCCGTGGTTTTCGTGCCCAGTTGAGCTACCCAGTGGTCAAGTAGGACCCAGTGGTCGAGGTGGAGAGTCAAGCAGGACTCAGTGAACCAAGCAGGGTTCACGGGGTGTCAAGTAGGACCCCCAGCTGAAGGCCAATCCTTTAGTATCCGGATACTAGGAGTCAGATTGCATGAGAGTCAGTTGTGATCATGATGTATGTAATGTGATGTATGTAATGAATATGATGCATGTAATGAATGCGATGAATGTGAGGAAATAGATGGAATTGTGTGTTTGGTTTAATACAGTTACTGCCTGAAATACTCTATGTTTCGGTTTGTTTATTTAGAAGTAATGATTGATGTGTATGTATAGATATGCATGCGTATTTGTTAAGATCCGTTCTAGATTAATTATTATGCCAAACACTCACCCTTGCATATTTTTTTAGTAACCAGAGGCAGGGAGGGGGAAGAAGCCGTGGAGCTGGGCCAAGGGGGAGAACGGTGCCAGGGTCCGGATGAATTTGAGTGACTCTTTATAGAGTCTTATTTGTGCATAAAAATACTTCTTATTATAATTACTGTTGTGTTTAATTAAGACCGGATCATATGTAAAACTATATTTTAAAATATATCACTGTTATTTGCATTTGTTTTTATGGTAACTCTTTGGGTTCACAGAACCATTTTTAGAGTAAAGTTTTGTGTGAGACCGGTTGTATGTTTTGTATAATCCGATGTGCGAAAGGTGTTCGTTCACGAACAGCACCTCGTCTAAGTGAGAGTCCGGAATCTCGCTTAGACGAGTAGGGGCCTCGCGTAAGCGAGACGCCCTGATTTCCTTTCTCTCATCCGTTGTGTTCATATTAAATTGTTTTTCTCTAAATATCAATAAATTTTCAAGGAAAAGGAAAAATTTATTGTAAAATGTAATCGTTTGAATAAAAATAAATGTAAAAATAATTTAGAACGTTACATCTAGCATCCTTAGACCCACAGTGGAGGCTAACAATTTTGAATTGAAGCCTTCATTACTCTCTATGGTTCAACAGAACCAATTCGGAGGTTTACCCTCTAAAGATCCAAATCTTCATCTTCAAATCTTTCTTGAATACTGTGACACCCTGAAAATGAACGGAGCCACCAATGATGCCATTCGCTTGAGACTCTTCCCTTTCTCTTTAAGAGATAAAGTGAAGGCATGGTTATACTCTCTTCCTGAAGGATCTATCACGACTTGGGAATGATTGTCCAGTGCTTTTATCAATAAATGGTACCCAAGGAACAAGACTGATGTGTTGAGAAAACAAATCATAAATTTTTCACAAAAAGATGACGAATCCTTATATGAAGCCTGGGAAAGATACAGGGAGATGCTAAGTGTAACATCCCGATTTAATAATTAATTGCCGAATGAAAATAAATCATTGAAATAATAATTGCAAGGTGGGAAAATTATTTATTAATTATAATTAACTTAATTAACTCAACTTAAGAAATAATGACTGATTAAGAGTGATTAATCATTAATTGCCGGCTGACTGTGATTGGTGTACTGCTTCACGCTTTCCCACCCCACTTTCCCCTTCTCTCCGTGCATGCGTATATGGGCTACTGGGCCACCCTATCATTCATGTTTTTCCCCTTCAGACTTCTCTCTCCTTTCTGTCCTCTCTTCTCTTCTTCTTCTCCGCTCCTCATTCTTCTTCTCTTTTTCTTCTTTCTTCTCTGCTCTCTCCACCGTGAGCTCGCGACCGTGGTGGCTGAGGATCAGAGTCCTCCTTCCTTACTCGACGAGCCAGAGAGGGTGAGGGTGTCCATTCCCTCTACATGCAACCAGTCTTCTTCCCCACAGCTCTTTCATCGACTTCCCTCTTTCTCCCTCTCCTTGCTCGAGGCTGCCGAGTCTCAGTGAAGATCTGCACCACAAAATGCTGCAAGGAGGTTGGAGCATTCACCAGCGTTGTGATGGAGCTGCTCAAGAGAGTGAGCAGGGAACTGGGCGTCTCGGAAGCTTGGAAATCCCCACTGGACCGAGTGGAAGGTCAATGTGGTGCCCTGGGGGCTTGGGTCTCCCCGCTAATCTTGCATGCAGAACTATTTAAGAGTGGGAGTGGCTCGGAGTTCCTCCAAAGCCAAGTGTAATGGTGGATGACTGATGCAGGGTCGTTCCATTGAGAACGAGTGAATAGGCTGAGCGGAGCAACCGATTGGAGCTGCAAGCCCTTGGAGCCTTTGGAATCTTCATCCCAGGTAAGGGGCGCTCTGCATGTCCAATGCATGGTTCTAGACGGTCCGAGCAAATGTATTACCTTACGTGTTTGTATGATTATGACTCAGTGAGGTATTTGACTGTTGATTATTGGATATCGTATATGTGTGTGTTAGTGGAGTCCTGTTAATTATTTCGTACTCATATGCATGTGTTTAGAATGTGTTGTTTGTTATATGTTATACATGCTGCTGAGTGGAGTCTAGATGAATAATGATTATTACCTATGTGGTGTATGACTATTGCTGTCCAAGAGACGTATGATGACATTGATGGAGACATTTGTAGCTACTCAACTTAAACAAAATGATGAATTATCTGATGCAATAAAAAACTTGGCTTCAAAAGTGGACTCTCTTGCCACCCATAACAAAATACTGGAAAATCAAATTGCCCAACAAGCCTCCTATTCTCAAAGAGCACCGGGAACATTTCCTGGAAAACTAGAGGCTGGACCATCTAACCAAACCATGGCTGTCACTCTTAGGAGTGGTACTCAATATGATGGGCCAGTTGGCAAGACTGCAAAGGAGGAAAAGAAAGTGGATGAATCTTCATCTCATCCAGTGATTGAAGAAGAGAAACCACAAGAGAAGAAGGAGGAGGTTAAGCCATATCAACCTCTAATTCCATTTCCTCAGCGCTTGGCTAAAGTAAAGTTAGACAAACAATTTGGTAAGTTTCTTGATGTTTTAAAGAAATTATATATCAATATCCCCTTCACAGATGCTTTGCAGCAAATGCCCACATATGCAAAGTTCCTGAAGGATATTTTATCCAACAAAAGAAGACTAGAGGAAGATGGTACAGTTGCACTTACTGAAGAGTGCAGTGCTTTAATTCAAAGAAAGCTTCTACCCAAGCTCCAAGATCCAGGTAGTTTCTCTATTCCTTGTATGATTGGTGACATGAATATAGAAAAAGCATTATGTGATTTAGGAGCGAGTGTGAGTTTAATGCCATTATCTGTTGCTTAAAAGTTAGGATTGGGTGAGCTAAAACCTACTAGGATGTCTTTGTAATTGGCTGATAGATCTGTAAAATATCCTGTAGGAATTTTAGAGGATGTTCCTATTAAGATAGGAAAATTTTTTATACCTGCTTACTTTGTTGTGCTTAAAATGGACGAAGATTCTTTAATTCTTATTATTTTAGGCAGACCATTTTTAGCAACTCCAAGTGCTATGATCGATGTCAAGAATGGTAAGTTGTCTCTAACTGTTGGAGATCAAAAGGTTGATTTTAACTTGAAAAATGTTTTAGAAAAACCTTATAATGATGTTTGCTGTAGTGTGGATTTTGTTGAACAAGTGGTAAAGGAAGCAACCCTTCCTAATGACCCCCTTGAAACTATTTTCATGATTGAGCCAACAGAAACATCTGATTGCTCTGAGACTCCACTAAAACATGATACTGAGGTCATGTGTGACAAAGTGGTAAGCCCTAATATGGAATTAAAACCTTTACTGGCTTCATTAAGGTATGAGTTTCTTGGTCCTAATTCCACATATCCTGTGATTGTTAATGCTGAATTGAATCCATGTAAAACTGAAAAACTTTTGAAACAACGTAGGTTGTATAGAAAGGTAATAGGTTATACAATGGATGATATCAAAGGGATTAGCCCTTCTCTTTGTATGCACAGGATTACTGTAGAAGATGAAAGTAGGCCCACAGTAGAACCACTTAGGAGATTAAATCCAAAAATGCAAGAAGTGGTTAAAAAGGAAATTTTGAAATTGCTTGATACTGGAGTCATATATCCTGTTGATAGTAGTAAATGGGTAAGTCCTATCCATGTGGTGCCTAAAAAGGGGGGAATAACTGTGATTGAAAATGATAAACATAACTTGATTCCTACTAGGATTGTCTCTGGTTGGCGCATGTGCATTGATTATAGGAAGTTAAATAGCGCCACGAAAAAAGATCATTTTCCTCTCCCTTTTATTGATCAGATGCTTGAAAGACTTGCGAAACACTCTTATTTCTGTTATTTGGATGGGTATTTAGGTTTTCATCAAATTCCTATTCATCCATCTAATCAAGAAAAGACTACCTTCACTTGCCCTTATGGGACTTATGCTTACAGACGTATGCCTTTTGGTCTGTATAATGCACCTATGACTTTTCAAAGGTGTATGCAAGCAATTTTTTCTGACCTTATTGAAAATATGATGGAAGTCTTTATGGATGATTTTTCAGTGCATGGTTTGGATTTGATAATTGTTTAATAAATTTGTGCCAAGTCTTGCAGTGTTGTGAAGAGACCAATCTGGTCTTGAATTGGGAAAAATGCCATTTTATGGTAAGAGAAGGCATAGTTCTTGGACACCTGGTGTTTGAGAGAGGTATAGAAGTTGATAAGGCTAAAGTGGAAGTGATTGAAAAATTGCCTCCACCTCCAAATGTGAAAGGTATTCAAAGTTTTCTTAGACATGCAGGGTTTTACTGTCGATTCATTAAAGATTTCTCCAAAATCACAAAGCCTCTTACAACTCTTCTGGGTAAAAATGTGCCTTTCAATTTTGATTCATCTTGTATAGAAGCTTTTTGCAGGAGTAAGCAAGCTCTAATCTTTGCCCCCACCGTGCAACCACCTGATTGGAAACTCTCGTTTGAGTTGAGGTGCGATGCGAGTGATTACGCAGTGGGGGCTGTGTTGGGGCAACGAAAGGATAAAAAGCTCCATGTAATTCATTATGCCAGCCAGACGCTAGATGATGCTCAGGTAAATTATGCCACAACTGAAAAAGAACTGTTAGCTATTGTCTTTGCTTTTGATAAATTTAGATCTTACTTGGTAGGTTCACATGTTACTGTTTACACTGACCACTCTGCCATTAAGTATCTATTGAATAAAAAGGAAGCAAAGCCTAGGTTAATTAGGTGGATTCTAATATTGCAAGAATTTGACTTGGAAATTAAGGATAAGAAGGGTACCGAGAACTTGGTCGCTGACCACCTGTCTAGGTTGACATCTGAAAAAGAAGAAACAGATAATATTCCCATCAATGAATCTTTTCCAGATGAACAACTCTTGAGTCTTAGTATCCAACGTGTTCCTTGGTATGCTGATTTTGTAAATTTTCTTGCATATGGTATTTTACCTCCTGACCTTAGTTTTCAGCAAAGGAAAAAGTTTTATGTAGATGTCAAGCATTATTATTGGGATGAACCACTCCTATTCAAGCAATGTGTAGATGGTTTAATTCAGAGATGTGTCTCACAAGATAAGGTCTATGCTATCTTGGATCATTGTCATTCTCTTTCCTGTGGAGGGCATATGATTACCTCTAAGACAACTGCTAAAATATTACAAACTGGGTTCTATTGGCCAAATATTTTTAAGGATGTACGTAAGTATGTTCTAACTTATGATGCTTGCCAAACAACAAGTAACATTGGTAAGAGACAAGAAATGCAATTGAATACCATTTTAGAAGTTGAATTGTTTGATGTATGGGGTGTTGATTTTATGGGACCTTTTCCTTCCTCTTTTGGAAATTAGTTCATATTAGTGGCAGTTGACTATGTGTCAAAATAGGTGGAAGCCATTGCTTCACCCCATTCTGATGCTAAGACTGTTATTAAACTTTTTAAGAAAATAATATTTCCAAGGTTTGGGGTCCCAAAATGTGTTATAAGTGATGGAGGGTCTCATTTTATTGAGAAAACTTTTCAGACCCTTCTAAAGAAATATGGAGTTAGGCATAAGGTTACTACACCTTATCACCCACAAACTAGTAGACAAGTTGAGGTATCCAATCGGGAAATTAAAAATATTCTTTAAAAAGTGGTGAATACATCACATAAGGATTGGTCTATTAAGTTAGATGATTCCTTATGGGCGTATCGAACTGCATACAAAACTCCCATTGAAACCACACCTTTTAAGCTAGTATATGGGAAGCCCTGTCATTTACCTGTTGAGCTAGAATATAAATCTTGTTGGGCTGTTAAAACTCTTAACTTTGATCATAAGGCTGTAGGTGAACAAAGATTGTTGGAATTAAATGAGCTTGAAGAACTCCGTCTAGATGCATACGAAAATGCCAGAATTTATAAAGAAAATACCAAACAATGGCATGATCCTCACATCCAACGGAGAACATTTAATCCAGGTGATATGGTTTTACTATTTAATTCTAGATTGAAGCTTTTTCCAGGTAAACTGAGATCCCGATGGTTGGGACCATTCAAGGTAACAAAGGTCTTTCCCTTGGCAGCTGTCGAACTATGGAGCGAGAAATCTGGTACATTTAGGGTAAATGGACAGAGAGTAAAGCACTACTTGACAGGTCAACTAATACAACAAGCAAGTGACTTGGACTTGTTTGATGCTCCTGATGAGTAAATCCAAATGGTGAGAAGTCTGGCTGAAGACTTAAAACTTAGCACTGATAGGGAGGTAACCTATAAAAAATTGTTGTTTCATTTTGAGCTTTAAAAAAAAAACCAACTATGTCAAATGCTGGTTTGGGGTTACTACAGGTAAGTTTTCTTATCCTTTTATCATCTATTTTAACATTGAGGACAATGTCAAATTCTGGTTTGGGGTGGTAGATAAGAAAACTTAACTATTTTGTTTACGTTATGTGATTGTTATATTTTTCATGCATGTGTGTTTTCCTTATTTTGTTTGTAATCTTGTAGTTTACCATGATTGTATGATAAATTTACTTTGAACACAAGGCTAAAGTATCTAAGGACCCCAAAATTTTGAGTAAAATTTTCAAAATTTGATTGTTTAAATGCCAAATCAATGTCTAAATGAACTTTATGTGATTAAAATTTTCTTTGAAAAGACTTTCCATAGTGAGACTTGAGCCAAAATGGGTTATTTATCAAACAAATTTTCAAAACCCATATCTTCTTGATTGAGTGAATCTCATAGTCATTAATATTCTAGAACTTGTTTTTCAACCGATTCAAAATGGTTTTTGATTATATATCTTAGGATGATAAAGGCACAATTAGGCCTTATTCTTAAGCCTCAGAAATTTTGCATAATTTGACCCCTAGTTGCCCCTTTTGAGCCTAAAAGTGAAAATTTTTCTTTGAAGCCTTTCATTGACTGATATTCTCTTAATGGTGAAAAAGTTAGAAATTTAGTGGAGCAAAGAAATAAAAAAGGACTTAAGAAAAATATGGTATTGAATGCAAAGAAAAGCAAGAAAAATAAAAGAAAATCAAAAGGATGATATTGAATGAATTCCAAAAAGTCCATAAAAGTTCAAAAATTTACTCTGTTAAATTTATGATGGTAATTTGAATCATTCATGACTGTTAAAGCCCTTTTGTATTCCATTTTTCTTGAAATTCCTACCTTGACAATACAACCAAAGCCACGTTACAACCTTTGAAAGACCTTTAGACTTTGACATATTTTCTATCTAAACTGTGGAGTTTCTGGTTTACTAACAAGCTTATAGTAATATTTTTTGACTATGATGATTTAAGTGATACACAAACCAGGAAACACTTTGAGTGAAAATTGAGAAAAGAGTATCCTCTGTCTTAATAATGAAAACTGATTCACATAAGAGAATTAATATTGGCATTTGAATAAATCTTTTTCTCTATTTTGGATTCTTTAGTTTGTTGAGCTTAATGTTTTCTGTATCTTATCATGTGAATATGGTAATTGCTTAAGGACAAGCAATGTTTTGGTTTGGGGTATTTTTATAAGTGTTTTATAACACAATAAATTAGATTTAGTTTGCTTAGAATTTTAATCATTATGCACTCTATTTCCTTAATTTTTGTGGTTTTCGCTTTCTTTCCACTATATTCTACTTGGGTATTTTATTTTGCAGAAATTAAGATGATACAAGGGTCAATAACAAGAGAAAAACGACCATCAAATGATAAAGAAACAAGAAGAACAAGCCCAAGTGGAAAGAATTCTCTTTTTATACTGAATTCCAACTCGGAATGATCAAATCCGAGTAGGATGACTCAGAAATCATCATTCCCGAGTAAGGAGTCTCTGAAAGAAGCGTTGCCGAGTGGAATATTTCCCTGTTGGAGGTAAATCCCAGTGGAAGCTTCCCTATCAAAGCCATTCCAAGTGAAACATGGCTGACCTTGAAGGAATATGTCTCGGTTGGAGTTAAATCCGAGTGGCAGATTCCCGACTGCAGCCACTCTGAGTGAAAAAGGGACTGACTTTGAATAAATACCACCCAAAGATATATGTCCGAGTGAAGGAATGCTGATTGAAGCGAGTCTGATTTGGGGAACAACTGCTTCTTCTGGGCAAAATTGTCTCCGAGTGGAAGACTCCCGAGTGAGTTGATTCCGAATGAAAGAAACTCTGAACTTCGGAAGAACAATTGTCAGGCAAGGCCTTTTCGAGTAGTGTGTTTCAAAGAAAGTGTCTTTTCAACCGAGGAAGGAACTTCCGAGTGAGTTGGGGTAGAGAGTTGTATTTCTGAGCAAAGCAAGGCTCGGACTTGGAAAGAGCTTCTATCGGCCAGATTCTCTCAAAGCTCCAATTTTCTGAATGAATGGCAAGGCCGACTCTGGAGTGAAAACAACCAAATGGGTTGATTGACGACTGAAGGCCATTCTGAGTGAGAATCAAGTCGGACTTCCGAGTGAATGTGTCCGAGTGTATCATTTGAATGAGTGAAGGAAGGGTCATTCTCAACTGAATTATTCCCAAGCAAATTCGAGCAAGGTTTCTCTGAGTGGTTCAATTCCAGAGACATAGCTGAGTGAAACATTTTGAGGGTGCCGATTGAATCATTTCAATAAAACCTTCCCGATCCTGAGTAGGTCACATGTGAAAGAAGGAGGGCATGAACCTGTGCTGAGTGAGTCACTTTTCAATTGGTTCCGAGTGACTTTTTAATCAGTTCCAAATGAATGTTTCAATCAGTGCCGAGTGAATCACTTTGCTCGTCTATCCATCATATTGCACACCGGCTCCATAAATCACAGCCACAACACCGGCTCTCCTCTCAACACCGTCCAGCTCCTCTCCACAACGTTTAGCTCCTCAAATCCATACTTCCACCGATTGCCCATGCTGGCTTGGATTTCTACTATCCAAGTGGATCCTTGACTTATAAGGGGGCGGCTGACAACAAAACAAAAGGGCAAATAATAAAAAAATTCTACTAGCCACCGTTCCCTATAGTTGTCACCATCCAGGCTGTTTCCAAGTTGATCTTATGGGGTGGCTGATGAGTAAAAATAATAAAAAAAGACCCACTAGCCCTTGTTCCCATGATTATTAACGCCCAAGATCTCTATAAATAGGGGGGAGGTCTGAAGCCATTGGACAGCATCACTTTTAGATCAAATCCTCTTTCATTCACTTTAATTCCTTTCTTTTATTTCCTTCATTTTTCTTCTCCGTTCCATTCCTTTCTTTTTTATTTTCTTTCTCTTTATTTTCTTTCTCTGTCCCGTTTCTTTCTTTTTTTTATTTTCTTTTTCTTTCTTTTATTTTATGAAAGAGTTATAAAGATTGTAAAAGTGAGTATTCCAATTTGTAATTGGTGGGGGAATATTGCAACAAGGAAATACAGTGGTAAAATTATTTTGAGCTTTTGGAGAAACCCATAAGTCATTATTTTTACCATGTCTTGTATGTTTTATTTTTCCATCATGTATATGAATTTGAATTATTTCATGAGTAACTAAATTAATTATCTTGGGATGAAGGGGGTGTGATAATATTTTATGATAATTTTATTTTGACTTTGAATTAAATAAATTTCTGTTTTCCATTTAGTTCAAAAAATGCTCAATGCTCTTAGTAATTCCTAACAAGAACCTAAGTGATAAAACTGTATACTTGCGGGTATATTAGTAAGTTTAAGTAATTAATAGAATCGAGAGATTTATTGTTACTGGAAAGTTTTTAAACTAAGCCTAAGGTTTTGAAATACTTTTTGTGACCTCGGTAAAACCGTGAAAGTAATCAAAATCTTTTGGGGAATAAATAAGGGATTTTCACAAAATGATAATGGGCCTTTTCTAAGGATTAAGCAGCGCTTTCCATAGGTTAGGTACATTAATAGGATTCCGAGAGGAACAAATTAATTAGCTTAAGAAAAATCCGCCTTGGAAAACTTAATTTGATTCTTATTTATAAAAAGTTAAAATTCATTAACATAAAATAGAGTCTTGATCCCCCGAAATCCCAAGATACTCTCAACTCTAATTTTTAAGTGTCAAGTAAATTTTGTTTCTAAATTTATTTTTAATTTGTGTTTTATTTTACAAAAATATTAAAAATCAATTGTGTGAATAATTAAATTTCAATATATTGGTACTTTGAACACAGTCCCTGTGGAGAACGATAATCTTTTATATTACGCGACATAACCCGTGCGCTTGCGGGCCGTGTCATTTATTATTCTCATTTAGGATTAAGTTTATCATCTTCTCTATATATATTTGTCAAAGAACTAATTTCACAAGCATTTCAACAAAAAGTTTTTAATACTCAATTCACCCCCCCCCCCCTCTTGAGTAATTGAGGCCACTTGGTTAACAAGTGGTATCAGAGCTTGACTCTTGGTAAATTAAGCTTAACAGCTTCAAGAGAACGAATGGCCTCAAATTCTTTAAACCTTTTTCCTGAGGGTGGTGCTACAAACCGACCTCCTGCTTTTAATGGGGAAGGTTATGCTTTTTGGAAAGAAAGAATGAAAATTTTTGTTCAATCAATTGATCTAAGAGTTTGGAATGCTATTGAAAATGGTCCTTTCATAGTTATGCACATTGTTGATGGTACACAAATAGAAAAACCCATGGATGATTGGACTAGTGATGAAGAAAAGAAAGTACAATATAATTATAAAGCCAAGAATCTAATCACTCTAGCCTTAGGTCCCGATGAATTTTTTAGAGTAGTAACCTATAAATCTGCCAAAGAAATGTGGGATACTCTTCAAATTACTCATGAAGGAACTAGCGATGTTAAGGATTCTAAAATTAGTACTTTAACTAGCCAATATGAAAGCTTTAGAATGAATTCCGTTGAAACCATCTTAGAACTTCAAAAAAGGTTTACCTTGATTATTAATCATCTTATTACTCAAATCTTACACTAACAAGGAGCTTATCCATAAAGTTCTAAAAAGTCTTACCAGGGAATGGCAACCTCTTGTCACCGCTATCAAACAATCACCAAACATAAATGATATGTCTCTTGCCACATTATTCGGTAAGCTCCAAGAGCAAGAACAAGAATTAAAAGACTTGAAAATGGCGGAGGAAGAATAAAAGTCTTCCAAGAAGAAGGGGCTAGCTCTTAAGGCCACCTCTATTGAAGAAGACAAATTTGAAAGTGATCAAGAAGATGATGATGATGAGTTTGGCCTATTTGTGAGGCGGTTTGGAAGGTTCATGAGAAACAAAAGATTCCAAAAGGGCTTCACCTCTAAAGGTAAGAAATTCGTTCCCAAAGATAATAACTCCTTACCAACTTGTTTTGAATGTGGAAAGGAAGGACATTTCAAGGTGGACTGTCCAAATCTCAAAAAGAAAAACAAGGATCAGAAAGGAAAAAGGAGAGCATACATAGCATGGGATGACAACGAGGTAAGCAGCTCAGATGAATCTGAAAATGAAGAAGTAAACCTCTGTCTCATGGCCAATCACCAAGATGAAGAAGATGAGGTAAACTTTCATGACTTAGATAAGGAAGAACTACTTGATGCTCTTGAAGATTTGTATGATAAATTTTTAAAGGTCTCGAATAAGCATAAGTTATCTAGAAAAACCATTGACACGCTTGAGATGGATCTTATAGAAGTTTGTAAAGAAAATAAATGTTTGAAAGATGAATTAGTAAATGTTCAAGCATGCTCTAGGACCAAACCTTGTGAATTTGTAAAGAAATATGATATTCTAGAAACCAAAGTTTTAGACTTGAATAGAACATTAGAAAAGTTTACAAATGGTAGAGACAACCTAAATGTTTTACTTGGAAAATAACGTTGCATGTTTGATAAGACTGGACTAGGTTTTAATGTCGTTAAAGAACAAAAGAATTATAAGAACTTTTTCATACCACCTAGTAAAACTTCATCATCTTTCATGAAATGTAATTATTGTGGTTTTAAAGGACATAATGCATCTAATTGTAATGTTAGAAAACTAGGGCCAAAGGTTGTGAGAAAAGTCTAGGTTCCTAAAGGAACATTACCTCAAACTAACCTACAAGGACCCAACATAAAATGGGTACCAAGTTCTCTAACTTGACTTGTTTTGTAGGTATGCTTTAAAGCAAGTAACATCCATTGGTACTTAGATAGTGGGTGTTCAAAACACATGACAGGAGACAAAAGTAAGTTCATATCATTTACTCCACAAAATAAAGGATTCGTTACTTATGGAGATAACACGAAGGGAAGAATACTAGGAATTGGAAATGTTGGTAAAAATTCTTCCACCTCTATAAATGATGTCTTATATGTTGAAGGACTTAAACATAACTTGCTTAGCATTAGTCAATTATGTGATAAGGGCTATAAAATTATTTTTGAGTCAAACGGTTGCATAATTGAAAATAAGCTAAACAAGGAAATAAAATTCATTGGTCAAAGAGTAAATAACATTTATATGATTAATCTAGATTGTCTTGCTTCAAATGATGTGCAATGCTTCATAACTAAAGAGGATGAATCATGGCTATGGCATAGAAGAATTGCTCACATTCATGTAGACCATTTAAACAAACTTGTTTCAAAAGATTTAGTTATCGGTTTACCAAAATTAAAATTTGAAAATAAATTTTGTGACGCTTGTCAAAAGGGAAAACAAGTAAAGGCTTCTTTTCAAGCAAAAAATATTGTTTCAATAACTAGACCTTTACAACTTTTACATATGGATTTATTTGGACCTTCGAAAATCAAAAGTTTTGGTGAAAATCATTATGGTCTTATGATTGTGGATGATTACTCTAGATATACATGGACATTATTTCTTACTCACAAAAATGAAGCATATCAAGCATTTAAGAAACTTGCCAAGATTATTCAAAATGAACAAAATTAGAAAATAGCATCCATTCAAACTGATCATGGGGGAGAATTTGAAAACCAATTATCGCAACCTGGATCGCGACGGCGCGGCGAGAAAGAAAGAAGGAGTAGAATGAAACAGGGAGTCGCCACCAACGTTTTTATCCATAGGAAAAACATTGGAAAAAAACTAAGTTCAGTAAAGCACTGGTTAAAAATTAAGATTCAAGTTCGGGAGTCGGTTACGAGTAGGGAAGGTATTAGCACCCTACATCGCCTGTCAAAAACAGTACCAAGATTGAAAATGCGCAACATAAATAGCCTTACAAAAGATGGTTTATTTCTTCCCTTTTATTGTTGTATTTTTATTTAAAAACGACAGAATGGAGTGAGAGAACTGTACAAACATAGAATGTCGAAGCGAGGTCAATGGGATGTTTCATCCGAATTAAACTCGACTTCGATATGAGACAGAGAGAGGAAGAGAATGCTAATAAGGCGTCACGCCTAAATTAGAGGTTCTCGGATAAAAAAAATAGGGATAGGAAAGAGATAAGCGGGACGTCTCGTCCTAAGTATCCCTTCCCTGTGAATTATGGCAAGGCTTGAGCAAAAACTAGGGGGAAATCAACAAGACGTCACGTCTAAAGTGATTTTCACGGAAGCGACCAAAAAGAAGAACATTTATGAAAGAAACATGAAAGTGAGGAAATAAATCAAAAAAAAAAGAAATAAGAAAGATGGGCCCGACAGGAGTTGAGGTCCTGCTCCTACGTATTCTTGAATTATCAAGAAATCAGGGTTACGTAGTTCTGAGTGTTTTTCTTTTAGGAAAAGACTTGGGAGATGATGATGGATGTCACTGAGGTGGGGAACTCGCATAAGGCGAAGTTCTTCGCACGTGTACGAATCCTAAAGAGGTTGTGTAGACGGGAGTGCTCCCGTACGACACTATTTAAAAATGATTTGTTTCCTTTTTTTTAATTTTATTTAGATTTGAAAGAAAACATAGGAAGCATTTATTTCCCTTTATTATATTTTTACTATGAAGCGAAAGGGGAAGGTAGCAGAAGCTACAAAAGAGAAAGGGAAACAGTAAATTCAGAAAACAGAGGGAAAAATGAGCGAAAACTGAAGGGAAAAAGAGAAAACCGAGTGAGAAAGAGGGAAAAACCGAGTGGAAATAGGAAATACCAAGTGAAAGTAGAAAAAACCGAGTGGAAATGGAAGAAACCGAGTGGAAATGGAAGAAACCGAGTAAAAAAATGAAATACCGAGTGATAAAAGCAGAAAACCGAGTAAAAAATGGAAAAACCGAGCGAAAATAGGAAATACCGAGTGAAAGTAGTAAATTACCGAGTGAAGAGTGAATACCCGAGTGAGACTGAGTGAGAAGAGGGACGGTGTTGGAGTTGAGAGGAGAACGGTACCGAGTGGTGAGGACGGAGTGGTAAAAGGGAGTTGGGGAGGTCGGTTTGGTGAGGGATAGTGTTTGGAGTGAGGAGTGAAGAGGTCGGATTTGGTGGACTTGAGGGGAAGACTGGACGGTGTTGGTGGTTTTAAGGAAGAAGGATGGTTGATGTGGGTTTGAGGAGAACGGTTGGTGGAGAAGGGGGAGTGGTGCTGTTGGAGAGGGTGAGAGGAGGGAGCTGGAAAGTGTTTGGTGGCTGGAAGGGGACTGGACAGTGTGTGAGAGAGAGAGGATTAGGGTGAATTCAAGCAGAGGTTTCTCACTTAATGAATGCCCCTCGTTTCGAAGCTTCAGCCCTCTATTTATAGGCTTTATCGAGTGGAAAGCCAGCTCAGGCTTCCACTTCGAGTGGAATGCCAGCTCAGGCTTCCACTCCGAGTGGAATGCCAGCTCAGGCTTCCACTCGGTCCTGGTAGTGGGGGACAGTGGCTGGTGTGAATTTTTAATTCCTCCACTTTCGTCCCTTGTCTGCCAGCCACCTGCAGGATTCCTGGATCCACTTGGGTGGTGGAATCCAGGTCAGCATGTGCAATCCGAGAGAAAATAGTAGAAATCCGAGTGAGGATGGCTCAGATCAGCCTCCCAGTCAGTATTCATCCACACTGGGAGTCAATTCCGAGTGGAATGAAGCATTCCCCATAGAAGGCCGAGTTAAAATACTCATTTCCAAGTGGTTTTGCTTGGTATGAGGTTGTTGTGAGACATTCAATCGGAACCGAGTGACAAGTGACTCGGAACCGACTGAAATGGTTGAATAATGACTCAGAATTGGGTTTAAAAGGACTCGAAATTGGGTGAGAAGTAGCTCGGTAATTGTTTAAAAATTGAATCGGAAATCCGTAAAGGATGACTCGGAATCCGGGTGAGAATTGGTGGAAATGGGCTCGGTAATTGGCTTGAGGAGGGATGAAAGGGAATTGGTTTGAAGAGGGCTAAATGACTGAAATACCAGTCGGTTCCGACTGAAAATTGGCTCGGATTTGAGTGAGAGTGGTCAGAAATGATTGAAAAGAATGACACAAAATTGGTAAAAGTGAGTCGGAAATGATTGAAGACTAACCAAGAACTGATTAAAAATAACTCAAAATTAGGTGAGAATGATGACTCGGAACTTGGTAAAAATTGACTCGGAAATGAGTAAAGGAGGACTCGGAATCCGGGTGAGAATGGTGAGTCAGATTTGGGTGAAAATTGGTGACTCGGGTTTGATGAAAATGACTGAAAGGACTCACTCGGTTCCGATTGAAGAAGCAACTCTCGATTCTGATTGAAGAGGCAATACTCGGAATTCTTTCAGTCGGATGAATTTTGCTCGGATCTCATCTCTGTGTGAAGCATTCACTCGGAATTTCTTCAAAAGTGACACAGAACTTCACTGCTTGAAGAATTTACTTGGAACTGACCTTGGGAGCTCTTAATCAGAATGGAACTTGGACATTTTCACTCGGAACCTTCCTTCCTTGCACTCAGAAATTGGAAATTTGAATTTTTTCACTCGGAATCTACCTATTTTCCACTCAGACATTGGAATTTCACTCGGAAATCATCTATTTGATGCACTTTCTTAGAAGTTCTTCACAAATCCGAGTCTTGGATTGCTCGGAAACACATGACTGTTTCCCAACTCACTCGGAGTCGGCTTGATGCTTCAGTCAGAATTAAAAACTCAGTTTCATAAATCGGTATCTCCTGAACCACTCGGAGAGACTTTGCACACATTCATTTAGAAATCATTTCATTCAGTTGTTGTCACCCGGGAACCGATTGAAGATTGACCATTCGGCACAGGATCAGTCGGAACTTAGCATTTTCACTCAGAAAGGGCTTGCTTCCCACTCAAGACTTGGAGACTTGGTATTTTCACTCAGAAAAGCTTTCCACCAATCAAAATTTGTCCTTCCAGTTACACTCTGAGTCGGATTTTCCTTCGCTCAGACTTGTTTTCACTCAGATCAGTAGCAATCAGAAAGCACTCACTCGGATGTAGCATTTCTTCACTCGGATTAGATGCAACTAGAAAGCAATCCTTCTCAGCATTCATCCTCCAACAGAGTCAGCTATTGATCACTCGGAATGGCTCTGACAGGGAGTCATTCCACTCCTATTCACCTTCATCAGTGAAGCATTTCACTCGGAACTGACCCATTCTGAGTAATTTCACTCGGATTTACTCCAACAGGGGCACATTCCACTCGGATTTGATCCATTCTGAGTAATGTTACTCAGATTTACCCCAAATGGTGCACATTCCACTCGGATTTTTGTTCAACAGGGCTATATTTCACTCCTAAATGCTTCAATCAGAGTCATCTTACTCGGATTTGCCATTTTTGGGCCATTCCACTCGGATTTTCTTCATTTTGACTCGGATTTGACCATTTTTTGAGTTTTTCCACTCGGATTTATTTCCACCAGGGCTGTATTTCACTCCGAAATGCTTTAATCTGAGTCATCCTACTCGGATTTGATCATTTTGAGTCATTCCAATCGGATTTACCTCCAACAGGGCTGTATTTCACTTGGAAAAGCTTCATTCTGAGTTATTTCGCTCGGTTCTGATTATTTTGGAGCCATTCTACTCGAGTTTGACCATTCTGAATTAGAATTCAGTATAAAAAAGATTCATTCCACTTGGACCGGACCAAAAGAGGTGTTCACACCAATACTTTGAAAAATTTTGTGAAAAATTTGGCATTGAACATAATTTTTCGGCTCCAAGAACTCCACAACAAAATGGAGTAGTTGAAAGGAAAAATCGATCTTTAGCGGAGCTCGCAAGAACTATGTTGAATGAAAGTAATATTATGAAACATTTTTGGGCCGATGCAGTAAATACTGCTTGCCATGTTATGAATCGATGTTTGATAAGGCGTATATTAAAGAAAACCCCCTATGAGCTTTATAAAGGAAGAAAACCAAATATTTCTTATTTCCACGTATTTGGATGTAAATGTTTTGTTTTAAACAATGGAAAGGATAATCTCGGTAAATTCGATACAAAATCTGATGAAGCAATATTTTTAGGTTATTCATTTACAAGCAAAGCATATCGACTCTTTAACAAACGAACTTGTACAATTGAAGAGTCGATACACGTTAAATTCGATGAACTTAACCAAAATCTTCCGAGAGAGGAAATTGATGATCTTGTAGGTACCTTCCAAGAAATAAACTTGGAAGATAAAGAAGAAAACAAAAATGAAGGAAATATATCACAAAATGGCGAACCTCAACAAAAGGAGTGGATCACCGTAAAGAATCACCCATTGGACAATATCATAGGTGAAATAACAAAAGGTGTAAGTACTTGAAACGCTATTAGAAATGCATGCAACCACTTAGCTTTTGTATCACAAATAGAACCCAAAAATATTGATGAAGCTATTATTGATGAACATTGGATATTGGTAATACAAGAAGAATTAAATCAGTTTGAAAGAAATGAAGTTTGGGAACTTGTGCCAAAACCCAATAATCATTAAATAATAGGCATGAAATAGGATTTTAGAAATAAGCTAGATGAAAATGGAATAATAACAAGAAATAAAGCTAGATTAGTTGCTAAAGGATATAATCAAGAAGAAGGAATAGACTATGAAGAAACATATGCTCCCGTAGCTAGGTTAGAAGCCATAAGATTATTGTTAGCTTTTGCTTGTTGTATAGATTTTAAGCTTTATCAAATGGATGTCAAAAGCACTTTTCTAAATGGTTATATTCAGGAAGAAGTTTATGTAAATCAACCTCCCAGTTTTGAAAGTCACAAATTTCCAAACCATGTTTTTAAATTGAGAAAAGCTTTATATGGTTTGAAACAAGCTCCAAGAGCTTGGTATGAACAACTCAGTAAGTTTCTTCTTGAAAATAATTTTGAAAGAGTAAAGGTTGATACAACACTGTTTATAAAACGTAAAAACCATGACATCCTTTTGGTACAAGTTTATGTTGATGACATAATATTTGGTGCTACTAACGAAATTCTTTGTCAAGACTTTGCTAAGATTATGCAAGATGAATTCGAAATGTCCATGATAGGAGAACTCACATTCTTCCTTGGGTTACAAATTAAGCAAACAAAAGAAGGAACTTTCATCAGTCAAACAAAATACTACAAAGAACTACTCAAAAGGTTTGAAATGGATAAAGCAAATGAAATAGCCACACCAATGAGTACTTCTTGCTACCTAGACAAAGATAAGAAGGGTAAGGATGTTGAAATAACTAAATACCGAGGTATGATTGGATCCTTACTTTACTTAACAACTAGTAGACCCGATATTATGTTTGCAGTATGTATGTGCGCTAGATATCAAGCATATCCTAAAGAATCACATCTCACTGCTGTAAAAAGAATTTTAAAATATCTTGTGGGTACTCAAAATGTTGGTTTATGGTATCCTAAAGGTTCTGAATGTATTCTTGTAGGATATTTTGATTCTAATTTTGCTGGGTGTAAATTAGATAGAAAAAGTACCAGTGGTACTTGTTATATGGTTGGAAGTTCTCTTGTTTCTTGGCATAGCAAGAAACAAGTAAGTGTCGCATTATCCACAGCTGAAGCAGAAAATGTTGCAGCTGGAAGTTGCTGTGCTCAAATCCTATGGATGAGACAACAACTTCTTGACTTTGGTGTTATTCTAGACCAAATACCCATTAAATGCGACAACCCTAGCGCCATAAACATATCCAAAAATCCAGTTATGCATTCACGAACAAAACACATAGAAATCCGTCAGCATTTCATATGAGATCATGTTTTAAAAGGAGATTGTGTTCTTGAATATGTTGAAACTTCTAAACAATTGGCGGATATTTTCACTAAACCCCTTCCAAAGGAACAGTTTATAAATATTAGAAGGGAATTAGGCATTTTAGAAATTGTTTAATCACAAATTTCATTCTCTTAAATATTATCACAAATCTTTAACTTAAAGATTTACTTTTCTTTCATACAAATTCTATTTTTGAAAAATATTGATATACACTATCTTGAGATATTCACATTTACAAAAATCATATTAAAACCCCATTAATTGTTTAAAATCTTCATTAAACATATTTGTAAGACAAATTAATCTCTTATGAATCACATGATCTCAAAAACAAATGCAAATTAACCTTTGATTTTCTTGATAAATTCATGAAACAAAATCATTGGTAAAAACTACAAAAATTTTGAACTCTTTGAATATTCCTTAACGAGACACCATACCAGGAAAATGAAATTGTGACCAAAAGGCACCTCCTGCACTTCACATGAACTCTACATTTTCCTCTCATGATTCTCTGCATTCACGTGACCTCATTCATATTTCTATGCAATTGATGAATTCTTTAAAGGCATGAAGACAAAGATTTAGTCTTCCACTTTCTCATGATTGCATATGACTCCAGCATGCATTATTCCAAAGCTTTCACGTGAATTAAGACAAAATGACAAGAACTAATCTTCTCGTGACTTTTCCACGCGTGGTATGCAAAAATCACATAATGAATCGATTCCCCCTCTCCAATGAATCGATTCATGTGTCATACATACAATAGGAATCGATTCCCCTACTCTTGAATCGATTCATATCTTGCAACTTAGTCAAATTGAATCGATTCCCCATCCCTGAATCGATTCCCCACGCCTATTTTTCTATAAATTGGGCCATTCTCACGACTTACTCATCCCGTGCCACACTACCTTCTTTCATATACTCTCACTCTTTAAAAACCTCTCTGCTTCTTCTAAATTCCTTTCACAAAAACTCTTAATGGCCTCCTCATCTCACAACAGGAAGAAAAGAAGAGGAGATGCTAGTTCCTCATCCTCAAACTCCAATGATCTCTCAAGACTTTTCAAGAATAAACTCCAACTTGACAGGTACCTCAAAAAATTTTCAGAATGACTCCTCATACCTACTCATTGGCTTGATGTTCTGCTCTTCGACGAACATGATTTTCCAGTACTCAACATCCTTAGGCAACAAAATCTTTTGGAGTTCGTCGCACTTGAAGAAAATCAAATTTATCCTGAGTTGATTTGAGCCTTCTACTCAACATTAAGGATCTCTAATGAACGCAGCCTAGCCAAAATTAAAGGGGTAACCATTACCCTTAATGACAATGTTCTTCATCAAGTCGGGAAGCTTCCACTAAATAATGTTGATTTCTTTGGCTCTGAACCATCTCCCGATTGGGAATATCATTCTATTGATGCTCGTGCTTTTCTAAATCTATCTTCTACTTCTAAAAGCACCGTTGGAGAGCTAAACATTGATCATCGCCTTCTGTACTACTTCTTGGTCAAAATCATTCTTCCAAAAGGGTCAAACAATGCTAGAATAAGTGAGAACCAGACTCTTATTCTTTGGGCTATGCTCCATGAAAAAGAAATAAATTGGATCAAACTTATTCGCAATCATATGATTGACTCAAAAAGACTTACAAAACTTCCTTATGCGGTTCTAATCACCAAGCTTCTCAAACATTTCAATGTTGATATTTCAAATGAAGTAAAAGAAGCAGTTGGGTGTAAAGGAAAAATAGGGAGCACCCATCTCTCAAAAATGGGTTGGCATAACCAAGATGGTGCTTGGAAATACTCACCTCCAAATGCACAAAGCAGTGATGACAATGATGATCAACCTCAACAACAAGCATTTCCTCCACCTCCAAATGATGCTTTCTTTAATAGGTTGACCTCTCATTTCGATACCCGCTTTGATGCAATAAATGCTCGCTTTGATGGGATGACTTCTCGCATTGATAGGATGGAGAATAATATGAATGCACGTTTTGACCAAATAGAAGACAACATGACTACCCACTATAATGAACTCTCTCAACAATTTTCTGAGTTTCGATTTTTTAATCCTTGAAGTTAGTCTTTGTTGTATCCATCTTTACTTGTATCCTGTCCAATAAAATTTCTCTTTGTTTTTTGATGATGCCAAAGGGGGAGAATAAAACATCTCTATTAAATTGCATGATTAAGGGGGAGCCAATATGTCTAATTAATTGCATGATTAAGGGGGAGCCAATATGATATGACATCTCAAGTGGTACACTGATGCATGAAAATTATAATTACATTTGATAGGGGTAGTTCCATACCTTGAAAATATAACTGTTATGAAACTAACACCCCAGAGATGAACAATTGTTGTCATCATCAAAAAGGGGGAGAATGTATTTGTATGTTGAAACAGGTTTTGATGAATGACAAACAATTAAAGGATTAAGAAATCTAAAGGATGTTGTACAAGCAATTAATCAAAAATCATCAAGAATGATTCGGGACAAGAAATAATTATTCAAGTGCCAAGGAATCAAGAACCATCCAGAACGTATGAAAATATATCAGAAATGCAAAGAAACAGGTCCAGGATTGCAAGGAATTGATTCACACCTATTGAAAAGCTCTAGGAATCGATTCACAAGAAGAGGAATCGATTCACAAGATCAAGGAATCGATTCACAACTGCAGGAATCGATTCATCATGTTGAAATGCCTTAAGGAATCGATTCAAAGACTTTAGGAATCGATTCATGCTCAAAAATGCCTCAAGGAATGGATTCAAGGACTGCAGGAATCGATTCATGCTATTGGGAATCGATTCCCCTTGCCAGGAATCGATTCATGTGATGTTTTTAGTGCAAAAATGACCTGGAAGAATCGATTCATAGCTGGAATCATGCGCTAAATCATAGAAATTATTAGTACGTGTTTTCAGAAACTCAACTACGCTGATTCCTCTCTCGAGACTCTCTAATTGAAATGGCGTTGCATTTATTAGGGCAGACAATTACACTTCTCAAGTCAGGAAACATGGATCGCTGGCAAATTAAGCCTTCCAATGCATTGATTAAAGAACTAGTTGTAATTAAGTTTTTGGCAGCATGTACCTTCCTTTACCTATAAATAGAAAGGAAACTGAAGAGGCAGAACACACCACACAGACAGCAAACACATTCCTTGCTTTCTCCTTTGTTCTCTCTTAATTCCTTGTCTATTGACTCTCTGATTTATTTTTCTTTGCAATTATTTTTAAGAGTTATACTGTGAGAAAAATATTTTCTTGAGTGTTAAAATTTGCATATTCTTTTAAAAGAAAATATTTCTCAAGTGCTTAAATTTGTATATCAACTCTATTGAGAGAGTCATACTTATAAAATCACATTCACAAATTCTGAGAGATTTTGGGTTAGGATTCAACCTTGTAATTGAGAGATTATGAGATTGGATGGGTTACCTTTTTTCTTGTAAGGATTAAGTTCTTGAGTGTGGGACACTAAGAAGCTCTAATTGCTCAAGGCGTGTATCTCAAATTCTCAATAGTGGAAATCCTCTAAGTGGGTTACTTAGAGGCGAGACGTACACCAGTGTGGTGGAACTCGTATATATCGGTTTGCAAATCTTCTCTTCCCTAATCTATTTAAATTTGTGCATTTAAATTGCTTGCTTAATTTGTTACGTTTGATAACTTTGTTATTTAAACTTGTTTATTATTCTCATTTAGGATTAAGTTTATTATTTTCTCTATATATATTTGTCAAAGAACCAATTTCACAAGCATTTCAACAAAAAGCTTTTAATACTCAATTCACCTCCCCTCTTGAGTAATTGAGGCCACTTGGTTAACACCTCTCAAATGTGATAACACAAGTGCCATAAATATTTCAAAGAATCTTGTATTGTATTCTAGAACCAAACATATTGAGATTAGACACCATTTCATTAGGGATCATGTGTTAAAGAGTGATTGTGTGCTTGAACATGTTGAAACCTCTAAGCAATTAGCTGATATCTTCATTAAACCACTAGCAAAGGAGCAATTCATACACATAAAGAGAGAATTAGGAATTTTAGACATTTCAAATTGTGTTTGAATATTGATTGATATTGATTCTTTGAGCTATAATGTGTTTGATAAGTGAAAATTGGTTGATTAATGAAATAAGCATGTTCTATTCCATGAAAATTGAGTCCTTGATGCTTTGTAATTAAAGAACATGTGCTTTAAGCATTTCTGGGTAGTCATAATCGATTAGATGGCCAAATATAGTCAATTAGAAGCATTCTGTCTTGACTATAATCGATTACACAACAGCTAATAATCGATTAGGAAGCTTCTGAGTTATCACTAATCGATTAGGATCTATGTCAAATCGATTAGAGACTTTTTGTATTCCAGCTAATCGATTATCCACTCCTCCTAATCAATTGAAAAGGTTCTGTTTTTAACGCAATCGATTACACCCTATGTATAATCGATTAGAAAGCATGACGATTCAAATTCTGAAGGCTTGTAATCGATTACGCATCACCTCATAATCGATTATCAACGTATCAGGTGCAGAGTTAATGCAAAATCCGTGTGCAAATCATTGGCCTAATCCACACTCCCCTCTCTAAACCCTATTTTTCACCTCTAAACGCTATAAATACCCCCTCCTTCACCTTTTTTACCTCACACCTCCAATACTTCTCTTTCTTTCTATCTTTCTCAAGATTCCCAAAGGCCTCTCAACCTTCTTTATCTTTTCCTCTCCACTCACAATGTCTTCCTCTAGGAATGTGAAAAAAGCTAGGTCCTCACTTACCCAAACCAATAAACCCCTTGATTTTTCAAGGTTCTTCACCAATCCTAGAGACCTCTAAAACTTCATTCAAAAATTCTCTAAAAAAGATATCATCTCCCCTCACTACATCAATGCTGAGATTTTTGACCATCCCAGTTTCATCTTCACTCACTCCCTTCACCACTACAATCTCCTTCCTTTCCTCACTCTCAAAGAGGAAGTCTATTATCCGGAACTTGTGTGGGTCTTCTTCTGCAACTTGAAGCTTGTTGATGGATTACTTGAAGCTAGAGTCAAAAATGTGACTCTAAAAATCACCAATGCCCAACTAGCTGAAATCATATAACTTCCCCTCTGCGATGCTGAGTTTGCTGGTGGACATCCAGAAGATGAATGGGATTTCAATGCCATCACCGCTCGCCAATCTCTTTGGAAAACTGGCCGTCCCCAAAGCAATCATAAATTGGTAGGCCATCTTACTATCAATAACTACCTCCTTCACTTCTTCTTGGTTAAACTCTTGGTCCCTCGTGGTGGAAATTATACCTTGGTTGAAGAAGATGATGTGCTCTTGATGTGGGCTATGCAAAATGAAAAAGAAATTAATTGGATTCAGCTGTTGAAGTTGCATATGCTCAAGGCCAAGGAACAGCAAAAGCTTCCATATGCCATCCTCCTCACAAAAATTTTCAAAGCTTTTGGTGTTGACCTTCCTGGAGAACTTCCTGAGAAAATACCTTCAAAGGCATGTATTTGTACCCATCATCTCACCAAGATGGGTATAATCTATGTCAATGAAGCTTGGCTCTCCAAGATGGAAAGCATTTATGCCAAAATTCCCTTTGAAGCTCCAGCCAATGATCCTGCCTCTCCTCCTCTTACACCTCAAGCACCACAAGGCGAACCATTTGCTTCCGCTGACCCCTTTACCTCTCTCTATGCTTATCTTGATCAACGCTTTAAAAGAATTGACAACACTCTTCAACAGTTCCAAATGACCGAGCAACAACATTTTGAGCTCATGGAGCAATGTTATAAGGAGCTCTTAAACAAAATTTCTGAAATACGTTTCTTTAGTTTTGTCTGTTTGGAGCAATGTTATAAGGAGCTCATGACAACACTCCTTCCTATTTTGTTTTGTCTGTTTCCTTTGATATGCAATTTTAATTTCCGCACTTTGCTTCTGTACTTTCCCTTATTAATGAGTGAATGAATTTTTCCTTTACTTATCTCTCTGTGTTATAGTCTATTATGTGTTTTTGATGATTACAAAGGAGGAGAAGAATTAGTGTTCATCCTTTTATAACAAATAGCAAATGGCAACAAACAAGTGAATTAATAACAAATAGTTAACATATATTGATTCTCAATTGGCTTTAAAATCAGAGCAACAAGAAAAGTATGCACAAACTCCTTAAGAAAAGGGGAGAAAACTTTATTTGGACCAACACCCTTATGAGCTGAACATTTTTTGTCATCATCAAAAAGGGGGAGAATGTGTTTGAATATGTGTTTCAGGTTGTATAATTTTGATAATGACAAAGAGGTTAAAAAGCAATTGAAGAATCATCAGAAAGAAGTCAAGTGTTCATAAAAGAACACATGCAAGGATAAAAACAGAGAAAATAGCATCAGACCTGTAAAAACACGCAAGCTAATCGATTACAAGACCATGGTTAATCGACTGCGAAGCTTTTGTCTGTCACACATTCGATTACAAGGACATTCCTAATCGATTAGAGAGTTTCTGTTTGTCACCTAATCGATTACACCAACGAAGCCAATCGATTACCAAGCTGAGAAAATGAATAAAAAGCATCAGGTACATCTGCTAATTGACTACAAGGCTGCCATATCGATTACTAATGTTTTTTAATGTTTCTAATTGATTACAAGACAAGAAATAATCAATTAGAGAGTTTCTGTTTGTCCCATAATCGATTGCACATGAATCACAATCGATTACCATGCTGCGTAACAAAATTAAATGCATCAGGTGCCACTCACAAATGATTACAAGGCAACATACAATCGATTAGCAAGGTTCTGTCTCTTAGCGAATCGATTACACAAGAAAGAGTAACCGATTACCAATATAACTATACTGAAGAATTTGAAGTGTAATCGATTACAACTCAAGGCGTAATCGATTACGATAGTGCCAGAATTTGGGGAAAAGCGTTTTTAAGTGGGAAACCAGCTCACTTCTCCATTTTCACTCTAATGCCCATACTATGCAATGGCTCTGAAGACTTTAGGGCATCCCTCCAAGGCCTATAAATGGAAGACTCATTCAAGCTACTGAATCAATCAATCCAACTTCATCAAAGTGAAATCAAATCTTGAGTCTTGTGAGTTCTATTTCTTTGTGTAGTTTCAATTTCTGAAACTTAGAGCTTATATTTGTAAATCCTCTCTTGTGAGAGTTTAGAAATTGTGAGAGCTTTCATTTACTTATCTACTCTAATTGAGAGAGTTTATTGATTATAAAACCAAACACCAAAATAGCAAGGTTATTCACTCTAGGTTGAGTGGTCACAAAGGTTGGGGTTCAACCTTTGGGTATTGAGAGTTTAAGAGATTGGGTGGGTTGCCCTTGTGCTAGTGAGGATTGAGTTCTTGAGTGTAGGACACTAGGAAGCTGCAATTGCTCATAGCTTGTATCTCTAAACTTCAATAGTGGAAATCCTTCAAGTGGGTTGCTTGAAGGCGAGACGTACACCGGGTTGGTGGAACTTGTTAGATTGGTTCGCAAGCTTCTCTTCCCTACTCTCTTGCATTTACATATTGCTTTTGGCTGGATTATTATTGTTGATTGTGAAAGCCCCTCTTATATTTGCTTGAACAACTTGTGTTAAAGTGTTGCATACCAAGTGTTTGACATATTGCCTAAGTGACATTTGCACATTGTTTTACATTGATTCTTGCACTACACTTGCTATCTATTGTATACAAGCATATTTTGTGAAAGAGGAATCAATTTCAAAGGCATTCTGAAGAAAAGTTTTTAACACTCAATTCATCCCCCCTCTTGAGTATTGAGGCCACTTGAACAACATTGTAGATTGCCAAATTAAAACAAGTTGCACCTGCTTCTCCTGCACTAACCTCTCCAGCCAGAAGTTCTAGAAGAAATAAGGGCAAGAGGCCACACACTGATGACCAGGACAATGACCTAAAATTCACGAACAAGGAAAGGAGTAAGCGTTACGAGGATATTTCAAACTGGACTTTCATACCTGAAAGAAAGATAGATTTAGCATTAGGAGAATGTGATGCCTTTTTGTAGGTTATTAGAAGGAGGAACTGGTTGAAAATATGCTATCCAAGGGAAAAATATGATCCGGAGGTTGTTAGGGAATTCTATGCTAATGCATGGCCTAAGGAGGGAGAAGGTGATCGAAGAACATATGTAAGAGGCCATTGGCTCTCATATGGTAGAGATGAGATCAACTTCTACCTAGGCATCATTATGGAGTTAGGGGAAGGAGAGACATGTGACTATGCTGCTATGAGGCTGAGAAATGAATTCATTGCCACTAGTGATCTCAAAGCAGCAATATACATATCAGGGCGCCATTTTCAGATGGGGCAGGGAGAGAATCCATTACGAATCCTAAGAAAGGACATAACCACCATTTCTCAAGTTTGGACCTCTTTTCTGCTTGCTAACATAGCCCCTAATGCACATGTCTCTGATCTGATTTTTAGCAGGTGTTATTTACTATACTGCATTCTATAAAATGACATCTTTATTGACTTAGCCCAAATCGTTTTTGATGAAATCCATAAGTTTGTGAAGGTTGATCAAAAGTATTCTCAGGCAGGACAAAAGGTGAAAGGGAGCTTAGGATTTCTTGCTTTCATTACTGATTTTTATGCAGGGCATGGAATTGAGGTACAGGACCTCAAACCTATCAGACCACCCATAGATAGACATTTCATTGAATGCCATTACAGCATCCAGGCATCACCTATACCAGATGCACCTCCACCACCTACACCTCCAGCACCACCACCATCAGGAAGAGAACCTGACCCTCCCCCTCTCAGCAGCAAAACAAAGATGATCCTTGAAGGAATTTATCAGCTCAACATCAGGAAAAACTATCTTTTGACACAACAGAATGCCAACCATAGAGGTCTTATGCACCTGTATCATGGGTTGTACCATAGCATTCCAATGGGCCAACATAACCCCTGGATGGATCCTGTTTAGTTTGCAGCCCACATTGCTTGGCCTAGGGACAGGCCTTCTTTCTTACGAGGGAGTGAGACTTCACAGGCTGGACCAGGACCATCTTTACAGGTACCTTCAGTCAAGGAAGAAGAGACAGAAGAAGACACAGAGGATGATGATGAGTGAATTTTCTTTGAGTTTCTTTTCTGGTTTCTGGTTTCCTTTTTAATTCCTGTTAGACTTAATTTTAATTTTCTCTTTTATTTCTAACTTGTTGCAGACAACATTTTCTTC
The DNA here is from genome assembly GCA_037962975.1 of Clitoria ternatea. NCBI lineage: Eukaryota > Viridiplantae > Streptophyta > Magnoliopsida > Fabales > Fabaceae > Clitoria > Clitoria ternatea. The sequence continues at coordinate 94,683,557 of CM075670.1, read as the reverse complement.
TTGGGGTATTTCAATTTGAATTTTATGCTTGATTGATGAATTTACATAATCTGTTGATTGATGAAGTTACATGATTTATTTTAATGTTTGGATATAAACATGCATGTAACTGAATTGTTCTCCTAACCCATAAGCAAGAAAATTAAATGAATACGAAGATCCAATAAGTTAGAGCAACAAAATTTAAGACAATCATTGATTTTCAAAAGGCAAATTGGCTGAATTAAGAACTAGGAAAATGAAATAAATGAACTTTTGAAATTCTTTACATGCTTGAACCTTTTTTTTGTTAGAATATTGGAGTATGCCTTTAAACCTAGTGAGAAGAGAACAATTAAACACTGAGAGCCTCATTAGAAATTGTTAAGTTGGCACTGCTTAATTTTCTGATTAACCTTTTTCTTAAGAAATAAGCAAGGAAATAATCAAGGCACTTTTGAAAAAGCATTTAGCCAAGAGTCAAAAAGCTAACCTTAAGCGAAATATCCTATTCTTTGGTAGCCTATTTGAGCCATAAATTTTTTCATAAAAACACCCTAAGCATGAAAAAATAAAATTCCTACCTTATCAGCATGCTTAATGAGAAAAGAGCATAAAATATTTTTCCAATAAGAGGGATGCAAGAAATAAAGGTTGAAAAAGAAAAATGCTAAAAAAAATAGTAAGTTCTCCATACAGAAATCTTTGAACAAAAAGGAGAACTAGAAAAAAGAAGATAAAGAATTCTAAATCTTGAAAAGGAAGAAGCCTCATAAACTTTGAAAATTTCATTACTTATGCTCTTCTTTGTGCATGAAATTTGAAATCCAAGAAAAACTAAGAATTCTTGTTAGCCTAGCCTCATTACAACCTCATTAAAAGACCTTTTTGATCCTTGCTCTTCTTTTGTTTTGGTTTGATTGGAAATAACTGGCAATGTTAACTAGGCAGTTTTAATGATGAACGTGTGAAACAGACACCTAGTGAGAAATAATGAAAAGCTCCTTATTCTTACAGCATTAGGTTACTTGCTTTGTGAAAAATTAAATTGTGCATCACATTTTAGTTGAATGGGTATTAAGGATACCATAAGTCCAAAGAAATCAAATACTGCCTTTTAATTATGTTCATACTGAGAATCTGAGCATCATGAATATCTCCTTGTTTAAACTTTTATTATTTTTTGCTTGAGGACAAGCAAAACTCTAGGTTGAGGAGAGTTTTGATAAGTATAAATTAATCATTGAATTCATGAACTAATTAAACTTATTTTGTAAAGAATTTAACTTGATTGGTGAATAATTAAAGGAATTTAGGCATAAAATCTCTTTTAAAAGATACATTGTGTACAAGATATTATTTTGCCAAAACTCTTGAAGAGATGCAGGAATTATAAGAAAATAATCAAAAGTCAGGAAAGCTAGGTCATGTAATGAAGAATCGAAACTTGAAACCATGCATCAGCCCCTACCACGCTTAAGCGCTTGAGAAGGGGACGCTTAAGCGTGAACCCGCGGGCGCTTGAGCGCAATCCTAGGCGTGACCTGCGCGCTTGAGCGCAACCTGGAGCGTGAGTGAAGCATGAAAAGCAAGCATCAGGTCCCTCCTCATGCTTAAGTTTGAATGACCGCGCACTTGAGCGTGGCTGGAACTTAAAGTGCCACGCTTGAGGGTGGCTAAGCGTGGATTAGGTGTAGTGAAGAAAGAAAGCATCAGGGTCCCTTCACGCTTGAGCGTGGCCATCTTAAGCTTGAGCGCAGGCACGCTCAAGAAAGAATATCTTAAGCTTGAGTGTGTTCGAAGAAGTATGGAGCTTTTAATTAAATATGGGCCAATGGGGCGATGCCAGCATATCCACTTCTGCTTGTTTCTACATGTCTATGACCACTTCTGCATGGCCACTCAGCAAGTGGGGGTTGCGCTTGAGCTTGGGAAGGAGAACCTTAAGCATGACTCCTCTATAAATAAGCAGAAGAACAGAGGAAATGGGCATCAAATATTCACCCTCAGATATCAATTAGTCATTCATTCAGCTTTATTTTTTCTCTCTTGTATTCATTTCTTTCCTACATTTTGGAGTGAAAATGCAAGGCATGAGTAGCTAATTTCTTCATTGGGATTGGTTGTAATCCATTCAAACCCAAGTAATGCTGCTGTAAGTTTTTCATTTGTATAACAAGATTTGATAGTTTTTGTATTTCATTCTACACTTAATGCGTGAAAATACTTTATCACTATTTTCTTGTTTTTGGTTTCCTTAAGTATATTGGGAAATAACTTTTGGGAGTAGATCTGATGAAATACTCATTGTAAGTAGATGACCAGGGATGGTATCTAATGCAATGAACATCTAAACAATTGATCATTAATGCTGGAATGATTTCAAGGTGACTGGGGGATCAGCAGGTTGAAATCATTCTTATGAATTTTGTAGTCGAGGGATCGATGCAAATGACTTTGATTGTGACATAAAAATTATCATTTCAAGTTATATACATGCAAAGTTACATAGCTTACGTAAGGTGAAATGTGATGAAAAACCAATCCCAATTTTCCAAATCTAATTTTTACCAAAACTCATTATTGTTGTTATTTACATTTATTACTTATTGTTAATCTTTTCAATCAGTATCTTTTACAACAAACCAAAACAAACTTCTTGTCAAATCAATTCAAGAACTAAGATCTTCAAGCTAATACCTCCTCAGTGGAACAACAACCTCTTTTACTATAACTACTATGTTTAAACTTGGCACAAATCTTCCATTGAATCCATATTATACAAACTTGATTCTTTATTTGAACACTTTACTTCTTTGTATGCTAAGAACCATTACCAAGTTCTATGCTACCAAGTTATTTATATACCATTCCGTTATTGGGTCATTGAAGGAAGAGAATGCCATACTAAAGAGAAGTCTCTCTAAAGCGAAGACTAAAGCTAAGAAAACCCTAAAGATATACACCGAGGTTGCACATGACTCCTTTAGTCTGGCCATCTGTCAAATCTTCTATCGCAACCCCGACGTGAAGCTTAACTTATATGGACTCCACCCGTTCTATGAGTTTCACAGAGGGAAATTGGTTGTTGTAAAAGATGGCCAGCACGAGGAACCTGCTGATTCTTTATAGGAGCTGCCGCCCCTCCTCGAAGGTCAAAGTATGGAGCCTTATCCAGCCACTCCTGGAGCTGAAGGTGCTGAAGAAGATACTCCAAATGGCAATGCCGGAGGCAACGAGATTCCAAAGGATAAGGGCGAAAAAGAGGACAAGGCTCCTGAGGACAGCCAAACACGGGAAGAAATTCATAACGATGCTTCTTCCTCATAGATTTTTATTTTAGCAAATGATGTTCTGTTTCGGGATCAGCTCCGGTATTTGAACAATTTCACTATCAAAATAAGAATTTTTTTCTGCATTCATAATCTCTTTGGTCCTGAGCTGTTTATTTTGCTAAGTCATCTGTGAGATATGTACCTATCGTAAGGTTTTTACTTTATGCTCGACGTCAGCTTGAGGTTCCTATAAAGCTCTTAGGCTTATTCATTTGCTTAATTACAATACTGGTAATTGGATAGTTGCAATATCATTTATTGGGGTTCACTATGGCCTTAAAGAAGGTCCAATCCTACACCGCCACGTCTTGAATGAGGTTCGGTATAGTGTTGAAAAAGGTCCAATCCTACTCTGCCATGCCTTGAATGGGGTTCGATGTGGCCTTGAAAAAGGTCCAATCCTACACCGCCATGCCTTGAATGGGGTTTAGTATGGCCTTGAAAAAGGTCCAATCCTACACCGCCATATGACATCACTCATGGAGTTACATCGTTAATTACAGGATATTCCTCACATCATTCACATAGCTTTAAAAGGCATGAAATAAATAGAAATGAAATGGACACAGTAATTGATAATGAACTTTCACATTAAAAAATGAATGATGTACAATTGGGGCGTAGTTGAGGTCATGCCTTATTAAAACCTCCTTGAGAAAAACCCAATGGGAAAAAGCTCAAGGTAGGAAAAAGAGTACACGCTGGCTTACCAACTAGTTGTAATAAACAATTAGGTTCTGAACATTCCACTTGTTGGAAATTGGTGTTTCGTCGAGGTTCTCTAGACGGTATGAGCCATTTCCAGTAGTCTCCAATACGCGATAGGGGCCCTCCTTGGTAGGTGCTAATTTGCCCTGATGCGTAAACTTACTCCCCACACTTGCCTTCCTCAACACCAGATCTCCAGCGTTAAAAGCTATATTCTGTACGCGTTTATTGTACCGTAGGGCGGCCTTAGCTTTGATAGCCCAGTCTCTGACGTAAGTTTCTTCCCTAATCTCTTGGACCACATCAAGCTCTAAAGCTAGAGTAGAATTGTTATTCTTCTCCGAGAAACATTGAACTCTTGTGGAAGTTGTTTGAAGCTCCACTGGTATCATTGCTTCGACGCCATATGTGAGAAGTTGTTAGTAATGATTCGGGTTGGAACACCAAAATACGTTATGATATTTTCATACACAAAACAATGGGTTCGGGCTAATATGATGTGCACCACCAGCTCTACCTCAATCCACTTCGTGAAATAGTCGACCCTTACAATGAGGTACTTGATCCCCCTGGTGCAGTAAGGAATGGGCCTAAGATATCTAATCCCTATTGGTGAAAGGGTCATGGTACTGCGAAAGTGGATAACTCCTCAACCGGTGTGTGATGAAGGTTAGTAAACCTCTGGCAAGGATTATATTTCTTCATAAACTCTACGGAATCCTTTTTAATCATAGGCCACCAGTAGCCTGCTCTCAAGACTTTTCTCATCAAGCTTCGTCCTCTATAGTGATGTCCACATTGACCCTCATGCACCTCTTCCATTACCCCTTGCACCTCGTTTTTGTTCAGACAGCGAAGGTAAGGTACGGAAAAACCTCTTCTAAATAATATGCCATCAACCATCGTAAAATAGGGCAACTCTCTTTTCACTCTCCTCTTCTCTGCCTCATCAGTGGGTAGTTATCCATTAACCAAGTACCAGACAAAAGCTACTACCCATGAGTCATCATTAAATACACGATAGGTTATGGCTGCGTGAGACGGGGTCATGGAAATGCTGGGAGTATTCAGAGTACTTTGAACCACTATAGTGGTACTCCCTGGCTGCTTCGTGCTACCTACTCTTGAGAGAATATTTGCCCTAGTGTTCTCCTTTCTTGGCACATGCCTAAACTCCAGTGCCGTGAAATGCTCCTTCAACTCATTGACACAGTTGAGATATAGCTGGAGCTATGGCTCTCTCACCTAATACTCTCCCTTCACCTGTGAAACCACCAGCTAGGAATCGCTGCAGAGAGTTACTTTAGAAGCTCCGATATCCAACGCTGCCCTTAGTCTGGCAAGGCAGGCTTCGTACTCGGCTTGGGTGTTGGATGTTTTAAAGTTAAAACACAATGATATCTCTAGATGCACACCATCATCACTTTCAACTACTATATCGACGCCACTTCCCTTATTGTTTGCTCCTGCTCCTACCCCACTCAAACTTCTTAGATTTCTTTAATATTTTGTATAAGGGGAGGGATCTGTTAACCATCTTGGGCATGAATTGTGCTAAGGCCGCTACCTTTCCATTCAATGATCAAACCTCCCTCAGATTCTTGGGACTCTGTAAATCTAAGATCGCTTGGCACTTGCCCGGATTCGCCTCTATGCTGCGTTGAGTCAACATGAAACCCAGGAACTTCCCAGCGGGTACAATGAAAGTGCACTTCAATGGGCTTAAACGTATGTTATACTGCCTCAAGCACATGAAAACTTATCCCAGATCTTCTATTGATCACCCCCAGCTGGGGTCTTGGAGATGATATCATCAATGTACATCTTCACCAGCTTGGTGTTCATGCTCTCAAACACCTTATTAATCATCCGCTGGTACGTAGCTCTAGCATTTTTCAAACTGAAGGGCATCATGGTGTAATAGAAAACACCGCGGTCATTGACAAACGTCGTCTTGACATGGCCATCACCCATAAAGAAGCCAAAGAGCCTTCACAGCCTTTGGAGGTTTCCTTGGATGGTTTCAAAGGCTTTATGACTAGGTCATGGGCCAAGAAAGCTAGAGAGGCCCTTCTAAACTTCTTAGCTTCTTCCATGGACATCATTGTTGGACCCAAGCCCAAGGAAGAGCTCTTGAAGACCCTTACCCTTTTTTCTTGCTCCATAGAAGGGTAATGGGCTTGCTTTGTTAGTTTGGGTCTCCTTTGGGCCTCTTCTTTGGGAAACTTCTCATATGAACATATTTTGCCATTTTTCTAATAGTATATTAGGATATTATTTTAGGAATTAGTTTGGGCTTTGCATAGCCATTTGGTTTGGGCCATTTTTGGGCCTTGTACTTGGTAGTTTTTAAATTTGGGCTTGTAGTGGGCCAATTTTGTGTAGGCTTTAGGATTAGGCCTTAGGAATTAATCCAAGGCCTATGGTTAGGATTAGGTGACCAAAATTTAGAAGGAGCTATATTGTTGTATTCTAAGTTTGTCATATTATTGTTACTCTTGTGTGCCTTCTTTCAGTTTGTCCATTTGTTACTTGTCACATTCTATTTTATCACATAACATTCTCCTTGGTTTAGCTTCCTAATTTGCCTTTTCTTGCTTGTCTTTTTGTCTCTAGTTTGTCATTTGAGTATTTCTCTTTATTGGCTTTCTTGAGACTAAGACTTTGTGAGTCATTGCCATTTTGGGTAGCATCTTGAGGGGATTGAGATTTGACCATTAGAATTGATCTAGTACATTCTATCACTATAGAGAGAAGTGGACCTTGAGTGCAAACACTTCAGAGCTTAGAGTGTAAACACCATTGTATTTTCTTTCTCATATCTTTGTGCTAACCATTACTTTGAGTTTCTAAGTGTCTTTTTTATAGCTTGATGGATCATTTTGGTGGACTTGAAGAACCTTGGAAGACTTTTGTATTAGAGAGCATTTTTTGTAATAATTAGGAATTTATTTTTATGATTTGTACTTTCTTTTCTCTTATATTTTGGGATTTGATTTTAAATACTTTGTTAAGGTCCTTGTATTTGGACACTAAAGACATTGGACTTTGGACTTTAATTTTTTTGATTAGTTGATTAGGAGTAATTAGGCTTAGGATTTAGTTTATTCTTTTTGCACCTGACTAGTGTAAGTATGATTTTGTATGCTAGGTCTAGTTTACATTCTTGCACCAATCGTCTAGTTTGCTTTACTTGCTTTCTAGTTGATGTAAGTGTGCTTTTGCATCCTAGGCTTAATTTAATTTTTTCACATCGACTAGTTCTTGTCTACTTGCTTTTATTGTCTTGTTACTTTGTGTGTTATTTTTCTTTTTCTAGGTTAGAAACACCTTGGGTGATTGACTAGTATCTTTTCACTATCATTTTACAGTATAACATGTCTTCATCTAGTGAGAGAGGTAGAGAGCCAACCTCCTACACATGAAGTTAATTTTAGATAAACTTAATAACATGTCCACTAGGTTAGAAAACCTAGAAAATAGGGAGAGTAGGGAAAGAACCACTAGGCATCATAGAACTCATAGAAATAGGCAACATGATGACACTAGTGAGGTTGACCATAGACAACATAGGCATAGACAACATGATAACTATAGTGAGGTTGATCATAGGCATCATAGAAGACATAATAGGGCCTATGAGAAGGGTGGCTTAAGAGAGGTCAAGCTAGAGGTCCACCCTTTCATGGAAAAAGTGATGTTGAAGCCTATCTTGATTTGGAGATGAGAGTTGAGAAACTCTTCACCTCCCATGAAACCAAAAATTGTTTTAAAACGTATTTATCCTTGGAGTAATAGTTCATATAAAAGTTATTCCTAAAATGTCCCTAGTCAAGTATTTACATGGGGACATGTAAATACACTGAGACTAGTGTGTGAGTGTACTGATGACCTGATCTCATAGATCATAGATATAGATGATAAAGTCTTCACACGGGTACACATTAAGAGTAATGATGTACTGGACAGACCCACCATGAGAACGTTGCATGGATCGTTACATGATTGTCATAAACGATTCTCAATGTGATAATGGTATATGTAGTCCTTCGACCTGAAGTCACTACGATTCCTACATGAGGAGTTTATTGTTTTAATACAATTAAATGTCTTCTCTAACAAGAGGACTATAAAGGTTGTGGTTAGGCAATGAACAAATTATGCAGAGGGATGTGAGTGATGTAGATAGGATTTGTCTCTCCTATGTGACAGGAGTGATATCTACAGGCCACTTGATAGAGTAAGACTAAGAAAACGCATGGCCATGCTAGAAAGAATAAATATTAGATATTTATTCGGATCCAGTCTACTCTGGTATCAAGTAAAATAAATTGGGCCGTACAAGGATGACGCGACCATGCCTTGGGCCCAATAAGGATATCGTGACAAAAGGAACAAACATATTAAATAATTATCACTTATAGGTTATGTTGATAATATTCAGACATAATGATGCATTGCTAGATGCCGCTCTTATTTTATATTAATAATAAAATAATTTATTATTAATATGACCGGGTATTTTACCTGTAGGGTCATACACATAGAGTAAGCCCATCAGAAAATGTTGTCTTATTTTAGTTGGACTAAAATAAAGCTATTGGGCCTAACTCATTTGGAATGAGTAAGGAGCCCACTTTTTAGAGAGAACAAATTAGGTCAAACCTAAGCCTATAAATAGAGCATAAGATGCTCATAGGCCGTTCACTCAAGTGAGACATAAATTCGTAAAAGTTGCAAGAGCTACACGCCATCAAACTAGCAGTTGGCAAGTATTATGATTCTGGTAGGAGTGCTCGTGTGGACTCCTAAAGGACGAGGCTACGACTACTTCGGTGTTCTTCAAGAGGTAATCCAAAACGAATTTTTGTGTTTGTTTTGTCCTTTGAAACACGGAACTTTGCAAATCCTATGGAATCCCTTTTTTTTCCGCTGCTCATGTTTAGGGATTTCCTAACAAACATAACCTTTCTAGGAATACCAACTCTTCATCCCAATCCAATTCTTCAAGAACAAGTTCAATAAAATGTTTTAAATGTTTAGGAAGAGGTCATATTGCCTCTTAATGCCCAACAAAGAAAACCATGATTTTAAAGGGCATTGATCACTATTCAAGCTATGAGGAAGCTTCCTCTTCATACTCTAGTAATAACTAGTGATTCTTGTGAAAATGAACATCTTTTTGGAGATGAGGGTGAGCTTTTTATAATTATAAGGCTTCTTGGTAGCCACATAAGGGATGATGACACTACACAAAGGGAGAACATCTTATACATAAAATGTTACATTAATGAAAAACTTTATTCTCTCATTGTGGATAGTGGTAGTTGTGCTAATGTGGTTAGTTAAAGGCTAGTTCACAAACTTAGTTGTACACTAATAGATACCCAAAACCTTACAAATTGCAATGGCTTAATGAAAAGGGTGAAATATTAGTGAACAAACAAGTTCTTCTTTCTCTCTCCATAGGCACTTACCATGATCAAGTTTGGTGTGATGTTGTGCCTACGGAAGCCACTCATGTCTTGTTGGGTAGACCTTGATAATATGACAAAAAGGTTACCCATGAGGGTTTCACCAACACCCTTTCTTTTATCCATAGCAATAAGAAGTTTGTCCTACATCCCTTATCTCCCAAACAAGTTTTGGAAAACCAACTTCAAATGAAGTTGAAAAGGGATAGAGAGGTTAGGCCTTCCACCTCCCCCTCAAAACCCTAAAAATAAAAAAATAAAAAAACAAATAAACTAAAAAGATAAGGGTAAAGGGATCCTCATCTATGAAGATCCCAATAGGCATTCTTCTTTCTTTACCTCTAAGCATGATGTGAAGCAAGCCTTGCTTCTTCACAAACCATTCTACATGCTTTACCCTACTACCTCTTCTTCTAGCTCTCTTAGCCCTTCTAGCACACCTAACCCTTGTATTTCCCTCTCTTTAGTGGGCTCTTCTTCTTCTATGCCTAAGGGATTACAAAATCTTCTCCTAGAGTTTGAGGATGTCTTTCCTAAAGACTTTCCTCAAGGTCTTCCACCTCTTAGGGTTATAGAACACCAAATAGACCTAATACGTGGGGCTAGCTTGCCCAATAGGCCTGCATATAGGTGTAACCCTAAGGAGAGTCTTGAGATAGAAAAACAAATTGGAGACCTACTTTCCAAAGGTTGGATTAGGGAGAGTCATAGTCCATGTGTTGTACCCATTCTTTTAGTTCCCAAGAAAGATGGTTCTTGGTGGCTATGCACTGATTGTAGAGCCATCAACAACATCACCATCAAGTATAGGCATCCTATACCTAGACTTGATGATATGTTGGATGAACTTTGTGGTTTTACCATATTTTCTAAGATTGACCTTAAGTGTGGCTATCATCAAATAAGAATTAAGGAATGTGATGAACGGAAAGCTACTTTTAAGACTAAACATAGATTATATGAGTGGTTGGTTATGCCTATTGGCTTGGCCAATACACCTAGTACTTTCATGCACCTTATGAACCATGTTTTGAGGGACTTCATTGGACATTTTGTTGTTGTATACTTTGTTGACATTCTTATTTACTCCAAAACCATGGACTCCCACCTTAATAACCTTAGACATGTTTTACTTGCCTTAACAGCAAACCAACTTTTTGCTAACCTTGATAAATGCTCTTTTGGTTTGGATCATATTGTCTTTCTTAGATTTGTAGTTAGCTCTAAGGGGGTCCAAGTTGACCAAGATAAGGTAAAGGCAATTAGTGCTTGGCCTACCCCCAAGAGTGTGTATGGTATTAGAAGCTTCCATGGCTTGGCTAGCTTCTATAGGAGGTTTGTAAAGGACTTTTCTAGTTTAGCGCCCCCCTTAATGACTTACTTAAGAAAAATGTTCCTTTTCTTTGGGGGCCAAATCAAGAAAATGCCTTTCAAGACCTTAAGCATAGACTCACACATGCTTCCATTCTTATTCTTCCAAACTTTTCAAAAACTTTTGAGCTTGAATGTAATGCTTCTAATGTTAGTGTATGTGCGGTTTTGCTTCAAGAGGGGCACCCCACTGCTTTCTTTAGTGAAAAGCTTAATGGTGCATACCTTAATTACTCTACCTATGACAAAGAGTTCTTTGCTTTAATTAGGGCTTTTCAAACTTGGGAACACTACTTAATTCCCAAGGAGTTTGTCATTCATAGTGACCATGAGTCACTTAAGTATATAAAGGGCCAACATAAGCTTAACAAAAGGCATGCTAAGTGGGTTGAGTATTTGGAACAATTCTTTTATGTTATCAAGCACCGTAGTGGTAAAGCTAATGTGGTAGCTGATGCCTTATCTAGAAGGCACACCTTCCTCTCTTCTTTGGGTGCCCTTCTTCATGGTCTTGATGAGATAAAGGAATTATACCCAAAAGACCTTGACTTTTCTCTTACCTACCACTCTTGTAGTTCTTCTCTTACTTCTAGTGGATTCCATAAGTTAGATGGATTTCTTTTTAGAGCCAATAAGCTTTGCATTCCTAGGGGATCTATTAGAGACCTTTTACTTCTTGAGAGTCATGAAGGAGAACTCATGGGCCACTTTGGGAGGGATAAGACCTTGTCTACCCTTAGTGAGCACTTCTATTGGCCCCGTATAAAGCGTGACATGTAAAGGCTTTATTCTAGGTTCTTTGCATGTAAAAAGGCCAAATCCAGGGACTCTCCTCATGGCCTTTTATGACATCCCGGCGCTGTTGAGGGCGGGGAGTGATCGCCGGTGCATTGGCACGGACAAGGAGCGGCTTCTGGCAGGCTTCCAGCGGGGGATGTGATATCCCGGTCACTGTTGAGGGCGGGGAGTGATCGCCGGTGCATAGGCACGGACAAGGAGCAGCTCCTGGCAGGCTTCCAGTGGGAGGGACACATGAACGAACTGAATACATACCAGAATGAGAGGGATCCAAAGACTGTATAGGTATGGGACTATACAGTCGAGGATAGCTTAAAGAAATGAATTCGTACTACCTATATCAACAAATGCATTAGCCTTTTCGGTAGTCTGTCACTTAAGAACTCCAAAGTTAAGCATGCTTAACTTGGAGTAATTTTGGGATGGGTGACCTCCTGGGAAGTTCTCAGGAAATGTGTGAGTGAGGACAAAAGCACATTGGAAAGGTCTCGTGTTGGTCTGTGGGGCGAGTCGTTCATTCCTGAAAAGCGGTCGGGGCGTTACAGTGGTATCAGAGCCTAGCCTCTCCTAGTACGGTATGGTTCGGGGACGAACCAGGCGGAAGCTGGTGGGCCTGTTGAGGGCGGGGAGTGATCGCCGGTGCATTGGCACGGACAAGGAGCGGCTCCTGGCAGGCTTCCAGCGGGGGATGTGATATCCCGGTCACTGTTGAGGGCGGGGAGTGATCGCCGGTGCATAGGCACGGACAAGAAGCAGCTCCTGGCAGGCTTCCAGTGGGAGGGACACATGAACGAACTGAATATGTAACATCCCCGTTTTAAAATTTAATGCTGAATGAAGAATAAACCATTAAGATTTGATTTTTAACTAAGAAATAACTGTTAATTGCATTTAACTACTTAGGATTAAGCCATTAAAATATTAAAAATGGTGGTGGTCAGGGGATGGGGTGGAGTGCACGTGACTGCTGGACACGCACTCTCCCATCCCACTCTTCTTTTACTGTGCGCATGCATATATATGTATATATAAGCGTGAGCCTTTGGCGGAAAAACGCACTTGCTATTTCTTCAGACTCCCTTCTCCGTCACTTCATTCTCTACTTCCTCCCTTCGTCTTCATCTTTCTTCTTCTTCTATCTTACTCTTCGCTCCTGGAGGTCTTGGTTGCAGTACTGGAGAACGGACCACACTTCATCCCAGAATCAGGCGCAGGATACGACAAGCCAAGGAAGACCGAACGAACCAGGAGAAAGACGTCAGACCCAACAACGAGAACAGAAAGGTTTCTGAGGATTCTTCTAAAGGTAGGGGGCGCTTGCATGTCGAATGCATGGTCTAAGAACGGTACCAGATGAACGTATTGCTGAGTGCGGGTGTGTGTGTGTGCATGTATTTATAATCATTAGAACTGATGCTGTGCATGTATGCATGTATTCACAATTACTAAAACTGATGCATGATTTGAGATTCTGATAGTGATCTTCGTGGCGATGGTGTAGCCTGTTCGTGGATGATAATGATGGATCTATTTTGTTGTCACTATGAAAAATATGTATGTGCATGTTCTTAATTGGATTGCTCAATGTTGTTAGTCTGATGACCGATTGTAACATGCGCTGGTGTGACTGACCGAATGATTACGAGTAGTGGGGGATATCCGTTCTTACTTAATGACTACGGTAAGGTGTTCATGGCGCGATGATGTGTAATAATGAATGTGTTAGTTGCATGAGTAAGAGTGGGGTGACCCATGGAAGGTCAAGAACCCCAAGGGAAACGACTTCCAGTTACCAACCCTGGCTAGATCCCAATAGAGCTCGTGGTAGCCGTTGGAGCTAGAGAAGAGAGTCTCGAGACGCCGTGGGGAGGCCGGTGCCACCTGGTAAGAGCTGAGGGACGAGGGGCCCAAAGAAAAGGGGACCGTAACTGAGAGTCTTTACCCGAGTCGGATCCGCAGGCATGCATATAGAAATAAGGCTGATTGTGGTGATGTATAAATCTATGTATGTGCATGTGTATGATTTTGAATGCATGAATATATATTTAGATGTGGAATAAACTCTGTGAATTATGTGTGTCATGAATGTTGTTTGAATTGTATGAATTTGGTTACTTGAGAAAGGTTGAGTGATAGCAGGAGCGTGTACTGACGCTGATACCGAGTCTGTGAGTATCATTTTACATGTAAAAGCTCACCCCTGCAGTGGCCATTTTCAGTGAATGTCTCTCGTGAGGAGGATCAGAAGCAGAGCTGGAATGCTGGGCGGAGTGCTGATGCATTTGGAAGGTTTAATTAAGGCGTTGTTAGATTAAGCCCGGACTGGCTCATACCGGATGTTAATATTTTGGGGATGAATAGAACTTTACGGGAAAGGAGAAGTCCGATTTTGTATTGTAAATATTGACATGCACTTTTATGTATATATATGGATGTATGGTTTTGGTGTGTGTGATGCTATGTGCTGCCTTGTTTCCTAATTATGCTTTAATAGATACGCAGGGACAGTTTGATTGAGCAGGTTATAGCCAAGTCTGAGTGAACCGAGAATTGTCTTAGGAAAATTTATGTCGGATACGTTGGGCGGAGTCGTACCCCGCCCAAAGTGTGGGAGCAATTCGCCCAAGCGCGAAGACTCACGCTGAAGCGAGTAATTACCAGAGTGAGATATCGACCATTATCCTTTCCTATCCGTTGTGATGCTAACACAATCCAGACCCCGATGTTGACCCCGAATTGGGCGTTATGGCTAAGTCCGCCCAGGCGTCGTCATACTTAGTTGAGCTGGGTGGAATAGGTTCAGATCCCTCCTTTCTCCACAACCTACTAACGTATATGTACCCTGTAACTTCTCGTTTTTCTGAGTGAAATGCGAGTGTGAGGATTTACTTAGTGAACCCTTGCCCATACCCGATGGAGGAAATTACCTTGTAGTTGTGTTAAAGAGGCGTTATGTAGATTTCGTTAAGGCGGCGTCATACCTCGCCCAAGTAACTAGGACAGCCCGCCCAAGATAAATATACCCCGCCTAGCCAAGTAGGATGATTCTAACTCCGCCTTTCCACCGAATGCTACGCGTGTGAATGTATTAACATATTTCCCTTATCTATTCCTCCCGTTGAGTGACCAGTATTACTCGAAGGGAAGCCTCATTGCGAAATCTCCTCTATCCGCTGCTGCATTACCATACTCCGCCTGGACGGTGTCAGACCCTCGTCTGAGCGAATAAACGGTGTTGTGCAATCCGCCCTAGTGTTGGTGCGTTACGATAAACCCATTGAGCCGGCCCAAGTTTTAGTTTCCCTGTAGGTTGCTATGTGCGTGTGAATGCTTTTTGTTCTTCCCTTGCCTGCTTCCTCATATATCGAATAATACGGGACTGTTTTGTGAAAAATTTTCTCATATTTTTGGAATTTTTAGTTGCAATTAATTAGGGTGTTACATTTTGGTATCAGAGCGGACCGAAAAGTCCAAGGCCAAAGTATGCTTACCAAGTGTAAGTGGTGGTGTGTGTGTCTTTTTGATTGAATGGTTGAAATTGTTCTGATGCTGGTTGACTTGATTGATGATTGACTTGAGGACAAGGGGTTGTTTTCCCCTGGTCCGATTGTGTGTATGACTTAGGCGAATGACATAATGTGCTAAGCTATTAATTGTTGGACTAATAACTAGATCGGTAGTAAGTGGCTCCGTATACTTATCCTTAAATGTCAATTTCAGGATAAGGAATGGCGCATCATCAAAGTATGGAGGCTATAGCCACAGCATTCCAACGCTTTGCTGATGTGTTTGAAAGGCAAGGCCAAACTCAACCTGAGGATGGCCATGTGCTGGACCGCTTCCTGAAGAGGAAGCCGAGTGAATTCTTAGGAGGACGGAAACCTGAGGCGGCGTTCAAGTGGACTCAGGAATTAGAGAGAATTTTTAGGGGTCTTCGCTGTACCGAAGCCCAGAAGGTGGAATGCGCAGTGTATATGCTGCGAGATGAAGCGGAGAATTGGTGGAAGATAGCCAGGAGCCGATTCCCCGAAGATGACAATCAACTGACGTGGAACGATTTCAAGGCCTGCTTCTTAGACAAATACTTTCCCGACACAGTGAGGAGTCGGAAAGAGCTGGAGTTTATGGAGTTAAAACAGGGCTCCATGACTGTGGAAGAATACGCGACCAGATTTGAGGAATTGTGCCTATTCTATCCGCCCTTCCAGCAGCCAGGAACGGAGCACTCCAAGTGTCTTAAGTTTGAGAACGGACTGAGATCGGATATCAAGAGGGCCTGCAGATACCATGAAATCCGGAGTTTCCCTGCCTTAGTGAACAAGTGTAGAATATTCGAAGAGGATGACAGGGCCCATTCGGGCCAATGCAGCAGAGCCAACCAGCACCTGAGGCCTCAGCAATCACGTTTCAAGAGGCCAGGGAACGTGAGGAGGAATGAACCCTTCACCAGATATCAGAACCATAATGACCGAGGGAGACAGATGAGTGGGCGACCAAGGTATGGCGGATGCTTTAAATGCGGCGGTGATCATTTTGCTAAGGAATGCAATGATACAAATGTTAAATGCTACCACTGCGGAGAGAAGGGACACGTTCGCCCGGACTGCCCCCAACTCCGCCAGGCAAACACCAATGTGCGTCAAGGAGGATTTCAAGATCGAACCAGAGTGAATGATAACCAACGACCTGGTGGCAGAGGCAACGGAACCAGAGGAAATATGATGCGTGCCCCGAACAGCCGAGAGAGGAACACCGACCCAACAGCGACAGGAAGGATCTACACCATCAATGCAGAGGATGTTGCACCAGCAAACAATCTAGTACAATGTAAGTGCTCACTTGGAATGAATACGCTTAATGTTGTTTTCGATTCAGGAGCAACCCATTCTTTTATAGCTGATGAGTGCGTGAAACGGTTGAAGCTACCAACTGTGTCTATGAACCGGACTTTGGAAGTGGCCAGCCCCACTGGCCCTAGTGTGTTCACATCGTCAATATGTAAAAATGTAGCATTTGAGTTGTATGATCGGAGTTTCACCTTCGATCTGATTTGCATGCCCTTAAAGGGTCTTGATATTGTGCTTGGAATAGATTGGCTTTCAGCCAATAAGGTATTAGTAGATTGTAGAAACCGAGAGATAGTTTTCCCAAAACAACCCACTGAAGATGGCACGGCACTAGGTATAACCCAACTATTTATGATGCTTTGTCTAACCAAAGAAGAGAATGAGCCCCTAGTGAACGAAATTCCGGTTGTCTGCAAATTCCCAGAAGTGTTCCCAGAGGACGTCCCGAGTGTGCCTCGCAATAGAGAAGTTGAATTCTCTATAGACTTGATCCCTGGAGCCGAACCGGTCTCCAGTGCACCCTACAGAATGTCCTCAACTGAATTGGTAGAGTTGAAGAAACAAGTGGATGAGTTACTTGAGAAGCAGTTCATTAGACCAAGCGTGTCACCATGGGGCGCACCTGTGCTACTTGTTAAGAAGAAGGATGGCAGCATGAGACTTTGTATAGATTATCGACAGCTTAACAAACTCACAATCAAGAATCGATACCCACTGCCTAGAGTTGATGATTTAATTGACCAGCTGCGTGGAGCCTCAGTCTTCTCGAAAATCGACTTACGATCGGGATATCACCAAATCCGAGTGAAGCACTCGGACATTCCTAAAACTGCCTTTAGGACTAGGTATGGTCACTATGAGTATGTAGTGATGCCGTTCGGTGTGACAAACGCCCCTGCTGTTTTCATGAATTACATGAACAGCATATTTCACTCCTTCTTAGATCGGTTTGTTGTTGTCTTCATCGATGATATTCTAGTTTATTCTAAGACATCTGAGGAGCATGAAGGACATCTCAGGACGGTACTCCAAGTGTTGAAGGAGAAGCAATTGTTTGCAAAGCTTTCAAAGTGCAAATTTTGGATGGATGAGATCCACTTCCTTGGGCATGTGATCTCCAAGCGAGGCGTCTCGGTGGATCCTGCGAAGGTAGCTGCTGTAATGGCATGGGAGAGGCCCAGATCGATCTCGAAAATAAGGAGTTTTATGGGCTTGGCAGGTTATTATAGAAGGTTCATCGAAGGTTTTTCTAAGTTGGCATTACCCCTGACTAAATTGACTCGGAAGAACGTTCCTTTTGCGTGGAGTCTGGAGTGTGAGAGCAGCTTCCAAGAGCTGAAGAATAAGTTGACAACTGCTCCGGTGTTGGCATTACCTGAGTTACGAGAAAGCAAAGTGGTCTATTGTGATGCGTCCGGACTCGGATTAGGATGTGTACTCATGCAGAAGGATCGAGTGATAGCATATGCCTCTCGACAATTGAGACCCCACGAACAGCATTATCCGACCCATGACTTGGAGCTGGCAGCAGTAGTTTTTGCATTGAAAATCTGGAGGCATTACTTGTACGGATCCAAATTTGAAGTGTACAGCGATCATAAGAGCCTCAAATACCTATTCGACCAAAAGGAGCTGAACATGAGGCAGAGAAGATGGATTGAGTTTTTGAAGGACTATGATTTCGAGTTGAAATACCACCCAGGTAAGGCAAATGTCGTAGCAGACGCATTGAGTCGAAAATCCCTCCACATAGCAGCCATGATGGCAAAAGAAGTTGAGTTGTTGGAGCAGTTCCGAGACATGAACTTGCATGTTGACGCCCCTTCCTCTCAGAAGATGACAATCGGTACGTTGAGGATTGCCAACGAATTCTTAAAATCCGTGTACGAACAGCAACAGGCGGACTCTTACCTAGCTGAAATGAAGGAAATTCAGGCTAAAGGAAAGGATTTATCCTTGGCAGAGGGGTCAGATGGGATCTTCCGGGTGAGAAACAGAATATACATACCAAGTGAAGGAAGATTGAGAAGAATGGTGCTTGATGAAGCCCACAAAAGCCTACTCAGCATTCACCCAGGAACCACGAAAATGTACCACAACTTGAGGAGACAGTTTTGGTGGCCCGGACTAAAGAAGGATGTGGCGGAGTACGTGGCCCGGTGTATCACTTGTCAGAAATCGAAGGTAGAGCACCAAAAACCGTACGGTGCAATGCAGCCTCTAGAGATCCCCGTGTGGAAATGGGACTCAATTGCGATGGATTTTATCATGGGATTACCCAAAAACCGAGCGGGTCATGATGCCATTTGGGTCATTGTTGACAGATTGACGAAGAGTGCACACTTCTTACCTGTAAATATGAAGTACCCATTGCATAAATTGGCTCGAATCTACATTCAAGAAGTTATCCGACTGCATGGCATACCTACTTCCATCGTCTCAGATAGGGACCCTAGATTTACGTCCAGGTTTTGGACCAGCATGCATCAAGAATTGGGGACGAAGCTTTGGCTTAGTTCTGCCTACCATCCCCAATCGGATGGACAATCCGAGCGAACAATTCAGAGTCTAGAAGACTTATTGAGAGCGTGTGTGTTAGAGTACGGTGGGGACTAGGAGCAGTACCATCCCTTGATCGAGTTTACGTACAACAACAGCCATCATCACAGCATTGGCATGGCACCTTACAAGGCATTATATGGGCGTAGATGCCGAACCCCACTCTGTTGGTCGGAAGCGGGTGAAAGTCTATTACTGGGACCAGACATCGTGAAGCAAACCACAGAACAGATCCGAGTAATAAGGGAGAAGATGAAAGCATCACAAGACAGGCAGAAGAGCTACCATGACAAACGCATCAAGCCATTGGAATTTCAAGTCGGAGATCGAGTGTTTCTGAGAACCTCTCCGAGTAAAGGAGTTGGACGAGCCTTAAAAAGTGGGAAGTTAAGCCCTCGCTACATCGGACCTTATAAGGTAGTAGAACGGATTGGCCCCGTGGCATACCGCCTCGCGTTACCAACTCACTTGTCCCGATTACACAACGTTTTTCATGTGTCTCAGTTAAGGAAGTATTTGCATGACCCCAGCCACACGATGCCTGACGACGAGGTAGAGATCAAGAAAGACCTAACCACTGTGACTACACCGGTTGGAATCATGGATCAATCGGTAAAACGCTTAAGAAACAAGAACGTAAGGCTGGTTAAGGTGGAGTGGCAGCAAGGCAAGACCACCTCCTACACGTGGGAACGCGAAGACGCCATGCGACAGCAGTACCCCGAATTGTTTACCTAGGTAAGTACCGACTGAATTTCGGGGACGAAATTCTTTTTCAGTGGGGGAGAACTGTAACATCCCCGTTTTAAAATTTAATGCTGAATGAAGAATAAACCATTAAGATTTGATTTTTAACTAAGAAATAACTGTTATTTGCATTTAACTACTTAGGATTAAGCCATTAAAATATTAAAAATGGTGGTGGTCAGGGGATGGGGTGGAGTGCACGTGACTGCTGGACACGCACTCTCCCATCCCACTCTTCTTTTACTGTGCGCATGCATATATATGTATATATAAGCGTGAGCCTTTGGCGGAAAAACGCACTTGCTATTTCTTCAGACTCCCTTCTCCGTCACTTCATTCTCTACTTCCTCCCTTCGTCTTCATCTTTCTTCTTCTTCTATCTTACTCTTCGCTCCTGGAGGTCTTGGTTGCAGTACTGGAGAACGGACCACACTTCATCCCAGAATCAGGCGCAGGATACGACAAGCCAAGGAAGACCGAACGAACCAGGAGAAAGACGTCGGACCCAACAACGAGAACAGAAAGGTTTCTGAGGATTCTTCTAAAGGTAGGGGGCGCTTGCATGTCGAATGCATGGTCTAAGAACGGTACCGGATGAACGTATTGCTGAGTGCGGGTGTGTGTGTGCATGTATTTATAATCATTAGAACTGATGCTGTGCATGTGTGCATGTATTCACAATTACTAAAACTGATGCATGATTTGAGATTCTGATAGTGATCTTCGTGGCGATGGTGTAGCCTGTTCGTGGATGATAATGATGGATCTATTTTGTTGTCACTATGAAAAGTATGTATGTGCATGTTCTTAATTGGATTGCTCAATGTTGTTAGTCTGATGACCGATTGTAACATGCGCTGGTGTGACTGACCGAATGATTACGAGTAGTGGGGGATATCCGTTCTTACTTAATGACTACGGTAAGGTGTTCATGGCGCGATGATGTGTAATAATGAATGTGTTAGTTGCATGAGTAAGAGTGGGGTGACCCATGGAAGGTCAAGAACCCCAAGGGAAACGACTTCCAGTTACCAACCCTGGCTAGATCCCAATAGAGCTCGTGGTAGCCGTTAGAGCTAGAGAAGAGAGTCTCGAGACGCCGTGGGGAGGCCGTGGGGAGGCCGGTGCCACCTGGTAAGAGCTGAGGGACGAGGGGCCAAAAGAAAAGGGGACCGTAACTGAGAGTCTTTACCCGAGTCGGATCCGCAGGCATGCATATAGAAATAAGGCTGATTGTGGTGATGTATAAATCTATGTATGTGCATGTGTATGATTTTGAATGCATGAATATATATTTAGATGTGGAATAAACTCTGTGAATTATGTGTGTCATGAATGTTGTTTGAATTGTATGAATTTAGTTACTTGAGAAAGGTTGAGTGATAGCAGGAGCGTGTACTGACGCTGATACCGAGTCTGTGAGTATCATTTTACATGTAAAAGCTCACCCCTGCAGTGGCCATTTTCAGTGAATGTCTCTCGTGAGGAGGATCAGAAGCAGAGCTGGAATGCTGGGCGGAGTGCTGATGCATTTGGAAGGTTTAATTAAGGCGTTGTTAGATTAAGCCCGGACTGGCTCATACCGGATGTTAATATTTTGGGGATGAATAGAACTTTACGGGCAAGAAGAAGTCCGATTTTGTATTGTAAATATTGACATGCACTTTTATGTATATATATGGATGTATGGTTTTAGTGTGTGTGATGCTATGTGCTGCCTTGTTTCCTAATTATGCTTTAATAGATACGCAGGGACAGTCTGATTGAGCAGGTTATAGCCAAGTCTGAGTGAACCGAGAATTGTCTTAGGAAAATTTATGTCGGATACGTTGGGCGGAGTCGTACCCCGCCCGAAGTGTGGGAGCAATTCGCCCAAGCGCGAAGACTCGCGCTGAAGCGAGTAATTACCAGAGTGAGATATCGACCATTATCCTTTCCTATTCGTTGTGATGCTAACACAATCCAGACCCCGATGTTGACCCCGAATTGGGCGTTATGGCTAAGTCCGCCCAGGCGTCGTCATACTTAGTTGAGCTGGGTGGAATAGGTTCAGATCCCTCCTTTCTCCACAACCTACTAACGTATATGTACCCTGTAACTTCTCGTTTTTCTGAGTGAAATGCGAGTGTGAGGATTTACTTAGTGAACCCTTGCCCATACCCGATGGAGGAAATTACCTTGTAGTTGTGTTAAAGAGGCGTTATGTAGATTTCGTTTAGGCGGCGTCATACCTCGCCCAAGTAACTAGGACAGCCCGCCCAAGATAAATATACCCCGCCTAGCCAAGTAGGATGATTCTAACTCCGCCTTTCCACCGAATGCTATGCGTGTGAATGTATTAACATATTTCCCTTATCTATTCCTCCCGTTGAGTGACCAGTATTACTCGAAGGGAAGCCTCATTGCGAAATCTCCTCTATCCACTGCTGCATTACCATACTCCGCCTGGACGGTGTCAGACCCCGTCTGAGCGAATAAACGGTGTTGTGCAATCCGCCCTAGTGTTGGTGCGTTACGATAAACCCATTGAGCCGGCCCCAGTTTTAGTTTCCCTGTAGGTTGCTATGTGCGTGTGAATGCTTTTCGTTCTTCCCTTGCCTGCTTCCTCATATATCGAATAATACGGGACTGTTTTGTGAAAAATTTTCTCATATTTTTGGAATTTTTAGTTGCAATTAATTAGAGTGTTACAGAATACATACCAGAATGAGAGGGATCCAAAGACTATATAGGTATGGGACTATACAGTCGAGGATAGCTTAAAGAAATGAATTCGTACTACCTATATCAACAAATGCATTAGCCTTTTCGGTAGCCTGTCACTTAAGAACTCCAAAGTTAAGCATGCTTAACTTGGAGTAATTCTGGGATGGGTGACCTCCTGGGAAGTTCTCAGGAAATGTGTGAGTGAGGACAAAAGCACATTGGAAAGGTCTCGTGTTGGTCTGTGGGGCGAGTCGTTCATTCCTGAAAAGCGGCCGGGGCGTTACACCTTTAAACTCCCTTGCCTATTCCCACTTCCCCTTGGGTAGACATTAGTATGGATTTTGTACTTGGGTTACCTAGGACCCAAAGGGGAATGGATTCTATTTTTGTGGTAGTTGATAGATGTACTAAGATGGCTCACTTCATTCCTTGTCACAAGGTAGATGATGCAAGTCATATTGCTAAACTATTCTTTAAAGAGATAGTTCACTTGCATGGGATCCCTAGAACTATTGTTAGTGATAGGGATACCAAGTTCTTTAGCCATTTCTGCAGGACCCTATGGTCCAGGCTAGGAACTAAACTTCTCTTTTCTACCACTTGCCATCCACAAATAGATGGCCAAACTGAGGTTATTAACAGGACTCTTTCTCCTCTCTTTCGAGTCCTTGTTAAAAAGAATGTGATGTAGGATCTTCTTCTAGCTTCTTGAAGAAGGGCGGATCTAGGGCTGTTTTCTTCTTCTATCCTTCACAAGCCTTTGTTGAAGAGTCTTGCAATGGGAAAACCAATGGAAATGGAAGGAAATGACTAAGACTACATGGATTTGGTAAGACTACATGGATTTGGAAGTGAAAAGGAGAAAGAAAAGGTGGAAATGGAAGGGAGAAAGGAGGAGGATGAAAGATAGAAGGGAGGAGATGAAGGGGGAGGCCACTCCTAAGGGAGATAACTCCCTAAAACTCGCCACCAAGAGGGAGGAGACCCCTTGGATTAGAGCTTGCTAGAGCTCACTCTAACCTAGAGAGAAGGGAGAGCTTCTCTCACTAGAAACTCACTCTTGAAAGTGTAAAATCTCAAATGGCATTAATGTGTGTCAATTTACAAAAGGAGAGCTCTTTATATAGAGCTAAGAGGATTTTGGCCAAGTTCCTACTAAATGGGCCTCTCCATGATGCCTAGGCCCAAAAGAGTTTCTAGAGAAGAGTATGGTATATACATCGCCCAAAGTGAGAGTACATGGCCCAAGGTGGCCCAATTGACCTTGCAAGGCCAAAATAAACCCTATAAGCCTAGAGAATCTAACTAAGAAGTATATTACAAGTAAAGTATGTATAGATCCTCAAGAATTCTTCATTGGGCTTGGGCCCACTCAAGGCTATGAAGGAACATAAGGCCCGATGAATGATCTTTTTGGCCTTTTTAGTTTTGGCCCTTGTGAGAGGACCTTTGTAAGCTTCAAGTCCTTTCTCTAGGGTAGTGTGAGGGTCCTCCCTTAGTATGTCCTCATTATGCTCCCCCTCTTCAAAAGGATTTATCCTCAACTCTAAGGCATCATGCTCTTTGTTAGGGAATCCCATTAGGGTCAGGCAGCGGAAACACAAAGGATTCCCAAAAGAATTGTAAACACGTATGTCTCAAAGCATTATGCTAAATTAAATTTTTTTAATTAGGGTTTACCTCTTGTAGACGTAGAACAAGATCCTCGATCGAAGCAATTGTAACTTCGCCCTTAGGAGTCCACACGAGCACTCCCACCAGAAAAACAGAGCTCCGAATGCTAGTACGAAAATTTTGTTTTGGTCTAATTTCTGAGTAGCAGCCTATGAGCATCTCATGCTCTATATATAGGCTTAGGTCTTGACCTGAGCTCTCATTAAACATTGGGCTCCTTACTCATTTTAAATGAGTTAGGCCCAAATAGTTTTATTTTCAGTCCAACTAAAATAAAACTATCCTCTGGTGGGCTTACTCTATGTGTGTGACCCTATAGGTAAAATATTCGGTTATATTAATAATAAACTATTTTATTATTAATATAAAATAAGAGCGCTATCTAGCAATACATCATTATGTCTGAATATTATTTATCATCGACATGACCTATAAGTGATAATTATTTTATATATCTATTCCTTTTGTCACGATATCTAATTTGGCCCAAGGCTTGGTCGTCGTCATCCTTGTATGGCCCAATTCATTTTACTTGATACCAGAGTAGACTTTATAGAATAAATATCTAATATTTATTCGTCCTAGCATGGCCACGCATTTTATTAGTCTCACTCTATCAAGTGGCCCATAGATATCACTCCTGTCACATAGAAGAGACAAATTCCATCTACATAACTCACATCCCTCTACATAATTTATCTATTGCCTAATCACAATCTTTATGGTCATCTTATTACAGATAACGTTTGATTGTATTAAAACAATAAACTCCTTACGTAGGAATCGTAGTGACTTCAGGTCGAAGGATTACATACCATTATCACATTGAGAACCGTTTATGACACTCACGTAACGATCCATGCAACGTTCTCATGGTGGGTCTGTCTAGTACAACATTACCCTTAATGTGTACCCGTGTAAAGACTTGATATTATATATCCATGATTTGTGAGATCAAATCATCAGTACATTTACACACTAATCTTAATGTATTTACATGTCCCTATGTAAATACTTGATTAGGGACGTTTTAGGAATAATTCTCATATGACCTATTATTTGAGGATAAATAGCATTTGTCTAAAACTGAAAATACTAATTTTATTAATAAGTTAAAATTGATACATTAATAGCTCGTAGTGCATACACCAACACTCTTCATCTAAGTCAAAGGGAGACAAATCTGAAATATTGAAGGACGCACTCACACCATAATCGCCTTGCAAATCAAGGACATAAGCATTATTATTCATTTTCTTTATGATTTGGAAAGGCTCATCACCTCTAGGGTTGAGTTTGGATTTTTGTAAGTTTAGAAATCTCTCTTTTCGAAGGTGTAACTAAACCTAATCTCTAACCTCAAAGGTGATATCCCTTCTCTTCTTATTGGCACAACAAGCATAGTGTTCATTTTTAGTTTGAATTTGGTTTTTAACCTTCTCATGAAATTCTTTGATAAAGTTGGCCTTTGCCTCTCTATCCATATGAAGGATAGAATTAGAAATCTTAATAGGCAAAAGGTTCAATGGAGTGAGAGGGTTAAAACCACAGACAACTTCAAATGGACTATGCTTGGTTATGGACTGTTATACCCTATAATATGCAAACTCAGTGTGGGGCAAACACTCATCTCAAGATTTAACATTTTTAAGCACTAAGACCCTAAGAAGTTGAGAAAGGGTCCTGTTTACTGCCTCTATTTGTCCATCCATTTGAGGATGACAAGTGGTGGAAAAGAGAAGCTTTGTTCCTAGCCTTGACCAAAGAGTTTTCCAAAAATGGCTAAAGAATTTGGTATCCCTATCAGAAATTATGGTTTTAGGAAGACCATGAAGTCTTACAATCTCTTTGAAAAAGAGTTTAGAAATATAACTAGCATCATCTACCTTGTGACAAGGGATGAAGTGAGCCATCTTACTAAATTTATCCACAACCACAAAGATAGAATCCATTCCCCTTTAGGTCTTAGGCAATCCCAACACAAAATCCATAGATATATCAATCCAAGGTGCAGTGAGTGTTGGTAAAGGAGTATATAAACCACTAGGAGAAATACACCTAGCACAATGTTTTTGAACATCTTTTTTCATTTTTGGCCAATAGAAGTGTTCATGTAATATGGATAATGTTTTATCTCTTCCAAAATGACCCATTAAGCCTCCCTCATGGCTTTCTTTAAGTAAAAGATCTTTTAAAGAACTTCTAGGAATACAAAGTCTATTGGCTTTGAAAAGATAGCCATCTAAAATGTAGAAGTCTCTATGAGATGAAGTAGTGGAAGATGAGTTAAAGATGTTAGAAAAATCAAGGTCACCTGGGTACAAAGACCTAATCTCATCAAGCCCAATAACTTTGGCTCCTAAGGAGGTAAGTAAAGAGTGCCTCCTAGATAAAGCATCAGCCATAGTATTGGATTTTCCATTCTTATACTTGATGACATATGGAAATTGTTCCAAGTACTCAACCCACTTAGCATGCCTTTTATTTAGCTTATGTTGCCCTTTATTTAGCTTATGTATGACAAACTCTTTGGGAATCAAGTAGTGTTCCTAAGTTTATAGGGCTCTAATTAAGGCATAAAATTCTTTATCATATGTAGGGTAGTTGATGGTTGCCTCATTAAGCTTTTCACTGAAGAAAGCAATGGGGTGACCTTTTTGCAATAAAATAGCTCCTATACCCATATTAGATGCATCACACTCAAGCTCAAATGTTTTGGAAAAATTTGGAAGTGATAAAATTGGAGCATGAGTGAGGCGATCTTTGAGATCTAGGAAAGCGTTTTCTTCTCTTGGCCCCTAAACAAAAGGAACATTCTTTTTCACCAACTCATTTAAAGGGGAGGCTAAGGTAGAAAAATCTTTCACAAATCTCCTATAAAAACTTGCAAGACCATGAAAACTTCTTATGTCACTCACATTTTTTGGTGTGGGCCAATCTTGGATGGCCTTAACCTTTGTGTGATCTACCTCTACACCTTTTAAACTAACTACAAATCCAAAAAAGACAATGTTATTCATGCCAAAAGAACATTTTTTAAGGTTTGCATAAAGATTGTTTATTCTTAGGGCAAGCATAACTTGTCTAAGATGGCTTAGATAAGAGGTCATGGTCTTTGAATAGATTAAAATATTGTCAAAATAGACCATAATAAAATGCCCAATGAATTCCCTTAAAACATGATTCATTAATCTCATGAATGTGCTTGGTGCATTAGTCAAGCCAAAGGGCATAACTAACCACTCATATAATCCAAGTTTGGTTTTAAAAACGGCTTTCCATTCATCTCCCTCTTTGATTCTTATTTGGTGATAGCCACTTTTAAGATCAATTTTGGAAAATATTGTAGAACCATTAAGCTCATCAAGCATGTCATCAAGTCTAGGTATTGGATGCCTATACTTGATGGTGATGTTATTGATGGCCCTACAATCGCTGCACATTCTCCATGAACCATCCTTTTTGGGAACAAGTAAAACAAGCAAAGTACATGGGCTTAAACTCTCTCTAATCCAACCCTTAGATAATAGTTCATTCACTTGATTTTCAATTTCAAGGCTTTCCTTGGGATTACATCTATATGCAGGCCTATTAGTTAAACTAGCACTAGGAATTAAATCTATTTGATGTTCAATGCCCCTAATAAGAGGTAAGCCTTTTAGGATGTCTTTTGGAAAGAGGTCTTTAAATTCATTCAAGATATTTTGAATCCCTTTAGGGAAAGGAGGAGGAGAGTTGCCCATTGAGAAAAAGGAAGTGTTAGGGATATCTTTAGCATACATGATCAAGCATTGTTTATGTGAAAACATAGCATGTTTCACATCATGTTTGGTGGCCAAAAGATTGGCACTAGAGTCATCATAGATAACAACTCCTTTTCCTTTATCTTATTTTTTATTTTTCTTAATTTTTACTAGATGAGTTGAAGAAGATCCTAACTCTCTATCTCTTTTAAGCTTCATTTGTAGTTAATCTTTAGCTACTTGTTGTGAAGTTAGGGGATGTAAAACTATCTTCTTACCATCTAGTTTGAAAGTGAGGGTGTTAGTGAACCCCTCATGGATGACCTTCCAATCAAATTGCCAAGGTCTTCCTAGCAAGATATGAGTTGCCTTCATAGGTACTACATCACAATTAACTTCATCTTTATATGTGCCTATGGTGAAATTTATTAAGACTTGCTTATTAACTAACATCTCTCCCTTTTCATTTAACCATTGTAACTTTTAAGGTCTAGGGTGATCTATTAGTTCTAATCCCATCTTATTGACTAGTCTTTGGCTCACTACATTAGCACAACTCCCACTATCCACAATGAGAGAACATAATTTATCATTTATGTAACATCTTGTATAAAAGATATTCTCTCTTTGTGTAGTATCATCTAGCTTAACATGACTACCAAGCAATCTTCTAATCATGTAAAGCTCACCATCATCCCCTAAAATATGCTTACTGTCATAGGAATCACTACTTGAGTCATCACTTGAAGAGTGAGAATCAGAATTAGACTCTGATTGACTTGAGTAGGTTCCATTAGTTTTCAAAACCATGGTTCTCTTTGTTGGACAGTCAGAAGCAATGTGACCTCTACCAAGGCATTTAAAATATTTAATGGTAGATGATCTAGAGGATTATGGTTTAGATGTGGATTCATGCTTTTCTCTTTGATTCCTAAAGACTTTTCCATTTTTATGTAACTCACTTTGAGGTTTGGAAGATGAAGTGCCCATTTTCGTCTCCCTAGGGTTTCTATCAAACCTACCCTTGTTATCTTGTCCTACCTACTTAGATTTATAGGCTTTATTTTCCCCACTATAGGCTTCTCTCTCTTTGAATTGGCTCTCTACCTTAGTGCATTGGTGAAGTAATTCCTCAATGTCTACATGTGGAAGGAGTTCTACTTTATTTTTAATGTTCCTATTAAGGCCATGTAAGAACCTATGCATTAGGGTTTCCTCATATTCTTCTAGGTTTGCCCTAATCATAGCTATCTCTAATGATTTATAGTAGTCTTCTACACTCTTTGGCCCTTAGGTGAGTCTATTTAGCTTTGCTAATAGCTTTCCTCTATAGTAACTAGGAACATAATGTTTTCTTAATAGAGCTTTTAAGTCTAACCAATCATCTATTGGTGGAAAATTATCTTTCTTTCTCTCCTTACACACTTGTGACCACCATACTAAGGCATAGTTTTGGAATGAGAGGGTGGCTATCCTAACTTTTTTTCACCTTTTATTTGATAAGAGTTAAAGATTTGTTCTACTCTCATTTCCCACTCTAGATAAGCCTTTATGTCACTCTTGCCATTAAATGGGGGTATTTCTTATTTGACTTCTCTTAAGCCTATGTCTTCTCTTTTATGCTCATGGTGTCTTCTTTGTCCAGGCTCCTCTTCACTATCACTATTGTTGTGTCTATGATTTCTTTGATTTCTATGTCTAGTTCTAGGGTTTTCATTATGCTCAATATTTTTTAGCCTAGCATTAATGTTATTCAAGCTATCTATTATATTATGAAGCATATTTTTATTCTCCCTATCACTAGAAGACATATTTTAAGGTTGTCAAAGAAATTCAAGACAAAAACAAGAAATGTGTAGACAAACTAGTCGAGGAGGATGAATGCAAAAGAAGTGAAAGAAAATACACAACAATCCTAAAATATCAATACTAGGTTTCTAACCTAAGCTAAAAACAAGATCCTAGGTTGGCTTAAACCTAAGTTGATTATGATTGTCCTAGGTTGTTGCCCTAACAAAATTAGTTCAACTAACTAACCAACTCCTAACAAACCATAACTACAAGTAGTTATTTAGTTATGGAAGTTACAACTAAGTCTAACAACCCTAACTAACAACTAATTCGGTTATGATCTAGTTAAGACACTAAACTAATTTCGGTTATGATTATTTATAGTAACTAAAGTTAGTTCCAACCACCAACTAATTGACCTAATTAGTTAAGACAAGCAACTAACTAACAACTATTAGTTATAACCAACAACTAACCAACTAAAAGTAGTTAATAATCAAATGCAAGTGCTCTACTATCTAGCCGAGATTACCAAATGAAAATGAAAGTTAATAGTGTCCAAAAGTCCAATGTCCAAAGGTGTGTCCAAAATACAAGACAAAACCTAATACACAAGGCCTAAGAATTGAAAATTTGCCTAAGTTCTACTAGTAACAAGGCTTTTGCTTCCTTTACAATTTTCTTTAAGCTCTTCCTTGATGTGTAAGCTCCACCTTACCTCACAAGTGTATCCTCACAACTGTTACCCTTTCTTTTGGTGTCAAGTTCACCCAAGCAATTTATACTCTCACCTCAAATGTTCCAATATGCTACCCTCAATGGTATTGAAAAGGGAAATTATCAAGAAGTTTGAAGGAAAGACAACTTCAAAGACAAAACTTGAGAAGGAAAAATGACAAACTAAAAAGGTTTAAGAAGAAAGGCTACTCAAAATGGAAAAAGTTTTTAGATTTTGATTGACAAAACACTAAAGCAATAAATGTTCAAAGAATAAAGGCCACACTATGGAATAGGATTTTGAAAATGATGATGGACAGAACTAGACAAACAAAGAACAAAAATGCAATCAACAAAAGGAAAGTACAACCTAAACTTAGAGACTCTAAAGTTGTAATCACAAGTAAGCAAGTAAGATTCAAATGAAATTGTATTGGAAAATAATTGGCAAACAACTCACTTCTGTAACACCCCAAATTTTATAAAAATGAATAATTAATGTGAATGGCAAATAGTTGATGCTTATTGAGGAAGATGGGTGAGAATATGTGGAATAAATCCAATTTGATTTATAATGAGGAATTCTGAGTGAGAATGCTTAGGAACAAGTTATATATGTCTTATATGATGTATATGATGGCATGGATATGATTATATTGGCTTATGATGAAGTTTCATAAGTTGGACTGTGTGAAATCTGCGTTTCCTGCCTCTGTATTGATAGTCTCGCCCGAGCGAGAAGGGATCTTGCCCAGGCGAGGATTCCTTGTGTTGGCCTTATGGTTTCTGGGCAATTTTCGCTCAGGCGAAGGTTAATTTCGCTCAAGCGAAATTGCCTATGTATCAGTGTTTGCTCTCTAAAGGAAATTCACTCAAGCGAATGGAGTCTCGCCCAAGCGAAGGGTCTGAGAAATGGCATTCGCCCAAGCGAGTGAGGGATCAGCTTGAGCGAGCCAGTGAGGAATTGGTCACTGGATCTTTCTTCGCCCAAGCGAATGTGAGTAGCTTGAGCGAAAGTGGAAGTATGAATGCTGGGTGATGCTCACTCAGGTGTGACTGGGACAGTTGTACTAGACCGAGTGTGGTAAGTATATGGTGAGTGTGTGGGATTTTGAACGAGATTTCCCTTGAGTAAGAACCTTAGAAAATAATTCTGTGATGTTGTGAATTTTCGAGTGAAATTCCGAGTGGCCTTGTCAAGGCAGAACCCTCCGAGTGAGGGAGTAGATAAAATTCTGAGTGAGAGGCTTTCTGTGTGAAATTCCGAGCAGTTGTGTTCCGAGTGGAAGTATCCGAGTTCAAGGTAACTCATTCCGAGGGAAGTCTCTCTGTGAGTGTAATTCCAAGTGGAAATGGCACCGAGTGGGGTGTGTTGTCCAGAAGTATTTTGGAATGACTTCACTCGTGGGAAAAACAAAGGAAGTCAGCCTTTGGATTGTTTATCCGAGTGGAATCCTGAGTGAGTGTGAAGGCAATAAGCATTCCGAGTGTATGATTATATATGTGGGTCGGTAGATTGGATTTGTGGACAGGTTTGTATTTATGAGAATATACATATATACATAAGGGATTTATATTGATTTAATGCTTCTTACCGACTGGAATATGAATGATGTTGGGTGAATAATTCTAAGTTAATGAATTCCGAGAGAAATATAGGAGGCTTGGATCCAATTCTGAGTGAGGCTATGATGTTTGTCCTTCTTTTCCGAGTGGAGAATACTTAAATGGATTTTTAGGGAATTGCCATTGATGAACCCATTCGGTGTAGGATTAGATGGGAGAATTTCCCGAGTGATCCTTGTGTGGCCTTTTCCCGGGTGGAAAAGCATGAGTAAACCCCGAGTGGGATGGGTTTAGATATTCCCGAGTGGAATTCCGAGTGATCCTCTTCCAAGGGAAGAGTTGTTGTAATGGTTTAGATTAGACTGTATCCTAAGTGTAGGAAATATATATATAATCCGAGTGAATAAGACTATATACTCCGAGTGGTTAGGATCTGAACAAGTCCGGGTGAGACTTAATGAATTCCCCGAGTGAGTAAGATATCATATGCCGAGTGAATCTGGCTGGAATATTCCGAGTGGAGTATGATTGTGGAGACCCCTTCTGAGTGAAGGAAGGTCTGCGTATTCTCCGAGTGAGAAATATGAAAATATACCGAGTGGTGAATATGGAATACATTCCGAGTGACTTATAGTTGCGATACACCGAGTGGTGTTGACAAGCAAATATTCTGAGTGAGGAAGGATTTGGGATTCTGAGTGGGATGCCCCTCATTTACCGAGTGGAAGACCCAATAAGTGATGGGTCAGTTTTAGAGAAATTACCGAGTGAAGGGTTGATTGAGATGACTCGGATTGGATTGAAATTGCTGAGTGAGAGACTATATGAGTATGAGTCGGCCCAAAATGTCTTGGTTGAATGAAAAGTGGATCGGTTTAGATTGTTATGTCAAGTGGGAAGCCGAGTGTGAGATGACTCGGATTTAGTTGAAGTTTGCCGAGTGAAAATCGAATTAATATTGGGTCGGTTTTAAGGAATCCTATTAACAGAAACCCGAGTGCTGGGAAAGATAATTTCTAGTTGGATTCGCTTAAGCGAATTAATACCTCGCTCAGGCGAGTGAGTGTGGAAACAGGTACTGGGGTTATTTAGCCTGCGCGAATGGAGAGGCTTATGCGAGATGGAGCTGTCTCGCTCAAGCGAATGTGGGTTTCGCTTGAGCGAGTGATACCCTGTTTGCGTGTGTCTTCCCTTTTCTCTCGGTTTAATTATATGGACCCTTCTTTTACTCGGTTCTAAGGATATAAAAGGATATTAAAGTAAATATAACATGGCATGATGGATTATTGGACTGCCATTTTTAATTATGAGGTAATCGTGAGATATTTTAAGGGGAAACAATTATTAAAACAAAAACTCTCACTTTCTTTCTACCTTTCACGTCACTTCTTCCCCTCCTTTCTTCATTATTCTTCTTCATCTTCTTCATGCTGTTCTCCATCTCCTCTTTTCTTCTCTCCAAAAACCCAAGCCGTGTGGAGTGTTTTCTCCTCCTTCACTATTTTTGTTTTATGGATGCTTGAAGGAGAAGCTTATGCTGGAACTCCTCCCTTTCTCCCACTCTATTTTCGTGAGGATTTCTCCCTTTATGGGAAGCCCAATGTTGGCTCTTGGGTGAGGTAAGTTCTCCACCATTCTTTATGAGTTTTATGCCCTGGATGTTGGGTCCTATGTATTTGTGGGAGTGTTTATGGCATATGGGTTGTTGGGAGAGCTTTAAAGTGAGGAAACCCTAGGTGGGGTGTTGTTATTATGACTTTAATAGTGGATTATTATGGAGATGCATGAATTAATATTTGGATGGGTGGAAAATAAATGAGCAATTATGATGTTGATGGGTTTTGGTGAAACCCTAACTTTAATAAATTGGGGGAAGTGTGAAAGGAGAGTAAAATGTATGTTTAATGACATTGGGGAAGGATATTAATGATGGAAGATGACTATTGATGGTGATTAATGAGTATTGGTAGCAGTTGTTGGGTTAGTTGGCATTTATGATCTAAAGGATCTTGACTTTGGGAAAGGAATTCCCGAAGCCTAATACAATTATATAACTTGGTATTTAACAAGTCTAAGACTTGATGATAAGCTAGAAAATGTCTAAAACTATGAGGAATGCCTTGTAATGGCTTATTAATTGTATGAGTGTATATGTATAATATGTAGATCGTATTCCGAAGGGTGCAAAGCAGCTCTTGGAGCATTGGAATGGTTCAGCTCTTCCCTTAAGGTAGGAGAGGAGTTAACATTCAAATTGCATGAGTAAATTTAATAGAGATTGTGTATGTGATTGATACTCATGCTTGCATTGCCATGTATATGTATTGAATTGTTTGGAATGGCAACTTGATAATTATGGAAAATTATTATGATACTCTTGTGTTGGGTTGGAAATCCCCAATGAATATATATAAGGATATTGATAGATAAAATGAAATATTATGACATTCTAGCGGTGGATACAAGTAGTTGAGTTGTATGTGTGTAAGGCAATGATGATTGCCAAATATATGAATGGTGAATATGCCTCAAATAATTTTATGTGTGGATTGATATTATTATGTTTGCTATGCCTTTGATATCCATGTGTGGATTGTTATGAGTGGTGTTTGTGGCCATTGAATGCCAATTATTTGAATGATGTGCCTTGAAGGGCCTTGTGAATATTTATACGCCATTGATGATAAAACTAAAATATATAATATACCCCTAACTGAGAGGGTGAGATATCCTTGTGAGGTTGTTATTGAGTATATGCATTGTTGCATCTTGCATTCATGGCATGGCATAGCATTGATATTATGTGGTTGCGATCACAATGATGAAAGATCCTGCGGGATTCTATGAAGGGAGTACCCCTTGCGAGGCGGGAAACCAATGTGATGATGATATGATATGGTAATGGTGGTTGCGATCACCTGATTATGGAATGTGAAAGGCCCTGCGGGGACCATTGTATGATGATGAGCCAGTGGTTGCGATCACTTGGTATTTGATATGATAAAGGGCTTACGAGCACCTATGATGCCCATGGTTGCGATCATGAGGCGGGAGTACCCCTTGCGAGGCGGGAAACCTATGAGGATTGTTAAACGTGGTTGCGATCACGAGAAAGCTCCTTGCGAGGCTGCTATAGGGAGTACCCCTTGCGAGGCGGGAAACCAATGATTATGATTGATTGATTATGGTGGTTGCGATCACCCGTGATATGAAATCGGATCCGTTGCATATGCATTTGAAATGGGATGACCACGAGTGTTGAGAAACCCCTTGCGAGGAGGTATTGATTAAAGATATAACGAATTGATAAGAATAATGATTATGAATGCCCTTGTTGATGGCAAAGTGACAGTGTTTGTGATTATGTATAGGTTGTGCTTACTTATGATATGAATTGCGATTCATGAGGCCTGTATGCCCATTGTGATAATGAGATAATGAATGAATGATAATTTAATGTTTTGATAGCAAAGCACACATGATGTTTGTATGCATATACACATGATCACAATATATATATTATTCGTCATTTTGAATGTATAACTCACTCTCCCATATGGTCTCCTTTTAGTATTGTGATGCAGGTTACCATGGGACAAATTCAGATTTAAAGATCAAACTTGGGTGAAGGTAAATAGTGGTAGAGGAAGTGCCTTGGCCGGCATCATTTATGAATTCATGTGTAATGAATAAATTGTGTATGATGATATAGATGATTTAGAGATTTTAAGTATGTATAAGATAATCCCTTGAATTGATGGATGATGAATAAATATATGTAATTGTGTAAGAGGTGGTTGTTTAATAGGCTTATAATTATGCCATTGCATGCTAGCCTAGCCTTTTCTCATATCGTCATATATGGGACTAGGTGTGTGCCCGGTATACACATTCTTCCGCTGTATACTCTATTATTTTTGGTATACCTTTATGGGCGAACTAGTTATAGATCCAGGTTTAATGTATTAAAATTGTACACTTTGGTTTTCTGTGATTCGAGTTTCGGTGTGATGCTGAACTTAGTTTGGAACGCGAAAAATTTACTCGCATTTATATTAATTATGACGATCACATCGAGATTCGAGTACAGGAAATCAGGGGTGTTACAACTTCAAGTATAAAGAATTTCAAAATTTGAATTTGATTTTGGTGTTTCACTTTACTACTTTTCTTAATGAGGCTTCTTATCTTTTCAACACCCTTTTTGCAATTTGGACAGTATAGGGTTTTGTGTCTCTTTTTCTCTTTTGGTACTTTTTTTTCTTTTTCTTTTATGGCCTCTTGTATTTTTCAATGTACAACATCACTAATGAAATTCCAAAACCAGATTGAGCTAATGCTAACATAAGTTCAAATGTCACTTTCTTGCTTAAAGAAAACAATGTAACCTTCTTCTAAAGAGAGTGGAAGGATTATGTTCAAAACTTTTTGACAAAAATTTTCTTTTATACAACAAGATGGAAATCGAATTATGAAGTGATCCTAATATGCATTCACAAACAAAATTAACCTAGAAAGAAAACTAAGAATAAATACTAACAAGCCTAAAAATGAGATGACCTTTGGAGAGTCTTAAGGTGAGACCTCCTAACAACACAAGAATGGAACCTTTGGGAGATTAGTCAAGATTCTTGAACTAACTCCACTTCACACGGCAATGCACTTATTACAATGGTAAATCAACACAAAAACCTAGAACACTAGTAAAGGTTCCACATGGCATAAACTAACTCCTATTTGGCTCTAACTACCAACTAGCAATTAACAAACTTCTAACTGAATTCCTAATGTGCCAAATCTAAAATTTTAGACACCTACACAATACCAAACCGAAAAACAAAGAAATATGCAAGAAAATTGAGAAATGAAACAACTAGCACTAAAACTCAAAAGAACATCAACTTTTTATGAGTTTTCTATTTTAACATGGCATCAACAAAGTAAGCATAAGGCATAATAACAAAATTCCAGCCAGAAAAATGAAAGCAAAACCGAAATATTGATGAAGAAGAAGAATGGAAAAGAACCTCCCAAGCTCAAGTGATACCAAATGATGTAGGATCTTCTTCTGGCTTCTTGAAGAATGGTGGATCTAAGGCTCTTTTCTTCTTCTATCCTTCACAAGCCTTTGTTGAAGAGTCTTACAATAGGAAAACCAAAATGGAAATGGAAGGAAATGACTAAGACTACACAGATTTGGAAGTGAAAATGAGAAAGAAAAGGTGGAAATAGAAGGGAGAAAGGAGGAGGATGAAAGATGGAAGGGAGGAGATGAAGGAGGAGGCCACTCCTAAGGGAGATAACTCCTTAGAACTCGCCACCAAGAGGGAGGAGACCCCTTGGATAAGAGCTTGCTAGAGCTCACTCTAATCTAGAGAGAAGGGAGAGCTTCTCTCACTAAAAACTCACTCTTGAAAGTGTAAAATCTCAAATGGCATTAATGTGTGTCAATTTACAAAGGGAGAGCTCTTTATATAGAGCTAAGAGGATTTCGGCCAAGTGCCTACTAAATGGGCCTCTCCATGGTGCCTAGGCCCAAAAGAGTTTCTAGAGAAAAGTATGGCCTATACATGGCCCAAAGTGAGAGTACATGGCCCAAAGTGGCTTAATTGACCTTGCAAGGCCAAAATAAACCCTATAAGCCTAGAGAATCTAACTAAGAAGTATATTACAAGTAAAGTATACATAGATCCTCAAGAAGACTTCATTGGCCTTCGGCCCACTCAAGGCTATGAAGGAAGATAAGGCTCGATGAATGCTTTTTTTGGCCTTTTTGGTTTTGGCCCTTGTGAGAGGACCTTTGTAAGCTTCAAGTCCTTTCTCTAGGGTAGTGTGAGGGTCCTCCCTTAGTATATCCTCATTATGCTCCACTCTTCGAAAGGATTTATCCTCAAATCTAAGGCATCATCCTCTTCATCTATGTCAAAGGGAGACAAATCTAAAATATTGAAGGAAGCACTCACACCATAATCTCCTGGAAAATCAAGGACATAAGCATTATTATTCATTTTCTTTATGATTTGGAAAGGCCCATCAGCTCTAGGGTTGAGTTTGGAATTTCGTAAGTTTGGAAATCTCTCTTTTTGAAGGTGTAACTAAAACCAATCTCCAACCTCAAAGGTGATATCCCTTCTCTTCTTATTGGCACAACGAGCATAGTGTTCATTTTTAGTTTGAATTTGGTTTTCAACCTTCTCATGAAATTCTTTGATAAAGTTGGCCTTTGCCTTTCCATCCATATGAAGGATAGAATCAGAAACCTCAATAGCCAAAAGGTTCAAAGGAGTGAGAGGGTTAAAACCACAGACAACCTCAAATAGACTATCCTTGGTTGTGGAGTGTTGTACCCTATTATATGCAAACTCAATATAGGGCAAATGTGTTTGAATATGTATACAGGTTCAAGGATGTTCAAAGATTTTGATAATGACAAGCACTCTTGAAGAAATCTGTGCAAAAACAAAGATATGGAGTCAGGTGCTAAGTAACAGCGAAGCTAATCGATTAGGTCACTTATTCTAATCGATTAGGAACACTCTGTTTTGGAAGAAATTGATTCAGGCAATGAGCTAATCGATTATAGAAATGAATCTAGTCGATTATGAAGCTACTGGAATTAAGGTAATCGATTACAAGACATGCTAATCGATTAGGAAACTGCGAAATCAAATTAAATGCATCAGGTACAGATGCTAACAGAAAATGAAATAATCGATTATGGACTCTCTGACTTGAAGCTAATCGATTACAACGCGAGGGTGTAATCGATTACACTAGTGGAAAAACACATTTAAGTGGGAAACCAGCTCATGTCTCCACCATTCTTCAAAATTCCACTAAGTGCAACGGCTAGGAAGAAGAAGGGAACACCTCAACACTTCAATTGGCTCTATAAATTGAAGAGGAACACAAGCACAAAAAAACACCAAGAAGCTACAATCCTTTGCTTTCTCTTGTGCTTTGTAAGCCCTATTTTCTTGTATCATTTCATTTGTATATCCTCTCATCCTGAGAGATTAGAAAGTGTGTGAGCTATCATTGTCTATTCACTCTATTAAGAGAGTTATTCACTTGTAAACACTTCATAAACACCAAAGATTTTCACTCTAGGTTGAGTGGTCACAAAGGTTGGGGTTCAACCTTTGGGTATTGAGAGTTTGAGAGATTGGGTGGGTTGCCCTAGTGCTAGTGAGGATTGAATTCTTGAGTGTGGGACACTAGGAAGCTGCAATTGCTCATAGCTTGTATCTCTAAACTTCAATAGTGGAAATCCTCTAAGTGGGTTGCTTAGAGGCGAGACGTACACCGGTTTGGGTGGAACTCGTTACATCGGTTTGCAAGCTTCTCTTCCTTACTCTTTACTTTCATATACTGTATATTGATTGATTGGTATTGATTGCTTGTGAAGTTCATACTTGAATTTGCTTAATTTGTTATACTTCAAAAGCTGCCTACCAAGTGTTTGCTAAATTGCCTCAGCAATATTTTCCATTGTAGTGCTTTGCATATTTTCCTTTACTTAATTTCACTTGCATATTCTCATAAACTTGGTTATAAAAATCAATTTCAAAGGCATTCCAATCAAAAGTTTTATAACTCAATTCACCCCCTCTCTTGAGTATTGAGGCCACTTGAACAACAGCAAACACTCATCTCAAGATTTAACATTTTTAAGCATTAAGACCCTAAGAAGTTGAGGAAGGGTCCTGTTTACTGCCTCTGTTTGTCCATCCGTTTGAGGATGACAAGTGGTGGAAAAGAGAAGCTTCGTTCCTAGCCTTGACCAAAGAGTTTTCCAAAAATGGCTAAAGAATTTGTTGTCCCTATCAAAAATTATGGTTTTAGGAAGACCATGAAGTCTTACAATCGCTTTGAAAAAGAGTTTAGCAATATGACTAGCATCATCTACCTTGTGACAAGGGATGAAGTGAGCTATCTTACTAAACCTATCCACAACCATAAAGATAGAATCTATTTTTGTGGTAGTTGATAGATGTACTAAGATGGCTCACTTCATTCCTTGTCACAAGGTAGATGATGCAAGTCATATTGCTAAACTATTCTTTAAAGAGATAGTTCATTTGCATGGGATCCCTAGAACTATTGTTAATGATAGGGATACCAAGTTCCTTAGCCATTTCTAGAGGACCCTACGGTCCAGGCTAGGAACTAAACTTCTCTTTTCTACCACTTGTCATCCATAAATAGATGTCCAAACTCAGGTTGTTAACAGGACTCTTTCTCCTCTCTTTTGAGTCCTTGTTAAAAAGAATATGATGTAGAATCTTCTTCTAGCTTCTTGAAGAAGGGTGGATCTAGGGCTGTTTTCTTCTTCTATCCTTCACAAGCCTTTGTTGAAGAGTCTTGCAATGGGAAAACCAAAATGGAAATGGAAGGAAATGACTAAGACTACTAGATTTGGAAGTGAAAAGGAGAAAGAAAAGGTGGAAATGGAAGGGAGAAAGGAGGAGGATGAAAGATGGAGGGGAGGAGATGAAGGGGGAGGCCACTCCTAAGGAAGATAACTCCCTAGAACTTGCCACCAAGAGGGAAGAGACTCTTGGATGAGAGCTTGCTAGAGCTCACTCTAACCTAGAGAGAAGGGAGAGCTTCTCTCACTA
Source organism: Clitoria ternatea (assembly GCA_037962975.1). NCBI lineage: Eukaryota > Viridiplantae > Streptophyta > Magnoliopsida > Fabales > Fabaceae > Clitoria > Clitoria ternatea. The sequence continues at coordinate 94,642,921 of CM075670.1, read as the reverse complement.
AAAACTCACTCTTGAAAGTGTAAAATCTCAAATGGCATTAATGTGTGTCAATTTACAAAGGGAGAGCTCTTTACATAGAGCTAAGAGGATTTCAGCCAAGTGCCTACTAAATGGGCCTCTCCATGATGCCTAGGCCCAAAAGAGTTTCTAGAGAAGAGCATGGCCTATACATGGCCCAAAGTGAGAGTACATGGCCCAAAGTGGCCCAATTGACCTTGCAAGGCCCAAATAAACCCTATAGGCCTAGAGAATCTAACTAAGAAGTATATTACAAGTAAAGTAGGCATAGATCCTCAAGAAGTCTTCATTGGGCTTGGGCCCAGTCAAGGCTATGAAGGAAGATAAGGCCCGATGAATGCTCTCTTTGGCCTTTTAGGTTTTGGCCTTGTGAGAGAACCTTTTTAAGCTTCAAGTCCTTTCTCTAGGGTAGTGTGAGGGTCCTTCCTTAGTATGTCCTCATTAGAATGTTAAGTATTGTGATGAGTGTCTACCACATGTAGAATTTGCTTATAATAGGGTAGTTAACTCCATCATCAAGCATAGTCCTTTTGAGATTGTGTATGGTTTTAACCCCCTTACTCTTTTAGATCTTTTGCCTCTAGAGGTTTCTGATGATATCCTTCATATGGATTGGGAGGCAAAGGTATCATTTGTTAGAAAACTTCATGAGGAGGTTAAACATCATATACAAAAGAAAAATGAACACTATGCTAGATGTGTGAATAAGAAGAAAAAAAGGTTATCTTAGATGTTGGGGATTGGGTTTGGCTTCACCTAAGGAAGGAATGCTTTCCTAACCTTAGGAAGTCCAAGCTTAACCCTAGAGGTGATGGTCTTTTTCAGGTTCTTAGGAGAATTAATAATAATTCATATGTACTTGACCTTCCTGGTGAGTATGGGGTCAATGCTACTTTTAATATCTTTGATCTAACCCCTTGTTTTTTAGATGAGCTGGATGAGGTTTCCTCGAATTTAAGGACAAATCCTTTTGAAGGGGGGAGCATGACATGGCCATCACCCATGAAGAAGCCAAAGAGCCGTCACATCCTTTGGAGGTTGTCTTGGATGGTTTTAAGGGCCCTTCCAAGAAAGCTAGAGAGACCTTTCTAAACTTCTTAGCTTCTACCATGGACATCATTGTTGGACCCAAACCCAAGAAGGAGCTCTTGAAGATCCTTACCCTTTTCTCTTGCTCCATAGAAGGGTAATGGACTTTCTTTGTTAGTTTAGGCCTCTTATTTGGGCCACTTCTCATATGTACATATTTTTCCATTTTTCTAATAGTATATTAGGATATTATTTTAGGAATTAGTTTGGGCTATGCATAGCCATTGGGTTTGGGCCATTTTTGGGCCTTGTACTTAGTAGTTTTTGAGTTTGGGCTTGTATTGGGCCAATTTTGTGTAGGCTTTAGGATTGGGCCATAGGAATTAATCCAAGGCCCATGGTTAGCATTTGGTGACCAAAATTTAGAAGGAGCTATTGTGAACACCATCCTTTGTCCCCCACTCCCCATTTATTTATTTATTTTAATAAGAAGTAATAATAAAAAACTTCATCCCCCATTCCCCCTTGTCTCATACTCACGCCTGCTTCTCCACTTCAAAGCATGGGTTTCAATCAACCCCATGCTACAACAACAATAAATAATGAAGGGACCATGACCATTTTGGCAGAATCAAGAGAAGAATATTTAAAATACACAACAGCAGAAAAATAAAATAAAGAACCCATCTTCATCAATACAAGAAAAACCATCATAAAATCAAGAAAAAGAACCAAAAGAGGGGGGATCTCCTTCATTATCATTCAGTCACACAAGGTTCTTCAAAAAAAAACAAAAAAACCCAACCTCATCTTCATCCTCCCTCATCATCTCATCCCCTCTTCTTCACCAACCCAGAAATCATACAAATCAATAACAATAAATCCATTCATCTCAACCAAAACAGCAACATCCATAACACAACAAAATCCAAGTACAACAAAAAGAAAAGAAAGAAGAAAGCTCTACCTATCCACCACCGAATAGGACCGGTCATCTCCTCACCAAGCCCCTTACAACCGTCAACTCCGACTAAGCAACCAGATCTTCTCTTCTGCGAATCCAAACCTCTATTATTTGGACCTACTGAGATCAGCGTCGATCAACCTCGGAGTCCAGTCCCTTTGCTCACGTAGTCTCCCCCATCGAAACCGCCGCCTGAGTTCCGAATCAGACCGCTTCCTCTCTGTCGTGAGCTTCTCCGTGTACCGACCTCCCTACCGCTGTCGAGCTACAGCCACCGGAACTCCCCCTCATTTTCGGTCTCCTCTCCTCTCTCCCCCCTCTCTCTTTCAAATCCCACATTCTCTCTCTTCCGTTTGTTCACCCTTGATGCCCCCTTTTCTTTTGTTCTAATTAAATCCTAATGGGTTTATTTGTTTGGTCTCTCACTTTTCCTTTTGTTTGGGCTTCAGGTGCTAAGGTATTAGTTTTTTAGCAAAAGACCCAAAATAAAAAAAATGTTCTTGCATTTAATGTTATTATTAAAAATGTTTTTGATCTTTGTAACTAAACTCTTGTTATTATTCTATTTATTTCTAAAGTTTTAATAAGGATAGATAGCTTTTATTTTAAGACCAAACTTCAAAGAAATACAAAAAAAGGGTAAAATCTAAAAAAATTTTAGAAAGTGAAAATAAATACTTTCTTCTTTAAAATAAAAATGGTAAAATCTAAACTTCCTTCTCAAAATAAAGACTAGATGTTTTTCTATTTATGTTAAATTTTAATGTCAAATTTAAAAATATTAAACATATACTTCGTTTAGAATAAATGCCTCAAAATCTTATAAGCAATGTCATGCAAAATTACTTTTTCCTATATTCGCGATATAAGACTTCGAAGGTTTATGCACGTGCGATGTAGTTCGCCTTGTATTTGCCTTCCTCATTTTTCTACTAATTAATTAAAAATAATTTTATATAATTTTAAAATAATATTTTCTCAAAGTTAATTTCTCCTAGAACTACGCGACCCTGATTTCTCAACACACTTGAGAATACGTAGGAGAGGGAATCAATTCCTGTCGGGCCCACTTTCTTTTGTTTAATTTCTATGTCTCTGTTATTATCTCAATCAATTTTATCTATCTAGTATTTTATTTAGAATAGTAATTTGTTTAAAATGAGGTTAATTTAGACGCGACGTCTTGTTAATTTTATGTTTTTAATATTTTATTTAAAATAGTAGTTTGTTTAAAATAAGGTTAATTTAGACGCGACGTCTTGTTAATCTCATTTTTTAGTACTTTATCTGAAATAGTAATTTGTTTAAAATGACGTTAATTTAGACGCGGTGTCTTGTTAATCTCATGTTTTTAGTATTTTATTTAAAGTAGTAATTTGTCTAAAATGAGGTTAATTTAGACGCGACGTCTTGTTAATCTCACGTTTTTAGTATTTTATTTCAAGTAGTAATTTGTTTAAAAAGAGGTTAATTTAGATACGACATCTTGTTAATCTCATGTTTTTAATATCTTATTTAAAATAGTAATTTGTCTTAAAATGAGGTTAATTTAGACGCGACGTCTTGTTAATCTCATATTTTTAGTAAGTAGTAATTTTTTTAAAATGAGGTTAATTTAGACGCGACGTCTTGTTAATCTCATGTTTTTAGTAAGTAGTAATTTTTTTTAAATGAGGTTAATTTAGACGGGACGTCTTGTTAATCTTGTGTTTTCAGTATTTTCATTTAAAATAATATTTCTTACAGAACGAGGTCAATTTGAATGAGACGTCCTGTTAATCTCTTGTTTTAATTAATCAGCTTATTTTATCTCATCTTATTTAATTTTATGTTAATATCTAGTTTGTGTTACAATTTAAGGTTAATTTGGACGGGACGTCCTATTAATATTTACTGTCACTGTTTGGTCGAGTTGTTCGATTTAAGATTAATTTGGACGAGACCTCCTGTTAGTCTTGTTTCGAAACTTCCTTTTCTAAAGAAGTTTAAAAAATAATTTCTAGGCTATTTTGAAGTGCACGCTATCAATTTGGGGTAACCGTTTTATAACGGACAGTTGTGAGGTGCTAATACCTTCCTCACCTATAATTCGACTCCCAAACTTAGAATTTCACTTTTATAACCAGTGCTTTAATGAAAGGTTTTCCCGGTATTTTATCCTTAAAAATATTGATGGCGACTCCCTGTTTTCTGTTCAAAAGGATTTTGAAACTCGTTTTATTTCTTGAGGGTCGGCCGTCCCGCCGTGATCCCAGTCGCGACAGCTATATAAGCTCTTCTTATTTGTTAATCTCTCATAAGTTGAATGATAATAAATCTTAGAGTGAGATACTCTCGCTTCTTTCTAGAAAGTAGAAGCACTAGGCTCCTTTCTCTTAGGTCTTATCCTTTGGACTCTCTCCTAAAGGTGGTGACTAGCACTCCTTATCTCTCTAGGCTTTAGACAATGGCGACAACCAACAATCCACCCTTGCCTCTCCATTTCCTTCCATGTTCTCTCAAATTCATGAGTTAGATCTAGGTTCCTTCACCTAGGTTCTTTCATTTTCCTTCCAAGGACATTTCGGCCAGCACCTCTTTTCTTTCCAAATCCGTGAGCTTCCACTTGATCTTCAAGGAATTTGCTTGGATCTAAGGAGACTAAAGAAGAAGATCCATCTCCAAGCTTCTCCAAGGAACTTTTTCCTGCAACACGTCTTCTCTTGATCATTTTCCCACATCGGAATCTGGTTGTACCCTGAATAAGAATCCATAAATGACAAATACTGGTAGCTAGATGAATCATCAACCATCCTGTGAATATTTGGGAAAGGATATGGATCCTTTGGGCAGTAATGTTTCAGATCAACGTAGTCTGTGGACATCCTCCACTTTCCGTTGGCCTTCTGCACCATTACCATATTGGAGAGCTAGGAGGAATACCAGATTTCCCTAATAAATCTGGCCTTCAACAGTTTATATGTTTGCTCACAAGCTGCCTTCTGCTTTTTAGGGTCCAAGCTTCGCTTCTTCTGAACCGGGATCAATGATCAAGTGGGGGACCAGCCATAAACTGATAAGAGTGGTTTATACACCGGTACTGTGGGTATCTGGTATTCTATCAGATATCCCAGTGGGAGATATCAGCCTCAATGTCCTGGAGATCCTTCACACTAAGCTTTCGCGTTGACAAAGGGAGAAAGGTGGTATCACCTGCAAAGACTGTCAGACACTCAAGTCAGTAAGTAGAAAAGGATTCAAGGTTATCAAGTGTAAGTTTTAGAATGAATCTAACGTACCAGAGTAATGAAATCGTTAGTATTTATATACGTGCATGGAGAATGAAGAGTCTCTAGGGTTAGGGGACCAATAGTACACTGTGCAACGTATAATTTTGACACACGACGCGGGTGGCTCCACTTCTCTTGTGAACGTCCCTCCGTACTTGTACCTTGTACTTTTTGTCGGGTGAGATGGAAGTTTTCTGGTGTGTGAGGTGCTGACTTGGATAATTCGGTATAGAAGAATGTTCGATACGGATAACAGTCCGAAGGTTTTTACCTGCGACACCAGTGAGCTGGAAGGAATAGATGAAATAACGCCCTTGCCCAAGTGCCGGTATCGAGACCAGATCAGAAGTTTTTTTAGTTTTAATATCAATTTAAACTTAATTTTATGTTTCATATTTTCTTTGCAATTTAGTCTTTATCTTTTGTATAAAAACTAAATTTTACTAATGACAATTAAGTAATAAACAAAAATATAAAAATAGAATAACCTAATTCAATACCACCGCTTATAATTGATTAGATCGGATTAGATTTTAAAATATTATTCAAATTGGTCCAATTCAATTCACAATGTAGTTTTAAGATCGATGAAATGATTTTTGACCTAAAAAATGATATGATCAATCTAATTCCTAGACACCCTAATCCATACTAAGCTAGAAATTGTCTCTGTTGTTTAAGGAAAGGAAAGAAAATGATTTGAACAACAAGAGAAACACACTAGAGACAAGGCTAGCTTGTCAGGACCTAAAAATAAATAAAAAATAAAATCTCTGATGTTGGTTCGTGGTAATTTCATCCTTGGTTAGCTAAACTCGTTACTAAAGCCTTGTCTGCTTAAGACCCCATTCCTTAACAATTGGGATAGAGCTCTCTAACTTACTCACCTTATGTTTGAGTAGTTCCTAGGAGGTCATGACTTTCATTGACCACCAACCCAATCCTACCTTAAAAAACTAGGTTGATTTCGAGGACGTGATCTAGCTTATTTTCCTGCCAAGAGGCCTGCTTGGTTCCCGGTTTCCCAATCTTTTTGTCTAAATTTTATCACTATAATGGAGCTCTAGGTAGCAATCATGATCACAAAGGTGATAATGTTTTCCCTATCAAGATTTAATGAAACTATATTTTCTAAGATTCAAACTCGAGATAACGAGTTGAGTTAAAATAACATCTTATTAGTTGATCTACCTGTTTTATGGTAAGCTTATTTAAAAAAATATATATATAGACTTGTTTGGCCTATATTTACAACTTAAAAATATCATTTAAAAACTTGCATATGTTTAATAATAGAGGGAGTTTAAATAATTTTTATTATAAGTTCATTCATTGATGCGTCATTGTGGTGGTTAAGTTAGGAATGTGAATAGTCTACCTCAAGTCTTGGACATTATTAAACATCCACTAAGTTCCATTTTTTTCATAAAATAAAAAGCTCATTCTCTCGTTCTCATATACAAGACTTGCAATAAAATTCTAATTAATCATTCTTCTTTCTCTTGTCGACGTGACTTTTACAATCTTTAGAAACCTTCTCAAAAACTCCAAACCCCCACCTTGGAAGCCAAATTAGATTAATAATTTTGTTTTTAAAAAAATGTCAGTTATAATTTAGATTTAACAATTTATCATGTAAGTTAAAAGATGAAATTCCACAAACATTCTCAGGTCGATTATGCAAAGTAAAGAGGCAACCACATCATAGTTATTATATGAAGAAAGAGTGCAACACATAGCCTAATACTAGCCTACCACTTAAAGAATACACAATTCAAACCCCATCGTATAAACTTTCAATACATGTGCATTAAGTCCCAAATTATATTATCGTTAGAATCAGTACACATATTTTATTGATTTTCTCATTCCATGCAAACTCCAATACATGTCCTTGTATCATTTACCACTCTATTTTTGGATCCTAACGACATCAAGGCAAGATTTTCCTTGTAGCTCACGTGAAAAGAATGCTTTATAATAATCTCCTACAGCAATGTTTTTGAACAATGCAGATCTTTCATGAGTAACAAGGCTTGGTGTTGGACCCACAACTTTGCTCATTTGAGGCCTATGAAATGTTGCAATAGAAATTCTCTCTTTCTCTGAATTAATTGTTGCTCGATGTTCGATGCTTCGATAAATCCCATTCGTCAATATCTACCCAAACAATTCTCATAAGAAATGTTAAAACTAAATACTTAAAAACACTTATAATTGCTAATATAGTTTTAGTTAAGGTTACTTTTCTAATAAAACCTGTCAAATTAAGTATATTGTAACTTTTGATCCATAATGAAATGATAATTCTTACTTCATGACAATCAGAAAGAAGTTAAATTTTGACTTTTCTACTATTTAAAGTTTTATCTCAAAATTAATTTTGATAATAAAAGAAGTAGCATAGTAATTATTTAAATCATGTAAAATATTATAAAACAGGTGATACATGAGACTTTCAGTACTAATTATACTCGACAATTATTAACGAATAAAAAAAATGAAAAAGAAATTGAAGAACTAAATGTTACCAATGCATTCCCACCATGGATATCAATAAAAGAGTATGCCAGCATGTTATAATATAACTATGAATTTGTTATAACACTTACAAAACATATACTTCATTGTAATTTTGATAAGTAACTTTTAGGTGCGTTCAAGTTTGAGTGAAAATCTTTTTCTTTCAGACTATTAACTTTACTTAATTAATCAGTTTGGTTTATTTTGTTAAGTTTGTCTAACTCGGTTAATAAGATTACCTATGTTATACCATATGACATTACCGCATTGTATACTTAAAGTCATCTCATCTATTTTCAACTAAAAATAAAAAACACTAGAAGTGAGATTTAAACCCATCACTTGGCCATCCAAATTCTTTGTTATGTATCAACAATATTTATTATATACACAAACTCTTTCATTTGATGCATTTTCACATATTACAAATATAATATTTTAAATATATCAATCATTATTAAAATATATCCTCATTATTTTATATTTATATTATATATCTCTCATTATTTTTATAAAATATTTATTTCAATGTATTAATCTATATTATATTTTTAATAAAAAATATATTATAACATTATGACATAATATAATATAACATATTTTATGATAAATTAACAAAATAAAATAAAATATATATTATTAAAAATATAATATAACATAATGTATATCATACATATATATTTTTTATTAACATGATATAATATAATATATCATGAATGAATATTCTTAAAAATAAAAAAAATGAGATATATTTTAAAAATATAATATTGTTATTAAAAATATTGTTTAAAGATTTTAAAATATAATATAATATTAATATAAAATTGATCCGGTCCCAACACCGGCCCCCAAGAGCATAGTTTTAATGCTTTGCCTTGTAACCACTCCGCCAAGAAAGCGATCTAGTTAGGCGGAATATGTCACATCTTACTGTATAAGTATCTTTTAAACGAAGTTCATGCACAAAAGGGCATTCATGTTACTCCGCCAAGGCTTGTGACTCCGCCAAGGTATGCTACTCCGCCAAGGCTTACTACTCCGCCAAAGCCTATTACTCCGCCAAGGCAGAAAGTATTAAAAACTTGTACACATATACATGAAGTACTTCCAGTGCACACTACTCCGCCAAGCCATAGGCTTAACACAGGTGGAATACTGAAATCCTCATATTGCGAGTGAGCCCATACTTATAACCCCGACACGAGATTGACTCTGTCTTGAGAGGTTGAAAATGGGAAATACGCTGTCACGCATAAGAGGGAACAACAAATAAAATAATGAAGCATTAACGCTTTCCAAGTGAGTGGAAATGCCCACTACAGTGATGGTGCTTGTAAACGGCGCAGGGGCCCACTGCCTTTCTTGCATTATGCCTGAAAACAAGGAATGGGTCCTACCAATAATAGAGCACCAGTAACAGGTATATAAACCTCAGCAAAAAGGTATAAGGGGGTGACCCTTAATTCTAAACCTGACACTGATACTTGCATAATTCTCTTAGATTTGCTTTCTAAGTCTAAACGGCATTTCAAAATACTGACTTGAGCGTCGGAGAATAATTGCAGGTACAACCACCAATTGTGTCACGGCAAAGGAGGCTATTCTAGGCGGATTACTACACCGCCACAGAGTGCATTGTACTACGTCCCTGTATGCAAAAGTACTCCATATTTGTATCTGTACAAAGACCTTTCCGTATCAGATTTCATATTACATATACATTTTGAATTGTTTGATAATCACACCTTTACACCCCCAGTAAAGAACAGTTCATTGGCACGCCCAGTGGGACCTGTAAATTTGGTAATCCCACAATCCTTGATCAATTCCCATTACGTTCGTTATCAATGGAAAGACCAGGACCAAAAGTGCAGACTGAGGATTCCCCTCCACGCAATCCTAGACGTCTAAGCTTCAACAGCGATATTCATGAAAAGGCAACGCATGTTGGCTCTTCAGATCCGAGAGATGACATGATCAGAATGCTGAGGGAAGAAATCGCAGAGCTTCGACGTGAAAAGACGAATCCCATGCAGGAGAAAACCGGTCCTGCAAAACAGCCGCAACACGAATCGCATGTACAGGAGGAATCGAGTACCCCAAGTTATTCTCGCATCCCTACGTACATGGAAGAGCAACGAAGCCTCCCACTTGCAAGTGCCCATCATCTTGAGGGAAAGAGAATCGTTTCAAATACATCCCCCTCGGGGTACAAGATGAGTGTCCCATTTTCCAAAAGACTCATGAATGCGCATGTCCCCAGACATTTGCAAACTATGCAACCCATTTCCATAGGGAAATACACCGGGGAGACAGATCCTTCTAAGCATTTAGATGCTTACATCTATGAGGCTATGTTCTTGGGTGCTGAGGAAGATGTCATGTGCAGAATGTTCCCCAGGACCCTCACAGGCGAAGCTCTTAGCTGGTTCAAGAGTTTACCCTCAGGTTCTATTGATTCATGGGAAGACTTGGCCACAGCTTTTGGCAGCCACTTTGTAATCTCTAGGGATACGCCTAGAACCTCCTATACCTTGGCTCAGATTAAGCAAGGTGATAAAGAACCTTTAAAGGATTTCCTGAAGAGATTTTATAAAGAGGCAGCCATGGTCCCTGACTTAACAAAAGCAATCCAGCTGCACATCCTCATCGAGGCCATGCAACCGAAATCTCCCTTTGCCTTGTCTTTGGCAAAAGGACCTCCCTCCACCATGGAAGAGTTTCGCAGGAAAGCATCCAAATACGTAGGTATTGAGATGCACTTGGAAGCAACTGCAGCTCATAATAAACCACCTATTTCAGCTCCACACCATGACAAAGATAAGGATAAATCATCCAGGAATGATAAGTTTCCTCAGAAAGATAAGGCAGGGAGCCAACCCTTCAAACAGCAAGACAGACGTGTTTTCAATTTCGCTCATTACGCGCCCCTTAACACAACATGTCAACAAATCCTGCGCGAAGTAGGCTGGACTACACTCAATGTTTACAGGATCCAACGCCCACCTCCACTCAAGCGCAGTGGGAATCCAAAGAAATATTGTGAGTTCCACGAGTCAGTTGGCCATACCACGGAGGAGTGCAAGCATCTCAAGAACACTATTAAGGTGCTTATCCGTGAAGGCAAACTAAAACACTATTTGTTTAGGAATAAATCCCATGATGAGCCAGAGAGATTCGAGAATCGACCTCGTGATCGTTCTCCGGATCCCGATAACACTCGGGAGCCAAAACGTACAGCAGCAACAGAAAAACAAAAGAGTATTGTTCTGGAGACCGCCCAAACAGAACCAAGCCCTGAACCCAAATCGCGGGGCAAAAGGCAGGTGGTAGATATGATTGCTGGAGGCTTTGCCGGGGGCGGACCCTCAATCACCGCAAGGAAAAACCACCATCGTATGATCTTGTTGGTACAAGGAAAGAGCAAAGAATATCGCCCATTCAGGAATGGCATACAGACTCCGCCTATAACCTTCACAGACGACGATTTTGGCCCCACTGTTCCTGAAGGAGATGACGTAGTAGTGATTATTGCAGTAATCGCTAATATGGACGTAAAACGCATCCTAGTTGATCAGGGAAATTCCTGCGACGTTATCTTCTATGACTGTTTTAAACACATGGGTTTAATTGATGCAGATTTACAGCCATATACGCAGGACCTTACAACCTTCAATGGCGCCAAACAGCCCACCAAAGGCTACTTGGACACAAGAATTACTTTTGATGGCGAACCCGGAGCAAGGACTGTGAAATCCAGAATTCTCGTTATTGATGTGAAGTCTCCATACAACGGCATCATCGGCCGACCTACTCTGAATGCCATGGAAGCCATCGTTTCAACCCCTCACTTGTTAATCAAGTTCATTGATAAAGATAATCAAGTCTCATCTGTAAGGGGCGACCAGGAAATGGCTCGCTATTGCTATAATCTAAGTCTTAACATGGTGAAGCTTGAAACCATGTCTAAGAAAAGAAAATTGAATGAAAGAAGCAGCGCTGCGGCGTCCGTCAATTTGGTGGATCTTGACCCCAGGGCGGAGTCTTCTGTCGATCCACTGAACCCTTTGAAACCAACTCCAGATGGTGGCTCCAAGTCTATTGTTTTGGGTAACACTCCGGAACAGATTACAAACATCAATGACAAGCTTGAAGCTAGCATGGAGGCTAAACTAATCGCACTTCTCCATGAGTATAAAGAAATTTTTGCTTGGACCGCCGCAGATATGCCTGGCATGGATCCCAACTTTTGTTATCACCGCCTGGCGGTGTATCCTGAAACCAAGCCTGTAGCACAAAAGAAACGGCGTATGGGACCGGCAAAACAAAAGGCTGCTTGTGAGCAAACTGAGGAACTTCTCAAGGCGGGGTTCGTCAGGGAACTCCGTTACTCCTCCTGGTTGTCTAACGTGGTCATGGTACAGAAAGCCAATGGCAAATGGCGTATGTGTATAGACTACGTTGATTTAAATAAATGTTGTCCCAAGGATCCATACCCTCTCCCTAACATTGATAGACTGATTGACGATTCAGGGTATAAGTATCTATCTTTCCTGGATGCTCACTCCGGTTACAACCAAATTCCAATGTGTGAGGATGATCAAGAGAAGACAGCGTTTGTTAATGATAAAGGAGTCTTTTGCTACAACGTCATGCCATTTGGGTTAAAAAACACCGGGGCAACCTACCAGCGCATGATCAACAAAGTTTTTGAGGGTATGCACACAAAGCTGGTAGAAGTTTATATTGATGATATTATTGCCAAGACCCTGGAAGGAGGAGACCATGTTGAAGATCTACGTCTCATTTTTCAACGCCTACAACAATACGACATGAGGCCCAACCCTTTGAAATGCACATTCGCTGTCCCTGGTGGCAGATTTTTGGGCTTCATGTTGACACAAAGAGGTATAGAGGCTAATCCTGATAAATGCCACGTTATCCAAGAGTTACAGAGCCCCAAAACACTGAAAAAGGTGCAATCCCTCAACGGAAAAATCATTGCTCTAGCACGATTCATGCCAAAAATGGCTCATCGCTCTCTTCCCTTGTACAAAATGCTAAAAAGAGACAAAAAATTCAATTGGGGCCCAGAGCAAGAGGCGGCTTTTCAAAGCTTGAAAAATGTCTTAGCCAGCCCTCCAATCTTGGTAAAACCAAGCCCAAGTGAGCAACTCATCGTTTATTTGTCTGTTTTAGATGAGGCTTTAGCAGTAGCTCTGGTCAAGGAGACAGTTGAAGGCCAACGACCGGTATACTTCACCGGTAAAACATTGCACGGTGCAGAATGCCGTTATCAGAAGATTGAAAAAGCAGCGCTTGCAGTTGTTTGGGCTTCACGACGCCTAAGACCATACTTTCATGCCCATCCCATCTTGATTCGTATAGACTTGCCACTCCGTACTATACTGTTCAAACTAGACCTAGCTGGACGAATGATCAAATGGGCCGTAGAACTCTCTGAATTTGACATATCTTACGAGCCAAGAACTGCTATCAAGGCACAAGTCCTAGCAGATTTCGTAGTTGAGTTAACAGGTTCTAGCCCAGATGCAGATCATTCACACTGGACAGTATACGTTGATGGGTCTTCAAATAGCAAAGGATGCGGGGCAGGAATTATTGTGGAAAGTGATGACGGGGTACACCTCGAAATTTCATTGCACTTCACCTTTACTACGTCTAACAATCAGGCGGAGTATGAAGCCTGCTTAGCCGGACTCAGAGCAGTACAAGATATTGGAGCCAAAACTGTCACCTTATGTAGTGATTCTCAATTAGTCATCTCGCAAATTCTGGGCGAGTATCAGGTTAAAGAACCTTTGCTGCAACAATATCTAAACTGCGTCAATGAGTTAAAGCAACATTTTGTTGAAGTCTCTTTCAAACATGTACCCCGGGAAGAAAATACACGTGCTGATATCCTCTCCAGGTTGGCTAGCACAAAGAAGGCTGGAAGCACAACTACGGTTGTACAAAGTACCTTGGCGGAGCCAAGTATTTCCTTTCCTTCTTCAATGTGTATGATTAGAAGCCGCTCCTTTGATGACGATTCCTGGGTAGCGCCGATAGTTCGTTACCTTGTTAATGGACAATTACCCACGGATGATCTTGAACGGCGGAAATTAAAGAAAGAAGCACCTTATTATACACTCGTTGACGGACAGTTATACCACCGAGGAATTTATGTTCCTTACTTAATATGCATAAACGAAAATGAGGTGCAAGCTGTTTTAAAAGAAGTCCATGAAGGGCAGTGTGGACACCATCCGGGGGCGCGTAGTCTAATGCGAAAAATACTCAGGGCTGGGTATTGGTGGCCTACCCTGAAGCATGACTCCGCCTCGTATGTTCAGAAATGCGATCAATGTCAACGATTTGCAAATCTTCATCACACTCCGGCGGAAGAAATGTCATCATCAATAACGCCTTGGTGTTTCTATCAATGGGGCATGGATATCTTAGGTCCATTCCCAACTGCGCCTGGCGGTATCAAATACTTGATAGTTGGTGTTGATTACTTCACCAAATGGATTGAAGTAGAGGCAGTGGTGCACATTACATCAGCCAGGACTCGTAGATTTGTATACGAAAATATCATTGCACGTTTCGGAGTCCCTGGACGCATAGTCACTGATAATGGCACCCAATTCACAGATCGTAAGTTCACTGAACTCCTAGAAAATCTCAGCATTACGCAAATTTTTTCTTCTGTGGAACATCCTCAAACCAATGGCCAAGCTGAAGTTGCCAACAGAGAAATCTTGAAAGGCTTGAAGAAACACCTTGGTGAAGCAAAGGGAGATTGGACAAATCAATTATGCCACGTTTTATGGGCATATCGGACAACCCCTCACTCCACCACAAATGAATCCCCATATCGGCTGACATATGGAGTCGAGGCTGTTATTCCCATTGAATTGGCAGCCCCTTCAGCTTGAATCCTCCACTTCAATGAAGAAGCCAATCAACAGAACCTCGCCCATAAGCTCGAGGTCTTGGCGGAATTGAGAGAGGAAGCCTTTGTGCGGGATCAAGCTGTTAAAGCAAAGGCCGCCAAACGGTATAACACACGTGTTTCTGAACGCCGTTTCAAAGAAGGAGATTTGGTTCTGAGAAGGGCCAATATCGGCAACAAATTTGCACATCAAGGCAAATTGGCGCCAACCTGGGAAGGTCCATACCGAGTCACCGAAGCTCTGGGCAAAGGCACATACCGCCTAGAAAACTTAAATGGCACTCCGGTCAGGAATAAATGGAACATTTTAAATTTACGCATATATTACAGCTAGTTGGGTAATACGGTATGTTCTCTTTCTCCTAACTTAAGGTTCTTCCCAAATGGGCTTTCCTTGAAAAGGTTTCGACGAGACATACCCCAACTCAGCTCTTTATGTAGTTTCATCATTAATAAAATTCCTTCCTACATTCAATCTTCATTCTAACTTTCAGTCAATTATCCGTGACAGAACTTGTTCCCATACAGATAAGACACCGGCTCCAACAATTGAAGCATAAAAGCATAGCTCTTTATTCCATAAAGACCATCCAATATGCAGCAAAGCTTCACAAACGGAGCCAAAAAACTCCTTGGGGGAAAGGATTGGTGTCACAGCCTATGTTGCACCATACCGACCCCAAGGTCCAAAAAACTCCTTGGGGGGAAAGGATTGGTGTCACAGCCTATGCTGCACCATACCGACCCCAAGGTCCAAAAAACTCCTTAGGGGGAAAGGATTGGTGTCACAACCTACGCTACACCATACCGACCCCAAGGTCCAAAATACTCCTTGGGGGGAAAGGATTGGTGTCACAGCCTATGCTGCACCATACCGACCCCAAGGTCCAAAAAACTCCTTGGGGGGAAAGGATTGGTGTCACAGCTCATGCTGCACCATACCGACCCCAAGGACCAGCAGATTTCTTACGGAAAGGATTGGTGTCACAGCTTATGCTGCACCATACCGACCCTGGATTCAATAATTCTCACTTGACCAGGAGACACATTCCAATTCCAATTCAAAGGGATGAACGCTCCATCCAAAACCTTACTCCGCCTAACTGCTAATGTTTTACGGAGTACATAATCAACAAACACAAGCACTATCAACAAGTCCAAGTAAGTATAATACTTGTAAAAATTGTGCTTCATTAAAATTCTTAAAAGGCTACTCCGCCTCATTATAGAATTTTACTTCATAAAATTCTTTAAAGGCTACTCCGCCTCATTACAGAATTTTACTTCATAAAATTCCCAAAAAGGTTATTCCGCCTCGTTATACTAAGTCATATTTCATTAGTCCTCAAAGGATTGCTCCGCCTTATTAATAGCGTTTTACAAGGCTTGTATCCTATGGACTCAAACATCATTTATAGGAACAAGTATAAATTTACAAAAATTGTACTTCATTAAAAATTCTTCAGGGATCCAGAGCCTATCCTGGAACAAGGCAATATCTATAAAATGCATAATAAGAGATAAATAAAATCCTACAAAAATCAGAATTTGCAAAGAGACATAAAAAATTAGCAACACACTCCGAGCTAATCACAAAGTTCAGGTGGAATGCCTTTTTGATGGGCGGAGCTAGGTTGAGGCTCTTTGGGCTTGGACAAACTCTGTGAAGGGGGTAAGTCCGCCAAGACATACTCTTCATTAGGTGCAGGAACATGACCCCCCTGAACAGGTACTATTAGTTCACCATTGATGAACTCATAGTAAGGATGAATACCTGCTATATTAAGAGCAACGCCTGGGTTGCGATGACGGACCTGGCGAATAGCCATGCTGAAAGCATCATCAATCGCTGCCTCAGCTGCATCCAAAGCCGTCTGCAACTCCTGATCAAGGCGCTTATTGTTGTTATCTGAAATACCTTTCTCAGCTCGCAGTTCTTCGACCTGTTTTTCAAGGTCACTATATGCACTAGCAGCTTGGTTCAATTCTGCAGCCCAGGCGTCTTGAGCAAAGGCCTTGCTGGTTTCAAAAGAAACCAGTCTCTGCTGAACCTCGCTCACGTCCTTACCCAGCTTTGAGTTCTGCTGTTTCAAATCTAAAACTTGTTTTTCCAGCAGAACATTTTCAGCCTTTGCACGGGTCAGCTCGCCCACATCCTCGCCCAGCTTTGAATTCTGTTGTTTCAAATCTGAAACTTGTTTGTCCAGCAGAACCTTCTCAGCTTTGACCCGGGCTAGCTCCTCTTCAAGCTTCTTTTTGTCAGAGTCGGCGGTATCAAGATGTTTATCCTTAGCCTTGATAACCTCCGACAGCTGTTCATTGTCATGCTCCAGGCCTCGGATTTTTTCAAGAGAATCATGGTATGACTCTTGAAACATAGCAGCTTCCGCAGCCACTTCAGCAATATGGGGCACAGAGGCAAGATACCCATCAATTTCAGCGAGATGCCACCTTGCAGCAGCAGTAGCATTCGCAATCTCCTCAAAATCGATCTCTGGGCGGAGTATGAATTCAGGGTCGCGCCTCTCTGACTGACGGGATCCCACATTTGCAAAATACAAGTAAGGGTTCAGACGGGACCCCGCCAAAGGAAGAGAAACAGACCGCCTAGATGGCTCTCTTGGAACATTGACAAGAAAAACTGCTGTTCTCTAAGCAGTCAAATCCAGAGCGGGAGTCTCAAATTGACGAGGTGAAGAACTCTGAACCCCCTCCATTACCTCTTCCTCAACATCCTCCACAGGGACGTCTTCCTGGCCGCCCAACTCAGCTGTGATAGGTGTAGGTGATGGCTCCGGAGTTCTCTCAACTCCTATCACAACATCAGACGACGTCCCTTCACCCATTTTCTCTTTTCCTTTGCTCTTCCTCTTCTGCAAAGGCTGGGGGTCTTCTTCCTCCACTTCGATAGTTTCGGGCTCTTGGCGCTTTTTAGATCGCCTTTCTACATCAACTATCGAAGGTTCCGCACCACCCTCCAGCATCACTACCTTGGTGGATACAGGCAAAGGGAGAGTCCTTGTTAGAGCTGCAGCAAGGTTCCTCCAGGGCTGCACATTATTCTCCGCATTAACTTCCTGGCGATTCATACGGAGTTGCTTGATGCGCTCCATCCTAGGAAATTATGCAATCTCTCCTGCAAACGTAATACACACGAATAAAATTAGCAGTTGCAAGAAGAACAGAAGTAATATTCAAGCAACAAGTCTTAAAGCATTACTTAAATATTCTTGAGCATCACGCCCAAGCAGCCTTCGGCACAGAAACTGCTTATGGGCGGAGTTATACTCCTTCAGTGTTCGGAGTACTTCGACAGAGGTAGGCGACAGAACACACTCCTCAACCTCGTATGCTTGTTTAGTCAGGAGGAAATGCTCATGAGTCCATGCCACCGGGAATCTATCAATCCCCTCCGCACTCCGCCAAAAAACGGACTTGTTCTTCTTAACAGAAACTTTCACGAAACTCATTCTAAAATGGAGTCCAGCCTCTTTGGCGGAGTCAGCAAATGCCCTAAAGTTAACAATCTTCGGCTCCGCCCGAAGGGTGACAAAGCCCATTCCGCCAGTCCTCGCGTTCACTCGCCTCATTATGCGGCAAAAAGCAAAAAACAACGCCACAGTAGGCGTAAACTCCAAATGCTCCGCAAGCACTTCAAAACTTCAAACTATACCCCATCCATTAGGGTGCAGCTGAGAGGGGGCGCAATCCAGAAACCTAAGAACGCCCATCTGGAATTTATTCAAAGGAAATCGCACCCCTAATTGAGTAAAAAGGATATCGTACATATACAAGGTACGTTCATCCTGAGGGCGATGGCAGATGCGTTCAAACGTCTTCGGCGAACGAACAATAAACCTCTTCTTAAATTTATCATCCGCCCAGACAGGCACCGACAACTCCATCACCCCGCCACTCGTTGTTGCATGACGCGAAGAAGCTTCCCTAACGTCTGCCTCAACCCAACAATAAGGATCAGTCTGGAGCATCTTTTCCCAATCTAACCTGTGGAGCACAACGTTTTGGCATTCTGCCATCGTTCTCACTTGTACCTGAGGTGTACCTCCTGCTACAAATGAATGTACAGCATTACTAAAACACTCCACGCTGCTGTAAAACGTTGAATCCCTCCCAGTATAGAAGCCCCCATCTTCACTCTCAATATCAGAAAACATAGGTTGAACAGATACCCTAGGACACGACTCCGATTCTTTTCCTCTCATCCTCGTTTCAATAAACACACATATAAAGAAAACAAAACCAACCCAATCAAAATGAAAACAGAGAACAGAGGAAGAAGGAAATTACCTTAAATCTCTGAAGAAATGATGAAGAACTGGCAACAAGAAACGACTCGCAAGGAAGCACCATGATTTCTAAGCAGCGTTCAAAAGTCAGTTCAAACACTAAAACGCAGAGTGAAAAATGAAGCAAAACATTTCCTTTCCTAAGAGTTTACCTATTTATAGGCATGGCTTGGGGGGAAACAAGCGAAGCCTCGAAAATTTCAGAAATGCACCTATGGCCATTGGATGAATCATAATGACGTTCCATTAATTCTGAGACCGTTAGATGAATCTCAAGGCAGGCATTTCCTGGGCCGTATTTTCAAAATCCAAGGCCCATGGTAATAACCTCGAAAACGTATTCCAACTGCCATCCCACGCATTTATGTCCCATCATTGGAATGGCAATCGTTACGAGGGCATACGTGGCAATGAGAGATTGAAACGGCAAAAGGCAGTTCCGAGGCACTTTGATGACAGGCGTGGCAAATAACGACAAAAAACAATAAATACATGAAAACACTTGTCCGTAAATTCGAAACTAGCAAACGCCGCCTAAACCCATGCCTATAAAAGCTAAACATAACAAAGTGATATAGCTTATTAAAGCGACTCCGCTAGTCACTCTAACAAGCTAGGGGGCAGATGATCCGGTCCCAACACCGGCCCCCAAGAGCATGGTTTTAATGCTTTGCCTTGTAACCACTCCGCCAAGAAAACGATCTAGTTAGGCGGAATATGTCACATCTTACTGTATAAGTATCTTTTAAACGAAGTTCATGCACAAAAGGGCATTCATGTTACTCCGCCAAGGTATGCTACTCCGCCAAGGCTTACTACTCCGCCAACGCCTATTACTCCGCCAAGGCAGAAAGTATTAAAAACTTGTACACATATACATGAAGTACTTCCAGTGCACACTACTCCGCCAAGCCATAGGCTTAACACAGGTGGAATACTGAAATCCTCATATTGCGAGCGAGCCCATACTTATAACCCCGACACGAGATTGACTCTGTCTTGAGAGGTTGAAAATGGGAAATACGCTGTCACGCATAAGAGGGAACAACAAATAAAATAATGAAGCATTAACGCTTTCCAAGTGAGTGGAAATGCCTACTACAGTGATGGTGCTTGTAAACGGCGCAGGGGCCCACTACCTTTCTTGTATTATGCCTGAAAACAAGGAATGGGTCCTACCAATAATAGAGCACCAGTAACAGGTATATAAACCTCAGCAAAAAGGTATAAGGGGGTGACCCTTAATTCTAAACCTGACACTCATACTTGCATAATTCTCTTAGATTTGCTTTCTAAGTCTAAACGGTATTTCAAAATACTGACTTGAGCGTCGGAGAATAATTGCAGGTACAACCACCAATTGTGTCACGGCAAAGGAGGCTATTCTAGGCGGACTACTACACCGCCACAGAGTGCATTGTACTACGTCCCTGTATGCAAAAGTACTTCATATTTGTATCTGTACAAAGACCTTTCCGTATCAGATTTCATATTACATATACATTTTGAATTGTTTGACAATCACACCTTTACACCCCCAATAAAGGACAGTTCAAAAATAATGAAAGATATATTTTAAATATTATATTTGTATTGTGTAAAATTACATTAGAAAGTGTTTGTTTGTATAATAAACATTGTCAATACATAAAGAATTTGGATGGTTTAGTGGCTGTGTGGCTCATCCTAGCTCCTAAGTGATAGGAGTTTGAAAATCCTACCTTTGTTTTTTATTTTTAGTTGAAAAGGGAGTAGGTGCCATGTGTCGTGCATTTAACAATTTTTTGGATTTACATAATGGATCATACCATGTGGCACGATATAAGTAATCTTGTTTATTGGGCTAGACAAACTTAATGAAAAAGACAAACTGATATGTTTGGTAAATTTAATGGACCAATATAAACTGAAACTACCTAAAAGTTATTGGATCAAAATTACAATTAAGCCTTAAAAAAAACTAAACAATAAGCAGGTGCATTAGAAACTAAATGAAACTATTTAATTGTACACATTTACATAAATGGTAAGATTGTTTGATGCTTTATTGATTTTCCTAACTTGCCCTTGGTGAATATGTAAATCGATGTAATTAATTTTGTTAATTAAGTCAAACTTATGGTTAAGATTGTCTTAAAACTTTTATTGTTACACTAATTCAAACACTAACAAATAAACTAATAGAAGGATTGACAAATGATACAATGGCGATTTACCTCTAAGATGTCTCCAACATTGATGACAAAAGCACTAGGTAGAGGTTTGACAGGAATCCACTTTCCATCTTTTCTTATCTGCAGGCCTTCGGTTTCATTAACTTGGAGAAGAATGGTAAGGGCACCGGCATCTGAATGAGGATTGAGTCCAATGACATTTTCTGGTTGGGGGCATGGAGGGTAGTAATTCCACCTCATTGATTGAGATAAATATTTGAATATATCCAGTATTTCCTTTGGCTCAATTTCAAGAGCTATTGCCATATGCTTAATGATTGTGATGCAAAGTTTTTGTACTTCCAAAGAATAGTTCTCCAAATTATCTCTATCGCAAAATAATGTGTTAGAGTTACCTATATAATCACCCAATCTTGTTGTACTTGAAATAAATATAGCAACAAATACTAGCAGGAAGTTAAAAACAATTACCTTAGTGGTTGAGGCATATTAGGAAATAAGCGTGGGTTCCTTGCATTTGATGGAAGAGTGTTGATGAAAAACAAATCTGCCCATTCAAGCTTTTGATCCGCGGATACAACAAACAATTGACCAAAACCCTCCACATCTTGTGAGGTTTGCCAAAATTGCTTCTTCTCTTCAATTGGAAGATGTAAGAAGTCCTTAACACCTCTCTTTATATTTTCCATCAATAAAGGGTCCATTCCATGATTAACGAGCTGAAAGTAATTATACATAAAAGAAAACATTTAATTTTATATTTTAAAGATCAAGTAATCACTCACTTATCCTTGAAAGACATTGATCATTAAATTAATCATTTAAAGATTGAATTAATTATCAAATTAATCATTTATTAATGACTAAAATAACATAGCTGATGAGACATATACCACACTAGTAAAAGTGGGTCAATAGTCATAGATACTAACATGACACATGTTATGTTACTAGTCAGTCATAAAATATAATTCCATTCAAATCCACTTATGATTTTCATTTCAATAAAGTGAACTCTTAAAAATGAAATATTAAGTAAATTAAAGCAATTTAGAAATATAATAAAGGAAGAGTAATAAATAATTGAAACCTGGAAGAAACCCCATTCCTTGCATGCTTGGTGGAGATTCTGTAGCTCGGTGACATCTTTAGATAGCAACATTTTGAGATCAATGATAGGAACTTGTGGCAAAGAAGTAGCGTTTAATGCAATAGGGGGGTCTTGATTTGGACGAAGGTATTGCTCTGGAACTTCTGTAATGGGTTGCTTCGCAAGCTCTTGAACAGAAGGCACCAATACAGAGGTTCCATTGATCTTTGACATTTCCTTTTGCTACTAAAATGAGACCCTCCTCTGTTTCCAATGAAAATGAAAATGCAAACCAAAACAATTCAATTTATTAATTATAATAGATTTTCTTTTCAACGAAGTGCAGATGAATAAACACAAAGAAAATTAAAGAGGATATAAACATAGACACCGAATTAGAAGAATGAACAGTAACATAAAGTAAACGCATGAAGTACAAAATAGAGAAATCAAAACCCAAAATAATAATAATAATCAGAAAGACATGAATAGGCATGTAGTAGAAGCATGGTGTTAGATTTCAGATTTCAGAGAACGTACCTCAAAGATTGCCTCGCTTTCGATCTTTCGACTTTTCTGTATTTTTCTCTTGTGCCCAAATTTAGGCTAAGCCAGAAAGAGAGTGAATAAAAAGTGATTGAGGTGGAATCTTATATGCTGGGTTAACCATCGTTTTGGTCAAAGAAAAAACAATTGAAAAACTAGGTTCCTCAATGTCTGCTATTTGTCTTGTACCTGATTCAAACAATTAATTTTTTTTCCTTGTAGCACACATGTGTTGATTTTAATGGACGAAACAAAATTTAATTAAAACACGGATTTTAGGCTTTTTTTAAGAATAATTCAGGTTTTAAAACTATTTATTGATTTATATGGGTCGTGTTGTAACAAATTACGTATCTAGGACACTTTTTTTTGTAAGTGACACTAATGTAAGATGGCACTAATTTCATATTAGGGTGGTGAGACTTAGAGGGGAGATGACACATGTAGTGTCCACGACATATTTAAGGTGGTGTCGTCCTGAGTAGGTATAATTTCTTTTGATTAGACAAAGATCTATGTTGTCGTCTCGACCTTAGACTACTCTTTAGTAGTGTCGTTCGAGGCAGACAACAATGAGTGTTAGGTTTAACCACCCTTGTGTCATATAGGAGAGACGACATCTGTAACGTCTTGATTCCCTTAACCTAATACTGATACAAGTATAAATAATTAACAAAAATGTGAATAAATTTTTGCACGTTTCAATCACATACCATCCATTTGCATCTCGGACCAAGTTAAATGAACCAAGTGCCACAATATGATGCAATCTAAAAATCCACATCAATAATTAGAGGCGGTGATAACCCTAAAACACCACTTGGATTCAAGAAGAATCCCTCACGCATGGGAGCGTTAAAACACATGAACATGAGTGTCAAAAAGGACTAAGAGATAAGAGGTCAAAACCTTAGGCAAAGGGTCACAAAAGGTTAAGCATAAGGGCACTAAACTTGAAAAACCAAAAATTTCAAATAAAGGGGTCCATGGCCTGCCCCATTGATCGTGGGAAAAATTCATTGGTAATGGGAAATTCCCACTAGCCGTGGAACCTACTGCCTTCCATGGAAAAAATGCCAGAATTAAAGGGATCAGTGGTAGTGTGATCCACTGGCTATGAGAAATTCCTACTGGCTGTGGATCACTCCTTGATACCCTATTTTTTTTTCCTTTTCAACTTGCCATGTTTTGGGACCTTGGACCATGCATTGCCTAGGACCTTTTAGGCACATTTTAACCACTCAAACCTTGGTATTTTGACATGGATTTCAACCCTAATTCATCAAGTTTATGTCCTCTTAATTATGCATCTCATTGCCTACCATTTTGGACCAAATTGGAACCATTATGCATATTTTTTTGCATAATTTGGTTTCAACCAACTTCCTCATGTCTCATTTTATTCTATTGATCTCCAATTGCCGCCAAACTTTATCATAAAGCAATTGACACTAATTATGACTTACGGTCACAAGCCATGCCTCAAAATTTCCACAAATGAGTGAGATATGCACAAAATGAAACTAGGGACATTTTGGATCAAATGGACCCTCCAAACCATACCAAACCTAACCAAATATGTTCAAAACTACCAAAACACATTTTAAATCAATTATAAAAGCCATCCAACCTTTCCAGAGGTTCCAAAACCTTGTAGATCAAAATATGACCTACCCAGTTCCTGTTTATGCATGTTGATGGTTCGGAGAATAGACTTAGAAGGAGGGAGGGTTGAATAAGTCTGTTCATTTTTTCAAAACAAAAAGTAATATTTAAACTTTTAGAGTGTTATGCAGCGGACCAGACTTTTAAGAGATGAAGAGTGATTCTTTGATTGAGGGAGTAAGAGAGAGCGCTTATTTTACTAGAATTTTACTATCGAGATTAACAATCATAATACACCAAACTTTTGATAGTAAAAAGTAAGAGAGAAGGAGATAATACACAAGAGATTTATATTGGTTCACCTCCAACTCGGAGACTACATCTAGTACCTTCAAACTTGAAGAATTTTCACTATGTAAAAACATTTTACATTACATGTTAAGTATTATTGAATCCAGCCACTCCTAGCTTAAGCACAACCCGTGCTTCAAGTATTTTTGACACTGATCACTCCTGGCCTCTGAGTATTCTTGAGTCCGACCACTCCTGGCCTCTGAGTATTCTTGTGTCTGGCCATTCCTGGCCTAAGCACACCCCGTGCTTTTGAGTATTCTTTTGCACGTACCCACTCTTGGGGCAGACTCAAGTATTCTTGACTCCGGCCACTCCTGGCCTAAGCATAGACCGCGCTTCTACACGCCAGACCCCTTTGGATTCCTAAGAGTATTATTTTGCAAGCACCCATTCCTGGGGCAGACCCAAGTATTCTTTCACAAGCCACTCTTGGCTCAAACCTTAAGTATTCTTTCAAAAGCCTCTCCAGGTCAAAGTGTTTCCCAAACTAACAGAGTCTGGCAACAAACCAGACTTGTACTACCAGAGGATTGGAAGAATTTGCTCAAATAAAATAAGCCCTATGACTTAGCAGTGCTAAGTAACAAACCATAAAAATGGGTTTGTAAAGAAGGAGAAGGCTTAATTTCCCATAAGGCTCAGTATATTCAGAAGGTGAAAGATGATTAGAAAATGTACTGAGCCAAAAAGCTTGACTTAGGATATTGATAGCCAACCGCAAGCGCACAGGGTATCGAATAATAAAAGAGATATTGTTCCCACAGAGATTGTGCCCAAGTACTAGTTATAACGGTGCTTCAATTATCCAGTGAATCGATTGAGATGAATTACTAGAATGATTATAAACAGTAAATCAGAGAACAGAAAATTTAACGTCTTTATATAAGAAAATCAAAGCAAGTTTTGGGAAAGTCAATTAAAGGAAGGTCTTGGGATTTAAGGGTTCATATGCAAGTACCAAAATTAAAGGTCAATTTCCTATCCAATTATATTATTTCCGTTTCTAAGGTGGATACCCCTGATCTAATTAATACCTTTCTCTCGAAAGTCTATTAACGTGCCTAATTCCTGAAGAACCGCGTTCAATTCGTTAATTAAACCCTTTAAGTTTTGTGGGAATCCAATTAATCCTCAAATGAGTTTGCTTACCATAGTAAAATAAAAGCATAGGTTCAATCTATGTGTTTTCAAATAATATACCTACTCTCATAGCGCATATAATTTGGAATCAACTACGCTTATCTCTAAGTCTTGTAGAAGCATTACGATACATAAATTAAATAGAAACATGAAATCATATCCTTGAAGGGTAAATAACAATTAATTTAGATACATAAGCATATTACATCCTTTAATCTCAAGAACAAAATTTTAGTGTGCCATGAAGATTGTCATCATCATGTCATACATAACCAAATCAAAGTCAAACATAAAAGAAATCAAAAGTGTAAACTAGGGTTTGAGAATTACAAATTAGTTCTCACTAGGATTGCAAACTCTTGCTCCCAAATCTACAGAATTCTCACTAGGATTGCAAACTCTTGCTCCCAAATCTACAGAATTGATCTCCCTTGATGAATTGATCCTCGATCTCCAATCAAAAATCTCCCAAAAGGTGCTTCAAAATCTCCTAAAAGGTGCCTCCAAAAATGCCTCTCTGGAACCCCCTCTGACTCCCCCATTCTTTGCCCATTAGAAACCCTAAAACTTAAATGAATTGGGTCATGTAGGGGACAACCACGGCCAGTTGTTCGAGCCCTGATGCTCCTTGGCTTTAAATACATAATTATTGGTGACACATAGAGCAAACCATGCCCAGTGGTGGGAAACCACGGCCAGTGGTTGCTTATGACTTGTTCCTTTTTGCTTCAACAAGGCTCCTTCGTGTTCCCCAGTACCCAACATGGCTAGTGCTGGATAACCACGACCAGTGGTGGTCTCTGACCTACTTTTCTCTTCTGGCAGTGGTTTCCTCTAATCTTGCCAAAATGCATTCCTAAAGGCCTTAGAAGTCTCTTCTTTCATCTACTTTGCCATTTTTCCTTAAAAGAGACCTAAAATATCATTAATCCTGTAAAATAAGAACAACTAAGTAATATGTATGGAAAAGAATCAAAATCAAGGGAATCGAACATGGACAATATGCAAAGAAACCTAAAAACTAGACCTAAAAACAACCAAAAACAGCACACAATACACAATTATCAGATATTATGCCATTAAACACACAAAGGCATATCCCAAGTTACTATGGCATCTAAGTGGAGAGACAATTGTACATAGCGAGCTTTCTTTGTCTTCATGATAGATCTTCTAGGTAAGGTTACTCATTGTTGAGTCTGGTTCCATTTCTTCATTTCTCATGAGCTTTTGTATATGAATGTCTGGTGCTCATTCATGATTTTTTTCTTCTTCCATTACACTCTTATGGTGTATTCTAGCTCATCTTATTTTCATAAACTATCTCCCTTTTTCAGTTTCGCTCTCTAGTATTTCTTTTTAACCTTGACTCTTGTTGATAGAATTTTTCTTTCTCCTCATATTTTTCTTCTGTATTTTTCACGGAGCTCTATCTCACTAAAGAGGAGATCGATTCTGAATATATATATATATATATATATATATATATACTCATCTTGTTGAGCTGAGGATAAGGCTTGTTAATTTTATAGCTGTTGAAAGAGTTGTTGTATAAGAGACAAAAGTCTTTCTTGATAGAGTTACACAAAGGGTAAGAACTGTTGTTGTTAGAGAGAAAGAGACATTCTACATAAGTAATGTAGATGTAGGAGCTTCTAGGATTTGTGCAGTTATAGGTGGAGTAGGTGTAGCACTAGTTTCACCAAGAAGGAAAGCTTTAATTCAGAGAATCTTTGATTGCATGAGACATAGGTGAAATATAGTTGCTTTTCAGACTAAGTTAAAATCCACCTTGTTTAGTCAATCTTCCTTTTTTTGAACCTTTCCAATAGGCTTTTGATGGAGATGACTTATGATTATTGATGCTTCATGTATCATACTAGTTCTAAAGGTTTGAAGGGAGATGACAGGGTTTGATACTTTCATGTTTTCTGAAGCTTGAAGTGATACTGTTTGAGTCTGGGTCAGGTAAGTTATTCTTGATACAAGAGGGTTTCTTTTGAAATGAGTTACTAGACTTTTGATTCTTCTTTTTGTCTTGGACTGAGGAATTCATGTTGAACTGGTCTGAACCGGGGTCTAGGATCCGGTGTGGGACCAGCCACAAGAATATAGGTGTTTTTAGGGTTTGCACACCGGAACAGTGAGTATCCGGTGTATTAATCCGGTCTCTAAGTGGGAAAAGCCGGTCTTGTTGTCCTGGAGATCCTTCACACCAACGTTTCGCGTTGCAGGGGGGGTGAAAGGTGGTGCCAACTGCGAAGATTCTCCGATGCTCAAGTTAGAAGAGTGTAAGAACTCAGTGAATGCTCAAGCGATGTAATAGTAAAGTGTAAGTTAGAACAACGTCACCTTGCATGTGTATTGAAATAAGCTATTTATAGTTGAACGTGAGAAAATGAGTCGTTGGATACAGGTGGGTCCCCTAGCTCTGATAGCGTGTACATTATGTCAATCAGGGTGGCTCAACACTCAGAATGTGTCAGGAGGGTAGGTCAATTATCAGAGTACGATCCTATAGGAAGAAGAGAGGATAATCACCTTTCCGCATAATCTGCTGACACATATACTTGCTTTCTGAGGCCATTGACGTGACATATTTTGCTACATACAGTATCTTTGCTGATAAGTTATTAGGGGCTCTTATCTCGCTGTGACTGAGAAACTAACAGTTATATAAATGTTCTGTGAAAATGAACAATGATCCGTTATAGAGAAAATAAGTGGGGCGGTTGTGAGATGAGAACGGAAGGCCAGACATCGGATATCCGGTGTGGTAATGTTGAACCAGGACACCGGTTTTCCTTATATGAGGTCACTCTGACGTCACAAGATCGGGGGCCGGTATCCAGACCGGATCACATGTTACAATTAAATCTTTTAGACTTTTGATGTGTAAGCTTTCTGTCCATAGGCTCCCCCTTTCTTTTGTAGCTTAGGCCTGAATCACTTAAATACCCATATCAAGTGATAATAGATATCTTCATAGTTTTTCTTTATCAGACTTTCTATTAATAACTTATAAATCGATTAATTAAGATGCTTGATGTTAGTTATCTATAAATTTAAGAGTGCTTCAAATATTTTCTTAGTTCTAACAATCTCCCCATATTTGTTAATAGCAAACATTTAGCCTTCTTAATTATAAAACCTTCTTTTTGCATGAAACGAGGTCAACATATAGATCATTAATAATAGGAGAAATATAGTTAAATGACAAAATTTTGGAACAAAGACATTCATTTTATTAAAAAACAAAAGCATACATTTCTTGAAGAGTAAAACCTAAAAAAATCCTTTAACTTCCCAAAACCCTCTATCCCTCTTTTGATATCAACAAATCAATACAGTAATCGGGGACAGAAAAACAAATTATTTTTGCTCGGGGCTCTTAGAGCAAGAACCAGCCTCTCCCATCATCTAGAGAATGTGATTCTATAGCTTTCTATCATCATCTCCAGTGTTGTTGGTGGAAGATAACAGTCTGGTAACCTTTTCTTCAGGGAGTGTTTCAGGCCTAGGCTCATCCCAATCAGGAATAGGAGGATTAAATAAAGCTGCTTTTGGTTCTTTTTCTTTTCGAGAGCAGTGAGGTTTAGTAGCAGGAGCACTCCTATTTGGAGCTATCAGAATTTTTGTAGAAGGCAGAATATAGGCAGTCTTTTCTTTGCCATTCTAAATTTCTTCTGAAGATCTTCCTCTCTGAAGATCTTTTAAGATTGCTGACTGTTCTTTCTTAAGTTTGCAGAAGGTGGAAATATCTAATTTAGTGCAGCGACGATCATTGCGAATAAATTCCAGAGCAGATAGCGGTGATAAGGATAAGTCAGAAGAAAGAGAATTTAGTCAAATTTTTTTGGATTCTGGGGAGAGATCAGAGGAGAGGCAGAATGAACTCTTTTAGAGTCAGAGGGTGAAAATGCAGAATAGATAGAAGCGAGGATGTCTTCTGGTCCAGGAGACGATGAAGAGAAAAAGTGGGGTCAGACAAAGTAGGAGAGAGAGCAGAGAAAGTTTCCAGTAAAACTGGAGGAGTGTTTTCATAATCAGAATCTATAAAAGGATTGCCAGTGGAGGATCCATCCTGGTTTGGCGATTAAGAAGCCATTTTAATTAAAGGAGTTTGAAAAATGGAGGTACAAAGAGATAGTTTGATAAAACAGAAGAGGAAATTTGA
Source organism: Clitoria ternatea (assembly GCA_037962975.1). Lineage (NCBI taxonomy): Eukaryota > Viridiplantae > Streptophyta > Magnoliopsida > Fabales > Fabaceae > Clitoria > Clitoria ternatea. The sequence continues at coordinate 94,612,767 of CM075670.1, read as the reverse complement.
TAAGTAAACCCAGATTGTTAAAACCCTTTTTTATAAGTGACAGGGCCCGCAAGCGCACGGGTTATGTCGCGTAATATAAAAGATTATCGTTCTCCACAGGGACTATGTTCAAAGTACCAGCATATTGAAATTTAATTATCCACACAATTGATTTTTAAGATTTTTATAAAATAAAGCACAAATTAAAGTTGCACAGAATACTAATAAATATAAAAATAAAATTTACTTGACACTTTAAAAATCAGAGTTGAGAATATCTTGGGATTTTGGGGGATTAAGACTCTATTTTATGTTAATGAATTTTAACTTTTCATAAATAAGAATCGAATTAAGTTTTCCAAGGCGAATTTTCCAAAAGCTAATTAATATGTTCCTCTCGGAATCCTATTAATGTACCTAACCTATGGAAAGCGCTGCTTAATCCTCAGAAAGGCCCATTATCGTTTTATGAAAATCCCTTTTATTTCCTCAAAAGAATTTTTGATTACTTTCACGGTTTTATCGAGGTCACAAAAAGCATCTCAAAAATCTTAGGTTTAGTTCAAAGCTTTCCGGTAAAAATAAATCTCTCGATTCTATTTATTACCTAAACTTACTAACATACCCGCAAGTATACAGTTTTATCATTTAGGTTCTTGTTAGGAATTACTAAAAGCATTAAGCATAATTGAACTAAATGTAAAACAGAAATTTATTTAATTCCAAGTCAAAATAATATTAACAATAAAATATTATCATACCCCTTTTATCCCAAGATAATTAATTTAGCTACTCATGAAATAATTCAAATTCATATAAATAGTGGAAAAATAAAACATACAAGACATGGTAAAAATAAAGACTTACGGGTTTCTCCAAAAACTCAGAATAATTTACCACTGTAATTCCTTGTTACAATAATTTCTCCACCATTTACAAATTTAAATTCTCACTTTTACAGCCCTCACACTCTTAAAATAAAATAAAGAAAAAGAAAGTAAAGAAAAAATGGGAACGGGACAGAGAAAGAAAATAAGAGAAATAAAAAGAAAGAAAAGAAAGAAAAGAGAAACGAAAAACAAAGAGAAAGAAAGGAGGAATTGGAACGAAGCTGATGGTAATTGATGGGAAGAAGTTGTGTTTTTGCTGATGGGTTGCTGCTGCTTTTATAGGCAAATGGATGGAGGATTCCAGCTATGAAAACGCGTTCAATTTGCAAGTGGAAGAAACTTTTGGTGCATGTGAGTTCCAGCTGTGCCAATTTGTTTCCAATTTGCATATTTTAATATTTCCAATAATTCGGTGCTTGGATTTTAGTGAAGATTGGTGCAGAATGATGAAATTCAGAGTGGAAAAATGTTATTTTCCCACAGATCCGAGTGAAAGCTTGCTGGAGGGTGGTTTGCTGAGTGTTGGACGGTGTTGGTGGTATTGCTGGATGGTGTGGGTGGTATTGCTGGACGGTGTTGGTTGGATAGGAGTCCGGGCGGTGTTGGTTGGAGAGGAGAAAAGGGACAGCGGATAGAAGAGGGAATGAGACGGTGTTGAGAAGTGAGGACGGTTGGGCGGTGTTGGTTGGAGAGGAGTTTGGGCGGTGTTGTGTGGAGAGGAGTCTGGGCGGTGTTGTGGATGGAAAGGAGAGGACGGTGTGTGTTATGGATTAGAAGAAGAAAGGGACAGCGGATAGGGAATGGGATGGTGTTGTGGCTTGAGGACGGTGTAGAGTGATCCGTTGTTTGGAGTTGTGGAGTGTAGGTCGGTTTTCTCTTTTCTGTAAAATCCGAGTGAAAAGGTGCCTTTTGTGCTAAAAACCGAGTGAAAATGGTACTGTTCGTACATAAAACCGAGTGAAATATTCACTCGGTGTTGAGATGAGGGGTCGGTATTTAAGAAAACCGGTCGGTTTCGCTTGAGTGAGATTTTCTCGCTTAAGCGTTTGTTGAAGGAAACCGTCTCGCTCAAGCGGATAAAGGTTCGCTCAAGCAAGAGGCTCTCTTTTTCACTGTTTCACTCGGAGAAACCTTGCTCGGATTTGCTTGTGTTGCTCGGAATTGACTGAAGAGGGACTCGGATCCGACTGAAACCATTCACTCGGCTCAGGTTCATGGAGTTCATTCGGAACTGATTGAAGACTCACTCAGGATCAGAATTTATTCAATCGGTTCCTAAACATTTTCACTCGGCTGTCTCTGAATCTGAACCACTCGGTTAAAACTTTGCTCGGATTTTACTTTGGAATTCACTCGGAAGTGCCTTCTTATTTCTCACTCGGAATGGCCTCCACTTTTACTCAGAAACTTGTACTTGAAGGGTTGGAATCTGACTGATTGAATTTCTTTCTGGGTCCGTATCTCTCTTAGCTCGGAAACATAGGTTTCTGACCCAACTCACTCAGTATTCTTCATTGCAGAGATCTCACTCGGACTTAGTGTGAAATTGTGAGAATCTGACCGAGTATGATTCACTCTTAGTCGGATTTTCCTTGCTTGCTTAAGGCATTACTCGGAAATGCTTTGTTCTGCTTGACAATGCCATCTCCGAATGAAACCACTCGGATTCACCTTCTTATTCAACACTTATTCATTCAGTGGCTTCTTCTGCTCGGAATCAACTCATTCGGGACAGATTTGCCCAGAAAAACAGTTCAGACTTGTTTAAATCAGCATTCTTTCTCTCAGAATGGTTTAAAATAGGGGATCTTTCACTCGGATTTACCTTCAATCAGTGACTTATTTCTTTTCAGCATTGAACCTCCAACAGAGTCAGCCATTTATCACTCGGAATGGCTTTGACAGAGAACTTTCCACTTGGACTTACCTTCAACAGTGCAGTATTCCACTCGGAAATGCTCCATTCTGAGTCCTTCCACTCGGATTTGGTCATTTCTGAGTTATCCCACTCGGATTTGACCATTTTGAGTCGGATTTCAGTGCTCTGAGTCGGATTTTTGCTTTGAGTCGGATTTCAGCTTTAAAAAGAGAATTCTTTCCACTTTGGGCTTGTTCTTCTTGTTTCTTTATCATTTTATGGTCGTTTTTCTCTTGTTTTTGACCCTTTATTACCTTAAGTTTTGCAAAATAACATACCCAAGTAGAATAGAGTGGAAAGAAAGCAAAAATCACAATAAATAAAGGAAATACAATGCATAATGATTAAAATCCTAAGCAAATTGGGTCTAATTTATTGTACTATAAAGCACTTATCAAAATACCCCAAACCAAAGCATTGCTTGTCCTCAAGCAATCACCATATTCACAAGATAAATACAGAAAACACTAAACTTAATAACTTATGGAATCCAAAACAGAGAAACAGATTTATTCAAATGCCAGTTTTATTTTTCTTATGTGAATCAATTTTCAATGTCAAGACTTGAGATACTCTTCTCACAATTTTCACTCAAGTGTTTAAAGGTTTGTGTATCTCTCAAATCATCATAGTCAAAAAATATTACCATAAGCTTGTTAATAAACCAGAAACTCCACAGTTTAGATAGAAAATATGTCAAAGTCTAAAGGTCTTTCAAAGTTTGTAACGTGGCCTTGGGTTGTATTGTCAAGGTAGGAAATTCAAAAAAATGGAATACAAAAGGGCTTTAACAGTCATGAATGATTCAAATCACCATTATAAATTTAACAGAGCAAATTTTTGAACTTTTATGGACTTTTTCATTCATTCAATATCATCCTTTTGATTTTCTTTTCTTTTTCTTGCTTTTCTTTGCATCCAATACATATTTTTCTTAAGTCCTTTTTTATTTCTTTGCTTCACTAAATTTCCAACTTTTTCACCAATAAGAGAAGATCAGTCAATGAAAGGTTTCAATGAAAAATTTTCCCTTTTAGGCTCAAAAGGGGGAACTAGGGGTCAAATTATACAAAATTCTGAGGCTTAAGAATAAGACCTAATTGTGCCTTTATCATTCTAAGACATAATCAAAAACCATTTTGAATCGGTTGAAAAACAAGTTCTAGAATATTAATGACTATGAGATTCACTCAATTAAGAAAATATGGGTTTTGAAAATTTGTTTGATAAATAACCCATTTTGGCTCAAGTCTAATCATGGAAAGTCTTTTCAAAGAAAATTTTAATCACATAAGGTTCATTTAAGCATTTATTTGGCATTTAAACAATCAAATTTTGAAAATTTTACTCAAAATTTTGGGGTCCTTAGATACTTTAGCCTTGTGTTCAAAGTAAATTTATCATGCAATAATGGTAAATTACAAGATTACAAACAAAATAAGGAAAACACACATGCATGAATAATATAACAATCACACAACAAAACAAAATAGTTAAGTTTTCTTACCTACCACCCCAAACCAGAATTTGACATTGTCCTCAATGTTAAAATGGATGATAAAGGATAAGAAAACTTACCTGTAGTAACCCCAAACCAGCATCTGACATAGTTGGTTTTTTTTTTAAATAAAATGAAACAACAACTTTTTATAGGGTTACCTCCCTATCAGTGCTAAGTTTTAAGTCTTCAGCCAGACTTCTTACCGTTTGGATTTACTCATCAGGAGCATCAAACAAGTCCAAGTCACTTGCTTGTTGTATTGGTTGACCTGTCAGATAGTGTTTTACTCTCTGTCCATTTACCCTAAATGTACCAGATTTCTCGCTCCATAGTTCGACAGCTCCAAAGGGAAAGACTTTTGTCACCTTGAATGGTCCCGACCATCGGGATCTCAGTTTACCTGGAAAAAGCTTCAGTCTGGAATTAAACAGTAAAACCATATCACCTGGATTAAATGTTCTCCGTTGGATGTGACGATCATGCCATTGTTTGGTTTTTTCTTTATAAATTCTGGCATTTTCGTATGCATCTAGACGGAGTTCTTCAAGCTCATTTAATTCCAACAATCTTTGTTCACCTGCAGCCTTATGATCAAAGTTAAGAGTTTTAACAGCCCAAAAAGATTTATATTCTAGCTCAACAGGTAAATGATAGGGCTTCCCATATACTAGCTTAAAAGGTGTGGTTCCAATGGGAGTTTTGTATGCGGTTCGATACGCCCATAAGGAATCATCTAACTTAATAGACCAATCCTTACGTGATGTATTCACCATTTTTTGAAGAATATTTTTAATTTCCCGATTGGATACCTCAACTTGTCCACTAGTTTGTGGGTGATAAGGTGTAGCAACCTTATGCCTAACTCCATATTTCTTTAGAAGGGTCTGAAAGTTTTCTCAATAAAATGAGACCCTCCATCACTTATAACACATTTTGGGACCCCAAACCTTGGAAATATTATTTTCTTGAAAAGTTTAATAACAGTTTTAGCATCAGAATGGGGTGAAGCAATGGCTTCCACCCATTTTGACACATAGTCAACCGCCACTAATATGAACTGATTTCCAAAAGAGGAAGGAAAAGGTCCCATAAAATTAACACCCCATACATCAAATAGTTCAACTTCTAAAATGGTATTCAAGGGCATTTCTTGTCTCTTACCAATGTTACCTGTTCTTTGGCAAGCATCACAAGTTAGAACATACTTACGTACATCCTTAAAAATATTTGGCCAATAGAACCCAGCTTGCAATACTTTAGCGGCTGTTTTAGAGGTGCTCATGTGTCCTCCACAGGAAAGAGAATGGCAATTATCCAAGATAGCATGGACATCATCTTGTGAAACACATCTCCGAATCATACCATCTGCACATTGCTTGAAAAGGAGTGGTTCATCCCAATAATAATGCTTGACATCTGCATAAAACTTTTTCCTTTGCTGAAAGCTAAGATCAGGAGGTAAGATACCACATGCAAGAAAATTTACAAAATCAGCATACCAAGGAACACGTTGGATACTAAGATTCAAGAGTTGTTCATCTGGAAGAGATTCATTGATGGGAATATTTTCTGTTTGTTCTTTCTCAGATGTTAACCTAGATAGGTGGTCAGCGACCAAGTTCTCGGTACCCTTTTTGTCCTTAATTTCCAAGTCAAATTCTTGCAATATTAGAATCCACCTAATTGATCTAGGTTTTGCTTCCTTTTTATTCAATAGATACTTAATGGCAGAGTGGTCAGTGTAAACAGTAACATGTGAACCTACCAAATAAGACCTAAATTTATCATAAGCAAAGACAATAGCTAACAGTTCTTTTTTAGTTGTGGCATAATTTACCTGAGCATCATCTAGCGTCCGGCTGGTATAATGAATTACATGGAGCTTTTTATCCTTTCTTTGCCCCAACACAGCCCCCACTGCGTAATCACTCGCATCGCATATCAGCTCAAATGGGAGTTTCCAATCAGGTGGTTGTACGATGGGGGCTGAGATTAGAGCTTGCTTAATCCTTCAAAAAGCTTTCATACAAGATGAATCAAAATTGAAAGGCACATCCTTACCCAGAAGAGTTGTAAGAGGCTTTGTGATCTTGGAGAAATCTTTAATGAACCTGCGATAAAACCCTGCATGTCCAAGAAAACTCTGAATACCTTTCACATTTGTGGGTGGAGGCAATTTTTCAATTACTTCCACTTTAGCCTTATCAACTTCTATACTTCTTTCAGACACCAGGTGTCCAAGAACTATGCCTTCTCTTACCATAAAATGGCATTTTCCCAATTTAGAACCAAATTGGTTTCTTCACAACGCTGCAAGACTTGGCACAAATTTGTTAAACAATTATCAAAATCCAAACCATGCACTGAAAAATCATCCATAAAGACTTCCATCACATTTTCAATAAGATCAGAAAAAATTGCTTGCATACACCTTTGAAAAGTCGCAGGTGCATTACATAAACCAAAAGGCATACGTCTGTAAGCATAAGTCCCATAAGGGCAAGTGAAGGTAGTTTTTTCTTGATCAGATGGATGAATGGGAATTTGATGAAAACCTGAATACCCATCCAAATAACAGAAATAAGAGTGTTTCGCAAGTCTTTCAAGCATCTGATCAATAAAAGGGAGGGGAAAATGATCTTTTTTCGTGGCGCTATTTAACTTCCTATAATCAATGCACATGCGCCAACCAGAGACAATCCTAGTAGGAATCAAGTTATGTTTATCATTTTCAATCACAGTTATTCCCCCTTTTTTAGGCACCACATCGATAGGACTTACCCATTTACTACTATCAACAGGATATATGACTCCAGCATCAAGCAATTTCAAAATTTCCTTTTTAACCACTTCTTGCATTTTAGGATTTAATCTCCTAAGTGGTTCTACTATGGGCCTACTTTCATCTTCTACAGTAATCTTGTGCATACAAAGAGAAGGGATAATCCCTTTGATATCATCCATTGTATAACCTATTACCTTTCTATACAACCTAAGTTGTTTCAAAAGTTTTTCAGTTTCAGATGGATTCAATTCAGCATTAATAATCACAGGATATGTGGAATTAGGGCCAAGAAACTCATACCTTAAAGAAGCTGGTAAAGGTTTTAATTCCACATCGGGGCTTACCACTTTGTCACACATGACCTCAGTGTCATGTGGGGCCTCAGAGCAATCAGATGTTTTTGTCAGCTCAATCATGAAAACAGTTTCAAGTGGATCATTAGGAAGGGTTGCTTCCTTTACCACTTGTTCGACAAAATCCACAGTACAGCAAACATCATTATAAGGTTTTTCTAAAACATTTTTCAAGTTGAAGTCAACCTTTTGGTCTCCAACAGTTAGAGACAACTTACCATTCTTGACATCGATCACAACACCTGTAGTGGCTAAAAATGGTCTACCTAAAATAATAGGAATCAAAGAATCTTTGTCCATTTCAAGCACAACAAAGTCAGCAGGTATAAAAAATTTTCCTGTCTTAATAGGAACATCCTCTAAAATTCCTACAGGATATTTTACAGATCTATCAGCCAATTGTAAAGACATCCTAGTAGGTTTTTGTTCACCCAATCCTAACTTTTCAGCAACAGATAATGGCATTAAACTCACACTCGCTCCTAAATCACACAATGCTTTATCTATATTCATGTCACCAATCATGCAAGGAATAGAGAAACTACCTGGATCTTGGAGCTTGGGTGGAAGTTTCTTTTGAATTAGAGCACTGCACTCTTCAGTAAGTGTAACTGTACCATCTTCCTCCAGTCTTCTTTTGTTGGACAAAATGTCCTTCAGGAACTTTGCATATGTGGGCATTTGCTGCAAAGCATCTATAAAAGGAATATTAATATACAATTTCTTTAAAACATCAAGGAACTTACCAAATTGTTTGTCCAACTTTGCTTTGGCTAAGCGTTGAGGAAATGGAATGGGAGGTTGATATGGCTTAACCTCCTCCTTCTTTTCTTGTGGTTTCTCTTCTTCAATTACTGGATGAGATGAAGATTCATCTACTTTCTTTTCCTCCTTTGCTGTCTTGTTAACTGGCCCATCGTATTGAGTACCACTCCTAAGAGTGACAGCCATGGTTTGGTTGGATGGTCCAGCCTCTGGTTTTCCAAGAAATGTTCCTGGTGCTCTTTGAGAATAGGAGGCTTGTTGGGCTATTTGATTTTCCAGTATTTTGTTGTGAGTGGCAAGAGAGTCCACTTTTGAAGCCAAGTTTTTTATTGCATCAGAGAATTCATCATTTTGTTTAAGTTGAGTAGCTACAAATGTCTCCATCAAGGATTCTAGCTTTGATTTTTATGGAATATAGGTTCCTTGTTGAGGTTTTAAGTTACTTTGGAATTGAGGTGGCCTATTTTGGAAGCCAGGTGGACCTTGTAGAGGTCTGTAGTTACCTTGATAATTTCCACTATAGTTTCTAATAGCATCCACATGATGCATTTCTTGTTCTTGATTAGGGGTCATTGCTAAATGGCAGTTTGTAGCTCCATGTCCTGAAACACCACAAACTTCACAAACAATATTAGTAGCACCTGTTGACCCTATTTTATCAAGTTTTAATGTTAATGCTTCAACTTTGGCAGAAAGTAGGGAAAGAGCATCAACAGAATACTTACCTGGTGTTTTAGAAGGTAATCCTCTCTCAGAGTTCCACTGGTGAGTGTTTTGAGCTATTTCCTTAATCAGGTTCTCAGCTTCATCAACATTTTTACTCATGAAGGCTCCTCCAGCTGCAGCATCTAAAGAGATCTTTTGTGTGGAAGTTAGTCCATTATAGAAAATATGGATTGTTAACCACCTTTCTATCCCATGGTGAGGACATTCTCTTAGCAACTCTCTGTATCTTTCCCAGGCTTCATACAAGGATTCATTATCTTTTTGTGAAAAATTGATGATTTGTTTTCTCAACACATCAGTCTTGTTCCTTGGGTACCATTTATTGATAAAAGCACTGGACAATTGTTCCCAAGTCGTGATGGATCCTTCAGGAAGAGAGTATAACCACGCTCTCGCTTTATCTGTTAAGGAGAAAGGGAAAAGTCTTAAGCGAATGGCATCATTGGTGGCTCCGTTCATCTTCAGGGTGTCACAGTATTCAAGAAAGATTTGAAGGTGAAGATTTGGATCTTCGGAGGGTAATCCTCCGAATTGGTTCTGTTGAACCATTGAGAGTAGTGAAGGCTTCAATTCAAAATTGTTAGCCTTCACTGTGGGTCTAAGGATGCTGGATCCTCTTCCATTAGTGCTTGGAGCGGCAAAATCTCTTAAGGGTCTGTGTTGGTCTGCCATTTGTTTTTCTTTTTGTTCTTTTTGTTGTTTTTGTTGTTTTCTTAAAGCTCTAACGGTACGTTCTATCTCAGGGTCAAATCCTAAGTTTAGATCGACACTACGGCTTCGTCGCATAAAATAAATGACAACTAAAACAAATTATCACAAAATAAAACAACAACAGATACACAAAATAAAGAACAAAATACAAAATTACAACCAAAATAAAAATAAAAATAAAAATAACAATAAAAATATTAACAAGTATGATCTAATCGAATTTCAATATTGCCGATATTTGAGGGACAACAGTCCCCGGCAACGGCGCCAAAAACTTGACAGGGCCCACAAGCGCACGGGTTATGTTGCGTAATATAAAAGATTATCGTTCTCCACAGGGACTGTGTTCAAAGTACCAGCATATTGAAATTTAATTATCCACACAATTGATTTTTAAGATTTTTATAAAATAAAGCACAAATTAAAGTTGCACAGGATACTAATAAATATAAAAATAAAATTTACTTGATACTTTAAAAATCAGAGTTGAGAATATCTTGGGATTTCGGGGGATTAAGACTCTATTTTATGTTAATTAATTTTAACTTTTCATAAATAAGAATCGAATTAAGTTTTCCAAGGTGAATTTTCCAAAAGCTAATTAATATGTTCCTCTCAGAATCCTATTAATGTACCTAACCTATGGAAAGCGCTGCTTAATCCTCAGAAAGGCCCATTATCGTTTTATGAAAATCCCTTTTATTTCCTCAAAAGAATTTTTGATTACTTTCACGGTTTTACCGAGGTCACAAAAAGCATCTAAAAAATCTTAGGTTTAGTTCAAAGCTTTCCGGTAAAAATAAATCTCTCGATTCTATTTATTACCTAAACTTACTAACATACCCGCAAGTATACAGTTTTATCATTTAGGTTCTTATTAGGAATTACTAAAAGCATTAAGCATAATTGAACTAAATGGAAAACAGAAATTTATTTAATTCCAAGTCAAAATAATATTAACAATAAAATATTATCATACCCCTTTTATCCCAAGATAATTAATTTAGCTACTCATGAAATAATTCAAATTCATATAAATAGTTGAAAAATAAAACATACAAGACATGGTAAAAATAAAGACTTACGGGTTTCTCCAAAAGCTCAGAATAATTTACCACTGTAATTCCTTGTTGCAATAATTTCTCCATCATTTACAAATTTAAATTCTCACTTTTACAGCCCTCACACTCTTAAAATAAAATAAAGAAAAAGAAAGTAAAGAAAAAATGGGAACGGGACAGAGAAAGAAAATAAGAGAAATAAAAAGAAAGAAAAGAAAGAAAAGAGAAACGAAAAACAAAGAGAAAGGAAGGAGGAATTGGAATGAAGCTGATGGTAATTGATGGGAAGAAGTTGTGTTTTTGCTGATGGGTTGCTCCTGCTTTTATAGGCAAATGGATGGAGGATTCCAGCTATGAAAACGCGTTCAATTTGCAAGTGGAAGAAACTTTCGGTGCATGTGAGTTCCAGCTGTGCCAATTTGTTTCCAATTTACATATTTTAATATTTCCAATAATTCGGTGCTTGGATTTTAGTGAAGATTGGTGCAGAATGATGAAATTCAGAGTGGAAAAATGTTATTTTCCCATAGATCTGAGTGAAAGCTTGCTGGAGGGTGGTTTGCTGAGTGCTGGACGGTGTTGGTGGTATTGCTGGACGGTGTGGGTGGTATTGCTGGACGGTGTTGGTTGGAGAGGAGAAAAGGGACAGCAGATAGAAGAGGGAATGAGACGGTGTTGAGAAGTGAGGACGGTTGGGCGGTGTTGGTTGGAGAGGAGTCTGGGCGGTGTTGTGTGGAGAGGAGTCTGGGCGGTGTTGTGGATGGAAAGGAGAGTACGGTGTGTGTTATGGATTAGAAGAAGAAAGGGACAGCGGATAGGGAATGGGACGGTGTTGTGGCTTGAGGACGGTGTAGAGTGATCCATTGTTTGGAGTTGTGGAGTGTAGGTCGGTTTTCTCTTTTCTGCAAAATCTGAGTGAAAAGGTGCCTTTTGTGCTAAAAACCGAGTGAAAATGGTACTGTTCGTACATAAAACCGAGTGAAATATTCACTCGGTGTTGAGATGAGGGGTCGGTATTTAAGAAAACCGGTCGGTTTCGCTTGAGCGAGAGTTTCTCGCTTAAGCGTTTGTTGTAGGAAACCGTCTCGCTCAAGCGGATAAAGGTTCGCTCAAGCGAGAGGCTCTCTTTTTCACTGTTTCACTTGGAGAAACCTTGCTCGGATTTGCTTGTGTTGCTCGGAATTGACTGAAGAGGGACTCAGATCCGACTGAAACCATTCACTCGGCTCAGGTTCATGGAGTTCATTCGGAACTGATTGAAGACTCACACAGGATCAGAATTTATTCAATCGGTTCCCAAACATTTTCACTCGGCTGTCTCTGAATCTGAACCACTCGGTTAAAACTTTGCTCGGATTTTGCTTTGGAATTCACTCGGAAGTGCCTTCTTGTTTCTCACTCGGAATGGCCTCCACTTTTACTCAGAAACTTACACTTGAAGGGTTGGAATCTGACTGATTGAATTTCTTTCCGGGTCCGTATCTCTCTTAGCTCGGAAACATAGGTTTTTGACCCAACTCACTCAGTATTCTTCATTGCAGAGATCTCACTCGGACTTAGTGTGAAATTGTGAGAATCTGACCGAGTATGATTCACTCTTGGTCGGATTTTCCTTGCTTGCTTAAGGCATTACCCAGAAATGCTTTGTTCTGCTTGACAATGCCATCTCCGAATGAAACCACTCAGATTCACCTTCTTATTCAACACTTATTCATTCAGTGGCTTCTTCTGCTCGGAATCAACTCATTCGGGACAGATTTTCCCAGAAAAACAGTTCAGACTTGTTTAAATCAGCATTCTTTCTCTCAGAATGGTTTAAAATAGGGGATCTTTCACTCGGATTTACCTTCAATCAGTGACTTATTTCTTTTCAGCATTGAACCTCCAACAGAGTCAGCCATTTATCACTCGGAATGGCTTTGACAGAGAACTTTCCACTTGGACTTACCTTCAACAGTGCAGTATTCCACTCGGAAATGCTCCATTCTGAGTCCTTCCACTCGGATTTGGTCATTTCTGAGTTATCCCACTCGAATTTGGCCATTTTGAGTCGGATTTCAGTGCTCTGAGTCGGATTTTTGCTTTGAGTCGGATTTCAGCTTTAAAAAGAGAATTCTTTCCACTTTGGGCTTGTTCTTCTTGTTTCTTTATCATTTTATGGTCGTTTTTCTCTTGTTTTTGACCCTTTATTACCTTAAGTTCTGCAAAATAACATACCCAAGTAGAATAGAGTGGAAAGAAAGCAAAAATCACAATAAATAAAGGAAATACAATGCATAATGATTAAAATCCTAAGCAAATTGGGTCTAATTTATTGTACTATAAAGCACTTATCAATAAGATAATGAAACAGTGGAATATTGAGAGTTTTGAAATATTTAATTGGTGAGAGACATGTTGTTTTGAAAGATTACAATTTTCAAAGACGTCGTTCCTTAATGATAAAGAGCAGTTATCAAAAGGATTTCTTTTGAAGTGAGTTACCAGACTTTTGATTCTTCCTTTTGTCTTGGATTGAGGAGTTCATGTTACGATTAAATCTTTCAGACTTTTGATACGTGAGCTTTCTATCCATAGGCTCCCCCTATCTTTTGTAGCTTAGGCCTGAATCACTTAAATACCCATATCAAGTGATAATAGATATCTTTATAGTTTTGTTTTACCAGACTTTATTGAACGCAAGCTCCCCTTTTGATTCGTAACCTGTGCTTTTTATCCTGAAACACTCGAGTGATCTTTGTTAATCATTTAATAACTTATAACTCGATTAATTAAGATGATTGATGTAACAAATCTAAGAGTGCTTCAAATATTTTCTTGGTTCAAACACGTTTCACAATAAAACATGGCAAACCATCTAGGTTTTCAAAGCCATTAAGCATACGTTACCTTACAAGCATCAACACTACATTATATCATTCATATCATGCAACAGAACTTGCCCATTGTAACACCCTGAATTTTTAAAATAGAAAGTTCAATTAAGGAAATAAATATCGAATGATTAAATATAAACTAATTAATGTCCCAAAATGTTAAAAATAATTTAATTAAGGTTTTTAGAGACTGTTAGTGAGTTATTGTGATCGGATAAGCTGAAAACTGACCCGGATAAAATATGGGTGTTGGACCAAGTATCTTTGATTGAGATGCCGTTGGTCAGGGCTGTAGATAATGTTATTCGGAATCCGAACATGTATTCAGAATAATTTTTAGAGTATGTATTGAGCCCGAACGGAGAGCCCGTTTATTTAAAAACGGAAGAGTTTAAGTGAAAGATGAAAAATTAAAACAAAACCTCACTATTTTCACTCTTATTCTCGTGACTCTCTCTTCTTCTTTTACGCAAACACATTCCCTCTTCTTCTTCTTCATTATTCCTCTTCATCTTCCCCTAAAACCCTAAGAAAAAAGGGAGATACATCTCCCTCCTCCATTGTCATTCTTCAAAAGGCTCAAGGAAAGCTTGGAGCTTGAAGTCTCTTCTCCCTTCCTTCTCTTATTTTCGTGTGGCCCATCTCCTCTCTTGCAAACCCACTCTTCTTTTCTCTTGAGGTAAGATCATTACCATTTTTCCATGTATATGAACATATAGTTGTAGCCTTGGTATTAAGAAAATAATAAATGCATATGTGTTGTTGAGAGAAGCTCCAAAAGTGGGAACCCTAAGATGGGTTGACATAAATGTAAGCTTTGTGAATAATTAACGAGGTAGTTGCAATTATGGTAGGGAGAAGATAGAGGTTAATGAGTATTTATGAAGGTTGGTGGGTTTGGTGGAAACCCTAACCTTGGAAATGGGGGGGAAATGTGTAATGTAGATGAGGTTAATACTTATTGAAAAGGGAAGTATTATAAATGATGAGATGGAGGCATTTAATGATGATTTATAATGTTGATTAAAAGTCATAATAAATGGGAAACTCACCAAGGTGTTGGTGGGAGATTTAATATATATAAGGTGACTGATGATGCATGATTTATCTTTAATTCTCCATTTTAAATGTGTATAATTTGCCATCACTTAGTGTGTAACATATTGCATTTTAACACATTTTTATCATTTGATCTTTATGTAATATTTGATTTTTAATATGTGCCAAAAGAAAATAGATCAAAGAACTCAAGAATTCCAATCCAAAATGAAGATCAAAGTGCCTAAGGATCAAAGGAATCAAGGTATATGCAAAAAGATCTCAAAAAGGGTGAAAAAGTATGCGAATTATGGAGAATCAGGGGGATGAATCGATTCATCCCCCTCCTTAATCGATTCAAACGGATTTAATGCACCAGGAAGTGAAATTTTGCATCATGAATCGATTCATTTCTCCATTGAATCGATTCATACGAGTATTTTTGGCCCAGAACTGCATTTTGGAACGCATGAATCGATCGATTCATGAGTGTATTATTGGCCCAGAATCACGTTTTCAAGCTTCTGGATAGTGGGCAAGGCACTGAAGATGTTGGGCAAGGCACTCAAGCTGATCATGGAGCACTTAAATTGATAATGGAGCACCATGGAATTGTAAATTCAAGAGTGCATCTCCCATTATGAATTAATTATGGCATTAGTTTTGCTTTCTGATTCCTATAAATAGGCACAAGAGGAAGGCTTGTAAAACACACCATTCTTCATTGAAGGAAGTCATTCGTTCTCTGTTCCTCTTCTTCTCTGTTGGAATTTTTCCAGCAAGTTCTTCATTTCCGGGTTAGTTTTGTTGTTTGTAGTTGTAATTATGGAGGGCTAAAACCCTTAGATTGATTTTCTTGGAGAATGTTGTAATGTAATTTTGAGGTCACTAATTTTAATATAGTATGCTTTTATTATTGTTATTTCTTCATAATCATTCTCTACTTATTTAATTCCATTTTGTTTAATTGAATTTGTATGCTTAATCGGTTTAATTATTCAAATGGAGTAAAATAAGATTTCAAATTAGAATGGATTAAGGAAATATGCATGCTTAATGAATATTTTCATAATCACTTTTAATAATTATGGTTTGCTTAATTCCATAATTTGAGAATAGATTATGTATATAGGCGATGTTCTTATGTATGCTCAATAATTCCTAGATTTTAAGATCTTGACTCCTTTTGCTTAATTAGGATGCTTGATTAAAATATTCATTTTTAAATGAAAGTAAAGGAATTGTGAATTGAAAAAGACGCTTAGTTGATCAATTCAAATTGAGCTAAGAAATTAACATTAGTAAGTATACAAATTATCTTTAGTGAACCAATGATAAATTTATTTACAATACTCCAAGAAAATCAATCACTTGTTATTTATCGTTTTAAATCCTTTATTTACCTTGTTTTAATTTTAATTGTGACAACAAAAATCAATCAAACCCCCCCCCCCCCCAATTGTATGTTAGTGAACTTATGTTTGTAAAAATTTTTAGTTGTTTAGTTTTTATTTTTAATTGTTAAAAATTAGTTTAAGACTTGATTTTTCCTAAATTTCTGTGTTGATCCTTGAGAGAACGACCTAGGTTGACACCCTAGTACTACGTTAATTAATTTTAATGTACTAATTTGACGGGGCCACGACAGCCGACGTCAAATTTTGGCGCCGTTGCCGGGGATCAACGATCTTTAGGAAAAACTCTTGTTTTAAATTAATTTTTTTTATTAAAAAAAATTAAAAAAAAATTTCTTTTGTTTGTTTGTTTGTTTATTTTATTTCTTTTGCATGATTTAGGATTCTTATGATTTATTGCTCATCATGATCAAATATCTTGTTGTATGCTATGTATGACTAGAAGAACTTTTGAGCATTTATATTCATTTGATCCTGAAATTGAAAGAACTTTTCATAGGTTAGTTAGAGAAGCTAGATTTAATAATAATTTTATTGATATTGATAGTGATAGTATTTTTTCTGAATCTGTCGAAAGTACTACTGCTAGTTTTTCTGATATGGCTGAACCTCGTGAAAGAACTCTTAGAGAACTAGCTGCTCCTGAATTCACTTACGAAAGTTTGTGTATTCAATATCCTGATGAGGATGTCCCTTTTATTCTTAAGACTGGACTTATACACCTGTTGCCTAAGTTTCATGGTCTTGCGGGTGAAGATCCGCACAAACACCTCAAAGAATTCCACATTGTGTGCTCCACAATGAAACCCCAAAACGTTCAAGAAGACCATGTCTATCTTAAAGCGTTTCCTCATTCTTTAGAGGGTGTTGCTAAGGATTGGTTGTACTACCTTGCTCCAAGATCAATCACAAGTTGGAATGACTTAAAGAAAATGTTCTTGGAAAAATTCTTTCCTGCCTCTAGAACAACTGCAATCCGTAAAGACATATCTGGCATTAGGCAACTCTCTGGAGAAAGTCTTTATGAATATTGGGAGAGATTTAAAAAACTCTATGCAAGTTGCCCTCACCACCAAATTTCTGAACAACTTCTTCTTCAGTACTTCTATGAAGGTTTACACCACGTTGATCGCAACATGATTGATGCGGCAAGTGGAGGAGCTTTAGGAGATATGACTGTTGCTGAAGCAAGAAATCTGATTGAGAAGATGGCATCTAACTCTCAACAATTTGGTGTGAGAAATGATTCTTTCAAACCCATGTTTGATTCTAATTCTAGTTCATCTGGAATTAAATTGGAGAGCAAACTTGATGCTCTCACCACTCTAGTCACACAATTGGCAGTAAATCAAAAATCTATGACTGCTAAAGTATGTGGCATCTGCTCTTCACAAGAGCACCCCATTGATTGTTGTCCTTCTCTACAAGAAAAGGATAATAATAGTCCCCAAGCCTATGCAGCTAACATCTACCATGATAGACCTCCACCACCACAAAACCATGACCTTTCCACCAACAGATACAATCCAGGTTGGAGGAACTATCCAAATTTGAGATGGGGCAACCAACAACAAAATCCCCAACCCCCATTTCAAAACAATGCACCAACCTTCCAAAGATCGACACCTCAACCACCCACAAGTGGCCCTTCTTTGGAGGATCTGGTGAAACAAATGGCTACACAGAACTTGGAGTATCAACAGAGGAATGATGCTACCATCCAGAGTTTAAGCAACCAAATTGGGCAATTGGCTTCATCATTAAGCCAGTTACAATCTCAAAACTCTGACAAATTACCATCTCAACCAGCTGCAAATCCAAGAAATGTGAGTGCAATTCAGTTAAGATCAGGTAAGAACCTTGAAGTACCCATATCTAAGGAACTTGAAAAACAAACAGATGTGCCCACAACAGTTGAGAATGATGTGCCCTCTTCAAGCACAAGCAAATCTGAGATGCAACCATCCCAAATTCCACCTCATATCCCTCTTCCTTTCCCACCAAAAGCAATTCCAAGCAAGAAGATGGAAGAAGTGGATAAAGAAATTTTGGATACTTTTAGGAAAGTGGAAGTGAATATACCTCTTCTCGATGCAATCAAGCAAATTCCCAAGTATGCCAAATTTCTGAAGGAGTTGTGTACTCACAAAAGGAGACTCAAGGGCAATGAAAGGATAAGCATGGGAAGAAATGTATCTACACTGCTTGGTAAGGAAAATATCCCTGAGAAATGCAAGGACCCAGGTACGTTTTCTATACCCTGTATCATAGGCAATAATAAATTTGAAAATTGTATGTTAGATTTAGGAGCTTCAATCAATGTTATGCCTATGTCTGTTTTTAAATCTTTGTCTCTTGGAAATTTACAACCTACTGGTGTAGTAATTCAGCTAGCCAATAGGAGCACTGCTTACCCTGCTGGAGTTATAGAAGATGTTTTGGTTCAGGTAGAACAGCTTGTTTTCCCTGCTGACTTTTTTGTACTTGATATGGAAGAAGGTATGCCTCAAATTCCTGTTCCTATCATTTTGGGAAGACCATTTTTGAAAACAGCTCGAACCAAAATAGATGTTCATTCTGGAACTCTCTTTATGGAATTTGGTGACACGAGAGTTCAATTTAATATTCTTGATGCCATGAAATATCCATCTGAAAATCATTCTGTTTTCCAAATTGACATTATTGATGAACTAGTTTTTGAACATTTTTCTAATGTTGATTTGGAATACATGGATGATTCAAATAAATGTTTTGCATGCAATGATTCTAGAAGTTGTGATATTTGTGCTGAAATTGATAAATACATAATTTCTGATTCAGAGTCTTTAGATATACCTGTTAACCATAAGGAGCTGAATGCAGGATTTCAAGAAAATTCTAACTGTTTTGAGATGCAAACAGCAGAATCAAAATCTACTTTGTTAGTTCCATCTGTTTTGCAGGCACCCAAGTTAGAATTGAAACCCTTACCTGAGAAGCTAAAGTATGTATACTTAGGGGATAATGAACAGCTCCCGGTGATAATTTCCACTTCTCTTGATGAAAATCAAGAAGAAAAATTGTTGCAGGTATTGAAAAGACATAAGAAGGCTATAGGATGGACATTGGCAGACATTCCTGGAATTAGTCCATCCATGTGCATGCATAGAATATTTCTGGAGGAAAATACTAAAGCAGTAAGACAGCCCCAGAGGAGACTCAACCCTGTAATCCTTGATGTGGTTAAGAAGGAGATCACCAAGCTTCTACAAGCAGGAATCATTTATCCTATCTCTGATAGCCAATGGGTGAGTCCAATTCAAGTGGTTCCCAAGAAAACAGGGATCACAGTTGTGAAAAATGAAAAGGATGAATTGATCCCAACTAGAGTGCAGAATAGTTGGAGAGTCTGTATTGACTACAGGAGACTTAACCAGGCAACAAAGAAGGACCATTTCCCTTTACCCTTCATTGACCAAATGCTTGAGCATCTCGCAGGTAAGTCTCACTACTGTTTTCTTGATGGATTCTCTGGATATTTTTAGATTCACATTGCACCTGAGGATCAAGATAAGACCACATTCACCTGTCCCTTTGGCACATTTGCTTATAGGAGAATGCCATTTGGCCTATGCAATGCTCCCGGAACTTTTCAAAGATGCATGATAAGTATTTTTCATGATATCATTGAAAATTGCATAGAGGTGTTTATGGATGATTTTACTGTCTATGGATCTTCATTTAATGCATGCCTTGATAGTATTGATAAAGTTTTAAACAGATGTATTGAAACTAACCTTGTTTTGAACTATGAGAAATGTCATTTTATGGTAAAACAAGGAATAGTTTTAGGGCATGTAATCTCTGAAAAAGGAATTGAGGTAGATCCTGCCAAGGTAGAAGTTATATCACATTTTCCTTACCCCTCTTGTGTTCGAGAGGTTCGTTCTTTTCTTGGTCATGCAGGATTCTACAGAAGATTCATAAAAGATTTCAGCAAGAAGGCTAGGCCACTATCCAGTTTGCTTCAAAAGGATGTGGCATTTGAATTTGATGAAAAGTGTAAGGAGGCTTTTAATTGCCTCAAGCAAGCATTGACAACAACCCTAATAATCCAAGCACCTGTTTGGACAGCTCCATTTGAGTTAATGTGTGATGCCTCTAATTATGCATTGGGACCCATCCTTGGTCAAAAGATTGACAAGCAACCTAGGGTCATCTACTATGCATCTAAAACTTTAGATGCTGCCTAGGTAAATTACACCACCACTGAGAAAGAGCTCTTGGCCATTGTTTTTGCATTAGATAAGTTTAGATCTTACCTATTCGGTTCTCGAGTAGTTGTCTTTACTGACCATGCAGCTCTGAAGTACTTGTTGAAGAAAGGTGAGTCCAAGCCAAGATTGATTCGTTGGATGCTTTTGCTCCAAGAGTTTGACTTGGAAATTCATGACAGAAGTGGAACACAAAACCTTGTGGCAGACCATTTAAGCAGAATTGAGAATGCTCCTGATTCAGCACCTATTCGGGACCATTTTCCCGATGAACACCTCATGAGTATTTCTAACTCTTTTGATTCACCTTGGTTTGCTAACATTGTAAATTATCTTGTTGCTTCTGTTTTTCCACCATGTGCATCCAGAAACCAAATTTCAAAATTAAAAAGTGATGCAAAGTATTATATTTGGGATGACCCGTATTTGTGGAAATTGTGTAATGATCAGGTGATTCAAAGATGCATTCCCGATCATGAAATAGAATCAGTTCTTCGATTCTGCCATGCTTCACTAGTTGGTGGACATTTTGGTCCACAAAGAACAGCAAGAAAAGTGTTGGATTCTGGTTTATATTGGCCCATAATTTTTAAGGATGCATGGAGAATTTGTAACACCTGTGATAAATGCCAAAGAGCTAGTAATGCTACCACATGGAGACAACAGATGCCTCAGCAACCAATGTTGTTTTGTGAAGTATTTAATGTTTGGGGCATTGATTTTATGGGTCCATTTCCTCCATCCTTTGGTTTTACTTACATTTTATTGGCTGTTGATTATGTTTCTAAATGGGTGGAAGCTAAAGCCACTAGAACTAATGATGCTCGAGTTGTTGTGGATTTTGTTAGATCTCAAATTCTTTGCAGGTTTGGCATTCCGAGAGCAATCATTAGTGATCAAGGAACACATTTCTGCAACAGGACCATGCAAGCTATGCTCAGGAAGTATGGGGTTGTTCATAGAGTCTCTACTCCATATCACCCCCAAACCAATAGACAAGCAGAAGTCTCTAACAGAGAAATCAAAAGAATCCTGGAGAAGATAGTACAGCCTAACAAAAAGGATTGGAGCAGGAAATTGGATGATGCTCTTTGGGCACATAGAACAGCTTTTAAGGCACCTATAGGAATGTCTCCCTATAGAATTGTTTTTGGTAAAGCATGTCATCTTCCAGTGGAGATTGAGCATTGTGCTTATTGGGATATAAAAGCTTGCAACTTAGCACTTGATTAAGCAGGTGAGGAAAGAAAATTACAACTGAATGAGCTTGATGAGATACGTTTGGCAGCTTATGAGAACTCGAGGTTCTATAAGGAGAAAACAAAGAAATTCCATGATAGCTCAATAGCTAGAAAGGATTTTACTGCTGGACAGAAAGTGCTACTGTTTAATTCCCGGTTGAAACTGATGGCCGGAAAATTGCGCTCCAAATGGGAAGGACCTTTCATTGTTACGAATGTATTTCCCCATAGAGCTGTGGAAGTAAAAAGTGAAAACTCCAACAAAAGCTTCAAGGTTAATGGACAACGTTTGAAGCCATTTCATGAAAATCCTTCACTTGTGGATGTTACAATGGAGGAACATGCTTTGGGGGAACCACTTCTTGATTCCCCTTGAGGGAGTTTTTCTTACCCATCTCTTTACTTTTTCATTATATTGTCTATTTTGTATGCTCTGTCTTACATTGAGGACAATGTATGATTTAAGTGTGGGGGTGGGATCATTTATGTGTTATTGTGTGTGTGTTTTTTGTGTGATTAAATTTTGTGTGAAAAAAAAAATTATTAAAAAAAAATTAATTAAAAATAAAAGATTTTGTGTGTGTTTTTGTTTTAAAAAGTCATGTTTTATTGGAATTTTAAGATATGCATGAGTAACAAGTAAATTATTTCATGTCTGATATAAGATTAATGATATGTTATAATTTGAACTCAAACATTTTTGGTATGTTGAGAATGACATGATAATTGAGAAATGATCATATATAATGGAATTATACCTTGTGAGATTTTTGAGCCTTAAAATTTGATGGATCACTTTAAACCATCTTAATCCTTTCATGTGTGATTAATTCCTGAAAGCTTACATCTTAATTTTTGTCTTGTTTCTTGATGATACTTGAAACTTATATGAATGTATTTGAAATGATACAGGCATTTTTGTTCAGTTGAGCCACTAAGCCATATAAGCCTACCATGAATAAATCATCCTTTGTTAGCCCCTTTGAGCCTATTTAACCATTTCTTTGTTGCAGCTCAAATAAGCCATGGATGAAGAACCAAAAATATACCTACCTTAAGAAATATATTGAAGCTTTGGAATCAAGTCAAAATAGGCATTCAAATAAGTGTGGGGGTGTGCAAAAAGGAATTGCAACTCTTGTTCAAAGTGTTATGCAATCTAATTATTAAAAAAAAAAAAATTTTACCAAATACCATACAATAAATGTTTTACCCTCACTTTTTGCCGGTGAAAATTAATTGCTTCATTATATATAAATATATATTTCATCCATTTTAACCTTGGCCACATTGCAACCCTGTGAAAGCCCTGTTGATCTATACATGCATTTGTGTTGATTGTGGAATTAAGAAACTTGCCAAATTTTTAGACTGTTTGTTTTTCAGGAATTGTTTTGAGAGTATACACAAACCTTAAACACTTGAGAGTTGAGAGTATGTCTTGTGAGGTTCTATCACTTATGATCTTCTTTTCAGTTTAATTTAATTTTCACATGCCTAAGTGTTTGAATGATTTTTATATATATCTTGATGCTCTGCATCTTGCATGTTGAATAACTCTTGTTTCTCTATATATTCCTAAGATTTCATGCCAATTCTGTGTGTTGTTTTCAACTTAATGTTTTCAATAAATTATGATACTTGTTTTTATTTTGATTTTGCCCGGGAGTACAAAAGAATAAGTGTGGGAGTATTTGATGATGCATGATTTATCTTTAATTCTCCATTTTAAATGTGTATAATTTGCCATCACTTAGTGTGTAACATATTGCATTTTAACACATTTTTATCATTTGATCTTTATGTAATATTTGATTTTTAATATGTGCCAAAAGAAAATAGATCAAAGAACTCAAGAATTCCAATCCAAAATGAAGATCAAAGTGCCTAAGGATCAAAGGAATCAAGGTATATGCAAAAAGATCTCAAAAAGGGTGAAAAAGTATGCGAATTATGGAGAATCAGGGGGATGAATCGATTCATCCCCCTCCTGAATCGATTCACACAGATTTAATGCACCAGGAAGTGAAATTTTGCATCATGAATCGATTCATTTCTCCATTGAATCGATTCATACGAGTATTTTTGGCCCAGAACTGCATTTTGGAACGTATGAATCAATTCATTTCACCATTGAATCGATTCATGAGTGTATTATTGGCCCAGAATCACGTTTTCAAGCTTCTGGATAGTGGGCAAGGCACTGAAGATGTTGGGCAAGGCACTCAAGCTGATCATGGAGAACTTAAATTGATAATGGAGCACCATGGAATTGTAAATTCAAGAGTGCATCTCCCATTATGAATTAATTATGGCATTAGTTTTGCTTTCTGATTCCTATAAATAGGCACAAGAGGAAGGCTTGTAAAACACACCATTCTTCATTGAAGGAAGTCATTCGTTCTCTGTTCCTCTTCTTCTCTGTTGGAATTTTTCCAGCAAGTTCTTCATTTCCGGGTTAGTTTTGTTGTTTGTAGTTGTAATTATGGAGGGCTAAAACCCTTAGATTGATTTTCTTGGAGAATGTTGTAATGTAATTTTGAGGTCACTAATTTTAATATAGTATGCTTTTATTATTGTTATTTCTTCATAATCATTCTCTACTTATTTAATTCCATTTTGTTTAATTGAATTTGTATGCTTAATCGGTTATTATTCAAATGGAGTAAAATAAGATTTCAAATTAGAATGGATTAAGGAAATATGCATGCTTAATGAATATTTTCATAATCACTTTTAATAATTATGGTTTGCTTAATTCCATAATTTGAGAATAGATTATGTATATAGGCGATGTTCTTATGTATGCTCAATAATTCCAAGATTTTAAGATCTTGACTCCTTTTGCTTAATTAGGATGCTTGATTAAAATATTCATTTTTAAATGAAAGTAAAGGAATTGTGAATTGAAAAAGACGCTTAGTTGATCAATTCAAATTGAGCTAAGAAATTAACATTAGTAAGTATACAAATTATCTTTAGTGAACCAATGATAAATTTATTTACAATACTCCAAGAAAATCAATCACTTGTTATTTATTGTTTTAAATCCTTTATTTACCTTGTTTTAATTTTAATTGTGACAACAAAAATCAATCAAAACCCCCCCAATTGTATGTTAGTGAACTTATGTTTGTAAAAATTTTTAGTTGTTTAGTTTTTATTTTTAATTGTTAAAAATTAGTTTAAGACTTGATTTTTCCTAAATTTCTGTGTTGATCCTTGAGAGAACGACCTAGGTTGACACCCTAGTACTACGTTAATTAATTTTAATGTACTAATTTGACGGGGCCATGACAGCCGACGTCAGTGACCTAATTAATTAGGTTGTTACTTTGATAATAATGAATGGTGAGTTAAGGGAAGGAATTCCCGAAGCCTAAATGGGTAAATAAAGAAAATCCATGAATAGCTTCCACATAATGAAAATCATGTGTACATAGATATGTATGTGTATATTGAAATGGCTTTTGAATGAATGATTGATGTGGTCCTATAATGATTGGTGTAGGACTTGATAGCGCATGTGAAGCGGGAACATTGAACCCAGAAGTCTACTTCTCTTAAGGTAGGAGAGAGGTGTATTTTCTAAATGTATGAGAACATGTATGATGATAATGTATATGATGATGCAATGTGACATGTTTACTTGAATGGATGTGGTATCATATGGTGGTGATGTGAAATTAAGTTTGGTGCTTAAAATGATTAAGTGTGGAATGAAGCCTTAATGAGGCCATGAGTGGTATAATATGTGATGAAATGTTATGGAATCCATGTGTGGCTTGATGAATGTTTGAAATCTGTGATTATATGAATTCTTGAAATTTTATGAATGGAATATACATATATAAATATGTTGACTATGGGAAATTAATAGTGTTATTGAGTATAAGTGTACCCTAGATGAGAGGGTGAGATAGCCCATATGAGATTGAGGCATGTATGAGCATTGCATACATAGC
Source organism: Clitoria ternatea (assembly GCA_037962975.1). Taxonomy (NCBI): domain Eukaryota; kingdom Viridiplantae; phylum Streptophyta; class Magnoliopsida; order Fabales; family Fabaceae; genus Clitoria; species Clitoria ternatea. Next base: position 94,587,290 of record CM075670.1, on the reverse strand, counting down.
ATGGCATGCATATCATGATGATGATTGATAAGTGGTTGCGATCACTTGATGTTGAAATATAAAGGGCTTACGAGTTCCTGTGATTATTGGAGCGGTGGTTGCGATCACCTGGTATTTGAAATGAAAGGCCCTGCGGGACCATTGAGATTGAATGCCCATGGTTGCGATCATGAGGCGGGAGTACCCCTTGTGAAGCGGGAAACCATTATGAATTGTTGAACGTGGTTGTGATCACGAGAAAGCACCTTGCGAGGCTGCTAGAGGGAGTACCCCTTGCGAGCCAGGAAACCCATGAATATGAATGAATGATTATAGTGGTTACGATCACCCGTTGGTATGAAATCGGATCCGTGCATATGCATTCTAAACACTAGCATGTGCATTAGCCACTTGAGCATGGCATATAGTGACACCCTATTAAGGGGATTGTGTGAAGAGTAGATGGAATTTCCTTTTTATATCAACTGTAAAAGGGTTAATGGTTGATGTGTTCTTATGAATTTAAATGGATATATATGTTCAGTGAGTTTGATGAATGTTTGTTTTGGTGTTGATCGAATTTGCCTTAAGGAGGAATGTTTATATTGTATTCATGTATATATTATCACAATTGTAGATTTTTATCATTGAGAAAGTATACTCACTCTCCATGTGGTATATCTTTTTAGCTCCTGTGTTGTAGGGCTTGCCTATGGAGCTTTTGTGTGAAGAAGTGGTGTGAAGGAAGCCCATTTTGGTAAAGAATGCCTTGGCCGGCAAAATTTTGATTTTATGGTTTGTGTAGAATGTTTGTAATGTATATAGTGTTCTGCATATTTTGTATAGCCATGAATTGGTATGGATGATGTATAATGATTTTATAGGTCATGTGTGAAAATTGGAACTTACATATAAGACTAATTTTTGGTTATGACCTTGGTGATGTAAGATGCTAATGTGTGAGTGCTTGAATTTTGCTCACTTTGATGAACAAATGATGGGAATTGTGAATGATGACTTCATGTGCTGTATAATTGATGATATTTCATGATTGTCATGCATAAGTAAGGAACTAGTAGGGTCAAAATGAGTTTCATGAGTTTTGGGTAGTATGTGGTGGTTCTAATAGCTTAAATACATGATTTGTGACTTATAGAACCTGGAACGGGTCAATTCCATTGAGAATAGACCCCTAAGTCACTCAAAAAGGCTTAGGAACGGACTAAACACATTTACTTGCATAAGTTTCTCATTTTTGAGAATTTTTTAGTAAGGCTGGTGGCCACACGTCATAATTAGTGTATTTTAGTTGGTGTCAAAATTTGGTAGCGTTTGGAGTTGATATGAAAAAGTTAGCGGGGTTGGAAGTCCAAAAATAAGGCTTTTTCTGCATAAAAACAACAACTGTGCTGTCTCAAATCGATTCGAGGATCTCTGAATCGATTCAAGAGCTGCTGTTTTCACTATTTTTGGTTCCAGGTAGGCCTGAATCGATTCATACGATCTTGAATCGATTTAAGGACCCCTGTTTGCATAATTTTGAGTTCCATAAGCATCTGAATCGATTCATACGAGCTTGAATCGATTCAAGGGCTTCTGTTTTTACAATTGTGCACTCCAGAATCATTTGAATCGATTCATGGGATGTTTGAATCGATTCATGACCCTATTTTTCACATTTTCCTCTATTTTAGGGTACAATTGGCATTGTTTGACTATAATATGATTGTACAACGCCCTACAAGCATAATTAATATATTTTATCAATTCGATGGACCATCCTTTGACCTTCTACCACTTCCTTTCATTTCCTTAATGTAATTGTACATTTCCGCTACTCCTTGTTGGTGATCATGAGATTGATCATCCAAGGTTTACTCTTTGACTTAATTGTTCACCTTCTCATATCTTCATATATGAGATAGGTTATTAAAATGGGTCCGGGGATTACTTGCCAAAGTTTTCATCTCGCGATCTCTTCCATCCTTTAATTGTTTTAAATCGCGAAAAATTTATCCTCTATTTTAATTATCCATATTTTATTTATTAATTTTCCCCTGCGTCACGACCTGGTATCAGAGCATTATTCACTCTGTATTACTGTGATTAGTTGTTATTATTATTGGGACATGATATGCAATTGATGAACGATTGCCATTGTTGTTTGACTATGTATGAATTGACTATGGATTGAATATGATTGCTATAAGTCCGGCCAAGCTTTCTTCACACTATTCTCCCTCAATGATGAATTCTTATGTTTTGTGAATACATACGATGCCATGATATGATGATGTGCTTTTATGAGCTTTGATATGAATTGGTTGATATTGGACTCCATGATGGAGGGCCATAACTTAATTTTATGATGAGGTACTATAGTATGAGACTATAGAGGAGTTTTATGAATGAGTTTACTAATGTTAGTTAAATCTCATGTTATGATTATAGATATTGAGATGGCCCGTCGTCGACAAGATAACGATGACGCTATAGCTAGAGCTTTGAATCGTTTTACGAATCTCCTTGAGTCGCAAAACCATGATAGACAAGAAGCGGAAAGACAACCTGCTCCTGCTGTTCAAGGTACTCAGGGCCTTAACATGTTCCTGAAGCAGAAACCATCCGAGTTTCAAGGTGGATTTAGGCCTGAGCAAGCCTATGTTTGGATCAGAGATGTTGAGTGAATCTTTGATAGTCTCGAATGCAATGAACTCCAGAAAGTGGAGTATGCTATTTTTATGATGAGAGATGAAGCGGAGACTTGGTGGAGACTCACCAAGAGTAGGATGAATGCTGCTACTATTCCTTTGACTTGGGAAAATTTTAAATATGAACTCATGAGGAAGTATGTGCCCGAAAGCTACAATAGTAAAAAGGAACTCGAGTTCATGGAACTCAAATAAGGCACAATGACGGTGGAAGAGTATGCTTCTAAATTTGAAGAACTTTATGAATTATACCCTCCTTATCAACAAGAAGGAACTGAAGCCTCGAAATGTGTAAAGTTTGAGAACGGTCTACGCCCTGATATTCAAAGGGCCATATGTCACCAAGAAATCCGAAGCTTCACGGTACTTGTGAATAAGTGCCGCATTTATAGAGAACATGCTTCCCCGCATCATTCCAAATTTGACTCTAAACTGAAGGGTCAATCTTCTAGTTTCAAAAGGCAAGGAAATTTTAGAAGAGGACGTTTTCAGAGGGGCGCTCATTCTAATGTCCAAGCTAGAGGTGGTGGACATGGTAACACTTTTGGCCGGGGCAATATAAATGCCAATGGGCTGAGATGCTATAGGTGTGGTGGTTCATACTATGTTCGTGAATGTGTGCACCAGGAGGATGTGGTGTTTTATAATTGTGATCAAGTGGGACATATCCATCCTGCCTGTCCTATGCTTGCAAGACCGGCTCCGGTACCAGCTAATACTCCCAACCGTGCTAATGTACCCGCTCATGTGAACTGCGAAGGCCACAATAGTGGTCGGGGCCGTGGTAATGGAAGTGATGGTGGCCGAGGTGGCTACAATGGTGGGAGGCATGGCAACGACTGAGGTAATGGCAATGGTGCACGTGATGGAAACAAGAATGGTGGAAATCTTCAACCAAATGCCGGAAGAGTGTTTGCTGTGACCGGTGAGGAAGCAGCACAAGTAGATAATTTAGTTGAAAGTAAGTGTGAAATACTCGGACATGCAGTTCATGATATTTATGATTCGGGTACAACTCACTCTTTTATATCCGAGGATTGAGATTGCTGGTATGTTTAATGAAAAATACGCTAGTGGTTACCACCCTAACCGGTACTTGTCTTAGATCGGTTAACCGGTGTAATAATGTTGATATGCTCCTAGAAGGGAGGAAATTCGTTGTGTCTTTTATTTGCCTACCTTTGAAGGGATTGGAGATCATACTTGGTATGGATTGGCTCTCCGCCAACAAAGTTTTGGTCGACTGTCAACAACGGATCGTCATTTTCCCTTTTTCTGATGTGGGACAATTCGATGTCCAAGGTATAGCTCAACTTTGCATATTACTATCTTTTACCGATGGGACGAGTGGTCCCGATCCCCTTAGCATCCCTGTGGTGTTAGAATTCCTAGATGTGTTTCCCGAGGAGATACCAGGTTTACCACCTCCACGGGAGGTTGAGTTTGCTATCGATCTTGTACCTGATGCAGAACCGATGTCTATCGCTCCTTATAGGATGTCTCCTATGCAGTTGGCTGAACTTAAGAAGCAAGTTGAGGAGCTGCTCAAGAAGGAGTTTGTTCGACCCAGTGTGTCATCCTGGGGGGCTCCTGTTTTATTGGTTAAGAAGAAGGATGGAACCATGCGGTTGTGTGTAGACTACCGCCAATTGAACAAGCTGACAATAAAGAATAGATACCCCTTACCTCGTATCGATGATCTGTTGGATCAATTAAGGGGTGCGGTTGTGTTTTCGAAGATTGATTTGCGTTCTGGCTACCATTAAATTCGAGTGAGAACCAAAGACTTCCAAAAGACTGCGTTTGGGACGCGATATGGCCATTATGAGTATGTTGTAATGCCATTCGGAGTGACTAATGCTCCAGCGGTGTTCATGAGTTACATGAACTGCATCTTTCACGAATACCTGGATCATTTTGTTGTGGTATTCATCGATGATATCTTAGTGTATTCCAAGAGCCGTGAGGAGCATAAGGAACATTTGAAAGTGGTGTTGAATATTCTTAGAGAGAATCAGTTGTACGCTAAGCTCTCTAAATGCAAATTCTAGTTGACGAGCGTCCAGTTTCTTGGATATGTGATATCCGAAGATGGTGTTTCGGTGGATCCTTCTAAGGTTGAAGCCATTATGGCATGGCCCAGACCTACGTTGGTTATAGAAATCAGGAGTTTCCTTGGACTTGCCGGTTATTATCGGAGGTTCATCAAAGGTTTTTCTCATTTTGCTAAACCTTTGACGAACTTGACAAGGAAGAACCAACCTTTTGTATGGACGGTTGAATGTGAGAGATGCTTTGAAGAGTTAAAGATGAGGCTGACTTCTACGCCTATCTTGGCATTGCCTGATTTACAGGAAGACTTTGTGGTGTATTATGGTTCTTCTAAGAACGGGCTTGGATGTGTGTTAATGCAGAAGGAATGTGTTATAGCTTATGCTTCACGCCAGTTGAGACCCCATGAAGTTAACTACCCGACTCATGACTTGGAGTTGGTGGCGGTTGTGTTCGCCTTGAAGATTTGGCATCACTATCTCTATGGTTCGAAGTTCGTGGTCTTTAGCGACCACAAAAGCTTGAAATATCTCTTTGATAAAAAAGAATTAAATATGCGCCAAAGGAGGTGGATGGAATTCCTGAAGGACTATGATTTTAAGTTGATGTACCATCTGGGGAAAGCTAATGTTGTTGCCGATGCTCTTAGTCAGAAATCCTTACATGTGTCAGCCATGATGGTTAAAGAATTTGAATTAATTGAGGAATTTCGGAATTTAAATGTTGGGACCGAGATTCAATCTCCCAAGAAACTATGTTTTACTACTTTAAAGATACGTAATGAGTTCTTAGAGCTTGTAAAGGAGAAACAAGGGGATGATGATTACTTACAGGAGATGAGAATATCTCAAGACGATGGGAAAAATTTATTCCTTATGGAAGGTGTTGATGGTTTGTGGCGAGTAAAAGGTCGTGCGTATGTACCTTTATTTGGAGATTTGAGACACACGGTGTAACACCCCGAATTTTTAAAATAGGAAGATAAATTAGGAAAATAAATGTGGGATAATTAAATGTGGGCTAATTAATATCCCAAAATTCTTGAAATGATTTAAACAAGACTTTTCAAAATTTCTGGTGAATTATAGAGACCGAATAAGTCGAAAACTGACCCGGATAAAATATAGGTGTCAGACCAAGTACCTCCGATTGAGATACCGTTGGTCAGGGCCGTAGATAATGTTATTGGGATTCCGAATTTATATTCGGAATAATTTTTAGAATACGTATTGAGCCCGAACAGCGAACCTGTTTGTTTAAAAAACGAAAGAGTTAATGAAAGCTTAACAACTTTAAAGCTAAACTCATATTTTTCACTCTCACTTCCGTAGCACTCTCTTCTTTCCCACGCCAAAACACACTTCTTCACTTCTTCTTTCTCCTTCTTCTTCATTATTTCCTCTTCACCTTCCCCCTTGAACCCTAAGTTAAAAAAATAAAATACATCTCCTTCCTCCTTTGTTATTTTCAAGAAGCTTAAGGAGAGCTTGGAGCTTAGAGTATCCTCTCCTTTCCTTCTCCTTAAATTCGTGTGGATTTTCTCCTCTTTTGCAAACTCACTCTTTACTCCTCTTGAGGTAAAATTATTACCATTTTCCATGTATATAAACATATTATTATGTGTCTTTAATGTTAAGAAAGCATTTCATGTGTGTAGGTTACTAGAAGAAACATTAAATGTGGAAACCCTAAGATGGGTTGACATGAATACAAGCTTATGAATAATTAATGAGGTAGTTGTAATTATGGTGGGAAAAGAAGGAGGTATATGAGTATTTATGAAAGTTGGTAGGTTTGATGAAAACCCTAAATTAGAATTTTAGGAGGGAATGTATAATATTGAAGAGTATAGCAATTATTGAAGAAGTTAGCATTTGTTGATGGGAAGAGTGTTATAAATGATGAGGTAGAGACATTAAATGATGATGATGTTGATTTGAAGTCATAATAAGTGGGAAACTCACCAAGGTGTTGGTGGAGACTTAATAAACGGAATAACTTAACAAATTAGGTTGTAGCCTTTGACACTAATGAATTGTGATTTAAGAGAAGGAATTCCCGAAGCCTAATTAGGCAAATGAATGAAATTGATAAATAGTTCCCACATGATAAGAATCATGTGTATACCTATGTATATGTATATTGAATTGGTGTTTGATTGGTGTAGGGCTTGGCAATATTGGTGAAGCAGGAACATCAACCCCAGAGGTCTACTTCTCTTGAGGTAGGAGAGGGGTATATTTTCTAAATGCATGAGAATTATGATGATAATGTATGTATTAATGTAGTATGACATGTTTGCTTGGATGAAGGTGATATTATGTGTATGTGAAATGAATTGTGTATGGTGATGTGAATTTAGTGTTTATATGATGAAGCCTAAGTGAGGCTATGGATGGCTTATTATGTGTGATATATGATTGAGTTCATATGAAGATTGATTATTGTGTATGATTTGGTGGAAAATTGTGTGGTTGAGAATGAATGTATCCTAGATGAGAGGGTAAGATAAGCTAAATGAGCTTGAGGTATGGATGAGCATTGTTGTATACATGGCATGACATGTATATCATGATGATGTTGATAAGTGGTTGCGATCACTTGATAATGGAAATGAAAAAAGGGCTTGCGAGTTCCTATGATTGTTAGACCGGTGGTTGCGATCACCTGGTATTGAAATGAAAGGCCCTGCGGGACCAATAAGATTGAATGCCCATGGTTGCGATCATGAGGCGGGAGTACCCCTTGTGAGGAGGGAAACCTATATGAAATGCTTATGAGGTGGGAGTACCCCTTGCGAGGAGGGAAACCTATATGAAATGCTTATGAGGTGGGAGTACCCCTTGCGAGGAGGGAAACCTATATGAAATGTTTATGAGGAGGGAGTACCCCTTGCGAGGTGGGAAACCTTATGAGATATTGAATGTGGTTGTGATCACGAGAAGCACCTTGCGAGGCTGCTAGAGGGAGTACCCCTTGCGAGGCGGAAAACCATTGAGAATGAGTATATGATTATGGTGGTTGAGATCACCCGAGGAAATGAGATCGGATCCGTGCATATGCATTTTAATGATATTAGCATGTGCATCAGTCTTGAAGCATGATATAGTGTGATACTTGATGATGCGATATGTATGGATATTCCCTTTTAATTACTAAGGTGTGATGGTGAGTTTGATTGATATGATTCTAAGAGAATTAAAGAATAATTGTGTTTGAATAAGAATTGATGATTGAATACTGATATAAAATAAACTCCTCTTGAGGAGGAGATAGTTATATTGCATTCATGCATATATTGTTTTATTTATTGGATTTTCATCATTGAGAAAGTATACTCACTCTCCTTGTGGTATATCTTTTTAGCTCCTGTGTTGTAGGTTTCGCTTTGGAGCTGTTTGTGGAGGTGAAGTGTGAAGGAAGCCTCTTTTTGGTAAAGAATGCCTTGGCCGGCAACATTTTGATTTTATGGTTTGTGTAGAATGTTTGTAATGTATATAGTATTCTGCATATTTTGTATAGCCATAAATTGGTATGAATGATGTATAATGATTATGTAGGTCATGTGTGAAAATTGGAACCCACATATAAGACTAATCTTCAGTTATGGCCCTGGTGATGTAAGACGTTATTGTGTGAGTGCTTAAATTTTGCTCACTTTGATGATCAAATGATGAGAATTGTGAATAATGACTTTATGTGCTGTATAATTGATGATATTTCATGATTGTTATGCATAAGTAAGAAACTAGTAGGGTCAAAATGAGTTTTATGAGTTTTGGATAGTGTGTGATGGTTTCAATAGCTTAAATACAAGATTTGTGACTTGTAGAAACTGGAACGGGTCAATTCCATTGAGAATAGACCCCTATGTTACTCAAAAAGGCTCAGGAATGGACAAAACGCATTTATTTGCATAACTATCTCATTTTTGAGAATTTTTGAGTGAGGCCAGTGGCCACACATCACAAATAGTGTATTTTAGTTGGTGTTAAAATTTGGTAGCATTTGGAGTTGATATGAAAAAGTTAGAGGGGTTAGAAGTCCAAAAATAATGCTTTTTCTGCATAAAAACAGCAACTGTGCTGTCTCGAATCGATTCGAGGATCCCTGAATCGATTCGAGAGCTGCTGTTTTCACTGTTTTTGGTTCCAGGAAGGCCTGAATCGATTCATACGATCCTGAATCGATTCAAGGACCTCTGTTTGTGTAATTTTGAGTTCCAGAAGCGTCTGAATCGATTCATACAAGCTTGAATCGATTCAAGGGGTCCTGTTTTCACTGTTTTGCATTCCAGAATCATTTGAATCGATTCATAGGGTGGTTGAATCGATTCATGACCCTGTTTTTCATATTTTTCCTCTATCTTGGGATATCATTGGTATTGTTTGACTATAATATGATCATACAACGCCCCACATGCATAATTAATACATTTTGTCAAATCGATAGACCATCCTTTGACCTTCTACCACTTCCCTTCATTTCCTTAATGTAATTGCATACTTCTGCTACTCCTTGTTGATGATCATGAGATAAATCATCCAAGGTTCACTCTTTGACTTAATGGTTCACCTTCTCATATCTTCACATATGAGATAGGTTATTAAATTAGGTCCGGGGATTGCTTGCTAAAGTTTTCATCTCGCGATCTCTTCTATCCTTTAATTATTTTAAATCGTGAAAAAATTACCCCTATTTTTGGGGCGTCGCAATCTGGTATCAGAGCATTATTCACTCTGTAGTACTGCTATTAGTTGTTGCTATTACCAGAACATGATATATGATTGATGAATGACGGTTATAGTTATTTGATTGGTGTATGAATTGATTATGGATTGAATGTGATTGTTATAAGTCCGGCCAAGCTTCTTTACACTATCCTCCCTCAATGATGAATCCTATATATTATGAATGCATACTATATTATGATATGATGATGTTGCCATATGGGCTTTAATATGGATTGATTGATATTGGACTCCATGGGGGAGGGCCATAATTTAATTTTTATGATGAAGTACTATAGTGTGAGATTATAGAGAAAAGTTATGAACGAGTTTACTGATGTTAGTTGAATTTTATGTTGTGGTTCTAGATATTGTGATGGCCCGTCGTCGTCGAGATAATGATGACGCTATAGCTAGAGCCTTGAATCGTTTTGCGGATCTCCTTGAATCGCAAAACCGCGAAAGACAAGAGGCGGAAAGATCACCTGCCCCTGTTGTTCAAGGTACTCAAGGCCTTGATATGTTTCTAAAGCGAAAACCCACTGAATTTCATGGGGGATTTAGGCCTGAGCAAGCCTATGGTTGGATCCGGAATGTTGAGAGAATCTTTGATAGTTTTGAATGCAATGAGCTCCTGAAAGTGGAGTATGCTGTTTTTATGCTGAGAGATGAAGCAGAGACTTGGTGGAGACTCGCCAAGAATAGAATGAATGCTGCTGCAATTCCCTTAACTTGGGAAAACTTTAAGCGTGAACTTATGAGGAAATATGTGCCTGAGAGTTATAAGAGCAAGAAAGAACTTGAGTTCATGGAACTCAAGCAAGGCACGATGACGGTGGAAGAGTATGCTTCTAAGTTTGAGGAGCTTTGTGAATTCTACCCTCCTTTTCAACAAGAGGGAACTGAAGTGTCAAAATGCGTGAAGTTTAAAAATGGGTTACGCTCCGATATTCAAAGGGCTATATGTCACCAAGAGATTCGAAGTTTCACAGTGCTTGTGAATAAGTGCCGCATCTATGAAGAACATGCTTCTTTTCAACACTCTAAGTTTGACTCTAAGTTGAAGGGTCAAGCTTCTAATTTTAAGAGGCAAAGAAGTTTTAGAAGAGGACGTTTTCTGAGGGGTGCTCCTTCTAATGTCTAAGCTAGAGGCGGCGGACGTGGTAATGTTTTTGGCCGGGGTAATATAAATACCAATGGGCCGAGATGTTATAGATGTGGAGAACCTCATTACGTTCGGGAATGTGTGCATCGTGAAGATGTTGTATGTTTTAATTGTGATCAGGTGGGGCATATCCGTTCTGCATGTCCTATGCTTGTGAGGCCGGCTCCGGTACAAGCTAATGTTACCAATCATGTTAACGCACCTGCTTATGTGAACCGCGGAGGTTATAATGGTGGTCGAGGCCGTGGTAATGGAAATAATGGCGGTCGACGTGGTGGCCGAGGTGGCTATAATGGTGGAAGACGTGGTAACGGTCGAGGAAATGGGAATGATGCTAATGATGGAAATGGGGATGGAGGAGATCGTCAACCTAATGCCGGGAGAGTATTTGCTGTGACCGGTGAGGAAGCAGCACGAGCAGAAAATCTGGTTGAAAGTAAGTGTGAAATCCTTGGACATTCAGTTCATGTAATTTACGATTCGGGTGCGACCCACTCTTTTATATCTGAGGATTGCGTTCGGCGATTGAGATTGCCGGTGTGTCTAATGAAAAATGCTCTTATGATTACCACTCCAACCGGTACCTGTCTTAGATCGGTTAACCGGTGCGATAATGTTGATATGCTCCTGGAGGGGAGAAAATTTGTTGCATCTTTTATTTGCTTGCCTATGAAGGGACTGGAGATCATACTTGGTATGGATTGGCTTTCTGCCAACAGAGTCATAGTTGATTATCAACAACAGACTGTTATTTTCCCTTCTCTTGATAGGGGACAGTTTGATATACAAGGTATAATTCAACTTTGTGTACTGCTATCTCTTTTCGATGGGACGAGTGGTTCCGGTCCCATGGATATCCCCGTGGTGTCTGAATTTCTGGACGTGTTTCCTGATGAGATACCTGGCTTACCACCTCCAAGGGAGGTTGAGTTTGCTATTGACCTTGTACCTGGTGCCGAACCAGTGTCTACTGCTCCATATAGGATGTCTCCTATGGAGTTAGTTGAACTAAAGAAGCAAGTTGAGGAGCTGCTTGAAAAGGAGTTTGTTCGACCCAGTGTGTCACCCTGGGGAGCTCCTGTTTTATTAGTTAAGAAAAAGGATGGAACTATGCGGTTGTGTGTAGACTACCGCCAACTGAACAAGTTGACGATAAAGAATAGATATCCTTTACCCCGCATTGATGACCTGTTGGATCAGCTGAGAGGTGCGGTGGTATTTTCAAAGATTGATTTGTGTTCCGGTTATCATCAAATTCGGGTGAGAGCCACAGACATTCCGAAGACTGCGTTTAGGACGCGATATGGCCACTACGAGTATGTCGTGATGCCCTTTGGAGTGACTAACGCTCCAGCAGTGTTCATGAGTTACATGAACCATATCTTTCACGAATACCTGGATCGTTTTGTTGTGGTGTTCATCGATGATATCCTAGTATATTCCAAGAGCCGGGAGGAACATGAAGAACATTTAAGAGTGGTGTTGAACATTCTTAGAAAGAACCAGCTGTACGCCAAGCTCTCTAAATGTGAATTCTGGTTGACGAGCGTCCAGTTCCTTGGACATGTAATATCCGAGGATGGTATTTCGATGGATCCTTCTAAGGTTGAAGCTGTTATGGCATGGTCTAGACCTACAACAGTTACTGAAATCCGAAGTTTCCTTGGACTTGCGGGTTATTATCGAAGGTTCATTGAAGGTTTCTCTCGTCTTGCGAGACCTTTGACAAATTTAACAAGGAAGAACCAACCTTTTGTATGGACAGTTGAATGTGAGAAGTGCTTTGAGGAATTAAAGATGAGGCTGACTTCTGCTCCTATTTTGGCGTTGCCTGATTTACAAGAAGAGTTTGTGGTGTATTGTGATGCTTCTAAGCATGGACTTGGATGTGTGCTAATGCAGAAGGAACGTGTAATAGCTTATGCTTCACGCCAGTTGCGACCTCATGAGGTTAATTACCCAACTCATGATTTGGAGTTGGCTGCGGTTGTGTTTGCTTTGAAGATTTGGCGTCATTACTTGTATGGATCAAGATTCGTGGTTTTTAGTGATCACAAAAGTTTGAAATATCTGTTTGACCAAAAGGAAATGAATATGCGTCAGAGGAGATGGATGGAATTTTTGAAGGATTACGACTTTAAATTGATGTACCACCCGGGAAAAGCCAATGTTGTTGCCGATGCTCTTAGTCGGAAATCCTTGCATGTATCAGCTATGATGGTCAAAGAGTTCGAGTTAATGGAAGAATTTTGGAATTTGAATGTTGGAACCGAGGTTCAATCCTCCAAGAGACTATGTTTTGCTACCTTGAAGATATGCAATGAGTTTTTGAAGCTTGTGAAAGAGAAACAAAAAGATGATGATTACTTACAAGAGATGCGGAGATCTCAAGATAATGGGAAAAATTTATTTCTTATGGAAGGCGTTGATGGTATATGGCGAGTAAAAGGTCGTGTGTATGTACCTTCATTCGGTGATTGGAGGCGTACGGTGCTGGAGGAAGCACATAAAAGCATTTTTAGCATCCATCCTGGTGCAACCAAGATGTATCATGATATAAAGAAGAACTTTTGGTGGCCCGAAATGAAACGTGATGTTGCTAACTTTGTAGCTTCCTGCCTTACTTGTCAAAAGGCGAAGGTGGAACACCAAATACCTTCAGGTACTTTGAGGCCACTTGATATCCCTGTTTGGAAGTGGGACGCGATTGCCATGGATTTTGTGTCCGGATTACCAAGAACGAGGTCTAGATGTGACGGAATATGGGTAATTGTGGATCGTTTGACAAAGAGTGCACATTTTCTACCAATCAGTATGGAGAGCTCCTTGCAAGATTTAGCACAGTTGTACATTCGGGAGATTGTGAGATTACATGGTGTACCGTCAAGCATTGTTTCTGATCGTGACCCCCGATTTACTTCCCGATTCTGGGGAAGCTTACATGAGGCGATGGGTTCAAAGCTGAAGCTAAGTTCGGCGTATCATCCTCAAACCGATGGGCAGTCTGAGAGGACTATTCAGAGTCTTGAGGACTTACTACGCGCTTGTGTTCTAGAGCATGGCGGTTCATGGGAGAAATATTTGCCTCTGATCGAATTCACCTACAATAATAGTTTTCATTCTAGTATTGGTATGGCACCATACGAGGCCTTATATGGAAGGAGGTGTCGAACTCCTTTATGTTAGTTTGAAGTTGGTGAGAACTTGGCCTTAGGGCCTGAGATTGTTGAGGAAACTACTGAACAGATCAAGATGATCCAAGAGAAGATGAAAGTCGCTCAAGAACGGCAGAAGAGCTATTATGATAAAAGAAGAAAACCACTTGAGTTTCAAGTCGGCGATCATGTGTTATTGCGAGTTTCGCGTGATAAGGGTATAGGAAGATCCTTGAAGAGCAGGAAACTGAGCCCTAAATTCATTGGACCCTATGAGATCTTAGAGCGGATTGGAGATGTCGCATATCGGATTGCACTTCCTCCACAGCTTGCGAACTTACATAATGTATTTCACGTGTCACAGTTAAGAAAGTATATACATGATCCTCAGCACGTGATCTCTATTGACGATGTTGAGGTGCGGGATGACTTAACCATCCTTCCCGTTTCTGTTCGTATTGTTGAATATTCTGTGAAGAGACTGCGGAATAAGATGGTACCACTAGTAAAAGTAGCATGGAAGCATGGAGACGTGGAAACACTCACTTGGGAACGTGAGGACGATATCCGTAAGCGGTACCCTCATGCATTTGAATCTGGTAAGTTGAATTTCGAGGACGAAATTTCTTTTAGGAGGGGTGGATTGTAACACCCCGAATTTTTAAAATAGGAAGATAAATTAGGAAAATAAATGTGGGATAATTAAATGTGGGCTAATTAATATCCCAAAATTCTTGAAATGATTTAAACAAGACTTTTCAAAATTTCTGGTGAATTATGGAGACCGAATAAGTTGAAAACTGACCCGGATAAAATATAGGTGTCAGACCAAGTACCTCCGATTGAGATACCGTTGGTCAGGGCCGTAGATAATGTTATTGGGATTCCGAATTTATATTCGGAATAATTTTTAGAATACGTATTGAGCCCGAACAGCGAACCTGTTTGTTTAAAAAACGAAAGAGTTAATGAAAGCTTAACAACTTTAAAGCTAAACTCATATTTTTCACTCTCACTTCCGTAGCACTCTCTTCTTTCCCACGCCAACACACAATTCTTCACTTCTTCTTTCTCCTTCTCCTTCATTATTTCCTCTTCACCTTCCCCCTTGAACCCTAAGTTAAAAAAATAAAATACATCTCCTTCCTCCTTTGTTATTTTCAAGAAGCTTAATGAGAGCTTGGAGCTTAGAGTATCCTCTCCTTTCCTTCTCCTTAAATTCGTGTGGATTTTCTTCTCTTTTGCAAACTCACTCTTTACTCCTCTTGAGGTAAAATTATTACCATTTTCCATGTATATAAACATATTACTATGTGTCTTCAATGTTAAGAAAGCATTTCATGTGTGTAGGTTACTAGAAGAAACATTAAATGTGGAAACCCTAAGATGGGTTGACATGAATACAAGCTTATGAATAATTAATGAGGTAGTTGTAATTATGGTGGGAAAAGAAGGAGGTATATGAGTATTTATGAAGGTTGGTAGGTTTGATGAAAACCCTAAATTAGAATTTTAGGAGGGAATGTATAATATTGAAGAGTATAGCAATTATTGAAGAAGTTAGCATTTGTTGATGGGAAGAGTGTTATAAATGATGAGGTAGAGACATTAAATGATGATGATGTTGATTTGAAGTCATAATAAGTGGGAAACTCACCAAGGTGTTGGTGGAGACTTAATAAACGGAATAACTTAACAAATTAGGTTGTAGCCTTTGACACTAATGAATTGTGATTTAAGGGAAGGAATTCCCGAAGCCTAATTAGGCAAATGAATGAAATTGATAAATAGTTCCCACATGATAAGAATCATATGTATACCTATGTATATGTATATTGAATTGGTGTTTGAATGAATATTTGATGTGGCCCTATAATTGATTGGTGTAGGGCTTGGCAATATTGGTGAAGCAGGAACATCAACCCTAGAGGTCTACTTCTCTTGAGGTAGGAGAGGGGTGTATTTTCTAAATGCATGAGAATTATGATGATAATGTATGTATTAATTGCTTGGATGAAGGTGATATTATGTGTATGTGAAATGAATTGTGTATGGTGATGTGAATTTAGTGTTTATATGATGAAGCCTAAGTGAGGCTATGGATGGCTTATTATGTGTGATATATGATTGAGTTCATATGAAGATTGATTATTGTGTATGATTTGGTGGAAAATTATGTGGTTGAGAATGAATGTATCCTAGATGAGAGGGTAAGATAAGCTAAATGAGCTTGAGGTATGGATGAGCATTGTTGTATACATGGCATGACATACATATCATGATGATGTTGATAAGTGGTTGCGATCACTTGATAATGGAAATGAAAAAAGGGCTTGCGAGTTCCTATGATTGTTAGACCGGTGGTTGTGATCACCTGGTATTGAAATGAAAGGCCCTGCGGGACCAATGAGATTGAATGCCCATGGTTGCGATCATAAGGCGGGAGTACCCCTTGCGAGGAGGGAAACCTATATGAAATGCTTATGAGGTGGGAGTACCCCTTGCGAGGAGGGAAACCTATATGAAATGCTTATGAGGTGGGAGTACCCCTTGCGAGGAGGGAAACCTATATGAAATGTTTATGAGGAGGGAGTACCCCTTGCGAGGTGGGAAACCTTATGAGATATTGAACGTGGTTGTGATCACGAGAAGCACCTTGCGAGGCTGCTAGAGGGAGTACCCCTTGCGAGGCGGGAAACCATTGAGAATGAGTATATGATTATGGTGGTTGCGATCACCCGAGGAAATGAGATCGGATCCGTGCATATGTATTTTAATGATATTAGCATGTGCATCAGTCTTGAAGCATGATATAGTGTGATACTTGATGATGCGATATGTATGGATATTCCCTTTTAATTACTAAGGTGTGATGGTGAGTTTGATTGATATGATTCTAAGAGAATTAAGGAATAATTGTGTTTGAATAAGAATTGATGATTGAATACTGATATAAAATAAACTCCTCTTGAGGAGGAGATAGTTATATTGCATTCATGCATATATTGTTTTATTTATTGGATTTTCATCATTGAGAAAGTATACTCACTCTCCTTGTGGTATATCTTTTTAGCTCCTGTGTTGTAGGTTTCGCTTTGGAGCTGTTTGTGGAGGTGAAGTGTGAAGGAAGCCTCTTTTTGGTAAAGAATGCCTTGGCCGACAACATTTTGATTTTATGGTTTGTGTAGAATGTTTGTAATGTATATAGTATTCTGCATATTTTGTATAGCCATAAATTGGTATGAATGATGTATAATGATTATGTAGGTCATGTGTGAAAATTGGAACCCATATATAAGACTAATCTTCAGTTATGGCCCTGGTGATGTAAGACGCTATTGTGTGAGTGCTTAAATTTTGCTCACTTTGATGATCAAATGATGAGAATTGTGAATAATGACTTTATGTGCTGTATAATTGATGATATTTCATGATTGTTATGCATAAGTAAGAAACTAGTAGGGTCAAAATGAGTTTTATGAGTTTTGGATAGTGTGTGATGGTTTCAATAGCTTAAATACAAGATTTGTGACTTGTAGAAACTGGAATGGGTCAATTCCATTGAGAATAGACCCCTATGTTACTCAAAAAGGCTCAGGAATGGACAAAACGCATTTATTTGCATAACTATCTCATTTTTGAGAATTTTTGAGTGAGGCCGGTGGCCACACATCACAAATAGTGTATTTTAGTTGGTGTTAAAATTTGGTAGCGTTTGGAGTTGATATGAAAAAGTTAGAGGGGTTAGAAGTCCAAAAATAATGCTTTTTCTGCATAAAAACAGCAACTGTGCTGTCTCGAATCGATTCGAGGATCCCTGAATCGATTCGAGAGCTGCTGTTTTCACTGTTTTTGGTTCCAGGAAGGCCTGAATCGATTCATACGATCCTGAATCGATTCAAGGACCTCTGTTTGCATAATTTTGAGTTCCAGAAGCGTCTGAATCGATTCATACAAGCTTGAATCGATTCAAGGGGTCCTGTTTTCACTGTTTTGCATTCCAGAATCATTTGAATCGATTCATAGGGTGTTTGAATCGATTCATGACCCTGTTTTTCATATTTTTCCTCTATCTTGGGATATCATTGGTATTGTTTGACTATAATATGATCGTACAACGCCCCACATGCATAATTAATACATTTTGTCAAATCGATAGACCATCCTTTGACCTTCCACCACTTCCCTTCATTTCCTTAATGTAATTGCATACTTCCGCTACTCCTTGTTGATGATCATGAGATAAATCATCCAAGGTTCACTCTTTGACTTAATGGTTCACCTTCTCATATCTTCACATATGAGATAGGTTATTAAATTAGGTCCGGGGATTGCTTGCCAAAGTTTTCATCTCGCGATCTCTTCTATCCTTTAATTATTTTAAATCGCGAAAAATTTACCCCTATTTTTGGGGCGTCGCACACGGTGCTTGAGGAAGCACACAAAAGCATTCTTAGCATTCACCCTGGTGCAACCAAGATGTACCGAGATGTAAAGAAGAATTTTTGGTGGCCCGAAATGAAGCGTGACATTGCCAATTTTGTAGCTTCGTGCCTTACTTGTCAAAAGGCGAAGGTAGAGCATCAGAGACCTTCGGGTACTTTGAGACCACTTGATATCCCTGTTTGGAAGTGGGACGCAATTGCCATGGACTTTGTGTCCGGATTGCCAAGGACGAGGTCTAGATATGATGGAATCTGGGTGATTGTGGATCGTTTGACAAAGAGTACACATTTTCTGTCGATCAGTATGAAGAGTCCCTTGTAGGATTTGGCACAGCTATACATTCAGGAGATTGTAAGGTTACATGGTGTGCCATCAAGTATTGTGTCTGATCGTGACCCCCGATTCACTTCCCGATTTTGGGGAAGCTTACATGAAGCAATGGGTTCAAAATTGAAACTAAGCTTGACTTACCATCCTTAGACTGATGGATAGTCTGAGAGGACTATTTAGAGTCTTGAGGACTTGCTGTGTGCTTGCGTTTTGGAGCACGGCGGTTCATGGGAGAAATATTTGCCTCTGATTGAATTCACCTACAATAACAGTTTTCATTCTAGTATCGGCATGGCACCATATGAGGCATTATATGGAAGGAGGTGTCGAACCCCTTTATGTTGGCTTGAAGTTGGTGAGAACCTGGCCTTAGGGCCTGAGATGGTTGAGGAAACCACTGAACAGATCAAGATAATCCGAGAGAAGATGAAAATCGCTCAAGACCGGCAGAAGAGCTATTATGACAAGAGGAGGAAGCCACTTGAATTTCAAGTTGGCGATAATGTGTTCTTACGAGTCTCGCGTGATAAGGGTATTGGAAGAGCTTTGAAGAGTAGGAAATTAAGCCCTAAATTCATTGGACCCTATGAGATCTTGGAGCGGATTGGAGATGTCGCTTATTGGATTATGCTCCCTCCACAGCTTGCAAACCTACATAATGTGTTCCACGTGTCCCAGTTAAGGAAGTATATTCATGATCCCTTGCACGTGATCTCTATTGATGATGTTGATGTGCGGGATGACATGTCCGTCCCTCCCGTTTCGATTCGTATTGTCGAGTATTCCGTGAAGAGACTATGGAATAAAATGGTACCTTTGGTGAAGGTAGCGTATGGTGGTGATGTTGAGACACTCACCTAGGAACGTGAGGATGATATCCGTGAGTGATATCCTCACGTATTTGAATCTGGTATGTCAAATTTCGGGAACGAAATTTCTTTTAAGGTGAGGTGGATTGTAACACCCTGAATTTTTAAAATAGAAAGTTAAATTAAGGAAATAAATATCGAATGATTAAATATGAACTAATTAATGTCCCGAAATGTTAGAAATAATTTAATTAAGATTTTTGGAGACTGTTAGTGAGTTACTGTGATCGGATAACCTGAAAACTGACCCGAATAAAATATGGGTGTCGGACCAAGTATCTCCGATTGAGATGCCATTAGTCAGGGCTGTAGATAATGTTATTGGGAATCCGAACATGTATTCGGAATAATTTTTAGAGTATGTATTGAGCCCAAACGGAGAGCCTGTTTATTTAAAAATGGAAGAGTTTAAGTGAAAGATGAAAAATTAAAACAAAACCTCACTATTTTCACTCTCATTCCCGTGACTCTCTCTTCTTCTTTTACGCAAACACATTCCCTCTTCTTCTTCTTCATTATTCCTCTTCATCTTCCCCTAAAACCCTAAGCAAAAAAGGAGATACATCTCCCTCCTCCATTGTCATTCTTCAAGAGGCTCAAGGAAAGCTTGGAGCTTGAAGTCTCTTTTCCCTTCCTTCTCTTATTTTCGTGTGGCCCATCTCCTCTCTTGTAAACCCACTCTTCTTTTCTCTTGAGGTAAGATCATTACCATTTTTCCATGTATATAAACATATAGTTGTAGCCTTGGTGTTAAGAAAACAATAAACGCATATGGGTTATTGAGAGAAGCTCCAAAAGTGGGAACCCTAAGATGGGTTGACATAAATGTAAGCTTTGTGAATAATTAATGAAGTAGTTGCAATTATGGTGGGGAGAAGATAGAGGTTAATGAGTATTTATGAAGGTTGGTGGGTTTGGTGGAAACCCTAACCTTGGAAATGAGGGGAAATATATAATGTAGATGGGGTTAATACTTATTGAAGAGGGAAGTGTTATAAATGATGAGATAGAGGCATTTAATGATGATTTATAATGTTGATTAAAAGTCACAATAAATGGGAAACTCACCAAGGTGTTGGTGGGAGATTTAATATATATATAAGGTGACTTAATTAATTAGGTTGTTACTTTGATAATAATGAATGGTGAGTTAAGGGAATGGATTCCTGAAGCCTAAATGGGTAAATAAAGAAAATCCATGAATAGCTTCCACATGATGAAAATCATGTGTACATAGATATGTATGTCTATATTGAAATAGCTTTTGAATGAATGATTGATGTGGTCCTATAATGATTGGTGTAGGACTTGATAGCGCTTGTGAAGCGGGAACATCGAACCCGGAAGTCTACTTCTCTTAAGGTAGGATAGGGGTGTATTTTCTAAATGTATGAGAACATGTATGATGATAATGTATATGATAATGTAATGTGACATGTTTACCTGAATGAATATGGTATTATATGGTTGTGATGTGAAATTAAGTTAGGTGCTTAAAATGATTGAGTGTGGAATGAAGCCTTAATGAGGCCATGAGTGGTATAATATGTGATGAAATGTTATGGAATCCATGTGTGGCTTGATGAATGTTTGAAATCTATGATTATATGGATTCTTGAAGTTTTATGATTGGAATATATATATATATGTTGACTATGGGAAATTTATAGTGTTTTTGAGTATGAGTGTACCCTAGATAAGAGGGTGAGATAGCCCATATGAGATTGAGGCATGCATGAGCATTGCATACATCGCATGGCATGCATATTATGATGATGATTGATAAATGGTTGCAATCACTTGATGTTGAAATATAAAGGGCTTGCGAGTTCCTGTGATTATTGGACCAGTGGTTGCGATCACCTGGTATTTGAAATGAAAGGCCCTGCGGGACCATTGAGATTGAATGCCCATGGTTGCAATCATGAGGCGGGAGTACCCCTTGCGAGGCGGGAAACCATTATGAATTGTTGAACGTGGTTGCCATCACGAGAAAGCACCTTGCGAGGCTGCTAGGGGAGTACCCCTTGCGAGGCTGGAAACCTATGAATATGAATGAATGATTATGGTGGTTGAGATCACCCGTTGGTATGAAATCGGATCCGTGCATAAGCATTCTAAACACTAGCATGTGCATTAGCCACAGAAGCATGACATAGAGTGACACCCTGTTGAGGGGATTATGTGAAGAGTAGATGGAATTTCCTTTTTATATCAACTGTAAAAGGGTTAATGGTTGATGTGTTCTTATGAATTTAAATGGATATATATGTTCAGTGAGTTTGATGAATGTTTGTTTTGGTGTTGATCGAATTTGCCTTAAGGAGGAATGTTTATATTGCATTCATGTATATATTATCACAATTGTAGATTTTCATCATTGAGAAAGTATACTCACTCTCTATGTGGTATATCTTTTTAGCTCCTGTGTTGTAGGGCTTGCCTATGGAGCTTTTGTGTGGAGAAGTGGTGTGAAGGAAGCCCATTTTGGTAAAGAATGCCTTTGCTGGCAACATTTTGATTTTATGGTTTGTGTAGAATGTTTGTAATGTATATAGTGTTCTGCATATTTTGTATAGCCATGAATTGGTATAGATGATGTATAATGATTTTATAGGTCATGTGTGAAAATTGGAACCTACATATAAGACCAATTTTCGGTTATGACCTTGGTGATGTAAGATGCTAATGTGTGAGTGCTTGAATTTTGCTCACTTTGATGAACAAATGATGGGAATTTTGAATGATGACTTTATGTGCTGTATAATTGATGATATTTCATGATTGTCATGCATAAGTAAGGAACTAGTAGGGTCAGAATGAGTTTCATGAGTTTTGGGTAGTGTGTGGTGGTTCAAATAGCTTAAATACATGATTTGTGACTTATAGAAACTGGAACGGGTCAATTCCATTGAGAATAGACCCCTAAGTCATTCAAAAAGGCCCAGGAACGGACTAAACGCATTTACTTGCATAAGTTTCTCATTTTTGAGAATGTTTGAGTGAGGTTGGTGGCCACACGTCACAATTGGTGTATTTTAGTTGGTGTCAAAATTTGGTAGCGTTTGGAGTTGATATGAAAAAGTTAGGGGGTTGGAAGTCCAAAATAAGGCTTTTTTTGCCTAAAAACAACAACTGTGCTGTCTCGAATCGATTCGAGGATCTCTGAATCGATTCAAGAGCTGCTGTTTTCACTATTTTTGGTTCTAGAAGGCCTGAATCGATTCATACGATCTTGAATCGATTCAAGGACCCCTGTTTGCATAATTTTGAGTTCCATAAGCATCTGAATCGATTCATACGAGCTTGAATCGATTCAAGGGGTCCTGTTTTCACTGGTTTGCACTCCAGAATCATTTGAATCGATTCATGGGATGTTTGAATTGATTCATGACCCTGTTTTTCATATTTTCCCTCTGTGTTAGGTTACAATTGGCATTGTTTGACTATAATATGATTGTACAATGCCCTACATGCATAATTAATATATTTTATCAATTCGATGGACCATCCTTTGACCTTCTACCACTTCCCTTCATTTCCTTAATGTAATTGTACACTTCCGCTACTCCTTGTTGGTGATCATGAGATTGATCATCCAAGGTTCACTCTTTGACTTAATTGTTCACCTTCTCATATCTTCATATATGAGATAGGTTATTAAAATGGGTCCGGGGATTACTTGCCAAAGTTTTCATCTCACGATCTCTTCCATCCTTTAATTGTTTTAAATCACGAAAAATTTATCCTCTATTTTAATTATCCATATTTTATTTATTAATTTTCCGCTATATTTTCGGGGCGTCACACCCATAATGCAATCCATACTAATATCAAGCTATATAACAATTCATAAACATTATCAACATGTTCTTTTTATCTTGGATCCATCCATGTTTATCTCAAATCTAAAGCATCAACATACACATATATAAGATCAATATATATTTTACACACATAGGTATTAAAACAAATACTAAACCTCTAATGAGGTTACCAGATACCTATCCACTACATATTACATATCATACATGATAAGAGCTGGCCAATGCATATATATAAAAAACTATACACTATATACATTGACACCAATCCTCCCATGGGATTAAGCATAGCAAATCCATATTGGCACATCACCAGCTCTCATCTCGTGCCAAGTTCACTGAAAAATCAACAATCTAAGGGGTGAATATATATGTTAAATGACAAATACAAAACTAGATTCACCTTATAATATCATCCAGTTCATAATTCTCATTACACAATCGTATTAGCCATTTTCATTATAATGCATTAACAATTCATCATATGCCATTTAACACACATACACATATAACATTGCATCACCATCAATATATAATCCATAATCAAAATCATCATTAATGGCTGCCTAGCAGCATCTCAATCTCAGTCACTATATGCTAATGCATACGTGACTCTCACGATGAGATTAATACTACAGTATATAAATTTTTCTTAACTTATATCATTAATTCTTTTATCGGTACCGAACCACTCACCCATTTGTACCATCAATTACTCTAAGTGACAGCGACATCTCAACTTAGGTGTTACTGGCTGACCTTAAATCCAACTCAAAGGTGATTGTGGATTCTAAAGAAACCACCATAGGGTCTATTGATAGATGTTTAATTTACATGTTTTTGTGATGTTTTTAATAAAGTTTCCTAGGTTATTTACGTTATTTTTCTCTTGTTTTCCATATAATTTCCTTCATTCCACACATGTCATTCGGGTGTTTAAAGTTTTGTAAGAATAACCTTGATTTAGGTACATAAATGCAAGAATACCAAGGATTTGATGAAGCGTGTGATGAATGCGAGAAAAGTCCAACCATTTGAAAGCTCAAAATAAGGCCGTATTCACCTTTGGAAGTGATATAATGAAAGGAGGAACCAAGGAAGCACTTCAAGATCTTAAAATAGTTGAAAAAAAGGTAATTGGTGAAGAAAAGAAAAATCCACTGCCAGTAGGTTTGTCCCACTGGCTGTGGATCTCACTGGTAGGAAATCCACTAGCTGTGGGTTTTTCGCATTGGCCGTGGATTTCACTGGTTTTTGGTGAAATCTTACGTGTTTGGGCCCTCTATCATGATCCACTGGCCGTGGGTTTTTCCCACTGCCAGTGGATTTCGTACGCTCTGTTTTCTGGACAGTTTTTAAAGGGGGAAAGAAAGATTTTTAAGGGAAGTTTTTAACTAAGAAGTTAAAAGGGAGAAAAAGAGCAAATAGAGAGGCAATCAAAAGACACTAAGAGCTTTTGAAAGGATTTTCATTAGAGATCAAGTGTCCATCATCAAGGGAACTCAAATCTGAAGAATTAGGGAGAAAGATTTAGCAATCCTAGTGACAACTATCTTGTTATTTTTCTAAATCCTATTTTTCCATCTTTGATTTTCCTTAATGTTGGGCATGGATTTTGGTTATTGTAACATAATGATTGTAATCCTTATGACACACTAAACATCTTTTCTTGGGATTAAGGATATAGTATGCTTTTGTATTGAATTAATCGTTCTTTGTCTTTCAATCAATATAATTTCTATTTCTATTAAATTCATGTATGCTTAATGCTTCTACAAGACTTAGAGATAAGTGTAGTTGATTACAAATTGTATGCGCTATGTGAGTAGGTATATTTTTTGAAAGCACATGAATTGAACCTATGTTTTTGTTTCACGACGGTAAGCGAACTCATTTGAGGAATTAATTGGTTTCCATAAAATGTAAAGGGATTAATTAACGAATTAAACGTTGTTCTTCGAGAATTAGGTACGTTAGTTGAAACATCCCGGATTAAATAAAGGTAAAACCGAGACAGGGGAAATTTTTCTAAAATTTACAAGCAACTGGATAGAATAAAATAATCTGCCAGTGGAAGAACAAAGCTTAAGCGTGCCCATTACAGTGTTCACTCGCTCAAGCGAGACCCAAATCCGCTTGAGCGAGACAACCCGTCTCGCTTGGGCGAAGCACCCATTCGCTTAAGTGAGAACCAACCCAGAACCTTCCATCCATTCACACTCGCTGGAGCGAACCCTTATTCGCTGAGGCGAGTGATTACACTCGGTATTCCATCACTCGGAATCAGAGATTCCATTCATTCGAGAATGATCCTAACATGTCACACTACCTTCGGAAGTTTACACACAGTTTCCTATTTTCATTCAGAAAGGTCACACACAAGATTCACTCGGACAATGATGGTTATCCCAATTAGAATCTGTAAATTTTCCCCTCATCCGAAATATTTTACCAGTCAAACACCACTCGGTATATTTCAACCTCAACACAATCGAAAATATATTACACATTCATCACTCGGCATATTTTCACTTTTTCTCACTCGGAGAACACTTAGACCTTCCTTCTCTCAGAAGGGGTCTCCACAATTAAATTCCATTCGGGTTTACTCTATCCCTACACCACTCGAAGAATTACTAAGTTAAGTCTCACTCGGACTTATTTAAGTCTTATCCACTCGGAATATACCTTAATCAGAACCATCACAATACTCCTCACTGCGGAGGTGGTTCACTCGGAGTTTCCCACTCGGGAATGTTTACTTAGCTATTTTCACTTGGCATTACATGGACTAGCCTTCCCTCGGAACTAGTCCACTCGAGTACATTTTACTCGGAATCTTTTACGCCTTCAACACTCGGAAAGGCCCACTTGCTAAAGTCACTCGGAACTATTCTAAGCCTCCATCTTTCAGACAAGCTCTCACCACAATATTCCGCTCGAAATTCATTGACTTGACATTATTCATTCAACACCTCTTCCTAGTCAAACCAAACAACGTCATACCAACGTAATATATATATATATATTTGTGCATTCTTGTTCATAATTCTGATCATCAATCTTCATAAATAGATACATTTAGACAATATATTACATGAGAGCCGACCAAGGCTTTAATATATCAATATACAATCGGTACAGTGTACTTTGTACACTACAACAGCATAAATACCCATCACTCGGGTTTAAGGCCTTCTCGTCATTCACCACACCGACCTGCGTATACTGAAAAATGTAGTAGGGGTGAGCTTTTACATATTAAATGTTAGTTATTGGCTGGAATTTATCCATAATTCCTTAACTATAGGATAACATATCTCTATCAGTTGTAACACACTATCATTCAACACAACATTGCCCGATCGGAAATTATTCAATTCATTCAGGCGCTATAATTCACAATATCCAGCACAACATATACCACAGCCATAATTTCATATTGCACTCGGCAACAGCATCAGCATACATACAATCTGCCAATCGGAATTACTCAATTCATGCAGGGCTATATAATTCATATTATTCATCACAACGTATATCACAACCATAACATCAATATTCATGCATTCATCCACTCGGATTCACTCAAGTCAATTCCAAACTATACCAAAGATTTCATTTTCAATATCATACCCACATATTCATATAATTCACATTGAGCTCAATGATAATCATAAGTGTGCACACAGATATTCAATCAGATCCGATCCATTGTTATTAAATTTTATTGTTGTAACAAAGCTCTCAGCCTTTTACTCAGCTCCCAGCTGATCCGGCCGTTTTACTGGTACCAAACCGTTTGCCCTCTCATGTGACACAAACACTCTCAGCGTCAACGGCAGTGTCACGGGCTAAACCCTGAGCCCTGCTCAAGAGGTTTGCCTGAGCCCTGCTCAAAGGACTTTAAATTTAAACCCCGAGCCTCGCTCAAGGGGGTGCCTGAGTCTTGCTCAAAGGACTTTTTCACACATATTCATCTGATTGCCGTTTCTGTATTAGTGTCCCACACTATATGCTCACAACATTTCAAGGGGCGAATCAGATGCATATGGTCGTATTCATCAAATACATTGCATGCAGCCATTATAGAACTACAACCAATTCCACACAGCATATACATTCACTCGGAATCCATATTTTCATCGTATACATCACATGCCTTTTAACATAAAAGCCCAGACAGGGGTTAACACCACAGTTCTCATATTATGCACTCAGCACTGAATGTCAATAACATGCATCCCGTACTTTTAAATACAAAGTCACCTACGAAATCAGCATAGCAAGCTCATACACTCGGCATCTCAACAGAGTCAACATGCATTTAATATATAACATCTACAGATATTATCCACTATCTCCCAGTATAATGGGCTCGGTATTCATGATACCTCACACATGCATTTGATATAATTATTATAAGTCACACAGATTCAGCATTGCATTCGTATATAATATACTCGTCAATCCTAGTAACATTCACATGCATTTTGTTATTTTAATTCATAAACAAGAACTGGCATAGCAACGTCTCAGTACATGCACTCAGCATTTTAGATGAAATCAACATGCATTTCAACATAAGATCCCCAGCAGGAATCATCACATCAGACCACATCTCATGCACTCAAGATGGAATTCCACGACACTACATAGTTCGTAACTATTATAGACCCGGGTGTCGCTCAACTATCAGTCACAAGATGCTAAACAACACATTCAAGTATAACACACAAAGCAGAATGATTTCACCCGAATCCCGTCCATAAACCGTGCATTTGAGATGTAAGGTAGCCCCCTACCTGGAATGAAGATTCCGGAAGCTCCTTTGGCTCACAGCTCTGATTGGCTGCTCTCCGATCGATCCTTCAGTCACCCTCCTTCACCAAACGCTCCCGTCATCGTATTCTGCACAGCTTGAAGGAATCGGAAGCTGTCTCACACTCTTAAGTAGTTCATCCATCGAGACTCTCCCTGCATGCAAGGACAGTAGGGATTCCAAAGCTGTTCCCTTACCTGACCAGTCCTGCCTCCAAGACACCCGGACTTCCATGCATCCAACTACGTAGGCAAGAACAGTGGAGGTTCCTAAACCTCTGAAACACTCGGCGACCTACTCACTTCTTGAGCAGCTTCATCTCACCATCATTAAAGCATTTCAACAATTCTGGGCACCCAACGCTGCTCACTTTCACTTGAGATCCCATTAGCCTTCGAGTAGAAGAAGAGGGTGAAGAAGAAGAAAAACAGCAGGAAAGAGGAGGCCAGATGCATGCACAAAGAGAAAGATGTCCAGCTTTCCAGTTTTTCTCTAGCAGCGTGAATAATGAGGGAGAGAGAAAGTTGAAGTTCTTTTATACCACTAGGGGCACATGCGTCCTTTCACCTAGCATTATTATTATTATTATTATTTATTCAATCATTTCTAACCAATCAGCAATTAGTCTAATCAACCATTAATCTTAATTCTGTAATTAACCCTTAATTAGTGGCTTAATCTCAATCGGTAAAAATCAGGATGTTACATTAATAGGCTTTCAAGAGAAAGGTATTAATTAACTTAGGGAACCTACATTAGAAATAAAATTGTATGATTGGATAGGTGATTTACATTTGATTTTTATACTTGCATATGAACCTTTAACTTCCCAAGATTGAATTTACAAAAAGTAATCTGATTTCCTATTTTGAAGATATTGAAATTTTTGTCCTTTAATTAGCTTTTTATGTAATTACTTTGCAATCAATCGCTCTAGATAATTGAATCACCGTTAAAATCCCATACTGGGGCATAATCCTTGTGGGAATGATAATTTTTATTACTTCGATACCTGTGCGCTTGTGGGACCCTATCAAGTTTTTGGCGCCATTACCGGGGATTGTCCCCTAATATTGGCTAAGCGGTGTTTTGATTAGACTAGATATTCTTTTATTTTTATTTTTTCTACAGAACTTTTCTAGTTTTTGGTTTCTATTTTCTGTAGAATTACACTTGGATGTTCTTTATTTTTTTGTGAGTTTGTGCATGCCCTTTTATGCAAAGAAGTGTTAGCTTTGAGCATATTTTTGATCCCGAGATCCAGAGAACTCTTCGAAAGATCTAAGCTCTTAGGAAACAAATAGAACAAAGCAAGCAAATGGCTTCGAGCTCAACAAGCCAAGCACAAATGGCTAATTAAGACAACAGAGCACTCTATGATTTTGTAGTGCCTAATGTAATAGGCCGAAGGTCTAGCATCACTAGGCCAAACATTGAGGCTAACAATTTTGAGCTGAAGCCATTCTTGTTCTCGATGGTTCAACAAAGTCAGTTTGGAGGATTGCCATCTGAGGATCCCAACTTGCATCTTCAGATTTTCCTTGACTATTATGACACACTCAAGGTAAATAGGGTCTCAAGTGACGCAATCAGACTAAGGGTTTTCCCATTCTCTTTATGGGAGAAGGCCAGAGCTTGGTTATATGCG
The DNA here is from genome assembly GCA_037962975.1 of Clitoria ternatea. Taxonomy (NCBI): domain Eukaryota; kingdom Viridiplantae; phylum Streptophyta; class Magnoliopsida; order Fabales; family Fabaceae; genus Clitoria; species Clitoria ternatea. Next base: position 94,557,559 of record CM075670.1, on the reverse strand, counting down.
CTTCTGGAAGGGTCAATCACTACATGGGAGCAGCTGTCTCATGCCTTCCTCAATAAATATTATCCAAAAAGTAAAACAGACCAGTTGGGGAAGTTGATCATCACTTTCAATCAAAAAGATGATGAGACTCTATATGATGCCCAGGATGGTGCACATTGGATGGTGCACATTTTCTATAATGGCTCACTCTGAACCAAAAGGTAACCTTGGATGTCGCAGCTGGGGGTGCCTTCATGAGCAAGAACATGGAGGAAGGTTACAACCTCATTGAGGAGGTTGTCCAGAATACATACCAGTCATCTTCAGAAAGGATTTTACCGAATAAAACTCCAGGTAAGTACCCAATTGATGCTATTTCTTTACTTACCGCAAAAGTAGAAGCCCTGTCTGTAACAACCCTGATTTTTTGGAACAGAAGTTCAAGCTGTCGAGACCTTTGAGAGTACTTTGTTAGGAATTTTAGGATAGCAAAGTTTAGGTCTTATTCTTAAATCATTATAATAGTGTGAGAAAGTGGGATTTAAGAGAAGATGAGTAGTAAATTGTTTAGTCAAGTAAAATAAACAAGTAAAAGAAGTTTGTGTTAATATGACTCTTAAAGAGATTTTGAATTATAAATAATTATGTGAAGGGATAGTGTATTTAATTCAGTAATTTATCTATCACTGAGGCATTTATATTTATGAATATATTCCTGTTATTGTTGCTAGACAATTTATGAGGGATGCATATCTTTGATAATTGATAGATAATGATAGTTAAGATTGGTTATAATACATTTGAATGTTTAGAATTCTCTAAGTATTTAGTTAGATTTCAAGACTTAGTAAATCGTGATGCCCAAGATTCCATAAGACTTAATTAAGTCCCTTTAATAAAATGAGTACTGAACAATACATTATTTGAATATTAACGGATAAAAAAATATTACTATTAAAGATTTTAGTTAATTGAGAAAGGTGAAATGGATAGATAATATCTATTTTGGTATTTAACATTATCAGTAATGAGTTTAAAACATGAAAAGTGTATTTATAATAAAGTTTAGTTAAGAAATTAATTAATTATTATTATTTTAATAATAAATGTCACCCGATTCCTTAGATTTGAACTGTGGGAATCAGCCTGAGGTCAGATTCTGGTTGTTCGACCCAGGACTAGTGATCTAGTAAGGAAACTAGTCCTCTTAGGATAGTTTTGTGAAGAATATAGGGTACCTGACCCGACCTAACTAGCCAAATCGGAATCCTTAACGCCTCCTACGTTTGGCTGTTCTTATACCTCAGGATGTCCGATTGTGACATGGTCAGTCTCTGGTGACTATTTTTAGAATTTTAAGAACTTTTCTTGAAAAGGCTGAAGTTCGGTGCGGACTCTATCACCTTCGTCTTTCCATAAACTGGTCTTTTTAAAAATCGTTTTAAAACTCAACCCGTATACCTTCAGTGTTTTAGACCCAACTTTTGCATATGATCTTGGAATTGGACAATTTTGGTCTTGATCTCTTTGTTTTGAAAAGATCTCCAACCTATTCGAGCCCCAAACCCCGATTCTCACTCTGTCAACCCCAAAATTTAAGATTAAACATGTTTGCCTCAAAATTCCATTATTAGGACATTTTTCCCAGCACATGGTTCAGAAAAAAATTCATAACTTTTTCATACAACCTTCATTTTACTCAAACTTAGTGTCAAAATCTCTGCAACAAAATTAGCTACATTTTCAGTGAAGAAATTGAAGGCTAATTCTATCCAGATTGGTTCAGTTTAATGTATCTTTATGACTCATTAACTGTTTCATTTTTATGTTAGCTGTTTGTGGGGGAGCTCACATATCTTTCTTTTCCGGTACTTAAATCGCTCTATTCTTTTTGCTATGGGTCTATATCAAGGCACTATACAATCATTATGAAGGTTACAAAACCCAATTCTCAAAGGAGAAATTTTGGTGAATTTATTTCTAAATACCTAACTGATTCGGGACCTTTTTGGCACATCCTATTGTAAATCGATCGTATCTCGGGCTACCGATATCTGATCATCGCGTATGATATATCAATTTAAAGAGAAAACAAAGATTTATAAATTTAATGTTAGGAGTTTCCTCTAATTATGGCTCCACAAATTATTCTAGATTTATTTCAACATCTCTATTTCCCCGGTTTATAAAAATCCTGCACACTTTGGTTTCTTGCCTGACAAGTTAATTTCTCGGCCATCAATTTTCCAACCACCTCACCACCCCTTACCACCACAGTGGACAAATGTCACCACCGTGCCCTCTCCACCCACTCAGCCCATCACCTATTCCCTTGGCCAATCAAATTTCATGCAAACTTAGCTATCATCATGATCCTAGTTCCTATCACTTTAACTACACTAGCCATTAGCTCTTCATTTCATCCATTCTTCCACGGCAGAAGCAACTCTCCTCTCTCTTCACTCTCTTCTCTTTCCAAACCATAAACTTAAGCCACCACAACAACCACCTTAAGCCATCTTACAGTTACACCAAAAACCACCACCACCATCTATTAAAATTTCTTTTCTTCTTCCTTTCTTTTCTTCTATCAACCAGCAGTCCAAGCCTCCTCAAATCAGCCATCTTCTCTTCAATTTCTTCATGTCCTAGACTCTAAAAAAAATTAGCTAGATCCTCCTTGTCTTGAAACTCCCAAAACCGTAAGCCATTTGGGACCTCTCAAGGTAAAATTGAAAATTTCTTGGCTGGTTATTCTTGACTCTTCTAGTGTTATAAATTCTATTTCCATGATTTTAATGGTGTTTATCTTGTTGAATAGAAATAAGAAATTACAATCATCCACTCCATTTGTTGAGACTCCAAGGCCGTGAGTCACCTTAGACCATCTAGGGTGAGTTTGGTAAAATTTGCTCTCTTGGTTGTTATTCTTGCATCTTAGAAGCTAATTTTAATTTTCAATTAATTTTTTGTGCCAAACCCTTGCCATTTAAAGCTAAAACCGTGACTGCCCTCTCTTGTTCTAAGCTTGCATGCGATTTTTTTCAAGGATCTGGAAGCTTAAATGGCGATCGGAGTGCGTTAGGAATGATCGGTGGAATTTTTGACAAAATCTCTAATTTCTCCCTTCGGACAGCAATTCTGGCTGTGCTATGATGATGCTTGAGTATTTAGGAGCTTACGTTTTGAATTTTGTCACGATCCAATGGTCTGATCTTAGATCGTAGAATTTTTTGTAACCGACGACTAAAAGTTACATTTTTGAATAAATCGATATTCTAAAAATTTATTCGGCGTGGTACGACATTTGTATACTCGAAGGAATTTTATTGCGATCGGATACACAAAAAAGAAATTAGTAAAAATATGCATTTAGGCGGGCTCGGTTACTTTAGATATAGTTGCATTAAATGAATTCTTAATTCAAAGATTATTATGTAATTTTTAGCATATTTTCCGGTAAGCCCCGCTATTAGATACTTAATTACTCGTAATCGGCATCGAATTATTTTAAGAAACATCACGTTCGATAAAAGAATTTTCGATCGGGTAATCACAAATCTTTTAGTTACTTGAAAAAGTTAAAATTTAAGAATTAGATTTTTGAAGATTTCTTAAAAAAAAATATGATTTACGAATTGAAAATAAAGAGATTTAATTTTTAGGAGAATTGATGTGAAAAGTTCTACTCTTGTCTTTTCTAAATGATGATTTCTTAAATTAAGCAAATGAACGTACCTTTGTGTTTTAACAATTAGATTTCAAAAAAAATGGATGTAGTGTTATTATAAAACGAATTGAAGATTTTATTTGAGATTTCCATAACTTAGGCCCAAATGAAGATTTTTGGAGGGAATGAAAATAAGTGAATTTTCGCATAATAGATATTAAAAGTAAAAGAAGAAAATATTAGTAACAATTTTTAGTAACTACTTGAGTGACCACTTTAGAGACCATTTAGGATAAAAAAAGTGATGGCTTTAGAGATTAAGAAAAAGGGTGGACTTTAAAGAGAAAATTTTACTAGAAAGAATGAATCTAGGAATTAGTTATTTTAGAAGGTTTAAGAAATTAGAAATAAAAAAATAACAACTTAGAACTTAAAATTCTAACTAAGGTTCTAAGAATGATTCTAATAGATTAATAAGCTAATTATTTAAATAAATGGAGTTAGAACCGAAATTTTTATTTTGGGTAATAACATAGTAAGAAATCAAGTTAATCACTACGGTTAGAAGAAGAAACCAAAGGAAAACTTTGGTCTAGATTAGATTAGTTGACAACTAAGAAATGAAATCTTGGTTATACTACTCTTTGGTCGATAATAAAATAAATAGGATTGATTAAATTAGTTAATGACTAAGTAACATCAAAATACTTTGCTTTGAAGAAGTCTTAGGTCCTTGAGTAAGTGAAGTGAATAATTCTAAAAAGGAAAAAGGATTAATTATAGTTAAGAAAATGGAATAACTAAATTAATTATTAGGAAAGAGTTATTTAATCTAGTAGGACTAAGTTTAAGGAAAATATTGTAATTAGACACAAGGAATTAAAATAGGGTAAAAAGGGATATATGACTTATTTAGAGGAGAAATTGTTAATTTAAGATTTATTCAAGAATAACGGAAAGGAAATAACTAATGAGGTTAATTAAAAATCAACTAAGGACTTAACAATGGCATGTTAAGTGATAATTTGATAGACCCATTTCACTTAGTCAAATTTTAAAGAGTTATAAACAATTTTAAATATACTCGAAAGTTTACTGTACTGTTAGATACTTGATCTACGTACTACCAAATTACTCAAGACAACATGACCTTTATAAACAATGACTAGAGTAGAGTAATTATTAAAATTGTTATGGTAATATAAATGTTAACATGATGTGTGGGTAGATACATGATCTTGAGTGATATACCTCCTAAATATATTTCTTGGATGGATGTTATATGATGCATGAAAAATCTTAAATGATATATATAAAAGTGGGATGTTGGTATAAACAAGGGTTCAATTATGGCTAAGTGTGAAAGTACACAAATATTGATGAATGATGAAGTAACAGAATACCCAAGATAGCGAGTTTGGAACCTCATTTCATTTCTAGGAGTTGGAAAAATAAATTAAAAATTTATTTTTTAAAAGGAAGACTAAATGATATTCAGTGTTAAGAGATGAATTCAAAGCTAGAAATGAAATGAGAAGAACCCTACTGAGAGACCACCTCAGAGTAAATATAATAGTCAGGTCATGCATCATACCTGGTGAATAAAGGTGGCGTTGAGAAACTCCTTAGAGTATAACAGTGAGGGGTACATTGAAGAATCTGCTGCGCCTCGATACCCGAGGGCAGTCTAAGGAGTATATTGAAAGTTGGAATTCCAAGTGGCATCGGATTCCCGCTCGTCGTCGGATAGCCGGCGAAAAACCTTGATGTACTTCGACAAGAGGCGGGATTTTCTATGACCGTGGAGTGCCCATTCTTTAGAGATTATGATTAGCCATTTTATGATGACAGGACTATGTGTCCTTACCCTTTGTGAAAACCAGAACAAGGAGAGCTCCGGTCGCTCTAGTGGATGGATAAATAAGGCGAGATTTGATTGACGAGGTGTTATTATTGATGGAGAAGCATGCATCATACTAGTGTACAGTATTAGTAAAGATACAACATTCATGCATTTCATTAAATTATGATTATCTTAATGCATTAATGTAGTGAATTGATAAGTAATTAGAGGGATTCGTTAGGAATGAGAGTAGTGAGATAACTTAGATATATATATGAACCCCAAAGAGAGCTCGATGAATTGATTGATATTGATTTGAAATATGTGGGGTGAGTGTCAGAGATGACACTCCCCGATTGTTGTGGGGATGATAACTCACCTTTACAGTTGATTACTCCAGATCACTATTCAAGCACGTATACCGTACTAGAGGAGCAGCACGTAGAGAAGACCAAGCAGGTCCTAGTCAGTTAGCGGCTATTCTAGAGGATGCCCTAGTGGATATACCACCACCACCACTTCAGCAGAACATAGAGAGACCTTATGACCGAGATGTAGAGGTCATAGAGAGTTCGGTTAGGAGGTACAACGATCCACCTCAACCCATGAACATGGCAGAGCTCGAGGAGATGTTCGAGCTGGAGGCAGCTTCATTGGTGGATATTCTTAGCTTCCATCCATTATCATCTCTACTTATGGCCCCACCTCCTATCCAGCAAGCAGAGGCTTTAGTAGTACCAACTTCAGATGGTGCAGTTCAGAGAAAGCCTACACCCGAGTATGTTTCGCTCCCAATGGAGGAGGACGAGGAGAAGGATCCAGAGGAGTTTCCCCTCAAGGACATGCCAGCAGATTTGGTAGACCCTGCAACACTCCCAACCTTGCCCCAGCAGATTCAGCCAGTAGTTGCTCTCTCAGTTCATGAGGCAGGTAGGGTATAGAGAATTTCTATGCCTCAGGGAGTTCTGATTATGATGCCGATGGAGAGATATCTAGTGAGGCGACAATGGGACCACTTCCAGGGGCTTTCTCTGACATATTTACAGGAGTTACATGTATGGCGAGACTGAGGAGTATATTGAGATGTCAGCTGCGTCCCAGAGTCTTCTTACAGAGGCTTACGAGGCCTATGTTAGTCACAGGCACTAGAGGATCCGTGACATCAGTGATATACCGTCCACTAGCAGTGACATCAGTTTCTATATGGAGGCCCTTAGTGATTAGGTTTATTTTGTTTACTTTCATTCCTTATCTTTTGTTTAGGGAGCCTGTGTGCCCTTCCTTTATTTCAGTTGTACAGTTCTAACTTGACCAATGTATATATAATGTTTTGTATATATATGTTATGCTTTTGTCCCACCATGTATTAACTTGTATAAAAAAAAACTTTTATATTTTTCAAAAAAATTAGTAACCTCTTAGTTAACCAAGGTAATCTAGTGGAAGAGATTATCTTAGTTAACCGGGTGTTACACTGTCTGTTAAACTTGATAAATTAGGAACAGGTACTTTTAATCTTGTTTATGAGTTGTGTGGTGTTTCAGGACATACTATTTCAGGTTGTCATCTTGGAGTGACTTCTACTCCAGAATCACCGGAGATGTAATAGGTGGACGCTATTGAAAACTACAGTGGAAATTACGGAAATAATTTTAGATCACCGCTTGGACCGCCTGGTTTCCAAAATAGGCCACCCTCATTTCCAAATAACCAAAGTAACTACAGATCATAGGGACCCTTCGTTCCATAGAAATCCAAATTGGAATCCTTGATGGAGACTTTTATAGCTACTCAAATAAAGTAAAATGATGAGTTCTCCAATGCTATAAAGACTTTCGCTTCAAAGGTGGATACTCTTGCCACCCATAATAAAATGTTGGAGAACCAGATTGCTCAACAGGCCCAAGCCTCTCAAAGAATGCCAAGAACCTTTCCTGGAAAGCCTGAAACAGAACCATCAACCACAACATGGCTATCACTCTTAGGAGTGGTGTACAATATAATGGTCCAGTTAACATGACTGAGGAGTCGGCCAAGAAAGAAAAGAAGGTGGATGAGTTTGACTCTCATCCAGTAATTAAAGAAGAGAAACAAAGTGAAAAGAAAGAGGAGGTGAAGCCATATCAACCTCTAATTCCATATCCTCAACGCTTGGCCAAGGCCAAGCTTAATAAATAATTCAGTAAGTTTCTTAAAGTCCTTTAAGAAGCTTTATATAAATATTCCTTTTACAGATGCTTTATAGTAAATGCTGATATATGCGAGGTTTCTGAAGGATATCTTGTCCAACAAAAGGAAACTAGAGAAGGATAGTACAGTAGCATTCACTGAGGAATGTAGTGCCTTGATCCAAAGAAAGTTACCACCCAAGCTTCAGGATCCAGGTAATTTCTCTATTCCTTGTATGATTGGTGACATGGCCGTTGATAGAGCTTTATGTGATCTAGGAGCTAGTGTTAGCTTGATGCCATTGTCTGTTAGTAAGAAATTAGGATTAGGTGAACTGAAACCTACTAGGATGTCATTGCAATTAGCGGATAGGTCTATTAAATATCCTATAGGTATTTTAGAAGATGTACCTATTAAAGTAGGTAAATTTTTCATTCTTGCTAACTTTGTTATTTTCAAAATAGATGAGGATTCTATGATCCCCATTATTCTAGGTAGGCTATTTTTGGCAACCGCAGGCGCGGTAATAGATGTTAAAAATAGAAAATTATCTCTGACTGTTGGAGACCAAAAGGTAGATTTTAGTTTGAAAGATGCTTTAAAGAGACCTTTTGATGATGTTTACTGTATGGATTTTATTAACCAAGTGGTGAAGGAAGAAACTCTTCCTAAGGATCCATTTGAATCTGTTTTATTAATTGAGCCTGCAGGAACATCAGATTGTTTGGAAGAAAATGCCCCATTTAAACATGATACTGAAGTCATGTGTGAGGAAGTGGTAAGCTCAACTATTAAATTAAAGCCTTTTTCGGCTTCACTGAGGTATGAATTTCTTGGACCTAACTCTACATATCCTATCATTGTAAATGCTGACTTGAATCCATGTAAAACTAAGAAGCTTTTGAAACAACTTAGGTTGTATAGGAAGGTAATTGGTTATACAATGGATGATATAAAGGGGATTAGCCCTTCCTTTTGCATGCATAGGATAACTGTAGAGGATGAAAGTAGGCCTAGAGTAGAACCACTTAGAAGACTAAATCCAAAAATGCAAGAAGTAGTTAAGAAGGAAATCTTGAAATTGCTTGATACTGGTGTCATATATCCCATTGCTAGTAGCAAGTGGGTTAGCCCAGTTCATGTGGTGCCTAAAAAGGGAGGGATAACTGTTGTGAAAAATAAAAAATAGGAACTTATTTCTACTAGGATAGTTTCTAGGTGGCGAATGTGCATTGACTATAAAAAATTGAATAGCGCCACAAAGAAAGATTATTTCCCTATTTCTTTCATTGATCAGATACTTGAGAGGCTTGCTCAGCACTCTTATTTTTGTTATTTAGATGGGTACTCGGGTTTTCATCAAATCCCCATCCATCCATCTGATCAAGAGAAAACTACCTTTACATGCCTTTATGGGACATATGCATATAGGAGAATGCCCTTTGGCTTGTGTAATGCATCTGCGACATTTCAAAGGTGTATACAGGCTATTTTTTCTGATTTGATTGAAAATGTGATGGAAGTTTTCATGGATGACTTTTTCTGTGCACAGTTTAGATTTCGATAATTGCTTAACGAATTTGTGCCAAGTCTTGCAGCGTTATGAAAAGACCAATTTGGTCTTAAATTGGGAGAAATGTCATTTCATGGTAAGAGAATGCATAGTTCTTGGACACCTGGTGTCTGATAGAGGAATTAAGGTGGATAAGGCCAAGGTGGAAGTGATTGTAAAATTTCCTCCACCTACGAATGTGAAAGGCATTCAAAGTTTTCTTAGGCATGATGGGTTTTACCGGAGGTTCATTAAAGACTTCAGCAAGATCACAAAGCCTCTTACTAATCTTTTGGGTAAGGATGTACCTTTTAATTTTGTTTCATCTTGTCTTGAGGCTTTTTGCAGGATTAAGCAAGCATTAATTTCCGCTCCTGTTGTACAACCCCTTGATTAGGAACTCCCATTCAAATTGATGTGTGATGCTAGTGATCACGTAGTGGTGGCTGTGCTTGGGCAACGAAAGGATAAGAAACTGCATGTGATCCATTATGCTAGTTGTACACTAGCTCAAGTAAGTTATGCTACCACTGAAAAGGAATTATCAGCTATTGTCTTTACTTTGATAAGTTTAGATCATACTTGGTAGGCTCACATGTTACCATCTATATTGATCATTCTACCATCAAGTATCTTTTGCATAAAAAAGAAGTAAAGCCTAGGCTAATTAGGTTGATTTTAATTCTGCAAGAATTTAACTTAGAAATTAATGTAGGAAATTCTTCATTTCCTAGCTTTAAATTTAGGATCTTCTCTTCTTGATTTCTTAGATCCAAGAGTCTTCAAGATATGGAAATGATGTCACGGTCTTGAAGGTTACAAGGGAAGCCAAACAAAAATTGCAATGGAAGCTTGAGTATGAAGGAAGCTAATGGAAGAAAAACCTAGATCAAAGGAGGTTTTAGACTAGAAATGGAAGAAGATGAAGAGAAAAGTGTGGAGTGTGGTTGCCGCCACTCTCTAGAGCCTAGATAGATAAGGTGTGCTAGTCACCACCTTTGGGAGAAGGTCCAAAGGATAAGACTCCAAGAGAAAGGAGCCTAGAGCTTCTACTTTCTAGAGAGAAGGGAGAGTTTCCGACTCTAAATTTTCTTATCATTCAACTTATAAACTAATTATAAAGGAGAAGAGCTTATAAGCTCCTTGAAGAATTTGGTCACCTAAAGCTAACCATGGGCCTTGGATTAATTCCTAAGGTCCAATCCTAAAGCCTGCTCAAAATGGCCCAATACAAGCCCAAATGCAAAAAGGACAAAGCACAAGGCCCAAAAGTGGCCCAAGACTAATGGCTATGCAAAGCCCAAACTAATTCCTAAAATAAAATCCTAATATAACTAGAAATATAAAGAATAGAAAATATTCACAAGATATGTGTGGCCCAAGAAAGAGGCCCAAACATCAACACTAAGCCCATTACCCTTCTATAGAGCAAGGGAGAAAGGTAAGGGTCTTCAAGAGCTCCTCTTTGAGCTTAGGCCCACTCAAGGTAATCATGGAAGAAGCTAAATGATTTTGGAGACCTTCCCTTGCTCTCTTGGCCCTTGACCTAGTAATAGGGCCCTTGAAAGCATCCAAGGCAACCTCCAAAGACTGTGTAGGGTCTATGGCTTCCTCCTGGGTAATGGCCATGTCAGAAATTAAAGACAAAAAGGGTATTGAGAATCTTGTTGCTGACCATCTGTCTAGGTTGTCTTCTGAAAAAGATAATATGGGTGATGTTGTTCCCAAAAATGAATTTTCCAAATGAACAACTACTGAGTCTTAGTGTCCTACAATTCCTTGGTATGCTGATTTTATCAATTTTCTTGCATGTGGAATTGTACCCCCTGACCTTGTTTTTCAACAGAAAAAGAAGTTTTTTCCAGGCACTATTATTGGGATAAGCCCCTCCTATTTAAACAATGTACAGATAGTTTGATTAGAAGGCGTGTTCCGGAAAGTAAAGTCTGAGCCATTCTAGAACACTACCACACTCTTTCCTGTGGAGGCCATATGAGCTCGTCCAAGACAACCTCAAAAGTATTGCAAGCTGGTTTCTATTGGCCACATATTTTTAAGGATGTGCGTAAGTATATCCTGACTTGTGATGCCTATCAAAAGGCTGATAATATTGGTAAGAGGCGTAAAATGCCACTTAGCATTTCAGAGGTTGAGTTATTTCATGTATGGGGTGTTGATTTCATGGGACCTTTTCCCTCTTCTTTTGGAAATCAGTTTATCTTGGTAGTAGTTGACTACGTGTCTAAATGGGTGAAAGCTATTGCTTCACCTCATTCGGACGCTAAGACTGTCATTAAGCTTTTTAAGAAGATTATATTTTTGAGGTTTGGGGTCCCTAAGTGTGTTATAAGTGATGGAGGGTCTCATTTTATTAAGAAAACTTTTTAGGCCCTCCTAAAGAAATATGGAGTGAGGCATAAGATGACTACACCTTATCACCCTTAAACTAGTGGTCAAGTTGAGGTTTCCAATCAGGAGATTAAAAACATTCTCTAGAAAGTGGTGAATATGTCACGTAAGGATTGGTCTATTAAATTAGACGATTCCTTATGGGCGTGTCGCACCGCTTATAAAACTTCTATTGGAACCACACCTTTCAAACTAGTATATGGGAAGCCTTGTCACTTGCCTGTTGAACTTGAATATAAATCGTTTTGGGCAATTAAAATGCTTAATCTTGATCATAAGTTTACAGGTGAGCGTAGGTTGTTGGAGTTGAACAAACTAGAGGAACTTTATTTGGATGCATATAAAAATACATGAATTTATAAGGAGAAAATGAAGCGTTGGCATGATCGTTACATCCTCCGAAGGTCGTTTAAGCCAGGGGATAAGGTTTTATTGTTTAACTCCAGGTTGAAATTATTTCCAGGTAAAATGAGGTCCTGGTGGTCGGGGCCGTTTAAAGTTACCAAAGTCTTTCCCTTTGGCGCTATGGAATTATGGAGTGAAAAGTCTAGTCCGTTTAAGGTGAATGGACAAAGACTTAAGCACTATTTGACAGGTAAGCCCATACAACAAGTAAGCCATGTTGACTTGCTTAATGTATCAGATTCATGAATCCAAAGGTGTTAAGCGTCCAGCTGAAGATGTTAAACTTAGCACTGGTGGGGAGGTAACCCCATTTGCCGTATTATGCTAATTTCTTTGCATAAATGATTTTAATTTCTTTGCATGAATGATTTTAATTTCTTTGCATGAATGATTTTAATTTATTTCCATGATTGATGTTTAGGGGAGGTAAATGTGTAATATGTCAATTGAATAATGATGTTTGGATTGTTCATGAAAGGTAAACTGAGGAATAATAGGTGTTTCGATGATATAAATCTTGCATAAAAGCAGTGGAATTTTTTCTGAACAGGGCATTTAAAACAGAGAAAATAGAGAAACCCACTGGCCGTGGGTTCCTTACAGTGTTATGCATGAATTAATTTGGAAAAATCTAGAGAACTCCACGGGCAATGGGAATTTCCCACTGGCCGTGGGTTTCCTCATACTGAAAACAAGAAAGGAATTTTTTTTAAAGTGCCAAGTCAGAGGAACCCATTAGCCATGGGTTCCAAACAACGTTGAGTGTGCAATTAATTGGGCCTAATCTAGCAAGCTCCACAGGCCGTGGGTTTTTCCCACTAACCGTAGATCCCATACAGGTGCAAAATTTTATCAATTTAAGTACAAAACACACCACCCATAGGTTTCACTTCACTCCATTAGCTTTGCACTAAATACTTCATGCTTTATTGCTTCTTGGGCACCTTGAAATACCTTGTTTCAACTTAAATTTCTCATCATCATTCTTCTTAATCTCATTATTAATCATTCCAAATCCTAATCAAGTAAGTATGATATTGTCATTCTTTAGTTTGGGGTTTCTTCTAATGCTTTGGGGTTTTTTCACTTTTGCCATTAGCTTTGATTCTAGATGGAATTAATTATGAGATAAGGTTTATATAGGCTTATAGTTGATTGTTTTGATGACAAACTAGATTGGGTATTCTTAAAAATTCATATTCACATGTTCATGGTGCTTGATTGTTCATCATTGTTCTTCATTTTGTTTGAATACCCAATTGAATTTTTCCTCATGATTGATGATCCGTTACATGTAATTCATAAACTTGTTGATTGGTTATGGTTTGATGATGTTTTTCTAATTTGGTGACATTTAGAATATGGATTCATGGTTTTCTTGGTGTAAAACTTGTTGCACACCAAGTGTTTGACAAAATGTCTAAACCAGAATTTTTGCTAATATGTTATATATTGATAAGTTATTTTGATATCTTTGTACCTTAATATGTTTCCCTATCATACCATATCCACCTTGGTGCCTATATTGATACTTTTATGCATGAATTTGAATGTGATTTATAGGTCCCCAATCATGTCTTTCGGACCAAGAATGTTGCAAAGAAAAGAAAGGCTAAAGTTACTTCTTCATCCTATTCTTTGATTAGTAATATTAAGTGTACCTTAGATGAGCAACGGATGAGACTTGCTTCTCTAACCAGGAGGGAAATTATTCCTTCTCGATTTTATGCAAAAAGTCATTGCTTGATCTAGGCATTTATGAAGATACCTATAGATTTTGCAAAAATGTTGGTTGGGAGGATTTCATTGAACTATATGAACCTTGCTATGAGCGCACCACCCTAGAATTTCTCAGCTCCATAGACATCAAACCTTGTGATAATGAGTCTACCTGGGAAATCACTTTTAGGTTGAATAACAGTGATTATAGGATGGATTTGGCAGATGTGGATGCCATTTATGGTTTTCCATCTATGCCCATTGATGGGTTGGCTAAGTTAAATGCTGCACGTATCCCTAGGGATTTTAATGCAAGGTACTTTTGGTCTAAATTCTCTAGATTTAGGGAAGATTATGACCCATCCTCTACCAAAGCCTTACTCATTCACCACCCTGTCTTTAGGTACCTTTAGAGGTTTATGGCCCATTCTATTTTTGGTTGCTATGATAGTCCTGGTACTATTAGGGCCGCTGAGCTTTATCTTTTGAATGCCATGATTAATGAAATCCCCATCCACTTTACAAAATGGCTTTTTAGCCAATTTACTAGGGTAGGAAGAGCCACATCTTGCAAGATTGTTATTACTGGTTATATTAATCCAATTGCTTGGTATGTGGGGATTGATTTAAAGGAAGATAACTTGGTTTGTCAACCTAAGAGGGTTGATATTGATGAAATGGTTGATATGGGACTGCTTATGCCCGAGAGGGGTGTTTATTGCTTGGTTATTCCAAGATTCTCTGTGGCTCTCCCCTTGCCTGACCCTAGATTCACTAGTTTGGAAAGCAAGACTTCCTTTTTATTTTTAGGTACCACTAAAGAGGGCGAAGGGCCTCTGGACACAAATGCCCATCCATCCACCATACTCAGCTAGTCCTTCCCGGTCCACTCCTGACTCAGCCGTTTCTATGAACCAACTATATTCCTTGATGCAAGGAATGAACACACGGTTGGAATCCATGTCCATTGAGTAAGTCCGGAAGGTGACCAGGATTGATGATATTGCTTCCAGGGTGGATGCCATGTATGATTGGCATCGTCAGCAAGATCATTTCCCTCTCCATCTCTATGACAGGTAATTGTTGAACTTTTGTGTCTTACTCCCCCTGATATGGACATTGAGGACAATGTCCGGTTCTTGTGTTGATGCTTCTATTTGATTCTGTTTTTGTTTATTTGCATGATTGATTTTGTTTTCTTTTCATTTACATGATTGTATGTCTACTCAAATACCATAGGTTAGCATTGATTACTGATTGTAGTTATTGTTATCTGTATACATGCAATGTAGATTGGTCAGGCTAAGAACATTACTTGGGTGAATATTGTCAAAATAAAAAATAAAAAAACAAAAAAATAAATATAATTGCTAGCATTGCCAGAATAAACCTTTTTCATGTTGTTGTGTTTTCTCTGATAGGACTAAGATACCATTATGAGCTTTTGAGCCAATAGGGTATTCAGTACATATAAATGCCCATGTTTCTTTTGTTTAAGTGATTCACACTTCTGATGACACTCTAGAACTTGGCTTTTGACCAATTCGAAACGGTTTATGAATACATGCTTGGAATGAAAAAGGCAAATTAGATTTTGTTTTTTTAACCTCAGAATTTGTTTAAAAGCATAATCCATTAGTTGCACCTTTTGAGCCATAAAATGAATTGTTCTTTCAAAGCCTTTAATATGATGATTTTCATTCATATGTAAAGGATGCAAAAAGGTAAAAACAAAGTAGATGAGGTTTGAGAAGTAAACTGTGATGGTTTGTGGTTTGATACTCAAAGGAAGAAAAAGAAAAAGAAAAAGGAAAAAGAATAAGGAGTTGAGTTTGAAAAATGAAAATGAAAAATAAAAAGAAAGGAAAAGAAAAAGGAAAAAAGAAATGAACCATACTCTTTACAATTTTAATTTTGCAAGAGTTATTGAATTGAGGATTGTCTCCTTATGATATTACTCTTTCCATGATAATTAGCCCTTTGAAATTTCCTTTTCTTGGTTTCCATTCCCATGTTATAAACCCTTTAGCCATGTTACAACCATATGAAAGACCTTTTGACTGATGCATGTTTTCTTGATAGTTATGGAGTTTGTGGTCATTTGCCAAGCTTATGATAGTGCTTATGATGTAGTGATTTAAGTGGTTGAAACACAAACACTGAGTGAATAGTGAGAAAGAGTACCCTTAGTCAAATCTGAGTTAACATGGTTTGATTGTTAATTATGATATGGTCTAGTAGTTTATACAATCATTACAAAAACACAAATAAAAAACACAAGGTTCCTTAGGTTTGTTTGGGTCTGCTGGTCCTTCATTGTATATTCTATGGATACAGTGATTGCTTGAGGATAAGAAATGTTCTAGTTTTGGGTATTTTGATAGATGTTTAATTTGCATATTTATGTGATGTTTTTAATAAAGTTTCCTAGGTTATTTACGTTATTTTTCTCTTGTTTTCCATATGATTTCCTTTATTCCGTAATGTCATTTGGGTGTTTAAAGTTTTGTAGGAATAACCTTGATTTAGGTACATAAATGCAAGAATACCAAGTATTTGACGAAGCGTGTGATGAATGCAAGGAAAGTCCAACCATTTGAAAGCTCAAAATAAGGCCGTATTCATGTTTGGAAGTGATATAATGAATGGCGGAACCAAGGAAGCACTTCAAGGTCTTAAAATAGTTGAAAAAAGGCAATTGGTGAAGAAAACAAAAATCCACTAGCCGTGGATCTCACTGGTAGGAAATCCACTGGCCGTGGGAACCCACGGCCATGGATTTCACTGGTTTTTGGTGAAATCTTGCACGTTTGGGCCCCCTGTCACGATCCACTGGCCGTGGGTTTTTCCCACTGTGAGTGAATTTTGCACGCTCTAGTTTCTGGATAGTTTTTAAAGAGGGAAAGAAAGATTTTTAAGGGAAGTTTTCAACTAAGAAGTTGGAAAAGAGAAAAAGAGCAAATAGAGAGGCAATCAAGAGACAGTAAGAGAGAGCTTTTTGGAAGGATTTTCATTGGAGATCAAGCGTCCATCATCAAGGGAACTCAAATCTGAAGAATTAGAGAGGAAGATTTAGCGATCCTAGTTAGAACTATCTTGTTGTTTTTCTGAATCCTTATTTTTCCATCTTTGATTTTCTTTAATGTTGGGCATGGATTTTGATTATTATAACATGATGATTGTAATCCTTATGGCACACTAAACATCTTTTCTTGGGATTAAGGATATAGTATGCTTTTGTATTAAATTAATCGTTCTTCGCCTTTCAATCAATATAATTTATTTCTATTCAATTCATGTATGTTTAATGCTTCTACAAGACTTAGAGATAAGGGTAGTTGATTCCAAATTGTATGCGCTATGAGAGTAGGTATATTATTCAAAAACATATGATTGAACCTATGTTTTTGTTTCACGACGGTAAGCGAACTCATTTGAGGAATTAATTGGGTTTCCATAAAACGTAAAGGGCTTAATTAACGAATTGAACGTTGTTCTTCGGGAATTAGGTACGTTAATAGGTTTTCGAGAGAAAGGTATTTATTAACTTAGGGAAACCTACCTTAGAAACAAAATTGTATGATTGGATAGGCGGTTTACATTTGATTTTTATACTTGCATATGAACCCTTAACTTCCCAAGACTTTTCCTTTGATTGAATTTACAAAAAGTAATCTGATTTCTTGTTTCGAAGATATTGAAATTTTTGTCCTTTAATTAGCTTTTTATATAATTACTTTACAATTGATCACTCTAGATAATTGAATCACCGTTAAAATTCAGTACTTGGGCATAATCCTTATGGGAACGATAATTTTTATTACTTCGATACTCGTGTGCTTGCGGGACCCTATCATTTATGGCTATCCAAAGGCCGCCCTCCTATCTGGGCTGGCATCACAGGCTCCTTACAGTTTTGTGAGCGTCTTTTAATGCACATGATATGAAAACAACCATTAATCATCGACGAACCACCTAATTACCATCACTAGGGGCCACCACTTGGTTACCATCACTAAGGGTGTTCATTCGAACCATTAATCAAGTATAACATGCATCAAAGTCATTCAATTTCAACTATTCATATTCTCAATTCACATCATTCATCATTTTCAATATAACATACTCATCAATGGCAACCTTATGCCTAATTTTCAATAATCAACATCAAGTATCATGACGTGAATATTTTTACAGTCGTGATTCCGTCAAATTAGTACATTAAAATTAATTAATGTAGTACTAGGGTGTCAACCTAGGTCGTTCTCTCAAGGATCAACACAAAAATTTAGGAAAATCAAGTCTTAAACTAATTTTTAACAAAACAAAAATAAAACAACTAAAATTTATTTTTACAGACAAAAGTTCAACAAGTATACATTGGGGGGGGGGTTTGTTTGTCACAGAAATTTAATATAGAATACAAGAATATAGAATAAATGTGAAACAAATAACTAACAAGCGATTGATTTTCTTGGAGTATTGCAATTTATTTTATCCTTGGATTTGAAAAGAATTCTATACACTTTCCTTATTATCGATCTCTTAGTTCAATTTGAATTAATCAACTAAGCGTCTTTTAATTCATAATTCCTTTACTTTCATTCAATTAAAAATGAAGATTTTCATCAAGCATCCTAATTAAGCAAAAGGAGTCAAGATTTTAAATTCTAGGAATTATTGAACATACATAGAACATCACCTACATACATAATCTAACTTCAACGTTATGGAATTAAGCAAACCACAACTATCAAGATTGATTTTGAAACATTCATTAAGCATGTATATTTCTTAATCTATCTTTATATAATTATTATTCAATTCTAACTGTATAATTAAATTGATTAAGCATACAACTTAATTAAATAATATAGATATTAAATAATTGAGCTAGAATTATGAAGATATTAATAACAAGGAAATGTATTGAAAATCAAAACCTCAAAAATAACATTACATTAACCTCCAAGAAAATCAATCTAAGGGTTTTAGCCCTCCATAACTAAAACAAGCTAAAAACAAGAAAGATCAAACCCGGAATAGGAGAGAAGAATTTCCTCCTAGAGGCTTTGTACCTCTGTTACTCCGAATGAATATGCTGGAGGAATGGTGTGTTTGAAGCCTTTGGCATTGGTCCTATTTATAGTGAAAGCACAGGTAAAGGTCTCCTGCTGACGCTGTGCGTCAGCAGGACGCTACGCGTCAGGGTTGCGAATTTGCTTCCACGCTACGCGTAGTTGTGAGGCTACGCGTGAGGTTTTCTGACTCAGAATACATTATTTTCTCCAATAATTCTTCAATAATGCTTAGACACTTGTGCTGCATGTTCCCCACTGAGATAGTGCCGTATGTCTGTAATGGATTGGCCAATATGTGTTTAATATAAATAAATCCCCCACTTTTGAAGTTGCGCACAGCCTGTTAATGGGATCCTCGTCACTGTTGACGCTACGCGTAGGCTTGACGCTACGCGTCAGCTCTTGAGGTCTTATGCTACGCGTGGTACTGGCGCTACGCGTCAGCCCTGATGCTCAATTTCATAATTTCCCAATTGCAACCTCAATTATTCACTACAATATAAGGGAAATCAAGTAAGATTTATTATTTACATTTAAAGATTATCGCCTAATTCATTTAATATTAAATAAAGCTTGAATTATGAAAATGTGTTAAAATGCATAATATTACACAATTAGCAATGACAAAATTATACACATTTAAACCAAGGAATTAAGGATAAATCATGCATCATCATATCATATTCATTAAACCTCATGCAAATATCAATAATCAATATCAAGTATCATATACATTAATTGAAAATTCATGAAATTATCAATCATAATCAGTAATTCATCATCAAAATTTATAAACGAAGCCCATCATATACCAATCATTATCAACAACATCATTTCATACAATAATCAACAATAAAGGGATAATTTGCTATCACAAGCACATACTCATTATTTTAACATATAAATTAACCAATTCATTATCAATAATTCATTGGCTTATCTCCCTAGGGAGTGGTACCATAACCTTCACTAAAGCTTTCCCTGTCATTCCTCTCCATCTCTTACATTTCTTCTATGCTTCCAACCTTCATTACATAGAATTTTCTCCTACATTCCTTCTCAAATAGCATTCGGCCAACACCTCTATCATACCATGAGCTATGGAAAAATCAAAAGAATCACCAAGACTTAAAGATCTCAAGAGGAAGACAAGGTTAGATCCATCTCTCTTGAAGGCAAGCCTTCATTAGTATGGGTCTTTGGGATAACATCGATTGAGATTTACATAATTCATGCATATTTTTCCTTTTCCATTGAAATTCTAGGCCATCATAATGATGGATAACCATGATGAATATCATATCTCTCTCTGAAGAAATAGGGCCTTAAGGAGCTCTTCTATCTATTTACATGCAGCCTTTTACTTCTCTAGGGCCAAGTGCCTTTTCTTCTACATGAATGGCTTTGTTCGGAATACACCACTAGCTTGTAGTGATAAAAATTGGGATCTGTATCAGGCATATCAGCTGTAGTCCAAGAAAATAGTTGTTTAAATTCTTGGAGAAGCTTGACTAGTCTTTTATCTGTATTAAGCTTATATTGATGTACGTAACTTACCTGCAACATCTCCAAGCATGATAGATTTTAAACCTTCTTGTAGTGTGGGCTTAAAGGGATTCAGAGGATCAATCTTTAACTCCTTTCTCGGGTTAAGGTCAATCAAACTAATCATTTTGACTAACACTGAATTGTTGTTTAGCTTGAGCTTTTACCTCTTCCTTTACCATGTTTAAACCCATTATAACAATATTGGGCTATCTCTTGGGCACCTCTGTAACATCCCAAATTTTATGTAGATTTGATTAATTACAGGAAATAAATAGAATAATTATAGGAAATAATTATTTGATGTCCCAATCATGTAGAGAAAACTAATTGGGAACCCCTTGAGTTAATACGATTAATACTGTAATTACTGTCATCATTTAATTAACGAAGGACGTACGGGTAAAGCACAGAGATGAGATAAATGTGTAGAGATACATTAGATAATTATTAGAAATGAATATTTATGCCTCAACAATGAAGGTAAATTAATTTAGGCATTTGTTGAATTTTTCGTGGATTATTTAGAATTTATCGATGTCGTTTAACGTCGTAAAATCTGAATTTTGAGGCCCAAAGTTGAATTGTGCAAAAATATTAGGCTTGGACCAAAAAATTTAAGTGAATGCTGTAATTACTTAGAACTTGAAAATTTTCACTTTTCCCTCTTCCTTCTCTTTCCAAATTCACTAATGGCCATTCCTTTCCCCTCTCCCACCAAAAATTAATCTTCTTCCTCCCTCTCCATGTGCCAAAACTAAACCATGCCATCCATGGAGGAAAAGTGATTTTTTTGAAGTTTTATGAAGAAAGAGACTTGGTAAGTGCCATGGAACCTATTTCCTCTTCTTATTCTCATTATTTTTCACATTTGCATCTTCTTCTTCATGGCCATCACCCAAAACCAAAAATCCCCTCTTGTCCTCCTTTAGATTTTTGAAAATTGGAAGCAAAAGAAGGCATTATTGGACCTTTGGAAGCATTAGGAAGCACTGGAACCATTTTCCCCAAATTTCACCAACTCTTGAATTTTAGGATTTCACCATAATTGGAGTAGGTCCTTGAACCCTTAATGATTCTTAAATTTATGGTATATTGTGGTTAGAAATAATGTTGTTAGTATTGGAATTATTGAATTTTGCATGTGGAACAAAAAAACCCTAGGTTAGGAGACCATTGGGAAATTGTTGTGTTGTTAGAAACTTGATTAGGCACTTGAATTAGATTCTAATTGGTTATTGGAAATGAATTTGATGTATGCAATGTGATTAGTGGATGTTATGCTTAAGTTAAGTTCAAAAATATAAAATTGATGCTTACTTCAATGGGGTGTGGAAATTGTATTTAAGAGCTAATTTTTTTTTTATGGTTCTATGGTAATTGTGAGACCTTAGGTAATGTTCTAAAATTTATTTGGTGTTGGTAAAAAGTGTGGAATTGATGGTAAGCTTTAAAATTCCCTTGAGGTAGTTGAAAGTGAAATAGATAGATTTAACAAAGTGTTAACTTTGTTAATGGGCTTAAAAACTCTTATTAGATGTGGATTATTATTTGTAATGGGTGTTGGAAAATTGTTGATTGAGGAAAGGTAAGATGTGTAATGAATTAGGAGAAGGGCAAAGTGGATTAATGAGAATTAGGTATGTTGTTAGATTAAATATGTAATATCCCGATTTAAAACGAAGTACCGAGTGAAATAAAGTCATTAAAATAATAATAAATTCAGAAGTGGAAAATTATTTATTAATTACCATTAACTTAATTAATCAAATAAGGGCTGATTAAGTGTGTTTAACTATTGATTGTTGCTGATGGTGACTGGGTGACGTGAGCAGACTGCTGCTTCACGTTTTCCCACCCCACCTTTCCATTCCTTTGTGCATGCATATATGATTGGTCGATGGGTCTCTTGCCATTCATTCCTTCAGATTTCCCTCTGCGACTTCTCTCTTCTTCTTCCTTCTTCTCTTCTCCTTCATTCTTCTTCTTCTTCTTCTTCTTCTTCTCTGCTCTCTGTTTCCATTTTCTACTTTCAGAAACCACGTTGACGGTACTGCAGAGGAGTCAGAGCTCCCTCATGCTAATGAAAGGCGATCGTCGAAGTGGAAGAAGAAACAGCCCCTGTTCCTGAGTCAATCGTGGAAGACAACAATGTTCAAGAGGAGGCCGAACGAGTGGAAGTAACAAGCGAAGCAGCAAGGCAGAGGATCAACATCCAAGCAGAAGAGTCTCTCGGAGTTTCGTAGTTGGTAGAGGGAGTACCTTATATTTTAAATGCATGGGTTATAGACGGGTTCCGGGTGCTGATGATTGCTATTTTCTTTGTATTCTGTTTATGTGTTGTGCTTGCATGAGGAGTTTGTAATACCCGGGTGCATGATGAGTGAGAGCTGAGTGTTGCATGTTTAGTCCCGTCCTTGAAATGCATGCTGATAGCCTTGAGAATGTCGAATGATTGCATGGAAAGGGTGTGCTGAATTGTTGATGATGATTACCGTGTGGTTTATGTGACATGTAAGTCGTTATGAATATAAAATACTGACTGGATATGATCGAATGTTGACATAGTGAATCTAGTAATATATCACACTAATACATGTGTTGTCTGAGTCATGATACTGCTGAGTATCGATTGCATGGAACGCATGTGTTGCTGTATTTATTTATTTGAGCTATGATACTGATTGCATGAGAAGCATGTGTGTAGGACTAATATATTAAGTTCTGAGAATGCTTATTACCGATTGCATGTGATGCATGTATGGTTGAGTGAAAGGTTGTGTATATGAATTTCGTGTTGTGTGATGAATCCGCGTGTGGCGCATGGGATGCGTTGTGCTGGGAGCACGTAGTGTGGGACACTACCATCGGTTAATTAAAAAGCGTGGGACGCTGTGAAATCCTTTGAGTGGGACTCAAGGTAGCCTCTGAGTGGGACTCGGGCTGCCCACGAACACCTCCGTTGGCGCTGAGAGCGTTGGTGTCACCTTGTGGGCAAACGGTTGGGTACCTGTAAAACGGCCAAGCAGCTTGGAGCTGAGTTGATAGCTGAGAGCTATGTATAAAAAGGCTGGGAGCCTACGTTGCAACGTCAAAAACCGATTACACACGAATGCGGAACCGAGTGAATTATTTTGTGTGCATTTATTGTTAATATCGATAGAAATTTGTTCTGTAAATAATTGTTAATGTCATTGTATTGTTATGTGTATATATCCGAGTGAGACTGATGGACTCTGATCGTGAAATGTTGAATGTGTACGTCCTAGTTAAAGTGGTACTATGTTTATTTGATAGTAGCCGTGTACTTTATATTGCTGCATGATTAAGGATAATCCAAGTCAGTATCTATCATTTAATATCTAAGATACTCACCCCTATTGTGGCAATTTTTCAGTGAATATCTCTCGAAATGAGGAGTGGAGAAGGAGCTGAATACCGAGTGAAGTGCTGGTGCACTATAGAGATTCTGTGTTTATATATATGCTGTGTATATGTCTTGTTAAGCCTTGGCTCACTCGTATTTCAGTCGTAGTCTCTTTATACTAGAACTTGAACCCTCTTGGGTAGAAGTCGTGACCTTGTGCCTGTAATTATTTATATCCCTTTATATCTATCATATTGTGTGTTGTTCTATCTTGTGTGAATGATCCGAGTAATATATATATATGTACTTACTAAGTGTGTGAGGTTGGTATGACCATGGGTAGAAATGGGATTAAGAGTTGATGGGGGAAGTGAGACAGTGATTTATTCTGAGAGCCGAAGAGTTTAAGTATTACCGAGTGAATGAGAGCACGAAACACCGAGTGAGGACTGATCTAGATACTTCCTGATTGATAACTGTTAGGATTTTCTCGAGTGTAGGATAATTAGCAATTTCCGAGTGAGAATCCGCCGAGTGAAGGTTTCCCGAAAGAAAAGCGACACCTAAGGCTCTAAGTGGACCCCGTTGTAATAGATTATTAGTGGCAAGGAAATCTGAGTGAGTCTTGATTTAGCAGGATAACTAAAGTGGGAAAGTTATGGTTACCGAGTGAAAAATGAGTGAAACACCCCGAGTGGTAAAAAGGACGTGAAAGTTATTCCGAGTGAGAAGTCTTCGTAGATTCCGAGTGAGTGGCTATGGGAACCATTTCCGAGTTGCCGTATATGTATTCCGATTGAGTGAAACTAGGAGTGAGTTATGTTTTCTGAATAGAGCCGGTAGGTTTAAGGGCCAATCCGAGTGAACCGAGAGTAGACCTTTCCGAGTGGACCAGGCGCTGAAATCCGAGTACGGGAATGCCGAGTGGAGTGAGCGAGTGCCAAGTGTAGTTTCTCGCTGCAGCGAGTGTGTGTCATTGTGTGATCCGCCTGAGCGTTTTTCTTCTTCCGCTGGCAGCCTCCTTGAGTCGGTTTTATTCCACTTGCCTTCTTTTCCCTCATTTCTTTTGTGCCCGATTATTCTGGTTTAATTATGAAAAATTTTCCCTGTCTTATTATTTATTATTTATTAAAATAGGGTGTTACAAAATAAGCTTGTTGGAGCATATTAGGGCTTAAAAGAATAATTATGGAATTAAGAAAATGTTAGTAAGTGTGGCTTAAGAACTAGATTGGTCATTGAGTAAAAGAGGTAGGAAAATGTATAATGTTGATAATGAATTGGATGAATAACACGGACCATTAAGGTAGAATGAAGGGATTGTTGGCCTAGAAAATATTATTGGATTATATTAGGAATAAAAGGCTACTAGTTGAACTTATAAAATGTTGTTGTAGGTGATAGGTGGCTTGGTCATGTAAGTGTATTAGAGAATTTAAATCATGATATAAAATTAAAGATGACCATGGTTTTGGAGTGTTACTTGTGATCGGTAATAATAGAAAATCATTATGAATAATAGGTGATTCCAAAGACTTATAATAAGACACTTAAATATTTAAAGACCATTAGTGACAATTAGTTGTCTTAGGGGGGATAAAGAACAAGATTGACTAAAATTGCTAAGTAATGGAGAACTTGAGAAATAACCCCTTGGATTTTGTCAAATTATAAATAGTGAGTTTTAAATCCTTAAGACATTGGAAAAGTGTGATAATGACAACTTAAACTTCAAACCTCCAAGGTGGTAATGGTATAAACCTAACTAAGTTTTGTATATATGAATATGCATATGTGCCTCTAAAAGAGACTTAGTTGTTAAAATTGACTTAATTATAGAGTGATGTTTGATGTGGCCTTATGCTTATTTAAAGTGTAGGCTTTGACCATTTTTGTGAGGCGGGATCATCCAACTGATCCAACCCCATGAAATACTTCTCTTGAGGTAGGAGAGGAGTTTATTTTCTAAATGAATGACAATGGTATAGATAATGTATGCATGTGTAGATATGTACTTGTATATTGGCTTTGAGTGATATCGATATTGCTTATGTGTGAGAATTATGTGAAGTGTGTCTTTATGAATGAATTAATGATGGATTGGCCAATGTGTTGGTTATGAGCCTTGATGTGATTATTGACGTGCCACTTTAATTCATGAGTGAATATCCAATGAAGTGTTTCCTTGGCTTTGTGAAATGTTTAAATAGAATGATGCCTCAAAGTGATTAGAAATTAAATGAACACCTTGGAAGATAGCATGATTGAATGCTTGCCTTATTTAAGATTTTTAAAGTGTGTGTAATAACACTATATGAATGGGTGAAATTCTTGTGAGAATTGAGACTACCATATGTATTCTTTTACATCCCATGGCATGCATAGCATATCTCATTATGTGAAATTTGGATCTTGCGAGATCTTGAGAAAGAAACCTTACGTGGGTTGATTATGTGAGCGACTATGCGTGGTTGCGATATTTTGCATGTGACATAATTGAGGATCTTACGGGATCTTAAGAAAGAAACCTTGCGTGGGTTAAATAATAGAACAACTATGCGTGGTTGTGATTATAAAAGTGATGTGTGCATATGAAAGAAGAATTGATTTATTGAAAGTTAGACATGTTGCATATGCATTGTCTTAGTGGATGGCATATCCATTAGTTCTAAGATCATGGCATTTAAAATGAGATATCAAAATGTTTATGACTTATGGGTGACTTGAATTGAGAAATGATGTTGGTGTTACCTTGGCATGTGTGCTATGTTCATGTGATTTGATGTTGAATGGAAATGAGTATAGTTGCCTTTACATGTGTATATGTTATCATGTTGATTAAATTGTTTATCATTGAGAAAATATACTCACTCTCCATGTTGTCCATTTTAGCCTTGTGTTGTAGGTTGACTTGAGAAGTGAGAACTTTTTGAAGAGGCGACCTAGTGTGAAGAGGGTATGATGGTTTGTCTTGGCCGACAATTTTTGGGTTCCATAATTTTACCACTTTTGTGGGGTGTTTTGTACATGACAATATTTTGTATAGCTTGACTATTTGTTCAAATGCCTATATTTAAAATTATGATTTGAGGTTGTTAAATTCTTGTTGACACACTTGAGATATTGGGATTTGATTTATGATTTTCTTAGTAAGATGAAGGATGTCGTTTGACCACTTAAACTATTATGTGGCTAGTAATAGAGTTTGGATGTTGTGATTATTATAAATGAAATGTCGAATTTTTGAGTTGTTAGTTTGGAACATGTTATGTTGGAAGAATACTAAGGTGGTTTCATTCTTTGTTAGGGCCCTGTAAAGAAGACTAGATAGTGAGGAGTAAAAAATAATGATTTTCTAGCATGTGTGAATGATGTTGATACATAAGTAGACTTTGAAAAGATCTTGTTAAATTTTTATATGAATATGGATTATTAGACTTGAAGTTAGGTTAAAAGGAATGTACCTTTGAGATTGAATGGCTAAGGTTGGTATGTGTAGTAAAGGACTTAGTGCATGACAATATAGTTTAGGCTATTTAAATTAGGCCGAAGGAGTTTATGTGACAATTTTAAATGATTATGAAACTAACTAGGTAATTATTTAAACATTCACCTTCTCATATCCTTATATATGGGATAAGTTTTAATTAGATCTAGGGAAGTTGTTATAAATCTAAATTTATGGTGTGCCTTTTTTAAGGATCAATATAAACGCAAAAAATTTACCTTACTTTTTATTAACTAGATGTCATTATCTATATTAGCAAATTGTGGATTTAGGGCGCCACAACATCAGACGGAGGAAACCTGATTTTCTTTATTTATGAACTTGGTGAGCAAGTATGGAGTTGAGACGATGGCTTCCATGATGTTGAGGGTAGGCCTCCTAATGATACTATTGTACGGGGGCTTTACATCAATCACCAAGATTCTGATCTTGACCATTTTGGTTTTGGACTCATCATCGAAGATGACCCTTGTGTTTAGGTATTGGTGGGCTGCTTGGCACTGTTAAAAGCTATCAATTCCTATGTGTAAGGTTGTAAGTCCATATCGGTTAAGCTTATTTTCTTAAAACAATCGTAAAAACTAAATCCATGATCGACTAAGAGTCGTTTGAGGTCCATGTTTGCTATAACGGCCAGGATGACCACCGTGTCGTCTTCACCAGGAATTGTTGGGCTGAAATCATCACAAGAGAAAGAAAGGGGGTGTTTGGACACTGTCCCTAAAAGGTTTGTTATTTTCTTATTTTGAACCGACATGATTATTTTGAGTAGATTTTTTCTTGCATTGTTAGACACACCGCCTTCAGCGATGTAATGCTTTCGGTTATCTAGGACGGTTTCCCTCTTAGGAAAGTCCTATTTAACTAAGGAGTTACTTAGTTTTTTAAGAATTTGAGAATTTTTTTTATACCGTGGATATCGTAAATTGTTCACTTAAACAAAACAGAGCAGCGACATGGTCCAATTCTTCAAGAGGGTTATATACTCAAAAGAACGGGGCACGCAGGCTTCCAGTATATACAAATAGTCATTTAAAACGTAAAGTCTAATCACAATCATCAACGCCTACACAACTTCTCATGACTCTGAGGATGTAGGCTCACGCTTCACACGTCTTGTGCAACAACGTCCACTCGAGGTACTTACTAAAGATACATGGGACCTCATCCACGCTCTCCTTGACCTTTGACTAACAAGATCAACATGAAGATAATAGAAATCTAGTGGGGTGAGTGTACACTCTCAACCCTTAGGTTCTTATGCAAGGGCATATTATCATAGTTGCACACAATTTTATAGAATAGTACTAACAGGGTATCATATACATACATAACTATAACTCTCAGAGGTTAGTCAATCATATGTTATACATGGGTTAGGGGTCTTATTAATTATCTTGATTAGGTTTCATGATATGAATAGGGCCTAAGATCTCATCATCATCATAATCACATCTCCATAGTACGTCTACTCGGAGAAATACATATTCTCTAGAGCAACCAAAGCACACCAAGTTCCCGCAATCAACAAGGGTAAAGTACACCCTTGTCCTAATAATTATGCATCTATCACATACACATTGTGATCACATTCAAACGGAACTAGCTTTACATGATCCTAGTAACACTCGTTTTTAGTTAAAGTACACCAGACTTGCCAAGGACTGCTCGACCTCAGGTGTGACTCTAAGCCCTTGGGTTCCCGACCCAGTTATACTTCCAAGATCCTCCACATTGATCAAGCGATCATGTCATCTAGTGTACTCATCATTGATGCTCTAGGATTCACAATTCAACTCATAATTCAAGCACATACACATGATGCAAGATGTCTTTACTTTACTTTATCTCTTATCCCTTATTAATTAAGTGTCTGACAAAATCCTTACGCCCGGTGTCCTTTGTGCTTAATACGTCAGGTAAACCGCTTTAATACATGTCATAAATTCAAATAAAAAAGTTATAGGATCTTGAATTTTTATGCCTAAGTCTTAGTCACTTACTAAATCTCTATTAAAAGTACTAAGGCCTAAATGAAAATTTAAATCCTTAAGTGATTCGTAGAAATTTATCGAACACTTAAGTAATTCATCAGTTAACCGCTTCAAGTCTATCTAGACTTACTAGGAATCACAAAATCGTCAGAACTTACTTATGTTAACAATTTATCAGAAATGTCGATTCGTTATAATTTCAACTTTGACCTCTGTTTCCCTTGGTATTGAAACTAGTATTATTCAAGTAACTCACTTAAAAAAACTGAATTTTATTACTGATAGATAACTTCGATAAAACTCAAGACTATATCTTGTGTCCATTTGGTAAGCACTATCCAATAGCATTTTATTGGCCACAAAGCTTTGTTCTTCGGCCTTAGGGCTAAAACCTTTTTCAAGTTTATTTTAATAAAATCATTTTATAAAAGCACCTTTTAAATCATGTGGTAGCATTTTATCCTAAAACCACTTAAAATGCGTATAAGTCATTTTTCTCATCGGCTTTGTTAGAAACTTCGTTTTAATGTACTTTTGCTAAAAAACTTCACTTAATGCAATTCCAAAGCCAAATATGATTAATTTTTAAAATCCCATATTTATAAAACAAAATAATTGTTGAATTCTAATTATAATTTGATTTTTGCTTAAAACCCTTATTTATTTATTAAAAACATTATTTTTCCCGTTTAAAATGTCACGGATCGCGGTTAAGGACAAATCATTGCTTAACGCTTCCACCATTTATTTTCTTGCACTTGGGAGTAACCATCACCTCAACATCACATACATAAGTTACAATTAAAATTTTAGAATAAAGGCATCGAGCTCGTCCACCCTTGTACCTTCTGTACATACACATTTTTTGTACGTTTTCAGCTAAGGATTCGTGCTGACACTCGAGATTTCTTGCGTCATTTCCCAAACAATGACTTAACTCAATAAATTACATTATATTTGGTCATTCAAGCAACCATAAATCATAATATTTATCAAGCCAAAATTTTATCTAAGCATGCATCACCATATAGCAAGATAACGTAAACCATAACGTAATTTTTAAGCATTAACTCACGTGATTTATAACTTTTAAAGACGCCATTTGAAACTCAACATGAAGCCATAGTTTCACTATCACATAACTCTCAAAATTTCAAATTTAACACATGCAAGGTGTGACGCCCCGGAAAATCGGGGGTAAATTTTTCACATTTTATAAATCATTTTAGACAAAGAAATAATGTGGTGAAGTTTTAATTCAATACCCCGGATCTATGAAAACCCATCTCATATATGGGAATATGAGAAGGAGAGTCAAGAATAATTATTAAGAAGTTTTCAATTAAACACAGCGGAAGAATCGATTAAAATAATGTCGTATGATTGAATCTAAAGAGGATGAATTCCATGAAGTTTAATGGTTCATAAGCACCTCACTTAAAATCTTAAGAATATGTAAAATTTAGTGTATAAGACCTTGTATAAACATGGCATTATCTAAAAATACTAAGCTCGTATGAAAACTGATGAAAATAAGCAAGAACAGCATCATGAATCGATTCAACTTCATGCATGAATCGATTCATAGGTTACTGATGTGCCAAAATTCCCATTTTAAGTGAATGAATCGATTCCTCTTTACACATGAATTGATTCACGCGTTCACAAGGCACAGGGTCATATGATTCAGGGGAATGAATCGATTCACACGATTTGTAAGTGCCAGGAACAGTAAAAACAGAAGGGAATGAATCGATTCATGGGTACAATGTGAATCGATTCACATATTCCTGCCAAAATAAATAGTGATTCCAGAACTCCTTGAATCGATTCAAGGACATAGATGAATCAATTCAAGCTGGGTATATCAGTCCCCTGCTGTATTTTATGTAGAAAATCCCTTAAATTCCAACTTTTAATCACCCTAACTCATTCAATTCAAATCCAATGACCACCAAAATTTGATATAAACTAAAATATATTTTTGTGACGTCTGGCCACCGGCTGCACTTTAAAATTTCTAAAAACGAGGGGGATGTGCGCATAAATGTGTTTAACTTATTTCAAGGCATTTTGAGGCAACCTAGTGGTCATTTTCATAAGCAATTTATGTTGTATCATACAAACTTAAGTCAAAGCTTGGTATTGTAGAGAAGTGAAGTGTTCAAGGAAGGAGAATCAAGTTTGTATAATAGAACTTCAATGGAATGTTTGTGCCAAGTTTAAACACAGTGGTTGTAGTATAGTATAGATGTCGTTCCACTGAGGAGGTGTTGGTTTGAAGATCTTACTTCTTGAATTGATTTTGACAAAAGGTTTGGTTTTATTTTTTTGTACACAAGATTGAATACAAAAGAAACAATAAGTGTTGAATGAAAATAATGACAGTAAAGTGTTTGGGTAAAAATCAGATTTGGAAAACTGGGATTGGTTTCACGCATCGCACCTTTCGTAAGCTAAATAAATTTGCATGCATGTAAATTGAAATAATAATTTCTACGTCATAATTGAAGTCATTTGTATCGATCCCTCGACTATAAAATTCATAAGAATGATTTCAAACCGTTGATCCCTCAGTCACTTTGAAACCATTCCAGCATTACCGATCGATTGTTTCGACGTTCATTGCGTTAGATGCCATCCCTGGTCAACTACTCACAACGAGTATTTCATTCAGATCTGCTCTCAAAAGTTACTTCCCAGTATACTTAAGAAAACTTAAAACAAGAAAATAGTGATCAAGTATCTTCAGGCATTAATGGCAAAATGAAATACAGAAAGTATTAAATCTCATTAACATACATAAAAACTTACAGCAGCATTACTTTAGGTTTGAATTGATTACAACCAATCCCAATAAAGGAAATTAGTTACTCATGCTATGCATTTTCACTTAAGAAAATTTGGAAATGAATACAAAATGAATGGTGGGATGTAGGAGATGTGTTTGATGATATGAAGGAGATGCCTTCCAATGATCGTTTCTGCAAGATTTATAGTGGTTATGCTTCAGCTTCCTTTGCCTACTTGCATAATGCCTATGAAGGAATATTCAAAGACATGTAGAAACACTTCAAGGTGGTTGAGTTGGCATCGCACCATTGGTGAATATTAAATTAAAAAATCCCATACTGCATGAGTCATGCTTGAGCTCAATGGTCACGCTTAAGCGTGAAGGGTCCTGATGCTCACTGGTTGTCTCACGCTCATGCCATCTTAACCACGCTTAAGCATGGCCTTCCTGTCCAGCATACTTGCTCCACGCTTGCTCCACGCTTAGGCAAGCTCGAGCTCACGCTTGAGCTTCCCCCGCTTACGCTCAAGCGTAAGGGGGGTCTGATGTTGTATTGTCTTTATTTCTTTACGCTTAAGCTTCATAAAGCCACACTCAAGCATGCCAGTTATGTCCAAGGTCACGCTTAAGCGAGCTCGGGCTCGTGCTCAAGTGTGAATGGTTCTTTGTTGATAACCTTAGTTTCGCTTGAGCGCAAGGGCAAGCGTAGGCCTTCTGTATCTTCCACGCTCAAGCGTCTGGTGCCACACTCAAGCACATAGCGTAATTACGCTCAAGTGTGCAGCATGCGATGCTCAAGCGTCCTTGGCTTGATGTGCTAGTTCTTCTTGGTTTCTTAAGGATGTTGGACACCTTTCTTTACAATTTGGGCAATTTAGTTCTTTTACACAATATGTTATTTACAACAAAAATCATGCTCAATTAATTACTAATCCAGTTAAATTCTTTCCAAAATGAGTTTAATTGAAGTATTAAATCAATGTATAGTAATACTTATCAAACTCTCCCCAACCTAGACTTTTGCTTGTCCTCAAGTAAAAGAAGTTTGGAAAGGAAATCAAGCATTCGATAAGATCAGATTAAGTTGAAGATAGAATTTTGGAGGACAATATTCTTAGTTTAACTTAAGGCAAATAACATCCTCAATACCAATCCTTTGAAATGCAATGCACCATTCAATTTTTCACAAGGCAAGTAACCAATTAAGAATAAGGAACTCTCATTATTCTCACCAGGTATCTATGTCGCACATTCATCATGAGAACTGCCTAATTAATATTGCCAGTCATTTCCAATCAAAATCAAATCATAAGAGCAGTAAGGATCAAAAGGTCTTTTAAGGGTTGTAATGAGGCTGGGTTAAACAAGAAATCTTGGTTTTTCTTGAGTTCAAACTGCATGCATAAGGAAGAGCATAAGTTATGAAACTTTTTTCAAAGTTTATGAGGTTTCTTCCTTTTTGAGCTACAAAATTCTTTATTTCACTTTTTCTAGTTCTCTATTTCTGTTTGAATCTCTAAAGAACTTACTATTTTTAGCATTCTCTTTTTCTGCCTCTGTCTTTTTCATGACTCTTTTGGAAAAATATTTTATGCTTTTATCAAATTTAAGCATGCTGATAAGGTAGGATGTTTATTTCTCATGCTTGGGTTAAGGTGTTTTTATGGAATAAAATTTTTGGTTCAAAAATGGGCTACCAAAGAATAGGGCATATTTTTGACGGTAGCTTTTTGGCTCTGGGTTATTTTACTTTCAAAATTGCCTTTATCCTTTCCTTGCTTAATTTCTTATGAAAAATGTTAACCAGAAAATTAGGCAATGCAAACTTAGCAAGTTCTAATGAGACTCTCAGAGTTTAAATTTCTCCCTTCTCACCGGGTTATAAGGCATACTTCCATATTCTAAAAGGGTTCAAGCATGCAAACACATTTTAATGGTTCATTTCCTTCATTTTCATGGTCTTAAATCAGTTAATTTGCCTTTTCAAAACTAATTTTACTATCTCAAAATAATTGCTAACTCATAATCTTTTCTTGATTAAAAAGTTTAAATCCTGGTTGGGTTTTTCAAAACTGTTTTAGTTTCAAGCATGTAACTTTGCATCAAAACAATCATAACATAAAAGCTTGAAAAATTTAAAAATTTTCAAAGTATGCTGCAGTAATATCAGACTAAGAAAACCAACTCAAAGTAAACTAAAGTAATTAAATACTAAAGCAGTGTGGAACTAAAGCAGTTAAAGACTTAAGCAGTAAACTCATTACTCATCCTCAGAAGAGTCATCCTCTGTCTCCCGTTCCCTTTTTGGAGGTCCCTGTGAAGAAGGTCCTGGCCTAGCTTGTGAAGTCTCACCCCCTCCCACAAAAGGAGGCCTGTCCCCAGGCCAAGCCTGATTTGTTTGATCATGGATCTGTCAGTTGAATGATGGTGGTGGCCTTCTCCACCTCTCCTCCTAAATAAGGCTTGAGTCTTTGACCATTTACAACCCAGGTTCTTTCAGATTTAGGGTCTTGTAATTCAATGGCCCCATAAGATCTTACTTCCTTCACAATGAATGGTCCTGACCATTTGGATTTTAGTTTTCCTGGAAACAATTTTATCCTTGAATTGAAAAAGAGCACAGATTGTCCTGGGTAAAAACTCTTTTTCATAATGTGTCTGTCATGGTAAGCCTTCATTTTCTCCTTATAGATCCTTGATGATTCATAGGCATCCATCCTCCATTCTTCTAACTTGTGCATCTAAATTTTTCTTTCTTAAGCTGATACCTTTGGGTCATAATTGAGAATTTTCATTGCCTAGAATGCCTTGTGTTCAAGCTTTACTGGAAGATGGCAACTCTTTCTATACACCAACTGGTAAGGTGAAAATCCAGTTGGTGCTTTGTAGGCTGTTCTATAAGCCCATAAAGCATCATCCAGCTTTAAGGATCAATCCTTCCTGTTGTGGCTGATTGTCTTTTCTAATATCCTCTTGATCTCTCTGTTGGATACTTCCACTTGGCCATTGGCGTGAGGGTGGTATGCAGATGTTACCTTATTCTTTATTCCAGACACTTTTGAAGTTGAGTGTTGCAGAAATGAGAATCTCCGTCACTTATCAGTACCCTTGGGGTGCCAAACCTGCTGAAAATGTTTTTTTTAAGAAATTTGATAACGGTTTTGGCATCAACTTTAACACAGGCCAAGGCTTCAACCCACTTTGATACATAGTCCACTGCTACAACAATGTACTCATTAAAAAATGAAGTAGGTAGAGGTCCAACAAAGTCTATACCCCAGCAATTGAAGACTTCTATTTCATGAATGGCAGTTAGTGGCATTTCGTTCCTTTTTGATATGCTACCTATTTTCTGACATACATCATAATGCTGCACAAAAACATTAGCATCTTTAAACAATGATGGCCAATAAAAACCTGATTGGAGGACCTTAGCTGCAGTCCTCTCCCCATTGAAGTGTCCTCCATATGGGGAGCTATAACAGTGTCATAAAATGTTGTTGGCTTCTTGTCGAGAAACACATCTCCTTAAAATATGGTCTGATCCAAGTTTAAACAAGTATGGGTCATCCCATATAAACTGCTTTTCATCTTTCAGAAACTTTTTCTTTTGTTGCCATGAAAGATCCTTAGGCAACACCCTTACGGCTTTAAAGTTTACCATGTCTGCAAACCATGGCCTTTCCTTTATCATCAGTAGCTTCTCATCAGGGAATTCTGCATTCACTTCTGGTTGTAGTAGTGTGACTTCCTTGTTAACAAGGCGAGACAAATGATTCAAAGGCTTTGTGATTTTGGAGAAGTCCTTGATGAACCTTCGATAGAATCTTGCGTGGCCCAAGAAGCTTCTCACTCCTTTCACATTCCCTGGTGGTGGTAGCTTCTCAATTACTTCCACTTTGGCTTTGTCCACTTCAATGCCTCTTTTGGAAATTTGATGTCCCAGCACAATTCCTTCAGTAACCATAAAGTGACACTTTTCCCAATTTAAAACTAAATTGGTTTTCACACATCTTTCCAATACTATACTCAAGTTTTCCAAGCATTGATTAAATGATGGTCCAAAAACTGAAAAGTCATCCATGAAGACTTCAATGCATTTTTCCACTAAATCTGAGAAAATAGCTAACATGCACCTTTGAAATGTTGCAGGGGCATTACATAACCCAAAAGGCATTTTTCTATATGCAAACACCCCAAAGGGACATGTGAATGTTGTTTTCTCTTGATCTTCTGGTGCAACAACTATTTGGTTGTAACCTGAGTATCCATCTAGAAAGCCATAGTATGCTTGTCCTGCAAGCCTTTCTAGCATTTGGTCCATGAAGGGTAGAGGAAAATGATCTTTCCTAGTTGCTATGTTTAACTTTCTGTAGTCAATGCATATTCTCCATCCAGTGATTGTCCTTGTGGGAATCAATTCATTCTTGTCATTTTGTATGACAGTTACTCATCCCTTCTTTGGAACAACCTGCACAGGACTCACCCAAGAACTATCAGAGATTAGATAAATTATACCAGCTTCTAGTAATTTAATTACCTCCCCTTTGACCACTTCCTTCATGGTTGGATTCAAATGTCTCTGCGGCTGGACAATTGGTTTGAATTCTTGTTCCATGTAAATGCGGTGCATACAGTAAGCTGGACTTATTCCTTTCAAGTCTTCTAGTTTCCAACCAATTGCTGTTGAGTGCTCCTTTAATACTTGAATCAATTGTTTTTCTTTTGATTCTGACAATTGCCTATTAATAATAACAGGTTTTTGACCATCCTTGTCAAAAAAAACGTATTTCAAATGTGAGGGCAACACCTTTAGCTCTACTTTTGATGTTGTGACTTCTTTTGCTTTTTCTGGCAGCTTCACATAATGAATTTCTTTTTGGATGTCATGCTTATCCTCCTCCAAGTTCTTCACATCTTCTTCTATTATTTTTCCACTTGGTTCAGCGTCTGCCATTAACTCGTTGAGTGGATCCTTGTTGAGCACTTCATTGGATTGTTCTCTAATGGCTATTTCTTCAATGTCGATTTTGAAGCACTGTTGCTTCTCTGCTAGGTACTTTATTGCATCAAACATATTGAAATCTACTCGTACTCTCACCTTTAGCTTCCTATCGTCCACATCAATAATCACCTTCGTAGTTTTCATGAAGGGCCTCCCCAAAATGAGAGGTACCTTTGTATCTTCTTCAATATCCATGATGACAAAATCTATCGGGAACACGAATTTGTCAACTCATACCAGCACATCCTCTGCTATGCCGTATGGAAACTTCATAGATCGATCAGCGAGTTGGAGGGTCATTCATGTTGGTTTCACCTCAAGATCTCCAATTCTTTTTACCATTGAGAGTGGCATTAGGTTAATACTAGCTCCCAAGTCTAAGAGTGCTTTTCCTACTAATAAAGTACCAATAGTTACTGGAATTGTGAAACTCCCTGGGTCTTTTGTTTTCTGAGGCAATGTTTTTTGAATAATGGCACTGCATCCTGCTACGAGTTCCACTGTTTCTTCAGAAAATCTTTTCTTCTTTATTAACAGCTCCTTCATGAATCTTGCGTACGTTGGCATTTTTTCCATGGCTTCTACAAAAGGTATGTTTATTTGTAACCTTTTGAAGATGTCTATGAATCTTGCAAATTGCCTCTCCTTGTCTATCTTTGAAGTGTTCTTTGGATACGGTAAACTTTTCAGCTGTGGTGTTGGGTCGTCTACCTTCTTCTTCCCTTCTTTTATTTCTTTCTTTTTTTTAACTTCATCCTCCTTCATATGTACATTATCATTCTTTTTGTTTTTCTCTTCACTGACTTCCTCTCTTGTTTCTTTTTCACAATTCTTCTCTTCCACCTTTTCACCCTTTTCTTCTTATTGTCCAATGACCTTTCCACTTCTTGTTATGATTGTTTTGCATTGCTCCTTTGGATTTGGGTGGGTATTAGCTCCAAATTGAGAATTATGATGTTCTGTAATTTGATGAGCCAATTGCCCCACTTGAGTCTCCAGATTTCTTATTGAAGCATCAGTATTTTTCTGATTGGTGATTGAGACTTACATGCATTTTTCTAGAGTGTCCTCTAGTTTTGATGTTCTTTCTGTCAAAGAAGGACCTTGTTGATAAGGTTGTTGTCTATTGGAAGTGCTTGCCTCTTACTTCCATCCACCATTTTGATTATTTCTCTATCCCTGGGAAAAATAGTTAGAATAAGCATTGTTATTGAAGTTACCCTGCTTACCTTGACTATTCATATAGAGGATGGATTGGTCTCCTTGCTCTCCTTGACAGTGTCCATTCTGATGTTCTCCTACACAAAAGTCACAGTTCAATTGTGATTGTTGATTATTTGTAGAGGTTTGTACTGCATGTAATTACTGCGGGTGTGTTGCCATCTGCTGTGTTAAAGCTTCTATTTGCTGAGTCAAAATTTTGTTTTGAGCTAAAATGGCATCTGTTGTATTCAGTTCCAATATTCCCTTCTTCTGGACTTGTGTTCTATCATGCTGAGCTTGGTAATCCATAGAGGATAATGCTTCAATGATTCTTGTAGTTTGTTCTGCATCTACCGTCATCATAGTGCCTCCAGCTACTACATCTAGAATCATTTTGGTATCTGCTTTGAGTCCACTGTAGAAGATATTAAGTTGGGTAATATCTTCCAAGCCATGATTTGGACACTTTCTTAAAAGGGATTTGAAACGTTCCCATGCTTCACAGAAGGGTTCATCTTAGCCTTGTTTAAATGTTGTGATGTCTGATTTGGCTTTGATAAATCTCGATGGTGGAAAGAACTTGTGTATGAATTTTTCTTCCACTATGTCCCAAATGTTCAAGCTTTGATTTGGGTGATATTGGAGCCGTTCCTTTGTTTTACCTGCTAAGGAAAAAGGAAATAGTCTTAGATATACGGCTTCAATTATTTCTTGTTTAAAGCCAATTGTTCCAACCAATTCATAGAAAGTTGCCAAGTGAGTGTATGGATCTTCACTTATCATTCCATGGAATTAGTGGGAACTAATTAAACTAAGAAAAGCAGGTTTCATTTCTATAGCCCTTATTGTGTTTGGAATAACAATGCTTGAGTAATGTCTGGGTCCTTGTTGTAAAGTGTAATCTCCCAGTGTTCTCCTTGGTGGATTTTGATTGTTGCTATTGACATCCGCCATTCTGTCAGAGGAGGTTTCTCCTGTATGGAAGTTATGCTTTTGCTTGACTTTCTTGATTTTCTTGAGGAACCTATCTATTTCTGGATCAAATGCAAGTTGTTCTTTTGGTCCCTGTCCTCTCAAGAACATAAATCAAGCACTCACTCTAGCAATGTTACCACACAAAAATGAAAAATGCAAACAATTGAAATTTACTTACAGAGTCTTGTCAATTCAATGCTAAAATATTCAAACTTAAATCACCTCCTCGGCTGCGGTGCCAAAACTTGGTAAGCAATTTATGTTGTATCATACAAACTTAAGTCAAAGCTTGGTATTGTAGAGCAGTGAAGTGTTCAAGGAAGGAGAATCAAGTTTGTATAATAGAACTTCAATGGAATGTTTGTGCAAAGTTTAAACACAGTGATTCTAGTATAGTATAGATGTCGTTCCACTGAGGAGGTGTTGGTTTGAAGATCTTAGTTCTTGAATTGATTTTGACAAGAGGTTTGGTTTGATTTTGTTGTTCACAAGATTGAATCCAAAAGAAACAACAAGTGTTGAATGAAAATAATGACAGTAAAGTGTTTGGGTAAAAATTAGATTTGGAAAACTGGGATTGGTTTCATCGCATCGCACCTTTCGTAAGCTAAATAAATTTACATGTATGTAAATTAAAATAATAATTTCCACGTCACAATCAAAGTCATTTGTATCGATCCCTCGACTACAAAATTCATAAGAATGATTTCAAACCACTGATCCCTCAGTCACTTTGAAACCATTCCAGCATTACCGATCGATTGTTTTGACGTTCATTGCATTAGATTCCATCCCTGGTCAGCTACTCACAACGAGTATTTCATTCAAATCTTCTCTCAAAAGTTACTTCCCAGTATACTTAAGAAAACTTAAAACAAGAAAATAGTGATCAAGTATCTTCAGGCATTAATGGCAGAATGAAATACAGAAAGTATTAAATCACATTAACATACATAAAAACTTACAACAGCATTACTGCAGGTTTGAATTGATTACAACCAATCCCAATAAAGGAAATTAGTTACTCATGCTATGCATTTTCACTTAAGAAAATTTGGAAATGAATATGATATGAAGGAGATGCCTTCCAATGATCGTTTCTGTAAGATTTATAGTGATTATGCTTCAGTTTCCTTTGCCCACTTGCATAATGCCTATGAAGGAATATTCAAAGACATGCAGAAACACTTCAAGGTGGTTGAGTTGGCATCGCACCATTGGTGAATATTAAATTAAAAAATCCCATACTGCATGAGTCACGCTTGAGCTCAATGGTCACAATCAAGCGTGAAGGGTCCTGATGCTCACTGGTTGTCTCACACTCAAGCCATCTTAACCACGCTTAAGCATGGCCTTCCTATCCAGCATGCTTGCTCCACGCTTGCTCCACGCTTAGGCAAGCTCGAGCTCACGCTTGAGCGTCCCCCTCTTATGCTCAAGCGTGAGGGGGGTCTGATGCTGTATTGTCTTTATTTCTTTACGCTTAAGCTTCATAAAGCCACGCTCAAGCGTGCCAGTTATGTCCAGGGTCACGCTTAAGCGAGCTCGGGCTCAAGCGTGAATGGTTCTTTCTTGATAACCTTAGTTTCACTTGAGCACAAGGGCAAGCGTAGGCCTTCTGTATCTTCCACGCTCAAGCGTCTGGTGCCACGCTTAAGCGCGCAGCGTAATTACGCTCAAGCGTGCAGCATGCCACGCTCAAGCGTCTTGATGTGCTGGTTCTTCTTGGTTTCTTCAAGATGTTGGACACCTTTCTTCATAATTTGGGCAATTTAGTTCTTTTACACAATGTATTATTTACAACAAAAATCATGCTTAATTAATTACTAATCCAGTTAAATTCTTTCCAAAATGAGTTTAATTGAAGTATTAAATCAATGTATAATAATACTTATCATATTTCTCTATAAAAGTGGACTATTCCACTTCCCACAAATCACAATTAACATGTTTAAGCTAATGGACTCATCACATCACCCCAAAACTTCATAATTCAAAATTTGCCCCTACTAGTTCCTTACTTATGCATGACAATCATGAAAATCTTCAACTATGCATCACATAAAATCGTCATTCACAATTCTCATCATTTGTTCATCAAATTGAGCAAAGTTCAAACATTCATACATTAGCGTCATACATCACCAAGGTCATAACCGAAAATTAGGCATATATTTGGGTTCCAATTTTCACACATGACCTACAAAACCAATATACATCATCCTAATTACAATGGACGTAATTCTGAACGTGACTATACAAAATCGATAGTTATCCGCCCAAGACACTTCCTATACACCTATTTACCTCCTTCCATAAAATGTACTCCAACAGATTTTCACTCCTCCCATGAGTGACTTGCATCACAAATCTAAAAAGTAGACAACATGGGAGAGTGAGTCATATATTCCAAAAGTATGAATATGAATACCATGTGATTATGTGCATATGAATCATACATGTATACTTTGCATTCACATACAACTTAACATCAATCATCACTACACAAAATAAGCATCATCATGAAATAAAGCAAAGTAAGGCATTTAACACATAATCTAGTCCTTCAATAATTGGACTATTACACATCTCATCATTTCACTTAATTTACTCTTGGTATTCATATCTTTTATGTTGTCTTATTACAACTCCTCATCCATAACACAACCATCACCACTTATCATCACCTTTGCCATACTTCCTTGCTATATGCAAATGCTCTTAACCTAATGCATATGCACAACGAAATATTTCAACAATTACAGATCTGACTGTGGGAATATACACACCAAATGTGGGTTTCAAGTATGATCATCTAACCATACCCCTACTGCAGTAGTAAAATGTGTACACTTGTTCTTATATTGCACACATTTCACCAATTATTTTACTGGTACCAAACCGCATCGCCCATGTTACAACACCTGGTCATTTTCACCATGACCGCGGTATACAACATATTCGACATATGGTGTTGCGGGCCGGCCAGATCTCAAATGATGGCGGCTGTGATCTCAAAGACCACCGGGGTCACCTACTTATCAAGAGCCACCCCCCACAAGGGTCGGCCACATGTAGCTCCCCGTAGCAATACATCGGCGGCTTCGTGACTTACACACTGAGTCACAGGGGAAAATAAAATTGCTTGTGCACCGAGCCACCCTTCCACTGGGTTATCCGAGGGAACTCCCCTACTGTTCCAACAACGGTGGCTATGTAGTATACCATGGATTAGATTTCATGAGAAATTTCCAATTAAAAACAACGGAAGAATTAATTAAATTTGTTGTTGCATGATTAGATTTTGAGAGAGAAGATTTCATAAGGTTCCATGATTCATAATATGCCTAAAGTACTCTTAAGATGATGCAAGAAAAGGATTTGATGCATAAGAAATAAAAATTAATTGGAAGAAAACAAATGGGGGCATCAGAGTGCCACTCACTCAAGCGAGAGCCACACTCGCTAGGGCGAGCTCACGAGGCGACGCTTGAGCGAGCCAGGAAAATGTTGAGCGAAGAAGAGAATAAGCATCATGGGGTGCTCTCGCTTGAGCGAGCCCCATCTTACTTAAGCGAGAATCGAGGACTATACTTGGGTGAGCCAGCGAAACGCTTGAGCGAGAGAGAAGATTTGTGTCACATCCCAAAATTTTAAAATAAAAAATAAATCGAGGGAATAAATATTGAATAACTAAATGTGAACTATGTAATGTCCCAAAATATTAGAAATAATTTGATTAAGACTTTCGAAGACTGTTAGTAAATTATTGAGACCAGATAAGCAGAAAACTAACCAGGATAAAATATAGGTGTCGGACCAGGTATCTCTGATTGAGATGTCATTAGTCAGGGCTATAGATAATATTATTGGGAATCCAAGTATGTATTTGAAAAATTTTTAGAATAAGTATTGAGCCCGAACAGAGAGCCTGTTTGTTTAAAAACGGAAGAGTTAAATGAAAAATTAAAAATTTAAAAATAAAACCACACTTTTTCACTCTTATTTTCGTTCAAATGCTGAACCATTTTGGCAAACACTCTTTTCATCTTCTCCTTCATTTCTTCTTCTTTTCCTTCCAAAAACTAAGCAAGTGGTGTGCCCATTCTTCTCCTCCATTTTTGTTTTCTCTAAGCTTGAAGGAGGTGACATTGATTTGAAGCCCTCCTTCCTTCTCCCTCAATTTTTGTCACCCATCTTTCTTCTTCTAAAGCTCATTGTTGTGTATTGGTAGAGGTAAATTTCTCTCCTTTTACTTTGAGCTTATGCCTTAGGTTTTGGGTTTTTAAGGTTTAAGAGAGTAATAAATGTGTATGGTTGTTGGGACAAGCATTTAATATGGAAACCCTAAGGTGGGGGTGGTCTTAAATGTAAGCTTGATGGATCATAAATGGGTTACACGAAAATAGTATTAGAGAATGATGAATATTGATGTGTATTTAGGATATGGGTTTTCACAAAACCCTAACTTATGATTTTGGGGGAAAATATGTAATATAGATGGGGCTAACATTTATTGATGAGAGAAGTGTTATAAATGATAAGGTAGTGACATTTAATGATGATTTATAATGTTGATTAGAGGTCATAAATGGAAAACTCACCAAGGTATTGTGGGAAATTAATAAATATGGTAACTTGACTACCTAGGTTGTAGCCTTTAATAATAATGGATTCTGATTTAAGGGAAGGAATTCCTGAAGCCTAATTAGGCAAATGAATGAAGCCAATAAATAGTTTCTACATGATGAGAATCATGTGTACATATATAAGTGTATGTATATTCGAATGGTGTTTGAATGAATGATTGATGTGGTCCTATAATTGATTGGTGTAGGACTTGATAATACTTATGAGGTGGGAACATCGAACCCGGAAGTCTATTTCTCTTGAGGTAGGAGAGGGGTGTATTTTCAAAATGCATGGGAACTTGTATGATGATGATGTATATATTGATATAATGTGGCATGTTTTCTTGAATAAATCTGGTATCATATGTATGTGGATGTGAAATTGAGCATGGTGCTTAATATGGTTGATTGTAGAATGGAGCCTTAATGAGGCTATGAGTGGTATAATATGTGATGATATGTTATGGACTCCATGTGTGGCTTGACGAATGCTTGAAATTTGTGACCATAGGGATTCTTGAATATTATGATTGGAATATATATATATATATATATATATATATATATAAATATACTATGGGGAATTAATAGTTGAGTATAAGTATACCCTAGATGAGAGGGTAAGATAACCCATATGAAGTTAAGACATGCATGAGCATTATTGCACACATAGCATGGCATGCATATCATGATGATGATTGATAAGTGGTTACGATCACTTGATGTTGAAATATAAAGGGCTTGCGAGTTCTTGTGATTATTGGACCGGCGGTTGCGATCACCTGGTATTCGAAATGAAAGGCCCTGCGGAACCATTGAGATTGAATGCCCGTGGTTGCGATCATGAGGCGGGAGTACCCCTTGCGAGGCGAGAAACCATTATGAATTATTGAACGCGGTTGCGATCATGAAAAGGCACCTTGCGAGGCTGCTAGAG
The DNA here is from genome assembly GCA_037962975.1 of Clitoria ternatea. NCBI lineage: Eukaryota > Viridiplantae > Streptophyta > Magnoliopsida > Fabales > Fabaceae > Clitoria > Clitoria ternatea. The sequence goes on along the minus strand of CM075670.1, from coordinate 94,512,773 downwards.
GGAGTACCCCTTGCGAGGCGGGAAATCAATGGAAGTCAATGAATGGTTATGGTGGTTGCGATCACCCGATGGAATGAAATCGGACTCGTGCATATGCATCTTAAACACCAGCATGTGCATTAGTTGTAAAAGCATGGATAGAGTGGTATCCTGTTGAGGAGATTGTGTGAAGAGTAGGTAGAACTCCCTATTTAATTACTAACTATGATTGGGCTAATGGTTGGTGTAACCTTGTGAATCTAAATGAATGTATGTGTCCTATAAACTTGATGAATGATTGATCTTGTGTTGTTTAAACTTTTCTTAAGGGGGAAATGTTTATATTGCATTCATGTATATATTATCACAAATGTAGATTTTCATCATTGAGAAAGTATACTCACTCTCCATGTGGTATATCTTTTTAGCTCCTGTGTTGTAGGGCTTGCCTATGGAGCTACTGTGTGATGAGGAGGTGTGAAGGAAGCCTATTTTGGGTAAAGCATGCCTTGGCCGGCAATTATTTTGAGTTTGTTGCTTTACGTAGTCTTTTGTAATGTGTGTAGATATAATGAACATTTTGTATAGCCATGAATTGGTATAGATGATAAATATAGAATGATGATTTTGGGAGGTCATGTAGGAAAATGAGACCCTTGTATTGTATGGCTCATTTTCATTGGTGACCTTAACAATGGTTGGATAATGGAAATATATGTTATGTTGATAGAATTGGTTAATGCATGGGGGTTTATCTACATTTTGTGTTTTATAGAGCATACATTATGATAAGCTTGAATATGTTGAAATTCAAATGATTTTCATGCATGATTAGGGAACCTAATAGGTGAAAATGAGTTTTATGGACTATAAATGGTAGATAATGATTCCAATAGCTCAAACGTATAATTTGTGACTTGTGTAAGTTGGAATGGGTTTATTATACCAAGAATGGACCCCTACGTTGCTCTAAATACCTTGAAATGAGCTAAATGCGTTTATGAGAATAAGTTCCTCATTTCTAGGAATTTTTGAGTACGGCCGGTGGCCACACGTGACAAACAATATATTATAACTTGTGTCAAAATTTGGTGGCTTTTTGATATCATTTGCATGAGTTTTGGTAGTTGAAAAGTCCATTTTCCTTTCAAAATCTACATAATCTCTACATAATGATAGGGTGTAATCGATTAGCTCCACTAACATAATCGATTAAAAGGCCTCTGTTTTTAAGGTAATCGACTATACTGAGTTCTGTAATCGATTATGAACCAACCCGAAGTCTTGCAATCGATTAGATTAGTCCCTGTAATCGAATAGGTGAAATACCTGATGCATTACATAAATTCCAATAGCCCTGTAATCGATTACTCCCAACTCTATAATCGATTAGCAATGATTCCAGTAGCTTGGTAATCGATTATAATTAGTATTGTAATCGATTATGGACCCAACAGAACCATGGTAATCGATTATGGTCGATATTGTAATCGATTAGGAATAACACCCGATTAATTGTGCCATTTTCAGGAACTCTGTAATCGATTTCTCGTTGTCCGGTAATCGATTATGGAATGGTAATTAATTTTTGCCCTGTAATCGATTAGGGCCTTTGATTTGCACATGGATTAATCGATTATATCAACTAGAAATCGAAATGGTATTGTTTGATTATATCTTGCGTACTCTGATACCTTTTCATATCTTCATATATGAGTTAGGTCTTTTTAGATCCAGGGTATTGAATGATAGTTTCACCACCTATGTTTTTCATAGATTAATAATACTAAAATCGTGAAAAATTTACCCCTATTTTTGGGGCGTCACATCCTGGTATCAGAGCATTACTTGCCCTTTTCTGCTGTGATTAATTATTATTATAAGAGTATGACATGCATTTAATGAATAATCACCATTGTTGCTTGACTATGTATGAATTGACTATGGATTAAATGTGATTGCTATAAGTCCGGCCAAGCTTCTTCACACTATTCTCCCTCAATGATGAATTCTTATGATTTGTGAATGCATGTGACACCATGATATGATGATATGCTTTTATGAGCTTTGATATGAATTGGTTGATATTGGGCTCCATGATGGAGGGCCATAACTTAATTTTTATGATGAAGTACTATAGTATGAAACTATAGAGGGGTTTATGAACGAGTTTACTGATGATAGTTGAATCTCATGTTATGATTATAGATATTGAGATGGCCCATCATCGTCAAGATAATGATGACGCTATAGCTAGAGCTTTGAATCATTTTGCGGACCTCCTTGAGTCATAAAACCGTGATAGACAAGAAGAGGAAAGGCAACCTGCTCCTGCTGTTCAAGGTACTCAAGGCCTTGACATGTTCTTGAAGCGGAAACCATCTGAGTTTCATGGTGGATTTAGACCCGAACAAGCCTATGTTTGGATCTGAGATGTTGAGCGAATCCTCGATAGTTTCAAATGCAATGAGCTCTAGAAAGTGGAATATGTTGTTTTTATGCTGAGGGATGAAGCGAAGACTTGGTGGAGATTCACCAAGAGTAGAATGATTGCTGCTACTATTCCCTTGACTTGGGAAAATTTTAAGTTTGAACTCATGAGAAAGTATGTGCCTAAGAGCTACAAGAGCAAGAAGGAACTTGAGTTCATGGAACTCAAGCAAGGCACAATGACGGTGGAAGAGTATGCTTCCAAATTTGAGGAACTTTGTTAATTCTACCCTCCTTATCAACAAGAGGGAACCGAAGCCTCTAAGTGTGTAAAGTTTGAGAATGGCCTATGCCCTGACATTCAAAGGGCCAGTTGTTATCAAGAAATCTGAAGCTTCACGGTACTTGTGAATAAATCTCGCATTTATAAAGAACATGCTCCCCCTCATCATTCCAAATTTGACTCTAAGTTGAAGGGTCAATCTTCCAGTTTCAAGAGGCAAGGAAATTTCAGAAGGGGAAGTTTTCAGAGGGGTGCTTATTCTAATACCCAAGCTAGAGGTGGTGGACATGGTAACACTTTTGGTCGAGGCAATATAAATGCCAATGGGCCGAGATGCTATAGGTGTGGTGGTCCATACTATGTTCGTGAATGTGTGCACCGTGAGGATGTGGTATGCTTTAATTGTGATCAGGTGGGACATATCTGTCCTGCATGCCCTATGCTTACAAGACCGGCCCCGGTACAAGCTAATACTCCTAACCGTGCTAATGCACCCACTCATGTGAACTGCGAAGGCCACAATGGTGGTCGGGGCCGTGGTAATGGAAACAATGGTGGCTGAAATGGTGGCCGAGGTGGCTATAATGGTGGAAGGCATGGCAACGGCCTAGGTAACGACAATGGTGCTCGTGATGGAAATAGGAATGGTGGAAATCATCAACCAAATACCGGAAGGGTGTTCGCTGTGACCGGTGAAGAAGCAGCACAAGCAGATAATTTAGTTGAAAGTAAGTGTGAAATACTTGGAAACCCAGTTCATGTCATATATGATTCGGGTGCAACCTACTCTTTTATATCTGAGGATTGTGTTCAGCGATTGAGGTTGCTGGTGCGTTTAATGAAAAATGCCCTTGTGGTTACTACCCCAACTGGTACTTGTCTTAGATCAGTTAACCGGTGTAATAAGGTTGATATGCTCCTAGAAGGGAGAAGATTTATCATGTCTTTCATTTGCCTACCCATGAAGGGATTGGAGATCATACTTGGTATGGATTGGCTTTCCGCCAATAAAGTTTTGGTTGACTGTCAACAACGGACTGTCATTTTCCCTTCTTCTGATGTGGGAAAATTCGATGTGCAAGGTATAGTTCAACTTTACATGTTACTATCTCTTACCGATGGGACAAATGGTCCCGATGCCCTTAATATCCCTGTGGTGTTAGAATTCCTAGACGTGTTCCCTGAGAAGATACCCGGTTTACCACCTCCACGGGAGGTTGAATTTACTATCGACCTTGTACCTGGTGCGGAACCGGTGTCTATCGCTCCTTATAGGATGTCTCCTATGGAGTTGGCTGAACTTAAGAAGCAAATTGAGGAGCTACTTGAGAAGGAGTTTGTTCGACCCAGTGTGTCACCCTAGGGGGCTCTTGTTTTACTAGTCAAGAAGAAGGATGGAACCATTACACCAATTGAACAAGCTGACAATAAAGAATAGATATCCCTTACCTTGTATTGATGATCTGTTGGATCATTTAAGAGGTGCGGTGGTGTTTTCAAAAATTGACTTGCGTTCTGGTTACCATCAAATTTGGGTGAGGACCGAAGACATTCTGAAGACTTCTTTTAGGACGCGATATGTCCATTATGAGTATATCGTAATGCCATTCGGAGAGACTAATGCTCCAGCAGTGTTCATGAGCTACATGAACCGTATCTTTCACGAATACCTGGATCGCTTGGTTGTGGTATTTATCGATGATATCCTAGTGTATTCCAAGAGCCGTGAGGAACACGAGGAACAATTGAGGCTTGTGTTGAACATTCTTAGAGAGAACCAGTTGTATGCTAAGCTCTCTAAATGTAAATTCTGGTTGACGAGCGTCTAGTTTCTTAGTCATGTGATATCTAAAGAAGGTGTTTCGATGGATCCTTCCATGGTTGAAGCCGTGATGGCATGGCCAAGACCTACATCAGTTACGAAAATCTGGAGTTTCCTTGGACTTGCCGGTTATTATCGGAGGTTCATCGAAGGTTTTTCTCATCTTGCTAAACCTTTAACAATTTTGACAAGGAAGAACCAACCTTTTCTATTGACGGTTGAATGTGAGAGATGCTTTGAAGAGTTAAAGATGAGGCTAACTTCTGTGCCTATCTTGGCATTGGCTGATTTGCAAGACTTTATGGTGTACTGCGATGCTTCTAAGCATGGACTTGGATGTGTTTTGATGTAGAAGGAACATGTTATAGCTTATGCTTCATGACAGTTGAGACCTCATGAAGTTAACTACCCGACTCACGACTTGGAGTTGGCAGCGGTTGTGTTCGCCTTGAAGATTTGGTGTCACTATCTCTATGGCTGGAGGTTCATGGTCTTTAGTGACCATAAAAGCTTGAAATACCTCTTTGATCAAAAGGAATTGAATATGCGCCAAATGAGATGGATGGAATTCCTGAAGGACTATGATTTTGAATTAAAGTATCATCCGAGAAAAGCTAATGTTGTTGCCGATGCTCTTAGTCGGAAATCCTTGTATGTGTCAGCCATGATGGTCAAGGAATTTGAATTGATTGAGGAGTTTCAGAATTTGAATGTTGGGACCGAAATTCAATCTCCCAGGAAGCTATGTTTTGCTACCTTAAAGATATGCAATGAGTTCTTAGAGCTTGTAAAGGAGAAACAAGAAGATGATGAATACTTACAAGAGATGAGGAGATCTCAAGGCGATGGGAAAAATTTATTCCTTGTTGAGGATGTTGATGGCTTATGGGGAGTGAAAGGTCGTGTGTACATGCCATCATTCAGAGATTTGAGACACATGGTGCTTGAGGAAGCATCTTGAGTATTCACCCGGGTGCGACCAAGATGTACCAAGATGTAAAGAAGAATTTTTGGTGGCTTGGAATGAAATGTGATATTTCCAACTTTGTAGCTTTGTGCCTTACTTGTCAGAAGGTGAAGATAGAGCATCAGAGACCTTTGGGTACTTTGAGACCACTTCATATCCCCATTTGGAAGTGGGATGCGATTGCTATGGACTTTGTGTCTGGTTTTCCCAGAACGAGGTCTAGATGTGATGGAATCTGGGTGATTGTGGATCGTTTGACAAAGAGTGCGCATTTTCTACCGATCAGTATGAAGAGTTCCTTGCAGGATTTGGCACAATTATACATTCAGGAGATTATGAGGTTACATGGTATGCCATCAATTATTGTCTCTGATCGTGACCCCCGATTTACTTCCCAATTTTGGGGGAGTTTATCTGAAGCGATGGGTTCGAAATTAAAGCTAAGCTCGACGTACCATCCTCAGACTGACGGACAATCTAAGAGGACTATTCAGAGTCTAGAGGATTTATTACGTGCTTGTGTGTTGGAGCACGACGGTTCGTGGGAGAAATATCTGCCCCTGATTGAATTCACCTATAACAATAGTTTCCACTCTAGTATTAGTATGGCACCATATGAGGTGTTATATGGGAGGAAGTGTCGAACCCCTTTATGTTGGCTTGAAGTTAGAGAGAACTTGGCCTTAGGGCCTGAGATTGTTGAGGAAACCACTGAACAGATTAAGATGATCCGACAGAAGATGAAAATCGCTCAAGACTGGCAGAAAAGCTATTATTACAAAAGGAGGAAGCCACTTGAATTTCAAGTTGGCGATCATGTGTTCTTATGAGTCTTGAGTGACAAGGGTATTGGAAGAGCTTTGAAGAGCAAAAAATTGAGCCCTAAATTCATCGGACCTTATGAGATATCTTGGAGCGGATTGGAGATGTTGCTTATCGGATTGCGCTCCCTCCACATCTTGCAAACCTACATAACGTGTTCCACGTATCACAGTTGTGAAAGTATGTTCACGATCATTTGCATGTGATCTCTATTGATGATGTTGATGTGCGGGACGACTTGTCCGTTCCTCCTGTTTCGGTCCGCATCGTCGAGTATTCCGTGAAGAGGTTGCGGAATAAAATGGTACCCTTAGTGAAGGTAGCATGGAAGCATGGAAATGTGGAGACACTCACCTGGGAACGCAAAGATGATATTCGCGAGCGGTACCCTCGTGTATTTGAATCTGGTATGTCAAATTTCGAGGATGAAATTTCTTTTAGGTGGGGTGGATTGTAACATCCCAAAATTTTAAAATAGAAAATAAATCGAGGGAAATAAATATTGAATAACTAAATGTGAACTAGGTAATGTCCCGAAATATTAGAAATAATTTGATTAAGACTTTCGGAGACTGTTAGTAAATTATTGAGACCAGATACGCAGAAAACTAACCCGGATAAAATATGGGTGTCGGACCAGTATCTCTGATTGAGATGCCATTGGTCAGGGCTGTAGATAATATTATTGGGAATCCAAGTATGTATTCGGAAAATTTTTTAGGATAAGTATTGAGCCCGAACAGAGAGCCTGTTTGTTTAAAAACGGAAGAGTTAAATGAAAGATTAAAAATTTAAAAATAAAACCATACTTTTTCACTCTCATTTTTGTTCAAATACTGAACTATTTTGGCAAACACTCTCTTCTTCTTCTCCTTCATTTCTTCTTCTTCTCCTTCCAAAAACTAAGCAAGTGGTGTGCCCATTCTTCTCCATTTTTGTTTTCTCTAAGCTTGAAGGAGGTGACATTGATTTGAAGCCCTCCTTCCTTCTCCCTCAATTTTCGTCACCCATCTTTCTCCTTCTAAAGCTCATTGTTGTGTATTGGTAGAGGTAAATTTCTCTCCTTTTACTTTGAGTGTATGCCCTAGGTTTTGGGTTTTTAAGGTTTGAGAGAGTAATAAATATGTATGGTTGTTGGGACAAGCATTTAATATAGAAACCCTAAGGTGGGGGTGGTCTTAAATGTAAGCTTGATGGGTCATAAATGGGTTACACGAAAATAGTATTAGAGAATGATGAATATTGATGTGTATTTATGATATGGGTGGGTTTTCACAAAACCCTAACTTATGATTTTGGGGGAAAATATGTAATATAGATGGGGCTAACATTTATTGATGAGAGAAGTGTTATAAATGATAAGGTAATAGCATTTAATGATGATTTATAATGTTGATTAGAGGTCATAAATGGAAAACTCACCAAGGTATTGGTGGGAAATTAATAAATGTGGTAACTTGACTACCTAGGTTGTAGCCTTTGATAATAATGGATTCCGATTTAAGGGAAGGAATTCCCGAAGCCTAATTAGGCAAATGAATGAAGACAATAAATAGTTTCTACATGATAAGAATCATGTGTACATATATAAGTGTATGTATGTTGGAATGGTGTTTGAATGAATGATTGATGTGGTCCTATAATTGATTGGTGTAGGACTTGATAATACTTGTAAGATGGGAACATCGAACCCGGAAGTCTACTTCTCTTGAGGTAGGAGAGGGGTGTATTTTCAAAATGCATGGGAACTTGTATGATGGTGATGTATATATTGATGTAATGTGGCATGTTTTCTTGAATGAATGTGGTATCATATGTATGTGATGTGAAATTGAGCATGGTGCTTATCATGATTAATTGTGGAATAGAGCCTTAATGAGGCTATGAGTGGTATAATATATGATGATATGTTATGGACTCCATGTGTGGCTTGATGAATGCTTGAAATTTATGACCATAGGGATTCTTGAATATTATGATTGGAATATATATATATAAATATATATGTTGACTATAGGGAATTAATATTGAAGTTGAGTATGAGTGTACCCTAGATAAGAGGGTGAGATAACCCATATGAAGTTGAGACATGCATGAGCATTGTTGCACATATAGCATGGCATGCATATCATGATGATGATTGATAAGTGCTTGCGATCACTTGATGTTGAAATATAAAGGGCTTGTGAGTTCCTGTGATTATTGGACTGGTGGTTGCGATCACCTGGTATTTGAAATGAAAGGCCCTGTAGGACCATTGAGATTGAATGCCCGTGGTTACGATCATGAGGTGGGAGTACCCCTTGCGAGGCGGGAAACCATTATGAATTATTGAACGTGGTTGCGATCACGAGAAGGCACCTTGCGAGGCTGCTAGAGAGAGCACCCCTTGCGAGGTGGGAAACCAGTGGAAATTAATGAATTATTATGGTGGTTGTGATCACCTAATGGAATGAAATCGGATCCGTGCATATGCATCTTAAACACTAGCATGTGCATTAGCCGTAAAAGCATGGCATAGAGTGGTATCCTGTTAAGGAGATTATGTGAGGAGTAGGTGGAACTCCCTATTTAATTACTAACTGTAATTGGGCTAATGGTTGGTGTAACCTTGTGAATCTAAATGAATGTGTGTGTCCTATGAACTTGATGAATGATTGATCTTGTGTTGTTTGAACTTCTCTTAAGGGGGAAATGTTTATATTGTATTCATGTATATATTATCATAATTGTAGCTTTTTATCATTGAGAAAGTATACTCACTCTCCATGTGGTATATCTTTTTAGCTCCTGTGTTGTAGGGCTTGCCTATGGAACTATTGTGTGATGAGGAGGTGTGAAGGAAGCCTATTTTGGGTAAAGAATGCCTTGGCCGGCAATTATTTTGAGTTTGTGGCTTTACGTAGGCTTTTGTAATGTATGTAGATATAATGAACATTTTGTATAGCCATAAATTGGTATAGATGATAAATATAGGATGATGATTTTAGGAGGTCATGTCGGAAAATGAGACCCTTGTATTGTATGGCTCATTTTCATTGGTTGTAACATCCCAAAATTTTAAAAATAGAGGATTAATTAAGGAAATTAATATTGAATAATTGAATATGAATTATTTAGTGTCCCAAAATATTGGAAATAATTAAATTAAGATTTTTGGGAACTGTTGGTGATTTATGGAGACCGGATAAACTAAAAATGAGCCCGGTTAAGATATGGGTGTCGGACCAAGTATCTCTGATTAAGATGATATTGGTCAGGGCTATTAAGAATAATATTGCGAGTCCGAATGTATATTCAATAATTTTTAAATAGAGTATTGAGCCCAAATAAAGAGCCTGTTTGTCTTTAAACGATGAATCTTTTAATGAAGGAATTAAAAATAAAACCAAAAGCCATGATTTTTCCTTTCTATTTTCATTGGCTTCTTTGCTCATTTAGCAAGCACACTTTACTTCTTCTTCTCTTCATCTTTTCTTCATTCTTCCACTCTTCTTTTGGAGTTTCTCCTCTCTTCTTCTTTCCATTTTCATTGGCCCTCCCCTCTCTTGATACCCAATTTCGTTTTGGGTGTGGTAAGCCATTTTACCACTTTTGTTTAGTTTAAATGCTATGGGTGGGTGTTATTATGAGTTGGACAGTCATGCTTGTAAATGGGTGTTTATTAGGAACATTTAATGCTTGAACCCTAGGATTGGTGGTCATAAATGTGTGTATTCATAAGGGGTTAATGATAGTAGATGCATTTATGATGGGAAGGAGATGAGAGATAGATGTATTTATGAATGTGGTTGGGTTTTGGTGAAAACCCTAATTTTGAGATTTGGGGAAAATGGTTAATGTGGATTTAAGAACATGTTTTATGAAGAAATGCATGACATTAATGAACATGGATGTGGATAAGTGGAGCTACATGAAGGTTTGGGCTATGGTTGTTTTATGGCCCTTGAATCTAATGAATGTGGCTTAATGGGAAGGAATTCCCGAAGCCTAACAAATAATAAAAAGGATGTCTATAGCATGTCTTGTACATGTCTAGAAATTATAGATACGATTATGATTAAATAGAATTGAAATAATATCTTGAGTAATTGATTGATTGGAAATTTATATGCATGATAATGTAGGATTCATTCTGAATGACGAGGCGGATGCGTCTTATCAATCGGAATTCTTCTCTTAAGGTAGGAGAGGAGTCTTATGTTCTAAATGCATGAATTTGAATGTTATTTGATTACCATATGTATTGGTGTGCATGTTAGCCTTGCTTGAAATCATATGAGAAATTGTATTGTGGTGTATGGTGTAGATAATGTGTTTGGCAACATGCTTTGATGCATTTAGAATATTCCTGGTGTGCTATATGGTGGTGTAGAATGATCAATGATATGAAGTTATGCTTGTGTCCACCATGAATGTAATGTGATTGTTAATGATGTTGATTGAGAACTATTGTAATGCCACACAAATCTTAAAATTAATAAGAATAATCCAACAATAATAAATCCACTAAAAGCCTTGTGGAAATGTTGGAAATAGTGTTGATGATGATGTATGATGAGTGGCATGTATAGGATGCATAGAGTGAGAAATGCATATGATTTGCATTTGCATCTATCGCATACTGCATAGCTGCCGGTGTTGGAATTTTAGGGGATTCCCCCAGTTGGCCCAGTGGGAGGGCGGCTCTGTGCACGAGCGATTTGTAAATCCCTTGTGACTTGGTGTGTAAGTCACGAAGCTGCCCATGTTGTGCTACACGGAGCCTCATGTGGTTAACCCTTGTGGGGGGTGGCTCTTGATGAGCAGGTGGCCCCGGTGGTCCTTGGGATCATAGCTGCCATGATATGTCTCATGGTTGGCCCGCAATACCATATGTTGAATATGTTGTATACCGCAGTCATGGTGAAAATGACCAGGTGTTGCAAGATGGGCGATGCGGTTTGGTACCAGTAAAACAATTGGTGAAATGCATGCAAATTTAAGAATAAGTGTACACATTTTACTACTACAGTAAGGGTATGATTGGATGATCATGCTTGAGTCCCACAATTGGTGTTTGTATTCCCACAGTCAGATCTGCAATCGTTGAAATATTCCATTGTGCATATGCATTAGCTTAAGAGCATTTGCATATAGCAAGAAAGTATGCCGAAGGTGATGAGATATGATGATGGATGTGATGAGGATGTAATGATATACTAAGACAACATAAAAGATATGAGTACCAAATAATAGTTTGTGTGATAGCCAAATTGTGGTGGGACTTGATTATGTATATGTTGTGTACTTTGCCTAAACTGTAAAGTTACTTGTGATGTATGTATGATGATGTTGTGATGATAAAGAGTGTGATGAATGATATGTATGAGCAAAGTATACATGTTTTGATCCATATGTATATAATCACATGGTATTCATATTCATTCCTTTAGAGTGTGTGACTCACTTTCCCATGTTGTCCATTTTTAGATTTGTGATGCAGGGCAAATATGGAGAGAGGGCATTTTGAAGTACATTTTGGTTGAAGAGGTAAATAGGTGTATAGGAAGTGCCTTGGCCGGCAAAATCTAGATTTTGTATAGCATGTGATGCATGCAAATGTTTATTTTGTTATCTAGATTAGTGATGATGATTTTGGGGGTCATAAAGGAAAATTGGACCTTAGTATGTATGGCCAATTTTCATTTATAACCTAAATGATGTAAGCTGATGAATCATGTTGTCTGACGATGTTAACTCCTATGAATGAATGATGTGCATTGTGATTTGAAGTACTTTATGGAGTGCATAAGGAAATGATTTCAATTTATATGCATTGAATGAATGGTTTGCATGTTATGTGATGGATGATAGGAAGTTGGATCCAATATGTGTGAAAGGGTGGATATGATTACAAATGCATAATAGAATATGAGGAATGCATTAGGATGGGCTAAAGTGGTAGTAAATAATGTTTGGTATGTTGAGTTACATGAAATTCCCATGCTTGGCCGTTTTTTGCATAACTCGCTCAAGCGAGATCTCGCTCAAGCGAGTGGTGATCTCTCCCAAGCGAGATCATCCTGCATCAGTGTTGTCATCACTGGCCGAAATTCGCTCAGGCGAATGGCTTTCTCGCTTAAGCATGAATGAACTGAAAACAGTGGTTGGTCTCTAGACCATTTTCACTCAAGCGAAATGGCCCTGGCTTGGTGACCGCTCAAGCGAGAGGAGGGGCATTTAGACACTAGACGATTTTCGCTCAGGCGTGCCTATCTTGCCTAAGCGAAATTCGGGCAGAGATCCTCAAATGGTACTGGAGCAATCTCGCTCAAGCAAGGTGGAACTCACCTAAGCGAGATTGACCCCTGATGAAGACTTCTCTCTCTCGCTCAAGCGTTTAGCTGGCTCCCCCAGATGTGACTTTTGACTCTCACTCAAGCGAGATGGGACTCGCTCCAGCGAGAGAAGCCCGTGATACTCAAATGTTTCTTCGCTCAGTCTTTCTTGTTTCCTCCCAAGCGTGCCTACGCTGGCTCGCTCAAGCGAATGTGGGACTCGCTTGAGCGAGTGGCACCCTGATGCACATATTTTGTCCTGTTTTAAATGATTGCATTTCCTTTGCTATAAAACCCCTTCTTACATCATTTAAATGTTATTTTGGAAATATTAAGGGATCTTGAACTCTATGAAACCCTCCCCTTCAAAATTAATCATACAATAATTAAATTCATTAATTCTTCCGTTGTTTTTAATTGAAAATTTTATTATAAAAATCATCCTTTAATTTACCCTCTCATATCTTCACATATGGGAGTGGCTGTTCTAGATCCAGGTGTCGAACTTGAAAGCTTCACCACTTAATTTCTTTTCATTGAATAATGATTTCAAAATCGCGAAAAATTTCCATGTATTTTCGGGGCGTCTCAACCTAGTATCAGAGCGTTGGTTTGCTCTTGATACGATCATGATTAATGTTGTTCATGTAATTCTTGCTTACGATTGAATTATATGAGCTACGATTGATTGATTTATGGATTATTTGGGTGAATTGTGATTGTTATCATTGAATTGAGATTGATGCACTTGTTGTTGAGTCCGGCCAAGAGTCCTTACACTATTTTCCTCTAATAATGAATATGTTGTGATTGTGTATCGAAAAGTGATGTGATTATGTGATGTGGTGCATGATAAGCTTATAAGTATTAGAACTTTGAATTTATAAGATGTAAAATTAGATGTTTGGTCTAGTACACTCACGTGTGAGCCATGTTTTAACGTATAGGCTTGAGATATGGCTGGTAGACCAAATCGTGAGGCTGCTGCTATGGCAAATGCCTTGAACCGCTTTGCCGACCTCTTGGAAAGACAAGGCCAACTGAACGTGGGACAAGGCTACCAAGGTCTTGATTTGTTTCTCAAGAGGAAACCTTCAGAGTTTCATGGAGGTTATAAGCCAGTAGATGCATATGCTTGGATTAATGACTTGGAAAGAATCTATGCTAGCTTCGAGTGTTCTGAAGCGCAAAAGGTAGAATATACGGTCTTAATGATCCGCGATGAAGCCAAAGCTTGGTGGCATCTTACTAGGGGACGCATGGTATGTGTTGATATTCCCTTAGTTAGGGAAAACTTCAAGGTGGAGTTCTTGAAGAAGTATTTTCCCGACAGTTATAGAAGCAAGAAAGAGCTTGAGTTTATGGAACTTAAGCAAGGTGGGATGACGGTGGAGGAGTATACCTCCAAGTTTGAGGAGCTATATGCATTCTATCCACCCTATCAACAAGAGGGTACTGAAGCTTCCAAATGTGTGAAGTTTGAGAATGGATTAAGGCCCGAGATCAAGCGGGCCATTCGACATCAAGAAATACCAAGTTCTCCGACGCTTGTGAATAAGTCTCGCATATATGAAGAAGATGATGTGGCTCCTTCGAGTCATGGAAAGCATGAGCCTAAGTTGAAAGGCCAATTTTCTAGTTTCAAGAAGCAAGGTTATTTCAAGAAGAACAAGTTCTTTCATGGTGGATCCTCAAATACTAGAAGACGTAGTGCTCCTAGAGGTGGTTACGGTGGTGGTAACCAAGGCCGTGGAAATGTCCAAGGCCTAACTTGCTTTAGGTGTGGTGCTAATCATTTGGCATAGGATTGTCCATAGGACAACGTGGTGTGCTACCAATGTAACCAACCGGGACATATTCGTCAAAAATTGCCCATTGAACACAAGAGGTACTAATGTTGACACTCCTAACCGTATGAATTATGATGCTAACCGTGGAGGCCGTGGTGGTTTTGGAGGTTGTGGTCGTGGAAACGGTTATGGTTATAATGGTGGCCGAAATGGTAGCCATGGTGGAAACCACAACAGTAGGAGAAACGGCAATGGTCGAGGTAATGGCTATGGTGGGAGGAATTGAAACCGCAATGGTGGTGATCAACCATAAGCTGTAGGTAGAGTATTTGCAGTTACTGGTGAGGAAGCTGCTCAAGCAGAAAATCTTGTTCGCGGTGAGTGCGAAATCCTTGGTAGTGGTTGTTCTAGATCCAGGTGTCGAACTTGAAAGCTTCACCACTTAATTTTTTTTCATTGAATAATGATTTCAAAATCGTGAAAAATTTCCCTGTATTTTCGGGGCGTCTCAACCTAGTATCAGAGCGTTATTTTGGAAATGTTAAGGGATCTTGAACTCTATGAAATCCTCCCCTTCAAAATCAATCATACAATAATTAAATTCATTAATTCTTCTACTGTTTTTAATTAAAAATTTTATTATAAAAATCATCCTTTAATATACCCTCTCATATCTTCATATATGGGAGTGGCTGTTCTAGATCCAGGTGTCGAAATTGAAAGCTTCACGACTTAATTTCTTTTCATTGAATAATGATTTCAAAATCGTGAAAAATTTCCCCGTATTTTCGGGGTGTCTCATTGGTGACCTTGACAATGGTTGGATAATAGAAATATGTGTTATGTTGATAGAATTGGTTAATGCATGGGGGTTTATCTAAATTTTGTGTTTTATAGAGCATACATTATGATAAGCTTGAATATGTTGAAATTCAAATGATTTTCATGCATGATTAGGGAACCTAATGGGTGAAAATGAGTTTTATGGACTATGAATGGTAGATAATGATTCCAATAGCTCAAACGTATAATTTGTGACTTGTGTAAGTTGGAATGGGTTTATTATACCAAGAATGGACCCCTATGTTGCTATAAATACCTTGAAATGAGCTAAATGCGTTTATGAGCATAAGTTCCTTGTTTCTAGGAATTTTTTAGTACGGCCGGTGGCCACACGTCATAAACGATATATTATAACTTGTGTCAAAATTTGGCGGCTTTTCGATATCATTTGCATGAGTTTTGGTAGTTGAAAAGTCCATTTTCCTTTCAAAATCTGCATAATCTCTGCATAATGATAGGGTGTAATTGATTAGCTCCACTATCATAATCGATTAAAAGGCCTCCGTTTTTAAGGTAATCGATTACACTGAGTTCTATAATCGATTATGAACCAACCCGAAGTCTTGCAATCGATTAGATTAGTCCCTGTAATCGAATAGGTGAAATACCTGATGCATTACATAAATTCCAAGAGCCCTGTAATCGATTACTCCCAACTCTATAATCGATTAGCAACGATTCCAGTAGCTTGGTAATAGATTATAATGAGTATTGTAATCGATTATGGACCCAATAGAACCATGGTAATCGATTATGGTCGATATTGTAATCGATTAGGAATAACACCTGATTTATTGTGCCATTTTTAGGAACTCTGTAATCGATTTCCCGTTGTTCGGTAATCGATTATGGCATGGTAATTGATTAATTTCTGCCCTGTAATCGATTAGGGACTTTGATTTGCACATGGATTAATCGATTATATCAACTGGAAATCGAAATTGTATTGTTTGATTATATCTTGCGTACTTTGATACCTTCTTATATCTTCATATTTGAGTTAGGTCTTTTTAGATCCAGGGTATTGAATGATAGTTTCACCACCTATGTTTTTCATAGATTAATAATACTAAAATCATGAAAAATTTACCTCTATTTTTGGGGCGTCACAATTTGCCTCAGGGGCCAATCTCGCTTGAGCGAGTTTCATCTCGCTTGAGCGAGATTGCTCCAGTAGCATTAGAGCCTCACTGCCCGATTTTCGCTTGAGTGAGGCAAGGCTCGCCTGGGTGAAAATCGTCCAGTGTCCATTTCCTCTTCCCCTCGCTTGAGCGAACCACAGTACCAAGACCATTTCGCCTGAGTGAAAATAGTCCAGTAGCCAACTACTGGTTCCAGACAAATCTCGCTTGGGCGAGAATAGCATTCGCTTGAGCAAATTTCAGCCAGTGGCCACACCCCTGTTTCACAAGGGTCTCGCTCGAGCGAGACTACCATATTTCCTACCATTTTAATCCATCCTAATACATTAATTGTACTACATCATATAATTATGATCCTCCTAATTATTCTTACATTCAACATCAAATTTCATTCATTCAATGCATAGGATTTAAACTCATTTCTACAAAACTCCATAAAACGCTAAAAGTTATGAACTACCTCATTCATTCATGAAATTAAACATCAACAAACATCATAATTCATCGTATTACATCATTTGGGTCATTAATGAAAATTGGTCACACACACCAAGGTCCAATTTTCCTACATGACCCTCAAAATCATCATCTACAATATAGATAACAAAATGAGCATACATATACACTATATGCTATACAAAAATCTAGATTTTACCGGCCAATGTGCTTCCTATACATCTATTTACTTCCTTCCATAAAATACACATCAAATGAGTCTCACTCCTTCCATGAGTGGCCTGCATCACAAATCTAAAAAGTGGACAACATGGGAGAGTGAGTCATACATTCCAAAGAATGAATATGAATACCATATGATCATGTACATATGCATCACAACATGTATACTTGCATTCATACACAACTCATCATCAACTATCATCATAATTACAATCATCTAGGTACATCAAGCAAGTGTAAACCATACACATCATCTAGTCCTTCAACAATTGGACTATCATACATTCATCATATTTCTCATGTCATTATTTGGTATTCACATGTTTAATGTTATCTTAATTATATTTCGTCGTTCTTAACACAACCATCACCACATATCATCACCTTTGGCATACTTCCTTGCTATATATAAATGCTCTTAAGCTAATGCATATTCACAACGGAATATTTCAACAATTGCAAATCCGACTGTTAGAATATAAATACTGATTTGTGGGATTCAAGTATGATCATCTAACCATACCCCTACTGCAGTAGTAAAATATGTACATGTATTCTTAAATTCGTATGCATTTCACCAATTATTTTACTGGTACCAAATCCCATCGCCCATTTGCAACACCGGTCATTTTCACCATGACCGCTGTAAACAACATATTCAATATATGGTGTTGTGGGTCGGCCAGATCTCAAATGATGGCGGCTGTGATCCCAAGGACCACTGGGGGTAACCTGCTCATCAAGAGCCACCCCCCCACAAGGGTCGGCCACATGTAGCTCCCCGTAGCAATACATGGGCGGTGTCGTGACTCACACACCGAGTCACAGGGGAAAGATAAAATTGCTCGTGCACCGAGCCACCCTCCCACTGAGTCGGCTGAGGAAACTCCCCTAATATTCCAACAACGACGGCTATGCAGTATGCCATGAATGCAAATGCAAATCATATGCATTCCTCACTCTATGCATCCTATATATGCCACTCATCAAATATCATCATCATCATTACTAACACCACCTCGTTATTCTTAGTGGATATTATTATTGTCGGCTTTAGTCTTTATTCTCAAGTTTTAAGTATGGCACATTAACATTCATACACCACTTATAATGGCACTCAATATCAATTTCAATCATCAACTTTCCATTATCAAATCATGGTATGCTATTCACTCACACCCATTCTCAAACAAACATCTACAACATTCATTTCACATCTATGGTGGAAATAAGAATACAATCAATTTATCAAAAAAATGACACCACCATATAGCACACCATATTTATTCTAATTGCACAAGCATGATGCCAAACATTATTCTCAACATTACATATGTTAACCAAGTGGCCTCAATTACTCAAGAGAGGGTGAATTGAGTATTAAAAGTTTTTCTTAGAATGCTTTTGAATTTGATTCTTTAATAACAATGCTTGAAGAAGATAGCTAACAATGTACCAAACAATATAAGAGTATAAAAATTTCAAGTGAATTCTAACAAGTTAGTAGATAATTTATATGAGCAAATATAAAAGAGTGTAGGGATAGAGAGATTTGTAAACTGATATAACGAGTTCCACCACCCCGGTGTACGTCTCGTCTTCAAGCAACCCACTTGAAGGATTCCACTATAAAATTAGAGATTACAACTTTGAGCAATTGAAGCTTCCTAGTGTCCCACACTCAAGAGTCCAATTCCCATAAGTACAAGGGTAACCCACCCAATCTCTCAATCTCACAAGCTTACAAGGTTGAAGCCCAACCCAAACTATACGATTTTTTGGTGTTTAAGTATACAAGGATAACTCTCCAAAAGAGTGGATATATAAGTTAAAGCTTTCTCAAAATAATAACTCTCAAAGAGAGGATATACAAGTTTTAGCACTCAAAAATTATTTTGCTCACTAAGTAACTCTCAAAAATAATTTACCAAAATAGAAACAGAGAGTAATTTGCCAAGAATTAAAGAACAAATAAGGAGAAGCAATGTGATTTTTGTATGAATGCTTGGTGTGTTTTCAGCTTTCAACTTCTCTTTTATTTATAGGCAAGGGTGCATGCAATTTGTCCAACTTTTAATTCCCTCAGAAACATAAATCCACAAAACATTCCATGATTTAAGTTTCTTGTTTCCATGCACAAGTTTCCTGACCTTGAATCTGTAAATTGGCACAAGTTTCTTGTTTGAATTTTAGAGCAGCGTGAAGTTTCCATGTTTCCTACAACTCTGTCAGCGTTCAAAATTTGAAATTCAAATTTACACTGAATGAATCTATTCACGAATCGATTTATTCAGTGTATTTGGGCTTAAAATAGCATATGAATCTATTCACAAGAAATACGAATCGATTCATCCTTGAAAATTTGAAGATTCTGGGCAATTTAGAACGTATGAATCGATTCAATGTGGTGTGAATCGATTCAATCAATTAAAAACACTTTCTGGGCATTTTAATTTCGCATGAAACGATTCGGGGCTAGGATGAATCGATTCAATAACCAAAATTTCATATCCTGGCCCTTTTCATCACGCGTGAATCGATTTAGTGGCTTGGTGAATCCATTTAGTGATTAAAAAATCACATTCTGGGCTTGTTATTACGCATGAATCGATTCAGGGGTCTTGGGGAATCGATTCATCATGTTGATGGTCCATTTTCAATGTTTTTGGTACTCATTTTCACATGTTATTGCATATGGTCATGTTGTTTTGGTCTTTTGGCATTTTGATGAGTTTATTCAACCAGATTTGAGCCTCTTTAAATGCCTTGAATCTTTCTTTTTGGAGTTCATCATTTTTGCATCTTAATTAATTTGTCCGTAATTCTTATGTTTGATCTTGAATCTTGTTTGTCATTATGAAAACCTCTTACAACATGTAAACACATTCTCCCCCTTTTTGATGATGACAACAAGTGTTCATCTCTTGGGGTGTTAGTTACACAATATATAATACAAGTTTTTGACAAACAATAATACTCCCCCTTTCTAATGCAATTTGATACCATTTACAAGATATTTTTATATAAGATATTTGCATATAATATTCCCTCTTTATTATGCAATGATAATCTTTTAAGATACCAAAAAATTAAAGAGATATTTAAAGAGATATTTCTCCCCCTTTGGCATCATCAAAAACTTTAAAGGATTTAGTAAACATGAAAGCAATTTTATTGAATGATTACAAGTAGGAACATGATCATAAAATAATCAAACTAAACAGAGAAATACAACAAGTTCTAGCTTATGGATTGAAAAATTTGAACTCTGTTGATTGAGTTCATTGTATTGAGTGGTCATGGAATCCTCCATTTGGTTGAAGCGGGTATTCATATTATTCTCCAAGGTGTCAAAACGAGCATTCATTGCATCAAAGCGATTATCAAAGTGGTTAGTTAACCTATTAAAAAACTCATCATTGAGGTTTGGAGGAGGTGCATGTGTTTGAGGTTGAGTTTCATGTTCGTAATGTGCTTCGTCTTCACTGAGTGTGTTTGGAGGAGAGTAATACCATTCTTCATTTTGAAAGGTCCATCCCATTTTAGTGAGGTGTGGTCCACTAATTAAACCTTTCGAACCAACTAACTCCTTAACTTCATTTGATAAATCAACATTAAAATGATAAAGGAATTTAGTGATTAAGACGGCATATGGAAGGCGGGTCAGTTTTTAAGCATCAATCATATGTTGCTTTATAAGTGCAATCCAATTGATTTCTTTTTGATACAACATAGCCCAAAGTAAGATAATTTGTGACTCACTTACCCTTACATTATTACTTCCTTTTAAAAGTAGTATTTTCACCAAGCAATAGTGAAGAAGTCGGTGCTCTATATCCATTTGATCCATTGTGCTTGTTGCGGTGGAGGAAAGGCTTAGAAAAGTTCTCGCCTCTAGAGGGTTGTAATTCCATTCCGGTATGGGCCTCTTTCCACTAAAATCAATGTTGCTTAATGGAAGCCTTCCTACAAGATGAAGAGTGTGGTCATCAAAGTTGATGGTGAATCCTTTTACCTTGGCTATGTAACAATTATTTATGACTTTTAGAGTGGAGTAGAAGACTCTAATTAATTTCGGATAAATGAAATTTTCTTAAAGGGTAGAAAATTCACCAAGGTGCTATTGTTGTAGAATCTCAAAGAAGGTGAAGTTATCATGAAAGAGTTGATAATCAAGCCAATGAGGGGTAATGAGAGATTTCTCAGAAAAGTGTTCTAGATATCTTGAGAGTTGGTTTTGTGTCGTAAATAATCTAGATATATCAATGGTTTGTGGAGCAGAGGATCCAACAATGTCAGCTTTTCTTTTTCTTCTTGTATTGGAAGAAGAAGCCATGGATTTTTGATGGTTTTGAATGGAAGAAAAATATTAAGGAGTTTTCAAGAAAGAGAGATAGAGAGTGAGTAGAGAGACTGAGGAGTCAGGTGCTCCTTTTATAGGAAAAGAGAGGCTATGCTTGATTAATACTTCAAGAATCAGAAAGTGTGGCCCATCATCAGCGTATGAATTGATTCGTAATTGGTAGGAATCAATTCATTTTTATTCAAACGGGGGATTTTTGAGTTAGGGCATGTGTGAATCGATTCAGTCAGGGTGGAATCGATTCATTCAGCAAAATTTTGGCAATTTTGGGCACTGTATCTCGTGTGAATCGATTCACCTTATATGGGAATCGATTCATTTTGTTGATTTTGCCTAGTTTGGACGAGAAAGCTCACGAGAAGGAATAATTTGCTTGGAAAATCAACTTTTGTCATTTAGCTCTATTGAAGTCTAATTACATAGAGATTTGGCATTTGAAGTCACGAGAATGGGATCATGGGAAATGCAAAGAGTAGCACATGCCTTTGTCTCCTTTTGAATTTTGAATTCAAATTTTGAATTTGAATTTTTTTTTGAATTCGAATTTCAAGCTTTTTGGTGTCTCTTGAAAATATAAAATGATCCAATTAATGCTATATGGAGACTCAAGAGATATTGATCAAGATTTCCATCTAGAGAAATTATATGAGAGGCTAATTTTACAAGAGATTTATCAATTTACCAATGATTTTGTTGGTATGGAAATTTCACCAAAAAATCAAGGTTTATTTGACAATTTATTTTAGAGATCTTTGTGATGCCTAGAAGATTATTTTGTTCAAAAATATGTCTTAATTTCTTTAGCAAATATTTTGTTAGAAAATCAATTTGAGATTTTGCAATTGAATAGATTAACAAGTAAGCATTGATTTAATCATATGATTTAGAAATTTTTCAAGAAGGAATTTTATTTCTCAAAATAAGAATTGATTTAGTGATTTTGAGATAGTAATTAAAAGAAAATCCTTTTTAAGAGGTATCATCAAGATATTTTGTCAAAAATTTCAAAGATTAAGGTTTTGAAATATTTTCAAAAACACTTTAAATAATATTTGTTATTTCTAAAATTCCTAATTTCCTCTTAATTTTTATAAATTGTTCTTTAGTGAGGGGTTTTGTAAAAATATCCACCAATTGTTTGGAAGTATCAACATATTCAAGAACACAATCTCCCTTCAAAACATGATCTCTTATAAAGTGGTGACAGATTTCTACGTGTTTGGTCCTAGAATACATTACTGGATTTTTAGAGATGTTGATTAAGCTGGTGTTGTCACACTTAATGGGTATTTGATCTAGAACAACACCGAAGTCAAGAAGTTGTTGTCTCATCCATAGGATTTAAGCACAACAACTCCCAGCTGCAACATATTCTGCTTCAGCTATGGATAACGCGACACTTACTTGCTTCTTGCTATGCCAAGAAACAAGAGAACTTCCAAGCATATGACAGGTACCACTGGTACTTTTTCTATCTAGTTTGCAACAGGCAAAGTCAGAGTTAGAATATCTAATAAGAATACATTCAACACCTTTGAGATACCATAAGCCAACATTTTGAAAACCTACAAGATATTTTAAAATTCTTTTTACGGCAGTGAGATGTGATTCTTTAGGACATGCTTGATATCTAGCACACATGCATACCGCAAACATAATATCGGGTCTACTAGCTATTAAGTAAAGTAAGGATCCAATCATACCTCGGTATTTTGTTATTTCAACGTCCTTACCATTCTCATCTTTATCTAAGTAGCAAGAAGTACTCATTTTGTGGCTATTTTATTTGCTTTATCCATTTCAAACCTTTTGAGTAGTTCTTTGTAGCATTTTGTTTGACTAATGAAGGTTCCTTCTTTTGTTTACTTTATTTGTAGCCTAAGGAAGAATGTAAGTTCTCCCATCATGGACATTTCAAATTCATCTTGCATAATCTTGGTGTGAACACCTATTTCGGTCTGGTCAATTTTCACCAAGAATGGGGAGTCCTGTCGCTTGGAACCCCTTCTTTCTATTCATGCTTAGGTGTGCCTTAAGAATTACCGACAGCTTGTTCTCGGGTATGCCTTAAAGATTGCCTAGAGCCTGTGTTTAGGCCCATTTTCAAAGTTGCCGAGAGCTTGTGCTCGGGTTCATCTTCGAGATTGTCTTCGACTACGAGCGATATTCCCAGGTGAAAGGATTTCCGAGAGAGGACTAAAATTTGATTCTGAATGATCCTTTCAGTTGTAAGATTTCCAAGTGAGACATTTCTGAGTGGGTTGCTTCCGAGGGAAGTATCTCCGAGCGAATAGAGACTCTGACTTCGAATGAATACCTCTCGGGCGGAGATACATCCGAGTGAAGAATTCCCAATTTTGGATGAGTGCTTTTTCTAGGCAGAGATGTTTCCGAGTGGATAATTCCCGAGTGAATTGATTCTGAACGAAAAGGGCTCTGAACTTCGGAGGAGCACTTTTTGGGCAGAGACACTTCCAAGTTCTATACTTCCGAGCGAGGTGTCTCCGAGTGAGACATTTCCGAGTGAGTTATTTCAAGGGAATTACATCCGAGCGAGTAAAGACTCTGACTTCGAATGAGTACCTCTCGGGTGGAGATACATCCGAGTGAAGAATTCACGATTGAAGCCATTCTGAAGGAAAAGTGAGCCCGATTTCGGATGAGTTGCTTTTTCTAGACAGAGATGTTTCCGAGTGGATAATTCCCGAGTGAATTAGTTCTGAACGAAAAGGGCTCTGAACTTCGAATGAGCACTTTTCGGGCAGAGACACTTCCAAGTTCCATACTTCCGAGTGAGGTGTCTCCGGGTGGGACATTTCTGAGTGAGTCATTTCAAGGGAATTACTTTCGAGCAAAGAAAGGCTCTAACTTCGAATGAGTACTTTTTGGGCAAAGATATATCCGAGTAGGGTGTCTCCGAGTGATATATTTCTGAGTGGGTTGTTTCTAAGGGAATCACTTCCAAGCGAAGAAAGGCCTTAACTTCGAATGAGTATTTCTCGGGTACAGATATTTCAGAGTGGATAATTCCCGAGTGAATTGATTCTGAACGAAAAAGGGCTCTGAACTTCGAAGGAGCACTTTTTGGGCAGAGACACTTCCGAGTTCCATACTTCTGAGTGGGGTGTCACCGAATGAGACACTTCTGAAGTGGGTCATTTTCAAGGGAATTACTCCCGAGCGAAGAAGGGCTCTGAACTTCGGAGGAGCACTTTTCGGGCAGAGACACTTCCAAGTTCCATACTTTCGAGTGAGGTGTCTCCGAGTGAGACATTTCTGAGTGGGTCACTTTCAAGGGAAGAAAGGTTGACTTTAAGTAAGTGCTTCAAGCAGAAATCTTTCCGAGTGAATCACCTCTGAGTAAAGCGGTTCTGAATGAAAAGAGGCTCTGATGAATACTTATCAGGAAGAGATATTCCTGAGTGAGTCAGACTTCGAAAGAGAACTTTTTAGGCAGAGGTATATCCGGGTGAGACATTTCTGAGTGGGTCACTAGAAGGAAGAAAGGCTATGACTAAATGAGTGTTTCAAGCAGAGACATTTCCGGACAAATCACCTTCGAATGGAGCAATTCTGAACGAGAAAGGGATCCGATGTTACTTGAATGAATTCAAGCCTTCACACTGAGTGTCAAAGGATCGATTCTGCATTCGGTCTTTTCATATATGTGAACACCTATTTCGGTCTGACCATTTTCCACCAAGAATGGATACTGACATAGCGGTCTGGGCCATAAGAACACCGGTCCGGGTCTGAGGGATATCGATCTAAGCCAACGAAAGAGACATCGTTCCCCTGAGACCATCCAAGTGAGACCGATGTCCTCTCTTATCCAACGTGGGAAGGCACTTTCATGAACTTGATAATGGACCCATGTGACACCGTTCGAGGAGTCCGATTGCCCATGCTGTGACTTGGAATCGCACCACCCAAGTCGATCCATGAATTCTGGGAGTGGCAGACAGGGGACGGAAGTGGAAATAATTAAACATTCCCCACCAGCCGCTGCTCCCCATAACCTGTTAGTGGCCAGGTTGGCTCCACTGTACACATCGGTAAGCGGAGGCTTGAGCTGTCCAAGCACTCAGCCAGCGCCCAGAACCTCTATAAATGCCTCATCTGAAGAGGTACAAAGGGTTGGAAAATTTAGTCATTGAGTCGATACTCTGAGCACAAACTCCCCTGATAACTTGCTCTGATCTCCAGAACCTCTTGACCCCAAAGCTCTTGAAGTTTGTTCCGGTGTTCAAGAACTGGAACCTTGGTTTCTCGCACCTCTTAATTACTCCAGACCCTAAAGCATCACCAAGACACTGGATCAAACCCTGTTAGTGAACTCTATTTCCCAGATACCATCCAGATCTCCTAAATCACCCTCATCAACTTCATACCAGCTCTTTCACTAAATCCTCATTGTCCCTTCAGTGAACTGTACACCGATGCCCCATAGTTCCATAGCTACACCAGCGTCACGCCAGTCCCTACTGTTCAAGTCCACACCAGTTCCCAGCATCCCCATCACACCAGTTACATTCTGTTCCTTATTTTCTTTTTTTCTCATTGTTTATTTTCCTGTCAAATTTGCCATTTTTGTCGAATCTGTCATCTCGTTTAAGTATATCCTGTTGAATTTCTTTTGTTCTGGCTTGCAATCAATAATAACAATAAAAAGAAACCAAAATTTTCGTGTTCCTCTTAACCAATGTAGGAGCCTTTTTAATCAGTGTCGTACGGAAGTACTTCCGTCTACACTAGTTCCTTAGGACTCGTGCACGTGCGAAGAACTTCGCCTTGTATGAGTCTTCCTCATGGGTATTATCCACCATCAATTGCATAGTTCTTTTTTTCTAAAACTACCTTAAAGAACTACATAACCCTGATTTCTCGATAACTCGAGAATACGTAGGAGCAGGACATAACTCCTGTCGGGCCCATCCTTCCTTTTTTCATTTTTACATTTTTTATAACTATTCTGTTCTGATTATTTCCATGAAAATTAATTTAGACGTGACGTCTTGTTGATTTTCCTCCATTTTTGGTAGACCATCACCACGATTCATAAGGAAAGGGATACTTAGGAAAAGACGTTCTGTTTATCCCCTTCTCGTTTTTACCCCCCGTATTTTTGATTAAAGGATGACTAATTTAGACGCGACGTCTTGTTAACATTCTTCCCTTTCCCTGTTTTATACTGAAATCCAGGTTAATTTGGACGAGACGTCCAGTTGACCTTGCTTAAACATTCGTTTGTTCAGTCCGCTCCTTCTGTTTTTTTAAATAAACAAAAAATGCAATAATAAAAAGGAAGAAATAATACATCCCTTGTAAGGCTATTCATGTTGCGTATTTTTAATCTTGGTACTATTTTTAACAGGCGATGTAGGGTGCTAATACCTTCCCTACTCGTAACCGACTCCCGAATTCAAATCTCACTCTTTTTAACCAGTGCCCTGTTAAAGTTTTTTTTTCCAATGTTTTTTCTATGGATAAAAAAATATTGGTGGAGACTCCCTATTTTTTGCTTGCATCATCTTTTCGAAGGGTCGGGCACCACCACGATCTAGGTCACGATAGATGGCGACTCCATTGGGGAAACTTAAAAGAGTCAGGCCAGTTTGATTGGAAGCGTATGTTTTTTTATATATAGCCTTTGTTTACTTTGATTTCTTCCCTGATTTTATTTCCTGTTAATTGTTGTAAATGTTCGTTTTTTCAATCGTGTCTTGTTATTTTTTTCATTGTCAATATTTGCATGATTGTGGAACCTTAGGTTAGAGGACTATGCTACTTTTCTACAATTATTGAACCCTAGGGTAGACGACCTTGTATATTTGCTCTGTGTTTGTTCTTTGTGCAGAATAGGGTAAGGTAAAACGTATTGAATGCCCTTTCACACACTACACTCACATTTTTGCACACAATGGTGAGTGGCGCCCTATACCCGGGCCCCAAATGAAGCTTAAGTTAGGAGGGGTTGGTAACGGAATCGTATGGGATGTACTTCACATTCGGTGTTCGTAAGAACCTCAACTGGAGTTTGACCTTTCATGATATATGCACCTAGTAGACTTCCTACTGTTGCGTCCCTGTCATGAGTAGGATCTTGGCTCCAGTGACCTTTTAGAAGTCTAGAATAAGCCACCCAATGTGAGGAGTCACTTTTAGATGAGCTATAGGGCCTAGAAAAGACTTTCAGAAAATCCCGACCTAGGCCACGGAAGGGCAGACTTTACATTACCTTACGTCATTTTCAATTCCCTGTTAATCCAAATGGATAAACCATTTACTTATCAAAGGATTACCTCACTTCAAAAATAATAGCTCACTTTTCTTAAAAAAAAACTTGTAATCTTTTGATAGGTAGATAGTTCCCTCTTCATTGTGTACTTCTAAGTCTTAAGTCATAAGTTCCCTCAGTTGTCATACAAAAAAAAAGAAAAGATAATTTTTACTTCTCTCTGACTGGGGCATTAATGACGATTAAGAACTTGTGGTCCTCTAGACTTGAACCCGCATGAGTTCTGGTAATCACTGCTTCCCCCAAGTAAAGTTGCTTTGCATTAAATTAATAGGGGGAGCACCGGTTTCTGAACATGACTGATTCCTTTTCCCTTTTTTGATATTCGCAGGAAGCTATTCAGGGTTTGACGTGCACCTCTGAGTGAGTAAAGAAATTAACATGGGACATGATAATCACGATACAGAAGTGACAGAGTTGAGGAAGCTACTGCATGTTAAGGCAAAGAATGTCGATACAACTAGTTTACAGACGCTGGATAAGAAGTTGAATCTGACTTAAAGGATGGCTTTTGCTAGAAAATATGGAAGGATTTTGAAGTTGTTGGAAGTCGAGGTACAAGTTGAGGCGATCACTGCGTTGGCTCAGTTCTACGACCCACCCCTCAGATGTTTTACATTCAGGGACTTTCAGTTAACCCTATCCATAGAAGAATTTGAACAAATACTGGGGATGCCTTTGGATGGGAAAATTCCATACTGTTATCTTGATCATCATGCCACCATCGCTGCAGTCGCCCGTGTTTTGAGAATTCATCCTGAGGCCTTAAGGAAAGTGCAGATGAATAGAAATCAAATTCCTGGGTTCACATGGGGGTTCCTTGAGAAACATATACAGACTCTGGCAGATAAAGAGGATTGGGAGACCTTCATTGACACCTTGGCCCTTACTATCTATGGGGTTGTCTTGTTCCCTAATCTAGACAATTACGTGGATTATGATGCCATCGCTGTCTTCCTGGCTCACAAACACAGGCTTGAGAACCCTATCACGGCTGTGTTGGCCAATGTGTACTGCACCATGGATTTTTGCCATACGCAAGGTGGAAAAAAATCGTTTTTTGTTTACCTGTCCTGTATGTATAGCTGGTGTCTCATGTCTTCCATCAGGTTTGCAAGGCCAAATGTCCTGTTTCTGATTTAAAACTGTGTCAGTTGGCTCTAAAGAGTGGGCGCGAGTGGGCCAATCACCTTATAGGGCTCACAGCTGAGAAAGTCAGATGGTATCCTCAATGGTTGGGGGTCGAGTTGATCATATACAGGTATGAAGGATATCCAAATGTTCTTCTCATTGGCACACATGGATGCATCAACTATAATCCTGTTATAGCAAAGCGTCAGTTGGCTTATCCTTTGCTCGGGCCACCAGATGAAGGATTGCTCGCTCCTCTCGTTTTATACTATGCAAAAAGGAAATTTATGGCTACTGTCCGGGACATAGCCAATGCATGGAAGAAGATCCATAAGATGGGAAAAGAATTAGGGGCTCAAAGCCACGCCGTGGGAGTGGAATACCATGAATGGGTCCTGAATAGAGTTTCAATTGTAAAATTGCCCTTCAGAGGTCCCTCATACCAGTCTGCAAGCATTCCTTCTCCTTCGTTTATCATAGAGGACAAGGCCACACAGATTTTGAAGGCTCAAATAGAGGAATTAACGGCCAAGAATCAAAGGCTGGAAGAAGACTTGCTAAAATATCAGCAAGAATGCACCCTCCTAAGGAACGAGAATCTAGAAAATAAGTAGACCATGGAAGAGGTACGGAAAAAGCGGAAGATTGAGGAAGATTATAGGGTAAAGCAAGATCAATGTCTCCAGGCAGCCAATTCTCAACTAAAAACAAAAAGCAAGCAAAGTGACGTCATCCTGGCTGAAAAACAGTTTCTCAAAGATATCCTGACACAGTCCAAGGAAAATGAAAGAAAAGCTTTGAGGGAGAAGGAGTTGTTACAATCCCAGGTACATAACTTGGAGCAACAACTGGACGGGATAATGAGGGCATACGAACAGGAGATAAATGATGAGCGACGAAGTGCCATGGACACAGAGCGGCGTTGTCAAGAGGCCACACAAGTCTTAGAAACTGAATTGGCTCGGCAGGAAGAAGTTGTTCGTTCGGGGATGGAACGCTTCGCTAATCTGGCTTACCTGGCTAATGGAGTTCTAGAGGATCTTCCCCTATTGCTGAAACAAGTTGAAGGGATGGTCAATCCCCTCTCTACTCCAAGAGAAATTTCATCATTTTTGAATTATTACCACGAAAGGATTTGTAAAATGAAGGCTATGATTGCCCAAGCCAAGAACGGCTAAAATATTATAATTGAATTCTTACAGTGTATTCCATGGAAGTATGAAATAATGAAGCACTCTTTTGTCTCCATGATTGTCTCATGTCTCATGTTAATTCTCGTCTTACTATTTTACCTAGTACTTTTGAACGTGACGTTCTGAGGAACGGTCAGAGGTTATGCGTTGAATTGCGAATCGTGCCCCGCATGACGTTTTTCTACTTTTTCTTATTTATTTTCTTTTTGCTAACGCTTCCCTATGATTTCCTTTAGACAGCACGGGGACACACCCTTACAGAACCCGACTACAGAAGAAGCTCATGGCTGAGACAGAACAAATGAATGATAACCTCAAGAATAAGAATAATCAGTTAAGGGAACAAGTAGCAGAATTAACGAAGCTTCTGGAAAAGAGGGTCATTGAAGGGGACTCTTCTGCAGGGAACGAGGAGCAAACACCTACCTCACCTCCCCCAGGTTTCGGTCCAGCACCAGGCCCAACTGTAAACCCCACGGTGGTTCTCCTCACCATTAATATTGGGAACCCAAATCAAGCTGCTGACCCTCACCCCAATCCTCGCGACCTGTCATATGGTTATGCGCCACCACACACTTTCATTGGCCCATACAGTAACCCTGTACCTTTTCCACAATATGGTTTACCTCCAGGATACTTCCCCCCTCTATTGACTAACCTCCAAGACGGTAATACCCTACAATTGACAAATCCCCAAGTTCCAAACCCTACACAAACAACCGTTCAGCCGGTTAACCAAGCCCTAGGGCCTCAAACCACCCAGACTCAGGCCACCCAAATAGCTCAGCCGATCCATGTCATCCAAGCGACGGCTCAACCACAAGGTCCTGCACTAAACACTAGCCTAATGAACCAAGCTCATCTGACAATGCCTTTTTACCCATATTATGGTTACCCGTATAGATACATGAACTCTTACATTGCCAACCCACAGAGTGTGACTCAAATGGTAAACCCAGTTACTGGTCTTGGCACGGCCACAGCTCCCCAGTAAAAGAGGAAGATAGAGATCCTGGAAGAGCGATTGCGAATCATGGAAGGTGTAGAGGGGCTTGGCTTTGCAGATGCTTCTGAACTCTGTTTAGTTCCAGATGTTATCATCCCGTCGACGTTTAAAGTACCTGACTTCGACAAGTACCGAGGGATAACTTGCCCTCGAAACCATCTTACGATGTACTGTCAAAAGATGGCATCCCATGCGTCTAATGACAAGCTACTGATACATTGCTTTCAGGACAGCCTAGCTAGGGCTGCACTCACTTGGTACACTCATTTGGAGCGAACTCGTATTCGCTGTTGGAAGGACCTGGCGGATGTCTTTCTGAAGCAGTACAAGTATAACCTAGATATGGCCCCTGATAGAATTCAGCTCCAAAACATGACAAAGAAAGATAATGAGACACTCAAGGAGTACGCGCAACGCTAGCGTGAGACGGCCGTACAAGTAGGCCCTCCACTATCAGAAAAAGAGGTAGTGGCTATGTTTATCGACACACTCCAATCACCTTTCTATGATAGGATTATTGGTAGTGTTTCGTCCAATTTCTCTGATATTGTTATTATTGGAGAGAGAATAGAGAGCGGTCTTAGGACGGGGAAGATTTCTCAAAGCCCGTCTGGGGCTCTCCCTGCAAAAAGGTCAGCACCAGGTGAAGGGAGAAAGAGAGATGGGGAAACCAACTCCGTCTCTTATGACCAAAAGAAAGCACAGTCCAGATCATTCGGCCCTGCCACTTTTCAACACGCCAATCACTTTCCTCACGCACCGTACCCATATATCGCAGCCACCGCACATAACCAAATCCCTTATCCCACTACACCACAATCCCACTACCGTCCACCCATCATTAGGGCACCGAACCCACAGCCAACATCGCATAATCCTCTGCAACATTGGTCTCAACCCCCTAATCCCAACCAAAACCAGAGAAGACCAAACAATGAACGAACACAGGTCCAATTTGACCCAATCCCCATGACATACACTGAACTTCTACCTCACCTTATTCGATACTCCCTTGCAGTCCCTTGTCCTGCTAAGCCATTGGAACCTCCCTACCCTAGGGGGTATGATCCAAATGCCCGATGTGATTATCATGCTGGGGCACCCGGGCACTCTACAGAGAATTGCATGGCCTTAAAGTATAGAGTGCGAGATTTGATCAAAGCCAATTGGTTAGATTTTAAGGAAGGTATGCCAAATATGACCACAAATCCGTTACCCAATCACCAAGGTTCTGAGATTAATGCTGTGGAAAAAGATAAAGTGCGCGTGACCGATGTCTCTGACATTAAGATGTCATTGAAGGAAATTCACGCTCAGTTATTCAGAAAAGGTTTAATAAAAGAACCATGGGACTGTGAAAATAATGATGAGAAAACTGCTAGCCGTAAAAGTTTTTGTAAGGTGCTCCAGAAACTCATGGATAGTCATGTCTTCCAAGTCTACAGGCACTGTGATAGTGGTGTAAACATGGTTCATGGGCAATCAGAGATGTCAGTTCCTAAGCCACTGGTGATTTACTACACCAAGAACCTCCCGATAACTACAGCTCCCATACAGCGGCCTGTCACAATCCAGACACCCGCTCCCTTTGCATTTGAAGATTCTCGAGCTGTCCCTTGGAAATATAATGTGGAAGTAGTAGCTGAAAGCTCAAACATAGATGACTCACCTTTGGCGAACATATCAGGGATAGGAGGATTGACCCGGAGTGGTCGGGTTTACTTCGTACCAGAATTAAGGAAGGAACCAAGTCCAGTGAGTGGAGCTGGTAGTAGTGGGAAGGCCAAGTTGGTCAAAGGGGATGCTGATAGAGAAACCAAAAGAGCAGTGACTGATGAGGAAGCTCAGGAATTTTTGAGTTTTGTTCGCCAGAGTGAATACCAAGTGATATACCAGCTGGACAATACCCCCGCAAAGATTTCCCTTTTATCACTTTTGTTGAATTCTGAGCCTCACCGAAGAATTTTAATGAAGATACTTAATGAGGCTCATGTAAATCACGATATTTCCATCGACAAGTTTCAAGGGATAGTGGGACACATTGCCGCTGACAATTACTTAACATTTACTGATGACGAGATACCCGCAGAAGGAATGGGACACAATAAATCCCTTTGTATCTCAGTTAAGTGTCGAGATCATATACTGGCGAAGGTACTGGTCGACAATGGGTCATCTTTAAATGTCATGCCAAAATCTACATTGTCCAGGCTCCCTTTTGATGGAACCTATATGAAACCAAGTTCTATGGTAGTAAGAGCATTCGACGGAATTAGAAGAGAGGTGATAGGTGAAATCAAACTTCCAATTCAAGTAGGGTCATACACTTTCCAGGTTCTCTTCCAAGTGATGGATATTATGCCTGCCTATAGCTTCTTATTGGGTCGGCCCTGGATCCACTCAGCTGGAGTGGTTCCCTCTATTTTGCACCAAAAATTAAAGTTTATTGTTGATAATAGGCTTATTATCGTTTCTGGTAAAGAAGATTTTCTGGTCAGCAAACCCCTGTCTACCCTCTACATCGAAGCTGTGGAGGAGGCACTTGAGGCCTCTTTTCAAGCTTTGGAGATTGCGAATGCCACGTATGTCGGGGAAGGAAATATAGAAGGGAAGGCCCATATGCCAAATGCATCCATAATGATGGCCAAAATGATGTTACAAGGAGGGTATCAACTTGGGAAAGGCTTGGGGTGTGGTTTGAATGGGAGACTGGAACCGCTGCATCTTCCAGAAAATAAAGACAGGTATGGTTTAGGATACCAACCTTCAGCAGCCGACAAAAGAAGGGTAGCAGAGGAAAAGAAAGATAGAAGGATTGCTCGCTTAGAGAATGGCAAACCCCGCAGTGCTAGAGTCCCCCTATACGACCTCTACCAGAGCTTCCGAAGCGCGGGTCTGACATCCCCCGATCAAGTAGTTGTTATTGAAGATTATCCATGTGAAGATGGAAGCTTCGTGATCCCTTGCTCACCAGGCAAAGATCTTTATAATTAGGAAGTCGTCGAGCTACCCACGACTTTAAATTTTCTATCAAAGTAATTGGCAAAACTTTAACGACTTATTGACCTCATTGCTATGCCTAAGGCTTTGGGGTATTTTTTCTGTAATAAGGGCAAACACATGTTTTATCATTTTTAGTTTTTCAATAAATACATATTGAATTCCAATCCTTCTTGTTTTCCCTATCTTTGCATTGATTCCCTTATCCTTTACTTATCCATTTTTTATTATTCACCATAATAAACTGAATATACGCAGATCCAAAGATGATCCTCTTGAGAATAATGAGCTTGCAATCCCATTTCATGACTTTGACCACCGGTTGACTATACTGACGAGGAATATAAGGAAGTTTGTGATCCGTCGCCTGAGTTAACAAGGTTATTGGGACAAGAGGAGAGAGAAATTCAACCTCATTTAGAGATAGTTGAGATTGTTAATTTGGGGAATAAGGAGGATAAGAAGGAAATCAAGATTGGTACCTCCTTGAGTAAGGAATGGAGGCAAGAATTGATTAACCTATTAATGGAGTTCCGTGACATCTTCGCTTGGTCTTACCAAGACATGCCCGACCTTGATGCTAGCATTGTTGAGCATAAATTACCACTGAAGCCAGATTGTCCCCCGATAAAGCAAAAATTGTGCCGAATGAAGCCCGAAATTCTCTTAAAAATTAAAGAAGTTAAGAAGCAGTTTGAAGCTGGATTTTTAGCAGTGGCAAAATACCCTCAATGGGTTGCCAATATCGTCCCTGTCCCAAAGAAAGATGGAAAGGTATGAATATGTGTAGACTATAGGGACCAGAATAGGGCTAGTCCAAAAGATGATTTTCCTCTGCCACAGATTGATGTTCTGGTTGATAACACAGCCCAACATACCATCTTCTCATTTATGGATGGTTTCTCTGGGTATAACCAGATTAAGATGGCGCCTGAAGACATGGAGAATGTATTTGCATGTGATAACAGGTTTTGATAATGACAAAGGAAACATGCAATGCGAAGTCTTCGAAGAATCAAAAAAAATTAGAGACATCATATAAAAGAAGAAAACGGTTTCACAAAGGTCCAAGAAATCAAGAAACCAATGAATCAAGCAAAAGGAAAGCAACCATGCATCACTAGATTCAAATGGATGACCAACAGGCATGAGAAAATGTCAAAATGAAAAGCCTGAATCGATTCAAGCACGAGTGAATCGATTCAAAGCCCTGGAAGTCACTAAAATTGCAAACAGTATGTCCTGAATCGATTCACCATGACCCTGAATCGATTCACACGATGCTGACAGTCCAGGAACCCCAAACAGAATGCTCTGAATCGATTCAATAAAAGCTCGAATCGATTCACACGAATCTGAAACTTAAATCTGTACACATCAGAATGCTTTGAATCGATTCAAGGCACTACGAATCGATTCGAGAAGTGGGAAACACCACTAAAAGGACAGATTTAAGTGGGAAACATGAACCCAATCTTATAATACGCAGAGACAAGCTGGAGCCATCATCTTGCAACGGCTAGGAACCCTCAACACTGCACAAATAAGTCTATATAATGAAGAGGAACTCAAGCACAACAAGCAGAACCAAGAAGCAACAAATCCTTAGCTCTATCTTGTGCTTTGTAAGCCTATTTCTTGTATCTTGAAATACATTTGTATACCCTCTCATCTTGAGAGTTAGAATTTGGGAGAGCTTTTCATTTGTATATCTACTCTATTGAGAGAGTGTATTGATTGTAAACAAACACCAAACACAAGTTATTCACTCTAGGTTGAGTGGTTGTTCACTCTAGGTTGAGTGGTTACAAAGGTTGAGGATTCAACCTTTGGGATATTGTGAGACTGAGAGATTGGGTGGGTTGCCCTTGTACTTGTGAGGATTGGGTTCTTGAGTGTGGGACACTAGGAAGCCGCAATTGCTCAAAGTTGTATCTCTAGTCTACAATAGTGGAAAATCCTCTAAGTGGGTTGCTTAGAGGCGAGACGTACACCGGATTGGGTGGAACTTGTTACATCGGTTTGCAAGCTTCTCTTCCTTACTCTTTTACTTTCATTTACTGCATATTTGTTGATTGGTATTGATTGGTTGAGAAGAGCATACTTGAACTTGCTTGATTTGTTATATCTTTAATATTGCACACCAAGTGTTTGGTAAATTGCTTCAGCAATATTTCTCATTGTAGTGCATTGCTTGTTATCCTCCATTCTATCTCACTTGCATAATCTCACAAACTTGGTTATAAAAATCAATTTCAAAGGTATTCCAATCAAAAGTTTTAAAACTCAATTCACCCCCCCTCTTGAGTATTGAGGCCACTTGAACAACAAGTGGTATCAGAGCTTGACTCTTGGTAGTTCAAGCTTAACAGCTTCAAGAGATTAAATGGCCTCAAGTTCTCAAAATGTTTTTCCCGAGGGTGGTGCGATAAATAGACCTCCCGCTTTCAATGGGGAAGGGTATGCGTTTTGGAAAGAAAGAATGAAAATCTTCATTCAATCAATTGACTTGAGAATATGGAATACCATTGAAAATGGTCCTTATATACCGATGCATACTATAGATAGCAAGAATGTTAAAAAACCTATAGATGAATGGACAAGCGAGGAAGAAAAGAAAGTCCAATATGGCTACAAGGCCAAAAATCTCATTACTATGTCTTTAGGTCAAGATGAATTTTTTAGAATAATGACATGCCAAACTGCTAAAGAAATGTGGGATACTCTTCAAGTAACCCATGAAGGTACTAATGATGTAAAGGACTCCAAAATTAGTACCTTGACTAGCCAATATGAGTGCTTTAGATTAAACTCTCATGAATCGATTGTTGATATGCAAAAAAGATTTACTCTCATCATTAATCAACTCATTACACTTGGAAAGACTTACACTAACAAAGAGCTCATTCATAAAGTGTTGAAAAGTCTTAACAGAGAATGGCAACCGCTAGTTACCGCCATCAAACAATCTCCTAGCATAAACGAAATGTCTCTTGCCACTCTATTTGGTAAGTTGCAGGAACAGGAACAAGAGCTGAAGGAATTAAAGATGGCGGAAGAGGAAGAAAAATCTTCCAAGAAAAAGGGTCTTGCTCTCAAGGCTACTTCCATAAATGAAGTAGAAGAATCCGAAAGCGAACTTGATGAAGAAGAAGAATTTGGACTATTTGTGAAACGCTTCAGGAAATTCATGAAAGGCAAACGCATTCAAAGGAGCTTCAAAAACGCAAGTAAGAAACCTATCACTAAAGAAAATTCTTCCTCACCCAATTGTTTTGAATGTGGCAAGGAAGGGCACTTCAAAGCGGATTGCCCAAATCTTAAGAAGAAGGGAAAAGAGAAAAGAGGAAGAAGGAGAGCATACATAGCATGGGATGAAAATAAGGTAAGCAGCTCGGATGACTCAGAGAATGAAGAAGCAAACCTTTGCCTCATGGCCAATCACCATGAATAAGATGATGAGGTAAACTTCCATGACTTAGATAAGGATGAATTACTTGATGCTCTAGAGGAATTGTATGATAAATTTACAAAAGTCTCCAATAGACTTAAGGTATCTAGAAAAACTAGTGACACTCTAGAGATGCACCTTATGGAGATTTGCAAAGAGAATGAATGCTTAAAAGAAGAATTGAAAAACGCTCAAACATGTTCCAATAGTAAACCATGTGATTTTGCAAAGAAGTGCATTATGTTAGAAACCAAGGTTGAAGACCTAAACAGGACACTAGAGAAGTTCACTAATGGAAGAGATAATTTGAATATCCTACTTGGGCAACAAAAATGCATGTTTAGTAAAACCGGTTTAGGATATGACAAAGAACATAGTAATCACAAAATGGAGAAGCACTATAAAAACTTCTTTGCACCACCAAGCAAATCCTCCTCACCTTTTATGAAATGCAATCATTGTGGTTCCAAAGGACATAGTGCTCATAAGTGTAGTGTTAGGAAACTAGGACCAAAGGTCTTAAGAAAGGTGTGGGTTCCCAAAGGGACATTACCACAAACTAACCTTAAAGGACCCAACATAAAATGGGTACCTAGTTCTCTAAACTGATTTTGTTTTGTAGGTATGCTTCAAGGCAAGCAACACCCATTGGTACTTGGATAGTGGGTGTTCAAAGCATATGACGGGAGACATAAGCAAATTTACATCATTCACTCCCAAACGAAAAGGAAGCGTCACCTATGGAGACAACACTAAAGGAAGAATCCTAGGCATTGGAAATATTGGTAAGAATTCTTCCACATCCATAAATGACGTATTGTATGTTGAAGGCCTCAAGCATAATCTACTTAGCATAAGTCAATTATGTGACAAAGGATATAGAGTCTTATTTGAATCCAATTGTTCCATAATTGAGAATAAGCTAAATAAAGAGGTCAAGTTTGTTGGAAAAAGAATTGATAACATTTACATGATAGATGTGGATAGTTTGTCTACAAATGATGAACAATGCTTTATTTCAAAAGAGGATGAAACATGGCTTTGGCATAGAAGAATAGCTCATATACATGTGGACCACTTGAACAAACTTGTTTCTAAAGATTTAGTAATTGGTCTACCAAAGCTTAAATTTGAAAATAGATTTTGTGATGCATGTCAAAAGGGAAAACAAGTAAAGGCATCTTTTCAATCTAAAAACATTGTTTCTACTCAAAGGCCTTTACAACTTTTGCACATGGACTTATTTGGACCATCCAAAATCAAAAGCTTTGGAGGTAATTACTATGGTCTAGTTATAGTAGATGACTATTCTAGATATACATGGACATTGTTTCTTGCTCATAAAAATGAAGCATATCATGCATTCAAGAAACTTGCAAAGA
The DNA here is from genome assembly GCA_037962975.1 of Clitoria ternatea. Lineage (NCBI taxonomy): Eukaryota > Viridiplantae > Streptophyta > Magnoliopsida > Fabales > Fabaceae > Clitoria > Clitoria ternatea. Next base: position 94,473,873 of record CM075670.1, on the reverse strand, counting down.
TTATCCAAAATGAGCAAAATTCAAAAATTGCATCCATTAGAACCGATCATGGGGGAGAATTTGAAAATCAATCTTTTGAAAAGTTTTGTGAAAAACATGGTATTAATCACAACTTTTCAGCTCCTAGAACTCCACAACAAAATGGAGTAGTTGAAAGAAAGAATAGATCTTTAGTGGAGCTTGCTAGAACCATGCTAAATGAAAACAATATTGCAAAACATTTTTGGGCCGATGCGGTAAACACCGCGTGTTATGTGATGAATAGATGTTTGATAAGGCCTATTTTGAAGAAAACCCCCTATGAGCTTTACAAAGGTAGAAAACCCAACATTGTATATTTTCATATTTTTGGATGTAAATGTTTTGTGCTCAACAATGGAAAGGATAATCTAGGAAAGTTTGATGCAAAATCTGATGAGGCAATATTCCTAGGATATTCTCAATCGAGTAAATCTTATAGAATTTTCAACAAACAAACAAATACCATTGAGGAATCTATTCATGTTAAGTTTGATGAAAATAGCCATAACCCTCCGAGGAAGGAAGATGTTGATGATCTTGTAGGTACTTTCCAAGAAATGAACTTGCAAGACAAAGAAGAAGAAGTCAACAATGATGGAGGCACAGCACAAATTGAGAGACAACAAGATTGGGTAACCTTGAAGGATCATCCCTTGGACAAAATCATTGGAGAAATAACCAAAGGGGTAAGTACTCGAAACGCCATTAGAAATGCATGCAATCACTTGGCTTTTGTATCCCAAATTGAACCCAAAAATATTGATGAAGCCATTATTGATGAGCATTGGATGTTGGCCATGCAAGAAGAGTTAAATTAATTTGAAAGAAATGAAGTTTGGGAACTTGTGCCAAGACCCAATGACCATCTAATAATAGGCACCAAATGGGTTTTTAGAAATAAGCTAGATGAAAATGGCATAATAACAAGAAACAAAGCTAGACTAGTTGCAAAGGGATACAATCAAGAAGAGGGAATAGATTATGAAGAAACGTATGCTCCCGTAGCTAGGTTAGAAGCCATTAGGTTATTGCTAGCTTTTGCATGTTGTATGGATTTCAAACTTTATCAAATGGATGTCAAAAGTGCTTTTTTAAACGGCTTCATTCAAGAAGAAGTTTATGTAGATCAACCTCCCGGCTTTGAAAATCACAAATTTCCAAACCATGTCTTCAAATTGAGAAAAGCTTTATATGGTTTGAAACAAGCTCCAAGAGCTTGGTATGAAAGACTAAGCAAATTCCTTTTAGAACACAATTTTGAAAGAGGAAAGGTTGATACTACATTGTTTATAAAACACAAAAATAATGACATTCTTTTGGTACAAATTTATGTTGATGACATAATATTTGGTGCTACTAATGAGAATCTTTGTCAAGAGTTTGCCAAGATCATGCAGAATGAATTTGAAATGTTCTTGATGGGAGAACTCACCTTCTTCCTTGGATTGCAAATAAAACAAGCAAATGAGGGAACATTCATTAGCCAAACTAAGTACTGTAAGGAACTACTTAAAAGGTTTGGAATGGATAAGGCAAACGAGATAGCTACACCCATGAGCACATCCTGCTATCTAGACAAAGATGAAAAGGGTAAGGACATCGAAATCACCAAATATCGAGGTATGATTGGATCCTTACTATATTTGACTGCTAGTAGGCCCGATATTATATTTGCGGTATGCATGTGTGCTAGATATCAAGCATGTCCTAAAGAATCACATTTAACTGTCGTAAAAAGAATTTTGAAATATCTTGTGGGTACTCAAAATGTTGGTTTGTGGTATCCCAAAGGCGTTGAATGTAATCTTTTAGGATATTCCGACTCTGACTTTGCTGGCTGTAAACTTGATAGAAAAAGCACTAGTGGCACATGTCATTTACTTGGTAGCTCCCTTGTTTCTTGGCATAGCAAGAAGCAAGCAAGTGTTGCATTATCGACGGCTGAGGCAGAATATGTAGCCGCCGGTAGTTGTTGTGCTCAAATTCTTTGGATGAGACAACAACTTCTTGATTTTGGCATCGTTTTAAACAAAGTACCCATCAAATGTGATAATACTAGTGCCATTAACATCTCCAAGAATCCAGTAATGCACTCTAGAACCAAACACATTGAGATTAGGCATCACTTTATTAGAGATCACGTGTTAAAAGGGGATTGTGTACTTGAACATGTAGAAACCTCTAGGCAACTAGCGGACATCTTCACAAAACCCTTGGCTAGAGAGCAATTTATTCACATTAGAAGAGAATTAGGCATTCTTGATATGACAAATTGTGTTTGAATGATCTCTTAATATTATGTATTGATTGCTTGATAACTTCTATTAATTAGTAATGAAGAAAAAGATCCCCACGAAAATGTTAGTTTAATGATCCTATATGAAAATCCTCATGCCTTGAACATATTGGAATGGATAGAAATGATCTTTGGAGTAAAACAGCCCTTCGAATCGATTCAGCATCCCCTCGAATCGATTCAAAGACCTGTTGGTTCATATTCCCTCAAACAGAAACGTTCGAATCGATTCACACCATCCTTGAATCGATTCACGCACCTGATTCTCCAATTTCTCTCAAGTCAGTAATGCTCGAATCGATTCACCCATCCCTCGAATCGATTCACGCGACAGTTTTTGCATAATAACGCTGATTCAAGTCTATTAATCACTCACTTCCTCATTTCACTCTCCCACTATCTCCCACTCTCTCTTTTCCAACTTCTCAACTTCTTCTCCAAACCTTCCACTCAATCCTCCATCTCCAATGGCTTCCTCCTCTCAACCTCGCAAGAAGCAACGTGCAAACACTGCTGCAGCCTCCATGCCTCAAAACTCTGATTTATCCAGATTATTTACTACTCAAAAGGAACTAGAAAGGTACAAATCTTCCTTCTCTGAGAAAAATCTCATCTCTCCTCATTGGCTTGATCTTCCATTTTTTGAGACGTCTGGACTTCCTCTACTCACCACCTTACATCAACAAGAGCTTGTTGGCTTCATGGCTCTTGAGGAAATAGCAATCTACCCCGAATTGATTCGTGTATTCTACTCCACTCTACGCCTTCAAGATGCTCGCTACATTGCCAGAGTGAAAGGTAAAACTATCATTCTTGATAATGAAGTCATGAATCAAGTTGGCTTACTCCCTCTTAGCAATGCTTCCTTCCATGGCAAAGAACCTCCTCTTGCATGGAATTATAATCCATTGGAGGCAAGATCTTTCTTTAATCTTACAGGCCCATCAAGCACGGTTGGCACTTTAAGTCTCCAACACCGCCTCTTACATTTTGTCCTTGTCAAAATTCTCCTCCCTTCTGGTGGAAATTATGCAAGACTAAATGAGGCCCAAATCTTGCTGCTCTGGGCAATTGTCAACGAAAAGGACATCAATTGGATTGACTTAATCAGGCATCACATGATTGAAGCCCAAAACCTCGCTCATCTTCCATATGCCATCTTCATTACCAAATTGCTCCACCACTTTAAAGTGGATTTGAAAAATGAAATCAAAGAGATGGTTGGTCCCAAAGCACCTATTGGCAAATCTCATCTCACTAAGATGAATATTATGGAAAACCATGGCAGGTGGCAATTTCTTAGGCGTCCCCGTCACGAAGTTGAAGATGACGCTCCTCCTCCTCCTCCACCCGCTCCTACTGATGACCTTTTCACCAGACTCACTGCCCACCTGGACCAGCGCCTCAACTCCATGGAAGCAAACATCCACGCTCGACTTGACAAAATTGAAGCGAATATGGAAGAGCGATACACGGAGCTAGCCACCCAGATATCCAGCATCCACTTCCCACAATCCTGATTGATCTTTACTTTCTTTATTTCAATTTCACATTAAGACTTGGTTGTTTACTTTGGTTTATATTTTGGTTAATTACTTTGATTTGTGACTATTTCGGTTAATTATTGCACAATTATCTCGTTTGGTTAATTACTTTGGTTTATGACTATTTCAACTGCGTTGCCTGCGATTATTACTCGATTTACTGCATATCCCAACTTTTGTTTTTGATAATGACAAAGGGGGAGAGATATACAGGTTATTAGATATATAGGTTATTCTCTAAGAAATAGATAATGACAAAGAAATAATTGTGTATGTGTGCGATAGATGTGTATGTGTGCATTCTTTCAACGCTTAAAATTTTGAAAAATTTTGACGATTTTATTGAAAAACAAAGGGGGAGACATATTTCCCTAAAAGAAATAATTGTTTAAAACAGAGACATTAGTTTTCATAACTTGCTATTGGCTAATAAACACCCCAAGAGATGGCCATTGGTTGTCATCATCAAAAAGGGGGAGAATGTATTTGCATGTGATAACAGGTTTTGATAATGACAAAGGAAACATGCAATGCGAAGTCTTCGAAGAATCAAAAACAATTAGAGACATCATATAAAAGAAGAAAACGGTTTCACAAAGGTTCAAGAAATCAAGAAACCAATGAATCAAGCAAAAGGAAAGCAACCATGCATCACTAGATTCAAATGGATGACCAACAGGCATGAGAAAATGTCAAAATGAAAAGCCTGAATCGATTCAAGCACGAGTGAATCGATTCAAAGCCCTGGAAGTCACTAAAATTGCAAACAGTATGTCCTGAATCGATTCACCATGACCCTGAATCGATTCACACGATGCTGACAGTCCAGGAACCCCAAACAGAATGCTCTGAATCGATTCAACAAAGCTCGAATCGATTCACACGAATCTGAAACTTAAATCTGTACACATCAGAATGCTTCGAATCGATTCAAGGCACTACGAATCGATTCGAGAAGTGGGAAACACCACTAAAAGGACAGATTTAAGTGGGAAAAATGAACCCAATCTTATAATACGCAGAGACAAGCTGGAGCCATCATCTTGCAACGGCTAGGAACCTTCAACACTGCACAAATGAGTCTATATAATGAAGAGGAACTCAAGCACAACAAGCAGAACCAAGAAGCAACAAATCCTTAGCTCTATCTTGTGCTTTGTAAGCCTATTTCTTGTATCTTGAAATACATTTGTATACCCTCTCATCTTGAGAGTTAGAATTTGGGAGAGATTTTCATTTGTATATCTACTCTATTGAGAGAGTGTATTGATTGTAAACAAACACCAAACACAAGTTATTCACTCTAGGTTGAGTGGTTGTTCACTCTAGGTTGAGTGGTTACAAAGGTTGAGGATTCAACCTTTGGGATATTGTGAGACTGAGAGATTGGGTGGGTTGCCCTTGTACTTGTGAGGATTGGGTTCTTGAGTGTGGGACACTAGAAAGCCGCAATTGCTCAAAGTTGTATCTCTAGTCTACAATAGTGGAAAATCCTCTAAGTGGGTTGCTTAGAGGCGAGACGTACACCGGATTGGGTGGAACTCGTTACATCGGTTTGCAAGCTTCTCTTCCTTACTCTTTTACTTTCATTTACTGCATATTTGTTGATTGGTATTGATTGGTTGAGAAGAGCATACTTGAACTTGCTTAATTTGTTATATCTCTAATATTGCACACCAAGTGTTTGGTAAATTGCTTCAGCAATATTTCTCATTGTAGTGCATTGCTTGTTATCCTCCATTCTATCTCACTTGCATAATCTCACAAACTTGGTTATAAAAATCAATTTCAAAGGTATTTCAATCAAAAGTTTTAAAACTCAATTCACCCCCCTCTTGAGTATTGAGGCCACTTGAACAACAGAGAAGACCACATTTGTCACCTTGTGGGGCACCTTCTGTTACAAAGTGATGTCCTTCGGTTTGAAAAACGCTGGGGCAACTTACCAAAGGGCAATGGTGACCCTCTTTCATGACATGATTCATAAGGAAATAGAGGTTTATGTGGATGATATCATCGCCAAATCTAGAACTGATGAAGAGCATATTGTTGATTTGAGAAAGCTTTTTGAAAGATTAAGGAAGTTTAAGCTCAGGTTAAACCCTGCCAAGTGCACCTTTGGCGCAAGATCAGGAAAGCTGTTAAGGTTCATTGTAAGCAAGAGAGGGATAGAAGTTGATCCTGACAAGGTCAAGGCGATTCTTGAAATGCCACCTCCTTGTACAGAAAAAGAAGTCAGGGGTTTCTTGGGAAGGTTGAACTACATTACTCGGTTTATCTCACAACTGACGGCAACTTACGAACCGATCTTTAAGTTACTCCGCAAAAACCAACCGACACAATAGAATGAAGATTGCTAAATTGCTTTCGAGAAGATAAAATAGTACTTGTGAAAGCCACCGATCTTGGTACCGCTGACTCCTGGAAGGTCACTTATCTTGTATCTAACAGTGTTGGATAAATCTATGGGTTGTGTATTGGGGTAACATGATGAGACTAGAAAGAGAGAATATGCCATTTATTACCTGAGCAAGAAGTTCACAGATTGCGAGATGAGGTATTCGGCTCTGGAAAGAACTTGTTGCGTATTAGCGTGGGCAGCCCGATGTCTACGGCAATATATGCTAGGTCACACTACTTGGTTGATTTCCAAGATGGACCCTGTCAAGTATATCTTTGAAAAACCCGCCTTAATCGGAAGAATCGCTTGATGGCAGGTCCTATTAACTGAGTACGACATAATCTATATCACTCAAAAGGCCATAAAAGGAAGCGCTTTGGCGGACTACTTAGCCCGTCAAACCGTAAATGACTACCAACCTATGCACATTGACTTCCCGGATAAGGATATCTTGACATTGTCTAATGAAGAAGACACCCAGAAAGACAAATAGATACTAAGATTTGATGGAGCTTCTAATGCACTAGGGCATGAGATTGGGGCTATCCTAATTTTTCCAGACAAAGAATTCATCCCTGTATGTGCCAGAATTTGTTTTGACTGTACTGATAACATCGCCGAATATGAGGCATGCTCTCTGGGGATCTGAGCAGCGTTAAATGCAAAAGTGGAGAAGTTAGAAGTCTACGGGGATTCCGCCTTGGTTATTCACCAACTAAAAGGAGAATGGGAAACTAGGGACAGCAAGTTGATTCCTTATCAAGCTTATATTAGGGAGCTGATCAAGGAATTTGATGATATCTCTTTTCACCACGTCTCCCGGGATGACAACCAAATGGCTGACGCTTTGGCTACCCTTGCATCGATGTTTGAATTAAGCAATGACCATGATATACCTCTAATTGAGGTAGAAAGACACAATCAGCCCACTTACTGCTTAGTGATAGAAGGAGAGTCGGATGGAAAACCATGGTATTATGATATCAAAAGATATATCCAGAGTCAAGAATACCCTGAGGGCACCACAGAAAATGACGAAAGAACCCTAAGAAGGCTAGCAATGGGTTTCTTTAGGAATGGTGATGTTCTTTACAAGAGAAATCAGGACTTTGTCCTCCTTTGTTGTGTTGATACTGTTAAAGCATACAAGATCATGGCAGATATTCATGAAGGATCTTTTGGAACTCATACCAATGGGCATGCCGTGGCAAGAAAGATCTTGAGGGCCGGATACTATTGGATAACCATGGAAGCCGATTGTTTCACTTATGTTCGAAAGTGTCATAGATGTCAGATATACGCTGACCATCTTCATGCACCCCCATCATCCCTGAATGTCTTATCAGCACCATGGCCTTTCTCAATGTGGGGCATGGATGTTATTGGGCCCATTGAACCAAAAGCTTCGAACGGACATTGTTTCATCTTAGTTGCCATTGATTATTTCACCAAATGGGTGGAAGCGGCTTCATACGCCAATGTAACAAAGAATGTTGTGGTCAAATTTGCCAAGCATGAATTGATATGTCGGTATGGCTTACCAAATCAGATTATCACTGACAATGGCACGAATTTGAACAATAAGATTATGAAAGAGTTGTATGAAAGCTTTAAGATTTATCATCATAATTCCTCTCCTTATCGACCGAAGATGAACGGGGTGGTTGAGGCGGCCAACAAGAACATTAAGAAAATCATACAGAGGATGGTTGTGACATACAGAGACTAGAGTGAGATGCTCCCTTTTGCTTTACATGGGTATCGTACCTCAGTCAGGACTTCGACAGGGGAAACTCTGTTTTCTCTAATATACGGTATGGAAGCGGTTGTACCTTTTGAGGTAAAGATTCCATCCCTTAGGGTAATAATAGAGGTGAAACTAGAAGAAGCTGAATGGGTCCAAGCTTGATATGACCAACTAAACCTAATAGATGGGAAGAGACTGAATGCCCTCTGCCATGGTCAGTTATACCAAAGGCGTATGAAACGAGCATTTGAAAAGAGAGTACGACCTCGACAATTCCAAGAAGGAGACCTGGTTCTCAAGAAAATTTTGCCAATCCAAAAGGACAATCGAGGCAAATGGACACCTAACTATGAAGGACCATATGTCGTGAAGAGAGCCTTTTCTAGGGGGCCTTGATACTCGCGACCATGGATGGTAAGGACTTACCAATGCCTATAAATACGGATGTAGTCAAGAAATACTTCTCCTAGAAAAAGAATATCAGAATAAAAAGAAAACAAGAAAAGAAGAATAAAAATAAAAGATGCTAGCTAGGTTGAAAACCTGAAAAGGCGGCTCAGGCAAAATTAGGGTCAAAATCTTGACCGTGTGATTAAGACTTCCTGTGCAAAAGTTGTGAGTCTGAACCGGGGCACATTGGTCATGACTAAATCGCTTTCTCAGAAGCGGAGTCGAGGGGTGAGCTTGGAGCCATGATATGGGGTTTAAGATGCGCGTTATCCTCAGAGGTTCACCGAAAGGTCAGCAAGCTTTCCCTTTTCCATCTATTATCAACCTGTGTATTGGACTTCTTTTGTTTTCCCTACTTCCCCTTCCCTGTACCTACTCAACTCATGAATACATTTCACCCTTTTTTCGATACGTGTTTATACTATGAATTTCGTGAATACGATAAGACATGTGTTTTCCTTTATCTAATAAAATGAAATTAATTATTTAAAGTTATGGGGTGCAAGATGCTCTTATTGCTCAATCTCACCTTGGGCAATCGTTATGAAGAATGAGCCCAGACACGCTCTTTGAAGTTAGAATTTCCTCATTTGTTCTGTTCAGTCATGAGTCGCCTTATTTTTGTAGAGATCATGGTTCTGTGGGAAGTCTCCTCAGATTCTTATTTGTTTTGCTTTGTACTACTAACTATCCTCTACAGGTTATTACAACAAACAGTCATGTCGGGTCTTAACAACTCAACCAAGTTCTTTTCCCCAGTAGGATCACGATCGCCAAAGTTGGCACTCCATAAGACTCCTCCTTATTCACCAAAGCTAACACCTCTTAAGGACACTTCCTCAAGTACCAAATTGGCACTTTCAATTCATCGCCTAGGATGGGCACCTTCAATTTTCTTCCATTGCGTAGGATGGGCACTTTCAATTTCCTTTCATTGCCTAGGATGGGCACTTTCAATTTCCTTTCGTCGCCTAAGATATGCACCTACAATTTTCTTCCATCGCCTAGGATAGGAACTTTTTAAATTTCCTTTCATTGCCTAGGATGGGCACTTTTAAGTTTTTTCATTGCCTAGGATGGGCACTTTCAATTTCCTTTCATTGCCTAGGATGGGCACTTTCAATTTTCTTTCGTCGCCTAGGATGGGCACCTTCAACTTTCTTTCATCGCCTAGGATGGGCACTTTTTAAATTTCTTTTCATTGCCTAGGATGGGCACTTTTAATTTCCTTTCATTGCCTAGAATGGACACTTTCAATTTCCTTTCATCGCCTAAGATGGGCACCTGCAATTTTCTTCCGTCGCCTAGGATAGGCACTTTTTAAATTTCCTTTCATTGCCTAGGATGGGCACTTTTAAGTTTTTTCATTGCCTAGGATGGGCACTTTTAATTTCCTTTCATTGCCTAGGATAGGCACTTTCAATTTCCTTTCATCGCCAAAGATGGGCACCTGCAATTTTCTTTCGTCGCCTAGGATGGGCAGTTTTTAAATTTCCTTTCATTGCCTAGGATGGGAACTTTTAAGTTTTTTCATTGCCTAGGATGGGCACTTTCAATTTCCTTTCATTGCCTAGGATGGGCACTTTCAATTTTCTTTCGTCGCCTAGGATGGGCACCTTCAACTTTCTTTCATCGCCTAGGATGGGCACTTTTTAAATTTCTTTTCATTGCCTAGGATGGGCACTTTTAATTTCCTTTCATTGCCTAGGATGGGCACTTTCAATTTCCTTTCGTCACCTAGGATGGGCACCCGCAATTTTCTTCCGTCGCCTAGGATAGGCACTTTCAATTTCCTTTCATTGCCTAGGATGGGCACTTTTAATTTTCTTTCATCGCCTAGGATGGGCACCTTCAATTTTCTTTCATCGCCTAGGATGGGCACCTTCAGTTTCCTTTCATGGCCTAGGATGGGCACTTTCAATTTCCTTTCGTCGCCTAGGATGGGCACCCGCAATTTTCTTCCGTCGCCTAGGATAGGCACTTTCAATTTCCTTTCATTGCCTAGGATGGGCACTTTCAATTTTCTTTCATCGCCTAGGATGGGCACCTTCAAATTTCTTTCATCGCCTAGGATGGGCACCTTCAGTTTTCGTTCATCGCCTAGGATGAACACTTTCAATTTCCTTTCGTCGCCTAGGATGGGCACCCGCAATTTTCTTCCGTCGCCTAGGATAGGCACTTTCAATTTCCTTTCATTGCCTAGGATGGACACTTTCAATTTTCTTTCATCGCCTAGGATGGGCACCTTCAATTTTCTTTCATCGCCTAAGATGGGCACCTTCAGTTTTCTTTCATCGCCTAGGATGGGCACTTTTAAGTTTCTTTCGCCGCCTAGGACAGGCACTTCTAAATTTCTTCCAATGCCTAGGACGGGCAACCTTTTAAGTTTCTTTCGCTGCCAAAGGTGGACACTTTTATTTCATACCACTCTCAAGCCAATGGTTACTGCGTGTTGCATTATCCATGACAGTGGTCATCTTTTTAACTATGCTTCTAAAGTAACTTTCTACCATAGTGACCCTAGCTAATGAAGTCTTATGTTAATTGTGTTAACTTTGTTCTTATTACAATCATATGATACTAGTGGCCATACTTAAAGTGATTAATTTGATATGACTTGCAGAACTTCATATTTTGGAGAGTTTCAAAATAAGGGACCCGGTGCTGATCCCAAGGGACGTTCTACTTTCACTATGCAATTAACTAAAATAGAAGTCAAACCTTTCCTATCGCTTGCCGTGGTTGAAGGTTCCACATGGTTACTATCTCCACCAACCCCCAAAGTCTAAATAAATTTCACATCATTCTACGAGGCTTGTTAATCTTGAGTCGTTACTCCCCTTACATTTGTAGATTGTGAATTAGGATAAAAAAACTACTATTATGCACTAGATTATTGAAGTTGTAGGGTTTCTTGTAATTTCTTTATTTTTAGGTTTTGCATTTTTATATTAAGCAAAGTATTTAGATCAGTCAATGGTGCAGTTAGCTTTTCAAATGTGCCTCGATAGTTGAGCCTTCAAAAGATCTGTGATTAAGTTCTCTGGCCTTACGGGAAGGCTTAATTTAATCAATGTGTATACATATAGCTACGTGTGCATATGTATTTATATATCAACAAAAAATTAATGCATCACTTTACTTTTGTAAATTTCTAAAGAAATAACATCATTGTTTTGTGAATATTACTCGCCCATAAATAATACAGATACCACTAGAAGAGAATAAGATTATTATAATATATACATGATGTTATTATTTTTAGGAAAAAATACAGTAATATATGAAGAACTGCGGTAATAGGGGAAAATAAATGAAATAATAAGTCATTAAAACTACAACAATATGTTATTATAGCACTTCCAGTAACTACGATTGGAACCATAGTAAAAGAGAAAAAAAAACATAATAATAAATATTTTTTATGGTAGTGTACCTAGAAAGATTTAATAATTTATAGCTTTTCAAAGAGAATTTTGTTAATGATTACCTAACGACAATTAATTACCAATATAAATAATTTGAAAATGATTTCATTAAGAGTAAAGGATAAAATATAAAAAATTAATTACATTGGATAAATGATTTATTTGTAAGTATTTTATTACTTAATATGTAGAATTTGAATTTTACATATTCATTTTTAAAATATTTAATTTGCATTATTGATTTAGATATTACAAACAATTTTTTAAATAATTATATATACTATAATATATTTGGTGAGACTAAAATAAATCAATAGAGAAAATTAAATATTTTTCATAATTAATTTTATAAATAATTTTAATAACATATTTAACAAGGAATTTTTGTGAAAATAAATATAACTAACTATTTCATTATTACAATTGAAACAAAAAATTAATATTTATATTATTTTTATCATTATAGTTTTATTTCATATTCAAATAAACTAAAACCCTCAAAATTATTATATATAGTATGCTACTAATTACACACTTAAGGGTGTCAAAAAATTCTTGTACCTACCCACATATTCATTACACAAACAAATATGTGTATTAAACTACTCGTCTCACAGGTACTTTTGTAACACCCTTGGTTAACTAGGACAAATTCCTTCCACTGGATCATCCTACTTAAGTGAGAGGTTACGAGTTGTTAAAAAAGTGTTGGAATTTTTTTTGTACAAGAACAATGGTGGATCAAAAATTTCGAGGAAAACTTTTCATACATCACATGGTCTCAACTGTAGCTTACATACTTTGAATGATAGGGGCACGCAGGCTTAGGTAGATGTCTCACTGCTTCCAATGTATACTCTGATGTTGATCTTTCTTAATCTCTAGATAGGTCTTTCACAAACCTATAATGCATTAAATATACACAAATAGAAATCACATAACAAAAGGGGTGAGTTTATCTCACTCCAACCTCATAGGAAAAACATGCAATATATCCAATGACCAATTACATCATTTCTTTATCTATCCTATACCTTAGTTTTAGTCCTCTCACTAACAAGCTATTTCCTTGACATTCGTTCATTATTCACTTAAATCTTAATTAGATCCTTATAGATATACAAAACTAATTTTCTATCATTCGTTAGGCCTAATGATCCCTAATGAATCAGTACACAAGATTATCATCATTCCTAAAGGTCTCTAGCTAATTTGATTGACAATTATCCTACTTATTACCTAGTTGCATTCCTTCAGGCAACGATTAACTATTTCCACACAACACGACGGTCAACTAGCATGGCAAAGCATATTAATCAATATAAGCATTGCTTAGTTCACAACCATAATCATCATGTGATTAATTATCATAGCAAGCATGTTGTTCAATACAGGCATTCTCAATATTTCTCAATTTACATCTCATCAAACAAGTCGAGTTTTATTATTACTTATTTATAGACATACTCCTAAGGTTCATTATCACTTAATGACCATTTACTGGGTTAGTCATCCTTTAAAACATACCTATAAACTTCATAGTTGGATTACCATAATTTTACAACATTATAAACAGACACATTACATACTCACAGTTATAATCATCACATAAATCACAATCACACATCAACATTGTTAGTCATTTAAGATGCTATGCCCGAGTTGGGTGTATTATGATTATCTCATCATTAAGTGTTTCATGGATGCGCATGAAGGCCCTTCCAATCATCATACTCATTAGAGTTATCCTGCCTCCATCTCATACTGAGCACAACACTTCTCTATACTAGAGCGACTAAAGCTCACCAAGTTCGTCGATGGGTAAACAGGGACACTCAGGTCCAAACTTTTGTAAATGTAATCACACTCTGTAACTTGGCTCTACACGACCTTAGTGACACTCATCATTGTCATGATATACCTGGTAGGCCTGTGGATAGCCTGACTTCAAGACGCGACTCCAAGCCATTAGGGTGACTCGCCCCGATTATACCCCTGAGATCTAATTAAGGATCTTGATGCTCATGTCCTCCAGTGTACCCCTCGTTGTATGCTTCTAGTATTGAGCTTTCAAATATAATCCCAAATAATCATGATGCATGTATGGTGCACATCAATAACATCTCAACATTCATTTAGTGTCACTGAGTAGGGTCCTACATCGATAAACCTTTTATCCTTAATGTCGTGTTTTGGGTCTTATTATAAATAAACCTTTCTTATAGAAAATTTCTTACACTTACCTAAAACGTTTGGTCTACTTACTGATACTTCGTTAGGACTATCCTTGTGGTCACAAAATGCTTAATTTCATATATACATTTCCTTACTTAATATCTTTTTAAAACTTCATGAACCATACCATTTTTTAAAATAAGGTTAACTGAATATAATAAATCTTGATAGATTAATATTCCTCATAGACTAAATCTTCAAAACTTTTAATTATATACGTATATATACACTTCCCCTTAAGCTCCTCCCCCACAGTCCTCATTAAGAGCGTGTACTACTCGAGGTTAGGGTTCGAGGCTTAGAGATATTAAAAGCTTGTTATTTGGTTGTTACGAGACTTTGTTCCTTGGTTTCTTAGGATTAGGACTTTTGAAGGTAGTTTATACTTTTAAAGTATTTATTTATAAAATACCACTTTGTAACTTAGGGATAAAACTTTTTTTTCCTATAAAGCTATCATTTTGGGTCAAAACCATATGTCATAACTATATTAATTTAGAAACCCAAGTTGAATAATCTTCTTATTTTCATTCACCAGCGTAAAACACTTTAAAAAATATTAGTTCAGGATTACTCTCCGATCTAGTTACATTTAAGTTTCCCTTTTTACTTAGCGATTAAGAACAAAGTCTTATGAGCCGCATAAGTTTAAAATTTCAATCATTAAAACATTACAAGGTATATCCACATCAATTCAGAAACCAGTATCACACATCATAAATTCCCATCGTTCTTATTCGCATAAGTTCTGTAAGCAATCACCTATTTCGGACCCTACCAAGACTTAAGTCTATTTAAATCCATAACCATAAGCATTTAGTCTGTCTACATGGATCTATCACAATATAACTATGTTATCAATCATGACTCGCTCTTACTCAGATCATCAATAACACAAATAAATTCTTATACAGTAATACCTTTTACACAAATTCACAAAACATCACCAATATCATCACAGGTAGAAGCACAACCATTATAAGATATCCATCACATCAATCAATTTGATTAATCATAATTTGTCTTCATTCAAATTTTTAGCATGAACATAACAAAAATCTCCTATAAGGCAATGTAACTCATAGATTTTCACCAACATGATTAAAGGTACAAGTACAAACACTACAAGTTATTCATTAAAACCTTTAACTCAATTAATCGTTATTTACTCTCATTCTAATTCTCTGCGGCAACATAACAGATACATACACAATACAGCACAATTCATATAATCCTTTATACATTACCACAAGCATGAATTATAATGTTCTGGATTATTTGGTGTGTCAATTGAATTAATTAGTTTTATCTTTCAACTCAAAATATACACACATAATTTCCGTACTAAATTTCCAGTGCCATTTATCCAATATTTTGCACAGGACCTTACAACTGTTTACTAACATATTTTCCTTATTTTTATGTTAATATAATTAATTCAATCTTTATCTCTCATTATTCTGAATTTTCTTAACAAATTCCATACTCATCAAAACATTTTTACAGTTATTCCTTATTCTTCCATTTATTAATTCGCCCAATTTATTAATTTCTCTTTATAGGAACTCATTACGTTATTCCTTATTCTTCCATTTAACAGTTATTCCAGATTTCTCCAACAAGCCTTTTTTAATTGAATTTTATCTTTATGGCGTCTAACATGACCAAAACATTTTTACCCAATTCAACATATTTTAATTCACACCAAATTTTACTAGAACGCAGAGGAAAATACGCATGCTTTGACTAAGGTTAAATGGATAAACTCCCCCTTACTTTATGTTTTCTAAGTGAGGTTCCCAGGCAACATTCCGACTTTTGATTTCCTTTATTCCTCGACTCCCGGTGGCTCCAAAACACACACTAACGTCTAAAACTTGAAACAAATAATAGTAGCTTTTTAAATGGCCATAGCCGTGAGCAAAACAATGGGGAAATAAGACTCTTGACTTCTTAAAATTACATGAAATCATCAAATACAAGATTCATGTGATTAGGGTCAAAAATCATAAGGGAATGCACTAAGGGAGGTCTCGGCGAAAGCATGAAAATAAGGGGTCAATGCTTTTCAACTTCAAACTTCATATGCATGGCAATTTAAGCTAGAATCAAGGCTTTCCAAGGACCCAAAACAATATGCAAGATATTGGAAACAACATCCAAAGGGCAAAGGACCAAAATCAAAGGAGAAAGAGCATTAATGCTCTCAGCCAAGACAACAAAATAAAAGGGCAAGGGTTTTTTTATCTCGGAGACATCTACATGCAAGTTAAGATTAGAGCAAGATCATGGCACGCATGGGTTGAAGAAGGATAGTTGTGGCCCATGGTGGTGGAAGTTGGGAACTTTGGCCCTTGATGTTCTATGCGAAGAGAAAGGCACAACATGCATGAGTTTACAAGTGAAAACCAAAGGAAACAAGGAGCAAGATCAAGAGAGATTGGCCATGGAGACTCTCAGCCAAGAGAGATTTCAAGGGGACCAAGCTTTTTACCTTTCAAACCTTTCATGAATGACTTCCTTAGATAGAGATCAAGACATGCATGGCATAAAAAAGGGTGGTCGTAAGGTAGATGGTGAAAAATGAAGATTATTTATGGTGGAGGTGGTCTCAGATTAGGGAGGAGAAAGGTGGAGGGAAAGAAAAGAGAAAAGAATCAAGAGAAGCTTTGGATGATGGTGAATGGTGGATGAACAGTGTCCTTATAGAGAGGAGATGGCTTCGGAGATGGTAAAAATTTTAGAGAGGGAACCATTTGAGAGAGTGTGGCTGAGAGAAAAGGAAATAGAGAGTGGATGGAAGAAATAAGAAAAAGCAAGAGTGTAGTGTTAGAAAGGTCATTTAAAAGGGAGTGGTAAGAGCTAGTACTTGTCCACTTAGGTGGCAGCTTCTCAAGGTGCATGAGTGGGAAGGAGGTGAGGTGTCAAGGTATGGTGAAATAAGGACATGCATGGTGTCACATATTTTCCTCAAATTTGCATAAACAGTGTCACGAAAACAAAATTTTGTTATGATGGGAATTAGACAAAATAATCAACATGAAAGTTGTATATCTTTCTTTTCCCTTTTGAACAAGCTAAAGAACATTGAATTTTGACACTCGTAGCTAGAGTTATACCTAAAATACAAAAACTGCCCAAATTTGGACATAAATCAAGTACAACACCTTAAAATAAAAACTGGGATTAAATGGTTGGGAATTAACTTTTGGTGTCTTTATAAGAGTTGTACATAATTTTGTTAAGAAATTTTGAGGACAAGAATAGCTCAAATCTGATATCAAATGAAAGAGTTATAAATAAAATACGAAAGAGGGTGCATTTGTCGTGCGAATTTCAAGTCAACAACTTGAAACAAAAACTGGTATTTATATGTTTAGAATTGGTCTTCATGGTCCACATATGAAATGTAGAAAATTTTAATACAAAAAATTCAAAAAAAGATTTGTTCGATTTCGATAGCGGATTGTTAAACCCAGATAATATAATGTTACAGAAAACTTATTAACTTTGTTTTACTGTTGGGTCTTTTAATTGGCAAGCGCACCAATCATTTGTAGTTTTCAAAATTTAGATATCGTTCCACTGGGATTGAAAGTCTAATAGTTACAGTAATTTTCTAGTTACTATGGTAAATTTATCAAAACTTATACACAAAAGAATAATTTATATACAATTTATACAATATTTACAAGATGGCATAGTTAAGTTGTTCATGTGGTAAAAAGAGAATAATAATCTATCTAAGAAGTTGAGTTGCAATTTAGAATAACTAAGATACTTGAGATAAAACACAGGTAGACAAATTATGTTGGAAATTGGATCCCTAATCTAGAATAACAATAAGGAACTCAAGACATGCATATTTAATCATCAAGTTTTATGTCATTGCAGCTTAAATTCATTATAACCGATCCCTCGTGATATAAATTCTAAGAATTCACTGTAAAGTCCGATCCCTTGTGAGCTTTCTCAGTAAAATCTTGCATTAAGTCCTGGCCTTATGGAAACAATGGTTAACAACCCCTATAAAATTGAGATACCAAGGGTATTCCAACTTTTACTTTCGTCAAAACAAATTTCAATACGGCATGAATAATCATTCTCCCGTTTGACATTCACACTAATAAAACAAGTTTCAATACACATGAAAATCATTCTCCCGTTTGACATTCATATTAATAAAAGATTGAAATACTAACATGGACTTGAATCATAAACATGCAGAGGTCAAATTCACAACATCATACTCAATAGATTAGTTCACCAATTCCAACATAAACAGATTAGTTACACATGGTGAAAGTAAAAACAACACTTGCAGTGATTGATATTACAAAGGCGATGGAAACTTCACGATACAACAATCACAATACTACACAACACTCTCAAGTATCTAGAAAACTATTCTAGAACTACAAACTCACAAAAGAAACACTCAAACTCGAGTGTATAAGAGAAGATAAGAGTGGGATTGGATCAGAACGAGATGCCTAGAAGTGTTGGAAATGGCCCTATTTATAGGGCTGAGGAAGGGTCCTGACGCTACGTGCCAACCTGACGCTACGCGTCAGGTTCATGACTCAGCCTCCATTAAACGCAGCTTGAAGTGGCCATTATGGAATTATTTTATTCAATCATGTAGTGCCATATATACCTGTCTCCCAATTCGGCTTGTCCATTTGTGCAGAGTGGAGTGGACAATAATGGGTCACTAGCTGAGTGCTTGTCCAAGCTGGCTGTGGAGTCCACGCAGCTCTGACGCTACGCATGTATGTGATGCGTAGCGTCAGAATCAAAAGTCTCCACGCTACGCGTGGGGTTGATGCTATGCGTCAGCTTTCCAGATCTTCAATTTTCTCTTTAAATTCTTCACTTTTTCACTACAAAACTAGAGAAAATTGATCAAGGGCATATTATTTCCAACAACTTCTATTTATTGAATTTAAAACCTAATTTTCTAACAATTTAAACTCATTTTGATTATTTTTATAAAATTTTTATTAAAGATTTTATTGTAACTTTGAGAACTAACACGGATGAGGGAGTTATGCTCAAAATACTAGAAGGTGCTCAAACGAATCGAAGAAATCACATATCAGTTAGTGTTTCACAAACTGGGCTTGATGGGGTTAGAACTAGCTTTGAGGTCAACATAAAAGTTGAAGAGGATTTTAAGACAAAATATTAAGAATATGAATCGCTAAATTTCAACTTTGGGAGATGGAGTTATGTCAAAAATAGTGTGGGTAGGTACGGGTTCACGTTTTTCACTTAGGCTCGGGTAAGATACGAAAAGGTCGAGGTTCAAACCGGCTCTCGATAATTTTAAAAGGACACTCTAGGGAAATATTTTAGATCAAATATTTAAGTCTTATAACACTCTTTTCATCTCAAGACTTTCCGTATCCCCTGTCACTCGTGCCGGTTCTTGGTAGGGTTCTAGATACAGTTTCTGGTGTGATTTTCTGGTGCGCACGTTTCTTGAGGAGACTACTAGGATTTCTTTTTCTCTCGCCTAGATATTTTATGTTGTGATACTATTTACCATTGCATCTCCATTATCATTTATATATTATCATTATTATTATTATTTCCTAATTTATGATTTTATCATTGATCAAATAATTATTATTACGCCAGTTTTAGTAAAGTACATCATTATAATTAATTAATCAATTATCTCTCTATTTACTAACTATCATTGCTCCTCATAAAAACTCTAATCCTCGTTCTTATCATCAGAACTACCATTATAAATATCATAACACAATCACACTAGTTCATATATCTGGGGGCGTCACTACCCTCACACAATACCTAATAACATCGGTTGAAGCCCAGGTACTCATCATCAATCAATCAATCAACACATTATTGACTGTAGCTGCACAAATAATCAAATAGCTATCATTACACACACCAACCCCTCACGGGTGCATTGCTCTAAAGTCCTTCCAGATAAATCTGGGATGTTACAACTTTCATAAGTACACACACAAAGGCGTTAACCAAAAAAACCTTAACTTGAGGTATACACGCAATAGGTACTTGCATATTCAATAAACAGGTTGATACAAATATTACAGTACTCGTTGCGCAGGTACCTACAGAAGTATCAATATTTCATTTTTATTGAATACATTCAAATATTAAGACTTTTTATTATGTTTTAAAGATATTTTTAAAAATTATTGTTCCATTATCATTTTCTAATGAACATCATTATAATCATATTATACAATACTAATTTATATTTTATCATGTTAAAATAATATTATATTTAGTATATTATACGATATTTTCTTTATTTATATTATTATATTTATTAAAAATATTATACATAAATAAATACCCATGGGTACCAACTTTCTTACTTGTAGATACCCGTACTTATTTTTCTACCAATAATTACGAGTAAGGCAAAATACTTAAGGTAACACAGGTGCACATTAGAAAAGGTTTGATTAGTGTGTTTAAAAACTTTGGTAACAATTTTTTTTGTAAAACAAATATTGAAACATCTATTTAAGTTTCCTCAAAGACAAAGTAGAAAACACAAGAACACAAAAGCAACTTAAAATAGTAAATAGAACAACACATAAGTAACTTTTATACTAGTTCACCTCGTATCCAATATGACACCCTCGTTAACTAAGATGATCCCTCTTACTGGATTTGTCCTACTTAACGAAGGTGTTACAAGTTTATGAGATTTTGGAAGATTTTATATATATACAAAATGAAACTAGTGGTTTAATCGAATTTGACGTTGGAGCTAAGGTCACTTAGAAAGGTAATGCTTAGAATTTGACTTTGAAACTTGTCAAGCCTATGGTAATGCTTTAATCGAATTTGACTTGAGTGAAATTATTTGATTCCTAGAAACACTTAGAAAAGATTGGTGAGAGAGTGATCCTTTGAGTCATTTGAAACTTGTATTGCATTTTTATTTAATTTGGTTTTTAATTTCTTTGAGCAAACTAACTCTGAATTTTTCTATCTTGATAATTAGGATTAAAATTATAAGTACTTGACAAAACAATCCCTATGGAGATGATATTTTTGTATCACACAACACACCTGTGAGTTTACGGGCCTATCATATATATGATAGTAAGAGATAAAATAAAATCCTTAAACATCAACACAAAGCAATTCACTTCTCAAAGATCTCGATATGCGTTTAAATTGATCCTTTTTCAAAAGAAGTTCTATATTGCATTTTTACTTAATTTCCTTTTTAATTTCTTTGAGCAAACCAACTCTAAGTTTTATTTCTAGATAATTAGGATTAAATTACAAGTACTTGAGATCACGGTCCCTGTGGAGATGATATTCTTTCATTTATGCGACACACTCGAGTACTTGTGGGTCTGTTAAATACCCCTGGGTACCAGCTTTCTTACTTATAGATACCTGTACTTATTCCTCTACCCACAATTACAAGTAAGGTAAAATACTGAAGGTAACACAAGTGCATACTAGCAGTGGTTTGATTAGTGTGTTTAAAAACTTTGGTAACAGATTCTTTTTGTAAAACAGATATTCATACATCTATTTGAGTTTTCTCAAAGACAAAGTGGAAAACATAAGAACACAAAAGCAACTTAAAATAATAAATAGAACAACACATAAGTAACTTTTATACTAGTTCACTTCTTATCCAATGTTACTCCCTCGTTAACTAGGACGATCCCTCTTAGTGGATCTGTCCTACAAGTTTGTGAGATTTTAGAAGATTTTTTATATATACAAAACAAAAATAATGGTTTAATTGAATTTGAATTTAGAGATAAGGTTTTGGTAATGTTTTAATTGAATTTGACTTGAGTGAAACTATTTGATTCCTACAAACACTTGGAAAGGATTGGTGAGAGAGTAATCCTTTGAGTCATTTGAAACTTGTATTGTGTTTTTTATTTGATTTGCTTTTTAATTTCTTTGAGCAAACCATCTCTAAATTTTTCTGTTTAGATAATTAGGATTAAAATTACAAGTACTTGACAATACAGTCCCTGTGGAGAGGATATTTTTGTATTACGCAACTTACCCGCGTGTTTACGGGCCTATCAACTATATCATAGTAAGAGATAAAACAAAATCCTTAAACATTAACACAAAGTAATTCATTTCTCTAAATAAAAACTTTGGTAACAAAATCTTTTTGTAGAACAGATATTATGCATCTATTTAAGTTTTTCTCAAGGACAAAGTGGAAAACACGAGAGCACAAAAGAAACTTAAAATAGTAAATAGAACAACACATAAGTAACTTTTATACTAGTTTACTTCTTATCCAATATGACACCCTCGTTAACTAGGACAATCCCTCTCACTGGATCCGTCCTACAAGTTTGCGAGATTTTAGAAGATTTTTTAAATATACAAAATGAAAGTAGTGGTTTAATTGAATTTGACTTGGAGCTAAGGTTATGGTTATGCTTTAATTGAATTTGACTTGAGTGAAATTATTTGATTCCTAGAAACACTTAGAAAGGATTGGTGAGAGAGTGATCCTTTGAGTCATTTGAAACTTGTATTACATTTTTTTATTTAATTTTCTTTTTAATTTCTTTGAGCAAACCAACTCTGAATTTTTCTATCTAGAAAATTATGATTAAAATTACAAGTACCTGATAACACAACTTACTCGCACGTTTACGGGCTTGTCATCTATATGATAGTAAGAGATAAAACAAAATCCTTAAACATTAACACAAAGCAATTCACTTCTCTAAGATCCCAATATGCGTTTACATTAATCCTTTTTCCAAAGAACTTCTTTATTGCGTTTTTACTTAATTTTCTTTTTAATTTCTTTGAGCAAACTAACTCTAAATTTTGTCTAGATAATTAGAATTAAAATTGAGAGTACATGAGATCATAGCCCCTATAGAGATGATATTCTTTCATTTATGTGATACAATTATGCGCTTGCGGGTCTGTCAAATACCCATGGGTACCGACTTTCTTACTTGTAGATACTCGTACTTATTCCTCCACCCATAATTACGAGTAAGGTAAAATACTACAGGTAACACAAGTACACACTAGAAGTGGTTTGATTAGTGTGTTTAAAAACTTTGGTAACAGATTCTTTTTTGTAAAACAGATATTCAGATATTTATTTGAGTTTTATCAAAGACAAAGTAGAAAACACTTGAACACAAAACAAGTTAAAATCTAATGTGACACCCTCGTTAGCTAGGATGATCCCTCTCACTGGATCCATCCTACTTAATGAAAGTGTTACATGTTTGTGAGATTTTGGAAGATTTTTTATATATACAAAATGAAACTAGGTGGTTTAATCGAATTTGACTTTAGAGTTAAGTTCACTTGCCAAGCCTCTAGTACTACTTTAATCGAATTTGACTTGAGTGAAATTATTTGATTCCTTGAAACACTTGGAAAAGATTGGTGAGATAATGATCCTGTTAATCATTTGAAACTTGTATTGCGTTTTTATTTAATTTGCTTTTTAGTTTCTTTCAGCAAACCACTCTGAATTTATTTGTCTAGATAGTTAGGATTAAAATTATGAGTACTTGAGAACACAGTCCTTTGGAGATGATATTTTTGTATTACGCAACACAACCGTGCACTACGGGCCTGTCATCTATATAATAGTAAGAGATCCCAATATGTGTTTAAATTGATCCTTTTTCCAAAGAACTTCTCTATTGCATTTTTCTTAATTTTCTTTTTGATTTATTTAAGCAACCAACTCTAAGTTTTTTATCTAGATAATTAGTATTAAAATTGCGAGTATTTGAGAGTATAGTATCTGTGGAGATGAGATTCTCTGTATTATGTGACTTGTCATGAGCTTACGGACTTGTCAAATACCCATGGGTACCGACTTTCTTACTTTTGGATAGTTGTACTTATTCTTCAACCCACAATTTTGAGTAAGGTAAAATACTGAAGGTAACACAGGTGCACACTAGAAGAGGTTTGATTAGTGTGTTTAAAAACTTTGGTAAATTCATTTTATAAAATAGATATTCAGACATCTATTTGAGTTTTCTCAAAGACAAAGTAGGAAACCCAAGAACACAAAAATAACTGAAAATGGTAAATAGAACAATATACAAGTAAATTTTATACTAGTCCACCTCTTATCCAATGTGACACCCTCGTTAACTAGGACGATCCCCCTCACTAAATCCATCATACTTAAGCGAGAGCTTTGCTGATTTTTCACTTTTGTTTTTGCTTTTGCTATGCTTCCTTTCATTTCTCACAATCCTCATCTATAATTAAGGTTAGAGTATGTCCTTTAATTGCTGTTAGGCACACTCTTCATCCCCAAACTTAGAACTTGCTAGTCCCTAGCAATAAGATAAGACTCAGCAGTCCATCAGTGGAACATCCAGGGATAATTCACTTGGTTTTTCTTAGATAAATAGGCTTGTAAAGTTAGGTACATAAGTAGAATGAAAGGGTCTCAGGCTCAAAATATAATTGTTAGGTCAAAGGATAATTAATAATTAGGATGGCTAAATTTGGCCCTGGCTAAATTAACAAAGAAGGCCTTCATCATTTCCAATTGGCAAACATACAATCATTTAGCAAGTACCTAAGCAAATTCGGTCTCACTAAACAAGAATGCAGGCACACTCAGAAAAGAATTAATAAAGGATCAAAAGCTAATAATATAACAGGTAATCAGCTAGTCATGTCCCAAAACTTAATACGAGATTATAACTCAAATTGCTAACTAGCACAATGAATAAACAAATAATACAGGATTAAAAATAGTTATGGACAGGGATTATGAATCAAGCAATGTGAATCAATTAATTTATCCAATTAAAGCCTGAGAATCAGTAAACTTTAAATTATTAAGATCGATTCTAAATTAAACATAATTATCATAGTTTATCAATCAATAAGATGAAAGGATAGATCACTTCCCTTTTTACCTGAATGGCAGTGAATGGTGAGGAATGGTGTGCACGAATTTAACAATACAATTCAAAAAAGAAATAACAACAAATAACTTAACATAGAAATAAAGTTCCATTACACTGAAAAGAAAATACATTGTTCAAGAGAATATTTAAACAAAGTCATTACAACTTGAAAATAGCAAAATAACACATAAACAAAGTAAAAGATCAGTCATTCTCTTCTTCATTTTCTTCATTCATAGACTCATCACTATCTTGCTCAGGGTAGGGTGGAAATTCAGCTACTAAGGGTGTGTCATCAGGGGGAATAGTGAATCCAATGAAAGCCAACCATAAATCTCTATCAGATGGAACTCTCATTTCTTCAGTGTGATCCACATTCAATGTGGTGGCAATCTTTCTCAGCATGAGATCATGGTTCAGGACCAGATCATAGGTTCCTAGTTGTATTTTCTTCATAACCTAAAGTTCCTGCATTACCATGGAAATATCAGAAGAAGTACCTGCTCCTGTTGGAGGTGGTGGTGCAAAAGATGTTGGTTTAGGTTGTCTGGGACACTTTGACTCTTGAGGCATAAAATTGTCAATGTGGTTTATCACCCATTGCTTGTCCATAATCCTTTCAGGCTTTACCTTTATCACTTTGTCATAATTTAACCTAACTTGATTCCTTTGGGCCAACAAAGTGATAACAGAGCAATATGGCAGTTGGAGATTCTTTTCAAGGTTTTTCATCATCTCTTCCAGTATTAACTCACCCAGATTAACATACAGGCCTCTCATTAAACAGTGAATCAACACCAACCTCTTAATGGCAAGTTCAGTAGAATGAGCCACAGGTTGTAGGGATGAAAGGACAAAGTGGCACCATAAAAGGGAAAGATGATTCAAACAATTCTTCTTGACACTTTTTGGTGCACCATTAACCTTTGTCATATATGCAGCTCCTTGTTCACAACACTCCTCTAAAATTTCTTTCCTAAGATTTTCATTTTCAGCCCTATGAAAGATATCTACTTTCCATGTGTAGTGACATCCTTCCTCATCCAATATAGGTACTTTCAACAGCTTATTCAATATGTGACCAGTTAGAGGAATGATGACTCCTCTCAAGAAGGAAGAAAAAGGAAACTTATCTTCCATAGAATGAGTCCTCAGATTGGCATAGAATTCTCTAGTGAGTTCCTGGTAACCATTGCCTAAATTCTCATTAAAGAACTGCCATCCCCTTTCAATCATAGCAACTTTTACATTAAAATCAGAACAATTTTCTTCATCAAGGACCAGATCTCTATCCCTTATTACTCCCCTATGTTTGAACTTATTCTCATAATCTTAGGTGGCCTTAGAATCTCTAAACCTAAACCCATCAAAACCTTCAACTATCTGAGACTTCTTTTCTCCCTCAAGGCTTTTACTCCTTTCAGTTGATGAAGAGTCAGGGATACTGATAGTAGCCACCCCTTTTCCTTTCTCTTTTCGGGCTTCTTTCACATTTTCTATTTCAACACTTTTTTCAGGTTTTCTACAAAGTCTTTGTGATCTTCTGATCATGGTGAGTATTAACGATGGTATTTATAATGCCTAAATGGATACAAATATACAAACAGCACAACCACAACAAAATAAAAATATAAGATGAAAAGATATAATGGATGAAAGAAATTTAAAATTGAAACAGTAAACTACAACAATTCTAACTATAAAGTGAAAGTAAGAACTGAAAAGATGGTACCTTTCAAAGAAATCAGAGACTATGCCTTTTCCTCTTCAAAACCCAAGGTTCCAGCGTAAAGAGTTAGGGTTTGTACACTGAGAGGGTTTTATACTGTTAAGCCCAATAACTGGGGTACGCGTAGGTACACTGAACCTTGAGTGTATAAACGCCCAAATTAAATCATAACAAGTAGCATCTGGTATGAATTACGCTCAGACGACCCATTATTCGCTTAAGCGAAAAGAAAGTAACATGGGCACGCTCAAGCGCTAAGGGACCACGCTCAGGCGACAAGTTTGAACAGCAAGATCTTAACTCTCTCAACCCCGAGCACGCTCAAGCGGACAGTTACCACGCTTAAGCGTGGAGGTATATACCACAGATCTAAGGCTCACGCTTAAGCGCTAAAGTGTTCACTCAAGCGCAAGGCATGAAACAGTGAGAGGTTTGGTGCAGGCACGCTCACGTTCAAGCGTGAAATTACTCGCTCAAGCGTAAGGCCAATTACAGGAATCACGATCAAGTGTGGAGTAGACACGCTCAAGTGACAAACTTGAAATAATTAACGTTCAACTTCCTCAGCCCCGAGCACACTCAAGCAAGGCAATTTCAAAATCAAGCGTGAGAATCGGTGACTTGCAAGAGAGCTCGCGCTCAGGCGTGAGCATTGTAAGCTTAAGCGCACTATGCATAACATGTAATGCACATCACGATCACGCTTAAGCGTGATGGTCCTAACTCAAGCGTGGAGGTTTTCTATCAAGCATCAGGGATCACGCTTAGAGCGTGTAGAATTACGCTCAAACGTGTGGTGGATTAAAGGGGGTCAAAGATAGCTCACTCAAGCGACAAGAAGTTGCGCTTAAGCGCAAAGGTATAAGAAAAGGACAATTCCTCAATCACGCTTAGGTGTGAGAAATTCTCGCTCAAGCAAGCACAGAAGGTAATCCAAATTCACACTGGTTCATGCTTGCCATGTGCTTAAGTGCACACAAATCCAAGGTCTTACGCTGGAAGCGTTAGGTCTCATGCTCAAGCGCGCAAGTTAATAGGGCACACTCCAGTTCTACGCATAGGTACACTGACGCTGCGCAAGGCACTACCTGATGGTCACGCTCAAGCGCACAGAACTTCACTCAAGCACAAAACTTACACGAAGTCACGCTCAGGCGTGAGAGAACACGCTCAAGCACCTGACACTTAGCTTAAGATCACGCTTGAGCGCATCAAAGCTCGCTCAAGCATCAGGGGCACCTGATTGTAATTCTAGCTAATGGATTTACATGTAGGTACACTGGGAATTGAGCGTATGAACACTTAAACCTTATTCAAAAAATTCATCAGTTTATTCACCCCTTGATCAAAAAATTTTAGTTTTCTTTTATTGTTTCCAACACAAAACATAAAATGCAACAAACAAAATGTAGGGTTGCCTCCCTAAAGCGCTTTTTTAAGGTCACTAGCTTGACCTTCTGACATCTAAGAAGATGCCTGCAATAGCATGGGGGTTTTCTGCTTATCAAACTCTCCTCTAGAATAGAGTTTAAGTCTCTGGCCATTCACCTTAAAAGTTCTATCAGTGGCTGGTTCTTTCAACTCAATTACACCATGAGGGAAGACCTCATTCACAATAAAAGGTCCAGACCACTTAGATCTAAGTTTTCCTGGAAAGAGTCTCATCCTAGAATTGAACAACAAGACCTTATCATCTTTTTGGAACTCTTTTCTATTTATCCATTTATCATGCCACCTCTTAGTTTTCTCCTTATAAATTGAGGCACTCTGGTAAGCATTGAGCCTGAACTCCTCAAGTTCATGGAGTTTTAGAACTTTTACCTCTTGAGATTGGTCAAAGTCCATATTTAATAACTTTGTGGCCCACCATGCCTTATGTTCTAACTCCACAGGAAGATGGCAAGCCTTACCATATACCAGCTGATAAGGAGACATGCCAATTGGAGTTTTAAATGCTGTCCTATAGGCCCACAATGCATCATTTAATCTCACAGACCAATCCTTCCTAGACTTCCCTACCACTTTCTCTAATATCCTTTTAATTTCTCTATTAGACAGCTCAACTTGTCCATAAGTTTGTGGATGATATGGAGTAGATACCTTATGTAGTACCTCATAGTGTCTTAGGGCTTTTTCCATGATTGTATTGTAGAAATATGACCCTCCATCACTAATGAGGACTCTAGGAACTCCAAATCTAGAGAAAATATTCTTCTTTATAAACCTAAGCGCCACATGTGCATCATTGGTGCTGGTAGGGATTGCCTCCACCCACTTGGAAACATAATCCACAACAACAAGGATATATTCATTGGAGAATGACTTTGGGAATGGTCCCATGAAGTCAATGCCCCAAACATCAAATAACTCCACAACTAAAATATTTGTCAAAGGCATGCCAACTTTAGTAGAGAGGCCTCCACTTCTTTGACACTTATCACACATTTGCACATATACTCTAGTATCCTGAAAAATTGTTGGCCAATAAAAGCCACATTGTAAAACTTTTGCTGCTGTTCTGGAGGCACCATGGTGTCCTCTATAATAGGAGTCATGGCAGTGCCATAAGAGTCTTTCCTGTTCTGATTCAGGCACATATCTCCTGATAATTCCATCTACTCCTATTTAATACAGGAATGGATCATCCCATAGGAAAGTTTTACTGTCATGAAAGAATTTTTTCTTCATCTAGGTTGTCCAACCTTCAGGTACCACAAAGGCACTTTTGAAGTTAGCCATATCAGTATACCATGGCCCTGTAATAATTGCCATCAACCTCTCATCTGGGAATTCCTCTTTAATCAATATGGAATCAGATTCACCCTCCAGATGAGAGAGTTGATCAGCAACTAAATTCTTTACTCCCTTTTTATCTCTTATTTCTAAATCAAACTCTTGGAGTAAAAGAACCCATCTAATCAATCTTGGCTTTGATTCTTTTTTAGCTAGCAAGTACTTGATTGCTGAATGATCTATATACACAATGACCTTAGCACCAATCAAGTAAGCTCTGAATTTATCAAATGAATACACCACAACAAGCATTTCTTTTTTAGTAGTGGTGTATTTTATTTGATTCTCATTTAATACTTTGCTAGCATAATAAATGACATGTGTTAATTTTTCTTTCTTTTGACCCAGTACAGCTCCTACAACAAAGTCACTTGCATCACACATTAGTTCAAATGGTAAAGACGAATCAGGTGCTGCAAGGATTGGAGCTGAAATTAATCTTTGTTTCAAATTTTCAAAAGCCTTGACACAGTTTTCATCAAAAACAAAAGCATGATCTTTCACAAGTAAATCAGTCAAAGGATTTGCTATTTTTGAAAAATCTTTTATAAATCTCCTATAAAAGCCAGCACATCCTTAGAAACTCCTTACTCCTTTCACATTGATTGGAGGAGGAAGTTTTTCAATGATATCAATCTTGGCTCTATCTACCTGAATGCCCTCAACAGAGATTTTGTGGCCAAGGACTATCCCTTCTCTAACCATAAAGTGACACTTTTCCTAGTTAAGGACAAGATTAGTCTCCAGACATCTCACCAGCACCTTAGAAAGGTTGCTGAGGCATATATCAAAACTATTTCTAAACATAGAGAAGTCATCCATAAACACTTCAATGAACTTCTCTACCATGTCCCCAAAAATTACCAGTATACACCTTTGAAAGGTTGTTGGTGCATTGTAGAAACCAAAAGGCATGCACCTATATACAAAGATTCTATAGGGACAGGTGAAGGTTGTCTTTTCTTGATCTTTTGGATCAACCACAATTTGGTTGTAACCAGAATATCCATCAAGGAAGCAGTAATACTCATGACCTGACAGCCTCTCAAGCATTTGGTCTACAAATGGAAAAGGAAAATGGTCTTTTCTAGTGGAGTCATTAAGCCTTCTATAATCTATACACATTCTCCAACCTGTAGTTGGTCTAGTGGCAATGACTTCACCTTCCTCATTCTTAACAGTGGTCATCCCTCCTTTCTTAGGCACCACTTGGACTGGACTAATCCAAGCGCTGTCTAAGATAGGATAGATAATCCCAACATCAAGAAGTTTAACTACCTTTTTCCTTACAGCTTCTTTCATTATGGGGTTTAATCTTCTTTGTGGCTGAACAATAGGGGAATAGTCATCCTCCATCAGAATTTTATGCATATGAAATGATGGACTAATTCCCTTTAAATCAGAAATGTTCCAGCCAATAGCAGATTCATGTTTCCTTTGCACCCCTATCAGTTTTTCTATATCCTCATCATTTAATTCAGCATTAATGATTACAGGATGTGATTCATTATCTCCTAAGAAAACATATTTCAAATGAGAAGGCAAAGGTTTTAAATCATGTTTTTCTTCAAACACTTCCTTACCTTTCTCAAGTTCAGTATTATTTAAATTTCCTTTCTTTTCATTTTCAAAATCACCCACTTCACATGCTTCTAGTAGGTTCAGCAACTCATTATGTAAGTCATTTAACTCCTCAGTCTCAGAGTCAAAATCATCCTCCAAAAAAGCTTGTAAAACCTCTTCTTCAGTTTTTAACAACATAGAAGTCTTATAACTTTTAATTTCTTCAATCATAAAATAATCCATCTTCTCAGCTGGATGTTTCATAGCATTAAAAACATTAAAAGTTACCTGCTCCTCTTGAACTCTCAGCATGAGTTCTCCTTTCTCTACATCAATTAAAGCTCTTCCTATAGCTAAGAAGGGTCTTCCTAAAATCAAAGGAATTTCTCTATCAGCCTCCATATCCAAAACTATAAAGTCTGCTAGAAAGATAAACTTATCTACCTTAACTAATAGATCTTCCAGCATCCCATGAGGATATTTGATAGACCTATCAGCCAACTGTAAAGACAGACGAGTTGGTTGCAGGTCATTAATTCCTAATTTCCTCATTAAGGACAAAGGCATGAGGTTTATGCTAGCCCCTAAATCACATAAGGGACTTCCTACATGAACATCCCCTATTGCACAAGGTATTGTAAAAGATCTAGGATCTTCTAGCTTTTGAGGGAGTTTCTTTTGAATAATTGCACTGCACTCTTGAGTGAGAACAATTATCTCATCTCCTTTAAGCTTTCTCTTCTTAGACAAAAGCCCTTTCAAGAAGTTAGCATATGAAGACGTCTCTTGCAATGCCTCAATAAAGGGAATATTTATGTGAAGCTTTTTAAATACATTCAAGAACTTATCAAACTTTTGCTCCTCCATTTGTTTCTTAAATCTATGTGGAAATGGAGCATTCTTTAATTTCTCTGCAGTTAGCTTGACAGCTTCCTCCAAGATCAAATCAATCTTTTTCTTTTTCTTTTGATGGACTTGATTTTCTTTTTCTTTCTCTGATTTTATTTTGTTTTCAGTTTTATCAATAGCTTGCTCACTTTCCTGATCTATTTCTTTGGTTGTTTCTTTTTCTAAACTCACTTCATGACTTGGAGGTAGGAGAAGAGTTTTCCCACTCCTAGTAGTTATTGCTTTGCAATGTTCCCTAGGATTTACTTCAGTATCTCTAGGAAAATTGCCTGATTGTCTCTCAGCTAATTGTTTTGACAGTTGTCCAACCTGATTTTCTAAATTTTGAATGGACGTTTCTTGATTTTTAAAGCTGGCCTAAGTGACCTGAATGAACTGAGATAGAACATTCTCAAGTTCAGACTTTTCCTTAGAGGGAGGGGGAGAAGGTTGTTGTGGTCTATTTGTGGTTTGATTTTGTGGCATGTTTTGATTCAAATATGGACCTTTCTGCCATGAAAAATTGGGGTGATTCCTATAGTTAGGATTAAAGGAATTAGAGGAATAATTCCTTTGAAATTGTTGCTGCCCCATGTAATTCACTTGCTCATCAGGCACATTTGGATCACACATGCCATTTTCATGATCTCCACCATAAAAATCACAACTTATCATACAAACTTGACTAGGCTTTTGAAGTTCTGAAATCTGTACACTTAATTTCTCCAAAGCCTGAGTCATCAACTTACTTTGAGCCAAATAAGCATCCTGTGCTTCTAATTCTAATATCCCTCTCTTAGGGATTTGGCTCCTTTCACTAACTAAACATTCATTTGAAGCCATTACATCAATAAATTCTATAGCCTCTTCAACTGTTTTAGTGGTCAGTGAACCTCCAGCTGAGGCATCAATCAAGACCCTAGTTGCTGGCCTTACACCATTATAGAATATGGTAACTTGCTACACATCATGAATCCTATGGTAAGGACATTTCCTTAAACTCTCTTTATACCTATCCCATGCTTCCATTAAAGATTCACCCTCTCTCTGCTGGAAACAAGTGATTTCAGTGCGCAACTTGGCATACTTGAAAGGAGGAAAATATTTAATCAAAAATTTTCTTTGTAAATCCTCCTAAGTGGAAATACTACCTTTTGGTTGGCTTTGCAACCAAGCCTTAGCCCTGTCCCTTAAAGAAAAAGGAAATAATCTCAGTCTTATTGCCTCTTTAAGGACTCCATTCATTTTTACAGTATCACAGATTTGGAGGAAGGTTGCTAGATGCAAATTTGGATCCTCAACCTCACTTCCTCCAAATTGATCATTTCTAACCAACTACAGTAAAGCTAGTTTGAGTTCAAAGTTATTAGCTGCAATTGGAGGCCTAAGGATGCTAGATTGCGATCCTTCTTCAGTAGGCCTAGAGTAGTCCCCTAGTGTAACTCTCCTCTGTTCCATTTCTTTCTGCTTTTTTTGCTTTTTCTCCTTTCTAAGCTTACGCTCTAACAAATCAATATCAGGATCAAAGAAGAAAGGCTCTCCTCTATTCCTTGACTGTATACACCAACTATTAAACATGAATAATTCAAAGCTACTGCTACACACAAACTACTGCTACTATACTAACGAGAATTAAACTACTTACTAAATGAAAAAAATTAAACGGTTCAGTCTAGTACCAGTCCAAGGATTATTGATATTACTCAACAATCCCCGGCAACGGCGCCATTAACTTGATACAACAAATCCAGAGCCATTAACTTGATGCAACAAATCCGGAGCCATTAACTTGGTGTGAAATCCTAAATTATTATCAACTTATTGTGTGACTCTCAGAGGATTTATTTTCTTTTAGTAAGCGCACCAATCATTAAATTTGTAATATATTTGATCGTTCCCACAGGGATTGTGGTAATTACCATAATCTTGGACTAATACAAGTTGAACCAACGCTAGCAGATGTAATTCATTCTGTTTTTCTGTTGTTTTATATTTTCTATGTTTTTTTATTTTCAGCGGCAATATAAGAGATGAAATGTGATTAATGGAAGATAGGTTAGGATTACTTCAGCTTACAACTTCATCAAGGAACATTCAATCGAGGTTCAATTAAGCTTCAGATGCAAGAGGACAATTCACAGTTGGTTACTCCCTAATTCCTTAGGTGAATGACACTAATTCCTAAGCATTAAACCCTAATCCCTTAGGTGTTCAATTACAGAGAAATCTAATATGAAATTGGGGGTTGAACCCTAACTATTCACCTAATTACTAGACCTGAATTAGTTAGGAAGCCAGAAGTTACCTAAGCCTCAACCATGATTCCTCACTGGTGAGATTCTTCATTTAGATCTGAATTTGTCAATTCAGTAGAGTAGATCCACTTCTCAGCTTGTTCTCCTCTTACTTTAGAAGATAATTTCCTCAATGCAGCTTCAAGATTCCATCGAAAGCTTTAGCAATCCCAACCCTAGGGGTTTAGAAACCTATGGAAATGGATTCATACGAAGGAATATGGAGAGACATGGACGAGAGAATTTAGAGAGGGAAAAGAATTAAAGAGAGATTGGAAATAAGAAAATGAATCGTGTTCTTATTCTGTACTCTGCCTCTCCACACCTTACAGAGTATGTACAAATATATATATATAGGCATCTAACTAACTAACTAACTTAATTAATTACAAATGAAACTTAATTAACAATTAAACTGACTAATCTAAATACATAATTACAAGTAAATAATTAATTATACTCAATACTTAAATTACTAATGTACAGCAGCAAACAGAAAATAGAAACAGTGCAACATTTCGTTTAAAGGGAACAACAGCAAGTTAAATAACCACCTTCACGCTTGAGCGCGAAGGGCTCGCGCTTAAGCGCGGTCGATATATTCACTGCATTATGTCTACACGCTTGAGCGTGAATGTGGGACGCTTGGGCGTGGGTGTTGTGGTGAAGTCACGCTTGAGCGTGAGTGATACTCGCTTGAGCGTGATCGTGTTTTCATGCTACATGCTTTGGCTTCCTTTCTTCGTACGTGATTTGCATGTTGCCTCACGCTTGAGCATGGAACCTTCAAGCTTGAGCGTGAAGAACATTTTACTGCACCTACACATGCAAACAAATAATTGCCTAGCATTTGTACGCTGGCTGTCCAGTGTATGTACGCTGGGTTAGTGAATTTATAAATAAACAAATTTCCTTAACTAATTATTATCTTTAATCATTTTCTTACATAATTTAAACACTTTTGAAATAAATAAATAAATAAAATAAGAATTATTGACAATTTATTAAATAACAGTGCCAAACTAAACAATATTTAATGGATTAAGTTAAATTAAAGGTGAAATTATTAAGTCTTTTCAAGACTTATCATAAGCTTTGTACATACTCAAAAGTCATGAGCACACAGACTTTCAAAATAACTAAGCACTATTTCAGAAGTATACCAATAGGTATGCTTCCACTAGGTATGCTTCCACACTTGTTATTGACTAAACAGACACGCCTTCATTGCACGTTTCTATAAAATTCTCCATACGACTCTCTTCCTTTGCTGCTTAAAATCTTGTCCTTCTTTTGCTTGCTAATCTTATAAAATAATATAAATGAAACATACATAACCAACACCATACTAGAGGGGTGAGTACAATACTTCCAACCCTATGGGTATTCATATAGTGGGTAGCTAAGGATAAAGCATACAAACATCTATTATTTGATAATCAGACAATTAACTCAGATCATCATCATTCATATTGCACATTAATTAATGGTATGTAATGTATGAGTTAGAAGTCTTGTGTTTCTTATTTCATTAATATTTCATGATGCTAATAGCGCTCATAACTCATCATCCTATCACCATCATCATCATTACACCACAGTATGTTTACTAGGCAACATATTCACCATGGACCCATCACCACAGATCAAGATCACTTTACAACCAGAACTAGTTTTCTACGGTCTTTAGTGGCACGCGCCCTAGTCGAAGTAAACTAGGCCTGCCACGGGTTTCCCAGCTCCGGGCGCGACTCTGAACCATTAGTTACTCGACCTGGTTCCACTCCCAAGATCTTAGCGTATAGATCGAAACGGACATACCTTTTAATGTACCCATCATTGTGGCTCTAGTACCTAACCCCCAACCCTTATACTCATGATGCATGTATAATGTAATGTCTTATCTTTTGCTTTGATTATCTTAGTATTTGGCGGGGTTCTTAACTCAATACCTTTTGTCCTTAGTATGTAATGCAAGATATACGACTCAAATCTAAAAAACTATAACAATTCCATATTTGTAACTTGTCAAATTTCCCTTTTTGTCGTGTTGGAAAATATGACATCATAAGTTCAAAACTATTAATATCCTTTGAAAGTAATCTTTACCTAGTATAAGTACTGGTAAATATGATTTAGTAAAAATTTGGTTTTTCCTTTCATTACTAAACAAAACGTGAGAAGTAAAGGAAAATATGTGGTTATAAAACTTAAATTATTGAAATAAGTTGATCTCGTGTAAATATGTATAAGTACGTAAAATATTGTTTTATTAAAATAAATATGAAAGTTGTCATATGGGCTTTAAACCGACATACTCAAAATTATATTTTTAGAATTAAATCTAGTTTCAAAATCTAAGTATTGAAAAATATTTGTAATTTAAAAAATATATCATCCAGGGTTACTATTTATCTTACATACTTTTACCTGCGATCGAAAATGTAGTCTCGTCGTATCTTCCATGGTGGACTTGTTTTCCTTTGGTGTTTTAAATAAAAGACTTCAAAAATAGTTTCTAATTTCTTTCTAACTAGTTATAAAATATTACTCATTGATTTCTTAAAAAGTCTATTTAGGGAAAAATAAATGTTAAATGACGTGTATTTGTCAAAAACTTCCAGTTGTTCGTATTTCTTTTTAAAAACTCCAATTTCAGTAATTCAAAAGCCTAACTCGTATATTTCTCAAAACATATTTATTTTTTATATTAAAATTAAAAATTAGGTTGAAAATGAAAATTTCTTTATTTTCTTAGTTTGATCAAAATTTTGTCGATATAACATTTTCCAAACGTTGCTAAGGACAAAGTCACCTATTTGAATTTCTCCTCCATCTTTCCTTCAAATTGGCAGCAACCCACTTCTTTTATACCATCACACATATTAATAAATAAATAAAATTAATTATTACAACTCTACTTCCATTTCTCCTTAATACGATGAAATATCTGTGTTACGTCAAGAACCCGCAACGATACCGCATATTTTTCTCACTTTTTTAGTATTCACAAAATAAATAAATTAATATTCATACCAAATCAGTATCACAACACTCATCACACGTTACTAGATATCAAACTTTCACAAATTAATTTAAGCAGTAATTTCACGTAATCAAGACGTTTTCTCATGGCAATCGCATACAAAATGCATTATTTTCTAACTATCTACCAGACAAAATTTATAGCATAATATCAGACATGCCAAACACTCCATATTTTCAAGATTCACAAATTAAGAACATGCATCATATCAAGCATTTAAATGTGACATGCAAGGGTAAAGACAATATTTTTCCTATGTATTTTTCACATGTAATCACATATAACAGATATACAACCGATTTCAACAATCATACTCAGTTAAAAATAATATTTCTAATGCATGGAAATTAGCCAGGAGTGTATGTGACTAATTTTTCTCTCGATGCCTAAAACTAAGATTTTTACAAAATCGTTTTATGTTTGGATTCAAGAAAGAAATTTTAGATTTTAGGAACTAAGACCGGTAGAGATCTTTGGGTGATCTCTACCACCCAACACATGCAAATAACCCCAGAGTAAGATGGAACAAACTCTCCCTACCTCGTGGTCTTGAAAGTTCCAAAGCGACAATGAAAGGTTCCTTTTTACGATTCCCCTCCTTGGCTCTTTTGTTTCCTCCTTGGATGAACATGCAAGGGGGTGGCATTTAATGGCTAAACGAGATGCTGACAACGATGGAAATGGTGAAGAAACTTAAGGTTTTAATAAGAGTTGATGGTTGTGGTGTAGGGTTCTTGGTGCGATGGTTTGAGGTGGTGCATGTGGACGAGAAATTATGGTTCACGGTGGTTAGATGATGCTGAGTTTGGTGCAGGAAAATAAAGAAAATGGTGAGACCTTTCTTATAGAGAGAAAGACATAGAGAGAATAAGAGAAATATAAAGACATAAAGTTTTAACAATGACAAAGGCATATGCTAATATGGACCTATCTATCATGAAAGCCAAGAAATAAAGAAAATGGTTTAACAAAGATGCAAAGAATGACAAGCCAAGGATTGAAGAATTAAACCTTAGAAGATCTTAGAATTTATTTAAGGTTTTGCTCAAATATAAGCATGACCTTAAAACTCACGTAAAACCTTAACGACATGCATTTGAAAAGCATTTTCATAAATTTATAAAGAATATAATTTATTACTGTAACATCCTTAGTTAACTAGGACAATCTCTTCGCTAGATTATTCTATTTAACTGAGAGGTTACTATTTAGATAAAAATATGGAAATGCAAACATTTTTGTTTTGTAAAATCAAATACTAAACTATAACGACATGATAAAATAAGACCAAAATACAATAACATAAATAACCAAAAAACAAAGTAACAACATCACTTGTGGTGGATAGTATCATAATATCTACATCATCATAAAATACAAGTCCTATCAGGTCCATCCTACTAAAACAATAGAGGCACGCAGGCTCTCACAGATGCTCCTCCTCTAGGTTCTCGTCTTCTTCTATCTTAGTGTCCCCTCTAGGAGATAGAGGAAAGTATACCGGGGAAGGAGATCATGGTGGATGCACTAGAGGAAGAGGCAGAGGGTGAAGTAATAGAACTCTTGGATCGATAGTGGCATGACACTCCATTATCTCCTCCAAGTTTGCTGTACTAGGTAGGAAAGGTGGATCCCCGTACCGTCAAATGGTACTCTCTATCACCTCTATGTTCTTCTCGAAAAGACACTCTGACTCCTGAGGAGGAGGAACCTCAGCTAGTGGATGGTCATCAGGGTGGTCTTCTGGGACCTCAGGAATAACTGGTAGACGAGGAGGTCTGAGACCTCCCTCTGCTGTGATTCGTGTGCACTCTCGTTTGGTGTGAGATCGAAGATGTGTCGATAGTCTGCAGTAAAAATAATGGTGAACTCTTTCTTCTAAACAAAATAGAGGGTGTCATTTTTGACGTCCTCCCACAATCATCAATCAATCACAACAATAGTACACGCACTCAGGGGAAACCTAGTTCCTCTAAGTTATATCACACCTTACCATCCTACTTAATGTCCCCAACTTCTTGCCCCAATCTCACTAATAACTTCACTACTTTCCAGAACAGATTCTAGCACAGTAATCATCTAATCATAATAGTAGTATATTAATGTTATGTAATGCAATGCATGAGTTCTTTCATTGTATTCATATTATTCCTTCTTCTCATTAGTTTATATGAATGCCTATGGGCCTATTCTCATTTCACTGACTGTTCTCATCATCATCATCAAAACCCGTCCTGTATAGGCTGTCCCTGTACACAATGTTTCTGGACTAAAGTGACTGGAGCCCACCAAGTCCCTTATATCATAGGGTACTAAAGACTCTCAGGTCCTATTTATCATCAGGGATCCATATCGTATCATAAAAGAGGACTTGGTTCTCAACAGTCATAGAAACATCCCGTCATTTAGTCAAAGTACACCAGGCTTGCATCGTCTCACCCAGCTCAGGTGCGACTCTGATGCCATTGGGTTTTTGTCCTGGTTGTACTCCCAAGGTTCTCCTCAGAGACCAAACATGTATGTTCTCACCCATGGTGTATGCTCTAGTTTCTCAATCAATCACTTCCATGTAATGATGCATGTTCCACACATAATTCTTATTCTTTCTCTTGATCCTCGTCACTGGTAGGTTCCCGTCAATGATTCATTTTCATTCTCAACCCATTTACTTTCACATTTACATATCAAGTCTTAGGGATAGATTTATTTGGTGGTTCAAAGGGGTCAAGTTTATAGTAGTTAAATTCCTTGAAGATTAGGTGTTGGTTTCACAAGGGTGTATATAGTCATGTCACTTTCATAGTGATTAGGTAATTGAGAATGAAAATGACCAAGCCTTTAACCTCTCATCTCACTGGGTACCTTTCATCACATTTTCATACTTATTACTTTTTATGCCTGATATCTCGCTTTTCATTGTACGGGGATCGTTACCATGATGGATATATATTAACTTTTACTTTTTGAGACATCATCAATATATCATATTGATACAGATTTATTCATAATATGATCAGACAGTTACAACATCATCACTGATCAATTTATACATATTATTAGTATTTAAATAACGTCGCACCATCCATCTATTCTTTTCTTAACTCGTCCTACCTGTATAATACTTAACTATTCTTACTACTCACCCCTATAGATCCGCTCCTTATAGTTCAAGTTATGTTTCATGAGGTTTATTATTTTCTAAGAGTTGTAACCCTTTTGCCTCCAGGTCTTACTCTAAATTTAATCGAGTACCTACACATGTTTGTGTTGTATTATAGTCCAAGTATATTTCTATAACTTATTATGAGTGTAAGTTGATTCGGGTAGGGTAAGTGCTATTATTAAGTGGTTGTAGTAATATTTCAATTATATGATCAAGTAGCATCTCTACCTTATTAGCGTTTCCTAGAGATGAACTCCATGTATCCTATCTACTACAGTTGTAGTTAATTAAATATTATACCCAAGTAACATTACTAATTAAAGTGTTAATTATCAATAAAATATAATAACTTGACCTAATCTCATAATTAGTTGTTGGTTTTCTTTTGAGTACACTATTTGTATCCCTCTTAGCACCATTCGTTATTCTAGTCTAGTTTAACTCGCCCAATTATTTGCATAATTATGTATCTTAGTCATTCTAAGTGATTTAGCTATTCCGACTCTTGACTAAGCGTACTTTACTAAGATGGGTTATAATTTAGAACTTGTATTATCGATGTTTATTATTATCCATTCCTTACTAACTTCCTTACCGATCTAAGTAGTACTTGTAAGTTTATTTACCCTATCATGTTAATGTACTTAACACTATAACGTTTGCCTTCTTACAATTTTATATTACTTTACTAACAATTTTCTTTTAATTAATCTTACCTAGTTTTTTACATTTATACTATACCAGTTACTTGGCTATTTTAGTACTTATTTTATGATCTACCCTCTTAGTCTAACCTTAATTTATGAAGTCATGGATTTAATCCTTTAGTGATAACTAACTTAAATGTACCTATTTTCTAACTTACTTGTTCTAGTGTCCAATTACTAGAATCTCTTTTAAGTCCTATATTCTAATATCTAGTAGACCATTAATCATATAATAATTTATACCTTAATTTCTTTAACCACTATCATATCATTTGATTCGTTACTACTATACTCTTTAGATTAAAACCTCATTATTTTATTATTTTTTAAAAGAACCTTAGAATAATATCTTTTAAAAATCTGGTGAAATAAAATAAAGTATCGAGAACGTCCCGTTCGGTAAAATTCCTCGAAAAACATGTGCTTCTTCAAATGACTCCGGGCACTTAGCGATGAATCTAGTTTCTAATTACGGGGCTTACCGGAAATATTTACAACAAATTACATCATAATAGACAAAAATATAAAATTTAATATTACAACCATATCGAATACCAACCGAGCCCGCCTAACTCTAAAATTTGTAACTTTTCCGTCTTGGCTCCGATTTCGGTAAAATTTCTTCTGGTCACACGATCGTCGAGACGCGAATTACGAGATTTTAAAAACACTATATTTAATTTTTTAATATAACAAAATGATAATTGGTTATGAAAATTTCATAGTTTAAAATCTGACCGTTGGATCA
Source organism: Clitoria ternatea (assembly GCA_037962975.1). NCBI lineage: Eukaryota > Viridiplantae > Streptophyta > Magnoliopsida > Fabales > Fabaceae > Clitoria > Clitoria ternatea. The sequence continues at coordinate 94,431,898 of CM075670.1, read as the reverse complement.
TGATGAAACTTAAAACCATAACCCCTGGATACTAGAGTAACGTTACGAGGAAATTTAAAACACAAGCAACCGAATAGAGGCTCCCCTTACCTCATGATAGCTCTCGTTTTTGAGGAAGAGAAAGGGGTGGTTCTTCAAAACTCCGTTAAACGCTCCTGATCGTTCGTCGATATTTACAGATAGTTCCCGATCCTAAAAAAATATTACATGCATGGTTAAAGAGGAAGAGGTGGCCATGGTTTTGGCCTTCAAAATAGCAACAACTTTCTTTAATTTCAAGGTAAAAACTGAATTTGGGCCTAGAGAAGTCAAGAACAAGATTCAAGGAAAACTTGTCCAAAACTCACCTTGAATAGGCTTGAATGGCTTGCGGTTTTTAGGCTCCAAAGCAAGGGGATAAGATTGATTTTTAGAAGTCCATTGCAAGAAAGGAAATTTGAAGAGGGTGGCTGTTTGGGTGAGGTTTGGGCCATAGGTTAGAAGGCAAGGAAGAAGAGAAATAAAATTTTGAATGGTTGGAGATGACAAGTGGTGGTGTGGCCGTGATTTTGGGTGGGTTGTGGTGGTTTTTTGGGCGATGTATGGTGGCTATGGGAGGAGAGGATGGTGGCTATGTTTGGAAGGAATTAAGAGTGGGTGATGGCTTGGTGTTTAATCTTGAGAATATAGAAATAGAAAGAAGGAAATGCTAAAATTTCATATGCCAAGGGAATATCATCATGAGTTTGTTAGCATTTAATGTGCATAGTGGAGAGCAGCCGATGGGGTGAGCTGGTGGAGTGAGTGGACTGGGAGGACAGGGAGGCTACACTTGTCTAGAAAGGTGGCTAATAGTGGTGGTTGGCCAGAAACCGGTTGCCAGAATAATTAATTTGTTACCTGATGATTTTAGACGTGCAGAATTTTTAGGAACTAGAATTTCAAGGCGTTAAAAATAAATATAGAATAATTCGTGGAGGCAGAATCTTGGAAAATGACCAACATAAAACTTGTAGATCTTCTTTTTTCCTTCAATGTTATATATCATTTGTGACAATCCCATATTGATAGCCCGAGATATACTTGAAATAAGACAAGATACTCCAATCGTTCCCGAATCAGGTAGGGCTGTAGAAATAATTTTGTGGTTATTTTTCATTTAAGAATTGGTCTTTGTACCCTTTATAAGACTTATATATTTTTTTCATACAGATTTAAAGTAAAAAGAACAAAACAATTCTAATATCGGAAGAGGAAGATATGCCTATTTTACTGGGAATAGCCAGCATGGTGACGAGATGAACAGAGGTCAGCAAAGATCTTAACAACTGTACCAATCTGTGGGCATTCAAATTTCAATTTCTTCACATAAAACATAGAGAATTTTGTTAGAGATTTTGACACTGGGTTTTAATGAATAGAAGGTCGTATGAGAGAGTTATGAATTTATGAACGAGCCATGTGCAGGATAAAAATATGAATGACATGATCTTAAGGCAAGTTTACTTAATTCTCGAATTTGAGCATGACAGAGCGAGAATCGGGGTTCTGGACAAGAATTAGAAGTTGAAGATCTCTTCAAAACAAAGTGAATAAGACCAGAATCATTCCATTCAAGCTTTGTTTTGAAAAGTTAGGTCCAAAATACCAAAGACGCGCAGGTTGAATTTAAAGGCTAAATTGAAGAAATGAGATTGCATGCAAACAGGGTTGACAGAGTCCGAATCAAGTCTCGGTCTCTTCAAGAAATGTTCCTAAAACATCAAAACGAGTTACTGGGGACTGATCATACCACCATCGGATGCTGCGAGGTATATGCACGACCAAACGTAGGTGACATCGAAGGTCCCTATTAGTCCGATTAGACTGAGTTAGTTACCCTCGATTCACTACAAGGAAACCCCTCTGTGGCTAACCTCCTGCATGAAGTCATTAGTCTCAGGTTGAGTTACCTGAAAAGATCAACAATTGGGCCCCACAGTATAACACCGGAAAAACCCATAATATTTATTATTTAAATATTATAAATTAATTAAAAACCTAATAAAATATCATTTTAATATTATATATTTTGAATAATTATTTATTATTAAGTATTATTATATATTATTTTAATCCTCACTAATTAATCAACTAATCTAAACATAATTTACTAAAAGGGTAATTTAAACAATGAATCACAATTTAATAAGCTACATTAATCATTAAGAATTAATTACTAATACCTACAATAATTTACTAATACTCATAATTACTCATCTTTTACTTTCTTCTATCACTCATTACACATTTCTATTTCTCTATTACTCTTTATCCTTCTCACAAATCTCTATTTTCTACTACACTTTCTCTCCTTCTTATACTTAGCTATTTATTAATACGTTATCATTATTTCTCCTCACTAATAGCAACTTGGGGAATCAGGCCAAAGCCTCAACTTCCTCTAGAAGACTTATTAAAGTACTCTCAGAGGTCCTAAGAGCCTAGGTCCCTACTATAAAAACTAGGGCTGTTACAATTACAACTTTTGTGTAATCGATTACACCCTTGAACGTTGGCTTACAATCGAATTTTAAATGAATCTGGTTATATTTTCAAATGTTGTAATCGATTACAACAATATGGTAATTGATTATCACAACATTAAAATGAACGAAAAGAAGAATTTTAAATGGTTTCTTGCATGAAAAGTCATGTTCTTTCATCCAAACTTTTGAATGAATACATTTATTTGAAAAGGCATCTTTCCAACATCGAAAGGCATCTTTTCATCAATCAAATGCATTTCTTCATCCCCTATAAATAGAGTGAACATCAATCACACTAAATATAGATTTTTGGAAAAACATTTAATCATTTTTTACAATCCAAATTAAGAAACACTCTAAGATAATATAAGGCCATTCTATTACTTAAGTATTATCATTAGAGAGCTTCAAGTTGTACTATCTACTCTAAAAGATAGTTTGACATTTGTGTATTTTTATTATTAACTCTATCTTATAGGAAAGACATCCCATATTGGTTTTGTAACTTTGGTAAGGTATCCCAAGGGTTTAATATTAGGGTGAGGCATCCCTAGGGAAAAATTCAAACATGAGGCATCTCTTACAAAGTTCGAGACTCAACATAAAGGGTAAGGGATCCCAGGGTGTTGGAGTTCTTGGTTGTTGTAACTTGTGAACAGTTAGTGGAACTCTTAAGGGTTACTTGAGAAAACTACACGTAGGCAAGTGGTTTTTTCAACCAGTATAAAAATCAAAGTTTGCATTCTCTTAACCCTTCATCTTTGTATATTTTATTTACTTCTGCTTTGAATATTTGATTATTGTTTAATAAATTTTAATAAGAAACAATGATTAGCAATAAGTTTCAATAACTCAATTCACCCCCTTTTGAGTTTCTTAGAGGCCACTTGGGTAACAATTGGTATCAAATCTAGCTTCTTGTATAAGGTTTAACAACATCAAGAAAGATCCATGGCCTCTACAAACTTCCCTTTCCTTGAAGGAAATTCCATATATAGATCACCCGTGTTTAAAGAAAAGGATATCAATATTGGAAAACCCGAATGTAAATCTTTATAGAAGTAATAGACATAGATGTCTGGGATGCTATTGAAAATAGTCCCTTCATTCCCACAAAAATAGTTGAAGGTAAACCCAAATAGAAAAATTTAAAAGTGAGTGGAGTGATAAAAACAAAAGGAAAGTACAATATAACCTTAAAGCCGAGAACATCATAACCTCTGCCTTAGGAATAGATAAATTTTTTAGAATATCAAACTACAAAAGTGCAAAAGAAATATGGGACACCTTAGAAGTCACACATATTGGCACTAGTGAAGTGAAGAGATCAAGAATAAACACCCTAACCGAAGAATATGAATTATTTAGAATGAACAATAATGAAAATATCTAAGATGCAAAAGAGATTTACTCATATTATTGCTAAAACAAACTTGTATTCAATTATATGTCTTAGAATTACATGTATAGGATCCATAAAGTATAAAGAAACATAATGTATAGAGACCGCTATCATGTAAAAGTGCTAAAAAAATATTATTTGTCTCACGTTAATCGATTAGCAAAATAAGCTCAATCGATTAGATGATGCAATAAGAAAATAGGATGACTCATTAGTATAATCAATTAGCAAAATAAGCTCAATCGATAAGATAATGCAAAAAGTGAGAAAATAGACTAACTCATCAATATAACTGATTAGCAAAGATATAGAATCTATTAGATCGGGACTAATCGATTAGCATGTTAGTCTAATCGATTAGGATATACAAAAATAGAAACCTATGTTCCCAAAATAGAGCACAAACCCTAATCCTTCTCCACTCGATTTCTCAAGCTTTAAGACCTTATAAATAGGGATCAAATCACAAGGAAACAACACACAAGAGAGAATTGGTACTTGCATATTATTGAGTTTTTGCTCTTAGATTTCTAGGTCTTGTAAGTTTAATTTTCTTGAGCCTCAATTTGTTTCATTCATCCTTTTGAGAGGGTATAGCTATTGTAAACCCATATAAGTGATTCCTAAGAGTTGGGTTGTTGAACCTAAGTGTGTTATTGAGAGATTGTGAGAATGGGTAGGTTGCCCAAATTTTGTGAGGATTAAGTTTCTAGTGTGGGACATTGAGAGACTGTAATTGCTCCAGAATTGTATCTCAAATCTTTAATAAGTGAAATTTCTCTAAGTGGTTTGCTTGGGGACTAGACGTACACCACAAGTGGAAGTGGTGGAACTATTATACCGGTTTTAAATCTTCTTATCCTTAACTCTTATATTTGTTGTCATTATTTAAATTAATCACTTTATTTGCAATTGTTTTGGCTGAGTATTAAATTTTATTTTGTTCATTAATTTGTATTAAGGAATTTGTATACATAAGAACAATTCTCAAAGGCATTTCAAAGTTTTTAGGGTTTAGGATTTAGGGTTTGGGGTTTAGGATTTAGGTTCCCCCTTGGTTAATTAGGGCATCCTAAGTATAGGAATCATCCTAATTAACCAAGGGCGTTACAAGGTGGTATCAGAGCATGGTCAATTTAACAAGGCTTGGGGTATAGACTTCTATGCCCTGTTGTACTCTAATTATTGTTTGAGGGTCATTACGACTTGTGTGATAGGAATTTGATTGATTGACCATATCTTTTACGTGAAGTCTTCCTTGAGAAATGAGACTTATAATACCTTGTGATAAAACTACCCTTTTCCTTTTTTAGTAAGATGCCTTGTAAGGAAGACAACCCCGTGATTGCATTACTAACCAGGATAGTAGGAGTGATCGAGCGTCTAGGAACCTTTAGCCTCAATGCCACTTCAGAATAAAACCTGTAACACCCTCGGTTAACTAAGATAATGTCTTTCACTAGATTAACTTGGTTGACTAAGAGGTTACTAATTTTAAGAAAAGCGTGGAATTTTTTTTTGTACAGAACAACATATGGTGGTAATAAAGCATAATATATATATATATATATATGCAAAAGATATTGTACATGATCCAACTATTTCATCAAGTCTGTACACTGAAACAAAAAGGGCACGCAAGCTCCCTACACAAAATATAGGGAAATAAGAATAAAATAAACCTAACCACTAAGAATCTCCACCCAACTCCTCATTAGACCACGGGGATGTAGAAGGATTAGAAGCAGATGCTAACCGGGAATAGTCCAGAGGAACAGTACTCATGCACGGTATGTCACTAATGTCGCAGATCTTTTGGTGTCGGTGACTGACGTAGGCCTCGTAAGCCTCTGCTAGGAGACTCTGAGCCACGGCAGATATCTCTATGTACTCCTAGGTCTCTCCACACATGTAGCTCCTGTAAATATGTCAGAGAAAACCCTAGGAGTGGTCCCACTATCACCTCACTAAATACCTCTCCATCGACGTCATGATTAGAACTCCCTGCTGCATGGGAATGCCCTCTACTTTACCCGCCTCATCATGAACTGCAAGGAGGATTGCTGACTGAAGCTATTTGGGTAGAGCTGGGAGCGCTACAGGATCTACTAAACCTGCTGGCATGTCCTCGAAAGGGTACTCCCCAGGATCCTCCTCGTCGTCCTTCTCTATGAGTAGCGGAACATACTCTGGTATAGGCTCCCTTTGACACGTGTCGGTTGGGACTGGTACTGCTAGAATCTCTGCCTACTGGACAAGAGGTGGAGCCAAGAATAGAGCTAGTAGTGGATGGAAACTGAGGGGATCTGCCAATAAAGCTATCTCCCGCTTAGACATCTCCTCAAGCTCTTCTACACTTATGGGATAAGGTGGGTCGCCATACCATCTGACTGAGCTCTCCATGACCTCTACGTCTCGATCATAGGGTCTCTCAGTATCATGCTGAGGGGGTGGTGGAATGTTTACTAGGGCATCCTCGAGAATCGCCGCCAAGTGACTGGGGCCTGTCTGATCTTCTCTGCGTACTACTCCTCTCATGCAATATACGTGCCTGGCTAGTAGTCTAGAATAATCAACTGTAAAGGTAAGTCACCATCTCCACAATAATCAGGGAGTGTCATCTCTGACACTCGCCCCACACATTTCGACTAATATCAATTAATTCACTGAACTCTCTTTGGGATTCCTATATATATATTCTAAGTTATCTCGTCGTTCTTACTCCTGACGGACCCCTCTCATTTCTTATCAATTCATTACACAATCACATATAAATAATCATGATTGAAACGTAATACATGAATTTTATCTCTTCAGTAATATGGTACACTAGTATGATGCATGAAACTCCGTCCATAACAACAAATCATCAATCAAATCCTGCCTTATTCTCCCATCCACTAGGGCGACCGGAGCTCTCCTTCCTTCTGGTTTTCACAAAGGGTAAGGACACACAGTCCTATCATCATAATGGCCAATCACAATCTCTATAGAACGGGCACTCCACGGTCATAGAAAATCCTGCCTCTTGTCGAAGTATATCAGGGTTTTTCACGGGCTGTACGACGACGGGTGTGAATCCGAGCCATTGGAATTCTCGCTTCTGATATACTCCCTAGACTGCCCTCGGGTATCGAAAAGTAGTAGATTCTTCAATGTACCCCTCACTATTATGCTCTAGGGAGTTTCTCAACACCACCCTTATTCACCAGATATGATGCATGATTCAACTATTATATTTATCATGAAGTGGTTTCTTGATAGGGTTCTTCTCATTTCATTTCTAACGTCGAGTTCTTGACTGCCCTTAGGTATCGAAGCACAGCAGATTCTTCAATGTACCCCTCACTGTTATGCTCTAGGGAGTTTCTCAACACCACCCTTTTTCACCAGATATGACGCATGATTCAACTATTATATTTATCATGAAGTGGTTTCTTGATAGGGTTCTTCTAATTTTATTTCTAACATCGAGTTCTTTTCTTAATACCGAATATCATTAAATTTTTTTTCTTTTCTCTTGATAAAAGTTTGCACTTCATTTCCCTAACTCTTAGAAATGAAATGAGATTCCACAACTCAATATCATGGGTATTTTGTTATTACATCATTCATTAATAATCATATTTGTGTACTTTCACATTCAGTCACATTGGAATCCTTATCAATACCACTGTTCCACATTTATGCATCTCATTTAGGACCTTTCATAGTTCGACCATTCATGCATCACATATAGTATCCATCAATGAGATACACTTAGATAATATATTACTCAAAACATACATCTACCAACACATCACGTTAATCATAATACCACGATAATTAAATAGTTACTTTACTTTAGTCGGTGTTCATAAAGGTCATATGTACAATATACGTATTAATATTAGTACTCGCTTGTTATTTATATGTCATGTTGTCTTAATTATCTTGGTAGTACGTTGATCGAATATCTCGTAGTATGGTGAACTTTTGGGTATATTAGAATTGTTTATAACCCTCGTCATTTGACTAAGTAAAATTGATTTATCCGGTTTTTATTATCTTAGCGTACTGCTCATAAACCCTTAGTTGATTGTTAAGTGACCTCATTAGTTATTTCTCCTCTTTTATTCTAGATGAGTTTTAGATTTAATAGTTCACCCTCCTGGTTACTAAATAAGCCATGTACCCCTTTTTATCTTCTCTTAATTTCTTGCATCTTGATAATAATATCTTTCTTAAACATGGTCTTGCTAGATTAGATAATTCCCTCTTTAATAACTAATTTAACTGACTTATTTTCTTAACTATAATTAATCTCTTTTCTTCTATCTGTTTACTGCTTAAGGACTTAGAAACTTCTTCAATTCAAGATATCCTAATATTGTTTAGTCATCCAAAAATTTGCCAATTAATTTAATCAATTCTATTTATTTTTATTGTGAGCTTAAAATTAGTATACCCCAAAATTTCATCTCTTAGTTACTAACTAATTTATTCTAGGCACAAAATTTCCTTCAATTTCTCTTTCTACTTATAGTGATTACCTTAATTTCTACTATAGCATGACCTCTTTTAAAAGTTCTGGTTCTAAACTTAATTTATTTAAGGAAATAATCCTATTAATCTATTAGGATCCTTTTTTAGAACCTTAGTCAAAATTTTAAATTCTAGTTTGTTATTTCTTTATTCTAAATCTCTTTAATCTACTAGAATAACTAATTCCAAGGTTCATTCTTTTTAATCAAGTTTCTTTTTAAATTTATCCCTTTTTCTTAAATTTCTAAAGTTACCATTCCTTCTCTTCTAAATGGTCACCAAGGTAGTCACTAAAAGTGGTTGCTAAAAATTTGTCACTAATATTTTCTTCTTTTAACTCCTAATATCCATTATGCTAAAAATTCACTTATTTGAATTTTTCTTTACCTAACCTATAAAATTTAATTTGGGCCTAAGTTATGGAAATCCTTAATAAAGTTCTAAAAGTTTTCTATTAAAAAAATTCTTAATTATTTAGTTAACTTACTATTATATTGTTACACATATTCTTCTTTAAAATTCTTACTTTATAAAAAAAATTCATTATCACTCTTTTAGTAAAAGAAATTATTTTTTTAATCGCCCGATTGGCAAATTTTCTCGAAGGTACACGATAACGTCGATAAAATTTAAACGATCTATTTAATTCCTAATAGCGGGACTTACTGAAAAAAATCTACAAATTACATAACAACATCTGAAATAAAATTTAATTTATACAACCATATTGAAATGAAACTGGGCCCGCCTAAATACTAAATTTTCTAAATTTCTTTTCGTTGGTCCAATAACGATAAAATCCATTTGATTTCTTGAATATTGAGTTACGCCAAATAAATTATTAAAATATCAAAAATTCTAAAAACGTGACTTTTAACCGTCGATTACGAAAAATTTTACGGTTAAAGATCTGACTGTTGGATTACGATGAAATTCAAAACGAAGGTTCCTTAACATGAAAATAACAATAGGAGGCAACCAAAATTCAAATCAATCGAGATGAGGACCCCCTTTACCTCATGACATAGCTGCTGCCCGGAGAAGAAAATTAAAGGTTTTGCCAAAAATTTCACCGATCGCTCCTAACGTCCTCCAATCGTTGTCTAAACCTCCGGACCCTTAGAAAAATGAACATGCATGATTAGGACAACGGAGGGCAGTCACGGTTTTTCCCTCCAAATAGCAAGAAATCATCACCACAATCTCAAAATAGAATCTGTTTTTGGAATTAGAAAGATTAAGGACAAGATTCAAGGAGGAAACATCAAAATCCCTTACCTTGAATGGCTTGGTAAGTGGCGGTTTGTACAGCTCCAAGGTGAGGAGATGAGCTTCAATCCTTCAAGGCCATGCTATGCAAAAAGAATAGATATGGGGGATGATTGATGGTGGTTGGCCGTGAGTGGGTGGAGCAAGGAGAAGAGGTAGTAGAATTTGGATGAGTGGAGGTGGATGGTGATGATGTTTGGCTGTGGAAATGGGAAATGGTGGAGGCTTGATAGTGTTGTTCAAGTGACCTCAATACTCAAGAGGGGGGTGAATTGAGTGTTAAAAACTTTTCTTTAGAATTCCTTTGAAATTGATTCCTTTTTCACAAGATATGCTTATATGCAATAGATAGCAAGAATAGTGCAAGAATCAATGCAAAACAATGTACAAATGTCACTTAGGAAATATGTCAAACACTTGGTGTGCAGCACTTTAATACAAGTTGTTCAAGCAATTTTAAGAGGGGCTTTCACAATCAATAATAGTAATCCAGCCAGATGCAATATGTAAATGCAAGAGAGTAGGGAAGAGAAGCTTGCAAACTAATTTAACGAATTCCACCAACCCGGTGTATGTCTCGCTTTCAAGCAACCCACTTGAACTATTTCCACTATTGAAGTTTAGAGATACAAGCCATGAGCAATTACAGCTCCCTAGTGTCCCACACTCTAGAACTCAATCCTCACTAGCACAAGGGCAACCCACCCAATCTCTCAAACTCTCAATACCCAAAGATTGAACCCCAACCTTTGTGACCACTTAACGGAGAGTGAATAATCTTGGTGTTTTAGTGTTTGGTTTTACAATCAATGAACTCTCTCAATAGAGTATATGAACAAATGAAAGCTCTCATAATTTCTAACTCTCACAAGAGATGATTTACAAATATAAGCTCTAAGTTTCAGAACTTGAAACTAAAAAAAGAAATAGAACTCACAAGATAGAAGATTTGATTTGCCTTTAATGGATTTGGATGCTTGAGAAGCTTGAATGAGTCTTGCATTTATAGGCCTTGGAGAGGTGCCCTAAAGTCTTCAGAGCCATTGCACAGTGTGGGCATTGGAGTAACAATGGAGAAATGAACTGGTTTCCCACTTAAAAATGCTTTCCCCAAATTCTGCCACTAGTGTAATCGATTAGGCCTCAAGCTGTAATCGATTACACTTTGAATTCTTCAGTGTAATTGAACAAGTAATCGATTAGACTTTACCACGTAATCGATTAGCTAAGAGACAGAACCTTGCTAATCGATTGTTTTTCACTCTGTAATCGATTGTGAGTGGCACCTGATGTATTTAATTGTGTTACGTAGATTATGACTCATGTGCAATCGATTATTGTACAATAAGAAACTCTGTAGTCGATTAGTTCTTTAACTGTAATCGATTAGTGGCTTTACAGAACATTGGTAATCGATTATGTCATCCTTGTAATCAATTAGCATATGCACCTGATGCTTTTAATACTTTTTCTCAGCTTGGTAATCAATTAGCCTCCTTGGTGCAATCAATTAGGTGGCAAACATAGGCTTCATAATCGATTATTGTTTGATGAGGTAATTGATTAGGTGTTTGACAGAACTTCCATAATATATGAGGTCCTGTAATCGATTAGGCTTCGTGTTTTTGCAGGTCTGATGTTGTTTTCTCTGTTTTTCTCTTTTAAGTGTTCTTTTATAAACACTTATTCTCTTTGCCATGATTCTTCAATTGCTTTTTGATCTCTTTGTCATTATGAAACACATTCTCCCCCTTTTTGATGATGACAAACAATGTTCATCTCATGAAGGTGTTAGTCCAAATAAAGTTTTCTCCCATTTTCTTAGGAGTTTATGCATATGCTTTCTTGTTGCTCTAAAATTAAAGCCAGTTAATAACCATGTAAAATTAAAGCCAAATGAGAATCAATATATGTTAATCATTTGTTATTAATCCACTTGTTGATTAATCATTTATTATTACTCTACTTGTTAATTGCCATTTGCTATTTGGTTATAAAAGATAAACATTAATTCTAATTCTTCTCCCCCTTTGTAATCATCAAAAACACACATAGAGAGATAAGAAAAGGAAAAGTTCATTCATTGATAAAGGAAATTATAGAAGTAAATTGCAGAATGGAAATTGCATGACAAAAGGAAACAAAACAAGAAGGATCTAATTATCCAGATTAAAGAAACACATTTCAGAAATTTTGTTTGAGAGCTCCTCATAACGTTGCTCCATGAGGTCAAAATGCTATTACTCGGTCATTTGAAATTGTTGAAGAGTGTTATCAATTCCTTCAAAGCGCTGATTGAGATAAGCATAGAGAGAGGTGAAGGGGTCAACGGGAGCAGATGGTTCGCCTTGTGTTTCTTAAGTTGCAGGAGGAGGAGGGGCAGGATCATTGGCTGGAGCTTCAAAGGGAATGTTGGCATGAATGCCTTCCATCTTAGAGAGCCAAGCTCCATTGACATATATGATACCCATCTTGGTGAGATGATGGGTGCCAATGCATGCCTTTGGAGGTATTTTCTCAGGAAGTTCTCCAGCAAGGTCAACACCAAAAGCTTTGAAAATTTTTGTGAAGAGGATGGCATATGAAAGCTTTTGCTGGTCTTTGGCCTTGAGCATATACAACTTCAATAGCTAAATCCAATTAATTTCTTTCTTATTTTGCATAGCCCACATCAAGAGTACATCATCTTCTTCAACCAAGGCATAATTACCACCATGAGGGACCAAGAGTTTAACCAAGAAAAAGTGAAGGAGGCGGTTATTGATAGTGAGATAGCCTACCAATTTGTGATTGCTCCGGGGACGGTCAGCTTTCCAAAGGGATTGGCGAGCAGTGATGGCATTAAAGTCCTATTTATCCTCTAGATTTCCACCAGCAAACTCAACATCAGAGAGGGTAAGTTATGTGATTTCAGCTAGTTGGGCATTGGTGATCCTTAGAGTCACATTCTTGACTCTAGCCTCAAGTAATCCATCAACGAGCCTTAAATTGCAGAAAAAGACTCACATAAGTTCCGGGTAGTATACCTCCTCTTTGAGAGTGAGGAAGGGAAAGAGATTGTAGTGGTGAAGAGAGTGAGTAAAGGTGAAGCTGGGATGGTCAAAGATTTCAGCATTGATGTAGTGAGGGGAGATGATATCCTTTTCAGAGAACTTTCGGATGAAGTTTTGGAGGTCTCTAGGATTAGTGAAGAACCTTGAAAAATCAAGGGGGTTATTGGTTTGGGCAAGTGAGGACCTAGCTCTTTTCACATTCCTAGAGGAAGACATTGTGTGAATGGAGAAGAAAAGATGAAGAGAGTGAGGGGTCTTTGGAAAATTTGAGAGATTGGAGGGAGGAGAGGTATTGGAGGTGTGAGGTAGAAGAGGTAAAGGAGGGGGTATTTATAGGGTTTAGAGGTGAGAATTAAGGTTTAGGAGATGAGAAATAGGGTTTAGAGGGGTGAGTGTGGATTCGGCCAATGATTTTCACTCGGATTCTGTAGAAGTCACGTTTCTGATACACTCATAATTGATTACGGGGTTCCTCGTAATCGATTACACCCTTTCAGAATTTGAATCATCCGGTTTCTAATCGATTGGGCCAGGTTGGTAATCGATTGCATTAAAAACAGAACCTTGGAAATCGATTAGGAGGAGAGAGTAATCGATTATCTGGAAGATAGAGGGTCTCTAATCGATTTGGCATGTATGCTAATCGATTACCGGAACACGGAGACTCTCTAATCGATTAGTTGAAGTGATCTAATCGATTATGGAAAGGATAGAACAATTCTAATCGATTGTAGGAAGCTATCTAATCGATTATGACAGCCCAGAAATGCTTAAAAACATATTCTTTTCAATCACAAAGTATCAAGGACTCAATATTCATGGAATAGAATATGCTTATTTCATCAATCAATTGATTTTTACTCATCAAACATATTACAAGTTAAAGAATCATCAACATCAATCAATATTCAAACACAATTTGAAATATCTAATATTCCTAACTCTCTTCTTATATGTATGAATTGGTCCTTTGCAAGTAGTTTAGTGAAGATATCAGCTAATTGCTTAGAGGTTTCAACATGTTCAAGCATACAATCACCCTCTAACACATGATCCCTAATGAAATAGTGTCTAATCTCAATATGTTTGGTTCTAGAATGCATCACAGGATTCTTTAAAATGTTAATGGAACTTGTGTTATCACATTTTAGAGGTACATGGTCTAACATAACACCAAAATCTAGGAGTTGTTGTCTCATCCAAAGGATTTGAGTATAACAACTACCAGCTGCAACATAATCTGCCTCAGTTGTTGATAATGCAACACTCACTTGTTTCTTGCTATGCCCAGATACAAGAGAACTACCAAGCAAGTGACAAGTACCACTAGTGCTTTTCCTATCAAATTTACATCCTACAAAATCAGAGTCAGAATATCCAACAAGAGTGCATTGAACCCTTTTGGGGTACCATAAACCAACATTTTGAGTTCCAACTAAATATTTCATTATTCTTTTTACAGCAGTAAGGTGTGATTCTTTTTGGCATGCTTGGTATCTTGCACACATACAAACAGCAAACATGATATTCAGTCTACTAGCGGTTAAGTAGAGTAAGGATCCAATCATACCTCTATACTTTTTGAGTTCTACATTCTTACCTTTCTCATCCTTATCCAAATAACATGAAGTGCCCATAGGTGTGGCAATTTCATTTGCCTTGTCCATGTTGAATTTCTTAAGCAACACATTGCAATATTTGGATTGACTAATGAATGTACCTTGTTTGGTTTGCTTAATTTGTAGCCCAAGGAAGAATGTAAGTTCTCCCATCATGGACATTTCAAATTCATCCTGCATTAACTTAGCAAACTCCTTGTAAAGTGATTCATTAGTAACACCAAAAATGATATCATCTATATAGACTTGCACCAATAGTATGTCATTCTTCTTATGCTTAATGAATAATGTTGTATCAACCTTTCCTCTTTCAAATTTTTTTTTTAAAAAAATTTGCTCAATCTTTCATACCAAGCTCTTGGAGCTTGTTTTAAACCATATAATGCTTTTCTTAGTTTGAAAACATAATTTGGAAATTGATAGTTTTCAAAACCAAGAGGTTGATCAACATATACTTCTTCTTGAATGTATCCATTTAAGAAAGCACTCTTGACATCCATTTGGTACAATTTAAAATCTTTACAACATGCAAAAGCTAACAATAATCTAATAGCTTCTAGCCTAGCTACGGGTGCATACGTTTCTTCATAATCTATGCCTTCTTCTTGATTGTATCCCTTACCTACTAGCCTAGCCTTGTTTTTAGTGATTATACCATTTTCATCAAGTTTATTTCTAAACACCCATTTAGTACCTATTATTTGGTGATCATTGGGTCTTGGCACTGATTCCCAAACTTCATTTCTTTCAAACTAATTTAGTTCCTCTTGCATGGCCAACATCCAATGTTCATCAATAGTAGCTTCGTTAATGGTTTTAGGTTCAATTTGAGATACAAACGCTAGATGATTGCAAGTATTGAAAGAGTGTCGGGTACTTACACCTTTAGTGATATCACCTATAATGTTGTCCAATGGATGGTCTTTTAAGGTGACCCATTCTTTTTGTTTAGTTTCCACACTTTGTGTTGTGTCTCCTTCTTTGTTGTCTTCTTCTTTGTCATCCAAGTTCAATTCTTGGAAAGTACCTACAAGATCATCAAAATCTTCCTTTCTCGGGGAGTTATGGCTACTTTCATCAAATTTCACATGAATTGATTCCTCAACAGTATTTGTTTGTTTGTTAAATACTCGATAACATTTACTTGATGATGAATATCCAAGAAAGATTGCCTCATCAGCTTTAGCATCAAACTTTCCTAGATTATCCTTTCCATTGTTAAGTACAAAGCATTTGCATCCAAATATATGAAAATAGGAAATGTTTGGTTTTCTTCCTTTGTAAAGTTCATAGGGGGTTTTCTTTAGAATAGGCCTAATCAAACATCTATTCATCACATGACAAGCGGTATTTACCGCATCGGCCCAAAAATGTTTCACAATGTTATTTTCATTTAACATGGTTCTTGCAAGCTCCACCAAAGATCTATTTTTCCTTTCAACCACTCCATTTTGTTGTGGAGTTCTAAGAGCTAAAAAATTATGTTCAGTGCCATGTTTTTCACAAAACTTTTCAATTGATTAGTTTTCAAATTCTCCCCCATGATCGGTTCTTATGGATGTAATCTTTGAATTTTGTTCATTTTGGATAACCTTGGCTAGTTTCTTAAAATGCATGATATCCTTCATTTTTATGAGTAAGAAACAAGGTCCATGTATATCTTGAATAGTCATCTACAATTACTAGACTATAGTAATTACCACTAAAGCTTTTGATTTTGGAAGGTCCAAATAGATCCATGTGCAAAAGTTGTAAAGCCCTTTGAGTAGATTCAATGTTTTTAGCTTGAAAAGATGTCTTTACTTGTTTTCCCTTCTGACATGCATCACAAAATTTATTTTCAAATTTGAGCTTTGGCAAACCAATTACTAATTCTTCAGAAACAAGTTTGTTTAGATGGTCTATATGTATATGTCTTATTCTTCTATGCCATTATTAGTCCTCAAATTTACAATAAAATCTTTAATAAAAATTTTGTAAAAATAATAAAAATTAGCTTAAATTGTTAGAAAATTAGGTTTTAAATTCAATAAATGGATGTTGTTGGAAATAATCTACCCTTGATCAATTTTCTCTAATTTTGTAGTAAAAAAGTAAAGAATTTAAAGAGAAAAATGAACATCTGCAGAGCTGACACGTAGAATCAACCCCACACGTAGCGTGGGGATTTCTGATGCTGACGCTACGCGTCACAGCCACGCGTAGCGTCAGAAGCTACGTGGACTTCACTTCCAGGTGGCCAAGCACTCAGCCTTTGACCCATAATTGGCCTCTCCACTACTCATAAATGTTCAAGCCGAAGTGGAGACAGGGACAAATGGCAAGGCATGATTGATTTAATAATTCCATAGTGGCCATTTCAAGTTGTTTAATGGGAGCTGAGTCAGGGACCTGACGCGTAGCGTCAACACCCTTCCTTAGCCCTATAAATAGGGCCATTCTCCACACTTCTAAGCATCTCATCCTACATTCTTAGTTCTCTTCTTCTCTTATACACTCGTGTTTGAGTGGTTCTTTTGTGAGTTTTTAGTTCTAGAATAGTTTTCTAGATACTTGAGAGTGTTGTGTAGTATTGTGATCATTGTACTGTGAAGTTTCCATCGCCTTTGTAATGTCAATCACTGTAAGTTTGGTTTTTACTTTCACCATGTGTAACTAATTTGTTTATGTTGGAATTGGTGAACTAGTCTATTGATTATGATGTTGTGAATTAAATCTCTGCATGTTTATGATTCAAGTGCATGTTAGTATTTTAATCATTTATTAGTATGAATGTCAAACGGGAGAATGATTTTCATGCGTATTGAAACTTGTTTTATTAGTATGAATGTCAAACGGGAGAATGATTATTTATGCTTTATTAAAACTTGATTTAATAAAAGTAAAAGTTGGAATACCCTTAATATGCCAATTTCTAGGGATAGAATTGGTAATTATTATTGCCATAAGGTCAGGACTTAATGCAAGTTTTTACTGAGAAAGCTCACGAGGGATCGGACTTTACGGTGAATACTTAGAATTTGTATCACGAGGGATCGGTTATAATGACTTTAAGCTGCAATGACATGAATTTGATGATTAAATATGCATGTTTTAGTTCCTCCATTGTTATTATAGATTAAGAATCCAAATTCCAACATAATTTGTTTATCTGTGTTTTATCCTCAAGTATCTTAGTTATTTTGCAACTTAACTTTTTAGATAAATTATTATTTTCTTTTTATCACATGAACAACTCAGCTATGCAATCTTGTGAATATTGTATAAAATTGTATATAAATTATTCTTTTGTGAATAGGTTTTGATAAATTTACCATAGTAACTAGAAAATTACTGTAATTATTGAACTTTCAATCCCAGTGGAACGATATCTAAATTTTGAAAACTACAAATGATTGGTGCGCTTGCCAATTAAAAGACCCAACAGTAAAACAAAGTTAATAAGTTTTCTGCAACATTATAATTGGGTCTAACAAGTTTTCTAGCACCGTCGTCGGGGATTGAATTGATTTAATAAAATAGTAAATTTTTAATTACCGTGGTAAAAATATTTTACCTTAGTAAAAATATTTTTATTTATTTATTTATTCATTCATTTTAACATTATTTTACTAACCTTTCTTTATTTAGTGTGTTTATGCAAACTTGATCTTCTGCAGGAAAGGTGTTCTTTGATCCTGAGATCGAGAAGTTTGTAAAGAAACTTAAAGCATTAAAATCTAAAAAAACAAAAACTTCTTCTTCAACTTCATATTCTTTTGAAAAATCTGAAAATTTTAAAAATTCTAATATGGCTGCTGAAAGAAGAACATTGGGACAGTTTGCTGCTACTAATGGACCACCTCGTGTTTCAGGGATGTATCAAGGAGCTATTGCTGTTGTAGAAATTAAACCAGCTACTTTAAACATTATTCAAAATAATCAAATTTGCTGGTTTAAATAATGAGGAACCTTATGGACACTTAACTATTTTTTATGAGTTATGCAGCACAATTGGTTTTGAACCCAATCAAGAAGAATCAGTTTACATGAGATTGTTTCCTTTTTCTTTGATTGGGAAAGCTAAGGAATGGTTTAAATCTTGTCCACCTGGTAGTTTTGCAAACTGGTCCGATGTCGAGAGAAAATTTTTGGAAAGATTTTATTCTCCTTCAAAATATTTTGAAGCCATGACAGCCATACATTCTTTTTCACAAAACAATGACGAGTCATTAGGAGAAACATGGGAATGATTCAAGGCACTCTTGAGGAAATGTCCAAACCACAACTTAAATGATACTGAAAAGGTAAGGATTGTTTACCATGGTTTGTTACCTCAGTTTAAAATGATGTTAGATGCTTGTGCAGGAGGTTCTTTAATGAACAAAACTATGGAAGAAGCAATAGAAATATTGGAATCAATGTCCATCAGTGACCGACAAGCAAAACATGAAAGAGGTAATGTACAAAGAAAGCCAGGTATGCCGAGTTGGGGGTAAATAATGCAGTTTTAGCTCAGCGAAAATTGCTGACTCAACAAATTGAGGCTATGAGCAAACAATTGGAGAAACTTCAAATTTCTCAAATGTCATCATCACCTCCTGCTCAATTGAAATAATGTATGCATTGCATGGGAGAACAACCATGTGGTTACTGTGCCCCTGAAAGAAATGAGCAAGAGCATGCAAACTTTCTAAACTATCAAAGAATACCTTTAGGTAATTTTCCTTTCAATCTTGGTAATTCTTTTGCTAACAATTACCCGCAGGGGTGGCAGAATCAGAATATTGGCTAGAAACAAGATGTTGGATCTTCTAACCGATCTCCTAACAATCAATTCAAACAACAACCACAATCTGATCAAACAGCAAGGCTAACTAGGATAGAAGAGTCTATCCAACAGTTGCTTCAATACATGCAAACAAATGAAGCCGCATGCAAGGCGTCAAACATGTAATTGGGACAGTTAGCAAAAGAAGTAGCTGACATGAAAAGCTCTGGTTTTTCTGTAAACACTCAAAATCCAAGAGAACAATGTAATGCTATTTTTACAAGAAGTGGTAAAGTTGTAGGAAATGATTGTGAAAAAGAGAAAAAGAGAAAAAAGAAAAAGAAGAGAAAAAAGAAAAAGAAAAAGAAAAAGAGAAAGAAGGAGAAAAAGAGAAAAAAGAAAAAGAAGAAGAGAAAGAAGAAGAAGAGAAAAAAGATGAATAAAAGAATGATGAAAAACAAAAAATTAAAAAATAAAAAAATAAAAAAAATTAGTATTTGGGTCAGACACCTCCAATTAAAGATGTATCTTATCCACATGCACCATCAAAGAAGGATAAGGAAAAGGAATACAAGAGATTCCTTGAAATCTTTAAGCAATTACACATAAACATTCCATTTTCTGAGGCATTGGAACAGATACCAATATATGTAAAGTTTATAAAAGAATTGCTCACCAAAAAGAGGAGGTATGATGAAGAAATTGTTGAACTAGAAGCAGGTTGCAGCGTTATTTTGCAACATAATATGCCAGTAGAGTTGAAAGACCCTGGAAGTTTCATCATTCCTGTCTCCATTGGAGGTATGAACATTGGAAAAGCCTTGTTAGACTTAGGGGCTAGCATTAATCTAATGCCTCTAAGTATGATGAAGCGAATTGGTGACCTTGATCTTCAAAGAACAAAGATGACTCTGCAATTGGCTGATAATCAATCAAAAGACCCTATGGTATTGTGGAAGATGTACTTGTGAAAATTGACAAGTTCTACTTCCCTGTTGACTTTGTGGTATTAGACATGGAAAAAGATGTTGAAGTTCCCCTAATTCTGGGAAGACCATTCAGGAAGACTGCTAGAGTGCTCATTGATGTAGATAATGGTAAGCTGGAAGTAAGAGTTCACGATGAAGAAGTAAACTTTGATGTTTTCAAAGCCATGAAACATCTTAATCCAAAACAAGATTGTTTTAAGGTGGATGTTCTCGACAAAGTCTGCTTCTCCATATCCACAGGTATTTCAAACTCTGATTCTTTAAATAAGTTATTAACTAACTCTGTGAAATTTTTGAGTGAAGAAGAAGAAAAATAGGTAGACAAATATCTTGAAAATTTTGATCAAGGGAAAGAAATTTTCCCTAAATCAAGAGAAATTAAAGAAATTCAAGAAGTACCTGTTGAAGAAATCAAGAGACCTGAATTAAGAGTGCTACCTTCCAACTTAGAGTATATCTTTTTAAAAGAAGGTAATTTAAAACCAGTGATTATTAGTAATTTGTTAAGTGAAACAGAAGAAGAAAAACTGGTTGAAGCATTGAAAAGGAATCAAGAAGCAATTGGATGGACACTTGAAGATCTAAAAGGTATAAGCCTATCATATTGCATGCATAAGATTTTACTGGAAGATAATTTTAAACCTGTTGTTCAATCTCAAAGACGCCTCAATCCAACCATGAAAGAGGTAACTAAGAAGGAGGTTTTGAAATTGCTGAAAGCGGGTATTATCTATCCCATTTCTGATAGTGCATGGGTAAGTCCGGTACAAGTTGTTCCAAAAAAGGGTGGTATGACAGTAATTATTAATGATAAAAATGAATTAATCCAAACAAGAACTGTCACTAGTTGGAGAATGTGCATTGATTATAGAAAACTAAATCAAGCAACAAGAAAAGATCATTTTCCACTTCCTTTTATGGATCAAATACTTGAAAGATTGTCTGGACAAGCTTACTATTGTTTTCTTGATGGATATTCTGGATATAACCAAATTGCTGTTGACCCTCTTGATCAAGAAAAGACTGCTTTTACATGTCCCTTTGGTATATTTGCATATAGAAAAATGTCATTTGGATTGTGTAATGCACCTGCTACTTTTCAAATATGCATGTTTGCTATTTTTGCAGATCTAATTGAAAAGAGCATTGAAATTTTCATGGATGATTTCTCAGTCTTTGGAAATTCATTTGAAACATGTCTAACCAATTTGGACACCGTACTGAAGTGGTGTATTGAAACAAATTTGGTGCTCAATTGGGAGAAATGTCACTTTATGGTGAAAGAAGGAATTGTACTTGGTTACAAAATTTCCTCTAAAGGTATTGAAGTAGACCAAGCCAAAATAGAGATAATCTCTAAACTCCCACCCCCTGTGAATGTAAAAGGTATTAGAAGTTTTTTAGGACATGCTAGATTCTATAGAAGATTTATTCAAGATTTTTCAAAAATTGTTAAACCTTTAACAAATCTTCTAAATAAAGATGTTGAATTCAAGTTTGATGAAGCATGTCTTAAGGTTTTTAATTCATTGAAAGAAAAATTGGTTTCTGCCCCTGTAATTGTTGCTCCTAATTGGAATTTACCCTTTGAACTTATGTGTGA
This sequence comes from Clitoria ternatea, assembly GCA_037962975.1. Classification (NCBI taxonomy): domain Eukaryota; kingdom Viridiplantae; phylum Streptophyta; class Magnoliopsida; order Fabales; family Fabaceae; genus Clitoria; species Clitoria ternatea. The sequence goes on along the minus strand of CM075670.1, from coordinate 94,410,182 downwards.
TGCAAGTGATTATGCTGTAGGAGCAGTTTTAGGTCAAAGATATGAAAAAGTTTTTAGGGTTATACACTATGCTAGTAAAGTTTTAAATGAAAATCAAATAAATTATGCAACTACTGAAAAGGAATTACTAGCTATAGTGTATGCCTTGGAAAAATTTAGATCATATTTGATTGGATCAAAAATAATTGTTTTCGTTGACCATCTTTCCAGATTAATGAATGATAAGGTCACTGTCAAAGAAAAAGACATCTTGGAAGAATTTCCTGATGAAAAACTTTTTGAAATAACAAAACGGCCATGGTTTGCTGATATGGCCAATTTTAAAGCAGTAGGAATTCTTCCAAATGACTTAACTTGGAAGCAAAGAACAAAAATTTTCAAAGATTCAAAATACTTTGTGTGGGATGACCCTCATCTATTTAAAATTGGTGTGGATAATTTTTTACGTCGTTGTGTACCCGACTGGGAAAAGAAAGATATGTTGTGGCATTGTCATAAATCTCCTTATGGAGGACATTTTAATGGAGAAAGAACTGCTGGCAAAATTCTTCAATCAGGTTTGTATTGGCCCTCCATTTTTAAAGATTCTCAATCATTTATGCAAGCTTGTGATAACTGCCAAAGAACAGGTAATGTTAACAAAAGACAAGAAATGCCTCTCACAAACATTCAGGAGGTTGAGGTATTTGATTGTTGGGGTATTGATTTCATGGGACCTTTTTCTTATTCTCAATTCAATCAATACATTCTTTTGGCAGTTGATTATGTTTCAAAGTGGTAGAAGTAATTGCTTCACCTAATGCTGACACTAAAACTGTAGTAAATTTCTTGAAGAAAAATATTTTCTGTAGGTTTGGAACACCAAGAACTTTGATCAGTGATGGAGGATCATATTTTTGTAACAAAGTTCTTCAGAAAATGTTACAACATTATGGAGTGAGACATAAAGTGGCCACAGCATATCATCCACAAACCAATGGATAGGCTGAGATTTCAAATCGAGAAGTGAAAAAGATTTTGGAAAAGATTGTGTCTTCCTCCAGAAAAGACTGGTCACAAAAGCTTGATGATGCACTCTGGGCATACAGAACTGCATTTAAGACTCCAATTGGCCTTTCTCCTTTCCAAATGGTCTATGGAAAAGCTTATCATCTTCCAGTAGAGATGGAACATAAGGCATACTGGGCTTTAAAATTTCTCAACTTTGATCCAAATGAAGCAGCTGACAAAAGAAAGTTGCAATTATTTGAGTTGGAAGAAATGAGAAACAATGCTTATGAGACATCTAGAAGTTACAAGAACAAGGTAAAAACTTATCATGATAAGAAAATTAAAAATAGACACTTCATACCAGGTCAGTAAGTTTTATTGTTTAATTCAAGATTAAGACTGTTCCCTGGTAAATTAAAATCTAAATGGTCAAGCCCTTTTTTAATCAAGGAAGTTAAATCTTATGGAGCAGTTGAAATTAAAGACCCAACTTCCAAAAGAAGTTGGATGGTTAATGGGCAGAGATTGAAACCATATCTAGGTGGTGAGATCAACAGACTCACTACCATTTGTTATTTGACTGATTTGTGATATGCAGGATGTCTAGCTAGAGACTGTAAATCAAGCGCTTAATGGGAGGCAACCCATTATTTCTTTATATTTTTATTTTATTTAAAAAATAAAAAATAAAAAATAAAAATTTCCCACGCATAGCTTCCCACTGACGCTCAGCATGGAGGTTAAAATTTTAACCTGACGCGTGGCGTCCCACCCATGCGTAGCATCAGGGCCCATGTTCAGTTTTTAAAACTGAACCAGAGAGGCCCAATCTTAGGTTTTAAAACCTAAAATTCCCTTTCTGCCTCACTTTACCTCTCAGAACCCTAATTCCCACTTTCAATCACCCACATTCCTTCTTCTTCGCTTCATTGCACAGAGAATCCCAAGTAAGTAAACCTCTCCCTTCTCTCTTTTAATTGAATTTTAATTTTGATTTTTAGAATGCATGTGGTTAGGATTGGGATTAGAAAACCATTGGGATCTGTTTGCTGTTAGATTTAGGAAATAATTCTGATTGAATGAAGTGTGGGGGGTTGTGATTGCACAACCCCTGTTTCTGTGTTTGAAACTGGGCACCTCACACGTAGCGTCCCACTGACGCGTAGCGTGGGAAGAACAGAGCTCACGCGTAGCGTCCCACCCGCGCGTAGCGTCAGCCTCTGTTCCTGATTTTTGTTAATTTTTGTGTGTTATCTTATGTTATGTGTATAACTTATTTTCTGTTTTTAATAAATCTGTTTAGTATGCCTCTGTTTGTTGTTGTTTTCTTTTGAATTAATAAAATTTTTTAGTTTGCATGTTTGTTATATTTTCTTGCATAAAAAAAATATATAAATTTGAATAAATTTGTAGATATGTATGTTGTATGATTTTGCATGTTTTGTGAAATTTATATATAGTTAAAAATAAAAATATGCATGTTGCATTTTGTGTGAATTTTTGTTAAAATTTCTTTTAAACAGTTTTTGAAAATATTTTGTGTCATTTTAAAAAAAACAAAAATAATTGTTAAACTTTTTAATATTTGATTATTAAATAGTGTAATGTGTTTGATTTTTATTTTTCTTTTTGCAGATGGCACCTAAGAAATCTATCCTTTCTACTGGTCCTAAGAGACAAAGAAGGACCACAGACACTGTCAACACTTCTGAAGATCCAGATCTTCAGGGAGAGGAGGTATTAGGACCGAGAGACCCTACCAGATTTCACACTAATATGAAATGGGCCCGGTTTCATCAGATGAAGGGCCAAAGACTCATCTGGGAGAGAGTCTTGGATTTAAATGTTGGAGACTATCCTGAACTGCAGGATGAGGTCCAAAGGAGAAGATGGGGACCTCTGTTTTCCCTACCTACTGAGGGGGATCCCATCTTAGTGACAGAGTTTTACGTGAATTCTTACAGGACTCGCCAAGATGCACCAAATATCGGCCAACAAAGGACGAGCTGGGTAAGGGGTTGGCATATCACACACGACCGAGACACAATTAGTACCCTATTGGGTAACCCTTGGGAGCCTACTCACGAGAGTGATGTTTGTTTCTTGAAAGAGAACAGAAACAAGGTCGCAACTGAGGATGGTGATTTAGGATACTTCCTAGATCAGGTTGCTCACTTCTTGAGCAAAGATGGAATCTTCTTCAACCTGAGTAAGGTTGGAAGGACTCCATCTAACCTCCTCAAGACCCAGCTGACTCCCATAGCTCAGGCTTGGTCCCATCTCATGCTTCATAACATTACTCCTGTCACCCACCTTTCTTCTACCCCAGTTGATCGTTGCTGCCTCCTTTATTCCATTCTTTAGGGCCATACCATTGATATTGCAGAGCAGATTCACCTTTATGCCCTTGGGTATAAGGTGAATTGTCCTATCTCATTCCCTCTCATCATATCTGCCTTACTGAGGAGGCAAAGAGTTGTTGTGCCATCACCAGAGTTCACTAGTTCTTCGGGAGAGTCCCCAAAGTTCTAGTGAACAGAGAGCACTTCGTCCAGCAGTGCCAGCTTCCACCACTGGAGCAGGAGGCTCAGCCTAGACAGAGGAGGAGGAGACCACCAGTTCAGCCACCACCTGCTGATGCTATCACAGAGGGATTTGCCAGGATGACACTTGAGCATCAGTATATGATGCAGATAATGGCTGCTACACATAAAGCTTACATGCATCTTCATGATGCATTTTATCAGTACAGACTTCAGGGAGAGGGAGCACCTTACGTCACACCAACTGAGTTCGTAGCTCATGTAGCTTGGCCTGGTGATTTACCCACTTACCCTAAGACTGGTAGACCATCTGGAGCACATGCTGAGTCAGAGGGTGATACAGATGAGGAGAGAGATGATGAGGATCACATGGAGGACTGATGGTGTTATTTTCTGCATCTTTTACATACACTTTAGTTTACTTTTAGTTTGATATTTACATTGGTATTTTTACTTTGTGGATTATCTATTATATTTTGTCTTTTATTATGTGGTGTGTTTTATTGTGTAATTTTATCATGGTATGTTTTTGCGTGTTTTCTTCGAAAAAAAATGTTTTATCGTTGAAATCAAATTTTTTGAAAATAACGAAATTTATATACTTAAAGTTTTTACACAATAAAACCATTTTTAAATCAATTATCGATTCTTTTTGTAATTAAGGAATTTTGATAAATTTAATTACAATAATTTTATTAACTATCAAGCTAATTTCAAATAACCCGGTGAGCTGAGAGATCTTTTAAACACTTGAGGGTTTCGACATAACTTCATTTAAATTGATTTTGCTTTAATCTGTGATTTGTGTTGTTGTACATAGAATTCAAGAAAATGATCAAGGCATATTTTTGGTAAAAGAAACCTTGGGCCAAAAAGCTTACCATGGTAAAATCATCTTATCCTTTGAAAGCCAATTTTGAGCCTGAAAAATAATTTCTTTGGTACCCTTGACCCTTATCAAATTTGAACCATTCCCTTTACTTGATTAATTAAAAGAGCAATTGATCAAAATGGAAAGAATATTTTGAGTAGGGAGTAAACATTAACAACTTGATTCTTTTCAAGAAAAATCAAAATTATGCATATAAATGAAAAAAAATGAAAAGATATATATTCAAATCAAAAATAGAGAAAAGAATCAAGTTGGGGGTATTTATTTTTCATCAATAAAGGAATTGAGACTTGGGACAAGAAAAAGCCTAAAAATTACAAAATGCTCTTTTATGATTTTAGGTTTTTGAATTCTAAGAAAAACAATCATTTCTTGTAAGCCAAGCCTCATTACAACCCATGAAAAGACCTTGTGATTTTTGAATTAACTCTGTAGATTAACCATTGATTAGATGAAAATCAAAATTAAATTCGTTTGATTTTATGATTGATTGAGTGAAACAGGTTACCCTTTGCACAGAGTTAAACACTTGTAAGGTAAGCCTAAAATTATGCTTGATTAGTTAATAAGGTATTGTAAAAATTTTTATCACTAAACCTTTATTACATAGGATATCTATTTATGGTTACTTTAAATGGTAAATTGTGAAATTACTTTTTGTGATAAATTCTCGGACTAACTTAAAAATTTGATTTCAAATTTTATTTTAATTTTCTCTCTTGCTCGAGGACGAGCAATGTCTCAAGTTGGGGGTATTTGTTAGTCCTTAAATTTACAATAAAATCTTTAATAAAAATTTTGTAAAAATAATAAAAATTAGCTTAAATTGTTAGGAAATTAGGTCTTAAATTCAATAAATGGATGTTGTTGGAAATAATCTATCCTTGATCAATTTTCTCAAGTTTTGCAGTGAAAAAGTAAAGAATTTAAAGAGAAAAATGAAGATCTGGAGAGCTGACACGTAGAATCAACCCCACGCGTAGCGTGGGGATTTCTGATGCTGACGCTACGCGTCACAGCCACGCGTAGCATCAGAAGCTACGTGGACTTCACTTCCAGGTGGCCAAGCACTCAAACTTTGACCCATAATTGGCCTCTCCACTACTCACAAATGTCCAAGCTGAAGTGAAGATAGGGATAAATGGCAAGTCATGATTGATTTAATAATTCCATATTGGCCACTTCAAGCTGTTTAATGGGAGCTGAGTCAGGGACCTGACGCGTAGCGTTAGACTGGCGCGTAGCGTCAGCACCCTTCCTCAGCCCTATAAATAGGGCCATTCTCCACACTTCTAAGCATCCCATCCTACATTCTGAGTTCTCTTCTTCTCTTATACACTGGTGTTTGAGTGGTTCTTTTGTGAGTTTGTAGTTGTAGAATAGTTTTCTAGATACTTGAGAGTGTTGTGTAGTATTGTGATTGTTGTACCGTAAAGTTTCCATCGCCTTTGTAATGTCAATCACTGTAAGTTTGGTTTTTACTTTCACCATGTGTAACTAATTTGTTTATGTTGGAATTGGTGAACTAGTCTATTGATTATGATGTTGTGAATTAAATCTCTGCATGTTTATGATTCAAGTGCATGTTAGTATTTTAATCATTTATTAGTATGAATGTCAAACGGGAGAATGATTTTCATGCGTATTGAAACTTGTTTTATTAGTATGAATGTCAAACAGGAGAATGATTATTTATGCTTTATTAAAACTTGATTTAATAAAAGTAAAAGTTAGAATACCCTTAATATGCCAATTTCTAGGGATAGAATTGGTAATTATTGTTGCCATAAGGCCAGGACTTAATGCAAGTTTTTACTGAGAAAGCTCACGAGGGATCAGACTTTACGGTGAATACTTAGAATTTATATAACAAGGGATCGGTTATAATGACTTTAAGCTGCAATGACATGAATTTGATGATTAAATATGCATGTTTTTAGTTCCTCCATTGTTATTATAGATTAGGAATCCAAATTCTAACATAATTTATTTATCTGTGTTTTATCCTCAAGTATTTTAGTTATTTTGCAACATAACTTTTTAGATAAATTATTATTTTCCTTTTATCACATGAACAACTCAGCTATGCAATCTTGTGAATATTGTATAAAATTGTATATAAATTATTCTTTTGGTAATAGGTTTTGATAAATTTACCATAGTAACTAGAAAATTATTATAATTATTGAACTTTCAATCCTAGTGGAACGATATCTAAATTTTGAAAACTACAAACGATTGGTGCACTTGCCAATTAAAAGACCCAACAGTAAAACAAAGTTAATAAGTTTTCTACAACATTATAATTGGGTCTAACAGCCATAACCATGATTCATCCTCTCTAGTCATGAAGCATTACACATCATTTGAAGACAAACTATTAACATCAATCATGTAAATATTATCAATTCTTTTACCAATAAACTTAACTTCCTTGTTTAGCTTATTTTCAATTATGCAACAATTAGACTCAAATAATACTCTATATCCTTTATCACATAATTAACTTATGCTAAGCAAGTTATGTTTGAATCCTTCAACATATAATACATCACTAATTGAAGTAGAGAAATCTTTACCAATGTTTCTAATACCAAGTATTCTTCCTTTGGTATTATCCCCATAAGTGACGCTTCCTTTTCTTTTGGGAGTGAATGTTGTGAATTTGCTCATATCTCCCGTCATGTGCTTTGAACACCCACTATCCAAGTACCAATGGGCGTTGCTTGCCTTGAAGCATACCTACAAAACAAAATTAGTTTAGAGAACTTGGTACCCATTTTATGTTGGGTCCTTTTTGGTTAGCTTGTGGTAATGTCCCTTTGGGAACCCACACCTTTCTTACCACTTTTGGTCCAAGCTTTCTAATATGGCAATTTGAAGCATTATGTCCTTTAGCACCACAATGATTGCATTTAGTGAATGGTGATGAAGATTTTCTAGGAGGTACAAAGAAGTTTTTGTAATGCTTTTCCTTTTTGGTAGAATTGTATCCTAATCCGGTTTTGTCAAACATGCATCTTTGATTTCTAAGTAATACATTCAAATTTTCTCTACCATTTGTAAACTTCTCTAAGGTTTTATTTAAGTCTAAAATCTTAGTTTCTAGGATGTCACATTTCTTTACAAAATCACAAGGTTTATTCTTGGAGCATGCTTGAACATTTGCTAATTCCTTTTTCAAACATTCATTTTCTTTGCCAAGTTCTACAAGATGCATTTCAAGAGTACCAATAGTTTTCCTAGATAACTTATACTTGTTTAAGATTTTAACAAACTTGTCATCCAATTCCTCAAATGCATCAAGCAATTCATCTCTATCTAAGTCAAGAAAGCTTACCTCATTATCTTCATCTTGATGATTTGCCATGAGGCATAGGTTGGCTTCTTCATTTTCGGATTCGTCCGAGCTACTTATCTTATTTTCATCCCAAGCAATGTAAGCTCTTCTTTTTCCTCTTTTTTCTTTGTTCTTCTTCTTGAGATTTGGACAATCCACCTTGAAGTTCCCTTCCTTACCACACTCAAAGCAATTTGGTGAGGAAGAATTTTCATTTGAGATTGATTTCTTACCTTGAGGTTTGAAGTTCTTTTGAAAGCATTTGTTTCTCATAAATTTTCCAAAATGCTTCACAAACAGTCCAAACTCTTCTTCTTCATCAAGCTCACTATCAGATTCTTCCTCATTGATAGAAGTGGCCTTGAGAGCTAGACCTTTCTTCTTGGAAGACTTTTCTTCTTCTTCCGCCATCCTTAATTCTTTCAACTCTTGTTCCTGTTCTTGTAACTTACCGAATAGTGTAGCAAGAGACATTTCATTGATGCTAGGAGATTGTTTGATGGTGGTGACAAGAGGTTGCTATTCCCTGGTGAGACTTTTTAACACTTTATGAATAAGCTCTTTGTTAGTGTAAGTCTTGCCAAGAGTAATGAGATGATTTATAATAATGGTGAACCTTTTTTGCATATCAACAATTGTTTCTCCAGAATTTAATCTAAAGCTTTCATACTGACTAGTTAAGGTACTAATCTTAGAGTCTTTAACATCGCTTGTACCTTCATGGGTTATTTGTAAGGTATCCCATATATCTTTGGCAGATTTGTATGTAACTACTCTAAAGAACTCATCAGGGCCTAAAGCTAAGGTGATTAGATTTTTGGCTTTATAGTTATATTAGACTTTCTTTTCTTCTTCACTAGTCTAATCATCCATCAATTTTTCTACTTGTTTACCATCTACAATATGCATGGGTATGAAAGGACCATTTTCAATTGCATTCAAAACTTTAAGGTCAATAGATTGTACAAAAAATTTCATCCTTTCTTTCCAAAAAGCATAGCCTTCCCCATTAAAAGCAGGAGGTCTATTTGTGGCACCACCCTCAAGAAAAAGATTTAGAGAATTAGAGGCCATTGTTCTCTTGAAGCTGTTAAGCTTGATCTACCAAGAGTCAAGCTCTGATACCACTTGTTGTTCAAGTGGCCTCAATACTCAAGAGGGGGTGAATTGAGTGTTAAAAACTTTTCTTTAGAATTCCTTTGAAATTGATTCCTTTTTCATAAGATATGCTTATATGCAATAGATAGCAAGAATAGTGCAAGAATCAATGCAAAACAATGTGCAAATGTCACTTAGGAAATATGTCAAACACTTGGTGTGCAACACTTTAATACAAGTTGTTCAAGCAATTTTAAGAGGGGCTTTCACAATCAATAATAGTAATCCAGCCAGATGCAATATGTAAATGCAAGAGAGTATAGAAGAGAAGCTTGCAAACCAATTTAACGAGTTCCACCAACCCGGTGTATGTCTCGCCTTCAAGCAACCCACTTGAAGAATTTCCACTATTGAAGTTTAGAGATACAAGCTATGAGCAATTACAGCTTCCTAGTGTCCTACACTCAAGAACTCAATCCTCACTAGCACAAGGGCAACCCACCCAATCTCTCAAACTCTCAATACCCAAAGGTTGAACCCCAACCTTTGTGACCACTCAACCTAAAGTGAATAATCTTGGTGTTTTAGTGTTTGGTTTTACAACCAATGAACTCTCTCAATAGAGTAGATGAACAAATGAAAGCTCTCACAATTTCTAACTTTCACAAGAGAGGATTTACAAACATAAGCTCTAAGTTTCAGAACTTGAAACTAAACAAAGAAATAGAACTCACAAGGCATAAGATTTGATTTCCCTTTGATGGATTTGGATGCTTGAGAAGCTTGAATGAGTCTTGCATTTATAGGCCTTGGAGAGGTGCCCTAAAGTCTTCAAAGCCGTTGCACAGTATGGGCATTGGAGTAACAATGGAGAAATGGGTTAGTTTCCCACTTAAAAACACTTTCCCTAAATTCTGGCACTAGTTTAATCGATTAGGCCTTGAGCTGTAATTGATTACACTTTGAATTCTTCAATGTAATTGAACAGGTAATCGATTAGACTTTACCACGTAATCGATTAGCTAAGAGACAGAACCTTGCTAATCGATTGTTCTTCACTCTGTAATCGATTGTGAGTGGCACCTGATGCATTTAATTGTGTTACGCAGCATGGTAATCGATTATGACTCATGTGCAATCGATTATTGTACAAACAGAAACTCTATAGTCTATTAGTTCTTTAACTGTAATCGATTAGTGGCCTTACAGAACATTGGTAATCGATTGTATCATCCTTGTAATTGATTAGCATATGCACCTGATGCTTTTAATTCTTTTTCTCAGCTTGGTAATCGATTGGCCTCCTTGGTGCAATCGATTAGGTGACAAACAGAGGCTTCATAATCGATTAGTGTTTGATGAGGTAATCGATTAGGTGTTTGACAGAACTTCAATAATCGATTATATGAGGTCCTGTAATCGATTAGGCTTCGTGTTTTTGCAGGTCTGATGCTATTTTCTCTGTTTTTCTCTTTTAAGTGTTCTTTTATAAACACTTGTTCTCTTTGCTATGATTCTTCAATTGCTTTTTAATTTCTTTGTCATTATCAAAATTATGCAACCTAAAATACATATTCAAACACAGATAGTGGTGTGAGCTGGCTGGAATTCTGAATGAAGGGAATGTTATGGAGGGTTTGATGTTGGCTGAAGAAAGAAAGGGAAATGAAGTGGCATAGAGTGATGGTGAGGTGATGGTGAGGTGATGGGCGGTGTACGTGTGATGATGATAGATAGCCCTTGCATGAATTTTGATTGGTTGGAATATAAGGCGGCCAGATGAGTGGAGGGGAGGGGCTGGATAGTGAAATTTGTCTAGAGAGGTGTCCAAGCGTGGTGATGTGGTCAGAAAATTGGTGCCGGGAAATTAACTTGTCGGGCAAGAAACCAAAGTGTGCAGAATTTTTATGAACCGGGAAATAGAGACGTTAAAAATATATATGGGATAATTTTTAGAGTCGGAATTAGAGGAAACTCCCAACATAAAAGTTGTAGATCTTCTTTTTCTCTTTACAGTGATATATCATACGCAATGATCAGATATCGGTATCTCGATATATGTTTGATTTATGACGGGATGCCCTAAAAGCTTCCGAATCAGTTAGGTGCTTAGAAATAAATTCACCAAGAATTCTCCTTTGAGAATTGGGTTTCGTACCCTTCATAACAATTGTATATCTTTTTAACATAGATTCATATCAGAAAAAATGAAGCAATTTGAGTACCGGACGAGGGAGATATACAAATATTTCTACAGGCGGTCAGCATTAAAATGAAACAGTCCAGGGGTTACAAAGACTCATTAAACTGTACTAATATAGAAAGAATCAAACTTCGAGGTCTTCATAAAAAACGTAGATAATTTTGTTACAAAAATTTTGAAACTAATTTTGTATAAATCGGAGGTCGTATGAGAAAGTTATGATTTTTTTTTGAATCAAGTGCAGAGAAAAACGTCCTAACAATGAAAATTTAAGGCCAGCATGCTTAATTCTCAATTTTGGGGTTGACAGAGTGAGAATCAAAGTTCAGGGCTAGAAACAGAGGTTGAAGATCTTTTCAAAACAAAGAGTTTGAGACCAAGATTGCTCAATTCCAAGGTCGTATGCAAAATTTGGGTCCAAAATACTGAAGGTATTCGGGTCGAGTTTTAAAATGATTTTTAAAGAAATCACTTTATAGACAAACGAGGGTGATAGAGTCCGAACTGAGTTTCGGCCTCTTCATGAAAAGTTTCTAAAACTTCAAAATGAGTCACCAGAGACTGACCGTGTCACCATCAAACATCCCGAGGTATATGAACAGTCAAACATAGAGGCGTTAAGGATTCTGATTTGGCCGGTTAGGCCGAGTCAGGTACCCTTGATTCTTTATGAGACAATCAGAAGAGAACTAGTTTCCTTACTGGATCACTAGTCTTGGGTCGAACGACCAAAGTTTGACCTCAGGTTGGGTCCCACAGTTCAAATCTGAGGAACCCGACGACATTTATTATTAAAATATTGATAATAATTAATTAATGTCTTAACTAAACTTTATTATAAATACACTTTTCATATTTTAAACTCATTACTAATAATGTTAAATACCAAAATAGATATTATCTACCCACTTCATTTTATCTTAATTAACTAAAATCTTTAATAATAATATCCCTTTGCTTGTTAATATCAAAATAATGCATTATTTAGTAATCACTTTATTAAAGGGGCTTAATTAAGTCTTATGAAATCTTGGGCTCCATGAATTACCAAGTCTTAAAATCTAACCAGATACTTAAATAATTCTAAACATTCCAATCCATTACAACTAAAATTGACTATCATCATCTATAAATCACCAAAGCTAAGCATCACTCATAAATTGTCTAGCAGTAATAATAAGAATATATTCATGGATATACATACCTCAGTAATAGATAAATTGCTGAATTAAACACATTCATTCCTTCCCATAATTCATTATTAATCAAGAGTCTCTCTAGGGGTCACTATTGTACAAACTTCTCTTGGTCACTTATTTCACTTAACTGAACAATTCACTATTCACCTTCTCTTAAATTTCACTTTCTTGCACTATAATGATGATTTAGGGATTAGGCCTAAGCCTCGCTCTCCTAAAATACCTAACAAGATACTCTCGAAGGTCCCGAGAGCTTGGGCTTCTATTCCAGAAAATCAGGGTTGTTATAAAACCAAGATCTCATAAATTCCCGGGAGAAAGAATTGTCTCGATTCATGAAAGGCTTAGACTCTGATGGAGGCTTTCATCAAGACGTTCATCAAACAATCTATCACCCACAAGTCAACCAGCCCAATGCCTTGGTCGCTTGGCGCCATATCAATGAACAAACAACTGGTGAAAAATGAACGGGGGCGTCAAGTCATGGACCCCATAGGCGTGCAACAGATAAGCATCGAAGAAGAGGCTTCGAGTCGGGAAGGCCTTATCCCCGTCCCAACCATAGTACAACAAGGAATTCTTTTGGGACCCGGAACAACAATTTATCAATCTAGTGCTACAACTACAAAGAGCCTCACCAAGCTAGGTGTTGCAACAAGAAAATTGTGGATTGTTATAACTACTAGGAAATAGGACATAAAAACTATGAATTCCCTGGAAGGATCTTTGGTAACCTAAAAAAAGACATAGGAGGTCGAGTAAGATGACTGATGGGTTGTGGGAATAAAGGATCATTAGTGGGCGCATCTGCCAACAATTACCCTAGAGTCAGAAACGTAAATCGCAACAATGACGGTCAGCAGAGATTAGGAAAAGCTCTAGCAATTTGATGCGCAAAGGCTACACAAGTGAATGACTTAGTGCAAGAATGACCATAATTACTACCCATCTATCTTTCTTATGTTTGTTTAAATTGTCCTCTTAAAATCGAGGGAAAAACCTTTCTAGTAAACCTAGTTTGATAACTACTATGTAGATATTGTCCTTTTGTCACAATTTGCACCTTTACTACCATTTGGAATGCCTGAATTTTGGATCTTGGACCCCACTTGGATCATTCTCAAATTACTCTTGGGTAATTCTCAAATTATTTCTAAATTTCTTTTAAAGTACTCTTGAATCATCCTTGAATCACTTCTGAATTACCTTTAATTTTGGCAAAATATATTTGTTGGTCCTCTATCTTTTAAATTGTTGTCACTTTTGTCCCCTATTATTTTTTTTCAATCATGTCCCCTAAATTTTTAAAAACACGTCAAGTTGGTCCTTCCTTTAAATAAACCACTAACACTGTCTGTGGTTCTTTCTCTACATAGAACCATAGTCCATTTCACCTTTACATTCTACTCAGGCACATCTTTTTCTTTGCTTGTCTCAAGCACGTCTCTTTCTTTCCTTGTCTATTTGTCATGTTCTATCATGGATTGGGTTCGGTTTGTATCTCCTTAGCATATACATAGTTTTATGTCCCCCTTCTTCTGAATAACTCTCTCTCTCATTCTCTCTCTCTTCTAAATTGTTTGATGAGTTTTTATGTATTTTAATAATATTAAGAAAATCTCTATGAAATTTTATGGAAAAAAGTAGTATTTGTTTAGAAAAATTATTCACCTCCTTTCCGGGTTCGTGTGATAACAAAAAAAAGGTGAACTCTAATCATATCATAGGAAAAAAGAAAAGGAAAAAGAGCATCAATAAGTGCAGCAAAATTCAGAGAATGAATAGGGTCACACACCTTGAACCAGATGATTCTGAGTTTATTGAAATTGATCCAACTAGAAGATACGCCAGAGTATACTCTCTCTCTCTTTCTCTTACTCTCTCATCATCATCATCATCATCATCATCATCATCATCATGATTTAATTAAGTTGATGTAGATATAGAGCATTCGATGACCATCAAGGGATTGAAGTTGCTTGGAACCAAGTCAACCTGTATGATTTCCTACAAAGCCATGAAGATCTTGAGACGCTTTACTGTGAAATCCATCTTACTATGCAAAAAAAAGAACTTTGCAGAATCAAATGGTTCACAAACGATGTTAGTGGTTTATTTGACGGAAAGATCAACTTGACGCGTTTTAAAAAGTTAGGGGATGTGATTGAAAAAAAAATAATAAGGGACCAAAATGATAACAATTTAAAAGATAGAGGACAAAAATGTACTCCTGAACTTCCTTAGAACTCCCTTGAAATTTTAGATTCTCCTTAGTTTTGCCATGAGAACCTTTTCAAGCTAAATTTAATTTGCTTATAAATGATTTTTGAATGTCTAGGATTAAAATCAGTTATACCTTAACCGACTTCCTAGGATAAGTTTGCCTTATTCACTTTACCTTTGACATTTTCCCTAAAACCTTAGGAATTAAATTGTGTACGGATTCGTGAAGGAAGTTTTCATCGTGTATATCTACGATCGAGGGAGAGTATAGGAAAGGGGCGACATAATCGTACATTCCACTGCAAGGAACATCAAAGCCGTACGAGGAATGAATCATGTGGTAAGGCATTGCTTTATGAACTCTATGTTTCAACCTTGTTGAACTGTTCTTAAAATAACCTACTTGCTCATGCTATTTGTGCTTAACCCCCTTAAAAGTCATCTAATTGTTCCATTTTATTGCCATTAAATCCCTTGAATTCTTGGGACTCCCTGGATTTCTAATCTTTTAATTTCAAGGTAATAAGCACAGTATAACTTCGATAAATTGTCCACTTGCCAACACTGTTTATGTTATCCCACGTGATCACACAGCGATTCTCTACATTATCTCTTATTGTATCCCAGCTTAATTCGAGGAGTTGATTCACGGTGTTGAAACTTTCTCGTGCAAAAATTCTTGATCATTTTGAATTTCATATTCAAATGGTTACTGACCCGAAAACTTTCAACTAGTTATTTCAATTAGAAAGCAATATAGTTTTACTACCGTTGGAGTTCAATTCTAACCATTACCCCCATGTTTAATTTTAGTTTCCTAATAAAACATGTGCAAACCAATTTAACAACTCTAAAAGATGTAACAAATTTAAGCATCTTTCTTGTTGAGGATTATATTTTTATTATATTATATAAATCTTATAATGATAGGAAACGGAAGGGACTGCTTTGAAATTCAATGGAAGAATAAATTGTGATTTAAAGATTAATTTCTTTCATGAAGCATATTTATGTCAATATGTATACAAATTATAATATATAATATATATTTGAATTATTCGTTTTCCATTCTTATAATTTTTAAAATATCATTTTTTTTGCGAACATTTTTTTTTGATCCTTTAATGCTGATTAGATACACACATCGTATTAGTCTTCAAAAATTTACGAAAGTTTCAAACTATCATCTAAACCTTTCATTATTAAAAAAGACTATCATCATATAAATTTTTTTTCTCAAAATTGGTTGCCTAAAAACTAAACTTATCACCAATATTGTGTTTAAAAACTACAAAATTGAAGGGTCAAAGTTAACATTTTGAAATTCATTATCAATTATTAGTATTTTTTTAAAAGAGAACTCAAATTTAAGGTTTATAGTTTCACAAGAATATAATTCAAATATTTTAAATTAATTTAAAGTTCTCATTTTATTTTATAGCATTTTATTATTTCCATAATATTTATTATTTACTTTTACTTCAAAAGTTCTAACATATATGGAGCTAAGAAATTGAATATATTTAATTGGATATAAAAGCATAAGTTAAAGAATTTTAAAATGATAGTTAAGATTTAAATTTGGAATTTGGTTCATAATTATTTGTTTTGATTAGAAATTTATATTTAAAAACTTTAAAAGTCCCACTCTCATAAGTTGTATGTGAGAAAGGCTATACATAAGAAAAGAGTAAATATTAAATGTGACTAATTAAAGGAATGAGGTTTCGTAACCACTTCACTTTTTAAATCAGGACTCAAATTTATTGTAAGAACTAAGAAGTTAATTAAGAAAAAAAGTGACGAGGTGATAAACGTATTCGAAACAGCATAAGAGCATATGCTGATTTCTTTATGTTGCTTCATCTTTGGTGTCTCTAATACTGACATTTGATACGCAATTGCGTTGGATAATGGAGCGGGGGTTCGTTTGATTCATCATTGAAAAGGGGAAACCCTATTAGCAGACAAATGGCCAAAGATAGAATACAAACCTATTAGACTACTTCCACATTAGAAAAAAACTCAATAAATGTCACATGAGAATATATAGAACTTGCGTATGGCATTTAACTTGATTATAATCCTACATCTAATCAGAGTTGATACCCAATTGCTAAATGGCTTTGAAGAGTATAACCTATGAAGGTTCTGATTAATTTCTATGTTCTGTGCTTTAAAGTATCGTAAAAATGCTAGGCTAAGAAAGTTCCAAGCTAAACGACTTGGAAAAATCAAAGACTAAAACCAAGGCACAACCAATAATCAACATTTGGAGTGTACATTGTCAGTTGTCTTGGTATCTAACTCCGAAAATTTGCCCCAGAATGGGTGTTGCTGCCAAACCTTATTCATTTCTTCAAGTGGGACACCCTTTGTCTCTGGCAATAACTTGTAGATGAATATTGTCATGATCACCACAAAGCACCCAAAGAATATGAACAAACCAAACTTGAAGTGACAAAGCATTGAAGTGAAGAATTGAGCTATGAAGAAAGTGCTGATCATGTTCACACCAACTGTGATACTCTGAGCTGCAGGTCTAATTTCAAGAGGAAAGATTTCACTAGGTACCAACCATCCTAGAGGACCCCAAGACCAAGCATAACCCGAAACATACACACATATGACACCCACAATCACAATGGCAAACCACTTGGGCAATGTACCAGGGTTCCCACTGGTGCCAAATGCAGCAGCAATAGCAATTGTCATGACCATCTGTGCCCAAAACATGGTAAATAAAATCCAAGCAAACAAATGAAGTATAAAATGTCAACGTGCTATTTAGTTTCAAAAAAACTTTTTTTTTCATTTTTAATTATAAAATTATCACTTTTTTTTGTTTTCCAAAGTTTGTATAAGAAGTGAAAACATGACAAAGTTATTTTCAATCTTTTCAGTAAAAATTTCTAGAAAAAAAAATAAAATCTCAGTTTTATAATTAAATATAAAAATAAAAAACAAAAACAAAAACGTTTTCTGAAACTAAGTGTTTAGAGGAATCTGAAACAAATACCTGACAAATCAACATTTGAGTACCACCCTCAAGGAAAAGGGTGCGCCTTCCAAATTTATCTACAATAAGAATTGAAACCAAGGTTGAAACAGGTTTGAAGCTGCCAATGATCACTGCAGACATGAGAGAAGCCCTGCTTCCAAAACCAATTGTTCTGAACAAAATTGGGGCATAGAATGTGATCACATTCAAGCCAGTGAATTGCTGGAAGAAGGGGATGCATATTGCAAACACAAGCTGTGGCCTGTACTTTCTCTGCATCAAGCTTCTCCAAGGGTGTTTCACCTTTTGTGAGGCTTCGCTAGCAGCAAGTATGTTTCTAAACTCTTCATCAACTTCACTTGTACCACGAATTTTAATAAGCTCCATTTTGGCAGCTTCGTGACAACCACGTTCAACAAGAGAGTTTGGTGAGTCGGGAAGGCAAATTGAGCCTATAACAAAAATAACAGCAGGGACAGCACCAAGTCCCAAGCTTAAGCGCCATCCCTGACCATCTAGTATCTTGGAGAAGTAATAGTTGAAGAGATTGGCCACAAAGATGCCTATAGTTATTGACAATTGAAAGCACATGTTAAGTGCTCCACGGTACTTATAAGGGGCCATCTCTGACACATAGATTGGAACTGACTGAAAATTCAAGAGTGATTATTGCTTAGCAAAGGACCCAAATCCAATTGATATCTGAGTAAAACCTAAGTTAGCACTCGAAATTGTATTGTATGAATCAGGTCAAACATTTTAGTTACTAAGTTCTTAAAAACTTCTAATCAGTCCTTATATTGTAAAAGGTTATTTATTTTGGTCCATTTATACTAGAATTTTTAGTTTCCACTTGTTTTCTACCTAAAATCACTAAATTGAGTGTTGTTTATAAAATCAATGACTAAAAGTGTGGTTTTAAAAACTCCAAAAACTAAAAAATATTTGACAATTCAATCTCAAGAAGTAATTTGAAGGTTTAGTCGTTGATGTGTAAAGAAAATATACCTGATTGGCACATCCAATGCCAAAACCAAGCAACAACCTTCCAACAATGAGCATCCAGATTCCTA
The DNA here is from genome assembly GCA_037962975.1 of Clitoria ternatea. Lineage (NCBI taxonomy): Eukaryota > Viridiplantae > Streptophyta > Magnoliopsida > Fabales > Fabaceae > Clitoria > Clitoria ternatea. Next base: position 94,391,620 of record CM075670.1, on the reverse strand, counting down.
TGGCAAGTCCATTGAGCAATGCACCTGCCACAAAGAATATGCCACCCGTAATCATGGTTGCACGCCTACCCAACATTCTAGTAATGCTGGATGCTCCAAGACCTGCAACAAGAGCACTTAGATACAGTGAAGATGTGAACAGTGTCAATATCTGACTGTCGAATTTGCAGTATTGGTTTGAAGAAGGCTTCATGTTAGACTCCTTTTCATAAACCGATGGAAAGAATTTCTTCAGGAAGGAATCCATAGAGGTCACTCCACCTATGAAATGCACACATCAACAAAAATTCCCACATCAGAAATTTCATCAATCAGAACATATGCACCAGAAACCAGAAAAACTATATTCATTTCAAGATTAAAACAGACAAGAAAAGGTATTTGCCCCCTCAAAATCTCTCATCATACCAGACAACAATGCATTGAAACCATATCTGAAACATCATTTTCTCAAACAAGTAGGGTGAAAATGGTAATTCAAAAGGCATTAGCATCAAAGCAAGAATTTTAAAGAAAATGTTAATGATTGGATTTACCTGAAACACCATGATCATAACCAAAAATCATGCCACCAGTGGCTGCCATGATGCAAGTGAGAACCACCCTAAGGGTGAGCTTGCCTGGATACTTGACTGGAACTTCCATGAATGTTCGCTGAGTGATTGCTTGACTCTATGAGTTTTGGAGAAGTGAATATAACATTAGTATTACAAGGAAGAGAATGAAACCTTAAATTAGACTAAACTATTTATAACACTTTCTTTGTGTGTCTTTCCTATCCGCCCAACGATTTTATCATCATATATGGAATGTCTAGATACATAGTGTAGATCTGGAGTAAAAATAAAGTTGTTACTATAAAAAAAAAAAAGAGTGAAAATAAAATTGCTACACTTATTTGCACGCAGTAATACAAAAGGGAATTACTAATTACTAGTAAATACCAGATCATAAAGAGTGGGAGAAGGGAAAAAAAAGACTTATAAAGTGGATCTGAAGTCTAAACTCTAAACTGCTCTTCAGATTCAGGAGACTTTTTTACCCGGAATTAGTTGCAGACATTTCATTACTTTTTAACTTTTATTACAAAGCACTTCAGAAGCCTAAACTGTCCGTCATACGCGGGATTAGCTCAATTGGTCTACGGAGATAAATGTATTGTTGTAAATCTTTTATAATATATTTTTATTTTTATTAAAATGATAAAAAAAAAATTGTGTGAACCAGTGTTTGTATTGAGAGTTAGTGTCTCTTTGTTTCATTAGCAAAGTGAGTCAATGAGGTTGGCTCGCAGGGATTATGTTTAGTTGACAAGTTTGGTAAGAAAAATAGAAAATTATTTTTAAACAATTGGAAAAATAAAAATGGTGTTTGTTTATAAAATATTTTAAAAAATTTTATAAAAAACTAAAAATCGGGTTTTATATTTTTTTAAGACAAACGGAAAAGAATTTTTTAAGAAAACTTAAAAGTGAAAAAGTTTTTTAAGAATTTATTTATTTATTTTAGGAAATAAAAATTTTAAAAAACAAACAGACTTAAAAATTAGAATAATTTTCTATAATTAAACACAGATTTTTTATTTATTCTCAAATGATGTGTTAGAAAACAGATGAAATTTGAATACGATTGGATAAATAAAAAAAATTGTTAAAATTTATAAATAGATAGATTGATATAATTATTTTTTTGTAATTGTGCCCCCTCCATAACTTCAACCCAAACAAGACTGTTGTATGTTGCAATTGAGCTCCGTTTGACACTAAAACGTTACAGTAGAAAATTACATTGGATTGAAGGTTCTGAAAATCAAGAGGAAAGCATTTTAAATGTATTTCATTCTCTTATTTATTAACACCAGAGTATTGATTATCATTAATTTCCGTAATTACATTTGTAGAGAAAGAATAATTACTTTATGGGAATTATAAAAAATAATTATATGTAGTGAATGAAAATATGAATAAACTTTGCAGAAAGTAACAAAAAAATAAATAAGTTTGCAATTATAACTTTGACAATTAATACAATCATTTGTTTAGTCGAATACGATGAACTCTTTTGCCTTTTAGTGAGTAGTACACCTCTAGGTTATCTAAATTCAGTGTCCGTGGGGACCTGAAACAATCATTATCAAATGAAAAACTTAATATTGCAAACAAGGTGCGTAACAAAAACTTAAAACTCGCCATCAGTATCATTTTATACAACACGTAATTTGGAAAAACAAAAATTAAATGAGTAGCGCTATGATAGGAATGGATGATGCAACAAGAGATTCCTATTAGATTGTATTACCAGACAACGAGAAAAGAAAATACTCGTCCTTTTCGTATAAAATTAAAATAAATCTTATTCTTTTAACTCCATTTTTTTACAATAAACAATCATAGAAACATTAATTAATGATCAATTCTCCTTCACATCTCTATTTATTTTGGAAAAGTCCAAATGTTACTTTTCATATTATCATGTTTTAACAATTTAATTCAGGTAGTATTGAAAAATTAGATCTCTAACAGACTTGATACAAATATTATCTTTGATAAATTTATTTTTTTGGTATAAAAGATAAGAGAGAGTATTAATGTTTGGTTGGTGTAAACATTATTATAGGGCCAAAAGAATTTAATACAGATAACATCATATTCGGGGAATTTAATAAGAGTTATCATGATAATCTTTTTTTTTTAGGAATTAAATATATGAAATGAGATTTATAATAACTCACATTATATTTAACTAATTAAAGTCTCCATCGGGGTATTTTTTAGTTTTTAGTTATAAAATTTTAAAAAAATAAAACTTTTTTGTCTTTAGTTTTACGTTTTAGTGATGAATACCTAACTAATACACATTTTGCAAATATTTTTAAGATTATATACTTTTGTTTAAAAATAATTAGAAAAGCTTAAAAGGCTTTAGGAGTTTGGACCTTGCATGGTCAAGTTACTTTGAGTCACTTTTGGGACTTGTATATTGCATATTTTCTAGGTCGGGCCATTCATATAAGTTTTAGTTTTGGGGCCAAGGAGAGCACCAAGGCCCATAGAGATGGTGCCATTTAGAGGGAAGTATATAAGTTTCTCCTCCTTTGAAAAATATAGCTAAGAAGTCACTTGTGAAATTTCTAGTGAGATTAAGTGATTTTTCCTCTCTTTAAAATTCCTTAAGTTGCTTAGCTCTCTCCCTTCTAGATCTTATCCTTTGGACCTCTCCAAGGGTGGTGATCCTCACTTTTGACTTATCTCTCCCTAAAGAGTGGTGTCAATCATAGATCCTCTCTTGTCCTCTCCATTAATTCCATTTCCTTCCTAGGTTTCCTTACAACTTCTCTTGAGTTTTCACCAATTTTCTTAATGTTTTCCCCTAGCATGAGTTTTGGCCAAGGCTATTAATTTTTAGAATTCAGCTTTGTGATGCAATTCAAGTGGAGACAAGCCTAGATCTAAGGAAGATTCAAGATGAAGATCCAAATCTCCAACAAAAGCCTACATCACTGAGTCTTTTCTTTCTTGAATTCTTTTCTTAGATCTATTAGTTTTTGTGTTGATATTTTGAATTTTAGTATTATATTTTTATCATACTCCTTCTTAGCTTTCATTTGAAGTATCATATTGCAATTTCCATAAAAACTCAAAAATAGACCAAATCTTGCATTTTAGATCTATACTTCTTGGATTGGAATTAGGCAAAGTGCCTTCACAAACCTTCTTCCTCTCTAGGAACGTGACATAACCTAGGAGTTTCATTTGATTTAGTGAAAAAAATTCAAGATTTGTTGCATTGTTCATGATGCTTGTATTACAAGTTACCTCCATTTTCTTACATTCTTTTTTGTTATTTAGTGTTGTTTTTTGACTTAGAATCCTTTATTGTTATCTTATTTGTGTTAGGAATTAGAAATTCAGTATTGAACCTTGTTAATTTCGTGCTTAATTGATTGTGTACGTCATGTGTTTGATGAAATGTTTTAGTGTACAATGCCTCTAAGTTTGTCTCTTTGAGTGTTGGAGCCTGATCTTGTTTTGTATCTAGGTTTTCATTGTAATTTACTTTGAGTTAGTTTGCTGGATTTTAATACATTTTGGTCACATTTTATAAGTGTATTTCAAGCTCTAAATGTATCATAATCCATCACACTTTTTGTTGGATTTAATTGCTCATAAATACTAGGATTGTTATTCTTATGAATTTTTCTAGTGTTTGTTTCAATTTCCAACAAGTATAAGTATTCTTTTTCATAGTATAGGTATTCTTTTTCATGTTGTAATTCATCACTCTTCATTGCATTTTATGTTTTTGCATCATGCCTTCCATCCATGCTTTGTGTTGGAAGTTGATGTAAGAATAAACACTTGTTGTTAGCATTAATTGTTATTATTTTTGTGCATTCTTTGAGAGGTATTTTAGGGTTTTTTATGTTCAGTTTTGGTGTAGTAAAAACAGAGAAAAATAGGGGAAAGAAGTATCAAAAAGTATAAAAAAAATTATAGAAAAAGAAAAGGCTTGAAAGGTCATTGCATTGCTATAGATTTTAGGTCATTTCTTGGCAAAAATAGTGGGAAAAAAGTGTGTAACTCCAAACAAAAAGATTTGGCAGCACCTCAATGTTATAGTGTAGGCCCTAATTTGCATTCTTATTTCCTCTTTGTGTGTAAAATTGAAAAGAAAAAGTAATTGCGCACTGTTGTGAAAGTAGTAGTATTTAACTTGCACTCTAGAAGTTCTAGCTTACCTTTTTGTGTACTTGCTTTCTTGTTGCATTTGTTTTTAGTTTATTTTTGTTGATTCTAAGTTTGTCAAATAATAATTCCATTCTTATGTGTACCTTTCTTCTTTTGTCCCTTTATTTCTTGTCCTGCATTCTTTTTTGTCACATTCTTAATCACTTTGGTTTGTGCTTCCTAATTAAGTTTTTTTGTTTGTCTTCTTTGATCTCTTGTTTTGTCATTAGAGTATTTCCTTTCTTGATATTCTTGAGATTATTTGAAGTGTGCCATTATTCTTGTAGTATCTTAAGGTTATTAGGATTGGACTTGAGGTATTGCTCTAAGCATTTAAAGGTTGATAGAAGAAGGTTGAGTTTACAAATTTAACTTATGAGCTTGAGAGTGTTCTTTTTTCCTTTGGAATATTATTTTTATGCTAACCATTTTTTTGTGTTCAAAGTTTTTCCTTGTTAGCTTGGTGGACTTTGAAGACTTGTACTTGGAGAGCACGTTTTTGTCATAAATACCATACTTGTGTGTCTTTTGTATTTAATTTTTGGGAACGTGTTAAAAAAATATAATTCTTTTAATTCATATTTCTTAGTTCTTGTATTTGGACTTTTTGGACTTTAGACTTTAATTTTGGACTTTGGCTTAATTAGCTGATTAGGGTAGTGCACTTAACCCATAGTTTACTTTGCACATAAGACTAGTTTATTAGCTTGCTTCTAGGGTTAGTTTACTTGTTTTGTTATTTTCCAAGCGACTAGTATCTTATCTCATTTCACTTTGTGCTTTATTTTTCCATTGATAACATGTCTCCTATAGTGAACATGAAAGAGATAACACATCTCTCCAATTTAAGGTCCTAATACAATAATTAGGTGTCATCCATGCTAAAATGGACTCCAATGAGTCATGGGTGAGGGTGCCATAAATAAGAGTCATGAGAGAAAAAAAAGAGTAAAGAGGTTCCTTGAGGAAATCCATAGCAAAGTAAAGCAGTTATGGAAAAATATTTTAGAATTTGATGATAAAGGAAATAAGAAAATTAAGGATTGCAAAAAAGGGGAAAAGAAAGAGAAAAATTAAGAAGAAAACATAATAAAGCTATGAAAGAAAAAATACAACATTATGTGAAAGAACATGACAAGTTTATGCAAAAGAAACATAAGCTAAAAAGGAGATAATGGAGATGTTGAAAACAAAGAAAGTAACGTGCATAATAATGGCTTACTTTTGGACAACCATAGTGTTTTAAGAGAATGTCACCTTACTAATAGTTTGTCTACCCCTAGCATTAGTTCTTATTCTCAAGAAGACCATAAGGTGGTAGAGGAATCTTTTCCAACTTCTCTCATTCATGGTGACAGGAATTGGTCACTCATTGTTCATAGTTCCCTCAAAGTTACTAGTAAGATGTACATAGTTACCATAGGTTCTTATAGTGTTGGGATTTGTCTATACTCTTTTGAGTTAACCTTCCTAAAAGTCATGTCTTTTGTTGTTTTCCTTGAGTCTAGGATTTTTATAGGTTTAACCTTTTGTCCATTGCATAACATGTTCATCTCATTGCATATAAGACTACATAGTACATATGATCATGTTGATACTATTCACTTTTATAAGGGGTTATGGGCTCGTTTATTTAAACTTATTTTAAGAGATAAGTACTTTTTTAATTAAAAAAGCACTTATTTTAAATTTTAACGTGTTTGTTTAAAGTTTCAAAAATAAGCAGAAGCTGAAAATAAGCTGATTTCAGCTTATTTTAAGAAGCAACTCTGATCTGCTTATTAAAAAAGTGATTATAAAAGAATCACTTTTTTATAATCACTTTTTTAATAAGCTTAAACAAACGGGCCCTATATAGGGAGCTAGTGGCTTCTTTACATGACATGTACACTCCAGTTCCTGGTTTGAATACTATTACTCATTATGATCCCTTTAAGGCAATCCATCCTATAATTTCTCATGACATGCCTATGCTGACTGGCACGGGTATGCATGTAGCAGACAATGAAGCTTGACTTATTCCACTGCATTGGGTGTAGGCACGTCACCCAAAGCATAGGAACTCTCACTGCCTGCCTTGATCCTGACCTGCCTAGCGTCAGGATACGCTACAGAGCGTAACCATACGCACATGATAACTCTTGCTCCACTCCCTTGGCATAGCATGAGTGTAGGCACATGTTAAATAACATTGGGATGCCAGCTTCTGATTGTTATGTATATAACCATTTCTCAACATACATGGATAAGCTCCCTCTTGTTAGCTTGGTCCATTATAGGATTCCCTAAAAAAAATTCAAAACTTCTTATTCTCTCTCTCTTTTTTCTTAATGCTATAACAAGAAAGGAAAGTCAATCAAGGTTTCCTTCTTGCAAGCGTTTCTTTAACGTCACTAACTTGACATAACATCTCAAGTAAGTGGTTGAAGTGCAATGGAAGTTTTATCTCTTGCCATCTCCCATCCATGGTAGATTTTCAGTCTATGGTCATTGACCCTAAATGTTCTCTATGAATTAGGTTCCTTCAGTAACACAACTCCATAAGGAGCCACTTCCTCTACAATCCACTTTGACTTTAGCTTGCCTACACAGAGCTTTAGCCTTGAGTTAAATAACATAACAAAATCGCCTTTATGAAACTCTTTCTTCATGATGTGCTGGTCATGCCACTTTTTGGTTCTCTCCTTATAGATTGAGGTGCTTTGGTAAACCATTAGCCTGAACTCATTAAGCTCATGCAGCTTTAACAATCTTTCTACTTGTGCCAGAGAGGATTCCATATTTAGCAGCTTAATGGCCCAGTATGCTTTATCCTCTAACTTCACAGGAAGATGGCATGCCTTTCCATACACCAACTGGTAAGGAGACATGTTTATAGGAGTCTTGTAGGCAATTTTATAATCCTACATAGCATTATCAAGTTCAACAAACCAATATTTCCTTGATTTTCCCACCACCTTTTCAAGAATTCTTTTAATTTCCCTGTTTGAAAGCTCAACTTGTCCATAAGTCTGAGGGTGATAAGTTGTAGCCACCTTATGCAACACTTTATAATGATTTAAGGCTTTTTCCATTAGTTTATTGCAGAAGTGAGACCTTTAATAACTTATTAAGATTCTTGGGACTCTAAACCTTGAGAAGACATTTTTCTTAATGAACCTTAGCACCACTTGTGCATTATTGGTTTTAGTGAGGATGGCCTCTACCCACTTAGATACATAGTCAACAACCACTAGGATGTACTTATTTTGAAGGGATTTGGGAAATGGCCCCATGAAATTAATGCCCCACATATCAAATAACTCCACCACTAGGATATTATTGAGTGGCATGTTGGCTTTGATAAATAACCCTCCACTTCTTTGGCAAGGATCACACCTTTGCACATAATTCTTGGCATCTTGAAAAATAGTAAGCCAATTATAAAGCCAAATTGTAGCATCTTTGCAACTATTCTAGTGGCACCATGATGACCACCATACTTTGAGTCATGGTAATGCTAAGGAATCTCATCTTGCTTAGATTCAGGTATGCATCTTCTAATAAATCCATTAACACCAATTTTATACAAGAATGGCTCATTCCACAAGTAAATTCTGTTGTTATGAAATACCTTCTTCCACATTTGAAATGTCCAATCTTTTGGGACCATTCCAGCTACCTTAAAATTCACCATGTCAGCATACCAAGGCTTGTAGCAATACTCATCAAATGTTCATCAGGAAACTCTTCTTAGATCTGAATAATTTCCTTTTCACCTACCAACTGAGATGGTGGGTCAGCCACTAGATTCTCTTTCCCCTTTTTGTCTTTGATTTCAATATCAAATTCTTGGAGGAGTAAAACCATCTAATAAGTCTTGGCTTAGATTCCTTTTTAGCAAGCAAATATTTGATGGAGGTGGCCTATGTATACAATCACTATAGATCCAATTAAGTAGGACCTAAATTTATCAAAGGTATACACCACAGCCAACATCACCTTTTTAGTAGTGTTGTAGTTCACTTGTGCTTCATTCAAAATCTTGCTTGCATAGTAGATTACATAGCTCAGCTTATTCTTCATTTTCCCTAAGACAGTACCTATGGTGAAGTCACTTGCATTGTACATGAGTTCAAAGGGTAAGGTCCAATCTGGAGCTATCAATATGGGAGCTGAAATCAACTTATTCTTCAACTCAGTAAAGGCCACCATACATTCAACACCAAAATCAAAAGTGGTGTCCTTTGCCAATAAATCAGAGAGAGGTTTAGTTATCTTCAAAATGTCCTTGATAAAGTACATCCAAGGAATCTTCTTACTCTTTTCATATTGATGGGAGGAGGTAACCTCTCTATCATTTTAATCTTTGCATGGTCAACTTCTATGCCTTTAGCTTCAATCTTATGGTCAAGGATAATCCCCTCTTGTACCATAAAATGGCACTTCTCCCAGTTCAGGACTAGATTTGTCTCTTGGCATTATTTCAATACCTACGCCAAATTGTTCAGACATGAATCATATGTTGACCCAAATACAAATAAGTCATCCATGAAGACTTCTATGAACTTCTCTGTAACACCCCTATTTTTATTTTTATATTATAATTTTGAAGGAATTAAATTATGGTTCTTTAGAACTTTTTAATCTACGTATTATTTATGATTTTTTGGAATTTTTTGGAATTTTGGAATTTTTTAATAAAAATAATATTTTTTAAATAATTTTAAATTCATATAAGTGACTTAAATTAAAAATATTTATAAGAAAGTGAATTTAAATTATAAGAAAATTTTCTAAAATCCGTTTCAAGTAGACTTATCTAAAAATTATCGGTTTGAGAAAAATCTTGATTTTTTCCAATCGTTAAAAAATTTGAAACGTATCAATAAATTTTTATTAACAGAAAATTTTAGATTTTTAAAATTTCAGCTTTATATTACTTATTATAAAATTAGTGAGGACTGATATAATATCGCTAAATTTCAAAAAGGACTCTTTTTGAATATTTAAAATATACCGAGTGAAGGGTTACTATTTGACTTAATAATTTTGCCGACAATTACTATGCAAATCACTGTGCATGTATGAAATTTTCAAAAGATGCACAGTAACCTGGAATAAAAAATTCAAAAATGCATAGTATTTTAATATTAAAATAATAGAATGCATAGTAAATTTTTTTCCTATAAATACCGAAGGATTTCTTCTTTAGAATTCACAATTTCAGATTAAGTTTTCTTAATATAGTAGTGCTAGTGAGATAGTGGTGGAAGTGAGAGAGAGAAGAAAAGTTTTTGGAGAGAAGGTTCTGCCAAAATCCTAAGGTAAGAATACTTCTCTTTTATATTTTTTGGGTTATTTTCATATCGTTTTTAGAAATCTATTATTATACTAGAAATAATATTATTTTAAGTTACTATTCTGCATAGTAAACACTATTTTAATAGTAAATTACTATTTCAATAGTAAATTACTATTCAAATAGTAAATTACTATTTACTGTTACTATTTACTGTTACTATTCACGATTTACTATTTACCGTTACTATTCACGTTTTACTATTTACTGTTACTATTCATGTTTTACTATTTACTGTTACTATTCACGATTTACCATTCACTATTCACTATTCACTATTCAAAATTTACCATTTCTGTTTTAGGTAGTAATCTTAATCTTCGTCTTATGCTTATACTGAAATAAGATTGGTATTAATATTTTTAGAAATCGGAGGCGCAAAGCAAATCCATTTTGGGTAACAATTCAAGGTAAGGGGGAGTGAGATAAGAGTATAATATGAAAAGACATAAGAATAATGGGAGGAGTCCCCTACTCCTTTTAAATCTGATAATATTATTATTTTAAAATATTAACTTTTTAACTTAAAATTTATAATAAATTTTAAATTAAATATCTGGTTTAACTAACTCTAACATACCTATGCAAAGACTTGGACCATTATGACCTATATGGACTGGACTATACCTATGCAAGGACTTGGACCATTATGACTCATATGGACTGAACTATACCTATGCAAGGACTGGATTATATGGACTTACATATACCTATGCGAGGAATTGACCAAAAGGACTAAAATTGACTATATTAATAATCATTAAATTTTGTATTATGATATGTATTAATGATATTTAATTGATTTGATTATGATTTGATTATGATTGATTGATTGATGATATTTAGTTATGATTGATATTGTTTGATTTTGATTGATGATATTGTAATGTGAAGTTTGAGCATATAGCGAGCATGACGGAAAGCTAAAATTCAGTAAGAATTTCTTACCTTACTCTTTAAATTTTATTATCTTTTATTTCTTCTTAGAAATTATTTTTATTAACTTTATTTTAAATATTTAGAATAAAAAAAATTAGTATTTATTTTAGAAAGAAAATATTTTATGAGAATTTATTTAATTAAATCTTGAGTTAAAGAAAACTTTTGAAATTTTAAGTATTTTTGGTTAATAATTACTCTCTTTTAATAAAACAAAATTTTTTGAAAGAAAATTATTTTATTTTTTCCAACCTAATAACTAAAAATATTTGGAAATAATTGAGATTCCTAAATTTGATTTTGTTCAGATTTAATTTGAGAAAGATTATGTAAAGTTTTATATGATAAAGTTTTTAGATATTTAAGGCTTAGAAACTCAATTTCAGTAAGATTTGAAAACTGTACCAAATTTATTTCTGTGGGACAGAAATTCAGAGAATTGAGAAAATGTACAGTTTATTGAAATGATATTGTAAACCTTTAAGGGATTTAATAATTGAGTTTCTAAAAGCCTTAACCAACTCAATACGCGAGTAGTTCATGCATCATGAATCATTAAAGTGAAATGAAATAATATTGTCTGGGGACGGATTATAGAAACCGAGGATACATTAGAGGAGGCTTAATTACGAGCCTTGGGATGAGAGGGTGTGAAAGGGTGCTTCAGGGGACCTGGGGTAGCTCCCTAGTGTCGGGTACTTTCACAATAAAAACTTTCTCAATCTGACTAGTCTCTAAGTGTTTCCATGCCAGTTGAGCTGTTCATATTATTATTATCCGGACTTATGGAACAGTGTAAACTTCTGGTTGGCCCAGTGCAAACTAAAATTTAAGGGCCCACATATATAGGTAAGTTATGATGAAGATATTGCATAACATTCATGCATTCATAATTGATTGTGTATGTGATTGTGATTGATATTATTATGTAATGTTTGTGAAAACCCTTTGTTGCTTATGTCTTATTCGAGAATATTATATTCTGTTTCTCACTCCTTTCTCCGTGTTTTTGTTTCACATGTTTTAAATTGATGGTTCAGAGGGAAGGATTGAAGAATATCGGCAGTAAATATAGCACGTTCTAGAAAGGGAGCTCGGTATGAATACCGTGGTCCAATGAATAAATAATGTTAATAAGTAACTGCTTCTGGGCCATGGAGTTTCCTCTCTTTCTTATAATGTTTAATATTTATTTCCGTTGGATGAATGTAAAATTACTTTATAAAGTTTTAATAATATTTGTGAGGTATTTCAGAAATAATGTATATAATTTATTCCGATAGTTTCTTTTTAACAATCATATCCTTAAAAAAAAAAATTACAAGTTTTTCTAGAATTTATTAAGGTGTAACAGAGGGTGTTACAAAGTGGTATCAGAGCAGTTAATCCAATAGGCCTGGGGAAAAGGTCTATCTTGCTTTGTCTGTAAACTCTGTATAGGCCTGGGGAAAAGGTCTCCCTTTCTCCGTATTTTTGTTTCACATGTTTTAAATTGATGGTTCAGAGGGAAGGATTGAAGAATATCGGCAGTAAATATAGCACGTTCTAGAAAGGGAGCTCGGTATGAATACCGTGGTCCAATGAATAAATAATGTTAATAAGTAACTGCTTCTGGGCCATGGAGTTTCCTCTCTTTCTTATAATGTTTAATATTTATTTCCGTTGGATGAATGTAAAATTACTTTATAAAGTTTTAATAATATTTGTGAGGTATTTCAGAAATAATGTATATAATTTATTCCGATAGTTTCTTTTTAACAATCATATCCTTAAAAAAAAAATTACAAGTTTTTCTAGAATTTATTAAGGTGTAACAGAGGGTGTTACAAAGTGGTATCAGAGCAGTTAATCCAATAGGCCTGGGGAAAAGGTCTATCTTGCTTTGTCTGTAAACTCTGTATAGGTAGAATATCTGACTTGGTAGTAACTGTGATTGATGTGACAAATCTCAGTTACTGTGAAACAGGAAACTAATGGCTAGAAACGATCTTGCTGGAGTTGTAGAACGCTTAATTAATGCAATGGGAGCACGTGAAGGTCAAGGTAACGATGCTTTGAGAAGGCTGGACCTATTCGAAAAGCGCAATCCACCTCGTTTCAAGGGAGGATATAACCCTGATGGAGCACAAATCTGGATTCGAGAGATAGAGAAGATCTTTCGAGCATTGCAATGTAATGAAGCTGATAAGGTAGTCTTCGCTACTTATGCCTTATCTGAGGATGTCGAACATTGGTGGGATAGCATGCGTAGACAATTCGAAGTCAATGACGTGGAGATCACTTGGGATTATTTCAAGGATATGTTTCTGGAGAAATACTTTCCAGCTGATGTTAAAGAGAAAAGACAATTTGAATTCCTGTCGCTGACCCAAGGAAATATGACCGTTGGAGAGTACGCATCCAGGTTTGAAGAGCTATCTCGTTTTCATTCTCATTATAATGATGCTACTAATGAAAGAGATCGGTGTGCAAAGTTTGTAAATGGACTGCGGCCAGAAATTAAGGAAGCTATACGAATGTAGGAAATCCGTGAATTTTCTGTATTGGTAAATCGCTGCAGGATCTTTGAAGAAGACCATAAGGATAGAATGACCAAAAGTCGTGAGCCCATTCACAAGGCAGGAGAAATGAGAAGTGGGGGACCTCACCATCACCAAAGAAGAGACTTCATAAGGAATAAGCCTTACCAAGCACCATATCAAATAACTCCACCACTAGGATATTATTGAGTGGCATGTTGGCTTTGATAAATAACCCTCCACTTCTTTGGCAAGGATCACACCTTTGCACATAATTCTTGGCATCTTGAAAAATAGTAAGCCAATTATAAAGCCAAATTGTAGCATCTTTGCAACTATTCTAGTGGCACCATGATGACCACCATACTTTGAGTCATGGTAATGCTAAGGAATCTCATCTTGCTTAGATTCAGGTATGCATCTTCTAATCAATCCATTAACACTAATTTTATACAAGAATGGCTCATTCCATAAGTAAATTCTGTTGTTATGAAATACCTTCTTCCACATTTGAAATGTCCAATCTTTTGGGACCATTCCAGCTACCTTAAAATTCACCATGTCAGCATACCAAGGCTTGTAGCAATACTCATCAAATGTTCATCAGGAAACTCTTCTTAGATCTGAATAATTTCCTTTTCACCTACCAACTGAGATGGTGGGTCAGCCACTAGATTCTCTTTCCCCTTTTTGTCTTTGATTTCAATATCAAATTCTTGGAGGAGTAAAACCATCTAATAAGTCTTGGCTTAGATTCCTTTTTAGCAAGCAAATATTTGATGGAGGTGGCCTATGTATACAATCACTATAGATCCAATTAAGTAGGACCTAAATTTATCAAAGGTATACACCACAGCCAACATCACCTTTTTAGTAGTGTTGTAGTTCACTTGTGCTTCATTCAAAATCTTGCTTGCATAGTAGATTACATAGCTCAGCTTATTCTTCATTTTCCCTAAGACAGTACCTATGGTGAAGTCACTTGCATCGTACATGAGTTCAAAGGGTAAGGTCCAATCTGGAGCTATCAATATGGGAGCTGAAATCAACTTATTCTTCAACTCAGTAAAGGCCACCATACATTCAACACCAAAATCAAAAGTGGTGTCCTTTGCCAATAAATCAGAGAGAGGTTTAGTTATCTTCAAAATGTCCTTGATAAAGTACATCCAAGGAATCTTCTTACTCTTTTCATATTGATGGGAGGAGGTAACCTCTCTATCATTTTAATCTTTGCATGGTCAACTTCTATGCCTTTAGCTTCAATCTTATGGTCAAGGATAATCCCCTCTTGTACCATAAAATGGCACTTCTCCCAGTTCAGGACTAGATTTGTCTCTTGGCATTATTTCAATACCTACGCCAAATTGTTCAGACATGAATCATATGTTGACCCAAATACAAATAAGTCATCCATGAAGACTTCTATGAACTTCTCTGTAACACCCCTATTTTTATTTTTATATTATAATTTTGAAGGAATTAAATTATGGTTCTTTAGAACTTTTTAATCTACGTATTATTTATGATTTTTTGGAATTTTTTGGAATTTTGGAATTTTTTAATAAAAATAATATTTTTTAAATAATTTTAAATTCATATAAGTGACTTAAATTAAAAATATTTATAAGAAAGTGAATTTAAATTATAAGAAAATTTTCTAAAATCCGTTTCAAGTAGACTTATCTAAAAATTATCGGTTTGAGAAAAATCTTGATTTTTTCCAATCGTTAAAAAATTTGAAACGTATCAATAAATTTTTATTAACAGAAAATTTTAGATTTTTAAAATTTCAGCTTTATATTACTTATTATAAAATTAGTGAGGACTGATATAATATCGCTAAATTTCAAAAAGGACTCTTTTTGAATATTTAAAATATACCGAGTGAAGGGTTACTATTTGACTTAATAATTTTGCCGACAATTACTATGCAAATCACTGTGCATGTATGAAATTTTCAAAAGATGCACAGTAACCTGGAATAAAAAATTCAAAAATGCATAGTATTTTAATATTAAAATAATGGAATGTATAGTAAATTTTTTTCCTATAAATACCGAAGGATTTCTTCTTTAGAATTCACAATTTCAGATTAAGTTTTCTTAATATAGTAGTGCTAGTGAGATAGTGGTGGAAGTGAGAGAGAGAAGAAAAGTTTTTGGAGAGAAGGTTCTGCCAAAATCCTAAGGTAAGAATACTTCTCTTTTATATTTTTTGGGTTATTTTCATATCGTTTTTAGAAATCTATTATTATACTAGAAATAATATTATTTTAAGTTATTATTCTGCATAGTAAACACTATTTTAATAGTAAATTACTATTTCAATAGTAAATTACTATTCAAATAGTAAATTACTATTTACTGTTACTATTTACTGTTACTATTTACGATTTACTATTTACCGTTACTATTCACGTTTTACTATTTACTGTTACTATTCATGTTTTACTATTTACTGTTACTATTCACGATTTACCATTCACTATTCACTATTCACTATTCAAAATTTACCATTTCTGTTTTAGGTAGTAATCTTAATCTTCGTCTTATGCTTATACTGAAATAAGATTGGTATTAATATTTTTAGAAATCGGAGGCGCAAAGCAAATCCATTTTGGGTAACAATTCAAGGTAAGGGGGAGTGAGATAAGAGTATAATATGAAAAGACATAAGAATAATGGGAGGAGTCCCCTACTCCTTTTAAATCTGATAATATTATTATTTTAAAATATTAACTTTTTAACTTAAAATTTATAATAAATTTTAAATTAAATATCTGGTTTAACTAACTCTAACATACCTATGCAAAGACTTGGACCATTATGACCTATATGGACTGGACTATACCTATGCAAGGACTTGGACCATTATGACCCATATGGACTGAACTATACCTATGCAAGGACTGGATTATATGGACTTACATATACCTATACGAGGAATTGACTAAAAGGACTAAAATTGACTATATTAATAATCATTAAATTTTGTATTATGATATGTATTAATGATATTTAATTGATTTGATTATGATTTGATTATGATTGATTGATTGATGATATTTAGTTATGATTGATATTGTTTGATTTTGATTGATGATATTGCAATGTGAAGTTTGAGCATATAGCGAGCATGACGGAAAGCTAAAATTCAGTAAGAATTTCTTACCTTACTCTTTAAATTTTATTATCTTTTATTTCTTCTTAGAAATTATTTTTATTAACTTTATTTTCAATATTTAGAATAAAAAAAATTAGTATTTATTTTAGAAAGAAAATATTTTATGAGAATTTATTTAATTAAATCTTGAGTTAAAGAAAACTTTTGAAATTTTAAGTATTTTTGGTTAATAATTACTCTCTTTTAATAAAACAAAATTTTTTGAAAGAAAATTATTTTATTTTTTCCAACCTAATAACTAAAAATATTTGGAAATAATTGAGATTCCTAAATTTGATTTTGTTCAGATTTAATTTGAGAAAGATTATGTAAAGTTTTATATGATAAAGTTTTTAGATATTTAAGGCTTAGAAACTCAATTTCAGTAAGATTTAAAAACTGTACCAAATTTATTTCTGTGGGACAGAAATTCAGAGAATTGAGAAAATGTACAGTTTATTGAAATGATATTGTAAACCTTTAAGGGATTTAATAATTGAGTTTCTAAAAGCCTTAACCAACACAATACGCGAGTAGTTCATGCATCATGAATCATTAAAGTGAAATGAAATAATATTGTCTGGGGACGGATTATAGAAACCGAGGATACATTAGAGGAGGCTTAATTACGAGCCTTGGGATGAGAGGGTGTGAAAGGGTGCTTCAGGGGACCTGGGGTAGCTCCCTAGTGTCGGGTACTTTCACAATAAAAACTTTCTCAATCTGACTAGTCTCTAAGTGTTTCCATGCCAGTTGAGATGTTCATATTATTATTATCCGGACTTATGGAACAGTGTAAACTCCTGGTTGGCCCAGTGCAAACTAAAATTTAAGGGCCCACATATATAGGTAAGTTATGATGAAGATATTGCATAACATTCATGCATTCATAATTGATTGTGTATGTGATTGTGATTGATATTATTATGTAATGTTTGTGAAAACCCTTTGTTGCTTATGTCTTATTCGAGAATATTATATTTCTGTTTCTCACTCCTTTCTCCGTGTTTTTGTTTCACATGTTTTAAATTGATGGTTCAGAGGGAAGGATTGAAGAATATCGGCAGTAAATATAGCACGTTCTAGAAAGGGAGCTCGGTATGAATACCGTGGTCCAATGAATAAATAATGTTAATAAGTAACTGCTTCTGGGCCATGGAGTTTCCTCTCTTTCTTATAATGTTTAATATTTATTTCCGTTGGATGAATGTAAAATTACTTTATAAAGTTTTAATAATATTTGTGAGGTATTTCAGAAATAATGTATATAATTTATTCCGATAGTTTCTTTTTAACAATCATATCCTTAAAATTAAAATTACAAGTTTTTCTAGAATTTATTAAGGTGTAACAGAGGGTGTTACATTCTCCACCATGTCACTAAAAATAGCAAGCATACATTTTTGGAATGTTGCTAGAGTGTTGCATAATCCAAAGGGCATCCTCCTATATGCGAATATACCTTATGGACATGTAAAAGTTATCTTCTCCTGGTCTTTCTGGTCTACTACAATCTGATTGTAGCCTGAATACCCATCTAAGAAGCAATACTACACATGGCTACAGAGCCTCTCTAGCATTTGGTTAATAAAAGGTAAAGTTAAATGATCTTTCCTTGTCGCATCATTCAATCTCCGATAATCGGTGCACATCCTCTAACCAGTGGTAGGCCTTGTGGAAATGATTTCATTATTCTCATTCTTAATAATGGTCTTGACCCCTTTTTTCAGGACCACCTGCACTAGGCTGGTCCATGCACTATCTGAAATATGATATATAATACAAGCATCCAACAGCTTGACCACTTCTTTTCTCACTACCTCCTTCATAACCGGGTTCAGCCACCTTTGAGGTTGGATAGCCAGGGTGTAATTTTCCTCCAACAAGATCTTATGCATACAAAATGAGGGGTTGATCCCTTTCGAATCAGAAATCTTCCACCCGTAAAAACAAGAAACTCGTAACTATTGGAAAATTAATAAAAACTCACTTTAACACTATTTTTATTGAATAGATTTTGTTTTCAAATTGACTTTTGAAAAAAATAAGAAACTCGTAACTACCTTGAACGTACCCTGAGCTAAACCCTTGTTTAACCCAAATTATTTTCAAAGAGAAATTATATTTTATAGTCTTTCCTTTTATATTTAATTGTCTAGAGAAATAAAAATTACATAAACTGATCTGACCGCTGTACGGGGTCAAAGTTGTTGACTTCCGCACCGGTGTCAAATTTCTCCCTCTCTCACCTTTTACACTGTCTCAGTGGGAGTACGGTATTATAAACTTGGGTTCAGTGGGAACTCCAAGCTCTTCTCATTAAGGTAATAAAAAGTCAATTCCAACCGTTGTCCTTGAAACCACACCGGAGGTGTACCTACAAAAAGGACTCTGATACTTAAGGCAGTACGGTTATAACGGAGAGATTTGTATTACAGGGTAAGAACGAGAGGGTAGATTGGTCTCTGATCTGCTTAAGAGTGTGTTATGTGTTAATGAATGAGCTTTTTATATAGCTTTACCCTTAAACACAAGTGGGTGATTTGACCTGTGTCAGGCGGTAGAGTCTGCAGCTTTTGTAGGTGCAAGTTGCCCACTTGCCTCTTTTGGCTAGGGTCACAGTCATATTTTCCGTACTGAAGAGACCTTTAACTCTGGTAAGCTTGAGCGGCCAGTCTGGTTCTGTCTGTACCTTACAAATACTTAATATTTGTACTTTTATATTACTTTTACATTATTCAGGGTTGCTAGTTTAAGGGACTAGTATCCACATCGGATCATAAACTAATATATATAATTACTTGGTCTTCCCTGTATGTCAAAAAAATTTATGTATCATTCATTCATTAAATTAAATTATTTTTTATTCACTAAACAAAATTTTTCTTAAAGAAATTAAATAGAAATAAAATAAGTATAAGTGTGTCATAAAAAAATTTCTACATATGGGAGGGCAATAAAAAATAATTCAGTTTTAATTTTTTATAATGTTTTTCACCGGAACACCACAAAAAATATGGAAAATTATATAAATACTATAGTATAATTTGTATAATATTTTTAGAAGAGTATAATTCTTATGATGTCTCTTCAAAAATAGATCTTATCATGTAGGAGCAATACCACCACGGTAAAGACAAATACACAGAGACTGAAATTGAAGTAACAAAGGAAGTGTTTGGTTCCAAGTACTACCATAATTTTTTTATCTCTTTTTTGTTTTTTTAACAATTATAATTTTTATCCACTAACTCATTTAGGAATGTCTTCAATGTGTAAGTAATTTTTGAATAAATTATTTCTCATGTTTGTTTATCAGTTATTTTTTTTAGTAAGTTATACATTTTCTTATTCCTATCAAACAAAACTTACTTAGTAATAACCATAAGTTTAGACATGAGTTAAATGTAAACTCATCACATTTTAAGAGTTTTAGTAATCCAACTTATTTGATAATATTTAGTAAATCTTATTTTTTAATATTTGTTTTTGGTAAAAGAAAAAGATACCTCCCACCAAATACACATAAAAGGATGATGGAATCAACCATTGAATACTCTGCCCCTTAACTACAAGTGTTGAGGTTTGATCTTCATTGATAAAGATAAAGTAATATTTCAAGATGACTCAATAACCATTTAGTATAAACATGTAGATATGTAGGACATATTTAAGAAAATAAATGGTGGAATTTTGTTAGTAGGGTTCAGTTGGGACAAGTGTGAACAGAGAATTCAATTGGTGACCCCTGAGTGGAATGGGAGGAAGGGAATGCAAGAATCATTGCGCAACAAATGATAGGGGATGTGGGGCATTATTTAGGTGTAATGGTAATTGGTTAATAGCAGATATAGTATTTGATTAATGCCAGAGACGAGGATTGGAGACTTTGATAGAGTCATCAGTCACGGGTGGGGAGTGGGCCTATAGTCACCTATATTTCACTTGTGCCACTTGATTATAATATTCACGTGATCCACATATTATTTCGGAAATGTTAAAATTTACTGTGTTATAGCTGCTTGAAAATTAGAGATGGGAATAGGCCGGGCCGACCGACAGGGGCCTATGGCCTGGCCTATTTAAGCCTGGTCAGACCTGACCTATTTAATAAAAAGGCCAGGTTCAAACTTTTTAAAAAGTCTTTTTAATTTAAAAGGCCAGGCCTAGGCTTTTAAAAAAGCCTTTTAGGCTTGTCAGACTGGCCTATTTATACATCCTTATATAAAATTTATATAATTAATTTATATACTTAGTTTTATAAAATAAAATCAAACTTATAAATCATATTACTAAATTAAAATATATTTATATTTTATAATTTTAATATTTTATTTTATTAATTTTTAATTATT
The DNA here is from genome assembly GCA_037962975.1 of Clitoria ternatea. Taxonomy (NCBI): domain Eukaryota; kingdom Viridiplantae; phylum Streptophyta; class Magnoliopsida; order Fabales; family Fabaceae; genus Clitoria; species Clitoria ternatea. The sequence goes on along the minus strand of CM075670.1, from coordinate 94,370,574 downwards.
GTAATAGTAAAAGAGGGCTATTTAAAAGAGGGTCTATTGGCCTATTTAAAACATATAGGCCTATCGGCCTATTTTTTAAAAAATTATTTATATTGGACTATTTCAATCAAGCTCGTGAGCCTATTTATTGGCCTTTATAAAATCAGGCTTTTATATAGGCTATTAGGCCTAGGTAGGCCTTTAAATAGTCCAGGCCAGGCCTATAATTTTGGCCTATGTCAGGTAACAGGCCAGGCTCAGGCCATACAATTATGAACCAGGCCAGGCTCAGGCCTTACAAAGCCCGGCCTGGCCTGGCCTATTCCCATCTTTTCAATGAAAACAAGATAAAAATGCATCACTAATAATTTTAAATGAAAGTTATATTTTAATTTTTAATTAAGGTCTTCACAATAGAAATGAGAATATCTCATTCATCAGGGATACGTGGACTAGCCCATATAGATTCAAGCAAGGGTAGACTTATTTTTAATAATATACTTTTTCTAATTTTAAAATAAATCTAATATAATTTCACATATAAAAAATTTACTATCCATTCTTTAGACATTGTAATCAGGTAATGATTAAAAGACAATAAAACCATATCCGTGAAAGGGACTCTTGCCTTACCAAATCCATGTCCATGACCAGGATGAACAGCAGAAAAACATGTTTCACCTAATTTTCTATTATTTTTATTAATTTTATTATACTTATTATTTTTTAGTTTTGACTTATAAATAAGTTTGTGGTGTCCCATCTTATTTTTAATTTTGATTTTAGATTTTTTTAGGTTTTAAACTAAACTATTTAAATAGTTTATTTTAGTTGCTACCGTTAAATTCCTTATAATAAATATCGGGTGGCTAACAGATATCTCCCACGGACATATTCTTATGGGTTTATACCAAATATTGTCTTAATTTAAAGACAAGTGGTCCTTGACTTATGGGTTCATCAGCTTTGTTTTTAAATTGCCTATGGTTTGAGAATGAAAATTCGGTGCGAATGAAAATTGAAATTTGAGGTTGAGAAATTTACCATCCCATTTGAATTGAACAATAATTTAATTGATTTAAAATGATTAAAAATTCATTAAAAAAATTATATTATATGTGTGTTTCAGATTGAATTTTGGATCTACTTTTAAAAATCGAACTGAACTCAATTAAATTGCAATATTTAATATATTACTCTTATATTTATATTATCTTACTAAATTACATACATGATTTAAACTTAAAGTGAAACTTAAAAAACTCTAGACACTAACTTATAAGTTTTTATTAACTTGAATGTTTTTTACAATGTGAGCTTATTTTTGAAGTATAATGAATAATTAATATAAAAATAAATGAATTGATTCAATCTAAACCGATCAAGACCACAAACACCCTTACTTTACAGGGTGTTCAGATTTGGAAGAGGTTTGTGTACATATTAAGTACGTGGATAGTTGTGAGTTTTGAAAGAAGTATGAAAATAGATAATACATTTAGTTTTTGTTAACTAATTAGTTGTAAAAACAAAAGGCTAAAATGTAAAATTGACCTTCGTAAAAGTTTAAAATTATGATTAACTCCCTCAAATAATAAAATTTAGGATTAAACCCCTAACAAATTTTATTTTTTAGTATTAAGTCACTGACGTTAACTTCCATCAGTTAAGTGCTAAATCACCACTGACACGTGTATTTTTTAAATGTATTTATTATCTTTATTTAACCGCATACAAAAATAAACATTCATACTTCTTATAGCAGACAAGACCATTCTCAACAATTATTCTATCAAACCGCTAAGAAACGTTAACACTTAACAAACAGGATGGATGATAGAGAGATCCTATCATTGAAGAAAGACTAGTCAAAATTGACATCGCACATAGACAAAAGAAAATAAGTAAAATATGAAATAACCAAAGAAACAAGACAATCTTACCTTTCCATTTGTGAAGGCAATTAACACCAAATTTAAATCCAAGTACTCAATACGAAAAAATTTCCACTTGACACATATAAACTTCCATGGTTACTAAGAAATAAAAGCAACAGTGAAAGGTTCAAAGATTGAGTCTGGAATTGTACAATCTCTCTCATTCCTTTCTACCTTCATATTTTCCCAATCAATGGGTCAATCTTATATCCTTAAATTGATTTCAAGTACTTGTTTAAAAACAGAAAGAATTTCCTTACAATTAAAGCACTGATTCAATGGCACCAAGTACTAACTAAACATCACTTTGTGCATATTCCATAAACAGTTAAGAACACAAGACAATAAAGGAAGCAACCAGGTTTGTGTAGACTCATAGTGAACGACATCCTCTGGATACCTTTTCAAAAACTACTTTGCAACAAATTTTGAATTCTCAACATTACAATAGAGAGGTATATGGCTACATTACTTAAAGAAAACTAGAAAACTAACCACACAACTTAGTGCTTTAGTACATGCCAATAACATGTTTCTAAAGAGAGCTTAACTTAGTATAGAAGGAAGCAAATTTTAATTATAAAGAGCAATGACAAATGCACTATCTCATTCGACAAATTCAGTTTTTTTATTTCATTAGAAATAACAACTATAACAATATCAATACATTACAAAATAACAAAGTATTCGGTTGAAGAATCCAAAAGAAATGCAGAGTAAAAACAATAGAAACCTACAAAATTGTTAACACTACACCCTGTTCTTCAAAATCAAAACAAACAAAGCTAGAAACATTATTTCAAAGTCAAGCAATATTTGCTATTCTAATTTCTTAATGAAACAAACAAGTAGGAATCAAGAAATAACATATTCTCGCTTGTCACACACAAATAAGGATAAGCAATTGTACATATATACAACAAACATCCATAACCACACAATTTTAAAGAGAGGGAGGGAGAGAACCTCGAAAGTGAAAGAATAAAAAGGTTAGAAGCAAGTCAAGTGTGTAGGTAACAAAGGTTATGAAAAAATTAAAAATCAAAGCAATTAAGAAACAAGAACATGTGCTTTGAAGGCTTCCAAATCATCGTTGAAACGATGATGAAGAAGAGGCAAAATAATTACAAGAAAGATAAATCACCTGATTTTAGGGTTTTATTTGGGGACAGAAGAGGTGGACATTGTGATGATGCCTACAAATAAGGGTGAGATGATAAAAGTGAGGGGAGATGGCTCGACGCTGAGACAATGAGAGTAAGGGAGGGGTTGATCTTGAGACAGTCGAGAATAAGGGAAAAGGTCAGCACTGAGTAGGTGAAAGTGAGGGAGAATGGTCGATGCTTAGATGACAAAGAGTGAAGCAGAGGACTACAATAAAACTGGAATTTAGTGGCAGTTTTTTTGGAATTTTTCGGTGGTTTAAACTGCCCTAAATGATGTTTACAGTGGTTAAAAATCGCCGCTAAATTCTCCACTGCTAGGCATTTAGCGGCGGTTATTTTTTACAGCTGGAGTAACTACCGCTAAAAGTTTAACAGTAGGAAAAACCACTTGTTGTATTTACCTGCGGTTATAACCGCTGCAAAAGCTCTAATTATTTTTTTATAATGTCGGTCAACATTTTTTTAATTGTAACATTTTATTTTTACTAATTTTTTAACACCTCATTTAATATTTCATATTTCGTTGACAAATTCATTAGATTTTAATTTTGCTCTAATATATAATTAAGTTTTCATATACTAAATTATTTTATTATCATTATATAATAGTATAATGAAGTAAACATATAAAAATATATTTACAAGAATCAATAGCTCAATAACAATTATATATTAATATCGAAGTGAGGTCTTAACCCAACAAGTAATATAGAAGTAGCAATAATAAATTTGTCTTTTACAAAATATTATACAACTAAATCAAGCTCATATAGTAAATTTAATAAAATATAAAATTATATGACTCATGACTAGTTGGGGAAGAAGGTTTTACTTGTGCAAGTGATCCTCCATCCTGTAGAGGGTCAACTTGGAGTCTATCTAAGTTTGGAAGGTAGCCCATCTCATCTGGTATATCACGAGACAAATTGTTGCCATTTAGTAGCCTGCAAACGCAAAACACCGATATAATTACATATACATCAGAGCAGAAAATAACATTTTGATATATGTTAGGAACCAATATATGTTGTGTTGTATGATTACGCCATAAAATTTCATGAGTTGCAGCATGAGCTAGTGTTTGCTTTTCTTCAATCATGAAACTAAGGCAGGAAAACATAATAAATGAGAAATTTCTCCCGTACAACAGTAGCTTTAATTTTACCATAAATCTTTGCTTTAGTATATGATAATAAATTATGTTTGGTGAAACAATGAAGACATGTACGAGTAAAGCCTAATAAAAAAATTTATGCAAAGAAATCTCAATATCATACCTTACTAACAAGGACATAAGTCCAGTATATCCAAGTAAAGTTTAAAAAGTTGATCCAATAATCATAGCCCCTTGGAGCTACTTCATTATATGCCAGAATTTCTGCAAATTGAGAAGGAAATTTCATATGTTGTCTTTGTTTCAATTATTCTATCAAACACTCAAATTAGTCCTTGAAGTTGAATTTATAACACATTTAAGTCTCTTCATTGACTTTATAAAGCAACATTCAATTAGACAACCTAAAATCAAATAATTGGCTTCATCGGGTTATAATATGTATCAATTGTAAACTCTAAATCTACTTAAAAATTTTGGGCTCGATTATCATTAGATACATCTTTTAAAAGGGGCGAGGAGATCAAATTATAACTAAATTCTAAACATTATATTCGAAAGATGATATTTATACTTAAAACACCTGTCTCTGGAGCCATTGACTAGATGCATTAATTAATAAGAAAATTATTTTTTAGCATTAAAAGTATTTTAACAGATTGTTGGTATATCATGGTATGGGTAAGGTATCTTAAAGGGCCGAGAAAATAATGAAACAACAGAAAAAAAGAAATTAAATAGACTAAGAAAGCAGTGGGGCAGCTTACTCATTTGCAAAATTGGATGACCTTCTCTTAAAACAAATTGGTGGGAAAGAGATTTGCTTAAAGGTGCATAGGTTTTACTCCACTAAGAGAAAGATGTGTCGACATGTCACTCGAATACAAATATAAATACCATTTGACAAATGAGTAAATTCAGGAAGTAAAATTACCAATGATCTGACAAATACAAGAATCGCTTATTCTTATATATTTGATTTTAACTCTGAATAAGAAGTCCACCCACTAAGAAATAAAAGCTTGTCAGAAAAACCTTTGACCATTCCTACTCATTTTTTGTTCCTATAAACAGTCGGTGCCCCCTCTATGAATTGCGTTGCTACCAATTCCAGCTCTGTTCTGTCATGAAAAAAGACCATCACACAACCAATATACATAAAATTATCACACAGTTATTTGATATATATTCGATTATTAAGAATCATGCATGTTGCACATCCAGCTAGACACAACTACTCACTCCCCACATTGATAATTTTATTGACTGTGGACTGGACAACAAATTCAATGTATACCAATAAACACTTTATCGCATGTACATTTTCTTGTATCAATTTCTCATCACACGTTTTAATATAAACCTATGTTAAGATTAATTTATCATCCAATTAGTCAATGATTGATTGAATTAACCTTTGATAAAATTTATTTGAAACTATTGAGTGTAATTAGAAGATGTGAGAATTAACTTCATAATAGAAAACCAAGTCCACGTGTGTGATTGATTCAACAATTTCTAAACAAAATAATTACTGATTTTTAACAGTTTGTTAAGATAGTTTTTTAAAATAAAAAATAAAAAAAGCTATTTATTGTTTCACCATAACTGAAACTTTACCAAACATGCTATAACTTATAAACTCTGAAAACTCTTACAGGATGTTCTAATTTTTACATGCAAATCACTAGGCTGCCACTTGAAGCATATGACATAGTTAATGATATAATCATAAGCTATTAGGAAGATGACTTTTCAAGTAATTATATTTATTTTACCTTAAGATTTCTGACTTGGTGAGGACAACCAGTTGGGATAAAATCAACTTTTCACTTTTCAAGCTTTTGATAGTCTCTTCAGCTACAAGCAGCTTACCTTTACAAAGTTTTAGGTCATCTTCAAGCTTTTGTGATACCTTAGGCACCAACTAAAGTCCATAATTTATACAACAAAAAGTAAAAACGTCTATACTAATCAAGCAATGAACAAGTGAATAGCTAGTTTTAAAAGGCATCTTACCTGGTTATTAGCTTAACCATGATCCTTTTTGGTAGTGTTCTCTGTGACTAGATTACTCAGCTTGGCAATCTTGGTTTCCACGCTTTTTCTTTTCTTGAATGTAAGCCCAATGCATGGCAAAGTATTTTAAGACAGGTCAATAGTGCAAAGATTAAAATTAGAATGATTCCATAAGAGTTAAGACCTTTACTTGAAGTGCCTTGTCTTTTTCATTGCATAATGACCTAAGCCTGTCACGGTCATTCATAATGTCTGCGAGACTCTGCTTATCAACATTTGAAGATTCTTTTAAGGCCTTTAATTCTTGTTTTTTCGTCTCACGTAATTTTTCCAGCAACTATTCAATGTGATTGAAAATTAATACACCAAATGACTGAGAAATATGCAATTTACATCCTAATAATAAAAGGGTGGCCCATGTGCAAATAAGTTTAGTTAAGCTTATTCTGAAGAAACATTTTTCTTTACAGATTTTGGAGATAGCTATGGGGGAAAAGACGAATATTTCCCAAAGCATAAGCTGAAACAAACATGGGTACCCATATTAAAAGATTGGTGCATCTAATGAATCATTTACATACATAATTTCAGGCAAGAAACAAATCTCCTTATCTACAAAAAAGAAAAGTAGTACAAAGCTCAATTTCGAGCCCAGTGGCTCTCTAGTCTGAAACCAAATCAGGAGGAGCAAAATTCTTTATCCTTGAGATTTAACATACCATAACTTGAAAAATACAGGGAAGAAAATAAGCCTTACTGATTACTTTTACTATTGAATGATATGCAAAAGAAATTATCTTTAAGGTTACTGATTCAGAATGGACATTATTTTACACCCTACATAACATACTATAACATGCATTATAATCTTAGACTTACTTGATCAGTGTTCTTTTGAGACTCTTCAACAAGTTTTGATAAATCTTGAACACATTTTTCATATAATTTCAAATTAGGAGCCTTGAAGTTATTAGAAACTAGCTATGTACCCGTGCGGACGCACGGGTTATGACCATTGATTAAAATTATTAACTAATATGTTATATTAATTGTTGTAATATTTGTAACATAATATACCATGTAATATACAAAAAATCAAATATAGAATGTCATATATATAGGATGGATATCATATATATGGTATGTTATATATGTATATCAAAAGATATAACTATAGATTTTATACATGTAATGTTTATCCAAAAACACATGTCTGATGATGCTTTAAAAATGTCAATACCACAGTCCCTGAAATTCAAGACTTGTTGTCAATGAAGGGTTTCATGTAATTGTATTTCTCTCTACCATTTTTGGTGTTAGAGAATGAAATGATAATTTAATAAAGTGTAAATTATCAAATTGTAAGTTTGGTGCAATCATTGGAATGAAAAGTATAATAATAAGTAACGAACCTTATCTATAGGTTTTCAAAAACTTCTTTGTATACTACATTGGTAGTAGTATTTGATGCTTTGCCTTCTTGATCATGTATTAAAATATGCAATCCCTCCTTACTTTGCACTCTAGATAGTGCTACATAGAGTTGTCCATGACTAAAAAGAGGCTTTGGTAAATATAACCCAACATATGCCAAAGATTGACCTTGTGATTTGTTAATGGTCATAGCAAATGAAACCATGAATGGAAATTGCCTTCTAATAAGCTTGAAAGGCCATGATGATTGAGAGGGAGACAAATTCATTCTTGGAATATAAGTTAGATGACCTATTTTTTTACCAGAAATAATCTTTGCTTCAATAACATGATTTTCAAGTCTTGTGACAATAAGCCTTGTACCATTGCATAGCCCCTCTGATTGATCCAAATTCCTTAACAACATAATTGGAGTGCCAACCTTTAATTTTATTTTATGATTAGGCAGCCCTGATGTTTTCAATGAATTTAGAAATTCTGAAGTTACACTTTCAAATGCTGGATTTTGTAATTTATCTGATTTGTCAATAATATCAGCACTATAATACTCCTCTCCAGGTATGAATGACATGACATACTCATTTATTTTATCAACAACTTCCACTGTAGAGGCAAGTATAGCTCTAGATTGTAAGAATTCTGCATTGTTGTATAGCTGTAACAAATTAGGATATGTAGCATTGACAATGGCCTCCAGAGGATCATTATAATCCTTAATAAGAAACTCACTTGGGATAGTTATTTTAGCAAAACCATCGTTAGGCTGACCAAAATTACCATCTCCTATATCCAGCAACCATTGAGAGAATTGTTTAAGTGATGTGCAATCAGTATTTGTTGAATTGCTTTCCAAGAGCATATTTTTTGTCAGGCTTAAATGAAGTAGTACATGGCATTGAAGATGGTAGATCATTTATTTCCCTGCCACTTATGTTTTCTTTGCCAAATCTGTTCATTAGGTCCAATCTAAAAGAGTTTGCTTGCATGTTGATGAAAGTTTGCTTTGATGATGAAAGATTATTGGAAAGTAAGTTTTTATTAAATGCTGAATCACAGGAAGTAGCTGGTGCCATAAAATTACGATGCCAATAAGTATTTCCAAATGATGAAGTCATATCAGCCAATGGAGTGTATTGTGTAGTACGATAAAAAGGTATTCCATGTTGTAAGTTAATGTAAGGACTGTGGACATGCTTTTCCTTACCTGTAATTATAGACAAATAGCTTTAATTGTAAAACTTCAATTACAATGGGGTTTTCCTTTACTGCATAATGTCAAATGAAATAGTAAGATTCGTATAAATATGTCATTATCAATTGTGTATATACCTTGACAGATATTTCCATTATTTGTTGTCTTATTTGTCTTCTCTAGGAGTATCAATTTTCTTTTTTTCCTTGCTTGAGCACTTTGATCCATTTATTCTTTTACTATACAAATAGAAATTGTATACTAATAATGTTAATGAGCATACTTCAGCATATTGTATTATAATGCATTTTCCTTAAAGGATAAAAGGGTACCTTAGAATGAAGAACGAAGAATTAGTGTGTTGTGGTGGTTATCATGATTCTCCTAATCTATCCAATGCGGTGGACCTTTCACCTTTTTATCTTTTACAGGTTGTTATTCTGCAAAGATACTCAATAAGGAATTAGTTTCATCATCAATGGTGGTTTAGCATTCCCACTTTATGTTTTATCTTGTGAATGGTACAACACCTAATTTTTGTGCTTTCTAGAAAAAATGGTGGTGATGAACTATTGCTTTAACAGATTAAGTAAAATATATAATAATATTTTCCCTCCAACTCGTACGGGAAATTTTAAATATAAGGTCCAATAATAAACAATAGCTTTTTGAAGTGGGAGAAAAAATATTAATGTGTGTTGACAATCAAAAAAGTTAAACATGAAAAGAATGCTTTGGTGTGTAACAGAGAAAAAAAAGATAAGCATATAGATACCAGAGAGTAATCATACCACTCTACTATGCCTTATATATTTCTAGATTGCACTCACCGAATTCCAATGAAAGGCAAAGAGATTGAATTGACAATGCACTGTTTATCTTCTCTTGTAATAAATATGACATGACACTATTTAATGAACTGAGTATAACAAAATAATCTTGAGATAAAAGATTACCCACAACACAATTTCCCTTTTTAGCTACCTCTTCAATCTGGAATACAATAAATATAATTAAGTAAATAATGGGGAGTTCCGTCACTTGGAACCCCTTCGTTCTATTCGTGCTCGGGTGTGTCTTAAGAATTGCCGAGAGCTTGTTCTCGGGTGTGTCTTAAAGATTGCCTAGAGCCTGTGCTCGGGGCCATATTCAAAGTTGCCGAGAGCTTGTGCTCGGGTTCGTCTTCAAGATTGTCTTCAACTCCGAGTGATATTTCCAGGTGGAAGGATTTCCGAGAGAGAACTGAACTTCGACTCTGAATGATCCTTTCAGTTTTTCAATTTCCGAGTGATGCATTTCCGAGTGGGTCACTTCCGAGGGAAGTACTTCTGAGCGAAGAAAGGCTCTGACTTCGAATGAGTAGTTTTCGGGCAGATATTTCCAAGTGAATAATTCCCGAGTGAATCAATTATGAAGGAAAAGTCTGACTTCGAATGAGCACTTTTTGGGCAGATATCTCTGAGTGGGTCACTTCCGATGGAAGTACTTCCGAGCGAAGAAAAGCTCTGACTTTGAATGTGTTTTTCAAGCAGAGACATTTTCGAGCGAATGACCTCCGAGTGAATCAATTCTGAATGAAAAGAGGCTCTGATTTCGAATGGGTACTTCTCGGGCAGAGAAATTTCCGAGTGAAGAATTCCTGAGTGAATCAATTCTGAACGGAAAGGGCCTCTGACTTCGAATGAGCACTTTTTAGGCAGAGATATTTCTGACTGATATTTCTGACTGGGGTTCCATACATCCGAGTGGGATGTCTCCGAGTGAGATATTTCCGAGTGGGTCACTTTCGAGGGAAGTACTTCTGAGCGAAAAAAGGTTCCGACTTTGAATGAGTATTTTTCTAGCAGACATTTTCGAGCAAATCACCTCTAAGTGAATCAATTTTGAACAAAAAGAGGCTCTGACTTCGAATGGGTACTTCTCGAGCAGAGAAATTGCCGAGTGAAGAATTCCTGAGTGAATCAATTCTGAACGAAAAGGGGCTCTAACTTCGAATGAGTACTTTTCAGGCAGAGATATTTCTGATTGAGATATTTCTGAGTGGGGTTCCATACATTCGAGTGGGATGTCTCCGAGTGAGACATTTCCGAGTGGGTCACTTTGGAGGGAAGTACTTCCGAGCGAAAACAGGCTCCGACTTTGAATGAGTGTTTTTCTAGCAGACATTTTCGAGCGAATCACCTCCGAGTGAATGAATTCTGAATGAAAAGAGCCTCTGACTTCGAATGGGTACTTCTCGGGCAGAGAAATTACCGAGTGAAGAATTCCTGAGTGAATCAATTCTAAACGAAAAGGGGCTCTGACTTCGAATGAGCACTTTTCAGGCAGAGATATTTCTGACTGAGATATTTTTGAGTGGGGTTCCATACATCCGAGTGGGATGTCTCCGAGTGAGACATTTCCGAGTGGGTCACTTTGGAGGGAAGTACTTCCGAGCAAAAAAAAGGCTCCGACTTTGAATGAGTGTTTTTCTAGCAGACATTTTCGAGCGAATCACCTCCGAGTGAATGAATTCTGAACGAAAATAGGCTCTGACTTTGTTGTGTATCTCACTAATGTTGTTTTCCTTGCGAGGCATGAGTCTACTAAATGTACATAAAACAATATTTCATTAATCTGGATGAAGATTTTTGGTATACACTTTAAAATATAAAAAAAGATTAACACTTTTGAACAATTAGATTTTTAGAGAAAAGAAAAAGTTGAACATTCTATGGCAATATCCATATCTAATCATAAAAAACATGATTTTTTCATTAAAAAAAGATTGACATTTTTGAAGAAAAAGGGTGAAACAGACATGCAAGAGTTTAACACCAACTTACCTTTGAAAATGGAATTAAAAGCAAAACTTAAGGGGAAAGATAATGGTGAAACAACTATGCAAGAAGTAGAACAAAAAGAAGAGCATAAGAAATGGGGCTTCTGCATGTACCTTTTACTATTAGAGAAGAAGAATAAGAAGAAGAAGGTAAAACAACCATGCAAGAAGAAGAAGCAAAAGAAGAGTATAAGAAACAGAGCTTGTGTCTGAGAAATACAGAAAAAATAACAGGTAAGGTGACATTGTTAGGAAGAAGAAGTGTATAGCAACAGAGGCTAAACTCTTGTACTTTTTTATTAATTTTATTTTTTATTTTTTATAAAGAAAAAGAAAAAATAATAGGTTCTGAGGTGACATTGTCGGTAAAAAGAAGTGTGTAGTAACTGAGAAGAAAAGTCTTGTACTTTGATGGATGATTATTAATAAATTTTATTTTTTAGAAACAAATAAAGAAAAAAACAACAGGTTGACATGTGGATTGTCAGGGCCTTGTTTTACATAGAAGATAGATGTCTTCATTCAAAGAACCACCCGTTGCAGATCGTGCTTTTGAATAGCGGTGTAGCATTACATCATTTATGTGTGTCTGAAGAGCTACATAAATTTCTTCTCCCTTCAAAGAATGATATAAACTAACCCTCAACTAATAAAGATATGAATCAAATCCAAAGGAATAAATTAAGAACTTTGAAGAGTAATATGTGAAGAACACCTGCAACTCGCATTTTAAAAAATACTGCAGTGTTGCTGCTTCCAAATTGCATTATATCTCTCAACTCGGCAGAGTGCATGTATTCCTTAGGAACAGGATGGAAAAAATAGACCTGGAAATAATTTATCAAAAAATACATTCAATTAAAGGCTCGCTTCATTCCTAAAAAAGGAATCTTTAAACCTTATAATATAATTTAATCATTTGTTATGTCTTACCCCTCTCTTGTTGATTCCAGTAGTATTCGTCCAGGAAAGAGGCTAATAGGATCATCAATTTTCCGAACATTGAAGAAAACAGAAAACCCATAAGGAAGTGTTCTCAAAATATGCAAAAATTGTTGTCTTGCATCATTTTTTGTCACATGCTCTTGAAAAGGGAACGATATCTTAAATCAGATAAAGAAGAAAATCAATAGCATATTTCATCAAATGTAACAGGTATACTTGAAGTAAATATTGATTTCCATGATTAAACCAGATACATAAGTGGAAAATGACTATTATCATATGCACAATGAAGGGTTTGAAACAAAATGAATCACAAAAGCTACAAAAAGAATAAATTACTCATACGCATTGCTGAACAAGGGTTATAGAAAAATAAATAGATAGGCTTAGGCTCTTAGGTGGTGTCTCGGTCACATACCAGTGTCTCAGAATCCATACACTGTGAATACCGTCGAGAGTGCTAAACTGAGATGGAGCTTTGTGGGAGTGCCAAACAGAGATAATGGGTTATGGGTTATGGAGAGGGAAACGAATGAGAGGGAAACTGAGAGTGTGAATGTTTTACACGCAGATGAGGCAACTTTTGGATTTTTTTCTTTTAAAAAAATTTGTTTATATTTATTTTTTTGTTTTTCTTTTTAAAACAAATGAACAAACGTCCCTAAAGGTATCCAAATCGTCCTATTGGAAATTAAATAGCGGCAGTTACAGAAATCGCCAGTACACCCGCCGGCACATTATAAGCGGCGGCAGTTTACTGTATAACCGCCGCTAAATTCACTCAGGTCAATACTCAATTTCTTGTAGTTTTCAGTGAGAACGATGGAAGTGTGGGATAGACACTGACAATGACGATAGTGAAGGAGAGGGGTTGGCGGTGCACTGGAGAAGGATGAGGGTTTGTGTTTTCTTTTTTTCCCTTATGTGAATAATGCTGACTTAATTGTCATATGTGGTCCTAATGGCAACTTTATTTGTTACACGTCATTACCTAACAGAAACAGTTAACAACAAGGACTTAATACTAATTTTTTTTGTTAGGGGCTTGAAACTAAGTTTTATTATTATTAGAGGGGATAAACCCTAATTTTAAACTTTTACAGGGGCCAATTTTATGTTTGAGCCAAAATAAAATTATCCAATAATTAATATTAATCATGAACATCATTCAAGAAAAGTTAAAAAGGGGTTTGACCAACAAAATAAAAAATAACATTTGACAGGGCCCGCAAGCGCACGGGTTATGTCGCGTGATATAAAAGATTATCGTATCCACAGGGATTGTTTTCAAAGTACCGGCATATCAAAATTTGATTATCCACACAATTGATTTTTAATGTTTTTGTAAAATAAAACACAAATTAAAAATAAATTCAAAAATAAAATTTACTTGACACTTAAAAATCAAAGTTGAGAGTATCTTGGGATTTCGGGGGATCAAGACTCTATTTTATGTTAATGAATTTTAACTTTTCATAAATAAGAATCAAATTAAATTTTCCAAGGCGGATTTTCCTTAAGCTAATTAATATGTTCCTCTCGGAATCCTATTAATGTACCTAACCTATGGAAAGCGCTGCTTAATCCTTAGAAAAGGCCCATTATCGTTTTGTGAAAATCCCTTTTTAAAATTTCCCAAAAGATTTTTGATTACTTTCACGGTTTTACCGAGGTCACAAAAAGTATTTCAAAATCTTAGGCTTAGTTTAAAAGCTTTCCAGTAACAATAAATCTTTCGATTTTATTACTTAATTTTACTAATATACCCGTAAGTATACAGTTTTATCACTTAGGTTCTTGTTAGGAATCACTAAGAGCATTGAGCATAATTTGAACTAAATGGAAAACAGAAATTTATTTAAATCAAAGTCAAAATAACATTAACACAAAATATTGTCACACCCCTAAAATCCCAAGATAATTAATTTAGTTACCCATAAAGTAACTCAAATTCATACACATAGTGAAAGAATAACAAAGCATACAACACATGATACAGTAAAAGAAAGACCTACGGGTTTCTCCAAAAAGCCCGAAAGTAATTCCACCACTGCTTTTCCCGTCGTAATTTCTGCTGTTTCCCACTGTTTTCTGAATGTAAAAATTCAGATTTGTGTCTCTTAACTTAGGAACTACCCAAGATGTTCTTGGAGTGAATTGGTGTGTCTAAACACTTAGAATTAAGGCCTATTTATAGTGTTTAGAAAGCAAAAATTCTGCATAAAAAATTCTGCATTATGGAGCCAATTAATTATACAAAATGAAAAGCAATATGTCCATTATTTTGATGCAATTCACGTTGGCAAAGGGGGGCTGTTTCTTGGCTTTTTTATGCACTTTAAATGTAGCAATTGATGGTGGAAAATCAGCACCATGTGACCGTCCAAATGGTTGCCAAATTGATGCATTAGTGCTGAATTTTAAAAACGAAATTTCCTTGCTTTTGAAGTGGTATAACCGTGACTTCTTTGCATGATTTGGAGGCCTTGTTTGCTTTGTTAATCATGGTGGGGTACCTTCTTGAAATTATGAAGGAAAAATTCAGCACTTGTGGACCATGGTAAAATAAATAAATGAAACAAATTCCTTTCCTTCAAGAAGCCAAAAACGTAAATACCTTGCCAAATTGGATGAATTTGTTGACTTGAAACTATTTGGTGGGACATAGTCTTGAAATTATGGAAGAAAGAAAAATTCTGCACTTTCATATCATGTTTATTTAACAAATTGAAGCATTTTTCTTACCTTTGGAGATGCACTAAAATATGAAAATACTTAGGCAAAAATGGAACCAAAATTGTCATGAAACTATTTGAAGTAAAAATTTAAAAACTTGGTATTTCCTTCGTTGCATGAACATTGGCTCTTTTTTATTATATTAAATTTTTATAAATGGAAATCTCAAAGCTTACATAAAAAAAAATTTCTATAAACTTTTCAAGCTTTGAAGTTAATGTAAAAAAAGAGTTTAAAATTATTTTCCAAATTTGTAAAAATTTAATAGCATGAAACCATTTTCAAAAATATGAATTTTTGTCATCCATTTTTCCTTGCATGTATTTATTCCAAAAATATGTCTTTAATAGTCTCAATTATATCAATTCCTGCAAAATAAAAATACCTGAGCAGAATACAGTGGAAAGAAAGCATAAATCATGAATATTAGGGAAATATAGTGTAAAATGATTTAAAATCTTAAATAAATTAAATCTAATTTATTGTGTTCTAAATCACTTATCATATATCAACCACATAATTCATGGATAAAGAGCAAGCCCTGACACCCTTCATGCTAAGAAAATACTTCATATAATAGTAATATGATACAAATAACCATGATTCATTTCATTGATATTGCTTGCACAGTGCTTGAAGAATGCAAACTTTGTTGTTATCTCGTGATAGTATCTCATTGATTGCTAGATTTGGAACTATTCTGCAAGAATTTATTAAAAGGCAAGAAAATTAGGGACTATTTATTTTAAGAAAATATTTTTCTATTTTTATTATGTGCTTTCATTTTCACTTTAAATTGTTTTCATTATTTCCTATAATTTTTTTTGGATAATAAGAAATAAATTGAAAACAAGGTAGCAATCTTGTAATTAAAAGTGAAAATGGGAAAGAAAAGAAAAAGGGTTTTCTCAAATCAAACAACCTTAAACATATGATCTAGGAATCTATCCTTGCATGTTTTTCAATATATTGTTAGGGAATCCCTAGTACATAGGCATCGGAAATATAAGGATTCCCATTGGTCTTGCAAATCACATGTTTCAAAGCAATAATAGACAATTAAAATGATTAATTAATTACCTCAATGCGTAGAATCACGACTTTGAAGCAGCTGTAGCTTTGCCCTTAAGGAGTCCACGCGAGCACTCCCACCAGATTCCACGCGTTCAAATACTAGTTCGTCGGAGCGCGGCCTCCGCAACATTTATAGAATGTTTATGTATCACAAGTGCAGCTAATGAGCATCTCATGCTTTATGTATAAGCTTAGGTCTTTCCTAATGAACAATCTTTAGTGAATGGCTCTTTACTCAATTTAAATGAGTTAGGCCCAATAGTTTTAATTTTAGTCAAACTAAAATAAAAACTATCCTCTAATGGGTTTACTCTGCGTGTGACCCTGTAAGAAATATATTTGGTTGATATTAAATATAAAGATTTTATATTTAATAAAATATAATGAGTGACATCTAGCAATACATCACTATCCAAATATAATTATCAAAATAACCTATAAGTGATAAACTTTATATGTTTAGTTCATTTGTCAAGATATCTAATTGGGCCTAAGGCATGATCATCGTCATCCTTGTATGGTCCAATTCATTTTACTTGATACAAGAGTAAACTTTTATTAAACAAATATCCAATATTTATTTTTCTAGCATGACCATGCATTTTCTTAAGTTTCACTCTATTAAGTGGCCCATAGATATGACTCCTATCACATTGGAGAGACAAATCCCATCTACATCACCCATATCCCTCTGCATGATTTGTTCACTGCCTAATTACAACATTTATGATCACCTTGTTATAGGTGATGCTTGATTGTATTAAAACAACAAACTCCTCATATAGGAATCGTAGTGACTTCAGGTCGAAGGATTACATATACCATTATCACATTGAGAACTATTTATGACATTCATGTAACGATCCATGCAACGTTTTAATGGTGGGTCCATCCAGTACACCATTACTCTTAATGTGTACCCGTGTGAAGACTTGATATCGTCCATATCCATGATCTGTGAGATCAAATCATCAATACACTCACACACTAGTCTTAATGTATTTACATATCCCCATATAAGTACTTGACTAGGGACATTTTAGGAATAATTATCATTACTTATTATTCCAAGGACTAATAAAGGCTGTTAAACTATTTAACAAAAAATGTCTTATTCAAAATAATGCGTCCTATATAGGCTCTTAGTGCATATTTCCTATACTCTCCTACTTATACTTAGAGTTGATAAGGTTAATGCCCAATGGCGTCTACAGTGCCCTTATGCTTTTGCTACGCATGTGGTTTTACTAGTGGTTCCTAAAAAGTTTTTTGGTATACACATTGCATATTTTCACATCTTCCAAAGATATAACTATTTAAGTATATGCTTGGATTAATCCACTTCTTTATGTTGTTCTATGGTTCCATTTTCATCACAGTAGAAACTTATAAGGTACAAAATATTTAGAATGATTCAATGTAAATCAACTTCTTTTATAATTTAACATAGTAAAATACTTAGATTTGTTAGTAAAACCAACGACTATTTCTTACTTTGAACCTTTCAAGCATACATCGCAACCATCTTGACAACACATATATTTTGAATGAAATCTTAAGTCATTCAAATTACTCAGAAGGTTGGCATGGACGTAACCTTTAGAATGAGTTCATCTTCCAATTATCAAGATCAAATCCTTAGTCCTTCTTAAGTGTTTAAGGATATTCTTGACTAAAGAATGAGAAAATTAGTTCTAGAAGAAACACATCTTCTACATATAATACTAGAACTATAATTGTGTAGTTACTAACATTTTTATAGTCACAAGATTTATCTTCATTCTTTAATAAAGATTCTAGCTTTTAACAGCTTGCTTTAGTCCATAAATGAAATATTTACAGTTCACATACCTTCCTAGATGTTTCAAGCATAAAAGATAGGTTGTGTCATGTACACATCCTCAAGATGATTTCTATCTTGACGTCTATCTACCATATCTCATAATGGTGGTATACTACTACAACCACTACGACAAAAAGGGAATTTAGCGGAGGTTATTTTGGATTTTAGTAGTGGTTTAAACCGCCACTAAATGACATCTGCGGCAGTTTTGAGACCGCCGTTAAATGCTCTGCCGCTAGGCATTTAACGGTGTTTTTTAAACCACCAGAATAACCACCGCTAATGATTTAACCGCAGATAAAACCGCCATAATGATGTTATCTGTGGTTACAACCGCCGCAAAAAATAAAAACCATTTGAACGCCATTGAAACTGCCGCTAAAAGTTTTAATTTTTTTAAAAAAATCAAATTTTCCTTAATTATAACAAATTATTTTTTATATCTATTAATTTTTAAAAGTTAGATTTTCCTTAATTATAACGAATTATTTTTTATACTCGTTAATGTTTTTATTGCAAAAATTATATGCATAATTTAAATAGTATAATTTAAATGTACTTTGAAGTCCATACTTGTAACCAAACACACTATAATAAGAATATCAATATCAAACAATTAAGTAGTCTTACACTGGTAACCTTAAAAGCAATTGATTAAATCAAACAATTGAAAACATTCATATGTAGTATTACTAGCACATGAGTTTTTTAAAAATATTTTCTTGGAATGACCAACACTAGCTAATGAATATTTTTGTTCTAGTCTGTAAATTAACTTGACAGGGCCAGATGCAAGAACTTCATGCTAACCTGCATGAAAAACTTGATATCATTAACAAACAAGAAAAAGTATACATTTACAATGTTAAATACATCACTAAATTTCTTCAAGATATTCAATAGAGAATTGAAATTGCATTCTGTAACCATATTGTCACCAGAATATCATAGTTTTTAGTATTTCATCATTACATTCATCTATATTTAACTAATATTATGTTTTTGACATTATGATAATGTGATTGAATTACAATTTTAAACAATGTTAAGAAGACTAATTTAGTTAAATAAAGTGTATAAGTTATTAACTCTGATTCTTACATATAAGTTTTTAAAAATATCATAATAACGAGGTGTAACTAATAAAGTTGATATCATGATAGATAACTAATTCTTTCAAGTATATTGATTCAAAGTTAAAGATTCAAATCTCATTGTAGGTATGGAAAATATTTTGTTTGGATAAGTAAAATTCATTTGATTTTTGGATTAGATTACCATTTGGTTAAAAATAATGATAAGCTAGTGTAGATTTAAATTCAATGTTGGTGTTGCAGTGTAACTTCTAGTGTAAAAATAAGGTAAAGAAGCATGAGAATCATTATATATATATATATATATATATATATATATATATATAAATTATAGGAGGGAAATGGTGATGTAAGGCAATCATAATGTTGAAATAATTAGTCTTTCGGGTTATTTAGTAGCTATCTTTTCATATTCCTAATAGGTTAGATCAGATTAATTAGGATATTTTTTATTCTTTAATGTTGTCTTTTTATCTTCCTTCCCATTGCATATTTATTTGCTATTGTGATCAATAAGATACACAAAAATCATTCAAATAATCTCTAATCTCAAGTTGGTATCAAAGCTGGTTCAATCCAGCTCTGTCGGTCGCTGTCCGCTGCAGTTTAGCGCCTCTGTCTCTGGTGAACCTAGGGTTTGGTGCGCCTTAAAGAGATCGGCCCATCCCTGGTGGCCGTGTCATCATCGGAATCCCCACGCCCCTCCACGCGTCGATTCCTTGCCACTGCCCTGTCAAGCGCGTGAAGTCCACGCGCCGCCTTCTGGTCACCGGAAGATCACCGAACCTATCCCAGTTGACTCGGTTTTCTCTCCCGAGTCTATTCCTGTCTCGTTTTCAAGTTTTGGAAACCTGTTACCACTGTTTCTTCTCCTCTTCACCTAGGGCTTTCTATTTTCTTTAAGAAAAATGACTTCTACAGGTCTTGTTTCTTTTTTCTCTGGAACCCCCACCATTACCACTACAAAATTTAACTGAAAAAATTATTTTTCTTGGTCTGCCTCAGTGGAGTTATGGTTTCTTAGCCAAGGGCATCATGACCACTTGGAGAAGAAAGCTATGAGTGTTTCGATAGATAAAAAATCTGAATGGGAGAAACTTGACTTTCAATTATGTACTGTGTTATGGCAATCCGTTGAGCCAGATATCTTAGAAATTCTTAGGTCATTTAAAACTTGCTATTCATTTTGGAAGAAAGCTCAGGATATTTTTGCCAATGACATTCAACATCTTTTTGATTCAACTCAGAAGGTGGCTGCCTTGAAACAGACCGACCATGATATGATTGCATATGTAGCTAAAGCTCGAGCTGCTGTGGAAGAACTAAAATGATTCCTTGTGGCAGATTCAATGGAGAAAGTTAATAAAAAGTTAGGTTAACTTGCTAAAAAATAAAAACTTCGCTGAAGTTATGGATGTTTCAGCCTTGGCTATGGATGTTTTAGCCTTGGCTGTCCTGCGCAGTAATAGAGGGGGTCGCAACAATAGAGGAGGTCATGGTGGAAGGAGTGGACATCCTCAATGCACTTATTGCAAGAGGATGGGTCATACTCAAGAGAATTGTTATTCCTTACATGGCTTTCGTGACAAAATGGCACATGTATATGAGAAAATAGAATCCAGATTTTTTGATGAGGAGTACCAAGAGTATTTAAAGCTTAAATATGAAAAATCCAGCAACATAGGTCAATCTCCTTCAGGTTCAAGTTTTTCAACAGCACATATCTCTCAATCTATGGAGGGTCGTGATCCTTGGATACTTGACTCAGATGCCTCTGATCATATTTCTGGTGACAAATTATCATTCTCATCTATCTCTTCTTCTAAAATCCCTTATTTTGTTATTGTAGCCAACAGGTCTCAAGTTGTATCACAAGGAATTGGTCAAGTTCCTTTGTTTTCCTTTTTAAAATTAAATTGTGTTGTTCATTCCATACTGTCCCTACAATTTAATCTCCTTGAGTCAATTAACTCACTCGTTAAATTGTTCTGTGACCTTTAATGCTGATTCTTTTGTTATTCAGGAACATGGTATGGGTCGTCTGATTAGAGAAGGACATGAATCACGAGGTGTTTATTACTTAAAATCCAGTCCTCCTAGGTCTTGTTTTGCATTGTCAACACCAAAAATTTTGCATGATCGTCTAGGTCACCCAAGTCTTGCAAAATTAAAGATAATGGTTCCTAGTCTTAAGCATCTTTAAGTCTTAGAGTCATGTCATGTCAACATTTCCTCAACAAAATAAAGAAAAATATAACTCATCTTTTTTTATCATTCATTTTGATATTTGGGTCTGAGTCGTGTCACATCATTTGGTTTTAGATATTTTATGACTTTTATTGATGAATTTTCTCGATGTACTTGGGTTTATTTAATGAAAGACAGATCTGAACTTTTATCTATCTTTATGTCCTTCTGTAATGAGATTAAGAACCAATTTGGGAAAATAATTAAAATTTTTCAAAGTGATAATGCTAAAGAATACTTTTCCCATGATTTGTCCTCATTTTTATCTTTACAAGGTATTTTACACCAATGCACATGTCCTCATATTCCTCAACAAAATTGTATAGCCGAGAGGAAGAATCGTCATCTTCTTGATATTGCATGCTCCCTAATGATAAACACAAATGTCCCTGCTCATCATTGGGGAGATGCAATTCTCACCGCGTGTTTTTTGATAAACAGGATGCCTTCTTCCTCTCTTGAAATTCAGATTCCTCACTCCATTATTTTTCCTCATGATCCACTATTTCATGTCTCTCCCAAGGTATTTGGCTGTACTTGTTTTGTTCATAATCTTAGTCCAGGTTTGGAGAAACTGTCTGCTAGAGCTATTAAATATGTCTTCTTGGGATATTCTCGTCTTCAAAAAGGTTACAAGTGTTATTCTCCAGCTACTAGACGATACTATATCTCTGCTAATGTCTCCTTCTTTGAGGACACACCCTTTTTTTAGCCTACCACAGATCAGTATTCTTCCATTCAACATGTTCTTCCTGTTCCATTATTCGGTCTGATAAGTGGTTCCCACCAAAGTGTTAGTGAAAATCCATCTAATCCACCCAATTTTGTTGAAGTTACTTCTCCACCTTTCATTACATATCAATGAAGAACTCAATAAATTGGTTCCACTTTACCTGAGTCATCTTCTCGTGATTCCGTCCCTTCTCTAGTAGATCCTCAAACTATGGATCCTTCTTCCATTGATCCTCCTGACCCTACTTCAACCTGGCCTATTGCTCTTAGAAAAGGTACTCGTTCGTAATCCTCACCCAATTTATAATTTCTTAAGTTATCATCAGTTATCTCCTTCATACCTCTCTTATGTTTTCTCTTTGTCTTCTCTTACTGGTTCTTAATACTATTCATAAGGCACTTGATCATCCTGGATGGCGACAGGCCATGATTGATGAAATGCGGGCTCTTGAACATAATGGCACTTGGGAGCTTGTTTCTCTTCCTCTTGGTAGGAAAGCTGTTGGTTAGAGGTGGATGCTATTAAAGTTGGACCTGATGGTACTGTTGACCACCTTAAAGCTTGGTTAGTTGCCAAAGGGTACACTCAAATCTATGGTCTTGATTATTATGAAATGTTCTCTCCTGTAGCTAAAATCACCACAGTTTGTTTGTTCCTTGCTATGGCTGCCATACATCATTGGCCCCTTTATCAGCTTGACATTATAAATGCTTTTCTTCATAGTGACCTTGAGGAAGAAATTTATATGGAGCAACCTCCTGGGTTTGTTGCTCAGGGGGAGTGTGGCTTATTGTATAAGCTAAATCGATCTCTCTATGGGCTAAAATAATCTCCTTGGGCTTGGTTTGGTAAATTTAGTCATATTGTGCAGCTTTTTGGACTAAAAAGAAGTGAAGCAGACCACTCTATTTTTTATTGTTATATATCTCTTGAAAAATGTATGTACCTAATTGTTTATGTTGATGAAATAGTGATTATAGGAAGTGATGTTGCCAAAGATATCCCAATTAAAGCAACACCTATTCAGTCATTTTCAAACCAAAGATCTGGGTTATTTGAAGTATTTCCTCGGTATTAAAGTGGCTCAATCAAAAGATGGTGTTGCAATTTCACAAAGGAAGTATGCTCTTGATATTCTAAGAGAGACAAGTTTGGAAAACTGTAGACCTGTTGATAGTCTTATGGACCCAAATCAAAAGCTCATGGAGGATCAAGGTGAAATCTACCCTGATGCCGAGAGATATAGGAGACTAGTGGAAAAACTCATTTACCTTACCATTACAAGACCTGATATGTCCTTTGCTATTAGGGTTGTTAGTCAATTTATACAAAATCCCCATGTTGATAATTGGAATACTGTCATATGTATTCTTAGATATCTAAAAAAGGCTCCAGGATAGGGATCGTTGTATGAAGATAAGGGTAACACTCAGATTACAGGATATTGTGATGCTGATTGGGCTGGCTGTCCCAATGATAGGAGATCTACCTTTAGATATTGTGTTTCCATTGGAGGGAATATCATTTCTTGGAAGAGCAAGAAACAAAATATTGTCGCTCGATCTAGGGCCGAGGCTGAATATAGGTCTACGGCTATGGTTACATGTGAACTTATATGGATTAAACAATTTCTTCAAGAGATGAAATTTTGCAAGGTTGAACAAATGACATTATACTGTGATAATCAAGCATCCCTTCATATTGCTTCCAATCCAGTATTTCATGAGAGAACTAAACATATTGAAATTGATTTCCATTTTATTCAGGAAAAACTATTAACCAAGGAGATCAACACCAAGTTCATCAATTCTAATGACCAGCCAGCAGATATTTTGACGAAGTCCTTAAGAGGTCTTAGAATTCAGTCTATATGTTCCAAGCTTAGAGTATATGATCTGTATGCTCCAGCTTGAGGGGGAGTGTTGAAATAATTAGTCTTTAGCGTTATTTAGTAGCTATCTTTTCATATTCCTAATAGGTTAGATTAGATTAATTAGGATATTTTTTATTCTTTAATGTTGTCTTTTTATCTTCCTTCCTATTGTATATTTAGTTGCTATTGTGATCAATAATATACACAGAAAAATCATTCAAACAATATCTAATCTCAAGTCACAAAATAAAAATAATATTCCAAAGTTTGGACGGCCAAGAAATGCATATATGAGTCATATGGTGATCTGTTCAGGAATCCAAGGTCAAGAGTTGAATGTCTTGACCGGGGTCAAAGTTTAAGCATATTGACCGTAGTTACCTCACTAACTCTCAGTTTTACACCGCCTCAGTGGAGTACAGTATTATGCACCTAGGTTCAGTGGGAATCCGAGGTTCTTCAAGTAAAGGTGGCTTTTGGTGTTCAATCTGTACTGGAATCAAAGACCACACCGGAGGTGTACCTGTAGAAGATTCTCAGATGCTTAAGTCAATCCAGTAACCAAGATAATATGGTATTATAGAGGTAACTTACAAGATTAGTTTAGATTCTTCTTCAGTAATAAATGAGTTGTATTTATAGTGTTTACCTTAGTTTTAGAAGTGATTTGACCATCTTTCTAACTTACTGTAGATACAGTGTCTGCAAGGTCAGTTTGCCCATACCTTCTCTGACTCGCTGTCTGATTATCAGTTATAAGTTGGGGTTGAAGGAAGAATCCATAGTCAACCAATGGTTTCAGACTTCGGTCATTACTTGCCAGTTTTCTAAATGACGTGGCGTGGTGCTCTTGGACCCCAGTCTGGGCCCTGGTCACCACCTCAGATCATTACCCCTTAGTTTATTTTTGTAGTATATCCACAACAAGTGAACTATTCAAAGTTTGGTTAAAAAAATATCAGAGTGAGGTACCGATATGCCAACACAACCGGGGTCAGGTATACTTTGGGTAGGTGAGGCATTTAATGCGCTTCACCTGAAAAGCTACCATTTCACGCAGATTGCTGATATGTTACATCACGACTGGTCTTATATTCCACGCGCCTTTAGATAACGTCATTCCCAGGCGAAACAGTGCTCTTTTTTGTGTTGCAACGCTTCGTCTTCTACTTCGTCCATGGGCTGCGACGGTTCAACTTTGGCCCATGCCTTTTTTTGCTTATAAAAGTAAGCGCCTTTGCTACTTCACTTTATTCGTTCGTTTACCAAAACTCTACTTAACCGCCTTCTGTTTTTGTTTTCTCACTTCGTCCTGGCTCGTACTCGAAAGACCGCTCGCATGATCCCTATAGGTAGCCTCTAAAAATTATTTTTTTACCATGTCTTCCTTTTCTTCTAACCATGGCCAGGAACAAGATTCCTCTTGTGAAATTATATCAAACCCTTCGATTTCTTGGCTACCCGAGGTATTAGGGAATCCTATCAGGGTCAGGCAGTGGAAACACAAAGGATTCCCAAAAATAAGGATTGCAAATACAAATGTCTCAAAGCATTATGTAATTAAGGTTTTGATTTAGGGGTTACCTCTTGTAGATGCACAATGAGTTCCTCGATCGAAGCAATTGTAGCTTCGCCCTTAGAAGTCCACACGAGCACTCCCACCAGAAAACCAAAGATCCGAATGCTAGTATGGAATTTAATTGTAATCTAATTTCTCAGCAGTAGCCTATGAGCATCTCATGCTCTATATATAGGCTTAGGTATTGACTTGAGCTCTCATTAAACATTGAGCTCCTGACTCATTCTAAATAAGTTAGGCCCAAATAGTTTTATTTTCAGTCCAACTAAAATAAAACTATCCTCTGGTGGGCTTACTCTATGTGTGTGACCCTATAGGTAGAATATTCGGTTATATTAATAATAAACTATTTTATTATTAATATAAAATAAGAGTGGTATCTAGCAATACATCATTATGTCTAAATATTATTTATCATCGACATGACCTATAAGTGATAATTATTTTATATATTTATTCCTTTTGTCATGATATCTAATTGGGCCCAAGGCATGGTCGTCGTCATCCTTGTATG
This sequence comes from Clitoria ternatea, assembly GCA_037962975.1. Classification (NCBI taxonomy): domain Eukaryota; kingdom Viridiplantae; phylum Streptophyta; class Magnoliopsida; order Fabales; family Fabaceae; genus Clitoria; species Clitoria ternatea. Next base: position 94,344,274 of record CM075670.1, on the reverse strand, counting down.
GCCCAATTCATTTTACTTGATACCAGAGTAGACTTTACAGAATAAATATCTAATATTTATTCATCCTAGCATGGCCATGCATTTTGTTAGTCTCACTCCATCAAGTGGCCCATAGATATCACTCCTGTCACATAGGAGAGACAAATTCCATCTACATCACTCACATCTCTCTACATAATTTGTCTATTGCCTAATCACAATCTTAATGGTCATCTTATTACAAATAACGTTTGATTGTATTAAAACAATAAACTCTTTATGTAGGAATTGTAGTGACTTCAGGTCGAAGGACTATATACCATTATCACATTGAGAACCGTTTATGACACTCATGTAACGATCTATGCAACGTTCTCATGCTGGGTCTGTCTAGTACAACATTACTCTTAATGTGCACCTGTGTAAAGACTTAATATCATATATCCATGATTTGTGAGATCAAATCATCAGTACATTCATACACTAATCTTAATGTATTTACATGTCCCCATGTAAATACTTGATTAGGGACGTTTTAGGAATAATTCTCATATGACCTATTATTCCAGGATGAATAGCATTAAAATTAGTCTAAAAACTAAAAATACTAATTTTATTGATAAGTTAAAATTGATACATTAATAGCTCGTAGTGCATACACCAACACGAGGTTCCTCGTCAGGGACCTCGGCTTACTCAAACGGATATCCGTAGGTGGATGACTCCAGTTAACTTGGGCTCAACCTCCCGGGCGGAGTCTTCCACTTTCGGAGTTCGGAATCCTCCTTCACCTCTTCCTCTTGTGTCTCCGAACCGGAGTGATAACTCTAGCATAGTACATTACTATGCTGATAATACTGACTTTTATTCGCATGTCCCTTTTTTAGCGCATATTATGACCATGGACGCCGCTGGCTCATTAGTTTGGAGAAACGACCCCGACGATACCTTTATGATCGTGAACAAGGTGAACTGGCTAGCTCTTAAAGCTAAAAATCCCTATTTCTGGGTCGCTCAGGACATACTCCCCATCTACAGCCGCCTCGCCCAGCCTACAGACGGGGTGGAACTTGAGAACGAGTATCATTGGTGCGCCAAGTATGCCAGCTCATTTACCCTTTTTGCCCCTACACTCATAGAGCAGATCTACCACATCTCGAGGGACCGCTTCATTTATTTCCACGATTAGAATAAGCAAGTTGGGAGTCTGGTTCCCCTTGAACAAGTTCGAGATGAGGGTGCTGCATTTTTTAGACATCATCCCCAGCCAATTCCACCCCAATGGTTAGGCCTTGGTTCTCTCTCTTAAAGTTCTGGGCAAGCACCTAAACTTCACCCCTACCATCGCCATCTTTTTTCGGTTTTCCTGGGTGATGCGCCAAGGTAGAACTGGAATGGGATTCGTCAACCTGAGGTGTCATAGTGATATTGCCAACTTCGAGGCCTTTACAGATTCCTGCAAGATCGCTAGAGGCTCCTTTAAGAACTCCTTCTTGAAACTTTATGTTAAAGGAACAGAGCTTCGTTTCAGGAAGGATGAAGAAGGTCGGTTCAGGATCCACACCAACTGGACTCACAAATATTTTTTGCTGGAGAGTTCGGCTTATGCCGTTAACGAGTCCTCCCTCTGTGAGTCCACCAAAATGGTGGTTGACATCCTCCACAATATCTCCTGAGGTGCCCCCATCAAGTGTCACTCTCTCTTTGGCACTACGGAGACACGAAATGAGTATCTCGCTCATTTATGTATATACCCATCTCTATTTCTATTTTAATATATTTATGTATCGTAGTTCACTGATTATCTTTTATGCTTTTTATGGAACATGAGTGATGCTGCCCTAGAAAACCTCTGCAAGATGATGGAGGGGTCTGTAGTTGACACTACGGCCGAAAATAATGTCACTCCCAAGATGAGGAAGTCTTTCGGACTCCAAATCCCTGGTGGGGTGATTAACATCGAGGATGCCCCGGGGAAACAGAAAGAAAAGGGGCAGGCTGCCCGGGCATCCAAGAAGCAAAGGGTGAACCCTGCCCCTTGCTGATTATTTTTCATGGAATGATGCATAAAATACTCAGATAGTCAGTTTTAATGTGACTTGTGGCAAGTGGACCACTGTTGGTGTAGTATATGTTCTAAGAAACAAATGTCGTTCCTACTACAGATCATTTTAAATCGATTTCAAACTATTACGGCAGATATGGGTTACTATTTTCATGATGGTGAATTAAAGAAACTATCTAAGAAATGCATGAAAGTAATACAAGTAATATAGTTGAAATAACAGAGTTTAGCAAGTGGGATTTAGACTCACCTTTCTCACCTTCCGATACACAGTCAATATTCATATAAACGACTTTTGCAATATGATTCTTTACGTCACAATCCAAGTCATTCGTATGGATTCCTCGACTACAAAATTCATAAGAATAGATTTGATAACGTCAATCCCTTGATCGTTTCAAATCCATTCCAGCATTAAGTACAATTGTTTAGACGTTCACTGCGTTAAATACCATCCCTGGTTATTTACTCATAATGAGCATTTCATTTAGATCCATTTTCCTAAGTTATTTTCCAACAACAAACGTAAACTTATATCAAGAAAATGTTGATCAAGCATATTCAAGCAATGGGTATGAAATGAAAAACCAAGAATTATAAAACAAATTCATCGATTATATGAATACCAAACACATGTTCATCCGGATTGATTGGTTACCTCCAATCCCAATGAGAAAGTTAGCTACTCATAGTAGCCATGTTCATACAACATTAATGTAAGGAAGAAGAGAAACCTAAGCTAAGAACACTCAGTTGAAATCTTGTTTCCGTCTCTCCTTTTTTAGCCCTTTACTATTTTCCTTTTATAATGCTTCACTCGCTTAAGCGAGTTTCAATCTTGCTTAAGCGAGACGCATTCTTCAGCTTGAAGGAATTTCACGTCCTGCTTCACCTGCATGCTAAACTCGCTTAAGCGAGAACTTTTGCCTGAGCGAGATTGAAGTTGATGATCCCCTGTTCAGCATTCGCTTAAGCCATGACCCATCCGTTGTAGTGATTTTGTTGTATTTTGGTTCTGGATGAATTTCGCTTGAGCGAATATATCTCGCTCAAGTGAATTCATTATTGGAACTTCACTGGATGAATTTCGCTGGGTGTGTTTTACTGGTACGCTTGAGCGAAGCCCATGTCTTTACTTTCTGGATCAATTTCGCTCAAGCGATACCACTTCGCTTGAGCGACTTCTTCAATGAACCTCACTGGTCCAAATTCGCTTAGGCGAATAAGTCATTCGCTCAAGTGATGGATGCCCTATTACTTGCATCTTTTAATTGCCTTGCTCGCTCAAGCGAGCCTTCAGTTGGCCATAGCGAATATATTTGCTTCACAAAATCTATGTAATTTGGACATCTATCAACTCTCCCCGACCTAAAACTTTGCTTTCCCTCAAGCAAATGGTCAGGAATAGGAAAGTGAAACAAAGATCCTAATTAATCACAACTGTATATAAAATGAAGGATAACTTCTTAATATTTACAATTGATAGTTCCTGTATCATGTTTCAACACATCTAGCTAGATTCCAAGTTTGAAATGTACTTTACAATTGCAAGCAACCACTCTGCTGTAAAAACAAGAAATTCTCTCTATCCATACCTTTCAGGTGAGTGTTTACTCATTCAATCATTGATCAAGTGTTATTTAATCATTGCATTTCATTTCATTGCATAAGATAACTACTCATACAAGCATGGATCAAGAGGTCTTGATAGGTTGTAATTTGGCCAGGCTAACAAGGAACTTCTGGTTTTTCTTTGGAATTCAAAGGACATACTAAGGACAATTAAACACATCATATACCTTAGTCTTGGCTACCTTAATTTTATAGTCCCATACCTTGCATTGGATCATATTTCACTCGAGGATTTACAACTCGCAACCATTTCCTGTTCCTGATCATGTTCATAAAATCATCGCATTCCCCTTCTCTCAAATCTACCTTGCGTTCCGGAAGGATAGTCCAATGCTGAATATTGGTGAATCTCTTCTTGGTCTCCTTGTTTTTGAATTTCTGGTTTAATGAAGGGGAAGATTCAGAAGTGCGTTTCCTTTTTCCTCTGTCCCAGTGTTCAGCGGCCCATTCTTGTCCTCTTTGTATTTCTTGTGCGTTCTTAGTACGAGCCATGTCCTGAAAATGTACATTGGAATTAAGTATGTCATTTTAAGTTTTCGAGACCCAAAACACATTTCATGGTTTAGAAAAGTGCATTATCAATTAAGGATGACAGATTCAATTGCAAAAGTAGAGTATTATCCGCAATCATGAGAAAGCAGAGTACAATTATGAGAAAACAGAGCACAATTATGAGAATATCATCCACAATGTCAACAATCTCTAAGAAGAAAATTTTATTCACAATCACATCTTTCAAGTAGAAAACATAACCACACCTTTTTGCACTTTCAATTTGCAATTGCATGCCTTAAACTTAATGGTATACAAAAAAAACAAAGCATGCATAACTCTTGTAAACCAATATATGAACTTAGGGCATGGGTTCCCATTCATGATACATCCAAATTGGAGATAACAAAACCTAACCCTAAGCAAAATGCATCCCTCACATAGGAACCAACATGTGAAATTGAAAACAATGGTATATGAGGTAGTTTAACAAGATAAACAAAGTAAACAAGATGAAGTCTCCGATTACTTACCTGGAAATGAAGAAGATTTGAAACCTAGAAATAAGAAATGGAAGAAGAAATAGGGTTCTACCTTCAAACCCAAAAATGGAAGTGGAGAGGATTCTGTGAGTGAGAGGTTTTTAAGGAGAGGGAAGTAGTGTAACTGTCGAATGAGAGTTAAAACCCCTTTTAAAACCTCAACCGCTTAAATTCGCTCAAGCTATATTCATTCACTACAACGAATTTAAGTTTTAAAATAGGAACGGTCTCTGGTTTCGCTTGAGCGAGGATGGTTTGCTAAAGTGAAACAAAGTGAAAAAGATACCTGATACTTGCATAATTCTTTCACCCAAGCTATTGATGTGTCGCTTAAGCAAAATGTTGACAATACTGATTTTTGATAATGTTCGCTTGAGCGAGCTTCAGTCGCTGCAGTGAATTTATCATTCGAGAAAGGAAAGGTCACCTTTTTTGCCTGAGCGAGAGAAGGTTGCTGCAGCGAAATATAGTAGGACAGGTACCTGATGCTTCAAAAATTCTGTCGCTTAAGCTATTTGGGTTTCGCTTAGGCGAAGTATTCACAATTTCAATTCTGGGCGAATTTAGCTTGGGTGAATAAAAGGCGCTGAGCGAGAAATTGATAATTTCATTCTATAAGTATTTCGCTTGAGCGACCTTTAATTCGCTGGAGTGATTTTACTCTAGTGTCTGAATTGTTGTATCTCGCTTGGGCAATATTTAATTCGCTTGAGCAAATCTTGTAGTAACTTGAAAACTTAGAGTTTTTGTAATTCTTCTGCAATAGTCGCCTAAGCAAGTATACCTCGCTTGAGTGAGTTTTTCCCAGTGACTTCTTTTTTGTAATTGGCCTAAGCGAAACTCAATAGCTTAAAGCAAAACTCTCATTCGCTTGGGCGAGTTCAGATTCGCTGGGGCGAGTTTAGATTCGCTGAAGCGAGTTTCCTCCAGTACCTAAATGATAGTTTTTCGCTTGAGCGACTTACAATTGCTCCAAGCGAAGGTCTATGAAATTACTTATCGCTTGAGCGTATTGGATGTCGCTTGAGCGAAATAACTCAAGTTCAATTTTGGAATCCCTTTAGTTGAATTCTTTCTCCTGATTAAATTCCATCAATACCATTTCTTCAGTTTCTTGGATTTTAAAACTTACTCAATATGTACATTTAAGAAAACATATAACAAACAAGAAAATACACACAAGGACAAAACCTGCAAAAGATCAAACATATTAGGTTGCCTCCTAGTTAGTGCTTGTTTAACGTCGTTAGCTCAACGCCTGATTTACTTTAAGTTTCATGAAAGTAGAGAAGCATGTCCAGCTTCTCCACACCTCCTCCCATATAGGGTTTGAGTCGCTGCCCATTAACAGTCCAAGTTCTCTTAGATTCTGGATCTTTAAGTTTAATTGCGCCATATGACTTTACCTCTTTGACTAGGAAAGGTCCCGACCATTTCGATCGCAGTTTTCCTGGAAAAAGTTTTAACTTTGAATTAAATAAAAGCACGGGCTGACCTGGGTAGAAGCTCTTTTTCAAAATCTTGTTATCATGATAAGCCTTCATTCGATCTTTGTAGTTTTTTGAAGACTTATATGCTTCTAGCCTCCATTCTCCCAGTTTTTCCAGTTGAATCTTTCTCTCCTTAGCTGATGCTTCCGGATCAAAATTGATCAATTTCATTGCTCAGATGCTTTGTGCTCTAGCTCCACAGGTAAATGACAGCTTTTTCCATAAACCAACTGATAAGGTGAAAATCCTGTCGGGGCTTTAAAAGCTGTTCTATAAGCCCATAGCGCATCATCTAACTTCAGAGACCAATCCTTCCTACTCTGAGAAACTATCTTTTCTAAAAATTTTTTGATTTTCCTATTGGACACTTCTACTTGTCCATTGGCCTGTGGATGGTATGGAGAAGTCATTTTATGCCTTACACCATAATGTTCTAAACACTTTTGAAGTTGTGTATTGCAAAAGTAGGATCCTTCATCACTTATTAATACTCAAGGAGTACCAAATCTACTGAAAATATTTTTCTTTAAAAATTTTATGATTGTTTTGGCATCTGCTCTTATACAGGCCGTTGCCTCAACCCACTTAGAAACATAGTCCACAGCGACTGGAATATACTCATTGGAAAGTAAGGCTGGTAAGGGTCCAACAAAATCTATGCCCCAACAGTCGAAGACTTCCACTTCCAAAATGGCTGTTAGTGGCATTTCATTTCTTCTTGTTATACTTCCTGTTCTTTGACACACATCATAATTTTTCACAAACAAATTAGCATCTTTAAATAAAGAGGGCCAGAAAAAACCTGATTAAAGGACTTTAGTTGTTGTCCTTTCTCCATTAAAATGGCCTCCATATGCTGAACTGTGACAATGCCATAGAATATTCCTGGCTTCCTGTTGGGATACACATCTTCTCAATATATTATCAGATTTGAGCTTAAATAAGTATGGATCATCCCATACATATTGTTGTGCATCCTTCAATTTTTTTTTCTTTGTTGCCAGGTAAAATCTTCTGGAAGTACTTTGGCAGCTTTAAAGTTTGCCATGTCTGCAAACCATGGCCTCTCCTGAATCAACAATAATTTTTCATCTAGAAATTCTTCTTGGACTTCAGGTTTCAATGTAGTAACTTCATTGTTGATCAGTCGGGATAAATGATCAGATATATGATTCTCACCGTCTTTCTTATCATGAATAGTCAAATCAAATTCTTGCAAAAGCAGGATCCATCTGATCAATCTAGACTTGGAATCTTGTTTGTTTAACAGGTACTTAATTACAGCATGATCTGTAAAACAAACAACTCTTGAACCAATTAAATAAGATCTAAATTTTTCCAATCCATATACTACTGCTAGTAATTCTTTTTCAGTTGTGGCATAATTAATTTGTGCCTCATTTAAGACTTTACTTGTGTAATATATAGGGTGGAACAATTTAGATTTTCTTTGTCTGAGCACTACACCTATAGCGTAGTCACTTGCATCACACATTAATTCAAAATCAAGTGACCAGTCAGGGGCAACTATGACAGGAAAAGTGATCAACTTTTGTTTCAATAGTTGAAAAGCTAATAAACAAGCTTCATCAAACTGAAAGGGAATGTCTTTTTGTAGCAGAATACTCAAAGATTTTGCAATTTTTGAAAAATCCTTTATAAACCTTCGGTAAAAGCCAGTATGCCCCAAAAAATTCCTAACACCTTTGACATTTATTGGTGGAGGTAATTTTTTAATAACTTCCACTTTAGCACGATCCACTTTAATGCCTTTATTTAAGATTGTGTGGCCTAACACAATGCCTTTAGATACCATAAAATGGAATTTTTCCCAATTTAGCACTAAGTTAGTCTCTACACATCTTTTAAAGACAGTGTCAAGATTTCCAAGCATAATTCAAATGATTTACCAAAGACTGAAAAATCATCCATAAAAATTTCTATACATTTCTTTACAAGATCAGCAAAGATAGAAAGCATGCACCTTTGAAAAATGGTTGGGGCATTACAGAGTCCAAAAGACATTTTTCTATAAGAAAAAACACCGAAGGGACAAGTGAATGCTGTTTTTTCTTGGTCTTCTAGTACAACTATCTGATTATATCCTAAATAACCATCCAGAAAATAATAATATGCTTGTCCAGCCAATCTTTCTAACATCTGTCCATGAAAGGCAATGGAAAATTATCCTTTCTTGTGGCTTGATTGAGCTTCCTGTAATCTATACACATTCTCCACCCGGTTACTGTTCGGGTGGGAATCAACTCATTATTTTCATTCTTTACCACTGTCACACCACCTTTTTTTGGTACAACCTGTACTGGGCTCACCCAAGCACTATCAAAGATAGGATAAATCATTCTAGCTTCCAACAATTTAATGACTTCCTTTTTTAACAACTTCTTTCATGGTTGGATTTAATCTTCTCTGTGGTTGTGCCACAGGTTTGTACTCTTGCTCCATGAAGATGTGGTGCATACAGTATGAAGGGCTAATTCCTTTTAAATCACTCAACTTCCACCCAATTGCCTCTCCATTCTTCTTCAGGATCTCAGTCAATTTTTTCTTTTCCTTCTTCGACAAGTTGTTACTGATGATTACTGGTTTTTCTCCTTCAACATCTAAAAAGATATACTTCAAATGTGAAGGCAACTCTTTTAGCTCTAACTTTTGAACTTTAGGAACTTATTTTTCCGGAAGAGTCTCCATTGTCTCTTCTTTGCTAGTACTTGCTTTGCCTGCATCTAATCTTTGCAAAATCTCCCTCAGGTCTTCATCTTCGGAATCATTAAGACTTTGTACAGCTCCAACTAACGCCTTTTCAAGAGAACTTGAATTTTGTACTTTGTTGAACTGTCTTTCAATCACTACCTCTTCCACTTCCACATCAATTTTAAAACAACATTGTTTATCTACTTGATATTTCATTGCTTCAAATACATTAAAATTTACTTCTTCATCCTGAACTCGTACCTTCAATTTTCTATTGTCCACGTCTATGATTACTTTGGCAGTTTTCATAAATGGTGTTCCTAAAATCAGTGGTACTTCATTGTCCTCTTCCATGTACATTATCACAAAATCCACTGGGAACACAAATTTCTCCACTCTTACCAAAACATCTTCCGCCACACCATAAGGAAACTTCATTGATCTGTCAGCCAATTGTAATGTCATTTTTGTTGGCCTTATTTTAAGATCTCCAATCCTTTTAAGCATTGAGAGTGGCATTAAGTTTATACTTGCTCCCAAATCTAGCAATGCTTTCCCCACCGGTATATGACCAATAGTAACAGGAATTGTGAAACTCCCTGGATCTTTAGTCTTGGGCGGTAATGCCTTTTGGATAATGGCAGTGCATCTAGTTTCCAATTCAACTGTCTCTTCTGAAAACCTTCTTTTCTTAGTTAACAAATCCTTCATAAACTTTGCATAGGTTGGCATTTGTTCCATAGCTTCCATAAATGGGACATTAATTTGAAGTCTCTTAAAGATATCCATGAACCTTGCAAATTGTCTCTCCTTATCACGCTTCGAAGGATTCTTTGGGTAAGGCATGCTTTTTAATTGAGGCAACTCTTCATCAACCTTGCCTTTGCCCTTTTCAAGCTTACTCTTTTTGTTGTTCTCTTTTTCATTTTCTTTATTTACATTTTCTTTTATTTCTTTTTCACTTTCTTCCATATCTTTTTCTTTTTCTTTTTCTTTTTGACACTCTTTTTTTTTTTTTCTTTTCTTTCTCTTAAAATCTCTTCTTCTTCTTTTTTTTGATCCTAACTCAACTCCAATTTGTCTACCACTCCTTGTTGTGATAGCTTTGCAATGCTCCTTTGGATTTGGCTCAGTATTTGCTCCATACTGAGGTCGTTGATTTTCAGTAATCTGGCGGGCCAGTTGTCCCACTTGAGTTTCTAAATTCTTTATCGACGCCTCAGTATTTTTCTGGTTTATCAAAGAAGCCTGCATAAACTTCTCCAAAGTGTCTTCTAATCTTGAAGTCTTCTCCATCAAAGAAGGATAATTACTTTGGTATGGTCTATTTAAGGAACTTGGTTCTTGTTTCCATCCTTGTCCTTGGTGTTGATTACTCCTCCATCCCTGAAATTGTTGGTTAGGATAATTAGAATTGAAATTGTTGGTTAGGATAATTAGAATTGAAATTGTTTGGCTTACCTTGGTTATTCATGTAGTGGATCGCCTCTTCTCGTGTTCCGCAATAACCATTTGGGTGATCGCCTCCACAAAAATCATTTCTTGCAGTTTGTTCCTATATTGGCTGTGAAGAATGCACTGAATGCAATTGTTGTGGGAGTTTGGCCATTTGTTAAGTTAAAACCTCAATTTGTTGAGTTAAAATTTTATTTTGGGCCAAAATAGCAATGTGTTTGAATATGTTAACAGGTCCAAATATGTGCAAAGATTTTGATAATGACAAACACTCTTGAAGAAACCGATGCAAAAACAAAGACATGAAATCAGAATTGAAGTAACAGCGAATCTAATCGATTAGGCCATAGATGCTAATCGATTAGGAGCTTTCTGTTTTGGAAGAAATTGCATCAGGTATGAAAGCTAATCGATTAGGGAGCTGAACAATCGATTAGGTACTCACTGGAATTAAGGTAATCGATTATACACCAGAGACTAATCGATTACAACAACCAGAAATGGGACAAAATGCATCAGGTATGAAAGCTAATCGATTAAGGGAACCATATAATCGATTAGTGAGCCACTGGATTTAAGGTAATCGATTGTAAGACATACTAATCGATTAGGATGCTGCGAAAACAAATTAAATGCATCAGGTACAGATGCTAATCGATTAGAGGAAATGATATAATCGATTAGTGACTCTCTGACTTGAAGCTAATCGATTACAACGCGAGGGTGTAATCGATTACGCTAGTGGAAAAATAGATTTAAGTGGGAAACCAGGTCATGTCTTCACCATCCTTCAAATTTCCACTAACTGCAACGGCTATGATGGACTAGGGCACTCCTCAACAGCTATCTTGGCTCTATAAATTGAAGAGGAAGACAAGCACAAACACACAACTAAGAAGCAACAATTCATAGCTCTATTTTGTGCTTTGTAAGCCTATTTCTTGCATATTGTACTTTCACTTGTATATCCTCTCATCTTGAGAGATTAGAATTTGGGAGAGCTTTTCATTTGTATATCTGCTCTATTGAGAGAGTGTATTGATTGTAAACAAACACCAAACACACAAGTTATTCACTCTAGGTTGAGTGGTTGTTCACTCTAGGTTGAGTGGTTACAAAGGTTGTGGACTCAACCTTTGGGATATTGTGAGATTGAGAGATTGGGTGGGTTGCCCTTATACTTGTGAGGATTGGGTTCTTGAGTGTGGGACACTAGGAAGCCGCAATTGCTCAAAGTTGTATCTCTAATCTACAATAGTGGAAAATCCTCTAAGTGGGTTGCTTAGAGGCGAGACGTACACCGGATTGGGTGGAACTCGTTATATCGGTTTGCAAGCTTCTCTTCCTTACTCTTTCAATTTCATTTACTGCATATTTGTTGATTGGTATTGATTGGTTGAGAAGAGCATACTTGAACTTGCTTAATTTGTTATATCTCTAATATTGCACACCAAGTGTTTGGTAAATTGCTTCAGCAACATTTCTCATTATAGTGCATTGCTTGTTATCCTCCATTCTATTTCACTTGCATAATCTCACAAACTTGGTTATAAAAATCAATTTCAAAGGGATTCCAATCAAAGGTTTTAAAACTCAATTCACCCCCCCCTCTTGAGTATTGAGGCCACTTTGATCAACAAGTGGTATCAGAGCTTGACTCTTGGTAGATCAAGCTTAACAGCTTCAAGAGATTAAATGGCTTCAAGTTCTCAAAATGTTTTTCCCGAGGGTGGTGCGATAAATAGACTTCCCGCTTTCAATGGGGAAGGGTATGCCTTTTGGAAAGAGAGAATGAAAATCTTCATTCAATCAATTGACTTGAGAATATGGAATACCATTGAAAATGGTCCTTATATACCAATGCATACCATAGATAGCAAGAATGTTGAAAAACCTATAGATGAATGGACAAGCGAGGAAGAAAAGAAAGTCCAATATGGCTACAAGGCCAAAAATCTCATTACTATGTCTTTAGGTCAAGATGAATTTTTTAGGATAATGACATGCCAAACTGCTAAAGAAATGTGGGATACTCTTCAAGTAACCCATGAAGGTACTAATGATGTAAAGGACTCCAAAATTAGTACCTTGACTAGCCAATATGAATGCTTTAGGATAAATTCAGGAGAATCTATTGTAGATATGCAGAAAAGGTTTACACTTATTATCAACCATCTTATTACTCTTGGCAAAGTATATACTAACAAAGAGCTTGTGCACAAAATTTTGAAAAGTCTTAGCAGGGAATGGCAACCTCTTGTCACAGCAATAAAACAATCTCCTAGCATCAATGAAATGTCTCTTGCAACACTTTTTGGAAAATTGCAAGAACAAGAGCAAGAACTTAAAGCATTGAAGCTAGCCGAGGAAGAGGAGAAATCCACCAAGAAGAAAGGGCTAGCCCTCAAAGCCACCTCCATGCATGAGGAAGAATCATGCAGTGACTTAGATGAAGAAGAAGAGTTTGGGCTATTCGTAAAAATATTTGGAAGATTCATGAAGAACAAAAAGTTCCAAAAGAACTTTAAGCCCCAAGGTAAGAAACCTACCTCTAATGAAACTTCCTCTTCACCAAGTTGTTTTGAATGTGGCAAGGAAGGGCACTTCAAAGCCGATTGTCCAAACCTCAAAAAGAAGGGCAAGGACAAACAAAGAAGAAGAAGAGCCTATATTGCCTGGGATGAGAACGATGTGAGCAGCTCCGACGACTCGGAAGATGAGCAAGCCAATCTTTGCTTAATGGCAAATCATCAAGAAGAAGACAATGAGGTAAATCTTCTTGACTTAGATAAAAATGAGCTGTTAGATGCATTTGAAGAATTATATGATAAATTTACAAAAATCTCTAGTAGACTCAAAGCATCTAGGAAAACTAGTGATACCCTTGAATTGCATCTCATGGAAGTATGTAAAGAAAATGAGAGCTTAAAAGAAGAACTAGAGAAAGTTCAAACATGCTCTAAGGATAAACCATGTGATTTTGCAAAAAGGTGCTTTGTGTTAGAAACCAAGGTTGAAGACCTAAATAGGACACTTGAGAAATTCACAAATGGAAGAGATAATTTGAATATCCTACTTGGGCAACAAAAATGCATGTTTAGTAAAACCAGTTTAGGATATGACCAAGAACATAGTAACCATAAAATGGAGAAACACTATAAAAGTTTCTTTGCACCACCAAGCAAATCCTCCTCACCTTTTATGAAATGTAATCATTGTGGTACCAAAGGACATAGTGCCTATAAGTGTAGTGTTAGGAAACTAGGACCAAAGGTCTTAAGAAAGGTGTGGGTTCCCAAAGGAACATCTCCACAAGCTAACCTTAAAGGACCCAACATAAAATGGGTACCTAGTTCTCTAAAATGATTTTGTTTTGTAGGTATGCTTCAAGGCAAGCAACACCCATTGGTACTTGGATAGCGGGTGTTCAAAGCACATGACGGGAGACATAACCAAATTTACATCATTCACTCCCAAAAGGAAAGGAAGTGTCACCTACGGAGACAACACTAAAGGAAGAATCCTAGGCATTGGAAATATTGGTAAGAATTCTTCCACCTCCATAAGTGACGTATTGTATGTTGAAGGCCTCAAACATAATCTACTTAGGATAAGTCAATTATGTGACAAAGGATATAGAGTGTTATTTGAATCAAATTGTTGCATAATTGAGCATAAGACTAATAAGGAAATTAAGTTTGTAGGCCAAAGAATTGATAATATTTACATGATTGATATGGATAGTTTGTCTACAAATGATGAACAATGCTTCATTTCAAAAGAGGATGAAACATGGCTATGGCATAGAAGAATAGCTCATATACATGTAGACCACTTGAACAAACTTGTTTCTAAAGATTTAGTAATTGGTCTACCAAAGCTTAAATTTGAAAATAGATTTTGTGATGCATGTCAAAAGGGAAAACAAGTAAAGGCATCTTTTCAATCCAAAAACATTGTTTCTACTCAAAGGCCTTTACAACTTTTGCACATGGACTTATTTGGACTATCCAAAATCAAAAGCTTTGGAGGAAATTACTATGGTCTAGTTATAGTAGATGACTATTCAAGATATACATGGACATTGTTTCTTGCTCATAAAAATGAAGCATATCATGCATTCAAGAAACTTGCAAAGATTATCCAAAATGAGCAAAACTCAAAAATTGCATCCATTAGAACCGATCATGGGGGAGAATTTGAAAATCAATCTTTTGAAAAGTTTTGCGAAAAACATGGCATTAATCACAACTTTTCAGCTCCTAGAACTCCACAACAAAATGGGGTAGTTGAAAGAAAGAATAGATCGTTAGTAGAGCTTGCTAGAACCATGTTAAATGAAAACAATATTGCAAAACATTTTTGGGCCGATGCGGTAAACACCGCGTGTTATGTTATGAATAGATGTTTGATAAGGCCTATTTTAAAGAAAACCCCCTATGAGCTTTACAAGGGTAGAAAACCCAACATTGCATACTTTCATATATTTGGATGTAAATGTTTTATGCTCAATAATGGAAAGGATAATCTAGGAAAGTTTGATGCAAAATCTGATGAGGCAATATTCCTAGGATATTCTCAATCAAGTAAATCTTATAGAATTTTCAACAAACAAACAAATACCATTTAGGAATCTATTCATGTCAAATTTGATGAAAATAGCCATAACCCTCCGAGAAAGGAAGATGTTGATGATCTTGTAGGTACCTTCCAAGAAATGAACTTGCAAGACAAAGAAGAAGAAGTCAACAATGATGAAGGTGCAACACAAATTGAGAGACAACAAGATTGGGTAACCTTGAAGGATCATCCCTTGGACAAAATCATTGGAGAAATAACCAAAGGGGTAAGTACTCGAAACGCCATTAGAAATGCATGCAATCACTTGGCTTTTGTATCCCAAATAGAACCCAAAAATATTGATGAAGCCGTTATTGATGAACATTGGATGTTGGCCATGCAAGAAGAGTTAAACCAATTTGAAAGAAATGAAGTTTGGGAACTTGTGCCAAGACCCAATGATCATCTAATAATAGGCACCAAATGGGTTTTTAGAAATAAGCTAGATGAAAATGGTATAATAACTAGAAACAAAGCTAGACTAGTTGCAAAGGGATACAACCAAGAAGAAGGAATAGACTATGAAGAAACATATGCTCCCGTAGCTAGGTTAGAAGCCATTAGATTATTGCTAGCTTTTGCATGTTGTATGGATTTCAAACTATATCAAATGGATGTCAAAAGTGCGTTCTTAAACGGCTACATTCAAGAAGAAGTTTATGTAGATCAACCTCCCGGTTTTGAAAATCATAAATTTCCAAACCATGTCTTCAAATTGAGAAAAGCTTTATATGGTTTGAAACAAGCTCCAAGAGCTTGGTATGAAAGATTAAGCAAATTCCTTTTAGAACACAACTTTGAAAGAGGAAAGGTTGATACTACATTGTTTATAAAACGCAAACATAATGACATCCTCTTGGTACAGATTTATGTAGATGATATAATATTCGGTGCTACTAATGAAAATCTTTGTCAAGAATTTGCCAAGATTATGCAGAATGAGTTTGAAATGTCCTTGATGGGAGAACTCACCTTCTTCCTTGGACTACAAATAAAACAAGCCATTGATGGAACGTTCATTAGCCAAACTAAATACTGTAAGGAACTACTTAAAAGGTTTGGAATGGACAAGGCAAACGAGATAGCTACACCCATGAGCACATCCTGCTATCTAGACAAAGACGAAAAGGGTAAGGACATTGAAATCACCAAATATCGAGGTATAATTGGATCCTTACTGTATTTAACTGCAAGTAGACCTGATATTATGTTTGCGGTATGGATGTGTGCTAGATATCAAGCATGTCCTAAAGAATCACATTTGACTGCCGTAAAAAGAATTTTGAAATATCTTGTGGGTACTCAAAATGTTGGTTTATGGTATCCCAAAGGCGTTGAATGTAATCTTTTAGGATATTCCGACTCTGACTTTGCTGGCTGTAAACTTGATAGAAAAAGCACTAGTGGCACATGTCATTTACTTGGTAGCTCCCTTGTTTCTTGGCATAGCAAGAAGCAAGCAAGTGTTGCATTATCGACGGCTGAGGCAGAATATGTAGCCGCCGGTAGTTGTTGTGCTCAAATTCTTTGGATGAGACAACAACTTCTTGATTTTGGTATTTCCTTGAATAAAGTCCCCATTAAATATGATAACACTAGTGCCATTAATATCTCGAAAAATCCAGTAATGTACTCTAGAACCAAGCACATTGAGATTAGGCATCACTTTATTAGAGATCATGTGTTAAAAGGGGATTGTGTACTTGAACATGTAGAAACATCTAGGCAACTAGCTGATATTTTCACAAAACCCTTGGCTAGAGAGCAATTCATTCACATAAGAAGAGAGTTAGGCATTCTTGACATGTCCAGTTGTGTTTGAATTTTTTGATAAGAACCTTGTTGAATGGCATAATGCATGGTATATATCACTTTTCATGTTTGGAACCTTGCTGTTTGATATGTTTGAAGTTTTTGACTCCATAATCGATTACAGTGTTAATCCCAATCGATTACTAAGCTGCTGTTTCTAAGATAATCGATTAGACCTCACCCATAATCGATTACAATCATTCTGTTTCTAAGATAATCGATTATCCATGATCCCTAATCGATTATGAAGCTTCTGTTTCAAGTTCAAAACGTTTCCTCTTCTAAATAATCGATTACCACATTGCCCCAATCGATTAGGATGATTCTGTTTCTAAACTAATCGATTACCCTAAGCCTATAATCGATTACCCTCTGTATGAAACGTTTGAAATTCCCCAGTAACAGTGATCTAATTGATTACCACCTGACTCGTAATCGATTAGTATGCGTTCTGATGAGTCAAAACTCCAATTTCCTAGGCTCACTCGAACAACTCCCCCTCTTAACTCACTTCACTCCTTTCTAAACTCTCTTTCCTCCTTCCTAAACCTAATTTTCAACTATAAATACCCCCTCATTCACCTTCTCATCTCACACTACCTCCTTTCTCCCAAACCTCTCTAAAACTCTCTAGCACTCATCTCTCTTCATCTCCTTCTTTTGCATTTTCCACCATGTCTACCTCAAGGAATGTCAAGAGAGCTAGGTCCTCTACTGCTCAAGCCCATAACCCCCTTGATTTTTCAAGGTTCTTCTCCTCCCCTAGAGATCTTCAACACTTCATGAAGAACTTTTCTGAAAAGGAAATCATGACTCCTCACTACACCATTGCCGACACCTTTGACAACCCAAGCCTCACCTTCACCCAAAGTCTCCACCACTACAACCTTTTCCCCTTCTTATCCCTCAAAGAAGAAGAATACTATCCTGAGCTTATGAGAGTATTCTACTGCAACCTCTGCCTTATCAATGGGATGGTTGAATCCAAGGTGAAAAAACCACCATCAAACTCTCAAATGCCCAATTTGCAGAAATTTCCAAACTGCCCCTCAACAATGCTGACTTTGATGGAGGCGAACCCGAGGATGAATGGGGTTTTAATCCCATCACTGCCCGCCGTTCTTTGTGGAAGCCGGCTCCTCCCATGAGCAACCACAAACTAGTTGGCCACTTGACCATGAACAACCGCCTGCTCCACTTCTTCTTGGTCAAGATGATTGTTCCCCGTGGTGGGAACTATGCTCTAGTTGAAGAGGATGATGTCCTCTTAATGTGGGCCATGCTGAACCACAAAGAGATCAACTGGGTTCAGTTGATCAAATTCCACATGCGCCACGCCAAGGACCAGCAAAAGCTCCCTTACGGTATCCTCCTCACCAAAATTTTTAAAATTCTGTGGTGTTGATTTGGCAGGGGAACTCTCTGAAAAAGTGCCCCCAAGAGCTTGCATTGGCACTTCCCACCTCAATAAAATGGGCATGGTCAACATTGCTGGAATGTGGATTCTAAGGAGTGACCGGGAACATGGTGCCAACCCCTTTGCTGAACCTGCTGCTCCTCCTCCTCCTCCACCTCAACCACAAGCTGAACCATCAGCCTCTTTATCTGCACCACAAGCTGACCCATTTGCATCTCTCTACGCCCATCTTGATCGCCGCTTCGATCGACTTGAAAACTCCCTCCAAGAGTTTTCAATGACCGAGCAGCAACATTTTGAGATGATGCAGCAGCGTTATGAAGAGCTGGCTCACCAAATTGCAGAAATCCGCTTCTTCAACCCGGATAATTAGTTTTTTTGTTATGCTTTGTTTAGCTGTTGGTCTCTTTTTGTTGTTTTTCTGAATTTTGAATTTTACTTCTTGTATTTCCCATTTCTTTCAATTCAATAAAAGTATCTTATTTCAGTTTCTCTTCACTGCTCTAATTATTTTTGATGATTACAAAGGGGGAGAAGAATATATGTTCATATGTTGGATAATGCTCTGATGTGGATAATTGAATATGGATAATAGATGCTCTATTAACAATTTGAATAATATTATCTGTTTGTTAAATTCCTTTTGATAGGGGGAGAGTTTTAGATAAGAGATAATAGACAATAGATAAAATGAGATAAGACATTGGCTGCTGAATGTGATTACTCTGTTTTTTTTTAAATTGGTCATCTGCTATTTGAAAAAGAGATAATGCAGCAGAGTTGTTTTTGTAAAAGGATAAATTTAGAGATAAGTCTATATTTTTTTAAACTAACAACCCTCAAGAGATGAACATAGTTGTCATCATCAAAAAGGGGGAGAATGTGTTTGAATATGTTAACAGGTCCAAATATGTGCAAAGATTTTGATAATGACAAACACTCTTGAAGAAACCGATGCAAAAACAAAGACATGAAATCAGAATTGAAGTAACAGCGAATCTAATCGATTAGGCCATAGATGCTAATCGATTAGGAGCTTTCTGTTTTGGAAGAAATTGCATCAGGTATGAAAGCTAATCGATTAAGGAGCTGAACAATCGATTAGGTACTCACTGGAATTAAGGTAATCGATTATACACCAGAGACTAATCGATTACAACAACCAGAAATGGGACAAAATGCATCAGGTATGAAAGCTAATCGATTAAGGGAACCATATAATCGATTAGTGAGCCACTGGATTTAAGGTAATCGATTGTAAGACATACTAATCGATTAGGATGCTGCGAAAACAAATTAAATGCATCAGGTACAGATGCTAATCGATTAGAGGAAATGATATAATCGATTAGTGACTCTCTGACTTGAAGCTAATCGATTACAACGCGAGGGTGTAATCGATTACGCTAGTGGAAAAATAGATTTAAGTGGGAAACCAGGTCATGTCTTCACCATCCTTCAAATTTCCACTAACTGCAACGGCTATGATGGACTAGGGCACTCCTCAACAGCTATCTTGGCTCTATAAATTGAAGAGGAAGACAAGCACAAACACACAACTAAGAAGCAACAATTCATAGCTCTATTTTGTGCTTTGTAAGCCTATTTCTTGCATATTGTACTTTCACTTGTATATCCTCTCATCTTGAGAGATTAGAATTTGGGAGAGCTTTTCATTTGTATATCTGCTCTATTGAGAGAGTGTATTGATTGTAAACAAACACCAAACACACAAGTTATTCACTCTAGGTTGAGTGGTTGTTCACTCTAGGTTGAGTGGTTACAAAGGTTGTGGACTCAACCTTTGGGATATTGTGAGATTGAGAGATTGGGTGGGTTGCCCTTATACTTGTGAGGATTGGGTTCTTGAGTGTGGGACACTAGGAAGCCGCAATTGCTCAAAGTTGTATCTCTAATCTACAATAGTGGAAAATCCTCTAAGTGGGTTGCTTAGAGGCGAGACGTACACCGGATTGGGTGGAACTCGTTATATCGGTTTGCAAGCTTCTCTTCCTTACTCTTTCAATTTCATTTACTGCATATTTGTTGATTGGTATTGATTGGTTGAGAAGAGCATACTTGAACTTGCTTAATTTGTTATATCTCTAATATTGCACACCAAGTGTTTGGTAAATTGCTTCAGCAACATTTCTCATTATAGTGCATTGCTTGTTATCCTCCATTCTATTTCACTTGCATAATCTCACAAACTTGGTTATAAAAATCAATTTCAAAGGGATTCCAATCAAAGGTTTTAAAACTCAATTCACCCCCCCTCTTGAGTATTGAGGCCACTTTGATCAACACATCCGAGGTGCTCAAATCTAAAACTTCTTTTCTCTGGACTTATTGATTATCATGTTGGGCTTGATAATTCGTTGAGGATAAAGCCTCTATGATTCTTGTTGCTTGATCAGCTTCAACTGTCATCATTGTGCCACCAGCTGCAGCATCTAAAATCATCTTTGTATTCGGTCGAAGTCCATTATAAAAGATGTTCAGTTGTGCAATGTCTTCAAAACCATGACTAGGACATTTGTGAAGCAATGATTTGAAATGGTCCCATGCTTCACAAATTGGTTCCTCAGCTCCTTGACGGAATGTTGAAATATCAGATTTAGCTTTTATGAACCTTGATGGAGGAAAGAAATAAGCCAAAAAATTTTCTTCCACATTAGACCAACTAGTCAAACTCTGATTTGGATGTGATTGTAACCACTCCTTAGCTTTACCAGCCAATGAAAATAGGAATAAGCGAAGGTATGTAGATTCCACATCCTCTTGTCTAAAACCTATAGTACCAACTAATTCATAGAATGTTGCCAAATGAGTATATGGATCTTCATTCGACATTCCAGTGAATTGATGTGCACTGATCAAACTCAAAAAAGCTGGTTTCATCTCCAAAGCTCTTGTTTGTGGTATCACAATACTTGAGAACTACCGTAGTCCTTGTTGATTTGCAAAGTCTCCCAAAGTATGCCTTGGTGGTGGTTGATGTTGCCTTTCCATATTTTCTTTTTCACATTTTGGAGTTAATATTGGTGATGCAGTTGGAGAAGAAGATTGTCCATCCTCTTGTTGTTGTTCCTTTGCTTTTTCCTTAATTTTCTTCAAAGTCTTCTCTATTTCAAGGCCTAACTCAACCTGTTCTTTGGATCCTTGACTTCTTAATATCATAAGCAAAACTTACAACAAAGAGGTTAACAAAGAAAAAGATATAAAAGCATAAAATTATTCATAACTACTATATTCACAACCGAAATAGTTAAAATCGATAAGTTCGATCCCCGACAATGGCGCCAAAAACTTGCTGATTATTTTTCGTGGAATGATGCATAAAATACTTAGATGGTCAGTTTTAATATGACTTGTGGCAAGTAGACCACTGTCGCTGTAGTATATGTTCTAAGGAACAAATGTTATTCCCACTACGGATCGTTTTAAATCGATTTCAAATTATTACAGCAGATATGGGTTACTGTTTTCATGATGGTGAATTAAAGAAACTATCTAAGAAATGAATGAAAGTAATACAAGTAATATAGTTGAAATAACAGAATTTAGCAAGTGGGATTTAGATTCACCTTTCTCACCTTCTGATACACAGTCAATATTCATATAAACGACTTTTGCAATAAGATTCTTTACGTCACAATCCAAGTCATTTGTATCGATTCCTCGACTACAAAATTCATAAGAATAGATTTGATAACGTCAATCCCTTGATCGTTTCAAATCCATTCTAACATTAAGTACGATTGTTTAGACGTTCACTGTGTTAAATACCATCCCTGGTTATTTACTCACAATGAGCATTTCATTTAGATCCATTTTCGTAAGTTATTTTCCAACAACAAACGTAAACTTATATCAAGAAAATGTTGATCAAGCATATTCAAGCAATGGGTATGAAATGAAAAACCAAGAATCATAAAACAAATTCATCGATTATATGAATACCAAACACATGTTCATCCAGATTGATTGGTTACCTCAAATCCCAATGAGAGAGTTAGCTACTCATAGTAGCCATGTTTATACAACATTCATGTAAGGAAGAAGAGAAAGCTAAGCTAAGAACACTCAGTTGAAATCTTGTTTCCGCCTCTCCTTTTTCAGCCCTTTATTATTTTCCTTTTATAATGCTTTACTCGCTCAAGCGAGTTTCAATTTCGCTCAAGCGAGATGCATTCTTCAGCTTGAAGGAACTTCACGTCCTGCTTCACCTACATGCTAAACTTGCTCAAGCGAGAACTTTCGCCTGAGCAAGATTCAAGTTGATGATCCCCTGTTCAGCATTCGCTTAAGCCATGACCCATCCGCTGCAGTGATTTTGTTGTATTTTGGTTCTGGACGAATTTCGCTTGAGCGAATATATCTCGCTCAAGCGAATTCATCATTGGAACTTTACTGGATGAATTTCGTTGGGTGTGTTTTACTGGTACGCTTGAGCGAAGCCCATGTCTTTGCTTTCTGGATCAATTTCGCTCAAGGGATACCACTTCGCTTGAGCGACTTCTTCAATGAACCTCACTGGTCCAAATTCGCTTAGGTGAATAAGTCATTCGCTCAAGCGATGGATGCCCTGTTACTTGCATCTTTTAATTGCCTTGCTCGCTCAAGCGAGCCTTCATTGGCCATAGCGAATATATTCGCTCAAGCGAGATAGACCTTCGCTTGAGCGATTTTGATCATCAGTGCTTTTAACTTGAAGATTTTTGGTGAAACTCTTTCTTTTCTTTTTCCCTTCTGCTTTCTTCTTCATTTTACCTGAAATTGCATCAAAATTTAGGATTTGGTAATACTTATTAGCAAATCAAACATGTTCAATGCTTGGATCCTAAATTATGTTATATTTAGCTTACAAAATGATAAACACTGCACTTTATGTCCAACTTTTGATCAATTTACATCACAAAATCTATGTAATTTGGACATCTATCACCCCTCGAGCGGTGGACAAGGGTTAGGAGGTGGTGACTGAGACTCCGATGGGCGATGATATTCCTCCCCCTCCTCGTTTCGGTATGGAGGCCTTGGAGGAGTTAATAACCAGGACCCTTCCCCCAGACAACTGCTTCGAACTCCCTTACCGCCTTAAGCCTGGGTTGGAGAAGGAAGATATCATATTTTCCTTGGAGACGACGATGTGGTATAACATCAAAACTCTCTCCGCCATCTACTCCGCCGCTACCGACGGTCCAAAGTTGGAAGTGGATCGTCTGAAGGACAAAAACTCCCACATCTCCGAAGATTGTAGCCGGGATCATCAGAGGATTAAGTCCCTCAATGAGTCTAACCAGGCTTTTCAGCAATCTAAGGAGAGCTGGAAGAAGGAGAAGGAAGGACTGCTTGGAAAGGTGGCCGATCTGGAGGGCTAAGTGGCTGAGCTTCGCAAGAAGAACGAGGAATTGACTATGATGGTCATAAATGAGCAGAATAAGTATCAAAAAGACATGCTGCAATTTGCTTATATCGCCGTGGACTCTTTCAGTCACGCAGTTCGTCAGGTCATCCACCGGAACCGAGATTCACCTCTTAACCTGAACGGGATAAGTTTTTTCAACCGATTCCGGAATAGTGAGTTAGTGACCAAAATGGGTGGTCAATCCTTCTCTCCTTCTGACGAGCCCTTCAAGCTTCGTCCTTTGGCGACGGGGGAAGACAACGGTCTTGGGAACCCCAATGCTGAGGAGGCTGATGCCAAATCTAAGGACGAAGAGGAGGAAGGGCCTCCACTAAATCCTTAGTTTTATTTTTACTCAGTAGGCGGGATGAGCTCCGCCCATTTTAAATTTTGATTCCTTTGGCCGTAGTGCCCTGTATTTTATAATTACTTATCAATGATAGTCTCATTTTCATCATTTTTGTTGTTACAATTTGGTGTTTGTGTATATGATTTATTCCGGAATTTCAAACATTAAAACAAACTTAACGAAAACTTTTCCGTTTTGGGATCCATGGACCACTCCAGGGTTTAATAAATCTTAACCGCTCTGGGGTCCGTAGACCACTCTGGGGTTTAATAAATTTAACCGCTCTGGGGTCCTTAGACCACTCTGGGGTTTAATATATCTAAACCACTCCGGGGTCCTTAGACCACTCCGGGGTTTAATAAATCTTAACCACTCTGGGGTCTGTAGAACACTCCGGGTTTTAATGGAACTTAACGACTCTGTGGTCTTTAGACCACTTTGGGGTTTAATAAATCTTAATCGCTCTGGGGTCCTTAGACCACTATAGGATTTAATAAATCTTAACCACTCTGGGGTCCTTAGACCACTCCGGGGTTTAATGGAACTTAACCACTCTGGGGTCCTTAGACCACACCGGGGTTTAATGGGACTTGGGGAAGACTGCCGAAAGACTATCGTTCATATTCACAAAACTACATTTTATTGATCAAATAGCACCCCGGCTGCATACCTCATTAAAAGCCTCCCAGGTAAACCCTTTGGAAAAACCTTGGGTAGGGAAAAAGAGTGCATGACTTATAGCGCTGGTTAGCTATAATATACACGCAAGTTCTTTACATTCCATTTGATTTTGAACACCTCACCCTCTAGAGTTTCTAACAAATATGCTCCCCCCGGTGTGACCTCGTTCACCCGATATGGCCCTTCCCGTGTCGGTGCCAATTTTCCTTGGTGCATGAATCGATTCCCAACTGATGCTTTCCTTAGGACGAGATCGCCTACATTAAATCTTCTTTGCTAGGCTTTCACGTTGTATCGAAATACGGCTTTGGCTTTAACAGCTTGATCCTAGAAGAAAGTTACTTCTCTGACTTCAGGTAGCAAATCCAGTTCATTTCTTAATCTTTGATCATTATCCATTACGTCAAATTGCTGAACCCTTGGAAAAATTAAATTTATTTCCACCAGTATCACTGTGTCTACTTCATACACCAATCAAAATGGGGCCTTGTGACACCCCAAAATAGGGGTAAATTTTCACGATTTAAATAGCATTAATTCATGATATAATAAAGTGGTGAAGCTATCATTTAATACCCTGGATCTATCAGAGGCCTATCTCATATATGAAAATATGAGAAGGTAGATAAAGAAACTATGAATAAGGAATTCTCAATTGAAAACACCGGAAAAATTTATTTAAATTAATGCTATGTGATTGAGTTTGAAGAGGTCAGCCATCTTGTAAAGTATTAAATACGAATTGTGCCAAAGGTGTTTGTAAGATGATGTAAATGAATGGGAAAACATTTTAAACAAAGCAATTTGGAGAACCAGGGCGCTCCTCGCTCAAGCGAAAACCACACTTGCTTGAGTGAGTCCCAATTGGACACTTGGGCGGGACATGTAATGAGCTGAGCGAAAAAAGGGAAAGAAGTTTCAGGGGCCACCTCGCTCGAGCGAGTGTTAGTCCTCAAATTTTCAATAAAAGCTTTAATAAAAATTTCATAAAAATCATAAAAATTAATTTAATTTGTTAGAAAATTAGGTTTTAAATTCAATAAATGGATGTTGTTGGAAATAATCTGCCTTTGATCAATTTTCTCTAGTTTTACAGTGAAAAAGTAGAGAATTTAAGAGAAAATTAAAGATACTGGAGGAGCTGACGCGTAGCCTCAACCCCACGCGTAGCGTGGCTACTTTTGATGCTGACGCTATGCGTCACAGCCACACGTAGCGTCAGAGCTGCGTGGACTCCACAGCCAGCTTGGCCAAGCACTCAACTTTGACCCAATAATGGCCACTCCACACAGCACCAATGGCCATTCCACTCAGCACAAATGGCCAAACACAGTGGAGACACGTCTAAGTTGCCAAGCATGATCAAATTTAATAATTTGAAGAGGCCATTATCAGCTGTTTAATGGAAGCTGAGTCAGGGGTCTGACGCGTAGCGTCAGCACCCTTGCTCAGCCCTATAAATAGGGCCATCCAACACCATTCTAAGCATCCCATATCATCCCATTCTCATTATTTTCTCTCTTTGTACTCGACTTTGAGTACTTCTTTTGTGAGTTTTTAGTTCTAGAATAGTTTTCTAGATACTTGAGAGTGTTTTGTTTTATTGTGATCGTTGTATTGTGATCGTTGTATCGTGAAGTTCTCTATCACCTTCGTAATGTCAACCTCTGTAAGTGTTATCTTTACTTTTACCATGTGAAGCTAATCTGTTTATGTTAGAATTGGTGAACTAATCTATTGAGTATAATGTTGTGAATTCGACCTCTGCATGTTTATGATTCAAGTCCATGTTAGTGTTTCAATCTTTTATTAATATGAATGTCAAACGGGAGAATGATTTTCATGTGTATTGAAACTTGTTTTATTAGTGTGAATGTCAAACGGGAGAATGATTATTCATGCTGTATTGAAACTTGTTTTGATGAAAGTAAAAGTTGGAATACCCTTGGTATCTTAATTCTATAGGGGTTGTTAACCATTATTGCTATAAGGCCCGGACATAATGCAAGTTTTTACTGAGAAAGCTCACGAGGGATCGGACTTTACGGTGAATTCTTAGAATTTATATCATGAGGGATCGGTTATAATGATTTTAAGCTGCAATGATATGAAACTTGATGATTAAACGAGGGATCGGACTTTACGGTGAATTCTTAGAATTTATATCACGAGGGATCGGTTATAATGATTTTAAGCTGCAATGATATGAAACTTGATGATTAAATATGCATGTCTTGAGTCCTCATTGTTATTCTAGATCAGAGATCCAATTTCTAACATAATTTGTGTATCTGTGTTTAATTCTCAAGTATCTTACCTATTCTAGATTTAAACTCAACTTTTTAGATAGATTTTTATTTTCTTTTTATCTCATGAACAATTTAACCATGCTATCCTGTGAATATTGTATAAATTGTATATAAATCATTCTTTTGTCTATAAGTTTATTTTCATTTACCATAATGACTAGAAAATTACTGTTGTTATTGGACTTTCAATCCCAGTGGAACGATATCTAAATTTTGAAAACTACAAACGATTGGTGCGCCTACCAATTAATGACCCGGTAGTAAACAAACAGTTAAAACATTATTACTGGGCCAACAACGAGCCCTATCTCGCTTGAGCAAGATCCACAGGATTCGCTTGGGCGAGGCGAGCGAGCTCGGGTGAAATTCGTCCAGAATCCACCCATTACTCACCCGCTTGACCGAGTACCACCATCAAGGCCATTCGCTCAGGCGAAATTCAGCCAGTAGCTAAAATGCCCCACACTCACTCGGCCAAGACCCTTCTCGCCTAAGCGAAATTCTTCTAGTGGCCAACCCCTGATGCCAGGGCCGTCTCGCTTGAGCGGGACCCATTCTCGCCTAAGCGAGAATTGGCCAGTGACCATACACTATCACAGGGGTAATCTCGCTTGAGCGAGAATCCCTCTCGCTTGAGCGAGAATATTAGTAAAAACGCAGAAAATGCTAGAATCACTCAACACAACATGCCAAAATTCAATTTAGTCCATTTCACTTAAATTCATCATATTCAACATCTAAAACTTGTTCCAATCGATCTTACCCATAAATTTACTTTCTAATTCATGAATTTCATCTCAATCTAACTTACTACTTAGTATAGTCTATAAAGTGAAACCTTTCATGTAACTAGCTTTCATTCATAAGTTTCACTACATCCAGACTTTATTTTTCAAATATCCAATCTAGGCTAAGGTCATTAATGAAAATGAGCCATAAACTCTAGGATCTCATTTTCCTACGTGACCTCCCCAAATCACCATTATATATATGTTCATCATCCATACAAGTATCTATGCCAATTCAAGGCTATACAAAATATGCAGAATACTATATACATTACAAACATTCCACACAAACCATAGAATCAAAATGTTGTTGGCCAAGGCATTTCATTACCCTAATATCAGGCTTCCTTCACAACTTTCCTCCACACAAGAGCTCCATGTGCAGCCCTACAACACAAGATCTAAAACGATATACCACATGGAGAGTGAGTATACTTTCTAAATGATGAAAATCTACAATTTGTGATAATATATACATGAATGCAATATAAACATTCCTCCTTAAGAAAAATTCGATCAACACCAAATCAAACGTTCATCAAATTCATTGAACACATAT
Organism: Clitoria ternatea; assembly: GCA_037962975.1. NCBI lineage: Eukaryota > Viridiplantae > Streptophyta > Magnoliopsida > Fabales > Fabaceae > Clitoria > Clitoria ternatea. Next base: position 94,315,962 of record CM075670.1, on the reverse strand, counting down.
ATCCATTTAGATTCATAAAAACACATCATCCATTAACCCATTTACAGTTGGTATTAAAAGGGAGTTCCATCTACTCATCACATAATCTCCTCAATGGATGTCACTCTATGCCATGCTTCTATGGCTAAGGCACATGCTAGTGTTTAGGATGCATATGCACGGATCCGATTTCATACCAATGGGTGATCACAACCACCATAATCATTCATTCATATTCATGGGTTTCCTGCCTCGCAAGGGTACTCCCTCTAGCAGCCTCGCAAGGTGCTTTCTCGTGATCGCAACCACGTTCGACAATTCATAATGGTTTCCCGCCTCGCAAGGGGTACTCCCGCCTCATGATCGCAACCATGGGCATTCAATCTCAATGGTCCCGCAGGGCCTTTCATTTTAAATACCAGGTGATCGCAACCACCGGTCCAATAATCACAGGAACTCGCAAGCCCTTTTATATTTCCAACATCAAGTGATCGCAACCACTTATTAACATCATCATGATATGTATGCCATGCCATGTATGCAATGCTCGTGTATGCCTCAATCTCATATGGGCTATCTCACCCTCTCATCTAGGGTACACTCATACTCAATAACACTATTAATTTCCTATAGTCAACATATCTATATATATTCCAATCATAAAATTTCAAGAATCTATATAATCACAGATTTCAAACATTCATCAAGCCACACATGGATTCCGTAACATTTCATCACATATTATACCACTCATAGCCTCATTAAGGCTTCAATCCATAATTAATCATTTTAAGCACCAAGTTCAATTTCACATCACAAACATATGAGATCACATTCATTCAAGTAAACATGCCACATTACATCATCATATACATTATCATTATACATATTCTCATACATTTAGAAAATACACCCCCTCTCCTACCTCAAGAGAAGTAGATTTCCGGGTTTGATGTTCCCGCCTCACAAGCGTTATCAAGTCCTACACCAATCATTATAGGACCACATCAATTATTCATCCTAAACCATCTCAACATACATATACATATCTATATACACATGATTCTTTTCATGTAAAAACTATTTATCAATTTATTCATTTGCCTAATTAGGCTTCGGGAATTCCTTCCCTTAGGGAGCCCTTCTTTGTTACCAAGATAACAACCCAAGTTAATTAGAGTTCCACCTACATTAATTTCCCACCAACATTTGGTGAGTTTTCATTTACAACTTGTAGCCATCATTATGAAACATTATTAATTGCAATCACTACATCCTTTATAACACCCCCTTTTTTTTATCATTAATTACTAATCCCTTTATATTTACATATTCCCCCAAATCCAAAGTTAGGGCTTCCACCAAACCACCAACCTTCATAAATACTCATTAACCCCCATCTTCTCCCTACCATAATTGTAACTACCTCATTAATTATTCATAAGGCTCACATTTGTGTCTACCCATCTTAGGGTTCCCACATTTGGAGTTTCTCTCAACAACCCACATACATTAAATGCTTTCTTAACACCCAAACTACCACTATTTGTTTATATACATGGAAAAATGGTAATGATCTTACCTTAGTATAAGAAAAGAGTGGGTTTGCAAGAGAGGAGAAGGACCCCACGAAAATAAAAGAAGGGAGGGAGAAGAGAGACTTCAAGCTCCAAGTCTTCCTTAAGCCTCTTGAAGAAATGACAATAGAGGGGGAAAATTATCTCCTTTTAGCTTAGGGTTTTAGGTGAAAATGAAGGGAGATAATGAGAAAGAAGAAGAAGTGTTTTGTTTTTCCCTCTTGAATAGAAACCAGCGTGACTTTTTGAGAGTGAAGAGGTGAGAATTTCTAATTCTTAATCCAATTCTTAATTCTTTTCCATTTTATAACAAACAGGCTCTTAGTTCGGGCTCAATACATACTATAAAAATTATTCCGAATACATATTTGGATTCCCAATAACATTATCTACGGCCCTGACCAATGACATCTCAATCGGAGATACTTGGTCCGACACCCATATTTTATCCGGGTCAGTTTTCAGCTTATCCGATCACACTAACTCACTAACAGTCTCTGAAAATCTTAATTAAACTATTTCTAGCATTTTGGGATATTAATTAGTCCACATTTAATTATTCAACATTTATTTTCTTAATGTAACTTTCTATTTTAAAAATTCGGGGTGTTACAGGCCTCACCAGTGGATGAGTAGGGGGTCGTCCGATGTGCCCATAAAACGTGACACAGCTGGTTGGCCCATTCTCCCTTTGCTTTACCTAGACGCTTCTTTAGCCCTTTCAAGATCTCTCTGTTCGTGACTTCGGCCAAACCATTGGTTTGAGGGTGTTTAACTGGTGAAAATACTTGTTTAATCTATAATCCTTCAAGTAGGCTTTTGAACTTGGAATCTGCGAACTGCGTCCCATTATCCGTTATTACCCTTCCTAGTATTCTGAACCTTGTGATGATGTTTTCATAAAAGAATCTTCACGTCCGCGCCGCGGTGATATGCACCACTACTTCCGCTTCGATCGATTTTGTAAAATAGTCCACCCCGATAATTAAATATTTAAGTCCACCTGAAGCTTTATAGAAAGGTCCTAAAATATCCATGCCCAATTGATGGAAGGGCCATGGGACCGCAGATGTGAATAACTCCTCAACTGGGACATAGTGCTTGTTGCTATTCTTTTGACATGCGTCACACTTTTTGACGTATTCCACCACGTCCTTGGCTAAAGTGGGCCACCAATAACCTGCCCTTAATACCTTCCTAGCCAAGCTTCTGCCTCCATAATGATTACCACATGTCCCTTCATATACCTCAGACAGGACTTCATCTACCTCGGCCTCATTTATGCACCTTAGATAAGGCGCTGTCATTCCTCTTCTATATAAGCCTCTATTTACTAATGCAAAGTTTGGTAACTCCTTTTTCAGTTTCTTCTTTTTGACTGGGCATTCTGAAAGCTGTCCACCCACCATATACCAGATAATTGGAATAACCCAAGAGTCCTCCAGATGTGCTCTGAATTGGATGGCGTATACCTTCAATGGATTAGAGATGCTTGGAGTGGCTAACGTACCTGTATCACCGTAGTTGTACACCCCATATTTTTTGTGCTTGCCAACCGAGATAGAACATCGACTCTGACATTTTCTTCCCTAGGGACATGTTTAAACTCTACATCAGTAAACTTTTCTCTTAACTCCTTAACCTTCACCAGGTATTGTTGCAACAACGGCTCCTTTGCTTGATAACTCCCACTAATCTATAAAATCACTAACTGTGAATCGCTACAGAGCACCGTCGTGCGTGCACATCTAAGGTTGCTCTGAGTCCTGCCAAGCATGCCTCATATTCCGCCTGATTATTCAACATCTTAAAGTCAAATTTGAGAGATATCTCCACACTCACCCCATCTTCATTCTCGATTACTACTCTGGCCCTACACCCTTTTCCGTTCGACGAACCATCAACAAAGATCTTCCAATGCTCCCGTGGTAGTGTTGGGGCTTCTCCAGTTAACTCCATCACGAAGTCCACCAGGACTTGAGCTTTTATGGTTGTTCGGGGTTCATAGGAAATGTCAAACTCTGATAATTCTATTGCCCACTTTGTCATTCTTCCCGCCAAGTCCGGTTTATGAAAAAATGTTCTAAGTGGGAGATCCGTCCGGACTGTGATTGGATGTGCATGAAAGTACTGTCTTAAATGTCGGGATGTCCAGACTAATGCCAACGCTACCTTTTCTAACTTCTGATATCGGCTTTCTGATCCTTGCAACACTTTTCCATGAAATATACCAGTTTCTGGCCCTCGACCGTTTCTTTCACTAATGCGGCCCCGATTGCTTCATCAGACACAGACAAGTAAATGAATAATTTTTCTCCGGGGTCAGGCTTCGTCAATACCTGTAGGTAGCTAAAACCTCTTTCAATTCTTGAAACGTTTTTTCCTGCTCTTCTCCCTATTGAAACTCTTTATTCTTCTTCAAGGCCTTGTAAAAGGGTAATGACCGGTGTGCCATTTTTGGCATGAACCAAGATAAAGCTGCCACTTTTCCATTTAACGACTGTACCTCCCTTACATTGGTCAGACTTCATAGTTCTCTCACCACCTTGCACTTGTCAGGGTTGGCTTCTATACCTCTCTGTGTTAACATGAATCCTAGGAACCTTCCTGCTGGTATTGCGAACGTGCACTTCAGGGGATTCAACCTCATATTATAGAGATGCAGTCTCTAAAATACCTTTCTCAAATCTTCAATGTGGTCCTCTCCAGCTGGAGTCTTGGTTATTATATCATCTATATACACCTCGACCATTTTTGACCTCATTCTGTCAAAGACCTTATTCATTATTCTCTAGTATGTAGCCCCTGTGTTCTTCAACCCAAATGGCATCACAGTATAGCAGAAGACTCCCTTGTCATTCACAAACGCCATTTTATCCTTATCTTTTTTCCACATCGGAATTTGATTACAGCCGGAGTACGCATCCATGAAAGATAGGAATTGGTACCCCGATGAATCATCCACCATCTGATCAATGCTTGGTAATGGGTACGGGTCTTTGGGATAACACTTGTTCAAATTTATGAAATCTGTGCATATTCGTCATTTGCCATTAGCCTTTTTTACCATCACTATGTTTGAGACCTAGGAAAAGTATTGCACCTCCCTTATAAATTTGGCCTTTAGCAATTCTTCAGTCTGCTCATATGCCTCCTGCGGTTTCTCTAGACCCAGTCTTCTCTTTTTCTGTGCCACTGCTCTGGACTCTGGATAAACTACCAACTTATGATAATAGAAGTTCAGGTCAATTCCTGGCATGTCGGCTGCAGTCCATGCAAACAAGTGCTTAAACTCCTTTAACAACTTGACCAACCGTCCCTCTATTCCTTGGTTTAAGGAATCATTAATCTCTGTTCCCCTAACGGGGTGTTCTTCCAACATCACTTTCTTTACTCCTCCTTCCGGTGTTGGTCTCTGAGGGTTTTTTGGGTCTAACCTCAACTCCTCTCTTGGGTCTAGGTCTATTAAACTTACAGACTCCGGTATTGGTCCGCCATCATTCAATCTCTTCGTTTTTATGGACTCCTCTACCTTGGTCATTAACACACTGAGGTTATAGCAGTACTTTGCTATTTGCTTATCACCCCGGACAGAGGACACTTGATTATCCTTGTCTATGAATTTTATCAATAGGTGTGGGGTTGACACTACCGCTTCTAGGGCATTCAAAGAAGGGCGCCTAATGATCCCATTGAATGGGGATTTGACATCGATTACCAAAACCCTTGTGCGTACTGTCTTTGACCCCGACTCTCCTTCAAATCTCAATCTGGTGTCCAGATAGCCTTTAGTGGATTGCTTTGCTCATTGAATGCCGTTAGCTCCTGAGTGTATGGCTGTAGATCGGAGTCTGAGAGGCCCATCTTCTTGAAGCATTCGTAAAAAATGACATCGCACGAGATTTCTTGATCCACCAACATCCTTCTGATCATTTTGTTTGCCATTACGGCTTCAATCACTACTGTATCATCACCTCCTGACATCGTTGGGCCGTAGTCGTCATCAATAAAAATGATGGCCGGAGTTTTAATGCCATCTCTGAATGGCCTGTTATCCACTTTTATCTGTATCGACATTATCATTCTCAAATGATTTTTTCTTGCTGAGTTCAACACTCCTCCTCCAGCAAACCTTCCAGCAATCGTCTATGATGTCTCTCTTACCCGAACTAGGTGGTGGTTTCATCCAGGACTCATCATCATCATCAATGTTGTCCACCACAGCTTTTCCTTTATCCAACACAGGTTTTTTCAAACTTTGGGCCTTTTCCTTAATTGGATCAATCTCCCTCCTCCGGGGTGCTGCTCTTTCTGGCTCTAGATTTGTCTTCTGTTTGAACAAGTATTGCTTCAACTTCCCTTCTCTTATCAGCGTTTCAATGGCTTCCTTCAATTGATGACATTCATCAGTATTATGCCCTGCTTGCTCATGAAACTCATAATATTTATTGGGGTTTCCAGCTCTCTTCATTGGAATAGGTTTTCTCACCCGTACACTATCATCCCTCTCAATCCGACCTCCCGTAGGATTTGACTAGGTCGTATAGCCAACGGGGTATACTGCATTGCATTCATGCTCCTTCCTTCTTGTGGTCTTGGGAACGCGTCCCTATCGGCTCCTCTTTTTTCTGGCCTATCTTCCTTCTTGTCCGTTCTCCTTACTTTCGTCTCCGCACTCCTTTGCTTGGCAGCCGCCAAGTGTATTTCTCTCCCCACATACTTTGCTGCCTTACTTCTAAATTCCTCCATCGTCCGGGGTGGTCCTTTTGCTAAGGATAATGCAAAAGGTGATCGCGGTTGTAAAGCTTCCACCGTGATGTGCATTTGTATTTCCCGTGTCAACCCGGGAACTAATGTTGCTTCCTTATAGAACCTCTTTAAAAAGTCCTTCAAACTCTCCTCTGCTCCTTGTCTGATCTGTGCCAGTGTGTGTGATGTAATTGGTACATCTCTAGACACCATAAAATGTTGAAGGAATACATGGGCCATGTCATCCCAAGAATCTATTGACCCTTTAGGTAAACTCTTAAGCCACCCCAGAGCTTCAACAGATACTGTTTGTGGAAATATCCTACACATAACGTCCTCCTCAGCACCCAGGAATAAAGATTCGTTCATATAGGCATCCGAATGGCTGCCGGGGTCTGACTCCCCAATGTATTTCCTAATTGACAATGGCTGGGGGGTTTGGAGATGTCTGGGGATTGAGGTACTCATCAGTCTTCTCGTGAATGGAATTTTAAACCGGTATTCTCCTCCTCTGTCATGGTTTATCTCTCTCCTTTAGCTGTTTATCTCTTCTGTCCTATGCGTAGATTCTTACTCATCATATGCATATGTCAAGGACCTCTCCTGATGGTAAGGATTTTCTGGTTGCCTCTGGTCTCCACTTCGGTTTTCTCTTCGTAGCGCTTGTATTTCTTGACGTAGTTGCCTTATAACTTCGTCCTTAGGATCCGATCGCACAATGGCTTGGGCCCTCAACTCAGTCCCAGGGGTCTCCACTATACCTTCATTAAAATCCAATGTTCTCATCACATTCTGGACATGTCCTTTCAGGGTTTCATCTCCTCTAGGGCGCTCCATGCTTTCTGTTCAGTGCGATGTAGGACTCACAAATTTACATTGTCCCACCGGGTATGCCAATGATCTGTTTAGGAATCTGACGTCAAAAGTTGAATGTATTGACCGGGGTCAAAGTTTAAGCACCTTGACCGTAGTTACCTCACTAACTCTTACTTTTACACCGCCTCAGTGGAGTATGGTATTATGCACCTTGGGTCAGTGGGAATCCGAGGTTCTTCAAGTAAAGGTGGCTTTTGGTGTTCAATCCGTACTAGAATCAAAGACCACACCGAAGGTGTATCTGCAGAAGATTCTTCGATGCTTAAGTCAGTACAGTAACCAAGATAATATGGTATTATGGAGGTAACTTACAAGATTAGTTCAGATTCTTCTTCAGTAATAAATGAGTTGTATTCATAGTGTTTACCTTAGTTTTGGAAGTAATTTGACCATCTTCCTAACTTACTGTAGATACAGTGTCTGCAGGGTCAGTTTGCCCATACCTCCTCTGACTCGTTGTCTGATTGTCCCTTATAAGTCGGGCTTGAAGGAAGAATCCGTAGTCAACCAATGGTTTTAGACTTCGGTCATTACTTGCCAGCTTTCTAAATGATGTGGCGTGGTGCTCTTGGACCCCGGTCTGGGCCCTGGTCACCACCCCGGATCATATGGTATTCTTCATAATGTGGCTGACTCTTTAGCTTTCAACTTTAAGTACACTACATCCAACAAAAATAATGCTATGCTAAGAGGAAATTAAAATATAAGAAACTAAAAAAAATCCACTACAAAGTGTGGAATCTTAATGTCCTAAATTTAAAGGACCCCAATATCAATGTTTTGACATCAACACTCAAAAGGAAAAAAATAAATGAGCATATCACAAAAGATAAAAATAAATAAAAAAGATTTTTAAAAGTATACAATTTTGCATAGCTATACCATAGAAAATGGCACGAGTAGGTTAAACTACAATGAGGAGAGCAAAAGCTCATTATCAATATTAGTCAATTTATTAATTATTCAAAATTAAAATAGGAATGTAATTGCAGACTGCAGAGATATATACCCATTAGACTATTTATGTTAGTATATTGCACTTAGTGTGAGAACAAGGCACTGCCCTGGCTATTTATGTTGTAACAACCTAATGTTATTCTGATGTAATGTAACAGTTGATAGCTTCCATAATTAGCTAGGTATTGGACTAATTATCCTGCATCAGCTATTGAAATTAAACCAAAAAATAAGGAGACTAGAATCACATGATCCATTACACAAATGCAACAACTGAGCAAAGTATTACCCTCTGCACTTACTTTTACGAGCCAATAAAGACTCCCACAGGCGAGTAGCCTTTGAAACTAAATGGGAATTCTGACTTGAACTGGATACAAGGTCATCTCAGAGCTCTCCTTCCAACTTCACTTTATTTCTCAAATCATGCTGTTTTTCCAGCTCCTGTTGCAAATAAGTTTGAATTCAAGTTTTACATTACAAATACAAAAAAGAATATTCATATTATAATAAGAGCATAACCCCTTCTTCTCTATTTCTAAATGTCACAATAATACACATCACTACCATACAAAGCTGTTTTTCAGTACTTCTTGTTACAGGTATTACAGCTACACCCCCAAATATGTGAGATTATTTAATTAATTGTTTGCAAAAATTTTATGTAGAAAATGATCATATGATTGTTATAAGAAACAAAATGAAAAGAGAATCAAAATTACTTAATTTGATAAGTAAAATGACTTAATAAAAACTGAAGATGACCAGATTAAAATCATATATAGCTCGAATTAGAGAAACCAAAATGCAATGAAACTTAATAAACTTAATTGTAAAAAAAAACACTAACAAAAAATGTGAATGCTCAACAGAACTTGAAAGGAAAAGAAAGAAAAACAAAGACATAAGATTTGATTCAACTAAACAAACTTTAACTTTACAGACAAAAACATGAGGTAAATGACTAAGAAAAACAAAAGGTGCATTTAAATATTATGGTTGTATATATTAAAGTGTACTAGTCCAGGTAGTTGGAAAAATTACCTAGTCGTATGATATTTGAGATTTTAATGTTGCAAGCATGGAATAAGTCAAGAGAAACTTCAAAATCTGTGTTACAATCATTACTCTAAAATAATGAATTTGTGTCCATATCAAATGCACCATGTTTTTTGTAAGCATTTCTTAGTTCAGCGATGGGACTTTAGGGATTAAAATTGGAACAAGCAACTTTAAATTAAATGCTTTTGCTTTCAGAGGATCCTGGACCTGGAAAGAAATCATGTCAAATTAACAACCTGATCATGTCAAATTGGAACAAGACTGCAATTAGCCTTGACAGGAAAGAAATCATGTCAAATTAGCAACCTGATCTATTTCAATGATCAAAGATAAAATATTAAAAATTGCTATATATTAGAATGACACATTTCAGGATAACATGGTTGCTTAATTCATAGCGGTGGGTCTGGTTTATAATTGGCAAATATTGATTTCTTAAGAGACCACCCCTGTTAAAGTATAATGAAAAATATCAATTTAATCAATGACAAAAAGAATATGAATTGATCAATGACACCTCAGACTTTGTTTTCTTTGCATCCAAACACGTACCTAAGAAGCAAACAAAAAGTTGGGGAGAAAAAAAACGTACCCTCTCGGCGATGCTGTGTGGGTCAGGTTCGTGGCTTGACCTCTCCTAGCCTTACCCTTTGCTTTGGCTGACCCGGAGCTAGAGCAGAACCCGCACCTCCTAAATTATGCCCCTAAGTCCATTAAAAAACAAACCTAAGTAAGGTATTGAAAATGGTGAGTTTGGTTAGAGAGTTGGGCTGTGGGTTGAAGAGATCTAGAAAAACCATTGAAGAGAGCTTGAACGGAAGCCTTAGGGGGCTGCAAGAGCAATTAAGAAAGAAAATTATAGTAATGGTAACAAAAAATATATATTAATTATAGTTAGTATTGTGACCTAAAATGACTCATGGGAGTGAGGGATTTGAAGGAAGAGGGGTCGTTTGGGGTTGAGAAGGGGATGTGAAGGAGAGAGAAATTGGGGGAGATGTTGAGAAGTTATTGGTGGAGGATGAGAGCAGAGGCTTTGTCAGTGATCTAGTGGTTCCAAAACTTGGAGGCCAAGTTGGATTGTTCGTCGTAGGGGTAAATGACATTATCGGGTGTGATTTCGTCAGAAATGGTGGTGTCCCATAAGGGTTTGGGATTTGGGTCGAGGGTCCAAGAGGAACAAGGAAGGCTAGAGAGGATTTACTTAAGGAAATCCTTCTCTAATCATAAGCAACCATCAACCCATCGAGCCACTGTGACCAACTTACCATGCACCTCTTTCTGTAACCACCACTTAGCCCCTCTCTGACGATCGTCATCGTTAGAAGAAATCTTCCCCATTGCCATTGTCATTGAAACGTCGCATTATCATTCAGTCAAGTGTTTATTGATTAGGGATTTAGAAGATTAGGTTACGGAGATTGAATAGTTACTGAGAGGGAAACATATGAAAGGGAAGAGAGTGTGAGGGAACTTTTGTTTTTTTTTAAAACTTGTTCACATTTAATTTTTTATTTTTTAATAAATGAACAACCGCCCTGAAAGGTTAGTATACCGCCCCTGTTGGAAATAAAATAGCGGCTGTTGCACAAACCGCCGATAAAACCGCAGGCACATTGTAAGCGGTGGTGGTTTGCTATATAACCGCCACTAAATTCCCGCGGTTAAATGCTCATTTTCTTGTAGTGAACAAGCAGGATCTAAATGGTTTTTAAGCTAATCGAATTTTGTCAATCTTGCTTTTAAAGGTACTTTTATTACCATCCATGTTATTTTTCCTTTGAAAACCCATTTTCATCCTATAAGTTTTACCCTTTGGGTGGGTCAACCAAGGTTCATACCTTCTTAATGTGAATGAAGCCTATTTTAAATCCCATGGTCTCATACCATATCTTAGAATCTAAATTTGAATTGTCCTCTTCATAAGAAGCTTGGTCATTTAACAATATGCCTCCTTCCTGATTTATAAGATATCCATATCTTTCAGATTTGGTGACATATCTTATTTGATCTTACGCAAGTCTTGTGCTACTGAAACTAATGATGTGACGACACTTTGTGATTTCTGCTCCAGTTCCATCCTTGACTTTTGAATGCTTTGTGATACTTGAATTTCTTCAAGTTCTACTATCCTCCCACTAATTCTTTTAGAGATGCATTCTCGTTCAAGAATACAACATTCTAAGCAACAAACCTTCTCATCTCAGATGGATTGTAGAAATGATAAGCCTTAGTTTTCTTTAGGTAGCTCACAGAAGACATTTATCCAATTTTGATTTAACCTTGTTAGAGTTAAATGCTGTACAAAAGCATCATAGTTCCAAATCATTATTAAGACATACTAGGTTTCTTCTTAGTCCATATCATATATGGTTTATTTAAGAAAGCCTAAGATGGAACATGGTTAAGTGTGAAAATTTTATCAATAAAGTTTGACATTAAAGGAGTTAGAGATATTTAATAGTAATCAATAATCAAACTTTGTCCAACAAAGTTCAACTTTTCCCCGTTGAGATGTTATTATGGCATTCCATGAGGAATGGGTTAAGAGGTAATCTCTCACTCTATTAGATATGCTGAGAACAAGTTTGGTTAGTAATCCGATCTTGATACCGGCCCTAAGACAACGGTGACGTGTCACCCGATCTGGCCGTGCTACCGATTTCGTAGGTAATACATCGGACCTACAGAACCTTCTGGGCGTTCTCCCAAGACCAGTGAGTCCATGTTGACACCTCCCACATCGGATGCACCATGCCCATAACATCGGATCACCAACAAACAATCGTAAGTGGCTTTGGGAACAACGTAACGATTTCAGCCTCCCCTGACGAATTCATCCATCATAGGGGCACGCGCCCTACCACTTAGCCCATGCTTGCCTCCCACGATAGATTAAAAAAATATATTTTCCCATGCTCCGACAAAATAGAATGGGCATTATTCTTTCCTCGAGCCACCATAACCGAAGAACAGTGCCTAGACCCCTGGCCTAATCAGGCCCATATTCATGAGCATCTATAAGTACTTGAACTGTGCATGTTATTACTCTCTGGAATCTTCTACTCTTCTACGCTTCTGATGCTTCTTGCTTTCCTGCTGGCCTTATTATATGCATGCTTCTTACACACTGCCACTAACTTGATCATCGGAGTCTCTTTGCAGGTGGCACCCCCCTTCACCCCCATCCAATGCGAAGGTCCAGTGTGTAGGACCCCTGGTGTGTAGGATCTCCAGGACAGCAAGACCGATCTTCTCCCACTGAGAGATCAGATTATAATACCCGATACCCACTGTACCAGTGTACAAATACTAAATTATTGACTTTTGTGGCTGACCCGACACCGGATCTCTTGACCCCGGTGCAGGACAGTTCATTGGCACACTCAGTGGGAGCCGCTAAAGTTATTCCCACCTCTCATTTATGAAGCCTTGTCTTGCGTCATGGAAGGCAATGGGAGAAACATACCAGATGGGCACGTAGAAGACGTCACTGCCCAAGAACAACCGGCGAACAGACGCTTGGCTTTCGAGTCGCCCGTGGGGAGTTCAAGGAGAAAGGTGCAAGTGTCTGCACTCGATCCAAGAGATAAAATGATACGAAAGTTAATGGAAGAACTGGTGGAGTTGAGACGTGAAAGAAAGAGCATGGAGGAGAAAGCAACGTCCCAGACTGAGGGGGCACATCAAGTAGCTGAGGGAAGGAAATCTGTTAGTATCCAGTACTCGCAGATTCCCACTTACGAAGAGAAAGAGCAAATACATGACTCTGGAGAGAAAGCCAGTGGCAGAAGACGTGAGCCAGCGACCATCCATGAGGCTTACAAACTCCACGTTCCTTTTTCTCAGAGGTTGATGAATGTGGCCATCCCAAAGCATCTGTAAACTACTCAACCACTTTCCATCCTGAAGTATGGTGGAGAAACGGATCCTACCAAACACCTGGATGCATACGTGTACGAAACCATGTACTTGGGAGCAGATGATGATGTCATGTGTAGAATGTTCCCTCGCACCCTTGTCGATGATGCCCTCGGTTGGTTCAAGGGGCTACCATCAGGATCCATCGACTCATGGGAAGAAATGGCAGCAACATTCATGGATCATTTTGTCATTTCAAGAGACGTCCCCAAGACATCTCATACTCTGGCCCAAATTAGGTAAGGGGAACGTGAGTCTCTGAAGGATTTCTTGAAGAGATTTTACAAGGAAGCGGCTGCTGTTCCAAACTTGGCAGAGGCAATACAGTTGCATATTATGATAGAAGCCTTGCTACCGAACTCTGCTTTCGCCCATTGGCGAAAAGTCCTCCTGTGAGTTTCGACGAGTTCAGAAGGAAAGCATCCAAGTACATAGGCATTGAGATGCACTTGGAATTAACAGCGGTGAAGGGAAAATCCCCAGCGCCACACCAACAACAATAAAGGGATAAGGACAGGACCAGATCGGAACGCATGGAGAGACCATTTTGTGGCAACGTCTTTGATAGCCCTGCACAGCGGCGCCAGGAGAAATGGGTAAATGCGTTTAGTCATTATGCTCCTTTAAATGCTAAACCTTCACAGATTTTCAGGGAAATCGGATGGCCAATGTGTATGGGGTCAGAAAGCCACCCCAGATCTGAAGACATGGAGACCCTCAAAAATACTGCGAATTTCACGAGCAAAAGGGCCACTCGACAGATGAATGCCAAGCCCTGAAAAATACTATTGAGACCTTGATCCGAGAAGGCAAGCTCAAACAATACCTGTTCAAAGAAAGGTCTTTTGATGAGCTAGACCGGACTGAGAAACGGGGAAGAGATCATGAGGACGGCGATGATGATGGTCCCACTCCGATCAAAAGATTTACCGCTGCTGAAAAATAGAAGGGAGTTATAGCTGGTAAGCCCACGCAGTAGAATGTTATGCCCCAACAGCAACGCTAGGGCCGTAGAGAGGTTATTGATATGATAACCGGTGGTTTTGCTGGAGGAGGAGCTTCCATCACAGTCAGGAAAAACCATCATCGTATGGTCCTTTCACTACAAGGCAAACCAATAAATAATCGTCCTTACAGAGATGGGGTCGCTGCTCTAATAATCTCTTTCTCTGATGATGATTTCGGACTAACTATTCCTGGAGGAGATGATGCAGTGGTGATTGTGGCAGTTATCGCCAATAAAGATGTGAAAAGGATACTTGTTGATCAGGGGAGCTCCTGTGATGTTATCTTCTTTAGCTACTTTAAACGTATGGGCTTTAATGACTCTGACCTACAGCCTTACACGTAGGATCTGGCAGCTTTCAATAGAGCTAAGTAGCCAACCAAAGGGTACTTAGACACCCTGATATCTTTCGAAGAGAAGCTAGGGGCTAGAACAGTGAAGTCCAGGATTTTGGTGATTGATGTAGAGTCACCTTATAACGGAATCATAGGCCGCCCCACACTGAATGCAATGGAGGCTATCGGCTCAACCTCTTATTTGCTCATTAAATTTATTGACAAAGATAACAATGTATCTTCTGTTAGAGGGGATCAGGAGATGGCAAGGTATTGTTACAACCTAAGCCTCAATATGGTAAAGCTCGAAACCTTCAACAAGAAGAGGAAGTTAAATGATGGAGGATCGACGGCGGGGTCTGTGAGTTTCATTGACTTAGACCCTAGGGCAGAGTTGAAGATTGATCCGCTTAACCCATCGAAGCCTACACCGAACGAAAGTTCCAGGGGCATCATATTGGGAGATTCTCTAGAAAAGGTTACACATATTAATGACAAACTAGAACCAATAATGGAGCAGCGACTGTTGACGCTCTTACAGGAGTTCAAAGACCTTTTCACGTTGACAGCAGCAGATATACCTGGCATGGATCCGGACTTCTGCTGTCACAAGCTTGCTGTTTATCTAGAGATAAGGCCGGTTGCCCAGAAAAAACGAAGGCTGGGCTCAAAAAAGCAAAAAGCTGCTTGTGAACAGACAGAGGAATTGTTGAAGGCCGGATTTATTAAAGAGATCAGCTATTCCTCGTGGCTTTCCAACATCGTCATGGTTCAGAAAACCAATGGTAAGTGGAGAATGTGCACTGATTACGTGGATCTGAACCGTTGCTGTCCCAAAGATCCGTATCCTCTCCCTAATATAGATCGGATGGTGGATGATTCATCTGGATATCAGTACTTGAGTTTCATAGATGCGTACTCAGGATATAACCAGACTTCGATGTGGGAGGAAGATCAGGAGAAAATAGCTTTCATCAATGAACGTGGTGTCTTTTGCTACACTGTTATGCCCTTTGGCTTGAAGAACGCCGGGGCCACATACCAGCGTATAATCAATAAGGTGTTCGAGGGCTTACACACTTAGATAGTTAAAGTGTACATTGATGACATTATTGTCAAGACCTCCATAGGAGGTGACCACATAGAGGATCTGCGCTAAGTATTTTCACATCTGAGGCATTACAACATGAGGCTGAACCCTTTGAAATGCACCTTTGCAGTCCCAGCTGGGAAATTCTTAGGTTTCAAGTTAACACAGCACGGAATTGAGGCCAATCCAAGAAAGTACCAAGCCATCCTGAACATGTAGAGCCTAAAGAATTTGAAGGAGGTTCAATCCCTGAATGGCAAAGTAGCAGCCTTGGCACGATTCATGCCCAAGATGGCTCACAGATCACTTCCTTGTATTTATATGTTGATGTAGATTTTGACAATAAACAACAAATGAAGATTTAAGTTCAAATACACAAATCAAAATGATTGATAAGATAAACAAATATTGCCAAAAGAACAAAGGATTAAGCGTGAGAATCAGGTGCTTGGCACGCCCAAGCGTGAAGGAAGCTCGCTTGAGCGAGGGAGACAATTGTTAAGCGTGAATAGTGTAAGCTTGAGTGTGAAGTACAAGCTTGAGCGAGGAAGCATCAGGATCCCAAAATTAAAGGCTCGCTTGAGCGTGATCTATAGAAGACTAAGCGTGAAGGAATGGAAGCTAGCACGCTTGAGCGAAGGATCAAGCGTGAATCATGAGCATCAGGGGGTCTACAAGCTTGAGCATGAGCAGTGCAAGCTTAAGCGTAATGCATCAGGTTCGCTTAAGCGCTGGACAAGCTCGCTTGAACATGAAGATATGGAGCTTAAGCGTGAGCGTGAAACAAAGCGTGATGCATCAGGAGCCCAAAATCACAAGTCTCGCTTAAGCGTAAACAAGGTTCGCTTGAGCGTGATAGCACGCTTGAGCGTGGATTCGAGCATGATGCAAGCGTGAAAAGGAAATCAGGAAAATATACCTGTTCGCTTAAGCGTGATTAAACTTGCTTGAGCGAGTATGCTACAGAATTAATTACAACATGTGTTTATGATGTGCAGTTGAATATCAGAAGTTCCAAAAAGCAAATTCAAACATCATGCTACTCTCAGATGATTAAACTACGTCACCATGAGTCAGATAAGTTTACTTAATTCAAATGAATTATGTGAATTTAAATTTGAATCTCTATTGAATATATGACAGCCTTGCATCGCACTTGGACAAACTGAATCACACTATGAATTAGCCAAATACAGCGTTCCAACATTCTCTGAGCAGATTGCATTCTCCAGGTCTCCACCATGCAAGTTGCAATTTAAGTAACTAAAAATAGACATATGCTCCACTGTTCCACCTTGTCGTGGAAATTAAATACACTGCTCCACCATAAAATGACCATGTTGCTCCAAGTCATCAAAGGAAGTTAAAGATACAAGGAACCATACTACATTATCCTCGGATGAATATTTTAATTGTAATCACCATGCTTCCATCTACTATAAATAAGGAAGGTAATTGAATTTGCAATTCGTACCAAAGCATTTGAAGCATTTCCATTTGCTTTCTTCCCCCTCCATTCTCTTGCTCTTCTTCTTGCTCTCTTTAATTTTTGATTGGCATATTTCTTGAAGTTATTTTTGAGAGTTAATTTGTGGGGAACTTATATTGTGTACTTATTTTGCATATCCTCTCTTTGAGAGTTATTGCTTTGTGAAAGCTTTAACTTGTATATCCACTCTATTGGAGAGTTTCCTTGTATGCTCAAACACCAAACATCTTAAAATCTTTGGGTTGGGGTTTCAACCTTGTAATTGAGAGATTGAGAGATTAGGTGGAGTGCCCTTGTACTTGTGAGGATTGGATTCTTGAGTATGGGACACTAGGAAGTCGCGATTGCTCAAAGTTATATCTCTAATCTCAAATAGTGAAAATCCTCTAAGTGGGTTGCTTAGAGGCGAGACGTACACCGGCGTGGTGGAACTCGTATATATCGGTTTGCAAATCTCTCTTCCCTAAACTCATTTAATTTGTGCACTTAAGTTGCATTATTTCATTAACTTGGACTAAGTGCATGTTATACTAAGTTGTAAACTATTTTGATTAACATTGTTGAACTTGACTTTAAGTAACATTCTTCTATTAATCTTTCTAAAAATCTCATAAATTGCTTTGTGGTTAATTTGATTCTATATTTTGATTATTGCTTAGACTTTTTAAGTACTTATTATCTTGACTTGTGCATAATCTGTTATCACTTGCCATTAAGCTTATAATCTTCAATAGACATAGTAACTAAAGAATCAATTTCAAAAGCATTCAAAGTAAAATTTTTAATACTCAATTCAACCCCCCTCTTGAGTAATTGAGGCCACTTGGTTAACAAGTGGTATCAGAGCTTGACTCTTGGTAGATTCAAGCTTAACAGCTTCAAGAGAACAAATGGCCTCAAATTCTCTAAACCTTTTTCCCGAGGGTGGTGCCACAAATAGACCTCCCGCTTTCAATGGGGAGGGCTACGCTTTTTGGAAAGCAAGAATGAAAATTTTTGTGCAATCAATTGACTTGAAAGTATGGAATGCTATTGTAAATGGTCCTTTTGTACCTATGCATACTGTTAATGATAAACAAGTTGAAAAACCTATGGATAAGTGGACTAGTGAGGAAGAGAAGAAAGTACAATATAATTACAAAGCAAAAAATCTTATCACTTCAGCCTTAGGTCCCGATGAGTTCTTTAGAATAATTATATGTAATTCTGCTAAGGAAATATGGGATACCCTTCAAGTAACTCATAAAGGAACTAGCGATGTTAAGGACTCTAAGATTAGTACTTTAACTAGTCAATATGAAAGTTTTAGAATGAATTCCAATGAAACTATTTTAGAACTTCAAAAGAGATTTACTTTGATTATTAATCATCTTATTACACTTGGTAAATCTTATACTAACAAGGAACTTATCCACAAAGTTCTAAAAAGTCTTACTAGGGAATGGCAACCTCTTGTTACGGCCATTAAGTAATCTCCCAATATAAATGACATGTCTCTTGCCACTTTGTTTGGTAAACTCCAAGAACAAGAACAGGAATTGAAAGACTTGAAACAAGCGGAGGAAGAAGAAAAAGTCTCTAAGAAGAAAGGGCTAGCTCTCAAAGCCACCTCAATAGTTGAAGATGAATTTGAAAGTGATCTTGATGAGCATGAAGAGTTAAGCTTATTTGTGAAACGTTTTGGAAAGCTTATGAAGAGCAAACGCTTCCAAAGGAACTTCAAATCATAAGGTAAGAAATCTAATCCTAAAGAAAATTCTACTTCACCTACTTGCTTTGAATGTGGAAAGGAATGACACTTCAAGATAGATTGTCCAAACCTAAAGAAGAAAAACAAAGAAAGAAAAGAAAGGAGAAGAGCATATATCGCATGGGATGAAAATGAGATAAGTAGCTCGGACGATTTAAAAAATGAAGAAGCAAACCTCTGTCTTATGGCCAATCACCAAGATAAAGAAGATGAGGTAAACTTTCATGACTTAGATAAGGAAGAACTACTTGATGCTCTTGAAGAATTGTATGATAAATTTATGAAAGTGTCCAATAAGCATAAATTATCTAGAAAAACTATTGACACTCTTGAGATGCATCTTATGGAAGTTTGTAAAGAAAATGAATGTTTGAAAAATGAATTAGTAAATGTTCAAGCATGCTCTAGGACTAAACCTTGTGAATTTGTAAAGAAATGTGATATGCTAGAGACTAAGGTTTTGGACTTGAATAGAACTCTAGAAAAATTTACAAATGGTAGAGACAACTTAAATGTTTTACTTGGTAAACAACGGTGCATGTTTGATAAAATAGTTTTAGGTTTCAATGCCATTAAGAAACAGAAGAATTAGAAGAACTTCTTTATACCACCTAGTAAAACTTCATCACCTTTTATGAAATGTAACCATTGCGGTTTTAAAGGACATAATGCATCTAATTGTAGTGTTAGAAAACTAGGGCCAAAGGTTGTGAGAAAAGTATGGATTCCTAAAGGAACATTACCTCAAACTAACCTACAAGCACCCAACATAAAATGGGTACCAAGTTCTCTAACTTGACATGTTTTGTAGGTATGCTTTAAAGCAAATAGCACCCATTGGTATTTGGATAGTGGGTGTTCAAAACACATGACGGGAGACAAAAGTAAGTTCATATCATTTACTCCACGAAATAAAGGATTCGTTACTTATGGAGATAACACGAAGGGAAGAATACTAGGAATCGGAAATGTTGGTAAAAACTCTTCCACTTCTATAAACGATGTATTATATGTTGAAGGACTTAAACATAACTTGCTTAGCATTAGTCAATTATGTAATAAGGGCTATAAAATTGTTTTTGAATCAAACGGTTGCATAATTGAAAATAAGCTAAACAAGAAAATAAAATCCATTGGTCAAAGAGTTGATAATATTTATATGATTAATCTTGATTGTCTTGCTTCAAATGATGTGCAATGCTTCATAACTAAAGAGGATGAATCATGGCTATGGCATAAAAGAATTGCTCACATTCATATAGACCATTTAAATAAACTTGTTTCGAAAGATTTAGTAATTGGTTTACCAAAATTGAAATTCGAAAATAAACTTTGTGACGCTTGTCAAAAGGGAAAACAAGTAAAGGTTTCTTTTCAAGCAAAAAATATTGTTTCAACAACTAGACCTTTACAACTTTTACATATGGATTTATTTGGACCTTCGAAAATCAAAAGTTTTGGTGGAAATTATTATGGTCTCGTAATTGTGGATGATTATTATGGTCTCGTGATTGTGGAAATTATTATTAGAGGCGAGACGTACACCGGCGTGGTGGAACTCGTATATATCGGTTTGTAAATCTCTCTTCCCTAAACTCATTTAATTTGTGCACTTAAGTTGCATTATTTCATTAACTTGGACTAAGTGCATGTTATACTAAGTTGCAAACTATTTTGATTAACATTGTTGAACTTGACTTTAAGTAACATTCTTCTATTAATCTTTCTAAAAATCTCATAAATTGCTTTGTGGTTAATTTGATTCTATATCTTGATTATTGCTTAGACTTTTTAAGTATTTATTATCTTGACTTGTGCATAATCTGTTATCACTTGCCATTAAGCTTATCATCTTCAATAGACATAGTAACTAAAGAATCAATTTCAAAAGCATTCAAAGTAAAATTTTTAATACTCAATTCATCCCCATCTTGAGTAATTGAGGCCACTTGGTTAACATTCCTCTGTACAAGGTCTTGAAGAAAACCAAGAAGTTCGAATGGGGACAGGAGCAGGAACAAGCTTTTCCAGAGCTTAAGGAGGTGTTGTCTAAACCTCTGATATTGGTCAAGCCTGACCCCGAAGAAATACTCATCCTGTACTTATCTGTTTTTGATGAAGCGTTAGGGGTCGCTCTGGTGAAGGAAACCCTGGATGGTCAAAGGCTAATATATTTCACAAGTAAAACGTTACAGGGTGCTGAGACTAGGTACCAGAAGATTGAAAAGGCCGCTCTTGCTGTCATTTTCGCTTCCCGATGCCTACGTCCGTATTTTCATGCCCACCCTATTATTGTGAGAACAGATTTACCACTCCGATCTGTGTTGAGCAAGCCAGACCTCGCCGAAAGAATGATAAAATGGTCCATAGAACTTTTAGAATTTGTAGTTTCTTATGAGCCGCGAAGTGCAATAAAAGCCCAGATTCTGGCTGATTTCATAATGAAAATGCTGGGGACAGATCCAGCAACACTTCGATGACACTGGACCATATATGTAGATGGTTCATTTAATAATAAAGGCTGTGGAGCTGGCGTCATGGTGGAGAGTTACGATGGTGTCCTCTTGGAGATCTTCCTCCGTTTCAATTTCAAGACCTCTAATAACCAAGCTGAATATGAAGCTTGTCTCGTCGGGTTGCGAGCTGCGATCGATATGGGAGCATCTGAAGTCACCCTGTGCAGCGACTCGTAATTGGTAATATCACAAATACAAGGTGAGTACCAGGTCCGTGAGCCTCAACTGCAGCTATATCTGAACTGTGTGAAAGAGTTAAGTGAAAAATTTTCAACGCTTGAGTTCAAACATGTCCCTCGAGAGGAGAATGCAAGGGTGGATATTCTATCAAGGTTGGCAAGTACAAAACAGCCAGGCAGCACCACAACGGTAGTCCAAAGTACGCTGACATCGCCTAGCATCCCTCTATTCCCTACTCTAAACGGTATCGCAATTGATTATGGAGACACATGGATGGCCACCTATATCCGTTGTCTGGCTGATGGGCAGTTGCCTACCGATGAGAACGAGAAGAAAAGGATAAAAAAGGAATTTCCATACTTCACTATGATTGATGGTAACCTTTACAAAAGGGCACTCTCAGTACCTTACCTGATCTGTTTGAGGGAAAATGAGGTACAAGGAGTAATGAAAGAAGTGCACGAGGGACAATATGGACACCACGCCGGAGGAAGAAGTCTGATGAGAAAAATTCTCAGGGCTGGATATTGGTGGCCCACGATTAAACAAGACTCCATTGACTTCGTTAAGAAGTGTGATGCCTGCCAGAAGTTTTCCAACCTTCACCATACACCAGCAAAAGAACTCTTCACATCTGCTGTCCCGTGGCCATTCTTCCAATAGGGGTTGGATATTTTGGGTCCCTTCCCAACAGCACCTGGGGGCATTAAGTACCTCATCGTCGGGGTTGATTATTTCACTAAGTGGATAGAAGCGGAGCTAGTGGTACACATCACTTCAGCCCGAACTCGTCGTTTTATGTATGAAAACATTATAACATGATTCAGAGTCCCAGCACGAGTCGTTACAGATAACGGCACTCAATTCACAGATAGGAAGTTCACAAATTTGCTTGAAGGGTTAGGGATAACCTAGATATTCTCATCTGTCAAACACCCGTAGACTAACGGTCAAGCTGAAATGGCTAACAGAGAGGTGCTGAAAAGGCTGAAGAAACATCTTGGGGAAGCCAAGGGCGGATGGACAGACCAGTTGTGCCACGTCCTTTGGGCATACCAGACAACGCCTCACTCATCCACCAATGAATCCCCATATTGTTTGACTTATGAAGTAGAAGCAATGATACCTGTGGAGTTACAAACTGCTTCTGTGAGGGTTAACTACTTCTCTGAGGAAAACAACAATGCCAACTTGGCGTCAGAGATGGATGTAATTCAAGAGCTCAGAGAGGAAGCATTCGTTAGAGACCAGGCCATCAAAGCCAAAGTCGTCCTTCGGTACAACAAACAAGTCCAATCCAGGACTTTCAACGTTGGGGATTTGGTTCTGAGGAAAGCAAGTGTGGGAAACAAGTTTGCACACTAGGGCAAGCTTGCTCCGACATGGGAAGGTCCCTACAGAATATCCAATGTCTGCGGAAAATACTCGTATCGCCTGGAGAACCTTGATGGCACCCCGATCCGCAACAAGTGAAATATTCAAAACTTAAACATTTATTATAGCTAGTTGGTAAGACGGCGTGTACTCTTTTTCCTTACTTGGGTTTTTCCCATTGGGTTTTACCAAGAAGGTTTTAACGAGGCATGATCCCAACCGAGCTCCTCTTGTAATTCACAATTAATAAAATATTTTGTGTGTTCACCCATTTCTTTATGATTTTATTCAAAGCACAACACCGTTGTGACAAAATACTTTCAGGACGGATGATCCTAACTACGAATCCGTTGTTAGCGATGAACTTCTTTGAGGGTATAAAAGGTGAACCATACGATGAAGGCTTGGGCGCAGTAAGCTGGTTCTTTTTGAAGACCACACTGAATCCCAAGTAACGGGTGTAGTAGGTTCAGGATTAGCCCCGTTTTGAACCCGTGTCGAAGGCTTGGACAATAGGATTAAAACCGAATTCCAAGTATGGTTAGTAGGTTTGGCCGAACACCGACGAAGGCTTGGGCACAGTAAGCTGGTTTTTTTTCAAGACCACACTAAACCCCAAGTAACAGGCGTAGTAGGTTCAGGATTAGCCCTGTTCTGAACCCCGTGTTGAAGGCCTGGAGGGTAAGATTAAAACTAAACTCCAGGTACGGCCAGTAGGTTAAAATCGAACTACCGTTTGAAGGCTTGGAGAGTAGGATGAAAACCAAACTCCAAGTACAGCAAGTAGGCTCGACCGAATGATGGTGAAGACATGACATTGTTCTTCTAGTTGGGAAATTCTCTTGCGGAATGCAGATTCAATAAATACCTTTATGATTGTCTCTTCTCAAGACGAAAGCTCCCAGCCATCCTCACACTGATCACGTGTTTTCTCACAAGGGAAGTCCCCATCGTGATGCTTATAGTTGAAAGCCTAATCATCAAAGGTTAAGGTACTCTCCTTACAAATCTTGGATATGCCAAATGTTATGATTTAAGCGATGACCTCGTCATGCCACAATCTCAATACAATACGAGGTGGATAAGCTCTCTTTTTTCTACCAAATCAGAGGTAACATTCCATAAAACGAGCCTTTGTTACTAAAGTGCTCACACATGGGGATAGTACTTATATGTTACTATCTGTTTTATGTTCTATATATGTAAATCCGAACTGATCCGTTACGCATACAATGATTCTATTTAAACTACTTTCACGGAACGGCTTAGAAACGATTAGGTGTCAGATGAACGTGATGGACAAACATACAAAGAAAATTGTCATTTCATTAATGAAATCTCAAAGTACATAAATGATTGATTGAAATTCGGAGCTGATCCCAGAACACAGCGATATTACTTCAACAAAAATAATAAGACAAAAAAGCCGCTACTTCTTTTGGCCTGCTCCTTCACTCTTTTCTTTCTGGTTTCCTCCGACCTCACCCCCCTTATCACCAGCAGCGTCATCTATAGCAGCATCAACACTTGTTCCTTCGTCGCCAGGTTGCTTGGTGATAGGGACCAGGAGAGAAGGCCCCATTGATTGGCCCTTGGGAAGGGGAGGTAGCTCATATGGAGTGTTTTGCGTTTCCTCATGATGATCGTCGACAACTGTAACGGGTTCCCCCCATGAAATTCATAGAACGAGTTAATATCGTTCAAGTCGAGCTCCACTTTAGGATTGCGGTGAAGAATCTGACGCACTACCAACCCAAAGGATTCCTTGGTGACTTGGACGCAGATGTCAACAGCCTCATCCGCTCTGGGGTTAGCAGCAGCCAGTTCTGCTCTCAAGGCAGCGCCATCATCACCCGGACTCGCCAATTTCAGGCTTTTGATTTCCAATAACTATATGTTTTTGCTTTCAGTTCCTCATCTAAATTGGAGGTATTTTCCTTCTTCGAACAGAGGCTCGCACTGAGGTCGGAGTTAACCTTGTTTTGCTCAGCCAATTGGCCCTCCAAGTCCTTTATGGTCGATTTCTGGCTGAGGGTCTCCGCGTGCATCTGCTCCCCGTAATCCTTGGACGTCCTTAACCGATCCTCAAGAAGCTTAATAGCCGCCTTGTCTTTAGCAGACGTAACAGTAAGGTCATTGACTTTACCAGTCAATCTGTCGACTTCCAGGCCGTCGTCCGCCAACCTACAGAGCGACCTCAGGAGACCGGATAACT
Organism: Clitoria ternatea; assembly: GCA_037962975.1. NCBI lineage: Eukaryota > Viridiplantae > Streptophyta > Magnoliopsida > Fabales > Fabaceae > Clitoria > Clitoria ternatea. Next base: position 94,290,886 of record CM075670.1, on the reverse strand, counting down.
CTTCCAGCTGCCATCGTCCGGCCTCATAAGCTTGCTTGATCTCTTTTGGCTCGAGGGTGGTCTTCAGCTTGTACCTCGGTTCAGGGATGGATTCAGGCACCGGTCCCTCATACACCAGGAAGGGAGCGAGGCAGGAACTGTTTGGAGGAGGCAAAAGACCTTCGGTGTAAAATAAGTAGTCAAAGGTTGAGCACCAGAAGTAGCAGCCTTACTGGGGGCATCTGGAGTTGGTCCCGTTGTGTTTTTTCCTTTGGAGCCCCCAAAATTGGTCCTTCCTTCGGAAGATTTAGCCTTTTTGGAAGGAGGGGCTTGTGACTCCGCCTGCTTTGAGGGGTCATTCTTGAGTTTCCTCCTCCTCTCTCTGATCTTCTTTTCTTTGACTTCGAAGGTAGGATTTTCAGGTCCGCCCTCGATTAGGGGGACATCATCACCGACAGAGGAAGTGAGAATAATGGTCTCAGCGGTGGCCTATTTGGAGTTTCTCTTTGGCTGAATTTGGTTCTCAGCAGCCACAGATTTTCCTCTGGCCTTTAGAGATTTCAACTTGTCCATATCTTTAGATTCTGTTTCAATCTCAACTGCATAATCAAAATAGGAAGATGGTAAGTATTAGAAAATTTCAAGACATGTAAAGAGAAATAACAGCAAAGAGAATGATCAAAAAGTACGTAAATATTCCTTATGGGTAGTTTGTGATCCAAACAAATGCCTGCAAGAGAAGAATTTATACGAGGCAGTGTATGCTTCAAGAGCAAAGAGAACAGAGGCTAAAGTAGGGGATAGTTCATCCTCGTCAGTGAAATAGGCCTGGGAGGTTAGCAGAAAATGCTCATGAGACCAGCACACTGGGAATTTGTTAATTCCTTCTTTATTCACTCAGAAGATTGGGTCCTCAGGCTGAATTCGTATTCTGGTGAAGTATGACTTAAAGGAGCGACCATCAACCTTAGCTGAATCCGTATAAGATTCGAAGTTGACAAATTTTGACAGAGTCCGGAGGGTGATCAGGCTTACTCCTCCGCTCTGTTTGTTGGCACGATGGACCACCTGCGTAAAATAAAAAAGCATGGCGACCGTTGGAGTAAAGTTGAAGTGCTCACAAAGCACTTCCAGAGAACGGACTAACCCTTATCCGTTAGGGTGAAGCTGAGAGGGGGCGCAGTCCAGAAATCTTAAGACCCCTATCTGGAACTCTGTCAGGGGGAAGCGTACTCCCAGATTTAAGAAGAGGAAATCGTACATGTAAATCGCTCTCTCATCCAGGATGATGTGACATATCTGTTCTGAGGGAAGGGGCGCCAACACCATAAATCGCTTTTCGTGTTTCTCCTTTTTATGAACTATAAAGCGAGGTTCCAGCCTTGCCCCGTCGTCCCTGGCGTGGCAAGATGGTGTATCCCTAAATTCATCAGCCACGCAACAATAGGGATGTCTTTGTTGGAGTTTCACCTAGTCGATCCGGTGTGCAACAACGTTGCACAAACCTGAAGCAGTTTTGAGAATATATTGCTCCGCCACCCCCTCAGTGGACGTTCCTTCGCCAGCCATCTTATGGAGAGCAAAATTGAAAACCTTTGCACTGCGATAAAAAGCCACATCATCAGAGAGGTATAAATCAGTGCTCTCCTCACTCTCACTGGAAGAGGATTCTGAAGAGGGTATTATCACCCTTCGTCGTGAGATAGGCAACGCTTCCCTCTCTGAATGAAGTGGCCAGGTGCTAGAGGGAATCACAGGGATCTTCCCACTACGACGTGCAGGAGTTCGAGACGAAACTCTTCCTCCTCTAATCCTAGGGCCAACACGGCTTGAACCAGTATAACCTCTCCCAGACATTCAGAAAACTTAAGGAAAAATACAAGGAGATGAAGGAGATGATTACCTAAGGAAGGAGAAGATGGTGGAGCGAACCTCACAGAAGTAAGGATGAACGTCTTCTCGAAATTTTTATAGAGTTTCGTCAGGAAGGCAAGGGTAAGTGATTTCTGAATTCACTAAGTGCTCCTTTTATAAGGGGTGAAAAGTCTTAATTATCGGTTCAAGGGTTATGTCGTTTACCACCAAACGACACCCTTGTGTAAAAACAAGGTTGTCGTTTCAAACCCTAAGGCACGAAAACAACGTCGATTCGTCAAAAGGCCTCTGAAATGGGCCTTAAAATTCGAATTTCAGGCCCTTAAAGCCCCTGAGTGATGGTTACAAAGACATGCACATTTAAAACAATAATGGCTCGCCCACGTGCTTAAAGGCATTAAATGACCAATCATGAGAAACGTAGCAGCTGATACTCGAATACCAAGAGTTTCAAGTTTCAAAAACTTTTGGGATTCTCGCACAACAAATCTTTGTTCGGATCCGTCGTAAGGAACGTTACAACAACAGAGCCTTCATTCCCAGGACGGCTTTTCACGTGACAACATAATGTTGAAACCGAACACATGTTAAATAAATATTTTGCCTACATAGAAGAACCGGTATCCAGAACAAATACAAGCGATGTAGCTTATATGAGCAACTTTACTAGTCCCTCACACAAGCTAGGGGATAAATGATCCGGTCTTGATACCGGCCCTAAGACAACGGTGACGTGTCATCCGATCTGGATGTGCTACCGATTCCGTAGGTAATACATCAGACCTACAAAACCTTCTGGGAGTTCTCCCAAGACCGGTGAGTCAATGTTGACACCTCCCACATCGGATGCACCATGCCCACTACATCGGATAACCAACAAACAATCGTAAGTGGCTTTGGGAACAGTGTAACGATTTCAGCCTCCCATGACGAATTCATCCATCATAGGGGCACGCGCCCCGCCACTTAGCCCATGCTTGTCTCCCACGATAAATTAAATAAATATATTTTCCCATGCTCCGACAAAATAGAATGAGCATTATTCTTTCCTCGAGCCACCATAACCGAAGAACAGTTCTTAGACCCCTGGCCTAATCAGGCCCATATTCATGAGCATCTATAAATACTTGAATTGTGCATGTTATTACTCTCTGGAATCTTCTACTCTTCGAGGCTTCTGATGCTTCTTGCTTTCCTGCTGGCCTTGTTATACGCATGCTTCTTACAAACTGCCACTAACTTGATCGTCGGAGTCTCTTTGTAGGTGGCACCCCCCTTCGCCCCCATCCAACGCGAAGGTCCGGTGTGTAGGAACCCCAGTGTGTAGGATCTCCAGGACAACAAGACCGATCTTCTCCCACTGAGAGATCGGATTATAATACCGGATACCCACTGTACCGGTGTACAAATACTAAATCATTGACTTTTGTGGCTGACCCGACACCGGATCTCTTGACCCCAGTGTAGGACAGTTCAGTTAGAAAAAGAAGTTAATAATACTAGACCAAACCCCAGAGTGCATCAGACCACATGATTTGTTAATACACTAGTGGAAAAATTGGATATAACAACGAGATATATTCACGGGTTGTAGTGGATCAGTGATAAAAACATGCGCGGTGGCATTTTTGAAATTATAAGGTGAATGATATAATCAGAGAAAACTATATATCCACGATTAACATCATAACCCTCATCGTACATGTCAATATATATTCATGGTTGAGAAGTCAACCGTGGATATATTCATGGGTATGATCAGGGTTATGATGTTAACCGTGGATATATATTGATGTCTATAATAACGGTTGTATTTCCAACCGTGGATATATACTTCAGGTTTTAGGGTTTAATTACTGGGTACTATATGTCCAAGGTTGTATATATAACTGTGATTATAGATTTAATATTTATCCACGATTGGGGTCATAACCGTGGATAAATAGTTAACATTTATCCACAGTTCTTTGTTCAACCGTGAATATATGTGTAATATATTCACGGTTTCAAGGGGAACCGTGAATATACATCCTATCTGAAACTTCAAAAGCCGTGCCTTTCAGTCTTTTTTCACTTTCTCTTCTTCTTTTATGCTGGTTGTCGTTTTCTTCCTTCCTCGTCCTCCTCTTTGCTGGTCGTAGGCTTCTCCGTTCACTTCCTTCTTCACTCGAGCTGTTAAGTCATCCCTGTCTGGTAAGTCATCCCTGTTTTTTGGTTTTCCACTTTCTCTTTCTTCACTCGAGCTGTTTCTCATCTTCTCCATTTATCCCAGTGTGCTCGTCGCTGTTGTGGCCTTCTTCTTGCTCGTTCCTTATCCCATTGTGCTCGTTGGTCGTTGCATTATCCTGTAAGTCGTCCCTGTTTTACTCGTCACTGTTTGTGTTGGTCCCTGTTTGAGTTAAATCTATTTTAGGTTATGTTGATGCGTTATATGGTTTTGTTTTGTCTTGAAAGGGGTTTCTGTCTCTGTTTTACTGGTTCTGTGTATAATGTGCCTGTTCTGTTTTGTTGGTTCTATGTATATATTAGCATTTTGTTTTTAGTTATTATAGATGGTAGTTCATAAAATGTCATCTGAAACTAATTGATTGTTATGTATCTTGTGTATATGTATCTTGTGCATTTGATTTAACATATACTGTATAATAAAACTTGGAATCTGCTAATTAATTTATATCCCATGGCTGTTTCTTTTTGGTAAGTATACCATGACTCTGTTTGAAGGCAAGGCTCACATTCACAGAACGACCAAAAATTATCTACTTTACTAATAGGATACTTAATGTGAATTTATTAATAAAAATTATAATTATATTAAATGAAGTTTTAACTCATTTTAGAAAATTTCCCTTAAGCGGATCGGGTTAACATAATCCATAATACATAATCCATAATTGAATGGGGTCTGGGCTCTTAATTTTTTATTTTATCTTTCTAAAAAGCATGAATAATAAAAGAAGGGAATGGTGTCTACAATAATCCATAATACATAATACATAATCCATAATCCATAATCCAACATCCAACACCATACATAATCCATAATCCATAATCCATCATCCAACACCATAGTTCTACTTGAAAATAATAGAATTTAAAAACATCATACTAATTACTAAATAAAAGTGTAAAGTTTAAAAGTCTTATAAACCAACATCATAATCCATAATCCATAACTCATACTCCAACACCATACTTCTACTTCAAAATAACACAAATTAAAAACATCATACTAATTTAGGAAAAAAATTTAACTAAATTTTTATCCATTTTATTTCTATTGTTGCTGGTTTCTCTTATATGTTATTTCTATTGATGTTGTATGTGTGTGGTTGTTAATCTTGCAAACTCAGAGGCTCATATACTAGTTAATTTGTATGAAAGTTGCTATGCATGAGTGAACCGTAGTTCCCCATTTGAGATTCAACACAAATGGTCATTAAATTAATTAATTTTATCGTTTGTGTTGAATCTTGAATTGTCCGTTTGGACAGTTTGGGATGAACAATTATTTTTTATACGTCATTTTTAGTATGTACAAGTTAGGAGTTATTTTAAAATTTGATAAACTTTCGATAACTTGCATTTTGTGTTGTTCTCTGGGTGCATATTTGGTTGTGGTTGAATTTGATTTGACCACTCTCATTTTGTGTACTTAGAGACCAATGCAAAATGCTGTCAAAATTTTATCAAATTTTAAAATAACTCCTAACCTGTATATTAGAATGACGTATAAAAACAATTGTCATCCTGAATGGGTATAGGACCACTACCTTGTTGAAAAAGTGAGGTTGATCATAGCACCTTGTAAACAGTTGGCATGGATTGGAGTTGGATAACTGCATCACGCCTAAGTCTAGAGTACGAGGGGGAGTTGAATCATTTATAGAATTCGTAGCGAGGAATGCAGTGGAGGTGAATGGAAAGTATTTTTGCCCTTGTGTGAAATGCTTGAACCTGCGTTGGGTAGACTTGGAAGAGGTGCGAGAGCATTTACTGTGTGACGGTTTTCTGCGTAGTTATACGCGTTGGATATAGCATGGTGAAGATGCGGTGGTGCCAAGTAACAGCTCTCAAACTGAAAATTAAAGCTCGATGCATGACACCGATGTCGACATGGATGACCGACTCAAGGATATGATCCATGATGTAGGGGTAGAAGGTTTTAAGAAAGCTCATGTATATACGACTCTGTATGAGGACTTTGAGCAGCCATTGTATCCAAACTGCGTCAATTTCACAAGGTTATCAGCAATTTTGCGATTGTTTAATTTAAAGGCCATAAACGGGTGGACGGATAAAAGTTTCACTGACTTACTGAAGTTGTTGAAAGAAATGCTCCCAGCTGGAAACACCTTGCCGAATTGTAACTATGAGGCCAAAAAGGTGTTGTGTCCTATGGGTTTAGAGTATGAGAAAATACATGCATGCCTAAATGATTGTGTATTATTCCGGGGTGAGTTAGAAATGTTGCATCAATGTCCTAGGTGTGGGGTGTCACGGTATAAGAAGAAAGAGGCGGATTCTGATGAGGTATGCACTAAAGGGTCTCCTGCAAAGGTGTTGTGGTATCTGCCTATAGTTCCAAGACTAAAGCGTCTGTTTGCCAATGCAGATGATGCAAAAATTATGAGATGGCATGCTGATGAAAGGGTTGTTGATGGACTACTTAGGCATCCGGCCGATGGATCGCAATGGAAGAAAATGGATACGATTTTTCTGGAATTTGCCCATGAACCAAGAAATGTTAGGCTTGCACTAGCCACAGACGGCATGAACCCGTTTGGGAACCTGAGCACAAACCATAGTTCATGGCCTGTTTTGTTGTTTGTTTACAACTTGCCGCCATGGTTGTGCATGAAGCGGAAATATGTCATGTTAACGATGATGATTTCCGGTCCACGACAACCGAGCAACGACATTGATGTATATTTAACTCATTGGTTGAAGACCTCAAAAGGTTGTGGGAAGACGGGGTTGATGTGTTTGACGGGTTTACCGGGCATTCATTCAAATTGCGTGCCATGCTCTTTTGCACGATCAATGACTTTCCAGCGTATGGTAACTTATCCGGGTACAACGTGAAGGGTCATAAAGCTTGTCCAGTATGTGAGGAGGGGACTAGTTCTGTGCGGTTGCACCATGGTAGGAAAAGTGTTTATCTTCGACATCGAAGGTTTCTTAAAGCGAATCATTCGTTTCGAAGGTTGAAGAAGTCGTTTAACGGTGCCCAAGACTTTGAAATGGCTCCTCCACCACTATCTGGTCGCCAGACATATGAAAAGGTGAAAGACGTCAACGTGCAGTTTGGTAAGTGTGAAAAACAGCACCCGACACAAAACAACTAGAAGAAAAAGTCAGTGTTTTTTGACCTGCCATATTGGAGGGAGCTTGATGTAAGACACTGCATTGATGTAATGCATATGGAGAAAAACGTGTGCGACAGTTTGGTTGGTACACTCTTAAACATACCCGGGAAGACTAAGGATGGCCTAAACTCGCGTATGGACTTGGAGTTGATGGGTATACGTCAGGATTTGCATCCACAATCAAAGGGCAAAAGAACATATTTGCCTCCAGCATGTCATACGTTGTCCAGAAAAGAAAAGCAAAGTCTGTGTGAATCGTTACGAAGTGTAAAAGTTCTGTCTGGTTATGGCTCCAACATCAACTCTTGTGTTTCCATGAAAGATTTGAAGTTAGTTGGGTTGAAGTCTCACGATTGTCACATGTTGATGCAACAGTTTCTGCCTATCACTATTCGTGACATTCTTCCTAAAAATGTGAGAAATGTCATAACAAGATTGTGTATGTTTTTCAATATCATATGTTGCAAGGTAATCATGCCCGACGAATTGGATGTGTTGGAACAGGAAGCATCACTTATATTATGTCAACTTGAAATGTATTTCCCGTCCTCTTTTTTTGACATAATGGACCACCTAATCATCCATTTGGTGAGAGAGGTCCATTTGTGTGGTCCAGTGTTCTTACGGTGGATGTATCCCGTTGAGCGATATATGAAGATATTGAAAGGGTATATGAAGAACCAACGTCATCCCGAAGCTTCAATTGTGGAAAGATATATTGCAGAGAAAGCAATTAAGTTTTGCACTGAATACATGTCACATGCTGCAAGCATTGGTATTCCAACGACTCGTCATGAAGGGAGATTGGATGGGAAAGGAATGATTGGAAAAAAAATCAAGAGCATGCCACGTGATGATGTCCTTCAGGTACACTTGTATATTTTAAACAACACTGACGACGTGCAACCGTATCTAGCCACTCACAAGGAGCTAGTCAAGAAAACCAACCCTAAAATGATTGAAAAGTGGTTGTTGAATGAACACAATAAGAGTTTCATGCAGTGGTTCCAAATGACCATTCTGAAAGATGCATCTGCTTCCTTGACATTACATCGACTGGCACAGGGCCCGAACTTTGATGTCCTCACCTTTTGTGGGTATGACATAAATAACTATTCGTTTTATACAAGGACACAGGATGAAAAGAGTACAAATCAAAACAGTGGAGTGATGGTTGTGGCTCAGTCTATGCATTTCTCAACTTCAAAGGACAACAACCCTGTATTGGCCGAGTCATGATACTTTGGTGTGATTGAGGATATATGGGAAGTCAATTACAGTCCCTTCACCGTTCCTGTGTTTAAATGCAAATGGGTTGACAATAAGAACGGTGTCAAAACTGATGATTTAGGAGTTACATTGGTGGACCTCAACAAGATAGGGCATAAGGATGAACCATTCATAATGGCAACGCAGGTGAAGCAAGTTTTTTATGTTGCTGACCCAGCTGACAAACGCTGGTCAATTGTTATCCAAGGTAGACACATTGGAGACCCCAATCTTGATATTGTGGAAATTCTATCGGCCACAACACGTATTCCAACATCTATCGTGGAACATGACATAGATGATGTAGTTGCCAGTCGTCATGACCACCATGAAGGCTTGTGGGAAAATATTTCATCTTCATAGGGTATTAATCATGTTAATGAATCATTGAATTACATGCATGTTATATTAATTATTCATTGTATTATATGTTATATTAAATATTTGACAGTTGTGTTTCCTTGTTTAGACAGATACTCATGGCTGATCAGGATGGACGATCTAGGTCTGACTCACAGGCTACTGATTCCTCTACTCGGAAGAGTAGAGGTGTTACCCGGATGGTAGACGTTGCACTTAGGCGACATCGGGGAGAGAGGTTACCTGTTGACATGGATGTCAACACTAGTAGATTTGGAGGACCAAATGCCATGAAGTTTAGCAGTTATTTGGGAGTCCTGGCTCGATCGAAGGTGTCCATCATTATCCCCGATTGGGATAATGTCGAGGAGGTGGTGAAGAACTAGCTATGGAGTAATGTTCTAGTAACTTTGATATTATTTAAGTTTTATTTTAGTGTATTATTTCATGTAATTCATAATAAGGACTCCTTTATGGACTAACTCCTTTCATGTAGGATTCTTTTGACATACCATCTTCTGACATAGCGAGGAGGAAGGTCCTCGGTATTATGGCTGAGCGATGGAGGTCGTTCAAATCCATACTCACCACGAGGTATATTTGGACTTTAAATTCTTAATCAACGCTTTACCAAATTGTACCAATCCTTAGTTTAAATGTACCTGTATTGTAGGTATGTATTCGGGGATGACCAAGGAAAGTTCCCTGGAGAGAAATATCCATTCATTGATCAGGCGACTTGGGATGCTTTCGTTGCAAATAGGCATTCTATCCAGTTTTAGGTGCATTGGTTTTTAAATGATTAAATTATGTATAGTTTAAACGGCTAACTCTGAATATTTTTCTTTCTTGTTGTAGGAGGTCAAAAAGAAAGCTCGGGAGACTAGGAAGCTGAATGACTGCCCCCACACACTGTCACATGGGGGTTACCGTAGGTTGGAGGAGTGGCTAGTACAGGAGAGGCTGAGTCAGTGTCAGAACACACTGTCACATGGGGGTTACCGTAGGTTGGAGGAGTGGCTAGTACAGGAGAGGCTGAGTCAGTGTTAGACTAGTCAGCCTGACACTGGTATTGTGGATCCCCTTCCCCACCTACACGCCACAACAAATGGAAGCGGGCCAGGATCAAGAAGAGTGGGGAATACACTTCCTCACAAGCTCAGGAGGTCGCCTCACGGATAGTAAGTATTCCCCTTGTATCAGTGTTTTTTTTTGGTATTACGTGAAGGAAGTGAATACTAACTTGTTTGGTTTCAGGATTCCTTGGTTGAGCAATCAACCCAAGGGTCTTTCGTAGCCCATGGTAGGCAGGATATTTTGACTACTACCATCGGCAGGCCAGAGCACCCAGGAAGAGTGTGTGCTATTGGTCGAGGTGTAGGTAAGTTGGAAATAACTGTATCCTTTCATTTTGTTATCTGTTAAACAATTATCGACTAATTATTCATATTTCACAGGCCTCCGCAGCTATTACGGTGCTCCCGACCCTGCCCCCTCCCTTGAGAAAATGGTGGAGCAGAAGGTGGTTGTTGTGAAGGCTGAGTATCAGGAGGAGATATCTAGGCTCCACTAGGAGATGGCCCGATTCAGGGAGGAGATGAAGGCCTCACTCAGCCACCACCAGGAGACTACTACACCAGCTAGCGACCCACATGTTAGATTCTTTATTTAATTTCCTCGGTTTTATTGTTTGTAATCACTTTATTTCATTGTTGAATAACTTCTGCTTGATGTGTAAATATGTAGGTACGGAGGGTTAGCACTAAGGGGTCGTGCGCTGCGGCTGACCCTGACGATGATGGGGTCGAGCCACCAGACACCCGTCAATGTGACCTGTTCGTTGACGGGTCAGAGGAGCCAGTTGCCACTGGCATGGTCTACAACTTAGGCCCTGTGGTTCACCATCAGTCATTACCCGATGGTATGTCCAGGGTCTCTATTGTGCTTGTCCTCGAGGAGGATGCTGCTGTGCCAGTGGCAACTCCAGAGGTGAAGACCGTCGGTTAGGCGGTGGGCCATTTTCTGATGTGGCCCAACAGACTTCTGCAGGTTGCCCCTGGACAGGTAAAAACCTTACACTAACTAATTTTGTTATATTGTTAATTATGGTAAAACTGTGATGGTTGTCAATTGTTCAACAGAAACAGGCATTGAAGAGGCTAGACCCGGCCGACAATCCCATCCGGATGCTATGGCGCATCGTGTATGAGCAAGGAGATGAGACTATTCAGATCCCATGGGAGCCATTGGTGTTCGGCCATCCAAGTGCAGTACCACATTACATTACACATTCTGACATGTGTGAGATTATTTCGGGGACGTCGATACTTAACATCCCCATCATTCAGCTGTGGAAGCTGTAAGTATATCTCCTTTTTTCTAATTTTTTCATTATACAAGTTATTTGTCGCTAACCATGTCTCAAGTTGTTTAGGTTTTTGACAAAACTTTGTGTGGACTTGGGTTTCCAAGGAACTTATGGTTTCTTAGAGCCCTCTCTCATACAGAAGCAAGCAAACACCACACAGGACACCCAGGCATACATTCAGAATTGGATGTTTGAGTCTGGGAAGACTGTATACATGGGCCCCTATCATAAAGGGTAATATTCTATTCCATAATTATTGTCATTAATTTTTGAATTTTGAAGTCTCACTTATCACTGGTAACTGCAGCGCTCACTGGACGTTTGTGGTGATCTGTCCCCGGGCTTATCTTGCTCTATACTTTGATACTACGCATCGGGCAATTCCACAAGACCTGAAAACTGTAGTAGACGGGTAAGTTAATCCCTAAACAATAAGTACAAATTCGATTACATCATTTTTAGACCTATACGATTCTAACTTATCTGGTGTTTTATTTGATGTAGGGCGGTGGTTGGATACAATCGACTGATTGGAGTTAAGTCCAGCGGAAGAAAAGTTGTGTGGGTGCACCCAAAGGTAAGTCTATCGTATTCATTCCAATTTTCAATATATATTTTTTAAGTTGCGAATTCACTTATTCTATATTTTATGTCCATTGTAGTCTTACAGGTAGGAGGGTTCCTTCGAGTGTGGCTATTTCGTCATGCACACTATGCTGACCATTGTCCAACAACATTTAGTAGAGGGATGGACAAATGTAAGTCTCATCATTTGGACTACTTTTCTAACAATTTCATCAATTTCATGTAATAAATATAGTTTTTGTTCTAATTGTTTTGTGCATTGTTTGTAGTACTTCCAGGACCGGTCATACTTCTCTAAGACACTTGTAGATAATGTTAGAAGGCAATGGGCCTCATACTTCATTGAAATCAGGAAAAGAACTTAGCTAGATATAGGATCTTTATTCTCTTAAATATGTATCTAGTGTAGGATTTAGGGTTTACATTTTATCAGGTTACATTCATCTGAATTGTATATAGTTTCATTTTTTAGGTTGTTATGAATTCATATCAAATTAATTGTTATATATATACCATTCTTTTTATATATTGTTTATTGCTGGATATGCTGGGATACTGTATATTGTGCTGGTTGTCTGAATACAGGTTTGGGAAACAATAAACAGAAACCATATTAAAAACCGTGATTATGGTAACAACCGTGATTATAGACACTATTTATCCACGGTTACTACTATAACCGTGATTATAGACACTATTTATCCACGGTTACTACTATAACCGTAATTATACATACTCTGTAAGTGAATTTTTTATATTACTTATATTCACGGTTATGCTAAACAACCGTGAATATAGAGGTTCTTTATCCACGATTCCTACTATGACCGTGAATATACATGGTTTGTAAGTGAATTTTTTTTTCTACTTATATTCACGGTTATGCTAAACAACGGTGAATATAGTTGTTCTTTATCCACGGGTTTTACTATACCCGTGAATATACATTGTCTGTTATATTCACGGTTATGCTCGACAACCGTGGTTAGATCTGATTTATTACCACGGTTGTTAACCAAGGTTAAAGACCCTCATCTACTACCACGGCTGCAACAACCACGGTTCTTTAACCGTGAATAAAGGCCATTTTTAACCGTGATTATATCCATTTTTTCCACTTGTGATAACACATATCGATGTATTTAAAACTAAATGAAGTCTGCTTATGTGTGATCTAACTTTTCTATCTAAGTTTTTCATGAATTATATACTAAGTGCACAGGTTACAAGAAAAAGGGAAGTCCATAAAATCAAAAGTCTGATCCTTCAAAAGTCAAAATTTAGACTTTATCTAAAAAGTCTAGTTCAAGAATTCTTAGTCTTATGGACCAACATAATCATACCTTGAGCATCTAGAATTTTTAATAAGAACGTTACTTCAAAGTACAAATCACAATGTTTTTAAAACTCTTTGATGATGCATTAGAACTCAAGCCCTTATCAAGAAGAATGTGCTTATCATAAAAAGGATAAGAGGCAAATTAGTAAGGCAGCTAATGTAGTTTTTGAGGAACTTAACGTAACAACTCTATGTTAGGAAATCCCTAAGCATGAGCAGCGGAAAAATTAAAGGGATTCCATAGGATTTGCAAGGTTCCGTGTTTCAAAGCACAAAAACCAATTTCGAAATTATTTAGGTTACCTCTTGAAGAACTCCGAAGCAGTCGTAGCCTCGTCCTTTAGGAGTCCACACGAGCACTCCCACCAGAATCGCAACACTTGCCAACTGCTAGGTTGACGGCGTGTAGCTCTTGCAACTTTTTGCGAATTTTGTGTCTCACTTGATTGAACGGCCTATGAGCATCTTATGCTCTATTTATAGGCTTAGGTTTGACCTAATTTGTTCTCTCTAAAAGTGGCCTCCTTACTTATTCCAAATGAGTTAGGCCCAATAGCTTTATTTTAGTCCAACTAAAATAAGACAACATTTTCTGATGGGCTTACTCTATGTGTGTGACCCTATAGGTAAAATACCCGGTCATATTAATAATAAACTATTTTATTATTAATATAAAATAAGAGCGGCATCTAGCAATGCATCATTATGTCCGAATATTATCAACATAACCTATAAGTGATAATTATTTAATACGTTTATTCCTTTTGTCACGATATCCTAATTGGGCCCAAGGCATGGTCGCGTCATCCTTGTACGGCCCAATTTATTTTACTTGATACCGGAGTAGACTGGATCCGAATAAATATCTAATATTTATTCTTTCTAGCATGGCCATGCGTTTTCTTAGTCTTACTCCATCAAGTGGCCTATGGATATCACTCCTGTCACATAGGAGAGACAAATCCCATCTACATCACTCACATCCCTCTGCATAATTTGTTCATTGCCTAATCACAACCTTTATAGTCCTCTTGTTACAGAAGACGTTTAATTGTATTAAAACAATAAACTCCTCATGTAGGAATCGTAGTGACTTCAGGTCGAAGGACTACATATACCATTATCACATTGAGAATCGTTTATGACAATCATGTAACGATCCATGCAACGTTCTCATGGTGGGTCTGTCCAGTACATCATTATGTGTACCCGTGTGAAGACTCGATATCATCTATATCTATGATCTGTGAGATCAGGTCATCAGTACACTCACACACTAGTCTCAGTGTATTTACATGTCCCCATGTAAATACTTAACTAGGGACATTTTAGGAATAATTTTTATATGACCTATTACTCCAAGGATAAATATGTTTAAAACAATTTTAAACTGAAATATTTATTCTATTGATAAGTAGAAAAATGATACAAATGAAAAAGCATAAAGGCTCATAGTGCATACACCAACAATCTCCCACTTGCACTAGAGCCAATCAGACATTTGCCTAATGCCTAGTGATCTAGTGTGCCCCTCATGTTTTTGTTGTGTAAGAGGTTTTGTGAGTGGGTCAGCAATATTCTCATCAGTATGCACCTTACATATCTTTACATCTCCTCGGTCAAGGATCTCTCGAATGAGATGAAATCGCCTAAGTATATGCTTGGATCGTTGATGTGATCTAGGTTCCTTAGCTTGTGCGATTGCTCCACTATTGTCACAGTAGAGACTTATAGGGTCCACAATGCTAGGAACAATCCCAAGTTCTGTTATGAACTTCTTGATCCATACTGCCTCTTTTGCAGCATTTGAGGCAGCAATATACTCAGACTCTGTAGTAGAATCAGCAACTGTCTCTTGCTTTGAACTCTTCCAGCTTACAGCGCCACCATTTAGACAAAACACGTACCCAGATTGCGATCTTGAGTCATCCTTATCAGTTTGGAAGCTAGCATCAGTGTAACCTTTTACAATGAGCTCTTCTTCCCCTTCATATATCAAGAATGAATCCTTAGTTTTTCTTAAGTACTTCAGGATATTCTTGACAGCAGTCCAGTGACTTTCACCGGGATCAGACTGGTATCTGCTCGTCATGCTTAAAGCGTACGAGACATCTGGTCGGGTACATATCATGGCATACATGATTGATCCAATAGCAGATGCATATGGAATCTTATTCATCCGTTCTCTTTCTTCTTTAGTGGAAGGAGATTGAGCTTTTGATAAGCTTATGCCATGAGTCATAGGCAAAGTTCCTTTCTTGGAATCTTGCATGTTAAACCTTTTTAACACTTTGTCTATGTATGTATTCTGACTTAGGCCAAGAAGTTTTCTTGATCTATCTCTATAGATCTTAATTCCCAACACGTAGGTTGCTTCACCTAAGTCTTTCATAGAAAAACAGCTTCCCAACCAACTCTTCACAGACTGAAGAGTAGGAACGTCGTTTCCAATAAGTAGTATGTCATCAACATACAGGACCAGAAAAACAATTGTGCAGTCACTAACCTTCTTGTAGACACAAGGTTCATCCTCATTTTTAGTAAAGCCAAATTGTTTAACAGCTTCATCAAAACGAAGATTCCAGCTTCTGGAAGCTTGCTTAAGTCCATATATAGAACGTTGTAGCTTGCACACCTTCCTGGATGCTTCAGGCTTAACAAAGCCTTCAGGTTGTGTCATGTACACTTCCTCAAGAAGATTTCCATTAAGGAAAGCAGTCTTGACATCCATTTGCCATATCTCATAATCATGGTATGCAGCAATAGCAAGCAGAATCCGAACAGACTTTAGCATAGCAACTGGGGAAAAAGTTTCATCATAGTCTATACCATGTATTTGCTTGAAACCTTTAGCCACCAACCTTGCTTTAAAGGTACTTATATTACCATCCATGTCAGTTTTCTTTTTGAAAACCCACTTGCATCCTATAGGTTTTACCCCTTCAGGTGCATCAACCAAGTTCCAAACTTGATTAGTGTACATGGAGTCCATTTCAGATTCCATGGCTTCTAGCCATTTCTCAGATTCTGAACTTGCAATGGCCTCTTCATAAGATGTTGGCTCATTTTGATCCATTAGGAATACATCTCCTTCCTGAGTTACAAGAAATCTATATCTTTCAGGTTGTTGACGTATTCTACCTGATCTACGCAAGTCTTGTGCTACTGGAGCTGGTGTTATCACAACATTTTGTGGGTCCTGCTCCACTTCCACCATTGGCTCTTCAATGCCTTGTGAGTCTTGAATTTCTTCAAGTTCTACTTTCCTCCCACTGATTCTTGTAGAGATGAATTCCCTTTCTAAGAATACAGCATTCCGAGCAACAAACACTTTGCCCTCAGTAGGATTGTAAAAATAATAACCCTTAGTTTCTTTTGGGTATCCCACAAAAAGACATTTATCTAACTTGGGCCCAAGTTTATCAGAACTTTGGCGTTTAACATAAGCTTCACAGCCCCAAATCTTAAGAAAAGACATACTAGGTCGTTTCCCAGTCCATATCTCATATGGTGTCTTTATGACAGCCTTTGATGGAACACGATTAAGTGTGAAAGTTGCTGTCAACAAAGCATGTCCCCAGAATGAGTTAGGGAGGTCAGTTTGACTCATCATTGATCGAACCATGTCCAACAAGGTTCTATTTCTCCGCTCAGAAACCCCATTCCATTCTGGTGTTCCAGGGGGAGTAAGTTGAGATATAATCCCACACTCTTTAAGATATTCATCAAACTCTAGGCTCAAATATTCACCACCTCGATCTGATCGAAGTGCTTTAATTGTCTTGCCAAGTTGGTTCTCTACTTCATGTTTAAACTCCTTGAACTTTTCAAAGGATTCTGATTTATGTTTCATGAGAAACACAAATCCATATCTACTGAAATCATCAGTAAAAGTGATGAAGTAACTAAAACCTCCCCTAGCCATTGTCCCTATAGGCCCACATACATCACTATGTATCAAGCCAAGAAGATCACTCGCCCTTTCACCTTTTCCGGTAAAAGGGGTCTTGGTCATCTTCCCTAATAAACAAGATTCACATGTATCTATTGATTCAAAATCAAAAGATTCTAAATATCCATCTTGATGGAGTTTAGAAATGCGTTTCTCATTTATATGTCCTAGGCGACAATGCCAAAGATAAGTTGGGTTTAAATCATTTGTTTTAACCCTTTTAGTATTAATGTTATAGATAGGGGTTTCGAGATCTAGAACATAAAGTCCATTACTCAAATTTGCACAACAATAAAACATGTCTTTTAAATAAACCGAACAACTATTGTTCTTTATTGTAAAGGAAAATCCTTTCTTATCAAGACAAGAAACAGAAATAATGTTTCTCCTTATTGCCGGAACAAAATAACAATTGTCCAATTCAAGGACTAACCCTGAGGGCAAGGATAAAAAATAAGTCCCTACAGCTAATGCAGCAACTCTTGCTCTATTTCCAACGCGTAGGTCTACCTCGCCCTTCATCAACTGCCTACTCCTTCTTAGATCCTGCACATTAAGACAAATGTGAGATCCACATCCAGTATCTAATACCCATGATGTTGAAGTTGACATGTTAATTTCTATAACAAAAATACCTGAAGTGGAAGTCTCACTTCCCTTCTTCTTAAGCTCTTCTAGGTACTTTGGACAGTTTCTCTTCCAGTGTCCCTTTTGTCCACAATGGTGACATTTACCTTCCTTAGCCACCCCGCCCACAGGTTTTAAGGCTGATGTACTTGGCTTATCCTTGCCTTTCCAAATCTTCTTGCCATTTCCTACAATAGCCTTTCCTTTGCCTTTATACATGCCCTTTCCTTTACCTTTGCCAGAATTGACCATCATTATGGCCTTGCCCTTTCCTTTAGAAATATTGGGCTCAGCAGTCCTCAACATATTGAGTAGCTCTGGCAATGTTTTGTCCAATGCATTCATGTTGTAATTCATGATGACTGGCTTAAAACTGTCAGGTAATGATTTCAAAATGAGATCGGTAGCCAACTTCTGAGGGAAGGGGAATCCTAGCCTAGCTAGATTCTCCAAGTACCCAATCATTTTGAGCACATGAGGTCCTACAGAACCTCCCTCTTCAAGTCTGCAGCTAAATAGGGCTGAAGAAACTTCATATCTTTCTTGGTCAGCTTGACCTTGATATAGTTTCCTTAGGTTTTCGATCATATCGAAAGCCTCCATATGCTCATGTTGCTTCTGAAGCTCAGGAGACATGGTTGCCAGCATAAGGCATTGGACATCTAAAGCGTCATCCTGATGCTTCTTGTAAGCATCCTTGTCAGCTTTAGAGGCATTGTTCGCGGGTGGTTCCGGAATCGGACCTTCCAGGACATACTGCTTTTTCTCTTGTTTGAGGACAATCCTCAAATTTCTATACCAGTCAAGGAAGTTAGAACCAGACAATTTTTCTTTGTCTAGGATTGATCGCAATGAAAGGTTTGAAGGTGTGTTTGACGTCATGGTTATCTAAAACAGAAAATATGTAGTAAGTATCATTTTCAAAACATATTTAAATTATGGTCATTTAAATTAAATATGTCTCCCACTATTTTGATTCAAAACAAAAATACCCTCCACGAATCAGAAAATCCCGTTGGAAGATTTTCTAGTGGGCTAAGATCCATATTTTGCCAAGCGTTAAGTCAGCTTTGGCTGATCACCTAATACTTGGTTATTTAGGTAGGAAACTTTTTCCAATTGTATCTTTATACAACTCTTAGTCATTGGGTTAAGTAACCATTACTAATTATTCATCTTATGAATATTTAGCCCAATGTTTACGCCTCTAAGTTATATTCAATCCAATTGAAAACTTAGTTAAGTTAAAGCCCAATAAAACAGTTTGGATATTACCATTATCCCATCGCGTCTTACTAATATAAATAATAGTGCCCTGCTTTGGCAGACCCACTATTTATTGACATTAGTATTGACGAGTGTACTTATTGGAAGGCGTTTATAACTTAATATTATTTTGAGGGATTTTAATTTATTTTAAAATTACCGTCTTTGTTAAACGCTTTAACGTAATAAAATTATCCCCAAAACATGCAAACGAAATTGTGAGATGGTTATGGTCTTCCTAGAAGAAAAAAAAATGAATAAACCTAGAGGAACTATATAGCCAAGGCTTCATGAAGTCCTACTTCTTGAACCCACCATCCTCATTGGAGTCACCACTCCTTGGTTCCTTTCAAAGACAAAAGCGCTTAGAGTCACCACTCTAGTTTTTCTTCTAGATCTCTACTTTGTTGCCTCGATCAAGATTACAAGATTTTTAAAGAAACTCGCTTTACATACGAGTGAAGGGTTGAGAAAAGAAATACAACAGAATGAAGAGAGGCACAACACGCAGGCTGTATTTAAATAAAATAACTAAGACCATAACCATTCACCATGCAACGTGTTAATTAATTAATTATAACCCATTTGAAATAATTTAAAAAAAAAATAAATTTTAAACGGGCCATTAAACACGTGGGTCGGTAATAAGGCGCTACGCAGAGAATGTACGGGGGTCCCGCTGTGGAAGCTGTAAGTATATCTCCTTTTTTCTAATTTTTTCATTATACAAGTTATTTGTCGCTAACCATGTCTCAAGTTGTTTAGGTTTTTGACAAAACTTTGTGTGGACTTGGGTTTCCAAGGAACTTATGGTTTCTTAGAGCCCTCTCTCATACAGAAGCAAGCAAACACCACACAGGACACCCAGGCATACATTCTGAATTGGATGTTTGAGTCTGGGAAGACTGTATACATGGGCCCTTATCATAAAGGGTAATATTCTATTCCATAATTATTGTCATTAATTTTTGAATTTTGAAGTCTCACTTATCACTGGTAACTGCAGCGCTCACTGGACGTTTGTGGTGATCTGTCCCCGGGCTTATCTTGCTCTATACTTTGATACTACGCATCGGGCAATTCCACAAGACCTGAAAACTGTAGTAGACGGGTAAGTTAATCCCTAAACAATAAGTACAAATTCGATTACATCATTTTTAGACCTATACGATTCTAACTTATCTGGTGTTTTATTTGATGTAGGGCGGTGGTTGGATACAATCGACTGATTGGAGTTAAGTCCAGCGGAAGAAAAGTTGTGTGGGTGCACCCAAAGGTAAGTCTATCGTATTCATTCCAATTTTCAATATATATTTTTTAAGTTGCGAATTCACTTATTCTATATTTTATGTCCATTGTAGTCTTACAGGTAGGAGGGTTCCTTCGAGTGTGGCTATTTCGTCATGCACACTATGCTGACCATTGTCCAACAACATTTAGTAGAGGGATGGACAAATGTAAGTCTCATCATTTGGACTACTTTTCTAACAATTTCATCAATTTCATGTAATAAATATAGTTTTTGTTCTAATTGTTTTGTGCATTGTTTGTAGTACTTCCAGGACCGGTCATACTTCTCTAAGACACTTGTAGATAATGTTAGAAGGCAATGGGCCTCATACTTCATTGAAATCAGGAAAAGAACTTAGCTAGATATAGGATCTTTATTCTCTTAAATATGTATCTAGTGTAGGATTTAGGGTTTACATTTTATCAGGTTACATTCATCTGAATTGTATATAGTTTCATTTTTTAGGTTGTTATGAATTCATATCAAATTAATTGTTATATATATACCATTCTTTTTATATATTGTTTATTGCTGGATATGCTGGGATACTGTATATTGTGCTGGTTGTCTGAATACAGGTTTGGGAAACAATAAACAGAAACCATATTAAAAACCATGATTATGGTAACAACCGTGATTATAGACACTATTTATCCACGGTTACTACTATAACCGTGATTATAGACACTATTTATCCACGGTTACTACTATAACCGTAATTATACATACTCTGTAAGTGAATTTTTTATATTACTTATATTCACGGTTATGCTAAACAACCGTGAATATAGAGGTTCTTTATCCACGATTCCTACTATGACCGTGAATATACATGGTTTGTAAGTGAATTTTTTTTTCTACTTATATTCACGGTTATGCTAAACAACGGTGAATATAGTTGTTCTTTATCCACGAGTTTTACTATACCCGTGAATATACATTGTCTGTTATATTCACGGTTATGCTCGACAACCGTGGTTAGATCTGATTTATTACCACGGTTGTTAACCAAGGTTAAAGACCCTCATCTACTACCACGGCTGCAACAACCACGGTTCTTTAACCGTGAATAAAGGCCATTTTTAACCGTGATTATATCCATTTTTTCCACTTGTGATAACACATATCGATGTATTTAAAACTAAATGAAGTCTGCTTATGTGTGATCTAACTTTTCTATCTAAGTTTTTCATGAATTATATACTAAGTGCACAGGTTACAAGAAAAAGGGAAGTCCATAAAATCAAAAGTCTGATCCTTCAAAAGTCAAAATTTAGACTTTATCTAAAAAGTCTAGTTCAAGAATTCTTAGTCTTATGGACCAACATAATCATACCTTGAGCATCTAGAATTTTTAATAAGAACGTTACTTCAAAGTACAAATCACAATGTTTTTAAAACTCTTTGATGATGCATTAGAACTCAAGCCCTTATCAAGAAGAATGTGCTTATCATAAAAAGGATAAGAGGCAAATTAGTAAGGCAGCTAATGTAGTTTTTGAGGAACTTAACGTAACAACTCTATGTTAGGAAATCCCTAAGCATGAGCAGCAGAAAAATTAAAGGGATTCCATAGGATTTGCAAGGTTCCGTGTTTCAAAGCACAAAAACCAATTTCGAAATTATTTAGGTTACCTCTTGAAGAACTCCGAAGCAGTCGTAGCCTCGTCCTTTAGGAGTCCACACGAGCACTCCCACCAGAATCGCAACACTTGCCAACTGCTAGGTTGACGGCGTGTAGCTCTTGCAACTTTTTGCGAATTTTGTGTCTCACTTGAGTGAACGGCCTATGAGCATCTTATGCTCTATTTATAGGCTTAGGTTTGACCTAATTTGTTCTCTCTAAAAGTGGCCTCCTTACTCATTCCAAATGAGTTAGGCCCAATAGCTTTATTTTAGTCCAACTAAAATAAGACAACATTTTCTGATGGGCTTACTCTATGTGTGTGACCCTATAGGTAAAATACCCGGTCATATTAATAATAAACTATTTTATTATTAATATAAAATAAGAGCGGCATCTAGCAATGCATCATTATGTCCGAATATTATCAACATAACCTATAAGTGATAATTATTTAATACGTTTATTCCTTTTGTCACGATATCCTAATTGGGCCCAAGGCATGGTCGCGTCATCCTTGTACGGCCCAATTTATTTTACTTGATACCGGAGTAGACTGGATCCGAATAAATATCTAATATTTATTCTTTCTAGCATGGCCATGCGTTTTCTTAGTGTTACTCCATCAAGTGGCCTATGGATATCACTCCTGTCACATAGGAGAGACAAATCCCATCTACATCACTCACATCCCTCTGCATAATTTGTTCATTGCCTAATCACAACCTTTATAGTCCTCTTGTTACAGAAGACGTTTAATTGTATTAAAACAATAAACTCCTCATGTAGGAATCGTAGTGACTTCAGGTCGAAGGACTACATATACCATTATCACATTGAGAATTGTTTATGACAATCATGTAACGATCCATGCAACGTTCTCATGGTGGGTCTGTCCAGTACATCATTATGTGTACCCGTGTGAAGACTCGATATCATCTATATCTATGATCTGTGAGATCAGGTCATCAGTACACTCACACACTAGTCTCAGTGTATTTACATGTCCCCATGTAAATACTTAACTAGGGACATTTTAGGAATAATTTTTATATGACCTATTACTCCAAGGATAAATATGTTTAAAACAATTTTAAACTGAAATATTTATTCTATTGATAAGTAGAAAAATGATACAAATGAAAAAGCATAAAGGCTCATAGTGCATACACCAACACTCTACACCATAAAAGCTGAACCAAGTCAATTTATGTGTCAGGATTAATCAAAAGAATTTCAACATTGATTTCTGCGTGATTACTAGAAGAAATAAAGCCAACAATCAATTTTATTCACTGAAGATATCAAAGAACACCGTATTCATGCAAGTGTTAAAGCTCTTTGCTACCAGACTCTTGAACATCCCTTCAGATCATCAAAAGTCTGGTACCTGCACTCAAAGCAAACTCCTTCAAAGGATTTCCAACGTGCATATCTCTTTTCAAGATTATCAACGGTCATCTCTTTTCACCTATATATACTTGGAGAAATTCATTTTCGATGTATAGAAGCCAATCAGAATACTTAGTCTTTATGATCAAACTATTTTCAATCTCTTCTTAGCTTTTTAAAGACAAAGACCTTCTTTGTTGTTCAGCCTCTAGCAGACCTTGGTCTCTTGTCTTTCTTAACTTAGTGTATTCATTCTTCATTGTATATCTTTCATATACTAAGTTCTGTGAGAAACCTTATACACCTTCTTTAAAATCAGTTATTGTGTAAAAGTCTGGTGAGTTACCAACCTTAATTTCATTAGGAAACAGTTGTGACCTAAAGAGGTTTTTGAAAGAATACTTAGGTTGTTGAGCCAAGAGTGGCTTATTGAAAGAATACTTAGCTTTAAGTCAGGAGTGGCTGAAGTTAAGAATACTTATGGTACTGGTCTAGTGCTGTTATTGTAAAGGAGATTTTATAATAATGGAAATTATAACACCCCTAATTTTCTGTACTCGAATCCCGATGTGATCGTCATAATTAATAAAAATGCGAGTAAATATTTCACGTTTGAAAACATTTCCAAGACACCACCATGATCACATCAAGACCCAAATCACAGAAAACCAAAGAGTGAGATTATATAACCTAAAGCTGGATCGATAGATAAATTGCCCATAACAATATACGAAAATAATAGAGTTTACAGCGGAACAATATGTATACCGGGCACACGCCTAGTCCCATATATGACGATATAAGTAAAGGCTCGATAAAGCATGCAATGGCCTATCATAAGCCTAATAGACAACCATCATCATTTTACATAATTACATAAGCATACAATGCCTAAGATATAACTAATTTTATATACATTCGGGAATATACTCCTGACTATCCCAATCATCAATGAACATCATTCAATTTCAATCCTTCTAATACACATCAAATCATCTCTTACATTCTACATATATATATATATATTCATCATACATCAATTCAAAAAATTATCTTATACATACTCAAAATCTCTAAATCATCTATATCATCATATGTAATTTATTCATTACACAAGAACTCATAAATGATGCCGGCCAAGGCACTTCCTCTACCACTATTTACCTTCACCCAAGCTTTAATTGAAATCCGAACTCATCCTATGGCAACCTACATCACAATGCTAAAAAGGAGACCACATGGGAGAGTGAGTTATACATTCAAAATGATGAATAATATATATATATTGTGATCATGTGTATATGCATATAAACATCATGTGTGCTTTGCTATCAAATCATCAAATTATCATTCATATATCATCTCATTATTATAATAGGCATACAAGCCTCATGAATCGCAATTCATATCATAAATAAGCACAACATATACACAATCACATACATAATCTCTTTGCCACTTATCAACAAGGGCACTCATAATCATTATCATCATTATTTCATTATGGCTTTGCTCAATACCTCCTTGCAAGGGGTTTCTCATCACTCGTGGTCATCCCATCTCAAATGCCATGGTCTTAAGGCTAATGCATATGTCAACTGTTTAATGCATATGCAACGAATCCGATTTTCAAATTCAACAATAATCACAATCACTTAAATTATAATCCTCACTCAGGGATACACCCTTCGTGGCACCCCGCAAGGTGATTTATTCAACAACAATAGGACAACGTCCTCCTCACTCAGGGATATACCCTTCGTGGCACCCCGCAAGGTGATTCACTTCATAATAATTATCACAATACCATCATCACTCGGGGATACACCCCTCGTGGCACCTTGCAAGGTGATATATTCAACAATAATTATGATAACATCGTCTTCACTCCGGGATATACCCTTCGTGGCACCCCGCAAGGTGATTCTTTAATAATAATTCAATAACAATAGGACAATGTCCTCTTCACTCCGGGATATACCCTTTGTGGCACCCCGCAAGGTGTTATATTCAACAATAATTCAATAACAATAGGACAACGTCCTCTTCACTCTGGGATACACCCTTCGTGGCACCCCGCAAGGTGATATATTCAATAATAGGACAACGTCCTCTTCACTCCGGGATATACCCATCGTGGCACCCCGCAAGGTGATATATTCAACATTAATACATATCAATGCCATGCTATGCCATGAATGCAACAATGCAATAATGCATGTGCCCAATGTTAGTCCTCAAATTTTCAATAAAAGCTTTAATAAAAATTTCATAAAAATTACAAAAATTAGTTTAATTTGTTAGAAAATTAGGATTTAAATTCTATAAATGGATGTTGTTGGAAATAATCTGCCCTTGATCAATTTTCTCTAAGTTTTGCAGTGAAAAAGTTAAGAAATCAAGAGAAAATTACACTGGAGGAGCTGACGCGTAGCCTCACCCCACGCGTAGCATCAACAACTATTTTTGATGCTGACGCTACGCGTCACAGCCACGCGTAGCGTCAGTGCTGCGTGGACTCCACTTCCAACTTGGCCAAGCACTCAGCTTTGACCCAATAATGGCCACCCCACTCAGCACCAAGGGCCACCTCACTCAGCACTAAGGGCTACCCCACTCAACACAAATGGCCAAAACACAGTGGAGACACGTCCAAGTGGCCAAGCATGATCAATTTTAATAATTTGAAGTGGCCATTATCAGCTGTTTAATGGAAGCTGAGTCAGGGGCCTGACGCGTAGCGTCACACTAACGTGTAGCGTCAGCACCCTTGCTCAGCCCTATAAATAGGGCCATCCAACACCATTCTAAAGCATCCCATAGCATCCCATTCTCTTCTTTTCTCTCTTGTGCTCAACTTTGAATACTTCTTTTGTGAGTTGTAGTTCTAGAATAGTTTTCTAGATACTTGAGTGTGTTTCGGTGTATTGTGATCGTTGTATCGTGAAGTTCCCATCGTCTTCGTAATGTCAAACTCTGTAAGTGTTGTTTTTACTTTCACCATGTGTAACTAATTTATTTATGTTGGAATTGGTAAACTAATCTATTGAGTATAATATTGTGAATTCGACCTCTGCATGTTTATGATTCAAGTCCATGTTAGTATTTCAACCTTTTATTAATATGAACGTCAAACGGGAGAATGATTTTCATGTGTATTGAAACTTGTTTTATTAGTATGAATGTCAAACGGGAGAATAATTGTTCATGCCGTATTGAAACTTGTTTTGACGAAAGTAAAAAGTTGGAATACCCTTGGTATCTCAATTCTATAGGGGTTGTTAACCATTGTTGCCATAAGGCCAGGTCTTAATGCAAGTTTTTACTGAGAAAGCTCACGAGGGATCGGACTTTACGGTGAATTCTTAGAATTTATATCACGAGGGATCGGTTATAATGATTTTAAGCTGCAATGACATGAAACTTGATGATTAAATATGCATGTCTTGAGTTCCTCGTTGTTATTCTAGATTAGGGATCCAATTTCCAACATAATTTGTTTATCTATGTTTATCTCAAGTATCTTACCTATTCTAGATTGCAACTTGACTTTTTAGATAGATTTTATTTCCTTTTATCTTATGAACTACTCAATCATGCTATCCTGTGAATATTGTATAAATTGCATATAAATCATTCTTTTGTCTATAACTTCCTTCACATTTACCATAGTAAATAGAAAATTACTGTTGTTATTGGACTTTCAATCCCAGTGGAACGATATCTAAATTTTGAAAACTACAAACGATTGGTGCGCTTGCCAATTAACAACCCGGTGGTGGAAATGAACTATTGAGATGCTATCGCCAGGTTAACAAGTTTTTTGGCGCCGTCGCTGGGGATTGAATTGTTTCAGTAAAATAGTAAATTTTTAATTACCGTGGTAAATATTTTTTTTACCTTAGTTAAATTTTTTTTTATTTTTTTGTTACACTAACTTTCTTTGTCTAGTTTGTGTATGCAAACTCGATCTATCGCAGGTAAAATTTATTTTGATCCTGAGATAGAAAAGTTTGTAAAAAAAATCAAGTCTTTGAAATCTAAAACACAAACTAAATCTTCTTCTACTTCTAATTTTAAAAATTCAAATATGGCTGCTGAAAGGAGAACATTGGGACAGTTTGCTGCTATTAATGGTCCACCCTGAGTTTCGGGAATGTTTCAAGGACCAGCTTTGCCAGTGGAGATTAAACCTGCCACTTTAAATATTATTCAAAATAACCAATTTGCTGGTTTAAATCATGAAGAACCATATGAACATTTAACTGTTTTTTATGAGTTATGCAGCACAATTGGTTTTGAACCCAATCAAGAAGAGTCTTTTTATATGAGACTTTTCCCTTTTTCATTGATTGGTAAAGCAAAAGAATGGTTTAAATCTTGTCCACCGGGTAGTTTTGCAAACTGGTCCGATGTTGAAAGAAAATTTTTGGAAAGATTTTATTCTCCTTCAAAATATTTTGAAGCAATGACAGCCATACACTCTTTTTCTCAAAATAATGATGAATCACTAGGAGAGACATGGGAACGATTCAAGGCTCTTTTGAGAAAGTGTCCAAACCACAACCTGAATGATGCTGAAAAGGTAAGAATCGTTTACCATGGTTTATTGCTTCAGTTCAAGATGATGTTAGATGCTTGTGCGGGTGGTTCTTTAATGAACAAAATTGTGGAGGAAGCTATTGAGATATTGGAATCAATGTCCATTAGTGACCATCAAGCTAAACCAGAAAGAGGTAATGTACAAGGTATACTTGAACAAGGAGTAAATGATACAGTGTTAATTCAACAAAAATTGTTGATACAACAAATTGAGGCAATGAGTAAACAACTTGGAAAACTTCAAGTTACCCATGTCCCACCACAACTTTCTGCTCAATTAAAACAATGTGAGCAAACAACCATGTGGTTACTGTGCTCTTGACCAGAATGAACAAGAACAAGCTAATTCCTTGATTCATCAGAGGTTACCTACAGGTAATTCTCTAAATCCTCTTGTAAATTCTTTTTCTAACAATTACCTGCAGGGAAGGCAAAACCAAAACCATGGTTGGAAGCAACATGTTAGACCCTTCAATAATCAAGGTGATTACAATACTAGATTAACAAAGGCTGAAGAAAATATTCAACAATTGATGAAATACATGGAGATAATTAAAGCTGCATGTAAAGCATCAGATCAACAATTAAGTCAGCTAGTAAAAGAAGTAGCCGACATCAAGGAATTCAAAGCGAAGGAATAATGTAAGGCTATTTTTACAAGAAGTGGTAAAACTGTAGGTATAAACTGTGAAAAAGAAAAAGAAAAAGAAAAAGAAGAAGAAGAAGAAAAAGAAAGTGAAGAAAATAAAGAAAAAGATGAAAAAAATGAAAAAAAATCAAAAAAGTCAATATCTTGGACAGACACCTCCTGTCCAGGATTTACCTTATCCTTATCCACCATCAAGAAAAGATAAAGAAAAGGAATACAAGAGATTCCTTGAAATCCTTAAGCAGTTACACATAAACATTCCTTTTTCTGAGGCATTAGAACAAATGACTACATATGCTAAGTTTATGAAAGAACTGCTTACAAAGAAAAGGAAGTATGATGAAGAGATCGTAGAACTTGAAGCAAGTTGCAGTGCTATTTTGCAATACAAGATGCCAGAAAAATCCAAAGATCCT
Organism: Clitoria ternatea; assembly: GCA_037962975.1. Taxonomy (NCBI): domain Eukaryota; kingdom Viridiplantae; phylum Streptophyta; class Magnoliopsida; order Fabales; family Fabaceae; genus Clitoria; species Clitoria ternatea. The sequence continues at coordinate 94,261,923 of CM075670.1, read as the reverse complement.
GGCAAATTCACTATTCCTGTCTCTATTGGTGGAGTAAATATCGGTAAGCCTTTATTAGATTTAGGGGCTAGCATCAATCTAATGCCCCTAAGTATGATGAAGCGTATTGGTGACCTTGATCCACAGCAGACAAGGATGACTCTACAATTAGCTGATAAATCCATCAAAAGACCTTATGGGATTGTAGAAGATGTGCTTGTAAAGGTTGACAAATTCTACTTTCCTGTGGATTTTGTGATCTTAGACATGGAAGAAGATGTTGATGTTCCTCTAATTCTTGGAAGACCATTCATGAAAACTGCTCGGGTACTGATTGATGTGGATAATGGGAAGCTAGCAGTAAGAGTGCATGATGAGGAAGTGAATTTCGATGTCTTCAAGGCAATGAAACATCCTAGCCCGAAGCAAGACTGTTTCAAAGTGAACATCTTTGATGAAACTTATCTTTCCTTATCAAAAGGTGTGACTACTTCTGACCCATTAAATAAGTTATTGACTAACTCTGTTGAATTTTTGAATGAAGAAGAGGAGAAACAGATTGAAAGGTATCTTGAAGAATTTGATCAAGGGAAAGAAATTTCCTTTGAATCAAAAGAGATTGAAGAAATTCAAGAATCACCTGTTGAAGAAATCCAGAAACCTGAACTAAAAGTGTTACCTTCTAATCTGAAATACATCTTTTTGAAAGAAGGTAATTTAAAACCAGTAATCATTAGTAATCTGTTAAGTGAAACAGAGGAAGAAAAACTGGTAGAAGTATTGAAGAGGAATCAAGAAGCAATTGGGTGGACACTTGAAGATTTGAAAGGTATAAGTCCATCATATTGCATGCATAAAATCTTGTTGGAAGATAATTTTAAACCTATTGCTCAACCTCAAAGACGCCTCAACCCAACTTTGAAAGAGGTAACAAAAAAGGAGGTTCTGAAATTACTGAAAGCAGGTATTATTTATCCTATTTCTGATAGTGCATGGGTAAGTCCTGTTTAAGTTGTTCCAAAAAAAGGTGGTATGACAGTAATTGTTAATGAAAAAAATGAACTAATTCCTACAAGAACTGTCACCAGTTGGAGAATGTGCATTGATTATAGAAAATTAAATCAAGCAACAAGAAAAGATCATTTTCCATTGCCTTTTATGGATCAAATGCTTGAAAGATTGTCTGGACAAGAATATTATTGCTTTCTTGATGGTTATTCTGGATATAATCAAATTGCTGTTGACCCTCTTGATCAGGAGAAAACTACTTTTACATGTCCTTTTGGCATATTTGCTTACAGAAAAATGCCATTTGGATTATGTAACGCACCTGCTACTTTTCAAAGATGCATGTTTTCTATTTTTGCAGATTTAATTGAAAAGAGCATTGAGATTTTCATGGATGACTTCTCAGTTTTTGGGAATTCATTTGAAACATGTCTATCCAACCTGGACACCATACTGAAGCGGTGTATTGAGATAAATTTGGTGCTTAATTGGGAGAAATGTCACTTCATGGTGAAAGAAGGAATTGTACTTGGTCATAAAATTTCTTCTAGAGGCATTGAAGTTGACCAAGCCAAAATAGAGGTAATTTCTAAACTCCCACCTCCTGTAAATGTAAAAGGTATTAGAAGCTTTTTAGGACATGCTGGATTTTATAGGAGGTTTATTCAAGATTTTTCAAAAATTGCAAAACCTTTATCAAACCTTCTAAATAAAGATGTTGAATTCAAATTTGATGAAACATGTCTTAAAGCTTTTAATTCCTTGAAAGAAAAATTGGTTTCTGCCCTTGTAATTGTTGCTCCTAATTGGAATTTACCCTTTGAACTTATGTGCGATGCAAGTGATTATGCTGTTGGAGCCGTTTTAGGTCAAAGATACGAAAAAGTTTTTAAAGTCATACATTATGCTAGTAAAAAGTTTTGAATGAAAATCAAATAAATTATGCAACTACTGAAAAAGAATTACTAGCCATAGTATATGCTTTAGAAAAATTTCGATCTTACTTGATTGGCTCAAAAATAATTGTTTTTACTGATCATGCTGCAATCAAGTATCTTTTAACTAAATCTGATTCAAAACCTTGGTTAATCAGATGGAATTTGCTCCTTTAAGAATATGATCTTGAAATCAAAGATAAAAAGGGTAGTGAAAATATGGTAGCTGACCATCTTTCTAGATTAATGAATAATGAGATTATTGCCAAAGAAAAAGAAATTTTGGAAGAATTTCCTGATGAAAAACTTTTCAAAATAACACAACGGCCATGGTTTGCTGACATGGCCAATTTCAAAGTAGCAGGAGTTCTTCCAAATGATTTGACTTGGCAACAAAGAAAAAAATTCTTTAGAGATGCAAGATATTTTGTTTGGGATGACCCTCATTTATTCAAAATTGGAGCGGATAATTTGTTACGACGTTGTGTGCCTGACTGGGAAGTAAAAGATGTGTTGTGGCATTGTCATAAATCACCATATGGAGGACACTTTAATGATGAAAGAACAGCTGCAAAAGTTCTCCAATCAGGTTTATACTGGCCCTCTCTTTTTAAAGATTCTCACTTATTTGTTCAATCTTGTGATAACTGCCAAAGAACAGGTAATGTTGGAAGAAGGCAAGAAATGCCTCTCACAAATATACAAGAAGTTGAGGTATTTGATTGTTGGGGAATCGACTTCATGGGACCTTTTCCTAACTCATACTCAAATCAATACATTCTTTTGGCAGTTGATTATGTTTCAAAGTGGTTAGAAGCAATTGCTACCCCTAATGCTGACACTAAAACTGTTGTGAATTTTTTGAAGAAAAATATTTTTTGCAGATTTGGGACACCAAGAACTTTAATCAGTGATGGTGGTTCACACTTTTGTAATAAAATTCTTCAGAAAGTATTACAACATTATGGAGTAAAGCATAAGGTAGCCACCTCATATCATCCACAAACCAACGGGCAAGCAGAGATTTCAAATCGTGAAGTAAAAAGAATTCTGGAGAAAACTGTGTCATCTTCTAGAAAGGATTGGTCACAAAAACTTGATGATGCACTCTGGGCATACAGAACTGCATTTAAAACACCAATTGGTCTTTCTCCTTTCTAGATGGTTTATGGAAAATCATGTCACCTTCCAGTTGAAATGGAACATAAAGCATATTGGGCTTTAAAATTCCTCAATTTTGATCAAAATGTAGCAGCAGACAAACGGAAGTTACAACTACTCGAGTTAGAGGAAATGAGGAACAATGCCTATGAATCATCTAGATGCTACAAAAGTAAGATGAAAGCTTACCATGATAAAAAGTTAAAGAAAAGACACTTCACTCCAGGTCAGCAAGTTTTATTGTTCAACTCAAGATTAATTGTTTCCTGGAAAATTGAAATCAAAATGGTCAGGCCCGTTTTTGATTAAAGAAGTCAAACCATACGGAGCAGTGGAAATTGAAGATCCAACTTCCAAAAGAAGTTGGATGGTAAATGGGCAAAGGTTGAAACTATATTTGGGTGGTGAAATTAACAAAATTACCACCAGTTATCTTTTAACTGACCCTTGAAATGCAAGAATGTCAGGCTGGAGACACTAAACCTAGCGCTCAATGGGAGGCAACCCATTTTGTTATTTGTTTATTTTAATTTATATGAAAAAAAATATAAAATAAATTAATCAAATTTTTGTTAGTAAGTTAATACACTTAGAGTTTTTACACAATGAAACTTAATTTTGTAAAATCAATTATTAGTTCTTTATAACTTAGGAATTTTGATAAATTTAATTACAATAGGTTTATTAACCATCAAGCAAATTTCGATAGCCCGGTGAGTAGAGAAATATCTTTTTATATACTTGAGGGTTTAATCGACATAACTTTATTCGAATTGATTTTGCTTTAATCTTTGATTTGTGTTGTTGTACAGAAAATTCAGGAAAATGATCAAGGCACATTTTTGGTGAAAAAGACCTTGGGCCAAACAGCTTACCTTGGTAAAAATTATTTTATCCTTTGAAAGCCAATTTAAGCCTAAAATAAATTCCTTGGTACCCTTAAACCTAAACCTATTTTTACCATTCCCTATACTTGGTTGATTAAAAGAGCAATTAAAATAAATGAAAAATATTTTGAGTGTTCTCACAAAAATGGGGAGTGAAAATAAGCAACTTGATTCTTTTCAGAAAAAAATAAAGTATGGAAAAGAAAAGTCAAAAATAGTAAAAAGAATCAAGTTGGGGGTATTTATTTTTCATCAACAAAAGAAATAAGAGTTTGGGTCAAGAGAAAGCCTAAAAAAATTATAAAATGCTCTTTTATGATTTTAGGTTTTTGAATTCCAAGAAAAACCATTGATTCTTGTAAACCAAGCCTCATTATAACCCGTGAAAAGACCTTGTGATTTCTGAACTAATTCTGTATAAATAACCATTGATTAGATGACAAACAAAGTTAAATTCGTTTGATCTTATGATTGATTGAGTGAAACAGGTTACCTATTACATAGAGATAAACACCTGTGAGGTAAGCCTGAAATTCTGCTTGATTGTTAATAGAATATTGTAAATAAATTTTATCATTAAACCTTTGTTATACTAATTTTTGATTATTACAAAATTAGTTAAATTGTGAAAATTACTTTTGTTGTAAATTCTCGGACTAACTCAAAAATTTGATTCCAAATTTTTATTTTTCTTATTTTTCTCTCTTGCTCGAGGACGAGCAATGTCTCAAGTTGGGGGTATTTGTTAGTCCTCAAATTTTCAATAAAAGCTTTAATAAAAATTTCATAAAAATTACAAAAAATAGTTTAATTTGTTAGAAAATTAGGATTTAAATTCCATAAATGGATGTTGTTGGAAATAATCTGCCCTTGATCAATTTTCTCTAAGTTTTGTAGTGAAAAAGTTAAGAAACCAAGAGAAAATTACACTAGAGGAGCTGACGCGTAGCCTTACCCCACGCGTAGCATCAACAGCTATTTTTGATGCTGACGCTACGCATCACAGCCACGCGTAGCGTCAGTGCTGCGTGGACTCCACTTCCAACTTGGCCAAGCACTCAGCTTTGACCCAATAATGGCCACCCCACTCAGCACCAAGGGCCACCCCACTCAACATAAATGGCCAAAACACAGTGGAGACACGTCCAAGTGGCCAAGCATGATCAATTTTAATAATTTGAAATGGCCATTATCAGCTGTTTAATGGAAGCTGAGTCAGGGGCCTGACGCGTAGCGTCACACTGACGCGTAGCGTCAGCACCCTTGCTCAGCCCTATAAATAGGGCCATCCAACACCATTCTAAAGCATCCCATAGCATCCCATTCTCTTCTTTTCTCTCTTGTGCTCGACTTTGGGTACTTCTTTTGTGAGTTGTAGTTCTAGAATAGTTTTCTAGATACTTAAGTGTGTTTCGGTGTATTGTGATCGTTGTATCGTGAAGTTCCCATCGTCTTCGTAATGTCAAACTTTGTAAGTGTTGTTTTTACTTTCACCATGTGTAACTAATTTGTTTATGTTGGAATTGGTGAACTAATCTATTGAGTATAATGTTGTGAATTCGACCTCTGCATGTTTATGATTCAAGTCCATGTTAGTATTTCAACCTTTTATTAATATGAACGTCAAACGGGAGAATGATTTTCATGTGTATTGAAACTTGTTTTATTAGTATGAATGTCAAACGGGAGAATAATTGTTCATGCCGTATTGAAACTTGTTTTGACGAAAGTAAAAAGTTGGAATACCCTTGGTATCTCAATTCTATAGGGGTTGTTAACCATTGTTGCCATAAGGCCAGGTCTTAATGCAAGTTTTTACTGAGAAAGCTCATGAGGGATCAGACTTTACGGTGAATTCTTAGAATTTATATCATGAGGGATCGGTTATAATGATTTTAAGCTGCAATGACATGAAACTTGATGATTAAATATGCATGTCTTGAGTTCCTCATTGTTATTCTAAATTAGGGATCCAATTTCCAACATAATTTGTTTATCTGTGTTTATCTCAAGTATCTTACCTATTCTAGATTGCAACTCGACTTTTTACATAGATTTTATTTCCTTTTATCTTATGAACTACTCAATCATGCTATCCTATGAATATTGTATAAATTGTATATAAATCATTCTTTTGTCTATAACTTCCTTCACATTTACCATAGTAAATAGAAAATTACTGTTGTTATTGGACTTTCAATCCCAGTGGAACGATATCTAAATTTTGAAAACTACAAACGATTGGTGCACTTGCCAATTAACAACCCGGTGGTGGAAACGAACTGTTGAGACGCTATCGCCAGGTTAACACCCAACAACCTCGCAAGGATATCTCACCCTCTCAATTAGGGGTATATTTTAATTTGGTATTTCAATAATCATACATAATCATTTACAGATCCCTGTAAGGCACATCATTCATATAATTGGAATCTCATTGGCCCCAACATCATTCATAATAATCTATACATGGATATCAAAAGGCATAGCAACCAATCATAGTATTAATCCATACATAGAAATATTCGAGGCATATTCATCATTCCACATAAGGCAATCACACTTATGCCCATAATAATCATGTTCTTGAACATACATCTCATAACTCGTCATCAATCCCTTAACATTGCTTCCTCATGATCATTCTTGGTGGTTAAGATTCATATTTCACATTATGCATATTATGGGTATACACAAGTCATCCCAATATCTTAATTGTTATTCCTCACCACCATACTGTTTCATAGACATATATATATATATATATATATATCTATACATTCCCTCAAGCATCAAATAATATAAGGGAAAAAGACCTAAAGCCATCAGGACCGAGAAAAGAAGGGCCAATACAATCAGAACTGAGAGAAAAGAAGGGAAAATTCCATCAGGGGGGTCACTCGCTCAAGCGAAATCCCCACTCGCTTGAGCGAGTGCCAAACAATACATATGGGCGAGACAGAAGGGATCAGAGCAAAAAGAAATAAGAAGTAATAGGGGGAGCTTCGCTCAAGCTAAAACCGACTCGCTTGAGCGAGACATACAAGCTTTGCTTGGGCGGAACCAGCGAGCATGGGTGAAAATCGTCCAGAAACAAGTTCCATACCGACTCGCTTGGGCGAGCATCACAACTAAGGCCATTCGCTTGAGTGGAAATCGGCCAGTACCAGTATCACCCATAACTAACTTGGGCGAAACCTCCTCGCCTAAGCAAATAACTCCCAGAGCCGAGCACATGCTCACTCATTCAGCAAATTTCCCAACACTCGGGTTTCTGTTGATAGAATCCCCCCAAAACCGACCCATCATTCATTCAGTTTTCACTCGGCAAAATTTATCCGGATCCGAGTCATCTCACACTTGGATTCCCACTTGGCATAACAATCTAGACCGACCCATTTTTCATTCAACCAAATCATTCCAGGGCTGACTCACACTCATATAGTCTATCACTCGGCTAATTACTCCAAAACCGACTCATTACCTGATCGGTCCTCACTCGGCATTTCATCCCAACACTGACTCAACTCCTGATCGGTCCTCACTCGGTGAATTATTTCAAAACCGACTCTTCTCTCTTGTGGTCTTTCACTCGGCAAATTAATTCCAGACCGAGTCCACTCTCACTCAGACTTCCACTCGGTAAATTCATTCCAAATCTGAGTCTTCACTCACACGGTGTTCCACTCGAAAAAATAATCCAGAAACCGACTCAGCACCCAAGTGGTCACTCACTCGGCATCTCATTCCAAATCCGACTTCCTTTCTTTTTCTCTCAAACGGAGTTATTCCAGAGTACTTCTGGACATACTCACACCATGTATCCCCAATCGGTGCCATCACCACTCGGAACTACACATACAGAAGGACTATACTCAGAACGAGTTACATTGAACTCGAAAATTCCCTCTCGGAACTCCACTGCTCGGAATATCACACAGGGAGACCTCTCACTCGGAATTATATCCACTCCCTCACTCGAAAGGTCCTGTCTTGGCATAGCCCACTCGGAATTTCACCCGGAAATTCACTACATCATGAAATTATTTTCTAAGGTTCCCACTCGAGTGGGATTTCATCCAAAATCTTACTTGCTCCCACTCACTCGCTACACTCGGTCAAGACACAACCATACCAATCACTCACCTGAGTGGGCACCCTCACAGCATCAAACTTCACACTTTTGCTCAAGCCACTCACACACGCATGGGCGAAAAATGTCCAATGACCATTTCCTCACTAGCTTGCTCAAGCGCGGCCATGCCCGCTTGAGTGAGATTCGTCTAGTAACTCCCCTGATTACATAATATACAGCTCGCTTGAGCGGAAACCTCACCCGCCTGGGCGAAATTGGTCCAGAGACCATTATACCAATACAGGGGATCCTCGCCTGAGCGAGATCCGTTCTCGCACGAGCAAGAATATCAACACCCAAACAAAAGCGAAAATTCTAACAACTCAGCCCATAAAGTTTGCATTCAAAGCCAATTCCCTCACTCCCAACACCTCATATACAATATATAAGGCTTATGTAACTTGTTCTAAGCATTTTCACTCGGAAGTTTCATTATGAGTCAAATTTAAACATATCCAACATTCTTACACACTATAAAAGGCACATACCACCTGTTCACACATTCATACTTATCGATTTACATTCCAAACATATTATTCATGTTGAATTCAAACTCATCATCATCTTATATACTTATATTCATACCTTGCCACAACAAAACCATATATTCTCACACATCATCCTCAATAATCATCAACTTGTCAATTCAATTAATTCAATACATACACATGACAAGGCAAGCATGAATATTCATCACATACAACAATCATTATCGAATTTACTCATGCAATTTGAATGTTAACTCCTCTCCTACCTCGAGGGAAGAGCCGAACGGTCCCAATGCTCCGAATGCTCCATTGCATCACTCGGAATACGATCTACATACCAATATATATGCATACACATAATCAATAATCATCATAACTCTAAACATTTGTTAGCTTATCATAAAGCTCAACCCCAAGTCCTAGACTTGCTAAACACCAACATATGTAGTTGTGTTAGGCTTCGGGAATTCCTTTCCCAAAGCCAAGATCCTCTAGATCATAAAAGGCCAACTAAACCCAACAACATCACCATCACATTGTTACTCAATATTCAACTTAGCTCTCATATCCTTCAATAACCATAATTAATTAATCACATTTAAATGGCACACCACAAATGATCTAGAACCCCATCAATTACAATATATCCATTTTCCCCAAATTCTAAGGGCTAGGGTTTTTATCAAAATCCAACAACATTTACCCATGCTCATTAATCACCACCAATGGCCATTTTTCATCATTAATACCATTCTCTAATATCATTAAACCTATATTCTACACACATTTCACACTTTCCCCAATTTATTAAAGTTAGGGTTTCACTAAAACCCAACAACACTCATTAATATCCCTTTATTTCTCATCACCATCAAATATTAATCCTAAGTGCCTCATTAAATGCTTATAAAGGCTCACATCTAAGCCACCCCACCTTAGGGTTTCCTATATTAATGGCTTCATTCAACACCCCAATAATTTTTTTCTAACCTAGGATTGATTCCACACACCACCATTCATCAAAACAACATCTAACCTCCCATCTTAACACTTCAATAACCCAAAACCATCAATAAAAACCATGAATGGTCAAAACCATACCTCTCTTCCAAGCTTAAGCTCCAAAATAAAAGTGAGAGGGAGAGAAGAAGAAAGGAGCTTCAATCAACATCATCTCCCTCAAGCTCCATGGAAGAACGAAAATAGAGGGAGGAGGAAGAGGCACCACCATTGGCTTAGGGATTTGAAGAGAAGAAGAAGTGGAGAAGGAGAAGGGAAGTAAGAGAAGAAGAAGAAATGTGTTTGCCAATGGAAGCAAGAACCCAACGAAAATAAGGAGAGAAGAATGGGCTTTTTGGTTTTAATTTTTAACTCTCCATTAAAAGTTCATCGTTTTATAACAAACAGACTCCTAGTTCGGGCTCAATACATTATCCAAAAATTATTCCAAATATAGATTCGGATTCCCAATAATATTCTTAATAGCCCTGACCAACGGCATCTCAATCGGAGATACTTGGTCCGACACCCATATTCTATTCGGGTAAAATTTTATCTCACTTAAACTCAATAAATTATAAATATCAATAATAAATCCCAATTTAATCATTCCAATATTTTTAGGACACAAATCCACTCATATACAATTATTTATTATTCATTCCCATTAATTATTCATTTTTATAAAATTCTGGGTGTTGCAATCCACCTCACCTAAAAAGAATTTTGTCCTCGAAATTCAACACTGATATACATATCACAAGGCCATACCTCAGGCCGTACATGAACAAGGTTCAACGATATCATAGAATAACATTGGACTTACCAAAGTCCATCAAGTCATGTTCATCATCACATTATCATCCTTAACATAAAATTTCCTTTCCAATCGTGTCATCAATTATAACTCACCTAACGGAGTTCACATGTTCATACTCGGTACGTTCAGATAAGCTCAATACATTCACCATAAGCAGCTACAATCCCTACACCTGCCCGGCCTATGTGTTGCTGCATCTGACATACAGGAAGGTGTCCCAATCCTATAGTGATTACCACAAACACATAAGGTCGGCGCATGAGTGCATGTTGCCATAATGCCTATGGCATGTAAGACCATATCGGGACCAGTACTTCATATTCCCATTGCTCATATCGGTCCTACATATTCAAGCGATACCAGTCCATATAAGACTTGGTGACAATCCTCACCAGTCCACAGCTAACATATTCATACTTCATTGTCATTCTACAATTAATTTGGCATCCATCATGCCATATCAATCATTGAATATTAATTAACATCATAATACATTAGTGTACCAACCATAAACTTTCAATCATTACAGGGTAAATACCCTATCCTCAGGCTTCATCCATTCTAATCCATGCTCAAATAGCCTAAAATTCTTGTCTCACTTACATATTTGTTGGCTATAAATCAATTCGAGCCTTATAAGATTCACCAAACTCTTATCAAATAGGATACATAATCGAATAATGAGCTTCCATATTAGGCATTCTCCTTACAGATCACAATTAAGGCTCATAAATTAAACATATAACTCACATTATATCACATCACTATATGGTTTCTATCATCTATATAGCACCCTTCAAATAAAATAGGGGGTAATGACATGATCGAATTTCTATTCACCGACTCACAATCACACATGTCGTCCATAATTATTCCAATGATCATAGCCTCTAGGGCACACAATTTAGCCCATAGTCACTTCGTAAAATCATATACCATAATCAATACCAATAATTCCCTATGTTTGATCATGCAGGATCATACCAAGTCCTTCTAGGTCATCACACCTAGTGGGTTATAATTAAATAAATCATTCACTCAGTTTTCACACATCAAAAACCGAGACACAACCCCAATTTAACACGTATCTGATTTCACATTTAATCACTTACAACATTTTCAAATTCCCAATCTAGGGGATATAACAAATCACTTATATTACATAACACATAGGGTTCTTGTGCCAAAGGATATAAAATTCATCTTCACAAATGGCACAACCAATCATTTAGATTCAAACCTACCCATACTAGGGAATTATTCAATATCATTCAGTCATTCAACTCAGCATGTGAGTTTCATTCCATTTAACAAGCATGCCTCGGCTAAGAGCCGCAAGTATGAATCATACAAGAGGCCTAATCAACAATTTAATTTCATTACTCACTTCAAAGTTTTCATAATCCATGGTCTACCACCATGTCAATTCATTTCTCAATATTTTCTATCCATGATCAACACATGGCATAAAATCATCATCATATCAATTCATATCTCATATTTCATATTCATCAACTCTAATATTTCATTTCCATGATCACATTTAATCATGGATCCATCATCAATTCAATTTGCATTTTATATATCAACATCAATGCACAATAACAATATATTCGTCATTTGAAGGTAATAGAGTAAGGAACTTGGCCGAACTTACACAAATAAATACATCAATCATATATTGAGGAAATTCATTCACTCATATTTAATCTCATAATTCATTCATGATTATCAATGAGCAACTAGGCTCCACAAGCACATCATACAACCTTAATTAAAAAGGGTATACTCCCTGTCGCAACCTGAATCGCGACGGCGCGGCGAGAAGAGAGAGGATGTGTCAAATGAAACAGGGAGTCGCCACCAACATTTTTATCCATAGGAAAAACATTGGGAAAAAACTAAGTTCAGTAAAGCACTGGTTAAAAAAAATTGAAATCCAAGTTCGGGAGTCGATTACGAGTAGGGAAGGTATTAGCACCCTACATCGCCTGTCAAAGACAGTACCAAGATTGAAAGCACAATATAAATAGCCTTAAATAAAACATGGTTTCTTCCCTTTTATTTTGAAAATGATAGAATGGAGTAGAGAACTGTACAAACATAGAATGTCGAAGCGAGGTCAATGGAACGTTTCATCCGGATTAAACTCGACTTCGATATGAGACAGAGAGGGGAAGAGAATGCTAATAAGGCGTCACGCCTAAATTAGACATTCTCAGATAAAAAACAGGGATAGGAAAGAGATAAGCGGGACGTCTCGTCCTAAGTATCCCTTCCCTATGAATTATGGCGAGGCTTGGGGAAAAACTAGGGGGAAATCAACAAGACGTCACGTCTAAATTGATTTTCACGGAAGCAACCAAAAAGAAGAACATTTATGAAAGAAAAATGAAAGTGAGGAAATAAAAAAAAAAAGAAAGATGGGCCCGACAAGAGTTAAAGTCCCGCTCCTACGTATTCTTGAATTATCAAGAAATCAGGGTTACGTAGTTCTAAGAGAGAGAAAAAAAAAACCTTTTTTGACTCGGAACATGATGATGGAAGTTATTGAAGTGAGGAACTCATACAAGACGAAGTTCTTCGCACGTGTATGGATCCTAAGGAGATGGTGTAGACGTGGGTATTCCCGTACGACACTGTTTTAAAAAATGGAAATTTTTAGGCTAGAAAATAAAACATATGCAAAACTTATTACTTATTATTTATTATTATTATAATTATTTTTTTTTATTTTTTTATTTTTTTTATTTTTTATTATTTTTTTTAGGGGTAAAGGGTAAGTATTGACAATATAAGCTATACTACACAGAAAACCATAACCAACAGGCAGAAATTTGGTAGGAAAATAAATGATGAAAATAAAGGAAATAAGGAACAGAAAGGAACCGGTGTGGAGGATTATGAGCCGGTGTTGTAGTTGGATGTTGGAAACAGTGGCGGTGTTGTAGTGGTGCTGGAATTGAAATCTGTGGTAAACGCGCTGAGCCAGAAATGAAGAACTAACTGAAGAAGAAGAAGAACAGAGAAGGCAACCAATGAAGAAGGAATTTTTTCTTGAATGAAGAATGGTGAAGAAGAAAAACAGAGAAGGGGAAAATGGAGAATGAATTCTCTCTTTTGCAATTCATGTCTTGAATGAATGCTCATGGTGCCTATTTATAGCATTCTAAAAGCAAGCCAATGCAATAATTAATTGTAATGGAGGTTGCACTCTTCAATTAACAAGTCCATGGTGCTCCATTATCAACTTATGTGCTCCATTATGATCTTTAGTGCCCCATTATGATGCTTTAGTGCTCCATTATGATCCTTAGTGCTCCATTATGATCTTTAGTGCCTTGCCCACCATCACAAACTTGCTCGTGCATTTGAGGGCTGATGCGTGCCCAATTTGAAAAAGAGTCCAACATGAAAGTTGTAGATCTTTCTCTTAGCTTTAATTTGATATATGGCACAAAAAGTTTCATCAAGAAACGAGGGAGATATGACTCATCTACGAAAACTGCTCCAGACTATGATGAAAATACCTTTGCATGTAAAATAAATTCACTGGGCAAAATGGGTAGAGAATTAGCTTTTGTGCCCTTCATGAAGTTTGTAGATATATTTGATATGAAGCCACAGAAAAAAGAATGGAGCCATTTCGGTATCATATGAGAGAGATATGAATTTTTTCCTAAAGATGTGCAGAGCAGTCATGAAACTGGAACAAGTCTAGCAAGATTATTAAAACTGTACCAATTGGTAAGGATATAGCCTTCAAGGTCTTCACAAAAGTCGTAGACAATTCTGTTACGGAAATTTTAAGACCGGGTTTGCGCAAATCGAAGGTCGTATGAAGGAGTTATGAATTTCTAAGTGCACCATGCGCAGCAGAGAGTGCCCAAAGGATGGAACTATACCAATTGGCCGGACAACAAGAGGTGTTCACAGATGCCCCTCTTTACTTCTTTTTCACAAGAGAAACACGAAGCTTTCCGTGTTTTTGAAGTGAAAATGAAGTAAAGATATGAACACCGATGTAGGGACCAGGTGGGACCTCCTAATCGGTATGGTGTCTGACAGTGTTGGCAGTCAACGAGCCGGTGTGACCTTTTCCTCTTTAAAGACGAGTATTTTCCACATCTGTCTCTCTCTATTTCCCTTCTTCTTTTTTTTGTTTTTGTTTTTGTTTTTGTTTTTGTTTTTGTTTTTTTTTTTTGTGTTTTTCTTTTTGAATCTGGAAAAAAGAAGTGAAGTAGTGCTCTAATCTTTAGCAAGAAGCAGTTAACTGGGAATTATCCAATGACATGAAGTAGAAGGGTGCCTCATTCAGCGACCGGGAGAAAAAGGATGCCTTCTTTGGTGACTGAAAGGTAAAAGGATGCCATTTGTTCAACGACAGGAAAATAAAGGTGCCATTTGATCGGCGACAAGAAAGTAAAGGGGTGCCATTTGATCGGCGACAGGAAAGTAAAGGTGCCATTTGATCGGCGACAGAAAAGTAAAAGGTGCCATTTGATCGGCGACAGGAAAGTAAAGGGGTGCCATTTGATCAGCGACAGGAAAGTAAAGGTGCCATTTGATCGGCGACAGAAAAGTAAAGGTGCCATTTGATCGGCGACTGGAAAGTAAAGGGGTGCCATTTGATCGGCGATAGGAAAGTAAAGCTGTCATTTGATCGGCGACAGGAAAGTAAAGGTGCCATTTGATCGGCGACAGAAAAGTAAAGGTGCCATTTGATCGGCGACTGGAAAGTAAAGGGGTGCCATTTGATCGGCGACAGGAAAGTAAAGGTGCCATTTGATCGGTGACAGGAAGATAAAGATTGGGGGAACTAACAGGACGTCTCGTCCGAATTAGCTCACTGTTGACTGGAAATGTGAAGGTTGGGGGAGCTAACAGGACGTCTCGTCCGAATTAACTCACTGTTGGCAGGAAATGTAAAGGTTAGGGTTGACCCTCGGTTGCCACGACTGCGGGTCCTTGGGGAACTGCCCCTTGAACGCAAGAGAATGAATCTGGGGGGTGTCCCAGTTTGACATGACTGTGGGTGGTTGGGGAACTACCCCTTGATTGAGAGAATAAACCCGGGGAGATGCCCCAGTTAGACATGATTGAATGAAATCTTGGGGAACTGCCACTTGAATGAAAGACTAAACCCGGGGTGATGCCCCAGTTTGACATGATTGGATGAAATCTTGGGGAACTGCCCCTTGAATGAAAGACTAAACCCGGGGTGATGCCCCAGTTTGACATGATTGGATGAAATCTTGGGGAACTGCCCCTTGAATGAAAGACTAAACCCGGGGTGATGCCCCAGTTTGACATGATTGGATGAAATCTTGGGGAACTGCCCCTTGAATGAAAGACTAAACCCGGGGTGATGTCCCAGTTTGACATGATTGGATGAAGCTTGAAGGGTAGGGTACTGTCCTTTGAATGAAAGAATAAACCCAGGGAGATGCCCCAGTTTGACATGATTAGATGAAATCTTGGGGAACTGCCCCTTGAATAAGAGAATAAACTCGGGGAGATGCCCCGGTTTGACATGATCGAAAGAAATCTTGGGGAACTGTCCCTTGGATGAAAGACTAAACCCGGGGTGATGCCCCAGTTTTGGGTTGACTGGGAAGTGTAGTCCCACTGGGGAAGGATTTGGGAAGTGTAGTTTTTGGCGATTATGGTTCCACTGGGGAAGAAACTTTGGGAATTCAGGGTAATGTCCCTTTGGGTGAAAGAGAATTGACTTGGGGTTTTACTGCGGATATGCCGAAGGTCTGCTAAGGAGAGAGTTGGGCAACTACACATCATGGTTCCTGGCCATCCTTCAACAGAGAAACGTAAAACTAATTAAAAACTTACAGGTGGACTCCCTTGGCGACAGGCGTTGAAGTAACTCATGGCCAAAATAATTATTACTTCTGACTTCATTGAGGTTGTTTCGCAGAGCTGGTTGAGCTTGCTTGAGGTAAGATCTGGCAACGGTGTCCACTTCGTTCCCCATAACTTTATGTTTTCGTTCTTCTCAAAACTCATCTTTTAAGAAACTCTTTTTAGGCAAAACTTGTTTATTCATTCTAGTCATGAACACATGTGGGAAGAAAGGAAACTTTTTATTTATGAACAACAGATATGTACAGGTTACAATAATAATGCAAAAATATGACAAGATGTGAGGAATTGATGGTAAGGATGGAAGGGAAGGCCTTTTAAATCCTCCATCGATTTCCTGAGAGCGACAAAATTCTAGTCTTTTCCATGATTTCCTGTTTATCTTCTGATTTTGCTTTCGAGGGCGTGACTTGACAATGCCTTCGATGTTCTAGACCCATCCCCTTGACTCTGACTTGGAAAATTGGCATTGCAGTGTTGAATCTATAGGGTGTGAATTTGTTTGGGCCGTTTTCTTAGGATTTTTGACCCCACCAATTGCTCTAACTTTTGCCTAGGTCGCCTTTTCAGGTTTTCAACCTAGCGAGCGTTTTTTTTTTTTTACGCGTAGTATCTTCTCACTGCGTCCGCGTTTATAGGCATCGGTAGATCTTCCCCATCTATGTTGGTGAGTATGAGAGCACCTCCGGAAAAAGCTTTCTTCACGACATACGGCCCTTCGTAGTTAGGAGTCCATTTGCCTCGGTGATCTTTATGCATTGACAAAACCTTCTTAAGCACCAAGTCTCCCTCTTGGAACTGTCGGGGTCGTACTTTCTTTTCAAATGCTCGCTTCATACGCCTTTGATATAACTGACCATGGCAGAGGGCAGTCAATCTTTTACTATTAATCAGATTTAATTGGTCATGTCGAGTCTGGATCCATTCAGCCTCAACCAATTCGGCTTCCATGATTACTCGGAGGGAAGGAATCTCCACTTCAAAAGGCAGGACTGCTTCCATGCCATAAACTAAAGAGAATGGAGTTGCCCCAGTCGAGGTCCGGACTGAGGTACGATAACCGTGCAGAGCAAAAGGAAGCATTTCATTCCAGTCTTTATAGGTTACCACCATTTTCTGTATTATCTTCTTGATATTCTTGTTCGCCGCCTCTACTGCCCCATTCATTTTTGGGCGGTACGGAGTGGAATTATGGTGGGCGATCTTAAAGCTCTCACAAAGCTCCTTCATCATTTTGTTGTTCAAGTTTGTACCATTGTCTGTGATGATTTGACCCGGTAGGCCGTACCGACATATCAACTCACGCTTGACGAATTTAACAACAATACCTTTGGTTACATTAGTATATGAAGCTGCTTCCACCTATTTTGTGAAGTAATCAATGGCGACCAAAATGAAACGATGACCGTTTGAAGCCTTTGGTTCAATGGGACCAATGACATCCATGCCCCACATCGAAAAAGGCCATGGTGCTGACAAAACATTTAGAGATGACGGGGGTGCGTGAATATGATCAGCATATATTTGGCACTTATGACATCTCCGAGCATAGGCGAAGCAGTCCGCTTCCATGGTCATCCAAAAATAACCAGCCCTTAAGATTTTCCTTGACATGGTGTGCCCATTGATGTGGGTTCCGAAAGATCCCTCGTGGATATCCCTCATGATTCTATTTGCTTTAGCGGTATCAACACAGCGAAGAAGGATAGAATCATAGTTTCTTTTGTAAAGCACGTCTCCATTTAAGAAAAACCCCATGGCGAGCCGTCGCAGGGTTCTTTTGTCATTTTCTGTGGCATTGTCAGGGTATTCTTGCCTCTGGATATACCTCTTGATATCGTGATACCAAGGTTTTCCATCCGACTGTTCTTCGACTACTTGGCAGTATGCGGGCTCATGACGCCTTTCTACCTCGATGAGGGGCACGTCATAGTCATTGTTTACTTTGAACATTGAAGCAAGAGTGGTCAAAGCATCAGCCATTTGATTATCTTCCCGAGGAACATGATGAAAAGAAATCTCTTCGAAATCTCTAATCATTTCCATAATGTGGGCGTGATAGGGGAGAAGCTTGCTATCTCTGGTTTCCCACTCACCTTTTAACTGGTGGACGACTAAAGCAGAGTCTCCGTAGACTTCCAGTGTTCTTACTTTCATATCTAATGCCGCTTGGATCCCTAAGGAGCATGCCTCATATTCAGCGACATTGTTGGTACAATCGAAACATAGCCTGGCACAGACAGGGATGAACTCTTTCTTTGGTGAAATCAAAATGGCTCCGATTCCATGTCCCAAAGCATTAGAAGCTCCATCGAATCTTAAAATCCATTTGTCCTTGTTACCGCCTTCTTCTTCGTCGGACAATGCCAAAATATCTTCGTCTGGGAAGTCGAATGGTATTGGTTGGTAATCACTTATGGGTTGATGGGCTAGGTAGTCAGCCAAAGCGCTCCCTTTTATGGCTTTCTGAGTGACATATGTTATGTCGTACTCAGTTAGCAGCACTTGCCATCGAGCAATCCTTCCGGTCAGGGCTGGCTTCTCAAAGATGTACTTGATAGGATCCATCTTAGAGACTAACCAGGTAGTGTGACTCAACATGTATTGCCTTAAACGTTTCGCAGCCCATGCTAACGCGCAACAAGTTCGTTCTAATGCGGAGTATCGCATTTCGCAATCAGTGAACTTTTTGCTTAGGTAATATATGGCATGTTCTTTCTTTCCCGTTTCATCATGCTGTCCCAACACGCAGCCCATGGACTCATCCAGTACCGTCATGTATAAAATCAATGGTCTCCCAGGGGTTGGTGGTACCAATATTGGTGGTTCTTTCAAATACTGCTTAATCTTCTCAAAAGCCGTTTGGCAGTCCTCATTCCATTGCCCCGGTTGGTTCTTGCGGAGTAGCTTGAAGATTGGCTCGCAGGTCGATGTCAATTATGAGATAAATCGAGCGATGTAGTTTAATCTTCCCAAGAACCCCCTGACTTCTTTTTCTGTGCAAGGAGGTGGCATTTCTAGGATTGCCCTGACCTTGTCGGGATCCACTTCAATTCTTTTCTTGCTTACAATGAAACCCAACAGTTTACCTGACCTTGTGCCAAACGTGCACTTGGCAGGATTCAATCTAAGTTTAAACCTTCTCAACCGTTCAAACAATTTCCTTAAGTCACGGACATGATCTTCCTCAGTTCTGGATTTTGCAATGATGTCATCCACATAGACCTCTATTTCCTTGTGCATCATATCGTGGAATAAAGTGACCATTGCTCTCTGATAAGTTGCCCCTGCGTTCTTCAAACCAAAGGACATTACTTTGTAACAGAAAGTACCCCACAAAGTAACGAACGTGGTTTTTTCCATGTCTTCGGGTGCCATTTTAATCTGATTGTACCCGGAGAAACCATCCATGAAAGAGAAAATGGAGTGCTGGGCTGTGTTATCAACCAACATGTCAATATGTGGAAGAGGAAAATCGTCTTTAGGGCTGGCCCTGTTTAGATCTCGATAGTCCACACACATCCGCACTTTTCCATCCTTCTTTGGGACCAGGACTATGTTGGCTACCCATTGTGGATATTTGGCTACGGCCAAGAAACCGGCTTCGAATTGTTTTTTGACCTCTTCCTTGATCTTGAGAAGCATTTCCGGTTTCATTCTTCGTAGCTTTTGCTTAATTGGTGGACACTCTGGTTTCAGAGGCAACCTATGTTCCACTATGCTGTTATCCAACCCTGGCATATCTTGATATGACCAAGCGAACACATCCCGAAATTCCCGTAGCAGTTCAATCAATTCATCTTGCTGGTTTTTACTCAGGCAGGTGCCTATCTTGATCATTTTATCTTCTCCTTCACCTCCAAGGTTGATGATTTTAATTTCCTCCTGATGTGGGCGGATCTCCTTATCCTCTTGTTCCAATAATCTCGTCAATTCAGATGAGGGTCCAAAGTCTTCCTCACTTTCCTCGTAGACACAATCATTTGGATAAACAGGGTCATGAAATAAATCCAGGTTTTCGTCGTTCTTAGGGAAATCATTTTTGGATCTGCATTCGGGTTATATTATAAAGTGAAAAGAGAAGCAAGCAAGTGAAAGGTTTAAGAAACAGAGAATGCACAAAGATGAGGTGATGGGAAATAAAAAATGTGTTCATTGATTTTCAAAAACAAAGTAAACAAGTTTTGCCCTTATTACAAAATGGGTCCCGGAGCCTTGGGCATAGCAAGGGGACCACCAAATTATGAAATATAGTGATTACTCTGATAGAACGTTAATGGTTGTAGGGAACTCCATGATTTCCCAATTGCTCAGCTCTTGATCTGGATGGCAAGCATGAACCAGCTCCACATTGAGGTCAGGCTCATTCTCCACCATGGAAACTTGATCCGGATATATCACTCCGGCGCTCTTAAAGCTTTGATAGAGATCGCAGATAGGGATTCTTGCAGTGTTGATCTCTTGACCAGTAAGGCGAGCAACTCTCCTCCCCTTCTTTTCCTCTTTAACCCTTTTCTTATCCGTCACAGTGGGCTCATATCCCAAACCATATCTGTTTTTATTTTCCGGGAGACTCACCGGTTGAGTTATGCCTTCTAAATCCCGCCCCAATCCTTTTCCGGGTTGGTACCCTTTCCGCAACATGTTCAGCGTCACCATTAGAGGTACGTTAGGGAAAGACATTTTCACAATGCTTGTTGCATTGGCAATCTCCAAGGCTTGGAAGGATGTTTCGAGGGCTTCCTCGGCGGCCTCGATGTACGGAGTGGATATGGGTTTGCTGACTAAAAGGTCCTCCTCCCCAGAAACAGTCACCAACTTGTTGTTGATGATGTATTTTAGTCTTTGGTGCAGCGTGGAAGGGACCACCCCTGCCGAATGGATCCACGGTCGCCCTAATAAACAGCTGTAGGCGTATCCATTACTTGGAAGAGTACCTGGAAAGTACAGGGCCCGACTTGTATAGGCAATTCAATTTCTCCAACGACTTCCCTACGTGTCCCATCAAAAGCCCGCACAACCATAGAGCTAGGCCTCATGTATGTTCCGTCGAAAGGTAATTTTGCCAACGTGGATTTTGGCATGACGTTTAGAGAAGATCCATTATCCACAAGTACTTTTGCCAGGATATAATCCCGACATTTCACAGAAATATGGAGAGCTTTGTTGTGCCCCCTTCCTTCAATAGGTACTTCCTCATTTGTGAAGGTCAAGTAATTATTGGCAACGATCTCCCCCACTATGCCCCCAAATTGTTCGACGGGTAAATCATTCTTCACGTGCGCCTCGCTCAACACCTTCATCAACGTGTTTCGATGTGGTTCAGAACTCATTAGCAAAGACAATAGGGAAATTTTCGCAGGGGTGTGGTTCAATTGGTCCAACACCTGGTAGTCACTATGGCGAATAAACTTCAGGAATTCCTGGGCTTCCTTTTCCGTTACAGCCCCCTTTGTTTCGCCAGAGGCTACTTCTTTTCGAGTTTTTCCTTCTCCGGTAGTCTTGCCTTGCTTGGGCTCAGGTGGTGTATATATTCTTCCACTCCGTGTCATTTTTCCCACTCCGGTTATATTTGTAATAGAGGAGGATGGTATGGAGTTGACTGCCTCTGGATTAGTGACGACCACATCTGTATTGTACCTCCATGGCACAGCGTGGGAACTTTGGAAGGGGAAAGGAGTTGGTGCCCTTACTGTGAAGACAGTCTTGGCAGGAGCTGAAGCCGCTGGCGTATCCTTGTTATAGTATACGACCAGGGGTTTCGGAACTCGTGCCTTACTCTGTTCCTGTACCACATTTATTTGTCTTTCACGGTGCCTACAGACCTCTACGACTCGAGCATTCATGAGTCTTTGAAGGGTTTCCTGGAAGTCCCTTCGTTTTGCAGATTGGAGGTCATTATGCTCTTCACCCCACGACCCCTCTATTAATCCCATCTTCAGCATATGGGAGTGTATTGTTTCCAAAGGCATCTGGATGTCTTCTACTTTGGAAATGCAATCTTCATCCCCTTCTATAGCGTTGACATCCGATCCTTTATGGTTTGGAAGGGGATTAGTTGTCACGCTTGGGCTCCCTTCTTTGAAGCTTATCCAGTCGGCCCGAATTAGGTCCCTTACCTTGAACTTCAGTGCCAAGCAGTTCTCAGTAGAATGTCCCGGTGCACCGGCGTGGTAATCACACAGTGCGTTCGTGTCATATCCTCTAGGATACGGCGGCTGAAGTGGCTTTAGAGGGCAGGGTACTACCATCGTGTTTTCGATGAGGTAAGGAAGAAGCTCTGTGTAAGTGATGGGAATTGGATCAAATTGCGGTGGGGCACGGTCGTTGTTTTGCCTCCTCTAATTTGGATTTGGCGGGTTCATTTGTGGCTGCTGGTACGGAGCTTGTGGTGGTTGATATGGTGCCTGTAGGGGTGCAGGCGATCGCATGATAGGTGGGCGGAAATGTGGTGGATGTGGTGTTTGAACGGCGGCCACATATGGATGTGGTGTATTATGATAGGTTGATGGAAAGGCGACCGGGGTGGGTGACCTTGGCTGGTTTCTTCCCTGATTATGGGAGATCAGATTAGTCTCTCCCTCTCTTCTCTTTCCTTCCCCATGGGAGGGTCTTCTTGCTGCATTAACCCCAGCTGGGCCTCGGGCGATCTTCCCTGTCCGGAGGCCATTTTCTATTCTTTCTCCGATAGTGATGATATCGGAGAAGTGGGAGGAAATACTTTCGATTATCTTGTCATAGAATGGCGATTGGAGTGTGTCAATAAATGTCGAGATCACCTCTTTCTCAGACAAAGGTGGGTCAACTTACGCTGCTACTTCACGCCACCGTTGGGCGTATTCTTTGAATGTCTCGTTGTCTTTCTTGGACATGTTCTGCAATTGTACTCTATCTGGCGCCATGTCCAAATTGTACTTATACTGCTGCATGAAAGCATCTGCTAGATCCTCCCAACAGCGTATACGAGAACGTTCAAGATGGTTATACCAGGTTAGAGGCGCTCCAGCCAAACTATCTTGAAAACAATGGATGAGCAGAGAGTCGTTCGAGGCATGCAAAGCCATCTTCCGGCAGTACTGGTAAGATGGTTTCTCGGACATGTCAGCCCCCGATACTTATCAAATTCAGGTGTTTTGAATTTGGGAGGAATAACAACGTCAGGAATTAGGCAGAGTTGTGCAGCACTGCCTAATCCAAATCGATTCCTCCCATCCATTTCCCTTAATCGCCTTTCCAAGAACTCTAATCTTCCTTCCTGGGTAGCAGCAGTGGCAGTACTTGGTCCTGTGACGACATAGTGACTAGCACTCTTGACTGGTCGGTCAACATGTGCCGGGCTCTCATTCAGAATTGAGGCTTGGTGTCCAGCTGTGGCTTGGGCAGCTTGTGGTTGTTCAGCCTGTGTATGGACCGGAATCGTTTGAGGATTTCGGACCGGTGGGATGTTTGGTTGAGCCGCGTGAAGGATTGTTTCCTGATAATCTGGCTCCTCTTGGAGTGGTGGGAAATAGCCTGGGGGTAACCCATACTGTGGGAAGGGTACAACATTCCCTTCTTTATCAACAAAAGAGTGTTGTTGAATGTGAGCAGGGTTCGGCTTACTAAGGCGAACGGTAACAGTAGGCCCTGCAGGGTTTGAGCTCGGTTCCCCAGCATGACCTTGAGCGTGTTGGAGAATGGGAGATTGCTGCCTAGCATTTTCAACTTCTGCTAAAGAATCCCTTTCTGCGATCCTCCTTTCAAACATCTTGGCCATTTCAGCCATTTGTTCTTTCAATTGATTAACCTCAGCTCGCAGGTTTTCATTCTCTTGTTCTATTTCGGCCATGAGTTTCTTTCTAAGCCTGGTCACGTAGGGATGCTTACCCGTAGTGTCTAAAGAATCATGACAAATGGTTAGAAAAAATAGAGGGAACAGTTAAAGAAGATAAAAGAAAAAGAAAAATAAAAAATAAATGGGCATTCGTGGGATACGATTCCGAATTTGACACGTATTCCTTAACCTTTCCCCAGAACGTCGTGTTCAAAAGTACTTAGTATAACAATATATTAGAAATTAACATGAGACAACTGTGAAGGCACATTAATTCATCATTCCATTCATCTGTAAAGGTACAATGTTACTTGAAAGATACGGTTACAATATTCAGCCATTCCTAGCTTGGGCAATCATGACTCTCATTTTGCAAAGTCTTTCTTGACAATAGTTCAAAAATGATGATATCTCCTTTGGGGTGGATAGGGGATTGACCATGCCTTCGGCCTGCTTCAACATTGAGGGAAAATCTTCCAAGATTCCATTGGATAGGTATGCCAACTTGGCAAAACGGTCCATCCATAAATGAATGACTTCATCCTGTTGAGCTAACTCTGTCCCCAAAGCTCGTGTGGCTTCTTGGCAGCGGCGTTCGGCATCAAGGGTTTTTTTCTGTTCAGCATGTATTTCTTGCTCATAAGCTCTCATCGTTTCATCAAGCTGTTGCTCCAATTTGTGGACTTGGGTTTGTAGCATTTCTTTTTGCATCAAAGCCTCCTTTCCCTTCTCCTTGGATTGTACCAGCATGTCTTTTAAAATTTGTTTTTCGGCCAATACAGCATCGCTCTGCTGACCCTTCATCTTCAGCTGCAAATTGGCCGCCCGAAGGCATTGATCTTGTTTTATTCAATAATCTTCGTCAATCTTTCTCTTTTTCCGCATTTCTTCCATAGCATGTCTTCCTTCGGAGTTCTCTTTCCTATGGAGGGCGCATTCTTGTTGGCATTTCAAGAGGTCTTCTTCCAGTTCTTGATTCCTTGCCTTCAGTTCTTCTATTTGGGCTCTTAGCGATATGGTAACCTTGTCCTCCATAATGCATGGCGGAGGAACTGTGTCCACAAGTTGGTATGAAGGGCCCTTGAAAGGCAATTTCACAATGGAGACTCTGTTCACTACCCAATCTAAGTATTCAATTCTCACAGCATGGCTTCGTGCCTCCAGTTCTTTGCCCATCCTATAGACCTTCTTCCAGGCATTGGCTATGTCCTGAATAGTGGAGGTGTAATTCCCATTCGCATAGTACACAACGAAAGGAGTAAGCAATGCTTCGTCTGGCGGCCTAAGTAGAGGATAAGCCAACTGCCGCTTAGCAATAACAGGATTATAATTGATGCAGCCTTGTGTCCCCATTAGAGGAACATTCGGATACCCTCCACAGCTGTAAATAATGGACTCAACTTCTAGCCATTGAGGATAACACCTCACCTTTTCTGTCGTAAGGCCCACAAGGTGATTAGCCCACTCGCGCCCATTCTTTGTTGTCAACTAACACAATTTCAAATCAGAGATGGGACACTCGGCTTTGCATAGTTGATGAAAAGCGTAGGATGTGAGCCACACATATAGAACAGGCAAACAACAAATAATCCTCTTTCCTCCTTGGGTATGGCAGAAATCCAAGGTGCAATAGACATTGGCCAACACTGCTGTGATGGGATTTTCCAGTCTGTGCTTGCGAGTGATGAAGACACCTATAGCATCATAATCTACGTAGTTGTCTAAGTTAGGGAATAAGACAACTCCGTAAATAGTGAGAGCCAAGGTATCAATGAAAGCTTCCCATTCTTCCTTCTCTGCCAGGACATGCATGTGTTTCTCCAGAAATTCCCTAGTAAATCCAGGAATCTGGTTTCTGTTCATTTGTACTCCTCTTAACATTTCAGGATGGACCTTCAAAATACGAGTGACAGAAGTGATTGACGCGTGATGGTCCAAATGGCGATAAGGAATCTGTCCCTCCATTGGCATCCCCAATATTTGTTCAAATTCTTCTATGGAGGGTGCCAGTTGAAAGTCTTGGAAAGTGAAACAGCGGAGAGGTGGGTCATAGAATTGAGCCAGAGCTATGATGGCTTCTATTTGGACGTCTACCTCCAAAAGTTTCAGGATCTTCCCATACTTCCTTGCGAAAGTCATCTTCTGTGTCAAGCTCAGTTTTCTCCCTAGTGCTTATAAACTGTCAGTATTGACCTTCCTAGCCTTGAGGTGCAATAACTTCTTCAATTCAGTCACCCCTATATCACAATTACTATGTCCCATGTTAATTTCCATACTGTCTTAGAAATACCGACAAATTCGGAATCGTCCCCTGCGAATATCAAGACAAAGAATGGAATCAGTTATGCGAGCTCAAAAAGTCGTAGGTTTTCCCAATCGTCATTGCCACTTCAACCAGAGGGAAATGAAGTATAATTTTTTTTTGGATTTTTCCTTTGACGATTAGGAGAACCTATGACTTCAGACTCAGAGATACATGAAAAAAAGAGAGGATCATCTATTCCCCCGAAGAATACTTGTGTGTTCCAAAAAATTTTCCAAGACTAAGCGAATCTTTGGATGATAGATAATCCCTTTTTAATAACAGGAAAGTGAAAATGACATAAGGTAAAGTAAAGTTTGCCCTTTCGTGGCCTAAGTCAGGTTTTGTTGAAGGTTTTCTCTGGACCTTAGGGCTTGTCTAAAAGTGACTCTTCACACCGGGTGGCTTATACTAGACTTCTAGAAGGTTACCAGAGCCAAGATCCTACCCATGACAGGGACACAACAGTGGGGAACCACTAGGTGCGTATGTCACAAGAGGTCGAACTCTAGTTGGGGTTCTCACGATCACCGGATAGGAAGTACATCCTATACGATTCCGTATACCAACCCCTCCTAACTTAAGTTTCATTTGGGGCCCGGGTATAGGGCGCCACTCATAAGTGTGTGCGAGTAATTTGTGAGTGTAGTGTGTGAAAGGGCATTCAATACCTTTTTACCTTACACCATTCTGCACAGAGAACAAACACAGAACAAAATATACAAAGTCATCTATCCTAGGTTTCAATGATTGCAGAAAAGTAACATAGTCCTCTACCCTAGGGTTCAACAATCATACAGAACATGGACAATAAAACAAATAACAAGATGCGAATAATAACGAACATTCACAACAATTAACGGAAAAAAATAAAAATAAACAAGGGGAAGAAATCCAAGCTAAACAAAGGCTATATAAAAAAACGCGCTTTCAACTAAACTGGCCTGACTCTCTTAAGCGTCCCTAGCGGAGTCGCCATCTGTCGCAACCTGGATCGCGACGGTGCGGTGAGAAGAGAGAGGATGTGTCAAATGAAACAGGGAGTCGCCACCAACGTTTTTATCCATAGGAAAAACATTGGGAAAAAACTAAGTTCAGTAAAGCACTGGTTAAAAAAAATTGAAATCCAAGTTCGGGAGTCGATTACGAGTAGGGAAGGTATTAGCACCCTACATCGCCTGTCAAAGACAGTACCAAGATTGAAAGCACAATATAAATAGCCTTAAATAAAACATGGTTTCTTCCCTTTTATTTTGAAAATGATAGAATGGAGTAGAGAACTGTACAAACATAGAATGTCGAAGCGAGGTCAATGGAACGTTTCATCCGGATTAAACTCGACTTCGATATGAGACAGAGAGGGGAAGAGAATGCTAATAAGGCGTCACGCCTAAATTAGACATTCTCGGATAAAAAAACAGGGATAGGAAAGAGATAAGCGGGACGTCTCGTCCTAAGTATCCCTTCCCTATGAATTATGGCGAGGCTTGAGCAAAAACTAGGGGGAAATCAACAAGACGTCACGTCTAAATTGATTTTCACGGAAGCAACCAAAAAGAAGAACATTTATGAAAGAAAAATGAAAGTGAGGAAATAAAAAAAAAGAAAGATGGGCCCGACAGGAGTTAAAGTCCCGCTCCTACGTATTCTTGAATTATCAAGAAATCAGGGTTACGTAGTTCTAAGAGAGAGAAAAAAAACCTTTTTTGACTCGGAACATGATGATGGAAGTTATTGAAGTGAGGAACTCATACAAGACGAAGTTCTTCGCACGTGTATGGATCCTAAGGAGATGGTGTAGACGTGGGTATTCCCGTACGACACTGTTTTAAAAAATGGAAATTTTTAGGCTAGAAAATAAAACATATGCAAAACTTATTACTTATTATTTATTATTATTATAATTATTTTATTTTTATTTTTTTATTTTTTTATTTTTTTATTTTTTATTATTTTTTTTAGGGGTAAAGGGTAAGTATTAACAATATAAGCTATACTACACAGAAAACCATAACCAACAGGCAGAAATTTGGCAGGAAAATAAATGATGAAAATAAAGGAAATAAGGAACAGAAAGGAACCGGTGTGGAGGATTATGAGCCGGTGTTGTAGTTGGATGTTGGAAACAGTGGCGGTGTTGTAGTGGTGCTGGAATTGAAATCTGTGGTAAACGCGCTGAGCCGGAAATGAAGAACTAACTGAAGAAGAAGAAGAACAGAGAAGGCAACCAATGAAGAAGGAATTTTTTCTTGAATGAAGAATGGTGAAGAAGAAAAACAGAGAAGGGGAAAATGGAGAATGAATTCTCTCTTTTGCAATTCATGTCTTGAATGAATGCTCATGGTGCCTATTTATAGCATTCTAAAAGCAAGCCAATGCAATAATTAATTGTAATGGAGGTTGCACTCTTCAATTAACAAGTCCATGGTGCTCCATTATCAACTTATGTGCTCCATTATGATCTTTAGTGCCCCATTATGATGCTTTAGTGCTCCATTATGATCCTTAGTGCTCCATTATGATCTTTAGTGCCTTGCCCACCATCACAAACTTGCTCGTGCATTTGAGGGCTGATGCATGCCCAATTTGAAAAAGAGTCCAACATGAAAGTTGTAGATCTTTCTCTTAGCTTTAATTTGATATATCGCACAAAAATTTTCATCAAGAAACGAGGGAGATATGACTCATCTACGAAAACTGCTCCAGACTGTGACGAAAATACCTTTGCATGTAAAATAAATTCACTGGGCAAAATGGGTAGAGAATTAGCTTTTGTGCCCTTCATGAAGTTTGTAGATATATTTGATATGAAGCCACAGAAAAAAGAATGGAGCCATTTCGGTATCATATGAGAGAGATATGAATTTTTTCCTAAAGATGTGCAGAGCAGTCATGAAACTGGAACAAGTCTAGGAAGATTATTAAAACTGTACCAATTGGTAAGGATATAGCCTTCAAGGTCTTCACAAAAGTCGTAGACAATTCTGTTACGGAAATTTTAAGACCGGGTTTGCGCAAATCGAAGGTCGTATGAAGGAGTTATGAATTTCTAAGTGCACCATGCGCAGCAGAGAGTGCCCAAAGGATGGAACTATACCAATTGGCCGGACAAAAAGAGGTGTTCACACTCCCAATAGACAGCGACCACATCTTATGAATCAAAATCTCATAAAAGTCCACATTGAGCATCCATTCCAACTTAACATTAATGATTCACAATAATTCCTCAACGAACAATAATGCCCTTATAATCAATTCATAATCCTTAGACAACTAGTCATTCACATTTCCACATAGGGCAATCAATACCTTAACATATCATCATTCTCTAGATAATTATCATTCTTACTCTATACATAACAACCATATTCCAATGATCACCAAAAGGTTTCAATATCGAGCTATCGTGCTCCAAACATCTTGTAATATCAATTCAATGCGAAAGCAACTGGGCTTTGATAATATCCAATAACTCTAATTCAGAGCAAAATACGCTCTAATACCACCTTTATAACACCCCTGATTTTCTGTACTCGAATCCCGACGTGATCGTCATAATTAATAAAAATACGAGTAAATTTTTCACGTTTGAAAACATTTCCAAGGCACCACCATGATCACATCAAGACCCAAATCACAGAAAACCAAAGAGTGAGATTATATAACCTAAAGCTGGATCGATAGATAAATTGCCCATAACGGTATACGAAAATAATGGAGTTTATAGCGGAAGAATATGTATACCGGGCACACGCCTAGTCCATATATGACGATATGAGAAAAGGCTCGACAAAGCATGCAATGGCCTATCATAAGCCTAATAGACAACCATCATCATTTTACATAATTACATAAGCATACAATGCCTAAGATATAACTAATTTTATATACATTCGGGAATATACACCCGACTATCCCAATCATCAATGAACATCATTCAATTTTAATCCTTCTAATACACATCAAATCATCTCTTACATTCTACATATATATATTCATCATCCATCAATTCAAAAGATTATCTTATACATACTCAAAATCTTTAAATCATCTATATCATCATATGCAATTTATTCATTACATAAGAACTCATAAATGATGCCGGCCAAGGCACTTCCTCTACCACTATTTACCTTCACCCAAGCTTTAATTGAAATCCGAACTCATCCCATGGCAACCTGCATCACAATGCTAAAAAGGAGACCACATGGGAGAGTGAGTTATACATTCAAAATGAGGAATAATATATATATATATATATATATATTGTGATCATGTGTATATGCATACAAACGTCATGTGTGCTTTGCTATCAAATCATCAAATTATCATTCATATATCATCTCATTATTATAATAGGCATACAAGCCTCATGAATCGTAATTCATATCATAAATAAGCACAACATATACACAATCACATACATAATCTCTTTGCTACTTATCAACAAGGGCACTCATAATCATTATCATCATTATTTTGTTATGGCTTTGCTCAATACCTCCTCGCAAGGGGTCTCTCATCACTCGTGGTCATCCCATCTCAAATGCCATGGTCTTAAGGCTAATGCATATGTCAACTGTTTAATGCAAATGCAATGGATCCGATTTTCAAATTTAACAATAATCACAATCACTCAAATTATCATCATCACTCAGGGATACACCCTTCGTGGTACCCCAAAAGGTGATTTATTCAACAATAATAGGACAACGTCCTCCTCACTCAGGGATATACACTTCGTGGCACCCCGCAAGGTGATTCACTTCATAATAATTATCACAATACCATCATCACTCGGGGATACACCCCTCGTGGCACCCCGCAAGGTGATATATTCAACAATAATTACGATAACATCGTCTTCACTCCGGGATATACCCTTCGTGGCACCCCGCAAGGTGATTCTTTAATAATAATTCAATAACAATAGGACAACATCCTCTTCACTCCGGGATATACCCTTTGTGGCACCCCGCAAGGTGTTATATTCAACAATAATTCAATAACAATTGGACAACGTCCTCTTCACTCCGGGATACACCCTTCGTGGCACCCCGCAAGGTGATATATTCAATAATAGGACAACGTCCTCTTCACTCCGGGAAATACCCATCGTGGCACCCCGCAAGGTGATATATTCAATAATAGGACAACGTCCTCTTCACTCCGGGATATACCCATCGTGGCACCCCGCAAGGTGATATATTCAACATTAATACATATCAATGCCATGCTATGCCTTGAATGCAACAATGCAATAATGCATGTGCCCAACAACCTCGCAAGGATATCTCACCCTCTCAATTAGGGGTATATTTTAATTTGGCATTTCAATAATCATACATAATCATTTACAGAGCCCCGCATCATTCATAATAATCCACATATGGATATCAAAAGGCATAGCAACTAATCATAGTATTAATCCATACATAGAAATATTCGAGGCATATTCATCATTCCACATAAGGCAATCACACTTATGCCCATCACAATCATGTTCTTGAACATACATCTCATAACTCGTCATCAATCCCTTAACATTGCGTCTTCATGATCATTCTTGGTGGTTAAGATTCATATTTCACATTATGCATATTATGGGTATACACAAGTCATCCCAATATCTTAATTGTTATTCCTCACCACCATACTGTTTCATAGACATGTATATATCTATACATTCCCTCAAGTATCAAATAATATAAGGGAAAAAGGCCTAAAGCCATCAGGACCGAGAAAAGAAGGGCCAATACAATCAGAACCGAGAGAAAAGAAGGGAAAATTCCATCAGGGGGGTCACTCGCTCAAGCGAAATCCCCACTCGCTTGAGCGAGTGCCAAACAATACACATGGGCGAGACAGAAGGGATCAGAGCGAAAAGAAATAAGAAGTAACAGGGGGAGCTTCGCTTAAGCTAAAATCGACTCGCTTGAGCGAGACGCACAAGCTTCGCTTGGGCGGAACCAGCGAGCATGGGCAAAAATCGTCCAGAAACAAGTTCCATACCGACTCGCTTGGGAGAGCATCACAACTAAGGCCATTCGCTTGAGCGGAAATTGGCCAGTACCAGTATCACCCATAACTAACTTGGGTGAAACCTCCTCGCCTAAGCAAATAACTCCCAGAGTGACTCAGGTTTCTGTTGACAGAATCCCCCCCAAACCGACCCATCATTCATTCGGTTTTCACTCGGCAAAATTTATCCGGATCCGAGTCATCTCACACTCGGATTCCCACTTGGCATAACAATCTAGACCGACCCATTTTTCATTCAACCAAATCATTCCAGGGCTGACTCACCCTCACATAGTCTATCACTCGGCTAATTACTCCAAAACCGACTCATTACCTGATCGGTCCTCACTCGGCATGTCATCCCAACACCGACTCAACTACTGATCGGTCCTCACTCGGTGAATTATTTAAAAACCGACTCTTCTCTCTTGTTGTCTTTCACTCGGCAAATTAATTCCAGACCGAGTCCTCTCTCACTCAGACTTCCACTCGGTAAATTCATTCCAAATCTGAGTCTTCACTCACACGGTGTTCCACTCGGAAAAATAATCCAGAAACTGTCTCACCAGCGGTCACTCACTCGGCATCTCATTCCAAATTCGACTTCCTTTCTTTTTCTCTCAAACGGAGTTATTCCATAGTACTTCTGGACAAACTCACACCATGTATCCCCAATCGGTGCCATCACCAATCAGAACTACACACATAGAGGGACTCCACTTGGAACGAGTTACATTGAACTCGGAAATTCCCTCTCGGAACTCCACTGCTCGGAATATCACACAGGGAGACCTCTCACTCGGAATTATATCCACTCCCTCACTCGAAAGGTCCTGTCTTGGCATAGCCCACTCAGAATTTCACCTGGAAATTCACTACATCATGAAATTATTTTCTAAGGTTCCCACTCGAGTGGGATTTCATCCAAAATCTTACTTGCTCCCACTCACTCGCTACACTCGGTCAAGACACAACCATACCAATCACTCACCTGAGTGGGCACCCTCCCAGCATCAAACTTCATACTTTTGCTCAAGCCACTCACACACGCTTGGGCAAAAAATGTCCAGTGACCATTTCCTCACTAGCTCGCTCAAGCGCGGCCATGCCCGCTTGAGTGAGATTCATCCAGTAACTCCCCTGATTGCATAATATGCAGCTCGCCTGAGCGGAAACCTCACCCGCTTGGGCGAAATTGGTCCAGAGACCATTATACCAATACAGGGGATCCTCGCCTGAGCGAGATCCGTTCTCGCACGAGCAAGAATATCAACACCAGAACAAAAGCGAAAATTCTAACAACTCAGCCCATAAAGTTTGCATTCAAATCCAATTCCCTCAATCCCAATACCTCATATACAATATATAAGGCTTATGCAACTCGTTCTAAGCATTCTCACTCGGAAGTTTCATTATGAGTCAAATTTAAACATATCCAACGTTCTTACACACTATAAAAGGCACATACCACCTGTTCACACTTTCATACTTATCGATTTACATTCCAAACATATTATTCATGTTGAATTCAAACTCATCATCATCTTATATACTTATATTCATACCTTGCCACAACAAAACCATATATTCTCACACATCATCCTCAATAATCATCAACTTGTCAATTCAATTAATTCAATACATACACATGACAAGGCAAGCATGAGTATTCATCACATACAACAATCACTATTGAATTTACTCATGCAATTTGAATGTTAACTCCTCTCCTACCTCGAGGGAAGAGCCAAACGGTCCCAATGCTCCGAATGCTCCATTGCATCACCCGGAATACGATCTACATACCAATATATATGCATACACATAATCAATAATCATCATAACTCTAAACATTTGTTAGCTTATCATAAAGCTCAACCCCAAGTCTTAGACTTGCTAAACACCAACATATGCAGTTGTGTTAGGCTTCGAGAATTCCTTTCCCAAAGCCAAGATCCTCTAGATCATAAAAGGCCAACTAAACCCAACAACATCACCATCACATTGTTACTCAATATTCAACTTAGCTCTTATATCCTTTAATAACCATAATTAATTAATCACATTTAAATGGCACACCACAAATGATCTAGAACCCCATCAATTACAATATATCCATTTTCCCTAAATTCTAAGGGCTAGGGTTTTTATCAAAATCAAACAACATTTACCCATGCTCATTAATCACCACCAATGGCCATTTTTCATCATTAATACCATTCTTCAATATCATTAAACCTACATTCTACACACATTTCACATTTTCCCTAATTTATTAAAGTTAGGGTTTCACTAAAACCCAACAACACTCATTAATATCCCTTTATTTCTCAACACCATCAAATATTAATCCTAAGTGCCTCATTAAATGCTTATAAAGGCTCACATCTAAGCCACCCCCTTAGGGTTTCCTATATTAATGGCTTCATTCAACACCCCAATAATTTTTTTCTAACCTAGGATTGATTCCACACACCACCATTCATCAAAACAACATCTAACCTCGCATCTTAACACTTCAATAACCCAAAACCATCAATAAAAACCATGAGTGGTCAAAACCATACCTCTCTTCCAAGCTTAAGCTCCAAAATGAAAGTGAGAGGGAGAGGAGAAGAAAGGAGCTTCAATCAACATCATCTCCTTCAAGCTCCATGGAAGAACAAAAATGGAGGGAGGAGGAAGAGGCACCACCATTCGCTTAGGGTTTTGAAGAGAAGAAGAAGTGGAGAAGGAGAAGGGAAGTAAGAGAAGAAGAAGAAATGTGTTTGCCAATGGAAGCAAGAACCCAACGAAAATAAGGAGAGAAGAATGGGCTTTTTGGTTTTAATTTTTAACTCTCCATTAAAAGTTCATCATTTTATAACAAACAGGCTCTCAGTTCGGGCTCAATACATTATCCAAAAATTATTCCGAATATAGATTTGGATTCCCAATAATATTCTCAATAGCCCTGATCAACGGCATCTCAATCGGAGATACTTGGTCTGACACCCATATTCTATTCGGGTAAAATTTTATCTCACTTAAACTCAATAAATTATAAATATCAATAATAAATCCCAATTTAATCATTCCAATATTTTTGGGACACAAATCCACTCATATATAATTATTTATTATTCATTCCCATCAATTATTCATTTTTATAAAATTCTGGGTGTTACAGAAATCCTTCAAATTAGAAGAGACTGGATGTAGCTTCTATGTTGGAAGTGAACCAGTATAAATTCTCGGTGTTCACTTTTCTTCTCTCTTTGCTCCTTACAAGTTTGTTTTATAAGCCTGATTACCTTTGCATTATTGGGTCAAATTTCCGCAAAAAAGTCTGAGACTTATGCAACCCCCTTTTCTAAGTCTGACTTTGAACCAACAAGATAGTTATCAAACTTATAGCTTAAATTATTTTCTATCTTGATCTAATCGAGAGCTTTAATTGTCTTGCCAATTTGGTTTTTCACTTCATTATGAATTCTTTGAACTTTTCAAAGACTTCTAACTTATGTTAAATAAATCCATACTCATTGAACTTTTTATTTAGTATGTCGAAGTATTGAAAACACATATAGTTATTGTTCCAATAGGCCAACATACATCATGATGTATTAGATAATAGATTACTCATATCTCCAATAAATAAGATTTACATGTCTTAATTGATTCCAAAGTAAAAAAAAAATCCAGATAACAATATTAATGGTGTCTAGAAATGTGTTTCTTATTCATTTTCCTTAGGAGACAATACCATGTAAGTAAGGTTCAAAATTACTTACATTACTTTGACAGTTATGTTATAGTTGGGTGTTTTGAGATTTACGATATAGAATCCATTACTCAATTGTGCATCAACATCTTTTTGAAGAAATAAAGTTATTTTTATAAAAGAAAACCTTCATTACTACAAAAAATGCCTTTGTCAGTGGTTCCGTTACTAGTATAGTCAACGGTTCAAGCATAGACAATGTAGGTGCTAATAATAGCCTAGATAATAATGTCAGCGCTTACGCCGTTGACATTACTTGTGTATTATCATGGAACTGCAGACATTACATATGTATTGCCAGCGGTTATCTAAAGGAACCGCAGACATTGCCTGTGTATCGTTAGTGGTTAATTAGTAAAACCGCAGTCAATAATAGCAAATATGCATTTAGTCTATAATGTGCACGTTATCCTCATCATTGATACTCACCATGTGATAGTACCCTCACTCACTTAAAAGTAAGACTTGCTCCATGATACCTCAATGAATATTAGAGTAAAGAAAAAAAATATAGAAGGTAAACGAATCAATTATAAAATATAAAACTTAAAAAAATATTAACCCATTAGCTTAACTATCAATTTATCAAAATAAATAATTTGTCTATAATTTGATAGCTATTAAAAATCTAATTCTATCATCCTTTGGCATACCTAAAGGGCTGTTGCATTTTCCAGAAAATGAACTAGAATTAAGCATGGAAAAGATTATTCAAGCCATCCAGATATATCAAACAATTTCAAGGATTCCTACAAAAACATGCCATATTCAATTTATCCAATCATTAGCCTTCATACACACTAGATAAAAAGTTAAAGTGAACCTTTACATATGCTAGCATTTTACTATCAGTTCTATTCAACCAAAACAGTACCAACCAGCACCTTAATGTGAGTAAATTCTCATTGGTTTGATATAGCTCCCTGCCCAGGTTGTCGACCAAAAGAATTCTCTTCTAGAACTAAATACCACCTCTACAATTAAATACCCATTATTAATTTTAAGATTCTCTAATTCTTTTCCTTAGTGTTTGAGCCAATAGAAGAGACACATGAATGAGTCATACATTTATTACAGCCAAATATCTAAGCCTCACTTCCAAGATATGCCTGAAAAGCTTTGAACTGGATTACAGGTTCTGGTGTTAGTGGGCTCCCAGTCCTACCATAATTATGATGATTAATCACTAATTAGTTGGATGTGTTGCTATATCATCCCCCACAAAGTTGCCCAAAATAATCTACAAAATATAAACTATAGTTAGAAGTGGCATGATACTAATTTTTCCATGTAAATGACTCAAAGAAACTAATTAATTAAGGAACAAAGATATGTGTTAACATTATAGTGTAGGATTCAAACGCAAGCATGAAGATTTGGAGTTGTAGATACTCCATTCTCGTCTTAAATGTCATTATAAAATAAATGGAAAGTTAGAAACGAATAATCTGAAAACAAAATGTACATACTTGAATCGTTGAAGCAGCAACCAGTAGGCCTGAAATCCCCCACCTATTACACGGCAGTTTGGCACAGAGAGGGACACTCTTAGTCCCTCTGCCCTTTGTTACCTATCATCATTCTCATTCTTTGCGTAAATAGATCCCCTATGGGTAATGATATCGGATCTCCCCTGAAAACCAAAATATCAACAAATGAGATAGCGTAAAATTGATGCCACTTTGTTTGCTATGTTTCACATAATCATGAATCACATGAACTTTCTCACCAATCATAAATGAGTACCAGTATAACGAGTGTCCCTTGTAGACATAGAATTCAAAAGTAAATTTATCAGATATAAATATCATTTAAAGCTGCTAAATAATTGATGGTGATTTAATTGTTAGTGATGGGTAAGGTTATTGAAGTATATTAGTTGGATAGTTAAAAATGGTAGTTGAAGAAGTTTGGATAAGTCACTCAAAGGATGAAAAATTGATACTTGATTACTTTTACATCAATAGATAAGGAGATAACATGCCTATTTATAGGCATCCTCCATCCCTATAATATTCTCTAGAATGTTCTAGAGATAGACTTGTCTAGAATATCATAGAAAAGTAAATGATATAAATAGATTTTCCTAGATGTTTCCTAATAACCTTGTAGAAGATTCTAGAAGGTTCTATAATATTCTAGAAAATTATATAATATTCTAGAAATTTGTATAATCTTCTAATACTCCTCCTTTATGCAAATTTCTGTAACTCCAAGCATTTAGCGCAACTGTTCAATTTTGGTCTTTACAGAGCTTTAGTGAAGATGTATACAACTTGATCTTTAGTTGTGCAATACTCAAGCTTGATTTCTTTAGTTCCTTCTGCTTCCCTCATAAAGTGATATTTGATTGCTATGTGTTTTGTTCTGCTATGATGCACTGGATTTTTTGCTATTGCTATTGCTAATTTATTATCACAGTAGATTGTAGT
Source organism: Clitoria ternatea (assembly GCA_037962975.1). Taxonomy (NCBI): domain Eukaryota; kingdom Viridiplantae; phylum Streptophyta; class Magnoliopsida; order Fabales; family Fabaceae; genus Clitoria; species Clitoria ternatea. The sequence continues at coordinate 94,223,303 of CM075670.1, read as the reverse complement.
AGGCTCTTCTTATTTTTGTCCCATTTCTTCAAGTATTCTTCATAGCCATATTGCTTGACTTGTAGTTTCAGCTACTGCCACATATTCTGCTTTTGCTGTTGATTGAGCCATTATAGCTTGCTTCTTTGAAGCCCAAGAGATTATTCCTGATCCTAGTGAGAAGGCATATCTAGATATGTTTTTCATGTCATCGATTGATCCTGCCCAGTCATTGTCAGTGTAGCCAAGTAGTTTTGAGTCCCTTGAAGTTTGGTACCATATTCCATACTCCTTTGTGCCTTGTAGATATCTCAGGATTCTTTTTGTTGTTCCAAAATGAATTTGGCTTGGGCTTTTCATGAATCTTGAAAGAAGACTTACAGCATACATTATGTCTAGTCGTGTGGCGGTGAGATATAGTAAGCTCCCAATCAAGCTTCTATAACGTGATGCATCAGCTTCTGGTGCTCTATCATTTTTCTTCAATTTCTCATTAGTTACTAGTGGAATGCCAACAGTCTTGTAGTCATTCATCTTGAATTTGTTGAGTAGTGCTACAATATACTTCTTTTGTGAGATAAATATTCCTTATTTCTTTTGTTTTACCTCTATACCGAGGAAGTAATCATCAAGCCAAGGTCGGTCATGTCGAAGGTCTTCATCATATCTTCTTTGAACTTGGCTATCATCTTCATGTTATTTCCTGTGTAGATAAGATCATCTACATAGAAGGAGACTATGAGTATGTCATACTGACCTTGGAGCTTAGTGTATAAAGTTGACTCACTTTTGCTCCTCCTGAATCCATGATCCATGAAGTATCGATCGATTTTACTGTACCATGCTCGTGGAGCTTGTTTTAATCCATATAAAGCCTTCTTCAATCTTAGTACTTTGCCTTCATTACCTTTGCTAACGAAACCTTGTGGTTGCTCTACATAAATTTCTTCTTGAAGATCACCAGTAATAAAGGCAGATTTTACATCCAATTGATAAATGCTTCATCCTTTTTGAGCAACAAGAGCAATTAGAGTTCTTATCATATCCAGACAGGCTACTGGAGCAAATGTCTTGTTGTAGTTAACTCCATATTGTTGTGAGTATCCTTTAGCTACTAGTCTTGCCTTGTACTTTTGTATGGTGCCATTGGGATTAAGCTTGGTCTTATAGACCCATTTCACCCAAACGATATCTTTATCTGAAGGACAATCTGTTAACTCCTATGTATTATTTTTCTCAATCATCTTGATCTCTTCTTCCATTGCTTTCACCCATACATCTTGTTTTGATGCTGCTTCAAAGCTTTCTGGTTCAGTTATAGCCAAGTTGCAGGTTTCATAGATATCGACCAAGGATCTAACTCGTCTCGGAGTAGACTCTGGTTAGGAAATTTGATGTTGTATCGGTGAAGAGCTCTCACTTGAATCTTCTTCAATTTCTTGAGGTTGCTGCATTGGTATGGAAAAGTTTTTCTCTACCTTTTCATCTTTCCAATTCCAAGCAGCATTTTCATCAACCTCCACATCTCGACTAATAGTGAGCTTTTTGGTTTCTAAGTTACAGACTTGATATCCTTTTGATTGTGTGCTATACCCCAAGAAAATACCTCGTACAGTTTTGTCTTCTAGTTTGTGTCTCTTTTCTTCTGGAACGTGTGTGTAGCATACAGATCCAAAAACTCTTACGTGTTTTACTGATGGTTTTTGGTCGCTCCAAGCTTCAATTGGTATTTTATCTTGGACAACCTTGGTTGGACATCTGTTAAGTATATATACTACAGTATAAACTACTTCAGCCCAGAAGGTGTTCAGTAATTCTTTCTCTTTTAGCATGGCTCTGGCCATCTCCATTACTGTGTGATTTTTCCTTTCAGATACTCCATTTTGTTATGGAGTATAGGTGACAGTAAGTTGGCGCTTAATGCCTTTATCCTCACAGAATTTATTAAATTCATTTAAGGTGTACTCTTTACCTCAGTCACTCCTTAATATTGTGATCTCTTTTCCACTTTGTTTCTCGATAAGGGCCTTGAACTTTTTGAATATTCCAAAAACTTCTGATTTGGCTTTGAAAAAATAGACCCAAGTCATTCTAGAGAAGTCATCAATGAAAAGGATAAAGTACCTGTTGTTGTGAAGTGAAGGTGTTTGCATTGGTCCACAAATATCTGTATGAATAAGCTTCAATAAGTCTTTTGCTCTCCAAGCTTTCCCAGATGAAAATGGTTATCGATGTTACTTACCAAGCAAACATCCTTCAAAAGCTTCATTATTTTTTTCAAGTCGTGGAAGATCTTTCATCATATTCTTCTGGTATAAAAGCTTTAAGGCATGAATATTAAAGTGCCCAAACCTTCGGTGCCAAAGCTTGGAGGTATCAACTTCTACTTTCATGGCAATGTTAATGCCTTGCTTGAAGCTTATTGGGAAACTTTTGTTACTTTTATCCATCTTTACTTGGCCAATTTCTATCTTCTTGCAATCGTATATTTTGCATGTGTCCCTTTGGAAGTGGAGAGAATAACCTTTCTCCATTATTTGACTAATACTCAAGAGATTTTCTTTGAGGTTGGGGACTGATAGGACATCAGGAATAAGTTTTGTACACTAATTAATAAAATATCCCATAAATATACAAGCTAGTATTATAATTTTGACATGCAGATGAGAGGAAGGTGATGAACAAGAAGGTGCATGGTACAAGGAGTTTATGTACCTTGTACGTCACCATTCCACTAGGTTGTCTTAGTGTTACAGTCAAGATGCAAACATTTCTTACACTGGTGCTATTAGTTTTGATAATATGTCCTAAATATCAAAACATATATAAAAAAAGAAAACAATATATATTAGTCTTTTGGAGATGTAAAACATAAATGCTTGTCATATCACTAAAAGAAAGGATAAAAGTAATGAATTATAGATTATAATTCTTATAAAACCATAAGAATCTTCAAGCGAGTAAAATAAGCTTTAGAGTTTAAACAATACTACTCAACAAAATTGATCGACCATCATCCTTGACACTAGCTAGCTAGTATTCATAATTTAAGGATGAAAAATCCAAATAGTATGAACCAAACATGCATTTCAGATATATTTTGAAAGAATAAGAATTAATACACCTCTCCAGCATTGACCGTGAGGACGTATGGGGTAAATGTACTTCCCACCCTGCAGATAGATTTCATGAAGTTTTACTTTGGGCTATGTAATAGAACTGTGAATTATGCAAGCATATTGAAGGTAGATAAAAAGAGTAATTTCGAAAACCAAGAAATCAAATAATTACTAATAAAAATAGATCCCAAATTATACTTCTGGAATATAATATTATAATATAAATAAATTATGATAGAAAAATATAATAAACAAGTAACTACATTATAATTTAAAAGTAAAAAATTGTAAAAAGTAAAGCATAGGTATGACAAAACTCCCTAGAAACTGTGGGGACTGTTCCATTTGTAGACTTGAAGTTAGAAAATTTTTACCCACACAAACTGGAATGAGGAATGAAACTCCCCCTGATATAGATATGCGGATGAGATATGGGGATCATCCTCTCCGCTATACATATAATATTGTAAAAATTACAATATCATCTATGAAGAAGGATGACTTGAAGGCATAATGTAGAAAAAATATATGGTTATATCACCTAAACATTGATAAATAAGAGGTATTTTGTATGCTTGTAAAAAACTACATGTCTATCTAACCAATATCACCAGGCATAATGGAGAAGAAACAATATATCAACATATGAAATAAGATGATATTTAATAGTTTTACTCAGAGATAAGTTATTACAATTCTAATGGAGAAAGAAATTATATGCTTCAGCCGGTAAAACATCACAATTTCAATTGTAACAGTAAGTCTAACTCAAAACAACTGACCTTGCCAGCTTTAGAGAAGAACTCATATACATCTCTTTCTATTGCTTTTAGGGGCATCTATGATTACCATAGTGTAAACAAACAAGCATCAAAAAAAGATGACAAAAAATACATAAATTAATTTATTGAATTTTTAAAAATAAATATGCTGACTCTCTATTTGCCAATATCCGATGCATCCTCCTAGCTTCTTTTTCTTCCTAAATAGAGTACCATGTAAATTACAAGTATCTAGTATATCCAGAATTCACAAATTTCACATTCTCTTGTACCTCATTTAAATTATAAAACACCCCTGGTCTTCCAGACCCGAATCCCGATGTAATCAAGATAATTAATTAATAAAAATGTGAATAAATTTTTCACGTTCGAAATATTTCCAAAACATAACTACGATTACATCGAGACCCAAATCACAGAAAACTGAAGAGTGAGACTTAATAAAATATAACTGGATCATTAAATAGTTTGCCCATAACGGTATACAAAATAACATAGTTTTACAGCGGAAGAAGAATGTGTATACCCGGCACACGCCTAGTCCCATATAAGAAGATGTGAGAAAAGGCTCGGCAAAGCATGAAATCATACAACACGAGCCCATTTAGGCCATATCTAAACTTACACATAAATCATAAACATGCATTTCCTAAGGTACATACATATTGTAACACCCCAGTTTTCCGGACTTGAATTCCGATGTGATCAACATAATGATTAATAAAATACGAGTAAATTTTTCGCGTTCTAAAGTAAGTCCGATGTCACACCGAAACCCAAATCACAGAAAACCGAAGAGTACGAATTAATAAGATATGACTAGATCAATAACTAACTTGCCCATAACGGTATACAAAATAATAGAGTTTACAGCGGAAGAAGAATGTGTATACCGGCCATACGCCTAGTCCCATATATGACGATATGAGAAAAGGCTCGGCAAAGCATGCAAATACCTGACATAGACTTAATAGAACAAAGCCCGTCTAATTCACTCACAACATACACATGCATTCCCCAAGACACAATTATATATATATACATATACATCCGGGGATCTTCTCCTAACTATCACTATCATCAATGTACATCATTCAATTTCAATCCTTCTAGTACATATTAAATCATCTTTTACATACTACATTTATATTCACCATTCACAATTTCAAGGGATTATCTTATACATATCCAAAATCACTAAATCCTCTATATCATCATAAGCAACTTATTCATTTCATAAATTCAATACATGATAGTTCACAAATGATGCCGGCCAAGGCACTTCCTCTACCACTATTTACCTTCACTAAAGCTTTGATTTAAAATCTGAACTCATCCCATGGCAACCTGCATCACAATGCTAAAAAAGAGACCACATACGAGAGTGAGTTATACATTCAAAATGACGAATATAAATATATTATGATCATGTGTATATGCATATAATCATCATGTGTGCTTCGCTATAAAATCATTAATTTATCATTCAATCATCATCACATTATTATAATAGGCATACAAGCCTCATGAATCGCAATTCAAACATAAGCAAGCACAAGCACATACACAATCACATTGCCATTTATCAAGAAGGGCATTCACAATCATTATCATCATCTTATTAAATCTTTATTTCATTCCTCCTCGCAAGGGGGTTTATCATCTCTCGTGGTCATCCCATCTCAAATGCCATGCTCTTAAGGCTAATGCATATGTCAACTGCTTAATGCATATGCAACGGATCCGATTTCATAACAACGGGTGATCATAACCACCATAATCATTCATTCATATTCATGGGTTTCCCGCCTCACAAGGGGTACTCCTGCCTCGTGATTGCAACCACGGGCATCATAGGAACTCGCAAGCCCTTTTTCATTTCAAATACCAAGTGATCGCAACCACTGGCTCATCATCATACAATGGTCCCCGCAGGGCCTTTCACTTTCCATAACCAGGTGATCGCAACCACCAGCTCAATATCACATCATCATCAAGTTAGTTTCCCACCTCGCAAGGGGTACTCCCTTCATAGAATCCTACAGGATCTTTCATCATTGTGATCGCAACCACATATTCGATGTTATGCCATGCCATGAATGCAAAATGCAATAATGCATATGCCCATCAACCTCGCAAGGATATCTCACCCTCTCAATTAGGGGTATATTTTATATTTGATTTTGTTATCATTGGCATACAATCAATCATAAGGCCCCTCAAGGCATAACATTCACATTTTCATAAATCCCCACCTGGCAATCATAGCATATCAATCATCATAACATTTATCCACGCATGGAAACCAATAAGATATCTCAAAACATAATTTCAACAATCATCATTCAATCTCATATATACATGTCAATACATGCATTAATCATAGTGGCACTACGCCCATCAATAATAACATTCTAGGGCGTGTTCAACAACAACGTCCCTTTTTATTCAACATTATCATTCATCATTCATTCTTATTCATCATTAACACTTTTTCAAATTCATTAAGTTATAATAACTCATTGCTATTCAATTGTCCCCTTATTAGTTCCATCGTCAACCAAGGTGTGTCATACAATCACATCATTTACTTTTCATCAAGATTTACATTATATCCATAGTGGTGAAGCATATATGTATTCATAGCATAGCATAGGCATACACACACCTCACCAAGGCCTTAAGCCATTCCCCAATCACCACTAAGACAAACCACACATGTTCTCCTAGTGGATTCGCTCGCAATTATTCCAAAAATATACATGGGATTGGAAGAAGGTTTTAGAATACTCCATTTAATTGTCAAGTAGGCCTAAAAGTCCAAGGGGGACAAGATAAGTACCCAAAAGAAGTAAAGATGCCAATTCTAAGCTGATTTAATCAATTTAGCGAGTGATAATCGATTATGGGGTAGGAGCTAATCGATTTCAATGCTTCTGTGTATGGTATAATGTATCAGATGTTGTTCATAATCGATTACGAGATTAAGGTAATCGATTACCTTGTTTCTGTTTTAGTACATAATCGATTACACCTTCGAATGCAATCGATTACATTGGTTCTGGATGGTCCATAATCGATTACAGTCTAATTCCTAATCGATTAGATAAATGACAGAGGCCTGGTAATCGATTATACCTTAGAGGCTAATCGATTACGCCTTGTCATTCTGCAGAAATTATGCAGATTTTACACCAAAAATGAACTTCTCAACTACCAAAACTCATGCAAAGGATATCGGAATGTCACCAAATTTTGACACAAGCTAAAACACACTATTTGTGACGTGTAGCCACCGGCCTTACTCAAAAATCCTTTAAAATGAGTGACTTATGCGCATAAATGCGTTTTACCCATTTTTAGGCACTTTTGTACAACTCAAGGGCCTATTCTCAATGGAATTGGCCCATTCCAATTTCTATAAGTCATAAACTACATATAAAGGATATTGGAACTATCACATCCCATCAAAATCACATAACACACAATTTGACTCTATGAGTTCCTCGATTATGCATTATCTTTCAACCTTATCACCATTACCATCACAATGGCTATCACATTTAATGCCAAACATCCACATAAATTCTCAATTCACAAACATATGCTTCATCCCCTCAAGGATGGTTTATCAACAACATATCGCTCCCACCAAGGGATAGCTAACCATTCATCATCATCACATATACATATATATATCATCATCAATAGTCAATAATTGCCATTCACATCATTTCACTATAAACATGGCAAGGCAAGCATGAGTATCATAACATATAATAATCATCAATTATATAACTCATGTAATTTAAATGTAAACTCCTCTCCTACCTCGAGGGAAAGCTACGCCACATAGTCCAGAACACAATCTACATACCAACATACATGCATGTACATACATACCATTATCAAACTATCTCAGGACATCATCATAATTCTAAACAAATGCTAGCTTATTATAAAGCTCAATATTAAGTCTTAGACTTGTTAAAACACCTATTTTCATACTCGTGTTAGGCTTCGGGAATTCCTTTCCCAAAACCAAGGTTTTCTAAATCTTAAAGGGTTAACCATACCCAACAACAACAATATCATATCCCTTATCCATAATACATCCAATCATCATATATAATCATCCATTTGTCATCGTTGTCACTCAAATTCATTATAAGCCCTCTTAGCTTCACTCAAGACCATCAACAATTCACAAATTTCAAGTGACATACATCATGGCCTAAAGCCTAATCAAATCTTCATCTTAACTCATCTATTCACCATCAATGGTTATCCACCATCATCATTATCATTATCATCATCATAAACAACAATACCCCACCTTAGACATCGCATACTCATTCTCAAACTCAATCCTTCTAACCACACATCTATCAACAACCTCAATCACTAAAACTTAAACATCCTCAACTCATCAACAACAATGAGGAATGCCCATCATTCCAAACATTATTTCTACACACAAAAGTTATCCCTATGACAATAAATCATCAATTCCAACTACATTTATGCCTCATTTCAAACATCCCAAGACTAGCAACAATGTATTCCATTCATTATCAACATCAATAACAATCCCCAATGGCTATCCCACCTAGGGATTGGTTCCAAAGGCCATTTTTCACCCAAATAACATCCAATCTCCCATCATAATACTTAAATAAACTTAAAACTATCAACAAAAGCTATGGGTGTTCAAGAACCATACCTCTTTCTCCTAGCTCTATGCCAAACACGAAAATGAGGAAAAACAGAAGGAGGAGAACCAAGCTTTGCTCCAATGCTCCACTCATGCTTCATGAATCCATGGAAACCAAGAAATTTTTGTAGGTAATGGTCATGGAGGGAGATGCACGGTTTTGCAAAGAGAAAAGGGGAGAGAAGAGGAAAGAAGGAATAAACATGGTGAGAGGAAGAAGCCAACGTGAATAGAGAAGAGAAATGGGTGGGCTTGTTTTAAATTTTAATCCTTTTTATTAAACTCTACCGTTTTATAACATACAGGATCTTAGTTCGGGCTCAATACTTAATCTAAAAATTATTCCGATTATATATTCGGACTCCCAATAATATTCTTAACAGCCCTGACCAACGGTATCTCAATCGGAGATACTTGGTCTGACACCCATATTTTAACCGGGTAAAATTTTATCTTATTTAGTCTCAATAAATTATAATTTTTCATAATAAATCCCAATTTAATTATTCCAATATTTTTGGGACACAAACCAACTTATATATAATTAATTATTATTTATTCCTCATATTTAATTATTTTTATAAAATTCAGGATGTTACAATCCACCCCACCTAAAAGAAATTTCGTCCTCAAAATTTATCCCTAACATATACATCGGAAGGCCATACTTCGGGCCACACACCATCAGAGTTCAATAACACCATGAAGTAACATTGGACTTCCCAAAGTCCATCAGAGCACACATGTTTATACTCAGTACGACCAGATAGGTGCAGTACATTCACCATGAGCAGTTACAATCCCTACACCTGCCCGGCCTATGTGTTGCTGCATCCGACATACAAGAAGGCGTCCCAATCCCGTAGTGGTTACCACAAACACAGGAAGTCGGCACATAAGTGTATGTTGCCACAATGCCTATGGCATGTAAGGCCATATCGGGACCAGTACTTCGTATTCCCATTGCTCACATCGGTCACATATATCCAACTGTACCAGTTTACATAAGATTTAGTGACAATCCTCACAAGTCCACGACTAACATATTCATACATCATCGTTGTGACATCCCAAAAATAGGGGTAAATTTTTTGCGATTTTATTATTAATCTATGAAACATGTGAGTGGTGAAACCATTTAACAATTACCCTGGATCTATCAGAGACCTATCTCATATATGAAGATATGAGAAGGTAAGTTAAAGAAATTAACTCTTAAGAAATCCATAATTAATAATAGCAGAAGTATCTTTAGTAAAACAATATTATGGAATTAAATTCTTAAGAGATCACTTATTTGAAATGAAGAAGCCAAGGTTATCCCAAAGTGTTCATGAAGTAGGATGGAGTCTTTGGATTAATATGAAGAAAATGGAAATAACATGTTTTTAGCATTTTGGGAGAATCAGGTCCCCCTCGCTCAAGCGAAATCCCAATTCGCTTGAGCGAGCTTCGCATAGCACGCTTGGGCGAATCATAAAATGCTGAGCGAAAGAAGTAAATGAAGATTCAGGGGTCACTTCGCTCAAGCGAACCCTAACTCGCTTGAGCGAGTAGCACAGTCCTCGCTTGGGCGAAGTCAGCGAGCGTAAGGCGAAAAACGCCCAGAACCCCTTCCACGCTCACTCGCTCGGGCGACACCATCCCCGCCTAAGCGAGATTACTCCCGAGAGCAATTTCCTGATAAACCCGAGAGCAAAACCTGAGACCAAAACCCTCTCGCTTGGGCGAATCCTCAGCTCGCCTGAGCAAACACCAACCAAGGTCCAAACTCTGATTCTAATGTAATTTCGCTTGAGCGACTTGCACAACCGCTTGAGCGAAAATGGAATAATGGCCCAACACTAATGCTGGGGCGATCTCGCTTGAGTGAGTCCCATTCTCGCCTAAGCGAGAATCATCCAGAATCCAAAAATTGATACAGGGGCATTCTCGTTTGAGCGAGAAGCCCTCTCGCCTGAGCGAGTTTGACAGAAAAACAGGGGAATTGCATAAATCACCCAACTCCCTACACCAAAACTCATTCTAATCAAATTTACCTAATTTCAACACTTCATATATATCATATTACACATTTAGAACCTGTCCTAATAAATCATTCTTGAAAATTTCCATTACAATTCATCTATTGTATGAATCAACTCACTAACTCTTCCATTTCATAAGTCTAACATCCCACACAAAAACTTCATTCATTCATCAAGATATGGAGAGTTTCATCATTCATACGTTCACAGGGTCATGATTGAAAATGAGTCATAGACAAAAGATCTCATTTTCCTCCATGACCTCTCAACTCATTATTCATACGATTATCCATTCTAAATCCACACTATACCAACATACATTGTACTACATACATTACATCTATTCCACATATCTATGTAAACCAAAATATTGCCGGCAAGGCACTCTTTACCAAAAAGGAGCCTTCTTCACACTTCTCCTCCTCAACAGCTCCAAGCAATACCTACAACACAGAAGCTAAAAAGATATACCACAGGGAGAGTGAGTATACTTTCTCAATGACGAAAATCCAATAAATAGAACAATATATGCATGAATGCAATACAACTATCTTCCTCCTAAGAGGAGTTTATTTAATACCAATCAATCAATCAACAATTTTCCATTTCAATACAATTATTCCCTGATTCTCTCAGAATTATATCAATTGATTTACCATCACAATTTAGTAATTAAAAAGGGAGTTCCATTCATATCTTATTATCAAGGTATCATACTATACCATGCTTTCAAACTAATGCACATGCTAATGTCATGAAAATGCATATGCACGGATCCGACTTCATTTCCTCGGGTGATCGCAACCACCATATCATATACTCATTCTCAATGGTTTCCCACCTCGCAAAGGGTACTCCCTCTAGCAACCTCGCAAGATGCTTCTCGTGATCGCAACCACGTTCAATATTTCACATAGGTTTCCCTCCTCGCAAGGGGTACTCCCGCCTCATAAACATTTCATATAGGTTTCCCTCCTCGCAAGGGGTACTCCCGCCTCATGATCGCAACCATGGGCATTCAATCTCATTGGTCCCGCAGGGCCTTTCATTTCAACACCAGGTGATCGCAACCACCGTTCTAATAATCATAGGAACTCGCAAGCCCTGTTTCATTTCCATCATCAAGTGATCGCAACCACTTATCAACATCATCATGATATGCATGTCATGCCATGTATACAAAATACTCATGCATGCCCCAAGCTCATTTAGATTATCCTACCCTTTCATCTAGGGTATATTCATTTTCAACCACACAATTTTCCATCAATCTCATACACAAGAATCAATCTTCATATGAACTCAATCATGTATCACACATAATAAGCCATCCATAGCCTCACTTAGGCTTCATCATATAAACACTAAATTCACATCATCATACACAATTCACTTCACATACACATAATATCACCTTTATCCACACAAACATGTCATACTACATTAATATATACATTATCATCACAATTTTCATGCATTTAGAAAATACACCCCTCTCCTACCTCAAGAGAAGTAGACCTCTGGGGTTGACGTTCCTGCTTCACCAATATTGCCAAGCCCTACACCAATCATTTATAGGGCCACATCAATTATTTATTCAAATACCAATTCAATATACATATACATAGGTGTACACATGATTCTTATCATGTGAAAACTATTTACCAAATTCATTCATTTGCCTACTTAGGCTTCGGGAATTCCTTTCCTTAAATTACAATCCCTTAGTATCAAAGGCTACAACCCAATTATTAGGTTATTTCACCTAGTAGGTCTCCACCAACACCTTGGTGAGTTTCCACCTATTATAACTTCAAGTTAACATTATCATCATTTAATGTGTCTACCACATCATTTATATCATTCTTCCCATCAACAAATGCTAATTTCTTCATTAATTGCAATATCCTTCAATATCCTACCTCTCCTCCTAGGATTCAATTTTAAGGTTTTCACCAACCCACCAACCTTCATAAATGCTCATATACCTCCTTCTTTTCTCACCATAGTTATAACTACCTCATTAATCATTCATAAGCTTGTATTTATGTCAACTTATCTTTAGATTTCCACTTTTAAACTTCCTCAACATTACTCATACTTTTATTGTGTTCTAACACTAAAACTTCAACTAAACTTCAACTATATACTTATGTACATGGAAAATGATCATAATCTTACCTCAATAGAAGAAAAGAGTGAGTTTGCAAAAGATGAGGGAGTTCACACGAATTTGAGGAGTAAGGAGGAGAAAATAGTTTAGTCTCCAAGCTTCCTTGAAGTCTCTTGAAGGTTAAGAATGGAGGAGGAAGATGTACTTCTTTTTAATTTGAAGTTCAAAAGAAAGATGAAGAGGAATAATGAAGAAGAAGAAGGGAAGAAGAAGAAGGAGATAAGAAGAAGAGTGTCTACGTGAGGAAGAGAGTGCAACCGCCTTTTGAATGGGAAAAATAGGAATTTAGCATTTAAATTATTAATTCTTCATTAACTCTTTCATTTTTTAACAAACAGGTTCGCCGTTCGGGCCCAAAACATATTCTAAAAATTATTCCGAATATAAATTCGGAATCCCAATAACATTGTCTACGGCCCTGACCAACGGCATCTCAATCGGAGTTACTTGGTCCGACACCTATATTTTATCCGGGTCAGTTTTCAGCTCATCTGACCACCATAATTCACCAACAGTTTCAAAAAACCTTTTTAAATTATTTCAAGAATTTTGGGATATTTCTTAGCCCCAAGTTAATTATCCAACATTTATTTTCCTAATTTATCTTCCTATTTTAAAAAATTCGGGGTGTTACAATCCACTCCCCCTAAAAGACATTTCGTGCTTGAAATTTAACTTACCAGACTTGAATGCATGAGGATATCGCTTACGGATATCATCCTCGCGTTCCCACGTAAATGTTTCCATATCTCCATGCTTCCATGCCACTTTTACTAATGGTACCATTTTATTCCGTAGTCTCTTCACGGAATACTCAACGATACGAACGGAAACGGGAAGAATGGATAAGTCATCCTGCACCTCAAGATCATCAACAGAGATCACGTGCTGAGGATCATGTACATACTTCCTTAACTGAGACACGTGGAATACATTATGAAGATTTGCAAGCTGTGGAGGGAGTGCAATTCGATATGCGACGTCTCCAATCCGTTCTAAAATCTCATAGGGTCCAATGAATTTAGGGCTTAGTTTCTTGCTCTTCAAGGCCCTTCCTATACCTTTATCACGCGAAACTCGCAATAACACATGATCGCCGACTTGAAATTCTAGTGGATTTCTTCTTTTATCATAATAGCTCTTCTGTCGGTCTTGAGCAATTTTCATCTTTTCCCGGATCATCTTGATCTGTTCGGTAGTTTCTTCAATAATTTCAGGTCCTAAGGCTAAATTCTCACCAACTTCAAGCCAACATAAAGGAGTTCGACACTTCCTTCCGTATAATGCCTCGTATGGTGCCATACCAATACTAGAATGAAAACTGTTATTGTAAGTGAATTCGATCAGAGGTAAATATTTTTCCCACGAACCGCCATGCTCCAAAACACAAGCACGTAGCAAGTCTTCAAGACTTTGAATAGTTCTCTCAGACTGCCCATCGGTCTGGGGATGATATGCCGAACTTAGCTTCAGTTTTGAACCCATTGCCTCATATAAGCTTCCCCAGAATCGGGAAGTAAATCGGGGATCACGATCAGAAACAATACTTGATGGTACACCATGTAATCTCACAATCTCCTGAATGTACAACTGTGCTAAATCTTGCAAAGAGCTCTCCATACTGATTGGCAAGAAATGGGCACTCTTTGTCAAACGATCCACAATCACCCATATTCCATCACATCTGGACCTTGTTCTTGGTAATCCGGACACAAAATCCATGGCAATCGCGTCCCACTTCCAAACAGGGATATCAAGTAGTCTTAAAGTACCCGAAGGTCTTTGGTGTTCCACCTTCGCCTTCTGACAAGTAAGGCAAGAAGCTACAAAGTTAGCAACATCACGTTTTATTCCCGGCCACCAAAAGTTCTTCTTTATATCACGATACATCTTTGTTACACCAGGGTGGATGCTAAACATGCTTTTATGTGCTTCCTCCAGCACTGTGCATCTCAAATCATCAAATGAAGGTACATACACACGACCGTTTATTCACCATATACTATCAACGCCTTCCATAAGGAATAGATTTTTCCCATTATCCTGAGATCTTCGTACCTCTTGTAAATAATCATCATCTTTTTGTTTCTCTTTCACAAGTTCCAAAAATTCATTACTTATTTTCAAGGTAGCAAAACATAACTTCTTGGAGGATTGAACTTCAGTCCTAACATTCAAATTCCGAAATTCTTCAATTAATTCAAGCTCTTTGACCATCATGGTTGATATATGCAAGGATTTCCGACTAAGTGCATCAGCAACAACATTAGCTTTTCCCGGTTGGTACATCAATTTAAAGTCATAATCCTTCAAGAATTCCACCCATCTTCTTTATCGCATATTCAATTCCTTTTGGTCGAAAAGATATTTCAAACTTTTGTGGTCACTATAGACCACAAATCTCGAACCATACAAATAATGACGCCAAATCTTCAAGGCAAACACAACCGCAGCTAACTCCAAATCATGAGTCAGGTAATTAATTTCATGAGGTCGCAACTGGCGTGAAGCATAAGCTATTACACGTTCCTTCTGCATTAGCATGCATCCAAGTCCATGCTTGGAAGCATGACAATACACTACAAACTCTTCTTGTAAGTCAGGCAACGCTAAGATAGGAGCAGAAGTCAGTCTCATTTTTAACTCCTCAAAGCATTTCTCACATTCAACCGTCCATACAAAAGGTTGGTTCTTTCTTGTCAAATTTGTCAAAGGTCTCGCAAGACGAGAGAAACCTTCAATGAACCTTTGATAATAACCCGCAAGTCCAAGAAAACTTCGGATTTCAGTAACCGTCATAGGTCTCAACCATGCCATAACGGCTTCAACCTTTGAAGGATCCACTGAAATACCATCCTCGGATATTACATGTCCAAGGAACTGAACGCTCGTCATCCAGAATTCACATTTAGAGAGCTTGGCATACAACTGGTTCTCTCTAAGAATGTTCAGTACCACTCTTAAATGTTCTTCATGTTCCTCGTGAATTTTGGAATACACCAGGATATCATCGATAAACACTACAACAAAATGATCTAAGTATTTGTGGAAGATGTGATTCATGTAACTCATGAATACTGCTGGAGCATTAGTAACTCCAAATGGCATCACGACATACTCGTAGTGGCCATATCGCGTCCTAAATGCAGTCTTGGGAATATCTTCGGCTCTCACCCGAATTTGATGATACCCAGAACGTAAATCAATCTTTGAAAATACCACCGCACCTCTCAATTGATCCAACAGATCATCAATACGAGGTAAAGGATATCTATTCTTTATCGTCAACTTGTTCAATTGGCGGTAGTCTACGCACAACCGCATGGTTCCATCCTTTTTCTTAACTAACAAAACAGGAGCTCCCCAGGGTGACACACTGGGTCGAACAAATTCCCTCTCAAGTAGCTCCTCAACTTGCTTCTTTAATTCAATTAACTCCATAGGAGACATCCTATAAGGAGCAATAGACACTGGTTCAACACCAGGTACAAGGTCAATAGCAAACTCAACCTCCCTTGGAGGTGGTAAGCCAGGGATTTCATCAGGAAATACATCCAGAAATTCAGACACCACGGGAATATTAGTGGGGCCGGAATTACTTGTCCCATCAGTAAGAGATAACAACACGCAAAGTTGAATTATACCTTGTACATCAAACTGTTCTCTATCAAGAGAAGAGAAACTAACGGTCCGTTGTTGACAATCAACTATGACTTTATTGTTAGAAAGCCAATCCATACCAAGTATAATCTCTAATCCCTTCATAGGCAAGCAAATAAAAGATACAACAAATTTTCTCCCCTCCAGGAGCATATCAATATTATCGCACCGGTTAACCAATCTAAGACAAGTACCGGTTGGAGTGGTAACCATAAGAGCATTTTTCATTAGACACACCGGCAATCTCAATCGCCGAACGCAATCCTCAGATATAAAAGAGTGGGTCGCACCCGAATCATAAATTACATGAACTGAATGTCCAAGGATTTCACACTTACTTTCAACCAGATTTTCTGCTCGTGCTGCTTCCTCACCGGTGACAGCAAATACTCTCCCGGCATTAGGTTGACGATCTCCTCCATCCCTATTTCCTTCATTAGCATCATTACCATTTCCTCGACCGTTGCCACGTCTTCCACCATTATAACCACCTCGGCCACCACGTCGACCGCCATTATTTCCATTACCACGGCCTCGACCACCATTATAACCTTCGCGGTTCACATAAGCAGGTGCGTTAGCATGATTGGCAACATTAGCTTGTACCGGAGCCGGCCTTACAAGCATAGGACATGCAGAACGGATATGCCCCACCTGATCACAATTAAAACATACAACATCTTCACGATGCACACATTCCCGAACGTAATGAGGTCCTCCACATCTATAACATCTCGGCCCATTGGTATTTATATTACCCCGGCCAAAAACATTACCACGTCCGCCGCCTCTAGCTTGGACATTAGAAGGAGCACCCCTCAAAAAACGTCCTCTTCTAAAACTTCTTTGCCTCTTAAAACTAGAAGCTTGACCCTTCAACTTAGAGTCAAATTTAGAGTGTTGAAAAGAAGCATGTTCTTCATAGATGCGGCACTTATTCATAAGCACCGTGAAACTTCGAATCTCTTGGTGACATATAGCCCTTTGAATATCGGAGCGTAACCCATTTTCAAACTTCACGCATTTTGACACTTCAGTTCCCTCTTGTTGAAAAGGAGGGTAGAATTCACAAAGTTCTTCAAACTTGGAAGCATACTCTTCCACCGTCAGCGTGCCTTGCTTGAGTTCCATGAACTCGAGTTCTTTCTTGCTCTTATAACTTTCGGGCACATATTTTCTCATAAGTTCTCGCTTAAAGTTCTCCCAAGTTAAGGGAATCGCGACAACATTCATTCTGTTCTTGGCGAGTCTCCACCAAGTCTCTGCTTCATCCCTCAGCATAAAAACAGCATACTCCACTTTCTGGAGCTCATTACATTCAAAGCTATCAAAGATCCGCTCAACATTCCGGATCCAACCATAGGCTTGCTCAGGCCTAAATCCACCATGAAATTCAGTAGGTTTTCGCTTTAAAAACATGTCAAGGCCCTGAGTACCTTGAACAACAATAGGAGCAGATGGTCTTTCTGCCTCTTGTCTCTCACGGTTTTGCGATTCGAGAAGATCCGCAAAACGATTCAAGGCTCTAGCTATGGCGTCATCATTATCTTGACGACGACGGGCCATCACAATATCTAAAACCACAACATAAAATTCAACCAATATCAGTAAACGCGTTCATAAAATTCCTCTATGAGTTCATACTATAGTATTTCATTATAAAATTTACATTGTGACCCTCCCCCATGGAGTCCAATAGCAACATTTCATATTAAAGCTCATATGGCAACATCATCATATCATAACATAGTATGCATTCACAATACATAAGATTCTTCATTGAGGGAGGATAGTGTGAAGAAGCTTGGCCAAACTTATAAAAATCACATTCAATCCATCATCAATTCATACGCAATCAATCAACAATAACAATGATTCATCAATCACATATCACTTTCCAGTAATAGCAATGGCTAAACACAATAATACAGAGCAAATAATGCTCTGATACCAAATTGTGACATCCCAAAAATAGGGGTAAATTTTTTACGATTTTATTATTAATCTATGAAACATGTGAGTGGTGAAGCCATTTAACAATTACCCTGGATCTATCAGAGACCTATCTCATATATGAAGATATGAGAAGGTAAGTTAAAGAAATTAACTCTTAAGAAATCCATAATTAATAATAGCGGAAGTATCTTTAGTAAAACAATATTATGGAATTAAATTCTTAAGAGATCACTTATTTGAAATGAAGAAGCCAAGGTTATCCCAAAGTGTTCATGAAGTAGGATGGAGTCTTGGATTAATATGAAGAAAATGGAAATAACATGTTTTTAGCATTTTGGGAGAATCAGGTCCCCCTCGCTCAAGCGAAATCCCAATTCGCTTGAGCGAGCTTCGCATAGCACGCTTGGGCGAATCATAAAATGCTGAGTGAAAGAAGTAAATGAAGATTCAGGGGTCACTTCGCTCAAGCGAACCCTAACTCGCTTGAGCGAGTAACACAATCCTCGCTTGGGCAAAGCCAGCGAGCGTAAGGCGAAAAGCGCCCAGAACCCCTTCCACGCTCACTCGCTCGGGCGACACCATGCCCGCCTAAGCGAGATTACTCCCGAGAGCAATTTCCTGATAAACCCGAGAGCAAAACCTGAGACCAAAACCCTCTCTCTTGGGCGAATCCTCAGCTCGCCTGAGCGAACACCAACCAAGGTCCAAACTCTGATTCTAATGTAATTTCGCTTGAGCGACTTGCACAACCGCTTGAGCGAAAATGGAATAATGGCCCAACACTGATACTGGGGCGATCTCGCTTGAGTGAGTCCCATTCTCGCCTAAGCGAGAATCATCCAGAATCCAAAAATTGATACAGGGGCATTCTCGCTTGAGCGAGAAGCCCTCTCGCCTGAGCGAGTTTGACAGAAAAACAGGGGAATTGCAGAAATCACCCAACTCCCTACACCAAAACTCATTCTAATCAAATTTACCTAATTTCAACACTTCATATATATCATATTACACATTTAGAACCTGTCCTAATAAATCATTCTTGAAAATTTCCATTACAATTCATCTATTGTATGAATCAACTCACTAACTCTTCCATTTCATAAGTCTAACATCCCACACAAAAACTTCATTCATTCATCAAGATATGGAGAGTTTCATCATTCATACGTTCACAGGGTCATGATTGAAAATGAGTCATGACAAAAGATCTTATTTTCCTCCATGACCTCTCAACTCATTATTCATACAATTATCCATTCTAAATCCACACTATACCAACATACATTGTACTACATACATTACATCTATTCCACATATCTATGTAAACCAAAATATTGCCGGCCAAGGCACTCTTTACCAAAAAGGGGCCTTCTTCACACTTCTCCTCCTCAACAGCTCCAAGCAATACCTACAACACAGAAGCTAAAAAGATATACCACAGGGAGAGTGAGTATACTTTCTCAATGACGAAAATCCAATAAATAGAACAATATATGCATGAATGCAATACAACTATCTCCCTCCTAAGAGGAGTTTATTTAATACCAATCAATCAATCAACAATTTTCCATTTCAATACAATTATTCCCTGATTCTCTCAGAATTATATCAATTGATTTACCATCACAATTTAGTAATTAAAAAGGGAGTTCCATTCATATCTCATTATCAAGGTATCATACTATACCATGCTTTCAAACTAATGCACATGCTAATGTCATGAAAATGCATATGCACGGATCCGACTTCATTTCCTCGGGTGATCGCAACCACCATATCATATACTCATTCTCAATGGTTTCCCACCTCGCAAGGGGTACTCCCTCTAGCAACCTCGCAAGATGCTTCTCGTGATCGCAACCACGTTCAATATTTCACATAGGTTTCCCTCCTCGCAAGGGGTACTCCCGCCTCATGATCGCAACCATGGGCATTCAATCTCATTGGTCCCGTAGGGCCTTTCATTTCAACACCAGGTGATCGTAACCACCGGTCTAATAATCATAGGAACTCGCAAGCCCTGTTTCATTTCCATCATCAAGTGATCGCAACCACTTATCAACATCATCATGATATGCATGTCATGCCATGTATACAAAATACTCATGCATGCCCCAAGCTCATTTAGATCATCCTACCCTTTCATCTAGGGTATATTCATTTTCAATCACACAATTTTCCATCAATCTCATACACAAGAATCAATCTTCATATGAACTCAATCATGTATCACACATAATAAGCCATCCATAGCCTCACTTAGGCTTCATCATATAAACACTAAATTCACATCATCATACACAATTCACTTCACATACACATAATATCACCTTTATCCATACAAACATGTCATACTACATTAATACATACATTATCATCACAATTTTCATGCATTTAGAAAATACACCCCTCTTCTACCTCAAGAGAAGTAGACCTCTGGGGTTGACGTTCCTGCTTCACCAATATTGCCAAGCCCTACACCAATCATTTATAGGGCCACATCAATTATTTATTCAAATACCAATTCAATATACATATACATAGGTGTACACATGATTCTTATCATGTGAAAACTATTTACCAAATTCATTCATTTGCCTACTTAGGCTTCGGGAATTCCTTTCCTTAAATTACAATCCCTTAGTATCAAAGGCTACAACCCAATTATTAGGTTATTTCACCTAGTAGGTCTCCACCAACACCTTGGTGAGTTTCCACCTATTATAACTTCAAGTTAACATTATCATCATTTAATGTGTCTACCACATCATTTATATCATTCTTCCCATCAACAAATGCTAATTTCTTCATTAATTGCAATATCCTTCAATATCCTACCTCTCCTTCTAGGATTCAAATTTAAGGTTTTCACCAACCCACCAACCTTCATAAATGCTCATATACCTCCTTCTTTTCTCACCATAGTTATAACTACCTCATTAATCATTCATAAGCTTGTATTTATGTCAACTTATCTTTAGATTTCCACTTTTAAACTTCCTCAACATTACTCATACTTTTATTGTGTTCTAACACCAAAACTTCAACTAAACTTCAACTATATACTTATGTACATGGAAAATGATCATAATCTTACCTCAATAGAAGAAAAGAGTGAGTTTGCAAAAGATGAGGGAGTTTACACGAATTTGAGGAGTAAGGAGGAGAAAATAGTTTAGTCTCCAAGCTTCCTTGAAGTCTCTTAAAGGTTAAGAATGGAGGAGGAAGATGTACTTCTTTTTAATTTGAAGTTCAAAAGAAAGATGAAGAAGAATAATGAAGAAGAAGAAGGGAAGAAGAAGAAGGAGATAAGAAGAAGAGTGTCTACGTGAGGAAGAGAGTGCAACCACCTTTTGAATGGGAAAAATAGGAATTTAGCATTTAAATTATTAATTCTTCATTAACTCTTTCGTTTTTTAATAAACAGGTTCGCCGTTCGGGCCCAAAACATATTCTAAAAATTATTCCGAATATAAAGTCAGAATCCCAATAACATTGTCTACGGCCCTGACCAACGGCATCTCAATCGGAGTTACTTGGTCCGACACCTATATTTTATCCGGGTCAGTTTTCAGCTCATCTGACCACCATAATTCACCAACAGTTTCGAAAAACCTTGTTTAAATTATTTCAAGAATTTTGGGATATTTCTTAGCCCCAAGTTAATTATCCAATATTTATTTTCCTAATTTATCTTCCTATTTTAAAAAATTCGTGGTGTTACAATCGTCGCCATACAATTAATTTGACTTACATCATGCCATACCAATCCTCAAATCTAAATCAACTTCACCATAAATTGGTGTACCAATCATATATTTTCATCATCATGGGGTAAATACCACATCATCGGGCCTTATCCATCCTGAAGTCATGGTCAAATCGCCTAATAATCCTTTGTCTCATTCAGACATCATTGGCTATAAATTGATTCAAGCCTAAATGAGTTACTAAACTCGTAGGAAGTACGCAACTTTGAGGTCAAATAGGGTTCTTAACCGCATACTAGGCTTTCACATTAGGAATTCTTCTCACAATTCAAAATCAAAGTTCATAACTCGGTCATACATCACATATCGTATCACTTCATTATATGATTTCTATCACCAATATGTCATCTTTCAAATTAAACGGGAAGTAATGACATGATTAAGTTTTCCATCTACCGACTCACAATCGCGCATGTCATCCCTATATCCTACCGTAATTCTCAATTAATTCCCTGATCACAACGTCAAAGGTATACAATGTAGCCTAAGGTCATACCATAGGATCAAGTGCATCATAGCCAATACTAATAATACCCCAAATTCAACATTATTATTCATCAATCATCAGGGGTTACATTCATCATTTGTATACTAATAATACCCCAAATTCACTAGGCAATGATCCCCCCTAAATCCATGTTAAGGAACCATATCTGAACAATGAGCATCTAGCTCTAATTGTCACCAAAACCTTTCAATATTGAGCAACTATGCTCCAATCGACCATAATATCAATTCAATACGGAGCAACCTTGCTCAGACAATGAGTAATGGCTTCTATACTAGCAAACATGTTCTAGCAAAATCAATAACATCTATACAGAGCAAAATATGCTCTGATACCACCTTTTGTAACACCCCGATTTTCCGGACTCGAATTCCGATGTGATCAACATAATGATTAATAAAATACGAGTAAATTTTTCGCGTTCTAAAGTAAGTCTAATGTCACACCGAAAACTGAATCACAAAAAACCGAAGAGTACGAATTAATAAGATATGACTAGATCGATAACTAACTTGCCCATAACGGTATAAAAAATAATAGAGTTTACAGCGGAAGAAGAATGTGTATACCGGGCATACGCCTAGTCCCATATATGACCATATGAGAAAAGGCTCGGCAAAGCATGCAAATACCTGACATAGACCTAATAGAACAAAGCTCGTCTAATTCACTCACAACATACACATGCATTCCCCAAGACACAATTATATATATATATATATATACATATACATCCGGGGATCTTCTCCCAACTATCACTATCATCAATGTACATCATTCAATTTCAATCCTTCTAGTACACATTAAATCATCTCTTACATACTACATTTATATTCACCATTCACAATTTCAAGGGATTATCTTATACATATCCAAAATCACTAAATCCTCTATATCATCATAAGCAACTTATTCATTTCATAAATTCAATACATGATAGTTCACAAATGATGTCGGCCAAGGCACTTCCTCTACCACTATTTACCTTCACTAAAGCTTTGATTTAAAATCTGAACTCATCCCATGGCAACCTGCATCACAATGCTAAAAAGGAGACCACATGGGAGAGTGAATTATACATTCAAAATGACGAATATAAATATATTATGATCAAGTGTATATGCATATAATCATCATGTGTGATTCGCTATAAAATCATTAATTTATCATTCAATCATCATCATATTATTATAATAGGCATACAAGCCTCATGAATCGCAATTCAAACATAAGCAAGCACAAGCACATACACAATCACATTGCCACTTATCAACAAGGGCATTCACAATCATTATCATCATCTTATTAAATCTTTATTTCATTCTTCCTCGCAAGGGGGTTTATCATCTCTCGTGGTCATCCCATCTCAAATGCCATGCTCTTAAGGCTAATGCATATGTCAACTGTTTAATGCATATGCAACGGATCCGATTTCATAACAACGGGTGATCGCAACCACCATAATCATTCATTCATATTCATGGGTTTCCCGCCTCGTAAGGGGTACTCCCTCTAGCAGCCTCGTAAGGTGCTTTCTTGTGATCGCAACCACGTTCAACAATTCATAATGGTTTCCTGCCTCACAAAGGGTACTCCCGCCTCGTGATCGCAACCACGGGCATCATAGGAACTCGCAAGCCCTTTTTCATTTCAAATACCAAGTGATCGTAGCCACTGGCTCATCATCATACAATGGTCCCTGCAGGGCCTTTCACTTTCCATAACCAGGTGATCGCAACCACCGGCTCAATAACATATCATCATCAAGTTGGTTTCCCGCCTCGCAAGGGGTACTCCCTTCATAGAATCCTACAGGATCTTTCATCATTGTGATTGCAACCACATATTCAATGTTATGCCATGCCATGAATGCAAAATGCAATAATGCATATGCCCATCAACCTCGCAAGGATATCTCACCCTCTCAATTAGGGGTATATTTTATATTTGATTTTTGTTATCATTGGCATACAATCAATCACAAGGCCCCTCAAGGCATAACATTCACATTTTCATAAATCCCCACCTGGCAATCATAGCATATCAATCATCATAGCATTTATCCACGCATGGAAACCAATAAGATATCTCAAAACATAATTTCAACAATCATCATTCAGTCTCATATATATATGTCAATACATGCATTAATCATAGTGGCACTACGCCCATCAATAATAACATTCTAGGGCGTGTTCAACAACAACGTCCCTTTTCATTCAACGTTATCATTCATCATTCATTCTATAATAACTCATTGCTATTCAATTGTCCCCTTATTAGTTCCATCGTCAACCAAGGTGTGTCATACAATCACATTATTTACTTTTCATCAAGATTCACATTATATCCATAGTGGTGAAGCATATATGTATTCATAACATAGCATAGGCATACGCGCACCTCACCAAGGCCTTAAGCCATTCCCCAATCACCACTAAGACAAACCACACATGTTCCCCTAGTGGATTCGCTCGCAATTGTTCCAAAAATATACATGGGATTGGAAGAAGGTTTTAGAATACTCTATTTAATTGTCAAGTATGCCTAAAAGTCCAAGGGGGACAAGATAAGTACCCAAAAGAAGTAAAGATGCCAATTCTAAGCTGATTTAATCAATTTAGCGAGTGATAATCGATTATGGGGTAGGAGCTAATCGATTTCAATGCTTCTGTGTGTGGTATAATGTATCAGATGTTGTTCATAATCGATTACGAGATTAAGGTAATCGATTACCTTGTTTCTGTTTTAGTACATAATCGATTACACCTTCGAATGCAATCGATTACATTGGTTTTGGACGGTCCATAATCGATTACAGTCTAATTCCTAATCGATTAGATGAAGGACAGAGGCCTGGTAATCGATTATACCTTAGAGGCTAATCGATTACGCCTTGTCATTCTGCAGAAATTATGCAGATTTTGCACCAAAAATGAACTTCTCAACTACCAAAACTCATGCAAACGATATCGGAATGTCACCAAATTTTGACACAGGCTAAAACACATTATTTGTGACGTGTGGCCACTGGCCTTACTCAAAAATCCTTTAAAATGAGTGACTTATGTGCATAAATGCATTTTACCCATTTTTAGGCACTTTTGTGCAACTCAAGGGCCTATTCTCAATGGAATTGGCCTATTCTCAATGGAATTGGCCCATTCCAATTTCTATAAGTCATAAACTACATATAAAGGCTATTGGAACTATCACATGCCATCAAAATCACATAACACACAATTTGACTCTATGAGTTCCTCGATTATGCATTATCTTTCAACCTTATCATCATTACCATCACAATGGCTATCACATTTAATGCCAAACATCCACATAAATTCTCAATTCACAAACATATGTTTCATCCCCTCAAGGATGGTTTATCAACAACACATCACTCCCACCAAGGGATAGCTAACCATTCATCATCATCACTTGTACATATATATATCATCATCAATAATCAATAATTACCATTCACATCATTTCACTATAAACATGGCAAGGCAAGCATGAGTATCATAACATATAATAATCATCAATTATATAACTTATGCAATTTGAATGTAAACTCCTCTCCTACCTCGAGGGAAGAGCCGAAATCCGAATACACGCTCCGAAAGCTACGCCACATAGTCCGGGACACAATCTACATACCAACATACATGCATGTGCATACATACCATTATCAAACTATCTCAGGGCATCATCATAATTCTAAACAAATGCTAGCTTATCATAAAGCTCAATATCAAGTCTTAGACTTGTTAAAACACCTATTTTCATACTCGTGTTAGGCTTCGGGAATTCCTTTCCCAAAACCAACATTTTCTAAATCTTAAAGGGTTAACCGTACCCAACAACAACAATATCATATCCCTTATCCATAATACATCCAATCATCATATATAATCATCCATTTGTCATCGTTGTCACTCAAATTCATTATAAGCCCTCTTAGCTTCACTCAAGACCATCAACAATTCACAAATTTCAAGTGACATACATCATGGCCTAAGGCCTAATCAAATCTTCATCTTAACTCATCTATTCACCATCAATGGTTATCCACCATCATCATTATCATTATCATCATCATTAACAACAATACCCCACCTTAGACATCGCATACTCATTCTCAAACTCAATCCTTCTAACCACAACATCTATCAACAACCTCAATCACTAAAGCTTAAACATCCTTAACTCATCAACAACAATGAGGAATGCCCATCATTCTAAACATTATTTCTACACACAAAAGTTATCCCTATGACAATAAATCATCAATTCCAACTACATTTATGCCTCATTTCAAACATCCCAAGACTAGAAACAATGTATTCCATTCATTATCAACATCAATAACAATCCCCAATGGCTATCCCACCTAGGGTTTGGTTCCAAAGGCCATTTTTCACCCAAATAACATCCAATCTCCCATCATAATACTTAAATAAACTCAAAATCATCAACAAAAGCTATGGGTGTTCAAGAACCATACCTCTTTCTCCTAGCTCTATGCCAAACATGAAAATGAGGAAAAAGAGAAGGAGGAGAACCAAGCTTTGCTCCCATGCTCCACTCATGCTTCATGAATCCATTGAGACCAAGAAATTTTTGTAGGTAATGGTCATGGAGGGAGATGCACGGTTTTGCAAAGAGAAAAGGGGAGAGAAGAAGAAAGAAGGAATGAAGATGGTGAGAGGAAGAAGCCAACGTGAATGGAGAAGAAAAATGGGTGGGCTTGTTTTAAATTTTAATCCTTTTTATTAAATTCTAGCGTTTTATAACATACAGGATCTTAGTTCGGGCTCAATGCTTAATCTAAAAATTATTCCGATTATATATTCAGGCACCCAATAATATTCTTAATAGTCTTGACCAACGGTATCTCAATCGGAAATACTTGGTCCGCACCCATATTTTAACCGGGTGAAATTTTATCTCATTTAGTCTCAATAAATTATAATTTTTCATAATAAATCCCAATTTAATTATTCCAATATTTTTGGGACACAAACCAACTTATATATAATTATTTATTATTTATTCCTTATATTTAATTATTTTTATAAAATTCGGGATGTTACACATATACTTAGCTATATGGTCATACATCATACATCTCCAACATTCATATTCTATATTCCTCCATAATTAATTCCACCTCAATATCATGTATCATTAAGATTTATATATTCCCAAAATTGGCTACACATCCGATGTCATTCCAAATATCAATATATCATTCATATACCTAGCTATTTACAATACATCCGCCAATATCAATAAATCATCAACACTAGGAGACACCTTTTATTTCACAATACAATGAATCATAATCGCTGTCGGCCAAGGCATTCCATTACCACTATTTACCTTCCGAAAAGCCTTACTTCTTAAACGTTCTCATCCCATGGTTTTCCTGCATCAATACTAAAAAGTAGACCACATGGGAGAGTGAGTTATACATTTTAAATAATGATATGAATACAATTGGAATTATGTGCATATGCATATCAACATCATGTATGCTTTGCTAAACACATCAATGATCATTATAGATTATTAATTCAACAATAGATACTTATTTCATACTTATTCATCAAATCATAGCAAAGCAAGCATATACACATCTATTCCAATGCCACAACGGGCTAACATCATCAACATCGACCATTCCGGTCTTTTCTCAAAGCCACCACGGGCTAACATCATTATCATCAATCATAAACAAATACGCCCTTCATTACATTGGGCCAATATATATATATATATATCGTCATATTCAACATCGTTTTAGATATATTCATATCATTTATTAATCATATATGGTCTTTTAGGTATTTAATTACCCATCTCATCAACATATACCACCATCTCAATCCTCATCAATCATCATCATATTCTGGCATATCTCCATGCTATATGCAAATGCTCTTATGGCTAATGCATATGCACAATGGAATAGACAACAAATGCGGATCCGACTGTGGGAATAAACACCAAATTGTGGGTCAAGCATAGGTGTGCTACTATGCCCCTACTGCAGTAGTAAAAGTGTACACTTATATCTCATTTTATGCATGCTCAACATCATATTTTACTGGTACCAAACCGCATCGCCCATATGTAGCACTAGTCACCCTGTGACTTGCGGATCAACAACATGGCCTCACTTGCCAAAAATGCTAGGGCCCCTCCCGAACACATATCGAGAGAGCTGTGCCCCGTCAGACACCGAGGTAACTCGCTCATCATAGAGTCGCCTGCCCACTGGGCCCGCCACATAGGGTGCCTCATCACCAAACTATGGACAGCTTCGTGACTCACACATCGAGTCACAGGGGAAATAACAAGAATGCTCGTGCACTAAGCCGCCCTCCCACTGGGCCCGCCTAGTGGAACCCCCTAATATTCCACATAGACAGCGATCGATATACCATGGATACAATGCAATGCAAATCAAATGCATTTCTCACACTATGCATCCTAAATGCCACTCATCAATCATCATCATCATAATCACCAACACCACCATATACATCTTGGTGGATTTTATCATTGTTGGTTTTAGCCATTGTTTTCAAGTTTAAAGCGTGGCATTTTCATCTAAATATATCATTTATTATACATGAAAGTCACCACTTATAAACAACCACAATGGCATCACAACATCATAAATCATCATTAATATTAGTTAAACTTTCATCAATACCACCACATAATCATTTAGTGGATTTTTATTTCATTTGTCATTGTCATGGTTTCACAACTAGTGTGGTAATACAACAATTTATTAATACAATTCAAACCAGACATACAAGCCTATGCTTGTATCAACTCAATGACATTCACAATCGTCTATAATAACAATCATCCTTTATTCAAGGGATTGATCAACAACATCACCCACCATTACCCCTAATACAACCTCTTGTTTTTACATAATAAAGGGGTTTTAAGTAATAATAAGCTCATGTTAACTTTCAATACTAAGACATGAGAAAAGCTCACTTTTAGTCTTAATAATAATGGGACATGTCATAATTATCACCTATTAGTCTCAATTTGACCACCATAAAAAGTTGGTTTTAAAACCCTCTTAAATTTGAATTTTATGATGCAGTAGGTCTGGTGTTTTATGCCTAATGAGAGTTAGAAAACTCCAATTAATGTGAGACCAATTCTCACACCTCCATAACACAATTATCTACAATTTCATGAAGAAGTCGAAGGCCAAAAATGTCATTAAGGTGCCTAAACGGGCCAAAATCAGCAAAGAAAACAGAACAGTTAGAAAAATAGCACAACAGTGGCCATAAAAGGGCTCTGAATCGATTCAGGCTCGTATGAATCGATTCAAACGTCCTAAAATCTTAAAATTTGACAAACAGAGGGCCTTGAATCGATTCAAGCTCGTATGAATCGATTCAAACGCTCCTGGAGCCCAAAACAGTGAAAACAACACCTCTTGAATCGATTCAAAGGGTCTTGAATCGATTCAAGACAGCCCTGCTGCTATTTTTATGCAGAAAACATATAATTTTTCAACTTCTTACCCTCCTAACTTTCTTGTATGAACTCGAAATGCTACGAAATTTTAACCCCAACAAATATACATCATTTGTGACGCGTGACCACTGGCCTTACCCAAAAATTCTCAAAATTGAGGGACTTATGCGCATAAATGTGTTTAACTCAATTTATAACAATTTTGGGCAACTCAAGGGTCAATTCTCATTAAAATTTGCCTATTCCAATTCCTACAAGTCATAAACTACATATATGGGCTATTGGGACTATCCCAAGCCATCAAAATCACATAAAATTCTATTTGACCCCTTCACTTCCATGATTATGCATTAAAAATGCACTTTGTGAACTACAATATGACCGAACCATCTATAATTCATTTCAATATGGGTCTTTCATTACAATGCATCAATTCCCATCAAGGGACAACTAACCATTCATCACCATCTCATATCTATATATATATATATAATTTCCAAAATTCAACAATTTGCCAAGCCTATCATTCATCACTTCATCAATTCAAACATTTAATACATTCATGGCAAGGCATTGCGTGAGTTCACACATAAACATAATTAACAATTTTTTTCACTCATGCAATTGAAATGTAAACTCCTCTCCTACCTCGAGGGAAGAGCCAAAATCTGAATGCTCCGATTATTCCGCACCATCATCCAGAACACAAGCTACACAACACACAGATTTGCATTCATTCAATTATGTGCCATATTAAGGTTCTCATTAGGATTCTAAATAATTGCTCCTATATTATGAAGCTTAGTAATAAGTTCTAAACCCGTTAAGGCATCTATTCATACTTCCACATTAGGCTTCGGGAATTCCTTTCCCGAAACCAAGATTCTCTAAATCTTAAAGGGTCAACTACACCCAACAACAGCAACAATATCATATCCCTTATTCATAATGCACTCAACCTTCATATATATCCTGCAATAACCATAATTAATGAACACGTTCAATTGGCACACAAATGGTCTAGAACCTCATCAAGCCATAATCTTATTACACTAATCCCTCACATTCCACATTCATAATAACACCTATCTATAGATTTCACCATCAATGGTCCTCTACCATTTTAAGCAACCTTCAACCTTAAATATCACCTATTCACTTTCAATTCAACCCAACAAGTCACAATATATACATTTTCCCCAAATTCTTAAGGCAAGGGTTTTCATTAAAACCCAACAACTATTATCAATATTTCATTAATCATCATCAATGGCTATCTTTCATTATTAATATCATTCTCTAACATCATTAAACATACATTCTACTCATATTTCACACTTTCCCCAATTTATTAAAGTTAGGGTTTTCACTAGAACCCATCACCATCATAAATGCTTATTAATTTCCCATCACCTTTCAACATTAATCTTAAGTACCACATTAAATGCTCATAAAAGCTAACATTTAAGCCACCCCACCTTAGGGTTCCCATACCTAATGTTTCTCCCAATAACCCTCATGCAATAAATACTCCCCCAAATACCAAAAACCTAAAACCTAGGGCATAAAGCTCATGAAAAATGATGAGGAACTTACCTTAACGTGTAACATCCTGGTTTAGAATTAATTACCAATTAAGGTTAATTACAGAATTAAAATTGTTGATTGAATAATAATAATAATAATAATGCCAGGTAAATTACACATGTGCCCTTGGCGGTGTTAAGGGGAGCTTCGGTGCTCTCTCCCTCTCTTCCTCGTGATTCCCACGCTGATTGTGATTGATGGCTGATGGGATTAGTATTAAATGAGGATGTGGTTGTTGATTAAGAGGGAGAGTTGGCGCAGTGCAGAGCTATGATAATGGCTTCACTTTCACGTTTTCTACTCACCCTCTGCCCATTTCACTTTGGGGATATGCTAAAATACTCTTGGGTTCTCTCCAGAAATTCCCTAGAGACTCTTCTTCTTCTTGCTGTTTCTTCATATTCGTCTTCTTCTTCTTCTTCTTCTTCCACTGGAACACTGAGTAGAACCATGAGTGGGAAGTGGGAACACGAAGTGGGAACAGTGTGGTAGAGAGAACAGCATGGTGCTGAGTGTTTTGGAGGCTGAGATCCTCCTCTGTTCTGCCTAAGCAACGATGGGTGCTTGGAAGCATGGGGTCCTCCACTGTTGGTGAGGACTGGTCTGTTCGTGTGTGGGAAGAGCCATGGAATTCTCCACTGGACTGAGTGTGGGGTGACGTTGTGCCTTGGAGGCTTGGTTCTTCCAAAGCTGAGAGCAGAGTGCTGAACGACTGGAAGCTCGAGGAGCTACTGGAATCTTCATTCCAGGTAGGGGATTGATTTACATCTCAAATGTATGGTTTATGGACGGGTTCCGGGTGAAATTACTTCACTGTGTTATGTTGTATTTGTAAATGTGTTGATTATTGTATACCGATTCAGTGATAGCCCAGATGTATGTTGTTTAGGAACTATGGTGCATGATGATGTTCGTCCATGAAATGTATGTTGATAAACATGAAGGTGCCGAGTGAATGCATGTGTGTTATTATGATTGCCGAGGGCATTATACTGAGAAAGTTGATAAATATCTATGTGTTTATATTAAAATGCATGTTGATGCTGAGTGTATGAGTTTGTTATACTGATCCCCGTGTGTGATTGTGTTTAAATGCATGAGATGCTTGTCATTATACATGTGAATGTTGGGTGCATAAGATAGGGACTGTTGTGATGATTCCCATGTGGGATTTTATGTTAAAAAGCATGTGATGCATATGATGAATGGGTGAATTACCGAGTGCATGCAATGCTGTGTGAATTCTTTATGGTATATGATGAATATGAAATATAACAAAAGACCTTGGGTTGGACTTGAGGCAGTGCCAAGTGCACTATAAAAGACCTTGGGTTGGACTCAAGGCAATGCCGAGTGCATTGGCGTTGGACGCCTGATGAATAAGACCGTATGCATCTGATTCGCCACTAGAAATGCTTGGAGCACATAGCATTGGACGCTTAATATAGAGTCGGCAATCAGATGAATACGTGTCAAATATAATAAAAGACCTTGGGTTGGACTCAAGGCAATACCGAGTGCATTAGCGTTGGACGCTTAAAGACCTTGGGTTGGACTCAAGGCAAGCCTACCGAGTTGGACTCGGGGCTGCCCGTAACACTTCTGTTGTCGCTTGGAGTGACTGTGTTACATGTGAGGGCAAACAGTTTGGTACCAGTAAAACGGTCGGATCAGCTTGGAGCTGAGAAAAAGGCTTGGAGCTGAGAAAAAGGCTTGGAGCCTATGTTGCAACATCATTGATATGGTTTGGAATTGATGTGAGTAAATCCGAGTGGATGAATGCATGTATACTGATGCTATGCCAAGTGCACATTTATATCCGAGTGGATGAATGCATGTATACTGAAGCTATGCTGAGTGTACATTTATATCCGAGTGGATGAATGCATGTATACTGATGTTATACCAAGTGCACATTTATATCCGAGTGGATGAATGTGTAACATCCTGAATTTTAAAATAGAGGATTAATTAAGGAAAATAAATATTGACAAGTTGAATATGAATTGTTTAATGTCCCAATAAATTGAAATTAATTAAATTAAGATTTTCGGGAGCTGTTGGTGATGTATGGAGGCCGGTTAAGCTGAAAATAAGCCCGGTTAAAATATGGGTGTCGGACCAAGTATCTCGGAATGAGATGATATTAGTCAGGGCTGTTGAGAATAATATTGGGAGTCCGAACATATATTCGGAATAATTTTTAGATGAAGTATTGAGCCTGAACGATGAGCCTGTTGGTCAAAAAACGATAAATCTTTAATGAGTGATTAAAATTTAAAACACATGAGCCCAAATTCCCTTTCCTTTTCCTCATGAATGCTGAAGCAATTGGGAAAAATAATTCACTTCCTCTCTTCTTCATCTCTTCCTCATTTCTTCTCTTACTTTCTTCTTCTTCCAAAGCCCTAACTTTGAGTGGTGAGCTTCTCCTCCATTTTCGTTTTGAAGAAGCTAGGAAGAGAACCATTGGAGCTGAATTCCTCTTCCTCTTCTCCTCCATTTTTGTAGCCCTCTTTTCTCTGCTTGGAACCCATTTCGTTTTGGGTGTGAGGTAAGCCCTTTCACCATTTTTAGAATGGATTGATGATGATAATATGGGGTATTATGATTTGGAGAGGAGATGCATGTGCATGGGTGTTTATTAGAGCATTTAATGCTTATGCCCTAGAATGGTTCATCATAAATGTGTGTATTTATGAAGAGGAAATGGTAGTTGGTGTATTAATGAGGGTAGAGAATAAAGGTTTATGATGTATTAATGAAGGTGGATGGGTTTTGGAGGAAACCCTAACCTTGAAGTTGGAAGAAAATATCTAATGTTAGTTTAAGAATGTGTTTTATGGAGAAATATATGACATTGAAAGATATGAATGTTGGTGGAAGGAGTTTTATGAAGATTGGGGATAGGTGTTAGCCCTCAAATTTTCAATAAAAACTTTAATAAAAATTTCATAAAAATTACAAGAATTAGTTTAATTTGTTAGAAAATTAGGCTTTGAATTTAATAAATGGATGTTGTTGGAAATAATCTGCCCTTGATCAATTTTCTCTAAGTTTTGCAGTGAAAAAGTTAAGAAAACAAGAGAAAATTACACTGGAGGAGCTGACGCGTAGCCTCACCCCACACGTAGCATCAACAGCTATTTTTGATGTTGACGCTATGCGTCACAGCAACGCGTAGCGTCAGTGCTGCGTGGACTCCACTTCCAACTTGGCCAAGCACTCAGCTTTGACCCAATAATGGCCACCCCACTCAGCACCAAGGGTCACCCCACTCAACACAAATGGCCAAAACACAGTGGAGACACGTCCAAGTGGCCAAGCATGATCAATTTTAATAATTTGAAGTGGCCATTATCAGCTGTTTAATGGAAGCTGAGTCAGGGGCCTGACGTGTAGCGTCAGCACCCTTGCTCAGCCCTATAAATAGGGCCATCCAACACCATTCTAAGATATCCTATAGCATCCCATTCTCTTCTTTTCTCTCTTGTGCTCGACTTTGAGTACTTCTTTTGTGAGTTGTAGTTCTAGAATAGTTTTTCTGGATACTTGAGTGTGTTTCGGTGTATTGTGATTGTTGTATCGTGAAGTTTCCATCGTCTTCGTAATGTCAAACTCTGTAAGTGTTGTTTTTACTTTCACCATGTGTAACTAATCTGTTTATGTTGGAATTGGTGAACTAATCTATTGAGTATAATGTTGTGAATTCGACCTCTGCATGTTTATGATTCAAGTCCATGTTAGTATTTCAACCTTTTATTAATATAAACGTCAAACGGGAGAATGATTTTCATGTGTATTGAAACTTGTTTTATTAGTATGAATGTCAAACGGGAGAATGATTGTTCATGCCGTATTGAAACTTGTTTTGACGAAAGTAAAAAGTTGGAATACCCTTGGTATCTCAATTCTATAGGGGTTGTTAACCATTGTTGCCATAAGGCCAGGTCTTAATGCAAGTTTTTACTGAGAAAGCTCACGAGGGATCGGACTTTACGGTGAATTCTTAGAATTTATATCACGAGGGATCGGTTATAATGATTTTAAGCTACAATGACATGAAACTTGATGATTAAATATGCATGTCTTGAGTTCCTCATTGTTATTCTAGATTAGGGATCCAATTTCTAACATAATTTGTTTTTCTGTGTTTATCTCAAGTATCTTACCTATTCTAGATTGCAACTCGACTTTTTAGATAGATTTTATTTTCTTTTATCTTATGAATCACTCAATCATGCTATCCTGTGAATATTGTATAAATTGTATATAAATCATTCTTTTGTTTATAACTTCCTTCACATTTACCATAGTAAATAGAAAATTACTGTTGTTATTGGACTTTCAATCCCAGTGGAACGATATCTAAATTTTGAAAACTACAAACGATTAGTGCGCTTGCCAATTAACAACCCGGTGATGGGAACGAACTATTGAGACGCTATCGCCGGGTTAACAAGTTTTCTGGCGCCGTCGCCGGGGATTGAATTGTTTCAGTAAAACAGTAAATTTTTAATTACCGTGGTAAATATTTTTTTTACCTTAGTTAAATTTTTTTTATACTTATTGTTACAACTAACTTTCTTTGTCTAGTTTGTGTACGCAAACTCGATCTACCCTAGGTAAAATTTATTTTGATCCTGAGATAGAAAAGTTTGTAAAGAAAATCAAATCTTTGAAATCTAAAACACAAACTAAATCTTCTTCTACTTCTCAAAACTTTGAAAATTCAAATATGGCTGCTGAAAGGAGAACATTGGGACAGTTTGCTGCTATTAATGGTCCACCCCGAGTTTCGGGAATGTTTCAAGGACCAGCTTTGCCAGTGGAAATTAAACCTGCCACTTTAAATATTATTCAAAACAACCAATTTGCTGGTTTAAATCATGAAGAACCATATGAACATTTAACTATTTTTTATGAGTTATGCAGCACAATTGGTTTTGAACCCAATCAAGAAGAGTCTGTTTATATGAGACTTTTTCCTTTTTCATTGATTGGTAAAGCAAAAGAATGGTTTAAATCTTGTCCACCGGGTAGTTTTGCAAACTGGTCTGATGTTGAAAGAAAATTTTTGGAAAGATTTTATTCTCCTTCAAACTATTTTGAAGAAATGACAGCCATACACTCTTTTTCTCAAAATAATGATGAATCATTAGGAGAGACATGGGAACGATTCAAGGCACTCTTGAGAAAGTGTCCAAACCACAACCTGAATGATGCCGAAAAGGTAAGAATCGTTTACTATGGTTTATTGCCTCAGTTCAAGATGATGTTAGATGCTTGTACAGGTGGTTCTTTAATGAACAAAACTATGGAGGAAGCTATTGAGATATTGGAATCAATGGCTATCAGTGACCGCCAAGCAAAGCATGAAAGAGGTAATGTACAAAGGAAGCCAGGAATGCTCGAATTGGGAGTAAATGATGCAGTGTTGGCTCAGCAAAAATTACTGACCCAACAAATTGAAGTTATGAGCAAGCAATTGGAAAAACTCCAAATTGCTCAAGTAGCATCACCACCCCCTGCTCAACTTAAACAATGTATACACTGCATGGGAGAATAACCATGTGGTTACTGTGGAAATGAGCAAGAACAAGCCAATTTCATGAACCATCAAAGAGCACCCTTAGGTAGTTTTCCTTTCAATCATGGAAATTCTTTTCCTAACAATTACCTGTAGGGTTGGCAAAATTAAAATATTGGCTGGAGACAGGATGCTGGACCTTCCAACCAACCTCCTAACAATCAATTTAAGCAACAACAAACTGACAATGCATGATTGACAAGGATAGAGGAATCTATTCAACAGTTATTGCAGTTTGTGGAAACAAATGAAGCTGCCCGAAAAGCATCAGACATACAAATGGGTCAGCTTGCAAAAGAAATAGCCAAATTAAAGAGTTCTGGGTTTACTACAAACACTCAAAACCCAAGGGAACAATGTAATGCTGTTTCTTCTGATATTGTAAAAATTGATTGTAAAGAAAAGAGTGAGAAAAAGAAAGAAGAAGGAGAAAAAGAAAGTGAAAAAATAGAAAAAAATGAAAAAAATAAAAAAGAAAAAAATGTGCAAGTAGGTACAGAGCAAGAAACAATCTGTATAACCCCAAAAAAATGTAAAGATCCGGGGAGTTTCACCATTCCTGTAACAATTGGAAATATCAACATCGGGAATGCGTTATTAGACTTAGGGGCTAACATCAACTTAATGCCCTTAGAATTAATAAAGCGCATTGGTGAATATGAGCTAAAAGAAGAAAAATAGAATTACAGTTTGCAGATCGCTCTGTCAAAAAGCCTTTTGGGATTGTGGAAGATGTACTGGTAAAGGTTGATAAGTACCACTTCAGAGTTGACTTTGTGGTACTGGATATGAAGGAGGATACTGAGATCCCCCTGATCCTAGGAAGACCTTTCATGAAGACTACAAGGATCAAAGTAGATGTTGATCTAAGTATGGTTACAGTCAAGGTTTATGAAGAAGAAGTAAGCTTCAGTGCTCATGAACACCTCAGGACAAGTAAGTAATAAAAAGCTTACCCATCAACCGAACCAGGTATATCTCTTCCCAATCAATTAAATTGTTTAAAATTAACTGATGCTTTGAAAAATGAAAAACAGGTAATTAAGCATCGGAGAAGAAGAAAAAGGAAAAAGAAGACAGGTGATTCCTCAACGAAAATTGAGAAACCACCTGATTAATCAGAGGTAATATTCGGCTGAAGACAGTAAACCTAGCGCTCAATGGGAGGCAACCCATTCTTTTCTTGTTATTTTCAAATATTTTTAACATAAAAGAAAATAAAAAATTAAGGGGTTTAAAACTCAAAAGAAAAGGTTTTTGAAAATCAAAATTTTGAAAAATCAAAAAACAGAAGCCCACGCGTAGCGCCAATGTGACGCGTAGCATGGACTCTGAATTTTGGACCTGACGCGTAGCATCCCATCCACGCGTAGCGTCAGAGCCCACGTTCAGTTTTTAAAACTGAACCAGAGAGGCCCATCTTAGGGTTTAAAACCTAAGATCTCCTCTCTGCCTCACTTAAGTTTTCAAAACCTAATTTTCGAAACATCCTTTTCTCTCTTCCAAACCTTCTCAATCCTATTTGCTCAAGGAATCACATGTAAGTGTTCTAATCCTTTCTCTTTAGTTTTGTTTTTAATTTTCGATTCTTAGAAATAAATGTGGTTAGGATTAGGATTAGAAGACCATTGGAATTGATTGCTGTTAGAATTAGGAAATTGAATGGATATAATATGGTTTGGAAAGGGGTTGCTGCTGTGCAACCCCTGTTTTTTTCTGTTCTGCGCAGCTCACGCGTAGCGTCCCACTGACGCGTAGCGTGAGGATGAACTGTGAGCCCACATGTAGCGTCCCACAAACACGTAGCGTGGGCAGAACTGGCTTACGCGTAGCATCGTACCACGCGTAGCGTCAGCCCCTGTTTTTAATTTTTGTTAATTTTTGTTTTTATTTTTTGTTAATCTGTTTAACATGCTGTGTGTTTGTTTATTTGTTGTTTTCTTTTTAAAATTAATAAATTGTCATATTTAATATTTGTTATACTTTCTTGCATAAAAATATAAAAATAAATTTGTATAAATTTTGAATAAATTGTATGAATTTCGTTTTGAAAACTTGATTCAAAATTACTTAAAAATATGTATGTTAACTTTCTTTATAAATCACAAAAATACAAAAATATGTTGTTGGGTGAATTTCATTTTTAGAAAAACCAAAAATATTTATGTTTCAAATTTTGTGTAAATATTTGGTTGATTGTTTAGGATAGATAATGTGTGATTTACTTTTTAACATATGTTTAATTTTAAAATTTTTACTTTTTGCAGATGGCACCAAGGAAATCCATTCCCACTACTGGTCCCTCTAAAAGACAGAGGAAGACCATGGATACTAACACCACCTCTGAGGATCCTGATCTTCAGGGACAGGAGGTGTTAGGACCGAGGGATCCTATCAGATTTCGTACTGATGTGAAGTGGGCACGGTTTCATCAAATCAAAGGCCAGAGACTTATCTGGGAGAGGGTCCTTGATTTGAGTGCAGGAGATTACCCTGAGCTTCAGGATGGAGTTCAGCAGAGGAGATGGGGACCTCTATTCTCTCTACCTACTGAGGGGGATCCCATCTTAGTGATGGAGTTTTATGCGAATGCCTTCAGGACTCGCCAGGACACACCAAACATAGGACAGCAGCGGACGAGTTGGGTAAGGGGCCGGCATATTTCATATGACCGGGACATTATCAGTACCCTATTGGGTAATCCTTGGGAGCCTACTCCCAAGGATGACACTTGTTTTTGGAAGGAAAACAGAAACAAGATTATTGCTGAGGGAGAGTTAGGATACTCCCTCAAGGAGGTTGCTCACTTCTTGAGCAAAGATGGAATCTTTTTCAACTTGAGTAAGGTTGGAAGGAGTCCATCTAACCTCCTAAAGACCCAGCTTACCCCTATAGCCCAGGCATGGTCCCACCTCATGCTTCATAACATCACTCCTGTCACCCATCTTTCATCTCTTCCAGTTGAGTGTTGTTGCCTTCTATTTTCTATCCTCCAGGGTCATACCATTGACATAGCTGAGCTTATATCTGGGCAGATTCACTTGTATGCCCTTGGGTATAAAGTGAACCGCCCCATTCCATTTCCTCTCATTATATCTGCCTTACTGAGGAGGCAGGGAGTCATCGTACCTTTACCTGAGTTCACTAGTTCTTCGGGGAGAGTCCCCAAAGTTTTAATGAACAGAGATTATTTCATCCAGCAGTGCGAGCTTCCACCACTAGAGCAGGAGGCTCAGCCCAGACCTAGGAAGAGGAGACCACCAATGCAGCCTCCATCTACTGATGCTGTCACACAGGGCTTTGCCCGGATATCACTTGAGTATCAGCATATGATGTAGATGATGGCTGCCACTCATAGAGCTTATATTCATCTTCACGATGAATTTTATCAGTACAGGTTACAGGGAGAGGGAGCACCTTATGTTACCCCGGTCGAGTTTGCAGCACATGTAGCTTGGCCCGGTGATTTACCTACCTACCCTGAGACTGGTGGATCATCTGGCGCATAGGCTGACTCTGACGGCGATGATGAGGAGGAGGAGCAGGATGACCAGATGGAGGATTGATGATGCCATCTTCTTATTTCTTACATTTACTTTGAGTACAATTATTTTTAGTTTATATTTACATTTACATTTACACTTTATATTATGGTATTTTATTATTGTGTGGTGCGTTTTTACGTAATTATTTGTTTTTGCATATTTTATTCAAAAAATAATCCAAAAATAAATCTTTTAATAAATCAATCAAATTTTTGTTAGTAAGTTAATACACTTAAAGTCTTTACACAATGAAACTTAATTTTGTAAAATCAATTATTAGTTCTTTATAACTTAGGAATTTTGATAAATTTAATTACAATAGGTTTATTAACCATCAAGCAAATTACGATAGCCCGGTGAGTAGAGAGATATCTTTTTATATACTTGAGGGTTTAATCGATATATTTTCAATTCGAATTGATTTTGCTTTAATCTCTGATTTGTGTTGTTGTACAGAAAATTCAGGAAAATGATCAAGGCACATTTTTGGTGAGAAAAAAACCTTGGGCCAAACAGCTTACCTTGGTAAAAATTCTTTTATCCTTTGCAAGCCAATTTGAGCCTAAAATAAAATTCCTTGGTACCCTTAAAACTAAGTATGTTTTTACCATTCCCTATACTTGATTGATTAAAAGAGCAGTTGAAATCAATGAAAAATATTTTGAGTGTTCTCACAAAAATAGGGAGTGAAAGTAAGCAACTTGATTCTTTTCAAAAAA
This sequence comes from Clitoria ternatea, assembly GCA_037962975.1. NCBI lineage: Eukaryota > Viridiplantae > Streptophyta > Magnoliopsida > Fabales > Fabaceae > Clitoria > Clitoria ternatea. Next base: position 94,181,653 of record CM075670.1, on the reverse strand, counting down.
AAAAGTATGGAAAATAAAAGTCAAAAATAGTGAAAAGAATCAAGTTGGGGGTATTTATTTTTCATCAACAAAAGAAATGAGAGTTTGGGTCAAGAGAAAGCCTAAAAAAATTATAAAATGCTCTTTTATGATTTCAGGTTTTTGAATTCCAAGAAAAACCATTGATTCTTGTAAACCAGGCCTCATTACAATCAGTGAAAAGACCTTGTGATTTCTGAACTAATTCTGTATAAATAACCATTGATTAGATGACAAACAAAGTTAAATTCGTTTGATCTTATGATTGATTGAGTGAAACAAGTTACCTATTACATAGAGATAAATACCTGTGAGGTAAGCCTGAAATTCTGCTTGATTGTTAATAGAATATTGTAAATAAATTTTATCACTAAACCTTTGTTATACTTGATACTAATTTTTGATTATTACAAAGTTAGTTAAATTGTGAAAATTACTTTTTGTTGTAAATTCTCAGACTAACTCAAAAATTTGATTCCAAATTTTTATTTTTCTTATTTTTCTCTCATGCTCGAGGACGAGCAATGTCTCAAGTTGGGGGTATTTGTTAGTCCTTAAATTTTCAATAAAAACTTTAATAAAAAATTCATAAAAATTACAAGAATTAGTTTAATTTGTTAGAAAATTAGGCTTTGAATTTAATAAATGGATGTTGTTGGAAATAATCTGCCCTTGATATATTTTCTCTAAGTTTTGCAGTGAAAAAGTTAAGAAAACAAGAGAAAATTACACTGGAGGAGCTGACGCGTAGCCTCACCCCACGCGTAGCATCAACAGCTATTTTTTATGCTGACGCTACGCATCACAGCCACGCGTAGCATCAGTGCTGTGTGGACTCCACTTCCAACTTGGCCAAGCACTCATCTTTGACCCAATAATGGCCACCCCACTCAGCACCAAGGGCCACCCCACTTAACACAAATGGCCAAAACACAGTGGAGACACGTCCAAGTGGCCAAGCATGATCAATTTTAATAATTTGAAGTGGTCATTATCAGCTGTTTAATGGAAGCTGAGTCAGGGGCCTGACGCGTAGCGTCACACTGACGCGTAGCGTCAGCACCCTTGCTCAGCCCTATAAATAGGGCCATCTAACACCATTCTAAGATATCCCATAGCATCCCATTCTCTTCTTTTCTCTCTTGTGCTTGACTTTGAGTACTTCTTTTGTGAGTTGTAGTTCTAGAATAGTTTTTCTGGATACTTGAGTGTGTTTCGGTGTATTGTGATTATTGTATCGTGAAGTTTCCATCATCTTCGTAATGTCAAACTCTGTAAGTGTTGTTTTTACTTTCACCATGTGTAACTAATCTGTTTATGTTGGAATTGGTGAACTAATCTATTGAGTATAATGTTGTGAATTCGACCTCTGCATGTTTATGATTCAAGTCCATGTTAGTATTTCAACCTTTTATTAATATGAACGTCAAACGGGAGAATGATTTTCATGTGTATTGAAACTTGTTTTATTAGTATGAATGTCAAACGGGAGAATGATTGTTCATGCCGTATTGAAACTTGTTTTGACGAAAGTAAAAAGTTGGAATACCCTTGGTATCTCAATTCTATAAGGGTTGTTAACCATTGTTGCCATAAGGCCAGGTCTTAATGCAAGTTTTTACTGAGAAAGCTCACGAGGGATCGGACTTTACGGTGAATTCTTAGAATTTATATCACGAGGGATCGGTTATAATGATTTTAAGCTGCAATGACATGAAACTTGATGATTAAATATGCATGTCTTGAGTTCCTCATTGTTATTCTAGATTAGGGATCCAATTTCCAACATAATTTGTTTATCTATGTTTATCTCAAGTATCTTACTTATTCTAGATTGCAACTCGACTTTTTAGATAGATTTTATTTCCTTTTATCTTATGAACTACTCAATCATGCTATCCTGTGAATATTGTATAAATTGCATATAAATCATTCTTTTGTCTATAACTTCCTTTACATTTACCATAGTAAATAGAAAATTACTGTTGTTATTGGACTTTCAATCCCAGTGGAACGATATCTAAATTTTGAAAATTACAAACGATTGGTGCGCTTGCCAATTAACAACCCGGTGGTGGAAACGAACTGTTGAGACGCTATCGCCGGGTTAACAATAAGGTTGTCTTGTAACCCTTAGATTTAATGATGGTGGCTTAATGGCAAGGAATTCCCGAAGCCTAATAAAGAATAAAAATGATATCTACAACATATTTAACACATGTTGTGACATTATAAATATGAATATGACTAAATAGAATTGAATTGATGACTTGAGTAATTGATTGATTAAGCTTTTACATGAATGTAAATGTAGGACCTATTCCGAACGACAAGGCGGGACCGTCTTATCAACCGGAATTCTTCTCTTGAGGTAGGAGAGGAGTCTAAGTTCTAAATGCATGAATTTGAATGTTAATTGATTGTGGTATGTAGTGTTATGCATGTTAGTCTTGCTTGAATGTTGTAAGAAATGATGACTTGTGGTGTGATGTAGATAATATGTTTGGCAACATGCTTTTGTGCATTTAGAATAGTCATGGTATGTTATGCGAAGGTGTGTAATGAGCAGCGATATGATGTTAAGTTGTGTTTACCATGAATGTGACATGAATGATGATATTGTTTGTTGAGATTGAGAATAAAGAGAATGCCACCCAAAGATTTAAACTATTGTGAATAATTAATATTAATGAAAGCCTTATGGTGATGTTGATAATGGTGTTGATGATGTTGAAAGATGAGTGGCATGTATAGGATGCATAGAGTGAGGAATGCATATGATTGTATTTGCATCCATGGCATACTACATAGCTGCCGGTGTTGGAATTTTAGGGGATTCCCCCGGTTGGCCCAGTGGGAGGGCGGCTCAGTGCACGAGCAAGATATATTTCCCCTGTGACTTGGTGTATAAGTCACGAAGCTGCCCATGTTGTGCTTCGGGGAGCCACATGTGGTTGACCCTTGTAGGGGGTGGCTCTTGAGGAGCAGGTGTCCCCGGTGGTCCTTGAGATCACAGCTGCCATGATATAATTCATGGTTGGCCTGCAACACCATATGTTGATATGTTGTGTACCGCGGTCATGGTGAAAATGGCCAGGTGTTGTAAGATGGGCGATGCGGTTTAGTACCAGTAAAACTATTGGTGAATGCATGCAATTTAAAGAATAAGTGTACACATTTTACTACTGCAGTAGGGGTGTGGTTAAATAACCATGCTTGAAACCCACAGTTGGTGTTGAATTTCCCACAGTCAGATCTGCAATTGTTGAAATATTCCTTGTGCATATGCATTAGTTAAGAGCATTTACATATAGAAGTAAGTATGCCAAGGTGGTGAGATGTGATGATGACTTTGTAAGGTGGTAAAAATATAATTAAGACAACATAAAAGATATGAATACCAGTTAAAGGTTGTGTAACAATTTAATGGTTGAATAATGTGATTATGTATATGCTTGTGTGCTTTGTGTGAAATTGTGTTAGAATATGGCATGGTGATTATTAATGATGTGCAAAGTATATATGTGGGGATGCCTATATGCATAATCACTTGGTATTCGTATTCATTCCTTTGGAATGTGGACTCACTCTCCTATGTTCTCTATTTTTAGACTTGTGATGCAGGGCATCTATGGGAAGTGTAAGCATTTTGAAGTATATTTTGGCTTTGGAGGTAAATAGTGTATAGGGAGCGCCTTGGCCGACGATATATGTAATCATCTCTATTTTGTGTAGCAAGAGATGTAATGAATGTGTATTTTGGAAGTTTACATGATAGATGATTTTAGAGGGTCATGGAGGAAAATGAGAAATTGTATGTATATCTTATTTTCATTGGTGACCCTAAGTATGTATGAAGGTTTAAATTATAATGGAAATTCCCTATGTGTTGATGAATGGATGAAGAATTATATTTGAGTATTTCTTTTATAAAGCTGAAGAGATGAAGAATTAATTTATATATATGATTTTGAAGAGTTGAATGGAATTTAAGAATATGCTGGTGCAGAACCAGTTTTAAATGATTTGAATAATGTTTGATATGTAAGGCATTCTGGTAGTATGGATGGAGTTCAATTTTAGTGGATTGTGTTGTGTATATTTTGTGTTCTGCATGTTGTCTGATGATTTCGCTCAGGCGAATTGGATTCTCGCCCGAGCGAGAGTCACACCTGTTGGGAAATTGGTCTCTGGGCAATTCTCGCTCAAGCGAGAGTGAACCTCCCTCAAGCGAGATTGTCCCAGTATCAGTGTTTAGATACTGGAGGAAATTCGCCCAGGCGAATGGAGCTTTACCCGAGCGAGGGCGAAGGGATTAGCCACTGGTCTGATTTCGCTCAGGCGAATGGCCAGTTCGCTCAAGCGAGAATGATAGTAGTATCAGGGATTTAGCTGCTGGATGAACTCCGCCCGAGCGAAGGAACTGGGGAGATGGCATTCGCTCGGGCGAGACAATTAAATGATGAGTGGGTGAGTTCGTGGATGAATCCTGCCCAAGTGAGAGGTTTAGAAATAAACTAAGTGGTGGTAAAACTTCTGAGTGAATTCCGAGTGATCTAAGTTCGAGCCATGGCTTTCCGAGTGAGGAAGTGTACATAATCTGAGTGAGAAGGCTCTTGAGTGTGATGATCTGGGCAGTGGAGTCTCGAAGGGGAATTTCCGAGTCCAGTGTACTTGTTCCGAGTGGTGTGTCCTGATTTTGTATTCTCCGAGGGGGAGAACACCGATTGGTGATACTCGATGTGAGTTTGTCCAGGAATTCCCTGGAATAACTCTACTCGAGTGAAAAAGAGAGGAAGTCGGATTTGTAATAAAATACCGAGTGAAAGCTGGTCAGGCAATGAGTCGGTCTTGGAATGAAATTCCGAGTGAATGACCAATTAAGGGTGAGTCAGTTTCTGGGAAGTTTTTCTAGAGAAACACCGAGTGGGTGAAGACTCAGACTTGGAGCGAATTTACCGAGTGGATGTCTGAGTGAGGGAGGACTCGGTTTGGACTGCTGTTTGTCGAGTAGGAGACTGAGTGAACGATGGTCGGTCAGGATGATCTTGTTGAGTGAGAACCCGAGTGCCTTGAGTCGGGTTTTGGAGAATTATGCCGAGTGACAACCCGTGTGTTGGGAGTCGGATTTGGAGGGGCTTTGCTGAGAGAAAACTTAATTGTTGGAAAGCCTTATTGGACGAGTGGATATAGGCTGGGCACTGGAAGTCTTTCGCTTAGGCGAGGGAGTCTCGCCCGAGCGAGTCATTGATGAATTTGATTCTGGAAGAATTTCGCCCAGGCTCGCTGGCTTCACCCAAGCGAGGTTTGTGTGACTTGCTCAAGCGAGTCGGACTTCGCTTGAGTGAGACGACCCCTGTTATTTCCTTTCCCTTTTCGCTCTGCTACTCCTGAAACATTTAAGAGTGCAGTATCCAAATTAATTTCTCTTCTTTTTACACTGAAACTTGAACCCACATTATTGTATGTATATCTTGTGTACAGATTTGGATTTCTAAATTCCTCAACGATCGGTTTCTTAAATATAAACATTTCACACATGTACCTAATTCTTCTACTGCTGATTTAATTGAGGAACTTTTCTCAAAGTTAACTCTCTTAACTTACCTTCTCATATCTTCACATATGAGACAGGTTTCTGATAGGTCCAGGGAGTTGAATAAACAGCTTCAACACTTACATTTAACACGAATTAATTACATTAAAATTCCAAAAAATTTACCCTGATTTTTGGGGTGTTCCAACCTGGTATCAGAGCATTTGTTGCTCTTGATACGACTGTGATTGATGTTATACATGTGATTATTGTTTGTGAACGACTGATTTATGGAATACTTGATTGACTTATGATGGTTGTCATTGAATTGAGATTGTTGTATGGAGTTGTTAAGTCCGGCCAAGAGTCCTTACACTATTTACCTCTATTTATGAATATGATGTGATCATGTATTGAAAATGATATGGTTATATGATATGATACATGATAGACTTATGATTGCTGAAATTCCTGAATTTATAAATTGAAAAGCTATTGTTTGGCCTAGTGTACTTATGTGTGAGCCATGTTTTGATGTATAGGCATAAGATATGGCTGGTAGACAAAATCGTGAGGCTGCAACTATGGCAAACGCCTTGAACCGATTTGCTGATCTCTTGGAAAGGCAAGGCCAGCTGAATATGGGACAAGGTTCCCAAGGTCTTCACTTATTTCTCAAGAGGAAACCTTTGGAGTTTCATGGAGGATTTTATCCCGAAGATGCGTATGCGTGGATAAATGATTTGGAAAGAATATATGCAAGCTTCGAATGTTCTGAAGCGCAAAAGGTAGAGTATGCGGTCTTTATGCTCCGCGATGAGGCTGAAGCGTGGTGGCGTCTTACTAGAGGATGCATGATAGCTGCTGATGTTCCCTTGATTTGGGAAAATTTCAGGTTGGAATTTTTGAAGAAATATTTTCCGGACAGCTATAGGAGCAAGAAAGAGCTTGAGTTCATGGAGCTTAGGCAAGAAAGTATGACGGTGGAGGAGTATGCCTCTAAATTTGAAGCATTATGTGCATTTTATCCACCCTATCAACAAGAGGGCACTGAAGTTTCAAAGTGTGTTAAATTTGAAAATGGGCTGTGCCAAGAGATCAAGAAGGCAATTTGTCACCAAGAGATTAAGAGTTTTCCTACTCTTATGAACAAGTGTAGGATTTTTGAAGAAAATGATGTTGCTCCAAGGAGTTACTCGGGGCATGATTACAAGCTGAAGGGCCAATCTTCTAGCTTCAAGAAGAAAGGCAACTTTAAGAATAATAGATAATTTGTACGTGGTTCTTCTTCTTTTCGAAGGGGACGAGGTGCTCCTAGAGGCGGTTATGGTGGTGGTAACCAAGGCCGTGGAAATGTCCAAGGCATAACTTGCTTCCGATGTGGTGCCAACCATTTGGTACGTGATTGTCCTCAAGATGACGTTGTATGTTTCCAATACAACCAACCCGGGCATATTCGCCCTAATTGTCCAATGAATGCAAGAGGTGCTAATGTTGACACTCCTAACCGCATGAACTATGGTGCTAATCGTGGAGGTTTTAGTGGCCGTGGACATGGAAATGGTGGTGGCCAAAATGGTGGCAGTCGTGGCAATCACAACGGTGGAAGAAATGGTCGAGGTATCGGCCGTGGTGGAAGAAATAGAAACTGAAATGGTGGTGATCAAGTACAAGATGCGGGAAGAGTGTTTACAGTTACTGGTGAAGAAGCAGCTCAGGCTGAAGATATTATCCGTGGTGAGTGTGAAATTCTTGGCACTTCGGTGCATATTATTTATGATTCTGGTGCTACGCATTCGTTTATTTCCGAAGATTGTGTGAGGCGCTTGCGGGTGCCTGTGTGCATGATGAAAGGTTCTATACTAGTGACTACACTGACCGGTACTTGCTTAAGATCGGTAACTCGATGTGAAGACGTTGAGATGAACCTTGAGGGTAGGAAATTTTTTGTATCCCTCGTATGCTTGCCTATGAAGGATTTGGATATTATTCTAGGCATGGATTGATTATCCGCTAACAAAGTCTTAGTGGATTGTCATAACAAGACGGTGATCTTCCCGACTTCGAATGTTGAAGGCTTTGATGTACAAGGTATTTCCCAGCTTCTTATGATGTTCTGCTTGGTTGATGGGAATGGTGTTTCCCAATCTGGTGAAATTCCTATTGTTTCGGAGTTTCCCGACGTGTTTCCGGAAAAGATTCCCGGATTACCTCCTCCACAAGAAGTGGAATTTGCTATTGATCTTATTTCGGGTGCGGAACCTGTTTCCCGAGCTCCATATGATGTCTCCTATGGAGTTAGTTGAGTTGAAAAAGCAAGTGAAAGAATTACTTGAACGGGAGTTTATTCGCCCAAGTGTGTCTCCTTGGGGTGTTCCTGTGCTGTTAGTGAAGAAGAAAGATGGGAGCATGAGATTGTGCGTTGATTATCGCCAAATCAACAAATTAACCATTAAGAATAAATATCCTCTCCCACGTATCGACGATCTTTTGGATCAATTGAAGGGTGCTGTTGTGTTTTCGAAGATTGATTTGCGTTCCGGATATCACCAAATTCGGGTAAAGACCGAAGATATTCCAAAAACTGCTTTCCGAACGCGATATGGACACTATGAATATGTAGTGATGCCATTTGGTGTGACGAATGCCCCTGCAATTTTCATGAGCTACATGAATCGCATCTTCCATGACTATCTTGACCAATTTGTTGTGGTGTTTATTGATGATATTTTGGTGTACTCCAAGAGTCACGAAGAGCATGAAAGACATCTTCGTCTTGTGTTGACTATTCTACGAGAGAAGGAGTTGTATGCGAAACTTTCCAAGTGTGAATTTTGGCTGTTTGAGGTCCAATTTCTCGGACATGTTATTTCAAATGATGGAGTTGCGGTTGATAAGTCAAAGGTTGAAGCTGTGATGGCTTGGGAAAGACCAACAACAGTGACGGAGATAAGGAGTTTTCTTGGTCTTGCCGGTTACTACCGGAGGTTCATTGAAGGGTTTTCCCATTTGGCTTTACCACTAACGAAGTTGACTCGGAAGAATCACTCTTTTGTGTGGACCCGTGAATGTGAAGAAAGTTTCCAAGAGTTGAAGTTAAGACTTACTATCGCACCGGTGTTAGCATTACCCGATTTAACGGATGACTTTGTGGTATATTACAATGCATCTAAGCTTGGTCTTGGATGTGTGTTGATGCAAAAGGAGCGTGTGATAGCCTATGCGTCAAGGCAGTTGCGACCGCATGAGGTTAATTATCCCACACATGATCTTGAATTGGCGGCGGTGGTGTTTGCATTGAAGTTGTGGCGACACTATTTGTATGGCTCCAAGTTTGTGGTCTTTAGTGATCACAAGAGCCTTAAGTACTTGTTTGACCAGAAGGAGTTGAATATGCACCAAAGACGATGGATAGAGTTCCTAAAAGATTATTAGTTTGAATTGAAGTATCACCCCGGCAAGGCGAATGTAGTTGCCGATGCTTTAAGCCAGAAGTCATTGCATGTCTCCATGATGATGGCAAAGGAAATAGAGTTGATAGAAAAATTTAGAGATTTGAATGTGGGCGTGGAGACTTACACTTCCAAGAAAATGGTGTTGGAAATGTTGAAAGTTACAAATGAATTTCTTGAATATATGAAGACGCAACAACCCAATGATGAGTATTTGATTGAGATAAAAAAGACCCAAGAGAAAGGGAAGAATTTGTTCATAGAAGAAGGTCAAGATGGCATTTGGCATGTGAAGGGCCGAATTTATGTTCCCTCAAGTGGTGATGTGAGGAAACGTATACTTGAGGAAGCTCATAAAAGCATATTGAGTATTCATCCTGGTTCCACCAAGATGTATCAAGATTTGAAGAAGAATTTTTGGTGGCCCGGTATGAAATGTGATGTGGCGAATTTTGTAGCATCTTACCTTATTTGTCAGAACGCTAAGGTCGAGCATCAGAGACCAGCTGGTTATTTGAGACCGTTGGAGATTTCGGTTCGGAAATGGGATAGCATAGCTATGGATTTTGTTTCTGGACTACCCAGAACTCATGCTGGAAACGATGCAATATGGGTGATTGTTGACCGGTTGACAAAATGTGCTCACTTTTTGCCCATTAATATGAAGAGTTCCTTGGAGAAATTGGCACAAATATATATCAAGGAGATTGTTAGGCTGCATGGTGCGCCGTCCAGCATCATATCCGACCGTGATCCTCGGTTTACTTCTCAATTTTGGGGATGTTTACATGATGAGTTGGGTTCTAAGTTGAAGCTTAGTTCCGCATATCACCCTCAAACTGATGGACAATCGGAAAGAACTATACAAAGCTTAGAGGATTTGTTGAGAGCTTGTGTCCTTGAGCACGGAGGATGTTGGGAGAGATTTCTGCCATTGATCAAATTCACATACAATAACAGCTTCCATTCCAGTATTGGTATGGCACCTTATGAGGCGTTGTATGGGAGGAAGTGTAGAACTCCCTTGTGTTGGCTTGAAGTTGGTGAAAACTTGGCCTTAGGGCCGGAGATTATCCAAGAAACTACCGAGCAAATTAAGAAGATACAAGAGAATATGAAGATTGCTCACGATAGACAGAAGAGCTATTATGACAAGAGGCATAAACCGCTTGAATTTCAAGTTGGTGATCATGTATTTCTGAAAGTCTCGCGCGACAAAGGACTTAGTAGGGCGCTGAAGAGTGGGAAGTTGAGCCCTAGATTTATTGGACCTTACGAGGTATTGGAGCGGATTGGTGAGGTTGCTTATCGGATTGCACTCCCTCCGCATCTTGCTAATCTACACAATGTGTTCCACGTGTCGCGGTTGAGAAAATATGTCTATGATCCTTTACACGTGATTCCTATGGACGAAATTGATGTGCGTGAGGATCTATCTATTCCTCCTGTTTCCATTCGCATTGTCGGACATTCCGTGAAGAAATTGCGGAACAAATTAGTACCTTTGGTGGAGGTCGCTTGGAAACATGGAAATACTGAAACATTCACATGGGAACGCGAAGACGATCTCAAAGAACGGTATCCCGATGCATTTGAATCCGGTAAGTTAAATTTCGAGGATGAAATTTTCTTTTTGGAGGGGTGGATTGTAACATCCTGAATTTTAAAATAGAGGATTAATTAAGGAAAGTAAATACTGACAAGTTGAATATGAATTGTTTAATGTCCCAATAAATTGAAATTAATTAAATTAAGATTTTTGGGAGCTGTTGGTGATTTATGGAGGCCGATTAAGCTGAAAATAAGCCCGGTTAAAATATGGGTGTCGGACCAAGTATCTCGGAATGAGATGTATTGGTCAGGGCTGTTGAGAATAATATTGGGAGTCCGAACATATATTCAGAATAATTTTTAGATGAAGTATTGAGCCCGAACGATGAGCCTGTTGGTCATAAAACGATAAATCTTTAATGAGTGATTAAAATTTAAAACACATGAGCCCAAATTCCCTTTCCTTTTCCACGTGAATGTTGAAGCAATTGGGAAAAATAATTCACTTCCTCTCTTCTTCATCTCTTCCTCATTTCTTCTCCTACTTTCTTCTTCTTCCAAAGCCCTAACTTTGAGTGGTGAGCTTCTCCTCCATTTTCACTTTGAAGAAGCTAGGAAGAGAACCATTGGAGCTGAATTCCTCTTCCTCTTCTCCTCTATTTTCGTAGCCCTCTTTTCTCTGCTTGGAACCCATTTCGTTTTGGGTGTGAGGTAAGCCCTTTCACTATTTTTAGAATGGATTGATGATGATAATATAGGGTATTATGATTTGGAGAGGAGATGCATGTGCATGGGTGTTTATTAGAGCATTTAATGCTTATGCCCTAGAATGGGTCATCATAAATATGTGTATTTATGAAGAGGAAATGGTAGTTGGTGTATTAATGAGGGTAGAGAATAAAGGTTTATGATGTATTAATGAAGGTGGATGGGTTTTGGAGGAAACCCTAACCTTGAAGTTGGAAGAAAATATCTAATGTTAGTTTAAGAATGTGTTTTATAGAGAAACATATGACATTGAAAGATATGAATGTTGGTGGAAGGAGTTTTATGAAGATTGGGGATAGGGTTGTCTTGTAACCCTTGGATTTAATGATGGTGGCTTAATGGGAAGGAATTCCCGAAGCCTAATAAAGAATAAAAATGATATCTACAACATGTTTAACACATGTTGTGACATTATAAATATGAATATGACTAAATAGAATTGAATTGATGACTTGAGTAATTGATTGATTAAGGTTTTACATGAATGTAAATGTAGGACCTATTCTGAACGACGAGGTGGGACCGTCTTATCAACCGGAATTCTTCTCTTGAGGTAGGAGAGGAGTCTAAGTTCTAAATGCATGAATTTGAATATTAATTGATTATGGTATGTAGTGTTATGCATGTTAGCCTTGCTTGAATGTTGTAAGAAATGATGACTTATGGTGTGATGTAGATAATATATTTGGCAACATGCTTTTATGCATTTAGAATATTCATGGTATGTTATGCGAAGGTGTGTAATGAGCATCGATATGATGTTAAGTTGTGTTTACCATGAATGTGACATGAATGATGATGTTGTTTGTTAAGATTGAGAATAAAGAGAATGCCACCCAAAGATTTAACCTATTGTGAATAATTAATGTTAATGAAAGCCTTGTGGTGATGTTGATAATGGTGTTGATGATGTTGGAAGATGAGTGGCATGTATAGGATGCATAGAGTGAGGAATGTATATGATTGCATTTGCATCCATGACATACTGCATAGCTGCCGGTGTTGGAATTTTAGGGGATTCCCCCGGTTGGCCCAGTGGGAGGGCGGCTCAGTGTACGAGCAAGATATATTTCCCCTGTGACTTGGTGTATAAGTCACGAAGCTGCCCATGTTGTGCTTCGGGGAGCCACATGTGGTTGACCCTTGTGGGGGGTGGCTCTTGAGGAGCAGGTGTCCCCGGTGGTCCTTGAGATCACAACTGCTATGATATAATTCATGGTTGGCCTGCAACACCATATGTTGATATGTTGTGTACCGCGGTCATGGTGAAATTGGCTAGGTGTTGCAAGATGGGCGATGCGGTTTGGTACTAGTAAAACTATTGGTGAATGCATGCAATTTAAAGAATAAGTGTACACATTTTACTACTGCAGTAGGGGTGTGGTTAAATGACCATGCTTAAAACCCACAATTGGTGTTGAATTTCCCACAATCAGATCTGTAATTGTTGAAATATTCCTTGTGCATATGCATTAGTTAAGAGCATTTGCATATAGAAGTAAGTATGCCAAGGTGGTGAGATGTGATGATGACTTTGTGAGGTGGTAAAAATATAATTAAGACAACATAAAAGATATGAATACCAGTTAAAGGTTGTGTAACAATTCAATGGTTGAATAATGTGATTATGTATATGCTTGTGTGCTTTGTGTGAAATTGTGTTGGAATATAGCATGGTGATTATTAATGATGTGCAAAGTGTATATGTAGGGATGCCTATATGCATAATCACTTGGTATTCATATTCATTCCTTTGGAATGTGGACTTACTCTCCCATGTTGTCTATTTTTAGACTTGTGATGCAGGGCATCTATGGGAAGTGTAAGCATTTTAAAGTATATTTTGGCTTTGGAGGTAAATAGTGTATAGGGAGCGCCTTGGCCGGCGATATATGTAATCATATCTATTTTGTGTAGCAAGAGATGTAATGAATGTGTATTTTGGAAGTTTACATGATAGATGATTTTGGAGGGTCGTGGAGGAAAATGAGAAATTGTATGTATATCTCATTTTCATTGGTGACCCTAAGTATGTATGAAGGTTTAACTTATAATGGAAATTCCCTATGTGTTGATGAATGGATGAAGAATTATATTTGAGTATTTCTTTTATAAAGCTGAAGAGATGAAGAATTAATTTATATATATGATTTTGAAGAGTTGAATGGAATTTAAGAATATGCTGGTGCAGAACCAGTTTTAAATGATCTGAATAATGTTTGATATGTAAGGCATTCTGGTAGTATGGATGGAGTTCAATTTTAGTGGATTGTGTTGTGTATATTTTGTGTTCTGCATGTTGTCTGATGATTTTGCTCAGGCGAATTGGATTCTCGCCCGAGCGAGAGTCACACCTGTTGGGAAATTGGTCTCTGGGCAATTCTCGCTCAAGCGAGAGTGAACCTCCCTCAAGCGAGATTGTCCCAGTATCAGTGTTTAGATACTGGAGGAAATTTGCCCAGGTGAATGGAGCTTCGCCCGAGCGAGGGCGAAGGGATTAGCCACTGGTCTGATTTCGCTCAGGCGAATGGCCAGTTCGCTCAAGCGAGAATGATAGTAGAATCAGGGATTTAGCTAATGGATGAAATCCGCCCGAGCGAAGGAACTGGGGGGATGGCATTCGCTCAGGTGAGACAATTAAATGATGAGTGGGTGAGTTCGTGGATGAATCCTACCCAATAAGAGGTTTTGAAATAAACTAAGTGGTGGTAAAACTTCTGAGTGAATTCCGAGTGATCTAAGTCCGAGCCATGGCTTTCCGAGTGAGGAAGTGTACATAATCCGAGTGAGAAGGCTCTTGAGTGTGATGATCTGGGCAGTGGAGTCCCGAAGGGGAATTTCCAAGTCCAGTGTACTTGTTCCGAGTGGTGTGTCCCGATTTTGTATTCTCCGAGTGGGAGAACACCGATTGGTGATACTCGGTGTGAGTTTGTCCAGGAATTCCCTAGAATAACTCCACTCGAGTGAAAAAGAGAGGAAGTCAGATTTGTACTAAAATACCGAGTGAAAGCTGGTCAGGCAATGAGTCGGTGTTGGAATGAAATTCCGAGTGAATGACCAATTAAGGGTAAGTCGGTTTCTGTGAAGTTTTCTGAGAGAAACACCAAGTGGGTGAAGACTCGGACTTGGAGCGATTTTACCAAGTGGATGTCTGAGTGAGGGAGGACTCGGTTTGGACTGCTGTTGTCGAGTAGGCGACTGAGTGAACAATGGTCGGTCAGGATGATCTTGTTGAGTGAGAACCCGAGTGCCTTGAGTCGGTTTTTGGAGAATTATGCCGAGTGACAACCCGTGTGTTGGGAGTCAGATTTGGAGGGGCTTTGCTGAGAGAAAACTTAAGTGTTGGAAAGCCTTATTGGATGAGTGGATATAGGCTGGGCACTGGAAGTCTTTTGCTTAGGCGAGGGAGTCTCGCCTGAGCGAGTCATTGATGAATTTGATTCTGGAAGAATTTCGCCCAGGCTCGCTGGCTTCGCCCAAGCGAGGTTTGTGTGACTCGCTCAAGCGAGTCGGACTTCGCTTGAGCGAGATGACCCCTGTTATTTCCTTTCCCTTTTCGCTCTGCTACTCCTGAAAAATTTAAGAGTGCAGTATCCAAATTAATTTCTCTTCTTTTTACACTAAAACTTGAACCCACATTATTGTATGTATATCTTGTGTACAGATTTGGATTTCTAAATTCCTCAGTGATCGTTTTCTTAAATATACACATTTCACACATGTACCCAATTCTTCTGCTGCTGATTTAATTGAGGAACTTTTCTCAAAGTTAACTCTCTTAACTTACCTTCTCATATCTTCACATATGAGACATGTTTCTGATAGGTCCAGGGAGTTGAATAAACAGCTTCAGCACTTGTATTTAACACGAATTAATTACATTAAAATCGTGAAAAATTTACCCTGATTTTTGGGGTGTTCCAGAATGCATGAATACTAATGCTATTGCTGAGTGCACACATATACTGTTGATGAGCTCAGGTGGTTGTATATATATATATATATACGTAAATGTTGATGTGAATAGCATGATTAATATAGCCATGAATAATTGGAGTGAATTCCGACTGGGTGAATATATGTACATTGGTACTATTGCCGAGTGCAAGGTGATATTATGGTTATGAATATATATGATTGTGAATGATGGGAATTACTTAACCCTGGTTGGATTGCATGAATCCCGAGAGGATGATGTTATTAGAGTATTCATATTGAATGGCAGGATGTATTATTGCTGATTGAATAATGTGATTGTATAGTGGAGAATTGAGGATTAAATCTGAGTCAATAACTGCCATTTAATATGTAAAAGCTCACCCCTAATGTGGCTATATTTTTCAATATATGCAGGTCGGACTGGGAATGAGGAGATGGCCTCAAGTCCGAGTGATGGGCACTCCGATTGTTAAAGTGCACATATAGTATATATATTGTAAATAGATATGTTAAAGCCTTGGCCGGCTCTCTTGTAATCCGAACGTATTTATTTATATGGGTTGACTATCAGATTGTGAACAAGTTTATATATATATATATATATATATATATATATATGTTTTATATTGATATTGTGTTACTTGTATCGACTGGGATGTGATATCGAAAGAATAATACTAAGTTAATGAGTTCCGAGTGGAATATTGTTGGGAGAGCCATTTTCGAGTGAGGCTTTAGTGTGTGGGCCTTTTCCGAGTGATAAAGGCATAAGGAAATTCTGAGTAAGATGTACTCGAGTGGGCTACTTCTGAGGGAAGATTAGTCCATATGTTATCAAGTGAAAAATATGAGTAGACTCCGAGTGGAAAAGGGTTTGAATATTCCCGAGTGGGAAATCCCGAATGAACCTCTTCCGAGGGAAGAGTGATTGTGATGGTTCTGGTTGAGGTGTATTCTCGGAGTCCTCTTCGGAGTGAACGAGGTTATATATATCCCGAGTGGATAAGATTTAAATGAGTCTTAACTTAGTGAATTCCTCCGAGTGATGAGAAGTCAGAGTAATTTCGAATGGAACTTGATTGTGGAGACTCCTTCCGAATGAATGGAGGTTATGGTGATCTCCGAGTGTGGAAGATCAAAATATGCCGAGTGAAAAATAGGCAACGTACCTCCGAGTGAATTGAGGTTGAAATATATCGAGTGGTATTGGACTGGGGAAATAATCCGTGTGAGGGAAAGCTTATGGATTCCGAGTGGAATAACTGAGGAAATCATTTCCCGAGTGGAGATTAAATGCTTCCGAATGAAATGCGAATGTGAACTTCCTGAAATGAGTTTAGTATTTGACTAAGTATGAATTTACCGAGTGAAGCATGACCCTATGGGGATAGTTACCGAGTGAACGTGGTCCCAATTCCGAGTGGCGGAATATCCGAGTGAATGGGTCCGCTTCAACGAATGAGGATTCGCTCCAGTGAGAAAAGGGCTCGCTCAACCGCTGTATTCCGCTGGGCTGTGCGACCGAAGCTGGGTCTTGCCAGCGTGGCATCCTGACTCGGTCTTCCCTTCCTCTGGTCAGCTGTCTACTTTCCCTAGCCTTCAGTTTGTTTATTCACCCGACTCCTATTCTAAGCTGATTTGTGGACGTTTGGAACGTTTTAAATTTTGGAAAAATTTTCCCTAGTCTCGGTTTTGCATTTAATTAAGTCGGGTTGTTTCACAACCAAGAGACAACCATGAGCTTCCAAGAGATGGAGGAGCCACATGAAAATATAAAGAAGAGAGGAGAAGGAACCTCAAACTCCAAGCTTCCTTGAAAATGAAAATGGAAGGGGAAGGGAGCCATCACCCTTTTTGCTTAGGGTTTTAAGAGGGAAGAAGAAGAGAATAGAGAAGGAGAAGAAGAAGCCAAGGGAGACCAAAAAGCCACGGGAAAATAATAAGAAAAGAGTAGGCTTTTGGTTTTATTTTAACCCTCTCATTAAAGATTCATCGTTTTATGGAAAACAGGGTCTCAGTTCGGGCTCAATACACTATCCAAAAATTATTCCGAATATGTATTTAGAATCCCCACAATATTCTTAACAGCCCTGACCAGCGGCATCTCAATCGGAGATACTTGGTCCAACACCCATATCTTCACCGGGTAAAATTTTAACTCCTAAAATCTCAATAAATTATAAATATCCCTAATAACTCCCAATTTAATTATTCCCATATTTTTGGGACACTCATTAACTCATTCATAATCATTTAATATTTATTTCTCATATTTAATCATTTTTTTAAAATTCGGGATGTTACAAATTATGCCTTGACTTGCTGCATCGAGCTAAAGAGTAGCTTGTTGTCTTACATTATAAATCAGCATCCTGCTCCACTTCCATGTGTCTTGGGGAGTCATCCTACTGAATGCTTTCGGTTTCCACGGAGGTAGTAATGGATACTTTTTCAGGTCTTTCAAGTTCATAGACTATAGAACCATTCATATACCACCTGATCAACATGAAAATCACAAGAAATATATACATTTTGAATTTCATTTGATAATGAAATTTTCAAAAAATTGATAAGTGTATCAGAATTGTGGGACAAAAAAGTTAGTGATGTACGGTTCCTTGAATGAAGAACTAGGTGAAGGTCATCAATGGTGGAAGAGAAAGAGGAGAAGGAAGAAGAGGAAAGAGGAACAGGTTAATGTCAAAACTAAAATAGAGAGGCAAAGAAAACTAACTAACACCCATCTCAGTTTGCAACTCACAACACCATCCTTTCTATTTTCGACTACCCCTGAACCGCCATCTCCGTTCCTCACCACCTTATCATCGAACCACCTACAAACCATACCTAACCAAGCAAACTTTCACCATCACCCTAACAACACCCACAATCAACCACCGCGCTTGTTGCGACCGGGGTCCCGATACACGACGTGGACTGGTTAAAGACAATAAAAAAATGAAACTATATTGGAATAAGGCCCTAAGACGTAAAAAAAATAAAGGGTTCAGAGAGTCGCCACTAATATTTATCAAGGAAAATATCAGAAAAACCTTTAAATAATACTGTTTTTTTAAATGAGATTTTGTTTAGTCCGGGAGTTAAATTACAGAAGGGGAGGTATTAGCACCCCACATTGTCCGTCTTAAAATGGTTACCCAAATTGATCATGTATAATTTTTCAAAAAAGTAATTATTAAATATTTCATCCTTCATAAAAAAAACAATAATGATAAATGCTACTTACAAACAATATACATAATAATGAGGACATTTTGAAAAATATAAATAAAAATAAAACAAAATTAAATGATAAAACACATCACCTAAATTTTCATCATTGTTTAGTCCAAAGAAAAAATAAACAATCAAGTGATTAAAAGACAGTAAAATAAATTAAGAAAACAATGAGACTTCTCGTCTCTATTATTTTCTAGTAATAAAAAATAGTCCATTATTTTATTGGGAAATATATGGTTCATAAATGAAACAAAAAATAAATAAAAAGGTAAAATAAAGAATAAACATAAAAAAGGAAAAAAATGGAATTAAATACATCAATATAAAAATAAATAAATATATATACTTAATTAATTAAAATTAACAAATGAACCTTATTCAATTATTTTTTAGAAAAATAAGATTAATAAGATGTCTCATCTAAATTAATCTTATTTCGAACTTAAAAGAAAGATAGATGAATGAATAATAAACTATTTATTAGTCTTGGTCTTTATTTTTTTTATAATAATTTTTCTTAATTATCTAAAAGTTGCTAAGAGAAAATAATAAGAAGTCATGGCAGTAAATAAAATGGATAATTATGTATATAAAAAAATTTATTCAAAAACTATCAAATAAAATAAAAAATAAAATAATAAAATAATAAAATAATATGGGTAGATAAGAGAGAGAGAAATGAAAAGATAAATAATAATAAGTAAATAATTATTTAAAAAAACTTGAGAAATTATATATATATATATGAAACATAAAATTAAATGATTATGTAAAAGATAATTTCAAAATTATTATAGAGTAAATAAATAAATGTAAAAAATAAATGATGCAGGAATAAAGTAAACAAAAATAAAATAAAAGTGTAGAAAAATAAAAATAAATATAGAAATATAAGAAAATAAATAAACAAATAAATAACTACAGGAAAATAAAATAAAAAAAATAAAATGTAGTAAAATAAATAAATAAAAATAAAAGTACCAAAAAATAAATAAATAAAAATAAAAGTACAGAAAAATAAATAAATAAAAATAAAAGTACAAAAAATAAATATATAAAAATAAAAGTGCAGGAAAATAAATAAACAAAAATAAAAATGCAGAAGAATAAATAAATGAAAATAAAAGTATAGAAAAATAAATAAATAAAAATAAAAGTGCAAAGAAATAAATAAATTAAAATAAAAGTGCGGAAAAATAAATGAACAGATAAATAACTACAAAAAAATAAAGTACAGAAAAATAAAGTGCAGAAACATAAATAAAGAAAAATAAAAGTGCAGAAAAGTACACAAATAAGAATAAAAGTAATAAATAAATAAAATTAAAAATATAAAAAAATAAATAAATAGATAAATAACTACAAAAAAATAAAGTGCAGGAAAATAAAGTGCAGGAATATAAATAAAGAAAAATAAAAGTGCAGAAAAATAAATAAGAATTAAACAAAGACAAATAAATAAAAATAAATAATTATTCTCATATTAATTACAAAAATACCTTAGTACAGAAACAAATAAAGAAGTACAAGAATGAAATTCGAGAGATCGATCTTTGTAGATTTCCCTTGTTTTTTGCTTCGTTTGGACCCAATTTGAGGGTGTTTAGGATACCGGTTATAAGACTTAGATAGTATTTTGGTTCACAAAGCTCATATACTAAGACATACTAGAATGACACTCATTTTCTTAACAACATTTCCATAACATAATTTTAGAAAGCAAAAACTTCTAAAAAATCTCACAAAAATTTAACACTCTTTCACCTCTTCTTCCTTCTTCTCTCTTTTTTACCATAGCATCATGCCATATTTATAGAAGAAAATTGGCTTTGAATTCCTCATAAAATGACATCAATTTCCTACTTTTCCAATTTGTCCAAATTTGATGTCAATTTTCTCCAATTATCCAACCAAACTGGGTTCCACCTTAATAAAACCACCGAAACCTCTTTTCTTTTTTTTTGTTTTGATTTTCATTTTTTTATTTTTTTTGGATTTTTTGTTTTTTATTTTTTTGGCCTATTTTTGATTTTTTGACCCTTTTTTTGTCTTTTTTTTATTTGATTTTTTTGGCCTTTTTATTTTTTTTAATTTTTTAAAATATTTTGAATACAAATGAGTAATCACTTACTCTTATGGAAACATAAACTATTTTAGAATCCTAAAATTATTTATTACACATGTGGCCATAAATAAAATACCCAATAAAGATAAACTACTACCCATGCTACAAGGAGTAAGAAGGTAGTCACCAAACATCGGTTTCCCTCCCTTATTCTTTCTTCCTAGCTTCGACACCCATTGGTCATTGCTTGAGGAAAATTATGAAAGAAAGTTGATGAAAAGAGAAGTGTGGTAGGAAATGAGGAGAGATTGAGTATTTATAGAAATGGAGAAGGTACTAGTCCCAACGGTCATTGTGTAATTTTTTAATATTATTTTTTTAAAATTTTTTTATTCATCCAGACAAAAATAAGTGTTCACAGCGCTCCTCTATCTCTACACTACATCAGCGACTTGTCGTGTCCCACCATCAGACTCCGTCGACGACCACCATACACCACCATTAACCATCCACGAACCATCATTGTTGCTTCCAAACTGCCATCACCGAGAAGAACGCGCCGCTACCTTCCAATCTTCCTTTCCCTTTCTAAAAGTTGTCAAAGTGTGTTTAGTTTAGGGTTAGTGTGTATTTTTTGGTTGGGCGCCGAGGCCATGTCTATTTTCTTTTTTAAAAAATATGATTTATGAGGTTTGTGTTATATAACTTTTATTTATTTTATCATAAGTATGGTTTGAGCCTTGTTTTTCTTATTTATGGTTTTTATTTAATTAAACATATCAATGTTAGCGGTTCTGTTGACAACCAATATCAATGGTTCTTATTTAGAACCCCAGACTAAAGTGATTAGGGATTATTGTCAACGGCTCCATTTAGGAACTGCAGACATTAATGTAAATTGTTCATCAATTTCTACAATTCTGTTGAAACGCATACAATACTAGCGCATCCTTTTGACATTTTTGTTGTAGTGTTTTCTTGTCCAACAAGAAACAATATGCACAATGTCTAGTTTACTAACTAGCCCAATAGGTGAAGATCTTTTCTTTAATGTAGCAACTTTTGCTCCATTTTACATGTAGATTTCTCCACCCTTGATAAGTGATCTACTTCCTTGATCTTTCAAATAAATGTGAGATCTACTACTAGTATCCGATACTAATGCCAGTGAAGTAAAAATAACTTGACTTCTATAACGTGACATGTAGTGAAAGTCTTACTTCCCTTTCTTTTGAACTCCTTCAAGTTCTTTAGATAAATTATTTCAATGTCTTATTTGGCCAAAACTAGAAACAATTTCCTTTCTTTATCACCTTTTAGACTTCTATTTACCCAAACTAGCACAGCCCTAATAGAGTCTATATACGATCATATCATATATCTCCATATATTCATAACAGCTCAGAGTTTATGCAGATTCTATAGGGTATCTAATACCCAATGATAAATGATATTGAAATAAGCCAAACATGACATTGCCATTTCCTCTTTATTAAGGACAATTCTCAAGTACCTACCTTGGTATTTTTTCAAATAAAGTGTGCTTCCAAAAGATAGATCACAATGAAAATAATATTTGGTTGTCATGGTTGTTCTAAAATAAATTATATGCAAATCTATCACTTTTATTTTAAAACATATTTAACTTTTGGTCATTAAATAAAAATTATGTTGTCTTTCACTGTTTTGATTCAAAACAAATACCCTTACTAAATCAGAAAAATCACGTTGGAAGATTTTTCTAGTGGGCCAAAATCCATATGGAATAGCTTAATGTTGAGTCAGCTTTGGCTGATCGCCCAACCCTTGTTATTTAGGTGGGAAACATATTGCCAATTACATCTCATGTAACTCTTGGATGATTAAGTGGGTAACTCTTTACCCTTATTCTTTTATGAATTTAAGCTCAATCCTTACGCCTCTAGGTTATTTTCAATCCAATTGAAAAACTTAGTTAAGTTAAGGCCAAATAAAAATAATTTGGATATTACAATTATCCTATCGTGCCTTACTAATTCCACTATTTATTAACATTAGTCTCGATGAGTGTCACTTAATGGAAGGTGTTTAAACTCAATATTAACGTTTCTAGGTTCTTTAATTTGATTAAAGTTACTTAGATACGTCCAATAACAAATTGTAGGATAATCCAATTATCCATCATCTTTTACTAACATTAATAAAGGCACCCTGCTTTGGCAGAACCTATATTTTATTGAAACTAACATTGATAAGTGTTACTTGATGGAACGCGTTTTAGACTATCCATACCTTTAGGCTATTCCAATCCAATTGAAAAAATACGTATTTGAATAAAACTTAATAAGTTATACTTGGATAATCCAATTATCCAATCATGTCCTACTAAGCATAAATAAAGGCACCCAACTATAGCGTGACCTACACTTTATCTATATCAAATTTGATGTTATTACTTATTGGAAGGTATTATTATCGGGCTTAAGGGATTTCAATTTTCTTATTGTTCATTACCAACTTTTATTAAATGCTTTAATGCAAAATAAAACCTCAAAACATGCAATCAAAATGTGAGATAGTAATGGTCTTCCTAGAAAAACAAAAGAGCATAAATCTAAGGAACTATAGTGGTACCACTTCTTGAAGTCCTACTTCCAGGATCCACCATCTTTTAGAGTCACCACTCCATTGTTCCTTTGAAGGCCAACACCTTCTAGGACTTCATCTTGTTGTCTCGACCCGATCATGATTATAATCATATATATAGAAATTCGTTTTACATACGAGTAAAAGGTTGAGAAGAGAAATACAACAGAATAGAGAGAGACACAACACGCAAGCTATATTTAAATGAAGTTTTAAACAATATCTAAGACCATAACTATTCACCATACAACGTGTTAATTAATTAATAGAGTGATCAATTGTATTTAAAATAAAATAAATTTTAAAACATATAATTAAACACATGGGGTTATAAAAGGAAAACTATGTAGAGAAGTTTGGTGGTTCTGTTGACCGTTCAACGAACAGGATCAAGGGGAGGCTACCCTTTGCAGGGTGTTGAATAGTGTTCCAACCTAAAAATTTAGTACTGTAATCAGGTTAGTTCCCAAGAAATAGAGGTGGGTCTGGTGTGACCGCTTAAGTACCAAGTTTTTCCTAGCCAGAATGTCCCATTGACTATTAACAGTTCAAAATATTCAGTTAGGATTTCAAAAATTTGAAATCCTAATTTTAAGTTTCAACTCTCAAATCCTAAATTTTAGAACGACCAAGGTTTAACTTTTAAATTTTGACCCCAACAACTATCCTAAAATAAGAATAGTCAAGGTTTAACTTTTAAACCTTATCTCTAAAGTTCAAGATATTTTATTTTGAATCCTATTAAATTTGATAAAGATCTTATCCTTAATTTGCAACTTTTGCAAATCCTAGATTTTAAAAATTATTAAATTTAAGAAAAATCTTTTCTTCTATTTGTAACAATTACAAATCATATTAAATTTAATAAATATGAATCAATTTATAACTCCTACAAATCCTATAAAATATAAAATATTTTAAAATTACATTAATTTTAAAAGGATCACATACGATGCAAATCCTATTAAAATTAATAAGAATAAATTATTTAAATTTTTAACTCTTACAAACTTTAAATTTAAGAAACATTTAAAATTTGATTTGTAACTTTTACAAACTGAATTAAAAAAATAATATTAAAATCAAATATTTTATTTGCAACATTTACAAATAAATAAAATATCATGATGGCTAGGTTTCAACTTTTGAATCCTACTTTTTATGATGGCTAAGGTTTAACTCTTAAACCTTCTAAACACAATCTTACATGAAAAATTCATATTGAAAAGAGAATGCATATAGACATGGATTACATATAACCTTTGAATTTAATTTAATTAAACGAACATAAAAATATGCTTTAAAATTAGAACACATACAAAACAATCATCCACTACTAAAAAAATACCAATTAGTGACGACCCTAAGCCGTCGCTAAATCATATGAATCCCGTCACTAAGTGTAATAGCGACGGACATTTTGACGAAAAATAAATTGTCACCACCACAATCGTCGCTGATACAACAACGATGCATATAGCACCCTGCCACTAAGTTTTCAACGGCATCATGCCGTCGCTAATTGGGTCCTATGGGTGGTGATGCACCTCGTCACTGATAGCGACCATAATATCCCGTCGCTATAATTATGCCTAATAGCAACCATGTACCTGTCACTACGTTGCTGCCAAATAGCGAAGGGTTTCAATAGTCGCTAAAGTTATGCCAAATAGCGACCATGAACCCCGTCATTACTTTACTGCCTAATAGCGACTACAAAGTTGGTCGCTACATTACTGTGTAATAGCGGCGATGCTAATCCATCGTTATATTACTGGCTGATAACGACCACTTGGGTCATCGCTACGTTACTATATAGCAACGACTACTTGTGTTTCCGTCGCTAATGTGTAGGTGGTTTTTTTTTTGAAACTTTTTGAATTATTTTTTAATTGTATAGGTTAAATAAATATTAAATATTGGTTAATAAGTTACATGCATTATATTTCTTATTATTATTGTAATTTAGGGTTTTTCTTCGTTGAATAATTAGTAATACAATATTAAATTGGAAAATTCATATAGAAAAAGAAAATGACACAAAAGAGATACTAAAATATCGAATGACATAAACTGTAAACAAAATTTATATACAATCTATACAAAAATACAATAAAAATAACCTATAGAAAAGCATGACCACGGTGCAGGGGGATCCTGTGGTGGGTGGTGGGGGGCGGCTGGGAAGTAGAGGAGAGCAGCCTCGCCGTCATCTGCTGATCATCTCCTGCTGTGCCGCCAGCTATCGACGAGTCTCGAGATGTTCCTCCTCGGCCTGTCGTCAATCCTCGGCAGCTTGCTCCTATAGTAGTTGCCTCTGTCGTTGGTCCTCCTCGACCCGCTCCTCCAATAGCTGCTTCTGGCGTCTCTCCTCCTGTAGCTTATTGTTCAGGTTTTCAAACCTGAACAACATTTGCCGGAAGGCCAAAGGGAGAGGAAGAGGAAGAGGTCTTCCCCTTCTTGGCAAGCTACATGCCCACGCCTCCCAAGCCAAACACCCTCCCTTTCTGATTCACGCCACCAATGACCTCCATATAGATAGCGTTGTTGTCGAAAGAAGAAAGAGTGGGAGGTACCTCCCCTTCAGGAGTGGAAGCCACCAACTCTGCCTCTTTTTAGGCCTTCATGGCCTGATACGTCTCCTGCAAATGTAAAATAATGATAAAATTTAGTAAGCTGATTTGTAAATTTAAGCATATGTAAGGTAAAATAAAATACCACCAAATCTATTAAAATAAAATACCACCAAATCTACCGTCTTTTGGTTAACCCATTAATGGTCTATATCAAAACAGCCCGCATCATGAAATTGTTCTTTAAAGGTGTGAGAGAAGCGAATCTTGGTCATATAACCATACAATGGATGATTGAGATTAAAAGTTTTTCAAAGTCACATGATCACTTAAAAGGTCACATGACTTCTTTAAAACTCACATGATTAATCTCAACCATCTATTGTATAGTTGTACGGCCTAGATTCGCTCATCTCACTCTCACATAAGAGAGCCTTTCTCATATGAGGATGTATCTTATGAGAAAGAATCTCTTATGTAAGAGTGAAAGGAGCGAATTTGAGCTATATAACTATACATCCTCTATATAGGCAATGTATCTTATGAGAAAGGTTCTCTTACGTGAGAGTGAGAGGAGCAAATCTGGACTGTATAACCATACAATGGATGGTTGAGATTAAAATGTTTTCAAAGTCACATGATTACTTAAAATGTCACATGACTTCTTTAAAATTCACATAATTAATCTTAACCATCCATTGTATGATTGTACGGTCTAAATCCATTTCTCTTACTCACATAAAAGAGTCTTTCTCATATTATACATCTTCTAAATATATAATACGTTATCCACGCGGAGAAAGGGGAGGCTTATGATATTATATATATACTATTCACGCAAGGCACAAAGGGGGCGATTCACGTGAACTAGAGGCACAAAAAAATTGAATATATAAGCATATTCACGCAATGAAGGAGGCGGATGATATTGACGCAAGGCAGCAGCATAGAGAGAAGTCATTAACGTGGAGAAAAAAAAAGCTGTTATATATATAAAGTGACATGAAGAAAAAGGGCCATAGGAGCATTCACGCAACAAACAAATATTAAAAGCGAATTCACGTGGAAGAGGATATTGATAGAAAAACTGACGCAACATAGCAAAAAATTGACGTGAAGAATAAAAATTATTTGAGGCATTTTCTTCTTTAATTTTTTTGTTGTGATGGTATGTGATCCTCATCCCCTAGTGAATTGCAATAAAATAGTATGCCTAACTAAACATGGGAGATCCTTAGCATAAAAACATTTGCTAATACCAGATTTTGGAGATGTAATGATTGAATTATGCGGGTCTCATAACAATTGACCAGGATTAATTTATAAAGCCATAGGAAACATAACCAATTTTCAAGGGTAAAAAATTGTTTCTAGTCTTAAAATATTGGCATTTAGACTTTGGATTTTAAGGTGACATGAGTTCATTGGTCTAAAGACGAGAATTTGTAAGCTTTGGAGGATTATGCATTAAAGGGTCTTAACGTAAGGAAAAAAACATAATGTCTATATTATTAGTATATATTTGGGTTCTTTGAAATCAATGTCGTAATAAATTTTGTCAAACATTTTTAAGGCCATGTCAATGATATGAAATAACATTTTGTTTAATTAAAATATAAGTCAATAAACTGAATGAGTCTTTAGTATCAAGACTGTGAAAATCATTATTAAAGTTACTATATGTTTGATAAGTGCTTTATAATACAATAAATTAGGTCTAAATTGCTTAGGATTTTAGTCATTATCCACTGTATTTCCTTTATTTATTGCGATTTTTGCTTTCTTTCCATTCTAGTCTACTTGGGTATGTTATTTTGCAGGAATTAAGGTAATAAAGGGTCAAAAACAAGAGAAAAACGACCATAAAATGATAAAGAAACAAGAAGAACAAGCCCAAAGTAGAAAGAACTCTCTTTTTATGCTGAATTCTGACTCAGAATGCTGAAATCTGACTCAGAATGTTAAAATCCGACTCAGAAATGCTGAATTCCGACTCAAAATGACCAAATCCGAGTGGAATGGCTCAGAATGGAGCCTTTCCGAGTGGAACGATTCAGAATGGAGCATTGCCGAGTGGAATACTTCACTGTTGGAGCCAAATCCGAGTGGAAAGTTCCCTGTCAAAGCCATTCCGAGTGATAAATGGCTGACTCGAGTGAAGGATCAATGCTAAAAAGGAATAAGTCTAGGTTTTAGGAAAATCCGATTGGAAGCTGTCCGAATGCAACAATTCCGAGTGAAAAAAGGAACTGAGCTTTAATAAATGCTACCCAAAGGTATTTTCCGAGTGAAAGGATTGCTAATTGAAGTGAATCCGAGTGAGAATTTGCTGATTGAAGTAAATCCGAGTGAAGAATACTGACTAAAGCAGGTCTGACCAAAGAACAAGTGCTTTTCTGGGCAAAAAGCTGATTCCGAGTGAATTGATTCCGAGCAGAAGGAATGCCATTGAATGAATAAATGCTGACTAAGGAGAATCCGAGTGATTTCATTCGGAGAACAAGGCATTTCCGAATGGTGTCTTAATCGGACAAGGTGAAATCCGACCAGGAGTGAATCACACTCGGACTGACTTTTAAGTTTCGTATTAAATCCGAGTGAAAAGTCTCCAAGGAAGACATCCGAGTAAGCTAAGGCAGAAAGCTGCACTTCCGAGCAAAACAAGGCTCAGACATAAACTTCTACCAGCCAGCTTCCAGAGTCCTTCAAGTGCAAGTTCTGAGTGAAAAATAAGAAGGCACTTCCGAGTGAATTCCAAAGCAAAGCTTTAACCGAGTTGTTCAAATTCAGAGACAACCGAGTGAAAATGATTAGGAACCGATTGAATCTGAGCCGAGTGAGTCTTCAATCTATTCTGAATGAACTCCATGAACCTGAGCCGAGTGAATGGTTTCAGTCGGTTCCGAGTCCTTCTGCAGTCAATTCCGACTGAATGGAAGTTGCTCTTCAGTCAATCTTCACTCGTCCTTTCATCCAGCAAACACCGAACCCCCAACAAAACTGACTGGCTGTCACTCAGATCTGTGTCCAAAGTCACCTTTCACTCGGTCTTTTACTCAAAAGGCCTCTTTTCTACTCAGATTCTAGAGAAAAAAACCGACCCAATTCTCCACAATGCAACCCCGGATCACTACCTCCATCAACACCGACTCCTTCCATCTCTTCACAGGCCCAACACCGGCCACAATCAACAACACTCATCTCCACACCGTCCCCTCTCTTTTCAAAACCGACCTACACTCCACAACTCCAAACAACGGATCACTCAACACCGCCAGCAACCCATTCAACACAACACCGCCCAGACTCCTCTCCAACCAACACCGCCCAGACTCCTCTCCAACCAACACCGCCTGTGACACCCTAATTTTAGGGGAAAAAATTTTCGCGAATTAATTAGAAAATATCCTGGATCCATAATAAAAACACTCCCTTATATGAAGATAAGAGAGCTGGCCCCATGGCCAAGCAGAAAAAGACAGGGAAGGCAAGGGAATTAAAACCATTCACACAGAATCACCAACAGCGCCTGAGCGAACCACAATACAACACGCACTCGCTCAAGCGAGATCTGACTCCGCTTGAGCGAGGCCGACCAACTCGCTCGGGTGAACACACATGTGCTAAAGCGGAAACATAATCAAAAGTCTTCCCCAGCAACATACTCGCTGGAGCGAGGTCCCACTCGCTAAAGCGAGAGCCACACTTGGCTAATAATAATAATCTCACTCGGAATCTGAGTCACCCATTCACTCGGTAATGACTTAGTCCACTCGGTATAAGGGAATCCAATCACTCGGGAACTACCCCAACAATTGCCTCACTCAGCAACCCATAATTTAGCCTCTCAATTTATCCACAAAGTCAACATAAGGATCCACTCGGGAATTGAGGGTTATCCCACTCGGATTCTATCAATTAAACCACTCGGTATAATTCAATCCACGAGTCACTCGGTATATTTGAACCCCCTCAGTCAGAGAATACATATAGGCTTCCTCTCGGCCATACATCACTCGGTCTAATCAGTCATAAACCAACTCATCATCAGAGTGGTATTCCACTCAGTAACCAGTATCATTTCCGACCAATACTCATTCGGCCACACACTCGGCATTCATGCCTATTCACTCTCTGATAATACCTTAACCACTCATTACTCAGAAATAGCCTACGAAATCAATTCCACTCGGAATGATCCAAACTCCTCAACACTCAGAGGAATTACCCAAGTAATTCACTCGGATTACATTCATAACTTCACTCGGATCATATATGTATAAACACTTAGATTATTTCTTATCTGAGCCATCCACAACTCTTTCCTCGGAGAAGTTCACTCGGATTATACAAGATCATTCCCCGCTCGGGCTTCACCATATATTCTTCACTCAGAATCCACAAGAGCCATTAAAATACAGAAAGAGGCTCACACATGAGTTACACTCGGATATGGAGTCCTATACATAAGACTCACTCGGAAAAGCAACTAAGCCACATATATTCCACTCAGGATTCATTAACTTAGATATATTCATACAACATCATTTCCGAGTCAGTATGAAGCATCAAATCAACATAAAATTCATACATAAATGCACTCTCTGCTCCCCAAAGCCGACTACCCACTCAGCAATACTCTTCTACCGATTCACAACCTTGTTATCAACATAACACATATATATACACATACGCATACACTCGGATATTTGCAACTTATCATTATTCATTCACCAAAACTCACAATCCGATACAAGTACGTGATTCCAATGTAAGTCCATATATGCAAACATACACTCGGATTTCCATACAAATGTAATAATATTCATCATACAACATTGTTGTGAGCCGGCCAAGGCTTAAATACAACAAAAAACACTCGGATTATAATTTTACATACACAGCCTTATCATAAACACCCAACACTCGGGTTAAGGCCCTTATATAATTCCAATCCGACCTGCAACACTGAAAAATGGTGTAGGGGTGAGCATTACATATTAAATGACAGATATTGGCTCGGATTATCATGGAATCCGCATTACAATAATACATAAATATCATCAATTATTCAACATAGACTGCCATTCAACATAAGCAATCACAAACATCCTCAATCGGGTTTCTTACCCCTTTCACTCGGCTATAAAGCCTAATATCCTCATCAATCGGATTTCATCTCAAGTCTACCCCAAGTCTATATCAACAATGTTCACACTCTGAGCCATACTCAAGGAGTCTGTCCGAGCCCAGCTCCAGGACTTAGTCATATTCATCACATGTTCCATCACATGTTGTCATCTGACTTGCCGATCGGTATTTAGAGTCCAACGCATTCCAGTGGCGAATCGGATGCATACGATTTCATTCACTCGGCGTCCAACGCCAATGCACTTAACATTTCATGAAGCGTCTCAATTCACGCTTAGTGCCCCAGGCACTGCCCCGAGTCCAACTCAAGGTCTTTCATCACATTCAACATTAGGACCACGTCCTCTTCACTCGGGATCACACCCTCGTGGCACCCCGCAAGGTGTTCATATTCAATAACACAATAACACGTATGCACATAAAATTCAACTCAGATTCATTCGATTGCCCACTCGGAAATCTGCGTTCAACATTAAATTCACTCGGCAACACAACAACAGTCAGATGACTCGGCTTATACCACATTCACTCGGCAAATCCTATGCCATTCACTCGGCAATTACTATGCCATGAGCCTCACATGCATGGGATCCATTCGGCCTTAGCATTTCTAAGCCTCACACCATTTTATATATATAATTCCACTCGGAATCTAACACCAATAAACATCCCATGTTTTTACATATAATATTTCACTCGGATTGTCCTCTATTACTCGGATGTATCCTTTTCCATAAGCTCGCATGCTTTTATATAATAAGCCTACTCGGCATTTATCATCATAGTCCCCATTCATTCATTCATCATGATCGTATACATCAACAAGCATCATATACATTTAAATATACCATTACGCACAGGGACTAATAGAGAACTACACCATGCACTTGGCATTCATAAATTCATACATCATGCATCTCATACATATATCAAAACATTATCAAGTATATTTTCATGCATATCATGGACGGAAACAATAACATCAAACTAGACATATCCATCATGCATATCCGGGCTACTAACCACTTGAAAATCAACAAGCAACACATCAAATATAGCACATCACAGTATAAACATTTCACCCGAAAACCCGTCCATAACCTATGCATTTGAGATACAAAGCCCCCCTTACCTGGATGAAACTTCCAGGAGTCACATGGGCCACTCGGCCCAGCCATAGCAGCTTTTGCTCGGCTTTCCAGCAGTGGAAAGAACCACACAGCTTCCCAGCCAACCAGTATCAGTCCTCAGCCTTTCGCTCAAGCCACACATGTACTCGCTTGAGCGAAAATGGTCCAGTGACCATTTCTTCACTGGCTCGCTCAAGCGTAACCATTCTCGCTTGAGCGAGATACGTCCAGAAGCTCATCAACACTCCATGCTCCACTCTGCTCTGCGTCCCAGTCAATGGAGAAACTTCCAAGCTCCACCCAACCATGACTCCTTCCTCACAACGTCAAAGCCTCAACACAATGGACCATCTTCCATAACAAGGCACCACACAGCTGTAGGCTCCAACCTAGCCCAAACAGCCTCATCAACTAGAGGAAGAAGAGGGAGGAAGAAGAAGCACAACCAGGAGGACAAAAGAGGGATCCTGAACCTAGCCTCCACGCACAGCACCATGTTGTTCCTCATCACCACGCAGCCGTAGGAAGGATTCTCAACCTTCAAGGCACCCAGTACCACACTGGACTCTACCACCATGCAGCTCCACTCGGTTCTACACCATACGTGAGTGGAAGAAGAAGAAGGTGAAGGAGAAGATGAAGATGAAGCAGTAGAGAAGGAGGAAGCAAGAGCTTCATAGAGTTTTAGAGAGAAGGAGAAGCATTTCTCTCATCAGAACATGCACCAACGAGGAAAATGAAAAAAGTGGGGAGGAAAACCAAAGCTGAAGTCTTATCAACACACCTCCATCATCTCACTTTCCCACTCAGCCCCATCATCACGCTGCTCCGCCACAGCTCCTCAAACAACCATCACTTCTTCATTTAATGCAAGTCCTTTAGTATTTAATGCTAATTCTCTCAGCACTCATTACACACATCCAACGTGGACAAGAGAGAGAGAACCGGACCCATTAACCAGCAAAGGCATATATTATTAATATTATTATAACACAATAAATTGCCTAATTGGTAATTAATCCTTAATTAACCATTAATCCCATCAATCCATAACCTTAATCTGAATTTATAATTATTTAAAAATCTGGGATGTTACACCGCCCAGACTCCTCTCCTACCAATACCGGCTTCATCCACCACATCGTCCAGCAACTCCACTGTCCCTCATACCACCATACCTGCCACATATAAACCAACCACGCCCAACAACCAATACCGAACAGCAAGCTTTCATTCGGTCTTGTGGAATTCCAGCACCTTTCCACTCAGAATTTGACCAACTGAATAAATCCAAGCACCGAATTATTGGAAATATTAAAATATGCAAATTGGAAACAAGTTGGCACAGCTGGAATTCACATGCACCAAAAGTTTCTCCCACTTGCAAATTTTAACGCGTTTTCTTAGCTGGATTCATTCATCCATTCGCCTATAAAAGGGAGAGCAACCAGGAGCATAAAATAAATCAACTCTCTTTCCATCAATTACCATCAGCTCCGTTCCAATTCCTCCTTCCTTTCTCTTTGTTTTTTTTTCTCTTTTCTTTCTTTTCTTTCTGTTTATTTCTCTTATTTTCTTTCTCTGTCCCGTTCCCATTTTTTCTTTACTTTCTTTTTCTTTATTTTATTTTAAGAGTGTGAGGGCTGTAAAAGTGAGAATTTAAATTTGTAATTGATGGAGAATATTGCAACAAGGAATTACAGTGGTAAATTATTCTGAGCTTTTGGAGAAACCCGTAAGTCTTTATTTTTACCATGTCTTGTATGTTTTATTTTTCCATTATGTATATGAATTTGAATTATTTCATGAGTAGCTAAATTAATTATCTTGGGATAAAGGGGGTATGATAATATTTTATTGTTAATATTATTTTGACTTGGAATTAAATAAATTTCTGTTTTCCATTTAGTTCAATTATGCTTAATGCTTTTAGTAATTCCTAACAAGAACCTAAATGATAAAATTGTATACTTGCGGGTATATTAGTAAGTTTAGGTAATAAATAGAATCGAGAGATTTATTTTTACCGGAAAGCTTTGAACTAAACCTAAGATTTTTGAGATGCTTTTTGTGACCTCGGTAAAACCGTAAAAGTAATCAAAATTCTTTTGAGGAAATAAAAGGGATTTTCATAAAACGATAATGGGCCTTTCTGAGGATTAAGCAGCGCTTTCCATAGGTTAGGTACATTAATAGGATTCCGAGAGGAACATATTAATTAGCTTTTGGAAAATTCGCCTTGGAAAACTTAATTCGATTCTTATTTATGAAAAGTTAAAATTCATTAACATAAAATAGAGTCTTAATCCCCCGAAATCCCAAGATATTCTCAACTCTGATTTTTAAGTGTCAAGTAAATTTTATTTTTATATTAATTCGTATTCTGTGCAACTTTAATTTGTGCTTTATTTTATAAAAATCTTAAAAATCAATTGTGTGGATAATTAAATTTCAATATGCTGGTACTTTGAACACAGTCCCTGTAGAGAACGATAATCTTTTATATTACGCGACATAACCCGTGCGCTTGCGGGCCCTGTCAATGTTCAAGTGCAATTTTGCAATTATAAACTCAAAATGCAAATAATTTTTCCAAATACACGAGAATGAGGCTGCAGTACCCTGTTTCAATATCTTACTTTTAATATATTTTTTTGTCATCTTGATATCCAAGTTTTAGTCGAGCAAAATTTCTAAGGATAACAAATATTTAAAATTAATAACGTTGACATGTAAACAAAATCAAAATCTTTATATTAGGGATTAATTTAGACGAGACGTCCTGTTAATCTATGTTTTAAATTTTGTTTTATTATAAAGTATTTTGATGATGTTAACATGTAGCAAAAATTAGAATATTTACAGTAAAGATTAATTTGGACGAGACGTCCTGCTGATCTTGGTTTTCAAAATAATATAAATTTCTTTATCTTTCTAAATTAATTTAGACTGTTACGTTCCTCTAAAACTAATAAAATAAACGAACATAAGGTTCTTTTTTTTTCAAAAATAATGAACAATTTGAGATCAATTAAGATGAGACGTCCTGTTGATTGATATTTTTTAATATCGACATGTTTACTTCACCTTTTTTTTAAATAACAAAGAATTACGTAATCATGATTTCCCCTCATGCTTGGGGAATATGTAAGAGCGGGAACAATCATTCTTGTCGGGCCCAAATTTTAAAAACAAACATATCTCATTAATTAAAAAAAATAATGATAAAATCATAACATTTTAACGACGACCCGATTAATTTGAATGAGACGTCCTGTTAATCATCAAAATTATAAACTCAATCATTAAATCGACAATAAATCCATAGAGCATTTCTAAGAGGTTAAAGTTACGAATTCATTAGGATTATTCAAAACTTAAACAATTTAGGGTAACTGTCTAAAACAGACAGTGTGGGGGCTAATACCTTCCCCACTTGTAATCAGACTCCCGAACTAAAAATCTCAATTTAGGACCAGTACCTTTACGTTAGGTTTTTCCAATGTTTTACCTTAAAAACATTGGTGGCGACTCCACGGTTTTCAGAGGGAACTCGAGAAACCAAATTTTCTTTTTACGGCCGGCCTCCCGCCGCAATCACAGTTGCGACACTTCCCTCTTCTTTTAACAGTTTTGTAGCGGTCCTCATTACAATGTACACATTTTGTGACACTTTTGTCTGCAAACTCATTTCGAAACAGCATACACCTGCCGACACAACACTCTATCTTCACACAACCCAACCCCAGGTTTGCCACTCTTTTCTTAGCATGGTATAAGTTTCATGGCATTCGATGATGAGTTGGCATAGTGGAACCCATCAAATTGACCATTCTATTAAAACAACCTCCCTAGAGATTATATTCTGCCTTTAGGCTTAAAACAGCTAGGGAGGCGGATAATTTGGTGTGACTCTAGCACTCGTCCCACAATGGAGTCTAAGACGCTGCTAACAAGTCATAAAATCTCTTGACCTTCAGATTAGCATCCTCCTCTACATTCTCTTCCTTATTCCCAGCTTGGTCATCATGTTCTAGCATACGCTCGATGGAGGGTCCAACATGATCCACCACTATCTACTCCATGCTGTTGTACGTATCCTTGTTCCCTACAACCTTATAGTAAGACTATTGCACGGCTACGGCCAGTGGCCTAGGCGATAATTGCTCACCATGGTTGTACCAGTAGTAGTATCTCTCCATGAACCCCTTCTCACTTAAGAGGCACATGACATCATTCGTGTATTCAACACTCATGCATTGGCACTTTGAGCACGGACAACGAATCTTTTGAGTCGCTTCAAAATCAAGATTGTTCGCCATAGCAAACATAATAAACTCCAATAACCCCATCATAAATTCCTCAGTTACTCGTCGACTACTGTTATTCAAGTGGCCTCAATACTCAATAGGGGGGTGAATTGAGTTTTTAAAACTTTGCTTGAAATGCCTTTGAACTTGATTCTTTTATCACAAGTTTAGAGATTATGGAAGTAAGATCAAGTAAAGTACAAAAGACAATGCAAAACAAGAGGCAAATATGGATAAGGCAATTTATCAAACACTTGGTATGCAATGTTCAAGGTTAACTAATTCAAGCAAGCTCAAGTATGTAAATCCTAATCAACCAATATAAATCAATTCAATGCAGTATATGAATGTAAAAGAGTTAGGGAGAAGAGCTTGCAAACCAATTTAACGAGTTCCACCAACCCCGATGTACGTCTCGCCTTCAAACAACCCACTTGAAGGATTTCCACTATTGAAGTTTAGAGATTACAAGCTATGAGCAATTGTAGCTTCCTAGTGTCCCACACTCAAGAACTAAATCCTTATTAGCACAAGGGCAACCCACCCAATCTCTCAGACTCTCAATACCCAAAAGTTGAACCCCAACTTTTATGACCACTCAACCTAGAGTGAAAACCTTTGTGTTTGAAGTAGTGTTTACAAGCAAGTGACTCTCTTAATAGAGTAGATGTACAAGTGAACGCTCTCTCAAATTCTAACTCTCAACAAGAGAGGATATACAAGTTGAAGTTCTAAGTTTTAGAAAAATGAAACTATACAAGGATAAGACTCACAAGATTCAAGAATTGATTTCCTTTGATGGATGTAATTGATGCCTTGAGTAGCTTGAAGGAGTCTTGCATTTATAGGGCTTGGAGATGAGCATAATGGAGTTCCTAGTCGTTGCAGCTCGTGGGTGCCTTAGATCTATGGAGAAATGAGTTGGTTTCCACTTAAAAAGCACTTTCCCTAATTCCTGGCACTACCCTAATAGATTACGCCTCGAGCTATAATCGATTAGCTTTTGAAATCTGTAGTGTTATTCGTGCTGTAATCGATTATGTGTTACTGCGTAATCGATTAGCTGAGAAACAGGGACTTGCTAATCGATTGTGCTTCATCTTGTAATCGACTAGGCCTGGCACCTGATGCATTTAATTTGATTACGCAGCTTCGTAGTCGATTGGCTTTGTGTATAATCGATTAGCTGTCATTCTAGGAGCTTTGTAATCGATTGTATATGTCCTGTAATCGATTAGCTGTCATTCTAGGAGCTTCATAATCGATTGTATGTGTCCTGTAATCGATTAGGTTCATACACCTGATGCATTTTAATTTACACAGAGGCACTGTAATCGATTAGTGTTGTTAGTGCAATCGATTAGATGAGAAACATGAATTATGTAATCGATTAGATATGGTTCCCTAATCGATTAGTATGCGTATTTTTACAGGTCTGATGCATTTTCTTGTTTCTCCAAGTTTTTCTTCAAGAGTCCTTTGTCATTATCAAAATCTGTGATCCTGAAAACATATTCAAACACATTCTCTCCCTTTTTGATGATGATAAACCATGTTCATCTCTTGAGGATTGTTAGTTCAAAAACTTATTTGTTATCTCTAATTTTATCTCTAAAAACATATTCAGATTCTGCACAATGTTATCTCTTAATAAGAAAATATTATCTCTTGAGCATTATCTTCTTATCTATTTCAGATTTATCTTTATTTCAAAATATCTCCCCCTATCTAAGAGAGTTTATGCCTTAGAGATAATTTTCAAATTTGTAAACCATTTGTTGTTATATGCAATCAAATTTCACTTTATTATAGCAGGTAGATATGAACTCTCAAATATTTCTCCCCCTTTGGAATCATCAAAAATAATAAAGCAATAGAGAGAAATATAGAAACTAAAACTTTTATTGATTGAAAAAGGGAAATTACATAATTAAAAGTTGACAGAAATAAAAGAAATAGGAAATAATTCAAATAAAGCACAATAAAACGGATCTAGTTATCCGGATTGAAAAAGCAAAGTTCAAAAATTTGGTGAGATAACTCCTCATAGCGCTGCTGCATGAGTTCAAAATATTGCTGCTCAGTCATTTGAAATTGTTGGAGGGAGTTTTCAATTCGATCAAAACGATTATCAAGATGAGCATACAAGGCAGTGAAGGGATCAGGTGGAGCAGATGATTCGCCTTGAGGTGCAGGAGTAGGAGTGGGAGTAGGAGTAGGATCAACAGTAGGGGTGGGATGATCTTCCTCAAATGGACTGCTGCCATGAATTCTGTCACTTTTGAGCATCCATCTTCCAGCTACTCAAACCATACCCATTTTATTGAGATGGTGAATCCCAATGC
The DNA here is from genome assembly GCA_037962975.1 of Clitoria ternatea. Lineage (NCBI taxonomy): Eukaryota > Viridiplantae > Streptophyta > Magnoliopsida > Fabales > Fabaceae > Clitoria > Clitoria ternatea. The sequence continues at coordinate 94,142,950 of CM075670.1, read as the reverse complement.
AAGCTTGAGATGGCACTTTTTCAGCAAGTTCTCCAGCCAAGTCTACTCCATAAGGCAGTTTGTGTTGCTCCTTGGATTTCAGGATGTGGAGCTTGATGAGTTGAATCCAGTTTATGTCCTTGTGGTTGATGATGGCCCACATGAGTAGAACATCATCTTCCTCAACCAAGGCATAATTTCCACCGCGAGGGATAAGCATTTTAACTATAAAGAAGTGGAGGAGACGGTTGTTAAGAGTTAAATGGCCTACCAATTTATGATTGCTGAGGGGACGGTTGGCCTTCCAAAGAGATTGGCATGCTGGAATGGGATTGAAATCCCACTTATCCTCAGGATTACCCCCTGCAAATTCAGCAGTAGAAAGGGGAATTTGTGTGATCTCAAAGAGTTGTTGGTTGGTGATTTTGAGAGTCACATTCTTGACTCTAGCTTCCAAAATGCCATCAACTATTTTCACATTGCAGAAAAATACCCTCATGAGTTCAGGGTAATAAAACTCTTCCTTGAGAGTTAGGAATGGAAGGAGATTGTAGTGGTGAAGGAGTTAAGTGAAGGTAAAACAGGGGTTTTCAAAATTTGGGGCATCAATAAAATGGGGAGTGATGATGTCTTTCTCAAAAAATTTCTTTATGAAGTTTTGGAGGTCTCTTGGTGAAGTGAAGAACCTAGAGAAATCTAGAGGATTTGTGGGTTGGTTAATGGAGGACCTAGCCCTCTTCACTTGTCTTGAGGAAGACATGGCAATGGAAAGGAATGCAGAGAAGAAGTAGAAGAAGATGAGAAAAATGGAAGAGCTCTTGGAGACTTGGGAGAGTGGAAGAGGAGTGGTGTGAGATGAAAGAATGAAAGAGGTTGTATTTATAGGAAAAATAGGGTTTAGAGATGAGAAAGAGAGTAATAATGATGATGAATAATTGGCCCAAACGCATATCACATGGATTCTGCATTAAAAATCTGCACCTGATACGATGCTAATCGATTAGGCAACTGATGCTAATCGATTAGGGTGTGTATTCTGGGGAACAGAAACGTTTTTGCACAGAGGTAATCGATTGTGGCCGGTGGAGTAATCGATTGCCTTAAAAACAAAAACTTTGTAATCTATTAGGATAGGATGATAATCGATTATCTGGAAGGTGAAACGTCAATAATCGATTTTGTTGAATGTCTAATCGATTATACAAGAAACAGAGACTTAGTAATCCATTAGTAATGAGATTCTAATCGATTATTGATGAACCAGAAGTTGTGTAATCGATTATTTAAGAGTCTGTAATCGATTATCAGGGGAACAAAAAGTTTATAGTCGATTATACTAATCATACTAATCGATTATGAATGCATAGAAGTGGTCTGAACTGATAGATTTCAAGTGGAACGACATTCAATATATTAAGTATTAACACATTGTAAATCAAGAAATTATCAAAATTATTTCAGCATTCAACCACAATTGGAAATGTCTAAGATTCCTAATTCTCTTCTAATGTGTATGAATTGTTCCTTTACAAGTGGTTTGGTGAATATATCAGCAAGTTGTTTAGTGGTTTCAATATGTTCAAGCACACAATCACCCTTCAATACATGATCCCTAATGAAATGATGTCGAATTTCAATATGTTTGGTTCTTGAATGCATTACAGGATTCTTTAAAATATTAATAGCACTTGTGTTATCACATTTAAGAGGCACATGATCTAACATAACACCAAAATCCAAAAGTTGTTGTCTCATCTAAAGGATTTGAGCACAGCAATTACCAACTACAACATATTCTGCCTCAGCTGTAGATAGTGCCACACTTACTTGTTTCTTGCTATGCCAAGAAACAAGAGAACTACCAAGCAAGTGACATGTTCCACTAGTGCTTTTCCTATCAAGTTTACATCCTGTAAAATCGGAATCAGAATAACCAACTAAAGTGCATTCAACCCCTTTGAGGTACCATAAGCCAACATTTTAAGTTCCAACTAGATATTTCATTATCCTTTTTACTGTAGTTAGGTGTGATTCTTTTGGGCATGCTTGATATCTTGCACACATACAAACAGCAAACATGATATTTGGTCTACTAGCGGTTAAGTAAAGTAAGGATCCAATCATACCTCTATATTTTGTGAGTTCAACATCCTTACCCTTCTCATCCTTGTCCAAATAACATGAAGTGCCCATAGGTGTGGCAATGTCATTTGCCTTGTCCATGTTGAATTTCCTGAGCAATTCCTTGCAATACTTTGATTGACTAATGAAAGTGCCTTCATTAGTTTGCTTAATTTGCAGTCCAAGGAAGAAAGTAAGTTCCCCCATCATGGACATCTCAAATTCTTCCTGCATTAGCTTAGCAAACTCTTTGCACAATGATTCATTAGTAGCACCAAAGATTATATCATCAACATACACTTGAACCAATAATATGTCATTTTTCTTGTGCTTAATGAATAATGTTGTGTCAACCTTTCCTCTTTCAAAGTTGTTTTCTAAAAGGAATTTACTTAATCTTTCATACCAAGCTCTTGGAGCTTGTTTTAAGCCATACAATGCTTTCTTTAGTTTGAAAACATGATTTGTAAATTGATAGTTTTCAAAACCTGGAGGTTGATCAACATACACTCCCTCTTGAATGTATCCATTCAAGAAAGCACTCTTGACATCCATTTGGTACAATTTAAAGTCTTTACAACATGCAAAGGCTAATAATAATCTAATGGCTTCTAGCCTAGCTACGAGAGCATATTTCTCTTCATAATCAATGCCTTCTTCTTGATTATAACCCTTAGCTACTAGCCTAGCTTTGTTCCTTGTAATTATACCATTTTCATCTAATTTATTCCTAAACACCCATTTTGTTCCTATTATTTGGTGATCATTGGGTTTTGGCACAAGTTCCCAAACTTTATTTCTTTCAAATTGATTCAATTCTTCTTGTATGGCCAACATCCAATGTTCATCAATAATAGCTTCATCAATGCATTTGGGTTCTATTTATGATACAAAGGCTAAATGATTACATGCATTCCTAATGGTGTTTCGAGTACTTACACCTTTAGTCATTTTACCTATCACTTTGTCTAAGGGATGGTCCTTCAAAGTGATCCATTGTTGTGGTTCCTCATGTTGTGTTGCATTTTTGTCTTTGTTCTCTTCTTCCTTGTCATTCAAGGTTAAATCTTGAAGAGTACCTACAATATCACAACATCTTCCTTTCTCAGGGAGTTATGGCTATTCTCATCAAATTTGACATGAATGGATTCCTCAATGGTGTTTGTTTGTTTGTTAAAGATTCGATAAGATTTACTAGATTGTGAATATCCTAGGAAGATTGCCTCATCAGCTTTAGCATCAAACTTTCCTAAATTATCCTTTCCATTATTGAACACAAAGCATTTGCATCCAAAAATATGAAAATATGAAATGTTGGGTTTTCTTCCCTTGTAAAGTTCATAGGGGGTTTTCTTTAGAATAGGCCTTATTAAACATCTATTCATAATATGACAAGCGGTATTTACCGCATCGGCCCAAAAGTGTTTCACAATGTTATTTTCATTTAACATGGTTCTTGCAAGCTCTACTAAGGATCTATTTTTCCTTTCAACTACTCCATTTTGTTGTGGAGTTCTAGGAGCTGAAAAATTATGATTGATACCATGTTTTTCGCAAAATTTTTCAAAATATTGGTTTTTAAATTCTCCCCCGTGATCGGTTCTAATGGATGCTATTTTTGAATTTTACTCATTTTGGATAATCTTAGCAAGTTTCTTGAATGCATGATATGCTTCATTTTTATGAGCAAGAAACAAGGTCCATGTATATCTTGAATAATCATCTACAATCACTAGACCATAGTAATTACCACCAAAGCTTTTGATTTTGGAAGGCCCAAATAGATCCATGTGCAAAAGTTGTAAAGGCTTTTGAGTGGAAACAATGTTTTTAGATTGAAAGGATGCCTTCACTTATTTTCCTTTTTGACATGCATCACAAAATTTGTTTTCAAATTTAAGCTTTGGTAAACCAATTACTAATTCTTTATAAACGAGTTTGTTTAAATGGTCTACATGTATATGAGCTATTCTTCTATTCCATAGCCAAGTTTCATCTTCTCTAGTCATGAAGCATTGTACATCATTTGAGGACAAACTATCCATATCAATCATGTAAATATTATCAATTCTTTGACTTACAAACTTGATTTCCTTATTAATCTTATGTTCAATTATGCAACAATTTGATTCAAAAAAAACTCTATATCCTTTGTCACATAATTGACTAATGCTAAGTAGATTGTGTGTGAGGCCTTCAACATATAATACATCACTAATAGAAGTAGAGGAGTTTTTACCAATGTTTCCAATGCCTAAAATTTTTCCTTTGCTGTTGTCTCCATAGGTCACACTTCCTTTTCTTTTGGGAGTGAATGATGTGAATTTGCTTATGTCTCCTGTCATATGCTTTGAACACCCACTATCCAAGTACCAATGGGTGTTGCTTGCCTTGAAACATACCTACAAAACAAGATTAATTTAGAGAACTAGGTACCCATTGTATGTTGGGTCCTTGTAGGTTAGCTTGTGGTAATGTCCCTTTGGGAACCCATACCTTTCTTATAACTTTTGGTCCTAATTTTCTAACATTACAATTTGAAGAATTGTGACCTTTAAAACCATAATGATTGCATCTCATGAAAGGTGATGATGATCTCCTTGGAGGTACAAAGAAGTTTTTGTAATATTTTTCCTTTTTGGTGGAGTTGTATCCTAAACCGGTTTTATCAAGCATACATCTTTGATTTCCAAGTAATATATTTAAGTTATCTCTTCCATTTGTAAATTTTTCTAATGTTCTAGTTAAGTCTAAGACCTTGGTTTCTAGAATGTCACATTTCTTTACAAATTCACATGGTTTGGTCCTAGAGCATGCTTGAACATTTTCTAATTCATCTTTCAAACATTTATTTTCTTTACAAACTTCTATGAGATCCTTTTCAAGAGTGTCAATGGTTTTTCTTGATAATTTGTATTTACTAGAAAGCTTGATAAATTTATCATACAACTCTTCAAAAGCATCTAGTAATTCATTCTTATCTAAATCAAGAAGACTTACCTCATTATCTTCTTCTTGGTGATTGGCTATTAAACAAAGATTCACTCTTCGTTTTCGGACTCATCGGAGCTACTTACATCATTTTCATCCCAAGCGATGTAAGCTCTTCTTCTTCCTCTTTTCTCCTTATTCTTTTTCTTTAGATTTGGGCAATCTACTTTGAAGTGCCCTTCTTTTCCACATTCAAAATAATTTGGTGAAGAAGATGATTCATTAGAGATTGGTTTCTTACCTTGGGGTTTGAAGTTCTTTTGGAATTTTTTGTTTTTCATGAACTTTCCAAACCTCTTCACAAACAAACCAAATTCTTCTTCTTCGTCAAGGTCGCTACATGATTCTTCTTCATGTGTAGAGGTGGCCTTGAGAGCTAAGCCTTTCTTCTTGAAGGATTTTTCTTCTTCCTCCGCTTGCTTCAAAACTCTTAGTTCTTGCTCTTGCTCTTGTAGTTTTCCGAGGAGTGTGGCAAGTGACATTTCATTGATACTTGTGGATTGTTTGATGGCGGTGACGAGCGGTTGCCATTCCCTACTAAGACTTTTCAAGACTTTGTGCACAAGTTCTTTGTTAGTGTAAACTTTACCAAGAGTAATGAGATGATTGATTATAAGAGTAAATCTCTTTTGCATTTCTACTATGGTTTCCCCTGAATTTATTCTAAAACTTTCATATTGGCTAGTCAAGGTACTGATCTTGGAGTCTTTTACATCACTAGTACCTTCGTGAGTTACTTGTAAAGTATCCCACATTTCCTTAGCGGATTGACAAGTCATTATTCTAAAAAATTCATCGGGACCTAATGCCATAGTGATGAGATTTTTAGCCTTATAGCCGTATTGCACTTTCTTCTCCTCATCACCAGTCCATTCTTCCATAGGTTTTTCAACATTTTTATCATTGACAGTATGCATGGGTGTATAAGGACCATTTTCAATGGCATTCCAAATTCTTAAATCAATAGATTGAATAAAGATTTTCATTCTTTCCTTCCAAAAGGCATAGCCTTCCCCATTGAAAGCGAGAGGTCTATTTATGGCACCACCCTCGGGAAAAAGGTTTAGAGAACTTGAGGCCATCTTATCTCTTAAAGCTGTTAAGCTTGATCTACCAAGAGTCAAGCTCTGATACCACTTGTTATTCAAGTGGCCTCAATACTCAAGAGGGGGGATGAATTAAGTTTTTAAAACTTTGCTTGAAATGCCTTTGAACTTGATTCTTTTATCATAAGTTTAGAGATTATGGAAGTAAGATCAAGTAAAGTACAAAAGATAATGCAAAACAAGAGGCAAATATGGATCAGGCAATTTATCAAACACTTGGTATGCAATGTTCAAGGTTAACTAATTCAAGCAAGCTCAAGTATGTAAATCCCAATCAACCAACATAAATCAATTCAATGCAGTATATGAATGTAAAAGAGTTAGGGAGAAGAGCTTGCAAACCAATTTAATGAGTTCCACCAACCCCGGTGTACGTCTCGCCTTCAAGCAACCCACTTGAAGGATTTCCACTATTGAAGTTTAGAGATTACAAGCTATGAGCAATTGCAGCTTCCTAGTGTCCCACACTCAAGAACTCAATCCTCACTAGCACAAGGGCAACCCACCCAATTTCTCAAACTCTCAATACCCAAAAGTTGAACCCCAACTTTTATGACCACTCAACCTAGAGTGAAAACCTTTGTGTTTGAAGTAGTGTTTACAAGCAAGTGACTCTCTTAATAGAGTAGATGTACAAGTGAACGCTCTCTCAAATTCTAACTCTCAACAAGAGAGGATATACAATTTGAAGTTCTAAGTTTCAGAAAAATGAAACTATACAAGGATAAGACTCACAAGATTCAAGAATTGATTTCCTTTGATGGATGTAATTGATGCCTTGAGTAGCTTGGAGGAGTCTTGCATTTATAGGGCTTGGAGATGAGCATAATGGAGTTCCTAGCCGTTGCAGCTCGTGGGTGCCTTAGATCTATGGAGAAATGAGTTGGTTTCGACTTAAAAAGCACTTTCCCCAATTTCTGGCACTACCCTAATAGATTACGCCTCGAGCTGTAATCGATTAGCTTTTGAAATCTGCAGTGTTATTCGTGCTGTAATCGATTATGTGTTACTGCATAATCGATTAGCTGAGAAACAGGGACTTGCTAATCGATTGTGCTTCATCTTGTAATCGACTAGGCCTGGCACCTGATGCATTTAATTTGATTACGCAGCTTCGTAGTCGATTGGCTTTGTGTATAATCGATTAGCTGTCATTCCAGGAGCTTTGTAATCGATTGTATGTGTCCTGTAATCGATTAGCTGTCATTCCAGGAGCTTCATAATCGATTGTATGTGTCCTGTAATCGATTAGGTTCATACACTTGATGCATTTTAATTTACACAGAGGCACTGTAATCGATTAGTGTTGTTGGTGCAATCGATTAGATGAGAAACAGGAATTATGTAATCGATTAGATATGGTTCCCTAATCGATTAGTATGCGTATTTTTGCAGGTCTGATGCATTTTCTTGTTTCTCCAAGTTTTTCTTCAAGAGTGCTTTGTCATTATCAAAATCTGTGATCCTGAAAACATATTCAAACACAACTACGATCAAGCCGATTGTACATCCATCGCTGATTTTTTGGGACCTCCATTCACGATATCTAACAACCACAGTTCTAGTTACTTTAATTTTAATATTATGCAGCTATCGTTCATGAACCACTCTCTATCTCTTGGATGTTGTAAGTAGGTGGGGCGTTATCCCATTCGGGATGAATGTGTAACCATCCTTAACCCATCTACGTGTTTACGTCAACCTTGTGTTGGTGATGTTCATTTAGAATTTTAGCAGCATTTGCATTGATCCCCGAGTACATAGAGATACGTACGGTAAGAAACACCGCACGCAGACATGCAGCCGAAGACAATACGAAACACAGTAACCGGAATTTTCAAATGAACATCAACAACACAAGATAGACCAAACAACCTCGATGGGTTACGCCCTACTAGTTACAAATTCATTCCAAACTATCCATCCGAGACAATTCAAGATCCAACACAACATGGTATTGTCGATCAGTTGTCTTGAATCTTTAACGAGAACCTAGTGGGTATAGACACGATTAAACCCTACATTGTTAAACTTTAATATATTTTTTTATGTACTTTAAAACAGGGAACCTACCAAAATTTCGGCAGAGTCTCCACTATAAAAATGACATTTCCAAATTTTTAAAAATGCTCTGTTACACACAGAAAACATTCCAGTACAGTTCAATATATAACTATGACTTGCATATGAAATTAAGGCAAACAACACAAATCAAAAGCCTACACTGAGCTCTGTTCTCCACTAACAGACAACCATACACATGCATAAAACACATGTTATCAGCACACAAAACCTATGCCTATTGAGCTCTGCTTTCCACTAACAAACAACAATACACATGCATAAAACACATATTCTCAGTACACAAAATCAATGCCTAATGAGTTCTGCTCTCTATTAACAAACAACGATCGATATGCATTCGATGGTATTGTTAAGCAACAATATGTACAACAGTGGTTTGATAAACTTACCTCTATGTTGCACCTAACTACATCAAAGCATGTAAGTGAATACTCTAGCCCTGTAGTTGTGAAAGAAAATCAATTTTATTTGAAAAATAGCTTAAACCATAACTCAAACACGTATAAATCATAACACATCAAAGAAACACTAAAAATCAGTCATAACCAAAAGAGTACTTAAAATTATAATATAAATATAGAGAGAAACAAGACACTCTAACTGCAATGCACAAACAAAAAGTGTGGATAAAAATAATCATCCATAGTTTACAGTTGAGCAACATATGACTGTAAAAATACTAAAAAAATCTGCATCTATATGACTTTAAAAACTGGTTTTTTAACCCAAAACCAGGTTTTACACCTTTTGGGCACTCACATGAAAAGTGTGGCACACTTAAAATTTTCAATTTATGTTGTAGTAAAATTATGAATCAACTATATAGCCTACGCCCCACCTTTCATTCATATTGCAGCCCCACACAATTTATATTGGTTTTTTACTTTATCTCATCTATTTAGGGTGTACTATTAACTAATGTTTCTTTTAAATATAGATACCCATAAAATAAATAAATAAAACATATCACCAGCTACTAATATTGCTTATAAGTTTTCAATTACTTATGGCATGTGATCATATATAATATCATTATTAAAGGTAAGAAAGATTTCAACACAAATCACAATATTTTGAAAACTAATAAGCAAGACCGCAAGTTAGGGAAAATAACTAGCTGAATCAAAAATAATTGCATACACAATGGTAGAAATAAAACAAATCAGAAAATTTTCTTTTCATAGTCATAATATTTTTATGGTAAATCATAATCCGAGACAGCCAATTCTTTCTACAATTTTTTTTCATTTATAAAACATAAAACTTTAATCTTACTTAAAGAAAATCAATTATTATATACCATTTTAACCAACTATTCACTAATAACAAAGATACATCTATATGTTGCTTTTATTTTAATAAACAGAAACCAAAGGGGCAAATTGGGAAAATAGTAAGCAGTAATAGTTGTTATGCGATAATAGTTCTTAAGCAATAAAGGTTCAGGAGACTGTTACTTACCGAGGAAAACAGTAAGCAATAATAGTTCTTAAGCAAAATAGTAAAATGAAATCCTTAATTTGTTTTCATCAAATTTGATGTTCTTTTTTTATTTTGTTTGAATTTGTTATTAAACTGTGATTGTGAATTATTGAAACAGGTGCAAAGTGATATGTGCTACTAAAAGACAATAAAAGAAAAAAAATTATTTTCTCAGATCCAGCCTAATTTGACCATGCAATATGGGCAAAGATGTAAATAAAAGCAATACTGCAATATGGAAACTTAAGTATATGGACACAAAGAACCCAAAACACAATTCGACAGGATAACATCACTGAAAAATAGAGGATAAAATGTCTACATGTGGATTGAAAGTCATGCTAAAAGATTTTAACACGGGCACCAATATTATTGTACCTTTATGCTTTGTTTGGATTGAAAGAGAAAATAGGATGGAGAGAAATTTTCAATCACTTGATATAATGTTAGTGACCTTTAAAATTTTAAAATGTGACTGGTCAAATGTGAATAGGAACTGTACAGATAAAAATAAACTTTGGGCTTTTATGTCTACTTTGTTAAATTTGGGCCTCACGAGCTGATATCAGTGGACCAAAAAGGAGAATGGCAAAATTCAGGGCGACCAAAAAATGTATAATCCATGCTTATCAAGTTAGTAAAACTCTGTTCATTCTTATAGATTATATTGACCAAAATTTTGATAAATTCAATGTATTTTCTCCCTAATTTTGTAATTTTTAAATAGAATTTTCTATAAGAAATCAACATGGCTTATTTCTTAGAATTTCCCTAACTTAATTGAAAAAAGTTTTTTTTTTCACCAGGAAGTATCCTATAAGTATTAAATTTAAGAGCATATAGTTACAATACATTAAAAGTTTAATTCAAATCTAGCAACAATTCAATTTTTTATAGTGTTGTCTACTCTGTTTAAATGCCTTGAAGACAAGGTTTTAAGTTCAAATAAATGTGTAGTAAACTAAACATGTTTAGTATCATATAAAATTAAATCCTAATACGCATATATCTATAACAATGTTAAATTGCTAATGACTCATTTAGATGGCAACATTAAGACATGGTATTAGGTAGTAAGTACAATTTCTACTTCATTGCTATAAACCCTTAACAAGGTCCAACAAGGCAATCTCCCCTCCCAGCACTAAATTTTGCTAATAGAGAAAATGTATATTGCAGTTGATAGTTTGTTTGAAATAGCAAAGAACCATCTATTCAATTGCACATGGATGTTTGGAATACCAGCAATGTGTCGGTGTAGTGGTAACTAAAGACATGACCATAGTACAAGGACCACATTTCAAACCTTGGAAAACATCAATTGGAAGAACAAACCTTCCAACACTAATATATTAAATAAATAAATAAATAAAGTTAAATATGCTTTTAATCCCTTGAAGTATTGTAAAAACTTATTTTCATCCTATTTAAAAACATTGCTTTGAATCCTTATGTTTTTTAATAACATAATTTTAGTTCTTATTGCTGATTCTATTAAAGTTAAAACCGATTCAGTAAATAGTAGACATGCAATGAGAATGAATGTGATGAGTGAGAAAACTAATGTTATATCCCTAAATTAATAGGGTCAAAGTTTACTATGATGATGTCAATAATAAGGACTTGAACTAATGTTTTCAAAACATTGGAACTAAAACCAAATTGTTTCCATAAATCATGAACTAAAAACATATTTTACACATAAACAAATTGTTCGATTGCACATCCACCTAAGCGAATAGATGGACCTTGGAGATCCTGGCAGGAAGACTAGAAATGAAATAAGGAAAAGAAAAGCTGAAAGAAGAGGTAAAAGAATTAACTGAATCATATTCAAACCCATCATGCCAATCCAGACAGCTACACAAAAATGTTAACACATATAAATATAATGATGTAGATAACATAGCATAACATATAATAATTAATGAGTCCACGTGTTTAAGTAAAACACACCAACTCATCAACAACTCAACCTAAACCACTCTCACTCCCACTCCCACCACATCCACATCTTCATCCACAAATCCACAAACAAATTTCTCTTGGATCATCCTCTATCCTAGGAAATTACTTGTAAGTTTTTAATTCTTATAGCATCAATCACTATATATACATACTAGAAGAAGAAACAACTAATTAATTTTATCAATTAATTATTCTCTGTGTTCAATTGATTATGTCAACAGAAGCAAAGATTCCATACCTTATGATTTAGGGGAATTGGATCAAGCGTTCTTTTTATATCTTGATAGAATGTTTATGCAGTGCTGTGTAAACTATGTTAAGTGTTTCTTGGCTCATTGCTATAAACTATGATGGTTCAAAGATTCAAATTCAAAAACCCCGTACAAAGATCTCATTGTTCAGAATCATAGTTAGGGATGAAAAAAATCAGCTTACCAGACTGGGGTCGTAGGTAAGCTTTGCTATCCACAACAGAGGTCGCTGGAGGGTCGTGTCGTAAACTGAGGGAGAGTGAGAGACATCGTTAAAAACTAAGAAACAATGAGGAAGAGTGAGAGACAGTTAAGGAATAAGAAAAAAGGACAATGTATATAATAGAGAAGGAGGACAAATATAATGATGGAGGATGCGCGTTACTGTTCGTCGAAGGTGGTCTCCGAGGTCGCGTGTCGCAACGAGATTAGGGCGAGAGAAAGGGGAATGTGAGAGAGGGGAAAACTGAGAGAAGGGGTCTCGGAGGCCACGCGTCGGAGCGAGATTAGGGCGAGAGGGAGGGGAATGTGAGAGAGAGGGAAACTGAGAGAAAGAGGTTTAGGGCACAATAGAAACTGACAGAGGGGAAATGTGACCATCAATTAAGTTATTAGATTTAGTGATGGTACTACACCATTTCTAAAATCAGTTGCTAGGTTTACTATAAATGCCTACAGGTCTGATTTAGCGACGTGAAACACTCCATTGCTACTTTTAAATTCTGGTAGTGACAAAAGCAGGGACGTAGTCACCTTAGTTAAAAAGGAGGTGACTAAGCGACGACCTTAGTGACAGAGCATTTTTCATATCACCTATTGACGGCCCCTGTGTCGTCGCTAAGCTTAGGTTTAGTTAAAAAAGAGGGTTAGTTCAAATGGTAGGAGGTGACATGAGTGACGGTCATGGTGACGGTCTGTTTTCATTATACGTAGCGACAGTAACATGGCCGTTGCTAAGTTTCACGCCAACAAAAAAATGGAGAGAACCAAAAGAAATGGATGGACGGAACATTAACGATTGGTGCAGCGATGGTGTGACAAATTAGCGATGGTGTTAGCGATAGATCATGGTCAAACATAGCGTCAGTGTCTTGTGTCCTCGTTGATTCGGTCCCTAACTTTGTATTGATGGTCCCTTTCCCTTGGCGGTCGCTGATACGATTGCTAAATAACGATGGGGTGCTGTTGATTACTAATTCTTGGTAGCTATAAAGGGTTTTTCTAGTAGTGATCATTGCAACATACAACATGTTCATACAAAAAAAGCACATCCAAGGAACATGTTCTTTAATTGAAATGTTAAGAAAAGCAATTAATATACACAAAACAAAATTAAATTGGTTCTATCTTTCAAAAAATGCAACCTTTGCATCATATCTCATAAAATGATGCAACCTTTGAAAAAAGACTCAGCCTTTGAATTTTTTTTTGCAAAAGATTCAATCTTTACAATTCTTTTTCGTAAAAAAAAATTCACATGTTCTTAAACAATCATTTACCCAAAACACGGTTTTTGAAACCTGGCTCTGATACCATTGTTAGGGAATCCCTAGTTCATAAGCAGCAAAAATACAAGGATTACCACTGGTCTTGTAAATCCCGTGTTTCAAAGCAATAACAGACAATTAAAATGATTGATTAATTACCTCTTGATGCGCAAAATCACGACTTCGAAATAGTAGTAGCTTCGCCCTTAAGGAGTTCACTGAGCACTCTCACCAGATTCCATGCGTTCGATTCTAGTTCATCGGAGCGTGATGTCTGTAAAATTTACGAAATGTTTATGTATCATAAGAGTGTGGCTGATGAGTATCTCATGCTCTATGTGTAAGATTAAGTCTTTCCTAAGGAACACTTTTTAGTGAATGGGCTCTTTACTGTAACACCCTCAGTCAACTAGGACAATCTATTTCACTAGATTATCCTGGTTAACTAAGAGGCTACGAGTTTTAGAAAAATATAAAATTTTTTTTGTACAAGAAAACTTGGTGGGATAGACAAACCTTATATACAACATAGTCATATACAATATATGGTCGCAACATAGTTCAAATAAATTTCAACCTATTCTATTCGTCTTCGGTCCAAGAAAAGTCTAGCTGATCCTCGATGAGACGCCTGTCTCTATTCCCACGATGTCTGGAAAAATTTAGCGTAAGGGTGAGCCTTCACCTCCACAACAATCAGGAAGGTGCCTCATTGACACCTGCCCCACACACAGCATAAACAATCAAAGATCGAGTCCCTCTCACTCCTTTTTAGGGTACCTAAGATGCATTCTAAGTTATCTCACCACTCTTGATCTTAGCTGACCATTCCCATTTTCCCTATCCACTTCTCAGGATTTCTAAGATCTATACCATCATACTCAAATAACAAGCAATCATAATCTCAATACAATGATGCAATGCTAGAGTTCATTTCGTTATTTCCAATTTTTTATTAGTCATCATGATACATGTGGGCCTATCTCCTCCTCATTATTCCTAACACAATACATATCACAAACCTGCCTTATCCTTCCTGTCCACTAGAGCAACCAGAGTTCTCCTTGTTCTGGTTTTCACAAATGGGTAAAGACCCACAGTCCTATCATCATAATGGCCAATCACATCTCTGCAGAATAGGCACTCCACGGTCCTAGCAACACTCGCTTTGAGTCGAAGTATACCAGATTTGCCATGGGCTATCCGGTCCCAGGCAGACGCTCAATTCAGTATATTCCCAAGACCTCCCGCAGGGTTGGAACGCTAGCTGTTCCCCAGTGCACCCCTCAGTGTATGCTTTAGGGAGTTTATCTAATCATCCACCCTTATCTTCCATGTATGATGCTTGACTCAACTTATTCATTCTTTTCATTCATTGGTCCTCAACAAGGTCCCCTAAATGACTCCCTTCCATTCCTAATGTCGAGTTCTTTTTCTTTATTCGGTATAATCAAATTTTCTCATTTTCTTTATTTTAGTAATCTTACTCGACCCTTAGAAATGAAATTGAAGATCATAAATGTTTTAATAATGACAAATCAGAATGAAGATCAAGGAAATAAAGATCAAGACTCATAGCTTTTAACAGTAAGATCTAATAAGAACATATGGCCATTAAAATAAAGTTACAATTACACTCTGAAGCAGTGTAATCGATTACCATTAGGTGTAATCGATTACAGAATTTCGAGTCAACTAAAAGGAACATCTTTATTGACCATAATCGATTACCATCACCATGTAATCGATTACCATGATTGAAAACATTTGAAAAATAGATTAGAAAATCTTTTCAAAGCGAATGTTATAAAATAACTGCTCCCGTAATCGATTACCATAATAACGTAATCGATTACCAAGATTTAAACGTTCAAAAAATTAAATCAGAATATTTTCAAAACCAAGCGTTTTAAATAACTACTTAACGTAATCGATTACCTACTACATGTAATCGATTACAGGCTGGTTCTGATGAAAATATTCATGCACCTTTTCATCATAATGTTTGGATAAAAAGTTACATCCTTTCATAATTAGTTTATTTTAATTAAGAGGTACCGTTTCAAATATTTTATTATTTTCTTACTGGTTCTAATGAAAATATTCATGCACCTTTTCATCACCCCCCTCTCGAGTTATAGGAGGCCACTAGCGTAACAAGTGGTATCAAAGCTAGCTTCTTGTATAAGGTTTAGATACTTCAAGAAGTAGAAATGGCCTCTTCTAACCCTATCTTCCCTGAGGGAAATTTCATCCATAGACCTCCTGTATTTAATGGAGTAGGATACCAATACTGGAAAACCCGTATGCAAATATTCATAGAAGCTAATGATATAGACATATGGGACTCCATTGAGAATGGTCCATTCATACCAACCAAAGTAGTTGGAGAAGTAACCATGATTAAACCAAGAAGTGAATGGACTAATGCAGACAAAACAAAAGTACAATACAACCTCAAGGCCAAAAATATAATAACCTCAGCCTTAGGGATGGACGAATACTTTAGAATATCTAATTGCAAGACAGCAAAAGAGATGTGGGATACCTTAGAAGTAACTCACGAAGGAACAAGCGAAGTTAAGAGATTAAGAATAAATACCCTAACTAGGGAGTATGAATTATTTAGGATGAATAATAATGAAAATATACAGGACATGCAGAAGAGATTTACTCACATAATCAATCATCTTGCATGTTTAGGAAAAACTTGTTCTAACGAAGATTTAATTGACAAAGTCTTGAGATGCTTGAATAGGGAATGGCAACCAAAAGTAACAGCCATATCAGAATCACGAGACTTAGCAACAATGTCACTTGCTACTCTGTTTGGTAAACTTCAGGAACATGAACTTGAACTAACCAGGCTAAATCAGTATGAAGAAGGAGACAAAAAGTGAAGAGGTATTGCTCTCAAAACCTCAATACAAACAATGAATGAAAGTGATGATGAAAACATGGAAGAAAACAAGAGCACGAATGATACAGAGGAGTTTGGAATGCTAGTCCGAAGGTTCAATAGATTTCTTAAGAAGAAAGAAGGACAAAGGAGCCAAACTTCAGGAAATCCTTCAGAAAGAATGATGAAACCAATCAAGGTCCAAAATGCTTTGAATGTGGAAAGTTTGGACATATGAAGATGGAATGTCCAACCCTAAACAAGAATATGGACAAACGGGAAAAGAAGCATTTCAAAAATAAAAGAAGAGCATATATTGCTTGGGATGATAATGATATGAGCTCTTCTGAGGAATCAGATCAAGAAGAAGCAAATATTTGCTTAATGGCTGACACCGAAGAGGTAAATGACTCAAACCCTACATTTGATGAATTGCAAGAAGCATTTGAAGAACTTCATGAAGAATATCAAAAACTAGTCAAGAAATTTTTAAATATTAAAAGTATTAATCAAAATCTAGAAGAAAATGTTTCAAAATTACATGAAGAAATAGGACAAGTTAAATTAGAAAAAGTAAACTTAGAAAATAATTTGAAAACAAAAGTCACAAGCAATCAATCATGCATTACATGTCAAAAGCTTTCTCAAGAAGTTGATGATTTAAAAAATGCTTTAGCAAAATTTACTATGGGAAGAGACAACCTAGATATACTCCTTGGAAAACAAGGATGTCATTTTAATAAGGCAGGACTAGGTTTTGATCCCTCTAAAAAGCAAAAATTATATAAAAATTTCTTTATATCACAAAAGACATCAACTAGTCCTTTTGTTAAATGCTTTCACTGTGGAAGAAAGGGTCATACAGCATCTACATGTAAAATAAGAGAAAATGAAATTCAAAATTCATACAAGATTTGGATTAGGAAGCAAGTACCAACAAACTCTAACCTTCAAGGACCCAAGAAGATATGGGTACCTAAGATAAAAACTTAATCTTTGTTGCAGAAATGCTTGGTCAGTAGACAGTCAAGCTGGTACCTTGACAGTGGCTGCTACAGGCACATGACAGGAGATATATCAAAATTCTCCTCACTAATTATGAAGGAAGAAGGATACGTCACCTACGGTGACAACAACAAAGGCAAAATCCTTGGAGTAGGAAAAGTTGGAAAGAATCCTACAACCTCCATTGATAACGTGCTATATGTTGAAGGACTAAAGCACAATTTACTAAGCATAAGTCAGCTGTGTGACAAAGGTAACCATGTCATATTTAACTCTGACACATGCATAATCAAAGAAAAAGATAACGACACTATAAAATTTATTGGAAAAAGAATCAATAATATTTATATGATAAACTTGGATAATCTATCATCTAGTCAAGCCCGATGTCTAATAAGTCATGAGGAAGATCCATGGCTTTGGCATAGAAGGATAGCACACAAACACATGGATCATTTAGATAAAATAATTAAAAAAGATCTGGTCATATGTGTACCAAAACTAAAGTTTGTAAAAGATAAATTGTGTGATGCTTGTCAAAAGGGAAAACAAGTAAAAATATATTTCAAATCAAAAAATATTGTCTCTACAACTAAGCCTCTACAATTACTTCATATGGATTTATTTGGACCATCAAGAACTAAAAGTTTTGGTGGTAACTATTATGCCCTAGTAATTGTTGATGATTTTTCAAGATTTACTTGGACTCTATTTTTGAAAAATAAAAATGAGGCTTATCTACCCTTTAAAAGATTAGCCAAGATAGTCCAAAATGAAAAAGATCTTAAAATTATTAGTATAAGAAGTGATCATGGAGGGGAGTTTGAAAACAGGTCATTTGAAAAATTCTGTGATAAATATGGGATCAAACATAATTTTTCAGCCCCTAGAACCCCCCAACAAAATGGATTCATTGACAGAAAGAATAGGTCACTAGAAGAACTAGCAAGAACCATGCTAAATGAAACTAACCTTCCTAAATATTTTTGGGCGGATGCTGTTAGTACAACATGCTATGTTATGAATAGAGTACTAATCAGACCTATCTTAAAGAAAACACCCTATGAACTATTCAATGGAAGAAAACCTAATATATCCCATCTGCATGTATTTGGATGTAAATGCTTTGTACTAAATAATGGAAAAGATAATCTAGGAAAATTTGATGCTAAAGCCGATGAAGGAATCTTTCTTGGATATTCTTTATCAAGCAAAGCATTTAGGATATATAACAAAAGGACATAAACCATTGAAGAATCTGTTCATGTTACTTTTGATGAATCTAACCCTTTTAGTGTAGAAAGATCTTTAGATGATATTACAGATTCGCTAGAGGACATTCAAATTAATGAAAAGAAGGAAGATCACACAAGCAGTCAAGATGATAATCCAACATCAAGCGATATTTTACCTAGAGCATGGAAGTTCAACAAGAACCACCCTATTGACAACATTATTGGTGATATATCAAAAGGGGTAATCACTCGAAAATCTCTTAGAAATGCATACAATACTATGGCCTTTGTTTCTCAAATAGAACCAAAGAATATTAAGGAAGTAACAAATGATGAAAATTGGATAATAGCTATGGAAGAAGAACTTAATCAGTTTGAATGAAATCAAGTTTGGAAATTAGTACCAAAACCCGATAATCATCAAATCATAGGTACCAAATGGGTTTTTAAAAATAAAATGGATGAACACGGTATAATCATAAGAAATAAGGCAAGACTAGTTGCAAAAGGATACAATCAGGAAGAAGGCATAGATTATGAGGAAACCTATGCACCTGTAGCTAGATTAGAAGCAATAAGAATGCTCTTAGCTTTTGCAGCAAACATGGATTTTAAATTATTTCAAATGGATGTGAAGAGTGCATTCTTGAATGGTTACATAAATGAAGAGGTATATGTCTGTCAACCCCCAGGATTCGAAAATGATAAATTTCCTGACCATGTGTATAAATTAAACAAAGCACTATATGGTCTTAAACAAGCACCGCGAGCATGGTATGATAGACTAAGTAAATTTCTGCTAGAAAATAATTTCAACAGAGGAAAGGTAGACACAACTTTATTCATCAAAAGAAAAGATAATGATATTCTCTTGGTACAAATATATGTTGATGATATTATTTTTGGATCAACTAATGAAAATCTGTGTAAGGAATTTTCCCAAGCAATGCAAAAAGAATTTGAAATGTCCTTAATGGGAGAACTTAATTTCTTCCTTGGATTACAAATTAAGCAATCAACAGAAGGCATTTTCATCAACCAATCAAAATACTGCAAGGATCTACTCATAAGATTTGGAATGATCAATGCCAAAGATATTTCAACACCAATGAGCACTGCAAGCTATCTTGATAAAGATGAGATTAGGAAACCAGTTGACACTAAACTATATCGAGGTATGATAGGATCCCTTCTATATTTATCTGCAAGTAGACCCGATATAATGTTTAGTGTTTGCCTTTGTGCAAGATTTTAGGTTAATCCAAAAGAATCTCATTTACAAGCTGTAAAAAGAATTATGAGATACCTAATAGGAACTAAAAACCTAGGGCTATGGTATCCTAAAGGCTCATCTTGCAACCTCGTAGGATATTTCCGATTTTGACTTTACAGGATGTAGAACCGATAGAAAAAGTACCAGTGGTACTTGTCAACTAATAGGGTCAGCCCTAGTATTATGGCATAGTGAAAAGCAAAATAGTGTGGCTTTATCCACTGCAAAAGCAGAATATGTCGCTACTGGTAGTTGTTGCGCACAAATACTATAGATGAAACAACAATTACTAGACTATGGACTTCACTTAGATCATATTCCCATAAAGTGCGACAATACAAGTGCAATAAACCTCTTTAAAAATCCAGTACAACACTCTAGAACTAAGCATATAGAAATTAGACATCATTTCCTTAGAGATCATGTTCAAAAAGGAGATTGCACATTAGAATTTATTGAGACCCAAAAGCAACTCGCAGATATTTTTACAAAGCCTTTGCCTAAAGAACAATTTTTCAATCTTAGAAATGAATTAGGCATCATCAATTTTCCTTAAATTGATTTAAAAAATTTATATATGTAAAACTGGACTATGTAATCGATTACATGAAACATGTAATCGATTACTAGCTATTCAAGCAGCTAAGGCCTCCACGTGGATCAGTCACTTGAGCTTCAGTAATCGATTACCCCTAAGAAGTAATCGATTACCCCATCATGAATCAGGTCAGCACTCATTCCTCTCTTTTCTATTTCTCAAAGTACCTACTTGAATATGCTGCATGTTTAAAATTTTACGAACTCACAAATTTATTTCCTATTTCAAACTTAACACTATAAACTTTAAATTTTTTTTTTCAAAATAATTTTTCATCATTAATATTTTTAACTGTTTCATTAATTTTTTTAATCCAAATTCCCTTTAAACTTTGAAATTTCTCTCCATCATTCTACCGTTACAAAATTACTCTCCTCAATTTATTCAACTTCAAAAAATATCAAATAACATTTAAACACTCCATTATTAGTCTTAAAATCATTCTGAATTTATCCAATTGTTTACCCATCTTTTCATCCTTTTAATTGGCATATTTCTCTCACAAACCGCGTGCCTAACCTCTTTCACACACGTTACTAACTTTCTTTATATCAAAATTATGTTCCCAATAACTGTCCCCTTCTGATTTCCTCTTTTCCACTCTCTACACACGTTTCCCATTTCACTAGGCATGTCCCATCATGTTCCTTTGACCTTTCAAAAATGCGTAAACTGCCATTGTAATCGATTACATCCAATTACCTATACATTGGTAATCGATTACCACCAGTTACCTGACGCTTCTAATTCCTGTAATCGATTACTATATATTTACACTGTCTCATGTAATCGATTACTCACTCTCGGGTCTATTAAAAATCACTCCTTTCACTCTCGTTTTTTACTATTCACCTTCTTCTTCATTCATTTACTAGTCTCCTCCGTAACACTTCCATGGCAAACCAATCTCCCACATACACTCCCACTCCACCTTCTCCCTCCGTTCCCACCAAGAAAAAGAGAACACTAGGCTCCTCTTTTTCTTCTGATCAACCAACCCGCACTCCTACATTGCACACTTTCATTGAGTTCTTTTCCACCTCTGCTCAACAGGAACGCTTTTACTCTCTTTTCCACAACCGAGATGTTCTTGATCCTAAATATGTGGACACCCCTCTCATTGAAAACGTGGATTTCTATCAGTTTTTCGACATTCAGAATCTTATGCCATTTTTGACCATTAAGGAAGGTCATTACCCTGACCTTGTCCGACTCTTTTACTCTAATCTTCAGATTACCGATGGCCGTATTCTCACAGAGGTCAAGAAGGTTCCCATTACAATAGATTCTGGAATGTTTTATGCTCTCACCGACCTTCCTTCCGTTGGTGAATATTATGAAGGACATTTCTCTGATGCATGGGAAGCTGATTTCAATAACCTGGAGGCCCGTCGTCTTGTTTGCTCCGACGATGCTGATCTTTCTGGACGTCTTCTTGCTGGATCACTTTCCTTCTCATGTCGGGTCATGCACTACATTATCGTGCGTATTCTTGCTCCCCGCTCTACAAACTTGGCACAAGTCACTGAGGAGGATCTCGTGCTCATGTGGTCGCTTTTAACAGTTAGGCCTCTCAATTAGACCACTCTCATCCGTTATCGCATGCAAAAAGCACTCAAGGCAAATTCCCCACTTTCTTATGCTGGATTTATCACTCACGTTCTCTACCATTTTAATGTTCCCATTTCCGAGGAGTTATGCATCAAGCCCTAACACTCCTTCATAATTGGCAAAACTGCTTTATCTGCTTTTGGCTATAAACAAAACGCTGAGGGAGACTGGATTCCTAAACATTCTACTCCTCCTCCGGATTCTGATCCCGTGCCTGGTTCAATGTCAATGGCCAATTTGGCCACCGAGCTCCAATCCCTCCGCTCCTACGTTCGTGATCGTTTTGATCACATTGATAGCACCATGCAGACTCTCCTTTCCCATTTTCCACCACCATCTGATTAGTTTTTTTTCTTTTGTTTTATTGGTTGTTATTAAATAATTTCTGTTTCTGTTTATGAAAAACAAGTCCTCTTGTTTGTTTGCTTTTAATGAATATACTTATGTTTCTTTGTTTCTATCCACGATTGCCCTTTACATTTTATATATATGTCCTATATTCTTTTTGATGATGCCAAAAGGGGAGACACTGCAATCATTTTTATCATTGGCAATCGG
This sequence comes from Clitoria ternatea, assembly GCA_037962975.1. Classification (NCBI taxonomy): domain Eukaryota; kingdom Viridiplantae; phylum Streptophyta; class Magnoliopsida; order Fabales; family Fabaceae; genus Clitoria; species Clitoria ternatea. Next base: position 94,120,301 of record CM075670.1, on the reverse strand, counting down.
CAATCATTTCAATCATTGGCAAACACTACAAAACACAGGGGGAGAGTACTTTCAATACCAAATAAAGTACAACACAAGGGCCAATAAAATATAACAAACAAAAAGGATTTAATCTTAAAATAAACTTGCATCAATATTCATTCCCACAGAATTTTATAGGTAATTGTCATCATCAAAAAAGGGGAGAATGAAGATCATAAATGTTTTGATAATGACAAATCAGAATGAAGATCAAGGAAATGAAGATCAAGACTCATAGCTTTTAACAGTAAGATCTAATAAGAATATATGACCATTAAAATAAAGTTACAATTACACTCTGAAGCAGTGTAATCGATTACCCATTAGGTGTAATCGATTACAGAATTTTGAGTCAACTAAAAGGAACATCTTTATTGACCGTAATCGATTACCATCACCATGTAATCGATTACCATGATTGAAAACATTTGAAAAATAGATCAGAAAATCTTTTCAAAGCGAACGTTATAAAATAACTGCTCCCGTAATCGATTACCATAATAACGTAATTGATTACCAAGATTTAAACGTTCAAAAAATTAAATCAGAATATTTTCAAAACCAAGCGTTTTAAATAACTACTTAACGTAATCGATTACCTACTATATGTAATCGATTACAGGCTGGTTCTGATGAAAATATTCATGCACCTTTTCATCATAATGTTTGGATAAAAAGTTACATCCTTTCATAATTAATTTATTTTAATTAAGAGGTACTGTTTCAAATATTTTATTATTTTCTTACACCTCTTGAAGGCATTTCCTCTCCTATAAATAGGAGAGTATCTCATTTGTAAGAACACAACAATTGAGAATAACAATTCCTTCATCTCTTATGATCTTAATGGCCATATAATCTTGTTAAGATTTTTACTTACTTAAAGTGCTTCAATTTGTTCATATGCTCTAAGAAGAGAGTATTTCTTTATTCACTTCATTAAAAGTGTAAGAAACTTGTTTGCTTGGGAAGGTTTCCCAAAGTATTGTATACAAGAGTAGTGAGACTCTTGGTGTGTCAAGATACTTCACACAAAGGTAAGGTTGTGCCAAGGTGTGGAAGTGCTGGTGTACTATTTTTGACAATAGTGGAATCCTCAAGGGTTACTTGAGAAGACTGGACGTAGGCAGTGGTCGGCCGAACCAGTATAAATAATGTTTGCAAATCTTTTAACCCTACACTCTGTCTTATATTTTATATAATCTGTTGTGCACTATCATATTCATTTACATTTAATTACAATAAAATTAAGAGTTAAGAAAAGTGTGATTAGAAATCTTAAAATTATCATAACTCAATTCACCCCCCTCTCGAGTTATAGGAGGCCACTAGAGTAACAGAAATGAGATTTCATACTTTCTTGGTAAGTAGGGGTACATTGGCGCTACAACACCTACAATTCATCTCGAATTCGAATTTATCACACTTTCATAATTTAATCATTTTGGAACCCCTGCCGATACCACTTTCTGTGTTTCTCATTTATGAATTTCCTTAATCAATTATCCATGCATCACACCAAATTCACAAGCACAATACATTTATGAGGTACTTCGTCCAATTCACATATTCATAACCATATCACACCAATAGTTATTCAGTAGTATCACAACATACAATTCATTATACCACATTCATCATGTACCTTCATCACAACATTCATCACATAACTGACACACGTATATTTATATACACAATCATTCAGTCACATATTCCATCACGTTACATAATCAGTCAATCAACAAGTGTCATATTGCATGTAGTATTAAGAAGTCATTACACAATAATTATTAGACACACACACAATATACATTTCAATATTCATCATTACTACGGCTTAGTAAGTGATCTCACATTTAACGTCACTAAAAGTTTACTTATATGGGCAACTAGATGTAAGTGTTCACGTTATATCCTTACCATTTATCTAGTTCACATTATTAGCATTCCCTTAATTTAGTTTGTTATTAAAGACATACAGTCACTTAATTTAATTCTTTATGTAACTTTCCATTATTTGCTTAAAAATTATTAGGTATAATTATCTCTTTACTCAATTTAATTTCCTAAGGTCCAGTTAAATTTTATTAACTGAATGACCTATTTCCTTGGTCACTAAAAGGGTCACTAATTCTTTATGTATAATTATCAACTTAATGATGTTCTTTCTAGGTTCATGACTACTTATCTTTTTATACCTTTTTCTTTATTCCCCTCATTAACTAATTTTCTTTCTTAGTTACATTCTTTTAATCGACTAAATTTTGCTTCTTATGGTGTTGATTTGTTGCTTAAGAACTTAGATAGCGCTCTAACCTCTATGTTATGAACTTGGTCATTTTATTCCTTAGTCACTAAAAGTTGTCATCTAATTTATTCTACTTTTTGTTATTACTTAGTTTAAAGTCTAAATTTTATTTCCTTTCTACTTTTTTTACCTTTACAAGTGATTAATACTCTATAGCTTATTTATTTCATGTATGTCATGTCTTAAAATCCTGCTTACTTAGTTAATTATATATATATATATATATATATATATATATATCTTGTATCATATAGATATTTACTAAGTCCCTTCTCACTTATATTATTAATTTTTAAAGTTTTTAACTCCTAACACTTATTTCTTAACTTAGATTCCTAATGATCTCATTTATTTCTTTTAGGCATTTTTCTCTTTTCTTAATCTATTTATTAAATTCCTTCCTCTGTAACTTTTTCCAAATTGAACTCTAAAATTCCTTTTTATTTATTTTATCTTTTTTTCTTACTTGGCTTACTTAACCCATTAAAATATTTAAACTCAAAATTTCATTCCCGAATGAAATCTTTTTCCAAGTTAGTCCCACTTCGTCAAATTCTTAAAATCCTTTTTTACATTTTCTCTCAATTAGTCACTAACATTTCTAATTTCTAACGTCCATTTCATTGTGCTTCAAAAATTTCTTTTTCTTAGCTCAAAATTTATTTAGGTCTAATCATAAACCTTTTTCAAGTAAAGTTTTCCACTTTTTCAAACTCTTATTTATCTAATTAACTTTTATAAAGTTTTGTAATATTTTAAAACAATGTCGCTTTTAGTAAAATATACATCGTAATCGTCCGGTCGGTAATTCTTTCTTAAAAGTGCGATGTCGTCAAAATACTCTCTGCGATACGTGGCGATAAATTAATTCCTAATAATGGGGCTTACCGAAAATAAATTACAAATTACATATCATTACTGTAAAATTTAAGGAATAATAATACAACTAAATCAAATAAAACTGAGTCCGCCTAAACACTAAAATTCCTAAATTTTTCATTACGACTCTGATCGCGATAAAATCCTTCCAAACACACGAACATCGAGTTACGTCAATTAAATTTTAAAATGCCCATTAACTTAAAAATGTTAGATTTTTAACCATCGGTAACGAAAAATTACGCGATTTGAAATCTAACCATTAGATCATGACGAAATTCAAAACGGAGGTTGTCGAGTATACGAGAAATATTATGGAATGGATAAAAACAATTCTAGACGAGGTAAGACCCCCTTTACCTTGCCAGAAAGCCATTTCCCGGAGCAAGAAAATGGCGAACTCACTGAAAACCCGATGAACGCTCCGAAACGTTTACCGATCGCTTCCGGGTCGCTAAAAACCAACATGCATGAAATTTCTAAGTCGTTAAAGGTCATGGACAGCCAAGGAAAATCATAAACAGCCATGAAATTGATTTAGTTTAAGAGGATCTTTTACCGATGATTTGTTGTTCATTTCAAACCTTTCGTTGTTCGTCGTCAATTGTCTTTTACGGTTCCCGATCCTAAGAAAACAACACATGCAACAAAAAGGGGACAATGGAGTCACGATTTTGGGCTTCTAAAATAGAGAGAAAAATGCCACAAAATCAAAAACACAAATTGTTTTGGGCACCAAAGAAAGAGGAGACAAGAGCAAGAACCAAAATGTGAAAATCCTTACCTTGGTGGCCTTGGATTGGCTCACGGTTTTGGAAGTTTGAAACAAGGGAGATGAGGCTAATCTTGAGGTCTAAATCTTGTAAAAAACATTAAGAGAAGATCATCATTTGGTGGAGGAAGTTCCACGGGTTCAAGAGGAGAAGGGAAGAGGAGAAGAGATTATGGTGGTTGGTGGTGGTGTAGTGATGTGAGGCCATGAGGGAGAGGAGGTGTGGTGGCTGTTGGGGTGGCTTATGGTGGTTGGGAGGAAGAGTTATTTTGCTGGAAGTGAGGTGAAGGAGAAGAATAAGGTGGCTTGGCTGAATGGAGTTGCTTCTAGGAGAAGGAGTTAGGGTGATGAGATGTTAGTTTGTTTCATGAAATGTGATTGCTGGAGGTAGGAGGTGACAGGCTGAATGGAGAGGAGTGGCTTGGTGGTGACACCTCTTAGGGAAGGTGGCAAGAGGTGGTGATGCATGGAGGGAGGACTTAAGGAGAGGAAGACATGTGTGCCTTGGGTGATGGAAGCTAATTGGCTTATGTTGCATGAAGGCTGAGGTGAAACATTCAAGGGCATCATCTTTCTTGGGATTTTAAGGGCTGATGTGGGCTGAATTAGGAAAAGGATCCAACATAAGAATTATAGGACTTTTTCATATCTTTAAATTGATACATGGAACAAAATATTTCATTGAGAAATGAATGAGATATAGCCCATTTAATAAAAAGGTGTAAGGTTGTAACGGGATTGATGTTTCTTGTAAAGGTTAATTTTATGGGAAAAATTAGTAAAGAATTTAACATGTTGTAGGGAGTTGAGTTAAGAAAATTTTGACAAAAAAATAATTTGATTTCATGGTCATACAAGGGGAAAACATGAAAAATACTAAACATAATGCAAGCTGACACTAGGAAAACGTGAATCAGTATGGTATTTTAAATTCTGGAATTTATGAAGTAAGAATTGACTTTCAAGACCTTCATGAAGTTTGTAGATCTTCCTTTTATATTTAATTTTATATATCATTTTGCAACGATCCGAGATTGGTAGCGTGAGATATACCCGATTTACGATAGGGTGCTCCAGGAGCTTCCCGGATCAGCTACGTCTTCGAAAATAAATTCTCCATTAATTCTCCCTTGAGAATTGGGTTTCATGCCCTTCATGAACATTGTAGAGGTCTCAGATAAGAATTCATAGCAAAAATAACAGAGTGATTCAACCAACGACGGAAGAAGATATACAAATTTTACCAAAGATTGCCAGTAATGAAATAAAACAACCATAGGGTTGCAAAGATATATTAAACTATACCAATCTAGAAGGATTATGCCTTCAATGTCTGTAAAAAAATGTAGATAATTTTGTTATGGAGATTTTGACACCAATTTTGTATGAATCAAAGGTCGTATAAGAGAGTTATGAATTTTTTGTGAACCATGCGCAGGGAAAAATGTTCATACAATGGAATTTTGAGACGAATATACTTAATCTTCGATTTTGGGGTTGATAGAGTGAGAATCAGAGCTCGGGGATAGAAACAAAGATTAAAGATCTTTTCAAAACAAAGAGATTGAGACCAAAATCGTTCAATTCCAAGATCGTACACAAAATTTGGGTCCCAAACATCGAATGTATTCAGTTCGAGTTTGAAAACGATTTATGAAGAAACTGTTTTATGGAAAAACGAGGGTTTCGGCCTCTTCAAGAAAAGTTCCTAAAACATCGAAACAAGTCACTAGAGACTGATCGTGTTGCCATCGGATGTCCCGAAGTATATGAACGGTCAAACGTAGGAGACATTAAAGGTTCTGATTGGGCTTGTTAGGCCAAGTCAGACACCCTTGGTTCTTGATGGAGGGATCCTAACAGGACTAGTTTCCCTACTGGATCTCTAGTCCTGGGTCGAACGGTCAGAGTCCAACCTCAGGCTGGGTCCCACAGTTCAAATCTGAGGAACTTGACAATATTTTATTATTAAACATAATTATTAATTAAATATAATTTCAAAATAAAATATTATTATAAATATTTATATATTTTCAAAATAATCAATTGAATATATTTTATAAAATTTTAAATATCAGTTATTAAGCACAATTTGTTATTACATGTTAAAATATTATTAGCAAAGAATAATTACTAACTAAATAATTATCAAATAACTAACACTCAATTAAAATAATCACCATTAAATAAATTATTATAAAATAATATCATAAAATTTCAAATTAAATGGATAAATAAGTATTCATCATTTAAAATTAAATAATATATTTCTAAATAAATAATTATTGATTGAGATTAGATATTAATTACTAGGATTAAGTATTATCTATAAAATATTATTGACAGGAAATAGTTATCAACTAATATAATTATAAATTAATTAGTACTCAATTAAATAAAAATAATCGTCATTAACATATTATTAAACAGTACTGTCGGACGTTGGTATTATTACTTTCTTATCGCTACTTTTCTCATTCGTTATGCTCTCTCTAGGTATTTTTGTACTTCATTTTAAATATCTTAACTAGTTTCGATTTTCACTATTTTTCTTATACTGAACTACTTGGGGAGCAGGCCAAAGCCTCAAGCTTCTTACTGAAAGCTTAACAGAGTATCCTCAGGAGTCCCGAGGGTATGGTTTCCAATTCTCAAAAATTAGGGCTGTTACACTTACTCAATTTAAATGAGTTAGGCCCAATAGTTTTAATTTTAATCAAACTAAAATAAAAACTATCCTCTAGTGGGCTTACTCTATGTGTGTGACCCTATAGGAAATATATTTGGTTAATATTAAATATAAACATTTTATATTTAATAAAATATAACAAGGGATAGCAATACATTATTATCCAAATATAATTATCAAAACAACCTATAAGTGATAAACTTTATATGTTTAGTCCCTTTGTCAAGATATCTAATTGGGCTCAAGGCATGGTTGTCGTCATCCTTGTATGGACCAATTCATTTTACTTGATACAAGAGTAAACTTTTATTAAATAAATATCCAATATTTATTTTCCTAGCATGACCATGAATTTTCTTAAGTTTCACTCTATCAAGCTTTACTCTAACATGGCCATTTATTTTTCCAGACTCAGATCAGACCATGCACTCGACACCATAGTAATCAGCGCAGACTTCACATCAAGAATCAGTTAGACTCTACCTGGACCAAGGATGATGATAATAGATGACTTTCTTTTTCCATTAGAGCATGCGTGCCCCTGATTTTAGTATGTACAGTTACTGTTTACGACCATGTATTATATAAGATTACATTGTATATATATGATGTATTTGTTCCACTAAATTCTCTTGTAAAAAAAAACTTTCACATTTTTCTAAAACTCATAACCTCTCAGTTGACCATGATAATCTAGTGGAAGAGATTGTCCTAGTTAACCAAGGGTGTTACAATGGTGGTATTAGAGTATGGTCGATTCATTAGGTTTGGGTATGGTCCACTATACCCCGCTGTACTCTGGAAGTAGTCTGCTTGATAGTCAATAGGACTTGTGTAGTAGGAACTATTTGATTAAACTCAAGTAGTTGAAGCATCAGACAAGGATTATGAAAGGTCAATGACCAAGGTTGCCTTGATGCCTGCAGTGAGTGCGGTGAATTTCAAGGACGAAATTCCTAAAAGGTGGGGAGAGTGTAACAACCCTAGTTTTTAGAGAAGGAATGTAGACTCTCAAGAGCCCTGAGAGTACTCCGTTAAAGCTTTCTGTAGAAAGCTTAAGGCTTCGGCTTGTCCCCTAAACCATTTTAGTATGAGCAAATAATGAGAAGAGAAGTCAGTAGGATATTAAATAGGAGATACACGAGTATCAAGAGGATGTAAGTAATGAGGTACCTAGTACAGAGAGATACAAAGATTAGCAAAGAGATTGACATGCATAGTAATAAATGAGAGGAGTCGAGATAAGAGGGTAACAATAAGATAAATGTTGAATAATATCAATAAATTAGAAATAATGCACTAATATTTATAAATGATTAATGATGAATATATCATTTTAATTTAGTATTAATTACTTAATGATCTTTATAATATTTTTATATTTGAATTAATTAACTTATATAAAATAATTAATTATTATTTATTTTAAATATTTTAATATTTAATTGATATTATTAATAATTATTTTTGAAAATATATATTAAAATATTTTATTGGTATTTATTTAATTGTTTATTAATATTTAAATATTAAAAATATTGTTGGGTTCTTAGATTTGAATTGCAGGACCGGGCCAGAGGTTAGATTCTGTGACACCCTCGATTAACTAGGACTAATTTCCACACTAAAATGTCCTACTTAATTAAGGAGTCATAAGTTATTGAGAAAAATAAGTTTTTTTTTGTTCGATGATCATCAATACATAGTTCAAAATAAACATTATAACATAGATTAATTCTTCAAAACAACAGTGTACTCAAAAGGTACGGGGCTCGCAGGCTCCCAATAAGTCAACTGATGACACAAAAGCTAAATGTCAGGACCTACAACAGTCTCGACGCGAATAACAAGTACTAAGAGTCTACGCCCACAACTTGATGTCCACTACTGCAGGTAGTCCAGATCCTGCCTGCATTCGCCCTACCCTTCGGCTAATGATCACAATAAAAGAAGACCACACAAACATAAGAAAGGTGAGTATAAGCTCTCCACCCAAATCACTTACATGCAAGGTAGCCATAATTATTGTACACATATATCAGACAGAAACAGAGAGCTTATACTACACTTGTTAACTCAGCCACACAGTGATTTAGAAGCATACATAAAGATACTACACGCCAGTAAAGTTTGTCACATAAATATGACATGTTATGCATGTGTTAGATTCATTATGATTTATCTTGATTAAATACCAATATGTAGTGGGGTCCAACTCCCTTCATGAATCTCACGCATATCAAGAATCCCGCCTTATCCTCTTGCCCAACTAGAGCCACTGGAGCTTGCCTCATTCTATTTTTCACAAAAGGGTAAGGACATACAACCCTACCAATAATGGATTTAAAACACATCTCGGCAGAACGGACACTATACAGTCATAGAAACACTCGTCCTGAGTCGAAGTATACCTGAGTTGCCACAGGCTGGGCGGTCTCGGGCGCAAATCCAAGCCATTGGAGGTCTAGCCCCGGTATACTCCCAAGACCGCCCTCAAGGGATCGAGATGCCGCTGTTCTCTAGTGTACCCATCACTCATACTCCACATGTAGTATGCAATTTACTTGTCTTATCATAAGAATGTCTGAGTACTAGACGAAACCTCACTCACTCGACGTACTTGTTCTTAAAGCGTGTAACACTACTCATTATAAATCCTTTAATGAGGAGAATATTATAAGCCAAGGCCTAGGTGCTACCTAATAATCTTTCTTAGGAGGACTGAGGTTTGGCCTCGAAGTGAACTTTAATATAAAGAAAATATCTAAGGTCTTAATGCCTAATTTATTTCTAAGTCCCTTTTTAAAGGAATATTGTAAAATATTCATTTAATAAAATTATAAAATAAAATTCCTAACTTCTTTTGTTTTTACTTCTAAAAATGAGATTTTACCTTGAAAATATTAAATCTTTTTAAAAGGTGAATACAAATTACCTTAACATTTCTTACGATATCTCGGGCCTTTTATTAGGTAAAACTGAGTGATTCCAAAGTAAAAACCACATAACTTTTTAAATACTATCAAAATAAAATAAAATTTAATTCCAATTCTGCCCAGAAAACCATTCTTCATGAAAATGCACTAAAATGCATAGTTTGTTATTTTAGCTTTTGTAAAAATGCCTTTTAGGACAAGTAGTGCGTAGGGGTACTTCCAACCAATTTTTCGTCATTTGAGTAATTTTATAATACTCATATTTTCACATTTTTCATCATGAAAATACATGTCCAATCAGATTTTCCAAATTTTCCTTTTTGCTCTCATAAAAGGTGTTTTTAAAGGTTTTCAATTACGTTCGTGCCTATACTCGAGACTCTTTTTAATTCTTTTTCTAATATCACATTTATACATATTTTCGTCATTAATTTCAGTATCACAAGCAAAAAAATACAGAAGCTATATCATATTATTTTAAAAATCATATCTTGCCTTATAAGTTTTTTTCCATTAAATCAAGCATACAAAGTGACTATTGTACAATTAAATATTAATCTCCTAAATTCACAAAAATTTCAGAATTGTTAATTATATCTAGAATTCATTTTTATCACCCAAATTTTAAGAATCTAGTCATGCATGTCACTCAAAATCATTACGCTACTAAAATCACATTTGCGCATAATAATCTAAAATTTTAATTCATTACAAAATCTCAAATAGCAACACATTCTTAAGGTTACATCTTCCAAAAATCATACTTTTGGCATTTTAATACTCTTAAATTTAAGAAATTAAAGACATAACATGCAACGATAATTTTAAGAGGAAAACTTATCTCTTTAACATTTTTAATAACTTGCATAAACTATTTTCATAAATTATTAATTCTGACCAGATTTTTAAAATTAAATACTTTTCATTAAGGATTCTATTTTTAAGTGCTTAATCTTGCATCAAAGTGAAAGAAACCATGGTACTAATTTTTGGCAATAAGTAAGCAAGAATAAATCAAGTATTTGTCAACCAAATTCTCATGCATGCATCCCTCCATGGCATACAAAAATTCTACTAAACTAAGGATGTTAGAAGATAATATTTTACAACTAAAAATTCAACAAAATCAAGAGGAAAAATTTTACATAATGCAGCCATGGTCACTATTGTTCAAGTGGCCTCAATACTCAACGGGGGGAGGGGGTGAATTGAGTGTTTAAAAATTTTCTTTAGAATGCCTTTGAAATTGATTCCTTTTTCACAAAATATGCTTGTATGCAAGAGATAGCAAGTGTAGTGCAAGAATCAATGTAAAACAATGTGCAAACGTCACTTAGGCAATATGTCAAAGACTTGGTGTGCAACACTTTAACTTAGCCTAATTACTCAAGTTCAAGCAATATTATCACAATCAAATCAATATACCAACCAAATGCAATAAGTAAATGCAAGACAGTAGGGAAGAGAAGCTTGCAAACCAATTTTACGAGTTCCACCAACCCGGTGTAGTCTCGCCTTTAAGCAACCCACTTAAAGGATTTCCACTATTGAAGTTTAGAGATACAAGCTATGAGCAATTGCAGCTTCCTAGTATCCCACACTCAAGAACTCAATCCTCACTAGCACAAGGGTAACCCATCCAATCTCTCAAACTCTCAATACCCAAAGGTTGAACCCCAACCTTTGTGACCACTCAACCTAGAGTGAAAAACTTGGTGTTTTGGTGTTTGGTTTTACAATCAATTGACTCTCTGATGCATAAATCCTGAGCCATTAACTTGGTGTGTAACTCTCGGAGGATTTATTTTCTTTTGGCAAGCGCACTAATCGTTAAATTTGTAATATATTTGATCGTCCCACAGGGATTGAGGTATGTACCGTAATCTTGGACTAGCACAAGCTGAACCAACACAACCAGATAGAATTTATTCTGTTTTTGTTGTTTTATACTTTCTATGTTTTTGTATTTTCAAAAACAATATCGAAGATGAAGTGTGATTAATGGAAGATAGGTTAGGATTACTTCAGCTTACAACTTCATCAAGAAACATGCAATTGAGGTTCAATTAAGCTTCAGATGCAAGAGGACAATTCACAGATGGTTAATCCCTAATCCCTTAGGTGACTAACACTAATTCCTAAGCATTAAACCCTAATCCCTTAGGTGTTTAGTGACAGAGAAATCTAATGCGAAATTAGGGGTTGAACCCTAACTATTCACCTAATTACTAGGCCTGAATTAGTTAGGAAGCCAAAAGTTACCTAAGCCTCAACCATGATTCCTTACTAGTGAGATTCTTCATTTGGATCTGGATTTGTCAATCCAGCAGAGTAGATCCACTTCTCAGCTTGTTCTCCTCTTACTTCAGAAGATAATTTCCTCAATGCAGCTTCAAGATTCCATCGGAAGCTTCAGCAATCCCAACCCTAGGGGTTTAGAAACCCATAGGAATGGATTCTGTTAAAGGAACGTGGAGAGACATGGACAAGAGAATTTAAAGAGAGAAAAGAATTAGAGAGAGATTAGAAATGTGAAAAATGAATTGTCTTATTGCTTCTGTGTGTTTTCTCCTTTTTTTACAGAGTATGTACAAGTATATATAGACATCTAACTAACTAACTAACTTAATTAATTACAAAGGAATACTTAATTAATAATTAACTAACTAAACTAAATACATAATAACAGGGAAATAATTAATTACATACATTACTTAAATTACTACAGTACAACAAAAAATAGAAAAGAGCAACGGTGCAGCTTGGAGGAAAAAATATCAAAATGAATAACCACCTTCATGCTTGAGCACGATCGTATTATTTTATGCACGCTGGGAATTCACGCTTGAGCATGATGGCACTTTGATTCCACGCTTGAGCGTGAAAGAAGTTCTCTTGAGCGTGGTCGTTTTCAAGCTTGAGCATGAATTGCATGAATTTCATGGATCTCACACTTGAGCGAAGTTTTCAAGCTTGAGCATGAAGAATATTTTACTGTACCTGCACATGCAAACAAATAAATGCCTAGCGTATGTACGCTGGCTGTCCAGCGTATGTACACTGGGTTAGTGAATTTACAAATAAACAAATTTCCTTAACTACTTTCTCTTTTTAATTATTTTCTTGCATAATTTAAACACTTTTGATATAAATAAATAAAACCAGAATTAATGACAATTTATTAAATAATAGTGCCAAACTAAACAATATTTAATGGATTAAGTTAAATTAAAGGTGAAATTATTAAGTCTTTTCAAGACTTATCACATCCCCAAACTTAAAACTTGCTTGTCCTCAAGCAAAGACTCAAATTAATTAAATCAATTGCATTTACTCAAGACAATCAGCCTTTCCTTAACTTACTTCATACCATAATTATTGAATACCATTCATGCTTTCTTTTCGTAAATTCTGAAAATATAATTACTTACACCTCCTTTAGGAAACAAGCTGGTGATACTTTCCTCACTGGTTGGTGTTTCACTCTTCTGTTAGTGTATAGGTTAAATGCATGCACTCATCACCTGCATAATTGTTAGATCAACATAGGCTTGCAACAATTCTAAACATCATGAAGTATGCTAGCACAATTGGATCAGTAAGGGCTTTTTAAGCTTGTAATGGGGTTAGGCTACACGCTCTATTTTTGTTTTTCTAGTCAATGTTGGGTTAAAAGATGTGCCCACTGATGCCTTGCCTCAATCTTAACTTAAGTGCCTTTACTAACTAGCTCTCTTGCTTTCATTATTTTTCAGATGAAGGGGTGCTTTGTACTTCCTTCTCTTTCATTCCTTTGGGCTCTTTCTTTTTTTCTTTCTTTTCTTCCATCTTTTTCAAATTTTTTTCAATACCATTTTTTTTCTTGTGGTGCTTTGCACCTTCTTCTTTGTTGATTTTTCACTTTTCTTTTGATTTTGCTGTTCTTCCTTATTATTTTTTTCTCTTTTCTTTTTTTTAAAACCCTCATCTATAATTAAGGTCAGAGTGTGTCCTTTACTTTGCTGTTAGGCACATTCTTCATCCCTAAACTTAGAAATTGCTAGTCCCTAGCAATAAGGTAAGACTCAGCAATTCATCAGTGGTACATCCAGGGGTAATTAACTTGGTTTTTCTCAGATAAATTGGCTTGTAAAGTTAGGTACATAAGTAGAATGAAAGGGTCTCAGGCTCAAACATAATTATTGGGTCAAAGGATAATTAATAATAATTAGGATGGCTAAATTTGGCCCTGGCTAAATTAACAAAGAAGGCCTTCATCATTTCCAATTGGCAAACATATCATCATTTAGTAAGCACTGAAGCAAATTCTGTCTTATTAGCTAAGAATGCAGGCACACTCGGAAAAGAATTAATGAAGGCTCAAAAGCTAATAATATAACAAGTAATCAACCAATTATGTCCCCAAACTTAATGTGAGATTATAAACTCAGATTGCTAACTAGCATGGTGAATATACAATTAATAAAGGATTGAAATAGTTATGGACAGGGATCATGAATCAAGCAATGAGAATCAATTAATTTATCCAATTGATGCCTGAGAGTCAGTAAGATTTAAATAATTAAGATGGGTTCTAAATTAAATATAGTTAACACATTTCCTTAAAGTAATGAGATGAAAGGATAAATTACTTCCCTTTTTTACCTATATGGTAGTGATTGGTTGAGTGATTGTTGTAGGAATCAATACAAATCAGAAAAGAAATAACAATAAACACTTAACATGGAAGTAAAATTTCATTATAGCAAAAAGGAAATACATTGTTTAGGAAAAGAAAACATTAAAAGAAAGTTATTACAACCAAGAATTAACTTAACAGAAATATAAGCAAAGTAAAATATCAATCATCCTCTTCTTCACTTTCTTTATCCATAGGCTCATCATTGTCTTGCTCAAGATGGGGTGGAAATTCAGTTGCTAAAGGTGTGTCATTCGGGGGAATAGTGAACCCAATGGAAGCCAACCATAAATCTCTGTCAGGTGGAACTCCCATTTCTTCAGTGTGGTCCACATTCAGTGCAGTGGCAATCTTCCTCAGCATCAGATTATGGTTCATGACCAGATCATAGGTTCCTAGCTGTATCTTCTTCATAAGCATTGAGCCTAAACTCCTCAAGTTCATGGAGTTTTAGAACTCTTTCCTCTTGAGATTGGTCAAAATCCATGTTTAACAGCTTTGTGGCCTACCATGCCTTATGTTCTAACTCCATAGGGAGATGGCAAGCCTTACCATATACCAACTGATAAGGAGAAATGCCAATGGGAGTTTTAAATGCTGTTCTATAGGCCCACAATGCATCATCTAATCTCACAGACCAATCTTTCCTAGATTTCCCTACCATTTTCTCTAATATTCTTTTGATTTCTCTATTGGAAAGCTCAACTTGTCCACAAGTTTGTGGATGATATGGAGTAGATACCTTATGCAGTACCTCATAGTGTCTTAGGGCTTTTTCCATGATTCTATTGCAGAAATGTGACCCTTCATCACTAATAAGGACTCTAGGGACTCCAAATCTAGAGAAAATGTTCTTCTTTATAAACCTCAGCACCACCTGTGCATCATTGGTTCTGGTAGGGATTGCCTCCACCCACTTGGAGACATAATCCACAGCAACAAGGATATATTCATTGGAGAATGACTTTGGGAATGGTCCCATGAAGTCAATGCCCTAAACATCAAATAACTCCATAACTAAAATATTTGTCAAAGGCATGCCAGCTTTAGCAGAGAAGCCTCCACTTCTTTAGTACTTATCACACCTTTGCACATATAATCTAGCATCCTGAAAAATTGTTGGCCAATAAAAGCCACATTACGACACTTTTGCTGCTATTCTAGAGGCACCATGGTGTCCTCCATAATAGGAGTCATGGCAGTGCCACAAGAGTCTTTCTTGCTCTGATTCAGGCACATATCTCCTGACGATTCCATCTACTCCTATCTTATAAAGAAATGGATCATCCCATGGAAAGGTTTTACTGTCATGGAAGAATTTTTCTTTATTTTGGATGTCCACCCTTCAGGTACCACAGTGGCACTTTTAAAGTTGGCCATATCAACATACCATGGCCCTGTGATAATTGTCATCAGCCTCTCATCCGGGAATTCCTCTTTAATCAAGATAGAATCTGATTCACCCTCCAGATGGGAGAGTTGATCAGCTACTGAGTTCTCTACTCTCTTTTTATCTCTTATTTCTAAATCAAACTCTTGCAGTAAAAGAACCCACCTGATCAATCTTGGCTTTGATTCTTTTTTAGGTAGCAAGTACTTGATTGCTGAATGATCTGTATACACAATGACCTTAGCACCAATCAAGTAAGCTCTGAATTTATCAAATGCATACACCACAACAAGCATTTCTTTTTCAGTAGTGGTGTAGTTTATTTGATTCTCATTTAATACTTTGCTAGCATAATAAATTACATGTGTTAATTTTTCTTTCTTCTGCCCTAGCACAACTCCTATAGCAAAATTACTTGCATCACACGTGAGTTCAAATGGTAAAGACCAATCAGGTGCTACATGGATTGGAGCTGAAATCAATCTTTGTTTCAAATTTTTAAAAGCCTTAACACAGTTTTCATCAAAAACAAAAGCATGATCTTTTACTAACAAATCAGTCAAAGGCTTTGCTATTTTCGAAAAATCTCTTATAAATCTCCTATAGAAGCCAACACATCCTAAGAAACTCCTCACTCCTTTCACATTAATTGGAGGAGGAAGTTTTTCAATGATATCAATCTTGGCTCAATCTACTTTAATGCCCTCAGTAGAGATTTTGTGGCTAAGGACTATCCCTCCTCTAACCATAAAATGACACTTTTCCTAGTTAAGGACAAGATTAGTCTCTTGACATCTCACCAGCACCTTAGATAGGTTACTGAGGCATAGATCAAAACTGTTTCCAAACATAGAGAAGTCATCCATAAACACCTCAATGAACTTCTCTACCATGTCCCAAAAAATTGCCAGCATACACCTTTGAAAGGTTACTGGTGCATTGCACAAACCAAATGGCATGCGCCTATATGCAAAGATTCCATAAGGACAGGTAAAGGCTATCTTCTCTTGATCTTTTGGATCAATCATAATTTGGTTATAACCAGAATATCCATCAAGAAAGCAATAATACTCATGACCTGACAGCTTCTCAAGCATTTGGTCTACAAATGGTAAAGAAAATTGGTCTTTTCTAGTGGAGTCATTAAGCCTTCTATAATCTATGCACATTCTCCAACCTGTAGTTGGTCTAGTGGCAATGACTTCACCATCTTCATTTTAAACTGTGGTTATCCCACCTTTCTTAGGCACTACTTGGACTGGACTAATCCAAGCACTATCTGAGATAGGATAGATAATCCCTACATCAAGGAGTTTAACCATTTTTTTCCTTACAGCTTCTTTCATTATGGGGTTTAATCTTCTTTGTGGCTGAACAACAGGGGAATAGTTATCCTCCATCAAAATTTTATGCATACAAAATGATGGACTAATTGCCTTTAAATAAAAAATGTTCCAGCCAATAGAAGATTCATGTTTTCTCAAAACCCCTATTAGTTTTTCTACATTCTCATCTTTTAAATTAACATTATGGATTACAGGATATGATTCATTATCTCCTAAGAAAAGATATTTCAAATGAGAAGGAAAAGGTTTCAAATCATGCTTTTCTTCAAACAGTTCCTTACCTTTCTCAGTTGCAGCATTATTTAATTTTTCTTTCTTTTCATTTTCTACTTCCCCTACTTCACATGCTTTTAGTAGGTTTAGCAACTCATTATGTGAGTCATCTAACTCTTCAGTCTCAGAGTCAAAATCATCCTCAAGAAAGGCTTGTAAAGCCTCTTCTTTAGTTCTTAACAGCATAGGAGTCTTATAGCTTTTAATTTCTTCAAGCATAAAACAATCCATTTTCTCAACTAGATGTTTCATAGCATTAAAGACATTAAAAGTTACCTGCTCCTCCTGAACTCTCAGCATGAGTTCTCCCTTCTCTATATCAATTAAAGCTCTTCCAGTAGCTAAGAAGGGTCTTCCTAAGATTAAAGGAATTTCTTTATCATCTTCCATATCCAAAATTACAAAATCTACTGGGAAGATGAACTTATCTACCTTAACTAACAAGTCTTCTAGCATCCCATGAGGATATTTGATAGACCTATCAGCCAACTGTAAAGACATGCGAGTTGGATGCAGGTCATTAATTCCTAATTTCTTCATTAAGGACAAAGGCATGAGGTTAATGCTAGCCCTAGATCATATAAAGCACTTCCTACAAGAACATCCGCTATTGCACAAGGTATTGTAAAAGATCCAGGCTCTTCTAGCTTTTAGGGAAGTTTCTTTTGAATAATTGCACTACACTCTTGAGTGAGAGCAATCATCTCATCTCCCTTTAGCTTTCTCTTCTTAGACAGAAGTTCTTTCAAGAATTTAGCATATGAAGGCATCTCTTGTAATGCCTCAGCAAAGGGAATATTTATATGAAGCTTTTTAAACACATCTAAGAACTTAGCAAATTTTTGCTCCTCTATCTGTTTCTTGAATCTATGTGGAAATGGAGCATTCTTTATGTAACATCCTTAATATTTTAGAAAAGTTATAATTGGCGAAAAAAATAATAATTACCCAATTGAATTTATTGGGATTTTCAGGAAATTATTATTAAAAATATGATTACAAATAATTAAATGTCATGGAAATAAATAAATTTATTTATTGATTAATTACAAAAGGTTAAAAGAAGGTAATTAGAAGGAAGTAAATTTAGAAGTTACCAATGAAGGTAAAAGGTAAAAACTTAATTAAAACTTTAAAGAAATCATAAAAGAAAGGGGGAAATAACTATTTTGCCCTTGTGCCTTAAAATTTTATTACATTTTCCTTCTTCTTCCTCATCCTCACGCGAGACACTCTTCTTCTTCTTCTTCCTTAAGCTGCCGTGACTTGCATGCACCAGTGGAAGGTCGATCTCGCGCCGAAATTTCGAGATAACTACGTGTTTGAGACCGTAGCTTCGAAGTGAGTCCAATGGGCCTTTTAAATTAAGCTTTCGCATCTCTTTCATTTTCTCTGTTAAACCGAATGGTCGTGCATGGAGGAATGAGCTTTCGTTTCTTACTCCTTTAGTACGTAGAAGCTTGAAAATGGCTTTTAAAGTAATGCGGATGGTTTAACGTTGACGGGTTTTGCGTTTCAACCTCCATACGTAACCAAACAGTCGTCGGAGGATCGAACGGTGAAGTGGGTGTTGATTTCGAACGTAGGACATTGGACATAGCGTCGAGAGAACGCCAATCTCATCAAGAACGAGTCGTCGGAGCTCGAAATCAAGGTAAGGGGGTGTTTGGGTTATAATTAATTAGAATAGGTAAGTATGATTGAGTTAAGTCATTGAATGAAACATGGAAATAATGAGATTTGATAATGCATAATAATTGTATATGTATGAATGTAAATTGTGCATGGTTTATGATGATTATGAGGATGACGTGATATGAATTGTGATGAGTTGATGAGTATAGTGGCAATGTGATGACGGGCTTGACAAGTAGGTCGCCCAATTGATGAGTATGTGTTTTGTTGCTGGCCACTTGTAGTATGATATAAGAAATATGAATATACATGTGTGATTATGTGGTGTAGGATGGCCGACGGTATATATAGCCCCTCGTTTTTGGCTCCCGTGGTGTTTGTGCCCAGTTGAGCTACCCAGTGGTCAAGTAGGACCCAGTGGTTGAGGTGGAGAGTCAAGTAGGACTCAGTGGACCAAGCAGGGTTCACAGGGCGTCAAGTAGGACCCCCAGCTGAAGGCCGATCCTTTTAGTATCCGGATACTAGGCGTCGAATTGATATGAGAGTCAGTTGTATTATTCGATGCATTGTTAACATTGTGTGATGATATGAATGTGTTTTATGGTAATTGTTGATTGTGATTGGTAAGTTGGGGAAAAAGAATTGGAATTGAATTCATGATTGGTAAGTAGAAGATGAGAACAAGAGGTAAGAATAATGGCTTAAACCAGAATTAGCAAATATATAGCTTGTTATTAAATTGTTATTCTACATTAATTATGATACCAAACACTCACCCTTGCTGTTGTTTCCTTAATTTTAGTAACCAGTGACAGGGAAGAGGTTGAAGCCCCAGAGATGCATCAAGCGGAGAATTGATGCCAAGGAGCTAAGGGAATTATGAAATGAACTATGTGTGTAATGTGTGTGTGATCTATGTATGTTAAATCTAGATGTTGTTTGTGTGTGTTGAGTTAATTTGGAGTAATATCACCATGGTCATGAATGTGATGGATAATGAGTAAGATTTGAATGTTATTTAATAAGGATATAAATTCATGATGATGAAATAATGAAGTGTTGATGGTTACGCTAATTTCCTTGAATTGGATGTATAATGGCATGGAGTCAATATCATTATTATGGCCAGGTCTTGTTTGTATATGCGAAGAGTGAAAGATGAAAATCAAAAATAGGCGCTGTTAGAAATTAGATAATGTGCCAAATGAATGATGAATTTATCAATGATGTAATTGGTGAATTAGAAACATGATTGAGGGGCATGTTTAGTCGAAGTCAATCTCATGTGCATATTTGATTGTATAGAAATGGATGAACTAGGCTAAAAGAATGCATGCAAGTGTTTAAATTTGTGAGTTGGTATGAAAATCCTAAGTTTTTCGTATGTACTGCATAACTCGCTCAAGCGAGATGAATTCTCGCTCAAGCGAGAGGGCTGTGTATCAGTGATAGGCTCTCTGGTCAAATCTCGCTCGAGCGGGTATGATTTAGCTCAAGCGAGATAGGTAAGTATTAGGAGAATGTGGTTTCTGGAGGTTTTGCGCTCAAGCGGTTCTAACTTCGCTTGAGCGATGGACAGAGGGAATGACCACTGTGTTGATCTCGCTCAAGCGAGAGGAACTCCCGCTCAAGCGAGAGGAACTCCAGCTCAAGCGAGAGGAACTCCCGCTCAAGCGAGAGGTGTTTAAGGTATCAGGGGGAGCTACTGGATGTTTTTAGCTCGAGCGGGTCAAGTCCCGCTCAAGCGAGGGCTATAGGATTAGATTCTGGAGTGTATTCGCTCAAGCGAGATATACTCGCTCAAGCGAATAAAGATGAAACTAGCTACTGTACATTGTTCGTCCAAGCGTGTGTGTGTGGTTTAAGCGGAAGTGTGAACTCTGAGGCTGGGTTGGTCCTCACTCAGGTGAGTGACTGGTATGATTGTGTTTTGACCGAGTGTATGGTGAGTAAGTGGGATTCCAAGCGGAATTTTCACTAAGAGTGGGAACCTTAAAAAGTGTGTATAATTCCGAGTGATGTAGTGAATTTTCGAGTAAAATGCCGAGTGAGCCATGTCCAAGGCTGAACTTTCCGAGTGAGAAAAGGCTTGGTCTGGATTATACTTTTCGAGTGGAAACCCGAGTGAGTGTGAAGTCAGTTTTTGAGACATTTCATCGAGTGAAAGACCTATCAGGTGAGGAGTTGGTTTTAGAATGAAATTACCGAGTGAAAGGCTGATTAAGAGATGACTCGGATTTGGAATAAGATGCCGAGTGGAAGGCCAAGTGAAAGGCGAGTCAGTTTTGGATTAATTTTAACGAGTAGAAGGCCAAGCAGGATGAGTCGGTTGATTGAATAGCCAAGTGCAAAACCGAGGGATGGGAAAGATGACATCTAGTCAGATTCGCTTAAGCGTATGGGTGCACTCGCTCAAGCGTGAGTATGGCTCGCCCAAGGATGGAATGTGAACCTCGCTCGGGCGAGGGGGCACTTCGCTCAAGCGAAGACCCCTGATCTCGCTTAAGCGAGTTGGGGCCTCACCCAAGCGAGAGGCCCCTGACCCCATTTGTTTTCTCCTTTGGTTCCATTTAAATGAAATTTCTTTTCCCATTTTAATTAATCTATTTAGTTAAGGTTGTTTGCTATTTTAAACATGATTAGTGAAACATAAATATTATTTTGAATCGGGGCTTAATTAATTATTATTGATTGCGAAAAATTTATTGTAAAATTTACTTAAATGAATAAAAATAAATGTAAATTGACCTTGGATGTCACAGGTGGTATCAGAGCGGTTCTTTCTAGAGCCGGGTGAATGGGCAGTGTTAGAGGATTGTTTGAGTCCCATGTCGGACTATTTTTATTTTGTATTGCAATTGTTTATGTGTTATTTAAGTTGTAACAGGTTAACTTGGCATCATTTCCCTTGGCACTCTGGCGGCATTATGTTATACATATGTGTATGAGGTAAATACCCTATCCCTGATAGATCATTGGTTATTAATGGTGATGTGTTTGGTTATTATAGAACTACTTTATGGCTGAAGGAGCTAGTTCTGGAGGAGGAGATGATTTCTTCTCAAAATTTTCTCAACTGATGAGTAGGACTGAATCTGGTCCCACTCTTGATAAATTTCTGAAAAGGAATCCACCTGTTTATAGAGGAGGTCATGATTATGATGGGGCTCATGTCTGGATGCGAGAAATTGAGCAAACATTTGAATACTTTGAATGCTCTGAAGAACAAAAAGTGTAATTTGCTACTTATCAATTGAAGGATGAGGCTCGTGTATGGTGGTCAAGGACTAGAATTCAGATGAATGCTGCAAGTGAACCATTAATATGGACAAATTTCAAGTGGAGATTTCTTGCTAAATACTTTCCAGATAATTATAAAATCCGCAAGGAGATGGAATTCCTAAAACTTGAGCAGGGGAGAATGTCAGTGGCAGAATACACATCGCAGTTTGATGAACTATGTGATTTCTATCATAGGTAGTAAGTGTGCAAAGTATGAATCCGGACTAAGAATTGAACTCCGAAGTGTCATTGTTCCTATGGAGGTCCGTGACTATCCTACTCTGGTAAATAAGACCAGACTTGCGGAGGAAGTGCAGTTACAGAGGACGTCCCAATCAAGGGATAAGAGACCATTGAAGGCTAAAGGATTCAGTTTTAAAAAGATGGGTCAGTTTTTCCGTGGTGGCAAGTCTTCTGCTACATCTTCTTCTTCTTTGGGTCGTAATTCTACAGGCTGTTCTGGTGGTCATTCTGGTAGTCGTGCATGTTACAATTGTGGCCGGGAGGGCCATATTACGAAACATTGTCCGGCCAGTCAAATTGTTTGCTTCCAATGTGGACAACTGGGACATCTTAGGCCAGATTGCCCATAGAGGCAGCAATAAGGTGAACATAGCAGTCGAGCTAATACTTCTGTGACACGTGGTGTTAATTTTCAGAGAGAAGGTAGAAACAGCAGTAGTCGTGGAGGCCAACGCCCTAGGAGGAATGATGCTCAATCTAGCGGTGCTCAAAATGTTATGACTGGACGAGTGTTTGCTTTTGATGCTTCAGAGGTTGCAAGAACTGATAATTTGGTGTAGGGTAAGTGCATTATTCATGATTGTCTGGTAAATGTAATTTATGATTCGGGTGCAACACATTCTTTTATTTCTGAAAGTTGTTCTAGACGGTTTGGGATACCAGTGGTGTTAATGGAGAATGCCCTTAATGTCTCCACCCCTACTGGTTCTACATTCCGTGCCACCACCATGTGTGGAGAATTACCAATGTAAATTGAAGATCGTTCCTTTTGGGTAAATTTAATATGTATGCCGTTGAAGGATTTAGATGTGATCCTGGGTCTTGATTGGTTATCTGCAAACCATGTTATGGTGGATTGTTACCGCAAGACTATAGTATTCTCTCAGGAATTAGACACTAAGAATGTGGTAAGTGATGTTTCCGCAACTTATGCTATTTTGTTTACTTCAGAAGGACGGTATAATCTTAATCCCAATGATATTCCCGTAGTGTGTGATTTTCCTGATGTATTTCTGGGAGAAATTCCGGGGTTACCTCCCAATCGGGAGATTGACTTTGCCATTGACTTGATTCCTGGGGCCGAACCTGTGTCCCGTGCACCTTATAGAATGTCTTCGGTGGAATTGACTGAAGTGAAGAAGCAAGTGAATGAGATGTTAGAAAAGGGGTTTATCCGACCAAGTGCTTCACCTTGGGGCGCTCCGGTATTGTTGGTGAAAAAGAAGGATGGCAGTATGCGAATGTGTATTGATTATCGGCAGCTGAATAAGTTGACAATCAAAAACAAATACCCTTTACCACGAATCGATGATCTGTTAGATCAATTGAGAGGCGCTGAGGTGTTTTCTAAGATTGACTTGAGGTCCGGATATCATCAAATAAGAGTAAAATCGGAAGATATTCCCAAGACGACGTTCCGAACTCGATATGGACACTTTGAGTATGTTGTAATGCCCTTTGGAGTGATAAATGCTCCTACTATCTTCATGGATTACATGAATCGGATCTTCCAACCCTACTTGGATCAATTTGTGGTAGTGTTCATTGATGATATATTGGTGTATTCAAAGTCCATTGAAGAACATGCACAACATCTTCGAATTGTTTTGCAGATATTACGGGAGAAAAGGCTGTATGCCAAGCTGTCTAAATGTGATTTCTGGGAAGGAAGTATGCAATTCTTGGGCCATGTAATTTCCAAGGATGGAGTATCTGTTGATCCATCCAAGATTGAAGCAGTTGTGGGCTGGGAGAGACCTAAATCAGTGACGGAGATTAGGAGTTTCCTTGGATTGGCTGGCTACTATCATTGTTTTATTGAAGGATTTTCTCATATTGCACTTCCTTTAACTCGATTGACAAGGAAGGAGAACTCATTTGTATGGTCAGACAAGTGTGAATTGAGTTTTCAAACTCTGAAGCGGTGTTTAACTACTGCACCTATGCTTGCACTACCAGATGTGACAAGAGAATTTATAGTATATTGTGATGCATCCAAGTTTGGCTTAGGATGTGTGCTGATGCAGGATGACAGGGTGATTGCCTATGCTTCAAGGCAATTGAGACTGCACGAGTAGAATTACCCTACCCACGATTTAGAGCTTGCAGCAGTGGTATTTGCATTAAAAATCTGGCGTCATTATTTATATGGTTCTCGTTTTATGGTATTTAGCGACCACAAAAGCTTGAAATACTTGTTCGATCAGAAAGAGTTAAACATGAGATAAAGGAGATGGGTAGAATACCTAAAAGATTATGATTTTGATTTGAAGTACCATCCTGGAAAAGCAAATGTTGTGGCGGATGCTTTAAGTAGAAAAGTATTACATGCAGCCTTCTTGATGGGCAAAGAGCAAGAATTGTTAGAAGACTTTCGTGATATGAACATTGGG
Source organism: Clitoria ternatea (assembly GCA_037962975.1). Taxonomy (NCBI): domain Eukaryota; kingdom Viridiplantae; phylum Streptophyta; class Magnoliopsida; order Fabales; family Fabaceae; genus Clitoria; species Clitoria ternatea. Next base: position 94,095,456 of record CM075670.1, on the reverse strand, counting down.
GTTGCTGTGCAAGCTCCGAATCAAATGATAATTGGGATGCTGAAGATCTCTAATGAATTCTGAGAATCTTTAGCTGTGGCTCAGGAGGAAGATGAAGAGTTACTAGAATTGCTCGATACCCAAGCAAGAGGAAAAGATACGGAGCTAATCAAAGGTACTGATGGAATTTGGAGATTCAGAAACTGAGTTGTAGTACCTACAAAAGGTGACTTTAGGCAGGCCGTGTTAGCTGAAGCCCATAAAAGTTCTTTTAGCATTCATCCTGGTGTTACAAAAATGTACCATGATTTAAAGAGAGAGTTCTGATGGCCAGGCATGAAACAAGCAATCATAGAGTATGTAAGATCTTGTGTGATATGTCAGAAGTGTAAGGTCGAACACCAGAGACCCCCAGGTCTACTTCAACCTCTGGAGATTCCAATATGGAAATGGGAAAGCATTACTATGGATTTCGTATCCGGGTTACCCCGTACCCGTTCTGGTTGTGATGCAATATGGGTAATTATGGATAGGCTGACAAAGAGTGCTCACTTCTTAGCTATGAATATGAAATGGTCATTGGACCGGTTAACTAGATTATACATTGCAGAAATTGTAAGATTACATAGTGTACCTGCGAGTATTATTTCAGATCGTGATCCTCGGTTTACTTCCAGATTCTGGGGAAGTTTACAACAGGAATTGGGTACTGAACTGAGGTTGAGCTCTGCTTATCATCCCCAGACTGATGGCCAGTCTGAGCGTACAATCCAGACCTTGGAAGATATGCTTAGAGCTTGTGTACTGGAGCAAGGTGGTTCATGGGAGAGATACCTACCATTAGTGGAATTTGCTTATAATAACAGCTATCATAGTAGCATTGGAATGGCTCCTTATGAAGCTTTATATGGAAGACGGTGTCGTACGCCTTTATGCTGGAATTAAGACGGAGATACAATCCATTTGGGACCTGAGTTAATTCAGGAAATGAATGATCAGGTGATAATGATTCGTGAAAAGATAAAAATTACACAAGACCGTCAGAAGAGTTACTATGATAATCATCATAGGCCACTTGAGTTTCAAGTGGGAGATTGGGTGTTCCTGAAGGTCTCACCTACCAAAGGTGTAGGTCGGATACTGAAGAGCCATAAGCTTAATCCACAGTACATCAGACCATATCAGATTCTGGAGAGAATTGGTGATGTTGCTTACCGATTGGATCTTCCCCAATCGTTAACTAATATTCACAATGTGTTTCATGTGTCACAACTTCGAGCGTACATTCCTTGCGACTCCATGATTGTACCTGAAGATTCTATTGAGCTGAAAGAAGATTTGACTGTAGAGGTGGCACCTATTTGTATTGAAGGATATCAAGCTAAACAACTGAGAAACAAAGAAGTACCATTGGTAAGAGTGAAGTGGCAGAATATAAATGGAGTAACTTATACATGGGAGTTGGAATCAGACATGAGGCGGTTGTACCCGATCTTTTTCAATAAGGTACGTTGATTTCAGGGACGAAATCCCTTTTTAGGGGGGGTGGATGTAACATCCTTAATATTTTAGAAAAGTTGTAATTGGCGAAAAATATTAATAATTACCCAATTGAATTTATTGGGATTTTTGGGAAATTATTATTAAAAATGTGATTACAAATAATTAAATGTCGTGGAAATAAATAAATTTATTTATCGATTAATTACAAAAGGTTAAAAGAAGGTAATTAGAAGGAAGTAAATTTAGAAGTTACCAATGAAGGTAAAAGGTAAAAACTTAATTAAAACTTTAAAGAAATCATAAAAGAAAGGGGGAAATAACTATTTTGCCCTTGTGCCTTAAAATTTTATTACATTTTCCTTCTTCTTCCTCATCCTCACGCGAGACACTCTTCTTCTTCTTCTTCCTTAAGCTGTCGTGACTTGCATGCACCAGTGGAAGGTCGATCTAGCGCCGAAATTTCGAGATAACTACGTTTTTGAGACCGTAGCTTCGAAGTGAGTCCAATGGGCCTTTTAAATTAAGCTTTCGCATCTCTTTCATTTTCTTTGTTAAACCGAATGGTCGTGCATGGAGGAATGAGCTTTCGTTTCTTACTCCTTTAGTACGTAGAAGCTTGAAAATGGCTTTTAAAGTAATGCGGATGGTTTAACGTTGACGGGTTTTGCATTTCGACCTCCGTAGGTAACGAAACAGTCGTCGGAGGATCGAACGGTGAAGTGGGTGTTGATTTCGAACGTAGGACGTTGGACATAGCGTCAAGAGAACGCCAATCTCATCAAGAACGAGTCGTCGGAGCTCGGAATCAAGGTAAGGGGGTGTTTGGGTTATAATTAATTAGAATAAGTAAGTATGATTGAGTTAAGTCATTGAATGAAACATGGAAATAATGAGATTTGATAATGCATAATAATTGTATGTGTATGAATGTAAATTGTGCATGGTTTATGATGATTATGAGGATGACGTGATATGAATTGTGATGAGTTAATGAGTATAGTGGCAATGTGATGACGGGCTTGACAAGTAGGTCACCCAATTGATGAGTATGTGTTTTGTTGCTGGCCACTTGTAGTATGATATGAGAAATATGAATATACATGTGTGATTATATGGTGTAGGATGGCCGACGGTATATATAGCCCCTCGTTTCTGGCTCCCGTGGTGTTTGTGCCTAGTTGAGCTACCCAGTGGTCAAGTAGGACCCAGTGGTTGCGGTGGAGAGTCAAGTAGGACTCAGTGGACCAAGCAGGGTTCACGGGGCGTCAAGTAGGACCCCCAGCTGAAGGCCGATCCTTTTAGTATCCGGATACTAGGCGTCGAATTGATATGAGAGTCAGTTGTGTTATTCGATGCATTGTTAACATTGTGTGATGATATGAATGTGTTTTATGGTAATTATTGATTGTGATTGGTAAGTTGGGGAAAAAGAATTGGAATTGAATTCATGATTGGTAAGTAGAAGATGAGAACAAGAGGTAAGAATAATGGCTTAAACCAGAATTAGCAAATATGTAGCTTGTTATTAAATTGTTATTCTACATTAGTTATGATACCAAACACTCACCCTTGCTGTTGTTTCCTTAATTTTAGTAACCAGTGACAGGGAAGAGGTTGAAGCCCCAGAGATGCGTCAAGCGGAGAATTGATGCCAAGGAGCTAAGGGAATTATAAAATGAACTATATGTGTAATTTGTGTGTGATCTATGTATGTTAAATCTAGATGTTGTTTGTGTGTGTTGAGTTAATTTAGAGTAATATCACCATGGTCATGAATGTGATGGATAATGAGTAAGATTTGAATGTTATTTAATAAGGATATAAATTCATGATGATGAAATAATGAAGTGTTGATGGTTACGCTAATTTCCTTGAATTGGATGTATAATGGCATGGAGTCAATATCATTATTATGGCCAGGTCTTGTCTGTATATGCGAAGAGTGAAAGATAAAAATAAAAAATAAGCACTGTTAGAAATTAGATGCTGTGCCAAATGAATGATGAATTTATCAATGATGTAGTTGGTGAATTAGAAACATGATTGAGGGGCATGTTTAGTCGAAGTCAATCTCATGTGCATATTTGATTGTATGGAAATGGATGAACTAGGCTAAAAGAATGCATGCAAGTGTTTAAATTTGTGAGTTGGTATGAAAATCCTAAGTTTTTCGTATGTACTGCATAACTCGCTCAAGCGAGAGGGCTTTGTATCAGTGATAGGCTCTCTGGTCAAATCTCGCTCGAGCGGGTATGATTTAGCTCAAGCGAGATAGGTAAGTATTAGGAGAATGTGGTTTCTGGAGGTTTTGCACTCAAGCGGTTCTAACTTCGCTTGAGCGATGGACAGGGGGAATGGCCACTGTGTTAATCTCGCTCAAGCGAGAGGAACTCCTGCTCAAGCGAGAGGTGTTTAAGGTATCAGGGGGAGCTACTGGATGTTTTTAGCTCAAGCGGATCGAGTCCCGCTCAAGCGAGGGCCATAGGATTAGATTCTGGAGTGTATTCGCTCAAGCGAGATATACTCGCTCAAGCGAATAAAGATAAAACTAGCTACTGTACATTGTTCGCCCAAGCGTGTGTGTGTGGTTTGAGCAGAAGTGTGAACTCTGAGGCTGGGTTGGTCCTCACTCAGGTGAGTGACTGGTATGATTGTGTTTTGACCGAGTGTATGGTGAGTAAGTGGGATTCCGAGCAGAATTTTCACTAAGAGTGGGAACCTTAGAAAGTGTGTATAATTCTGAGTGATGTAGTGAATTTCCGAGTAAAATGCCGAGTGGGCCATGTCCAAGGCTGAACTTTCCGAGTGAGAAAAGGCTCGGTCTGGATTATACTTTCCGAGTGGAAACCCGAGTGAGTGTGAAGTCGGTTTTTGAGACATTTCGCCGAGTGAAAGACCTATCAGGTGAGGAGTCGGTTTTAGAATGAAATTACCGAGTGAAAGGCTGATTAAGAGATGACTCAGATTTGGAATAAGATGCCGAGTGGAAGGCCAAGTGAGAGGCGAGTCAGTTTTGGATTAATTTTAACGAGTAGAAGGCCAAGCAGGATGAGTCGGTTGATTGAATGGCCGAGTGCAAAACCGAGGGATGGGAAAGACGACATCTAGTCGGATTCGCTTAAGCGTATGGGTGCACTTGCTCAAGCGTGAGTATGGCTCGCCCAAGGATGGAATGTGAACCTCGCTCGGGCGAAATAAAATTTCTTTTCCCATTTTAATTAATTGATTTAGTTAAGGTTGTTTGCTATTTTAAACATGATTAGTGAAACATAAATATTATTTGGAATCGGGGCTTAATTAATTATTATTGATTGTGAAAAATTTATTGTAAAATTTACTTGAATGAATAAAAATAAATGTAAATTGACCTTGGATGTCACACTTTAATTTTCAGGAGTTAGCTTGACAGCTTCCTCCAAGATCAAATCAATCTTTTTCTTTTTCTTTTGATGAACTTGGTTTTCTTTGTCTTTCTCTGTTCTAACTTTATTTTTAGTTTCATCAATAACTTGCTCACTTACCTGCTCTTTTTCTTTTTTTACATCGTTTTGTAAACTAACTTCCTGAAGTGGAGTAGGGATAAGAACTTTCCCACTTCTTGTGGTTATTGCCTTGCAATGTTCCCTTGGATTTACCTCAATATCTCCAAGAAAATTGCCCGACTATCTCTCGGCTAACTGTTTTGATAGCTGTCCAACCTGGTTTTCCAGATTTCAAATGGACGCTTCTTGATTTTTAAAGTTGGCCTGAGTGGCTTGAATGAACTAAGATAGCACATTCTCAAGTTTAGACTTTTCCTTAGAGGGAGGGGGAAGGGATTGTTGTGATCTAGTTGTGGTTTGATTTTGTGGCATGTTCTGATTCAAATGTGGACCCTTCTGCCATGAAAAATTAGGGTGATTTCTATAGTTAGGATTAAAGGAATTAGAGGGATAATTCCTTTGAAATTATTGCTGCCCCATGTAATTAACTTGTTCAGCAGGCACATTTGGATCACACATGCCATTTTCATGGTCTCCACCACAAAAATCACAACTCATCAAACAAACTTGACTAGGCTTTTGAAGTTCTGAAATCTGTACACTTAGTTTCTCTAAAGCCTGAGTCATCAACTTACTTTGAGCAAAATAAGCATCCTGTGCTTCTAATTCTAATATCCCTCTCATAGGGATTTGGCTCCTTTCACTAACCAAACATTCATTTGAAGCCATTACATCAATCAACTCTATAGCTTCTTCTATAGTTTTAGTTGTTAATGAACCTTTAGCTGAGGCATCAATCAAAACCCTAGTTGCTGGTCTTACACCATTATAGAATATGGTAACTTGCTGCATATCAGGAATCCTATGGTGAGGATATTTCCTCAAACTCTCTTTGTACCTATCCCATGCTTCCATCATAGATTCACCCTCTCTCTAGTGGAAATAAGTGATTTCAGTGCATAACTTAGCATACTTGGAAGGAGGGAAATATTTAATCAAAAATTTTCTTTATAAATCCTCCCAAGTAGATATACTGCCTCTTGGTTGGCTCTGCAACCATGCTTTTGCACGGTCCCTTAGAGAAAAAGGAAACAATCTCAATCTTATTGCCTCATCAGGGACACCATTCCTTTTCACTGTATCACAAATTTGGAGGAAGGTTGCTAGATGCAAATTTGGATCCTCAACCCCACTTCCTCCGAATTGGTCATTTCTAACCAACTGCAGCAAAGCCAGTTTAAGATCAAAATTATTAGCTGCAATCGGAGGCCTAAGGATGCTAGATTGCGATCCTTCTTCAGTAGGCCTAGAGTAGCCACCTAGTGTAATTCTCCTCTGTTCCATTTGTTGCTGTTCTTTTTGCTTTTTCTCCTTTCTAAGCTTACGCTCTAATAAATCAATATCAGGATCAAAGAAGAATGGCTCTCCTCTGTTCCTTGACTGCATACATCAAATATTAGACACGAAAAATTCAAAGCTACTCTTACATAATCTACCACTATACTAAAAACGAGAATTAAATTATTACTAAATGCAAAACAAAATTAAACGATTCAGTCTAGTACCGATCCAAGGATTATTGATATTACTCAACAATCCCCGGCAACGGCGCCATTAACTTGATGCATAAGTCCTGAGCCATTAACTTGGTGTGTAACTCTCGGAGGATTTATTTTCTTTTGGAAAATGCACCAATCATTAAATTTGTAATATATTTGATCGTCCCACAGGGATTGAGGTAATTACCACAATCTTGGACTAGCACAAGCTGAACCAACACAAGCAGATAGAATTCATTCTGTTTTTGTTGTTTTATACTTTTTATGTTTTTGTATTTTCAGAAATAATATCGAAGATAAAGTGTGATTAATGGAAGATAAGTTAGGATTACTTTAGCTTACAACTTCATCAAGAAACATGCAATTAAGGTTCAATTAAGCTTTAGATGCAAGAGGACAATTCACAGATGGTTAATCCCTAATCCCTTAGGTGACTAACACTAATTCCTAAGCATTAAACCCTAATCCCTTAAGTGTTCAGTAACAGAGAAATCTAATGTGAAATTAGGGGTTGAACCTTAACTATTCACCTAATTACTAGGCCTAAATTAGTTAGGAAGCCAGAAGTTACCTAAGCCTCAACCATGATTCCTCACTAGTGAGATTCTTCATTTGGATCTGGATTTGTCAATCCAGCAACGTAGATCCACTTCTCAACTTGTTCTCCTCTTACTTCAGAAGATAATTTCCTCAATGCAGCTTCAAGATTCCATCGGAAGCTTTAGCAATCCCAACCCTAGAGGTTTAGAAACCCATAGGAATAGATTCCATCGAAGGAACGTGGAAAGACATGGACGAGAGAATTTAGAGAGAGAAAAGAATTAGAGACAGATTAGAAATGTGAAAAATGAATCGTCTTATTGCTTCTGTGTGTTCTCTCCTTTTTTTACAGAGTATGTACAAGTATATATAGACATCTAACTAACTAACTAACTTAATTAATTACAAAGGAATACTTAATTAATAATTAACTAACTAAACTAAATACATAATTACAGGGAAATAATTAATTACATACATTACTTAAATTACTACAATACAACAGAAAACAGAAAACAGCAACGGTGCAGCTTGGAGGAAAAAATATCAAACTGAATAACCACCTTCACACTTGAGCGTGAAGGACTCACTCTTGAGCGCGATCGTATTATTTCATGCACACTGGGAATTCACACTTGAGTGTGATGGCACTTTGATTCCACGCTTGAGCGTGAAAGAAGTTCGCTTGAGCGTGGTCGTGTTTTCCTTTCTTTCCTTCTACGTGAATTGCATCGATCTCACGCCTGAGCGTGAAGTTTTCAAGCTTGAGCGTGAAGATTATTTTACTGCACCTGCACATGCAAACAAATAAATGCCTAGCGTATGTACACTGGCTGTCTAGCGTATATACGCTGGGTTAGTGAATTTATAAATAAACAAATTTCCTTAACTACTTTCTCTTTTTAATCATTTTCTTGCATAATTTAAACACTTTTGATATAAATAAATAAAACTAGAATTAATGACAATTTATTAAATAATAGTGCCAAACTAAACAATATTTAATGGATTAAGTTAAATTAAAGGTGAAATTATTAAGTCTTTTGAAGACTTATCACTCTCTTAATAGAGTAGATAAGCAAATGAAAGGCTCTAACAATGATAACTCTCAACAAGAGAGGATTTACAAATATAAGCTCTAAGTTTCAGAAATTGAAACTAAACAAAGAAATATAACTCACAAGGCACAAATGTAAGCTATGAATGATTTCCCCTTTTATGTATTGCATAGCTTGAATGAGTCTTGCATTTATAGGCCTTGGAGGGGTGCCCTAGAGTCTTTATAGCCGTTGCACAGTGTGGGCATCGGATTGAAAATGGAGAAGTGAACTGGTTTCCCACTTAAAAATGCTTTTCCCCAAAATCTGGCACTATCGTAATCGATTACGCCTTGAGCTGTAATCGATTACACTTTGAATTCTTTAGTGAAATTTGTCTTGTAATCAATTGTGATATCCTATGTAATCGATCAGCTAAGTGACAAAACCCTGCTAATCGATTGTTTATACCTTGTAATCGATTATGAGTTGTACTTGATGCGTTTAATTCTGTTACGCAGCAAGGTAATCGATTGTGACTTGGTTACAATCGATTATGGGACAAATAGAAACTCTGTAATCGATTATTTTCTATCTTGCAATTGATTAGTAACACCACAGAACATTGGTAATCGATTTTGGCTACATTGTAGTCGATTAGAAGATGCACCTGATGCTTTTTATTCATTTTCTCAGCTTGGTAATCGATTAGCTTGTTTGATGCAATTGATTAGGTGACAAACAGAACCTCAATAATCGATTAGCTTTGATGAGGTAATCGATTAGGTTTTAGATAGAAGCTCTATAATCGATTAGATATGACCCTATAATCGATTAGGCTATGTGTTTTTATAGATCTGATGCTTTCTTCTCTGTTTTCATCCTTACAGGTACACTTTTATGAACACTTGAACTCTTTGCCATTATTCTTCAATTGCTTTTGTCATTATCAAAATCATACAACCTGAAACACATATTCAAACATATTTTCCCCCTTTTTGATGATGACAAACAATGTTTATCTCATGAGGGTGTTAGTCCAAATAAACTTTTCTCCCCCTTACTTGAGGAGTTTATGCATAACTTTAAGAATAATTATTAAGCATTGGTCATGATCATTTGATTTTAGAACCACTTGTTAATCATACATGATCATTTGATTTTAGAGCCACTTGTTAACAAATTTCACTTGTTATTAATGACATGTTGTTTTTAGAAGAACACTAACACTTATGTATCTTCTCCCCCTTTGTAATTATAAAAAATAAGTAAGGCATTATAAAATAGAGAGATAAGAAAAAAAGGGAAAATTCATTCATTCATTAATAAGAGAAAGATACATAGTCAAAGTGCAGAAATTGAAATTGCAGAATAGAAAACAAACAAAACAAGGGAAATCTAATTATTGGGATTGAAAAAGTGTATTTTAGAAATCTTGTTTGAAAGCTCCTTATAGTGCTACTCCATAAGCTCAAAATGTTGTTGCTCAGTCATTTGAAATTCTTGAAGGGTATTATCAATCCTTTCAAAACGCCGATCCAAATAGACATAGAGGGAGGTGAAAGGGTTAGCAGGAACAAATGGTTCGCCTTATGGTGCTTGTGTTGCAGGAGGAGGAGAGATAGGATCATTGGCTGGAGCTTCAAAAGGAATATTAGCATGAATACCTTACATCTTGGAGAGCCAAGCTCCATTGACAAAGATTATGCCCATCTTCATGAGATGATGGGTGCCAATGCATGCCTTTGGAGGTACCTTGGCAAGGTCCACATTATAAGCTTTGAAGATCTTAGTGAGGAGGATAGCATATGGAAGCTTTTATTGCTCCTTGGCCTTGAGCATATACAATTTTAGGAGCTGAATCCAGTTAATCTCCTTTTCATTTTGCATTTCCCATATCAAGAGTACATCTTCCTCTTCAACTAAGGCATAATTTCCAGCACGATGGACCAAAAGTTTAACCAAGAAGAAATGAAGAAGACGGTTGTTGACAGTGAGATGGCTTACCAGTTTATGGTTGCTGCGAGGATGGTCAGCTTTCCAAAAAGATTGGTGAGTGGAGATGGCATTGAAGTCCCATTCATCTTCCGGATGCCCACCAGTAAATTCAACAGTTGAGAGAGGGAGTTGAGTGATTTTCACAAGTTGCTCATTGGTTATCCTAGGAGTCATATTTTTGACTCTAGCCTCAAGTAATCCATCAACAAGTCTGAGATTGTAGAAGAAAACTCGCATGAGTTCCAGGTAGTAGACCTTTTCCTTGAGAGTGAGAAAAGGAAAGAGATTATAGTGGTGAAGGGAGTGAGTGAAGGTAAAACTAGGATGGTCAAAAATTTCAGCATTGATGTAGTGAGGGGAGATGATATCCTTCTTCAAAAATTTTTGAATGAAATTTTGGAGGTCTCTAAGACTTGTGAAGAACCTTGAAAAATCAAGGGGGTTATTGGTTTGGGCAATAGAGGACCTAGCTCTTTTCACATTCCTTGAGGAAGACATGGTGAGAAGGAGAAGATGAAGAAGTTTGGAGAAATTGGAGAGATTGGAAGAAGGAGGAGGATTGAAGGTGTGAGGTAGAAGAGGTGAAGGATGGGGTATTTATAGGGTTTAGGAGTGAAAAATAAGGTTTAGAAGAGTGATTAGGATTGGGTGGAATGAGGTTATACGGATTATGCAATTAAATCTGTGCCCCTGATATGTCGGTAATCAATTACGAGGTTATGCGTAATTGATTACGCCCCTTCAGAATTTGAATTATCAGGCACTCTAATCGATTGTACCTGGTGTATAATCGATTACGTTAAAAATAGAAACTTGGAAATCGATTAGGAGGAGTGAGTAATCGATTATCTAGAAGATAGAGAGTCTCTAATCGATTTGGCATAGACCCTAATCGATTAGTTATAACACAGAGACTTACTAATCGATTAGACGTAGCAGTGTAATCGATTACAACAGCCTATAAATTTTTAAAACACATGTTTTTCAATCAAAAGGCATCAAAGGCTCAATTTTCATGGAATAGATCATGTATATTTCATCAATCAACTAATATTCACTCATCAAACACATTGTAAGTCAAAGAATCATCAATATCAATCAATATTTAAATACAATTGGAAATGTCTAGAATTCCTAACTCTCTTCTTATGTGTATGAATTGCTCCTTTGCAAGTGGTTTTGTGAATATATCAGCTAATTACTTAGAGGTTTCAACATGTTCAAGCACACAATCACCCTTTAACACATGATCTTTAATAAAATGGTGTCTTATCTCAATATGTTTGGTTCTAGAATGTATCACAAGATTCTTTGAAATATTAATGGCACTTGTGTTGTCACATTTGAGAGGCACATGGTCTAACATAACACCAAAATCTAGAAGTTGTTATCTCATCCAAAGGATTTGAGCACAACAACTACCAGCTGCAACATATTCTGCCTCAGCTATGGATAATGCAACACTTACTTGTTTCTTGCTATGCCAAGATACAAGAGAACTACCAAGTAAGTGACAAGTACCACTAGTACTTTTTCTATCAAGTTTACATCCTGAAAAATCAGAGTCAGAATAACCAACAAGGGTGCATTCAGCCCCTTTAGGGTACCATAAACCAACATCTTGAGTTTCAACCAAGTATTTCATTATTCTTTTTACAACAGTAAGGTGTGATTCTTTTGGGCATGCTTGGTATCTTGTACACATACAAACAGCAAACATGATATCCGGTCTACTAGCAGTTAAGTGAAGTAAGGATCCAATCATACCTATATACTTTGTGAATTCTACATCCTTACCTTTCTCATCCTTATCCAAATAACATGAAGTGCTCATAGGTGTGGCAATTTTATTTGCCTTGTCCATGTTGAATTTCTTAAGCAACTCCTTGCAATATTTGGATTGGCTAATGAATGTACCTTCTTTAGTTTGCTTAATTTGCAGTCCAAGGAAGAATGTCAATTTTCCCATCATAGACATTTCAAACTCATCCTGCATTAACCTAGCAAACTCCTTGTAGAGTGATTCATTAGTAGCACTAAAAATGATATCATCCATATATATTTGTACCAAAAGTATGTCATTCTTCTTGTGCTTAATGAATAATGTTGTATCAACCTTTCCTCTTTCAAAATTGTTTTCCAAAAGAAATTTGCTTAATCTTTCATACCAAGCTCTTAGAGCTTGTTTTAAACCATATAATGCTTTTCTTAGTTTGAAGACATGATTTGGAAATTGATAGTTTTCTTGTTTTAAACCAGGAGGTTGATCAACATATACTTCTTCTTGAATGTATCCATTCAAGAAAGCACTCTTGACATCTATTTGGTACAATTTAAAGTCTTTACAACATGCAAAGGCTAATAATAATCTAATGGCTTCTAACCTAGCTACGGGTGCATACGTTTCTTTATAATCTATGCCTTCCTCTTGATTGTATCCCTTAGCTACTAGCCTAGCCTTGTTTCTAGTGATTATACCATTTTCATCAAGTTTATTTCTAAAAACCCATTTAGTACCTATTATTTAGTGATCATTGGGTCTTGGCACTAATTCTTAAAATTCATTTCTTTTAAATTGATTTAGCTCTTCTTGCATGTCCAACATCCAATGTTCATCAATAATAGCTTCATCAATGGTTTTAGGTTCAATTTAAGAGACAAACGCTAAATGATAGCAAGTATTGAAAGAGCGTCGGGTACTTACACCTTTAGTGATATCACTTATAATGTTGTCCAATGGATGGTCTTTTGAGGTGATCCATTCCTTTTGTTGAATTTCCAAACCTTGTGTTGTGTCTCCTTCTTTGTTGTCTTCTTCTTTGTCATCCAAGTTCAATTCTTGGAGGGTACCTACAAGATCATCAAAATCTTCATTTCTCGGGGAGTTATGGCTATTTTCATCAAATTTCACATGAATTGACTCCTCAATAGTGTTTGTTTGTTTGTTAAATACATGATAAGATTTACTTGATGATGAATATCCAAGAAAGATTGTCTCATCAGATTTTGCATCAAACTTTCCTAGATTATCCTTTCCATTATTAAGTACAAAGCATTTGCATACAAATATATGAAAATAAGAAATATTTGGTTTTCTACCATTGTAAAGTTCATAGGGGGTTTTCTTTAGAATAGGCCTAATCAAACATCTATTCATAACATGACAAGCGGTGTTTACTGCATCGGCCCAAAAAAATTTCACAATGTTATTTCATTTAACATGGTACTTGCAAGCTCCACTAAAGATCTATTTTTCCATTCAACCACTCCATTTTGTTGTGGAGTTCTAGGAGCTAAAAAATTATGTTCAATACCATGTTTTTCATAAAACTTTTCAAATGATTGGTTTTCAAATTCTCCCCCATGATCGGTTCTTATGGATGCAATCTTTGAATTTTGTTCATTTTGGATAACCTTGGCTAATTTCTTAAATGCATGGTATGCTTCATTTTTGTGAGCAAGAAACAAGGTCCATGTATATCTTGAATAGTCATCTATAATTACTAGACCATAGTAATTACCACCAAAGCTTTTGATTTTAGATGGTCCAAATAGATCCATGTGCAGAAGTTGTAAAGATCTTTGAGTAGAAACAACGTTTTTAGCTTGAAAAGATTCCATTACTTGTTTTCCCTTTTGACATGCATCACAAAAATTTATTTTCAAATTTGAGCTTTGGCAAACCAATTACTAATTCTTTAGAAACAAGTTTAGTTAGATGGTCTATATGTATATGTGCTATTCTTTTATGCCATAACCATGATTCATCCTCTCTAGTCATGAAGCATTGCACATCATTTAAAGACAAACTATCAACATCAATCATGTAAATATTATCAATTCTTTTACCAACAAACTTAACTTCCTTGTTTAGCTTATTTTCAATTATGCAACAATTAGATTCCAATAATACTCTATATCCTTTATCACATGATTGACTTATGCTAAGCAAGTTATGTTAGAGTCCTTCAACATATAATACATCACTAATTGAAGTAGAAGAATTTTTACCAATGTTTCCAATACCAAGTATTCTTTCTTTGGTATTATCTCCATAAGTGATGCTTCCTTTTCTTTTGGGAGTGAATGTCGTGAATTTGCTTATATCTCCCGTCATGTGCTTTGAACACCCACTATCCAAGTACCAAGGGGTGTTGCTTGCCTTGAAGCATACCTACAAAACAAAATTAGTTTAGAGAACTTGGTACCCATTTTATGTTGGGTCCTTTTTGGTTAGCTTGTGGTAATGTCCCTTTGGGAACCCACAACTTTCTTACCACTTTTGGTCTAAATTTACTAAACGGCAATTTGAAGCATTATGACCCTTAGCGCCACAATGATTGCATTTAGTAAATGGTGATGAAGATTTTCTAGGTGGCACAAAGAAATTCTTGTAATGCTTTTCCTTTTTGGTGGAATTATATCCTAATCCGGTTTTGTCAAACATGCATTGTTGATTTCCAAGTAAAACATTTAAATTATCTCTACCATATATGAATTTCTCAAGAGTTGTATTCAAGTCTAGGACTTCCTTTTCTAGATGATCATATTTTACAACAAATTCACATGGTTTGATCTTGGAACATGGTTGAGCATTAGCTACTTTCTCTTTCAAGCATTCATTTTCTTTACTAAGCTTCATGAGATGCATTTCTAGAGTATCAATGGTTTTCTTAGACAATTTATACTTGTTTGAAATTTTAACAAATTTGTCATACAATTCCTCAAATGCATCAAGTATTTAATCTCTATCTAAGTCAAGAAAACTTACCTCATCATCTTCATCTTGATGATTTTCCATGAGGCACAGGTTAGCTTCCTTATTGTCTGATTCTTCTGAGCTACTCACTTCATTTTCATCCCAAGCAATGTAAGCTCTTCTTCTTCCTCTTTTCACTTTGTTCTTCTTCTTGAGGTTTGGACAATCCACCTTGAAATGCCCTTCCTTACCACACTCAAAGCAATTTGGTGAGGAAGAATTTTCATTTGAGATCGGTTCCTTACCTTGAGATTTAAAGCCCTTTTGGAAGCGTTTGTTTCTCATAAATTTTTTGAAATGCTTCACAAATAATCCAAATTCTTCATCCCCATCAAGTTCGCTCTCGGATTCATCTTCCTTGATTGAAGTGGCCTTGAGAGCTAGACCTTTCTTCTTAGAGGATTTTTCTTCTTCCTCTACCATCTTCAAGTCCTTTAGCTCTTGTTCCTGCTCTTGTAACTTACCAAATAATGTAGCATGAGACATCTCATTGATGCTTGGAGATTATTTAATGGCAGTGATAAGAGGTTGCTATTCCCTAGTAAGACTTTTTAACACTTTATGAATAAGTTCTTTGTTAGTGTAAGTCTTGCCAAGAGTAATGAGATGATTTATAATAAGGGTGAACCTCTTTTGCATATCAACAATTGTTTTTCTGGAATTTAATCTATAACTTTCATATTGACTAGTGAATGTGCTAATCTTAGAATCCTTTACATCACTAGTTCCCTCATGGGTGACTTAGAGAGTGTCCCACATTTCCTTAGCAGTTTTACAAGTTATAACTCTAAAGAACTCATCCGGACCCAAGGCAAGGGTGATGAGATTTTTAGCTTTGTAGTTGTATTGGACTTTCTTTTCCTCCTCACTACTCCAGTCATCCATGAGTTTCTCAACTTGTTTACCATCTACAACATGTATTGGTATGAAGAGACCATTTTCAATTGCATTCCAAATTTTAAGGTCAATAGATTGTACAAAAAATTTTATCCTTTCTTTCCAAAATGCATAGCCTTCCCCATTGAAGGCAGGAGGTCTATTTGTGGCACCACCCTTAGGAAAAAGATTTAGAGAATTAGAGGCCATTGTTCTCTTGAAGCTGTTAAGCTTGACTTACCAAGAGTCAAGCTCTGATACCACTTATTGTTCAAGTGGCCTCAATACTCAAGAGGGGGGTGAATTGAGTGTTTAAAAATTTTCTTTAGAATGCCTTTGAAATTGATTCATTTTTCACAAAATATGCTTGTATGCAAGAGATAACAAGTGTAGTGCAAGAATCAATGTAAAACAATATGCAAACGTCACTTAGGCAATATGTCAAAGACTTGGTGTGCAACACTTTAACTTAGCCTAATTACTCAAGTTCAAGCAATAGTATCACAATCAAATCAATATACTAACCAAATCCAATAAGTAAATGCAAGAGAGTAGGGAAGAGAAGCTTGCAAACCAATTTAACGAGTTCCACCAACCCGATGTACGTCTCACCTTCAAGCAACCCACTTGAAGGATTTCCACTATTGAAGTTTAGAGATACAAACTATGAGTAATTACAGCTTCCTAGTGTCCCACACTCAAGAACTCAATCATCACTAGCACAAGGGCAACCCACCCAATTTCTCAAACTCTCAATACCTAAAGGTTGAACCCCAACCTTTGTGACCACTCAACCTAGAGTGAAAAACTTGGTGTTTTGGTGTTTGGTTTTACAATTAATTGACTCTCTTAATAGAGTAGATAAGCAAATGAAAGGCTCTAACAATGATAACTCTCAACAAGAAATGATTTACAAATATAAGCTCTAAGTTTCAAAATTTGAAACTAAACAAAGAAATAGAACTCACAAGGCACAAATGTAAGCTATGAATGATTTCCCTTTTTATGTATTGCATAGCTTGAATGAGTCTTGAATTTATAGGCCTTGGAGAGGTGCCCTAGAGTTTTCATAGCCACTGCACAGTGTGGGCATCGGATTGAAAATGGAGAAGTGAGCTGGTTTCCCACTTAAAAATGCTTTTCCCCAAAATCTGGCACTATCGTAATCGATTACACCTCGAGATGTAATCGATTACACTTCAAATTCTTCAGTGAAATTTGTCTTGTAATCGATTGTGATATCCCATGTAATCAATTAGCTAGGTGACAGAACCCTGCTAATCGATTGTTTATACCTTGTAATCGATTGTGAGTGGTACTTGATGCATTTAATTCTGTTATGCAGCAAGGTAATCGATTGTGACTTGGTTGTAATCAATTATGGGACAAATAGAAACTCTGTAATCGATTATTTTCTATCTTGCAATTGATTAGTAACACCACAGAACATTGGTAATCGATTGTGGCTACCTTGTTGTCGATTAGAAGATGCACCTGATGCTTTTTATTCATTTTCTCAGCTTGGTAATCGATTAGCTTGTTTGATGCAATCTATTAGGTGACAAACAGAACCTCAATAATCGATTAGCTTTGATGAGGTAATTGATTAGGTGTTGGACAGAAGCTCTGTAATCGATTAGATATGACCTTGTAACCGATTAGGCTATGTGTTTTTGCAGATTTGGTGCTTTGTTCTCTGTTTTCATCCTTGCAGGTACACTTTTATGAACACTTGAACTCTTTACCATGATTCTTCAATTGCTTTTGTCGTTATCAAAATTATACAACCTGAAACACGTATTCAAACACAGTCACTTCCAAAAAAGGGCTATTTTTAACAAGTTATTTTGGTAATTAAAAATTTAATTAACCATATTTTTGGAAGTTATACCAAGGTGTGAACCTTAAGGAGGTTCACACTACACATGCATGTAGAAATCAAAGTTAAAAAAATGAAAGCTTATTCTCTCCCTACCTTAGAGGTAGCCACGACTAAAGGAGGAAGAAACAAGTCCCCAAAAATTTAATTTAAGTCCACCACAATAAAACACCAAGGATCTAAGGAAATGAAAGTTATTTGGTGATGGTTAAGAGGGTGAAATGAAGAGAAAATAAAGTGTGGTTGTTACTATTTTTGGAAGGTGTTTGGAGATGGTGAAGTATTTAGGAGTTGGTTAATGCTAGTGCATGGGAAACATGGGAAAGTTTTTGGTGTTTAGACTACCCAAGTTTGGTCATTCACATGAGAAGGCAAGAGAAGGAAATGTTGATTTTGTCTTGTGATAACTTAGGGAGAATTGGAAGTGTCTTAGGTAAAATGAAGAATTCATGCATGCTTCCCTTGAAGCCAATAGATGTCACAGTCGGAAGAGGGAGAAAGGAGAGGGATCAAAGCTTGGCATGTGTTCCAAGTGTCTCACTCAGCCATTCAGATTGTAGAAGGAGTTAACATTGGCAAAACAAGTGTCCAATGGCTGTTTTGATGTAATTGGACCACTTCCCTTACATGGCTAATGTGTCACTCATAGAGGTAGTAACTTGTCTTGATATTTAAGAGGTGTTACGGTGGGATTTTGGAAAAATACAAAACATGAAAGTTTTATATCTATGTCTTCTCTTTGAAACAAGGTATGGTACATGAAAATCCAATATTGAACAAGGGAGATATGCCTGAAATACAAAAACTGTCCTAGGCTATGATGGGAATTAAATTGGTACCCAAAAATAATTTTATGGGATAAATAGGTAGGGAATTTACTTCCATTCCCTTCACCAAAGTTGTAGAGAAATGAGTCTATAAAATTTTGGCCAAAGAATGGTTCAATTTCATGCTCATACGAGCAAGAAAAGTGAAAAATACTAAACATAGTGTAAGTTGTGACAACGAGCACACAAGTCAGTGAAGTATTTCAAATTCTGGGAACAAATAGGTAAGAATGGGATTTAATGATCAACATCATAGTTGTAGACAATTTTGGTACAAAAATTTTGAGACAAGAATGACTCATTTCTAATAACGGGAGAAGAAATTACACCCAAAAGACAAACAGGTGCATAAATTGGCTCTTATAGTTAGCTTAATTTTTGTCGAAATAAATTTTTGGAGGGTTAAGCGATAGGAAACAGGACTTGAGCCCTTAATGAAACTTATAGGGTACGATATTAGGAACACACTGAGATAAAATTAGCTTGACTCAGACACCTGGGTATTCTCTTGGCCCGAACTAGTAAAGTACGTAAAAACTTACTTAATTAAAATGTATATCCCATATACTTAGTATTTAATTGCTAAGTTTTTCTAACAATTTAATTAATCTTTTACTCAATTAAATTACAATCAATTATTTTAACTCTTGAATTCTGTTAAAAATATATCACAAGCATATAAATGAAAGACAATACATTGCACACATAAAAATAATACACTTGACCTTAGGGGGCAAACACACAAAAATGAGGGCTGTTACAGATTCCAACGATTCAGCCCAAGACTAGTGATCCTATAGAGAAACTAGTCCTATTAGGACCCTCTTGTAGAGAATCGGGGATGAAAGGTTCGGTCCAACTGGCCCGACCTGAACCTCAAGTGTCTCATACATTTGTACGTGTATATACTTCAGGATATCTGATGGTAGCATGGTCAGTCCCTGGTGACTCATTTTAATATTATAGAAACTTTTCTCGAAGGGACCGAATCCTAATTTGGGCCCCATCGACCTTGTTTTTCAGTAAAACGATTAATTGAAATTGAACTTTCGAATTCGGCCTAAACACCTTTAGTATTTTAGGCCAAACTTTCTCAAACGGCATTGGAATCGAGTAATTCCAGTCTTGGTTCCTTCGTTTCGAAGAGATCTCCAAACTCTATTTCTTTTCCCGAGCCTCAATTTGCACTCTATCACCCCCTAAATTGAGAGTTGAGCAATTTTACCTCAAAACTCCATTGTTTGAGCTTTTTATTCTGCATATTGTTCATTAAAAAATTCATAACTTTTTTATACAACCTCTGATTCATGAAAAACCCAGTGTCAAAATCTTCATAACAAAATTCACTACGTTTTCGATGAATATATCAAAGGCTAAATACTTCTAGATCAATACAATTTTGCAAATCTTCCCTGACCCTCTACTTTCTCGTAACATCTTAGGCACCTTTTAGTAAAAATTGCATATCTCCCTCATAGGATACTAGAATCACTTTATTCTTTTTCTTATGATTTTGTATTGAAAAATCCTAAAAGTTTCATGAAGGCTACAAAAGCTTATTCTTAAAGGAAAAATAAGTACAAATTTATTTCTACAGCCCTAGCTGATTCAAGAGCTCTAGGAGCATTTCACATTGGTCTGGGAATAACACGAGCTACCAATGTTGGATTTTAACTTACAATACATCAAATGAAAGGGAAAAAGAATCTCTACAAACTTCATGTTGACTATTTTCTGAGATTCCTACACCTCGAATTAATCACTATGTATTTTTAACCCCTTTAGTTTTTGGTTCCAAAAAATCCTACATACCTTAATTTTCTTGAATAACAAGTAAATTTTCTAACCACTGCTTTCTGACCACACCACCACCTCATGACACCTAGGTGGCTAGGTGTCACACTCAGCTTCCTATCGCCCACTCACTCAGCCTCATCATTACTTCTTCAACACTCAATTAATCATTAATTACTTTCACCTTCCATTTTCCACTATCCCACTCTCCTTAATTCTTCAACACATAGCCACTAAATCTTCCAAATTCCAGCCCTTGTCACGCCCAAGGTTTCCTTCATCTTCCCTCTTTAATTCATGGTTTCATCATCCCACACACTATTCTTTAATTTCAACTTCTCCTTTCTTCTTCACCCAACCCAAGCATTCCTCACCAAAATAGCATTCAACCTCTTTATTTCCCTTCCTATAAAATTCTAAATTTTGTACCTGAATTCCTCCTTGTCCTAGCCATCCTTGGCCGTGAGCCACCAAGCAAAGAACAAGGTAGGATTTTGTAATTTTGGCTCTTAAACTTGTCTTTTCTTTCCCTATTGCCAAAATTAGTTTGTGTTCATGAATTTTATAGTAATTTCCCTTATTTTAAAAGCAAAAGTCATGACCCTCTTTTCTTCCAATACATTACGTTATGTTTTATTAGCTACCAGAGCAATCGAAAACAATCGGCGAACGGTTTGAGATGTTTGATGAATTTTCAGCGAGTCCACTTTCTCCCTCTAAACCGTGATCTTAGAATAAGGTAAGGGGAGCCTTGCTTCATTTGTTATGTTTAAAATTGTCCTATAATATTTCTCTAGTACTGGGGAATAACCCCTTCAAGTTTCACCACGATCCGACAGTTAGATCTTAGGCTATATAGTTTTCTGTTATCGATGGAAATTTTTACTATATTTTTATGTAAGTATGCATTTTTATAAATCTCGTAAAGCATGCCTTAATATTCATACATCCGGTGAAGATTTTATCATGATCGGAGTTATTACAAAGAAATTAGGAATTTTAGAAAGTTAGGCGGGCTCGATTGTAATTCAATTGGATTGTATATTAAATTATAAATTTTTGAGTAATTTTATGTAATTTGTCTAGGCTGGGTTGTATATTAAATTATAAATTTTTGAGTAATTTTATGTAATTTCTCTAGTAAGCCCTGCTAAAATAACATTTGATTCATTATTTGGGAGTTCCAGGAGTAATTTTAGAAAAACTACGCATCTTGAGGAATTTTCGCTAATACGTACCAACCACAGTTTTTATTTTATTGACTTCTTAAAGATTATATAAAATTATCAGGTTTTATGAATTTAAATAGGAATTTATAATAAGTAAATAAAGCAACATTAAGTTTATTGTTGTCATTATTATTATTATTATTATTATTATTATTATTATTATTATTATTATTATTATTATTATTATTGTTGCTGTTGTTGTTGATATTAGTATTATAATTATTATTGTTTACTCTTTTGAATTGGGCATAATGGTCGGTTCTGCCACCGCTCTTGCCATTTTCTTTCATTAATTTCTGTTACTTATATTATTAAGCATAATGCTCGGCTCTGCCACTGCTCTTAGCATTTTCTTTATTTAATTTGTCATTTATATTATTGAATATAATGGTCGGCCTACTTGCCTTATTCAGTACTCTTTCCTTTATTTAAATACTATTTATTTATGCTGTCAGATATAATGGTCGGCTTTGCCGCCTTATAATAATTATTATTGTTATTAATACTATCATTCTCGTCATTATTACTATTATTATTATAAGTAATGGCCAAATACCCTTTTAAATTTTTATATTGCTTCAGTTACTAGTTATAACATCCAAATACATTATTTGAGCTTTAAACTAGACGCTACTTAAGCCAAAATATAGCCGATACATTTTCTAAATAAAGCTAAACATAACCTATAACGTCCAGAAAATAAGTAAGGATAGTTTAATTAAAAAGAAGTTGTTAGAAAAGAATATATATGTATATCGTTAGTAACTAAGGCATTAAATAATGTAGGCATAGTTATGTGATTAAACTAGAAATAAATTCGTAAACTAGATTAAGGAAAAATCAAAGAATAAATAAACTTTAACCATTATTAAAACTAAAAGTTACAGTTAGTAATAAACAAAGTCCCACCAAATGAATTATAGTTAATTAAGAGTAAATTAAAGAAGGCAAGAGTGTACGTTACTATTTGATAAGGAGACTAATAATAATAATAATAATAATAATAATAATAATAATAATAATAATAATAATAATAATAATAATAATAATAATAATAAGAGTATATATATACGGTTTTAAGATTAACCATAATGAGTATTTTAACAAATGTAACCAATAATTAGTGAGTAAAGTACAAGGGAATAATAGATTTATAATTTAATAGGGATTAATAAATGAATATTCTCAAAATAAATAATGAACCTATATGTGTCTAATATATATAAATACATATATTTCCTAATATGAAATTATTTAATAAGTACATATTTTATGAGTTTGACTAAAGTTAAATAGTACGATTACAACACTCAGATTCACAAGGTAGATTGGTATGTGTACGTTTGATGAATATTTCAATTGGATAGATAATGTGTGTTGATTAATGCAAGTTATATGATTGTTGATTGAATTACGTGCTCTTGTGAAATTATAAGTATGATCAATTGTATGAATATGATGGAATGTATGACAAATGATATGGGTATAATGAGATGTATGATGAAAAGAATAAACTTAGTATGATGCATTGTTAATTCACAAAAAGATAAAAAGCTTGATAAAAAGAGGTATAAGTCACGATAGATAGTCTCAATGCAATGAGAAGCAATATGATACGAATAGATATGATGGTATGATCAGATGATGAAAAATACCCAATGAATGTAAAAGATTAATGCTTGGCCCTTTTCATTCTTAATTATCGAGTGATGAGAAAGAGATATAAGTTTATGGAAATATAGTATATTCCTATAAACCAGATACTCAGACCTTCCAAAGAGTTTACCCTATAATAAATACCAATACCCCAAATGACCAGTAAATGGTCGTTCCTTACCGATAGAAAGAAATAGAATGAAGGTAACCTATGTTAAGAATGAAAATGGATCATTGGAGAGACTCTACCAATGACGAGTACAATGAGTAACAAAAGAGCAATGCATGTGAAACATGCATCATTTTCATAAGATGTTTTGATGAAAACTAGAGCATACACTGGGGTACGCTGAAGAATATTCATGTTCGATCCCAAAGTAGGATCTTGGGAGTACAATTAGGTCGGGCATCTAATGGCTTGGATTCACGCCCGATGCAGACGGTCTATGGCAAGCCTAATGTACTTCGACTAAAGATGGAGTGTAGCTGGGATCGTGTAGAGCCAAGTCCCTTTGTATGATATGAAGGACTTGGTGGGCTCTGATTGCTCTAATATAGAAACGTTGAGTTTAGGAGCAACCTGAACAGGACAGATTCTGATGATGATGATGAGTAAGGATTGATGAGATGGAATTGGGCCCACATGAATCATGGTGAAGACTAAAAAGATTAACTGAAAATAATGGAACCCATGCATTGCATTACATAGCATTGATGAAATTATGTGATTATGTTTGATATTTGATATGTGAATTATTCCATAATTGTTATATTAGAAGAGAGAAAAAGAGAAAAAGTAAAAGAAAGGGAAATGTTAGGCAGGATTGAATAATGGCAGGAAACTTAGAGAAACTAGGGACCTGAGATGAGAAAGGATTATGTGAGTACTTGTTTGGATATTATGGGAAGATGTTAGAAATACAACCCTCCCATTGTATGGAAGAGAGAACTCACACTTACATTATTTTTCCAGACTTAGATTAGACCGTGCACTTGGCACTATAGTAATTAGCGTAAACTTCACATCAAGAATCAGTCAGACTCTACCTAGACCAAGGACGATGAGAATAGATGACTTTCTTTTTCCATGGGAGCCTGCGCGCCCCTGATTTCAGTATGTACAGTTACTGTTTACGACCATGTGTTATATATGACTACGTTGTATATATATATGATGTATCTGTTCCACTAAATTCTCTTATAAAAAAAACTTCCACATTTTTCTAAAATTTGTAACCTCTCAGTTGACCAAGATAATCTAGTGGAAGGGATTGTCCTAGTTAACCAGGGGTGTTACAATGGTGGTATCGGAGGATGTAGATTCATTAGGCTTGGGGTATGGTCCACTGTACCCCGCTATACTCTAAAGTCGTTTGATTGACAGTCAATAGGATTTGTGTGGTAGGAACTACTTGATTAAACTCAAGTAGTTGAAGCATCAGACAGGGATTACGAAAGGTCAATGACCAAGGTTGCCTTGATGCGTGCAGTGAGTATGGTGCTTTTTAAGGACGAAATTCCTAAAAGGTGGGGAGAGTGTAACAGCCCTAATTTTTAGAGCAGGAACCCAAACTCTCAGGAGCCCTGAGAGTACTCCGTTAAAGCTTTCTGTAGAAAGCTTGAGGCTTCGGCCTGTCCCCTGAACCATTTTAGTATGAACAAGTAGTGAGAAGAAAAGTCAATAGGATATTCAATAGGAGATACAGAAGTATCAAGAGGATGCAAGTAATGAGGATACCTAGAATAGAGAGATACATAAATTAGTAGAGAGATTGACATGCATAGTAATAAATGAGAGGAGTAGAGATAAGAGGGTAATAATAAGATAAATGTTTTATAAGTAAATTAGACATAATGCACTAATATTTGTAAATGATTAATGATGAATATATCATTTTAATTTAGTGTTAATAGGTTAATGATCTTTATAATATTTCTATATTTGAATTAATTAATTTATATACAATAATTAATTATTATTTATTTTAAATATTTTAATATTTAATTGATATTATTAATAATTATTTTTGAAAATAGATATATATGTGTAATGAATTATAATAATATTTTATTAGTATTTATTTAATTGCTTATTAATATTTAAATAATAAAAATATTATTGGGTTCCCAGATTTGAACTGCGAGACCCAACCAGAGGTTAAATTCCAACGATTTAGCTCGAGACTAGTGATCCTATAGGGAAACTAGTCCCATTAGGACCCTCTTATAGAGAATTAAGGATGAAAGGCTCAGTCCAACCGGCCCGGTCAGAACCTCAAGTGTCTCCTAGGTTTGATCGTGTATATACTTCGGGATATTCGATGGTAGTATGGCCAATCCCTAATGACTCGTTTTAATGTTTTGGGAACTTTTCCCGAAGGGAGCAAATCCTAATTCGGGCCCTATCGACCTCGTTTTTTAGTAAAATGATTAATTTAAATTGAACTTTCGAATCTGGCCTAAACACCTTCAATGTTTTGGGCCTAACTATCTCAAACGACACTGGAATTGAGTAATTCTAGTCTTGGTTCCTTCATTTCAAAGAGATCTCTGATCTCTATTTCTTGTCCCGAGCCTAACTTCATGTAACACCCTCGGTTAACTAGGACAATCCCTTCTACTAGATTATTCTGGTCAACTGAGAGGTTACGAGTTTTAGAAAAATGTGGACCTTTTTTTTGTATAAGAAAACTTGGTGGAACAGATATACCTTATATACAACATAATCATATATAATACATGGTCATAACAGTAACTGGACATACTGAAAGTAAAGGGGCACGCAGGCTCCCATAAATGAAAATAAATTTCAACATATTCTAGTCATCCTCGGTCCAAGAAGAGCCTAGCTAATCCTCGATGCGAAGTCAGTGTCCATCCCCATGATGTCTGGAAAAATTTAGCGTAAGGGTGAGTCTCTTATTGGTGTATGCAGTATGAGCTTTTATGCTTTTTCATTTGTATCATTTTTCTACCTATCAATAAGATAAGTATTTTAGTTTAAAATTATTTTAAAACGTATTTATCCTTGGAGTAATAGGTCATATGAAAGTTATTCCTAAAATGTCCCTAGTCAAGTATTTACATGGGGACATGTAAATACATTGAGATTAGTGTGTGAATGTACTAATGACCTGATCTCATAGATCATAGATATAGATGATATCAAGTCTTCACATGGGTACACATTAAGAGTAATGATGTACTTGACAGACCCACCATGAGAACATTGCATGGATCGTTACATGAAAGTCAGAAATGATTCTCAATGTGATAATGGTATATGTAGTCCTTCGACCTGAAGTCACTACGATTCCTGCATGAGGAGTTTATTGTTTTAATACAATTAAACGTCTTCTGTAACAAGAGGACTATAAAGGTTGGGATTAGACAATGAACAAATTATGTAGAGGGATATAAGTGGTGTAGATGGGATTTGTCTCTCTTATGTGATAGGAGTGATATCTATAGGCCACTTGATGGAGTAAGACTAAGAAAACACATGGCCATGCTAGAAAGAATAAATATTAGATATTTATTCGGATCAAGTATACTCTGGTATTAAATAAAATAAATTGGGCCGTACAAGGATGACGCGACCATGCCTTGGGCCCAATTAGGATATTATGACAAAAGGAACAAACATATAAAATAATTATCACTTATAGGTTATGTTGATATTAAATAATATTCGGACATAATGATGCATTGCTAGATGTCGCTCTTATTTTATATTAATAATAAAATAATTTATTATTAATATGACCGGGTATTTTACCTATAGGGTCATACACATAGAGTAAGCCCATCAGAAAATATTTTGTTTTATTTTAGTGGGACTAAAATAAAGCTATTGGGCCTAACTCATTTAGAATGAGTAAGGAGCTCACTCTTTAAAGAGAACAAATGAGGTGAAACCTAAGCCTATAAATAGAGCATAAGATGCTCATAGGCCATTCACTAAAGTGAGACATAAATTCGCAAAAGTTACAAGAGCTACACACCGTCAAACTAGCAGTTGGCAAGTGTTGCGATTCTGGTGGGAGTGCTCGTGTGGACTCCTAAAGGACGAGGCTACAACTGTTTCGGTGTTCTTCAAGAGGTAATCCTAAAATGAATTTTTTTATGTGTGTTTGTCTTATGCTTTGAAACACGGTGCTTTACAAATCCTATGGGAATCCTTGTATTTCCACTGCTCATGTACTAGGGATTCCCTAACATCTCCACCTTTACAACAATCGAGAAGTATCATCACTGACACCAACCCCATATAATACAATCATCCAGAATTGATTCCCGCCCTCTCTCTTTGGGGTCCCTAAGTTACCTTCTAAGTCATCTCACCATTCTTGGTCTGCTGAAAATTTCAGTTTCCCATCCATCTCTCAGGGTTACTAACATCTATACAATCAATACACAATCACAATTTTAGTATAGTGATGCAATGCATGAGTCCATTTCATTATTTCGATTTTCTTCATTAGTCATTATGATGCATGTGGTCTCATCTCCTTCTCAACAATCCCAACACAACATATATCATATTCCCACCTTATACCCCTTGTCCGCTAGAGCAATCGAAGCTCTCCATGTCTGTTTCCTAAATTAAAAGAGGTAAGGGCCCTTGGTCCTGCCATAAATCATGGATTCAACACAAGTCAGACAGCCATTACACGGTCATGTTAACCCCCGCTCTGAGTCAAAGTATACCAGAGTTGCCACGGGTTTTCCGGTTTTGGTACGACTCCTAACCATTTGGATGCCCGCCCCGGTATACTCCCAAGACCGTCAGTAAGGGGTCGGTACCCTCAGGGTTCCCCAGTGTACCCCATTGTTGTTATGCTCTAGGGAGTCATTCCGTCTCCACCCTTATTCTCTATGTATGATGCATAACTCATGGATTTCAAGCAATCGTTTTATAGGTTCTCAGTAGGGTTCCTCTAATGACTCTATTTCATTTCTAATGTCGGGCTTCCTTTATTTCATTAAACCTTACTTACTTCTTTTATTTTTTTCACAAAGTTTTTCAAATCCATAATGATCTTACCCGACTCGTAGAAGTGAAATGAGATCTCACATTTTCTAGAAAAGCCACGGGGTAAATTAGCGCTACGACGCCCACTAATCATCTCGAATCCAATTTTCAGATTTTCATAATCCAGTCATCTCAGAACCCTTATTGATACCACTTCTACATTATCTTTCTCATTTATATTCAATACTTTTCACTTTGTTCAATCATCAATGCATCATACAACATTTATCAGTACAATATAATTATAATGTACTTTACTCAATACACACATATGTGATTGTGTCATATCAATGACTAATTTGTAACATCATATTATTCAAGAAAACAACATACTTTTCTAGTTTTACTCGGCATAATTCATAGAAAATCAAACATAATTGTCGGCATTAAACTCAGTATACTAGCTTGTACATTAACTTACCACTAATTTTAGACATTAGATAACACGTGTTTAATCAAAATACCTTATGAAATAGTTTGGATTC
Source organism: Clitoria ternatea (assembly GCA_037962975.1). NCBI lineage: Eukaryota > Viridiplantae > Streptophyta > Magnoliopsida > Fabales > Fabaceae > Clitoria > Clitoria ternatea. The sequence goes on along the minus strand of CM075670.1, from coordinate 94,066,818 downwards.
TTTTACCGCCCTTTAAGTTATTTATTCTTCTATTATTTGTTAGCGCATTGATTATTTTATTACACGATTCTAACTGCTAATGTCTAATTATGAAGTCCAAATCACTATTAAGTGGTCTTTACTATCAACTTAGATACTTAGATCTTATAAAAAAATGTTTTATGGAATAGATTAGCTTTTCATATGTCCTTGAACTATTGTTCCTCTTATTATTTATTGGTACATTCATTATCACTGTCTAATTCTAATCCTTAATGTTCGATTAGGGAATTCAAATTACCCTTAAATTAAGGAATTTAAGTTACCCTTTAGTGGTCTAACTATCCATTATTTTCTTTTGTCAATAAATTTTACAAACTGAACAATTTATTTCCTTTGTCACTAAGTGGGTTACTAATTCCTTATGCACATAAGTTTACCCTTAGTGATATCCTCTCTAGGTTTTTAATCGTTAACCTTTAGTACCATTTCTCTATTTCCATCATTACCAATCATACTAACTAATTAAATTTGTTTAGTTACCTCTATTTAATCAACTAAGATTTATTTTCTCTAAGATGACAATTTATTACTTAAGGATTTAGTCACTTTCTTAACTTCCATGCTTTAAACTTAATTAAGACATTCTCTTCTTAAACGTTGTCATTTAATTTATAAGTTAATCCTTTTTATTACTAGTCTAAGGTTTAAATTTTAAAAAGCTCTTCCATGTCTTTTTACTATCATTAGTTACTAATGGTCTAAAATTCTAATAGTTGTTTCTTACTTAAACTTCTAAACTTATTCTTTTTTTAAGCATTTATACCACGCACTTCAAAAATTCCTAAGGTCTTTTTCCTTTTTGTATTTCTATTTTAATTGGTTACTAAAATTGGTCACTAAAATTGCCAAATCCCAATATCCATTTCTTTATGATGCTTCAAAAGTTCCTTTTATCTCTTTTTTCTTTTTCTTAGTTTATAGAATCCGTTTGGGCCTAAATCATTTTACTTATTGATAGAACTTTCTGAAGTAATCCTATCTTATTTAATTATTCACTTTTCCAAAATCAACTCATTTATTTGATTAACTCTTAATTTTTTATAATAACTTAAAAACGGTGCCACATTTGAAACTTAGTAAAATGAAACGTCGTGGTCGTCCGGTCGGTGAATTTTTTCGAAGTGCGTGATATCATCAAAACAATTCCAGCGATGCTTAACGATAAATTTTATTCCTAATAGAAGGCTCACCTAGGAAATAAATTTACAATTTACTTAATGACACCATAAAATTTGAAATCAAATATTACAACCATAACAAATTACAATCGAGCCTGCCTAATCACTAAAATTTCTAATCTTCCAGTTATGACTCCGATCGCGACAAAATCCTTCCGAGCACGTGAACGTTGAGTTATGCCAAATTGAATTTCTAAACTACCCATTAATTTAAAATGTAATAATTTTAACTATCGGTTACAAAAAATTTCGTGGTATAAAATCTAACCATTGGAACACGACAAAATTTGAAACAGAGGTTCCCAGATACTCAGGAAATATTATAGGATGATAAAAAAAATCAAACGAGGTAAGACCCCCTTACCTTAGTGTACGCTCACGATTTTGGAAGAGAAAAAGAACCAGACAACAAAAATCCATCGGTCGTGGTTAGACTTGTTCCAATCACTCTCGGGTCCTTTAAAAATCAACATGCAAAAATTCACCAAGACACCACAGGTCATGACTAGCAACAAAAATATAGGACAACCATGCATTCAACAAATGTTGAAGGGATTAACTACTAAAAGTGCACCGTTTGTTTGAAATCCTCCATCGTCCATCGTCAATTTCCACCAATCATCCCCGACACCTAAGACATACCACATGTAATGACCAATAGAGAAGGATACATTATGGCCAGCCAAGGATCAAGGTGAAATAAACATGCAATGGTGAAATTGGTAAGAAAAGATAGAAAGAAATGGACATTCAAAGTTGAAGCGGAGAAAGTCGCCGATCATTTACCATTTCACCAAAGGGGATAACAGCCAAGGAAGGGGTGTCGTGTGGCGGTCAGAGACGGTGGTGGCAGCCTTGAAGAGAGTCCTACAATGGTGGAGAAAGCTAAATGGTGGCTAGTTAGAGTGATGGCAGCCATGAGTTATGGTGGAGATTTGGAAGAAACGGTGGATTTTTGAGGTGATAGTATTCGTGGATGGTGAGGCCATGAGAAAAGGGAAGTGTGGAGGTTTTGGGCGTGATGAGGGTGGTTGGAAGATGAGGCTAATGGTGGTTGTTTGTGGCTGAAATAAAGAAAAGAAAGAAGAAACAAAGGACAATGGATGGCACAGCATGACATGGTGTAGCATGATATGGTATATGGTAGCATGTGATGGTGTATTTGAGAATGGAATTTAGGAGGGAAACATGCAGATCAAGGAGCACACACATGGCAATGAATTGATGGATTTGGAGTAGAATATGATAATTTGGACAAGTAGGCACTTGGCTTCTTGAGGATAGGTGTCTTATAGTGGTGGGGGTTGATGGTATAAGGTGGAGGTGTGTGTGGACAGGTGTTCTATGGTGGTGAGGTGTGGAGGAAGGGGTTATTTTGTAGTCGACATGTGTTCCTTGGGTGGAGAGCTTTAATTGGCCTTAATTGCATGGGAGCTGATGTGTCAAAATTCTGGGGTGTCAACTGGTCACACATTTTTTAATAGGTTACGGTGATAATTTATAAAAACTTTAAACATAAAAGTTGTAGATCATTGTGTCCTCTTCAAAACTAGATAAAATACATAAAAATCCAATATTAGACGAGGGAGATATGCCCAAAATAAGAAAACTACTCCAGGCTGTGACGGAAATGAAATTGTGAACAAAATAAATTTTCTGGGAAAAATATGTAAGGAATTTGTTTTCAAGCCCTCAATGGAGCATGTATATCTTTTTTTTCTTTAACTTTATATATCATTTGTGATGATCCAAGATCGGTAGCCCAAGATATACCCGATTTACGACAGGATGCTCCAGAAGCTCCTGGATCAGCTATGGCTTCAAATATAAATTCACCATTAATTCTCCTTTGAGAATTTGGTTTCATGCCTCTCATGAAAATTGTAGAGATATTTGATATGGATCCATAGCAAAAAGAACAGAGTGATTCAAGCACTAGACAAAGGAGATATGCAAATTTTAATAAAGACTATCAGCATGGTGATGAAACAGCTAAAGGGTTACAAAGATCTATTAAACTGTACTGATCTAGAGGGATTTAGCCTTTGATGTCTTCACAAAAAATGTAGATAATTTTGTTACAGAGATTTTGACACCATGTTTGTGCAAATCGAAGGTTGTATGAGAGAGTTATGATTTTTTCTGAACCATGCGTAGGGAAAAACGTCCAAACGATGGAATTTTAAGGTGAACATACATAATCTTTGATTTTGTGGTCGACAGAGTAAGAATCAGAGTTCAAGGTTAGAAATAGAGATTGAAGATATTTTCAAAACGAAGAGATTGACACCAAAATCGTCTGATTCTAAGGTTGTATGCCAAAGTTAGGTCTAAAACACTGAAGGTGCGCGGATCAGGTTTTAAAGCAATTTCTGAAGAAATTGATTTATTGAAAAAAGATGGTGATTGAGTCCGAACCGGGCTTCGGCCTCTTTAGGAAAAGTTCCTAAAATGTCAAAACGAGTCACCAGGGACTGACCGTGCCACCATCGGATATCCTCAAGTATATGAACGGTAAAACGTAAGAGATGTCAAAGGTTCTGATTGAGTTGATTAGGCTAAGTCAGAGACCCTTGATTCTTCACGGAGGGGTCCTAATAGGACTAGTTTCCCTACTGGATCACTAATCTTAGGTCGAACGGTCAGAGTCCGACCTCAGGCTGGGTTCCACAGTTCAAATTTGAGGAACTTGACAACATTTAGTTATTAAATTGAAATATAATGTAATTATCAAATAAATAATTTTAAATATAAAATTTCAAAAATATTATTATAAATATTTATATATTTTCAAAATAATCAATTAAATATATTTTATTAATATTAATTTTAAATATTAATTATTAAGCATAAATTATTATTATATGTTAAACTAAATATTATTAGTAGGGAATAATTACTAACTAAATAATTATCAACTGAATAATTATCAATTAATTAATACTTAATTAAAATAATCATTATTAAATAAATAATTATTATTAAATAATATTATAAAATTTCAAATTGAATAAATAAATAAATATTCAACACTTAAAATTAAATAATTAGACTTTTAATATATTTCCAAAATAACTAATTATTGGTTGGGTCTAGGTATTAATTACCAAGATGAAGTATTATCTATTAAATATTATTGGCAGGAAATAATTATCAACTAACAATATTATAAATTAATTAGTACCCAATCTTACAAAATAATTGTTATTAACGTATTGTGAAACAGTACTGTCGGACGTTGCTATTATTATTTTCTTATCGCTGCTTCTCTCATTCGTTATACTCTTCTGGTATTCTTATACTTCATTTTAAATATCTTAACTAGTTCTGCTTTTCACTATTTTTCTTATACTGAACTGCTCGGGGAACAAGTCAAAGCCTCAAGCTTCTTACCAAAAGCTCAACAGAGTATCCTTAGGAGTTCTGAGTGTCTGGTTTTTTATTCTAAAAAATTAGGACTTTTACAATTCGTACTCTGTCACCCCTACATCGAGAGTTAAGCAATTTCACCTCAAAACTCCATTGTTTGAGCTTTTTATTCTGTGCATGGTTCATTTAAAAATTCATAGCTTTTTTATACAACCTCTGATTCATGTAAACCTGGTGTCAAAATCTCCGTAACAAAATTTGCTATGTTTTCCATGAATACATTGAAGACTGCATACTTCTAGATCAATACAATTTTTCAAATCTTCCGTGACCCTCTGCTTTCTCGTAACAACTTTGGCACCTTTTAGTAAAAATTGCATATCTCCCTCATACGATACTAGAATCACTTTATTCTTTTTCTTATGATTTTGTATTGAAAAAATCCTATAAGTTTCATGAAGGATACAAAAGCTTATTCTAAATGGAAAAATAAGTACAAATTTATTTCTACAGCCCTAGTTGATTCAAGAGCTCTGAGAGCCCTTTAACTTGGTTCGGGCATAACTCGGGCTACCAACGTTGGATTTCCGCGTACAATACATCAAATCAATGGGAAAAAGAAGCTCTACAAACTTCATGTTGACCATTCTATGAGATTCCTACTGTAACACCCTCGGTTAGCTAGAATGACCTATTCCACTAGGCCCTTCTACTTAACTGAGAGGTTACAATTTTAGAAAAATGTGAAAGTTTTTTTGTATGAGACAATTTGGTGGAATAGGCACATTATATACAACTTAATCATATACAACATGGTTATATTCAACATACCGTACATGCTGAAAATTAGGGGCACATAGGCTCCCATACAAAATACGAAAAGAAAATCATTTATCCTAATCATCTTTGGTCTAAGAAGAGTCTAGATGATCCTCGATGCAAAGTCTACGTCGATCTCTATGGTGTCGAATGTATGGTCCAAACGGAGGTCTGTAGAGAGTTGTAAGGGTGAGTATATTCCTCCACCACAATCAGAGAGATGTCATTTCTGATGTCCTTCCCACACAGTACAAGCCTATAAAATTTCTGTTTCTAACATTTATAACAAAGGTCCCTAATGAATCCATTCTAAGTTATCTATCATCACTCAACCTCCATGTTGTCCTAAATATACAACTTCCTGCTCTCCCCCTCACCACTAATTATTTCCTAAAGTTTTAACACCAATTCCTCAACAAAACATTATCAGTAATATAGCAATCAATAATCACAATCAAACATAAACTCAATCAGAGGATGTAGTGCAATGCATGGGTTTCGTTCCATTCAATTAATCTTTTCTTAGCCATCATAATGCATGTAGGCCCAAAACTATCTCATCCATCATCATTCTCATCATACTCATCAGAATTCGTCCTGTTTAGGCTGCCCCTGAACACAACATTTCCTCATTAGAGCGATCAGAGCCCACCAAGTCCTCTACATATTATATCTCATCACTGGGTACTAAGGACTCACAGGTCCTACACATAAACATAGATCTATCTCATCTCATCATTCATATCACATAATAATAGGACTTGGCTCTATAAGATCATAGTTACACTATGTTTTTAGTCGAAGTACATTAGGCTTGCTACAGACCATCCAACATTGGGCGTGAATCCAAGCCATTAGATTCCCAACCCAATTGTACTCCCAAGATCCTTCCTAGGGATCGAACGTGAATGTTCTCCAGTGTACCCTAGTGTATGCTCCAGTTTCCACACGTCATATGTAAATAATGCATGTCTCGTTCATGTTCTTTCATTTTCCATCATGCTTGTCATCGGTAGGGTGCCCTCAACAACCACTTTCATTCTTAACATTAGGTTTATTTTATACCGTCCTTTAAATCTCTTCCAATCATCCTTTAGAGAAATGAGACTAGCCGGGGATTTATCCTAAGTCAATTATGGTATAATCTTATCAATATTGGGTAGGACTACTCTAAGGGTATGGGCTGTTTTAGCTATGTAGGTGTATACTTAGTTCCTACTAATTGTTGGCTGACTGTGTAATTCATTTACCAACACTCTCTTTAGTTATTGTCATTATTTCTCTTTAATGCTCATCATAATATATTCCTTTCGATAATTAAAAATTAAAAGGGAGTTGAGTATACATATTCATTATTTCTTAGGTACAAATTTGTGTCTTAGCGCATCATCATCTCATCAGATTCATTCACATTTCACCATCATTCCACTTTCCTGTCATATCAGGATCCCTACTGAGATATATTCTTCCTTTTATTCTTTACCTAACATTTTATTAATGCATCTTACAAGATTCATTCCTTTCAACATATGTTTCACCAAACTCATCACTTTTCATACCAACCAGAACATGTAATCCATATAATCATGCACATTATTCGATTAAGCACATATCACTCATTCAATGAACACATTCATCAACCATACATCTCATCGTGCTTATTTAATTTGTTATACTTATAACTTCACACTAGCATGTATATCACAACCAACAAATTCATATTAGTTAATCAAGCATACTTAATTCTGTCAGCATATATATATATCAGTACATAAGTTCATATAGTTCAATCCAACGCTTAATACTTTTATTTAAACAACATACTTAATTAGATATATACACTTATTCAAGCATTATACCAATCTATCAAGTAGGTACACTTTTATAGATGAAGCATATTTATATTTTATTTGGTGTAAGTTGGTTAACCTAAAATATTCTTCTAGTCACTCTATTAACATATCTTTCTTTCCTTCTTAAATCTGGTTATCTGTTCATGATTCACTTATAGTTATTAGTATATGCTTATATATATGTATATATATATATAATATTTATAAAATTCTTGAAATATAATTTGATTATAGAAATTTCATGGGTTGGATTTATTGTAACTTAACTTATTATTATTATCATTAGTTTTTGGACACTTGGGTATCTATATGTTTCCAGTCTTGTGATATTTGTCCTTAAGTTGTTAGGTCCCTCTTGTTTTTCGGATGTTATGGTTTATTTCCATTTTTATTTAGAAAGTATATCATCTATATCATAGCTAAAATAACATTTAGATTGAAAAATAAATAATGTATTTCAACTTTATGATTAATATTTAGAATGATAATAATTAAAATGGTGTCAATTTGACTTAAAAAGTAAAAGAGTACTTGGCTATTGCCCTTATCAGTATGCTTCCTTTTGAATTGAACTCATGGGAGCATTTAGGGATAAAATGACATTTGACACTTATATATAAAATACAGATTTTTCTTAAAACATCATTGACCAGTACTCTTATTAGTATACACCAGTAAGTCTGGGAGACTTACGGGGTATTTGGGAATAAGATAGTATCTGGTCATTTGTATATACTGAGTAAATCTAACAAGACTTACCACGTAATATACTTTATTCGGGTCCTTTTACCGATTTAATAAAATGGGACTTAGGCGTGATTGTTGACTCTAAGTCTCATTTTGTTCGGTTAGAAAAATAATAATGATAATAGTAATAACATTAATAATAATAATAATAATAATAATAATAATAACAAGGCGGTAGAGCCGACCATTATACTTAGTAATATAAATAACAAAATGTAAATAAATAAAGAAAATTACGGAAGATAAGGCGGTAGAGACGACCATTATATCCAATAATATAAATGACAGAAATTAAATAAATATAGAAAATTATGAGAGCATGATAAATCAATTTTAATACACTTCTTATAGTTTTACACTTGGGGTTTATTATATAATTGCTATGTTTAATAATAGTATTTTAATTAAGTTTTTTATGTTGTTTAGTTAAATTGAACTATTATGTATATATGTTTCAATTTTTGTTTTTTGTATGTATCTTGAGTATCTTGCCTTGTTTTGGCCATAACTTGGGCTTTTGTGATCCAAATGGGCTAATCTTGGAGCCCATGGAAAGCTAAGACAGAGGCCTACATCATGATGATCAGATTTGGTTATTTTGCATCTAAAAAAATGAAAAAATGGAGCTTGAATTAATCAGCCCTTATGTGTACCACAAACATTGATATAGTTCACCAAAATACACATATCTGGAGCTGTAGATGTCCAAATAACCTTATTCTTCGGCCAAATTCTCAATAAGACAGAGATCTACAACTTTTATGTTGAAGGTTTTGTAAAATTCGGCCATCTAAATGGTCATATTTGACTCGCAAGGTGGAGAAGATAAAGAGGAGAACAAATTTCAACACCTACCATTATCTTCTTTTGAGTTATTGTAATTTCAAGCCTACCAATGTTGAAAAAATGCATTAATGATCAAAAAATGAATGTATAGTATCATGATATCTTGCCTATAAATAGATGCTTGAAGTTGTAAGGAAGATACACAAGAGATACATAAGAAATACATGCTTTAGTTTTCATTACATTTCTATATCTTTGCTTTAGTTTCTTAAGTTTTAGTTCTTTCTCTTGCTTTATTTCTTTGTTCTATATTCCATCCTTCAAGTTATGGTTTTCATTTCCCTTCCTCAATATCAAGTAAGTTAATTTTATTATTTGTTATTTACTTTTATAATCAAAGTTATAGTTAATTTAATATTAGTTTTTATCGTTAAAAATTATCATGGAAGCTTAATCTTTTAAAATCAACTCAAGGAATTTAATTTTTCTTTATGTTAACTTTGAGTTCTTGCTCTTAATATTTTGATTGAAGATAATTACTTTTCTTTGTTTCTCAAACACTTATGATGGTAGATTTTTTAAGTGTATAACCGATTGGTATATAATTAAACAATCTATAATCTAAACTGATGTTGGTTGGTTAATCAATAATCAATTTGAGAACAAAGATTAAGTCACTAAATAAGAGATTTCTATTTAGTTTCTTAACTCAATCAAACTATGGTTTTAAAGTTATTTTAGTAATTAACAAGAATATATTGATTGATTATTCTTATTAGTTCATTAATTTGATTCTAGAAGATTTTCTAGAATATAATCATTTAGGGATTCCAAATGATTCAAGATTGAGAAATTAATTATATTTAATCATATTTGTGATCAATGATTAGTTAAGTAAAGATTTATTAATTCCTTAGATTGGTTGTTTCTAAATTTGATTATTCTCACTCATAAATTTACTTTTTACACTATTAAATAATTACTTAATTTTCTTTTCAATCTCAACACAAACCCCCCTTGTTATAACTAAATTGAGTGTAACTAATTTAACTAAGGTCTTTAAGAGACGACTAAGGTTGTTCACCTTATATTATATTAATTTAACTTTTAATTTGACCCAACAATGACAACGTGTCAAATTTGGCGCCGTTGCCGGGGACCTTTGGTCCTAATTATTTGCATTCAATTACCTAATATGTTTTACATTTTTTTTATAGGTGTGTTGAAGATATTCAAGTTTGGTTGAATGTGAGCTTATAAAAAAATAAAAAAAACTACTTTATTATATTCTTATTTATTTTCTAGTAATCTCATTTTCAACCATTGAAAAAAATATAAATATAAAAAAATCTTTAAATTTTTAAATATATGTTCTAAGCATTACATAATTAAAATGATAACTTTTTCCTTTTATTACATACTTGTAGTATTTTGTTACAATATGTGTATACGTATTGTGCATAACTAGATCTAATCTCGAACCACTATATTCTTTTGATCCTGAAATAGATAGAACATTTCATCAATTAGTTAGATCATCTAAGAAACTATTAGATAATAATAATAATAATAATAATAATAATAATAATAATAATATTCTAGCTAATAGCATAAGTAGTGAAACTAAACTTTCAACTTCTGAGTATTTGCATAACATGGCTAAAAAGACATTAAAAGAACTAGCTACACCAGATGTCACTAATCAAACATCATGCATCTTATATCCTGAGGAAGATGTTCCTTTTGTGCTTAAAACTGGTTTAGTTTATTTGTTACCAAAGTTTCATGGTCATGCAGGTGAAGATCCTCATAAACACTTAAAAGCATTTCATATTTTTTTCTCTACCATGAAACCTAAAGGGGTTTCAGAAGAACATGTAAAACTTAAAGCTTTTCCTTTCTCCCTAGCAGATATCACTGAGGATTGGTTATTTTACCTTCCTCCTGGCTCCATTACAAGTTAGGATGACCTAAAGAAAATGTTTCTTGAAAAATTTTTCCCCACTTCAAGAACTTCCTCAATTAGAAAAGAAATATATGGCATCCGACAACATGACCGAGAAAATCTTTATGAATACTGGGAAAGATTTAAAAGATTGTGTGCTAGTTGTCCCCATCACCAAATTACGGACCAACTTCTCATACAATATTTCTTTGAAGGTCTTAATCCAATGAATAGAACTTTGGTTGATGCAGCTAGTGGTGGTGCTTTGCAAAATAAAACTACAAATGCAGCAAAAACTTTATTTGAGAACATGGCTGCTAATGCTCAACAACATGCCACTAGAAATAATTCTGTAATAATTAGAGGAGTCCATGAAATTGAAAATACTAATAATGGAGATAAAAAATAGGAAAGTAAATTTGCTGAACTAGCAACACTTATGAAAAATATTATTGTGTCTCAAAAACAACAACCTGCAACCCCAACTAAGGTATGTTCTATTTGTACTTTATTAGATCATTATACCGATTGTTGTCCTACATTGCAGGAAGTTAAAATTCCCGATGAAAATCCTTAAGTATGTGCTGCCAACTTATACAATAACAGACTGCCACAACAACAACATAATAATTATGATCTTTCTTCTAACAAATATAATCCTGGTTGGAGGAATCACCCTTATTTAAGATGGGGTAATTCCTCACAACAACCTCATGTACCTTTTCAGGCAAATACTGGACCAAGCAGACCTTATCAACCTCCTCATATTTGACAACAAGCTACACAAATAGCTGCACCTTCCACTAAGAAATCAAATTTGGAGGAATCGATAAAGTAAATGTCAGTAGATAATTTGAACTTCCAAAAAAGAACTGAGGCTACAATTCAGACTCTTGAAAATTAGGTTGGTCAATTGGCTACATCCTTAAACCATTTGCAGTCTCAAGGTTTAGATAAGTTGCCTGCTCAGACAATTGTCAATCCTAAAAATGTAAGTGTAATTACTTTAAGATCTGGTAAAACTATCCATGGACCAGAAAAACAACAACAAACTGAAAATACTATTATCATAAAAACATGTAGAAGAAGTTTTAGATAGTTCAAGTAATAATAGTAATGATATATCTCTTACAAATCCTCCTTCTGCAGCTGGTCCTGATAAACAACATATCCCTCTTCCATTTCCATAAAGACAAAAATCTATAAAAAAAAGAAAATGGATGAGGAGATCTTGGAAACATTTAGAAACATAGAGGTAAATATACCTTTATTAGAAGCCATCAAGCAAATCCCAAGATATGCCAAAATCCTTAAAGAACTATACACTAATAAAAGAAGACTAAAAGGCACTGAAAGGATTAACATAAGTAGAAATGTGTCTGCATTAATTGAGAAACCTCTGTCACATATACTAGAAAAATGTAAAGACCCTGGGACATTTACCATTCCATGCATAATAGGCAATAACAAATTTGAAAATGCCATCCTAGACTTAGGTGCATCTATTAATGTTATGCCTAAGACTGTATTTACTTCACTTTCCTTTGAACCTTTGCAAACTACATGTGTGGTTATACAATTAGCAAATCGAAGCTCTGCATATCCTGCAGGAATTATTGAAGATGTCCTTGTTAAAGTTAATGATTTAATTTTTTTGCAGATTTTTATGTTCTAGATATAGAAAGTGAGACTTCCACCAATAAAGCTCCAATAATTTTAGGTAGACCATTCTTAAAAAAAGCTAGAACAAAGATAGATGTGCATGCAGGAACACTTTCCATGGAATTTGGAGATAGTGTGGTTAGATTCAACATTTTAGATGCTATGAAACTTCCTACTGAGGATCATTCTGTTTTTCAAATTGACTTAATAACTAATTTAGTTGATGATAATATTATTAAGTTGTTTGATGATATCGATTTTCCTGTAATGTCTAATTTTTGTGATTCAATTGTTTATGATTCATGCATGGATTCTCATCAATGCAATATGTGTGCTGAAATTGAGAAATATCTGCTTAATGATAATAATGATCCAAACTCCCTTAAAACAGAAAATATAGTTCCAGATATTGTTTCAAAAGAATCAAGAGTGTAATAATTTATTTAAAGTAGTTACAAATACATCTGATTATGTTGAAGTACAAGTTGCTGAGACAAATTCAACCAAATTGATTCCTTCAATAATGCAGCCTCCTATGTTAGAGTTAAAACTTCTTCCTAAACATTTAAAGTATGCATATTTAGAGGAAGATAAGAATCTTCCAGTGATTATTTCTAACAAATTAAATGTTAATCAAGAAACAAGGTTGTTGCAGATTATTAGGAAGCATAAGAAAGCAATTGGTTGGACTTTGGCAGATATCCCGAGTATTAGCCCTTCCATGTGTATGCATAGAATTCTATTAGAGGAAGAAGTTAAACCAGTAAGGCAACCACAAAGAAGACTTAATCCCCAGATCCTTGATGTAGTTAAAAAAGAGGTAACAAAATTATTACAAGCTGGCATCATTTACCCTATATCAGATAGCACCTGGGTCAACCCTGTACAAGTGGTTCCCAAAAAGTCTAGAATCACAGTGGTTAAAAATGAAAATGATGAACTAATTCCTACCAGAATCCAAAATAGTTGGCGAGTATGCATTGATTACAGGAAACTTAACAAAGCAATCCGAAAGGATCACTTTCCTTTACCTTTTATTGATCAAATGTTGGAACGGCTGGCAGGTAAGTCACATTCCTGCTTTCTAGATGGATTTTCAGGTTACTTCCAAATTTATATTGCACCAGAAGATTAAGAAAAAACAACATTTACATGTCTTTTTGGAACTTTTACTTATAGGAGGATGCCTTTTGGCTTATGCAATGCCCCTGGTACCTTTCAATGATGCATGATTAGTATCTTGCTGATTTTCTTGAAAATTGCATGGAAGTATTTATGGATGATTTCACAGTATATGGTTCATCATTTTATGCTTGCTTAAATAGTCTAGATAAAGTATTACATAGATGTATTAAAACTAACCTTGTTCTTAATTATGAGAAATGCCACTTCATGGTAGAAGAAGAAATAGTTTTAGGCCATGTAATATCTAAAAAAGGCATAAAAGTAGATCCTACAAAAATTGATGTAATTTCTCAATTACCTTTTCCTTTTTGTGTGTGAGATATTTGTTCTTTTCTTGGTCATGCAAGTTTTTATAGAAGGTTTATAAAAAACTTCAGTAAGATAGCCCTTCTGTTGTCTAACTTACTACAAAAAATATAACATTTGACTTTAATGATAAATGTAAAGAGGCTTTTGATTGCTTAAAGAAAGCTTTAACTACCACTCTTATCATCCAAGCACCAGATTGGTCACTTCCATTTGAACTTATGTGTGATGCATCAAATTATGCATTAGGAGCTGTTCTTGCTCAAAGGGTAGGTAAAGTACAACATGTTATTTACTATGCCTCATGAACTTTGGATACTACACAAATAAACTATACTACCACAGAAAAAGAACTACTTGCTATTGTGTTTGCACTTGATAAATTTAGATCTTATTTGCTTGGTTCAAAAGTAGTTGCATTTTCAGATCATGCAGCATTAAAGTTCCTTTTAAAGAAACTATATGCAAAACCAAGATTGATCTGGTGGATGTTGCTGCTCCAAGAATTTGACATTGAAATTAAGGATAAAATTGGAGCAGAAAATTTGGTGGCTGATCACTTAAGCAGAATTGAAAAAGAACTTGGCCCAATTTCCATTAGAGATGATTTCCCTGATGAAAAACTTATGGGAATACATGATTCCACTCCATGGTTTGCTGATTTGGTAAACTACTTAGTTGCTTCTGTTACTCCCATACATGCATCTAAATAACAAATAATAAAACTAAAAAGTGATTCTAAATACTATGTTTGGGATGATCCTTACTTATGGAAACTTTGTAGTGATCAAGTCATTAGAAGGTGTGTACCTGAATACATATGCATGTGGTGGACATTTTGGACCTCAACGTACAGCAAGGAAAGTATTAGAATCTGGTTTGTATTGGCCAACAATTTTTGAGAAATTGGGAAACATATCTCATAGAAATAAGATGCCTCAACAACCTATGTTATTTTGTGAAATTTTTGATGTTTGGGGCATAGATTTCATGGGACCTTTTCCTGTATCTTTTGGTTTTATTTATATACTACTTACAGTCGATTATGTGTCTAAATGGGTTAAAGCTAAAGCTACTCGAACTAATGATTCTAAAGTTGTTACAGATTTTGTTAGATCACACATATTTTACAGGTTTGGTGTTCCTAAACCCATCATTAGTAATCAAGGATCACATTTTTACAATCGTAAAATGGAGTCCCTTCTTAAAAAATATGCAGTTATGCATAAGGTTTTAACACCTTATCACCCCCAAACAAATGGGCAAGCTGAAGTGCATAATCGGGAATTAAAAATGATCCTTCAAAAAATAGTACAACCAAATAGGAAAGATTGGAGCAAAAGGTTAGAAGATGCTCTTTGGGCTTATAGAACAGCTTATAAAACACCTATTGGAATGTCACCCTATAGGATTGCTTTTGGAAAATCATGTCACTTACCTGTAGAAATTGAGCACAAAGCTTATTGGGCAGTAAAATAATGTAACTTGGACTTAAATGAGGCCAGTAAAGAAAGGAAACTCCAGCTACAGGAACTGGAAGAAATTCGTTTGGAAGCTTATGAAAGTTCTAAAATCTATAAAGAAAAATCCAAATCCTTTCATGATAAACAAGTCTTGAGAAAAAACTTTTTCATTGGACAAAAAGTTTTATTATACAATTCACGACTAAAGCTTATATCTGGTAAGCTTCGCTCTAAATGGGCAGGCCCATTTGAAATAACTAATATCTTTCCTTAAGGTGTGATTGAAATTTCAGATAAAGCGACAAACAAGGTTTCCAAGGTAAATGGGCACCGACTTAAACCTTTCTTTCAAGGGTTCCAAGAGCACATAGATACAGAGGTGTATTTGTGTGATGCCAAATATTTTGACTAATTTTTCCTAATAACAATATTTATAAAAAATAAAAATAAAAAATAAAAAAATAAAAAATGGATATCAATTAATTACATCATCATTTTTTCAGTGCTAACACTTGTTTCAAACATTATTACTATTATTGTTTTGGCATTATTGTCATTTTCTTGTTGTAGTTAAAAGGTCATCGTCAGGCTCGTGACGTTAAACAAGCGCTTGATAGAAGGCAACCTATCACCTTTTTACCTTCTTAATCTCTACTATTCTCTATAACCTCATTTTCTATTCTCTCTTTTCTAAACAACTACAACTTTAAAGTAATCTGACAATGGAACAAACCCTTGTAAAACTTAAGGAAAGATTCCCTACACTTCCACGCGATGTGGTTGTAAAAATTTACAAAGCTCGAGTTCAAAGGTTAAAGCTACTCACATATTTTGGCATTCCAGAGGATGTTTGTTGGCTTATTGAAGCAAAGGTACGTCTTTCTGGTGAATTACATAAATTTGATATAAAACATTTGCCAGGTATGGGATGTAGTTCTTATTTTAAAAAACAAAGAGCTAAGAGGATGAGAGTTTACCATAAGTGTGCAAGATGGAACTGTGGTACACGTTGTAGAAACCCTGGAATGGTATCTATAAATCGGGAGGACAAAATTAAATTTATAAAGGAAGGACTGAGTAAAAAGTGCAACTTGGATAACTTAATCCAAACTCTTGAGACGCATCCATGTGGAATTATTCAAGGAGTCCTTCTGAAATTATATGATCTATTCATTCAACAAAAAGAAAACTATAGCCTTGGGAATCTAGCGTTAAATGACCCTATTTGCCAGTTTATAAGAAAACTAGATGGGTAGCAAAAACCTTGACTCATAGAAGGTGTTTAAGCCGTTACTGGACGTAAAACTAGAGGAAGATGTGAGCCACAATCACAACTACTGTACATATTTACTGTTGCTTTCAATGTTTTACTTTTTTGAATTCACTTTGACTTTTAAAATTACCTGTGAACACCTCTTTCGGTCCGGCCCAAATTGTTATAACACCGGACCCGGCCTTGAACTTGGCAACACCGGACAAGGCTAAAATAACAGCGGACCGATGTCATGCGCCGGAGCAGAATGACACCAGTCCCAAATGACACCGGTACCAAAACCACTCCGCCCAACAGACCTCGCCTTAACTTCGCCCAACCTAAGCCTCACCTCACACTCCGCCCAACCTAAACCTCGCCTCGACTCCGCCCAACCGTCCTCATCTCAACTCCGCCCTACCGTCCTCAAATCAACTCCGCCCAACCTTCCTCACCCCAGGAGCCCCTTAATGGCCGACGTCGCGGATCTGACAAAAAAAAGGCGAGTGAGTCCGGCCCAAGTATGAAACAACGATCTCGTACGTGAACTCAGATCAAAAATTGGCAACACCGGACCCGGCCTTGAAGTTGGCAACACCGGACAAGGCTAAGATAACAGCGGACCGATGCCATGCGTCGAAGCAGAATGACAGGCCAGTCCGGCCCCTAGGGAAGTGGATAGATTAAGATAGGCACACCGGCCCGTGTGATTCATTGAAAGATTCAGCCAGTGTCAAGACACAGATAATGGTTTTTAAGGCCCCACATCGGATCAGTGGAGACTCCGTCCAACCAATGGCTTTGCTAACCGGTGTCACAAATTTGACAACGGAGGGACGAGATCGGAAGCTTATGCGCGGTGACCTGGAATCGCACTTCCTGGAAAATGGCAGACAGGGAGGCGGAAGTGGGTAATTAAAAAACCCCACTGAAAACCCTGCTCCCCACCAATGATAATGGCCAGAGCTGCACACCACTACACGGATGGGTGAGTGGGATTTCTGGTTGTCCCAAAACCCTCAGCCCATGACTCGAAGGCCCTATAAATGCCCCAACCAAGGAAGCTCAAGGGGTTGGTCTTCAGATTCTCCCTCTACGCGAGAAAACTCTGGAAATTCTCTCTGATTCCTCAAGGTTCTTAACTGATCTCCCCATTTGAAACCAGTGACTGGCTTTAGTCACCACAAAAGATCCCTTAGTTCGAAAGGGGTTTTGAGTTTTTCTCACTAACACAAAGCCACTGCTCTCATACCGTCCGTACCTCGAACGCACCTCGTCATCTCAAAACCATCCCTGCCCCATTCCCTGCATCATTACCTCACCCATCTCCGTTACTGCTCAACGGCGTTTTGCCTCGGATTAACTTCCCATACACCGGTCGTGACCTTCAGATTCCCAGGTCGGGTCTAACTCCGGTCTATTGTCCCTGCCAGCGTACGAGTCCAAATCAGTTTGACACTGTCACTGTGCTCAACCTCCCACATCGGTTCTTAACTCGTCACACCGTTTCCACTCTGACACCGTCACTGTGCTCAACCTTCCACATCGGTTCTTAGCTCGTCACACCGGTTCCACTCCTCTCCTTATTTCTTTTGCTTTCAGTTCCTTTTTTATTTTTCTATGAGTTTGCTGTTTTGTTGACTGTAGTTTCCTGCGTACCATTAGTTTACTTTGTTAATATTTTTATCCTTTTCCATAACAAACAGACACAATAAAAAGGGCGATTTTGTAAAAAAAATAGTGTCGTACGGGAGTACTCCTGTCTACACAACCCTCTTAGGATTCGTGCACGTGCGAAGAACTTCGCTTTGCATGAATTCTCCTCTTTAATGATATCCATCAACATCTTTCAGATCCCTCTCTAAAATAGCAATATCCAGAACTACGTAACCCTGATTTCTTGATAATTCAAGAATACGTAGGAGCAGGACTTTAACTCCTGTCGGGCCCATCTTTCTTATTTCTTTTTTTGTTGTTGATTTACTGCTTTACTTTTTATATTTCTTTCATAAACGTCCTTTTTTGGTCACTTCCATGAAAATCAATTTAGACGTGACGTCTTGTTGGTTTCCCCATAGTTTTTGCCCAAGCCTCGCCATAATTTCATAGGGAAGGGATACTTAGGACGAGACGTCCCGCTTATCCCTTTCCTATCCCTATCCTTTTATCCGAGGATGTTTAATTTAGACGTGACGTCTTATTGGCGTTCTCTCACCCCCCTCTGTCTCATATCGAAGTTGAGCTTAATTCGGACAAAACGTCCTCATTAACCTTGCTTTGACATACTATGTCTGTACAGTTCTTTACTCCATTCTATCATTTTCAAAATAAAAGGGAAGAAATCATGTTTTATTTAAGGCTATTTATGTTGTGCTTTCAATCTTGGTACTGTCTTTGACAGGAGATGTGGGGTGCTAATACCTTCCCTACTCGTAACCGACTCCCGAATTTGGATTTCAATTTTTTTAAACCAGTGCTTTACTGAACATAGTTTTTTCCCAATGTTTTTCCTATGGATAAAAACGTTGGTGGCGACTCCCTGTTTCATTTCCTTCCTTCTCTCTCGTTCGCCGCGCCGTCGCGATCCAGGTTGCGACAGATGGCGACTCCACTGGGGACACTCAAGAGAGTCAGGCCAGTTTGATTGAAAGCGCATGTTCTTTTTTATATAACCTTTGTTAGCTTGGATTTTTTCCCATTGTCTTATTTTCTATTGATTGTTGTGAATGTTTGTTCTTGTTTTAATCGTCTTGTTCTTTGTTTCGTTGTCTATATTTTGCATGTTTATTGAACCCTAGGGTAGGAGACCATGTTACTTTTCCGCAAACATTGAACCCTAGGGTAGACGACTTTGTATATTTGCTCTGTGTTTTTTCTTTGTGCAGAATGGGTAAGGTATGAGGTATGGACTGCCCTCCCACACACTACACTCACAATTAGTTGCACACACTTATGAGTGGCGCCCTATACCCGGGCCCCAAATGAAGCTTAAGTTAGGAGGGGTTGGTAACGGAATCGTATGGGATGTACTTCCTATCCGGTATTCGTGAGGACCTCAACCAGAGTTCGACCTCTCATGATATATGCACTTAGTGAATTCCTCACTGTTTGCGTCCCTGTCATGATTAGGATCTTGGCTCTGGTGACCTTCTAGATGTCTAGCGGAAGCCACCCAATGTGAGAAATCCACTGTTAGAGAAGCTATAGGTCCCAGAAAAGACTTTCAGAAAAAACCTGGCTTAGGGTACAAAAGGGCGGACTTTACTATACCTTATCTCATTCTCACTTTCCCTTTAAATCCAAAATTGATGAACTGCTTACGTGTTCAAAGGGTTACTTTATTCCAAACAAAGGGTGAATCATTTTTCTTTTTTAAAAAATAGTAATCCTTTAACGAATAAGCAGTTCCCTCACTTTTTGTGTACTTATGAGTCCTGGGTTATAGATCTTCCCAATCGTCAAAATGAAAACAAAATTCTATTCAAGCAGATATTGATGACGTTGGGAAGGTCCATAACCCGTACGACTTTAGTTTCACATGAGTTTTGCCGACTGCTACTTCTCAAACTGAAAATGTTTTCCAATAAATTAATGAAGAAGTAGTGGTTCGCAAAACATTAGCAGTAACTGACTTCTTTTTCTCTCTCTTTGCTCTTACAGGAAGCTGTTTGGAATTTAGCGGGTACCTTTGAGCAATATGGAAATTAACGTGAGATCTGATAGTTGTGACACAAATGTGACCGAATTGAGGAAAGTATTGCACCTTAAGGCCAAGAAGATTGACATGGGTAGTCTGCAAACAATGGGGAGAAAATTAAACCTGACACAGAAAATGGCTTTTACAAGAAAGTATGGAAGGATTCTGAAGTTGTTAGAAGTGGAAGTACAAACTGAGGCGATCACTGCCTTAGCACAATTCTATGACCCACCTCTCAGGTGTTTCACATTTAGAGACTTTCAGTTGGCCCCATCCATTGAAGAATTTGAACAAATCTTGGGGATGCCTTTGGAAGGACAGATACCTTATCGTCATCTTGACCATCATGCAACTATTGCTTCCATCGCCCGTGTCCTGAAGATCCGTCCCGACACCTTAAGGGATGCACAACTAAATAGAAATCAGATCCCCGGATTCACTCGAGAATTTCTCGAGAAACATATGCAGGTCCTGGCAGAAAGAGAAGATTGGGAAGCCTTTATGGATGCTTTAGCTATTACCATCTATGGTGTTATTTTGTTCCCCAACATTGATAACTATGTGGACTATGATGCTATTGCCGTATTCCTAGCTCGCAAGCACAGGCTTGAGAATCTTGTCACGGCTGTATTGGCAAATGTGTACTGCACCATGGATTTCTGTCACACACAAGGTGGAAAAAGGGTTGTTTGTTGTCTACCTGTTTTGTATGTATGGCTCACATCACACGTTTTCCACCAAGTTTGTAGGGCCGAATGTCCGGTTTCTGATCTGAAGCTGTGTCAGTTAACAGTGAAAAGTGGGCGCGAGTGGGCCAATCACCTAATAAGGCTCACAGCTGAGAAAGTTAGGTGGTATCCCCAATGGTTGGAAGTTGAATTAATTGTTCATCGCTGTGGAAATTACCCAAATGTTCCCCTTATTGGTACGCAAGGATGTATCAACTATAATCCCATCATAGCCAAGCGTCAGCTAGCTTATCCTTTGCTTGGACCACCTGATGAAGAGTCTCTCATTCCTTTCATCTCATATTACTCGAAAGGAAGCTGTGTCCTTGTCATTCGGGATATAGCAAATGCATGGAAGAAAGTCCACCGAAAGGGAAGAGAGCTGGGGGCCCGAAGCCATGCTGTCAAAGGAGAATATTACGAGTGGATCTTGAATAGGGTCTCTATTGTTAAATTACCCTTCAGGAGTTCCCCTCATCTCCAGGAAACTCCTCCTGCTCCATCACTTGTTACGGAGGATGAAGCAACCAAGGCGCTAAAGACCAAAATAGAAGAGTTAACTGCCAGGAACAAGAAGCTAGAGGAAGACTTATTGAGATGTCAGCAAGAATACACCCTTCAGAAAAGGGAGAACCTGGAGAACAAGCAAGCTGTTGAAGAGATTAGGAAGAAACGAAAGATTGATGAGAGCTACATGATAAAACAAGACCAATGTCTTCAAGCGGCCAATTCTCAACTAAAGATGAAGAACAAGCAAAGTGATACCATCCTGGCTGAGAAACATCTTCTGAAGGATATGCTGGCACAATCAAAAGAGAATGAGCAGAATATCATGGTACAAAAAAAGCTCCTACAGACACAAGTCCATAAATTGGAACAACAGCTCAATGAAGTGGTAAAGGCTTGCGAGCAAGAGATAAGTAGGGAACGACAACGCGCCATAAACATTGAGCAAGATTGTCAAGAGACCATACGCCTCTTAGAAGCTGAACAAAATGAAACTATTCACTTGTGGATGGATCGCTTTGCTAAGCTGGCATACCTAGCCAACGGAGCTCTAGAAGATCTCCCGTTTTTACTCAAACAAGCGGAAGGAATTGCTAACCCTGTCAACACTCCTAAGGAAATTGCAACGTTCTTAGATTACTGCAGAGGACGAATTTGTAAAATGAGGGAAATGATTGCCCGAGCTAGGGATGGCTGATTTATTTTCCCGCTTTGTAACTTGGCACTTTATGGCAATAATGTACTCTTTTCGAAATAATGGATTCCTTTGTCTTCACAACTATCTCATGTTAATTTCCATTCAATGCTTTACTTAGTACTCTTGAACGTGACGTTCTGAGGAACAGTCGAAGGATCCGTCAAGTTCCAACATTGCTTCCCGCGTAATCTCGTTTCACTTAATTTTTTCTTTAATTCGCTTATCTTTTCTAAATTTTCTTTTGTGTTTCTTTCTAAAGACATTACGGGTAAACATTCTTACGGGACCAGGCTCAGGAAGAAACTCATGGCTGATATAGAACAAGAAAATGAGAATTTGAAGGCTGAGCTCGCCCAGGTCAAGGAACAGATGGCCGAGATGGCCAAGCTCTTGGAAAGGAGAGTCACAGAAGAGGGATCTTCTGCAGGGGTTGAAGACGCCCGACAACAACCACCCACCTCTCATCACGGTCAAGATCCGGCTACAGGATCTGACCCCAGGACCACCGCACCTCCCCTCGTTGTTCGTATAAGGAGACCAAATCCTGCAAACACACAACAACATACCTTTGTGGATGAGGAAGGCAATGTTATTCCCTTTCCCCCGTATGGTTTGCCGCACGGATATTTCCCACCACTCCAGGAAGAACCTTGCCACCAAGACCAAGTTCCCATCACTGCCCAGCCTAACACTAATCAACCAAACAACCCACTTACCCAAGCACAAGCCACCCAGATGCCACCCACTCATACTCAAACCGCCCAAACACAAGCCGCCCAAGCGCAGCCTGCTCATACCATTCATATACCCCGAACCACTGCCAAACCGAATACCTTCATACCAAACACTGACCTGTTTCATTCCTACCAGTAATATGGGAAGTTTGGTCAACACACTGCTGCCGGTCCGAGTGCTGTGGCTACCACCCAGGAAGAGAGGTTGGAGTTCTTGGAAAGGCGTTTAAGGGAGATGGAAGGAACAAGTAAATTTGGGACAGGCACTGCTGCTGAACTTTGCCTAATCCCTGATGTCGTCATACCTCCTAAATTCAAGACGCCCGATTTTGACAAATACAGAGGTTTGACATGCCCAAAGAATCATCTAACCATGTACTGCCGTAAGATGGCTTCGCATGCGTCAAATGACCCTCTGCTGATTCATTGTTTTCAGGATAGCCTGGTTGGGGCTCCCCTGACATGGTACAATCATCTAGAGCGCTCTCGTATACGCTGCTGGAAAGACCTGGCAGACTCGTTCATGCAACAATACAAATATAACCTGGACATGGCCCCGGATAGAGGGCAATTGCAGAACATGACTAAGAAAGATGACGAGACGTTCAAGGAGTACGCCCAAAGGTGGCGCGAAGTGGCGGCACAGGTTGACCCACCTCTATCTGAAAAGGAGGTGATCACTATGTTTATAGATACACTTCAAACTCCTTTCTATGAGAAGATGATTGGAAGTGTCTCGTCCCATTTCTCTGATATTGTCACTATTGGAGAAAGGATAGAAAATGGGCTAAGGACTGGCAGGATAGTCCGAAGTCCATCTGGGATGGGAGCTGCAAGGAGACCTACACTTGGCGAAAATAGGAGAAGAGAAGGGGAGACCAACTTGGTCTCTTACAACCAGAGAAGGAACCTGGCAGGGCCACCTACCCCAGTTAGCCTTTCACCAGTATATCCCGGCGTGTCGCACCCGTATGTGGCAGCCATTCCAAACCTTAATCCACCACAATTCAGACCAACCATTGTACTACCGCCTGCGCCACCACAGATACCACACCAAGCACCACAAGCCAACCCACCGCCAAATATCCAAAGAAGGAACAATGACCGTGCTCCACCCCAGTTCGATCCCATCCCAATATCCTATACCGAACTCTTGCCTCACCTCATTGAAAAAACTCTAGTAGTACCCTGTCCCTTGAGGCCACTACAGCCACCTTATCCTAGGGGGTATGACCCTAATGCCCGGTGCGATTATCATGCGGGTGCACCAGGCCATTCTACTGAAAATTGTCTGGCTTTGAAATATAAAGTAAGGGACCTAATTCAGGCAGATTGGATAAGCTTCCGTGAAGGAAGTCCAAATGTAACAACAAACCCTCTGCCTAATCATGAAGGACCCGGGGTCAATGCTATAGGGGAAGATGTGGAGTATACGTCCAATGTCGAGGACATTCAGATGCCTCTAAAATAAATTCACTCCCTTATGATTGAGGTAGGGTTAGTAAAGGACAAATGGGATAAAGACTTCGATGATGCCCAATCGACAAAGCAGCAAGAGTTTCGAAAAACTCTCCAAAGGTTTGTGGACAATCACACTATACGAGTCTGCAAGCGCCATGGCGATGAGGTAAATATGATACAGGGACAGACTGGACTTCGGGCCCCAAAACCCCTGGTCATATTTTATAGTAAAAATGCGTCGCTAACGCAGACCCCTGCCAAAACTACTATTACGGCTCGGCCACCTGCTCCATTCCCTTATGACAACTCCCACGCCATGCCTTAGAAGTATAACACGGACATAGTTGTTTCCAACCCCGTAATAGTTGATCCGGCACCTGCTTCGTTGGTTACCAACATCGCCGGTGTGGGCGGAATGACCCGAAGTGGGAGAGTATATACGCCTTCAGAGCCAAAGCAAGACAAGAATGCCGCGGAAGGCAAAGCCGGGAAGGTTGGGATCGCTGGCGAAGCAAAGAAGGTTGTGCCAGAAGAGGAGACTAAGGAGTTCTTAAAATTTATCCGCCACAGTGATTACCAGGTATTGGATCAGTTGAACTATACCCCCGCCAAGATCTCCCTATTATCTCTGCTGACAAGTTCTGAATCACATCGGAACGCACTGATGAAGGTGCTAAATGAGGCACACGTGAAACATGACTTACCAGTTGATAAGTTCCAAGGTATTGTTGGACATATAGTGGCCAGTAACTATCTGACTTTCACGGATGACGAGGTGCCGATGGAAGGGAAAGCACACAACAAAGCTCTCCACATCTCTGTGAAGTGTCAAGACCATATTATGGCAAAAGTGCTCGTCGATAATGGATCATCCTTGAATGTGATGCCCAAATCTACGTTAGCTAAACTACCCATAGATGGGGCATACATGAGACCGAGCTCCATGATAGTAAGAGCTTTTGATGGGACCCGACGGGAGGTCATAGGCGAAATTGAGCTACCCATACAAGTTGGACCCCATATCTTTCAAGTTCTCTTCCAAGTAATGGACATCATGCCCGCCTATAGTTGCTTGTTAGGGAGGCCATGGATCCATTCAGCAGGGGTAGTTCCTTCCACTTTACACCAGAAACTAAAGTTCATCGTTGATAACAGACTGGTGATCGTTTCTGGAGAGGAGGATCTTCTGGTCAGTAAGCCAGTTACTACCCCCTATGTAGAGGCAGCCGAGGAAGCCCTCGAGACATCATTCCAGGCTTTGGAGATAGCCAACGCCATAAGTATGTCTTTCCCAAAGGTACCGCTAGCAGTAGCAAAGACCATGCTACGAGGAGGATATAAGCCGGGAAAAGGACTCGGAAGAGAACTGGAAGGAAGGATTCAACCTGTCTGTCTCCCTGAGAACAAAAATAGGTACGGCCTGGGATACCAACCTACCACTGAAGACCAAAAAAGGGTAGAAGAAGAGAGGAGAAGGAAGAGGATTACTCGTCATACCGGGCATGCATTTAACACTGCGAAAATCCCCATCTGTGACCTCTACCAGAGCTTCAGGAGTGCCGGAGTAATGTTTCCAGATCAAGTGGCCGTGATCCAAAGTGATCTCGATGAAGGCCCCGGATTTGTGTATGCTGGCTCACCTGGTCAGGAACTGAAGAACTGGGAGGTCATAGAGTTCCCCACGATTTGTACCATTTCATCAAAGTAATCATGTTTTCTGTTCGATCCTTTAGCTGTGCTTCGGGATCTCATTTTGTAACAATAAAAAACTTGTTCGTTTGTTTGAATAATAAACGCCGTCAGTTTCCAAATAGCTTGATCTGTTTAGTAACTTATTATTTAAACCTTTCTCTTGCTTGTTTTCCTTTTCATTTGCTATGATACACTGAAAATGCAGATCCGAAAGCGATTCATCTGAGAATAGTGAGAATTCGGTCTTATTTCACGATTCTGACTGTCTAACTGATTGCGCCGATGAGGAATATGATGAGGACTGTGATCCCTCGCCTGAGTTAACCCGGTTATTGGAACAAGAGGATAGGGAAATTCTGCCCTACTTAGAGATAGCCGAGATTATCGATTTGGGAACTGGAGGAGTTAAAAAGGAAGTCAAAATTGGTACCTCGTTAAGTAAAGAACAGAGGCAGGAACTGATTGGGTTGTTGAGAGAGTTCAGCGATGTTTTCGCCTGGTCTTACCAAGATATGCCGGGACTGGACAATAGCACTGTCAAACATATAGGTTACCATTAAAACCCGAATGTCCGCCAGTAAAGCAGAAGCTGCGACGTATGAAACCTGAGATGCTTTTGAAAATCAAGGAAGAAGTCAAGAAGCAATTTGATGCCGGGTTCTTAGCCATGGCAAAATATCCACAGTGGGTGGCAAATATCGTCCCTGTCCTGAAAAAGGATGGCAAAGTACGAATGTGCGTGGACTATCGCGATTTGAACAGAGCTAGCCCCAAGGATGATTTTCCCCTGCCTCAGATTGATGTTCTGGTCGACAATACCGCGCAACATACGATCTTTTCATTCATGGACGGTTTCTCTGGATACAATCAAATTAAGATGGCGCCAGAGGATATGGAAAAAACCACATTTGTCACCTTGTGGGGAACCTTCTGTTATAAGGTGATGTCTTTTGGTCTAAAGAATGCCGGAGCAACTTACCAAAGGGCCATGGTAACCCTTTTCCATGACATGATGCACAAGGAGGTAGAGGTTTACGTCGATGATATTATTGCCAAGTCTAAAACAGATGAAGGGCATATGGAAGGCCTAAGGAAACTCTTCGAAAGGTTGAGGAAATTCAAGCTTAGGCTAAACCCAGCCAAGTGCACCTTCGGCGCAAGATCCGGGAAATTACTGGGATTCATAGTAAGCAAGAGAGGCATAGAGGTCGACCCTGACAAAGTTAAAGCCATTCTTGAAATGCCTCCTCCCCGTACAGAAAAGGAAGTTAGAGGTTTCTTGGGGAGATTAAATTACATCGCTCGCTTCATCTCACAGTTGACGGCAACATGCGAGCCAATTTTCAGATTGCTCCGTAAGAACCAACCAGTTCAATGGAACGAGGATTGTCAAAAGGCTTTTGAAAAGATAAAGCAGTACTTGTAGAACCTGCCAGTTTTGATCCCACCTACCCCGGGAAGACCACTCATTTTATACCTTATAGTGTTAGATGAATCCATGGGTTGTGTGTTGGGGCAACATGATGAGACTGGGAAGAAAGAACATGCCATTTATTATCTAAGCAAGAAGTTCACTGACTGCGAGATGAGGTATTCTGCTCTGGAAAGGACCTGTTGTGCATTAGCGTGGGCAGCTCGGCGTTTGAGACAATACATGATAAGCCACACTACTTGGTTAGTTTCCAAAATGGACCCCGTCAAATATATCTTCGAAAAACCTGCCTTAACCGGGAGGATTGCTCGATGGCAGGTCCTGCTAACTGAGTACGATATAGTCTATGTCACTCAGAAGGCTATAAAAGGAAGTGTTCTGGCTGACTACCTAGCTCATCAACCCATAAGAGATTATCAGCCCATGCAGTTTGACTTCCCAGACGAAGATATCATGGCCCTCATTGATGAAGAAGGAGCCCAAAAGGATAAATGGACCCTAAGGTTTGATGGTGCTTCTAACGCATTAGGACACGGAATCGGAGCAATCCTCATTTCACCTGACAGAGAACTTATCCCCGTTTGTGCTCGATTATGTTTTGATTGTACCCATAACATCGCTGAGTATGAGGCGTGTTCTCTGGGAATCCAAGCAGCATTGGATGCCAAAGTGAGCAAATTGGAAGTATACGGGGATTCTGCCCTGGTCATTCACCAACTAAAAGGAGAGTGGGAAACTAGAGACAGCAAATTAATTCCCTATCAAACTCGCATCAAAGAGTTGATTAAGGAATTTGATGATGTTTCTTTTCACCATGTTCCCCGGGAGGACAACCAAATGGCTGATGCTTTGGCTACCCTAGCATCAATGTTCAAGGTGAGCAACGATTACGACATGCCTCTCATTGAAATAGTGCGGCACCACGAACCCGCATATTGCCAGATGATTGAAAAGGAGTCAGATGGGAAGCCTTGGTACCACGATATCAAGAGGTATGTCCAAAATCAAGAATATCCCGAATGCGCTACAGAGAATGATAAGAGAACCCTGCGACGGCTCGCCATGGGTTTCTTTTTAAATGGTGATGTGCTTTATAAGAGAAATTACGACTCTGTCCTTCTTCGTTGTATTGACACCGACGAGGCAAATAAAGTCATGAGGGATGTCCACGAGGGATGTTTTGGAACTCACACTAACGGACACGCCATGTCAAGAAAGATTTTGAGAGCTGGTTACTACTGGATGACCATGGAGTCAGACTGTTTTGCCTATGTTCGTAAGTGTCACAAATGCCAGATATACGCAGACCATATTCATGCTTCCCCGTCTTCTCTGAATGTCTTGTTAGCGCCATGGCCCTTTTCAATGTGGGGTATGGACGTCATTGGACCCATCGAACCAAAAGCCTCTAACGGTCATCGTTTCATTTTAGTCGCTATCGACTATTTCACAAAATGGGTAGAAGCTGCTTCGTACGCCAATGTGACAAGGAGTGTTGTGGTTAAATTTGTCAAGCGTGAACTGATATGCCGGTACGGTCTGCCGAGTCAGATCATCACTGATAATGGCATGAATTTGAATAACAAAATGATGAAGGAACTTTGTGAAGACTTCAAAATCCACCATCATAATTCCTCCCCGTATCGCCCTAAAATGAATGGGGCAGTCGAGGCAGCCAATAAAAACATCAAGAAGATTGTACAGAAAATGGTTGTGACCTACAGAGATTGGAGCGAAATGCTCCCCTTTGCTTTACATAGGTATCGTACCTCAGTCCGAACCTCAACTGGGGCCACTCTATTCTCCCTGGTTTATGGAATGGAGGCAGTCCTACCTTTCGAAGTAGAGATCCCTTCTCTTCGAGTGATAATGGAAGCGGAATTAAAGGAAGCTGAGTGGGTCCAAGCTCGACATGACCAGTTAAATCTGATTGATGGAAAGAGATTAACCGCCCTTTGTCATGGTCAGCTGTATCAGAAGCGTATGAAACGAGCGTTTGAAAAGAAGGTACGACCTCGACAATTCCAAGAAGGAGACCTAGTCCTCAAGAAAATCTTGCCAATCCAAAAGGACATCCGAGGGAAATGGACACCTAATTACGAAGGACCATACATCGTGAAGAAGGCTTTCTCTGGAGGAGCTCTGATCCTCACCAACGTGGATGGAGAGGATCTACCAATGCCTGTGAACGCCGACGCGGTGAAGAAATATTTTGCCTAAAAAAAAAAAAAAAAAGAGGAAGGTACTCGCTAGGCTGAAAACCCATGGGGCAGCCTAGGCAAAAATTAGAGCCGCTTGATGAGTCGAAAACCCAGAAGGGCGGCTCAGGTAGAATAAAAAGCCACAAGTTCAGGCGTAAGGACGAGAACCCTTCAGAGAAGGAAAACTGATCAGGCATGCGCATCTTTGTCAAAATCATTTCCCAGAAGTAAAATCAGAGGATGGTCTCGAAGTCGTGAAGAAAGATCCGGATTCTTATCACTCGCGGGGAGTCGCTGGAGGGTTCAAAAGGCCTTCTTTCCCTCCCACCTTTTAATTGTTTATACATATGTTTTGTTACCTTTACCTTCGTTACCAATGTACATACTTATATTCAATAATAAAATGAGCTTTCCCTCTCCTTCCCCTGAGTCTACGGCTGAATCTTATAAACGAACAAGTTTTTTTTTCTTAAGAGGAAATTTTTGAAATAAAAAGTGATGAAATGAAAAGCCGTGGTGAAACGAAATGTATCCTGGCGCCAGACCCGGCCCGTGAGAAAGCATAACCAATTCTGTTGATTATATTCCTGAAAGACAGAATTTGTCTCTATCTCATCCATGAGTTATCTTGAAAGCCTATCTCTTAGGAAAGGTCGCTCGAAACGTCAATTCTTTTGTTTACTCGTGCTTCTAACCATCTGTTTTGAGGGGTGATGGAACTACGTCACACAGAAAAGAGGAACCGGACACCAAAGCTCTGGACCAGAAGTTTTCCCCAAGAGAAATCAGTAGATTGGCGTCCCCAGTGAAATCACAAGCGCCAAAGCCGGCACTTCCCAAGTTCTCATTCCCCAGCGGAACCATAATCACCAAAAAAACTACATTTCCCAAATCCTTCCCCCAGTGGGACTACACTTCCCGGTCAACCCAAACTGGGGCATATCCCTGGGTTTGTTCTTTCATTCAAGGGGCAGTTCCCCAAGATTTCATCCAATCATGTCAAACTGGGGCATCCCCCCGGGTTTTTCCTATCAGTCAAGGGGCAATCCCCCACCTTTACCTTTTTGCAAACCAAGGGCCACACCCCACATTTATTTACCTGTCAGTCAAGGGGCAATCCCCCACCTTTATCTCTTTGCAAACCAAGGGCCACACCCCACATTTATTTACCTGTCAGCCAAGGGGCAATCCCCCACCTTTACCTTTTTGCAAACCAAGAGCCACACCCCCACATTTATTTACCTGTCAGTCAAGGGGCAATCCCCCACCTTTACCTTTTTGCAAACCAAGGGCCACACCCCCACATTTATTTACCTGTCAGTCAAGGGGCAATCCCCCACCTTTATCTTTTTGCAAACCAAGGGCCACACCCCACATTTATTTACCTGTCAGTCAAGGGGCAATCCCCCACCTTTACCTTTTTGCAAACCAAGGGCCATACCCCACATTTATTTACCTGTCAGTCAAGGGGCAATCCCCCACCTTTACCTTTTTGCAAACCAAGGGCCACACCCCACATTTATTTACCTGTCAGTCAAGGGGCAATCCCCCACCTTTACCTTTTTGCAAACCAAGGGCCACACCCTACATTTATTTACCTGTCAGTCAAGGGGCAATCCCCCACCTTTACCTCTTTGCAAACCAAGGGCCACACCCCACATTTATTTACCTGTCAGTCAAGGGGCAATCCCCCACCTTTACCTTTTTGCAAACCAAGGGCCACACCCCACATTTATTTACCTGTCAGTCAAGGGGCAATCCCCCACCTTTACCTTTTTACAAACCAAGGGCCACACCCCACATTTATTTACCTGTCAGTCAAGGGGCAATCCCCCGCCTTTATCTTTTCGCAAACCAAGGGCCACACCCCATATTTATTTACCTGTCAGTCAAGGGGCAATCCCCCGCCTTTATCTTTTCGCAAACCAAGGGCCACACCCCACATTTATTTTCCTGTCAGTCAAGGGGCAATCCCCACCTTTACCTTTCCACAAACCAAGGGCCACACCCCACAGTTATTGTTCCTGTCAGCCAAGGGGTAATCCCCCACCTTTACCTTTCTACAAACCAAGGGCCACACCCCACAGTTATTGTTCCTGTCAGCCAAGGGGTAATCCCCCACCTTTACCTTTCTGCAAACCAAGGGCCACACCCCACATTTATTTCCCTGTCAGTCAATGGGCAATCCCCCACCTTTACCATTCTGCAAACCAAGGGCCACATCCCACATTTATTTTCTTGTCAGCCAAAAGACAACCCCAGTTTTTTACTCTTCCATAAATCAAGGGCCACACCCCATATTTTATCTTCAGTCAAGGGGCAATTCCCCACTCTTACCTTCCTATCACCCACCGTATGCTAAAAAAAAAAAATGGTGTTGATCCGATGTGAACACTAGGTAGAGGAGGTCCACTCTATTCTAAGACGTGGTGATCCAAAGGACGGTGTCATGACCCTCAAGGTCAAATGAAATACTCTGTCAAGTTGCGAGAGACGGTGTCCCAATGGTTACACCTCTTACTACTTCGAGGCGTAACAAACGGTGTCATGAAACCCACCTCGGATAGAATTGGGTTGTTGCCAAGACCGATGTCAGGCCAATTACACCGGAGGTTCAAAGGTTAATCGAAGTTGTGGACGGGGTGGCCATGATACGCTGATCCGAGGTTCTATGCTTCGCAAAAGACTTCGAATTAAAATCATGAAGTCCTAATTCTAAATTGATGATTAGACGGTGTTACTTCAAGTCGTTACCTCATACCGGTCACAAGAGAGAGATACTAGGAAACATTTTGAAAAGAGAGAAGACAAGCAGATGGATGAAAATTGCATTGTATTAATAGAGGGCACTGAGGCCATTACAAAAATTAAAACTCCGGAGCCCATCCCGGAACAAGGCTAAGAAAAAACAAAAAAATCCTAAGAGTTGGGTGCTGGAGAGTCCGGTCTAGCGGAGGCTGTCCTCTCGGATTCCTCCGACACCGTCCTCAGTTCCATGCTTTGACCTTCGGGGAGGGGCATCAGTTCATAAGGAATATTCTCAGGTTCCGAAGCCTGACCCCGGTCCATAGCATATAGGTGGCCACCATGAAATTCATAGTAGACACCTATACCGTTCAGGTTAAGTTGAACAGCGGAGTTCCGGTGTACAACCTGGCGAACGGCAGAACTGAAGGCGACATCGGCAAGTACCGAAAATTCAGCCATCTGCTCCTCGGCTTCCTTCCGCTCCTTCACTTGCTCTTCCTGCACATCGGCAAGCTTCCCAGATAGTTCTTTGTTTTTTTCGTCCACCTCGGCCTTTGCAGCCTTGGCTTCATCCAGTTCGGTCCGGAGAGCTTTGAGAGCGTCCTCTGAAGCCTTAGCCTTAGCCTCAGCAGCATTTGCCCTCTTGGCAGCCGATGTGTAAGCAGCAGTGAGTTCGGACAGGTCCTCCTTGCTCTTGGTCAGCTCCTGATCCTTCTGGGTCAAAGCGGTCTGAGCTTCGACTCTCAAGGCCTCAGCTTTCTTCATCCGGTCTAGGCATTCCTTAGCCTCGACTCCGGAGTAGTAAGAGCGGCCTAAAGAGCTGAGGACCCCGGCTGCCTCAACCAAATTGAAAATAGCTGCTTCGGCAGCAGACTGAGCTTCAGAAGCAGGGAGATCGGCTTTGAGCTTGAAGGGGATATGGACCCGAGCTGGTGTCCCTCCAACATACTCTAGAAAATCCGAGAGGCGGGAGTTGACAACGATGTCCTCAGGTTGAGACCGGACTGGAGAAATATTTACAGGACCGGCCTCCTCCTCCCTTGGTACCTCTACCTCGGCCACAACCGTTGGAGCCTTGTGTTTTTTTGACTTGGAGGTTGAGCCGGGGTGGGACTTCCTTTTTATTGGGACTCTCTCAGCTGGCCCCAGATCCATCGCCCTAACATTTTCGGCCGGAATGCTCACCATCTTGGCCGGTGTGCGACGAGGAGTCACTCTATTCTCCTGTGCAGCAGCAGCAGCGTTCCGGGCTTCGGCAGCCTCCCTCAGTTAACCACAATCGTTTCACCTTGTTTATCAATTTTTAAAAAAAAATAAAAAAAAACAAAAAAAACAGACACACACACACACATAGCCACTATCTTTACTTTAGTGACAGGTATCCTTTGCCTTTACTTTCACCACAATCATCTCCATTCGACATCAACCATTCTACAACCATAAACATCATCTTCATCATTCTCCAGCCACCACACTTTGCCTTCATCCTTTTCTTTTAGATCGGAGCCATACCACACCACTAGGCAATCATCAGGTTCTTTATTTCCTCTTAATGGATGATATAGTAGAGTCTTTCTATAGGCATACAAATGAATTAAGATGTATGTTATTACTCTTGATGCTACTCATGGTTGTGTTGATGATATTTATCTTATGGGTTCTAACACAAGGCCTATGAAACTGGATTGTATGACACAATCAAATTGTTCAGTTATACTAACCATTTCACATGTAATTGAACTGATCAATTTGTTATAGGTATCTTCGTTACTAAGCGCCCTTAAAAAAGTACAGAGCAAGAAGCATAAGGAATCAGATCTTGACACCAATGTTTGGTTATGATTTATTTTTCCTTCTTTGTTTCTTGTTCACAAAAAAAATCATCATTTCCAGTTTTTCATTTTAAATTCTACATGCTTTTCACTGATTTTTTTTAATTTGTCTGAATAATGAGTAATTACATCACCTTTGTCCAATATTTCATGACATGTTGTGAATAATTTCCTTGCATATTAATTTAATAAGTTGTTTGTGAAGATCAAATTATATATGAATTGTGATAGATTGACCACCCTCGGTGAGATTTTGAGCTTAATTGGATGGACCAGATTATGCCATCTTTCTTTTGTTTTTTATTAACCCTTATTTATTAGTATTCTAGAACTTGACTTGTTTCTTTTTGATGTATTATGTTACATTTGCATGCTTTGATATGATTAAGGCCATTTTTGTTTTAACCAAACACTAGCCATATGCCTTACCTTACATATTTTCCATTGTTATCCACGTTGAGCCTATATCCATTTCTTGATTCAGCCACATAATTAGCCAATAGCCCTAAAAAAACATGATCACCCTTGCTTGGGAATTGATTAGGAGTTTTGGAATTACTGTGAATAAAGATTCTTGATGATTATGGAAATGTATCCAAGATATGTATGTTGTTGTTTCATTGTTCAAAAAGAAAGTAAAAAAGAGGAAATATTAAAAAAAAGAAGAAGAAAAAGAAGAAGTGGTGAATATATATATGAAAATAATCAGGAGGATTTATTCTCCTGTTTTATCCTCCATCATGTTTTATTTTGCTAAGTATTGAGTTTCAAAATGAACTTCCATAATCACTGAATCACTTACTCCATTGCTCTTTTTCAACCCTAAGTTTAGCCATACTATTTCATTTTATCCACCCAATATCACCTTGGCCCCATTACAACCTTAATAAAGTCCTTTTGATCTCTACATGCATATGTGTTCAAATATAGAAATTAGAAAATTGTCAAGCCTATGGTAGTACTAATTTATTTGGGTGATTTCTGAGAGTATATACAAACCCAAATAATTGAGATATAGAGAGCATGAAGAGAACATCAATCATATTTTCATCCACTCTTTGATTTGATCACTCAATTTGTGTAACTAGTATGTAGTGCTTCTTATTCACACTTATCATGACTTCTTGATATAAGGGATGATGTGTATTACTTATTACTTTAGACTTCAAAAAAAAAGTCAAAAATCAATTTAAAAAAAAACCTTTTTCTGTTGTTTCTCATTTTGGTTTTTGGTTTGGTTTTGCCCTGGAGTGCAAAAGCTTAAGTGTGGGGGAATTTGATAAATCAATTTTAATACACTTATTATAGTTTTACACTTGGGGTTTATTATATAATTACTATGTTTAATAATAATATTTTAATTAAGTTTTATGTTGTTTAGTTAAATTAAAGTATTATGTATATATGTTTTAATTTTCATTTTTTATATGTATCTTGAGTATCTTGATTGATCCAAATGGGCTACTCTTGGAGCCCATGGAAAGCTAAGATAGAGGCCTACATCATGATGATCAGATTTGGTTATTTTGCATCTGAAAAAAAGAAGAAATGGAGCTTGAATCAATCATCCCTCATGTGTCCCACCAGCATTGACATTGTTCACCAAAATACACATATCTAGAGCTATAGATGTCCAAATGACCTTATTCTTACGTCAAATTCTCAATAAGACAGAGATCTACAATTTTCATGTTGAAGGTTTTGCAAAATTCGGCCATCTAGATGGTCATATTTGACTCGCAAGGTGGAGAAGATAAAGAGAAGAATGAATTTCAACACCTACCATTATCTTCTTTTGAATTATTATAATTTCAAGCCCACCAATGTTGAAAAAATGCATTAATGATCAGAAAATAAAAGTATAGTATCATGATATCTTGCCTATAAATAGATGTTTGAAGTTGTAAGGAAGATACACAAGAGATACATAAGAAATACATGCTTTAGTTTTCATTACATTTCTGTATCTTTGCTTTAGTTTCTTAAGTTTTAGTTCTTTCTCTTGCTTTATTTCTTTGTTCTATATTCCATCCTTCAAGTTATGGTTTCATTTCCCTTCCTCAATATCAAGTAAGTTAATTTTATTATTTGTTATTTACTTTTATAATCAAAGTTATAGTTAATTTAATATTAGTTTTCATTGTTAAAAATTATCATGGGAGCTTAATCTTTTAAAATCAACTCAAGGAATTTAATTTTTCTTTATGTTAACTTTAAGTTCTTGCTCTTAATATTTTGATTGAAGATAATTACTTTTTTGTTTCTCAAACACTTATGATGGTAGATTTTTTAAGTGTATAACCAATTGGTATATAATTAAACAATCTATAATCTAAACTTATGTTGGTTGGTTAATCAATAATCAATTTGAGAACAAAGATTAAGTCACTAAATAAGAGATTTGTATTTAGTTTCTTAACTCAATCAAACTATGGTTTTAAAGTTATTTTAGTAATTAATAAGAATATATTGATTGATTATTCTTATTAGTTCATTAATTTGATTCTAGAAGATTTTCTAGAATATAATCATTTAGGGATTCCAAAAGATTCAAGATTGAAAAATTAATTATATTTAATCATATTTGTGATCAATGATTAGTTAAGTAAAGATTTATTAATTCCTTGAGTTAGTTGTTTCTAAATTTGATTATTCTCACTCATAAATTTACTTTTTGTACTATTATATAATTACTTAATTTTCCTTTCAATCTCAACACAAACCCCCTTGTTATAACTAAATTGAGTGTAACTAATTTAACTAAGGTCCTCGAGAGACGACTAAAGTTGTTCACCTTATACTATATTAATTTAACTTTTTATTTGACCCGACAACGACAACGTGTCAGAGCAGCGGCAGAGCCGACCATTATGCTCAATAATATAAATGACAGAAAATAAATAAATAAATAAATAAAATATCGAGAGCGACAAAAGAGTCGACCATTATACTCAATAATAGAAGTAACAGAAATTTAACCAGAATAAACTACTAAAAGTGGCAGCGGAACCAACCATTATGCTCGATAGTAATTATTTATAATAATAGTAATAATAATAATAATAATAATAATAATATTATTATTATTAATAGTAGTAGTGATATAGTTGGTGATAATAATAATTCTTGGTTTAATTTTGTTAGGTATCTGGGTTAACATGTTGAGGATAAATATGACGATTTGGATAGTAGTTCACACTTCAAAATAATCATTACAAACTTTTGGACCTAACATGAATTTACATAATAAAGGTCATGTGTCTGTCCATCCTTATATCCTCATTTATCATGTTTTTCAAAACTTATCTGCTGGAATCCATATAGACACCCATTGTCCTTAATATTTTCACAATTCAGTACCTATCATGCTCACTTACTCATCATGGTTAGTAATAGCCAACACAACCAATTAATCACATACACGACAATACAATATTAATAAAAATTCAAGTGGCTTATTTTTAATGGCAAGAAAATATCCTAATTTTAGTAACAGTTCCCAAACCTACTATCGGATAGATAAGGACCAAAAGTACCTTAACCTTTCCGAACACGTGGTTCACCCTAAAATGCTCGAGAATATACCACTCTTACCTGAGGTGTCATGTTTTTCTGATACTAGACGGAAGGGCAAAAACTTAACTTTCAAACCGTAGCTCTGATTGACGATCTGTCTCCTTGGTTGCACTCTACACGATGATCAGAGGTCGAATATGTGAACATGAAAATGATCAGGAAAGAAGAGAGGTTGGTGGCGTGATGGCTGCCCATGGTGGTGGAGGATGGTTCGTGGCGACTAAACTTGAAACTAATCAGTAGAAATCAAAGAAAACAAAGATCAGAGGTCGTAGGAAGGAAGAACGATGAAAACAGAGGTCGTGGGGGTCGTGGGTGGTGCGGGGGTAATGGTTTGGGGTGCTGGTATAGCAGTGAGGGTGGTGGTTCGTGGTGGTTTAGGGTGGTGGAAGAGGTGGAGGGAGAAGAAAGGTAGAGGTTTACAGTGGTTGGAGGTGGTTTTCGCGAAGAACGGACGTAGTTTGGGGGGTTTGAGTTGTCGTCAATGGAGGAGAAAGAGAGGTAAGGAGGCCGTGTAAGGGAGAAAGAGGAGGGACTGATGTAGTTTTGAAGAGGGCTGTCATCTTATTTATAGAAAAATCTAGCCGTCAGGTCTAGATTTAATCGATACCGGATGAAACCCTAGTTACGGTTTTTAATACATAACTTTGAGAGAAAAACTGACTTATTTCTACGTTTAGAATCTAAAAATGTGTCCACCATGAAAATTTTAGATATCATTTTTCTCTTCGAAACGATAAATGATACGTAAAAATCTGATTCCTAGAGCAAGAGTTATGCTTGAAACATGGAATAGCGTTTTCCTGGGCTCCAAAATTATTTTAACTTGGAAAGATGGGTTCACCAAGAAACATCCTTTGAGAATCAGATCTTAGGCTCTTCATAAGAGTTGTATCGGTTTTCAATACAAATCCATGGAAAACGAACGACGTGATTTTGCCATCGTATGAGGGAGATATCCATGTTTTTCCATGGCTGGGCTGCTGAATTACGGAAATGAATTTTCCTCGAGAAGCTTGGCTTTTCAGGGACAATCGGGCCGGTACTAGTCTTTGAGTTCTGCATGAGAATTGTAAAGGGGTTCAATATAAGGATAAATAAAGTACAACGCACTAATTCTGAGCTCGTATGAGAGAGTTATGATTTTTCTTGTAAATTAATGAAATTTAACGGGATTAAATAATGGGTTTTTGGAGAAAAATTTTTGGTTCTTCAAGTTGGTGATGATAGGTTACAAATTAAAGTCTGAGACTAGAAGTCGAGATTGTTAGGTTTTTCATAACAAAGAAACCAAGATGAGAATTGCGTGATTCCGATATTACATGAGAAGGTTAGGCTTAAAACACTAAAAGTGTTTGAGCCAAACTCAAGGGTCTCGATTAAATGAATAGTTTTTCCAAGAAATGAAGTTAATGAGGTCTGAATTAGAGTTTGGGCTCTTCGGGAGACGTGTTTGAATTACCAAAATAGTTCATTAGGGATTACCCACGTTGGGACCGGACATCCCAAAGTGTACAAACAAAAGACTGAGGGCCCATTTTTGGTATAAAATAGGTGTGTAGGAACTGACTCGATTTTCTTCCTTGTTTTACATGAACGATGGTACTATTCTTACTAGATTATTATCTAGGCACTAGATTTGGGACCAGATAGTCAATTCTTGACTGCCTGTGGGGTCCTTTATTTACTCTCCTGAATATTATATTATTATTTATGGTTAAGTATAACCTTGTATTATCATACACGCTTACTATCTCTTTTTATCGGGTTTTCTCAACTCCGTTACACTCTTCTTCTTATGAAAAGGTCTGTGTCGTGATTATCACTTACAATACTCTTATGTTTGAAAACTTACAAGGTTAAGCCCGCTTACCGAAAATAGGGATGTTACACTATTCAAATATAGAATATTCTAAAGATCATTTACCAATTATTACTAAATTGAAACCATATAATCGTCATTAATTATTTACTAACACTAATGCATTATTCCTAATTTATTCAGATTATTAATCACTAATTCTGTTGTTATTCTTTTATTCTCACTCTTTTAATTTATTACTACTCATACCAATTTCTTTACTGGTCTCTGCCTCTCTATTAATCTCTGTAGTAGGTCTCCTTATATTTCCTTAGTAGTTCTGTATCTCTTAATTAATATTCTACTAACTTCCTTTCTCACTAATTTCCTCACACTTGGAACAAGTTAGAGATCAGGCCGAAGCCTTAACCTCTCTTCAAAAGACTTAACAAGACACTTTCAGGATTCTAGAGAGTCTAGAGTCAGTCCTAAAAACCAAGGCTATTACACCTACTCCTCAAATTAATCACTATCTATTTTTAACATTTTTAGTTTTTGGTTCCTAAAAATCCTGCAAACCTTAATTTTCTTGCGTAACAAGTAAATTTTCCGACCATTAGTTTTCGACCACACCACTACCTCACGACACCTAGGTGGCTAGGTGTTACTTAGTTTCCCACCGCCCATTCACTCAGCCCCATCACTACTTCTTCAACACTCAATTGATCATTAATTACTTTTACCTTCCATTTTCCACTATCACCCTCATTCTCGGCAACACCAAATGAAATCCCTTTTCTCCTTAATTCTTCAACACATAGACACCAAATCTTCTAAATTCCAGCTGTTGTCATGCCTAAAATTTCTTCCATCTCCCCCCTTTAATTCATGGTTTCATCATCCCCACACATCACTCTTTAATTTCAACTTCTTCTCTTTTCTTCTTTACCCAACCTGAGCACCACCTCACTAAAACAGCCTTCAACCTCTTCATTTCCCTTTCTTTAAAATTCTAAATTTACAACTAAATTCCTCCTTGTCCTGGCCATCCTTGGCTGTGAGCCACCAAGCAAAAAACAAGGTGGGATTTTGTAATTTTGGCTCTTAATCTTGTTTTTCTTTCCCTCTTGCTAAAATTAGTTTGTGTTCATGAATTTTATAGCAATTTCCCCTGTTTTTAAAAGCAAAAGTCGTGGCCCTGTTTTCTTCTAATACATTGCATGTTTGTGTTTTCCTAGGTACGGGAGTAATCGACGATGATTAGAAAGCGGTTCGAGGCATTTGATAAATTTTTGGCAAGCCCATCTTCCTTCTCCCTCCAAACTGTGACCTTAGGATGACGTACGAGGAGCCTCACTTCATTTGTTGCATTTAAAATTATCATATAATATTTCTCTAGTACCCAGGGATAACCCCTTAAAGTTTCATCGCAATCTGACAATTATATCTTAAGCTACGCATTTTTCGTTACCAATACTAATTTTTACTACATTTTTATGTTAGTATGTGTTAAATCTCATAAAATATGCCTCGCTATTCGTACGTCTGGTGAAGATTTTATCACGATCAAAGTTATTTCAAAGAAATTAGGAATTTTAGAAAATTAGGCAGGCTCGGTTGTAATTCGATTGGGTTGTATGTTAAGTTATAATTTTTGAGTAATTTTATGTAATTTTTTCGGTAAGCCCCACTAAAATAAAATTAGATTCATCATTCGGGAGTTCCAGGAGCAATTTCAGAAAAACTACGCATCTCGAGGAATTTTCACCAATACGTACCAACCATAGTTTTTCATTTATTGACTTAAAAGATTATATAAAGTTATCAGGTTTAATGAATTTAAATAGGAATTTATAATAAGTAAGTAAATAAAGCAACATTAAGTTTATTGTTGTCATTATTATTGTTGTTGTTATTATTATTATAATTATTATTCTTTACTCTTTAGTATTAAGCATAATGATCAGTTTTGCCTCTGCTCCTAACATTTTCTTTCATTAATTTCTATTACTTATATTATTAAGCATAATAGCCGGCTTTGCCTTCGCTCTTAGCATTTTCCTTATTTAATTTCTATCATTTATATTATTGAATATAATGGTCGGCTGAGCTTCCTTATTCAGTACTCTTTCTTTTATTTAAATATTGTTTATTTATACTATCAGATATAATGGTTGGCTCTGCTGTCTTATAATAACTATTATTATTATTAATACTATCATTCTCATCATTATTTCTATTGTTATTATAAGTAATGGCCAAATACCTTTTTAAATTTTATACTGCTTCAGTTACTAGTTATAACATCCAAATACATTATTTGGTCTTCAAACTAGATGCTACTTAAGCCAAAATATAGTTGATACATTTTCTAAATAAAGCTAAAAATAACTGACAACATTCAAAAAATAAGCAGGACCTAACATCTCGAGAATGAATATTTCGAGATAAGGGGACACATAGACATCTAGGGGTCTGAAAGTAATGGTATTAAGTTAGGAATTAAGAATCTAAAGAAAACATTTTAAGGATTTAGTAGAGTTTAACAAACAAATATAGTAATAAGCTACTAAGTAGACCATGGGAGTAAAACATAGTATAAAAGGAGCTAATAGGAAGTGATAGGCTTGACAAAATATCAATAATGAATCTCTAGTACATTTTAAGTCAAGTCCATGATTTAGTCATTCAGGATAGTAAGTAGATCTTTAAGTAGTAAGTAGATAATAGTGAAGAAAAAGGGGGAAATTGGATTTATACTAGAACAACATAAAGTTAGTAAATAAGTTTATAAAAAGAATTCAAGAATAACTAGAACAAGTATCTAGTAAATAAGTAAGGATATTTTAATTAAAAAAAAGTTGTTAGAAAATAATATATATGTACATTGTTAGTAACTAAGGCATTAAATAAGTTAGGCATAGTTATGGGATTAAACTAGAAATAAATTGGTAAACTAGATTCAGGAAAAATCAAGGAATAAATAAACTTTAACCATTATTAAAACTAAAAGTTACAGTTAGTAATAAACAAGGACCCACCAAATGAATTATAGTTAATTAAGAGTAAATTAAAGAAGGCAAGAGTGTACATTACTATTTGATAAGGAGACTAAACTAGTATGACCTTAAGTAAAATTCAACCTTAAAAGGAAAAAGATTTATAATAATAATAATAATAATAATAATAATAATAATAATAATAATAATAATAATAAGAGTATATCTATATATACGATTTTAAGATTAACAATAATGAGTATTTCAACAAATGTTACCAATAATTAGTGAGTAAATTACAAGGGAATAATAAATTTATAATTTAATAAGGATTAATAAACGAATATGCTCAAAAGAAATAATGTACCTATATGTGGCTAATATATATAAATACATACGTTTCCTAATATGAAATTGTTTAATAAGTAGTAAATGAAGAAGAACACATTCTATGAGTTTGACTAAAGTTAAATAGTATGATTACATCACTCAGATCGACTAGGTAGATTGGTATACGTACATTTGATGAATATTTCAATTGGATGGATAATGTGTTGATTAATGCAAGTTATATGATTGTTGATTGAATTACGTGCTCCTGTAAAATTATAAGTATGATCAATTATATGAATATGATAAAATGTATGACAAATGATGTAGGTATAGTGAGATGTATGATGAAAAGAATAAACTTAGTATGATGCATTCTTAATTCATAAAAAGATAAAAAGCGGGATTAAAAGAGCTATAAGTCACGGTAGAGAGTCTTAATGCAATGAGAAGCGATATGATAAGAATAGATATGATGGTATATGATGAGATGATGAAAAATACCCAATGAATGTAAAAGATTAACGCTTGGCCCTTTTCATTCTTAATTACCGAGTGATGAGAATGAGATATAAGTTTATGGAAATCTAGTATATTCCTATAAACTAGATACTCA
Organism: Clitoria ternatea; assembly: GCA_037962975.1. Taxonomy (NCBI): domain Eukaryota; kingdom Viridiplantae; phylum Streptophyta; class Magnoliopsida; order Fabales; family Fabaceae; genus Clitoria; species Clitoria ternatea. The sequence goes on along the minus strand of CM075670.1, from coordinate 94,023,160 downwards.
GACCTTCTAAAGAGTTTACCCTATAATAAATACCAATACCTCAAATGACCCAGCAAATGGCCCTTCCTTACCAATAGAAAGAAATAGAATGAAGGTAACCTATGTTAAGAATGAAAATGGATCATTGGAGAGACTCTACCGATGATGAGTACAATCAGTAAGAAAATAGAAATACATGTGAAACATGCATCATTTTCATAAGATGTTTTGATGAAAACTAGAGCATACATTAGGGTATGCTGAAGAACATTCATGTTTGATTCCCAAGTAGGATCTTCGGAATACAATTAGGTCGGGCATTTAATGACTCGGATTCACGCCCTATGTCAGACGCTCCATGGCAAGCCTAATGTAATTTGACTAAAGAAAGAGTGTAGCTGGGATTGTGTAGAGCCAAGTCCCCTTTTATGATATGAATGATGAGATGAGATAAGATGGATCCATATTATGTGTATGACCTGTGAGTCTCTGGTACCCAATGATGTGATGTATGGAAGACTTGGTAGGCTGATTAGCCTGAACAGGAGTAGCCTGATAGGACGAATTTTGATAATGATGAGTATGAGGATCGATGAGATGGAATTGAGCCCACATGCATCATGGTGAAGAATGAAAAAGATTAATTAAAAATAATGGAACCCATGCATTACATTACATGGCATTGATGAAATTGTATGTGATTATATTTAATATGTGAATTATTCTATAATTGTTATATTAGAAGAGAGAAAAAGAGAAAGAGAAAGAGAAAGAGAAAGGGAAACATTAGGCAGGATTGAGTGATGTTAGAAAACTTAGAGAAACTAGGGACCCAAGATGAGAAAGGATTATGTGAGTACTTGTTTGGATGTTGTAGGAGGATTTCCAAAATGAAAACCCTCTGATTGTATGAAGAGAAAACTCTCCCTTACTTTATTTTTCCTGACGGAATCAGACCATACACTCGACACTGTAGTAATCAACGCAGATTTCATATCAAGAATCAGTCAGACTCTACCTGGACCAAGGACGATGAGAATATGATATAGCCTAGACTTTAATCTTGTAGGCCAAGAAGGATGAATCTAGCTATCTTTCTTCAAAAAGACCAATGAACGTAAATTCGGAAGCATGGAAAGGTAGGAGATAGAGTTAGAAGGTTAATGGTGGAAATGGAATGGATTGGATAGGTGTAAAAGGGTTGGACACCACCTTAGAGTAGGATAAGTGCTACTCACCACTCTAGGAGGATAAGAGCCTAGAGATAAGAGCTTGCTAGAAGGGAAAACTCACTACTCATAAATTCACAACAATATGTATATTCTTAAAAATGTAAGGTGTAAGGTACATGGATAGCATGCCTTTATATAAGCAAGGGAAATGCCACTCCCTAATGGGCTTCTCGATTTCCTAGGTCTAATTAACAACTAATCTACATAAAATGGCCAAATACAAGGCCCAAAACATATACAAAAGGCCCAAAAATAACCCAAAAATAAACCTAAACTATTTTGAGTACAATTGAAATTATTTACAGACTATGCCCTCATTAGAATATATGACTTTCTTTTTCCATAGGAGCCTGCGTGCCCCTGATTTCAGTATGTACAGTTACTATTTATGACCATGTATTATATATGACTACATTGTATATATATGATGTAACATCCTAGGTTATTTTTGCATTTATTTTTACAGACTTATTCAAGTGACAGCAGTCACAGTTAAATTAATTAAATGAGGTCTAGAAAAGAAAAGCAAGTTAATTTAAACACAACGGATGGGAGAAAGGGAAATCAGGGTTTCTCGCTTGAGCGAGGCCCCTACTCGTCTAAGCGAGATTCCGGACTCTCACTTAAACGAGGTTCTATTCGCTGGAGTGAACACCTTTCACACATCGGATTATACAAAACATGCAACCGAACTCCCAAAATTTCACTCTAAAAATGGTTCTGTGAACCCAAAGAGTTATCATAACTACCATGAAAGCATATGAAAATAACAGTGATGTATTTTAAAATATAGGTTTACATCCGGTCCGGTCTTAATTAAACACAACTAATAATAATACTAAGAAGTTCTTATACACACATATGACTCTATAGAGAGTCACTCGAAGTCACTCGAACCCTGGCACCATTCTCCCCCTTGGCGCGGCTCCATGGCTCCTTCCCCCTCCCTGTCTCTGGTTACTAAAAAAAAATGCAAGGGTGAGTGTTTGGCATTGTAATTAATTTAGAATGGAACTTAACAAATATACATGCATATTTATACATACACATCAAGCATCACTTGTAAGTAAGCATACCGAAACATAGTGTATTACATACAGTAACTATATTAAACCAACTACACAATTCCATCACATTCATCACGATCACAACTGACTCTCATACAATCTGACTCCTAGTATCCGGATACTAAAGGATTGGCCTTCAGCTGGGGGTCCTACTTGACACCCCGTGAACCCTGCTTGATTCACCGAGTCCTGCTTGACTCTCCACCTCGACCACTGGGTCCTACTTGACCACTGGGTAGCTCAACTGGGCACGAAAACCACAGGAGCCGGAAATGAGGGGCTATCATATACCGTCGGCCATCCCATACCACATAATCATTCAACGGTTTACCTTTCACATAACAATATCAATTCCTCATCACTCGGGTAGCCTGCTTGCTAACCCGACGTCACATAACACTGATCATTTCACATTAGATATCACAAGATCATACATGACAAACTCATCCACACCCGATCCTCCATTAATTAATGTACTCAGTCACACATGCACAAGCATAAACACACAACTACGTTTAGCAACATTTTCCTTAACCTGTTTACGTTACTTCAATGACCTGTTTAAGAAGCGAGTCCTATTCTAATTAATTATAACCCGAACACCCCCTTACTTTGGTTCCACGCTTCGATGATCTGTTCTCCGTGTCGATTCCTTCCTCTAAGCACTGGTTTCGCAGTCTCAACTCCGTCACTCAGTCTTCTGTTGCTTAGCCTACTACCTACGGATCATAAAGTATAGCTCGTCACTTCAACGCCCTTAGTTCATGGACTGCATTTGGGCTCACACTCACCAGAGGAGTGGAGAACAGCCACGAATATAGCCATGCATGGCTCTTAACAGCCAAAGAATAAAAGGAATAAGGAAATCACAATTGGAACGGATCAGTAGACTCACCTTGAAGCCTCGATCACAGGAATGGGGTTCAATTGAAGTTTAGACACAAATGGAGTCCCTCTCCAGCGCATGCAAATCAGCGTTAAGAGAGGAGAGAAAAAAACGAAAGAGAAGGAACAGACCAACAGCAAAGGTAACTTGTAAATAATGAAGAGGGAAGGAAGAGAATCTCCTTATATATATATGTATAGCTCATGGGCAAGATCGTCTTTTCCTTTATTTTATTTGTATTCTTGCTAAATTTAATCAATTTCACTATATTGAACTATTGCATAGTTATTAAATCAATTACACTTATTTATTCCCACAAAGTTTAATTATTCACAATTCTCTAATACTTCGCAAGAGTATAAGCCCAATATGAATATCGGCCCCCGACGTTCTAACTTAGTGTTCATACCTCGGAAATCCAAGCTACAACCTGAGAGATCGGATACCTTATCCATGCTCACCTCTTGGTTACCTACATCCGTTGTTTCAGTCATTATGAGGTTAATCCGGGCTATGACTCCGTGTGAGACGCTCTCCTCACAACGGTTGGACCAGACCACCTAACTCTGTCCGCTCTTCTCCTACACTCCCGATCTTTAACTCCGCCTGCTCGCGCTTCAGATACCGATCTCGACACTGGCTTTCTTATCTCTGGCTAAGACAGAACAAATATTAAATAAAACTTCTAAAACATTTACTAATCATTTCTCATTTCTTATAATTCTCATTAAAACATCAGGGATGTTACATATGATGTATCTATTCCACCAAATTCTCTTGTAAAAAAAAACTTCTATATTTTTCTAAAACTTGTAACCTCTCAATTGACCAGGATAATCTAGTGGAAGAGATTGTCCTAGTTAATCGAGGATGTTACAAAGTGGCCCATAGATATCACTCCTATCATATAGGAGAGATAAATCCCATCTACATTACCTACATCCCTCTACATGATTTATTCACTGCCTAATTACAACCTTTATGATCACCTTGTTATAGATGACGTTTGATTGTATAAAAATAATAAACTATTCATGTAGGAATCATAGTGACTTCAGGTCGAAGGACTACATCTACGATTGATGGTACATAGTCATACTTAGAAGGGGCAATTGAATAAGTCTCAACTATTTTTTGCATAAACTTTTCACAGTAATCTGAAAGATGTTTCAGACTTAAGAAGGTGTAGACTTTAGAAAGCGAAGGGTAAAAAGAAGATAGCATAGCAGATTTATATTGGTTCACTTCTAAAGCAGAAGTTACGTCAAGTACCTTCACACTTGAAAGATTTCCACTATGTAAAAACACCTTTTACACAACAAGTATAACCCATGCTTCAAGTATTATTGACTCTAGCCATTTCTGGCTTAACCCAAGTATTCTTTCATAAAAGCTACTCCTAGCTCAGTCCTAAGTATTCTTTCTAAAGCATCTCCAGGCCAAATAAGTGTTTCCCACTTAATCTAAGGGATGGTGAACACACCAGACTTGTTACACAAAGAATGAGTAACAGAGAACAGTTGTGATATAAAGATAACTTAGTATAAAAAGAGATTTGTATTTGAAGCAAATAATATGGTAAATTATGATAAGCAAGAAGCCAAGCTCTGCTAGGGGCAGGACAACAAGAAAGGCTTGCTTATAAAATAAGAACAATGAAAAGTTTAAGAGTTTGCTAGCAAGCACTTTTGATTTTTGTTTATGTTCTTGGAAGCTCTTCAAAGTTTTTGATCTTTTCATATTTATATTGCTGATGAGATAGTCGTTGGAAAACACATAGCTGTTGATCATATTTGACTTTGAAGATGTACACAGTGACAAGGTCTAAATTAAGCATGCTTTAGAAATTATACCAAAATGGTGATCCTTGATAAAAAGACACCTATTTGCTTAGCTATTTCAAGCTAAGAATTACACCATTGTAGAGGTTAACCTTAGGCTTTTACACTGCCCCAGTTTAAGCTTTTTCTCAATCTTGAGATATGTGAGGCATCTTCCTAGATAACTATGTAACATCCTGAATTTTAAAATAGAAGATTAATTAAGGGAAATAAATATTGACAAGTTGAATATGAAATGTTTAAGGTCCCAATAAATTGAATTTATCTAAATTAATATTTTTGGGAATCATTGGTAATTTATGGAGACCGGTTAAGCTAAAAATGAGCCCGGTTGAGATATGGGTGTCGGACCAAATATCTCGGAATGAGATGATACTGGTCAGGGCTGTAGAGAATAATAATGGGAATCCGAATATACATTCGGAATAATTTTTGGATGAAGTATTGAGCCCAAACGAAGAGTCTGTTAGTGACAAAAACGATGAATTCTAATAGATGGAATTAAAATAAACCCAAAAGCCCAAACTTTCCTTCTTCTATTCACGTGTAAACCGCTGAAGCTTTGAGCAAATATACTTTACTTCTTCTTTTCTTCATCTTCCTCCATTCTTCTCTCTTCTTTTCCCAAAAACCTTAAGTTTGTGTGGTGACTCTTTTCCTCTCCATTTTTCATTGAAGAGGACTTGGAAGCTTGGGGTTCTTCCTTCTCCTTCCTCTTATTTTCGTGTTACCTCCCTTCCTTTCTTGAACCCAATTCGTTTTGGGTGTGAGGTAAGCTTCTCCCACCATTTTTGGATGGGTTTATGTTGATATTATGGGTATTATGATTTTGGGAAGGACATGCATGTGCATGAGTGTTTATTAGAGCATTTAATGCTCATGCCCTAGAATGGGGTATCATAAATGCAAGTATTTATGGGAGGAAAATGGTTGTTGGTGCATTAATGATGGTGAGAAGTGAAGGTTTATGATGTATTAATGAAGGTGGATGGGTTTTGGAGAAAACCCTAACCTTGGAGTTTGGGGAAAATAGTTAAAGTTAGTTTGAGAATATGTTTTATGGAGAAATGTATGATATTAAAAGATATGAATGATGGTGGAAGGAGTTTGGTGAAGCTTGGGGGATAGGGTTGTCTTGTAATCCTTAAATTTAATGATGGTTGCTTAATGGGAAGGAATTCCCGAAGCCTAATAAAGAATAAAAATGATATCCACAACATGTCTAACACATGTTGTGACATTATAAATATGAATATGACTAAATAGAATTGAATTGATGATTTGAATAGTTAATTGATTAAGGTTTTACATGAATGTGAATGTAGGACCTATTCCGAACGACGAGGCGGGATCGTCTTATCCATCGGAATTCTTCTCTTGAGGTAGGAGAGGAGTCTAAATTCTAAAGGCATGAATTTGAATGTTAGTTGATTGTGGTATATGGTGTTATGCATGTTAGCCTTGCTTGAATGTTGTAAGAAATGATGACTTATGGTGTGATGTAGATAATATGTTTGGCAACATGCTTTTGTGCATTTAGAATATTCATGGTGTGTTATGTTAAGTGGTATTACCATGAATGTGATATAATTGTTGATGTTGTTTGTTGAGATTGAAAATAAAAAGAATGCCACCCAAAGATTGAAACTATTGTGAACAATCAATGTTAATAAAAGCTTGTGGTGTTGACGATGTTGGATGATGAGTGGCATGTGTAGGATGCATAGAGTGAGGAATGCATATGATTGCATTGCATCCATGGCATACTGCATAGCTGCCGGTGTTGGAATTTTAGGGGATTCCCCCGGTTGGCCCAGTGGGAGGGCGGCTCGGTGCACGAGCATGATATATTTCCCCTGTGACTTGGTGTATAAGTCACGAAGCTGCCCATGTTGTGCTTCGGGGAGCCGCATGTGGTTGACCCTTGTGGGGGGTGGCTCTTGAGAAGCAGGTGTCCCCGGTGGTCCTTGAGATCACAGCTGCCATGGTATAAATCATGGTTGGCCCGCAACACTCTATGTTGATTATGTTGTATACCGCGGTCATGGTGAAAATGGCCAAGTGTTGCAAGATGGGCGATGCGGTTTGGTACCAGTAAAACTATTGATGAATGCATGCAATTTAAAGAATAAGTGTACACATTTTACTACTGCAGTAGGGGTGTGGTTAAAAGATCACACTTGAATCCCACAGTTGATGTTGAAATTCCCACAGTCAGATCTGCAATTGTGGAAATAATCCTTTGTGCATATGCATTAGTTAGGAGCATTTACATATAGAAGGTAGTATGCCAAGGTGGTGATGGTGATTGTGAGAGGTGGTACAAATATATTTAAGACAACATAAAAGTATGAATACCATTTGAAAGTTGTTGTGATAACTCAATGGTTGAGTATTGTGATTATGTATATGCTTGTATGCTTTGTGTGAAATGGTGTTGGTATATGTCATGATGAATATTATTGATGTGCGAAGTATACATGTGTGGAAGCCTATATGTATAATCACTTGGTATTCATGTTTATTCCTTTAGAATGTAGACTCACTCTCCCATGTTGTCAATTTTAGACTTGTGATGCAGGGCAATTATGGGAAGAGTAAGCATTTTGAAGTATATTTTGGCCGTGGAGGTAATTAGTGTATAGGAAGCGCCTTGGCCGGTGACGTATGTAATCATATGTATTTTGAGTAGTAGGATATGTAATGAATGTGTATTTTGGAAGTCTACTTGATAGATGATTTTAGAGGGTCATGGGAGAAAATGAGAAATTGTATGTATATCTCATTTTCATTGGTGACCCTAAGTATGTATGAAGGTTTAAATTATAATTGAGATTTCCTATGTGTGGATGAATGGATGAAGAATTATATTTCAGTATTTCTTTTATAAAGCTGATGAGATGAAGAATTAATTTACATATATGATTTTGAAGAGTTGAGTGGAATTTAAGAGTATGCTGATGTAGAACCAGTTTTAAACGCTCTGAATGATGTTTGATATATAATGCATGTCTGTAGAATGAGTGAAGTTCAATTTCTAGTGTGCTGTGTTGTGTGAATTTCAAGTCCTGTAGGATGTCTGGTAGTTTCGCTTAAGCGAGGTGGATTCTCGCCCGAGCGAGAGCCACACCTGATAGGAAATTGGTCTCTGGACAATTTCGCTTAGGCAAGATTGAATCTCGCTCAAGCGAAATTGCCCCGTATCGGTGTTTGCTCTCTGGAGGAATTTCGCAGTATCAGTGTTTGCTCTATGGAGGAATTTCGCCCAGGCGAATGGAGTATCGCCCAAGCGAGGGCGTAGGGATTAGCTGCTGGCCTGACTCCGCTTAGGCGAATGGCCAATTCGCTCAAGCGTAAATGCTAGGAGAATCAGGGGGTTGGCTACTGGAAGAAATCCACTCAAGCGAAGGGCCTAAGGAATGGCATTCGCCCAAGCGAAGCCATTAGATGGGGAGTGGGTGAGTCTATGAATGAATTCTGTCTAAGTGAGGATTTTGGAAATAAACTAAGAGGTGGTGGAGTTTCCGAGTGAATTCTGAGTGACTTAAGCTTGAGCCATAGTTTTCTGAGTGAGGAAGGGTTCATAATCCGAGTAAGAAGGCCCCTGAGTGTGATGATCTGGGCAGTGGAGTTCCGAAGGGGAATTTCCGAGTCCAGTGTACTTATTCCGAGTTGTGTGTTCCGACCTTGTATTCTCCGAGTGAGAGAACACCGATTGGTGATACTCAGTGTGAGTTGCCCCAGGAATATCTCAAGAATAACTCTCCTCGAGTGCAAAAGAGAGGAGGTTGGCTTTGTAATGAAATGCCGAGTGAACGCTAGTCAGGCAATGAGTCGGACTTTGAATGGGATTCCGAGTGAATGACCAAACAAAGGTAAGTCGGTTTCTGGGAATTTTCCCGAGTGAACCACCGAGTGGGTGAAGTCTCGGACTTGGAATGAATTTACCGTATGGACGTTGTGTGAGGGAGGACTCGGTCTGGACTGCTGTTGCCGAGTAGGGATTGAGTGAATGATGGCTCAGTCAGGGGATCTTGCTGAGTGGTGAATCTGTGTACTTAGAGTCAGTTTCAGGAAGACTTTACCGAGTGAGAACTCGAGTGCTTTGAGTCAATTTTTGGAGAAGAATACCGAGTGACAACCCGTGTAAGGGGAGTCGAATTTGGAGGGGTTTGCTGAGTGAAAATTTAAGTCTTGAAGATTCTGATTATGCGAGTGGGTATAGGCTTGACCCCGAGAGTGTTTCGCTTAAGCGAGTAAGTCTCGCCCAAGCAAGTCAATCATAAATTTGAGTCTGGACGCATTTTGCTCAAGACTCGCTGGCTTCGCCCAACGAGGCATGTGTGTCTTGCTCAAGCGAGTCGGACTCCGCTTGAGTGAGATGACGCCCCTGTTACTCCTTTTTTTCTTTTCGCTCTGCTACTCCTGTAATGCCAAGAAATGCACTATCCCAATTAATTTCTTTCCTTTCTAAAAACTGAGACTTGAACCCACATTATTTTATGGATACCTTAATTGCAAAATTGGGTTTTATTAATTCCCAGGGGTCGATTTCTTAAAACAGAATCACATTTATTCATGTGCTCAATTTTCCTTCCGCTGTTTTAATTGAGGAACTTTCTTAAAGTTAATCCTTTTAAATTTACCCTCTCATATCTTCATATATGGGAGTGGCTTATTATAGATCCAGGTATTTTCTAAAAACGTGAAAAATTTACTCTGATTTCTGGGGTGTCTCAACCTGGTATCAGAGCAGCAATTGTTCTTGATACAACTATGATTAAAGATGTATATGTGATTATTGACTGTGCAAGACTGATTCATGAAATTACTTCACTAAATTATGATGGTTGACATTGAATTGATATTGCTGTATTGCTGTATGGAGTTGTTAAGTCCAGCCAAGAGTCCTTACACTAATTACCTCTATTTATGAATATGCTGTGATCATGTATTGAAAATGATGTGGTTATGTGATATGATATATGATAGGCTTATGATTGCTGAAATTCCAGAATTTATAAATGGAAAAGCTATTGTTTGGCCTAGTGTACTTATGTGTGAGCCATGTTTTGATGTATAGGCATAAGATATGGCTGGTAGACAGAATCGTGAGGCTGCTGCCATGGCAAACGCCTTGAACCGATTCACTGATTTCTTGGAAAGGCAAGGCCAGCTGAATGTGGGACAAGGTTCCCAAGGTCTTCACTTATTTCTCAAGAGGCATCCTTCGGAGTTTCATGGAGGATTTAAACCTGAAGATGCGTATGCGTGGATAAATGACTTGGAAAGGATATATGCAAGCTTCGAATGTTCTGAAGCGCAAAAGGTGGAGTATGCGGTCTTTATGCTCCGTGATGAGGCTGAAGCATGGTGGCGTCTTACTAGAGGACGTATGATAGCTGCTGATGTTCCCTTGATTTGGGAAAATTTCAGGTTGGAATTTTTGAAGAAATATTTTCCAGACAGCTATAGGAGCAAGAAAGAGCTTGAATTTATGAAGCTTAGGCAAGGAAGTATGACGGTGGAGGAGTATGCCTCCAAATTTGAAGCATTAAGTGCATTTTAACCACCCTATCAACAATAGGGCACTGAAGCTTCAAAGTGTGTTAAATTTGAAAATGGACTGCGCCAAGAAATCAAGAAGGCGATTTGTCATCAAGAGATTAGGAGTTTTCCTACTCTTATGGACAAGTGCAGAATTTTTGAAGAGAATGATGTTGCTCCAAGGAGTTATTCGGGGCATGATTACAAGTTGAAGGGCCAATCTTCTAGCTTCAAGAAGAAAGGCAATTTTAAAAATAATAGACAATTTGTATGTGGTTCTTCTTCTTTCTGAAGGGGATGAGGTGCTCCTAGAGGCGGTTATGGTGGCGGTAACCAAGGCCGCAGAAATGTCCAAGGCATAACTTGCTTCCGATGTGGTGCCAACCATTTAGCACGTGATTGTCCTCAAAATGATGTTGTGTGCTTCCAATGCAACCAACCTGGGCATATTCACCCAAATTGTCCAATGAATGCAAGAGGTGCTAATGTTGATGCTCCTAACCGCGTGAACTATGGTGCTAACCGTGGAGGTTTTGGTGGCCGTAGGCGTGGAAATGGTGGTGGCCAAAATGATGGCCAAAACGGTGGCCGTGGTGGCAATAACAACGGTGGAAGAAATGGTCGAAGTATCGGCCGTGGTGGAAGGCAGGGAAACCGAAATGGTGGTGATCAAGTACAAGCTGCAGGAAGAGTATTTGCAGTTACTGGTGAAGAAGTAGCTCAGGCTGAAGATCTTATCCGTGGTGAGTGTGAAATCCTTGGCACTCCGGTGCATATTATTTATGATTCTGGTGCTACGCACTCGTTTATTTCTGAAGATTGTGTGAGGCGCTTGCGGGTGCCTGTGTGCATGATGAAAGGTTCTATATTGGTGACTACACCGACCGGTGCTTGCTTAAGATCGGTAACTCGATGTGAGGACGTCGAGATGAACCTTGAGGGTATGAAATTTGTTGTATCCCTCGTATGCTTGCCTATGAAGGATTTGGATATTATTCTAGGCATGGATTGGTTATTTGCTAACAATGTCTTAGTGGATTGTCATAGCAAGACGGTGATCTTCCCGACTTTGAATGCTGAAGATTTTGATGTACAAGGTATCTCCCAGCTTCTTATGATGTTCTGCTTGGTTGATGGGAATAGTGTTTCCCAATCTGGTGGAATTCCTATTGTTTTGGAGTTTCCCGATGTGTTTCCGGAAGAAATTCCTTGATTACCACGTCCACGAGAAGTGGAATTTGCTATTGATCTTATTCCGGGTGCAGAACCTGTTTCCCGAGCTCCTTATAGGATGTCTCCTATGGAGTTAGTTGAGTTGAAAAAGCAGGTGAAAGAATTACTTGAGCGGGAGTTTATTCGCCCAAGTGTGTCTCCATGGGGTGCTCCCGTGCTATTAGTGAAGAAGAAAGATGGGAGTATGAGATTGTGCGTTGATTATCACCAGCTCAATAAACTAACCATTAAAAATAAATATCCTTTTCCACGCATTGATGATCTATTGGATCAATTGAAGGGGGCAGTTGTGTTTTTAAAGATTGATTTGCGCTCCGGATATCACCAAATTCAGGTGAAGGCCGAAGATATTCCAAAAACTGCTTTCCGAACGCGGTATGGACATTATGAGTATGTGGTGATGCCATTTGGGGTGACGAATGCCCCTGTGATTTTCATGAGCTACATGAATCGCATCTTCCATGAATATCTTGACCAATTCGTCGTGGTGTTTATTGATGATATTTTGGTGTACTCCAAGAGTCATGAAGAGCATGAAAGACATCTTCGTCTTGTATTGACTATTCTACGCGAGAAGGAATTGTATGCGAAGCTCTCTAAGTGTGAATTTTGGCTATCTGAGGTCTAATTCCTTGGACATGTTATTTCAAATGATGGAGTTGCGGTTGATAAGTCGAAGTTTGAAGCCGTGATGGCTTGGGAAAGACCAACATCAGTGACGGAGATAAGAAGTTTTCTTGGTCTTGCCAGTTACTACTGGAGGTTCATTGAAGGGTTTTCCCGTTTGGCTTTACCATTAACGAAGTTAACTCGAAAAAATCACTCTTTTATGTAGACCCGTGAATGTGAAGAGAGTTTCCAAGAGTTGAAGTTGAGGCTTACTACCGCACCGGTGTTAGCATTGCCCGATTTGACAGATGAATTTATGGTATATTGTGATGCGTCTAAGCTTGGTCTTGGATGTGTGTTAATGCAAAAGGAGTGTGTGATAGCCTATGCGTTAAGGCAGTTGCGACCGCATGAGGTTAATTATCCCACACATGATCTTGAATTGGCGGCGGTGGTGTTTGCATTGAAGTTGTGGCGACACTATTTGTATGGCTCCAAGTTTGTAGTCTTTAGTGATCATAAGAGCCTTAAGTACTTGTTTGATCAGAAGGAGTTGAATATGTGCCAAAGACGGTGGATGGAGTTCCTAAAAGACTATGAGTTTGAATTGAAGTATCACCCCGGTAAGGCGAATGTAGTTACCGATGCATTGAGCCGGAAGTTATTGCATGTTTCCATGATGATGGCAAAAGAGATGGAGTTGATTGAACAATTTAGAGATTTGAATATGGGCGTGGAGACTTACACTTCTAAGAAAATGGTGTTGGAAATGTTGAAAGTTACAAATGAATTTCTTGAATATGTGAAGGTGCAACAACCTAATGATGAGTATTTGATTGAGATAAAGAAAACCCAAGAAAAAGGGAAGAATTTGTTCTTAGTAGAAGGTCAAGATGGCATTTGGCGTGTGAAGGGTCGAATTTATGTTCCCTCAAGCGATGATGTGAGGAAACATGTACTAGAGGAAGCCCACAAAAGCATATTGAGTATTCACCCTGGTTCCACCAAGATGTATCAAGATTTGAAGAAGAATTTCTGGTGGCCCGGTATGAAGCGTGATGTGGCAAATTTTGTAGCATCTTGCCTTGTTTGTCAAAAGGCGAAGGTTGAGCATCAGAGACCAGCTGGATATTTGAGACCATTGGAGATCCCGGTTTGGAAATGGGATAGCATAGCTAAAGATTTTGTTTCTGGACTACCCAGAACCCGTGCTGGAAATGATGCTATATGGGTGATTGTTGACCGGTTGACAAAATATGCTCACTTTCTGCCCATTAATATGAAGAGTTCCTTGGAGAAATTGACATAAATCTACATCAAGGAGATTGTTAGGCTGCATGGTGTTCCGTCCAGCATCATATCCGACTGTGATCCTCGATTTACTTTTCGGTTTTGGGGACGCTTGCATGATGAGTTGGGTTCTAAGTTGAAGCTTAGTTCCGCTTATCACCCTCAAATCGATGGACAATCGGAGAGAACTATACAAAGCTTGGAGGATTTGTTGAGAGCTTGTGTCCTTGAACACGGTGGATGTTGGGAGAGATTCCTACCATTGATCGAATTCACATACAATAACAGCTTCCATTCCAGTATTGGCATGGCACCTTATAAGGCGTTGTATGGAAGGAAGTGTAGAACTCCCTTGTGTTGGCTTGAAGTTGGTGAAAATTTGGCCTTAGGGCCGGAGATTATTCAAGAAACTACAGAGCAAATTAAAAAGATACAAGAGAATATGAAGATTGCTCAGGATAGACAGAAGAGCTATTATGACAAGAGACATAAACCCCTTGAGTTTCAAGTGGGTGACCATGTGTTTTTGAAGGTCTCACGTGATAAAGGCATTGGAAGGGCGTTGAAGAGTGGGAAGTTGAGCCCTAGGTTTATTGGACCTTACGAGGTGTTGGAGCGGATTGGTGAGGTTGCTTATCGGATAGCACTCCCTCCGCATCTTGCTAACCTACACAACATGTTCCACGTGTCGCAGTTGAGAAAATATGTCTATGATCCTTTACACGTGATTCCTGTAAATGAGATTGAGGTGCGTGAGGATCTATCTATTCGTTCTGTTTCCATTCGCATTGTTAGACATTCCGTGAAGAAATTGCGGAACAAGTTGGTACCTTTGGTGGAGGTCACTTGGAAACATGGAAATACTGAAACGTTCACATGGGAACAAGAGGATGACATCAGAGAACGGTATCCCGATGCATTCGAATCTGGTAAGTTAAATTTCAAGGACGAAATTTTCTTTTTGGAGGGGTGGAATGTAACATCCCGAATTTTAAAATAGAAGATTAATTAAGGGAAATAAATATTGACAAGTTGAATATGAATTGTTTAAGGTCCCAATAAATTGAATTTATCTAAATTAAGATTTTTAGGAATCATTGGTAATTTATGGAGACCGGTTAAGCTGAAAATGAGCCCGGTTGAGATATGGGTGTCGGACCAAATATCTCAGAATGAGATGATACTGGTCAGGGCTGTAGAGAATAATAATGGGAATCCGAATATACATTCGGAATAATTTTTGGATGAAGTATTGAGCCGAAACGAAGAGCCTGTTAGTGACAAAAATGATGAATTCTAATAGATGGAATTAAAATAAACCCAAAAGCCTAAACTTTCCTTATTCTATTCACGTGTAAACCGCTGAAGCTTTGAGCAAATATACTTTACTTCTTCTTCTCTTCATCTTCCTCCATTCTTCTCTCTTCTTTTCCCAAAAACCTTGAGTTTGTGTGGTGACTCTTTTCCTCTCCATTTTTTGTTGAAAAGGACTTGGAAGCTTGGGGTTCTTCCTTCTCCTTCCTCTTATTTTCGTGCTGCCTCCCTTCCTTTCTTGAACCCAATTCGTTTTGGGTGTGAGGTAAGCTTCTCCCACCATTTTTGGATGGGTTTATGTTGATATTATGGGTATTATGATTTTGGGAAGGAGATGCATGTGCATGGGTGTTTATTAGAGCATTTAATGCTCATGCCCTAGAATGGGGTATCATAAATGCAAGTATTTATGGGAGGAAAATGGTTGTTGGTGCATTAATGATGGTGAGAAGTGAAGGTTTATAATGTATTAATGAAGGTGGATGGGTTTTGGAGAAAACCCTAACCTTGGAGTTTGGGGAAAATAGTTAAAGTTAGTTTGAGAATGTGTTTTATGGAGAAATGTATGATATTAAAAGATATGAATGATGGTGGAAGGAGTTTGGTGAAGCTTGGGGGATAGGGTTATCTTGTAATCCTTAAATTTAATGATGGTGGCTTAATGGGAAGGAATTCCCGAAGCCTAATAAAGAATAAAAATGATATCCACAACATGTCTAACACATGTTGTGACATTATAAATATGACTATGACTAAATAGAATTGAATTGATGATTTGAATAGTTGATTGATTAAGGTTTTACATGAATGTGAATGTAGGACCTATTCCGAACGACGAGGCGGGATCGTCTTATCCATCGGAATTCTTCTCTTGAGGTAGGAGAGGAGTCTAAATTCTAAAGGCATGAATTTGAATGTTAGTTGATTGTGGTATATGGTGTTATGCATGTTAGCCTTGCTTGAATGTTGTAAGAAATGATGACTTATGGTGTGATGTAGATAATATGTTTGGCAACATGCTTTTGTGCATTTAGAATATTCATGGTGTGTTATGTTAAGTTGTATTACCATGAATGTGATATAATTGTTGATGTTGTTTGTTGAGATTGAAAATAAAAAGAATGCCACCCAAAGATTGAAACTATTGTGAACAATCAATGTTAATAAAAGCTTGTGGTGTTGACGATGTTGGATGATGAATGGCATGTATAGGATGCATAGAGTGAGGAATGCATATGATTGTATTTGCATCCATGGCATACTACATAGCTGCCGGTGTTGGAATTTTAGGGGATTCCCCTGGTTGGCCCAGTGGGAGGGCGGCTCGGTGCACGAGCATGATATATTTCCCCTGTGACTTGGTGTATAAGTCACGAAGCTGCCCATGTTGTGCTTCGGGGAGCCGCATGTGGTTGACCCTTGTGGGGGGTGGCTCTTGAGGAGCAGGTGTCCCTGGTGGTCCTTGAGATCACAGCTGCCATGGTATAAATCGTGGATGGCCCGCAACACTCTATGTTGATTATGTTGTATACCGCGGTCATGGTGAAAATGGCCAAGTGTTGCAAGATGGGCGATGCGGTTTGGTACCAGTAAAACTATTGATGAATGCATGCAATTTAAAGAATAAGTGTACACATTTTACTACTGCAGTAGGGGTGTGGTTAAAAGATCACACTTGAATCCCACAGTTGATGTTGAAATTCCCACAGTCAGATCTGCAATTGTGGAAATAATCCATTGTGCATATGCATTAGTTAGGAGCATTTGCATATAGAAGGTAGTATGCCAAGGTGGTGATGGTGATTGTGAGAGGTGGTACAAATATATTTAAGACAACATAAAAGTATGAATACCATTTGAAAGTTGTTGTGATAACTCAATGGTTGAGTATTGTGATTATGTATATGCTTGTATGCTTTGTGTGAAATGGTGTTGGTATATGTCATGATGAATATTATTGATGTGCAAAGTATACATGTGTGGAAGCCTATATGTATAATCACTTGGTATTCATGTTTATTCCTTTAGAATGTAGACTCACTCTCCCATGTTGTCAATTTTAGACTTGTGATGCAGGGCAATTATGGGAAGAGTAAGCATTTTGAAGTATATTTTGGCCGTGGAGGTAATTAGTGTATAGGAAGCGCCTTGGCCGGTGACGTATGTAATCATATGTATTTTGAGTAGTAGGATATGTAATGAATGTGTATTTTGGAAGTCTACTTGATAGATGATTTTAGAGGGTCATGGGAGAAAATGAGAAATTGTATGTATATCTCATTTTCATTGGTGACCCTAAGTATGTATGAAGGTTTAAATTATAATTGAGATTTCCTATGTGTGGATGAATGGATGAAGAATTATATTTCAGTATTTCTTTTATAAAGCTGATGAGATGAAGAATTAATTTACATATATGATTTTGAAGAGTTGAGTGGAATTTAAGAGTATGCTGATGTAGAACCAGTTTTAAACGCTCTGAATGATGTTTGATATATAATGCATGTCTGTAGAATGAGTGAAGTTCAATTTCTAGTGTGCTGTGTTGTGTGAATTTCAAGTCCTGTAGGATGTCTGGTAGTTTCGCTTAAGCGAGGTGGATTCTCGCCCGAGCGAGAGCCACACCTGATAGGAAATTGGTCTCTGGACAATTTCGCTTAGGCAAGATTGAATCTCGCTCAAGCGAAATTGCCCCGTATCGGTGTTTGCTCTCTGGAGGAATTTCGCAGTATCAGTGTTTGCTCTATGGAGGAATTTCGCCCAGGCGAATGGAGTATCGCCCAAGCGAGGGCGTAGGGATTAGCTGCTGGCCTGACTCCGCTTAGGCGAATGGCCAATTCGCTCAAGCGTAAATGCTAGGAGAATCAGGGGGTTGGCTACTGGAAGAAATCCACTCAAGCGAAGGGCCTAAGGAATGGCATTCGCCCAAGCGAAGCCATTAGATGGGGAGTGGGTGAGTCTATGAATGAATTCTGTCTAAGTGAGGATTTTGGAAATAAACTAAGAGGTGGTGGAGTTTCCGAGTGAATTCTGAGTGACTTAAGCTTGAGCCATAGTTTTCTGAGTGAGGAAGGGTTCATAATCCGAGTAAGAAGGCCCCTGAGTGTGATGATCTGGGCAGTGGAGTTCCGAAGGGGAATTTCCGAGTCCAGTGTACTTATTCCGAGTTGTGTGTTCCGACCTTGTATTCTCCGAGTGAGAGAACACCGATTGGTGATACTCAGTGTGAGTTGCCCCAGGAATATCTCAAGAATAACTCTCCTCGAGTGCAAAAGAGAGGAGGTTGGCTTTGTAATGAAATGCCGAGTGAACGCTAGTCAGGCAATGAGTCGGACTTTGAATGGGATTCCGAGTGAATGACCAAACAAAGGTAAGTCGGTTTCTGGGAATTTTCCCGAGTGAACCACCGAGTGGGTGAAGTCTCGGACTTGGAATGAATTTACCGTATGGACGTTGTGTGAGGGAGGACTCGGTCTGGACTGCTGTTGCCGAGTAGGGATTGAGTGAATGATGGCTCAGTCAGGGGATCTTGCTGAGTGGTGAATCTGTGTACTTAGAGTCAGTTTCAGGAAGACTTTACCGAGTGAGAACTCGAGTGCTTTGAGTCAATTTTTGGAGAAGAATACCGAGTGACAACCCGTGTAAGGGGAGTCGAATTTGGAGGGGTTTGCTGAGTGAAAATTTAAGTCTTGAAGATTCTGATTATGTGAGTGGGTATAGGCTTGACCCCGAGAGTGTTTCGCTTAAGCGAGTAATTCGAGTCTGGACGCATTTCGCTCAAGACTCGCTGGCTTCGCCCAACGAGGCATGTGTGTCTCGCTCAAGCGAGTCGGACTCCGCTTGAGCTAGATGACGCCCCTGTTACTCCTTTTTTTTTCTTTTCGCTCTGCTACTCCTGTAATGCCAAGAAATGCACTATCCCAATTAATTTCTTTCCTTTCTAAAAACTGAGACTTGAACCCACATTATTTTATGGATACCTTAAGTGCAAAATTGGGTTTTATTAATTCCCAGGGGTTGATTTCTTAAAACAGAATCACATTTATTCATGTGCTCAATTTTCCTTCCGCTGTTTTAATTGAGGAACTTTCTTAAAGTTAATCCTTTTAAATTTACCCTCTCATATCTTCATATATGGGAGTGGCTTATTATAGATCCAGGTATTTTCTAAAAACGCGAAAAATTTACTCTGATTTCTGGGGTGTCTCAAACTACGCGTATGAGATCCTTAGCTTTTTATCCATTTTTCTTTTTGATGAAAGTTGTAGGTTTGATGCAAAATGCCATGTTATCACTTTTATAAAAAAAGAAGGTTGTTTTTCAGAGAACGTTCTTTGAGAATGATGATTCTCAAGGGTCTCGTAATGCGTTCAAACTTCTCTTCTCAATTCTTGATGGACTTCTTTAAATGATTTGAACTAGACTTGTCTTTGAAATAAATTTTGTTTGATGGACTTCCTTTTTTTCAACAGGTCTACTCTAGACTTTTCCTAAAACACTCACTAAACCATGTTGGTAAACACGCAAGTAAACTTTATTTAACTAAGAGTCTTGATGAATGTTATTAATAAATCCTAAGGGTTAAGACTTTTTAGTCTTTCATTAAGAATTGGATCTAATAATCTCCGCTTATTTGTTGATATCAAACATGAGGTCTTTTATTCAAATATAGTCTGTAAAGGAAATATGCGTGAAAGAAGTATCATATCATACAGACTTGTTTGATTTTCAAGAGAGGGGAATTAATCATTAGAAAAACTTAATTTAATTTCAAGGCACACTAGATAAGTATATAAATGTAGATTAATAATTAATCAATTCATAAAAATTTTATTTCCCCGTAGTTAGAACATCTACTGTGTGATGGTTTTCTTCGTAGTTATACCTGTTGGATATGGTACGGTGAAGATATGGTGGTGCCAAGTACCAGCTCTCAAACTGAAAATCAAAGCTCTATGCATGACACCAATGTCGACATGGATGACTGACTTGAGGATATAATCAGTGATGTGGGAGTAAAAGGTTTTAAGAGAGCTCATGTATATACGACTCTGTATGAGGATTTTGAGAAGCCGTTGTATCCAAACTACATCAATTTCACAAGGTTATGAGCAATTTTATGATTATTTAATTTGAAGGCTATAAATGGGTGGACCAATAAAAGTTTCATTGACTTATTTAAGTTGTTGAAAGAAATGCTCCCAGCTGGAAACATTTTGTCGAATCGTAACTATGAGGTTGTAAAGGTGTTGTGTCCTATGGGTTTAGAGTATACAAAGATACATGCATGCCCAAATGATTGTGTATTATTCTAGGGTGAGTATGAAATGCTACATCGATGTCCTAAGTGTGGGGTGTCACGGTATAAGAAGAAAGAGGCCGATTATGATGAAGTTTGTACTAAAGGGTCTCCTACAAAGGTGTTGTGGTATCTTCCCATAGTTCCAACACTAAAGCATCTATTTGCCAATGCAGATGATGCAAAACTTATGAGATGGAATGTTGATGGAAGGGTTGTTGACGGACTACTTAGGCATCTGACAGATGGATCATAGTAGAAGAAAGTGGATACGATGTTTTTGGATTTTGGTCATGAACCAAGAAATGTTAGGCTTGCACTAGCCATAGACTGCATGAATCCGTATGGGAACCTGAGCATAAACCATAGTTCGTGGCCTGTTTTGTTGTTTTTTACAACTTGCCACCAAGGCTGTGCATGAAGCGAAAATATGTTATGTTATCAATGATGATTTTTGGTCAACGACAACCGAGAAATGACATTGATGTATAGTTAACTCCATCAGTTAAAGATCTAAAAATGTTATGGGAAGACGGGGTTGATGTGTTTAATGGGTTTACAGGATAATCATTCAAATTGTGTGCCATGCTATTCTACACGATCAATGACTTTCCAGCGTATGGTAACTTATCCGGGTTCAGCGTGAAGGGTCATAAAGCTTGTCTTGTATGTGAGGAGAGAACTAGTTCTGTACGGCTGCACCATGGTAGGAAAAACGTTTATCTCTGACATAAAAGGTTTCTTAAAGCTAATCATTCATTTCGTAGGTTAAAGAAGTCATTCAACGGTACATAAGATTTTAAAATGCCTCCTCCACCACTATCTGGTCACCAGATATATAAAAAGGTGATAGATGTCAACGTGGTGTTAGGTAAATGTGAGAAACAATCCACCACACAAAATAACTGGAAGAAAAAGTCAACATTTTTGTCCAACCATATTGGAGGGAGCTTGATGTAAGACACTACATTAATGTAATGCATGTGGAGAAAAATATTTGTGACAGTTTGGTTGGAACAATTTTAAACATACCCAGGAAGACTAAGGATGGCCTAAATTCACGTATGGACTTGGAGTTGATGGGTTTACGTTAGGATTTGCATCCATAATCAAAGGGCAAACGAACATATTTGCCCCCAGCATGTCATACGTTGTCCAAAAAAGAAAAGCAAAGTTTATGTGAATCATTGCGTAGTGTGAAAGTTCCGCCTGGTTATGGTTCAAACATCAACACTTGTGTTTCCATGAAAGATTTGAAGTTAGTTGGATTAAAGTCTCAAGATTGTCATATGTTGATACAACAGTTTCTACCTATCGCCATTCTTGACATTCTCCCTAAAAATGTGAGAAATATCATAACAAGATTGTGTTTGTTTTTTGATGCCATATATTGCAAAGTAATCGTCCCCGATGAATTGGATGTGTTGGAATAGGAAGCATCACTTATACTATGTTAGCTTGAAATGCATTTCCCATCTTTTTTTTTGACATAATGGTCCACTTAATCATCCATTTGGTGAGAGAGGTCCGTTTGCGTGGTCTAGTGTTTTTGCAGTGGATGTATCTCGTTGAGCGATATATAAAGATATTGAAAGGGTATATGAAGAATCAATGTCGTCCTGAAGCTTTGATTATGGAAAGGTATATTGCAGAGGAAGCAATTGAGTTTTGCACTGATTATATGTCACATGTTGAAAGTATTGGTATTCTGAAGACTCATCATGATGAGCAATTGGATGGGAAAAGTACGATTGGTAAAAAAATGAAGAGCATGCCATGTGATGATGTCTTTCAAGAACACTTGAATATTTTGAACAACACGGATGACGTGCAACCGTATCTAACCACTCACAAAGATCTTGTCAAGAGAAAATGTAACAC
The DNA here is from genome assembly GCA_037962975.1 of Clitoria ternatea. Classification (NCBI taxonomy): domain Eukaryota; kingdom Viridiplantae; phylum Streptophyta; class Magnoliopsida; order Fabales; family Fabaceae; genus Clitoria; species Clitoria ternatea. Next base: position 94,000,982 of record CM075670.1, on the reverse strand, counting down.
CCTAGATTTCTAAATACGTGATAATCCCGAAAACAGGAAAAATTTTCACAAAAATTGATCACTGTCCGATCGGTATAAAAAGGAAGAAGGCAAGGAAATAAAAGAGCATTCACACATATAGCAATCAGTGGAAGGAATAAGCTGGAACCGACCCATTAGGTTCAGTGAAACACATTAGCGCCTGGGCGGAATCCACCATCAAGCCATTCACTCAAGCGAGGTCCAACACCAACGTCTACTCGCTTCAGCGCAAACCCACACGCTTGGGCGAAACAGCTCTAGTCGCTCAGGCGAGGCACGATCCGCTTAAGCGATACCAACACAAAAGCCTTCCCAACCACGCATTCGCTGGAGCGGATCCTTCGTTCGCTGAAGCGAGAAGCCTCACACGGCAAATTCATCACTCGGCATCGGGGCATCCATACACTCGGTAACCGACTGATTTCACTCGGAAGTTCAATCCTAAGTCCATTCGGAACTCCATAACTTAGCTGTCCAATTTTATCCATAAGGCCACACTTATACTCTACTCGGGTTACCGATGCCTTATACTTAAGGTCCAATTCACTCTAAACCACCATTCGAACTCCTCTCTCAGAAGGGAATCATTCGGGTTATCACTCGGGAAGGACCAACTCTCCCTCACTTGGGATTTACTCCTAAGGTAACTCGGTATGAGGGGTTCCAGCACTCGGGAATTGACTCCCACGCCTACCTTCTATAACATAGTCTCTTATATTTAACCACCAAGGTACATACTAGATTCGCCCGGTAAGTAGGGGACTTTCCACTCGGACTCTATAAACTCTCACTCGGAATATTTCCCATTCGGAGTTTATACGCGTTTTCACTCGGAATCAGTTAAGCCTATACGCTTGAGATTCTTTCCACTAAGTTACTCACCAGGATGTAATTGGAGGAAACTTCCCTAAGAATCCGTCTAAGTGTTTCTCTCTCGGGAACTCATATGAATGAATCTCACTCGAATTTCATACTTACATTTACTCGGAAATCCTCAGGCCTATATTCGTTCGAGAATAGCAGCTAACTCACTCGGCACACTACGGTTTGATCACTCAGATTATAATTACCCTACGCTTATAAGACATACTCATGTATTCATATTCACCGTTCGGACATCACTTACAGTATAGAGAACACAACATATATATAAATGAAAGCATTCAAATAATTACAAGAGTTTCGTCATGACTTATGTTACCCGAAGCTGTTCAAGTTCTAACGTAAAGACCAAGACCAAAACATGAGCCGGCCAAGGCTTAACGAGACCTTATACACAGTATATACATATACACACATATTCCATGGTACTCGACTGCTCTGCTCTACACTCGGTTCCTCCTTCATTCTTCATTCCGAGAGATATTCACTAAAAATATAGCCACTGCAGGGGTGAGCTTTTACATGTAAAATGATAATCAAAGACTCGGTATCAGCATCAGTACACGCACCTACTTTCATTCAATTTTTCTCAGGTTAACTAAGTTCATGCAATGTAAGATAACGTCTATAACATACATGCTACATATAGTTCATCTCCACACACACACACATGCATCCATGCACTCGGGAATCATACACACACCCCACACATGCTATGTGCACTACCACAATCAACCTCATATCTATATGCATGCCTGCGGATCCGACTCGGATAATGACTTTCAGTTACGGTTTCCCTTCGTCTGGCCCCTCGTCCTTCAGCTCTTACCAGGTGGTACCGGCCTCCCATGGGCGTCTCGAGACTCTTCTCTAGCTCCTACGGCTACCACGAGCACTATCAGGATCTAGCCAAGGTCTGTAGCTGGAAGTCATTCCCTCGGGGTTTATGACCCTCCATGGATCACCCCACTCTTGCACATGCAGCTAATGCATTTACCAGTACGTATCATCGCACCACCGATACCTCCCTCGCAGCCATTAAGTAAGAACAGATTCAACACAGCCTTTATATTTGTTTTATCAATCATACCAATGCATACAACAATCGGCAATCAAAATAATATCATCGGGCAGTTCAACTAACAAGCACACACTCATAGTCTCACAGAGATAAGAGGGATAAAACCATGCATTTCATTCGTCATTATCAATTACTAACAGACTATGTCACCACCATCTAGATTACATGCGATCACTGCATACCCACTGTAAAACACACACAGAATCCAGAATCATGCATAAGATCTAGTTGTCATACACACATGCACACACACTCATGCAGTACATTCCTCCGGTACCGTTCGTGGACCATGCATTCGACATGCAAGCGCCCCCTACCTACAGAAGAACCTCAAGAAACTTTTCTGTTCTCGTCGTTGGGTCTGATGCCCTTCTCCTGGTTCGTTCAGTCTCCCTTGGCTCCGTCGTATCCTGCGCTTGGTTCTGGGATGGAGCGTGGTCCTTCCTCCAGTACTGTCGTCACGATCTCCAGGAGCGAAGAGCAAGACAGGGAGAAAAGAAGGTGGAGACGAAGAGGGAAAAAGAGAGAATGAAGTGATGGAGGAAAAAGAATCTGAAGGAACAGTGAGTGTTTGTGACCATAGGCTTACGTTCATATATATATTCGCACGAGGAAGAGAAGAGTGGGGTGGGAGAGCGTGAGCCCAGCAACCACACGCACTCCGCCCCATCACCTGGCCATCACCATCCTTTATATTTAATTAGTTTATTATTTTCTGATTCTCAGGGTAGTTAGGCTGCTAAATTCCTCAAATCATTTTAATCATTTTAATGGCTTAAATCCACTTGATAGTTATATATAATTAACGGTTGTTTTCTATTTGAAATCGAGTCTTGATGGTTTATTTTTCATTCAGTATTTAGCTTCAAGACTGGGATGTTACAGAAAAAACCCTAGAATGACTAAAAAGTGGGTGTTGAATGAACACAACAAGACATTCGTGTAGTGATTCCAAATGACTATTTTAAAAGATACATCTGCTTCTATGACATTACATCGACTAGCACAGGGCCCCAACTTCTATGTCTTCACCTTTTACAGGTATGACATAAATAACTATTCATTCTATACAAGGACCCAGGATGACAAAAGTACAAATCAAAATAGTGGAGTTATGGTTGTGGCTCACTCAATGCATTTCTCAACTTCAAAGGACAACAACCCTGTCATGGCCGAGTCATGCTACTTTAGTATGATTGAAGATATATGGGAAATCGATTATGGTTCTGTCACCGTTCCTATGTTTAAATGCAAATGGGTTGACAATAAGAACAGTGTCAAAATTGATGATTTCGGATTTACATTGGTGGACCTCAACAAGATAGGTCATAAGGAGGAACCATTCATCATGGCAACACAAGTGAAGCATGGTTTTTATGTTACTGACCTAGCTGACAAACGGTGGTCAATTGTTATCCAAGGTAGACACAACATTGGAGACCCCAATCTTGATGTTGTGGAAATTCCTTCCGTAACAACACGTATTCCGACATCTGTCATGGAACATAACATAGATGATGTAGTTGCCAGTCGTCATGACCACCATGAAGGCTTGTGGGAAAATATTCTATCTTTATAGGGTATGATTGATTGCATTAAATGTTATGTTAATGAATCATTATATTAAATGTTATATTAATTATTCACTGTATTAATCATGTTACAAGTACTATATATTGACATCCAATTTTTCCTTCTTCGGACAGATACTCATGGTTGACCAGGATCCACATTCTAGGTCCGACTTACAGGCTATAGATTTCTCTACTCGGAAGAGTAGAGTTGTTACCCGAATGCAGGATATTGGACTTAGGCGTCATCGGGGAGAGAGGTTGCGTGTTGACATCGATGTCAACACTGGTGCATTTCATGGACCATATGCTACAAAGTTTAGCAGTTACTTAGGAGTTATGGCTCAGTCGAAGGTGTCCATTATTATCCCTGACTGGGATAATGTCGAGGAGGTCATGAAGAACTATATTTGTAATGATATTCTGGTAAGTTAGATATCATTTAAGTTTTATTTTAGTGTATTATTTCATGTAATTCATAATAAACTATCTTATACAGACTAATTCCCACTTGTAGGATTCTTGGGAGTTACCAGCACACGACACACTGAGGAGGAAGATCCTTAGTATTATTGCTGAGCGATGGAGGTTATTCAAGTCCTCACTCACCAAGAGGTATGTAAGGACTTTAAATTCTTAATCAATAGTTTACTAATTGTATTACCAATTCTTACCAATCCTTATTTTACCAATTATAGGTATATATTCATAGAGGAACGAGGACAGTTCCCCGGAGAGAAATATACCTTCATAGATCAGGAGACTTAGGATGCTTTCATTGCATCTAGGCAGTCCGACCAGTGGATGGTACGTTGGTATTTAACATGATTAAATCATTTATAATTTAAACATAACTCTAACCCATTTTCTTTCTTGTTGCAGGTTGTAAGAACGAAAGCATAAAGCATCAGGAAGAAGAATGACTGCCCCCACAAATTGTCACGTGGGGGTTACCGATTATTGGAGCAACACATGGCTAAGGAGAAGGCCAGTCAGTGTCAGGCTAGCCAACCTGACATCGGTGTTGTGGATCCCCCTTCCCCATCTACACGCCATGAGAAATGGAAGCGGGCTAGGGTCAAGAAGAGTGGGGAATACAGTTCCTCACAACTCAGGAGGTCGACTCACGAATAGTAAGTATCTACCTTATAAAGTTTTTAGATTTTTGGTTTACACGAAACCCTGAACACTAACTTGTTTAGTTTCAGGATTCCTTGGTTGAGCAATCAACCCAAGGCTCTTTCATAGCCTATGGTAGGCAGGATATTTTGACTACCGCCATCGGTAGGCCAGAGCACCCAAGAAGGGTGCGTGCTATTGGTCAAGGTCACAGTAAGTTGTAAATGACTGTATCCTTTCATTTTGTTTTCTATTAAACAATTATGGTTTAATCATTCACATTTCACAGGCCTCCAAAGCTATTACAGTGCTCTCGACCCAGCGCCATCCGTCAAGGAGTTGGTGGAACAGAGGGTTGAGTCGAGAGTGGCTACTGTAAAGGCTGAGTGTCGAGAGAAGATGATGAAGCTACATGTAGAGAAATCCCGATTCAGGGAGGAGATAAAGGCCTCACTCAACCATCACTAGGAGCCTACTACACCAGCTGTTGACCCACGAGTTGGATTCCTTACAGTATTTAATTGTTCGTTGTTTGTAATTAGTTTCTTTAATTGTTGAATAACTTCTGCTTGATGTGTAAATATGTAGGTAGAAGGGTTAGCACTAAGGGGTCATGCGTTGTAGCTAACCCTGACAATGATGCGGTCCAGGCTGTGGATACCCATCAATATGACTTGTTCTTTGATGGGTCTGAGGAGCTAGTTGCCACTAGCATGGTTTACAACTTAGGCCCCTATAGTTCACCATTGATCATTACCTAATGGTATGTTCAGGGTCTCTGTTGTACTCATTATTAAGGAGGATGTTACTGTGCCAGTGGCAACTCCAGAGGTGCAGACCGTTGGTTAGGCGGTGGGACACTTCCTTATGTGGCCCAATAGACTCTTGTCGATTGCTGCTTCTCAGGTATAAACCCGAAATACTAACATGAGTTATGTTGTCAATTATGGTATAAACCCTTGATGTTTTAAATTCAATAAGAAGGAAGCCTGACATTGAAGAAGCCAGACCCTGTCGATGATCCGATCCAGATGCTATGGAAGGTCGGGGCTAAGCTAGGCGAAGACGCTATTGGGGTACCATGGCAGCCACTAGTGTTCAGCTGTCCAAGTTCACTACCGCTTTACATTACGCGGAGTGACTTATGTGAGATTATGATGAGGATGGTGATGAAGAACGTATACATCATTCATATTTAGGAGTTGTAATTATATCATTTTAGGTTCAATTATTTCATTATACAAGTTATTTATCGCTAACCATGTCTAAACTTGTTTAGGTTTCTACATAAAATTTATGTGGACTTGGGTTTCGATGGAACTTATAGTTTCTTAGAGGCCTCTTTCATACAGAGGAGAGGGAACAACAAGGAGGACACCTAGGCATACATCAAGAATTGGATGTATGAGTCTAGGAAGACGGTATACCTGGGCCCGTATCATAGAGGGTAACATTCTATTCCATAATTATTGTCAAATAATTTTTGTATTTTGAAGTCTCACTTATCACTAGTAACTGCAGTGCTCATTAGATGCTCGTGGTGATCTGTCCCCGGGCTTCAGTATCTTTATACTTTGATTCTGTGCATGGGACTGTTCCACAAGACATCAAAACAATAGTAGACGCATAAGTGAAACCCTAAAAAATAAAATAACTTTCTAAAAATTCAATTACGTCATTTGTGTTCTTCTACGATTTTAACTTATCTTGTGTTTTATTCTGACGCAAGGCTGTGGTTGGATAGAGTCGACTGCATGGAAGTAAGTCAAGCGGAAAAAAACTCGTGTGGGTGCACCCAAAAGTAAGTCAATCGAATTCATTCAAATCTTTATTATATTTTGAAAACTTGAATTCACTTATTCTATATTTTATGTCCATTGTAGTCTTATAGGCAGGAGGGTAGTTATGAGTGCAGCTATTATATCATGCATTCCATGCTGACCATCGTCCAAGAACATTTAGTAGATGGATGGACAGATGTAAGTCTCACTTGCCTAGTTTTCTACCAATTTGATCAAATTCATATAATAAATACAATTTTTGTTCTAATTGTTTTGTGTATTATTTGTAGTACTTTCAGGACCGGCCATACTTCCCTAAGACACATGTAGATAATGTTAGAAAGCAATGGGTTGAATACTTCATTGAACTGACGCAAGGACTTAGATAGATAAAGGGTTTTTATTCTCTTATCATTGTACCTTCGGTAGGGTTTAGGGTTTACATTTTATTAGTTTATATTCATGTCAATTGTATATATATTCATGTCAATTGTATATAGTTTCATTTTCTACATTGTTATGATTTGATATCAAATTAATGTTATATACATACCATTTGTTTTCATTTATTGGTGCTGCATATGCTGGGGATATACTATACTGGCTGTGTGATATTGCAGGTTTGGGAAATCAATAAAACTGATACCATATTAAAAAAATCATATTTAATCACGATTATTGTAATAACCTTGGTTACAGAGCCTATTTAATCAAGGTTGTTACCATAACCATGATTATAACTAGCAATGTACATGTATGTTTTATTTAACCACGATTGTCTACAACTATGGTTAAATCATACCCTATTTAATCTCGGTTTCAAACAACAGTGATTATATGTGATCTATAACCATGGTTATTTAATCTCGGTTTCAAACAACAGTGATTCATGAACCGTGATTAAAAGCCCATTTTAACCGTGATTAAATCCCTTTTCTACACCAGTGATTCTTCCACGTCCTGCATCCCTCAATTCCAACTCCTTCCTAGAACACCAAATCGGAAGGTCTAGATGATTCTACTTGTTATCCTTTGTTCTCCATTTGATGTCCATCACAGTGTCAAAAATACTTATGAAAACATTCTGTTCAGTGTGCATGACATCACTATTGTGTCTTAACAACAAGTCTTTCTAATATGGCAAATCCCATAAGTTACTCTACTTCACCCAGTGGTGTTCCTTCCCATAACCCGCAAACTCATTAACCCTCTTATCTAGATGTACGGATACTCTTTGACTCTCTGCCAAACCCGTGCACCAGATAACCTATGGGCTGGGGGTTCATTAACAACCTTGTTCTTCTTAAAAGCGGTTTTGTTTCTCTTGAATGGGTGATCAAACGGTAGAAACTTTCTATGACAGTCAAAAAACTTGTCTAGCCACTAATAGGGAGTGATTCCCCCCGGTATGTTTCATGCATATAGGGCAAGCAAGCTTCCCAGATGTTGACCATCCATAAAGCATACCATATGCTGGGATGTCATTTATGGTCCACATCAAAATAACTCACACCATGAAATTGTTCTTCAAGGATGCATCATAGGTCATTACCCCGACATCCCACAATTATGACAACTCCTCAACCAACGGTTGCAAAAACACATCTATATTCTCCTTTGGATTTTTGGGTCTTGGAACCAGTACAAATAGAAATATGACATCCCTCTTCATACACATATCAGGAGGCAGATTGTTTGGAGTAAGTATGACTGGCCAACAAGAGTACGCACTTTCATATTGACTAAATGGGTTGAACCCATCAGTACATAAGCCAAGTCGTAGATTGTGCGGCTCACTTGAAATATCCGGATATAGCTCATCCAAACACTTCCATGCTTTCCCGTCGGATGGATGACACAAAAGACCTTCCTGTGTTCAGTTCAGAGCATGCCAACATGTGTGTTTTGTCGTGGACAATGAGGCGTACTAACATTGAAGATGCGGTGTTATGGGAAAGTACCATATTTTCTTCCTAGCCATCCTAGTTACTTTCCATCTCCTTTTAACGGTTTTGTAGCGGTCCTCATTATAGTGTACACATTTTGTGACACTTTTGTATGCAAACTCATTTCTAAAAAGCATACACCCGCCAACACAACACTCTATCTTCACATAACCCAACCCTAACTTTGCCATTCTTTTCTTAGCATGGTACAGGTTTGATGGTATTCGATGATCATTTGGCATAATGGAACCCATCAAATCGACCATTCTATTAAAACAACCTGCTAAAAGATTATAATCTGCCTTAATGCTTAAAGCAGCTAGAGGGGTAGATAATTCAATGTGACTCTGGCACCCATCCTACAATGGAGTCTGAGCCGCCACCAATAAATCATAAAATCTCTTCACCTCTGGATTAGGATCTTCCTCTACATTCTCATCCTCATTCCCAGCTTCATCATCATGTTTTAGCATACGCCCGGTGGAGGGTCCAACATGATCCATCACCATCCGCCCCATGTTGTACGTATCCCTGTTTCCTCCAATCTCGTAGTAAGACTGTTGCAGCGTTACGACCGATAGCCTAGACGGTAACTACTCATCATGGTTGTACCAGTAGTAGTATCTTTCCATAAACTTCTTCTCACTTAGGTGGCACATCACATCATCCACATATTCAACACTCATGCATTTGCACTTGGAGCACGGACAACGAATCTTCTGAGTCGCTTCAAAACCAGGTGTGTTTGCCATAGCGAACAAAATAAAATCCAACAAGCCAATCATAAACTCCTTAGTCACTTGTCGATCGATCTAGCTGGTTGTACATCCATCGCTAATTTGCTGAAACCTCTATTCACAATATTTAACAAGCACAGTTTTAGTTACTTTAACATAAACATTATATGACTATCGTTTGTGAATCACTCTCTATCTCTTTGATGTTGTAAATAGGTGGGACCTTATCCCGTTCAGGATGAATATGCAACCATCCATAATCCATCTACATGTTTGCGTCAACCTTATGTTATTGATGTTCATTTGGAATTTTGGCAGTATTTCACATTGATCCCCAAGTACACAAAGATACGTATATTATGAAACGCTGCACGCAGACATGCATCCAGAGACAATACGAAACACAGTAACCAAAATTCAAAATGACCATCAACAACATAGGATTGAGCACAAAAAACAGCGATGAGTTACGCCCTACTAGTTACAAATTCATCCCAAACTATCCAACCGGGACAATTCAAGATCCAACACAACATGGTCTGTCAGTCGGTTGTCTTGAATCTTGAACGAGAACCTAATGGGTACACACACAACTAAAAGCTACGTTGTTAAACTTTAATATAATTCTTTATGTATCCTAAAACAGGGAGCCTACCAAAATTTCGGTAGAGTCTCCCCTGTAAACTAGATATTTCAAAATTTTCTAAAACGCCCTATTACACACAGAAAAGTTCCCAGTATAGTTCAATATATAACTATGGCTAAACCCGAAATTGTTAAACTTGAATTTACTTTTTTATGTACCCTAAAATAAGGAGCCCACCAAAATTTTGGCAGAGTCTCCCCTATAAACTAGACATTTCTAAATTGTTTACAATGCCCTTTTACACAAAAGATTTTCCAATACAGTTCAATATATGTGCTACGCATTGTATATGAAACTCGGGGAGGTAATCACCGCAACCTAGTAAGCTCTGTTCTCCACTAACAAACAACAATATACATTCATAAAACATCATGTTATCAGCACACAAAACCAATGCCTAATAAGCTCTGCTCTCTACTAACAAACAACAATATAGATGCATAATTTTACCTGAGAAAGTGAGTCATTGATGGAGATGAAATTGATGAGAGACAAACACAGACCCCGTGTAAGGTGCGCTGCTTTGCATGACAAACCAAGAAATGATTCACATAGTCTAAGTTCCCAACATTCAACTAGTTTCCATAATGATGTTTCTAAAGATGTAGTTAGTCTATATAAGCTAATATGTAAAGCCTACTTTCACCAATTCACTTGTCATTTCCATTGTTCCATTGGTTAAATTTTGATACTTTTAATTATCAAGTAAATCCTTAAAATGCATGTCATGTAGCAAAATACGAAGATCAATGAAATGTATGACCCTAATTTTAATCTATATGAACCCTAAACCCTAAACTCTAATAATTTTTAACAAAGAAATAGAACTATTGTTGTGCATCTAATTTTGAAACTCTTTTGTGTTCATCAATTGTGTTTTAGGATTCCCTGGTGATCTCATAGTAACTGTGAGCTACATTCTAACTAGGAAAAATCAATTGGCAATAAAAGTGAAAGGAAAAGCTCTAAACAAGCCAACTCTAATGAATTTGGCTAACCATGCATATTAGAACCTAGGGGGCCACAACAGTGGCAGTATTCTAAATGAGATGGTCCAAATTTATGGTTCCCAAATCATAATTCTTGACAACAAACTTATTCATATAGGAAAATTTGCTTATGTGAAAGGAACTACATATGATTTCCTTAAGCCACGCACAATTGGAACCGAGATCAACCAGCTTGCTGAAACCAAAGCTTATGACATAAATTATGTGTTGGATGGTGAGAAAGGCAAAAAGATCAAGCTAGCAGCTATAGTGTAGCATAAGAAATAAGGGAAAGTGTTAGAGCTCTACACAGATGCTCCTAGTTTGCAATTTTATATTGGTAACTACATTAAAGATGTGAAGGGAAAATGGATTTGTATACCAAAAATGCAGGACTATGTTTGGAAAGTCAAGCTTTCCCTGATTTTGTCAATCATCCTAATTTCCCTTCAACCATTGTTACACCAGAAAAGCCTTATGAACCTTGGTTGGTGGAATCACCGATTAATATGCGGATCAAGTTGGAAGCATTACTCTGTGATCCACAGCTAACAAGGTAGTTATCAATAGGTGTGAAAGAGGATGAACAAGGCACTAAGAGGGGAAGAATGAGAGCTATAATTAGCTTCTGGATGTCCATGGAAGAAAGAAAATACTATGGTTTTTATGGAGTTTTAAAACTCACATGGAACAAGTAGCAAGTTTGAAAGATTTACACTTAGGACCTATTATGAAAGAAGATTAAAAAAGAGGCATATATAAAATAAATGTACTTGAATTTTGGTCACAAATGTTCTCTTGATTTATCCAAATATATCTTTTAATTTAGATATTTTGTTTGAGCCCAAAAATTCAAATTATGATAAAGTTAATCCTCTAAATAAGGTCTTTATTATCTATAATATAATATTTAAATCTGAAATCTTGTTTTAAAAGAAATCAAGCATGGAACCCTTTTGGTGGTCAATCATGTTCTTAGTGGTCATGTTTTGAAAGCAACATTTTGGATGCTTCAAACAAAATGTCTCTATGGATGATGCTTGAACTAACTGTACTACCACTAGTGCAAAAAAGGCCTTTTACATCGGGGTTTTTACACCGGTTATACAAATAACTGGTGTAAAAATTATGCAGTGGCATTTTTGTAAATATTTTATTGATTTACACCGGTTATTTAAAATAACCGGTGTAAAAAATAATATATACAACGGTTACGATTTAAATCCGGTGAGAAAAGGGACATATGTCACCGGTCCAAAAATAATACCCGGTACAAAATGCAAAATAAACCCCTTCTCAATTAGAAACCCCTTATGTTAATTGGAAACCCTTTCGAAAACTTACGCTCTTCCTCTCCCGCCTCTCGAAAACCCTTTGCACTCTCTTTCTCAAAAATCTTTGTCATCCCTCTTTCTCGTCGAAGACGCTGCTTCTCACCCACCATTTCATCTTCTCTCCACGCTCTCCACTGCAACCACATCTAGGGATTCTCAATCGATGAATCTGTAGAAAGGTGAGCCTCTTGGATTTTGTTTTGGTAATCTGTAAAAACAAAACAACTTTATCAACCTTTTACATTACTGTGATTGCTAGGAAGTCTTTGCATCTCTATCTAAGTCCATCTCAATCAACAAGTTTCTCCCTTGCATTCCTATACTTACGCGAAGCCCTGGGTACTTGCTTTTTATAAGGTATGTGTTTTTCAACTTCGATTTTCTATATTTTCTTTTTACAAAATCATGAATGTGTGTTGTCTTTTATATAATTTTCGATTAGGCGTATTTTTACTTTACAGTTTTTTTCTCTATGTTTGTTCATGCGTCATATGCCTATCTAAGGTGAAGAGCCTTCGTGAATGAGAGTTTGTTCTGTGTCTAATTTAAGGACTTCAGAATTGTCTGAGGATGGGTTGTTAGGAAAGAAGGAAAATGAACAGAAAATCAAAAGTCGCGTTATTATCTAGAATCAATTAAAACTCATCTAAATTGTTTATAATAAAAAAATGTTTAATGGTTATAGCAATAGATGTGAATCCTTTTATGGCGCCAGGTATTGCAATTTGTTTGGCTTTTTCGTGGCTTGTTCAAATCAAGTATGATTTTACTTTTGAAAACTTATTGTGGGGCAGATTCCCTCGGCACAGTAATGTCTAGAGGAAAGTTACAAAACATTAGGAGAGAATACCAAATCAGATATCGTTCTCATTTGTCCATTCTTGCACTTGACACTTTTTTAAATATAACCAAAAGAAATTAAAACAAACCTTTTGCTTTAGTAAGTTGTAAATGGCATTTCCTTTGGAATATTTGAGAATTTTTAGTCAGCTTTCTAGAATCCTTATCTTGTAGCTGTTAGGTATTGTCGGCTTTCTTTAGTGCTTCATGAAGTAGCTCACGTGAATTGTGATAAAGCAGCCCATTCAACGGTATAATAATTGACAATTTAACTTAATTATTCTTCTCATAAAATAGTCAATAGGCAACATGTATGTAATCTAAAGGCATCTGAACCTAATATGAAAGTGAGGTACTTAGGATTTAGTAGATTGTATGGTTTTAATTTTATTATATTGTGGTTCTTTTAATATCAGTACAAAGGTTTTTTTATATTGTCTATTAATTTATGAATTCTGTAAGAACATTTGGTGTTTATAGTAATTATGTGATGCTGTAACTTTTCTTGGTTTAGTCATAGGAGCTTTTCACCAGAAATAATTGGTTTATTCAATCTGAAAATATTCACATCCTGATGAAAGACTTGAAGATTATAGTTAGGATTTTTCTCACTAAATCATTTTGTGGTCTAAGTGTTGTCCTGAGATATGGGAACATCCTGATGAAAACTAAATTGGCAATGTCCTGAGATTTTGGAACATCATGTTTCCTTCTTAATAGGCTGAAATTATTTCTTGTTGTTGTTTAGTTTTCTATAAAATAGAAGATGCAGAATTTTAATTATGATGAAGTTGGTTCTTAGTCATCAAACATGATACACATTATCCCATCAATAGGTTAATTCTTAGCCTCTCTTATTGGTTTATTTTGCCATCTTTCACTTGAATGTACAGTGTAATTAAATGGCTGAAAGAGTTCAGGGTACATGCCATTGGGTTGCTAATAAAGTGGAATTTTATAATCAAAATTAAACTATTTCGTTATTTCTTGTATCTGTATCTATTTATATATGCTTCCAACATTTGTATCTGCGTTCATTTACTATCACATAAAAAAAAACAAAAGGGATCTCATAAAATAAAGAGCTGAAAAATAGAGACAACGCTTGTTCAGAATTAAACATGATTTTTTTTACTTTCAAAATCTTTTGTCAGTGAAAAGATTAATTGAAAAATATTCGTGAATCCTAATGCCTATTCATTGCAAATGTGGTTTGTTGGTATTTGTAATTGTAATGCATGCTTCCTTGAGTTAAATTCTATTGCATTTCAATCATTGTTTATAGATGAACCCTTTGCATATCTAAAGGCATGTTTAAAATTATTTGTGTGAAACACATGTTTCATGATCATTCATTAAAATTTGGATAAGATTTTCTTTTTCATTATTACGAGAGAGGACCAGATTGTTTATAATTGTACGAATCAAACTTTTGATTATGTTTTAAAAAAGGTCTTCTAGGAATTGAGTTTTTTTATTATTTTATCTTTTTCATTTTTTTGTCCTGATATTAAATTTAACTGCGTCATTTGGTTTCCACTTTCCGCTGGTTATATGATATTTGTGGCATGTTGATGTGGGCCTAAATGTGAAAAGACAACTGAAATTTTTGTTTCAACCACATGGCTTGTTTTATTTTGGAGTCCATGTGATCTTTTTGTTTGTGGGCCTTAATGAATATCCCTTTAATTTTGAACCGTAGGAAAAGCATGATTATATTAACATTGCATTTTTTGTTCATTTTCATCGTTAATTATAAATTTTTCAATACAAAATATCTAGTTTACCATTTTTATATTAAATTAAACTATTCTCCATCGGCTTTATTTTTACGTTCAATTTATACAATTAATTTAACAAATTTCACCCATCATTTAAATATATATTGTCTTTTCAACATAGTGAACTTTCGTTTAGCTTGTATTTTTTTGCTGATTAACATACATAGACATGGGCTTTTCTTGCTTCTCTCTCTCCCCCTTATCAGCAATTAGTTTCTTAAGTTTAGATAATTTCCCTTTTCTAGTTAGTATTCTATAAAGATAATACATAGTTAGTATTCTATACAGATGATGCAGAACAAAATAGAACAATCGAATGCCCTCGACATCTGATTTATTCATGTTTCTGTTTTGTTGGATTTCCTTTTTGAATTTAGTTTATATTCAAAAATGTTATTCAATGTGTTTGAGGATATGAATTTGATAAAGTCTTCATTATGGCTACTAGAATAAACCCTCTCATGGATCGTAGTTGGATGAGAGCACTACGAACAACCGACGAGTACAAGAATGGGGTTGAAGAGTTTCTTGATTATGCTAAAAGAAACGCTAATGACATCAATTGAAGATTGTATTGCCCTTGTGTGAAATGCTTAAATCAGTGTCGACTCCAAGTTGATGAAATTCGAAATCATCTCCTATGTGATGGAATTATGCCAACTTATACAAGATGGATATGGCATGGTGAGGCATTATCTATAATGCCAAGTTCTGACCAAACTAACCGAGTAGATGAAGACATGGATGATCGGCTGGAGGACATGATCCGTGATATTGGAGTAGAATCTTTCCAGCAAGTCCGGATGTATGATAATATGCGCACTGACACAAAGGTTCCTTTATATGTGGGGTGTACTAAATTCACACGATTGTCAGCTGTGCTAAAGTTGGTGAACCTTAAGGCAAAAAATGGATGGACAGACAAAAGCTTCACTGAATTATTGTAGCTGTTAAAGGAAATGCTACCGGAAGGTAACACACTTCCGAATCGTAATTATGATGCAAAAAAGGTTTTGTGTCCGATGGGTTTGAAGTATAAGAAGATACACGCCTGCCCAAATGATTGCATATTGTACAGGAAAGAACATGAAGACTTGGATGAGTGTCCGGTTTGCCATTTATCACGCTATAAATTAAAGGATGGAGATGTTAATTGGGATGATAGCATAAACAAGCCTCCAGCAAAAGTTTTATGGTATCTTCTGATATTTCTAAGGTTCAAGAGGTTATTTGCCAATCCAATAGATGCGAAGAACATTAGATGGCATGCAGATAT
This sequence comes from Clitoria ternatea, assembly GCA_037962975.1. Lineage (NCBI taxonomy): Eukaryota > Viridiplantae > Streptophyta > Magnoliopsida > Fabales > Fabaceae > Clitoria > Clitoria ternatea. Next base: position 93,984,978 of record CM075670.1, on the reverse strand, counting down.
GAGACAACGTAATGGCAACATTCACCATGTAGCTGATTGTTTGCAATGGAAGAAAATAGATGAATTATTTCCAAACTTTGGTGATGAGCCCAGAAACCTTAGGCTTGGACTAGCTACAGATAGGATGAATCCCTATGGTAACTTAAGTAGTAGGCACAGTTCATGGCCTGTTCTGTTGGTTATCTATAACCTCTCCCCAAACTTATGCATGAAGCGTAAGTATATAATGTTGTCTATGATGATTTCGGGACCAAATCAGCCCGGGAATGATATAGATGTATATCTCAGCCCCTTAATTGATGACTTGAAAATGCTCTGGGAGGAAGGTATTGAGGTTATTGATGGGTTTTGACAGGAAAAATTCAATTTTGTTTTTGGAAGGACATCAATGTTATTTTTGGAAAGACTCAGAAGAAAGACACAATGAAGAAAATATGGAAAAAAAAGATCAATCTTTTTTGAGCTTCCATATTGGTCCAACCTTGATGTAAGGCACTTTATAGATGTGATGCATGTGGAGAAAAATGTGTCTGATAGTATCATCGGAACACTCCTTAACATACCAAGCAAGACAAAGGATTCTGTGAGCTCTCGGATGGATATGGTTGAAATGGGTATACGGCAGGAATTAACTCCATAAATAGTTGGCAAACGAAAATATTTACCCCCGGCATGTCATACATTGTCCAAAAAAGAAAAAAGAAGTTTTTGTGAGTGTCTTCAAGGTGTTAAAGTGCTATATGGTTATTCTTCAAATGTTAAGAGGCTTGTTTTGATGAAAGACTTAAAGTTAGTTAGGTTGAAGTCACATGACTGTCATGTCTTGATGCAACAACTATTACCGGTTGCTATTCGTGGCATTTTGCCTAAGAAAGTGAAAGAAACCCTATCAAGGTTATGTTTATTCTTTAATGTTGTTTGCAGCAAAGTCATTGACCCTAAAATATTAGATGATCTAGAACATGATGTTGTTGTCATCTTGTGCCAATTGGAGATGTATTTTCCTCCTTCCTTCTTTGATATTATGGTTCACCTAATTGTTCATATAGTAAGAGAGATTAGGTTGTGTGGTCCTATTTATTTACGATGGATGTACCCAATTGAGCAATATATGAAAATATTGAAGGGGTATGTGAAGAATCAACAACGTCCCGAAGCATCTATTGTTGAGAGATATATTGCAGAAGAGGCCATTGAATTTTGTACAGACTATTTGTCAGAAGTAGAATCTATTGGGCTTCCTAAGTCTCGTCATGAGCAAACACATAGAGGAAAAGGATTGTGAAATCCAAAAGTGAAGAGCATGAGTCAGGAGGAATTACGTCAAGTACATTTGTATATATTGAATAACATTAATGAAGTTCAACCGTACTTCACTATACACAAAAACATCATAAAGACAAAGAACCCAAGAATGAATGAAAAAGGTTTGTTGAATGAGCATAATAAGAGCTTCTTAAGTTAGTTTCAGGAAACCATTAAGAATGATGTCACTGTCTCAGATACATTAAAGTGGCTAGCAAGTGGGCTTAATTATGATGTAATCTATTGGAATGGATATGATATCAATGGGTTCTCATTCTATACCGAGTCCCAGGATGCTAAAAGCACTATGCAAAATAGTAGGGTTATGATAATTGTTGAGTCCATGCACTTCTCTAGTTCAAAGGATAAAAATCCTATAATTGCATCACTATCTTACTTTGGAGTTATTAAAGAGATTTGGGAGGTTGATTACACAAAGTTTAGGGTGCCTATTTTCAAATGTAAATGGGTTGATATTAATAATGCTGTACATATTGATGAGTTGGGATTCACTTTGGTGGACCTTGGCAAAGTATTTTATAAAGATGAACCCTTCATTATGGCATCACAAGCAATACAAGTGTTTTATATCACTGATCCTTCTAACAAACAATGGTCAGTGGTTCTTCCGGGAAAAACCACAATTGACGTTGTTGACACTTTACATGTTTCTGAGACACCTGTCTCATCAAGGATGCAAAATGTTAATGTTGAAAATGAAGTGGACGATGTCCATGCCATAAGGAATGATCACCATGAGGGGATATGGGAGAATATTCCAACATAATCCTAAGTTAGTCATTTGGTTTAATACTATTATACTTGAATATTACTTTATATTGTACTTGAATATGACTTAGAAAGTATTAACGTTTTTTTTGTTGTTTATAGGAAACATGGGTGATTCATCTGCCAATCAAGCTACACAAAGTGAGTCTACATGAAGAGTTGGTAGACGTGTTACACGGTTGAGAGAGTTAGCAATTGGATGGAATAATGAGCAAAAGTTTCCAATTGAGTTTGATCCGGTAACCTTACTACCAATAGGGGCACATAAAACTAAATTCAATAGTTACCTTGGGATGCTTGCACGTGAAAAACCTAGTATCCTATGTAACAATTGGACTGAGGTTGATGAAGGGACAAAGGATAAAATATGGGAAACGATCACGGTACATCATTATTACTCTAATGTAGTAAATTTTATATATCAGTCCCAAGGTTTTATGTTATTTTCTTTTTTCTTTTGTTTCTCCTTGTAGATCACCTATGATGTTCCAAACAATTTGGAATTGAAAAAGAAATGTCTTTCATATATGGCGGAACATTGGAAGCAATTCAAGACGCATCTAACTAGTGAATGGGTCTTTGGAAAAAACAAAGACACATCTCCTTGTGATAAGTGGTCGTTTATTATTGAAGAGACATGGCGGGATTTTGTTAAGAGTCGTGAAGATCCTAAGTTTATTGTAAGTTTTCTTAAAAGGCAATATAGATTAATTGGATTCTTTCTTCTTTATAATTGTGATTTAATTAACTTAAACAGGAAAAAAGAAAAAGGGCACAAGAGATTTCTGCATTGAATAAGTACCCTCATAGACTATCTCGTGGAGGTTATGCATTGCTTGAGGAAAAGATAATGGCTCAAAAAATCAAAGAACATGAGGAAGCATCACAAGCAGACCCATCCATAGTACTTCCTCCCCCATCTCCACCTAAGCGTTATGAGAAATGGAAGCTGGCACGGGTGATGAAGAATGGAGAATATGCAACTAAAGAAACACGTGATATTGTGGAAAAGATTGTAAGTTTATTGATATAAATTTCACTCAAGATGTACGTTACAATTAATAGCTACCTTTGAATCTAATAATTTGACTTGTGTTTTAATTAATATGTTTTACAGGACACCTTGACATCAATTAGCTCACAAGGATCCGTAGAACCTTCTGGTCGAGATGATATTTTAGCTAGAGCTATTGGGCGTCCAGAACATTGTGGTCGTGTTCGAGGTGTCGGACAACGTGTAGGAATACGACAATACTTTGGAAAGCCTTCAATCAAAAGAGGACGTACATCCTCTAATGTCACAAGGGATGAGATGTTACATATTAGAGAAGAGATAAGGCAAGAAGTCACAGAAGAACTTGAGAAGCGAGTCACACAACGAATCATAGAGCAAGTCACAAAGAAGCTGAGACAGGAGTTTAGACAGACATTGGAATCCTTATGCCTTCCTTCTCCATTATCAGATAAGCAAGTCATAGGGAATCCACCTTCAAACAAATATGTGAGTACAAAGGGTAGTAATTGTCCCTTTGGGGATGATGTTCCGGGGGATGATGTTCTAGAGAATGATGTTCCAGAGGATGATGTTCCAGGGGATGATGTTGTTGATATCCCAGAAGACTGTGAGTTATACATAGAGCATCCTTATCGTTTAGTAGCCTTTGGAAAGGTTTACAACTTGGGATCGACAGTACACCATAAGCAATTAGATGATCATAATGTAAGAGTGGTGGTTGAACAAGTTAAGGATGCACATGCTCATGTCCCTGTACCCACTGAGGAGGTATCAACAGTTGGACAGGCCCCTAATTATTTCATTATATGGCCAAAAAAACTCATCAAGTTACTTGGAGACAAGGTATGAATCACAATACAATTATATCTTTCATGAAAACTTTATATTTCATTAATGAATTTATTAATGATTTTCTTTCTCATTGAGTCTTTGTTTAGGCGGGCCAACCTGATTTTTTTCAACAAAAGGAAGAGGACCTACTTGAGCGTTTAGAGACATTAGCTGTGAAAATTGCCAAGTCACCTTTGAAGTTAAACATGGGAGTTGAGGTTATAGGAAGAAATGTTCCAGTCCCATTATATATCACCACACATGATGTTTTGGAGGTTGCTTTAGGTGTTGAAATGTTGAATGTATCTGTATTACAACTTTGGATGATGTAAGATTATTTTATAGTGTGTCATGCAATTTGTGATAAATGTTTTGTTTTGGATTTATTGATTCATAACCATTAATTTTAATAAAATTAGGTATCTACATGACTTGTGCAAGAAGAAAGGACTCATAGATACTTATGGATTTGTTGATCCTGTCTTTCTTCATGACAAAGGAAGCAAAAAGGAAGAGATACAAAACTACATTCAAAGCAGATTAGCCGAAGGAAAATTGTGCTACCTTGCACCATATTTTGTTAATTCGTAAGTAATTTGATCCTTTACTAATTGTTTAAATTATCTCATGAATCATTACATATGTTGTATCAATTATGTAGGGCTCATTGGCAGTTGATAATAATCTGTCCAAAACAAAATGTTTGTGTGTTGTTGTGCTCCATAAAGGGTAAACCAAGCAAACAACTCAAAGAGCTTCTACAACTGTAAGTGTTTGTTCTCAGCTCTTAACATGTTTACAAATTATTACCTCATACATGCATGTTATTGTAAGTTTGTAGAGTTATAACTAGTTGTGTTAAAATGAATTTATCATAGACCTGTACAAGCATCTCAGTTGTTGCAAGGTTGCCATACAAAAAGTTTAAAAGCTCTTAAATGGATCACTCCAACTGTAAGTTATATATATTTAAACTATTATCTGTTTGGTTGTGCTATTTTTTCCCACACATGTATTTATTAATTTGGCGTTATTTTTTTATAGTGAGCAATACAACCACTAGGAAGCATGCAATGTGGATTTTATGTAATGAAAAATATGTTGGATATTATTTTGGCAAACATTCTTGATTCATGGGACAAGGTAATTTTGCAACTATGCCTTAATTTATGTGTATGATGTGATTAATTGTGGATTTTTTCAATTGTTGCTTTGTGCTTATTAAATGTTCTTACTACCAATGTTCTTATGAAATGTTGCAGAGATTTGATCCAGAACCATTATCTGATGATGACATTAAGGATGTTCAGAAGCGTTGGGCAAAATATTTATTTGATATTGTAAAAGTCTAGTTTAAATTTATGGATTGGTTAAATTGTAAATGTATTTTCTTAACATTTCATAATTTGATAATGCAAAATATTATGTTTTATGGATCACAAAATTTATAGATGTTTAATTATGGATTGTAAAATATTATGTTTCATAATTATAATTTGTTATTGGTTAGTTTAAATTGGTCATTGAAATTTGAGGTCATTGTAATTTGATAGTGGTAATTAATTTAAAGTAGGTTTGAAAAGCAAAGAAAAAAAGGAAAATAGAAAAAAATTGAAAAAAAAACAAAACTAAATGTTTTTACACCAGATGCATAAAAACGATAGGTATAAAAGACCTTTTTTTACATCGGATATTGCAATAACAATAGGTACAAAATACCTTTTTTTACACCAGGAATATACAAAAGATAGGTATAAAAAGACCCTTTTTTACACCGGATATGAAAAAATAATAGGTATGAAAGACACTTTTTACACCTAATTCTACAAAAAAAAAATAGGTACAAAAGACACTTTTTACATCGATATTGTAAAAAAATAGGTACATAAGACACTTTTTTATATCTGATGCTACAAAAAAATAGGTACAAAAGATTCTTTTTACACCGAATACTGAAGAAAAATAGGTGTAAAAGTCATTTTTTACACTGGGCATTAGGTAAATAGCCGGTGTAACAACTATTTTTTATATCTGATGCTACAAAAAATTAGGTACAAAAGATTCTTTTTACACCGAATACTGAAGAAAAATAGGTGTAAAAGTCATTTTTTACACCGGGCATTAGGTAAATAGCCGGTGTAACAACTATTTTTTACACCGGGTCCGTTTAAAATAACCGGTGTAAAATATATTTTTTACACCGGATGTAAAATACAATATTTTTTACACCTGCTGGATCTACACCGGCTAAAAACCGGTGTAAAAAACCAAAAATAGCCGGTGTAAAAAGCCTTTTTTGCACTAGTGTACATTTAGTTTGGTTTGGATTCTATTTATGATACACATGCATAAGACACACGGAATAGAATTAACAACAAAATTAAAGACACATTCACAATGTAAATGAAATGACACATTCACAATATAAATGAAATGGAAGCAGCTCTGAGTAATTTGGATAGTATGATGCACACAAGAAAAAGATAATCAGTAGTGTCAAAGGCAAAAACCTGGTTGAAAATTTTCTTTTGTGACGAGATTATTAATTCATTCCTATAATGGCTAAAGGTTATTATTATGGAATTTCAATTAGCCACACAGCAATTGATTTGTGCCAATGCACCCAGCAGCATGGGTACTTTCCCGTGAGCGTGTTAACGCCCACACCACAACCAGATTTTTGCAATTATGCATTTTGGTTCCTGTACAACATTTGTCAATTACTTGGGTACCTAAAATCTTCATTTGTGGTCTGATTTTTATGAAACCTTCCACATCCTATGTTTTTGATATTTCAAAATTGTTGGCGAAGTCGTTCTGCCCAAATTCTGAATATTTAAATGACTTACACAACACAATGCAATCTTTTCACTTAAACTCTAATTAAAGAACTAAAATAATTTTATGCATTTCAAACTCAAAGCAGAATCTACACATAACTCCACTGTACCTAATTTAACCAGAAAATTCATTTAAGGAAATGTAATTCCTTCAGCGATGCAATTCAATGTGTTCGGTTCCACATTTAGGGTGTTTTTCAATCAAGTATTACTAGACTCAATATACACAAATAAGGCAAATCACACCACTATACTACATAAATTGTTAAAATCATTTGCAAACTCTTTTCTTTTAGTTTTTTTTATTTTTTTTAATCAATTCTAGTCTAACCCTATGTTAAATTGGGAAAACTCAATTTTAATTAGACAGGGATGAAATAAATTCGACAAGTCTAACGAGGAAAACAAATTAATTGATCTCCTATAATTTTCTAATAATTTAGTTTTCTTCAAATATTCATTTTTAAATAATTATCCTAGGATGTTTCTATACCTATTGATCCATTATAACTTATAATTAACTACCTATCCGGTGATAATATTAAATAGGAAACTTTGAAATTAGTTATTAACATTGTATGAGCTGTGGATATTAGTTATTAACATTTTTGGAAAATGACATGAAAGTGACATTTGGAAGAAAAAAAAGTATAAACTTGAATTATGGTCCTTGAAAAATAACATCTACAAATCAGACTATACACAATCAAAAATAAGAAATCAGGCTATACATAATCAGATAATTTATAAATATGATAACCGCAACTAGAAAAAAAAATTATGCAGAGAACTGACCTGAGCTTAGAGGGAAATAGATGCGCTGGCGGTGAGGGAATAGGTGCGCTGCATGGCCAAAGAAACAAAATTGCAGATTAAATAATTCATAACGTAGACATTGGGAAATTAACGCAGATTAAGTAATTCAAACTAAATAAAACTATAGACATGTACAACTCAGCTTGCAAAGAAGCAGTCACAGCCCAAAACCAGGTAAAGTAAAATTTTGAATTGAAGGGCTTTTTTATATCCTGTAATTATAATAGCTATTTGTTTATTTTGATGAGTTGTGTATATAAAGGAGGTTTTTGGGGTTATGGTTTGCATTTTATTAAAACAAAGGTTACAAGCTTAAGCTTCATATCAATTAATTATTGGTTGATATATATTTGATTCAAACAAAGGTTACAGATAAAAAAAATTAGTTGGAATTTAAAAATTTAATTTATTATGATGGAAATTTTTTTAATTTGAACACTATTATATTAAGTGAATGATACGTATAATAAAACTAAAACAATGAAAAAAACTCTAAAAATAAGGGTGTCTTCTTTCAATTCTTATAGGAACAAAATTCTTTTACTCAATATAAGATTAAATGAATCATACCACATTAAATCCTTATGTTCTTTTTATATTATTGTTTCTAGCTTATTGTTATTTTTTTTTACAATAAAGAGCTAAGGTTTGAACTGAAACTTTAAGTTAAACTTCCAAAACCTCACACATATAAAAAGCTAAGGTTTGAACTGAAACTTTTTATCTTGACAAGTATTTAGTTTTATAATTGAATTGATTATGTAATAGGTTAAAATACATTTTGATATATTTGGATGTAATTATGAAAAAAATTATTTAGATGGATCTATTTTATTTACATTAAGAAAAAAAAATTTAAGTTTGAAATTATTAAAATAGATAAGAATTGTAAAATTTGAGAAGATGTAAAGGATAAAATAGAAAAACCAATGAATGTGTAGTAGAAATAAGTATTTTTTATAATCATAATCTTAAATAATCAGATTTTAATTATAATCACCTTTCCTTTACAAAAAGTAATCCAATAAATTATAATCTATTTTGCATGAGATATAAGAGACTAAAAGTAAAAATATTTTATTGAAAACTATATGGAAAATACTTAGAAATTAAATGAGAGGTATTAATGATCTTTCAAAATGAACTTTTTTTTATTTTTTATCCTATATAAAATTACAAATATAAAATAAAATCATAACAAATAAATATTTTTTCCAAAACCTAAGAAAAACACTTAAACATATACTTTAAAACATGATTAATGAAATTAGATTTAAAATTACAAGATGCCTAGGTATAAACCATGTAAATTTCCCAAATCAGGACCACTCGGGCTTAAAAGATCCTTGGTAACCTCAAAGAATAAATGAACTTGTGGTTGGGGTTTGTTGCATATGGATGAAGAGATAAAACTTTTATATACACTTTCTTTTTTCTAATATTTTCCTTTTCCCCTCATTAACTACCCAGTACAACTAAATTAGAGATTGGAGTTAACTGATGTTTAAAAAGTTAATTAAAACATTAAAAAGCCAATTTTTTACAGTAAAAATAAACTTTCTTTAAAAAATTAAGGACCTTAGTAATAACTTTAAATGAAATATTCTCCTTTTCAATTTCTTAAAACATTTCCCTTTAAAATATTACTGAATGAACAATGGAAGATAAACCCCATATTTATTCCTTCCATACATAATGCAAGCAATTAATTTCTTTTTCTTGCTCTATATATACCTTTGCATTATCTTCATCTCTTCACACAAAAACATTTCAAGTTTTGTCAATTGTTTGTTCTACAGAAAACCAAAAACAGTTTTTGTGCCATATACGTGTGTATACAGAGAGAGAGAGGGAGAGAGATGTCTAGTTTGTTCTCTCCCTCTTAACCCTCCAACCCTTTCAGATGCAGGTATTAGCTTATTCTGATCCAATATTTACTGGTTCATTAGGGAAATTGATATCAGATTTCTCTCATTTCATGTAGATTAATTGGGTAAGGGAGGTGACATGGTGCTTTCTTGTACGATTTTCATGCTTAAAACTATGTATGCCCACTCTCTATCTATCTTAATTTTTTAAATATAATAATCTAATTTTTACTTTCTGCTACTTTAGTTTGTGTTGCTTCTCATTTCCCCTTCATAAACAACCCTAGCCATTGCTTGCAACTTAGGCTTATAGTCATATCATCCAATAATAAGTATATATACATCACATCTCTTGTCATGGGTATGTCTTTTCCATAATTTTCAATTATTAGTTATATATGTGGCTAGCTACTTCTACTAGGTTGACCAATACCCTTACCCTCAATCTCAGGTTTATTCCTCTAACAGTAAATTATGAGCATGTATATAGAATATCATTGCACTTAAAATGATTATTTATAAAGCAAAAGGGTAATCTGTATTTACTAAATCTATTTAGAGAGAGTGTTGATATGATTTATATAAGAGCTACAACTCAAATTAACTGATTTATAGTGTCAAAAAACAAATTCTAACTCACTTCATAGGTTATTTACACTTGTATACTAAGTGTTATGCTTCTTATGCTCCAATACCTTGTGGCATTTCACTGCTAAAGCCACTCTCCTACCTGGTATAGAGCTATTATTGATAATAAATTGGATTTCCTTTAATAATTTTATAACCCAGTAAATAACAGTAATGATGCAACAAAGATTTATAAAAATTTCAATAAGTACAACACCCAAAAACAGAAAACAAAAGGTATATCACCTAAACTAGACCCCAAATAACTTAAACAATAGCATACAACAAAAGTAAAGAGAAATGACTTACCTGAGCCGACGGTGGAGTGAAAGACAACAGAGTGAAAGACTCGGGACTGACCTGCCGCGGATGAGGGACACCCTAAAGATGAGAGATAGTGAGAGGGAAATGGGAGTTAAATTTCTCTGTCACCGGTGAGGGACGGGACCACCGGTGAGAGACTGTCGGAGTGGAAGACTGAAGTGAGAGAGGGGTGAAGGGGATTAGGGAGTTAAGACAGGTTTTAGAGTGGAAGAACTAAAACAGGGTTTAGGGAAGGAAAAGACTTACCTCAGCCAACGGTGGAGTGAGAGACGACAGAGTGAGAGACTCGGGACTGACCCGCCGTCGGCGTGAGACACTGTCAAGATGAGAGACAGTGAGAGGGAAATAAGAGTTAAGATTTCTCTGCCGCCAGTGAGGGACGGGACCGCCAGTGAAAGACTATTGGAGTGGAAGACTGAAGTGAGAGAGGGTTGGAGGGGATTAGGGATTTGAGAGAGCTTTCAGAGTGGAAGAATTGAAACAGGGTTTAGGGAGGGAAAGGGTAAAGTCGAATAAGTGATTCAACTTAGCGACGGAGGCAAGCCGTCGCTCTACGTGTCCTAACTAGCGATGACAAACATCTATCGCTACTTTTTATTTTGAATAACATCTTAACAATAGCTACGGGCAAATCTCCGTCACTACATTTTCTGGATATAGCGATTGTGGAAGGTGGTCACTACCTTAGGAGCAACAAAACTCACTACTAAAAAACCCACTAATAGCTACTTGGAATTAGCGACCACCTGATGTTGTTGCTAATTAGTGACGGAGTCAGCGACCACCATGCCGAAAAAGGACCCAGAAAGAAAATTAATGACCCCCTTAGCGACCATAGGAACACCGTCACTGAAAATGGAAAAATTCCATCACTAACTCCGTCACTACGATTAAACCGTCGCTAACAAGGTCGTTATGTTCTATTTCCCTCCATTTTTTGTTTCCCTCTAAGGGTTTCTATTGGCGCGTAACCTTAGCGACCGTGTTGTGTCGTCGCTACACCAAAAAAGGCAGCGATGGTAGTGTTTGTGTCGCTATGAATGTCTGGTAGCGGCGGTCGTGCATACGTCGCTATAAGTGCCTGTTGGCGACGATAATATTTTTTATCGCTACGTTTGTATACATCAGCAATGAAGTCATGCCGTCTATAATTCGTCGCTAATTGATAGAAAGTTGGAGGGATTTCAGTAGGTAGCGATTTGTGTGAAAATTTAGAGTGCAGATTCTGTTTGTAAGGTACTTTTATTTAGCGATTACAATATATGTGAGTTCAGATATTAGCTTAATCCTAAGACTTTTGGCTTTTTACCATATTAAAACATGTTTGTTTGTTATACGACCTTGTGGTCTACATGGGTTTACCTATTGTTATATCAAAGATTATTTATATCATGCACTGATTTTAAACAATTTGTCAAAATGTTTCTCATTTTCCGTGAAAGGCTTCTAAGTTCTGACATTAAAAACAACACAGTTTTTACTGATGCAATATAGAGTCACATACTTTAATTTAAACTTACCATTTTATATTAAAAGATAATTTATTTTTTATTTTTTATGCTTTATTTTTAAAGCCGTTGATATTATAAAAGAATGAGAAAACATTAAACCAAGACAAACACATTAAAACTTTCTCTTCTTTGCATGTAGCTCTCTTTGTTTACTTGTCTTAGCCTCTTTGGTAAGGAAATTAAGATTTGTTTAGGTGGCTCAGGATCTCTCTCTGTTTCCCCCTCTCTTCCATTGCATTAAACAGGTCATTCTCTCACCCCTTATTTTCCAATTTATTGCTTACAGAGTGAGATTTGCTTGCTGAATTTCCTAAGTATGATGTTAATGTTTTGACCAAATTGAGATTACTCCTGCTATTTCTGATCCCTTAGATTATAAAAGAATGAACAACATAGAAAATGTTGGTAAAATATAGAAAATGAACTCTACACCATAATGTATGTTGTTAACATGATGTATACTGCATGTGTATTGTTAGTGGAGAGCAGAGCTCATTAGGAATTGTTTTTGTGTGCAGGTAACATAATGTATACTGCATGTGTATTGTTGTCTGTTAGTGGAAAGCAGAGCTCACTAGGTTGTGGTGATGTTTGCCTAAATTTCATATGCATGTCATACTATATATATTGAACTGTACTAGGAATTTATCTGTGTGTGTAACAGGGCATATTCTAAAATTTGGAAATGTCTAATTTACTGGGGAGACTCTGCCAAAATTTTGGTAGGCTCTTTATTTTAGGTTATAGAAAAAAGTTTAATAAAATTTAATTATGTAGGTTTAGTCGTGTGTGTACCCAATAGGTTCCCGTTCAAGACTTAACACATTAGGTCAATACACCGTGTTATGTTGGATCTTGAATTGTCCCGGTTGGACAGTTTAGGATGAATCTATAACCACTAGGGCGTAACCCATAGATATTGGTGTTTGTCTGAAACTTTTGTTGTTGATGTGCAATTGGATTCCAGTTTTTGCATTTCGTGTGTGTCTCCAGGTACATGTCTGTGTGGGGTGTTTCGACCCCCATGTACCTCTATGTACTTGGGGACCGATATGAAATGCTGCCAAAATTCTGATTGAAGGTCAACACACAAAGTTCACCCAGACACCAAGATGGGTTATGGATGGTTACATTTTCATTCTGAATGGGATAGGTCCCCACCTACTGACAATATCAATATGGTAGAAAGTGATTGATAAACGATAGTTAAGTCTTCTTTAATTAAACTAACCAATCCTATTATCGTTAGACATCGTGAATGGAGGTCCCGCCACATCAACGATGGATGTACAACTGGCTGGATCGTAATCGGCAAATCACTGAAGAATTTTTGTTGGGGCTGTGTGAGTTCATTCCATTTGCTACCGCCAACACCACTGAGTTTAAAGTCACCCAAAAGATCTGTTGCCCTTGCTGTAAGTGCGGATGCATGAATTTTGAATACGTGGATGACGTGATGTGCCACTTACAGCAGAAGGGATTCATTAAAGGATATTATTGGTGGTACAACCATAGTGAGCAGTTACTGTCAGGCCACTGAGCGTACCTGTGGAAGCCTCTTATTTTTAAGTATTCAACAACAAGAATAACTACAACAACATGGAACAGATAGTGATGGACTATGTTGGACCTTCCACCGGGCGTGCTCTACAACATAAAGACGAATAGGGGATCAAAATGAGGGTGTAGAGGCGGACCCGAATCCAGATGTTAAGAGATTTTATGATTTGTTAGCGGTGGCCCAGACCCTGTTATGGGACAACTATGAGAGTCATACCAAATTATCTGCCTCTCTGGCTGCTTTAAGCATAAAAGTATACTACAATCTCTCGGGTGGCTGTTTTAATAGAATAGTGGATTTGATGGGGTCCACTATGTCAAACGAAAATAGAATGTCGTCAAACCTGTATTATGTTAAGAAAAATATGGCAAATCTAGGATTAGGATGTGTCAAGATAGAGTGTTTTGTTGACGAATGTATGTTGTTCCGGAACGAGTTTAAGGATAAGAGTGTCGATAAGTGTATTCACTTTAGCAAGGATCGCTACAAAACCGTCAAGAGAAGAGGGAAGGTAACTAGAATGGCGAGGAAGAAAATGTGGTATTTTCGATTACTCCATGGCTTCAACGTTTATACGCTTCATTGTCAACGGCAAAACACATGCATTGGCATACTCTAAACCAAACACATGAGGGTCTTTTATGTCACCCGTCTGATGGGAAAGCATGGAAGTATTTAGATGGGCTTTACTTAGAATTTTCACATAAGCCATACAATGTACGGCTTGGCCTATGTACTGATGGGTTCAACCAGTTTAGTCAATATGAAAGAGCATACTCCTGTTGGCCAGTGATCCTGAACCTGTACAATCTGCCTCTTAAGATGTGTATGAAGAAAGAGGTGATGTTTCTATCCGTACTTGTCCCAGGACCTAAAAATCCAAAGGTAAAAATAGACATTGTTTTGCAACTGTTGATTAAGGAGTTGATAGAATTATGGGATATTAGAGTGATGACTTATGATGCATCCTTAAGAAACAAGGGTTGTTTTGATGTGGAAAATTAATGACTTCCCTGTGTATGGCATGCTTTCTGGATGGTCAACATCTGGGAAGCTTGCTTGCCCTATATGCATGGAACATACCGGGGGGGAATCACTCCCCTTTAGTAGCAAGACAAGTTATTTTGGCTGTCCTCACAAATTCCTACCGTTGGATCACCCTTATAGGAGATCAAGAACCACTTTTAAGAAAAACAAGGTTGTCAATGAACCTCCACCGCGTAGATTATCCAGTTCACAGGTGTGGGAAAGAGTATCTGAATATCCTTACATCTGGGATCAGAATGTTAAGGAGTTTATGGGTTACAGGAAGGAGCATCACTGGGTGAAGCAAAGTATATTATGGGATTTACCATATTGGAAAGACCTTTTATTAAGACACAATATACATGTCATGCACACTGAACAAAATGTCTTCATGGACATATTTGACACTGTAATGCACATCAAAGGCAGAACAAAGGACAACGAGAAAAGCCGATTAGATGTTGCAATGTTGTGTTCAAGGAAGGAGCTGGAGTTGAGAGATGTGGGATATGATAAAATGTTTAAACCACAAGTGAAATATGCATTAACAAAGGCTCAATGGATGGCTGTCTGTGTCTGGGTGAATGGGTTGACCATGCATGATGGGTTTGCTTCGAATTTGAGTAGATGTGTCGACCTAAAGGAGGGCAGATTATTCGGCATGAAAAGTCATGACTGTCATGTGTTTATGGAATGACTACTGCCATACACATTTCATGCCTTACCGAAACCCATCTGAAAATTGTTGGTTGAGTTGAGTCATTTTTTTAAAGAGTTGACAGCAACAGTCTCAACAGAGAAGACTCTTGTGAGGATGAAGGAAAGCATTCTAGTGTTGATTTGTAAGTTAGAGCAGATTTTCCCCCCTAGTTTTTTTTTATTCTATAGAGCACCTGGTAATTCATCTACCATAAGAGGCTAGGGTTGTGGACCCGTCCAGTATCGTTGGATGTATCCATTTGAAAGGTAGACGCTAGAACAACTTCAAATTCATTAATTCACTTTCTTACAAAACTGTTAAATTAATTGTAACTCAACAATTCTTTATGTTTCACTAGATTTCTGCGTTCTTTAAAAGACAAAGTCTCAACAAGGCATGCATTGAGGCGTCGATTTGTGAGGCATACTTAGTGGAAGAAATGACCACTTTTGCTTCATTTTACTTTCTGACGGAGATAGAAACAAGAATGAATAGAATCCCCCATAACCTTGAAGTGGCACAAAACCTAGTGTTGGCGAACAAACCTCAATATTTAACTATCTCGGTGGTCCTGGAGGTAAGGTCATAGAATGTTACATTGATGAGAAACATCAAAAGGCAGCCCACTTCTATATTCTGCTAAATTGCAAGGAAGTTGAACCATACCTCGAGTAAGTCAACTATTTTTACATTTTTCCAACTTCATATCCATAGGATTGCTGTGTAGTTAAACTTTTCTACTTTAAGTAGTATATATACAGATATACTTAGATAAGAGCATAATGATATTACTGACGACCAAGTCTACAGTGAGGTATCATCCAAGTTTATCGATTGGTTTGCATAACACATAAGGCCATACACTATATGTTTATTCTTTTATGTTGTATAGTTATCTATATTCTAACATAATGCACAATGTTATGCTCTGAATAGATTCAAGATCCAAACAACTAAATTGAAGACCCTTTACTCCAAGCTCTTTCTTGGGGGTCTGTGAAAACTGTTAAAAAATGGCCAATTTACTTCGTAACTGGCTATAAGTTTAACGTTCTCTAATGGAGTGAAGGAATGCAAACACATAACTTTAGGGTTTGTGTTAAAGGCACAACTGGGCATTTAGAGGAGGACTTCTACGGTGTGTTAAAAGAGATCGTTCAAGTTTCTTTCTCCGGACGGGATAGTAGAGATTTAGTTTTATTCAATTGTGATTGGTACGACAACACAATCGGAGTGGGTACAAAAGTTGACAACCATTAGAGATTGGTTGAGGTGAAAAAGAGCGGTAGATATAAAAGGTTTGATCCCTTCATCTTTGCTCAACAAGCCGAACAAGTTTATTACACAGAATTCCCTGGAGGTCACCGGGGTTGGTATGCAGTCATCAAAGCCAAGCCTCGTAGTCAGATCACTAATAACATTACCAATAAGGTTGAAGATGCTTATCAGCTAGCTCTGAGCAGCCTCCACGATAGTCACTCAATGTTGAATATTGATCCAAACATTTTAGATGAGACACTTACGGCCTTAGGTGGTGAACACATTGACATACAAGCTGTCTTGTCATTAAAACGGACCAGGGCCAATTTGGACAATGATAACACATCTAAAACAAATTCTGACAATGACACTGACACTGAAGGGGACTTCCAAACTAAAACAGAAACAGAGTATGTAGTTGAGTATATATTTATGTATATATATGTTATTTTTTAATTGCTTAATGCTTACAATGTTTCATTGACAGATGACTAGATGTAGAGGACGATTTGGTCGGGGTGGTGGTAGGAACTCCCCAGTTACACGGCTGGGTACTCCTACCTCACAAAGGGAGACCACACCCACCGATGACACAGTCCACATAACGCCCTCACTGAACATTCCGGGTGATGCTACATGCATTTCCATCACCCTAGATAGCGCATCAGCAGGAGGAGAAGCAGGTCCGTGAGGAGACCCCTTCTACAGCATCCGACCCTCTTCCGACTCTTGTCCTATTATCGGATGCCGACGAGTAAGTATCACTATATATCCTGACACTTACGTGTTTTTGTATTGACTTGTGTGTCGATCATATTACTATTGAATTTGCAATCATGTCATATTATGTGTGTTAGTGGACAGCAAGGCTCACTAGGATGATTCTGTGTGTGTTTTATGCTATGTAAACTTTAGGATGTTGATGGTCGTCATGATTTATTTTTTTTAGTGGAGAGCAAAGCTCACTAGGGTTTGTTGCTGTTTATTTACATTGAACTATATTAGGAAGTTTTCTGTGTGTAACAGGGTTTTCAAAAAAATTTGGAAATATCCAGTTTATAGAGGAGACTCTGTTAAAATTTTGGTGGACTCCCAAGGTTTATGTTTGTTTGATTATAAAAATATTTTGTTAATTAATTGTTGAATCACATGGCATACAGTTATGTTGATAGTATTCGCACCACGAAGGTGATTACTAGGATTTTGAAGGCCTAGTGGGATTGTCCTTACATCTCTTGGACGGATGCTGGTTAGAATGTCCAACATAGATGGTTTGACACATTCTCGGTGAGTTTTGCACAACTCTTCTAATTTCATGTAACTTTTATTGTTGAACATTGCTTATGAGATTAATTTGGAATTATATTTTAATCTACAGCATGGCTTTCGGTGGGAAAAGGGTTTGACTGATGAGATTAGGAGGATCTTTAACGTTAAGACCTCTAAAATCATCAAGATCACCCTCTGGAAGGTGAGGGCGAAGACGGAGCGCCCCCGTTGGATCCCTGAGCCCCACTAGGATGACATGCTACAGAAGTGGGAAGGAGTCTTGTTCCAGCAGGCTAGTGCCCGGAACAAGGCAAATAGGCAGGTTGATGCTACAGCATTCGTCTACACTAGGGGCTCCATCTCAATTATTGAGCATAAAAGAGATTTGTAAGTATATTTTCTTAAATATATTTATTATTACAATGACTTGAAAGATTTTTCACTAACAAATTTAATATGTTGTAAATTACAGGAGCAGAAGGAGCACCGCAAGCCTTCGTTATTCAAGGTGATGCAAATCACCAAGAAGAACAAGGCTGGTAATTGGGTTAACCAAAAGACCACTGACATGGCGGTACTTTATTAAACTTACAACTATTTTTTAATTTTTTTTATACATTAACATATACTAACGTAATTGATTTTTCTAAATATATGTAGGAGGCATATCAGGCTATGCATGCCGAGAAGGAGGCTGAGCTGGCCTCTCAGACTCCTGACGGGAGACACCTCCCACCCTTTCTTCTACCAACGATAATGCCATCTATTTAGAGGTTGTCAGAGGTGTAAACAAGAAGGGGAGGATGCTTGGCCTCAGTGTGACTACTGTTTTCCGTCACTAATCTTGGCCTGTTAGCTATGGAACTAGCCACAGAATTGTGACCTATCCGTCACTAACTTATCGAAGGGCGCCATCCTCTTTGAATCGATGATTCAGTGACGGGGTTAGGTCATCACTAAGTTGGCCACGGTGTTTTAGCCTGTCGCTGAGATGTTAGCCACCAAGGATGGAGCGACAGTATTTTGCTATAGCAAAGGTCGTTGCTAATATACGTAGCGACGGAGTTTTGTCAGTTAGCAACGGATTTTCTTCATCGCTATTCCATTTTTTTTGGTAGTGACTCTTGGAGGGAAACCAAAAAATTGAAGAAGAGAAACGATAGCGACAGGGTTTACTATTGTGTGTTAGCGATGGTAGTAGTGACGGACTTTTGCATATTTTAGTGACAGAATGTTCATCGTCGCTAAAGTTATCACTACTTTTTTTGTGGTTCCTTTTTGTTAAATGTATCGACCGTATTAGTGACGGGGTTCAATATAGCGACAGTCTATACAACCGTCACTAGCTTTTTTCTATAGTTAGCGACGGCCCAGAGTAGTTGCTACCTTTACGCGCCAACAAAAACCCTTGGAGGGAAACCAAAAAAAGGAGGGAAGTGAAATATAGCGACCGGTCTAGCGAAAGGTTTAGTTTTAGTGACGGATGTAGTGACAGACTTTTGCATATTTAAGTGATGGAATTTTGTTGGTCGCTAAAGTGGTCACTAATTTTCTTTTGGGGGTCCTTTTTTGCATGGTGGTCGCTAATTAGCGACGGTATCCGGCGGTTGCTAATTATAAGTAGCTATTAGTGATTTTTTTAGTAGTGTAAATTCTGTAACATGATCACTTTCTATTGTACCAATACGAATTCCTTTTTCAAACTGAATTTTCTTAGAGAAAATCTTAAATACTTGAGTAGACTCATCTTTATGGGTTAGGAAATAGACCCTTGTCATTCTTATGTAATTATCAACTATAACAAAACCATATTTTTTTCCAGCAAGATTGAGTCTAAGATGGACCAAATAAATCCAAATGTAATAGTTCTAAAGTTCTAGTAGTGGAAATAACATCTTTGTTTTTAAAAGTTGTTTTTTGTTGATTTCCTTTCTTGCATGCTTCGCAAGGCTGGGAGCTGTTAAAAGAGATTCTTGGCAGTCCCTTAATTAGCCCTTTTCTATTTAGTTTTGAATCATGCTATCATGCCGAAGCTTTTTGTACCAGACCTATATATCTTTCCCCAGAGGATGAGAACAGACATGTTACATTTTGATTATTCAACTTACCCAGATCAACCTTGTAGAGGTTGTTGTATCTGTTTGCTGTAAAAAGAAAGGTTTTGTCATGGTGGATGATGGTACACTTCTCTTTGTCAAAGGAGACTTTATAACCACTAGCACAAAATTGACTTATGCTTAGTAGGTTATGTCTTAGACCTTCAACATAATAAACATTTTCAATTACGGGTGATGGAATGTTACCTATCTTAGCAGTACCTAGTATACGTCCGATCTGGTTACCTCCAAAAGTAACTTCACCACCTTCAAAATGTTCCAGGTCTAGGAACATAGACCTTTTGTTTGCCATGTAATATGAGCACCCACTGTCCAAATACCAATAACATTATTTTCCTTTTGTCCTCAAGCATATTTGCAATAGGAATGATCATTTCCTTTGGTACCCAAAACTTCTTGGGTCCTATAAGGTAGCCCTATTGGAGTTTTTGTTTTTCTTTTTAAGTAGTCTTATATCATATGACCATGCTTCTTGTAGTAATTGCATTTGACATATTTATGTTTAATCTGAAAAGGCGGAGGAGAAAGAGAAACTTTCTTGAAATCTATCTTTTCAACATAACCCAGACCAGGTCTTTCATGGCCACTGTGTGATTTTTCCAAAAGTTTGTTTAAATTTTCAGTTCCATTTACAAACTGGGCCAGGTATGAAGTAATCGAGGTTACTTGCTTTTGAAGAGACTTTATTTCTTTTTCTTATGAAATATGATAGACTTCTAAGTTGTTTAACTCAGTTTTCAAATTTTCATTTTTTTTAGTCTATGTAGTTATTCAAGATGCAATTTCTCTTTCTCATCCCATTCTTTTACATAATATTTATCTATATCTTTCTTCTTTAAATCAGATATTATATTTTCATAAGAAGAAACAATTTCAGATTGTTTCTTTTTCAAAAGCTTAATTTTTCAAAAGCGTGTCATTAAATAAGGCTTCATAGTTTTCCTTGAGTTTAGAAGGATTTACCTCTTCAGAATCTAAATCACTTGGGCTTTCTTCAGAATCTGATTTTCATTGTACCATCAAACAGATCTGAGTAGATTTTGTCTCTTCCTTAGACTTACTTATACTGAATGATTCTTCATCATCCCAGGTGATGAGTCCTTTTTGTTTCTTAAAAAACTTTTTTTTCTCTATTTTGTCCTTCTTGTCTTTGTTTAGGAGAGGACATTCAGCCTTAATATGTCTTGGTTTCCTAAAGTTGAAACACTCTAGAACAATTATGTCAAATTTAAATTTAAATTGACTTTTAACTTTAGGTTCTCTCTTGTTGAACTTTCTAGGTCCGTCTTTCTTCTTTTTTAGTAGTCTGTGAAAGTGTTTGGTGAAAAGAGCTAGCTCTTCATCTATGTCCTCATCTCCATCATCAGAGCCAGGATCTGAGCTAGTTGACTCCTTAATTATAGGATCTTTGCCCTGTCTGGTTGTCTCTTCAGACTTTAGAGCAATATCTTTGGAAGAGGAAGGTTTTGAAACCTCTTTTTACTTCAACTTTAACTCATGAACTCTTAGCACTCTAAGGAGTTCATTGAGAGTCAAGGTGCTGAGATCTTTTACTTCTTCTAAAGCGGTACACTTAGCATCAAACTTTTATGGTAAGTACCCCAAAAGTTTAACATTGATATCTTTAATAGATGGAGTTGATCCCAAGGCTTTGGCTCGATTAACATAGTCTGGAACTTACCAAACATTTGGTCAACAAACCCGTGCTCCTCCATTTTAAAGTTATCATAACTTTTGGTTACAAGAATCTTCTTGGAACGTTTAACATTGGAGGTATGAAGGGCATCCCAGATCTTCTTTGTAGATTTATAACTATAGACCTTATTGTATTCTAACTTGCTTAAAGCACAGATTAGGAGAAATTTAGTCTTTGCATTTGATTCCATCTTCTTGAACTCAACGTAGACAATTTATCTTTAGGTGTGGGCTTTCCATCTTCATCCACAGGGACTGGATGATCATAATTAGCAATAATTCTCCTACAGATCGTATTGGGTAGACTTAATGAACATCTCCATCCTATCTTTCCAATAGGCATAGTCTTCACCGAGGAAGGCTGGTGGTCTATTTATTGAGGAACCTTTAGCAACAAGCTGATCTTGATGAGAGGCAGCCATAGATCTTGATCTTTTTTACTCATTTGAGTAATCAACCCAAAATGACAAGCTCTGATACTAATTGATGGTATGGAGTCAAACTTATAAGGGGGTTGAATAAGTCTCAACTCTTTTTCGTGTAGATTTTTCAAAGTAATCTAAAAGACATTTCAGACTTAAGAAGGTGCAAACTTTAGAAAGCGAAGGGTAAAGAGAAGATAACACAATAGATTTATATTGGTTCATTTCAAAAGTAGAAGCTACCTCCAGTACCTTCAGACTTGAAGGATTTTCACTATGTAAAAACACCTTTTACCAACAAGCACAACACGTGCTTCAAGCATTATTAACTCCAGCCACTTTTGGCTTAACCCAAGTATTCTTTCACACAAGCCACTCCTAATTCAGTCACAAGTATTCTTTCTAAAGCCTCTTCAGGCCAAATAAATGTTTCCCACTTAATCTAAAGGCTGATGAGCACACCAGACTTGTTACATAAAGTATGAGTAATAGACAACAGTTGTGATACAAAGATAACTTAGCATACAAAGATTTGTATTTGAAGCAAATAATATGGTAAGTTATGATAAGCAAGAAGCCAAGATCTGTCAGGGGAAGAACAACAAGAAAGACTTTTGCTTATAAAACAAGAACAATGAAAAGTTTAAGAGTTTGCTAGCAAGAACTTTTGATTTTTGTTCATGTTCATGGAAGCTCTTCAAAGTTTATTATATTCTCATATTTATAGTGCTAATGAGATAGCTATTGTTCAACCATTGGAGAACACATAACCATTGATCATATTTGACTTTGAAGATGTAAACAATGGCAAGGTCTAAATCAGGAATGCTTCAGAAATTATACCAACATGGTGATCCTTGATAATCTCATATCAAAAGGCACATATTTGCTTAGCTATTTCAAGCTATGAAGTACATCATTATAGAGGTTGACCTTAGGCTTTTACAATGCCACAATTTCAGCTTTTTCTAAATCTTGAGATATGCAAGGCATCTTCCTAGATAACCGTGCGCGCGCATGAGATCCTCAAATTTTTATCTCTTTTCCTTTTTGATGAAAGTTGTAGGTTTGATGCAAAATGTCATGTTATCACTTTTATAGAAAAGGAATGTTGCTTTTCAGAGAACATTCTTTGAGAAGGATAATTCTCAAGGGTCTGGTAATGTGTTCAAACTTCTTTTCTCAGTTATTGATGGACTTCTTTATATGATTAAACCAGACTTATCTTTGAAATAAATTTTGTTTGATGACTCCCTTTTTTCAACAGGTACAATCGAAAATTTTCCTGAAACAGTCGTTGAACCATGTTAGTAAACACGCAAGCAGACTTTATTTAACTAAGAGTCTTGATAAGTGTTATTAACAAATCCTAGGGTTCAGACTTGGATCCAACAACCATTGTCACATGTAGAACCGCTTATGACATTCATGTAACAATCCATGCAACGTTCTCATAGTGGGTCCATCTAGTACACTATTACTCTTAATGTGTACCTGTATGAAGACTTGATATCATCCATATCCATGATCTGTGAAATCATATCACGAGTACACTCACACACCAATCTTAATGTATTTACATGTCCCCATAGAAATACTTGACTAGGAATATTTTAAGAATAATTCTCATATGACCTACTATTTCAAGGACTAATAAAGGCTGTTATACTATTTAATAAAAAATACCTTATTCAAAATGATGCGTCCTGTATAGGCCCTTAATGCATATTTCCAACATATATATAGTGCAAAGAAGAGGCACTCAATACTTACTCAGGAAAAGTCTCATAGGAAGACAGAACATTTGATACATCACAGACGAAAGATTTAACTGTTATGCTTGCAAAAACACAATGATGAACACCTCTATTTTCCTTCACATGAAATTCATTTTGTAGGTAACTTTGGTTACAATTTCTGCTGATTAATAGAACTCAGAATAATAGAACTCAGAATTAAGGCTACCATATAAGTGTTATTTATAATGAATAAGTTCCTAAAAGTCCACCAAATCTACGGAGATGAACCTCATCCACTACACAAGGTTTGTCAAGTCTGCAAACTTTTCCAAACATGCCTCAATTATTGGCATTCACCTCACCAAAAGATGTGGGCAAGGAACTAGAAACCGAGCTTGCCAAACCTTCTTGGCTTTCTCCAGATGGAAATTTATAAGTTTCATGCAAAATAGCTCCACCATACTAGTTAAGAACTACAACCATGTGAACTTTCTGATTCTAAACTCTCTAAGAAGATTCCAAACAGACATTGAATCTGGAAAATCAAGTATACCTGTGCCTATTTAGCACCGTCACCGGAACCCTAAGGTTCCTCACATCCCACACCTTTACAAACGTATCCACTAAAATAATGGTGATAACATAATGATCATACTTGTTCCAATCACAGGCCAAAACCTGGAACTCGTGAGCGAGGAGGCGGAGGGTCTAGAGCTTGACGATGTCATCCCAGGAGGAGGAGAGGAATGAGTCACAACGGACGGGATTGTAGTCCGTGGAGTGGACATCACGAAAGTGTCCGTGGAATGAGTGGATGACGTCGTCAAGAAACCTTACCGTCATCGAAACATTATAATTTTAAGTTGTACTGATCTCAAAGTAGGACCATTTTAAAAGATTATATTTCTCATTGGTCTAACATGCAGACCAAATTAAAGTTACTACCTATTTACAAAATTGTCACCGCGTTATTTTTTACACTAGTCACATTACAACCAGTGTAAAAAGTCCAATGAGAAAACCCATTTTTCCATTAATGCACCTCTTTCCCAAGTAATAATTTTTAAAATAATAATATAAAATTAACGTACTTTTTTATATATAGGATATATATCTTTACTATTTATAGAATATATATTTACATATTAAAATTAAAATTTATAGGATGCTAGCTAACAACACCAATTGCATCCACTTTTTTTTAGTTGACAGCTACCTCCAACCAATGGAATTTTTATAGTAGATATAAATTCCCTCTTTGACTATAATTAGAGAAACTGTGTTAACCCGACAGTATTGGTAGTTAGTAACTTGAATTTGTGTCACCAAAGTTTATAGACCTTGAACTGCAAAATGACCATGTTCTTTTATATGGGAAATCTAGTCGTCCTAATTTTAAAAATGCACCGATCACATTGTTTTACGTACTGTACCTGCCTCGGCACTTTAAAGGCATGTAGCTTTTTCTCGTTGATTGCATGGTGGTAGACAAACGCAAAACACACACATAACTTCCATTCAACGTTATTGCGACCAACACTATCCTTTGTTGTCAACTTTTAACAACTCTCCTTTCCCAAGAATAGTGGCATTCCATGCGCGGTGTTTGAACCTCTCTGAAACTCTCATATATAGCACTGTTCCATACATTCTTTGGACCACAAATTCACGTTGATTTCTTCATAAAGTTTTTATTAATAAGTATTATTCTGTTTGAGGGATTCATCTGAAATTGTAATTCTCGGGATTCAAAAATATTTTTAATTACCAACAAATTAAATCGTGCTCTGCAATACTATATATTATATATATATATATATATATATATATATATATATATAAGTACTGCTTGTTTGAATAAATCAAATGTTCAGGAAGGACTAGCCATTGGAACGGTTGCTTCTCTATAAACGTAAAGTTTTACCCTTGGGTTTATAGGTGGGAATACTTTAAATTTGATCGCTTTTGGCCTTTCTCATTAGAGTGGTTGCTATAAAGGAAATTTTACCCTTTTAAAGTGATTTCTGATTTTTAGGCAAACATATAACTTAGGAATAGCGCAAGAGAGGGTTATATGATGCTTATCAAGAACGTCGCTTGTGTTATGTTTGTATTGCTTTGTACTGCCTGGCTATCCACTGCTCGGTTGAACCCTACAGGTACTTTAATTATTTAATTTCCTTTTAGGGTAATATATGTTTCTATATAGGCACAAAATGATGACCATAAAAGGGTGAAAATGCAGGTGCTGAAGCTACGGAAATTCTGGATATAAAGGTAATTAAATATAAATTTCAAATTTCTTTAGGATGAATTGATTTTTTTCTTGTTTACAATAAAAACAGTAAATTTTGACATTTAAATTTAAGATCTCAATATGACTATTCTAATCTCTCACCACTAAATTAGCAAGTGGGTAGGATGTATTGATACTGAAGGAATCTTTGAAAGAAGATCATTCAAACTTATAGAAATACAAATATTTATTGTTTTCCTAAACCCAAAAATATAAATGTTGTATATTTTTATAATTAGTTTTTTTAACTTGATTCAACGTGTTTTATAGTCACGAAAACAAAATCAACGAGTTTTATATTAATTTCGTAAAGGAGTTTTCATTTCATAAGAGTGAATAAGTGGATTTCTTGAATTAATGTTCAATAAAATTGCATACCTTTACCTAAAAAATATAAAAATAAATAAATTTCATACCTAACCATACCTACGGATACGTTTGGGAGAATAACAATGAAAAGGAGGAAGGAAAGGGAGAAAAAAGATAAATTGTATTCATATCTTTCATTATTAGTCAGTGTATTTTCTATATATATATATATATATATATATATATATATATATATATATAATTTGTACTTCGTCCTTTTCCTTTTTTTTCCCAAAACCTCTCATTTCCTTCTTTTTTTTCTTTGAAGTCAAAATTCTGGAACACTTCCAAAAGGAATGTCTTTCATTTCGCAGAATAAATAAAACTTTTATCATCTATTAATTATATTGGGAATTTTCTTAAACAGGCCACAAGTATTACAACTACTACTACGAAAACAACCATGGTGAAAAGCCAAGCTGCAATTGATGAGAGGAAATTGAACAAACCAAATGCAAAGATACATGTCAGCAAATCTGTAGAAGGCAAAAGAAATGTTAGAAGCCGTTTGTCTGATGATGTTAAAGAGGGTCTTGTGGCTTTCACTGCTGATTATCATCGACCAGTACACCACCCACCGAAGAATAACAAATGATTACTCTTCAAAGTTTATCTCTTCTGAATATGGAAGATATATAAGTGATCTTACTTTTTATCTCATATAGTATAATATATCCTTTAATTTAATTAGTACTACTTAACTTATATGTTTTGTGTCACTAAACGAGTGCCTTTTGTATTGTATCTCGGAAAGTTTATATATGAGTTGTATAAGTGCTTTTTGTTAGCAATATTTGTAAAATTAACAATGAGTGAAGTTACATAGCAGTATTTACAAACAAGTAAGTTTAATTGCCTCTCATTCTCTCGCTTTTACCGTTAATTAGTACGTGTATGTGACGGTTAAATATATATAGTCTCTAAAAATATGCTATTCTCTTTTGTTTCAGTATTATCACTACAAATAAATCGCTATTTCAGAGTTGATTTAAAGCGGTAGGTTGCTTTATTTTATTTAAATTTAATGTCAAACAAACTCCGATATAATATCCATTGCATCAGGGTTTTTGGACTCTATCTCCACCCTCACACACACTTTGATTGTAGCATTGGACTTTCTAGATGTTGCGTGGGTAAGTAATAAGATAAACAGAGCCTGGCATGCCCTCATTCGCAAAACAATGGAACGATGCTTAAGAGCAAAACTATCTAGTATAAACAAATCTAGAGAATATGATATTTGTAACTTTGGTATAAATTTTTTATACAGGTACCTTGTATCTGATTTAGTTAATTTAATTTAATTTCCTCTGCTTGCTTTTGCTGATAATAAGATATTATTCGTATACAACAAGTATCAACAACACATTTAAAGTTGTACATTTAGAGGTTCACCTTCAATCAAACAAGTGGTAGTTATGGTGAACAAAAGCAAAGTTGTACATTTAGAGGTTCACCTTCAATCAAAAAGCTATAAACAAAAAGGGGAAATAAAAAAAATAAGGGATAGTTTCTATTTTTCTTTTAATTTTAACATCTTGTTTTCCATTTTAAAAAATTTGTAAAGAAAAATGTTAAAGATAACTTTTTGTGTATTTCATTATATCTTAATCGCCTAATCAAATACTCCCTCCAGTCCTTTTTATAAGACAAAATTAACTAAATCATCAAGACCAGTACACTACTAAAAAAAAGACTATATAGTGACGGAAACAATCCGTCGCTAACAAGTAGAAACCCATTGCTAAATGGTATCAGCAACAGAGTCAGCTAGGGAAAGCCTCCGTTGCTCAAACCCTGGTCGCTAACCAATCAGCAACGACAAATGACAACCATGGCAAAGGTTGTGATGGCAAGCTTGCGTCGCTGAAGGGTGAAACATTGGTGGTCCTTTTTGTGATCACTTTCGTCATCCCAAATTAGCGATGAGGGAGACAGCGTCATTGGAGAATTTAAGTACCCCATCGTTGTAGTCGTTATTGATTCAGTCCCAAATTAGCGACTGCACAGTTGTTGTAGCTAATGGGATGATGACTTGTTGTCACTACCATGGTCGCTAATATAACCCAACGCAGCGACGACTAGTTGTTGTAGCTAATGCGTCGACGAGTATTGGTCGCTAACGTCGTCACTATAGAGGAACCAAGCTCAACGACGACTTCAGCTTCATAGTTATATGGTTGATGGGATGTCATCGCTATGACGGTCGCTAGGTTATGACCACAATAGTGACGGGTTTGTGTTCCGTCGCTAACGTACACCACGATAGCGATGACTGTTTGTCGTCGCTAATAGTAAATATGATTTTTTTAAAAAATATTATTTTCATAGAACAGTTTAGGTTTTAGTAAAATATTATAGAGTATATTTTATAAAGTTATATTAAATATTTTTATATATAAAATTATATATGATTTTTTTATAATGCTTTTATTATGCATATATAGGCTCGTAATAAACAAAATAAGATAAAAAAATATAAAAAATAATCAATCAAAACCAGAATCAAATAAGAAATATAAATAACCCAAAATTGATTTATAACTCTAATAATAAAAAAATAAATAGAAAAATGTGTAACAATAAAAAAGAAGAAATACAAAAATCAATCCATCAACTAGGGGGATCCTAGGGTGGTGGGTCTGAGTGGGAAGTGTAACACCCTAATTTTTTGGACTCGAATTCTGATGTAATCTAAATAATTAAGCAATAAAAATATGAATAAATTTTTCACATTCGGAATAATTTCAAAAACACCACCACGACTACATCAAGACTCGAACCACAGAAAATCAAAGGGTGAGATTTGTTTATCTAGAACTGGATCGGTAAATAGTTTACCCATAACGGTATACAGAAATAACAGAGTTTACAGTGGAAGAAGAATGTATATACCAGGCACACGCCTAGTCCCATATATGAAGATATAGAAAAAGGTTCGGCAAAGCATGCAACGGTGTATTGTAAGCCTAATAGACAACCATCATCTTTTCACATAATTTCATGAACATGCAGTGCCTAAGATATATGTATATACATATCTATATGGTCATGCATCATACATCTCCAATATTCATAATCCTAATTAACCATATTCAAATTCATCCTCAAAGTCATATATCATCAGCACCTATGCATTCCCAAAATGATTACATAATCAACATCTTTATGTTCATCAAATGGGTATGAATTCCAATACCCCAATTATCAATATATAACCACTTATCATATCATTCACAATACATCCATCGATATTAAGAATTAATAACATCATAATATCTATTTTATACACAACTTAATAAAATACAAACACTGCCAGTCAAGGCATTCCATTAGCATTATTTTACCTTCACCAAAGCTTTACTTTAAAATCATCCTCATCCCATGACATTCCCGCATTAATGCTAAAAAGTAGACCACATGGGAGAGTGAGTTATACATTTCAAATGACGATATGAATACAATTGAAATTATGTGTATATGCATATTAACATCATGTATGCTTTGCTAACCACATCAATAATCATCAGAATCTATTCATTTCACAATATACACATCATTTATTCACTCATCAATTCATAGTAAACCAAGCATATACACATCTACCTCAACGCCACAATGGGCCAACATCATTAACATTGACCATTCAGGTCTTTTCTCAAGGCCACAGTGGGCCAACAATCATCATCATCAATCATACATAAACACGCCCTATGTCATATTGGGCCATCACACATATATCTTCATATTTAATATCATTCTGTGTATTCATATCATTTATTAATTTTATGTGGTCTTTTAGGTACTCAATTACCCTTCTCATCAACACCATACCACAATCTCAATCATCATCATCATCTGGCATATCTCCATGCTATATACAAATGCTCTTATGGCTAATGCATATGCACAATGGAATAGACAACAAATACGGATCCGACTGTGGGAATAAACACCAAATCATGGGTCAAGCATGATCACATACCATGCCTCTACTACAGTAGAACAATGTGTACACATATCTCATAATGCATGCATAATCACTAATTTTTACTGGTAGCAAACCGCATCGCCCATAATGCAATACCTGGCCATTTTCACCATGACCGCGGTAAACAACATAATCAATATATGGTGTTGCGGACCGGCCATGACTCATTTCATGGCGGCTGTGATCCAATGGACCATCGGGATCACCTACTCATCAAGAGCCACCCCCCACAAGGGTCGGCCACATGTAGCTCCTCGTAGCAATACATGGGCGGCTTCGTGACTTACACACCGAGTCACAGGGGAAACAACAAATCACTCATGCACTGAGCAACCCTCCCACTGGGTCGGCCGAGGGAACTCCCCTAATGTTCCAACATCGACGACTATGATATGCCATGGATGCAATGCAATGCAGATCAAATGCATTTCTTAAACTACGCATCCTAAATGCCACTCATCAAACATCATCATCATAATCACCAACACCACCATACACACCTTAGTGGATTTTATCATTGTTGGTTTTAGCCATTGTTTTCAAGTTTTAAACGTAGCATTACATCTCAACATATTTCACATACATTTCATTTCATATATGCAAGT
Source organism: Clitoria ternatea (assembly GCA_037962975.1). Lineage (NCBI taxonomy): Eukaryota > Viridiplantae > Streptophyta > Magnoliopsida > Fabales > Fabaceae > Clitoria > Clitoria ternatea. Next base: position 93,954,002 of record CM075670.1, on the reverse strand, counting down.
CAATACTTGCAATCAACCATAATGGCATTACATACATTATTAACATTTATCCATCATTCATCAATATCACCACATAATCAATTGGTGGATTTTCATCTCATTATTCATCATCATTGCTTCATATATATCTATATTGGTGTGGTATTCACAATAATTCATTGATATGATTCAAACCACACATACAAAATCATACTTGTATCACACACAATGGTATACGACAAATCATTAATAATAACGATCATCCTCTACTCGAGGAAATGATCCACAACATCCTTCATCATTACATATTACAATTATCATCTCCAATTCATCGGCTTATAACGAATACTATGTCATTTAATCATACTCTCATTGGGTTCATAATCACTTAAGGGTATACCTTATAATTCATCATCAACTCTTATTATCTTTCTTGTCATATCCCATTCTTGGTGGTAAACATATCCTAAATAATTCATTCCAAATGCATCAACTAATTCCAATCACCACCATGTTATATCATCATTATATACCCCTCATACATTTCCTCAATTATCTCACAATGCAAAGGAAAGTGGTCCAACATAAGCCCAAAACAAGGAAAATGAAATGTAATTCCATTCTGAGCAACTCACTCAAGCGAGACCCTACTCGCTCGAGCGAGATTTGAATGGGTCGCTTGAGTGCGCCAAAATTCCCTTGAGCAAAGAAGTCTTGGAGTGTCAGGTCATGATCTCGCTTGAGCGAGCCACTCTCGCTTGAGTGAGATTCCTCTAGTGTCTAATTCAGGCCCGATCGCTCGAGTGAGGCTTCCCAAAGCCAGCCACTCGCTCAGGCGGAAACACTCTAGTAACAATTTTATGCCTGCTCGCTCGAGCAAGACTCCACCAGTTTCACTACTCGCTTGAGCGAGACCCAACCAGGACTATTTTCTTCTCTCGCTCGCTCAATCGCGGCCATGCCCGCTTGAGAGAGATTCGTCTAGTATCTCACCAGCCTCTTTTATAGGCATCTCGCTTGAGCGAGACTCTTACTCGCTTGAGCAAAATTGGTCCAGAGACCACTCCCCTGATACAGGGGACTCTCGCTTGAGCGAGAATCCATCTCGCTTGGGCGAGATTACTAGTACACGCCCCAAAACTCAGTTTTTCACTCCCTTTCACATGTCAATATCTTTCTCATACATAATTGGCCTAATTCAACACCTTACATATATTTCTTCATGTATTTAGGCCTATTCAAGAATCATACCTCTCTATTTTTAGTTCTAAACCTTTAAATGCATATGGGAGGTTTTAACAACACTCCACATCACTACCTCACTCATTTTGCCACATAATCATCTCAAAACAATCCTCTACACTTTATTTAACTCATCCATTCATAGATTTTCACCATCATTTAATTCATGTCCAACCAAGGGATAATCAAACACTTATCATTAACATCATACATATATATATATATATATATATATATATATATAATTTCATAACAATCAACATAAGCCAAGCCATCATTCATCACTTCATCAATTCAAGCATTTAACACATTTATAGCAAGGCAACGCATGAGTTCATACATATACATAATTAACAATTTGTTCACTCATGCAAATTTGAAATGTAAACTCCTCTCCTACCTCGAGAGAAGAACCACAATTTAAATGCTCCAATCATTCCGCATCATCATCCGGAACATAATCTACACATCAAACATATATGCATTCATTCAATCATGAGCCATCATTAATGAACAATTTCACATGGCAACATCATGGCCTAAGTCTTCATCAAATCCTCATTAAAATTCAACAACCTCAAATATCAACTCCTCTAATTCTCCTATATCCTCATATACATATATCTCTCAAACTTTAAGATTGGAACCTCATCAAAACTCAATAACTCTAACAATCATGACCAATCACTCCATTCATCTTTCTTATATATCAAAATCATTCTCATGACAACTAAATCGTCAATCTCTTCATCTAGACCTAAAGCCCTAAAATTATCAACTTAAGGATTCCACCCAATTTGACAATCATTAATTCCATCAATTCTCATACATCATCACAAACATGATATCATCATCAAAGTGTCAATCATTTGTATACAGCAATCAATGGTCCCAATGGTCATCTACCCTAGGATTTGGGTTTCACATGCATAAACCATCATTCAAATAACATCAACTTAGCTTAAAATTCATCAACATCAATAATCAACCCTAATGCTTCAAAAATTTCATTCTCCTCATATAAATTACCCTAAGGCATCCAAACCCTCAAAATCATCATTTGGGCCAAAAACCCCAAATCACCACACTTAGGGTTTCTCTAAAATTTTCCAACAACATTCAAAATCCACTATTTTTCCAAGAGTCAATATAAACACATTAATCTTTATCCATATTTAACACAAACCATAATCAAGAGTCATTCCTCAACATTCAAGCCTAGGGTTTCCATATTTTCATTAACACCCATAACTTCTAACATTACTACTTCAACTTAAATAACTTAAAAACCATAAATGAAATAGCAAGGAGGCAAGAAATCCTTACCTCACATCCATGCTAACCCAAAAACAAAAATGAGAAGGAAGGGGAAAGAGATGGTTCAAGCTTTGCTCCAATGTCCCTTAAATCCTTCATGAATCTAAGCTTTTGTGCTAATTTTGATGAAAATGAGTATAGGACGAGGTGGGTCACGGTTTTTCCATGAGAGGGAGGAAGAGAAGAAGAAAAATGAAGATGAGAGGGGAAGAGAAAGGAGCTGCCAAAAATTGAGAGAAGAGAGGAGGAAATTTGTGTAAAATTGGACATTGTCCAATGGTTAAAACCATACATCCATGCCCTTTGTCCATTGGGTCATAAAACCCTATTAACCATTATGTAATAACATGAAAAGCAAAAATGGGAGAGGGAGAAAGAGGTCATGGTGGAATTAAAAGGAGAAATGGGATTTTTTGGATTTTTTTTAATTCTATTTGGTTCGTATTTTCCCCAGTTAATATCATACATCGAGTCCAATTAATTATTTCCTCATCACCAAAAATTATTTTAACCATATCACCATAACCATAATAATTTTCTAAACATCCTAGACTCATCAATTATTTAATTTAACCAAATGGGTCCCACACTATTCGTTAAATCACCCGATTTCGGTAAATCTTAATTTACCAATGATTCACCTCTAATGTCTAATAAAATCTCCTATAATTATTGGACCATAAATAATCAATTACCATTATTCCATAAATTATTTTCTTTAAAATTTAGGGTGTTATAGGAAGCAGAGCCTGGGCCACCTCAAGACCCAAAAGACCTAATCAAGTGGTGTATCAAAGCCTCCTATTGTGCCAACAGCCTACAAGTCTTGTGTTAATCCTGTTGAGTTCGCTCTTCTGCCAGCTGGCTCTATCGGCGCTCTATTGCTAGCTCAATGTTTAGGTTCTCAATAACCTAAACAACATCTGCAGGCAACGCAGAGGAAGAGGTAAGGGCTTTCCTTGTCCTGACGATCTGGGTCTCGATCCCACCAAGGTAAAATACCCTCCCTTTCTTGTTGACGCCTTTGACAGCCTTTAAATAGATAGCATTATCGTCAGTAGAAAAAAGGCTAGGAAGTGCCTCCCCATCAGGTGTCTGAGTAGCTAGCTTAGCCTTCTTTTGAGCTTGCATAGCTTGGTACACCTCTTGTATATGTTTAGAAAAATCAAATAAGTTAATAAATATAAATCTATAAAAAAATCTGAAAACATTTGTAAGTTTAAATAAAGTACCGCCATCTCGGTGGTCTTTTGGTTAACCCAAACACCAGCCTTGTTCTACTTGGTTATTTGCATCACCTTGAATAACGAAGGCTTACGATGCTCTTTCTGCTCCTACAATTCATAACATATTAAAATTGTTTGTGATAAATAATAAACATATTTAACAATATGTACTTAAAAATCTCTTTTTATGCTCAACCACTGAGATGGAACCCCTAGTGTTGACGGAGGCTCCGAAATCAGCCTGTCTATTTGCCTTGTTCCTAGCACTGGCCTACTGAAACTTGGCATCACTTTTGAAGCATCCCTTCCCAGTGGGGCTCTAGGATCCAGCGGTGGCGCTTTCACCTTCACCTTCCAGAGGGTACTCTTGATGATTTTGGAGGTCTTTATGGTAAAGATCCTCCTAATCTCATCAGTCATACCCTCCTATAACATCCTTAATTTTTAAAATAATTTTCAATAAATCAAATAAATTTTTCATGAATAATTTAAGTTTCTAAAACAGGAGTCGGATTCGACATTAACAGTACTACTTATACATCAATCCGACTGACTCCTTTCAAAATACAAATGAATACAAATAAATTTTTCCATCAATGATTCCAAGATTGAAAACAAAATCTGAATTAAATAATATCATTGTCACTTTACAAAAGTAGACCGGCCATTTAATATACAAAGAAAATATACATTCGGTAATCACAGGAGACGGCCAAGGCATCTACCAAAATAACTATATACATTATGTATTGTTCATACTAATACATAATGTTCCAGTCGGTTGAGTGACTTCAAATGCCATCACTGTGTCCTCTATCCACTGTAAAAATGATAAGTAGGGGGTGAGCATAAACATATCAAATAATAGTTATTGAATCGGATTTAAAAGTCCAATCCATAACTATGCAAATAACACATACCGAGCCATATAACACATCATGAACAGCATGTTATTCTCAATAACATATATATCAATGCATACACATGCTCAGTCAAATGGATCCATTATTAAGTCTTTTAATTTGTGTTGTAACACTGGCTCCCCGAACCATAACTCAGCTCCCAGCTGATCCGGCCGTTTTACCGGTACCAAACCGTTTGCACCCAATGTGACACCATCACTCGCAGTGACAACGGTCAGTGCCACGGGCTAAAACCCCGAGCCCCGCTCAAGAGGTTGCCTTGAGTCCCACCCAAGGTCTTTTGTGGAGTCTATGAAACCACATCATATTTCATATTCAATCATCACACATGCATCTCATGCATATATATATATATATCATGAAAAATTCATGAATCATCATCCGTCACATATATTCTATAGCATCTCATGCATAGAATTTATCACAACACAGATATCTCATATGAACTCAATATCATTAATATGAATGGAAGATATATAAATATAAAATATCACTTAGTCGGGGTTTCAATAATAATTCATACACATATCATATATATCATAACAATAACACCCCAAATCCATTCATAAACCATTCATTTGAAATGTAACGCTCCCCCTACCTGGAAATAAGAGTTCTTGCAACACTTAAAGCTTTATCATATTCACAGCTTATAAATTCCGATAGGAATTTCAGCTTTGTACCAATCCAGAACTTTCTTTGTAAAGAGAAGAAATGAAGTTTGATTTCTGCTTCGTTAATGGCTTTCAGCAAGAGTTGGAAGAAAAAGATTGTAGATGATGTTTTTCACTTTCCAAAAGTCTTTTAATTAATCCAACAGTGGTTGATATTTAAATCGTTCATGCCAAAGAGACGTGAACAATAAAAAGATATCTGTTATACGTTTCTTCAGATGATGAATAAGGAATAAGCATTTAATGAAAATGGACAGCACATCAGAAAGGGTCCCATACTTAGAAAAATATCAGAAAAAGAATCCGCTGGAAGGTAGAAGAACAGAGTGATGTGGAAAGCTTTAATAATTAAAATAATTATTAATTCTGACTCGGTTTCGTTTTGGGCACATCTTTCCGAGAAAGTCTCTATCCGGGTCAATTCTTTTACTTACGTCACTCGGAAGTCTTCCATCTAAAAATCACTCGGGGTCAAGGACAATCCCGAAAACAAACCCGAGCATAAGCTCTCGGTAATTATTAAATATCGACCCGAGCATAAATTAACGAAGTTCACCACTCGGTGACTTACCACTCGGATATTTACTTTCCTTGGGAATTGTTCACTCGGAACATACTTAATCAGAGTTAAAGTCTTTCTTCGTCCAGAACACTCTTCCTGGAAAGACTCACTCGGAATGTCCCAATCGGTGCCGTACCACTCGGAACTAGAAATGTTTCACTTGCACCTTTCAACTTAGAAATGTCTCACTCAGAAATGTCGTGCTCGAAGACATTTCACTCGGAAGAATCTCACAACTCGGAGATACTTCACTCGGTCAATTCTCAAAATATTACCAACCTGAAGTACTTATTCAATTTCAAATTTTTCCCACTCAGGAGTACTTCTCTCGGAACCGTTTCATTCAGTTTTTCCTTATTCAAAAGTGTCTCATTCGGACACCGTTTTCTTAACTTAGAAATAATTCGTTTAATGATGTTTCACTCAGAAACATCTTAACTCCATTTAGAAATAGCTTCCTCGGTCTTACTTCACTCGGTATTGCACTATTTTCACTCGGAATATCATATTTCAAACAGTATTCACTCAGAATTTCATTCGGAAATTCTTCATTAATTCTTAATGAATGAATTTTCTAAAAATTACAAATTTTGGGATGTTACACCACCTCTCACCAATAGTCACGTTGTAAAGCAGAATGCAAATCGAAATTTAAAAACAAGTGCATATGCAAAAGATAGATGAAATTAGAATGTGTTAAACGTCCCGAGAAAGTGTCAAACCATCTATCCTGGATAGCCTTACCAGCATCTGTCCAAGAGATGTAAGGACCATCCTATTGGCCCTTAAGGACCTTAGTAATCGCTTTTAAGGTGCGAGTACTATCAACATAACTGTAGTTCAAACAATGAAACAATTAATCAACAAAATAGAACCTTAAAACTAACATAAACCAAGGAACCCACCAAAATTTCGACAGAGTTTCTCCTGTAAACTGAACATTTCTAAATTTTTACAGGTATCCTGTTACATATAAAAATTTCCAATACAAATCAATGTAAAGAAACATCAACAGACATGCAATACTATTCTTTGAGTACTATAATTAGATTATCCTTGGTTCACAAAAGATGATTTGTACACTTTCATTACTGTTGATTTCTTAGCTCAATTTGAATCAATCAACTAAGTGTCTTTTTCAATTCACATTTCCTTTACTTACATTCAACTTGAATGAAAATTTTAATCAAGCATCCTAATTAAGCAAAAGGAGTCAAGATCGTAAAATCTAAGAATCATTGAGCATACATAAGAACATCGCCTACGTATATAATCTTTCTCATATTATGGAATTAAGCAAACCATAATAATTGAAACTCATTATGAAAATATTCATTAAGCATGCATATTTCCTTAATCCATTTTAATGAAAATCTTATTCTATTCCATTTGTATAACTAAACTGATTAAGCATACAAATTTAATTAAACAGAATAGAATTCAAACAAGCACAGTAAGATTGTGAGGAAATCAACAATAATAAAAAAGTACTATATTAAAAATAGAAACCTCAAAATCATATTACAATAATCTCTAAGAAAATCAATCTAGGAGTTTTAGCCCTCCATAATTAAAATAAACTAAAAATAAGAAAGATCAAACCCGGAAAAGAATTCCTTCGAGAGGCCTTGTGCCTCTGTTGCTCTAAATTGAAGCTGAGAAGGAATAAGTGAATATGTGAAAGTGTAAAGTGTGTGAAAGGCTTCAATTCTTCTTCCTTTTATAGGCGAGGGAAAGGAAACAACAAGCGTAAATCATGGAAGAAGTGGATCCCTTTCGGCGTAGTGGATTTAGAAAACCCGTAATGTTGTTTCCATTTACGTAAATCTCGTATTGTTGTTTCCACTAAATGAATTGATTAATAAAAGCATATGAATCAATTCATTTAGGCCAAAATTGAATGATTTGTACGGATGAATTAATTCATCTATGATAGGAATCGATTCACGGCCTTAAATTTCAAGTTCCTGGGTGCTAAAAGACGCATGAATCGATTCCTCTAGGCCAAAATTGAATACACTTGAGCATGAATCGATTCTGAAGGCATATGAATTGATTCCCAGAGGTGTGAATCGATTCCTGAATGCTGGGAATCGATTCCCAGGCCTAATTTTCAAATTATTGGGCAATTTGGAATGCATGAATCGATTGATGCCTTGGGGAATCGATTTATGGCCTTCATTTTCACTTCTAGGGCCTTTTTTTAACGTAGGAATCGATTCCTGGATGCTGGGAATTGATTCTTGGTCGTGTTCTTCACTTATTTTGTGCTTTATTGACCTTTTTGAACATGTAATCACTTGTGTCTTCTTCCTCTTTATTCTTGGTCAACATTTTCCAATTACAAACTCAATCATTCACTACAAAATAAGAAAAACAAGGATTTCATTATTTCCTTTAAAAATCAATCCTTAATTCATTTTAAAATTGAATATTAAATAAATCTTAAATTATGAAAATATGTTGAACTGCAATATATTACACAATAAGTGGTTGCAAATTTTACACATTTAAAGTAAGGAATTAAGGATAAAACATGCATTATCAAATACCCCCACACTTACTCTTTTGCACTCCTGGGCAAACTTAAAATAAAAACAAGTTTTCTTTTAAAAATTTATTGAAAACATAAAGTTGGAAAATAATAAACATAAAGAACTGGCATGCTCGTCATAAAATCTTAGGAATATATAGAGAAATAAGAGTTATTTAACATGCATGATACAGAGCATCAAGATATGTAGAAAAATCATCCAAACATTTAGGCATGTGAGAATTAAATCAAAATGTAAATAAGATCATAAGTGACAGAACCTCACAAGACATACTCTCAACTCTCAAGTGTTTTGTGTTTATGTATGCTCTCAAAACATTTCTTGAAAAATAGACAATCCTATATTGGCAAGCTCCTTAATTCCACAATCAATACAAATGCATGTATACATCGACAGGGCTTCTTAAGGTTGTAATGTGGCCAAGGTAAAATAGTGTGATAAAAATTTGGAAATGAGTTTCATATGCCAAAAAGAATGATGGAGCAATTAATTTAACAGGCAAAGAGTGAGGTAAAACATTTGTTCAATCATATTTGGTCGCATACATTCCTTGTAAATCCTTCTCTCTTTTTTTCTCTCCTTTTTTTAATCAGCAAGTAAAACCAAGAGTTGTGACCCTTGTTAGCACACCCCCACACTTATTTGAATGCCCAATTCTGAATTGATTCTAGAGTTCCAAGATATTCCTTAAGGCATGGATATTTTTGGTTTTTCATGCAAGGCTTGTTTTGATCTACAACAAAGAAATGGTTAAATAGGCTTAAAGGGGCTAGTAAAGGATGATTTATTCATGGTAGGCTTATGTGACTAGTGGCTCAATTGAATAAAATATCTGTGTCATTTCAAATACATGTATAGGAGTTTCAAGTATCATCAAGAAACAAGACAAATATTAGGATGTAAGCATTCAGGAATAAATCACACATGAAAGAATTAAGATGGTTGGTGTGAAGTGATCCATCAAATTTTAAGGCTCAAAAATCTCACAAGGCATAATTCCATTATATATCATCATCTCTCAATTATCATGTCATTCTCAACATACCAAAAATTTTCTAAGTTCAAATCATAACATATTATGAAGCTCATATCAAACATGAAAGAAATTACTTATTACTCATGTATATCCATTTTAAACAAAAACACACATAAAAACTTTTATTTTAAATCTTTTTTCAACAAAAAAATAATAACACTTTAAATTTATCACACATAAAAATGGTTTAAAATGACACAGAGAAATCACACCCCACACTTATATTATACATTGTCCTCAATGTAAAACATAGCATACAAAAATGGACAAGAGAATGAACAAGTAAAGAGATGGGTAAGAAAACTCCCTCGTCAAGGGGGGTTAAGAAGTGTTCCTCCAAAGCAAGCTCCTCCATTATGACATCTACAAGTGAAGGATTTTCATGAAATGACTTCAAGCGTTGTCCATTAACTTTGAAGCTCTTGTTGGAGTTTTCACTTTTTATCTCAATAGCTCCATGGGGAAATACATCAGTGACTATGAACGGTCCTTCCCATTTGGAGCATAATTTTCTGGCCATGACTTCCAACTGGGAATTAAATAGTAGCACTTTCTGTTCAGCAGCAAACTCCTTTCTAGCTATTGAGCTATCATAGAATTTCCGTGTTTTCTCCTTATAGAACTTTGAATTTTCATAGGCTGCCAAACGGATCTCGTCAAGCTTATTCAATTGTAATTTCCTTTCCTCACCTGCTTGATCAAGTGCTAAGTTGCAAGCTTTCATAGCCCAGTAAACACGATGCTTAATTTCTACTAGAAGATGACATGCCTTACCAAAAATAACTCTATAGGGAGACATTCCTATAGGTGTCTTGAAAGCTGTTCTATGTGCCCAAAGAGCATCATCCAGTTTCCTGCTACAATCCTTTTTTCGGCTGCACTATCTTCTCTAGGATCCTTTTGATTTCTCTGTTAGAGACTTCTGCTTGTCCATTGGTTTAGGGGTGATATGGAGTAGAGACTCGATGAATAACCTCATAATTCCGGAGCATAGCTTGCATGATCCTGTTGCAGAAGTGTGTCCCTTGTTCACTAATGATTGCTCTCTGAATGCCAAACCTGTAAAAAATTTGAGATCTAACAAAATCCATAACAACCCGAGCATCATTAGTTCTTGTGGCTTTAGCTTCCACCCATTTAGAAACATAATCCACAACCAATAAAATGTAAGTAAAACCAAATAATGGAGGAAATGGACCCATAAAATCAATGCCCAAAACATCAAATACTTCACAAAATAACATAGGTTGTTGAGGCATCTGTTGACGCCATGTGATAGCGTTACTATCTCTTTGGCATTCCTCACAGGTGTTACAAGTTCTCCACGCATCCTTAAAAATGGTGGGCTAGTATAAACCAGAGTCCAACACCTTCCTTGTTGTTCTTTGTGGACCAAAATGTCCACCGACTGGTGAAGCATGGCAGAATCGAAGAACTGATTCTATCTCATGATCGGGAATGCATCTTCAAATCACCTGATCATTGTAGAAGTTCCATCAATATGGGTCATCCTATATATAATATTTTGCATCACTTTTTAATTTTAAAATTTGGTTTCTGGATGCATATGGTGGAAAAATAAAAGCAACAAGATAATTAATAATGTTAGTAAACCAGGGTGTATCAAAAGAGTTAGAAACACTCATGAGTTGTTCAACGGGAAAATAATCTCGAATAGGAGAGGAATTATGAGTTTTCTCAATTCTGCTCAAATGGTCTGCCACCAAGTTTTGTGTTCCACTTCTGTCACAAATTTCCATTTCAAACTCTTGGAGCAAGAGCATCCAATGAATATTCACCTTTCTTCAACAAGTACTTCAGAGCTGCATGGTATAATCTAAGCTTATCTAATGCAAAAACAACAGCCAAGAGCTCTTTTTCAGTAGTGGTGTAATTTACCTTCGTAGCATCTAAATTTCTAGATGCATAGTAGATGACCCTAGGCTATTTGTCAATCTTTTGACCAAGGACAGCTCCTAATGCATAATAGAGGCATCACACATCAACTTAAATGGGGCTGTCCCATCAGGTGCTTGGATTATAAGGGTAGTAGTCAGGGCTTGCTTGAGACAATTAAAGGCCTCTTTACACTTTTCATCAAACTCAAATACCATATCCTTTTGTAGTAGATTGGATAGTGGTCGGGCCTTTTTGTTGAAATCTTTTATGAATCTTCTGTAGAAACCTGAATGACCAAGAAAAAGAACGAACCTCTCACATGCAAGAGGGGTAAGGTAAGTGTGATATGACTTCTATCTTGGCAGGATCTAGCTCAATTCCTTTCTTAGAGATTACATGCCCTAAAACTATTCCTTGTTTTACCATAAAATGACATTTTTCATAGTTCAAGACAAGGTTAGTTTCAATACATCTGTCTAAAACTTTATCCAAACTATCAAGGCATGCATCAAAAGAAGATCCATAAACAGTAAAATCATCCATAAACACCTCTATGCAATGTTCAATAAAATCATGAAAAATACTTATCATGCATCTTTGAAAAGTTTCAAGAGCATTGCATAGGCCAAAGCTCATTCTCCTATAAGGAAATGTGCGAAAGGGACAAGTGAATGTGGTCTTTTCTTGATCCTCGGGTGCAATATGAATCTAAAAATATCCATAGAATCCATCAAGAAAACAATAGTGAGATTTACCTGCGAGATGTTCAAGCATTTAATTAATGAAGGGTAAAGGAAAATGGTCCTTCTTTGTTGCTTGGTTCTGTCTCCTGTAATCAATACAGACTCTCCAACTATTTTACACTCTAATAGGGATCAATTTATCCTTCTTATTTTTCACAACTGTGATCCCTATTTTCTTAGGAACCACTTGTATCGGACTCACCCATTGGCTATCAAAGATAGGGTAAATGATTCCTGCTTATAGAAGTTTAGTAATCTCTTTTTTAACAACATCAAGGATTATAGGGTTGAGTCTCCTCTGGGGCTGTCTTATTGGTTTAGCATTTTCTTCCAGAAATATCCTGTGCATGCACATGGATAGGCTAATTCCAGAAATGTCTGCCAATGTCCAACCTATAGCATTCTTGTACTTTTTCAAAACCTGCAGTAATTTTTCTTCTTGATTTTCATCAAGAGAAGTGGAAATTATCACCAGGAGCTGTTCATTATCCCCTAAGTATACATACTTGAGGTTTTCAGGTAGGGGCTTTAACTCTAATTTGGATGCCTGTAAAATAGATGAAACTAACAAAGTAGATTTGGATTCTGTTGTTTGCACCTCAACAATTTTGTTAGAGTCTTCTTAAAATCCTGCACTCAGGTTAGTGCCTTCTAGTTCCTTATGGTTAACACGCATATCAAAAGATTCTAAATCAACATGTATGTATTTATTAATTTCAGCATAAATAGCATAACTTTCAGAATCATTGCATGCAAAACAATTGTATGAATCATCCATGCATTCCAAATCAATATTTTGAGAGATGTCAGAAAGGTATTCACAAATCAATTTATCCATAATGTCAATATGAAAAATAGAATGATTTTTAGATGGGTGTTTCATAGCATCAAGAATATTGAATTGAACTCTAGTGTCACCAAATTCCATAGAGGGAGTTTCAGAATGAACAATTATTTTGGTTCAGGCTGTTTTCAAAAATGGTCTTCCCAAAATTATAGGAACAGGAATGTCAGACACACCTTCTTCCATATCAAGTATGAAAAAGTCAGCCGAAAAAATAAGTTGATCTACATGAACCAAAACATCCTCTATGACTCCAGCAGGGTGAGCAGTACTTCTATTTACTAACTGAATCACTACACCAGTAGGTTGTAAAGTTCCAAGGGACAGAGATTTGAAAACAGACATAGGCATAACATTTATTGAAGCTTCTAAATCTAACATGACATTTTCAAATTTACTATTGCCTATGATGCAAGGTATAGTGAACGTACCTGGATCTTTATACTTTTCAAGAATGTTGGGAACTTCCTTACCAAGTAATGCTGATACATTTCTTCCCATACTTATCCTTTCATTTCCTTTAAGTCTTCTTTTATGAGTACACGACTCCTTTAGAAATTTGGCGTACTTAGGGACTTGTTTGATTACATCAAGAAGAGGTATATTCACTTCCACTCTCCTAAAAGTGTCCAAAATTTCTTTGTCTACCTCTTCCATCATCTTCCTTGGAATTACTTTTGGTGGGAATGGAAGAGGGATTTGAGGTGGGATTTGGGGTGGTTACATCTTAGACTTCCTTGTGCTTGAAGAGGGTACATCATTCTCAATCATTGTAGGCTCAGTGGTTTGTTTCTCAGGTTCCTTGGGTATGGGTGGCTTAAGATTCTTACCTGATCTTAACTGAATTGCGCTCACATTCCTTGGATTTGCAACAGGTTGAGATGGTAATTTGTCAGAGTTAAGACTGTAATTGATTCAATGATGAAGCCAAATGCCCAATTTGATTGCTTGAGCTCTGGATGGTAGCATCATTTCTCTACTGATACTTCACGTTTTATGCAGCCATTTATTTTACAAGTTCTTCCAAAGAAAGGCCATTTGTGGATGGTTGAGGTGTTGGCTTTTGGAAGGTTGGTGTATGGTTTTGCAATGGGGGTTGAGGATTTTGTCGTTGGTTTCCACATCTCAGATTTGGATGGTTCCTCCAATTTGGGTTGTATCTGTTGGTGGAAAGGTCATGGTTTTGTTGTTGCTGTTATGGAGGTCTATTATGGTATATGTTGTCTACATAGGCTTGGGGATTATCATCACCCTTCTCTTGTGAAGTGCAAATTCCACACACTTTGGCAGTCATGGATTTTTGATTAACTGCCAATTGTGTGACCAAAGTGGTGTGAGCATCAAGTTTGCTCTCCAATTTAATTTCAGATGCACTAGAATTTGAATCATACATGGTTTTAAAAGCATCATTTCTTACACTGAATAGTTGGGAATTGGATGCCATCTTCTCAATCAAGTTCTTTGCTGCAGCAGCAGTCATGTCTCCCAAAGCTCTTCCACTTGTCGCATCTAACATGTTGCGATCAACGTGGTGTAGACCTTCATAAAAGTATTGAAGTAAAAGTTGCTCAAAAATTTGATGGTGAGGGCAACTTGCATAGAGTTTCTTGAGTCTCTCCCAATACTCATAGAGGCTTTCTCCAGAGAGTTGCCTAATTCCAGATATGTCTTTTCGGATTGCAGTAGTTCTAGAGGCATGAAAGAATTTTTCTAAGAAATTTTCTTCAAGTCGTCCCAACTTGTGATTGATCTTGGAGCAAGGTAGTAGAGCCAATCCTTAGCAACGCCCTCTAGAGAATAAGGAAACGCTTTTAGATACACATGATCCTCTGAAACACTTTGTGGCTTCATTGTGGAACATACAATGTGGAGCTCTTTGAGATGTTTATGAGGATCTTCACCCGCAAGGCCATGAAATTTGGGTAACAAGTGTATAAGTCCAATTTTAAGCACAAAAGGGACATCCTCTTCAAGATATTGAATACACAAACTTTCATAAGTGAATTCGAGTGCAGCTAATTTCCTAAGAGTTCTTTCACAAGGTACTTGTCTAACCATATCAGAAAAACTAGCAGTAGTATCAACAGAATTAGATGAGATACTATCACTATCACTATCAACAAAGTTATTATTAAATCTAGCTTCTCTAACTAATCTATGAAAAGTTCTATCAATTTTAGGATCTATTGAATGCAAATGCCTAGATGTTGTTCTAGTCATACATATTATGCAACAATTAAATCAAGAACAATGCATCAAAAGAATCCCAAACTATGCAAAGAAATAAAATAAAACAAACAAATAAATTTTTTTATTTTTATTTTTTAAAAAAATTAATTTAAAACAAGAATTTTCCTAAAGATCGTTGATCCCCGGCTGCGGCGCCATAATTTGACGTGGACTGTCGCGGTTGGTCAAATTGAACATTAAAAATAATATAGTACTATAGGGTGTAAACCTAGGTCGTTCTCTAGAAGATCAAAACAAAAATTTCAGAAAATCAAGTTTTAAAATAATTTAAAAAAACAGAAATTCAACAAACATACAAATACATTTAGGGGGTTTGGTTTGGTTTTCACAGTAAAATTTAAAACAGAATAAATATAAAATTTAGAACAAATAAATAACAAGCGATTGATTTTCTTGGAGTACTGTAATTAGATTATCCTTGGTTCACAAAAGATAATTTGTACACTTTCATTACTGTTGATTTCTTAGCTCAATTTGAATCAATCAACTAAGTGTCTTTTTCAATTCACAATTCCTTTACTTACATTCAACTTGAATGAACATTTTAATCAAGCATCCTAATTAAGTAAAATGAGTCAAGATCATAAAATCTATGAATCATTAAGCATACATAAGAACATCGCCTACATACATAATCTATTCTCATATTATGGAATTAAGCAAACCATAATAATTAAAATTGATTATGAAAATATTCATTAAGCATGCATACTTTGTTAATCCATTTTAATGAAAATCTTATTCTATTCCATTTGTATAATTAAACCGATTAAGCATACAAATTTAATTAAACAGAATGGAATTCAAACAAGCAGAGTAAGATTATGAAGAAATCAACAATAATAAAAGTGAACTATATTAAAAATAGAAACCTCAAATCATATTACAATAATCTCTAAGAAAATTAATCTAGGGGTTTTATCCCTCCAAAATTAAAACAAACTAAAAACAAGAAAGATCAAACCCGGAAGACAATTTCCTTGAGAGGCCTTGTGCCTCTGTTGCTCCAAATTGAAGCTGAGAAGGAATAAGTGAATATATGAAGGTGTAAAGTGCATGAAAGGCTTCAATTCTTCTCCCTTTTATAGGCAAGGGAAAAGAAACAACAAGTGTAAATCATGGAAGAAGTGGATCCCTTTCGGTGTAGTGGATTCAGAAAACCCGTAATGTTGTTTCCACTTATGTAAATCTCATATTGTT
Source organism: Clitoria ternatea (assembly GCA_037962975.1). Lineage (NCBI taxonomy): Eukaryota > Viridiplantae > Streptophyta > Magnoliopsida > Fabales > Fabaceae > Clitoria > Clitoria ternatea. The sequence continues at coordinate 93,937,552 of CM075670.1, read as the reverse complement.
GTTTCCACTAAATGAATTGATTAATAAAAGCATATGAATCGATTCATCTATGAAAAGAATTGATTCATGGCCTTAAATTTCAGGTTTCTGGGTACCGAAAGATGCATGAATCGATTCCTCTATGCCAAAATTGAATAAACTTACGTATGAATCAATTTCTAAGGCATATGAATTGAATTCCAGGGGTGTGAATTGATTCCTGGATGCTAGGAATCGATTCCCAGGCTTGATTTTCCAATTATTAGGCAATTTGGAATACATGGATCGATTCATGCCAGGGGGAATCGATTCATGGCCTTCATTTTCACTTCCTAGGCCTTTTATTACGTAGGAATCGATTCCTGTATGCTGGGAATTGATTCCTGGCTCTGTTCTTCACTTATTTTGTGCTTTATTGACCTTTTTGAACATGTAATCACTTGCGTCTTCTTCCTCTTGATTCTTGGTCAATATTTTCCAATTACAAACTCAATCATTCACTACAAAATAAGAGAAATAAGGATTTCATTATTTCATTTAAAAATCAATCCTCAATTTATTTTAAAATTAAATATTAAATCAAGCTCAAATTATAAAAATATGTTAAAATGTAATATATTACACAATAAGTAGTGGAAAATTATACACATTTAAAGTGAGGAATTAATGATAAAACATGCATTATCACACCCCCTCTCCAACTGTGATACAGCATGAACCACCGTAATAGCGTCCACCACTGTTACAGCCCCCGCTGTAGCTCTGGACTCACCCGCCCAGATAGCTAACCTCTCCCTTTCTTTGTACTGCCTTTCTTTCTAGCAGCCTTAGGGTCATTTCCTGGGTAGCGCTTCTTTAAATCCTTTATCGATAACTTATGGGGAGCCATGTCACCTACATAAAAAGAAGGAATCAGTGGAAAAGTAGAGTTAGAAAATCTCAGTAAAAGAAGTATAACTAAAACTGCACTCGCTTATCTAGGCATCCTGAGTTAAAGAAGTATACCGCTTAGGTGAGATGACAAGGCAATCAGCGCCTGAGAACTAAAGTATAATTTTACGTCCTCAAGAAAAATTTCACATCTGACCTCTCGAATAAAGTTAGATCCAGCCAGGAAACTCAAAATTAGACTGTCACACATGTCTAATAAAGGGGAAACCAGGGCGGGCATCAAGAAAGTGCAAAGAGTCCTCCCCGGGTGGATCAAGCCAACCTCGGATTTTGAAAAACCTCATCTCAAAGTTTTTGTATGATTGATCAAAGGCCTGAATCAACTTGTGATGTGCCACTCCATTCAAGGAGACCTAATCCATAGGCATCCCAACCTTCAAAATTTTGGCATTGAAGAAATAGAAAAAGAGGGGTACGGAGGGCAAACGGACAAAATGCTCACACAACTTCAAAAGCCTTCATAAATACCTATCCATTCAGATAAAGTTGAGTAGGGATAATGTTTAGGGCACTCAAGACCCCAATATCAAACTCAAAAAATGGAAAGGATAACTGAAGCTGAGAGAAAAAAGGTTTTATACACAAACGTGAAATCTAGCTCACTCGGATTCATACGCTCATGGCAGACCCACTCAGACGAAGAGTAACAGACACACTCCACATTACGGGAAAAAGAAGAATGGTTGAATGTACCCCTCCTATAACTTAGCTACAGACTCCTCACTTTGAAAGGATAAGGAAATAACCAAAACCTTATCCTTTACCCAGTCATAGACACCCCCCACAGACGATGTCATGATACCCTAAGTACAAAGATAATGAAAGGGAAGGAAGCATTAACCTGAGAAGTAAAGCAGAAAGAACAGGAAACTCTATAAAGAGATAAAGAAAAAGAACTTCATAACGCGGAAGGCTATGTGGAAGACTTTGAAATGAAAGCAAAAATTCAGACAAAGCAGCAAGGGAGTGTAAAACTACGAAATAAAGAAGAAGGGAAAATTTATAGGAAATCAGGCGACCCTTTAATACCATAGATCCAATGGTGGGGAACAAGAGCCTCGAATCTAAAGGGCACGATTGTTTAGACACTTTAAAGTGAAGTGACGCCCCATACCCTCAAAAGAAATGCCTTTTAATGACCCAGAGATACGAAAAAAATAGCGTCAATCATGACAGGCACATCCAGACACCCCAATAAAAGTGATAGTTAACAACCCTTTGCCACATAGCCAAGGAATTGTCCACGTTGGCATAAGGAACCCCTACGTATATTTCTTTTACCCAGGTCATGATAGACGTATTACTCAAATCCCTTATTCACTCAGTTTGAAGCACACTCCCTCTTGACTCAAAAATACTATGCTCCCTAGGCTCACACTTTGCTCAGAAAACGAATACACGTGACATACAATCACTTGGGATTAATTCACCCGACATCAAGGGGTTTCACTCGGTATCTAGAAGGCATCTCACACACAGTCACTCGGCTCGGCTCTACGCTTGGACATATAGGACAAGTACAAATTGGCTCATCTCACAGAGAAACAGCAAAAGTTAAAGACTAGAAATTGTTTGGTACACTACCACTCAGAATTAATCACCTGACCCATGTGGGCTTAAAAATTCGATGTCCAATCACACACACTCAGAATAAATCTTTGTTTGGCATCCAACATGGAAGTATCTCACCCTGGCACTTAGTCATTCCACTCGGCTCTATGCCTAGAGCTCGTGACTCGGGGCTTCTATTCCCTCCCGGGTCAGAGGAGGCGCCATGGTACCCCCTCATCCCTTTACCCTAGCAGATAATGATTCTCCAATACCCCACTAGAAATTGTTATCTCCCTTACTGTGCTTGGGCCTAATTTCCCCTTCTTCCTTTACTCCACTATTGTATAAATACAGCCTATAGGCTCACATTGTATCTTTCAAGTGACACATATTACAGATAAATAGTAACCCTAACTTCCTAGAGGAATTCTCTAGGGTTTTTGTATTATGTTTTTTTATGAACAAGATGCATAGGAGTGCTAGTGGGCTTAACATTAGCCATTTTAAACTTTTTGAGCAACTCTTTGGTGTATTTCTACTGATGAATAAAAATGCAATCGTTTGTCTGTTTTATCTATAAGCTAGGAAGAATTTATGTTCTCCCATCATACTAATTTCAAATTCAGCTTGTATCATTTCAGAAAATTCTTTGCATAGACTTACATCCGTAGCACCAAAAACAACGTCATCCACATAAATTTGCACAATTATTAAGTTCTTGTGAGAGCTTGTTTTGAACAACATTGCATCTACTTTTCCTCTAGTAAAGCCTTTTTAAATTAAAAAGGTACTGAGTCTGTCGTACCATGCCCCAGGAGCTTATTTTAGACCATACAATACTTTAATAAGTTTGAAAACATGGTTTAGAAAAGATATATCTTCAAAATCAAGAGGCTGTTTCACATAAACTTCTTCTTTAATAAACCCATTTAGAAAAGCACTCTTAACAACCATCTGATATAATTTAATTCCTTTAAAAAAAACAAATGCAAGAAGTATCCTTATAGCCTCAAGCCTAGCTATAAAGGCAAAAGTTTTAATGAAATCAATACCTTCTTACTGGTTGTAGCCTTATGCTAAAAGTTTGGCTTTGCTTCTGACAACATTTCCATCCTCATCAAACATATTTCTATAGACCAACTTAGTTCTAATAATTCCTTTGTTTTTAGGTCTAGGTGTAAGACTCCAAACCTTGTTCTTCTCAAACCGATTCAATTCCTTTTGCATGGAAATGATCCATTCAGTATTGTCCAAAGCTTCTTCGATAGATTTAGGTTCTGGTTATGACACAAGAGTTATGGTGGATTGATTGAGAAGTTTGGATCTGGTCTTTACTCTTGTAGCTTGATCTCTAATTATGAGTTTTGAAGGGTGATAAGCCTTGAACTTTCAGTCCCTTGGCTTCTCTAGTTCAAACAATAATGGTTATTGTTCAGATCCTTTGTCTCTATCTTCAGTTGGTGTAGATTAAGCAGGGCCTAATCTTTATTGATCCTATTCAACTTTCTACTGCTGCACACCTACATCATCAAGATCTAAATCTATCAGTCTCTTGAAGATCATTAAATCTTATATGCATTGATTCCTCAATGGTCTGAGTTCTTGTATTAAAAAACTTTTTAAGAATTTGATGTGGTTGAGCACCCCATGAATATCCCTTTTTCACACTTAGAATCAAATTTTCCAAGATGGTCCTTTGTGTTAAGGAGATATAGGTCAACTAAAAAGATGAAAATATAATATATTGGGTCTTCTTTTCTTCCACAATTCACAATGAGTCTTATTTAGTATCTGTCTGATAAGGATTCTATTCTGAATATAACAAGAAGTGCTCACAGCCCCTGTCTAAAAATATTTTAGAAAATTATTTTCACAAAGCATTCTTTTGGCCATTTCTTGCAGAGATCTATTTTTTTCATGACGCGATTATGTTGAGGTGTTCTTGGAAAAGAAAATGTGAGTTATGCTAGACTGATTGCAGAATTTTTCAAAAACTTCATTTTCAAATTCTCTGCCAAGGTCACCTCTTAATGTACTAATATATAATCCTTTCTTACTCTAGATTTTCTTGTAGAAAATCTTGAATACTTCCACAGACTCATCCTTGTATGCTAGGAAGTATACCCATGTCATTCTTATGTAATCATCAACTATGACAAATTCATACTTTTCCTGCTAGACACTACACCTGAGATGGACCAAATAAATCTAAATGTAACAGTTCTAGTGGTCTGGTAATGAAAACAAATTTTTTGTTTTCAAAAGAAGTTTTATGTTGTTTCCCTTTTTAGCATGCTTCACAAGGAAGGGAATTGTTGAAAGAAATTTTTGGCAGTCTCTTGACAAGGCCTTTTCTATGAAGTTTTGAAATATGTTTTAAGCTCACATGCCCAAGCTTTTTGTGCGAGATTCATCTCTCTTCTGAGTTTGAAAACAAACATAATATATTTTGATCATTTAGTTAATTCAAGTCAACCTTGTAAAGATTGTGATGTTTGTTTACAGTGAAGAGTGTGGATACATCATGGTTGATGATATTTTACTTTTCTTTATCAAAAGAGACTTTGTACCCATTTTTACAAAAATTGACTAATGCTTAGTAGGTTATGTCTCAGACCTTTAACCAAATAAACATTTTCAATGACAAGTAAAAGAATTATACCCACTCTACCAAACCCTATGATTCTGCCAGTCAGGTTGCCTCCAAAGGTGATAATTCCATCTTTAAATTGCTCTAGGTCTAGGAACATAGACCTTCTTCCTGTCATGATACCAGTGCAGAGCCGTTGTCCTTGTCTTTAAGTACATCTGCAATTGGAATAATCAATGATTTTGGTACCCATATCTTATTGGTTCCTATATAGTTAACCACTTTTTCATTCTTTTCCAACAATCATTTATTACATGAGCATGCTTTTTACAATAATTACACTTGACATGCTTTTGTTTCTTTGAAACAAATGAAAGAGATGAAGATTGCTTGAAATGATCTTTCTCTACATAGCCCAGACCTGGTCTGTTATGGTCATCATGGGATTTTCCTAAAAGTTTATTTAAATTCTCAATTCCATTAATAAACTTGCTCAGGTCTGAAGTAAGTGAACTCACTTGCTTTTGTAGTTTAAGGATTTCATTAGCTTGAGAGTTATAACAAACTTTGGTATTTTCAAAATTGGTTTTTAAAGTAAGATTTTCTTATCTAAGTTTGCTTAATTCTTCAAGATGTATTCTTTCATCTTCTTCTATTTCTTTGAATATTTTTATCAAAATCTTCTTCTTTCAATTTTGAAATCTGATTTTCAAAATCAGTGATCATGTCAACATGATTTATTTTCAATTTCTTAAAGTTTTTCAAAAGCTTTGAAAAATCACTAAACAACAAATCATAATTTTGTTTAAGTTCAGAATAGCTTACTTCCTCTAATTTTGAGTCACTTGAACTATCTTCAGAGTCTAGTTCCTCATCTGTCATACGACAAATCTAAGCAGATTTTGTCTCCTCATTAGACTCTTCAAAGCTGGATGATCTTTCATCATCCCATATGATCAACCCCTTTTTCTTCTTAGTGAATTTTCTCTTTTCTCTTCTGTCCTTTTTATTTTTACTCAAGAAGGGACATTTTGTTTTCATGTGTCCTAGTTTCCTGTAGTTAAAACATTCTAAAACAATCTTGTCATTTTTAAACTTAAATTGACTTTTTCCTTTATGATCTTTCTTTTAGAATTTCTCAGGTCTAAACTTCTTTTTCTTCAGCAACCTATGAAATCTTTTTGTCACAAGGGCTGAATTTTCATCTGTATCATCACTTGACTTATTAGAGTCTAGTTTTGAGTTGATGGACTCCTCAGCTTTTAGGGTATTTGTCTTCTTGCCTGATTTCAGGGAAATGCTTTTGGGGGAGGAAGGCTTGTCGACTTCCTTCTATTTCAACTTCAATTCATGCACTCTAGGTATTCTAAGAAGTTCATTTAAAGAAAAGGTACTTAGATCTTTAGTTTCCTCAAGAGTTGAACACTTGGCATCAAACCTTTTAGGAAAACTTCCAAGAAGCTTTACATTGATATCTTCTATAGAAGGTATTGTTCTAAGAACCTTAACCTCATTCAGCAGGGTTTAGAGTCTTCCAAACATTTGATCCATTATTTCATGATCCTTCATCTTGAAAGTGTCATACTGTTTAGTCAACAGTATCTTCTTAGATCTCTTTACATTGGAGGTGCCTTTATAGTTACGTTGAAGAGCATCTCAGACTTCTTTAGCTGATTTAAAGCGTAAGTAATCAGACTCAGAACTTTCAAAGCGCAAGTAATCAGACTCATAAAAAAGACTTGATAAGAGTAAGGTGAGAGAAAAATGAACAACAGAAATTTATACTGGTTCACTTCTAACACAAAAGCTACGTTTATTCCCTTCGAACTTGAAGGATTTCCACTATTGTAAAATCTCATTTACAATAACAACACAAGACTTGTACCACAAGTATACTCTAGCCACTCCTGGCTTAAAAGTATTCTTTCAACAAGCCACTCCTAGCTTAAACTCAAGTATTCTTTCCTAAGCCTCTTTAGGCCACAACTATTTCCCAATGAAACTTAAAGGCTGGCAACACACCAGACTTTTACACAATAACAGATTTGTAAGAATAGAGTTTAAGGTGTTTCATAGAACTTAGTGCATGAAAGATATACAGAGATGAACAAATACACTAAGTAAATAAAGATAAAAAGACCAAAGTCTTCTAAAGGCAGAATAATAAAGAAAGCCTTTGTCTAAAAGAAGCTATAAAGAAATTAAGAGAACTTTGATCATAGATGTTGATTCTTTTTGATATGTTTGTCTTTTCTTTGATGATAAGTTTCTTCAAATATATAGGCCACTCAAGATGACCGTTTGATAATCTGGTGAGGAGATATAACCATTGAAAATCTTTTAAAGGAGTTTTTCTTGATTGCAAGCACCAGACCTTGATAAACTGATGAGATACTAAAAGGTTTAATATCAAGGAACTTTGAAACTTGCATGAAATTAGAGTTCCCTGAGATCTTTTAAGTATAACGTCAGTTGTTGGTTTTCTTCTTCTAAAATCGCACAGTATATGTTGTTGCACTTTTGAAACTTCCTGACACATAAGCTAATTAATTCATCTTTTTCTGAAATATGCAGAGTAACTTCATTGATTTCTTTGGAAAGTGCTTTGATTGACCCACTATTTTTTTCCTTTTCTTCTTTAATGATAAGCATAGTTTTCTTGATAAGAGCTTGACTTCAGAGTATCATGATAAAGGATTTAGAACATTGTATGATCAAAACTTGAAGTGACACTCATGTTGCATAATCTTGTTGTATCAAAAGTCTGAGGTCTGATTGTTGGTCTATATGTCTGAAAATTCTTAAATCAAACTCTTTTGGGTAAACTAAAATCATACTTTTAATGTATCGGATATTTAATTTGATGGACTCCTCCTTCTTTTGTAACCTGTGGACTTAGTATTTATTTCCTGAAACACTAAATTTGAACAAGTTATATAGATCACACATGGGAAGACTTCATTTAAATTAAATACCTGGATATGTGTTATTAACAAATTTTTGGGTCTGGTTATATTAACATAACTTGGGTCTAGTCAATAGTTATTACCAATTTCTTTTCTGAACCAGACTTAATCTCAACAGATGCTTTATTGTTGTAAGACTTAGAAGGAGTTGTAAAGAAGGTGAAGGTCAAGGTTAAAGAAGTCAACCACTTACTCAACGTAGATCATATAATTATTGATTTTAATGATGAAGGCTTAGCAATTGATCATGGATAAAGTGTTGTAGCTAGATTTTGTGCAACACTAGCAAGTTATTGCAAATTATTTCCAATTAATTTTGAAAGGTGGTCTGAGCCAAAAGGGATTCCAAAGGTTTATTTTGACGAATGTTTTAACACAATTATAAAGGTATACGCATTATGCATACATGAATCTTTTATTACTATGTCTACATGTTAAAGTTAAAGATTGAACATCTTTTCTTTCAAGCAATTTTCTTTTAAAGTTGATGAATCCATAACAAAATAGTATTGTAACCTTAGTCTTTATGAGAAAAGGGGTACACATAGGAAGAGCTTATGAAATGAGTTCTATGACACAGCCAAAACTAGAGATGAAGTCATTAGTAATGTGCCAACTTGTATTGAAAGGGATCAATAGGCTAATTTTGTTCGTTATTATCCAAGTCCTTCAACATTATTTTATTAGCAGTTACATTGATTACATTAATTGTCTATCATGTTTGTAGGACCTTTGGAAATGAAACAAAGAAAGTTAAAAGAAGCAAGTAATTCCTTACCTAGGTGGTTCTAAAGCTAATTCAAAAAGAAGACATGAAATGGTAGTAATCTTAGCTTTATGTGATATTTGATGTATTATAATGAAGTTATCTGTATTATTTTCATAACTTTAAAATTTTATCTTAGTGGCTAGAAATAGGAGAAAAACCTAGTCGTATGAAATTATATATTGAAAATCATAAGAGCAATGATGGATCCTTTATAAACGATTCAAGAAGGAACATGGTTGTAAGTTACTTTTATATATTTTGTTTGCATATTCTGCATTTCACTAGTGTACAAAAGGGATTGAATAACGGTTAAAATGGGCTTTTAATCATGGTTCATGAACCGTGGTTATTATAGTCGTGGTAATAGATGAGGTTTTTTAATCACGGTTAACAACAGTGGTTATAGATCACATTTAATCATGGTTGTTTGAAACTGTGATTAAATAGGGTATGATTTAACCATAGTTGTAAACAATTGTGGTTAAATAAGACCTATTTAATCACAGTTGCCAACCACAACCATGAGTAAAAGTGGTCATAAAACGTGCATTTACATTACTAGTTATAATCATGTTTATGGTAACAACTGTGATTAAATAGGCTCTATAACCACGGTTATTATAATAACTATGATTAAATATGAGTTTTTTTTTAATGTGGTATCAGTTTTATTGATTTCCTAAACCTGCAATATCACACAGCCAGCATAGTATATCCCAGCATATACAACACCAATAAATGAAAACAAATGGTATGTATATAACATTAATTGACATGAATGTAAACTAATAAAATGTAAACCCAACACCCTACAGTAGGTACAACGATAAGAGAATAAAAATCCTATATCTATCTAAGTCCTTAACTCACTTCAATGAAGTATATGGCCCATTATTTCTAACATTATCTACACATGTCTTAGGGAAGTATGGCCAGTCCTGAGAGTACTCCAAACAATACACAAAACAATTAGAACAAAAATTGTATTTATTATATGAATTTGATCAAATTGGTAGAAAACTAGGCAAGTGAGACTTACATTTGTCCATCCATCTACTAAATGTTCTTGGACGATGGTCAACATGGTGTGCATGATGTAATAGCCGCACTCATAGCTACCCTCCTTCCTATAAGACTACAATGGACGTAAAATATAGAATAAGTGAATTCAAGTTTTCAAAATATAATAAAAGATTTGAATGAATTCGATTGACTTACTTTTGGGTGCACCCACACGAGTTTTTTTCCATTTCACTTACTTCTATGCAGTCGACTACATCCAACCACAGCCCTACGCCAGAATAAAACACAAGATAAGTTAGAATCATAGAAGAACATAAATGACGTAATCAATTTTGTAGAAAGTTATTTTATTTTTTAGGGTTTAACTTACGCGTCTACTATTGTTTTGATGTCTTGTGGAACAGTGCCATGCAAAGAATCAAAGTATAAAGCTACTGAAGCTTGGGAACAGATCACCACGAGCGTCCAATAAGCGCTGCAGTTACCCGTGATAAGTGAGACTTCAAAATGCAAAAATTAATTGACAATAATTATGGAATAGAATCTTACCCTTCATAATATGGGGCCAGGTATACCATCTTCTTAGACTCATACATCCAATTCTGGATGTATGCTTGGGTGTCCTCCTTATTGTTCCCTCTCCTCTGTATGAAAGAGGGCTCTAAGAAACCATAAGTTCCACTGAAACCCAGTTCCATATAAATTTTATGCAGAAACCTAAACAAGTTTAGACATGGTTAGCGAAAAATAACTTATATAATGAAATAATTGAACCTAAAATGATATACTTACAACTCCCAAATTTTAATGACGGATATGTTCAGCATCGTCGTCCCTATCATAATCTCGCACTAGTCATTCCGCGTAATGTAAAGTAGTAGCGAACTTGGACGGCCGAACGCAAATGGCTACCACGGTACCCAACAGCGTCCTCACCTAGCTCAGCCCTGACCTTCCATAGCATTTGGATCGGATCGTCGATGGGATCTGGCTTCTTCAATGTCGAGCCTGCTTCCTGTTGAATAGTTAAAACATTAAGGGTTTATACCATAATTGACAATATAATTCATGTTAGTGTTTCAGGTTTATACCTACGGAGTAACAACCAATCAGAGTCTATTGGGCCATATAAGGAAGTGTCCCACCGCCTGACCAACGGTCTATACCTCTTGAGTTACTACAGGCACAACTCCTCGATGGATGGCGTCAGGTCGGGAGCACTGTAATAGCTCCGGAGGCCTGTGAAATGTGAATGATTAAAAATAATTGTTTAATAGAAAATAAAATGAAAGGATACAGTCATTTACAACTTACCGTGACCTCGACCAACAGCACGCACCCTTCCTGGGTGCTCTGGCCTACCGATGGCGGTAGTCAAAATATCATTTGCATTGGTAAATAGACGCTTTAGTCTTGGAACTATGGGCAGATACCACAACACCTTTGCAGGAGACTCTTTTGTATAGACTTCATCAAAATCGGTCTCTTTCTTCTTATACCGTGACACCCCACACCTAGGACATCGATGCAACATTTCATGCTCACCCTGGAATAATACACAATCATTTGGGCATACATGTATCTTCGTATACTCTAAACCCATAGGACACAACACCTTTTTGGCCTTATAGTTATGATTCAGCACGGTGTTTCCTGTTGGGAGCATTTCTTTCAACAACTTAAGTAAGTCAGTGAAACTTTTATCCGTCAACCTGTTTATGGCCTTCAAATTAAACAATCGTAAAACTATTGATAACCTTGTGAAATTGACGTAGTTTGGATACAACGGCTTCTCAGAATCCTCACACAGAGTCGTATATACTTGAGCTCTTTTAAAACCTTCTACCCCCACATCACGAATCATATCCTCAAGTCAGTCATCCATGCCTACATCAGTGTCATGCATAGAGCTTTAGTTTTCAATTTGAGAGCTGGTACTTGGCACCACCACATCTTCACCGTGCCATATCCAGCAGGTATAACTACGAAGAAAACCATCACACAATAGATGTTCTCGTACCTCTTCCAAGTCTAGCTAACGCAGGTTCAAGCATTTAACACAAGGGCAAAAATACCTTCCATTCACCTCCGCAGTATTCCTCGCTACGAATTCTATAAATGATTCAAGTCAACTCTCGTACTCTAGGCTTATGCGTGATGCAGTTATCCAACTCGGATTCATACCAACTGTTTACAAGCTATGATCAATCTCACTTTTTTTATAAAGGTGGTGGTCCTACCCATTCAAGATGACAATTGTTTTTATACGTCATTGATATATACAGGTTAGGAGTTATTTTAAAATTTGATCAAATTTCAGTAACATTTCGCATTGGTCTCTAAGTACACAAAATGAGTGCGGTCAAATGAAATTCAACCACAACCAAATATGCACCCAGAGAACAACAAAAAATGTAAGTTACCCAAACTATCAAATTTTAAAATAACTCCTAACTTGTACATACCAACGGCATATAAAAACAACTGTTTATTCTAAACTGTCCAAACAGACAATTCAAGATTCAACACAAATGATGAAATTAATTAATTTGATGACCATTTGTGCCGAATATCAAACGGGGAACTACGGTTCACTCATGCAAAGCAACTTTCATACTGTTAACTAGTATGAGCCTACGAGTTCGCAAGATTGACAACCACTCACATACAACAACAACAAAAATAACATTATATGAAAGCAACAAACAGCAACAAAAATAACATTATATACTGTACAGTGAAATGTAAATTTTGTTTAAAAATAATACTTAAAAATGTGTAATAATTTACTTAACTTTTCTCCTAAATTAGTATGATGTTTTTAATTTGTGTTATTTTGAAGTAGAAGTATGGTGTTGGATTATGGATTATGGAATATGGATTATGGTGTTGGATTATAAAACTTTTAAAGTTTGGACTTTTATTTAGTAATTAGTATGATGTTTTTAATTTGTGTTATTTTGAAGTAGACCTATGGTGTTGGATGATGGATTATGGATTATGAGACTTTTGAAGTTTGAACTTTTATTTTATGGATTATGGATATGGTGTTAGATTATGACATTTTTCAAGTTTTGTTTGCTATTGGAATGTGAACAAAAAAATAAAAAAAATGGTGTTAGAACTTGGAATGTAAGGAAAATAATTTTTTTTATATTTTCATATTTTTATTTTATTTTTATTTTTTAAAAATGGTAGGCTAACCCGTGAGCCACCCAGTGGGTTAGGGGTTGGGTTGGGTTGAGAAAACTGACTCACTCAAGAAAGTGAGCCGGGTTGGGTTAGGTTGTAAAATTTTCCAGCCCGTGGTGAGCCAACCCGTGTGGGCTGGGTTGGCCTGTTTTGACAGCTCTATATTAAGATCACATGGACTTTCATTAACTAAGTTAGCATTAACAACTTCAATTTAATGATAATGACTAAAAACAATATTTAATATAAGTTGAGTATAAATAGAATTTTTTAATAAAATTACCCTTATTTTATATATATTAAAAACATATTTAAGATAAAATTTTATATCAAAAGTGATTTGATATGTTATTAATGTATGCTAAAATTGATTTAAAGTTATGAGAATCATATTCAAAGTTAAAACTACTTCTTACAACTTTTACTTCAACAAAATCAATTTCACATCTAGATGTTAGATGCTCCACTCACTACAACTCTTGTAAACTAGAAAAAATACCTCTTATATTGTATAAGAGTGAAGCCAAAAATTGACCAAAACAATAAAAGTTTTTTGAAGTGCTATTGTGTAATTTTCTCCATCACCAAACTAGACTACAGCAATACACTATCATATACATGAATCTTCTTTAAGTTTTAAGAATATAAAGCCAAACAAGTAGTGGGTCGAGGTAAAGAAAAGACACTAAACAAGGGAGGTCGTATACAATCTAACAAAATGAGATAAACACAAAACCTGAACAACACATACAGCCTGTGAGCACTTAAGTATACGTATTGTTTATTTTAAGGATAAATACTGATATATATTTATAAATACTGATAACACACACATAAATAAGCTTTGACAAATACTGATATACATTTACAAATCATAATATACATTTCATTCATTCACACCATACAAATTAAGGCAAGCTTTAACAAGGGAGGACTTACCAGACAATGCTTCCAAGATGAGGACAACAACATGCAAGAAGAAGGAAGAAGAAAGTGAAAGAAGAAGATGGGGACAAACAAAGAGCAAAAGCGGGAGGCAAAGACGAGGATGAGGACAAGAAGAAGATGAGAATCAGCGCAAAAGAAGAAGGTGAAAGTGAAAAAAGGCTATCAGGCGTAACTTTTGAAGTTTCTAAAAAGATATATCATCACGGATCCCCTTGAAACCGTGATTATATTACACATATAATCATGGATACACCAATACCTATGGATAAATATTAACTCTATAACCACGGTTAAAACCACAACTGTGATCATATTCATCAATATATAATCACGATTTTAGAGTCAACCGTGGGTATATAGTCCCCAATAGATATACCCTAAACCCTAAACTATATATCCATGGTTGGAAATACAACCGAGATTATATATTTATGGATACGATCACGGTCCTGATGTTATCCGTGATTATATAGTTACCCCTGAACCTACAACCATGGTTATTCATCATCCGTGATTATATTGTTTACCTTATAATTTCAAAAATGCCACCAAGCATTCTTTTATCAATAATCCACTTTAACTTGTGAATATATCCAGTTGTTATATCCACTTTTTGTTATTGTTAAACCAATAACATGATATTATTGTGTTCTTGTAGGAAAAAATTAAACTAGCTATAAGCAAAAACATAGTTAATGAAGATGAAATTTCACCTAATGATGTTGTGGGTAAAGTGTTAAAGCCTGAACACTCTAGTAGAGTGTGGTGCATGGGTATAGGAGTAATGCCTACTGTTTCATTTAGACACACTAGCTAAAATGCGACTTTTAAATTTGAGTCTTTCTATATCAAGCAATGGAACTTCATCCTCATCAGGAAACTAGTGGCAAGAAAAGTACAAAAATTTAGAATCTTAAGTGCAAGGCACCCTAAATGCGCCTAAGGATTACGTGATAATAAAGGAAGGAAACATCCCAGTTAGCTAGTTTTTTCCCTCATCAAGTGTTAATTTTTGTTTTATGTGTCTACAACTTAAGTTATTTCCTCTGTATTTTCTATTAAGAGTGCATTATAATTAATACGGTTTCAACTTTATTTTTTATAAACTTATTTTTATAAGTTTGTTGAGAGAATTACACTTTACAATGCTCATGAATTCAATAGCACAAGCTATTAAGATTATTCTCTATTACTAGTTCCATTCAATTCTCTTTATATTTAGTTACATACACTTAGAAGAAAGAGTATATGCTAGTTGCTATTGTCAAGTACTATATATAGTATTATTATTGATGGTGTTATCATCAAATTATTTTTTTTTGTGATAGACCAAAGTGATAGTACTGCCGAATTATCTTTTATGCTTTATTACAAGTTTATTACTGTATTAAAATCACTGTCACACTCAATTGTTATAAATTTGCTTTGAAATACCTTTAAGTTCATGTTAATTTTAGGTGAGATGCATATTATCTATTGTTTTTAATTATAGCAAATGCTTTGATGGATACAACTAAACAATGATACATTTATTTTTCTTGTTATTTTAGCCTACAGATACAACAAATGAGCTTGCATCTCCATTGGATACAAATACAAAAGGATTATTTAGTGCTAGCAATGTTTAGTGTCTTCTAAAAGTTATTTGTATATCTTTATATACTATTATGACTTCTAGTTTATAATATGATTTAGTGCTAGCAATGCATTAAAAATTTTGTTTTCCCTTCTCTTTCACTTATCACTTTTATTTCAATATTCTTATTGTGCAAGCAATATATACTTTTTAAATACACCCCACCTTGTCTTTATACTCCACAATCGTTGATCCACCAATTAAATCAAACTCATCCATAAACTAGAATACCAAATGAATATTCCTATGCTTGATTGGATTTGGTAGCATGATGTTTCAGATGAGCGAGGTCTGAGTTATTATGTTATTGGTTCCATTTTTGTAGCTGTAATCATGATTTTTTTCCTAATCTTCTTGTTATTAAGAAAGGTTTGAATCTTTTATTAGCCATGAATTTTTGGCATGGACACAATTATAGAGACTAACTACTTGAAATTAAAGCTAACTTTATTAACATTAATCTTAAAGTTGTATTTGTATTTAATTTCAAAAGAAAGTTTAGACATTATTAATGTGATATGCTGATATAAATTACTAGGAGAATATAAATTAGGCAGGGATTGCTACAAAATTCCATGTGCCATATGCAGACTTTTGTGGAACTATAGTTAGCGTTTATTTTTCACTTTTCATTTTTGGTTTAAGTTTTATGTTAAAAGGAATTATTTGAATGAATGTGGAATACTTAATTTGTATGCGGAGGCTTTATTATTTTAAAATGTATAAGTATAAAAAATGGATGAGTGTGTTTTATTCCTTTAGGAGAGCCATAATTTATATACACCACCTATAATTTCTCCTAGGATTATGCCTCTCATGATACAGCTATTAATACTATTTACAGCATATATAATTATAACAATTAAGGAAACTAGAATTGATAATGCCTATGATTGGGAACAAATAAAGACTCTGTCAAAATTATCTATTGTTGGTGAATATAGCTTAATACCCCCTTCAACTAGGAGCATGGAGATTTCGAATGTCCAACTTGTTAAGGAAGAATTCAAATTTTGGTTTTCCCAATGCTTTTGT
Organism: Clitoria ternatea; assembly: GCA_037962975.1. Taxonomy (NCBI): domain Eukaryota; kingdom Viridiplantae; phylum Streptophyta; class Magnoliopsida; order Fabales; family Fabaceae; genus Clitoria; species Clitoria ternatea. Next base: position 93,920,912 of record CM075670.1, on the reverse strand, counting down.
AAATATATCCGTGAGTTAAGCAGTAGTAGAGACATAAGCAGGGCGAATATTGTCTTTGTGAATCTCATTTTGAACAAAATGACAGTCTACTTCAATGTGCTTGGTATATTCATGAAACACCAGGTTTTAGCAATGTGTAAAGCTGTCTAACAGTCATAGTAAATGGTCATAGGTTTGTCATGAACTACCCTTAGGTTGCATAGAATCTTTTTTAACCATTTTAACTCGCATGTAGTAGTTGCCATAGATCTATATTCAACTTTAGTTGATGAGTGAGAAACCGTATGTTATTTCTTTGTTTTCCATGAGATAAGGGAGCCACCAAGTTACACCAACCATCCAGTGACTGAGCGTCTGGTTAAAGGATAATTAGCCCAATCTGAGTCACACCAACCATGCAGTTGCAAATCATAATCATGTCCAAGCAAGATTCCTTGTCCTAGATTACCTTTTAGGTACCAAACTACTCTTAGTGTAGCTTCCCAATGTTCAATTTGAGGTTGTTCATGAATTGAGATAAAGTATGGACACTGTATGAGAGCTCAAGCCATGTGAAGCACAAGTAAATCAGCCGGCCAACCAAACGTTGATATTGTTTGGGATTTGTAAGAAAATAGCCGGTAGCAAATGATAAATTATGATTTTGCTCCATCAGAGTGTGTACAGGTTTAGCATCGTGGAGACCAGCTTCAGATACAATGTCAAGTATGTATTTACGCTGACATAGGAAAATGCCTATAGGATTTCTAACAACTTCAATTCCTAGAAAGTACTTCAATGTACCAAGGTCTTTCATATGGAAACACACGCTGAGATAGTTCTTAAAGCGCTTGATGGCAAGGGAATCATTTTTGGCAATGATTAAATCATCAACATAGACAAGAACCACAAGTTGGACGCCTTCTTGGTGAAAATTAAACAAAGAATAGTCAAGATATGACTGTTGAAACCCATAAGACTTGAGAGCTGTAGAGTGCTTGGTAAACCAACAACGTGGAGCTTACTTTAACCCGTACAATGATTTTCTTAGTTTGCACACCATGTTAGGTGTCAAAGCTGAAAACCCAGGAGGCAGCTTTATGAAAACTTTGTCATTTAGGTCTCCATGTAGAAACACGTTGTGCAAGTTCATTTGGTGAAGTTCCTAAGCTTTTGCTGCTTCTACTGCTAATACAGTCCATACTGTGACCATTTTTATGACTAGTGCAAATGCTTTAGTGTAGTTGATTCCTTCTACTTAATGATTCCCAAGTATAACCAATCAAGCTTTAAACTGTTCAACTGACTTATCTGATTTATATTTGATGTGGTACACCCATTTGCACCTGAGAGCTTTCTTCACAGGTGGTAGTTGTTGCATGCTCTATGTATAATTTTGTTCAAGAGCTTGGATCTCAGCTTGCATGGCTTGTCTCTACTAAATTTCTTTTACTACCTCATGAAAGTAAAGCGACTCTTTTTCTACAGTAATTATAACACCCTCGGTTAACTAGGACAATCTCTTCCACTAGATTATCCTACTTAACCGAGTGGTTAGTAATTTTAGGAAAGTGTGGAAGTTTTTTTTTGTACAATAAATTTTGTGGAATAGATACATTATATACAACACTGTTATATACAATACATGGTCATAAACAACAAACTGTACATACTGAAAATCAAGGGCATGCAGGCTCTCATTCAAAACTTGAAAAGAAAAATATCTATCTTAATGATCAGCTATAAATGGAGAGTCTGTCTGATCCTCGATGTGTAGTATAGTTCGATCCCTACGAGCACGAGAGCGTGGTCTGATGGAAGGTCTGGAAAAACACTGTAAGGGTGAGTCAATCTTCCAAAACAATCAGAGGGATATCATTTTCAACATTCCTTTCACACAATATCAGTTTGTATTATTCTATATTTCCTACCATTTATTTAAGGGTTCCTAATTAATTCATGCTAAGTTATCTGCCCTAGCTTAACCTTACTCAATCGTCCCTGAATACATAACTCTATGTTCTCCCCCTCACCCATAACTATCACATAAATTATTAATTCTCATCAGTAATTCTCAATCACAATCAAATACAATTTCATTCAACCATGTAATGCAATACAAGAATTTCGTTTCATTAATTTCATCTTTTTCTTATCCATCATGATGCATGTGGGCCCAAATCTCATTAGTATATCACATCAAAACCCGTCCTGCCTAGGCTTCCCCTTGACACAACATTTCCACACTAGAGCAACCAGAGCCCACAAGCCCTCCAAGAGGTAATCAAAACACTCAAGTCCGCATAATATATATATATATATATATATACATATATATATATACACATATATATATATCCATCTCACCACCATTCATGCCAACGATGATCGTGAAAACAATGATCGTGACTTGGTTCTCAACGGCCATTGAATACTAGCCGGGGTTGAAGTACACCAGGTTGCATTGTTTCTCCCCAGTTCTCAGGGTACTACTACCAAGCCATTGGGGGTCCCAGCCCGGTGTACTCCCAAGATCAAACCAGGGGACCGAGCACTCGTATCTTCAGTGTACCCTTTCTTGAGTGCTTTAGTCTTCATCAAATCATATGCTAATGATGCATGTATTACACATATTTCATTTTATCAACTCGTCATCGGTAAAGTCCTCTCAATAGTCCATTTTCATTCTTAACTCTAGGTAAATCTCTTTCACTATTAATTATTACTAGAATTTTACTCTAAGTTGCTTAGGGTATCAGCCTTAATATTATTAAATAGATTTATTGAAAGGTATGGGTTACTCTGGTCATATAGGTGTATATTTGCTTTCTATTGGTTGTAATCATATATTTACCTATATTCCTTTAAGTAATTATTATTCTTATTATTCCTTATCACTTATTAGAGTGACTATCCTCTGACAATTAAGAATGAAAATGGTCGAGCGTCAACCTATATTATTCCTCAAGGTATTATCTGGCACCATAGTGCATCAAATATCACGTCAATTTCAATTACATTGCTCTATTTCCATATCATATCAGGACCTCTACCATGACTCGTTCCCCATTCATTATGTCTTTACATTATAATTTATCGATGCATCACAATAGAATTCATTCATACTCTTGTAGAAGTATATAATTCACTCAACACATAATCATCAACATATAAGTTCGCGTAAATCCATCGACCACACATTGCTCACCCAAATGATACATTCATTAATCACACACACATATGTCAATTTTCCTAGTCGATCCAAATGACGTAATTCATATTATATTTCTTTTAGTAAAACTTGTCTTAGAAAAATATAAATCGGTTTTATTATCCTAAATATATATATATATATATATATATATATATATATATATATATTCTTTCTCATTCACTATTTATTTAATAATTTCATACTAAGAAAGTATAGATATATATTAGCCATATATAATTTATTTATTAATTCCTATTGGATTATGAGTCTATTTATTCTCTTATACTTTGCTTACTAGTTACTAGTAACACTTGTTGATAGTTCACATAAAACTATATAAATTTATACCTATTTTTCTTTTCTGAGGTTGGAATTTAGTTATCAAAACTCTTTTTGGTAGATTTAACAAGGAAAATAGTAACTTATATTTTGTTTTTATTTCTTTAAATTCTACTTTTATAATTAAATGATGTTTTATCTTTAACTAGCTAAATTCCTAATTTATATCTATTTATCATTTTACCTTGTTTTTTAGCGATGTACCATGATTACCTATAACTATCACCATTATTACACAAGTATTTACTCTTTTTACTAACTATTCCTAGGTTCAATTATTTACCTAACATATACCTATATAATTTGTTACTAAATCATTATCCTTAACATGAGTTCAAATTTCCTTTTTAATTCTTTAGTATTTAGTTACCATTTTCAAAATTTATTTTATACTTTAAAATATCTATATGTATTTTTCTTGTAAAATACTTTAAAATCATTATTTCTTCAAATTCTATAATATTCTTAATACTTATTATTTCCAACTAATTCTTGTTACCTGTTTTTTTATTAAATCCCTTTTTAATTTATAAAAATTCGTTTGATATTTTCTTTAAAATTATTGATGCCGCAAATTTAAAATGAACTTGAAATAGAATGTGATCAAGCGCAATTTGGTTAAATTTCTTGAAATGCGTGATTTCTTTGAATACGCTCCTAAAACTTGAAATAGGTAGCTTGCTAAGAATAACAGGGCTTACTGGAAAAATTACAAAAAATACAAATAAATTCATAATTAATTATAGACCAAATTTTAAAATAACACCGAGCCCGCAATAATTTCTGGTAACCGTTGAATCTCCGTAACAGGGTCCGTACTCTGATAACAATTAAATAGGTGCATGATTTTTTATGTATGCCTCATGATAAATAGTAAAAATACGTACACACACTTAAAAATAATTATAAAATCATCGATCGCAATTAAAAATGGCATAACTTTTAATCGGGTTGTCGGATCATAATGAAACTCAAAGGGGTTATCCCCAGAAAGCATAGAAACGATATGGGATAGTCAAAAATTAAACCAAACAAAGAGAGACTGCCCTTACCTCATCTGATGGTCATAGTTTTGCAAGAGAAAAAGGAACCAATCGCCAAAATTTCGCTGATTGCTTAAAACCTTCCGCTGATCGCCCTCGATCATCCCCGATACCTTAAAAATCGCACATGCAACCAATCAAGGAGAGAAAGAGAGAGAGACCATGGGTTTAAGCCAAAAACAAAGAAGGAACAACACCAATTTCACATGTATAAATTGATTTTTACAAGAGAAGATAGGGGAAACAAGAATAAAAAATTAAAAACTCAAAATCTCACCTTGTCTTGCCTAGGAAGCTCACGGCCAAGGAGTGATAGAACAAGGTGGAATGATCAGCTCTTGAAAGGATGCACTTGATGATGAATTTGAAGTAGCAAAAATAAGAATTTGAGTAAAAGAATGCCATGAGTTTGGTAAGGAATATGAAGAAGAGAATTAAAATTATAGGTGGTGGTGATTTAGGATGATGATGTCGTGAATGGTGGAGGGAATTATGGTGGTGTGTGGTGGCTTGAGGTGGCTTGAGAAGGAAGGCATGGTTGGTGGAGATGAAGAAGGAAGGAGCAAGCACGGTGAATTTTTTAATTGAGAGTGCATAGACTCCTTGCTAAAGAAGGAGTGATATCTAATGATGCCACTTAAGAGGCTAGGTGGCGTGAGGTGGTGGGTGGAGGGAGCAGGTGTCGTGTATTGGTGGTGCCAGACAACGGTAACCGGAATCGAATACCTGATGGATAACTAGTTATCTTTTCGGAACCTAATTTAAATAAATATATAATAATTTGTAGGATAAAAATTAGGAAAAACTCCCAACATAAAAGTTGTAGAGCTTTATTTCCTAATCGATTTGATATATCATATGTGAAAATCCAATATTGATAGCCTGAGTTATGGATGAACCAAGGTAAAGTGCTCCTGATGCTCCTGAATTATTAAGGGCTATGGAAAGATAAATTTGAGGAGGCCAGGGCTTTAGGAACTGGGTTTTGAGCTCTTCATTAAAGTTGCAGAGTTTTTTGATATGAAACCATTGACAAAAGAATAAAGTGGGTTTGGCATCGTATGAGGGAGATATGCACGTTTTCATGAAATTACACCTTGTTATTGTGGGTCAAAAACAGGCCTAGAAAGATTGCTAAAACTGTACCAATTGGGGAAAATCTAGCCTTCAAGGTCTTCATTGAAGTCATAGATATTTTGTTAAAGAAATTATGGGATCAAAATCACACGAATCAGACATTGTATGAAAGAGTTATGATTTTTCGAGTGAAGTATATGTAGATTAAAGGAATTAAATAGCAAGGTTTCACAATACAATTACTTAGTTCCTCGAATTAGGGATGACAGAGTGTGAATCGGAATTCGAGGCTAGAAATAGAGGTTGTAAAATTCTTTATAACGAACAAATCAAGACAAGAATCACTCAATTTCAATTTTGTATGAGAAAGTTAGACTCTAAGCACTAAAGGTGTTTAGGCCGGATTCAGGGGTTTCAATTGAATCACTTGTTTTCTTAAGAAACGAGGTCGATAAGGCCCAAATTAGGATTAGGTCTCTTTAGGAAAAAATTTTAAAACTTTAAAACGGTTCACTAGGAACCAACCATGTTGTGATCGGATATTTTGAAACATATAAACGATCAAACGTGGAGGGTATCTGAGGTACTGGTTGGGCCTGCCGGACCGAAATTGTTATCATTGATTTACTATTAGATGGTCCTAACATGACTAGTTTCCCTATAAGATCACTAGTCTCAAGCTAAGTTGTTGGTATTAAGTCATTTACTGGGTCCATAGTTCAAATATGAAAACCTGACAATATTTTATTATTAAATATAGTTATCAAATAATTTTTGAATAATTATCAAACAATTAAATAATCAAATAAATAATTATTAGTCAAATAAAATATTATCATTAATTATATACATATAATTTCAAATTTATTTTATAAATAACTAAATTTAATATAAAATTAAATATTATTATTAACTATTATTTAATTCATAAATATATACATATATATTGAAATAATTAAATAAATATATAATTATTAATTAAATATAAATATTAGTTATTAAATACTGAATGAAATATTATATATTAAATATTATCAATTATCATTATACATAACTAAATATTGTTATTAGCTGAGAGAAAATTACTAACAACTAATACTAAATCAAACAAGATCATATATTAATGTAATATCATTAAACCTATTTATTATTATTATTCTCTCATCTCTGCTCCTATCCAGCTACCAGTTCATATTGTAATCCTTCTTCTAATTCTCTGTATCTCTCTAAGCTAGGTTTTTCACTACTTATATCCTTTCGATATTCCCATATCTTATACGTAATATCTCAACTGGATTCTCTTCTCACTATTTTCTCGTACTAGAGCAACTTAGGGAACAGGCCGAAGCCTAAGCTTTCTACGGAAAGCATAACAAAGCGTTTTTAGTATTCTTGAGAGTCTGGGTATCTATCTTAAAATTCAAGGCTATTACAGTAATTGCTACAAGGAAATGTCTATGTGGCGGGGAAAATTTGTCATAATTTACATAGTGTGCGATAGGATCGGGTGTACCTGAAAAACGTCATTAAGCTTATGAACAAGGGGAAGGACTCAACTTCTGAACTGTGTTTCTCACGTCCCATCAATGCATTTTCATTATGAGCGCTTAAGACTTCCATGTTTGTACCCTTTGGTATCACAGTTGCATCAGTTGTAGTTGTCTCTACAGTATAACTAATTTGGATTTTTTCATTCGAAGGTTCTGGCATCGTGGCAGTATCTGTAGTAATGGCTTTTGTAGTGTGGGTACCCCCTGGGCATTAACACTTACTTCTATTAGCTCTTGTTGATTTTCTCTAAGATCAGCAATTTGAGTCTCTTTGCACCAACATTGTCAAGAATGGAATTAGAGGGATTTTGTCCGGTTTCATGGTGGTGAAATGGAAACTAGGTCTTAAAAAAATTGACATCTCGTGAGACAAAGAACTCATGAGTCTCAAGATCATAAACTCTCCAACCTTTTTTCCCACAAGGATATTGTTAGTCCTCAAATTTACAATAAATCTTTTAATAAAAAATTCATAAAAATAATAAAAATTTGGATAATTTGTTAGAAAATTAGGTTTTAATTCAATAAATGGATGTTGTTGGAAATAATCTGCCCTTGATCAATTTTCTCTAATTTTACAGTGAAAAAGTAAAGAATTCAAGAGAAAATTATACTGGAGGATCTGACGCTCCCACGCGTAGCCTCCATAGCTACTTTTGATGTTGACGCTACGCGTCACAGCCACGCGTAGCATCAGTGCTGCGTGGACTCCACAGCCAAGCTGGCCAAGCACTCACTTAGTGACCCATTATTGGACACTCCACTCAGCACAATTGGCCAAAACGTAGTGGAGACAGGGACACATGGCCAAGCATGATTGAATATAATATTCCAAGGTGGCCATTACCAGCTACGTTAATGGAGGCTGAGTCAGGGGACTGACGCGTAGCGTTAGCACCCTCGCTCAGCCCTATAAATAGGGCCATCCAACACCATTTATCATATCTCATTCTCTACATTCAGAGTTCTTTCCTCTCTTCTATACTTGAGTTTTGAGTATTTCTTTTAGAGTTTGTAGTTCTAGAATAGTTTTCTAGATACTTGAGAGTGTTGTGGTGTATTGTGAACGTTGTATCGTGAAGTTTCCATCGTCTTCGTAATGTCAAACTCTATAAGTGTTGTTTCTACTTTTACTATGTGTAACTAATTTGTTTATGTTGGAATTGGTGAACTAATCTATTGAGTATAATGTTGTGAATTCGACCTCTACATGTTTATGATTCAAGTCCATGTTAGTATTTCAACCTTTTATTAATATGAACGTCAAACGGGAGAATGATTTTCATGTGTATTGAAACTTGTTTTATTAGTATGAATGTCAAACGGGAGAATGATTATTCATGCCATATTAAAACTTGTTTTGACGAAAGTAAAAGTTGGAATACCCTTGGTATCTCAATTCTATAGGGGTTGTTAACCATTGTTTCCATAAGGCCAGGTCTTAATGCAAGTTTTTACTGAGAAAGCTCACGAGGGATCAGACTTTACGGTGAATTCTTAGAATTTATATCACGAGGGATCGGTTATAATGATTTTAAGCTGCAATGACATAAAACTTGATGATTAAATATGTATGTCTTGAGTTCCTCATTGTATTCTAGATTAGGGATCCAATTTCCAACATAATTTGTTTATCTGTGTTTATCTTAAGTATCTTACCTATTCTAGATTGCAACTCAACTTTTTAGATGATTTTTATTTTCTTTTTAGCTCATGAACTACTCAATCATGCTATCTTGTGAATACTGTATAAATTGTATATAAATCATTCTTTTGTCTATAACTTTTCTTCACATTTACCATAGTGAATAGAAAATTACTGTTGTTATTGGACTTTCAATCCCAGTGGAACGATATCTAAATTTTGAAAACTACAAACGATTGGTGCGCTTGCCAATTAACAACCCGGTGGTAAAAACAAACGGTTGAGACGCTATCTCCAGGTTAACAAGTTTTCTGGCGCCGTTGCCGAGGATTGAATTGTTTCACTAAAACAGTAAATTTTTATTTACCGTGGTAAATATTTTTTTACCTTAGTTAAATTTTTTTTTTGTTTACTTTTACTTATTGTTACACTAACTTTCTTTGTTTAGTTTATGTATGCAAACCCGATCTACTGCAGGTAAAATTTATTTTGATCCTAAGATAGAATGGTTTGTAAAGAAAATCAAGTCTTTGAAATCTAAAACACAAACTAAATCTTCTTCTACTTCTAAAATTTTTGAAAATTCAAATATGGCTGCTGAAAGGAGAACATTGGGACAGTTTGTTGCTATTAATGGTCTACCCCGAGTTTCGGGAATGTTTCAAGGACCTGTTGTACCAGTGGAGATTAAACCTGCTACTTTAAATATTATTCAAAATAATCAATTTGCTGGTTTAAATCATGAAGAACCGTATGAACATTTAACTGTTTTTTATGAGTTATGTAGCACAATTGGTTTTGAACTCAATCAAGAAGAATCTGTTTATATAAGATTATTTCCTTTTTCATTGATTGGTAAAGCTAAAGAATGGTTTAAATCTTGCCCACCGGGAAGTTTTGCAAACTGGTCCGATGTCGAAAGAAAATTTTTGGAAAGATTTTATTCTCCTTCAAAATACTTTGAAGCCATGACAGCCATACATTCTTTTTCTCAAAATAATGATGAATCATTAGGAGAAACATGGGAACGATTCAAGGCACTATTGAGAAAGTGTCCAAACCACAACTTAGATGATGCCGAAAAGGTAAGAATCGTTTACCATGGTCTATTACCTCAGTTCAAGATGATGTTAGATGCTTGTGCAGGTGGTTCTTTAATGAACAAAACTGTGGAGGAAGCAATTGAGATATTGGAATCAATGTCTATTAGTGACCGCCAAGCAAAACATGAAAAAGGTAATGTACAGAGGAAGCCAGGTATGCTCGAATTGGAAGTGAATGATGCAGTATTGGCTCAGCAAAAATTACTGACCCAACAAATTGAAGCCATGAGCAAGCAATTAGAGAAACTTCAAATTGCTCAAGTAACATCACCACCCCCCGCTCAAGTAAAACAATGTATGCATTGCATGGGTGAACAACCATGTGGTTATTGTGCCCCTGACAGAAATGAGCAAGAGCAAGCCAATTTTCTGAACCATCAAAGAATACCATTGGGTAACTTTCCTTTCAATTATGGTAATTCTTTTCCTAACAATTTTCAACAGGGATGGCAGAATCAGAATTCTGGCTAGAGACAAGATGTTGGACCTTCCAACAGACCTTCTAACAATCAATTTAAGCCACAACAATCACAAATTGACAATGCAAGATTGACAAGGATTGAGGAATCTATCCAACACTTATTGTAATTTGTGGAGACAAATGAAGCTGCCCGAAAAGCATCAGACATACAAATGGGTCAGCTTGCAAAGGAAATAGCTGAATTGAAAAGTTCTGGGTTTACTGTAAACACTCAAAACCTAAGGGAACAATGTAATGCTGTTTCTTCTAAAAATTGTAAAGTTGTGAAAATTGATTGTAAAGAAAAGAATGAGAAAAAGAAAGAAGAAGAAGAGAAAGAAAGTGAAAAAATAAAAAATGAAAAAAATATACAAGTTAATGAAGAGCAAGAAACAAACTGTATTACCATAGTAACCCTAAAAAATGTAAAGATCTGGGGAGTTTCACCATTCCTATAACCATTGGAAATATCAACATCAGGAATGCTCTGTTAGATTTAGGGGCGAATATCAATCTGATGCCCTTAGATTTAATAAAGCGCATTGGTGAATTTGAGCTAAAAAAAGCTAAGACGAACTTACAGTTTTTGGATCGCTCTATCAAGAAGCCTGTTGGGATTGTGGAAGATGTGTTGGTAAAGATTAATAAGTACCACTTCAAGGTTGACTTTGTGGTACTCGATATGAAGGAGGATACTGACATCCCCCTGATCCTTGGAAGACCTTTCATGAAGACTGCAAAGATAAGAGTAGATGTTGATCAAAGTATGGTTGCAGTCAAAGTTTATGAAGAAGAGGTAAACTTTAGTGCTCATGAACATCTTAGGACGAATGATGAGGAAAAAGTTTACCCTTCAACCGAACCAGGTATATCTCTTCCCAATCAATTAAATTGTTTTAAATTAACCGATGCCTTGAATGATGAAAGACAGGTAATCAAGCATCGGAGAAGAGGAAGGAGGAAGAAACAGACAGGTGATTCCTCAACCGAAATTAAGAAACCACCTGATTAATCAGAGGTAATGTCTGGCTGGAGACATTAAACCTAGCGCTCAATGGGAGGCAACCCATTCTTTTCTTGTTATTTTCAATTAATTTTAAAAAAACAACAAAAATATTTTTAGAATTGTGTTTTTAAATAGAAAGAAGTTTTAAACTTAAAAAAATGGGGGGGGGGGGGCTTTTGAAAATTCAAATTTTGAAAAATGAAAAATAGAAGCCCACGCGTAGCGCCCCTTGGACGCGTAGCGTGGACTCTGAATTTTTGACCTGACACGTAGCGTCCCTTACACGAGTAGCGTCAGGGCCCACGTTCAGTTTTTAAAACTGAAACAGAGAGGCCCATCTTAGGTTTTAACAACCTAAAATTCCCTCTCTGCCTCATTGTGTTTCCACTCTCAGAATTTCAAAAACCTAAAAACATCTTTTTCTCTCAACCATTCAATTCCTCAATCGTTCAAGGATTCCAAGTAAGTGTTCTAAATCCCTTCTCTTTAAATTCAATTTCAATTCTTAGAATTACATGAAGTTAGGGTTAGGATTAGAAGACCATTGGTATTTGTTTGCTGTTAGAATAAGGAATTGAATGGATTGAATGTGGTTTTGGAAGGGGGTTGCTACTGCGTAACCCCTGTTTGCAGTTTCTGTTCTGCAAGCCCACGCGTAGCGTCCCACTGACGCGTAGCATGGGAAGAACAGAGCTGACGCGTAGCGTCCCACCTACGTGTAGCGTCAGCCTCTGTTTCTGATTTTTATTTTTTGTTGTTTGTTTGTTATTTTATTTATTTTATGTTTTTCATTTGTTTAACATGTTGTATCTTTGTTTATTGATTGTTTTTCTTTTTAAAAATTAATAAATTTTCTTAGTATGTATTTGTTATACTTTCTTGCATTAATAAAAATTAAAAATACATAAAAAATTTTTTGTATATATTTATGTATGTTATGCATATTCTATGTGAATTTTTGATTTATTGTTAAAAAAACATGCATGTTGATTTTTACAAAAAAAAAATCAAAAAAAAATGTTGTTGTGGATTTTGTGTGAATTTATATCTTGTGTGATTTCCTTTAATAAAATTTTTATGTTTAAATAAATTGTTGATTATGTATGTTTGATATGTTTTTTTATATAATAATATGTGTTTGATTTTTAATTTTCCTTTTTTGTAGATGGCACCGAGGAAATCTATTCCCACTACTGGTCCCTCTAAAAGACAGAGGAAGGCCACGGATACTGACACCACCTCTGAGGATCCTGATCTTCAGGGAGAGGAGGTGTTTGGACCAAGGGATCCCACGAGATTTCATACTGATGCGAAATGGGCCTGCTTTCATCAGATTAAGGGCCAAAAGCTGATGTGGGAGAGAGTGTTGGATCTTAGTGCTGGAGACTATCCTGAGCTACAGGATGAAGTTTAGAGGAGGAGATGGGGATGTTGGTGTATGCACTATGAGCTTTTATGCTTTTTCATTTGTATCATTTTTTATGCTTATCAATAAAATAAATATTTCAGTTTAAAATTATTTTAAAACGTATTTATCCTTGGAGTAATAGGTCATATAAAAATTATTCCTAAAATGTCCCTAGTCAAGTATTTACATGGGGACATGTAAATACACTGCGACTAGTGTGTGAGTATACTGATGACCTGATCTCACAGATCATAGATATAGATGATATCAAGTCTTCACACGGGTAGACATTAAGAGTAATGATGTACTGGACAGACCCACTATGAGAACATTGCATGGATCGTTACATGATTGTCATAAACGATTCTCAATGTGATAATGGTATATGTAGTCCTTCGACCTGAAGTCACTACGATTCCTACATGAGGAGTTTATTGTTTTAATACAATTAAACGTCTTCTGTAACAAGAGGACTATAAAGGTTGTGATTAGGCAATGAACAAATTATGTAGAGGGATGTGAGTGATGTAGATGGGATTTGTCTCTCCTATGTGACAGGAGGGATATCTATAGGCCACTTGATAGAGTAAGACTAAGAAAACGCATGGCCATGCTAGAAAGAATAAATATTAGATATTTATTCGGATTCAGTCTACTCCAGTATCAAGTAAAATAAATTGGGCCGTACAAGGATGACGCGACCATGCCTTGGGCCCAATTAGGATATCGTGACAAAAGGAAAAAACATATTAAATAATTATCACTTATAGGTTATGTTGATAATATTCAGACATAATGATGCGTTGCTAGATGCCGCTCTTATTTTATATTAATAATACAATAATTTATTATTAATATGACTGAGTATTTTACCTGTAGGGTCACACACATAGAGTAAGCCCATCAGAAAATGTTGTCTTATTTTAGTTGGACTAAAATAAAGCTATTGGGCCTAACTCATTTGGAATGAGTAAGGAGCCCAATTTTAGAGAGAACAAATTAGGTCAAACCTAAGCCTATAAATAAAGCATAAGATACTCATAGGCCGTTCACTCAAGTGAGATACAAATTCGCAAAAGTTGCAAGAGCTACACGCGTCAAACTAGCAGTTGGCAAGTGTTGCGATTCTGGTGGGAGTGCCCGTGTGGACTCCTAAAGGAAGAGGCTACGACTGCTTCGGTGTTCTTCAAGAGGTAATCCAAAACGATTTTTGTGTTTGTTTTGTGCTTTGAAACACGGAACCTTGCAAATCCTTTGGAATCCCTTTTTTTTTGCTACTCATGTTTAGGGATTTCCTAACAGGGGACCCCTGTTTTCTCTACCGACTGAGGGGGATCCCATCTTAGTGATGGAATTCTATGCAAACGCCTACAGGACTCGTCAAGACTCGCCAAACATTGGCCAATAGAGGACGAGTTAGGTTAGGGGCCGGCATATTACTTATGACCAGGATACTATTAGTACCCTATTGGGTAATCCTTGGGAGCCTACTCCCGAGGATGATACTTGTTTCTGGAAGGAAAACAGAAACAAGATTGTTGCTGAGGGTGATCTAGGATATTCCCTCGAACAGGTTGCTCATTTTTTGAGCGAAGATGGAATCTTTTTCAACCTGAGTAAGGTTAGGAGTCCATCTAACCTTCTGAAGACCCAACTGACCCCTCTAGCCTAGGCGTGGTCCCACCTTATGCTGCATAACATCACTCCTGTCACTCACCTCTCATCTATCCCAGTTGACCACTGTTGCCTTCTCTTTTCTATTCTTCAGGGCCATACCATCGACATTGCCGAGCTTATTTCTGAGCAGATTCACTTTTATGCCCTTGGGTATAAAGTGAACCGCCCTATTCCATTTCCCCTCATTATATCTGCCTTACTTAGGAGGCAGGGAGTTGCTGTGCCATCACCAGAGTTCACGAGTTCTTCGGGGAGAGTCCCCAAGGTCTCGGTGAACAGAGATTATTTTGTTCAGCAGTGCGAGCTTCCACCTCTGGAGCAGGAGGCTCAGCCCAGACCCAGGAGGAGGAGACCACCAGTACAGCCACCACCCACTGATGCTGTCACAGAGGGATTTGCCAGGATGACACTTGAGCATCAGCATATGATGCAGATGATGGCTGCTACACATAGAGCTTATATTCATCTTCATGATGAATTTTATCAGTACAGATTACAGGGTAAGGGAGCACCATATGTCACACCGGCTGAGTTTGCAGCTTATGTAGCTTGGCCTGGTGATTTACCTACCTACCCTGAGACTGGTGGACCTTCTGGAGCACAGGCTGATACTGATGGTAATGCTGATGAGGAGGAAGAGGATGATGACCAGATGGAGGATTGATGGTGTTATCTTTTGCACCTTTTTACATACATTTTTAGTTTATTGTTAGTTTCATATTTACATTGATATTATATTTTGGATTATATTATATTATGTGTGGTGTGTTTATTTTGCGTAATTTATTATATTGTTCCATGTCCTAATTGAAAAATCCAAAAAATAAATTTTATGTTTTAATAAATCAAATTTTGTTAGAAAGTTAATTTATTCACTTAAATATTTTTTCACAATAAAACCAATTTTGTAAAATCAATTATTGATTCTTTTATAACTTAGGGATTTTGATAAAATTTAATTATAATAAGTTTATTAACTATCAAGCAAATTTCAATAACCCAGTGAGTTGAGAGATCTTATTAAACACTTGAGGGTTTAATCGACATAATTTCATTCGAATTGATTTTGCTTTAATCTTTGATTTGTGTTGTTGTACAGAGAATTCAAGAAAATGATCAAGGCATATTTATTGGTGAAAAGAAACCTTGGGCCAAACAGCTTACCTTGGTAAAAATTATTTTATCCTTTGAAAGCCAATTTGAGCCTAAAATAAATTCTTTGGTACCCTTAAAACCTAAATTTGTTTTAACCATTCCCTATACTTGATTGATTAAAAGAGCAGTTGAAATAAATGTTCTCATAAAAATGGGGAGTGAAAATAAGAAACTTGATTCTTTTCAAAAGAAAATAAAGTATGAAAAAGAAAAGTCAAAAATAGTGAAAAGAATCAAGTTGGGGGTATTTATTTTTCATCAATAAAAGAAAATGAGAAGTTTGGGCCAAGAGAAAGCCTAAAAATTATAAAATGCTCTTTTATGATTTCAGGTTTTTGAATTCCAAGAAAAACCATTGATTCTTGTAAGCCAAGCCTCATTACAACCCGTGAAAAAACCTTGTGATTTCTGAATTAACTATGTATAACTAACCATTGATTAGATGAAAATCAAAATTAAATTCGTTTGATTTTATGATTGATTGAGTGAAACAGGTTACCAATTGCATTGAGATAAACACTTGGAGAGGTAAGCCTGAAATTATGCTTGATATGTTAATAAAATATTGTAAAGAATTTTATCATTAAACCTTTGTTACATTAGATGCCTATAATTGATTATTTCAAAATAGTAAATTGTATAATTACTTTTTGTGATAAATTCTCGGACTAACTCAAAAATTTGATTTCAAATTTTTATTTTTTATTTTTTTCTCTTACTCGAGGACGAGCAATGTCTCAAGTTGGGGGTATTTGTTAGTCCTTAAATTTACAATAAATCTTTTAATAAAAATTTCATAAAAATAATAAAAATTTGGATAATTTGTTAGAAAATTAGGTTTTAATTCAATAAATGGATGTTGTTGGAAATAATCTGCCCTTGATCAATTTTCTCTAATTTTGTAGTAAAAAAGTAAAGAATTCAAGAGAAAATCATACTGGAGGATCTGACACGTAGCATCAATCCCACGCGTAGCGTCCATAGCTACTTTTGATGTTGACACTACGCGTCACAGCCACGCGTAGCGTCAGTGCTGCGTGGACTCCACAGCCAAGCTGGCCAAGCACTCACTTAGTGACCCATTATTGGCCACTCCACTCAGCACAATTGGCCAAAACATAGTGGAGACAGGGACACATGGCCAAGCATGATTGAATATAATATTCCAAGGTGACCACTACCAGCTACGTTAATGGAGGCTGAGTCAGGGGACTGACGCGTAGCGTCACACTAATGCGTAGCGTCAGCACCCTTGCTCAGCCCTATTAATAGGGCCATCCAACACCATTCATTATATCTCATTCTCTACATTCAGAGTTCTTTCCTCTATTTTATACTTGAGTTTTGAGTATTTCTTTTAGAGTTTGTAGTTCTAGAATAGTTTTCTAGATACTTGAGAGTGTTGTGGTGTATTGTGATCGTTGTATCGTGAAGTTTCCATCGTCTTCGTAATATCAAACTCTGTAAGTGTTGTTTCTACTTTTACCATGTGTAACTAATTTGTTTATGTTGGAATTGGTGAACTAATCTATTGAGTATAATGTTGTGAATTCGACCTCTGCATGTTTATGATTCAAGTCCATGTTAGTATTTCAACCTTTTATTAATATGAACGTCAAATGGGAGAATGATTTTCATGTGTATTGAAACTTGTTTTATTAGTATGAATGTCAAATGGGAGAATGATTATTCATGCCATATTGAAACTTGTTTTGACGAAAGTAAAAGTTGGAATACCCTTGGTATCTCAATTCTATAGGGGTTGTTAACCATTATTGCCATAAAGCCAGGTCTTAATGCAAGTTTTTACTGAGAAAGCTCATGAGGGATCGGACTTTACGGTGAATTCTTAGAATTTATATCACGAGGGATCGGTTATAATGATTTTAAGCTGCAATGACATGAAACTTGATGATTAAATATGCATGTCTTGAGTTCCTCATTGTTATTCTAGATTAGGGATCCAATTTCCAACATAATTTGTTTATCTGTGTTTATCTCAAGTATCTTACCTATTCTAGATTGCAACTCAACTTTTTAGATAGATTTTTATTTTCTTTTTAGCTCATGAACTACTCAATCATGTTATCCTGTGAATACTGTATGAATTGTATATAAATCATTCTTTTATCTATAACTTTTCTTCACATTTACCATAGTGAATAGAAAATTATTGTTGTTATTGGACTTTCAATCCCAGTGGAATTATATCTAAATTTTAAAAACTATAAACGATTGGTGCGCTTGCCAATTAACAACCCGGTGGTAAAAACAAACGGTTGAGACGCTATCTCCAGGTTAACAGATATCCCATGAAGATACACCTATGACTACGACTTGCAAATTTATCTCCGTTTGTATTTTAGTTGCATGAAAATACTTTTTCATGTAAATGAATTCCGTTCCATTATCACTTCTCACAGCTTTGACCTTTTTGTTGCATTGCCTTTCCACCATAAAAAAAAAATTTATCAATGTTCATGTTACTTCTTTCTTATCAATTAGCAAAATAATCCACACTACACACGAGCAATCATCAACAACAGTAAGGAAATATGAAGCACCACAAGAAGAACAAGTTCTATATGCTCCCTATAAATCATAATGTATCAAATCAAATGTATTAGAAGCCTGATGATTGCTCAAAGAAAATGTTTCTTTAGTTTGCTTAGCTCTTTGACATGTATCGCAAACTTTATTTTATAAATTGCTAACTCTCCTACCCTTAGAAACCAACTGAGTGGTTTTCCAAGATGGATGTCCCAACCGCTTGTGCCATAATTCTAGTTGATTCACGTATTTAACTTTACATTCCTTTACTTCGGGAGCTTCTCGAAAGTAGTAGAGTCCATTCTTTCGTTCACCACACCAATCAGCATCTTCAAGGTTTGGTCCTGTATAATGTACAAATGAGCAACAAGCTGGACATTATAATTTGGTTCATCCAACAGTTATAATAGAGATCAAGTTACAATTCAATTGAGGCATATAAAGCATGTTTTCAAGTGTTAAATTATTAGTAAGTCTTATTATTCCTTTCTTAGTATATGTGACATTATGGTTGTTAGGAAGTCCAACAGGATATCCAGGTACTTTTATCACATCACACAGATATTGTAAGGCTTCTGTCATGTGATTTAATGCCCCACTATCAATGATCCATGAATTGAGTTTAGTCTTACCGGTCATGCTTTTGTTTGGAGTGAGCTTTGAAGTGTTAAGAATTTCTACCAGAGTTTTCCATTGCCCCTTGCTTAGTCCTGTCATGACCAAACTCTTTACATCTTCACCTATGCTGGATCCTAAGCTTTGGGTAGCATAAGCACATGGTAGTCCCTTTTGAGTATGCCTATTGCTTGATCTCACACCTTCAATATTGTTTTGGGTTCTTCCTCATCCACCTTTTTTCTCATCATTTCTGGATCGTTCACCTTACCACTCTGGGTATCCGATCAATAGGAAAAAGCTTGCCTTATCATGTCCTGTCTTGTTGTAGTGCTTGCACACAAACTTGTTCTTGGTCTCACGCCATTTTACTTTCGTGTTTGCATGAACAACTAAGGCTATAACTTTTAATCATTCTTCTCTGCATCGTGTGATGCTTTACACTCTTTCTTCCTGCACTAGAATAAAGTACATCTTGTTTAAAGATGACAAAGGGTTATTGGCTAACAAGTTGTAATGAACCGTTCCATAAAGCCCATAATCCAAGCCCATTAGAAAACTGTAACATCACTCTTCTTCTCTACTTTTTCAAGCTTTGTCGTAACACCATATGTGCATCCTTTATAAGTACAACTCAATATCGGTTCATGATTTGCAAGTCATCCCACAGTGTCTTTAGCTTTCCATAATAGGCTACCATGGATAGTCCTTTTTGTTTGCATTGTGCCAATTCTGATTTTAGTTGTTGTAGTCGTGGACCATTCATAACTGAGAATCTCTCTTTTATGTTATCCTAAGTCTCCCTGGCAGTTTCCAAGTAGGACATGGTTGTTCGTATAGTCGGCTCAACTATGTTTAAGATCCATGACACCAATATGTCTTGAACAATCCACCAATCCTCCAACTAAAAGGATCCTTCTTTAGGTTTCTCTATGGTTCTGTCAATAAAGCCCCATTTTCTTCTTACTCTCAAAGACGTGTTTATATCTCTCACCTATTCGTCATAGTTTTCACCTTTCAATTACACCTACATGATCACGTTCCCAGGATTATCATTGAATTAAGATCATATGGTAACAATTTTTTCTTTTAATTTTGTTCGTCTCCTGTCACAAAAGACTTTAGTTGATCTTATTTTCCATCCATAGCAGCCACTAGGTAATTTTAGGGTTGTATGGGCTCTGTACCATATAAATATGGATCAGTGTATTTTAGTCCTTTAGAAGAGCTATAATTTATATACACTAATGAGCACCTACAATTTCTCCTAGGATTATGCCTCTCATGATACAACTATTGATACTATTTACAGCATATATAATTGCAACAATTAAGGAAACCAGATTTGATATTTCTCTTAGGATTGTGCCTCTCATGATACAGCTATTGATACTATTTATAGCATATATAATTACAGCAATTAAGAAAACCATATTTTATAATGCTTATGATTATGAACAAATAAAGACTCTGCCAATATTATATGTTATTGTTTAGGGTTTAGGGTTTATGACTCGAATTGAAGCATTTCCGAGTGAAATATAGCCCTGTTGGACAAAAATCCGAGTGGAATAACTCAAAATTGATCAAATCTGAGTAGGATGACTCTGATTGAAGCATTTTCGAGTGAAATATAGCCCTGTTGGACAAAAATCCGAGTGAAATGACTCAAAATTGATCAAATCCGAGTAGAATGACTCGAAGTGAAGCATTACCGAGTGGAATATTGCCTCGAGGTAAATCTGAGTACAAATTCCTGATCAAAACCAACTCCGAGTGAACATATCCGAGTGGTCATATTCTCAAGTGCCAAATTCTGAGAGAAAAGGTGGCAAGTTCTGATAGAAAAGAGAGCACCTCCGAGTGAATATATCCAAGTTCTGATGCGCAAATGAACTACTCCTAAGCCCTGAATCTGACCAAGACTTGTCCAAGTGAAGGACTCCGAGGGATTGATTGACCATCCGAGTCAAAGGGACCGATTGTGAACAAATACCGAGTGAAGGATTACCGATTGGAGCAGCAAGTCTGATTTGGCGAGAGGTGTCTTTTCCTGGGCATAGAAATTCCGAGTCAATGCTTCAAGAAGTGACAAGATCCGAGTAGAGCACCTCCAATTAAGGTCAGTTCTGAGTCAATATTGAAGCAGTAACAAGATCCGAGTGAGTATCCCTCAATTGGAGAGAAATCCGAGTTGTCAAATTGTCAAAATTCAATTTCTGAGTGAGAAGAAGGCCGTTTTCGAGTGGAAATGTCCAAGTTTCCATTTTCTGAGTGAGAAGAAGGCAGTTTCCGAGTGAAAAAGTCCAAGTTCCATTTTGATTGGAAGATTAGACAGACTCCCAAGGTCAATTTCGAGTCAATACTGAAGCAGTAATAAGATCCGAGTGAGTATCACTCAGTTGGAGAAAAATCTGAGTTGTCAAATTCCAATTTCTGAGTGGAAAGAAGTTCGTTACCGAGTAAAAATATCCCAGTTCTAAGTTCTGATTGAAAACAAAGCCAACTCTAAGTGAATGCACCGAGTGGTCTTATTTTTTAAAACAAAGCCAACCAGAGATAAGATCCGAGCAAGACACCTCCGACTGAAGCAAATTCCGAGTGAATGCTTCTTGCATAGACAAAATCCGATCAAAACACTTCTGATACCGAGTGAGTCCTCTCTCAATCCACACCGAGTGAGTCGCTCTTAGTCAGCATCGAGTGAATCCTTTCACTCAATTTCCGAGCCATTTTTACCCATTTCTGAGTCACTTTCCACCATTTTCGAGCCATTTTTTTACATAATTCCGAGTCACCCTTCTCAGTCAATTCCGAGCCATTTTTACCAATTTTCGAGTCACTTTCCACCCATTTCCGGGTCACTTTCCACCCAATTCCGAGTCAGCCTTTTCACCCAATTCCGAGTCAGCCTTTTCACCCAATTCCGAGTCACCTTTCACCTAATTCCGAGTTAGCCTTTTGCCCATTTCCGAGTCACATTTCACCCATTTTCGAGTTATCCTCCAACCATTTCCGAGTCGGTTCCAAGTCATTCTTCACTCGGTTCCGGTTGAATGTGTCAACCTGAGTTGTTTTGCTCGTCCCAGCTCCTCACAGCAACCTCACACCGACCAACAAGCAAAACCGAGCAAAGCTTTCACTCGATTTTTTTTGCACATTTTCCACTCGGTCTTGCGCTTAAAAGGCACCTTTTCTACTCGGATTGTTTCCCACTATGGGTGTATACCGACTGAGGCACTGAATCTCAGTCAAAAGCAGAAAATCGACCCCTACTCCCCCTGTTCGCCTGTGCTGACTTGGATTCCACCACCCAAGTGGATCCAGGAATCCTGGGGGTGGCAGACAGGGGGCGGAAGTGGAGAAATTAAAAATCTCCACCAGCCGCTGCCCTCACTACCAGGCTGCCTCCACTCAGAGTGGAAGCCTGAGCTGACCTAGCACTCAGAAACCCCTATAAATGCACAAGGGTTGGGAATTTTGAAGGGTCCGGAAGCATTCATTGGGAGAAGAAACTTTGTCCCTCTCTTCACTCACCAACACCTTTCCCTCTCCTCACGAACACCGTCCCTCTCTTCACTCACCAGCACTCTTCCCTCTCCTCACCAGCACCCTTCCTTCTCCTCACCAACATCGTCCCTCTCTTCACTCGGTACAGCCCCTCTCCATACTGTCCAGCACCCTTCTCTCTCCCTCCAACACTGCCCAAGTTCCTCATAAATCCTTCACACCATCCAGCACATTATCCCTTCACACCTCACTGTTCAGCATCATGTTCTCTCGTCACACCGGAGTCCAGCTCTCCTGCTCCATTACTCGGTCTCCCAACTTTCACTTGGTATTTTTATTTTTCACTCGGTATTTTCATTTTTCACTCGGTTTTCTCCATTTTTACTCATTTTTTCCATTTTTCCACTTAAATAAATTTCTGTTATTTTCTTTTCTTTTCTTTTTACCCCTTCCTAGGTTCGTAATAAATAAATAACAAAAAAAACAAGTGTTTCCACGTTCAGACTAGCCCAAAAAAAAACATCATCCAACATTAATCTTTTAGCCTATTCCTAAAAAAAACATCACCAAAGAACTACGTAACTCTGATTTCTTGGTAACTCAAGAATACATAGGAGCAGGACTTTAAATCCTGTCGGGCCCAATCCCAATCTTTTTTATCCCCACCTTTCCCATTTCATTCCTATTTTATTTTCTTTACGTTTCCTTTGTAACCGCCCTTCATCAATCCCATGAAAATCAATTTAGATGTGACGTCTTGTTGATTTTCCCATAAGGAACGGGATACTTAGGACGAGACGTCCTGTTTATCCCCTTCCCATCTCTGACCCCGTATCTTGATTAAATCCTATGAAAATTAATTTAGACGTGACGTCTTGTTGATTTTCCCATAAGGAACGGGATACTTAGGACGAGACGTCCCACTTATCCCCTTCCCATCTTTGACCCTGTATCTCGATTAAATCCCCATGAAAATCAATTTAGACGTGACGTCTTGTTGATTTTCCCATAAGGAACGGGATACTTGGGACGAGACGTCCCGCTTATCCCCTTCCCATCTCTGACCCCGTGTCTTGATTAAATTCCATGAAAATCAATTTAGACGTGACGTCTTATTGATTTTCCCCTATTTTTGGCAGGCCGTCACCACAAGGAACGGGATACTCAGGACGAGACGTCCCGTTTATCCCCTTCCCATTTCTAACCCCGTATGTGATTAAAAGATGACTAATTTAGACGCGACGTCTTGTTAGCATCCCTCCCTTTCTCTGTTTTTTAAATCAAAGTCGAGGTTAATTTGGACGCGACGTCCTGTTGACCTACACTCTATGTTTGTTCAGTTTGTTCCTTCCATTTCCTTCTGTTTTTACACAAAGTACAACAATAAAAGGGAAGAAATAAAACATCTTTTGTAAGGCTATTTATGTTGCGCGTTTTCAATCTTGGTACTGTTTCTGACAGGCGATGTAGGGTGTTAATAGCTTCCCTACTCGTAACCGACTCCCGAACTTGAATCTCATTTTTAAACCAGTGCTTTACTGAACTTAGTTTTTTCCAATGTTTTTCCTATGGATAAAAACGTTGGTGGTGACTCCCTATTTTTCTTTTCAGAACAAAAATCATTTTGAGGTTCGGCCGCGCCGTCGCGATCCAGGTTGCGACAGATGGCGACTCCGCTGGGGAAACTTAAGAGAGTCAGGCCAGTTTGATGGAAAGCGCATGTTCTTTTTATATAGCCGTTGCTATCTTGGATTTCTTCGCCTTGTTTATTTTCTGTTGATTGTTGTGAATGTCTGTTCTCGTTTTAATTGTATCTTGTTATTTGTTTCATTGTTTATGTTTGCATGTTTGTTGAACCCTAGGGTAGAGGACTATGTTACTTTTCTGCAATCATTGAACCCTAGGGTAGACGATTGTATATTTGTTCTGTGTTTGTTCTTTGTGCAGAATGGGGTAAGGTAAAAGGTATTGAATTACCTTCCACACACTACACTCACAATTACTTGCACACACTTATGAGTGGCGCCCTATACCCGGGCCCCAAATGAAGCTTAAGTTAGGAGGGGTTGGTAACGGAATCGTATGGGATGTACTTCCCATCCAGTGTTCGTGAGAACCCCAACCAGAGTTTGACCTCTCGTGATATACGCACCTAGTGGATTCCCCACTGTTTGCGTCCCTGTCTTGGGTAGGATCTTGGCTTTGGTGACCTTCTAGATGTCTAGTGGAAGCCACTCGGTGTGGAGAGTCACTTTTAGACAAGCCATAGGGCCTAGAAAAGACTTTCAACAAAACCCGACCTAGGCTACGAAAGGGCAATCTTTACTTTTCCTTATGTCATTTTTGCTTTCCCTTTTATTAAAAAAAAAGAATTATCTACCACCCGTAGGTTTGCTTAATTTTTGAAATAATGACTCATTTTGAAACACACAGTATTCTTCGGGTGAATAGATAATCCTCTTTTTGACCATGTACCTCTGAGTTCATAATCGTAAGTTTTCTTAATCGTCAAAAAAAAACAAAATCATTTTTGTGTCCCTTTAACTGGGGCATCAATGACGATTAAGAAAACATGTGACTTTTGACAGTTTGGGCTCACGTGAGTTTTGGAAATCAATATTTCCCAAAAAAACAAACAAAAAATATTTTTTACTTTACATCAGATCCTTGGGGAAACATGGATTTCGAAATGTAATAATAACTGATTCCTTTCTTTGTCGTGATGTTTGCAGGGAACGATTCCGAATTTGACGGTATTTCTAAGTCAGTATGGAAGTTAACATGGGACACGGTAATTGTGGTATGGGGATGACTGAATTAAAGAAGTTATTGCACCTTAAGGCTAGAAAGGTCGATACTGATAGTCTACAGGCACTAGGGAGGAAATTGAGTTTGACTCAAAGAATGACTTTAACGAGGAAATATGGGAAGATCCTGAAACTTTTAGAAGTGGAAGTCCAAACTGAAGCAATTAGGCTCTGGCTCAATTTTATGACCCACCCCTCCGCTGCTTTACTTTCCAAGACTTTCAGCTGGCACCCTCCATAGAAGAGTTTGAACAAATATTAGGGATGCCGGTGGAGGGACAGATTCCTTAACGTCATCTAGATCATCATGCATCAGTCGCTTCTGTCGTGCGTATTTTGAAAGCCCATCCTGAAATGTTAAGAAATGCACAAATGAACAGAAATCAGATTCCCGGGTTTACTAGGGAATTCCTGGAAAAACACATGCATATCCTAGCAGAAAAGGAAGAATGGGAAACCTTCATGGACGCCTTGGCTCTCACTATCTATTATGTTGTCTTGTTCCCTAACTTAGACAACTACGTGGATTATGATGCTATAGGAGTCTTCACTACTCACAAACACAGGCTCGAGAATCCCGTCACAGCTGTATTGGCCAATGTGTATTGCACCCTGGATTTCTGCCACACCCAAGGTGGAAAGAGGATCATTTGCTATTTGCCTGTTTTGTACGTATGGCTCACATCTCATGTATTCCATCAGATATGTAAAGCCGAGTGCCCAGTTTCTGATCTGAAATTGTGTCAGCTGGCCGTGAAAAGTGGGCGTGAATAGGCTAATCACCTAATAAGCCTTACATCTGAAAAGGTCAGGTGGTACCCTCAATGGCTAGTGGTTGAGTCAGTCATTTACAGCTGTGGAGATTACCCAAATGTTCCTCTCATAGGCACACAGGGCTGCATCAACTACAACCCCGTTATTACGAAGCGTCAGTTAGCTTATCCTCTACTCGGGCCACCGAACGAAGAACTGCTCACTCCTTTTGTTGTGTACTATACGAAAGGGAATTACGCATCTATTGTTCGGGATATAGCCAACGCCTGGAAGAAGATCCATAGAATGGGAAGAGAATTGGGAGCACGAAGCCATGTTGCGGGGGCTGAATACCTTGACTGGGTCCTAAATAGGGTTTCTATTATGAAATTACCCTTCAGAAGTCCTTCCTACCAATCTTTGAATGATTTCCCCCCGCCACCCATCATGGAGGACAAGGCCACCATGGCTCTGAAGGCACAAATAGAAGAGTTGACCGTGAAGAACCAAAAGCTAGAAGAAGACCTTTTGAAATGTCAATAAGAGTGTGCCTTTCAGAAGAGGGAGAATTCCGAAGGGAAGCACACTATGGATGAAATGCGGAAAAAGAGGAAGATTGACGAAGACTACTGGGTAAAACAAGACCAATGCCTTCGTGCAGCCAATTCACAATTAAAGATGAAAGGCCAACAGAGCGACGCGTTATTGGCCAAAAAACAAGTCTTGAAAAACATGTGGCACAATCCAAAGAGAAAGAAAAGGAGACCTTGGTACAGAAAGAGATGTTACAAACCTAGGTCCACAAATTGGAACTATAACTTAAGGAAGTAATAAATGCCTGTGAACAAGAGGTAAACACAGAGCATAAAAAAGCCCTTGATGCTGAACGACGTTGCCAGGAGACTACACAGGCTTTGAGGGTAGAGTTGGCCCAAAATGATGAAATCATTCATTCATGGATGGATCGTTTCGCTAAATTGGCTTACCTAGCCAATGGAGTCCTGGAAGATTTTCCCTCAATGCTGAAGTGAGCCGAAGGCATGATCAATCCCCTGTCCACTCCCAAAGAGATATCATCATTTCTGAGCTATTGCCAGGAAAGACTTTGTAAAATGAAGGCCATGATTGCCCGAGCCAGAAGTGGTTAAAGTTTTTGTAATCTGAATCTTTCTAGCAACATTGTATCATTTGGAAGAATAAAATAATGAAGCTCTTTTCATCCCCATAGTTGTCTCATGTTAATTTCTGATCTACTGCTATACTTAGTACTTTGAACGTGACGTTCTGGGAAAAGTTAAGAAATACATGTCAAGTTCAGAATTACACCCCGCATACGCCCATCTATTTTTGTTTTATCATCTTTAACTGTTTCCTTTATTTTTCTAACAATTTGTTGTGATTCTTTAGACACCACGGGTAAACACCCCTACGCGACCAGGCTCAAGAAGAAACTCATGGCCGATATGGAACAAGAGAATGAGAACTTGAGAGCTGAGGTTAATCAGTTGAAAGAGCAAATGGCTGAAATGGCCAAGCTCCTGGAAAGGAGAGTCGCAGAAAGGGATTCTTTAGTGGAAGTTGAAGATGCTGGGCAGCAACCTCCTACTCCTTATCACACGCAGGGTCATGCTGGAGGACCAAGCTCAAATCCTGCAGGGCCTACCGTTACAGTTCGCCTTGGTAAGTCGGACACTGCCAATGCTCAACAACACACTTTTGTTGACACGGAAGGGAATGTCATACCCTTTCCGTAGTATGGGTTACCTCCGGGCTATGTCCCACCACTTCAAGAGGAACCGGATTATCAAGAAATGATCCTTCGTACAGCTCAACCAAGCGTTCCACTTGTCCAGAATCCTCAAATGATTCCAGTCCATACACAAGCTGCGCAGCCACAAGCCGCGCAACCACAAGTTACCCGAGCAACAGTCAGGCCCCACGCCTCAATGCCGAATATAAGCCCGGCATATGACGACCAGCCAATCAGGAGTACTAGTCATTATGTTGTTACAGGTCTAAGTGCTACCGTTGCCGCCACCCAGGAGGGAAGGTTAGAGTTCCTAGAAAGGCGTTTAAGACAAATGGAAGGAATAAACGTTTGGATTGGGCAGTGCCGCACAACTCTGTCTGATCCCTAACATTGTTATTCCTCCCAAATTCAAGATGCCTGAATTTGACAAGTACCGGGGGCTAACCTGTCCGAAGAACCATCTAACCATGTACTGCCGGAAGATGGCTTCACACGCCTCCAATGACCCCCTGCTCATTCATTGTTTCCAAGACAATCTGGCCGGAGCACCCCTAACTTGGTACAATCATCTTGAACGATCTCGTATACGTTGTTGGGAGGATCTGGCGGATGCTTTCATGCAACAGTATAAGTATAATTTAGACATGGCTCCAGATAGAGTACAGTTACAGAACATGTCTAAAAAAGACAACGAGACGTTTAAAGAATACGCCCAACGGTGGCGTGAGGTGGCGGCTCAGGTTGACCCCCCTTTATCAGAAAAGGAGGTGATTTCGACATTTATTGACACACTCCAGTCACCATTCTACGATAAGATGATTGGAAGCATCTCATCTCATTTCTCTAACATCGTCACTATCAGGGAAAGAATTGAGAATGGCCTACAAACTGGGAAAATTATTCGAGGTCCATCCGGGGTTAGTGCAGCAAGAAAACCTTCCCTGGGAGAAGGGAAGAGAAGAGAAGGGGAGACCAACTTAGTCTCCCATAACCTAGGGAGGAACCAGCCCAGACCACCTACCCCTGTCACCTTTCCGTCAACATATCATAATGCACCACACCCATATGTGGCTGCAATCCCAAATCCAAACCCACCTCATTTCTGCCCGCCTGTTATGCGACCACCCACACCAGCGCAAGTACCTTACCAAACACCACAAATGAACCCGCCAAATCCAAATCCAAGGAGGCAAAACAATGACCGTGCCCAACCACAATTTGACCTGATTCCCATGACTTATACCGAGCTCCTCCCCTACCTCATTGAAAACACAATGGTAGTGCCATGCCCTCTAAAGACACTTCAGCCGCCATATCCTAGAGGGTACGACCCGAATACACGGTGTGATTACCACGCTGGTGCACCGGGGCACTCTACCGAGAACTGCCTGGCACTAAAGTTTAAAGTGAGAGACTTAATTCGGGCTGACTGGATAAGCTTTAAAGAGGGGAGCCCGAGTGTAACAACCAATCCTCTTCCCAACCATAAAGGACCAGGTATCAATGCTATAGGGGACGATGAGGAACACGTTTCCAAAATCGAGGACATCCAAATGCCGTTGGAATGATTCACTCCCATTTGCTTAAAGTGGGATTAATAGAAGAATCATGGGATGAAGAGTGCAATGACCTCCAGTCTGCAAAAGGAAGGGACTTCTAGGAAACCCTCCAAGGACTCATGGACGCTCGAATCATGGAGGTTTGCAGACGCCGTGAAGGCCGAGTGAATATGATACAGGAGCAAGGTAGGGCACGAGTCCCGAAACCCCTGGTTATATTCTATAACAAGAATACGCCAGCGGCTTCGGCTCCTGCCAAAATAGTCATTACGGTAAGAGCACCAACCCCATTCCCCTTCAAGGATTCCCATGCTGTGCCATGGAGGTATGATACGGAGGTGGTCGTCACCAATTCGGGGGCGGTCGACTCCACGCCATCCTCTTCCATTACAAATATCGCCGGGGTTGGGAGAATGACCCGGAATGGAAGGGTATATACGCCGCCTGAGCCTAAGCAAGATAAAACCACCGGAGAGGTAAAAGCCAGGAAAGAAGTAATCGCTGATAAGACAAAGAGGGCTGTGACTGAGGAAGAAGCCCAGGAATTTCTCAAGTTTATCCGCCACAGCGAGTACCAGGTGCTAGACTAGTTGAATCATACCCCAGCAAAGATATCCTTGTTGTCCCTGTTGATGAGTTCAAAACCACATCGGGACATATTAATGAAAGTTCTGAACGAGGCCCATGTTAAGCATGACTTATCTGTTGACTAGTTCGGGGGCATAGTCGTGCATATTGTTGCCAACAATTACTTGACCTTTACGGATGAGGAAGAACCCACTGAAGGAAGAGGGCACAACAAAGCCCTCCATATTTCTGTAAGGTGTCAGGATTACATCCTGGCAAAAGTACTTGTTGACAATGGGTCATCTCTGAATGTAATGCCGAAATCCACACTGGCAAAATTACCTTTTGATGGAACGCATATGAGACCGAGCTCTATGGTGGTTTGAGCTTTCGATGGGACTCGTCGGGAAGTCATGGGGGAAATTGAGTTGCCTATACAAGTTGGGCCTTGTACCTTCCAAGTGCTCTTCCAAGTGATGGATATCGTGCCCGCCTACAGCTGTTTGTTAGGGCGGCCATGGATTCACTCGGCCGGGGTGGTCCCCTTCACACTGCATCAAAAATTAAAATTCATTGTCGATAACAAGTTAGTGATTGTTTCCGGGGAAGAGGACCTCCTGGTTAGCAAACCCATCTCTACTCCATACATTGAGGCTGCCGAGGAAGCCCTCGAAACGTCGTTCCAAGCCTTGGAGATTGCCAATGCAACGAGCATTGTAAAGGTGTCTTTCCCCAATGTGCCTCTAATGGTGGCATTGAACATGTTGCGGAAGGGGTACCAGCCAGGAAAAGGATTAGGGCGGGGATTGGAAGGTAGAATCCAGCCCGTGCGCCTCCCGGAAAATAAGAATAGATATAGCCTGGGGTACAAACCCACTACGGCAGATAGACGAAGGGTCGAAGAAGAGAAAAGGGGAAGGAGGGTGGCCCGTCTCACTGGACAAGAATTCGACACCGCGAGAATCCCTGTCTGCGACCTCTATCAGAGCTTCAAGAGCACTGGAATGATATACCCGGATCAGGTCGCCATGGTTGAAAGCGAGCCTAACCACAACGTGGAGTTGGTATATGCTTGCCGCCCGGATCAAGAACTGAGTAATTGGGAAGTCATGGAGCTCCCTACAACCATTAACATTTTGTCAGAGTAATCACTATTATTTCATAACTTGGCGGTCCCCTTGCTATGCCCAAGGCTTCGGGACCCATTTTTGTAATAACGGCAAAAACTTGTTTGTTTTTTAAAAAAATTAATGAATACATTCCAGTCTCATTACCTTATCTTTGTGCAACCTCTGTCTCTTAAACCTCCCATTTGCTTGTTTCTTTTTTCATTTGTTATAACATAACCCAAATGTAGATCCAAAAATGATCTCCCTGAGAGCAATGAGAACTTGGTTTTGTTTCATGACTCTGATTATCCAAATGATTGCGCCTATGAGGAAAGTGAGGAAGACTTTGGACCCTCACCTGAATTGACAAGATTGTTAGAACAAGAGGATAAAGAGATACAGCCTTATTAGGAGGAAATCAAAACCATTAACCTGGGGAATGAAAGGGAGGGCAAAATGGTCAAGATAGGCACTTGCCTAAGCAAAGGCCGACAAGATGAACTGATCAAACTACTCCGGGAATTTCGGGATGTGTTTGCTTGGTCATATCAAGACATGCCAGGGTTGGATAACAGCATAGTGGAACATAAGTTGCCTCTGAAACCTGAATGTCCGCCAATCAAGCAAAAGCTGCGGAGAATGAAACCCGAAATGCTTCTCAAAATCAAGGAAGAGGTCAAGAAACAATTTGAGGCCGGCTTTTTAGCCGTGGCCAAGTATCCGTAATGGATAGCCAACATAGTCCCAGTCCCGAAAAAGGATGGAAAAGTGCAGATGTGTGTGGACTATCGAGATCTAAACAGAGCCAGCCCTAAGGATGATTTTCCTCTACCGCATATTGACATTTTGGTTGATAACACAGCCAACACTCCATATTCTCATTCATGGATGGTTTCTCTAGGTACAATCAAATTAAAATGGCGCCAGAAGACATGGAAAAAACCACGTTTGTCACTCTGTGGGGTACTTTCTGTTACAAAGTAATGTCCTTCGGTTTGAAAAACGCTGGGGCAACCTATCAAAGAGCAATGGTCACTTTATTCCATGATATAATGCATAAGGAGATAGAGGTCTACGTGGATGATATCATTGCAAAATCTAGAACTGAGGAAGATCATGTCCGAGACCTAAGGAAGTTGTTTGAGCGGTTGAGGAAGTTTAAGCTCAGATTGAACCCTGCCAAGTGCATGTTTGGTGCGAGGTCAGGTAAACTGTTGGGTTTCATTGTAAGCAAGAAAGGAATCGAAGTAGATCCCGACAAAGTCAAGGCGATCCTAGAAATGCCATCTCCTTGTACAGAAAAAGAAGTCAGAGGATTCTTGGGAAGGTTAAACTACATTGCTCGGTTTATCTCGCAATTGATATCAACCTGCAAACCGATCTTCAAGCTACTCCGCAAGAACCAACCACGACAATGGAATGAGGACTGCCAAACATCCTTTAAGAAAATTAAGCAGTACCTGCGAGAACTGCCAATATTGGTACCTCCAACCCCTGGGGGCCACTGATCTTATATCTGACGGTACTGAATGAATCCATGGGCTGCGTGCTAGGTCAGCATGATGAAACTGGGAGGAAGGAACGTGCTATCTACTACTTAAGCAAGAAGTTCACTGATTGCGAGATGCAATACTCTGCTTTAGAACGAACCTGTTGCGCATTAGCGTGGGCCGCAAAGCACTTGAGGCAGTATATGTTGAGTCATACTACCTGGTTAGTTTCCAAGATGGATCCCATTAAGTACATCTTCGAAAGGCCAGCTCTGACTGGAAGGATTGCTCGATGGCAAGTGCTGTTAACTGAGTATGACATAACATATGTTACTCAAAAAGTCGTAAAGGGGAGTGCTTTGGCCGAGTACTTAGCTCATCAACCCATAAGCGACTACCAACCAATGGCATTCGCTTCCCAGATGAGGATATCCTCGCATTGTCGGATGAAGAAGGCGGCAGTAAGGACAAGTGGATTTTGAGATTTGATGGAGCTTCTAACGCTTTGGGACACAGAATCGGAGCCATTTTGATTTCACCAAAGAGGGAGTTCATCCCTGTCTGCGCCCGACTATGTTTCGATTGTACCAACAATGTCGCTGAGTATGAGGCATGTTTTCTAGGAATCCAAGCAGCACTAAAGGCAAAAGTTAAGTCATTAGAAGTCTACGGAGACTCCGCTTTGGTTATCCACCAATTGAAAGGCGAATGGGAAACTAGGGACAACAAGTTGGTTCCCTATCACTCCCATATCAAAGAAATGATCAAGGACTTTGATGAGATCTCCTTTCACCATGTTCTTCGGGAAGACAACCAGATGGCTGACGCTTTAGCGACTCTCGCTTCAATGTTCAAAGTGAGTAACGATTGTGATATGCCTCTCATCGAGATAGAGAATCATTGTGAGCCTGCGTACTGCCAAATGGTTGAAGCAGAACCAGATGGCAGACCTTGGTACCTCGACATTAAGAGGTATATCCAGAATCAAGAATATCTCAATGGTGCTATGGAGAACGATAAGAGAACTCTATGACGGCTCGCCATGGGTTTCTTCTTGAATGGAGATACGCTTTACAAAAGGAACCATGACTCTGTTCTCCTTCGCTGTGTTGATATCACTGAAGCGAACAAAATCATGAGAGATATTCATGAAGGCTTTTTTAGGACCCACTCTAACGGGCACTCCGTGTCAAGAAAGATCTTAAGGGCTGGTTATTACTGGATGACCATGGAAATAGACTGCTTTGCCTATGTTCGGAGATGTCATAAGTGTCAAATATATGCTGATCATATTCACGTACCCCCGTTGTCTCTGAATATTTTGTCGGCACCATGGCCTTTCTCGATGTGGGGGATGGACGTCATTGGTCCCATTGAACCAAAGGCTTCAAACGGTCATCGCTTCATTTTGGTCGCCATCGATTATTTCACAAAGTGAGTAGAGGCCGCTTCGTATACCAATGTGACAAAGAATATCGTCGTTAAGTTCATCAAACGAGAATTGATATGTCGGTACGGTCTACCGAGCCAAATCATCACAGACAATGGTACAAATCTGAACAATAAAATGATGAAGGAGCTTTGCGAGAGCTTTAAAATCTCCCACCATAACTCCTCTCCGTACCGCCCAAAAATTAATGGAACGGTCGAGGCAGCTAACAAAAACATCAAAAAGATAGTGCAAAAGATGGTGTTAACCTACAAAGACTGGAATGAAATGCTCCCTTTTGCTCTACACAGGTATCGTACCTCAGTCTGAACCTCGACTGGGGCAACCCCTTTCTCTTTGGTTTATGGCATGGAAGCAGTCCTGCCTTTCGAAGTAGAAATCCCTTCCCTCCGAGTGATCATGGAAGCCAAACTAGAAGAAGCTGAATGGATCCAGGCTCGACATGACCAACTAAATCTGATCGATGGCAAAAGATTGACTGCCCTCGGTCATGGTCAATTGTATCAAAAGCGTATGAAGCGAGCGTTTGAAAAGAAGGTGCGACCTCGGCAGTTCCAAGAAGGAGATTTGGTGCTCAAAAAGATTTTGCCGATTCAGAAAGATAGTCGGGGCAAATGGACTCTAGCTATGAAGGGCCTTACGTCGTGAAGAAAGCTTTTTCCGGAGGTGCTCTCATACTCACCACCATAGATGGGGAAGATTTACCGATGCCTACAAACGCGGATGCAGTGAAAATATATTACTCCTGAAAAAATAATAAAAAAAATAATAAAAAAAAGTAAAAAAAGGAGGCTCGCTAGGTTAAAAACCTGAAAAGGTGACCTAGGCAAAAGTTAGAGCGATTGGTTGGGCCGAAAACCCAAGAAGGCGGCTCAGACAAATTCACCGCCTGTAGATTCAACACTGCAATGACAACATTTCGACAAGGAAGTCAGTCAAGAGCATTGAAGCCATTGTCAAACCATGTCCTCGGAAGCAAAATCAGAGGATGACCAGAAATCATGAGAAAAACCCGGAATCTCACCACTCTCAGGAAATCGATGGAGGATCTAAAAGGCCTTCCTTTTTACCTTTACCATCAGTTCTCTGCTCCTTGTCATATCATATCTTTGGTATTGTTTTCATCACCTGTACATACTTGATGATCATAACTAAAATGTTTCCTTTTTTTACATGTGTTCATAATTTAAAATGAATGAACAAGTTTTTGCCTTAAAGAAAATTTTTAAATTTTGAAAATGACAAAAACACGAAGTTATGGGGAACGAAGTGTATACCATTGCCGGATCTTACCTCGGATAAGCACAACCAACTCCGCTAGGCAACCTCAATGAAGCCAGGAGTAAAAGTTATTTTGGCCATGAGTTACTTCAAAAGCCAGTCGCTAAGGGAATTCACCTGTAAGTTTTAATTTGTCTCACGTTTCTCTATTAAGGGAGGGCCAGGACCTATGACCCTAAGACATTTAGTTACCCAAAGTTTTTCCCAGCAGAGGAACCCTGACCGAGGGTTCCTCCCTAGGAGAACCACAAAATGGATTCAGCTCCCCTAACTAGAGCACTTCCTAATCCAATTTGGGAAAGTTAGTTATCTGATAGAACCAAAGTGATCAAAGGCTAGCCATGCCTTCCTTCCCCAATAGGAAAACACTTTCCCAACAGAGTTACCTTCATTAAAATGTCCCAAGCCAGGACATCCCCCCAGATTTTTTTCCTCCGGTAGGCCTGCCATGCATTCCCCAATGAATCCCTATACACTTTTCTCAATCATTACAAGCAGACCCCCCGGATATCCCCAGTGGACCCTAAATTTCTCTTTCCGATCAAAGGACAATATCCCAAATCACCAAATACTCCCCCCGGTGGAACCATGAAGGTTACCGGACAGATGCTAACCAAATCCTTCCCTAGTGGAACTACACTTCCCAAACAATTCAAACTGGGGCATCACCCCAGGTTTATTCTCTTCCAGTCAAGGGGCAGTTCCCCAAGATTCTTTTAAATCTCGTCAAACTGGGGCATCACCCCAGGTTTATTCTCTTCCAGTCAAGGGGTAGTTCCCCAAGATTCTTTCAAATCTCGTCAAACTGGGGCATCACCCCAGGTTTTATTCTCTTCCAGTCAAGGGGTAGTTCCCCAAGATTCTTTCAAATCTCGTCAAACTGGGGCATCACCCCAGGTTTATTCTCTTCCAATCAAGGGGCAGTTCCCCAAGATTCTTTCAAATCTCGTCAAACTGGGGCATCACCCTAGGTTTATTCTCTTTCAGTCAAGGGGCAATTCCCCAAGATTCCTTCAAACCATCTCAGACTGGGGCATCACCCCAGATCTATTCTCTTTCAGTCAAGGGGAAGTTCCCCAAGATTCCTTCAAATCATGTCAGACTGGGGCATCACCCCAGGTTTATCCTCTTTCAGTCAAGGGGCAGTTCCCCAAGAGCCCTCAGCCATGTCAACCGAGGGTCAACTTCAATCTTTACGTTTCTTGTCAACCGAGGGTCAACCCCAATCTTTACATTTCCTATCAACCGAGGGTCAACCCCAATCTTTACATTTCCTATCAACCGAGGGTCAACCCCAATCTTTACATTTCTTGTCAACCAAGGGTCAACCCCAATCTTTACATTTCTTGTCAACCGAGGGTCAACCCCAATCTTTACATTTCCTGTCAATCGAGGGTCAACCCCAATCCTTTACATTTCCTGTCAACTATGGGTCAACCCCAATCTTTACATTTCCTGTCAACAGTGAGTTAATTCGGACGAGACGTCCTGTTAGCTCCCCCGATTTCCTGTCAACCGAGGGTCAACCCCAATCTTTACATTTCCTGTCAACAGTGAGTTAATTCAGACGAGACGTCCTGTTAGCTCCCCCCAATTTCCTATCAACTGAGGGTTAACCCTAATCTTTACATTTCCTGTCAACAGTGAGTTAATTCAGACGAGACGTCCTGTTAGCTCCCCCTAATTTCCTGTCAACCGAGGGTCAACCCCAATCTTTACATTTCCTATCAACAGTGAGTTAATTCGGACGAGACATCCTGCTAGCTCCCCCCAATTTCCTGTCAACCGAGGGTCAACCCCAATCTTTACATTTCCTGTCAACAGTGAGTTAATTCGGACGAGACGTCCTGTTAGCTCCCCCCAATTTCCTATCAACCGAGGGTCAACCACAATCTTTACATTTCCTGTCAACCAAGGGTCAACCCCAACCTTTACATTTCCAGTCTACCAGGGAGCAACCCCAATCCTCTCACCTCCTGTTAACTAGAAGACAATCCTTTCCGGTCGATTCAGAAGTAAAAAAAAAAACAAAAACAAAAAAAAACAAAAACAAAAAAAAACAAGAAAAAAACAAAACAAAACAACAACAAAAAAAATAAAAGAAAAGAGAGAGACAGAAGTGGGAAATGCTCGTCTTTAAAGAAAAAAGGTCACACTGACTCGTGATTGCCAGCACCGTCAGACGCCATACCGATCAAGAGGTCCCACTTGGCCCCTACATCGGTGTTCATATCTTTACTTCCTTTTTGCTTCAGAAACACAGAAACTTCGTGTTTCTTTTGTGAAAAAGAAGTAAAGAGGGGCATCTGTGAACACCTCTTTTGGTCCGGTCCAAGTGGAACGAATCTTCTTTTATACTGAATTCTGAATCAGAATGGTAAAAATCCGAGTGGAATGACTCAAAAATGATCAATTCCGAGCAGGATGACTCTGATTGAAGAA
The DNA here is from genome assembly GCA_037962975.1 of Clitoria ternatea. Lineage (NCBI taxonomy): Eukaryota > Viridiplantae > Streptophyta > Magnoliopsida > Fabales > Fabaceae > Clitoria > Clitoria ternatea. The sequence continues at coordinate 93,883,373 of CM075670.1, read as the reverse complement.
TTTCCGAGTGAAATATAGCCCCGTTGGACAAATATCCAAGTGGAATGACTCAAAATTGATCAAATCCGAGTAGAATGACTCAAATTGAAGCATTTCCGAGTGAAATATAGCCCTGTTGGACAAAAATCCGAGTGGAATGACTCAAAATTGATCAAATCCGAGTAGGATGACTCTGATTGAAGCATTTTCGAGTGAAATATAGCCCTGTTGGACAAAAATCTGAGTGAAATTACTCAAAATTGATCAAATCCGAGTAGAATGACTCGAAGTGAAGCATTGCCAAGTGGAATATTGCCTTGAGGTAAATCCGAGTACAAATTCCTGATCAAAACCAACTCCGAGTGAACATATCCGAGTGGTCATATTCTCAAGTGCCAAATTCTGAGAGAAAAAGTGGCAAGTTCTGATAGAAAAGAGAGCACCTCCGAGTGAATATATCCAAGTTCCGATGCGCAAATGAACTACTCCTGGACCCTAAATCCGACCAAGACTTGTCCAAGTGAAGGATTCCGAGGGATTGATTGACCATCCGAGTCAAAGGGACCGATTATGAACAAATACCGAGTGAAGGATTACCGATTGGAGCAGCAAGTCTGATTTGGGGACAAGTGTCTTTTCCTGGGCACAGAAATTCCGAGTCAATGCTTCAAGAAGTGACAAGATCCAAGCAGAGCACCTCCAATCAAGGTCAGTTCCGAGTCAATACTGAAGCAGTAACAAGATCCGAGTGAGTATCCCTCAATTGGAGAGAAATCCGAGTTGTCAAATTGTCGAAATTCAATTTCTGAGTGAGAAGAAGGCCGTTTCCGAGTGGAAATATCCAAGTTTCCAATTTCTAAGTGAGAAGAAGGCGGTTTCCGAGTGAAAAAGTCCAAGTTCCATTCTGATTGGAAGATTAGACCGACTCCCAAGGTCAATTCCGAGTCAATACTGAAGCAGTAACAAGATCCGAGTGAGTATCACTCAATTGGAGAGAAATCCGAGTTGTCAAATTGTCAAATTCCAATTTCTGAGTGGAAAGAAGTTCGTTACCGAGTGAAAATATCCCAGTTCTAAGTTTTGATTAAAAACAAAGTCAACTCTGAGTGAATGCACCGAGTGGTCTTATTTTTTAAAACAAAGCCAACCAGAGATAAGATCCGAGCAAGACACCTCCGACTGAAGCAAATTCTGAGTGAATGCTTCTTGCATAGACAAAATCTGATCAAAACACTTCTTATACCGAGTGAGTCCTCTCTTAATCCACACCGAGTGAGTCACTCTTAGTCAGCACCGAGTGAATTCTTTCACTCAATTTCTGAGCCATTTTTACCTATTTCCGAATCACTTTCCACCATTTTCGAGCCATTTTTTTACACAATTCCGAGTCACCCTTCTCAGTCAATTCCGAGCCATTTTTACCAATTTTCGAGTCACTTTCCACCTATTTTCGGGTCACTTTCCACCCAATTCCGAGTCAGCCTTTTCACCCAATTCCGAGTCAGCCTTTTCACCCAATTCTGAGTCACCTTTCACCCAATTCCGAGTCAGCCTTTTGCCCATTTCCGAGTCACATTTCACCTATTTTCGAGTTATCCTTCAACCATTTCCGAGTCGGTTCCAAGTCATTCTTCACTCGGTTCCGGTTGAATGTATCACCCTGAGTTATTTTGCTCGTCCCAGCTCCTCACAGCAACCTCACACCGACCAACAAGCAAAACCAAGCAAAGCTTTCACTCGGTTTTTTTACATATTTTCCACTCGGTCTTATGCTTAAAAGGCACCTTTTCCACTCGGATTGTTTCCCACTATGGGTGTATACCGACTGAGGCACTAAATCCGAGTCAGAAGCAGAAAACCGACGCCTACTCCCCCTGTTCGCCAATGCTGACTTGGATTCCACCACCCAAGTGGATCCAGGAATCCTGGGGGTGGCAGACAGGGGGCGAAAGTGGAGAAATTAAAAATCTCCACCAGCCGCTGTCCCCCACTACCAGGCTGCCTCCACTCAGAGTGGAAGCCTGAGCTGGCCTAGCACTCAGAAACCCCTATAAATGCACAAGGGTTGGGAAGTTTGAAGGGTCCGGAAGCATTCATTGGAAGAAGAAACTCTGTCCCTCTCTTCACTCACCAATACCCTTCCCTCTCCTCACCAACACCGTCCCTCTCTTCACTCACCAGCACTCTTCCCTCTCCTCACCAGCACCCTTCCCTCTCCTCACCAACACCGTCCCTCTCTTCACTCGGTACAGCCCCTCTCCATATTGTCCAGCACCCCTCTCTCTCCCTCCAACACTGCCCAAGTTCCTCATAAATCCTTCACACCGTCCAGCACATCATCCCTTCACACCTCACTGTTCAGCATCCTGTTCTCTCATCACACCGGAGTCTAGCTCTCCTGCTCCATCACTCGGTCTCCCAACCTTCACTCAGTATTTTTATTTTTCACTCGGTATTTTCATTTTTCACTCGGTATTTTCATTTTTCACTCAGTATTTTCATTTTTCACTCGGTATTTTCATTTTTCACTCGGTATTTTCATTCTCCACTCGGTATTTTCATTTTTCACTCGGTTTTCTCCATTTTTACTCGGTTTTTCATTTTTCCACTTAAATAAATTTCTGTTATTTTCTTTTCTTTTCTTTTTACCCCTTCCTAGGTTCATAATAAATAAATAACAAAAAAAACAAGTGTTTCCACGTTCAGACTAGCCTAAAAAAAACATCATCCACCATTAATCTTTTAGCCTCTTCCTAAAAAAAAAACATCACCAAAGAACTACGTAACCCTGATTTCTTGGTAACTCAAAACTACGTAGGAGCAGGACTTTAAATCCTGTCGGGCCCAATCCCAATCTTTTTTATCCCCACCTTTCCCATTTCATTCCTATTTTATTTTCTTTACGTTTCCTTTGTAACCGCCCTTCATCAATCCCATGAAAATCAATTTAGACGTGACGTCTTGTTGATTTTCCCATAAGGAACGGGATACTTAGGACGAGACGTCCCGCTTATCCCATTCCCATCTCTGACCCCGTATCTTGATTAAATCTTATGAAAATCAATTTAGACGTGACGTCTTGTTGATTTTCCTATAAGGAACGGGATACTTAGGACGAGACGTCCCGCTTATCCCCTTCCCATCTTTGACCCCGTATCTTGATTAAATCCCCATGAAAATCAATTTAGACGAGACGTCCCGTTTATCCCCTTCCCGTTTCTAACCCCGTATGTGATTAAAGGATGACTAATTTAGACGCGACGTCTTGTTAGCATCCCTCCCTTTCTCTGTTTTTTAAATCAAAGCCGAGGTTAATTTGGACGCGAGGTCCTGTTGACCTACACTCTATGTTTGTTCAGTTTTTTCCTTCCGTTTCCTTCTATTTTTTCACAAAGTACAACAATAAAAGGGAAGAAATAAAACATCTTTTGTAAGGCTATTTATGTTATGCGTTTTCAATCTTGGTACTGTTTTTGACAGGCGATGTAGGGTGCTAATACCTTCCCTACTCATAACCGACTCCTGAACTTGAATCTCATTTTTAAACTAGTGCTTTACTGAACTTAGTTTTTTCCAATGTTTTTCCTATGGATAAAAACGTTGGTGGCGACTCCCTGTTTTTCTTTTCGGAACAAAAATCATTTTGAGGTTCGGCCGCGTCGTCACGATCCAGGTTGCGACAATAGGTCTAGACTTGATGCGTTCAAAGAGAACATCTGAGATTAGATTGAGATCTGCTGAATCGTACAGTGTTGATGATGAGACTCAAAACTTCAAGAGATATTCCAGTCTTTCTTTACAATTTTGAGGAAGGTCTGAAGTAGCTTCTATCTTGACAGATCGTGATAGAGACTGATTAAAGTAGGTTGCTTTGAGGAGATGACTCTTCCATGTTACTAATGTTTGCTATATGACTTAACGAGTCTGGATCTGGTATAAGTTTAGTATGAATACTTTTCTTTTAAGAGACCTTCCTAGATTTTAAGTGTTTCTTTGAAACATAACCTTCATTATTTTGTCTTACCAGACTTATTGGATACGAGCTCCCCCTTTGATTTATAACCTGTGCTTTATATCTTGAAACACTCGAAAGATCTTTATCAAACGTTTAATAACTCATAACTTAATTAATTAAGATGCTTGATGTTGGTTATCAACAAATCTAAGAATGCTTCAAATATTTTCTTGGTTCCAACCCTTATATTTGATGCGCCAACACAATAGGATAAGGGTTATTCTTTTGCTTGTCCTATCTTATCGGTCCTTTGTAATTTTTATCTTAAGAAGTGGTTGGATTAAGAACAGACAAGATAGGATAAAGAGTTTATTTTTTAATATTATTATTATATTATTATTATTATACTCTATCTTAGTATACATCAAACATTAGACAAGAGAAAAGTTATCATATTCGTATCTTATTATGTTCTTATTCTATCCTACTGAGTCTATTTATCATAACCTATCCATTTATGTTATATCTACTAAACTGACCCTTAGAGTTGCTTTTTCCTAACCAGCTGCAGTCACAATTTTTACCCAAACTTATTCTATTAATGACTAGACTAATAAGAGATAAAATACATTAAAAGGAAAAATTGTTGCTTAAATAGTATGTGCTTTTGTCTTGCTTTGTCAAAAACGATTTTGGCATGGCATCTATCACCCATGTCATTCTGACTTAAGTTTGAATGCCCATCCTAAATTACCCACAAGTAGTTTACTTAAAAAAACTTAGGTTTGTGTAATTCCTTTTGTATTGTTCCAGCAACTAGAACTTGGAGCACCTAGAAGTATTGTAAGCTAACTAATGTGAATAAAATAAATTTAATTCTTTACAGCATATGCATGTTAACATGGAGCAATAGTTTAGAGGTATCAAACTTGGGGCTGTAGGAATAACAGATTTTGTTATTTTTATATGTTGTTAATTTTTAATTTTATTGTTAAGTGTTAATTTTTGTTGTATTGGATAAGTGTTGTTATATTTATAGTATTATTAAATTCTTATTATATTTAACTTTTAGTGTTATATTTATAATATTTTAAAAAAAAGTCATTGTTATGGTTTGTGGTTATATATTTAAACTGTGGATACTGATAAACATGTTTGTCTGACTATTCTCCGCGATTCTATCTACAGACAATAAAAAGTCAATCTATGTGGTTCCTAGGCACTGACATTGTAATCAGACTTATTGTCAGCATATTCATTTTTTACGGGGGCAACTATTGACAATCGTAGGGGTATAACCACTAACAAAGGACTTTTTGTAGTTATGAGCTATAAGATACTTTTTGGGCCTTGAGATCAGAGTCAGGTATACGGATTGGCCCATCCTGCAACAGGCCAACCTGCATGAGCCTGTATTTTAAGTGGACCAATTTTTTTAAGACCATGATTGGCCCATCGGTGAGCCCGCATATATCTTTATTTACTTTTTTAAATTTTAAAATTATTAGGATTTGGTCCAAAACACAATTTTTTATGAAACTCAAGCCACATATAATTTAAAATATTTAATCATCCAAAATCAAGAACCTTCACAACTAATTTTTAACAAATTAACAACCAATGAAATTTAAATATTAACTTGCTCATATTTCAATGTAAGAAACAATGATATAATATCATCTTAGGTTAGAAATTTTTTCTTTTTTGAAAAAGATGTAGTGTGAAAGTGAAATAGTATAAAGAAAATTTAGAGTTTATTTAAAATAAAATAATAAATTTAAATATACACTAGCCCGCGGGTTGGCTCACGAGCCCGCGGGTTAAACCTGTTTAACCCATGGGTTAAATAGGCTCAGCCCGCGAACTTGCATCTTAAATAGTCCTTTTTTTTCAACCTATAACCCGTGTAAGAGTAGGTTAAAAGGGTCGGCCTATGGACCCAGACTTGTATACCCACTCTATTTGAGATTACTAGATTCTAGAAAATGATTCATATAATTCAGAGAAAATACAGTTTGGAACTCGCTAGACAATGGCAATCTTAGAGCTAAACCAAGGATTTTTTTATTAATAAGGCATTTCCAAAAAGTATTTACAGAAATAAGGTTGTTTCCAAAAAAAAACTACGTGTCTAGGGTCATTTTTGTATGTCGTATGGGGTTCATACGATACACAAGTCGTATATGTGTAGTGCGAGACAACGGGAGAGTGAAACATGACTGTGTCACATGTGTCGCAGACGACACCACTATTGTCAGTGGTTAAAAATCATAACCGTAGACAATTCATGTCACATCCAGAATGTCAAGCATCATGTGACCGTCTAAAACATTGTAGTGGTAACTGTTTGTCACATCCAATAAATAGAACTAAATAAAACACTTATCTCCTTTATTATACAATACATATGATAAAATCTATTTCTTTCCAATTAGTTTTATTTAGTAATATATGATATTTATATTTATATTCATTAAATATTAAGTTAACCTAAATATGAAAAAATAATATATTTATAAAAATAAAATTTATAATTATGATGACTAAAGATTTTAGTAAGGATCATATATATTTTATTTTTAATTTAATTTTTTAATTAATTTCAAATTTTTAGGTATTAAATATAGTAGATTTGATTTAAATAAATATAATATTTTATTTAAATATTTATGGTATTTGATGTATTGCATGTTAAATTTACTAATATATATTTGATTTTTAAAAAAATATAATTTTTATCTTAGTTTTATGTATTATTGTTTGCGGTTAAAAGTTTTAGCCGTTGACAATGTTTCAAACGGTCATATAACGCTTGACATTCTAGATGTGACATGAATTGTCCGCAGTTATGATTTTTAACCGCTGACAATAGTGGTGTCGTCCACGACTCATGCGACACAGCCACGTGCCACTCTCCTGTTTTGTCACACTGTACATATACAACTTGTGTGTCGTATGAGCTCCAAAAACTCACAAAAACAACCCCAGACATGTAATTTTTTTTGAAACAACCCTATTTCTGTAAATATTTTTTGGAAATACCCTATTAATAAAAATGTCGCTAAACCTGTTGATCTGTCCTGGACCGGGGTCAAGGGATCCGATCTCAAGCCAGTCACGAATAGTATGTCAATACCGTCAAGTAGACCGGATGTATGTGTATCCGATGCAGGTATCCGTTGTCCTAGAATGAAGAGAACGGATTGGGCGTTCTGGAGATCCTTCACACCGACCTAACGCGTTGAAGTGGGCGAATGGTGGTGTCCCCTGCAAAGATTCTCCGACGCTCAAGTCAGTGATTATATTCCAAGTAAGGAATGTATTCAGAGAAGATTCAGTCGTAAAAGAGCTGAAGAAGAGATCCCTAACTTCAATCATGAAGTTAGTTCATATACCTGATTGGCTCGATTAACGAGGACTCGTTGGTGGGGAACCACCAACTCCCATTAGCATTATTATATTGCGCACTTACCTGCATGATTGGGTCAAGTGGCTATTTTATATTGAGCGTAGAGAATGTAGACTAGGATTAGTGAACAAGTTGACCATTCCCGTGAGCAAAGTTTGGCTCGTAGTGTAGGGAATTATTGATCGATCCCTGTAGCAACAATCCTTGTCATTAGCACAGTGACGTGTGTATTGTCCGATGTCATGGTGTTATCCTGGATAACCGGTATAGGGAGAACGCCTGATACGGAATTACAGTCCGGATGTATACCGATGACACCGGTTACACGTGGATGTCTTATCAAAGACGTTGAAATATGTATAGCAGATCGGATACCGGTATTGAGACCGGATCATATGTCCCCTAGCTTGTGTGAGGGACTGAATAGTTGTTCACATAAGCTACTCAACCTGCGAGAGGTCTTAATATCGGTAAGCTTACGTGTGTAACAGTTCCTTAGCATCTGTTGTCATTCGTAAAGAACCGCTCTGAATTTAATAGAAAAGACCTTTCGGTATTGTCACAACGGATTCAGACAAAGATTCGTTGTGTGAGAATTTCAAGAGTTTATTGGAATTGAAAGCTCTTGAAGTTCGTGTAACGGCTGTAAAGCGTAAATTGCGTTGCATGATTAGACATTAATGCTTTTAATCACGTGGGCAAGCAATTATTGCGTCTGAGATGAAAATCTCATTAACCGTCGTTTTGGGCTTAATGGGCCTGAAGTTTTCAAAACTTTTGGGCCTAGTGGATAGCCCTTTACTGAGTCGCTATCGTTTTGGCGCCCAAGAATTTGGAACGGTTGTGTCGTTTCGCTTGTGAACGGGTGCATTTTATCGAGAACGACACAACTTCAAGAGGAGGTAACCGATCCTCTTTGTTTCCTATAAAAGGAATACTTAGTGGATTCTGAGTTCCACTTGCTTTTGCTTTCTCAACGAAACTCTGCAGAAATTTTGCAAGGAAGTTTATCGCCTACATCGCGAGGGTCTCATCGTTCCTCAAATTCATCCCTGTCATCTGAGGTAACTATCTTTTCCTTGTCGCTTTAGTTTCGTTTTGAGTTGCTACTCGTAGTTATAGAAAGTAGGCTTCATCAAAAAGGGGGGGGGGAATCAGTTTCCCTCAACCCTAACAGTCGTGGGGAAGAATCCTTGTGGTTCTTCCTAAGACTGATCCGCGTCGCTCAGAAAGGGGATCTTATTCACTGCGGGAAGTGACCTTTCCCTTCTCAGAGTCGCCCTCTGATTGTAGTTGCTTTAAAAATGCAGTGAGTAATGATTGCAACTTTCTGACGACATTTTATTCCTTATCGTAGATTAAGGAGTTCGGTCTAGATATTTCCAATGACAACTGGAGAAGGATCTTCTGGAGACAGCGCCATTTCAAAGACAGCAGAAGGTCTCTACAGCGTAGTTGCTTCGAGACTAAATTGGGAGGAGGTTCAGGCTAAATGGCCTTTCTGTTGGGTGTCCAGCGAGTTTAAGGACCTTGCCTCTCGTCATGCGGATGAGGAGGGATCTCGGATTCAACCGAGGTTCACGCTGAGTTCGGATGAAGAGACGAAAAAGTGGTACAGGGTTTACGCACCACTTCCGACAGAGCGGATTTGTCATGTCGTCCCCAACGACCGTTCAGTGTACATGTATGACTTTATCTTCCATAATCTGGGAGTTCGTTTCCCTTTAACCGAACTCCAGATGGGTGTCTTGAGGTTTCTGAACTGTGCACCCTCTCAACTTCATCCCAACGGTTGGGGCCTCATCCGAGCTCTTGAAGTGCTTGGGGATCACTTCAATTTCACGCCAACAGTAGCGATGCTGTTCTACTACACCCAGGTAGTTAGGAGGGCGAATAAGCAGGGCGGAGTTGGTCTGGTGACACTCCGGACTCTCTGTTCCTTTGTGAACTTTGAGTCTTACACAGATTCGGCCAAGGTTGACGGGAAGTCCTTCAAGACTTACTTCACTCGCATCTCCATCAAGAAGGGCAAACCAAAGTTTTGGAAGGATGAAGAGGACGTTGACAAATTTCCCTTGAGCTGGACACACGAGCATTTCCTCTTGAGCTCTCACGCGTACTACACTGATCAATCCGATCTGTCTCGTGAGACATCGAGAGTGTTGTTCGCGCTTGAATCGCACACTACGGGTCGTCACGTCTTTTCGTGTAGGCGTCTGCTAAGTAGCTCAAGCGGAGTCCGGGAGGAATATTTGCGTACTTCTCGTTTTATTTCACCTTTCCTCCTTTATCAAATATATATAGAATATTTGCAGTTGCTGACATCTTGTGTTTGTTCATGTAGGTGAAATAGAACAGCAAACTCCGGAAATGGATAAACTGAAAAAATTCAAGGCGGCTGGTAAATCCGTTGCTCGTGAGAATGAAGTAAAGCCCAGGCCCTCAACTAAGGATCGTCCTGAGGTAATCATCTTGACCTCGGATGTTGAAGGGGACATCCCACTGGTTGAGGGCGGTATGTCCGATGTTGGTGCAATCTCGGGTCAGCCTCCCGTTACGGAGAGGAGAAGAAAGATCCAGAATGATCCTGCAAGGCGTCAGTCCAAGAAGCAAAGAGTTTCGGAGGATCCTGCTGCCGGGGTTTCTGGATCAGAGCCGACCTCCTTCCCAACTACCTCGTTTCTCACCCCCTTCCTCTCTTATGAAGGTTCTACTCCAGCCACTCTTCCTCCTCCGATGTACAAACTCCGGCCTACACTCAGTCCTAAAGAGATTACGGAAGCGTGTGAGGCCGGAAGGTGGCAGCTAGCCGAACTTGCTGGAGTGCTTTCTTCAATCAGCGAGTTGGCTAGCAACGCCGATAAAGTTGAGGAATTGAGCGACGAATTGAAAGAACTCAAGCTTTCCTCGGAAAAGGACAAAGCTGCCGTGAAGTTAATGGAAGATCGTCTTCACAAGTCTAAGGAGTTTGGGGATCTCATCACTAAAGAGAATCTCAAACTCAAAGTCGATCTTAAAAACTTGGAAGGCAAGGTGGCAGAGAAGGAGGAAGAACTCCGCAGCAGCCAGGATAAACATAAAGCTGATGCTGAGGAGTGGTCTCAAAGGGAGAAGAAGCTCCTTCTTGAGATAGAGGGATTGAAGGCTAGGAATGCGGAGTTCGAGGTGTCTAGTGAGGAGCTGTCCAAGTTGCGGGGAGAATTGGCTACAGCGAAAGCTGAGAGAGAAGAAGCTGTTGACATATGCAGCCGGGCTGTTGAAGAATCCTTCGGCCTAGCTATACGCCAAGTTTTCTACCGCAACCCCACTGTGAAACTTAACCTTTATGGAATGGATCCGTTCTATGAATTCCATGGGGGAAAGTTAGTCGCAGTGGTGGATGGTCGTCACAAAGACCCACCGACATCCCTGTATGGTTTGCCTCCTCTACCTGAGGGTCAAACCATGGGACCGGATTACGTCTTTCCTATGTCCGAGGTTCCCTCTTCTGAAGAAAGGGCTGAGGCTCCTGGAGGTGAGACTCCTGCGGAGGTCCCAAAGGAAGGGGGACGAGAGCCTTGTGCTGAGGAGGCGCAAAAAACTGAAGAACAGATTCCTCCTCTGTAATTTTTGTTTTCATTTATATGTATAGTTGTGTACCGGGATCAACTCCGGATTCTGAACTATTGTATGTAATTTCATTTCAATGAATGAATTTTAGTTGAAGAAATTTGTCTTCATTGTTTCATGTATATATAAATCGTTACTAATCCGTTCAGTGTAATTAATCTTAAGGCCGGATTGAAATAATAGCCTAGGAAGATTAAATAACAAATAAAATTTAGAACGGATAAATATATACATGTCCCCAAGTGCGTATTAAGAAGAAGGTGCCTGTCTTTGGGGCATGATCCTTAATTCTTTTGGGGAAAGATGGGTCGATCCGCTGTTTAACAAAGTAGTGTAACAGGACGGATGACTGCTTTCTTACAGGAGATGATAATATTGTTCCAAGTTTAGGGAACTGCAAGGAAGTGGTGTTTGAGCCCTTTATCATAAGGATGATGATGGGAGTTTTTTCTGCACCAGGAGTTACGTCGTTGTATCACAGAATAGGTGATAAAGAGTATCCGTCCTGGGAGAATTCCATTAGAAAGCGAAAGTGCGGACTGACTTTCCGAATTTTCCATCATAAAGATGATTATGAGTATTGATCATGTCAGGTGTTTTATCATGAAATCACTTCATAAGTGATTGAGATCATCCGTCTTGGGGATGTGTACGATACCAGGAACTACATCATCAGGTCGCATATTAGGTGATTGAGATCATCCGTCCTTTGGGTGTGTATTGCGCCAGGAGTTACATCGTCAGATCACAGCATGGGTGATTGAGATCATCCGTCCTGGGCAGGTACACCGCGTTAGGAGTTACATCGTCATATCACATAATGGATGACTGAGGTTATCCGTTCTGGAAAAGTACACATCGTCAAGAGTTACATCGTCAGATCACAGATTAAGTGATTTAGATAATCCATCCTGGAGACATTTTTCAATCGTAGGAATACGGATTGAGTGAATACTTTCATCGTAAGAATGGTGATGAGAATTGTTCATACCAGGAGTTACATCGTCGAATCACTTTATAGGTGATTGAGATCATCCGTCCTGGAATGATTCACACCAGGAGTTACACCATCGAATCACAAAATATGTGATTGAGATCATCCGTCCTGGAATGATTAGTGGAGCTCTTCGTACCAGGAGTTACATCATCGAATCACTGAATAAGTGATTGAGATCATCCGTCCTGGAATGATTAGTGGAGTTCTTTGTACCAGGAGTTACATCATCGAATCACTGAATAAGTGAATGAGATCATCCGTCCTGGTAAATCTTTCCAATCAAGGGAGTGCGGATTCATTTTCCAATTTTCGCTCCATATCCGAAATCCGAGTAATACCTCTACTAGCCCCCTAGCTGATGTGGGGAAGTAGTTAACTTGCTCATATGAGCTATATTGATCGTAGTACGTCTGGATTTCGGGTTTGTACCGAAGTGTAAATATCCGCTCTGGGAACCATGTTCCGTAGTGGCGAAATTTTAAGGGCGGATTCGACAATGGGAATATCAGAAGTTTATCGAATTTCGCAACCCTTGGTATTCGAGTAATGGTGGCCACGTTTCTAATGATTGGACATTTAATGCCTTAATTCACGTGGGCGCGCCATTATTGCGTTAAATGCGCATGTCTTAATAACCGTCACGTAGGGGCTTGTTGGGCCTAAAATTTGGATTTAGTAGGCCCATTTAGAAAGCTCTGTGACGAAACGATGGCATTTTCGCGCCTTGATGTACTAAACGACAATTTTGGTCCACTAAACGGGGAGTCGTTTGGGGGCAAACGACAGGTTATGTTTAGTGGGTATTTGAAAAATTTTGGTGCCTTGATATAGGCATATTTGGCCATCTCAGTTACCATTTCTCCTAATTCTCTTGACGAACTTCTGCAAAAGTTTCGAGAAGATTATCGTGTCTGCCTCTGTGAATCTTAATTCACTATCCTCATCCATCCTTAGGTAACCACTTTCTTTCCATACTTTGTGTCTTGTTTCAATTTCTGAAAATGTCTAGGAAAGGCGTTAGTTTTAGTGGTATCAGCCCTAGAGGAAGAGGAGGAAGGGCCTTCAATCAAAACCCCACAGTTCGTGGTGGGAGGATTCCAGTGGTCTTTCAATCGAAGCCACTAAGCTCAGAGAGGGAGGCGTCGCCGTATCAGAGGCGAAAGGCGATTATACCCTCTTCAGAATCCTCCTCTAGTGAGAGTGCTGAGAGCGGTGACCTGTATGTATCTGACGATGTGGATTTTTACCGCAGTGTAAAAGCTTTCACAATGGTGGTGAAGAAAGCGACTGGGAGGAAATCATCTGAAGGGGGATCTCCTTCTGAGAAATATATCTTGAAGACCCAGTCCGGCCTCTGCAATGTGGTTGCACACCGGATAGACTGGGTGAAATTCCAACAGAAACGCCCATTCAGCTGGGTGGCTGAGGAATTTCGTGAGACACAGTCCGTCCACGCTCGGGAGGATGAAGGGGAGCTGGAGCCGCGGTTTACCGTATGGAAGAAGGATAAATACAAATGGTGTTTTAAAGTATTTGCTCCCCTTCCATCAGTACGGATATGCCACACACCGGACGAGAGGTCCTTATACATGTATGATTTTCTATTTCTGAACTTGGGTGTGCGTTTCCCCTTGACAAAGTTTGAGATGGGAGTCCTGAGATTCTTGGACTGCGCCCCCTCGCAACTTCACCCTAATGGATGGGGATTGGTCCGCTCTCTTGAAGTGCTTGGGGAGCACTTCAACTTTAAACCGACGGTGGCCATGCTTTTTTACTTCACTCAAGTGGTCCGTCGTGCGAATAAGGAGAAAGGAGGAGTGAGCTTGATATCCCTCCGGACTATCTCCAAGATCGTTAACTTCGAGGCGTACACTGACTCCGCCAAAGTTGATGGGCGTTCATTCAAGTCCTATTTCACAAGGATTAGCGTCCATCCGAGTGAATCAATTTTTTGGTTGACTGAAGAAGGGATTCCAAAATTCCCAGTGACTTGGACGCACGAACATTTTTTGTTGACCTCCCAAGCGTACTATACCGAGGAGGACGAACTGAGCCCAACTTCAATCTCAGTTCTTTCGGCTCTGCAGTCCTATACAGCCTCACACCAATTTTTCTCCTGCAGGCGTTTGTTAGGACCAAAGTCTGCCCGCGAGGAGTATTTACGTAATTTCCCTGCCATTCTTCATGCGTTATTATGTCATTTCTTGAAACTGTTTCGTCTCTGATTGTGTCTTTTAATTGTGCAGGTGAAATTCAGAGCGAGTCACCAGAGATGAATAGACTAAAAGGTCTCAAGGCCGGAGAGACTTCCGTTGCGGCTGAAAATGACATTCAGGCAAAGCGGAACTCGAAGAAGGCTACTGCTGAGACGATAATATTAACTTCATCTGCTGGTGACGATATTCCTCTGGTCGAGGGCGGACCTGAGAAGGTGGTCGAGAAAAAGAAGAGGACCAAGCGTGATCCTTCGAAGGCCTCAGACCGTCAATCCTCGCCCAAAAAACCAAAAACTTCAAGAGGGGCTGCTGAGCCAGGGCCTGCTAAAGAAAAAAGAGCGGAAGAACCCACTCCGGATGCCCCCGGCAGTGTAATCACTTGTGGGGCGAAGCCAATAACGACCTACTTCGCGCCCAAAGCCCCCTGCTCTCTTGAAGGTAATTCCGGTCTTGTTCAACATCCGGTGTACGAGGACTCTGTTCCTGAGGGCGTTCCTGAATCCTCACCTAAGGTGAAGCCCTCGTTAAAGAACGAAGAACTGATCAGAGCTTGCGACGACGGACAGAAGCACTTGGCTGATTTATCCGAGCTCCTCAAGTCGGTTCGCGAGCTCACAGAAGAAAATGAGAGGCTCACCTCGGTGGTTGGCAAGGACAAGACAATCATCCTCCAATTAGAAGGAAAATTAAAAACTTCCGAAGAAGAAAATCAGAAGAAGGATGAAGAAATTGCCAAGTTGAAGAGTCTTGCCAAGGAGCTAGAGGGTCAAATTTCTGATCAGAAGAAAATCAATGCTGACCTCAATGCTCATCTCTGCACGGAGAAGGAACGCTCTTCAAAGCTGGAAAAGGGGTTGAAGGAGGCTAAGGTCGTCCATTCTCTGGGAGTGGATGATTGGACACGTAAGGAAAAGGAGCTGTTATCAAAGCTGGCGGATTCGAATGGCGAAGTCAAGACCCTGAAAGCAGACCTGGACGATGCTGTAAACATGTGTGACCAAGCAGTCAAGGAGGCTTTCGGGTTGGCAATTCGTCAGGTGTTATACCGGAATCCCAAGGTGTCACTTAATTTGAACGGTATTGATCCGTTCTATGAGTTTCACCAAGGGAAACTGGTGGCCATCGTTGACAATCGTCAAGAGAGTCCGCCTAGAACACCTTATAAGTTTGCTCCCTTACCTAAAGGTCAATCAATGAGACCTTCCCTCTTGAAACCCTCGAGTACAGGATCGAGCTCTCGCACTGAAGGAGGCAAGATCGGAGACAAAGGCAAGGGGAAGGAGGGAGACTCAAGCCGGAAAGAGTAGCGCCTTTCTTGTTTGCTTTTTCGTTTTATTGATTTGAATTCGCTGTGTTCCGGGATCAGCTCCGGATTATTACACGAATTGTAATTCTTATTGAATCAATAAAAGAGTTTTTTACCTCCATTCTTGTTTAGTGAAAAACAACTTTAATAGAGGGACTGCATGTGTATTGTATTATTCCGGATTTAAGTAATGAAGATCGGATTGTAAAACAAAATCTCCATACCGGACATATACATGCAAAATGAATTCCATAATAAAACCACCGCTTGTGGGGGAACACATCAGTGTCTCAAGAACGGCCTAAGGGGAATGATTGTGAGATCGTTTAGACGAGAGTTCATTCCTCAAGATATTCGTTAAACCGTTGATGCTGTCCCCCAGTTTCATTGGGTGATTATGAATTTGAATAAACTGAGTGTCATTTTCTCGTGAGAGCTTTTTTTTTTTTTTTTTAAAAGTGAGGATTTAAAATAGAAATTCCTCTTCAAATATTTCCGACTGAGAAATTTCGGGTGAAAATGCCTTAGATTGTGGCGTACCCGAGTGAATTGTTTGTGTCGGAGTTTATGAGTCAGGTCTCAATTGAAGAATTGATGACTCAGAATATATAAAACTTCCAAATAAAGAACTTCATAAGAGAGTATTAATCTGGAGTTCAGTACAACTTACTTGTTGTGTTTGGAGTTCGGTTTGATCCTACTGTCCATGTCATATTTGGCGTTCGGTTGAATCCTACTTGCCGTTCTTCAATTGGTCTTTGGTTTTATCCAATGACGATTCTTCACCGACGTTCGGTTAATCCTACTAGTCGTACTCAGAGTTCGGTTTAATCCTACAATCCGAGCCTTCGATACGGGGTTCAGATCAGGGCTAATCCTGAACCTACTGCGCCCGTCACTTGGGGTTCAGCGTGGTTTTGAAGAAAAACCAGCTTACTGCGCCCAAGCCTTCGCATGGGGTTCGGTTTGTGGCCTTGAAGAAGGACCAGCCCTACAACCCATGTAGTCTTTGAATGGGGTTCGGTTTGTGGCCTTGAAGAAGGACCAGCCCTACAACCCATGTAGTCTTCGAATGGGGTTCGGTTTGTGGCCTTGAAGAAGGACCAGCCCTACAACCCATGTCCTGAGGTTCGGTTTAATCCTACAACTCAGGTCTTCACCGACGTTCGGTTTAATCCTACTAGTCGTACTCAGAGTTCGGTTTAATCCTACAATCTGAGCCTTCACCGGTGTTCAGCCAAACTTACTAACCGTACCCAGAGTTCGGTTTAATCCTACAATCTGGGCCTTCAATTTTTACACACTCGAGGAGTTACATCGTCAATTACAGAATGGGTAATTGAGATCATCCGTCCTGAGTATGTTCTTGTGCGTTGCGCATATTCGAAGAGTTACATCGTCAACTACAGAATAAATAGCTGAGATCATCCGTCCTGAATATGCTTTTGTACACCGGATAAACTGAAAATCACAGCATAAGAAAAACTCGAAAGAGTTAAATTGTTATGAGAGATTCTTATTAAATCAAAAATAAGAATTACAAGGAGAGCGTAGCTGTGAAAATAAATTCTCCAGTATTCAATCCAAGATAAGGATAGGAGAGTGTAGATGGTTCCAACAGCTAGCTATAGTAGATGCGCAAGTTTTGGGTGTTCCATTTGTTTCGGATAGGAGTGCCATCAAGGTTTTCAAGGCGGTAAGAGCCTTTGCCAGTAACTTCGGATACCCTGTATGGGCCTTCCCAGTTTGGTGCTAGTTTGCCTTGATGGGCGAATTTATTCCCTATACTTGCTTTCCTCAAAACCAAATCTCCAACGTTGAAAGTCCTTGATTGGACTCGTTTGTTGTACCGGAGAGCAACTTTGGCTTTGATGGCTTGATCTCGGATGAAAGCGTCTTCTCTGAGTTCTTGTATGACATCCATTTCAGATGCCAAGTTTGCATTGTTGGTTTCTTCAGAGAAGTACTTAACCCTTGTGGAAGCAATTTGCAGTTCCACAGGTATCATTGCCTCGACCCCGTATGTTAGGCGATATGGGGATTCATTGGTGGATGAATGAGGCGTTGTCCGATATGCCCATAGGACGTGACACAGCTGGTCTGTCCATCCGCCTTTGGCTTCACCAAGGCGCTTCTTTAATCCCTTAAGCACCTCCCTGTTGGCCACTTCAGCTTGACCATTAGTTTGGGGATGTTCGACGGATGAGAATATTTGGGTTATTCCTAACCCTTCAAGTAAATCTGTGAATTTTCTATCCGTGAACTGGGTGCCATTATCTGTGACAATCCGTGCTGGGACCCCGAACCGTGTTATGATGTTTTCATACGTGAAACGGCGAGTTCGGGCTGAAGTAATATGCACCACCGGCTCTGCTTCTATCCACTTAGTGAAATAATCGACCCCTACAATGAGATATTTGATGCCCCCAGGAGCAGTTGGAAAGGGGCCCAGAATATCCAATCCCCATTGATAGAAGGGCCATGGAACAGCGGATGTGAAGAGTTCTTCTGCCGGTGTGTGGTGTAGGTTAGAGAATTTTTGGCAAGCGTCGCATTTTTTGACGAAGTCAATGGAGTCTTGCTTCATTGTGGGCCACCAGTATCCAGCTCTGAGGATTTTTCGCATTAAGCTTCTTCCTCCGGCATGGTGTCCACTTTGTCCTCCATGCACTTCCTCCAATACACCTTGCACCTCATCCTCTTTGAGACAAATTAAATAGGGCACAGAGAGTGCCCTTCTGTAGAGATTACCATCAATCATAGTGAAATACGGTAATTCTCTCCTTAACCTCGTCTTTTCCTTCTCATCTGTGGGTAGCTGTCCATCAGCCAAATAACGGATGTAAGGAGCCATCCATGTATCTCCGTAAAGGGAGTCAATCATTATGGCATTTAGAGAAGGGAAAAGAGGGATGCTGGGCGACGTTAGCGTGCTTTGAACCAGAGTAGTAGTGCTACCCGGTCGTTTAGTGCTTGCTAACCTGGAGAGTATATCCGCTCTCGTATTCTCTTCACGTGGAACATGCTTGAACTCCACTTTGGAGAATTTCTCAGTCAACTCCTTGACACAGTTCAAGTATAATTGGAGTTGAGGTTCGCGAGCTTGATAATCTCCTAAGATCTGCGAAATCACCAGCTGTGAATCGCTGCAGAGTGTCGCCTCAGAAGCTCCGATGTCAATCGCAGCTCTTAGCCCGGCCAAGCAAGCTTCGTACTCAGCTTGGTTGTTGGATGTTTTGAAATTGAAACGAAGGGAGATCTCCAGGTGTACTCCGTCATCACTTTCGAGAACTACACCTGCTCCTGAGCCTCTTTGGTTTGATGAACCATCAACGTAAATGGTCCAATGGACTCGAGGGTAATCCGGATCAGTCCCTGTCATTTCCACAATAAAGTCAGCCAGGACTTGAGCTTTAATAGCGCTGCGGGGTTCGTAGGATATATCAAACTCAGAGAGTTCAATAGACCATTTGATCATCCTCCCAGCAAGATCGGGCTTGATTAAGACTGAACGGAGTGGCAAATCCGTTCTCACTATGATTGGATGGGCGTGAAAGTACGGACGCAACCGTCGTGAGGCCCAAACAACAGCGAGGGCGGCCTTTTCAATTTTTTGATACCGGATTTCAGCACCTTGCAAGGTCTTGCTAGTGAAATAGACCGGTCTTTGTCCATCAGGAGTTTCTTTTATCAAGGCAACGCCCAAAGCTTCATCTGAAATAGCCAAGTACAGAATGAGTGTGTCTTCGGGGTCAGGCTTTGTGAGAATGGGAGGTTTGGACAACACCTCCTTAAGCTCTTGGAAAGCTTTTTCTTGTTCCTGTCCCCACTCGAATTTCTTGGACTTTTTCAGTATTTTGTACAGAGGGAGCGACCTGTGAGCCATTTTCGGCATGAATCGTGCCAAAGCTGCTACCTTGCCATTCAGGGATTGGACTTCTTTGAGATTCTTAGGACTTTGCATGTCTAGAATCGTTTGGCACTTCCCTGGATTGGCTTCTATACCACGTTGAGTTAACATGAAACCCAAAAATTTCCCAGCAGGGACAGCAAATGTGCACTTCATTGGGTTCAGCCTCATGTTAAATTGTCTCAAACGGGTGAATACTTGGCGCAGGTCGTCAATATGATCGCCACCAACCGGTGTCTTTGCTATTATGTCGTCAATGTATACTTCAACAAGTTTGGTGTGCATACCTTCGAAAACCTTGTTGATCATGCGCTGATATGTCGCCCCAGCGTTTTTCAGGCCAAAGGGCATGACTGTATAGCAAAAGACACCACGATCATTTATGAAAGCTGTCTTCTCTTGATCCTCTTCGCACATCGGAATTTGGTTGTAACCAGAATAAGCGTCCATGAAGCTCAGGTATTGATAACCAGAGGAATCATCCACCATCCGATCTATATTAGGAAGAGGATAAGGATCTTTTGGACAGCAGCGGTTGAGGTCCACGTAATCAATGCACATTCTCCATTTACCATTGGATTTAGGGACCATCACCACATTCGAAAGCCAAGAGGAATATCGGATTTCCCTGATAAATCCGGCCTTCAGCAATTCCTCAGTTTGCTGGCAAGCTGCCTTCTGTTTCTCTGGGCCCAATCGTCTTTTCTTTTGGGCCACAGGTTTCGTCTCTGGATAGACGGAAAGTTTATGACAGCAGAATTCAGGGTCTATACCTGGCATATCGGCTGCAGTCCATGCAAAGAGGTCTTTAAACTCTTGTAAGAGAGCCAGCAGTCGCTGCTCTATTTCAGCATCTAGCTTGTCATTGATATGGGTGATCTTTTCTGGAGAATCTCCTAAGACAATGTCCCTGGAACTTCCATCCGGTGTGGGCTTTGATGGGTTGAACGGATCAATGTTCAAATCCGCTCTAGGATCCAGGTCGACAAGACTTACAGATCCAGCCGATGTTCCAGCATCATTAAGTTTTCTCTTTTTATTGGAGGCGTCCAGCTTTGTCATGTTGAGGCTAAGGTTGTAGCAGTACCTAGCCATCTCTTGATCACCCCGGATAGATGACACAGCATTATCCTTGTCAATGAACTTGATAAGGAGATGTGGGGTTGATACAACTGCCTCCATTGCATTCAGAGTAGGACGGCCTATGATGCCATTAAATGGTGATTTGACATCAATCACTAGCACCCGAGACTTAACCGTCCTGGCTCCTGGCTCGCCTTCAAACGAGATAAGGGTATCAAGATACCCTCTAGTTAATTGCTTTGCGCCATTGAAAGCTGTTAGTTCCTGCGTGTAAGGCTGTAAGTCTGAGTCTTTAAAACCCATTCTTTCAAAGCAATTATAGAAAATAACATCGCAGGAACTTCCCTGGTCAACAAGGATTCTTCGGACGTCCTTGTTGGCGATCACAGCAGTGATGACTACAGCATCGTCACCACCAGGAACGGTTGGGCCAAAATCCTCGTCAGAGAAAGAGATTATGGGAGCCTCAATTCCTCCTCTGTAAGGGCGATTGTCTTTGACCTTCCCTTGCACAGATAGAATCATTCTGTGATGATTCTTACGGGCTGTAATTGAAGCTCCTCCTCCAGCAAACCCTCCAGCAATCATGTCAATGACTTCACGTCGGCCCTGACGTTGTTGCTGGGGCATGCTGTCTTTCTGTGCTGCATTATCGGTCATTACACCTTTTTGCTTCTCTGCAGCAGAGAACTTTCGAACCGGACTGGGATTGTTATCATCCCCATCGTCGGGATCTCTTTCTCTTTTCTCATTCCGTTCCGCCCTGTCAAAGGATTTTTCTTTGAACAGGTATTGCTTCAATTTGCCTTCTCTAATTAGCGTCTCAACCGCGTTCTTTAGAGCTTGGCATTCATTAGTGGAATGACCATTTTGTTCATGAAATTCACAGTACTTTCGTGAATTTCCTGGTCTTTTCATAGGGGCTGGTCTCCTGATGCCATATGTGCTGAAAACTGGCCATCCGACCTCTCTCAAAATCTGAGATGGTCTAGCAGATAACTGTGCATAGTGGCTGAAAGAATTGACATGCCTTTCTCGAGGTCGAGGAGGGCGGTTATCCACCTTAGGATTGGTGAATGGCCTCTCCATGCGTTCTGACCTCGTCTTCTCCTTACCCTTCTGGGTTTGGGGAGATGGTGTTGGTGGCTTTTTCTTTGCAGCCATTGCCTCCAAATGCATCTCTATGCTCACATACTTTGAGGCTTTTTTCCTGAACTCCTCAAAAGTTGTCGGGGGGCTCTTTGCTAATGAAAGAGCGAAAGCTGATCCTGGCTGCAATGCCTCAATCACGATATGCAGCTTGATAGATTCTGTGAGGTTAGGAACCAGGGCTGCTTCCTTATAAAACCTCTTCAGAAAATCTTTTAAGCCCTCTGTTTCACCTTGCTTAATCTGAGCCAAGGTGTGAGACGTCTTGGGTACGTCTCTGGAGATGACAAAGTGGGTTTCAAAGGCAGCTGCCATTTCCGTCCAAGAATCTATGGATCCAGAAGGCAGGCCTTTAAACCACCCGAGGGCTTCCTCAGACAATGTTCGAGGGAACATTCGGCACATCACGTCTTCATCAGCCCCCAAGTACATGGCTTCAAACACATAAGCATCAAGGTGCTTAGTTGGATCAGTTTCACCATTATACTTTCCGATGGAAAGTGGTTGAGTGGTTTGAAGGTGCTTGGGGATGCTGATGCCCATAAGTCTCCTTGAAAAAGGAACCTTAAGATTGTAAGACAATGGGGGTGCTGTTATTGAATCTCTCTTCCTTCGGGAAGCTGCATCCTCAGAATCGCGAATTTGTTCTCCCTCCTCAAAGGTTGGGATCTTTGAGTACTGAAGAGTGGTGGACTTTTCACCATCAGTTGTGTGGGGAGTGTTTCGCGTGCGAGATGACTCTTTATCCTCACTTTGCCTTTTTTCTCTTCGCAATTCAGCGAGTTCCCTCTGAAGTTGTTTGATCAACTCATCACGAGGATCAGGATCAGACACTGTTACTATCTTCTTTGAGTTGCCCCCATGAGAATCAAGGTTGAGTTTTCTGTAGGCATTAGGATTGGTTCTGCCTTCAGCTTGATTCTCGATGGAGTCTTGTGCTTCGCCTTGCATGGTAGATTACCTGCTCTGTCAAAGGATATGGGAATAACTTTATCGAGTCCCACCGGGCGTGCCAATGATCTGTCCTGGACCGGGGTCAAGGGATCCGATCTCAAGCCAGTCACGAATAGTATGTCAATACCGTCAAGTAGACCGGATGTATGTGTATCCGATGCAGGTATCCGTTGTCCTAGAATGAAGAGAACGGATTGGGCGTTCTGGAGATCCTTCACACCGACCTAACGCGTTGAAGTGGGCGAATGGTGGTGTCCCCTGCAAAGATTCTCCGACGCTCAAGTCAGTGATTATATTCCAAGTAAGGAATGTATTCAGAGAAGATTCAGTCGTAAAAGAGCTGAAGAAGAGATCCCTAACTTCAATCATGAAGTTAGTTCATATACCTGATTGGCTCGATTAACGAGGACTCGTTGGTGGGGAACCACCAACTCCCATTAGCATTATTATATTGCGCACTTACCTGCATGATTGGGTCAAGTGGCTATTTTATATTGAGCGTAGAGAATGTAGACTAGGATTAGGGAACAAGTTGACCATTCCCGTGAGCAAAGTTTGGCTCGTAGTGTAGGGAATTATTGATCGATCCCTGTAGCAACAATCCTTGTCATTAGCACAGTGACGTGTGTATTGTCCGATGTCATGGTGTTATCCTGGATAACCGGTATAGGGAGAACGCCTGATACGGAATTACAGTCCGGATGTATACCGATGACACCGGTTACACGTGGATGTCTTATCAAAGACGTTGAAATATGTATAGCAGATCGGATACCGGTATTGAGACCGGATCACCTGTCAAGACCCTTTTTGGTTGTAACATCCATAATTCTATATAAATGATTAAATATTGGGAATAAATACTAAATAATTATATGTGAGTAAATTAATATCCTAAAATATTGAAAGTAGTTAAATTAAGACTTTTGGGGGTTGCTCATGAATTATTGAGGCTTTATATGTTGAAAATGTACCCGATTAAAATATGGGTGTCGAACCAAGTATCTCCGATTGAGGTACCGTTGGTCAGGCCTGTTAAGAATACTATTAGGAATCCGAATATGTATTCAGAATAATTTTTAGATAAACTATTCAGCTCGAATGAAGATCCTGTTTGACTTAAAACGGGAAAAATTTTAATGAGGGGTTAAAATAAAACACCAACTCTCTTCTCCTCCCTCTTATTTTTACGTGACCCTTCTCCCTCTAAGGCAAACACTTTTCTTCTTCATCTCTTCATCTCCCACTCATCATCATCTTCTTCTTCAAAAACCCATCAAGTGGTGTGTGTGCCCTTTTGCTTGCATTTTCATCTTTATCAAGCAAGAAGGAGCTTGTGGCTTGGAAGCTTTCTTCCTCCTTCTCCCTCTCAATTTTCATGCACTTCCTCTCCGATTCTTGGAGCTCTTTTCTCTTGGCTTGAGGTAAGGATTTCTCTTCATTTTCTTGAGCTCTATGCCCTAGGTTTTAGGTAATGGTTGTTGGGAGAGAGTTTAATGTATATGGGTCATGAATGGGAAGCATTTATGATGAGAAACCCTATGGTGAGGTGTATTTAATATGAGTTTTATGAGGGCCTTGGGTGGCACACAAAAATGGCATGAAGATAAAGGGAAATGATGAACATAAATGGTGGTTATTGGGTTTTTGATGAAACCCTAACTTTATAAATTAGGGGAAATATGAGATGTGGGTATATGAGCATTTATTATTGATGATAGATGTTATTTGTGATGAGTGATAACCATTAATGATGGTGAATGGTTGGTGGAAGCCATTAATTCAGAAACCCATGAATAGGTTTAGCTTTAATTTAATAATAATGAATGAAGACACCAAATAATAGTGGTTGTGGTGGATTGAATGAAATAAATAAGGTTGAGAATCAAAATGGAGTAAAAACACCAAGAAATAAATATGAACACTTGAGCCTTGATACTTAAAATAAAAATTGATTGTGCGGTATATGGCATAATGTAGGAAATGACCCTATTGACAAGGCGGGACCATCTGACCGTGTTGATTTCTACTTCTCTTGAGGTAGGTGGGGGTAACATCTCTAAGTGCTTGATTTCATCCATTAGTGATGTGTACGTATATGATTGTGTTATGCTAATTGGCTTGGATGAATGAATTGATGACTACTTGATTGAAAATGCATCTAGAGTGAATGGTGTTATGTGGCTTATGTTTATGGGATGATGAATATGATGTTGAATTGACTCATAATTAATCAGAGTTGTTGTGATGGTTTGAAACCATGACTGTATTGATTACATTGTTGTTGAACATCCCATGATATGTTAATTAATCATTTGTGATTGCCACTAACTACTATGTATATGAAATCCAATGAATGTTGGTGATGGTTGAGAATGATGAGAACCTAGAGTTCCACTAAAGTATTGAGAATGAATTATTGATGGTGGAGTGGCATTTAGGATGCATAGTGTGAGAATGCATTTAATCTGTATTACATTTACATCCATGGCATATCATTCGCTGCTTATATAGAATGTTAGGGGTTTCAATAGGCAGGCCTGGTGGAAGGGCGACCCAGTGCACAGGTTGTTATTGTTCCCTAGTGATTCTGGGAATCACAAAGCTGCCCTTAGATTAGTGGCGAGGCACCCTGTGTGGCAGGCCCAGTGGGCCGGCGGCTCTATGATGAGCAAGTTACCTCGGTGTCCGACGGGGCACGGCTCTCTCGATGTGTGTTCAGGAGAGGCCCGTAGCACTTATGGCAAGTAAGGCCATGTTATTGAATCCGCAAGTCACGGGGTGACTAGTGCTACAAATGGGCGATAGCGGTTTGGTACCTGTAAAATATGATGTTGAGCATGCATGAATTGGGATATAAGTGTACACTTTTACTACTGCAGTAGGGGCATAGTAGCACACCTATGCTTGACCCACATTTGATATGATATTGTTTCCCACAGTCGGATCCGTAATTGTTATTGATTCCTTTGTGCATATGCATTAGCCATAAGAGCATTTACATATAGCCAGAGATATGCCTAGTTGGTAGCCCGTGGTAGCGATGGATGATTGTTAAATAAAGAGAAAGGAAGTTGTGGTACTAACATTGAATGTGTGATGACCTTTATTGAGAATGCCATGATTGTGATGTATGAATTGTGAATGTATTGATTTGGACATGTATGATGTTGAATGGAATGAGATGATGTGTGAAAGAAGTGTATGATGCTTCTTGAGGAATACATGTTATGCATATACGTATTGGTATCATCATATATGTATTGAATACAAGTTACCTCCTTTGTTGCCATTTTTAAAGCTTGATGTAGGTATCTTGAATACTTTACTCTTTTGGAGGAATTGAGTCATGGAAGAGGTAAATATGGAATGGAAGTTTACAAGCCTTGGCCGGCATTCCTTTTGTAAAACAACAGATACATGTATATACTCATTTTATTTCATGAATGTTAGTATGTATTCTTTTGGGGGGGTCACTTGTGAAAATTGGAACTTATATATTTGAAAGGCCAATTTTTATGTAGTGACCTTAATATTAGTTGATGTTGATAAGGACATGTTGATCTAGCTTACCATATTGATGAATGAATATTAATTATGAAGTTTCTTGGCCAATTGATGGCATTAGTGTGCAGGATGTTTGATTGATTGACTAATTTATAAAGATTGCATATGAAGTTCATGCATAATTAAGAAACTAATAGGGTCAAAATGAGTTTTTTGAGTTTTGGATAGTGCGCGTGGTTCCAATAGCTTAAATACATGATTTGTGACTTATAGAAACTGGAACGGGTCAATTCCATTGAGAACAGACCCTTAAGTTACTCAAAAAGGCTCAAGAATGGACTATGCATAAGTTTCTCATTTTTTAGAATTTTTGAGTAAGGCCGGTGGCCACACGTCACAAACGGTGTATTTTAGTTTGTGTCAAAATTTGGTAGCGTTTGGAGTTGATATGAAAAAAGTTAGGGGGGTTGGAAGTCCAAAAATCATGCTTTTTCTACATAAAAACGGCAACTATACTGTCTTGAATCGATTCAAGGATCTCTGAATCGATTCAAGAGGTGCTGTTTTCATTGTTTGGAGAGTCAGAGACGTTTGAATCAATTCATACGAGTTTGAGTCGATTCAAGGGCCCCTGTTTTCACTATTTTGAGTTCTAGAGACGTTTGATTCATACGAGTTTGAATCGATTCAACGGGTCCTGTTTTCACTATTTTGGACTCCAGAACCATTTGAATCGATTCATGGGGTGCTTGAATCGATTCATGGCCCTGTTTTCACATTTTTCCCTCTATTTTGGGGTATAATTGGTATTGTTTGACTATGATATGGTTGTACAATGTCCTACACACATAATTAATACATTTTAACAATTGAATGGACCATCCTTTGACCTTCTACCACTCCCCTTCATTTTCTTAATGTAATTGTACACTTCCGCTACTCCTTGTTGATGATCATGAAATTGATCATCCAAGGTTCACTCTTGACTTAATTGTTCACCTTCTCATATCTTCATATATGAGATAGGTTATTAAAAAGGGTCCAGGGATTACTTGTTAAAGTTTTCATCTCACGATTTCTTCCATTCTTTAATTGTTTTAAATCACGAAAAATTTATCCTCTATTTTTATTATCCAAATTTTATTTATTTAATTACCCCTTAATTTTCGAGGTGTGTCAATGGTCCCTTAACCAAGCTGCAAATTGAGTATGGAAACATATTTCTTAATGTCTTATGCTACAAAAGAATGGCAAGGATGTTGTTGTATTTAACTTTGACAAGACTTGACATTCGTTAGTTAGTACAACAACTTAGTCAGCTTATGTTGAGTAAACTAACAGATTTGCAATACAAGACAGTTGTTAAAGTGCTGAGACAATTAAAGGGATCACTTCTTGAAGGAATATTTTTTCCAACAAATTTAGAACTCAAACTTTCAGCCTATGTTGATTCAAATTGGGAATGTTGCGTTGAGACTAGAAAATCTGTAACAGGGTATTGCATCTTCCTTGGGAGGTCTCATATCTTATGAAAAGGCAAGAAACAAACCACATCTTCCTCTTCATTTGAGACAGAGTATAGATCTCTTGTTGTTGTGACTCATGAGATTCAATGGTTAACCTACATTTTTTAGGACTTAAAGATAAAGATTTTTAGCCTACATTAGTGTAATAATGTTTCAACTATCTACTTGGCTCATAATCTTGTCTTCCATGAGAGGAGTAAACATATAAATTTGATTGTCATATTACAAGAGAAAAGATTAAGCAAAGAGGGCTTTATTTACGACCAGTTTCTTAGTAATTAGCTAGTTGATGTCTTTATTAGACCTTTGCATTCAACATATTTTAGAGAGTTTATAAATAAGTTAAGACTTCAGGATATCTATATATAGTCCAACTTGAGGGAGTTTGTTAAAATTGTAATTTTTTTATTTTAGGGTTTTGTTATAGCTGTTAATAGTTGTTATAATAGCCTCTCCTATGAGTCTCTCATTTTCTTATATAAGGAAGACTTTTTTTGTTTGTTTTTGTAATTTATATTCAAATTTATTAAGAGCAATAAAGAAATTACTTACTGTGATTAATGATTAATATATTTGGTTATACCTACATCGGAAAAAAAATGAAGGCACATAATTGAATTGAAGGAGAGAATAAACAAGAGTTTATCTTTTTCTATAAAATAAGAACTTGAGTTCATAACATAAGAACGCATTAATGGATTGATCTTACATTGAAACTACCGGTGAACATTTATTTTCTGGTTAATTTGCTGAAGTAATACTAAATTAATTAAGGAAGATGAAAGGAGATAGAAAAATAGGATAGAGGAATTCATTTTCACACGCTTTGGCCAACTTTGTTTTTATTAGGATTCCGGTTCACAAAAAATGGAAAAGAACAATTTCATATTCACATAATACGTGGCATGAAGAAGCATACAAAGTCGGAGTTTAGATGTAACGGGTAGAAACTTAAGAAAGCAAGCAAATCAGTTGTTTAGCTCACATTACAAGTTTCATCATTACTTCTAATGAGGAAAATCACACTGTCACTGTTAATGGTGACCTCAATAACGTCCTATATAATATAGCCAATAGGTTAAACCTGCTTCAATTTTTATATGGTCGAGATTGAGAAGCTGGTCTACCCGACAACGAAATTGAGTTGAACAAGCAATTAATCTCTCCCTTTGAACGCAACACCAATATATTCATGCGCAAACCAAAAAAATAAATAAATTATATTACTTTATATGCATGGATGTGTAAAGTAGTTAATTTATATTACACAAATTGACCAAGTTGTATATTAATTAGTACGTCTAACATGAGGCTATACTTAAAGAGATGAAAACACATATTGTTTGAGTTGAATTTAATTTGAATATAGTTTGAAAAAATTAACAAAGTCTTTTCGTGATTTGTTAATATCTTGATAGTAAACGGCTTAATCATATTTATTGGTCTTGATAAATTTTTAATATTATATTTATATGTAATATTCAGTGTAACATGATAAAACTCTATAGTGAATAAAATAATAAGAACGTAATATGTTTTGTAATGCATTTTATAACATCAATAGATGGGATAAATAAAAATCATCATATACGTAGATAAAAACGACACTCAGCTAATGATCACATCTACATTAAAACAAATAGGCTGACAAGTTAAATTAACAAAGTCTAGTAATGCATAAGTCTTAGGTAGACTGAAAGATTTAAAAGAGATTTATTATTACAATAAAATAAATAATAGTCATTTGTTAGAAAATTATATAATCTTATAAATTATGCATGCGTATATTATATATGTAAGCTAAATCATATTTAAAACATATATTGCCCATTAATTTTACTTGTACTTTTGACATTAAAATATACAGCATTTCTTAACTATTAATAAAATCCTAAACACACATTATAATCGATAACTACTTATATATGCAGGTAAAATTTTAGGTTGACCATTTTTTTATAAAAAGAGATTAATTTTTATTGTTACATTTTTTTATGAAGACAAGATCATTAAATTAAAATAGTTTACCTAAAGTCAATTTAATTAGCATACGAATTCAATATTCTAACAATTAATAACTTAATAATGAAGAAAGGATTGTGAGTTGTTATAAATCTTCCCACACATCTTGTTTATTCATCTAACAATCGATAGCTCAAGGAGCTAAATAATGAAAATGTCTTTCCATTTTTTTTATGGGCAAGTTTATCTAACAAAATTCATAATTAATTTATTAATCTTTTTTTAATGGTGGTCGAACTCACGAGTTCAGGACCTACGCGTCATAGCTTTTCCTTATACGTGTATAGAATCGTCTAAATTAACATCGGCATATGAATGTTATTAATTACACAAAATCACACTATATAAATTATTCATTTCGCAGGAACATATAGAGCTAGTCAACCACCAAATGAGAATATCAGTATATGGTAACAATTGTGTTGATGAAAATTTTATTTACTTGTCTTATTTAATTAATGTAGTATTAAATAAAAAACAAAAAAGTCAGCTCTGGCTCATATGAATACAAGGAAAAACGACGAAGGCATGCATTAATGGATTCCAACCTATATGAAAGGAAAGTGATGAGTTAAAGAGATGGTTAGAAATTTTGAGAGTTTGCCGCACCAACTTCTCGTCTAACGGATGATCTCAAACCCTCTTTTTCTTTTCTTACGGTATAATATATCTTCAAGATTTTTGTGCATGACACATCATTCACTTTTTTTTGTTGTTGCTACTTGATTTTGATCACCAACATCTAACATGGTTGAAAATATGTTTCCTATCCCTTCAACATTGACAAAGCTTTATAAATCTTTGACTGGGTATTCCAAAAATATACATGACACGTATTCGCAACAACAAAAAAACACAAAATATACTCACTCCATCAGACCTCAGATGAAGAAAACAATTAGTCAACTTACTAAAGTTGAAAAAGAAGAATTAAGAGGGGATATTTGATTTTAGAAATTTTTTTTAATTCTTTTTGTTTATTTTTAATAATAATAATAATTAAAAAAAAGTTGCTGCATACAGTGTAACAACTAGATATATACACTACATATATAAAAGTAGAAAAAATGTTGTTTATAAAAATGAAGAAAATAACTTTAATACAATTTTTGTATAACTAATTTTGTTTTAAATTTGTGTTAATTTAAAAATTAAACATAAAAAACTTATAACCATCATGAACAAAAGAGCATATTCTTTCTAAATTTATGAGTAATTATAAATTGGGGTTTTCCTTAATATATTCTTCTAGTTTTCCATCATATATACAATTCTGAATGATTTCTAGATAGTTAGTTAGTATATATATAAGGAAAAAAGGCGATTTGGTTTCATTTTAAAATGGGTTAATATATTTTTTATAGCTACAAAATTAACGAATTTGTTTTATATCCTTACTTTTTTAATTTTCTATTTTAATATTTCATTCATGTAAAATATTTAAAAATAATCTACTGTTGCCTGTTATATATGTAAGAAACTTATCAAGGTTTTGGCTGTACCCTTTAATAAAAGTTATTTTTCTCAGTTTAACTGCTAATAATAATAATAACAACAACAAATCGATAATAACAATAATAATAAGAATAATAACAATAATAACAATCATCAACATCATCATCCGGGTTGAAAGGATTATATGATTAATGGTTAATTTATCCAACATATTTTCAAGTGTCATTCTAACTTTGATTATCTTATACGTAAATACTCAAATTTCTTAGGGTAAAAATGAAGTTTGAGAAGTGATAAAACTATGCATAGCGAAAACAGGATAAATTATATATAAATTATACATGTAAAATTGATAGATTTATATTGCAATAGTAAAACTGATCCGATGGTAATTTCTTGATCTTTAGAATTTTTTTTCCTTCATCAATAGAATGTATCAACAAAATGTATCCACACATAGAATGTATCAACACTCCTTAAGAATCACCAGAAGATTTTTATAATATTTCTCTTCATCTTTGTACCTCTTGTTCCCCCAGGAGATCGAGGGGTGGTCCCCACCCCCTCCTGAAATGTATCCACGACACTAGGAGGTTACCTAGTTTAAGTGATAGTCTGATGAGCCAAGCCCACTTTGTAACCTAGATACAAAAGTAGTCTTTGTATGTATGTTGGGGTCAAGTGACACATTATTGAGAATTATTAGACCTAATCCATAGGGGAATTCTCTAGGGTTTTCAAGTCCACTTTCTCTTTGTAAATATTTTGGCGCCCATCGTAGGGTCTGGTAAAACGATTCCTACACTACCTTTTCTCTAACCCTAATCTTTATTTTGGCAATGGTGAACACGCGGAATACCTAACGTGAAGAAGGCAGCAGACGCTAAGATTCATTCGGTCACGATGATCGGGTGCAACATCTCACCAACCTGGTGGAAACCTTGCAGAAGATAGTCGCCAACCTGCACAAGGAAAATTCATAACTCAGAGGCCAAAGGGGAGGTGGGCGTGAAGCCTTCAGTCGCAATACTGGGTAACCTACTCATTAGAAAGTCGCTGGCCAAACTTCGTACCAGACGGAGACAGCCAAACATGAGCCTGACCTGTCATTCGCTGCACACCCTTGGACCGACTCAATTATGGAGGCTCCCACTCCCCTCAATTACAAAACCCCGTCAATCGAGAAGTATGATGGTAGAGGTGACCCTGAAGACCACCTCACCATATACACCAATACCATGTTGGTGACAGCGGAGTTTGATTCCCTCTTCTGTCGGACCTTTCCCACAACGTTGACCAAGTCAGCGGTCCGCTGGTTCTCTCACCTTCCTCTGTAGAGCATTGCTAATTTTACCAATCTGAGCAAGAAATTCCTCAATCAGTTCTCCACAAGCAAAGCCGTGCAACAAACGTACCACAGCCTAGTAAATTTGTGCCAGCTCCCAGGGGAAACCCTAAAAAAATACATGGCCTATTTCTTTGAACAAGTCATCCAAACCTGGGACCTCAGCCCAGAAGTAGCGTTGCACATCATTCAAACTGGTTTACGTCCAGGGAAATTTATCGACTCCCTAACCAAGAAACTTCTATTGGATATAGATGATTTCCGATCAATAGCCTCTCGATATATTGTGGTTGATGAGTGCGAAGCCGATCGGATTAACCCCACCGGTTGAGTCAATCGCCGCCCCGAGCCAAAAAGAAGAAGTCCCAGAAGAAATCAAGACAGACCCGCTGAGGCCTACACTTTCCCCATTTACACAAGCTTTACACCATTAAAGGACCACTGCGATCGGATCTTGCATGAGGTTTATAACACAGGACTCCTCGCACTCCCGCCCCCGGGAGAGGGTCCCAAGGGGTCAGACATATCTAAATTCTATGAATTTCATAGGGCCTATGGCCATGGGACTAAAAATTTCATCAGGTAAGATTTATTGCCCGGAAAGATGAAGGACCCCGAGAAGGCTTCACAAGAAGAGATAGCGGACGCCCCGATCAAGTGGAGCTCCAAACTTGAAACCGGTCACGAGCCCCCCGTTCCCGACACCACTAAAAGAACCTTAAATAGCTACCTCGATTTAGCGACCACAGGAAACCCGTCACTAAATAGCGACCGAGTTAGCGACCGCTAAGAGAAAAGGGACAAAAAAAGAGGTTAGCGACTCCTTTAGCGACCATAGAAACTGTAGTCGCTAACAATTGCAACACTTCATCACTATAGCCGTCGCTAAATCCACCTTCATCGCTGGTGCGGTCGCTAGATTTCATCTCATCCTTTTTTTGTTTCCCTCCATGGTTTTTTGTTGGCGCCAAACGAGAGCGACGGTAATGACCGTCGCTGAGTTTCCCTCCAAACATTAGCGACGTTGAGACCGCGTCACTATGTGTTGCACTAGTGACGGTTGGTTGGCCGTCGCTATAAATTTCAGGAACGTAGTGACGGTGGGGTGACACCGTCGCTAATATTTTGTGGATTAGTGACGGAATTGTTTTGCCATCGTGAAGATTCAGGGGATTAGTGACAGAATTGTGTTACCGTCGCTATTATTTTGGGTCTTCCCTCCATAAGTTTACTTTTGAGAATGGAACGTAGTGATGGTGGGGTTACACCGTCGCTAATATTTAGGGGATTTAGTGACGGAATTGTGTTACCGTCGCTATGATTTTCGGTCTTCCCTCCATATTTTACTTTTGAGAAGGGAACGTAGTGACGGTGGGGTTACATCGTCGCTAATATTCAGGGGATTAGTGACGGCATTGTTTTGCCGTCGCTAATATTCAGGGGATTAGTGACGGCATTGTTTTGCCGTCGCTAATATTCAGGGGATTAGTGACAGCATTGTTTTGCCGTCGCTAATATTCAGGGGATTAGTGACGGAATTGTGTTACCATCGCTAAATGCAGTACTAGAAAAACCCTTAATAGCCACTGCCAGTTAGCGGCGATTGATTTACTAACCATAGTGATGGGTTGGCCGTCGCTAGTGTGTTTTTATTAGTAACAGTAATGCTTTTCCGTCGCTAAGGGTTATAACTTAGTTGCCCATTTCACGAGCCCTAATCAGTTTTTCTACTCTGCTCCACTCTACTCGTCTTCTTCTCTGCCCCTTTCCTCTTCCTCTCTGCCCCGTGTGTCCTTCTCCACTATGTTCTTCACTCTCAAGCTCTTAATCTCGCCGTCTCCTCACTTCCCTCTCCCCCTCCACTGACCACATTGTGGGTTCCCTCCCCATTCCTCCCTTCTCCTTCTCCTCCGAGACCTCCGAGAAGCCTCTGACCCTCCAATGTAAGTCCCCCTATAGCTCTATGTTGTATTTTCTCACGGTCTCTCACTCTCTCACTGTCACTGTCCCATGTCATTAGCATCCCCTACGACGCACGCGTACTCCGGCGACCTCGACGGCAAGTCCCCTCCAACCTTCGACCTCAATCTGGTAAGTCCCCTAACTTGTTGTCCTAAAATTTTCTTGATTCATTTTACCCCCTTAAACTTGTGTTATTTTCTTCTCCTATTCCAGAATCCAAATTTATTAATTGAGAGTTGTTGTAAGGTGGAATCCAAATTTGGCTGAGCGGGCTCAGTATAGGGCTCAGTATAACTGTAACTTTGAGTATAGCATGAGTGTCTAATTGCACATTATAGTGGGAAAAGTGAATTTGTTAGATAAAGGTTTGTGTATGTTCTATGTCGTTTTGATGTTGATTAGATCATTTACACACTCACTAGTGTAAATCCGTGAAAGTTGTTATACTTTCAACAGAAGTTCACCATCACCACCTACTGACCCACTGGACTTGTGAGTTTTTTTATAAAAAACAAATGATTTTTGGCCATCAATTTTTGTGGCACAAACAGAATGCATGGCATGGATGTTGGTTTTTCTATTGGGTTTGTTGTTGGATGTTTTATTTAGCTAATGATATATATGACTTAAAAATCAAAATGCCAATACTTTAATGTATCAAGAGTCCAGACATCAGGGATCAAGCAAGGTTTCATAGTCACTTCTGGCTCAGCAGAGGATACCATTTCTAAGTAAAATATTACACACATAAAATACCAATTCAGCAATAGAACAACACTAAAATAATTATAGTCACAATTCAGTAACACAGTTACATAGCAAGTAGTAACACGGTTACATAGGAAGTAGTAACACAGTTGGGTAGGGCCATCGCTTCCCCTAAAAAATATCCCCTTTGTATTCCAAGGCCAAACAATCATAGGCACCATATTTCATTCAAGGCCTAACTGTCGAAAACTTTGAGGATTATAATGTGCCTAAAACTTCATGTGAGACAGAAAATATAATGCGATTAACGACATGTAATCTTATTTACACTCAATTCGAAGGCAATGACTGCTAAAACTAGAAAATAGATTTATGGTTGGAACAGAGTAAATTATCTACTATACAGATAAATTGCCTTCTAATTCATCAGCTTTTCTCTCTAATGTTTTAAGATTCCACAGAATGCCACCAAAAATAAGGGTAAAATAAAACTTTCTATTGAGTTGTGAAAATTGTTTCCATCCTATATACTTGGTCGTAGTTGGTAGCGAGAAAGAGTAATCTTTTTATTTTCCTTTTCTCAAGGCAATATCATAGCTCAACCAAGAAATAACAGTAACCGCAAAAAAGCCTTCAATAGTAACACCAAATAGCAAATAGAAAAAATTAATCTTGACAAGAAACTAACCTTGACGGAGGTGCGCCACAGAGGCTCCACGAAGGTTGCTCGAGATGGGGGTTCGACGCTGTAGAGAGGAAGTGGCCAGCCAGCAGAGTCGAGACTATGGTTTATACAATTTAAGATTTTCAATATTTAAATGAGTAAAGTGTAGTGTTTATACAATTTGAAAGAAGGAAAAGGAATTGAAGACAAGTTACCTGGCTGCGGGTAAGGCCTGTTTGTTTAGGAAGCATGTGTTTATCTGAATCCTTGGGGTAACTGAAAGGAAATTAAAGTGATATATACAATGTGAAGATGTTTAAAGCATTAAAAGGAAGGTAAATGAAGTTGGTAAAAGAAGTTAAACTTACGGGTGAAGGAAGTGTTCAAAGAGCCAAGCACGCAGAACTGAAACAGACCTCTCAGGCAATCCTCTTTAGGGTCTCCAAGCATTGTGATGGATCATTTCCAACTGATGTATAGCTCTCTGTTGCCATAGATGATGGTCCATATATTTCAGCCTAGAACCTTCTACTTTACCCCTAATGCAATCCTCTTCCCCTAGGCTCTTATTTGCTGTTCTGATTTGTCCTGTTATTGCATCCTTCAAACACCTAAATTGCTTTGAAATCGTTTGTAGTGCTAGCGTAGTGTACGTTCTTGCTGACCCGATTCCCGCACCTTGTTCAAATGAACATATCACTATCTGCATCTGCTTGTGGTACTGCCTGTACCTTTGCTCCACCTTCATTTCATCAATTTAGACTTCTCTTAATCACAGGACCAGTGTGTTTTTTATAATCATTTCTTAAAAATACCTTTAATTTTTTGAGGATTTTGGTTGCATTGGTTTTCTGGGCATGTTGCTATGATAGTTCAGCCATGAGGGGAATGAAGAAAGTAAAAAGAAAATGTATATGACTTAGTGGTCGAAGGAGTTGATTATGCTATTAGAATAGATTATTCTTGCAATTACACAATTAAATTCTTTCTTTCTTGTGTTTACTCCATTTTTTTGTGTCATGTACCTTTCAGCTGGTTTGATGTATCTGTTGCTCTCTAAATATTCTTTTGTTTTATTCCCATGCACACATAAATAATTCCTTTTAGATTTTTTGTTTAAGTACATTATCCTGATTTTGATGTATCCTGATTTTTTGTTTTAAGTACATTATCCTTTTAGACTTTTTAAGTACATTATCCTAATTGTTTCTTTGCAAAGAACTTTTCCAACATTTAATTGTTTTAAAATCACTCATTCCCAACTCTTTTTGATAACTTAAGCTATTCTTACTGTATATATAAATGAATTAAAATAAAAAAGGATGTACATCATGGGGAATTACGGTACATTTAATTTTGTCAATACTAAGCTACAGGACGAGCAATTAACTATTTAAAGTAGAAAATCTTGAAATGAATTTGTATACTAATGAATGATCTATAGAAAAATATGGTAAATAAGTTCAAAGGTGTCTAGTTAAAGATTGAAAATGGGGGCTTGTGTTATATGTGTACTCAGGTTAAAAGGTGTTTCTACACATTCCCTCTTTTAATATATCTTTTTGTCTGCAAATGACCTTCATATTTATTTAGTTTCATATTTGGGTTATAGTTTCTGTGGCCCAGTGCTTGTGTGCATGCCTGACTTTGAGAATTCTTGCTTTATGAAAATATCAAATACACCGCCGCTTATACATAATTCATATATAAGCAATACACACTGGAATATGTTAGTACTTATTAAAGGAATTTGATTTGTTTGCATCAAACATGTTAATCCCTACTTTCTTTGCATAATATAGATATAGATGCCTTGTCATTAAGAAATTTAAGCCAAAAACATAACAAACACAACACAATGAGGGATTCTGTGTTTGTGAATGAAGCCCAAACACCGTCCTCTACCAATTATATAAAGGGTAATACCTCAAAACCCTAATTTCACCTTTCTTTTCAGAGAGGTTTCTTTATTTGGTATATAAACCAATCTGTGCTATTGAACATCCACTAGTGCAAAAAATGGATACAACCACGGGGTATAATCACGGATTAATGTGGATCCGTGATTAAAAATGACGCGGTAGCATTTTTGAAATTTTTGAGAAAACTTTTAATCGCGGTTGTTAGGCAACCGTGATTAAAAGTCTCTATAATCACGGTTGTTTGACAACCGTGGTTATATGTCAAAACGAGATGGCATTTTTGAAATTTTTGGGAAAACTTTTAATCACGGTTGTTAGGCAACCGTGATTAAAAGTGTCTATGTTTTATGTCAAAACAAGATGGCATTTTTGAAATTTTTGGGAATTTTGATCTGATTTTGAAATTCATATATTATTCATATATTATTCACCTTATTTTTAGAAAAATCCCAAAAAATAGAAAAACATGGAATTTTGATTTGATTTTTTGCGTCATGACTTCTTTTGGTACTTATTAGCTATTCGAGTTAGAATTTTTGAAAAATCAATTTTTGAGTGAGAGATACAAAAATTTTACGACGATAAAAATCGGCAAACTTCAAACGAGCATAACTTGAGCTAGAAAACTCAGAATCCTTATTGCTGCACATGATTTTGGGGTAGAAAAAAAATCCGCATTCATTCCAACTCGCTATGCCAGTTGGGATTGCTCAGATTTTCAAAAAACCCTTGTTTTCTCAAAATGTTTTATTTTTTGTGATTTATTTGCTTATTTTTTGGATTTTTAGGCTTCTACTTTACCTACCAAATAAATTCTACAAATTCTAAAAATTTTTATGGTGTTTTCTAATGCCAAAATAAGATTTTCACATATAACCACGGGTCCCTTGTTCAACTGTGGTTATATGTCATATATATAACCACGGGTCCTGGAGTAACCGTGGTTATAGGTCATACATATAAC
Source organism: Clitoria ternatea (assembly GCA_037962975.1). Lineage (NCBI taxonomy): Eukaryota > Viridiplantae > Streptophyta > Magnoliopsida > Fabales > Fabaceae > Clitoria > Clitoria ternatea. The sequence continues at coordinate 93,844,731 of CM075670.1, read as the reverse complement.
CACGGTCCTTGTGTAACCGTGATTATATCTTCCTTTTCGTTTTAAATTTCGTAATTTCACGAGCGCGCCTTAGTCTAACTCTCTTTTCTCTCCTTCTTCTCTGTAAGGTTTCTCTTCTCTGTTTTCATGTTGCCATTTACATTTCATTATTTACGTTCTAGATTTGTTTATTATGTGAGTTCTCACTATTTTTCTGTTGCCATTTACAGGTTTCCCATCGTACGCCATTGATTATTTACAGGTTTACGTTTTAGATTTATACTTGTGTTCTTCGTTTTGCTATGTGTTCTTCATTTTACTCTGTGTTCTTCTCGTTCCTTTGTTGTAGTTCTTCTCGTTTGTTGTAGTAGCATTCTTGTTTCTTATTTCTTGTGGTTGTTCTGATTTTCATTCATTTACTTTTCTTCTGTTTTTGTTTCTTGCGTTCTTGCTGCGTTCTTATTTCTGGTGTTGGTGTTCATTGTGTTCTTGCTGTTTCTGAATGGTGAAGATGATAACCACGATTTTTAATTTTTTTCTTGGTCCAGTACATTTAATCACGGTTGTTAGGCAACCGTGGTTATAGCCACTTTTAATTACGGTTCAAACAACCGTGATTAAAAGTGGATATAACCACGGTTCTGACCCGTGATTAAATGTCCTGATATATAATCACGCCCAGAACAACCACGGTTGTTCAACCGTGATTAAAAGCCTTTTTTAACTGTGATTAAAGACCTTTTTTGCACTAGTGATCCTGTCATAGAATTCAAACATGTCTTCTTCATATATTTTAAAATTAGTTTCACAATTCACAATTCATATCAAATTTATTTGTGTTTCTTGGTGTCTGAGGATCGTAGGGGGAAAAGAACAGGGAAAGAATTAGAAGAAATGTTAATAATACATTCTATACGATTGGTTAGTTTTAAAAAAAATCAAATTACAAACCTTATAATTAATCTTTAATTTGACTTTTACGTGTCTCTCTTTGTTTAGTTTCCTTGCTACTTGTAACTGTCCAACCACTTATTGGTTTGTCATGTAGACTAGCACACGTTACGCGTGGTCTCTGATCGTCTATCCACAGCTTCATATTCATCCCTGACTTTTTTCCCCAGGTAATCGCCTAACACTGACTTTCTCATTATGTGTATGCATGTCGATTGTTGTTTGTTAGTGGAAAGCAAAGCTCATTAGGCAATCATTTTGTGTGTTGATAACATGATTTTTTATGCATGTGTAATGTTGTTTGTTAGTGGAGAGTAGAGCTCATTAGGCAATGGTTTTGTGTGCTGATAACATGATTTTTTATGCATGTGTAATGTTATTTGTTAGTGGAGAGCAGAGCTCATTAGGCATTGGTTTTGTGTGCTGATAACCTGATTTGGTGTTTATAACTCTTAATATCATATACAATGCGTAGCATAAATATTTATCTACACTGGGAAGTTTTCTGTATGTAATAGACCGTTTCTAAATTTGGGAAATGTCTACTTTACAAGGGAGACTCTGCCAAAATTTTGGCAAGCTCCCTTTCTTAGGGAACTTAATGAAACTCAACATTTGCTAATGTAGGGTTTAGTCATGTGTGTACCCATTAGATTCCCGTTCAAGTTTCAAAACAACCGGCTGATGTACCATGTTGTGTTGGATCTTGAATTGTCCCGGTTGGACAGTTTGGTATGAATTTGTAACCAGTAGGGCGTAACCCATCAATGTTGTATGTGGTCTATCTTGAGACGTTGAATGTTCATTTGAAATTTCGGTTATGGTGTTTCGTATTGTCCCCAGGGTGCATGACTGCGTGCGGTGTTTCATACCGTATGTATCTCTGTGTACTCGGGGACCAATACGAAATGCTGCCGAAATTTTAAATGAACATCAACGACACAAGATAGACCACATACAACATCGATATGGGTTATGGATGGTTGTATATTCATCCTGAATGGGATAGGGCCCCACCAATTTGTAACATCAAAGAGATAGAGTGATTCATAACCGACAGTCAAATAAAATTTTGAAAATGTAAAGTAACAGAAATCATGCTTGTTAGATATTGTAAATGGAGATACCGGCAAATCGGCGATGGATGTACAACCGACTAGATCGCAGTCGGCGAGTGATTGAGGAGTTTATGATGGGGCTGTTGGAGTTTATTCTGTTCGCTATGGCAAACACGCCTGGATTTGAAGTGACTCAAAAGATTCGTTGTCCATGCTCAAGGTGTAAATGCATGAGTTTTGAATACGCGGATGATGTCATGTGCCACCTAACTGAGAAAGGGTTCATAGAAACATACCACTGCTAGTACAACCATGATGACCAGTTACCGCGTAGACCATCAGACGTAACCGTGCAACAGTCTTACTACGAGGTTGGAGGAAACAGGGATATATACAACAACCTAGAACAAATGGTGATGGATCATGTTGGACCCTCCACCGGGCGTATGCTAGAACATGATGACCAAGCAGGTCATGGAGACTCTGACAATGTAGAGAAGGATCCTAATCCGAAGGTGAAGAGATTTTATGATTTGTTAGCGGCGGCTCAGACTCCATTATGGGACGGGTGCAACAGTCACACTGAGTTATCCGCCTCCCTAGCTGCTTTAAGCCTAAAGGCCAATTATAATCTTTCTGGAGGTTGTTTTAATAGGATGGTCAATCTGATGGGTTCCACCATGCCTAGTAATCATCGAATGCCAACAAACCTGTACCATGCTAAGAAACAAGTGGCAAACTTGGGGTTGGGTTGTGTGAAGATAGAGTGTTGTGTTGGTGGATGCATGCTGTTCAGAAATGAGTTTACAGATAAGAGTGTCACAAAATGTCTACATTGTAATGAGGAACGCTACAAAACCGTTAAAAGGAGAGGGAAGGTAACCCGGACGACCAGGAAGAAAATGTGGTACTTCCCTATAACACCGCGTCTTCAACGCCTGTATGCCTCATTGTCCATGGCAAAACACATGTGCTGGCATGCTCTGAACCGAACACAAGAGGGGTTTCTTTGCCATCCTTCCGACGGGAAAGCATGGAAGTGTTTGGATGAGCTATATCCAAACTTTTTTGGCGAGCCGCGCAATGTAAGACTTGGCTTATGTACTGATGGGTTTAACCCGTTCGGTCAATACAGAAGAGCTTACTCTTGTTCGCCAATCATACTGACCCCATACAATCTGCCTCCTGATATATGTATGAAGAGGGAGGTCATGTTTCTATCTATACTGGTTCCAGGACCCAAAAATCCAAAGACGAACATAGACGTGTTTCTGTAACCGTTGGTTGAAGAGTTATCACAATTATGGGACATCGGGGTAATGACATACGATGCGTCTTTGAAGAACAATTTCATGATGCGTGCTGTTTTGATGTGGACTATTAATGACTTCCCGGCCTATGGTATGCTTTCTGGATGGTCAACGTCTAGGAAGCTTGCTTGCCCTGTATGCATGGAACATACCGGGGGGGAATCACTCTTTGTTAGTGGCAAGACAAGTTTCTTTGACTGTCATAGAAAGTTTCTATCATTGGATCACCCGTTTAGGAGAAACAAAACCACTTTTAAGAAGAACAAGGTTGTTAATGAACCTCCATCCCGTAGGTTATCCGGTGCACGGGTTTGGCAGAGGGTCAAAGAGTATCCCTACATTTGGGACAAGAGTGTTAAGGAGTTTGCGGGTTATGGTAAGGAACACCACTGGGTGAAGCAGAGCATCTTGTGGGATTTACCATATTGGAAAGACTTGTTGTTAAGACACAACATTGATGTCATGCACACTGAACATAATGTTTTCATGAATATTTTTGACACTGTTATGGACATCAAGGGGAGAACAAAGGACAACGAGAAGAGTCGTCTAGACCTTCCGATTTGGTGTTCTAGGAAGGAGTTGGAATTGAGGGACGCAGGACGTGGAAGAATGTTTAAACCCCATGCAAAATATGCTTTAACTAGACCACAACAGATTGTTGTGTGAATTTGGATGAATGGGTTGACCCTGCCTGACGGATTCACTTCTAACTTGAGTAGATGTGTCGACATGAAGGACGGCAGGGTGTTTGGCATGAAAAGTCATGATTGCCATGTGTTTATGCAACAACTACTCCCGTACGTATTTCATGCCTTACCGAAGCCTATTTGGAAACCGTTGGTGGAGTTGAGTCACTTCTTTAAGGAGTTGACGACAACTTCGTTGACTATGGAGAAACTTGTGAAGATGGAAGAAACCATCCCGGTATTGATTTGTAAGTTAGAGCATATTTTCCCACTAAGTTTTTTTGACTCGATGGAGCATTTGCCTATCCATCTACCGTACGAGGCCTTGGTTGGTGGCCCCGTGCAGTATCGTTGGATGTATCCATTCAAAAGGTGAACGCCAGAACTCTTTAATTTCCTTGCAAACATTTCTTATAATAGTTTTTCTAACTTAACATTTGTTTATGATTTGAAGATTCTTACGCTCTTTAAAAGACAAAGTGTCAAACATAGCCTGCGTTGAAGCATCAATTTGTGAGGCATACTTAGTCGAAGAAATGACAACTTTTGCTTCTTTCTATTTTCCGATAGAGATAGAAACTAGAATGAGTAGAATTCCCCGCAATCTTGGGGTAGCCACCCGCACAGGGTTTGATGAACAAATATCGATTTTCAACTATCCTGGTCATCCGGGGGGTAAGCTCACAAAATGTTACATTGATGAGAAAGATCGAAAGGCGGCTCACTTGTACATTCTTATAAATTGCCCAGAAGTGGAACCCTTTCTTGAGTAAGTTATAAAAGTTATATGTTACATTCTAAACCTAGCTTTTATAGTATCTAAATTTGTTTCCGTTAAATAGCTTATATATAGATATGCTAAAACTTGAGCAAAATGATTTAACTGATGACCAAATTCATAGTGAGGTGTCATCCAAGTTCGTTGGTTGGTTTGTACAACACGTAAGACCCGTATACCGAGTGTTTTTTATCTGTGCTTCTAACTCCCAGCATCTAACGATGACCTATTTGTTATATTGTACATAGATACAAGACCCTAACAACCATATTGAAGATTCTTTACTCCAAGCCCTTTCTTGGGGGCCAGTGAAAACTGTTAAAAAATGGCCTATTTACTACGTAAATGGCTACAAGTTTAATATTCTTCAGTGGAGTGAAGGGATGCATACCCATAACTAAGGGGTTTGTGTTAGAGGCACCGCCGGACAGTTGGAAGAAGACTTTTATAGAGTGCTGACGGAGATTGTTGAAGTTTCGTTCTCTGGACGACTAAGAAGAGATATTGTCACTAGTGCAAAAAATGGCTACGACAACGGGATATGATCACGGTCCAGGGGAAAACCATGTTTGAAAAATATGCAGTGGCATTTTTGTAAATATAAGGAAGTTTTTTAATCACGGTTATGAAGTAACCGTGGTCGTAGGAACAATGTTTTTTATTTTAATTTTTATATTTTTAAAAAATGTACCTATAATCACGGTTGAGAGGAAACCGTGATTGTAGGGTATATATAATCACGGCTTTATGGGAAACGTGATTATATCTACAACTAGGTTTTTTATTTTAATTTTTATATTTTTAAAAAATGCACCTACAATCACGGTTGAGAGAAAACCGTCATTATAGGGCATCTATAATCACGGCTTTATGGGAAACCATGATTATATCTACAACTAGATTTTTTTATTTTAATTTTTTATTTTTAAAAAAATGTTTCTACATTCACAGTTGAGAGGAAAACCGTGATTATAGATACCCTACAATCATGGTTGTTTGGGAACCGTGGTCATAGGTGTTTTCAAAATATAAATTTTGAACGTCGCGCGCTCCTTCTCTTTCTCTGTTAGCTTTCTCCCATCTTTCTCTGTTAGCTTTCTCTCATCTTTCTCTCTAAAGATTTCTCCTTTTTGTTTTCTCATTACCATTGACGTTTGCATTTTTTTATGTTCTAGATCTAACGTGGTTCTACATATATATTTTGCAAGTTTTCTTTTGCTATTCTCGTTGTGCGCCATTGACGACCACCACGCAACCCTTCTCTTATTTTCTCGTTCAACCATGTAAGGCTTCTCTTTTATACATCTCTTCTTTTCTATTTCTTTCGATTATAATGAAGGCTTTACATGTTTCTTAGTTATTCTGTTTGTTTTTGTTCTCTACGTTTTGCTTCTGTTTGTTCCTATAATGGAGGTTTTCTGTTTTGAAGGTCAACATTGGGGTTATTTTGAGGAGGATGTTGGTGGAAACTGTGGAGATGTGCACAGAACTTTTAATCATGTTCTCTGATCGAAAGGAACGGTGGTGGTGATGGTGAGTTGGGTATGGATTGTGGCGTGGAAGATTATAGAAGATTGGCTTTTAATCACGGTTGTGGTTGACAACCGTGATTAAATGTGATCTATAACCACGGTTGTGAACCGTGATTAAAAGCCCTGATCTATTACCATGACTGGAACAACCATGGTTCATGAACCGTGATTAAAGACCAATTTTAACCGTGATTAAATCCCTTTTTTTCACTAGTGTGTTCTATTCAAATGTGATTAGTTCGACAACACAATCGGAGTTGGAACGAAGGTTGACAACAACTATGGCTTAGTTGAGGTCAAGAAGAATGGTAGATATAAAGGGTTTAATCCCTTTATTTTTGCCCAACAAGCTGAGTAGGTTTATTACACCAACTTCCCGAGAGGACATCGGGACTGGTATGCAGTAATCAAGGCCAAGGCCCGAAGTCAAATCAATGACAATGTCTCCGAGGAGGTCGATGACGCTTATCAGCTTGCACCACACGAGCTCAACGATGGCAATTTGTTGTTCAACATTGATCCAGTCATAATGGATGAGACAGTCGCCACTACGGGGGGTGAACACATTAACAAAGACCTTGTCTCTCGATCAAAATGGTCTAGGGCTGATTTGGATACTGATGAAGTTGTTCAAACAGATAACTATAGTGACACTGAAACTGAGGGGGAATTTGAAACTGAAACAGACACAGAGTATGTAGTTGTTAAACATATATACATAGGTTTATATATATCATGAGACTAACCTTTCTTTTCATGATTTTATCCACAGATGACGGGACGTCAACTGCTCTTCAGTAGGGGTGGTGGGTCCAGGACCCAGCATCCTGTCTAGGGACTCCATTACCACCACAGCGGACCATTCTATCACCACTACAACAGACCACTCCATCACCACCACAGCGGACCACTCCATCACCACTACAGCAGACCACTCCATCACCACCACACCTGACCACCCCATCACCCCCACAGCTGACCACCCCAGAGCAGACTCCTAGAGTTGGTAGCTTGGAGGACCATGGCCATCAGGCCACCCCACCTCCGGTATCCCCTCTGCCCATGTTGGTACCTGTGCGGGCCGGAGACGAGTAAGTGACTAAAACTCAAATACTTTTATGTTATTTGTATGGTACTTTATATTAAACTTTAGTGGAAAGACTTGTTCGTTTATTGTATGTTACTTTAATTAGTACTTGTATAGATTGAATTGTACTGGGAACTCTTCTGTTTATAATAGGGTAACTATTTAGACTTGGAAATGTTATATTTACAGGGGAGACTCTGTTGGAATTTTGGGAGTCTCCCTAGATTGTGTGTTGTTTTACTCCTGATATAATTGTTGTCATTACAGCTTTGTTGATAGTAGTCGCACTACCAAAGTGATTACTAAGGTTTTAAAGGCCCAGTGGGATGGTCCATATATATCTTGGACAGATGCTGGGAAGGTTGTCCAAGATAGTTGGTTTGACACCTTCTCGGTAAGTTACCACATCAATTTGTTGTGATTTGATTTGTAAAATAGACCTCTTATTAATTTTCATTTCTCATTTCATTTTACAACGTGATTATCAGTGGGCAGAGGGTATGATTGATGAGATTAGGAAGGTCTTTGCCACAAAGACCTCCAAAATCATCAAGAGTACCCTTTGGAAGGTGAGGGACAAGGGTGAGCGCCCTCGTTGGATCCTCGAGGACCATTGGGACGGGATGGTCCAGAAGTGGGGCGGTGTCCCGTTCCAACAGGCGAGTGCTCGGAACAGGGCAAACAGAGCCGCCGATGCTGCAGCCTCAGTTTACACTGGGGGTAGCATTTCAACCCTCAAGCACAAGAAAAGATTTGTAAGTATATTTATGTTAAACATTTCTATTATGATTCATCTGACGTGTTTACAAATAATAATCTCAATGTTTTTTGTCCACCACAGGAGTTGAGGGAGCACCGGGAGCCTTCTTTGTTTGAGGTCATGCAAATGACCAAGAAGAACCAAGCCGGTGTATGGGTAAACCAGAAGACTATAGATCTAGCAGTATTTACTTTTAACTCACACATGTTTTTTAATTAACAGGAGGCGTATCAAGCCAGGAGGGCCGAGAAGGAGGCGGACCTGGTGGCTTCGACTCCTGAAGGGGAGGTTCCTCCTACCCTGTCTTGTTCCGATGACAACGCCATCTATATAGAGGCTGTTGGCGGTGTGAACAAGAAAGGGAGGGTCTTTGGATTGGGTGGCGTCAGCACGCAACTGGCGAAAAAGGGTAAGACCCCTTCCTCTTCCTCTTCGTCTGGTCTTCCGACTGAGGTTGTTCAGGTAATTCAAAACCTGAATGACGAGCTACAGGAGGAGCGACGTCAGAGGCAGCTTTTGGAGGAGCGGGCCGAGGCAGACCGACGGCGGGCCGAGGCGGACAGACGAAGGGCCGAGGCAGGCCAACAGCGGGCCGAGGAGCAGCACACCGAGACTCGTCGACAACTTGCTCAGTAGCAAGAGCTACTGATGCAATTGATGGCGAAAGTACCTCCCCCCACTTCCCAGGCGCCCCCACCACCACCACAGGATCCCCCACCACCATGATTGTATTTTTATTATGTATACACATTGTATATTTCATTTACAGTTTTTATATTATATTTCATTCAGTATTTATTTTGTCATTCTTCATTTATTATGTCAATATTTATTGGTAATTAAATTCAAAGAAAAATGCCTTATTGTGATTATCATTAATAATTCAACCTATTTGATAAATAAATTTAATCCATTATTTTGTTTTTAATAATAATTAAATATTTTAAAAAAATTATTCAAATTTAATTATAAAATTTTATCACCCAATACAAAATATTAATCAACATTTTTAAAGTTAAATTAACAAAACCTATAAATATTTAAACAATTTTTAAAAAAAATAAAAATCCCATTAGCGATGGACAAAGATGGTTGCTATATAAATACTAATAGCGACGGAGCCCAGTGGTCGCTGTATGGCTACCCATAGCGACGGATACGTTGGTCGCTATAAGGCTACAATAGCGACGGATACGTTGGTCGCTATAAGGCTACTCATAGCGACAGAGGAAAGTGGTCGTTGTATGGCTACCCATAGCGACGGCTATAAGTGGTCGCTGTATGGCTACGATAGCGACGACCATAACTGGTCGCTGTATGGCTACCCATAGCGACAGACAAAGATGGTCGCTACATAACTACTAGTAGCGACGGGGTACTGGTCGTCGCTGAACGTGGTCAGTTAGCGACGGCTGAAGTAAGTGAAGCAGAGACCATATTAGCGACGGTGTTATGTCGTCGGTATTGTAGCGACGGGGTTTCTGTGGTCGTTGATCTATCTTCGAGGAAGGTTTTAGCGACGGTCGTTTGGCCATCTGAAATACCGTCGCTAGTCCTCTTAGCGACGGCCTTGGCATGGATTAGCGACCAATTTTGTCCGTCGCTAACAGATGTGTTTTTAGTTGTGCGATCCCCAAGACCTATAGGGGAAAGAGACGACACATGACAAGTCATACACAACATCTTAGGAGGGTTCCCAAGTATCTGTGCTCATCAATCATGCTAAATGGGATAGGTAAATCTGTTGTAGGGACACTCGGACTTAGTAGTCATCATATTCGACAAGTCAGATTTTCCCGCTGGCGGGCCAAATCGAGACAAGCTGATAGTAGTCACCATGGGGGTCAAAGACTTTGTCATAGAACGAGTACTCATTGACCAAGGGAGCTCGGTAGACATCCTGCATTGGAGGCCGTATCGAAAAATGAGCCTCCCGACCCGCTATTTAAAAAGGTATGACGGAGCCTTTCTTAGTTTTTCTGGTGATTCTGTACATGTATTAGGATGCATCGATTTAAGGATCAATTTTGGAGTCAGAAAGGACAGCTGCGTGATCATGGTCAAGTTCCTGGTGGTGAACTTCCCCAGTTCCTACAACTCATTGTTAGGGCGACCCTCGCTCAACGCCTTAGGTGTTGTTGTCTCCACCATGCACCTAACCATGAAATTTCCACTTGGAGATGGCAAAGTATGAGTCGTCAGGGCAGATCAAGAGGTGGCACAAGAGTGTTACTACGAAAGCCTCCGCACTAAATCAATATTCATAATTGAAGAAGATGTAGAGACCAGTCTCAACCCTCTTGACGATCGAAAGTACGAGAGACCTCAACTGGTGGGGTCACTCAAGCTTATCCAAGTGGGATCCTCACCTGGATAATTCACGCGGATCAGTGTTATCCTAGACCCAGGATGAAAGAAGCCTTGGTCAGCTTGCTTAAGGCAAACGTTGACTTGTTCGCTTAGAGCCCTGCTGATATGCTTGGAATTGACCCCGTTGTAATCTGTCATTCCCTCAATATTGAACTGGACGCTAGACCTGTGTCCCAAAGACCTCGAAAGATGGGCTTCGAACGAAGGCAAGCAGTCAATGAAGAGACGGACAAGCTAGTGTCCGCCAATTTTATTAGAGAGGTCAAATACCTGACCTGGCTGTCAAATATGGTCATGGTTAAGAAATTGAGTGGAAAGTGGTGGATATGCATGGATTTCACCGACCTAAATAAGGTATGTCCCCAAAACCCCTATCCTTTGCCTAGCATTGACCATTTAGTAGATGGAACGTTAAGGTATAGGATTCTGAGCTTCATGGATCACTATTTGAGGTACAACCAGATCCGAATGGACCCCAAGGATGAAGAAAAGACAACATTTATCATTGGCGGTAAATTACTATTATCGGGTGATGCCTTCAGCCTAAAGCACGCAGGGGTAACCTACCAGAGATTAGTGGAAAAAATCTTCGCCAAGCAGATTGAGCGAAATATGGAGGTATATGTCGATGACATGGTGGTAAAGATCAAGCAGGCGGATTTACACATACAAGATCTGGAAGAAACTTTTGTTGAGCTTCGTAAGCACAACATGCGTCTGAATCCTAAAAAATGCTCATTCAGAGTTCAAGGGGGCAAGTTCCTAGGGTATATGCTCGCCTACAGGGGTATTGAAGCCAACCCAGATCAGTGTCGGGACATACTAGAGATGCATAGTCCCTAAAACATCAAAGAAGTCCAACACCTCACCGGTCGAATCGCAGCTCTCTCCTGATTTTTATCGAAATTTATAGAGAAATCGATGTCGTTCTACAAGGTACTAAAGAAGACAAACTCATTTGAATGGACTTCTAAGTGAGAATAAGCATTTCAAGATTTAAAATCCTACCTTGCATCTCCACTAATCCTGACACGACCCAAGCCAGGGTCAGAGCTGATCCTCTACCTCTCTATGAGCACCGAGGTGGTTAGCTCTGTACTAGTTTAAGAAGACGGCCTGGTCTAGAGGCCAATTTATTTTACCAGCAAAACATTACAAGTAGCGAAAACTCGATATCAAAAGGTTGAGAAGTTTGCTTACGGCCTTGTCGTGGCCGCTAGACGGCTCTGCCCTTACTTCCATAGCCACCAAGTGATAGTAAGAACCGACCAACCGCTCGAGAAAATCCTCCAAAAGCCAGAACTTGCATGAAGAATGGTAGCTTGGGCCGTAGAATTATTTGAGTATGGTGTTTGGTATGAGCCGCAAGGGCCTATCAAAGCCCAGGTACTCGCGGACTTCTTGGTAGAGCTAGGGGAGGACAAAAAAGATTATGATGCAACACATGGACTATGGACACTCTTAGTGGATGGGTCCTCCAACACGAAAGACAGTGAGGCAGGCGTAGTATTGGAGTCTCCGACTGGCTTGGTGGTAGAAGAATCACTAAGGTTTCAGTTTAAAGCTAGCAACAACCAGGCTGAATATGAAGCCCTCATTACAGGGTTGTGAATGGCCCTTGATCTAGGCGCCTAGTGTATCCAGGAAAAAACTGACTCCCAGCTGGTGGCCCGACAGATCGAGGGTAAACGAGCTAGTCAGAGACCTGAAGTACTTCAAAGTTGTCCATGTCCCAAGGGCAACGAATGAGCGTGCTAACATACTCGCCAAACTTGCCAGCAATGTAAAATCAGGGAATCTAAAGACGATCGTTCAAGTTGTCCTGGAAGAGCCCATGATCCAGCAAACCTAACACATCCACCAGGTAAGTGAAGCTCCAATTAAAAATTCTTGGCTCACCCCTATCGTTGATTTTCTTAAGCAGGGAATCCTCCAGGAAGATCGCCAACAAGCTAAAAAGTTATAAGTGCAAGCAGCCAATTACACCCTACTAGACGGACAACTCTATAAGAGGGGATCGTAAAAGCCAATGCACCAATTGCGGTACAACACAGTTATAATTCACTAGTTATTCTAGATGCCTAAATCTGAAAAAAACCAGAGGTTATTTGTATTCCCTAGAATCCTGTCCTTACATCACCATTCAATATTTCTTGGCCTACTATTGGCCAAACCACCTGAGCATTAGGTCCAATGTGAGTAGGATCGCTTAACCATGCCTCATAATTAGAAAAATGAGCACCATGCGCAATTAAAATTCCTAGGGAGTTATACATTTGTGTATTGATAAGGCCATTCACTATTTCTTGAAGCTCAATCTCTCCCCCGGATGAACCATATAGCCAAGAGAAACCATGAACCAGAATAGAAGAGCTTGCCCCACCCATGAGTAAATATTTCGTAGTAGCTTTATTAGACCGTACATCTTTCTTGGTATATCTAGATAGTAGATAGGAGCATTAACTGAAACATTCTGGAGCTACAAAGATAGTTATAATGCCTAGACGAAGAACAAGCCAGTTATGTCATACGGGAATTGCACTCGGGAATTTATGGCCTCCACGGAGAAGTCCGTCCCCTAGCCGCTCGAATTCTCTAAGCAGGTTACTTTTGGCTAAATATGTGAGATGACTACTCCAATTTTGTGAAGAAGTGTGACTCGTGCCAACGCAATGCCAATCAGATTCACAGCCACCCTGAACCACTACATGGGATCCTATCTCCTTGGCCCTTCAACATCTGAGGAATAGACATCCTTAGTCCTTTTCCACTAGGGAAAGGGCAAGTAAAATTTCTTCTAGTAGCAATAGACTTCTTCGCTAAATGGATCAAGGCCGAAGCCCTTGTGACCATCACCGCAACCAAGGTACAAACGTTTGGAAACATATTATCTGTCTACACGGATTCCCCTATACCATCATTTCAGACAATGGAAGGCAATTTGCAGACAAAGTCTTTATGGAATTTTGTGAGAATCTAGGCATAAAACGAAAATTCTCCTCTGTCAAACACCCATAGACCAATGGTCAGGCGGAGGCGGTGAACAAAGTAATCCTCCAAGACTAAAAAGACGTCTCGGGAAAGCCAAAGGATGATGGGAACAAGAGTTACACGGAGCGTTATGGGCCTATCACAGCACCCCACATTCATCGACTCATGAGACCCCTTTCCGGCTCATATATGGAGCCGATTCCATGATACCTGTGGAACTGGGAGAACCCACCCTCCAACGCCTTGCTTATAATGAGGATACGAACAGTGAAGGAAGACAAGAAGACTTAGATCTAAGTATGGAGGAACGAGACATGGCATATGTGAAGATACAAGCAGCCAAGAAAAAGTCAGCCTAGATATGGAACTTCATTCTTCGACTTCGACCCTTTCGTAAGGGTGACTTTATTTTGAGGATTGCTGATAACAATAGAAGACCACGAGAAGAAGGTAAACTCGCTCTCTCTTGGGAAGGCCCATACCGAGTCAGAGAGGCACTGGGGAATAGTGCATATCGCCTAGAAGAGTTATCAGGAAAAGGACTACCCAGAACATGGAATGTGACTCATTTAAAGCTCAATTTCAGTTAATTATTATGTACAAGAGCACTCTTTTTCCTACCTGAGAGGTTTTTGCCATAGGGTTTTTCTTTCAGGAGGTTTTGATGAAGCCCCCATCTCTCTCAATAAAAATTCTCCATGTTATTCAGTCAAGAAACAAAACATATGAAAATCGTTCAAGTAATAAAGTCCGAGTATAGAGTCAAACCCTCGACCAATACGTTTGAAACTTGAAAATCGTTCAAGTACTAAAGTGTCGATCCCTCGGCCAATACGTTTGAAACATGAAAATCGTTCAAGTACTAAAGTCCGAGCGCGGAGTCAATCCCTCGGCCAATATGTTTGAAACTTGAAAATCGTTCAAGTACTAAAGTCCGAGCGCAGAGTCGATCCCTCAGTCAATACGTTTGAAACTTGAAAATCATTCAAGTACTAAAGCTCGAGCGCAGAGTCGATCCCTCGGCCAATACGTTTGAAACTTGAAAATCGTTCAAGTACTAAAGTTCGAGTGTGGAGTCGATCCCTTGGCAAATACATTTAAAACTAGAAAGTCGCTCAAGCACTAAGGTCCGAACGTGAAAGCGATCCCTCAGCTCTATATTATAAAACTTAAATCGTTTAATTGTTTCAGATTCGAACGCGGAGTCAGTTCTCTCGATAAAAGTATTATAGGATATAAAATACTCAAGTCACAGTTCACAGTTCACATCTATATAAGAAGCAACAACAAAGGTTCAAAATTTTCATTCATAAAATTAAATCTGTGACAAAAGTCCAAAGAAGAAACAAAAAAAAGAGGAATACAATCAAACACTAGTGACCACGGGATCTATGGTCGGGGCATCTGCAGTAGGAGTCTCAGTGGCCGAGGCGTCGGGAGCAGGAGTGTTCATAGCTGGAGTATCATTCTGAGGAGCTTCGGTCTCTGTCTGCGCCTCTGACCTAATCTTGACAACAGCTTCGACATCTACCTCCTCTTCCCCTTCGAAATCAGGGAGGTCTACAATCTTGTCATCCATGATGACACGGAACAGATTGATACCTTCCAAATTGAGCTCTAAAGAAGGATTCAGTACTTGTATTTGCTACTGATAAAGGTTGAATGCGGCTACATACTTCTCTGCCAACTCCTCTTCCATAAAAACCACGTAAGCCTCCTTTTCCTCTCTCTGCTTCTCGATTACAGACTCTGCCTCTTTCAGTTTCTCTTCAACCTCCCTCTTGCCAGCATAAACCAGGCCATAAGTGTAACACCCCGAATTCTTAAAATAGGAAGTTAAATTAGGAAAATAAATGTTAAATAATTAAATGCAGGCTAATTAATATCCCAAAATTCTTGAAATGATTTAAACAAGACTTTTCGAAATTGCTGGTGAATTATGGTGATCGATTGAGTTGAAAACTGACCCGGATAAAATATAGGTGTTGGACCAAGTATCTCTGATTGAGATGCCATTGGTCAGGGTCGTAGATAATGTTAGTGGGATTCCGAATTTATATTTGGAATAATTTTTAGAATATGTATTGAGCCTGAACGGCGAACCTGTTTGTTTAAAAACGAAAGAATTAATGAAGGTTTAATAATTTAAATGTTAAATTCCTATTTTCTCATTCAAAAGTCGGTTGCACTCTTTTGTCTCTCACGTAGACACTTTTCTTCTTCTTATCTTCATATACATATCTTCTTCTTCTTCATAATTCCTCTTCCTCTTTCTTTTGAACTCAAAATTTAAAAGGAGATATCTCTTCCTTCTCCATTAATAACCTTCAAGGACTTCAAGAAAGCTTGGAAACTAAAATATTTTCTCCTCTTGAGGTAAGATTATGATCATTTTCCATGTATATAAGTATATAGTTGAAGTTTAGTTAAAGTTTTGGTGTTAGAACACAATAAATGTGTGAGAAATGTTGAGGAAAATTCAAAAGTGGAAATCCAAAGATGGATTGACATAAATACAAGCTTATGAGTAATTAATGAGGTAGTTGTAATTATGGTGGGAAAAGAAGGAGGTATATAAGCATTTATGAAGGTTGGTGGGTTTGGTGAAAACCCTAAACTTGAATTTTAGGAGGAAAGGTAGAATATTGAAGAATATAGCATTTATTGAAGAAGTTAGCATTTGTTGATGGAAAGAGTGTTATAAATGATGTGGTAGACATTAAATAATGATGAGGTTGACTTGAAGTCATAATAAGTGGGAACCTCACCAAGGTGTTGGTGGAGAGTTAATAGATGGAATAACCTAACAATTAGGTTGTAACTCTTAATAATAATGGATTGTGATTTAAGGAGAGGAATTCCCGAAGCCTAATTAGGCAAATGAATGAAATTGATAAATAGTTTCCACATGATAAGAATCATGTGTATACCTATATATATGTATGTTGAATTTGTGTTTGAATGAATGATTGATGAGGCCCTATGATTGATTGGTGTAGGGCTTGGCAATACTGGTGAGGCGGGAACATCAACCCCAGAGGTCTACTTCTCTTGAGGTAGGAGAGGGGTGTATTTTCTAAATGCATGAGAATTATGATGATAATGTATGTACTAATGTAGTATGACATGCTTTCTTGGATGAATGTGATATTCTGTGTATGTGATGCGAATTATGAATGGTGTGGTGAATTTGGTGTTTATACAATAAAGCCTAAGTGAGGCTATGAATGACTTATTACGTGTTGATACATGATTGATTACATATGAGACATGATAAGTGCTAAAAACCTTTGGTTGGAATGTTTCTTGAATATGAGGATTGATACTTGTGTGTGAATTGGTGGAAAATTGTGTGGTTGAAAATGAATGTACCCTAGTTGAGAGGGTAAGATAATCTAAATGAGCTTGAGGTGTGTATGAGCGTTATTGTATACATAGCATAACATTCATATCATGATGATGTCGATAAGTGGTTGCGATCACTTGATGATGGAAATGAAAAAGGGCTTACGAGTTCCTATGATTGTTAGACCGGTGGTTGCGATCACCTGGTATTGAAATGAAAGGCCCTGCGGGACCATTGAGATTGGGTGCCCATGGTTGCAATCATGAGGCGGAAGTACCCCTTGCGAGGCGGGAAACCTTATGAATTGTTGAACGTGGTTGCGATCACAAGAAGCACCTTGCGAGGTTGCTAGAGAGAGTACCCCTTGCGAGGCGGGAAACCATGGAGAATGAGTATATGAATATGGTGGTTGCGATCACCCGAGGAAATAAAATCGGATCCGTGCATATGCATTTTAATGACATTAGCATGTACATCAGTCTTGGAGCATGATATAGTGTGATACTTTGATGATGCAATATGAATGGATGTTCCCTTTTTATTACTAAAGTATGATGGCGAATTTGATTGATATGACTCTAAGAGAATTAAGGAATAATTGTGTTGAATAAAAATTGCTGATTGAATGTTTGATATTAAATAAACTCCTCTTGAGGAGGAGATAGTTGTATTGCATTCATGCATATATTGTTTTATTTATTAGATTTTCGTCATTGAGAAAGTATACTCACTCTCCCTATGGTATTTCTTTTTAGCTCCTGTGTTTTAGGTATTACTCTGGAGCTGTTGATGGAGGAGAAGTGTGAAGAAAGTTCCATTTTGGTAAAAGAATGCCTTGGCCGGCAATGTTTTGATATTGTGATTAGGTAGAATGGATGTAAGGTGTATAATACCATCTATGTTTTGCATAATCGGGATTTAGAATGAATAATGGTATGATTGATGAATATATATGTATGTATATACAATAGTGATTTTGAGAGGTCATGGAGGAAAATGAGATCTTTTGTTTATGACTCATTTTCAATCATGACCCTATGAATGAATGACTGATGAAACCCTCCAAATCTTGATGAATGAATGAAGTTTACATTTGGAATATTAGATTTGTGAAGTATAAGGATGATTGAGTTGATCTTTAGGTCATAAATGAGTTGTAATGGAAATTTATAGGTATTATTGATTTGAACAAGTTCTAAACATGTAATATGATATGTATGAAGTGTTGAATTTGAGTAAAATTGATTAGAATGAATTTTAGTATAGTGAGTTGAGTGATTTTTGCATTTCCCTGTTTTTCTGTCAAACTCGCTCAGGCGAGAGGGCTTCTCGCTCAAGCGAGAATGCCCCTGTTTTGATTTTTGGCCTCTGGGTGATTCTCGCTTAGGCGAGAATAGGACTCGCCCAAGCGAGATCCCAGCAGCAGTGTTTGGCCACTGGGCCATTTCCGCTTAAGCGAGGGTCTATTTCGCCCAAGCGAGAGGGTTTGGTCTCAGGGTTTGCTCTCGGGTTTATCAGGAAATTGCTCTCGGGACGATTTTCGCTTAAGCGAAAAAGGTCTCGCCCGAGCGAGTGGGGAACTTGGCCGAGATTCGCTTGAGCGAAAGGCCTTGGGATAGTGCTCGCCCAAGCGAGTGAGCGTGGATGAGTTCTGGGCGTTTTCCGCCTCATGCTCGCTGGCTTCGCCCAAGCGAGAATTCCACTACTCGCTCAAGCGAGTTGGGGTTCGCTTAAGCGAAGTGACCCCTAAACCTTCTCTTCCTCCTTTCGCTCAGCATTTTCTGTTTCGCCCAAGCGTGCTATGCGAAGCTCGCTCAAGCGAATTGGTATTTCGCTTGAGCGAGGGGGGACCTGATTCTCCTAAAACGCTTTAATCATGTTATTTTCCAATTTCTTCATGTTAACCCATGATTCCACCTTACATTATGAATACTTTGGTATAACTTTGGCTTCTTAACCCCAAATGAATAATCTCTTAAGAATCTAGTTCCATAATATTATTTTACTCAAAATACTTCCGTTGTCTTAATTATAGATTTCTTAAGAATTAATTTAATGAACTTACCTTCTCATATCTTCATATATGAGATAGGTCTCTGATAGATCCAGATGATTAAATATTTGGCTTCACTACTTGTATTTTTCACACATCAATAATATTAAAATCACAAAAAATTTACCCCTATTTTTAGGGTGTCACAGCTTGGTATCAGAGCATTAATCGCTCTGTATTACTGTGTTTAGCCATTGTTATTACTAGAAAATAATATGTGATTGATGAATCATTATTATTGTTGACTGATTGTGTATGAATTGATGATGGATTGAATGTGATTGTTATCAGTCCGGCCAAGCTTCTTCACACTATCCTCCCTCAATGATGAATCTTATATATTGTGAATGCATACTATGTTATGATATGATGATGCTGCTATAAGGGATTTAATATGGATTGGTTGATATTGGGCTCCATGGGGAAGGGCCATAATGTAATTTTTATGATAAAGTACTATAGTGTGAGATCATAGGTGAATTTTAGGAATGAGTTTACTGATATTTGTTGAATTTTATGTTGTGGTTTTAGATATTGTGATGGCCCATCGTCGTCGAGATAATGATGACGCTATAGCTAGAGCCTTGAATCGTTTTGTGGATCTCCTTGAATCGCAAAACCGTGAAAGACAAGAGGCAGAGAGACCACCTGCTCCTGTTATTGTTCAAGGTACTCAGGGCCTTGACATGTTTCTAAAGCGAAAACCTACTGAATTTTATGGTGGATTTAGGCCTGAGCAAGCCTATGGTTGGATCCGGAATGTTGAGCGGATCTTTGATAGTTTTGAATGCAATGAGCTCCAGAAAGTGGAGTATGCTGTTTTTATACTGAGGGATGAAGCAAAGACTTGGTGGAGACTCGCCAAGAATAGAATGAATGCTGCTGCAATTCCCTTAACTTGGGAGAACTTTAAGCGTGAACTTATGAGGAAATATATGCCCGAGAGTTACAAGAGCAAGAAAGAACTCGAGTTTGTGGAACTCAAGCAAGGCATGATGATGGTGGAAGAGTATGCTTCCAAGTTTGAAGAACTTTGTGAATTCTACCCTCCTTTTCAACAAGAAGGAACTGAAGTCTCTAAATGTGTAAAGTTTGAGAACGGGTTACATTCCGATATTCAAAGGGCCATATGTCACCAAGAGATCCGAAGCTTCACGGTGCTTGTGAATAAGTGCCGCATCTACGAAGAACATGCATCTTCTCAACACTCTAAATTTGACTCTAAGCTGAAAGGTCAAGCTTCTAGTTTCAAGAGGCAAGGAAATTTTAGAAAAGGACGTTTTTAGAGGGGTGCCCATTCTAATGTCCAAGCTAGAGGCGGTGGACGTGGTAATACTTTTGGCAGGGGTAATGTAAATGCCAATGGGCTGAAATGCTATAGATGTGGAGGACCTCATTATGTTCGGGAATGTGTGCATCGTGAAGATGTTGTATGCTTTAATTGTGATTAGGTGGGACATATCCGTCCTGCATGTCCCATGCTTGCAAGACCGGCTCCGGTACAAGCTAATATTTCCAATCGTGCTAATACACCTGTTCATGTGAACCGTGGAGGCCATAATGGTGGTCGGGGCCGTGGTGATGGAAATAATGGTGGTCGACGTGGTGGTGGAGGTGGCTATAATGGTGGAAGGCATGGTAACGGTCGAGGAAGTGGTAATGATGCTCGAGGTGGAAATAGGGATGGTGAAAATCTTCAACCCAATGCCGGGAGAGTTTTTCCTGTAACCGGTGAGGAAGCAACACAAGCCAAAAATCTGGTTGAAAGTAAGTGTGAAATTCTTGGACATTCAGTTCGTGTTATTTATGATTCGGGTGCGACCCACTCCTTTATGTATGAGGATTGTGTTCGACGATTAAGATTGTCAGTGTGTTTAATGAAAAATGCTCTTATGGTTACCACCCCAACCGGTACTTGTCTTAGATCGATTAACCGGTGTGATAATGTTGATATGCTTCTAGATAGGAGAAGGTTTGTTGCGTCTTTTATTTGCTTGCCTATGAAGGGACTGGAGATCATACTTGGTATGGATTGACTTTCTGCCAACAGAGTCATGGTTGATTGTCAACAACGGACCATTATTTTTCCTTCTCTCGATAGGGGACAGTTTGATGTATAAGGTATAACTCAACTTTACGTACTGCTATCTCTTGCCGATAGGATGAGTGGTCCCGGTCCCATGGATATCCCCGTGGTGTCTGAATTTCTGGACGTGTTTCCTGATGAGATACCTGGCTTACCACCTCCAAGGGAGGTTGAGTTTGCTATTGACCTTGTACCTGGTGCTGAACCAGTGTCTATTGCTCCATATAGGATGTCTCCTATGGAGTTAGTTGAATTAAAGAAGCAAGTTGAGGAGCTGCTTGAGAAGGAGTTTATTCGACCCAGTGTGTCACCTGGGGAGCTCCTGTATTATTAGTTAAGAAAAAGGATGGAACCATGCGGCTGTGTGTAGATTACCGCCAATTGAATAAGTTGACGATAAAGAATAGATATCCTTTACCTCGCATTGATGATCTGTTGGATCAATTGAGAGGTGCGGTGGTATTTTCGAAGATTGATTTGCGTTTCGGTTATCATAAAATTCGGGTGAGGGCCGAAGATATTCCTAAGACTGCATTTAAGACGCGATATGGCCATTACGAGTATGTCGTGATGCCATTTGGAGTTACTAATGCTCCAGCGGTATTCATGAGTTACATGAATCACATCTTTCATGAATACCCGGATCGTTTTGTTGTGGTGTTTATCGATGATATCCTGGTATATTCCAAGAGTCGCGAGGAACATGAAGAACATTTGAGAGTGGTACTGAACATTCTTAGAGAGAACCAGTTATATGCCAAGCTCTCTAAGTGTGAATTCTGGATGACGAGCGTCCAGTTCCTTGGACATGTAATATCCGAGGATGGTATTTCGGTGGATCCTTCTAAGGTCGAAGTCGTTATAGCATGGTCTAGACCTACGACAGTTACTGAAATCCGAAGTTTTCTTGGACTTGCGGGTTATTATCAAAGGTTTATTGAAGGTTTCTCTCGTCTTGCAAGACCTTTGACGAGTTTTACAAGGAAGAATCAACCTTTTGTGTGGACGGTTGAATGTGAGAGATGCTTTGAAGAGTTAAAGATGAGACTGACTTCTGCTCCTATATTGGCATTGCCTGATTTACAAGAAGAGTTTGTGGTGTATTGTGATCCTTCTAAGCACGGACTTTGATGTGTGCTAATGCAGAAGGAACGTGTAATAGCTTATGCTTCACGCCAGTTACGACCACATGAAGTTAACTACCCGACTCACGATTTGGAGTTGGCTGTGGTCGTGTTTGCTCTGAAGATTTGGCGTCATTACTTGTACGGTTCGAGGTTTGTGGTTTTTAGTGATCACCAAAGTTTGAAATATCTTTTTGACCAAAAGGAATTGAATATGCGACAAAGAAGATGGATGGAATTCTTGAAGGATTATGACTTTAAATTGATGTACCACCCGGGAAAAGCCAATGTCGTTGCTGATGCTCTTAGTCGGAAAACCTTACATATATCAGCCATGATGGTCAAAGAGTTCGAGTTAATGGAAGAATTTCGAAATTTGAATGTTGGAACCGAGGTTCAATCCTCCAAGAGACTATGTTTTGCTACCTTGAAGATATGCAATGAGTTTTTGGAGCTTGTGAAAGAGAAACAAAAAGACGATGATTATTTACAAGAGATGCGAAGATCACAGGATAATGGGAAAAATTTATTTCTTGTGGAAGGCGTTGATGGTATATGGCGAGTAAAAGGTCGTGTGTATGTACCTTTATTCGGTGATTTGAGACGCACAGTGCTGGAGGAAGCACATAAAAGCATGTTTAACATCCACCCTGGTGCAACTAAGATGTATCGAGATATAAAGAAGAACTTTTGGTGGCCCGGAATGAAGGTGATGTTGCTAACTTTGTAGCTTCTTGCCTTACTTGTCAGAAGGCGAAGGTGGAATACCAAAGACCTTTGGGTACTTTGAGGCCACTTGATATCCCTGTTTGGAAGTGGGACGTAATTGCCATGGATTTTGTGTCCGGATTACCAAGAACGAGGTCCAGATATGAAGAAATATGGGTGATTGTGGATCGTTTGACAAAGAGTGCACATTTTCTACCAATCAGTATGGAAAGCTCCTTGCAAGATTTAGCACAGTTGTACATTCGGGAGATTGTGAGATTGCATGGTGTGCCGTCAAGCATTGTGTCTGATCGTGACCCCCGATTTACTTCCTGATTCTGAGGAAGCTTACATGAGGCAATGGGTTCAAAACTGAAGCTAAGCTCGGCGTATCATCCTCAGACCGATGGACAGTCTGAGAGGACTATTCATAGTCTTGAGGACTTACTACAAGCTTGTGTTTTGGAGCATGGCGGTTCGTGGGAGAAATGTTTGCCTCTGATCGAATTCACCTACAACAACAGTTTTCATTCTAGTATTGGTATGGCACCATACGAGGCCTTATATGGAAGAAGGTGTCGAACTCCTTTATGTTGGTTTGAAATTGGTGAGAATCTAGCCTTAGGGCCTGAGATTATTGAAGAAACTACCGAGCAGATCAAGATGATCCGGGAAAAGATGAAAATTGCTCAGGACCGGCAGAAGAGCTATTATGATAAAAGAAGAAAGCCACTTGAGTTTCAAGTCGGCGATCATGTGTTATTGCGGGTTTCACATGATAAGGGTATAGGAAGAGCCTTGAAGAGCAGAAAACTAAGCCCTAAATTCATTGGACCCTATGAGATTTTAGAGCGGATCAGAGATGTTGCATATCGGATTGCACTTCCTCCACAGCTTACGAACTTACATAATGTATTCCACGTGTCAGTTAAGGAAGTATATACATGATCCTCAGCACGTGATCTCTATTGACGATGTTGAGGTGCGGGATGACTTATCCGTCCTTCCTGTTTCTGTCCGTGTTGTTGAATATTCTGTAAAGAGACTGCGGAATAAGATGGTACCATTAGTAAAAGTGGCATGGAAGCATGGAGACGTCGAAACACTTACTTGGGAATGCGAGGACGATATCCGTAAGCGGTACCCTCATGCTTTCGAATCCGGTAAGTTGAATTTCGGGGACGAAATTTCTTTTAGGAGGGATGGATTGTAACACCCCGAATTCTTAAAATAGGAAGTTAAATTAGGAAAATAAATGTTGAATAATTAAATGCGGGCTAATTAATATCCTAAAATTCTTGAAATGATTTAAACAAGACTTTTCGAAATTGCTGGTGAATTATGGTGATCGATTGAGTTGAAAACTGACCCGGATAAAATATAGGTGTTGGACCAAGTATCTCCGATTGAGATGCCATTGGTCAGGGCCGTAGATAATGTTAGTGGGATTCCGAATTTATATTTGGAATAATTTTTAGAATATGTATTGAGCCCGAACGGCGAACCTGTTTGTTTAAAAACGAAAGAATTAATGAAGGTTTAATAATTTAAATGTTAAATTCCTATTTTCTCATTCAAAAGTCGGTTGCACTCTTTTGTCTCTCACGTAGACACTTTTCTTCTTCTTATCTTCATATACATATCTTCTTCTTCTTCATAATTCCTCTTCCTCTTTCTTTTGAACTCAAAATTTAAAAGGAGATATCTCTTCCTTCTCCATTAATAACCTTCAAGGACTTCAAGAAAGCTTGGAAACTAAAATATTTTCTCCTCTTGAGGTAAGATTATGATCATTTTCCATGTATATAAGTATATAGTTGAAGTTTAGTTAAAGTTTTGGTGTTAGAACACAATAAATGTGTGAGAAATGTGAGGAAAATTCAAAAGTGGAAATCCAAAGATGGATTGACATAAATACAAGCTTATGAGTAATTAATGAGGTAGTTGTAATTATGGTGGGAAAAGAAGGAGGTATATAAGCATTTATGAAGGTTGGTGGGTTTGGTGAAAACCCTAAACTTGAATTTTAGGAGGAAAGGTAGAATATTGAAGAATATAGCATTTATTGAAGAAGTTAGCATTTGTTGATGTAAAGAGTGTTATAAATGATGTGGTAGACATTAAATAATGATGAGGTTGACTTGAAGTCATAATAAGTGGGAACCTCACCAAGGTGTTGGTGGAGAGTTAATAGATGGAATAACCTAACAATTAGGTTGTAACTCTTGATAATAATGGATTGTGATTTAAGGAGAGGAATTCCCGAAGCCTAATTAGGAAAATGAATGAAATTGATAAATAGTTTCCACATGATAAGAATCATGTGTATACCTATATATATGTATGTTGAATTTGTGTTTGAATGAATGATTGATGAGGCCCTATGATTGATTGGTGTAGGGCTTGGCAATACTGGTGAGGCGGGAACATCAACCCCAGAGGTCTACTTCTCTTGAGGTAGGAGAGGGGTGTATTTTCTAAATGCATGAGAATTGTGATGATAATGTATGTACTAATGTAGTATGACATGCTTTCTTGGATGAATGTGATATTCTGTGTATGTGATGCGAATTATGAATGGTGTGGTGAATTTGGTGTTTATACAATAAAGCCTAAGTGAGGCTATGAATGACTTATTACGTGTTGATACATGATTGATTACATATGAGACATGATAAGTGCCAAAAACCTTTGGTTGGAATGTTTCTTGAATATGAGGATTGATACTTGTGTGTGAATTGGTGGAAAATTGTGTGGTTGAAAATGAATGTACCCTAGTTAAGAGGGTAAGATAATCTAAATGAGCTTGAGGTGTGTATGAGCGTTATTGTATACATAGCATAACATGCATATCATGATGATGTCGATAAGTGGTTGCGATCACTTGATGATGGAAATGAAAAAGGGCTTACGAGTTCCTATGATTGTTAGACCGGTGGTTGCGATCACCTGGTATTGAAATGAAAGGCCCTGCGGGACCATTGAGATTGGGTGCCCATGGTTGCAATCATGAGGCGGAAGTACCCCTTGCGAGGCGGGAAACCTTATGAATTGTTGAACGTGGTTGCGATCACAAGAAGCACCTTGCGAGGTTGCTAGAGAGAGTACCCCTTGCGAGGCGGGAAACCATGGAGAATGAGGATATGAATATGGTGGTTGCGATCACCCAAGGAAATAAAATCGGATCCGTGCATATGCATTTTAATGACATTAGCATGTACATCAGTCTTATAGCATGATATAGTGTGATACTTTGATGATGCGATATGAATGGATGTTCCCTTTTTATTACTAAAGTATGATGGCGAATTTGATTGATATGACTCTAAGAGAATTAAGGAATAATTGTGTTGAATAAAAATTGTTGATTGAATGTTTGATATTAAATAAACTCCTCTTGAGGAGGAGATAGTTGTATTGCATTCATGCATATATTGTTTTATTTATTAGATTTTCGTCATTGAGAAAGTATACTCACTCTCCCTGTGGTATTTCTTTTTAGCTCCTGTGTTGTAGGTATTACTCTGGAGCTGTTGATGGAGGAGAAGTGTGAAGAAAGTTCCATTTTGGTAAAAGAATGCCTTGGCCAGCAATGTTTTGATATTGTGATTAGGTAGAATGGATGTAAGGTGTATAACACCATCTATGTTTTGCATAATCAGGATTTAGAATGAATAATGGTATGATTGATGAATATATATGTATGTATATACAATAGTGATTTTGAGAGGTCATGGAGGAAAATGAGATCTTTTGTTTATGACTCATTTTCAATCATGACCCTATGAATGAATGACTGATGAAACCCTCCAAATCTTGATGAATGAATGAAGTTTACATTTGGAATATTAGATTTGTGAAGTATAAGGATGATTGAGTTGATCTTTAGGTCATAAATGAGTTGTAATGGAAATTTATAGGTATTATTGATTTGAACAAGTTCTAAACATGTAATATGATATGTATGAAGTGTTGAATTTGAGTAAAATTGATTAGAATGAATTTTAGTATAGTGAGTTGAGTGATTTTTGCATTTCCCTATTTTTCTGTCAAACTCGCTCAGGCGAGAGGGCTTCTCGCTCAAGCGAGAATGCCCCTGTTTCAATTTTTGGCCTCTGGGTGATTCTCGCTTAGGCGAGAATGGGACTCGCCCAAGCGAGATTATCCCAGCAGCAGTGTTTGGCCACTGGGCCATTTCCGCTCAAGTGAGGGTCTATTTCGCCCAAGCGAGAGGGTTTGGTCTCAGGTTTTGCTCTCGGGTTTATCAGGAAATTGCTCTCGGGATGATTTTCGCTTAAGCGAAAAAGGTCTCGCCCGAGCGAGTGGGGAACTTGGCCGAGATTCGCTTGAGCGAAAGGCCTTGGGATAGTGCTCGCCCAAGCGAGTGAGCGTGGATGAGTTCTGGGTGTTTTCCGCCTCACACTCGCTGGCTTCGCCCAAGCGAGAATTCCACTACTCGCTCAAGCGAGTTGGGGTTCGCTTAAGCGAAGTGACCCCTAAACCTTCTCTTCCTCCTTTCGCTCAGCATTTTCTGTTTTGCCCAAGCGTGCTATGCGAAGCTCGCTCAAGCGAATTGGTATTTCGCTTGAGCGAGGGGGGACCCGATTCTCCTAAAACGCTTTAATCATGTTATTTTCCAATTTCTTCATGTTAACCCATGATTCCACCTTACATTATGAATACTTTGGTATAACTTTGGCTTCTTAACCCCAAATGAATAATCTCTTAAGAATCTAGTTCCATAATATTATTTTACTCAAAATACTTCCGCTGTCTTAATTATAGATTTCTTAAGAATTAATTTAATGAACTTACCTTCTCATATCTTCATATATGAGATAGGTCTCTGATAGATCCAGATGATTAAATATTTGGCTTCACCACTTGTATTTTTCACACATCAATAATATTAAAATCGCGAAAAATTTACCCCTATTTTTAGGGTGTCACAATAAGCCTCTTAGGCAGACCCCAGCCATCTCCCAAAGTTAGCGCACTGCTCAGCGGCGGCACTCAGTTTCGCCTTGACCTCCTTTTACTCTTTTCGAGCCTCTGTCAACTCAGTCTTAGTATGCTTCAGCTCGTCAGTCACCCCCAGACTTCCTTTAATGCGCCCTCGAGCTACAATGCAGTGAAGTCATGACACTCCTACAGCTGGACTTTTTCACGTTAAATGGTGGCCCTCTCCTCCCTTAAGGTGGCAAGCTCATTCTCTTGCTTGGAGAACTTCTTCTCTATGAATCGAGTCATTGAAGTAGCCCGGAGGTTGAACATCTCAATTGCATGACACATAGAGGTGGGATTTGATCCTTCAAACTTGCCCACGTCCTTCTTAAAGACCACTGTCTGGTCCACAAAACTTGGAACGGGAAAACGGACGTCCCACAAGGAGTGAGCAGGGTTCTAGGTACCACACAGTGTCCCGTTGGCAAAGCTTTCCCATCATCTATTCTCAAGGTCCACCTCGCTCAGGAAGGCCACAGCGATCCGATTAGCTGATACCTCCTCATCAAGGTTAGCCTCCACCAACCTTCGACTCACCTGGCTTTGAATTTGAGGGGATCCTGTCTCTCTCTCAAGACTATCAAATATCGCGATGCGAGGAATCCCAGCCTGACCCCCCGAGTACAACGGGGAATCAGGAACACCTACCCGGGAGGCCTCATGAGGAAACTCCTCAGAGCGTTGCCTCACGTATTCAAGGACGTATATATATTTATCACGCATTATCTCACGTATACAAGGACGTATATACACATGATTTCCTTTGAATATTGAAAGTAAAGAAAGAGTGTTGTATTTCAATATTGTTCATAATGATAAAATGGACTTTCAGAAAATCATAAGTGATCAAAGATTACAGTATCATATCCAAATGATAAGGTTTATCAAAGTTTAACTTTTACCTTGTTACAATTTTCCAACTTGATATTGAATTAAGGTTAACTAAAACTAAATTATACTTCTCCTATGACTGCGACCAATCATTCCTAGTCCTCGAACTATAGGGTTTTGGAATCCTACTCTTGCCATATCTCTTCACCGATGAGACCACTTTACCCTTTTGTAATTTCATCCTTTCATCTTGGACTGCTAGCTATACATCACGTAGCATATATTTTGAACATAGAAATTCAAACAAGGAGTAAGAAACAAAATATAATATCTTACAGATAAGACATAAGCATAAGGATTTTCACAAACTAATATAATACTATCAGACATAATTCCATACACAATCAATTATGAATTTAGGGTTTCCACAAACATAACAACTATATTTTAATTTACACCACCCACATAGAATGTCACAATCACATGAATGTTATGTAATGATTTTAATGCTACTATCTCATTCAGTTTATGCATGTAGGCCCTTAAAGTTTAAATTTGCACTGGGCCAACCAGGAGTTTACATTGTTCTATAATTTTGGATAATAATAACATAAATGCCTTCATGGTATATGAACAGCTCAACTGGCATGGAAACACTTAGAGACTAGTCAGACTGAGAAGGTTTTTATTGTGAAAGTACCCGACACTAGGGAGCGACCCCAGGTCCCCTGAAGCACCTTTTCATACCCTCCCATCCCAAGGCTTGTAATTAAGCCTCCTCTAATATATCCTCGGTTTCTATACTCCGTCCCCAGGCAATATCACATCTTATTTTTCTTAAATGATTCATGATGCATGAACTACTCGTGTAGTTGGTTAAGACTTTTAGAAACTCAAGTATAAATTATATCTTCGGGGCCTACAAATTACCACATAGCCACCCCGATAAACTGAACATTTCCAAACTCTTAAATAAGTTTTGCCACACGTAGAAGAATTTCAGTACAGTTTTCTTTATCATTCACAAATCAATATCATTATGATTTGAGTTTCAAAGTCTTAATATATAATCCAAACCTTCTTTAGAGCATTTATAGGAAATTAATTTACTTTAGACATAAGTTTGAATTATCGATCTTTTTCATCTTTAATTATAATACTTGAAAAATATATAATAAAACACTTTTGAAATTAAAACTCTTATTTTCAAAAGTTTAAAATGAAATATTATTAAAGTATCTCATTTCCATTTGAGAATCAAATATTTTCATATATATACATATATGAATATATTATTTTCATAAAACAATTTATTTTTCTTTTTTATAACTAATAGTTATTCTAAAATTAATTAAATAATTTATTTTGAAAGATAAAGTAAGTTATAGAAATTATATACTTTTATTGAAAATTAAGAAAAATTTCTTAACAATAATCTGAATAAACATTGAGAAATTATTATAAATAATTTCTTTTAAAGTAATACTTTAAAGAGTAAAGGATAAGTATATTCTTACTAAGTTTTAGCTTCCCGTCATGCTTGTTATATGCTCAAACTCCACATCACAAGATGATCAATCACTCATCAATCACAATCAAGTATTGTAATATCATCAATCACAATCAAATATCATCAATTACAAATATTATCAATCATAATCAAATCAAATAAATATAATTCATAAATATCATAATTTAAAGTTTAATAGTTATTTAATTTAATAAACTTAATTTCAAGTCCTTATAGTTCATTCCCCGCACAGGTCTATGTAAGTCCATATAGGTCATAATACTCCAAGTCCTTGCATAGGTTTAGTACAGTCTGTATAAGTTATAAAAGTCCAGATCCTTGTATAGGTTTAGTCTAGTCTATATAGGTTATAATAGTCTAGATCCTTGTATAGGTATTTCAAAATAAGTTACACAAGATACTAAATTTATTATTAATTTTAAGTTGAAAAGTTATTATTTTAAAATAATAATATTATTAAATTTAAAAGGAGTAGGGAACTCCTCTCATTATTCTTATGTCTTTTCATATTATATTCCTATCTCACTCCCCTTTACCTCTTGTATCTTGATTCATTATTGAAAGTCCGTGTGCACCTCATCTCTGAGTTCTAAAACAGACCAATTTCATTTTAATATAGTTATAAGATGAAAATTTAGATTACCAATTAAAACAGGCAGGGTAAATAGTAATTATGTATAGTAATGGTAAACAGTAAATTTTAAATAGTTACCATAAATAGTAATAGTAAATAGTAAAATATGAATAGTAATAGTAAATAGTAAAACATGAATAGTAACCGTAAATAGTAAAACGTGAATGGTAATGGTAAATAGTAAAATGTGAATAGTAACAGTAAATAGTAAAACGTGAATAATAATGGTAAATAGTAATAGTAAATAGTAATTTACTATATGAATAGTAATTTACTATTCGTAATAGTGATTTACTATTGACATAGTAATTTACTATTCAAAATAGTAACTTAAAATAATATTATATCCAGTATATTAATAGATTTCTAAAACGATATAAAACTAAACATAAAAAATATAAAAGAGGGTTATTCTTACCTTATAATTTTGGCAGAACCTCCCTTCATAAAAATTATTTCTCTCTCTTACTCTTACCACTATCTCTATAACACTGCTATATTAAGAAAATTTAATTTGAAAATATGAATTTTCTTCGTTTGACTCTCCGTTATTTATAGGAAAAACTTTAACTGCGCATTCCATTATTTTATTATAAAGTACTGTTCAATTTTTGAAATTTTCGTTTCTGGTTAATGTGCAAGTTTGAAATTTCTGTTTATGCATAGTGTTTTGCATAGTAAATGTCGGCTGAATTATTAAGCAAAATAGTAACCATTCACTCGGTATATTTTAAATATTCAAAATCAGTCATTTTGGAAATTTAGCGATATTATATCAGATTTCACTATTTTTATAATAAGTAATATAAATTTTAAATTTTAAAAATCTAAAATTTTCTGTTAATAAAAATTTATTGGAACGTTTTTGATTTTTTTATGATTGGTAAAAGACAAGATTTTATTCAAACCAATCAGTTTTAGATAAGTCTACTTGAAATGGATTTTAGAAAATTTTCTAATAATTTAACTTCACTTCCTTATAAATATTTTTAATTTTAAGTAACTTTATATGAATTTAAAATATATTATTTTATTAAAATATTTAAAAATTTTTAAAAAATTTTAGGAAATCACAAATAATTCGTAGATTAAAAAGTTCTAAAGAACTATAGTCTAATTCCTTCAAAATGTTATTTTAAAATTCTAATAAGAGTTAAATCATAAATATGTAAAAACATAAATATAAAAAACATAAAATAAAGGTTGTGAATAATAAAGATATTTAAAATTCTTAATATAATTTTCTTAATAAATGAATACTAATTAAGTCATTCTATAATCTTCATTCAAAATACATATATATTTTTATTTTATTATTATTTAAAAAACAAAATAATTAAATATAACTACCAAAATTTTATAAAAATTTTAATTAGTTAATAATCAACTAACTAATAGTATGTGTTTTCTCATTAAAGAGATATGAATAGCTATATTCTATTTGAGTAGAAAATGGGATGTTACAGATGGCACAAACTCTAGCAGACGCTGAATGCTTAGTGCTGCTAAAGTACTTTGAATGACTGAAGTTGTAGATCCTGCTTTCTTTATGCTCGCTAGTCGGGATAGGGCATCGACTCTTACATTATCCTACCTTGGGACATGCTTATACTCAATTTCTTTAAATTTCTCTTCCAAGTCCTTCACCTTAGCTAGGTACTGTTGCAACAAAGGTTCTTTGGCCTGATAACTTCTATTAATTTATGAAATCACCAATTATGAGTCACTACAAAGAATGACGGTCTGGGCTCCAATGTAACAACCCAAAATTTTAAAATAAAGGATAAATTAAGGAAATTAATATTGAATAATTGTATATGGAATAATTAATGTCTCAAAATATTAGAAATAATTAAATTAAGATTTTGGGGACTGTTGGTGATTTATGGAAACCGGATAAGCTAAAAATAAGCCCGGTGTAGATATGGGTGTCGGACCAAGTATCTCTGATTGATATGATATTGGTCAGGGCTGTTGAGGATAATATTGGGAGTCTGAATATGTACTCGGAATAATTTTCAGATAAAGTATTAAGCCCGAACAAAGGTCCTGTTTGCCATAAAACGAAGAAACTTTAATGAATGGAATTAAAAGTAAAGCAAAAGCTTGATTTCTCTTCTTAACTCTCGTTGGCTTCTTGTCTCCCTTGGCAAACACGTTGGTTTCTTCTTCTTCTCTACTCTTTCTTCATCTCTTCTTCTTCTTCCAAACCCTAAGCCAAAGGGTGACACATTTCCCCTTCCATTTCATTTTGTTGGAGCTTGGAAGGAGGCCATTGAAGTTGAAGTCTTCTCCTTCTTCCTTTCCATTTTCATAACTCTTTCTCTCCCCATTGGTACCCATTTTTGTTTTGGGTGTGGTAAGTTATCTTTACCACTTTTGTTTGGTTTACACCTATGGGTATGGGTTATTGTACCTTGGGAGAGCAATGCATGCATGTGGGGAGTTTAAATGGAAGTATTTAATATGTAAACCCTAAGGTGGGTGTCATAAATACAATCTTTAAATGATATTAATGGGGTAGATATATTTATGGTTGGAAGGTGAAGAGGATTAATGATCATTTATGAATGGTGATGGGTTTGGTGAAAACCCTAACTTTTAAGAATTGGGGAAAGTTATAAATATTAGTTGAATGATATGTTTGAGAGAAAATGCAAGCCATTGGGTGTATGGGTATTGATTGGTGTGGTATTTCGTGAAAGTTAGGGCTATGATTGTTTTGTAGCCATTGAATTTAATAAATGTGACTTGATGGGAAGGAATTCCCAAAGCCTAATAGATGAGGGAAATAATGTCTATAACATGTCTTAGACATGTTATGAAATTATAGATATGATTATGAGTAAATAGAGTTAAATTGTGTCTTGAATGATTGATTAATTAGGATTTTACATGTATGATTATATAGGATCCATTCCGAACGACGAGGCGGGTACGTCGTACTAATCGAAATTCTTCTCTTGAGGTAGGAGAGAAGTCTTATGTTCTAAATGCATGAATTTGAATGGTATTTGATTGTCATATGTGTTAATATGCATGTTTGCCTTGCTTGGAGTGTTACAGAGAATTGTATTGTTGTGCATGACGTTATTGATATGTTTTGGCAACATGCTTTGATGCATTTAGAATAATCATGGTGTGTTATATGGTGGTGTGAATTGTTTGATATTATGTGGTTATACATATATCCACCATAAGTGTATAATGAATGTTGATGTTTGATTGAGAATAGGTGTAAATGAATAACATGCCTTGGTTGATAGTGAGTAATTGAGGTCATTGTATTTTATGATGGAATTTAATGATGTGAATGAGAACTATCGAAAAATGCCACACAAAAGTTTAAACTAATAAGAATAACCAAAAATAATAAATCCACTAAAAACCTTATGGTGTTGTTGGTGATGATGATGGTGATGATGTTTGATGAGTGGCATGTATAGGATGCATAGAGTGAGAAATGCATATGATTGGCATTTACATCCATGGCATACTGCATAGCCACCGATGTTGGAACGTTAGGGGAGTTCCCTCGGCCGACCCAGTGGGAGGGTGGCTCAGTGCACGAGTAATTTGTTGTTTCCCCTGTGACTCAGTGTGTAAGTCACAAAGCCGCCAATGCTTAGCTAAGGGGAGCTGTATATGGCAGACCCTTGTGGGGGGTGGCTCTTGATGAGCAGGTGACCCTGGTGGTCCATTGGATCACAGCCGCCATGATATGAGATATGGCCGGCCCACGACACCATATATTGAATATGTTGTATACCGCGGTCATGGTGAAAATGACTAGGTGTTGTAAGATGGGCGATGCGGTTTGGTACCAGTAAAATAATTGGTGAAATGCATGCGATTTGAGGATAAGTGTACACATGTTACTACTGCAGTAGGGGTATGGTTAGATGATCATACTTGAATCCCACAATCGGTGTTTATATTCCCACAGTCAGATCTGCAATCGTTGAAATATTCTATAGTGCATATGCATTAGCTTAAGAGCATTTACATATAGCAAGGAAGTATGCCAAAGGAGATGAGTTATGATGATGGTTGTATTGGGGATGAGATAATATGTTAAGATAACATAAAGATATGAATACCAAATGATAATTTGAGTAAAGCGGATGTGTTGTGTAATAGTCCAAATGTTGCAGGACTTGATTATGTACAT
Organism: Clitoria ternatea; assembly: GCA_037962975.1. Lineage (NCBI taxonomy): Eukaryota > Viridiplantae > Streptophyta > Magnoliopsida > Fabales > Fabaceae > Clitoria > Clitoria ternatea. The sequence goes on along the minus strand of CM075670.1, from coordinate 93,809,738 downwards.
GCTTGTATACCTGGTATGACTTATAATGTCATTGTGATATATGTATGAGAGTATTATAATAAGGAATGAAATGGTGAATGATGTTTGTATGCAAAGTATACATGTTTGAAGCATATGTACATAATCATATGGTATTCATATTCATTCTTTTGGGAATGTATGACTCACTCTCCCATGTTGTCCATTTTTTAGACTTGTGATGCAGGGCACTCATGGATGAAGTGATTCTTTTGAAGTACATTTTATGAAGGAGGTAAATAGATGTATAGGAAGTGCCTTGGTCGGTAATTCGTTACTTTTGTGTAGTCCATGATAGGAGATTATGCTCATTGTGGTAGAGAAGATGTATATTGATTTTATAGTCATGGGTGAAAATTGGAACTTATGCATATGCCCAATTTTTGGTTATGACCTTGGTGTTGTATAATACTAATATATGATGTTTGAACTTTGCTCAAATTCATGAATGAATGATGAGAACTAAGGATGGTAATCTCATGTGATGCATATTGGAAGTTTTCTATGGTTGTTTTATGCATAAGTAAGGAACTAGAATAGTCAATTTGTGATTTATGAGGTTCTAATATGTTGTAAGGAATACACAAGCTTAAGTATGTCAATTGTGGTTTGTGGGAAATGGAATGGTTCCATTTTGTAGAAAATAGACCCCTTGGTTGCCTTAAAATGCCTTAAAATAAGGTAAGCACATTTATGCGTATAATTTACTTGTTTTTAGGAATTTTTGAGTGTGGCCAGTGGCCACACGTCACAAACGATATATTATAACTTGTATTAAAGTTTGGTAGCGTTCTGATATCGTTTGCATGCATTTTGATAGTTGAGAAGTCCATCTTTTTTTCAAAATCTACATAATTTCTGCATACTGATATGGCATAATCGATTAGCTTCCCTGACCTAATCGATTACAAGGCCCCTGTCTTTAAGGTAATCGATTACATTCAGTGTTGTAATCGATTATGAACTAACCCGAAGCCTTGCAGTCGATTAGATTGGTCATTGTAATCGAATAGGTGAAATACCTGATGCATTATATAAATTCCAGGAGTTCTGTAATCGATTATTCCCAACTCTATAATCGATTAGTGTAGATTCTAGTAGCTTGGTAATCGATTATAATTAGCATTGTAATCGATTATGAACCCAACAGAAACAATGTAATCGATTACTCTAAGTTTTGTAATCGATTAGGTTAAGCCCCTGATTCAATGTACCATTCTAGAAGTTCTGTAATCGATTACTCCTAGCTATATAATCGACTAGTGCAATCGATTAGCACTTGGACTAGTTAATTATATCGGTTTAAAATAGGAAATTCCACTAGCTTGACCATTTATTTTGCATTTCTTGGCTTCTTTGGTCTATTGCATGATTATTGTACACTTTTATACTCCTTTCAAGTTCATCCACACTCTTCGTAACAACTACGTACTTTCTCTATCCATTGTTGATGATCATATGGTTGATTATCCAATGGTTACTCTTGATTTTAAATTACCCGCCTTCTCATATCTTCATATATGAGATAGGTTTTATATAGATTCCAGGGTATTGATCAAAAGCCCTCCATTATATTTCTTCATAGAATTATTTCCTTTGTAAAACATGAAAAATTTACCCTATTTTTCAGGTCGTCTCAACCTAGTATCAGAGCATTGGTTGCTCTTGATACGATCATGATTGATGTTGTTCATGTAGTTGTTGCTTATGATTGAGTCATGTGAGCTATAATTAATTGAGTTATGGATTATTTGATTGAATTGTGAATGTTTGTCATTGAATTGAGATTGATGTTTAGAATTGTTGAGTCCAGCCAAGAGTCCTTACACTATTTACCTCGAATGATGAATATGTTGTGATCATGTGCTGAAAATGATATGATTGTGTGATATGGTACATCATAGGCTTATGAGTGCTAAGACCTTTGAAATTATACATTGAAAGGTTATTATTTTGTCTAGTTTACTCATGTGTGAGCCATGTTTTGATTTATAGGCTTAAAATATGGCTGATAGACCCAACTGTGATGCTGCTACTATGGAAAATGCCTTGAATCGATTCGTTGATCTCTTGGAAAGGCAAGGCCAACTGAATGTGGGGCAAGGCTCCCAAGGTCTTGATCTATTTTGTCAAGAGGAAACCTTCTAAATTTCATAGAGGTTATAAGTCTGAGGATGCTTACGCATGGATTAACGACTTGGAGAGAATTTATGCAAGCTTCGAGTGTTCTGAAGCACAGAAGGTGGAGTATGCAGCCTTCATGATCCACGATGAAGCTGAAGCTTGGTGGTGTCTTACTAGGGGATGCATGATATCTGTTGATGTTCCATTGGTTTGGGAAAACTTCAAGGTGGAATTCTTGAAGAAGTACTTCCCGGATAGCTACAAAAGTAAGAAAGAGCTTAAGTTTATGGAACTTAAGCAAGGTGGTATGACGGTGGAGGAATATGCCTCCAAGTTTGAAGAACTCTGTGTATTTTATCCGCCTTATCAACAAGAGGGTACCGAGGCATCCAAGTATGTAAAGTTTGAAAATGGATTGAGGCCCGAGATCAAGCGGGCTATTCAGCATCAAGAGATTAGAAGCTTTCCTACACTTGTGAAGAAGTGTTGCATATATAAAGAAGATGATGTGGCTCCTTCGAGTCATATCAAGCATGAGCCTAAGTTAAAAGGCCAATTTTCTAGCTTCAAGAAGCAAGATCATTTTAAGAAGAAGTTCTTTCGTGGTAGGTCCTCAAATGTAAGGGGACGTGGTGCTCCTAGAGGTGGTTACGGTGGTGGTAACCAAGGTTATGGAAATGTCCAAGGCCTAACTTTCTTCAAATGTGGTGCTAACCATTTGGCATGTGATTGCCTATGAGATGATGTGGTGTGCTACCAATGCAACCAACCTGGGTATATTCGCCCTAATTGCCCATTGAATGCTAATGTTAACACTCCTATTTGTATGAATTATGATGCTAACCGTGGAGGCCGTTGTGGCTTTGGAGGCTGTGGTCGTGGAAACGGCAATGGTCAAAATGGTGGCCGTAATGGTGGCCGTGGTGGAAATTATAACGGTGGAAGAAATGGAAATGGTCGAGGCAATAGCCATGGCAGAAGGAACGGTAACCGTAATGGTGGTAATCAACTATAAGTTGCTGGTAGAGTATCTGAAGCTCCATATGTGGCAAAGAAATCCTCTGGAACGATCCCATCAACATCGAGCCAGATAACGCTCCATCGGGGACACGATGAAAACTTTGGGTTGTACCTCCAATAGACCTTTTTATACATACGGTACTGGAGGATGAGAAGGGAAAACTGCTGGGGTCCGCTAGATTTACAAGTAATGGCTCCATTAGTATGTCGAAGGGAATCTTCTCTGGGTTCCCAAGACCTGCCTAGTCCTCCTGACGAATTACACTCCTAATACAGTACTCGTCCCTGGCTGGAGGTCTGGGAATATAACTGTAAGGGTGAGTCTTCACCTCCATAACAATCGGGGAGTGTCATCACTGACACCTACCCCACACAATACAATTATCCAAAATCGGGTCCCTCTCACTCTCTTAGGTGTCCCTAAGTTACATTCTGAGTCATCTCACCCCTCTTGGTCTCACTGACCATTTCCAATTTACCATTCACCCTTTAGGGTTACTAAGATCTATACAATCATACTTAAGCAACAAACAGTTACAATCTCAGTACGATTCTGCAATGCATGAATTTGTTTTGTGATTTCCATTCTCTTTATTAGTCATCATGATGCATGTGATCCCATCTCCTCCTCCTCAATCTCAATCAGTACAATCCCTCATTATCCTTCCTATCCACTAGAACGACCGAAGCTCTCCTCATCTATTCCCAAAAAGGTAAGGACATACAGTCCCACAATCAATCATGGATCCACAATAAGCCAGACGGGCACCCCACGGCCATAGAAACCCCCACCTCTCGTCGAAGGATATCAGAGTTGCCACGATCGTCTGGCGTTGAGCACGAATCTAAGCCATTAGAGGGTCAAATCCGATATACTCCCAAGACCGTCCTCGGGGGATTGAGGCGCAGATGTTTCTTTAGTGTACCCCTCACTATTATACTTTAGGGAGTTTCTCATCCATCACCCTTATCCTCCATGTATGTTGCATAATTCAATAATTTATTTTCCATTCATTGGTCCTTGACAGGGTCCCACAATGACTCTCTTTCATTCCTAATGTCAAGTTTTTTTTTCTTTATCCAATATAAAATCAAATTTTCTCTTGTTCTTTATTTTAGTAATCTGACAGGACACTTAGGAATGAAATAAGATTTTATACTTTCTCAACAATCAGGGGTACATTGGTGCTACAACACCCACAATTCATCTTAGATCCGAGTCTCACACACTTTCATATTTTAATCATTTTGGAACCCCTGCCGATACCATTTTCCATATCTTTTATTTACCAATTTTTTATCTAGTTATCCATGCATCACACAACATTTATCAGCATAATATGTTTATGAGATACTCTACTTAATTAACACATTCATAATCATATCACATCAATAACCATTTAATAGTATCACATCATACCAAACAACACATATTCCTAATGCTTACCCATGTAACGTGTACAAATAACATACTCATCGGTATTAAATTCAGGCACCAATTTATGCATTTATTCATCACTAAAATGTTCATACTTCTTATCTAGTCGGGTCACCTTGCGAGTTGATCAGGTTTTCATACGCTACTGGGTCATTCATCTATTCATTTAATTATATATGATTACTCCCTCTTTGCCATTAAATTTTCTAATGCCCAGTTATGAATCCTTTAGTCATTATCAAGTGGTCTCTATTGTCAACTTTCTTTTATTAATCCAAATCAAGTTCTATTAGTCGGATACTTATTCCCTTGGTTACCAAACGGATCACCAATTTGTTATGTATAGTTGTCAATTTAGTAATATTCTTTCTAAATTTCTAGTTATTAACCTTATACATTTCCTTTACTCCTTCTATTCCTAATTATATTAACGGACTTGTTTCCTTAGTTGCACTTTTTGTAGTCAACTAGAGCTTACTTTCCCTATGATGTCAATTTATTGCTTAGGGATCTAGAATCCACTCTAATATTATGAACTTAATTAAATATTACTTAGCCACTATTTAATTTATAAATCTTTATACTTCTTTTCATTACCTAGCTCAAGTCAAAATTTTAATTCCTTTTTACATTCTTTGATCTTTACAAATGATTAGTACTCTCTAACTTAAATATTTATTTCGTGTATATCATGTCCTAAAATCATGCTTACTTAGTCAATTATTTATGTCATGCACTATATAAATATTCTCTAAGTTTCTTTTCACCTATTCTATTGATTATTAAAAAAAAATTAACTCTCAACATTTATTTCTTTATTTGAATACCTAAGTATCTCATTTTTTATGCACCTTTCTCTAATCTTAACTTATTAGAATCCCCCTTTTCAAATTTATTTCAATTAGTCAGTAGATTCAATCACTAAATTTAGTCACAAAATTTTCCAAATTCTAGTATTCATTTTTGGTACCTTTTCTTTGTCTAAGTTTACGAAACTTGTTGGGCCTAATCTTGTCATTTGTTGATAAAACCTTTTCATGTAAAATTTTTCACTTCTCAAAATCAACTTATTTATTTAATCATCTTTCATAAAACTTTATAATATTAAAAACAATTCCACTTTTAGGACTTAGTAGAATAAAATGTCGTAATCGAGGGTCGGTAAATCTTTCTTAAAAGCGTGATGTCGTCAAAATACTCCCAAAGATACGTGGAAATAAATTAATTCCTAATAACGGGGCTTACCGGAAAAAATTACAACTTCATATTAACACCATAGAACTTAAAAATAATAATACAACAATATCAACTCAATCGTGCCTGCCTAACGCTAATTTTTCTAAGTTTTTCGTTCTAACACCGATCGCGATGAAACTTTCTTCCGAATATGACATTATTAAGATATGTTTATTAATTTATTAAAAATTCTTTTTAGTGACATATACTAGTAATATTATGGAACAATTTAAAATAAGTTTAAATAAGGTAAGACCCCCCTTACCTTGCTGGACAACGGCTGTTCCGGAGGAAGAAGAGTGGTGGGCTTGCCAAAAAATTTGTCAAACGCTCTGAAACGCCTACTGATCGTCCCCAGAATGCTTAAAAAGCTAACATGCAAAATTTTCAAGCCACTATGGGGTCAGGGCCAGCAACAACAAAATCCTGACAATGATGCATTTATTTAATTAAAAGGAATTAGTTATCAAAAATTCATCATTTACTCTAGATCCTTCGTCGTTTCGTCGCCAATCGTCGCCTATGGTTCCCGATCCTAAGAAAACAGCACATGTAATAAAAAATGGACAAGAGGAGTCACGGTTTTGGGGTCTAAAAACAACAAAGAAATAGCCCAAGCATGCATGTATGGTTGCTGGAAAATTTAAGGAAAAAAGGTGGAAAGAATTCAAGGGATAAAGTTTCAAAATCTTACCTTGATGGCTTGTGGTTTTGAAGTCCCATGAACAAGGGGATGAGATCAATTCTTAAGGGCCATTGCATGCAATAAAATCATAAGGAGAAGGGCTGTTTTAGTGGAGAATGGTCATGGGTTAGAAGTGACAAAAGGAGGAGGAAGGATTTTGTAGTGGTGGATGGTGGTAGCCCTTGGTGTGGCCATGATTGTGGGCGGTTTAGGGAGGGTTTTTTGGTGGCTGTTTTGGACTTAGGAAAGAGAGGAGATGGATAGGAGAAGATGGAATATTGCTATCGTGAATGGGAGAAGGGAGTTAAAGTGGGATGACTGAATGGTATGATGAAGATTTTGAGTGAAGTGATGTTGGTTAGGCTTGCATAAAGTGTGATTGGTGGAAATGAGAGGTGCGAGGCTGAGTAAAGAGGAGTGGGTAGAGGTTGACACCTCTCTAGTGAGGTGGTGTGATGTGGTGAGGTGTGGAGGGCAGGTGTCACATGATGGTGGTTCCAGAAAATTAATTTGTCGGGCAAGAAACTAAAGCGTTAGAATTTTTATGAACCTGAAAAATAAGAACGTTAAAAATAAATATGGGTTAATTTGTGGGATTGGAATTTGGAAAAACATCCAACACAAAAGTTGTAGATATTCTTTTTCTCTTTAATTTCATACATTCTTCATGACGATCCAAGATTGGTAGCCCGAGATATGCCCAATTTATGACAAGATGCTCTAGAAGCTCCCAGATCAGCTAGGGCCTCAGTAATAAATTCACCGTTAATTCTCCTTTGAGAATTTGGTTTTATTCCTTTCATAAAAAATATTAGAGATATTTGATACGGATTTATAGCAAAAATAACAAAGCAATTTAAGCACCGTACGAGGGAGATATATGAATTTTACCGAAGACTGCCAACATCATGACAAGACAGCTAAGGAGTTATAATGATCTATTATAAATAAACCCTCATATTTTAAACTTATCATTAATAATATTAGGCACCAAAATATGTATTATCTAATCATTTCAATTTTATCTTTAATTAATTAAAATCATTAATAATAAAATTCGTTAACCAGTCAATATCAAAATAAGGTATTATCTACTAATCACCTTTATTAAAGGGGTTAATTAGCGTCTTATGAAATCTTGGGCTCTAATAATTTCCTGACCTCAAGATTAACTCAACACTTAAATAAATCTAAATACTCTGAATCAATCATTGCTAAAATCAACAGATAATTAACTAATATTATTTATAAATTACCAAGATTAAACATCATTCATAAATCATTACTTTTAGCATCAATAACAAGAATATATATATATATATGTACACATGTCATTAATAGTTCTAATGTTAAATCGAACACAGTTATCTCTTCACATAAATCACCACCAAGTTAATAAATTCCTCTAAATTTCACTATTACACACAGCCTCTCTCACTAACTTATTTCATTTGACTGAGCTATTCCCTATTCATATTCTCTCGGGGTCTCTTCTCCTCGTGTTCAGAACAATCTAGGGGTTAGTCCAAAGCCTCAACTCTCCCAAAAGACTTAGTAAGGCACTCTCAGAGGTCTGAGAGTCTGGATTCCTATTCTGAAAAAATTAGGGCTGTTACATACTCCGCTTGATTATTCAATGTTTTAAAATCAAACCTAAGTGAAATTTCCATGCTGACTCCATCTTCGCTGTCAATAACAACACCGGCTCCACATCCTTTTGAATTCGATGATCCATCCATGTAAATAACCCAATGCTCTTGTAAGGGCATGGGTGTCTCCCTGGTTAGCTCACTTATGAAGTCTGCTAGTACTTGGGCTTTTATGGCCGCTCTTGGCTTATAAGAGATATTGAACTCTGAGAGCTCAATAGCCCACTTAATCATCCTTCCTGCCAAGTCCAATTTATGAAAAACTGCCCGTAGTGGGAGATCGGTCCAAGCTATAATTAGATGAGCGTGAAAATACTGTCGTAAGTGGCAGGACGTCCAAATCAAAGCTAAGGCAGCTTTCTCAAGCTTTTGATTTTTTGAACCTTGCAACACCTTCCTAATGAAGTATACCAGGCATTGGCCTTCAATTACTTCCTTTACAAGGACTTCTCCAATGACCTCATTTGAAACTGAAAGATAAAGAAAAAGTTGTTCCCCAGGGTCCAGTCTTGTCAACACTGGAGGGTTTGCTAGTACTTCTTTTAGACTTTGAAAAGCACTCTCCTGTTCCTCTCCCTATTTGAACCTTTTATTTTTCTTTAGAACTTTATATAATGGCAATGACCGGTGTGCCATTTTTGGCATGAGTCGGGATAGTGCAATAACCTTTCCATTCAAAGACTAGACCTCTCCTACGTTTGTAGGACTTGAAGTTCCTTGATTACTTTGCATTTGTCAAGATTTGCTTCTATCCCCCTCTAGGTCAACATAAATCCAAAAACTTTTCCTACGGGGACTACAAAGGTACACTTCAAGGGGTTCAACCGCATTTTATACATTTGAATCCTTTAAAAAATCTTCTTCAAGTCTTCAACATAATCACCCCCAACTGGGGTCTTAGCTATTATGTCATCAATATACACCTTGGCCATCTTAGATTGCATTCCTTCAAAAAATTTATTCATCACTTGTTGATAGGTGGCTTAAACATTCTTTAGTTTGAATGGCATAATCGTATAACAAAAAACTCCTCTATCATTGACAAAGGCTGTCTTTTCCTCGTCATCCTTCCACATCGGAATTTGGTTGTAACCAGAGTATGCGTCTATAAAAGATAAGAATTGGTACCCTAAGCAATCATCCACCATTTGGTCAATACTGGGCAACAGGTACGGGGTTTTTGGAAAACACGTATTCAAATTAGTGAAATCTATACATATCCATCATTTTCCATTGGCCTTCTTCATCATCACAATGTTTGAGATCCAAGATGAATAATGGACCTCTCTGATAAAACTAGCCTTCAGTAATCCCTCCATTTGTTCACATGCTGCCTGCTGCTTCTCAGCGCCCAACCTTCTTTTCTTTTGGACCACCGCCCTTGACTTTGGATAGACAACAGACTTGTGGCAGCAAAAATTGGGGTCAATTCTGGGCATATCCACCACGGTCTAAGCAAACAAATGCTTACACTCCCTTAGTAAATTCACCAACCGTTCTTCCATGGTGGCTTCTAAACAATCATTACTCCCAATGGTTCTGGCAAGGTCTTTATCCAGGGGAATTGCCTTGATTCCTTCCACCAGTGTAGGCCATTGGGGTTCACCGAATCGGCTAATAACACTTCTCTGGGATCTAAGTCAATTAAATTTACTGACCCTGATATGACTCCTCCATTATTCAATTGTTTCCTTTTAAATGACTCCTCCACCTTAGTCATTTTGACACTATGGTTGTAACGGTACCGCGCCATTTGCTAGTTTCCTCTTATGAAAGAGACTTAATTATCTTTATCAATGAATTTTATAAGCAGATGTGGTGTTGCACCACAGCTTCTAGTGTAACATCCCAAATTTTTATGAAGATGAGTAATGTGGTAATGAGAGGTGTTTTAAAACCTTCATTTTATAGTTGACAATCAGAATTTAAAAAAGAGTGATTGATGAGTGGAAATAAAGACTTCTCGAGTATGAATGGATAGAGAGAGTGGTATATATATACCTCATGTAATGTGTATGATATTTTGGAAATGATTCAGTTGGCTTAGAATGAGATTCTGTGTGTTAGGATCTTCATTATTATATATGTCCTGATATCTCGCTCAGGCGAGACGGTGATCCGCTCAAGCGAGATGCGTGCAAATGATGTTGGTGAAGACACTGGACGGTTCTCACTCAAGCGAGTGTGGCCGCGCTCGAGCGAGAGAAAGAAAGAGGAAATACATACTCGAGCGCGGTATGGTTTATTAACAAGCTTATGGTAATATTTTTTGACTATGATGATCTGAGTGATACACAAACCATGAAACACTTTGAGTGAAAATTGAGAGAAGAGTATCCTCTGTCTTGATAATGAAAATTGATTCACATAAGAAAATTAATATTGGCATTTGAATAAATCTTTTTCTCTGTTTTGGCACATAGGAAAATTTTACATACCTCTTAACTTTGTTATGCTTGAAATAGATTTTATTGACAAAGTGGTAGAGAAAGAGGTAATCCAAAACCTCCCTCTTGATCCACTTGAATCTGTTTTATCTTATGACTTTTCAGGCATTTCAAAAATATACTTCTGTGATTTTTTGGCTAAAAGAGAACTGATCCCTAAAGTGGAATTCAGACCACTAAAACCTGTGTTCAGGTATGAATTGTATAGTTGAAGCAGGTTCAGAAAAATCTGGCTGAAGACTTAAAACTTAGCACTTGTGGGGAGGTAACCTCATGTCTTTAATAAATAAAAAAAAAACAAAAAAAAAAACAAAAAACAAAAAACAAAAAACAAAAAACAAAAAACCAACTATGTCAGATGCTGGTTTGGGGTTATTACAAGTAAGTTTTCTTATCCTTTTATCATCCATTTTAACATTGAGGACAATGTCAAATTCTGGTTTGGGGTGGTAGGTAAGAAAACTTAACTGTTTTGTTTACGTTGTGTGATTGTTATTTTATTTTGCATGTGTGTTTTCCTTGTTTGTAATCTTGTAATTTACCATTATTGCATGATAAATTTACTTTGAACACAAGGCTAAAGTATCTAAGGATCCCAAAAATTTTGAGTAAAATTTTCAAAATTTGATTGTTTAAATGCCAAATAAATGCTTAAATGAACCTTATGTGTGATTAAAATTTTCTTTGAAAAGACTTTCCATGGTTAGACTTGAGCCAAAATGGGTTATCTATCAAACAAATTTTCAAAACCCATATCTTCTTGATTGAGTGAATCTCATAGTCATTAATATTCTAGAACTTGTTTTTCAACCAATTCAAAATGGTTTTTGATTATATGTCTTAGGATGATAAAGGCACAATTAGGTCTTATTCTTAAGCCTCAGAATTTTGTATAATCTGACCCCTAGTTGCCCCTTTTGAGCCTAAAAGCAAAAAATTTTTCTTTGAAACCTTTCATTGACTAATATTCTCTTAAATGGTGAAAAAGTTGGAAATTTAGTGGAGCAAAGAAATAAAAAAGGACTTAAGAAAAATATGTATTGAATGCAAAGAAAAGCAAGAAAAAAAAATAAAAAAAAAAAAATCAAAAGGATGATATTGAATGAATTCCAAAAAGTCCATAAAAGTTCAAAAATTTGCTCTGTTAAATTTATAATGGTGATTTGAATCATTCATGACTGTTAAAGCCCTTTTGTATTCCATTTTTCTTGAAATTCCTACCTTAACAATACAACCCAAGGCCACGTTACAACCTTTAAAAAACCTTTAGACTTTGACATATTTTCTATCTAAACTGTGGAGTTTCTGGTTTATTAACAAGCTTATGGTAATATTTTTTGACTATGATGATCTGAGTGATACACAAACCATGAAACACTTTGAGTGAAAATTGAGAGAAGAGTATCCTCTGTCTTGATAATGAAAATTGATTCACATAAGAAAATTAATATTGGCACTTGAATAAATCTTTTTCTCTGTTTTGGATTCCTTAGTTTATTAAGCTTAGTGTTTTCTGTATTTTATCTTGTGAATATGGTGATTGCTTGAGGACAAGCAATGCTTTGGTTTGGGGTATTTTGATAAGTGTTTTATAACACAATAAATTAGATTTAGTTTACTTAGGATTTTAATCATTATGCACTGTATTTCCTTTATTTATTGTGATTTTTGCTTTCTTTCCACTGTATTCTACTCGGGTACTTTTATTTTGCAGAAATTAATAGATTTGGAATTATTGATGATCCATTTTAAGAATGAATGAATATAAATGGAAAATGGATTCAAGAACCCAAAAAGATGATCAAAGTGCCAAAGGATGAAAACAATCAAGAACCATGAGCTATACTGTCCAAAACGCCTCAAAAATGCAAGAAAACACTTCCAGGAAAGGGTAGGAATCGATTCACCCTTACAGGAATCGATTCCCATGTGAAACATAAGCTAGGAATCGATTCAAGGCTGTTGGGAATCGATTCATAGGGCTGGGAATCGATTCCCCCCTTATAGGAATCGATTCATTGAGGTTTGGAAGGCTGGGAATCGATTCATGAAGGCCAGGAATCGATTCATCATGCTGGGAATCGATTCCCACCTTTAGGAATCGATTCACACGCTGTTTTGAAGGCAAAAATCAACTGGAGGAATCGATTCATCAGTGAAATCATGCGCCGAATTATTGGAAACAACAAAAATACGCAAATTGAAGACAACTAGAACAGCTGGAAATCACATGCACCGAAAGTTTCCAACTTGCAACGCGTTTTCTTAGCTGGCTTCCTCCCTTCCTTCGCCTATAAAAGGAGAAGCAATCCAAGCAGAGAAGGCATCCAGATCCAAATCCCATTCTTCATCAGCTTCATTCCTTTCTTTCTCTTTCGTTTTCTTTCTCTGTTTTATTTTCTTTCTCTTTTTATTTTCTTTTTCTTTCTTTTATTTTGTGTAAGAGTTGTGAGGATTGTGAAATTGAGTGTTCCAATTTGTAATTAGTGGAGGAATATTGCAACAAGGAAATACAGTGGTAAATTATTCTGAGCTTTTGGAGAAACCCGTAAGTCTTTATTTTTTACCATGTCTTGTATGTTTTATTTTTCCATTATTTATATGAATTTGAATTATTTCATGAGTAGCTAAATTAATTATCTTGGGATGAAGAGGGTATGATAATATTTTATTTTAATGTTATTTTGACTTTGAATTAAATAAATTTCTGTTTTCCATTTAGTTCAATTATGCTTAATGCTTTTAGTAATTCCTAACAAGAACCTAAATGATAAAACTGTATACTTACGGGTATATTAGTAAGTTTAGGTAATAAATAGAATCGAGAGATTTATTTTTACCAGAAAGCTTTGAACTAAACCTAAGATTTTTGAAATGCTTTTTTGTGACCTCGGTAAAACCGTGAAAGTAATCAAAATTCTTTTGAGGAAATAAAAGGGATTTTCATAAAACGATAATGGGCCTTTCTGAGGATTAAGCAGCGCTTTCCATAGGTTAGGTATATTAATAGGATTCCGAGAGGAACATATTAATTAGCTTTTGGAAAATTCGTCTTGGAAAACTTAAATCGATTCTTATTTATGAAAAGTTAAAATTCATTAAATATAAAATAGAGTCTTAATCCCCCAAAAATCCCAAGATACTCTCAACTCTGATTTTTTTAGTGTCAAGTAAATTTTATTTTTATTCATATTCTGTGCAACTTTAATTTGTACTTTATTTTATAAAAATCTTAAAAATTAATTGTGTGGATAATTAAATTTCAATATGCTGGTACTTTGAACATAGTCCCTGTGGAGAACGATAATCTTTTATATTACGCGACATAACCCGTGCGCTTGCGGGCCCTGTCAAGTTTTTGGCGCCGTTGCCGGGGACTGTTGTCCCTCAAATATCGGCAATATTGAAATTCGATTAGATCATACTTGTTAATATTTTTATTTTTAGTTTGTTTTATTTCTAGTTATTTATTTTTATTTTTATTTTCAAAGATCACCCTTGATCTTGGTCTGTTATGGAATTCTTAACAGGTGCTACTGACCTTTATTGTTGTATTTATGATGATTCAGGACATGCTGCTATAAATTGCTATTTTGCAATATCCTTAAACCACCATGAACAAAAATTTCATCAGTTGGATGCTATTGGGAATTATAACCATAGCAGTGATTTTAGAAGCTTACCAGTATTCCAAAACTATCCTCCACAAAAATCCAAACTTGAAATACTGATGGAAAATTTTGTAAGCACCCAAGAAAAACGAAATGAAGAGTTCTCAAATGCCATAAAAACCTTAGCTTCAAAGGTGGACTCTCTGGCCACCCATAACAAAATTTTGGAAAATCAAATTGTCCAACAGACCTCTTTTTCTATAAGAACACCAGAAACATTTCCTGTAAAACCTGAGGTAGGACCATCTAACCACACCATGGACATCACTCTTAGGAGTGATACTCATTATGATGATCCGATTGGCATAACTAAAGAAGAAGCTAAGGAAGAGAAGAAATTTGATGAGTCTCTATCTCATCCGATAATTGAGGAGCGCAGTACACTGATCCAAAAGAAGGTACTGCCCAAGCTTCAGAATCCAGGTATTCTAGAGGTTATTCCTATCAAGGTAGGAAAATTTTACATACCTCTTAACTTTGTTATGCTTGAAATAGATTTTATTGACAAAGTGGTAGAGAAAGAGGTAATCCAAAACCTCCCTCTTGATCCACTTGAATCTGTTTTATCTTATGACTTTTCAGGCATTTCAAAAATATACTTCTGTGATTTTTTGGCTAAAAGAGAACTGATCCCTAAAGTGGAATTCAGACCACTAAAACCTGTGTTCAGGTATGAATTGTATAGTTGAAGCAGGTTCAGAAAAATCTGGCTGAAGACTTAAAACTTAGCACTTGTGGGGAGGTAACCTCATGTCTTTAATAAATAAAAAAAAAACAAAAAAAAAACAAAAAACAAAAAACAAAAAACAAAAAACAAAAAACCAACTATGTCAGATGCTGGTTTGGGGTTATTACAAGTAAGTTTTCTTATCCTTTTATCATCCATTTTAACATTGAGGACAATGTCAAATTCTGGTTTGGGGTGGTAGGTAAGAAAACTTAACTGTTTTGTTTACGTTGTGTGATTGTTATTTTATTTTGCATGTGTGTTTTCCTTGTTTGTAATCTTGTAATTTACCATTATTGCATGATAAATTTACTTTGAACACAAGGCTAAAGTATCTAAGGATCCCAAAAATTTTGAGTAAAATTTTCAAAATTTGATTGTTTAAATGCCAAATAAATGCTTAAATGAACCTTATGTGTGATTAAAATTTTCTTTGAAAAGACTTTCCATGGTTAGACTTGAGCCAAAATGGGTTATCTATCAAACAAATTTTCAAAACCCATATCTTCTTGATTGAGTGAATCTCATAGTCATTAATATTCTAGAACTTGTTTTTCAACCAATTCAAAATGGTTTTTGATTATATGTCTTAGGATGATAAAGGCACAATTAGGTCTTATTCTTAAGCCTCAGAATTTTGTATAATCTGACCCCTAGTTGCCCCTTTTGAGCCTAAAAGCAAAAAATTTTTCTTTGAAACCTTTCATTGACTAATATTCTCTTAAATGGTGAAAAAGTTGGAAATTTAGTGGAGCAAAGAAATAAAAAAGGACTTAAGAAAAATATGTATTGAATGCAAAGAAAAGCAAGAAAAAAAATAAAATAAAAAAAAAAATCAAAAGGATGATATTGAATGAATTCCAAAAAGTCCATAAAAGTTCAAAAATTTGCTCTGTTAAATTTATAATGGTGATTTGAATCATTCATGACTGTTAAAGCCCTTTTGTATTCCATTTTTCTTGAAATTCCTACCTTAACAATACAACCCAAGGCCACGTTACAACCTTTAAAAAACCTTTAGACTTTGACATATTTTCTATCTAAACTGTGGAGTTTCTGGTTTATTAACAAGCTTATGGTAATATTTTTTGACTATGATGATCTGAGTGATACACAAACCATGAAACACTTTGAGTGAAAATTGAGAGAAGAGTATCCTCTGTCTTGATAATGAAAATTGATTCACATAAGAAAATTAATATTGGCATTTGAATAAATCTTTTTCTCTGTTTTGGATTCCTTAGTTTATTAAGCTTAGTGTTTTCTGTATTTTATCTTGTGAATATGGTGATTGCTTGAGGACAAGCAATGCTTTGGTTTGGGGTATTTTGATAAGTGTTTTATAACACAATAAATTAGATTTAGTTTACTTAGGATTTTAATCATTATGCACTGTATTTCCTTTATTTATTGTGATTTTTGCTTTCTTTCCACTGTATTCTACTCGGGTACTTTTATTTTGCAGAAATTAATAGATTTGGAATTATTGATGATCCATTTTAAGAATGAATGAATATAAATGGAAAATGGATTCAAGAACCCAAAAAGATGATCAAAGTGCCAAAGGATGAAAACAATCAAGAACCATGAGCTATACTGTCCAAAACGCCTCAAAAATGCAAGAAAACACTTCCAGGAAAGGGTAGGAATCGATTCACCCTTACAGGAATCGATTCCCATGTGAAACATAAGCTAGGAATCGATTCAAGGCTGTTGGGAATCGATTCATAGGGCTGGGAATCGATTCCCCCCTTATAGGAATCGATTCATTGAGGTTTGGAAGGCTGGGAATCGATTCATGAAGGCCAGGAATCGATTCATCATGCTGGGAATCGATTCCCACCTTTAGGAATCGATTCACACGCTGTTTTGAAGGCAAAAATCAACTGGAGGAATCGATTCATCAGTGAAATCATGCGCCGAATTATTGGAAACAACAAAAATACGCAAATTGAAGACAACTAGAACAGCTGGAAATCACATGCACCGAAAGTTTCCAACTTGCAACGCGTTTTCTTAGCTGGCTTCCTCCCTTCCTTCGCCTATAAAAGGAGAAGCAATCCAAGCAGAGAAGGCATCCAGATCCAAATCCCATTCTTCATCAGCTTCATTCCTTTCTTTCTCTTTCGTTTTCTTTCTCTGTTTTATTTTCTTTCTCTTTTTATTTTCTTTTTCTTTCTTTTATTTTGTGTAAGAGTTGTGAGGATTGTGAAATTGAGTGTTCCAATTTGTAATTAGTGGAGGAATATTGCAACAAGGAAATACAGTGGTAAATTATTCTGAGCTTTTGGAGAAACCCGTAAGTCTTTATTTTTTACCATGTCTTGTATGTTTTATTTTTCCATTATTTATATGAATTTGAATTATTTCATGAGTAGCTAAATTAATTATCTTGGGATGAAGAGGGTATGATAATATTTTATTTTAATGTTATTTTGACTTTGAATTAAATAAATTTCTGTTTTCCATTTAGTTCAATTATGCTTAATGCTTTTAGTAATTCCTAACAAGAACCTAAATGATAAAACTGTATACTTACGGGTATATTAGTAAGTTTAGGTAATAAATAGAATCGAGAGATTTATTTTTACCAGAAAGCTTTGAACTAAACCTAAGATTTTTGAAATGCTTTTTTGTGACCTCGGTAAAACCGTGAAAGTAATCAAAATTCTTTTGAGGAAATAAAAGGGATTTTCATAAAACGATAATGGGCCTTTCTGAGGATTAAGCAGCGCTTTCCATAGGTTAGGTATATTAATAGGATTCCGAGAGGAACATATTAATTAGCTTTTGGAAAATTCGTCTTGGAAAACTTAAATCGATTCTTATTTATGAAAAGTTAAAATTCATTAAATATAAAATAGAGTCTTAATCCCCCAAAAATCCCAAGATACTCTCAACTCTGATTTTTTTAGTGTCAAGTAAATTTTATTTTTATTCATATTCTGTGCAACTTTAATTTGTACTTTATTTTATAAAAATCTTAAAAATTAATTGTGTGGATAATTAAATTTCAATATGCTGGTACTTTGAACATAGTCCCTGTGGAGAACGATAATCTTTTATATTACGCGACATAACCCGTGCGCTTGCGGGCCCTGTCAAGTTTTTGGCGCCGTTGCCGGGGACTGTTGTCCCTCAAATATCGGCAATATTGAAATTCGATTAGATCATACTTGTTAATATTTTTATTTTTAGTTTGTTTTATTTCTAGTTATTTATTTTTATTTTTATTTTCAAAGATCACCCTTGATCTTGGTCTGTTATGGAATTCTTAACAGGTGCTACTGACCTTTATTGTTGTATTTATGATGATTCAGGACATGCTGCTATAAATTGCTATTTTGCAATATCCTTAAACCACCATGAACAAAAATTTCATCAGTTGGATGCTATTGGGAATTATAACCATAGCAGTGATTTTAGAAGCTTACCAGTATTCCAAAACTATCCTCCACAAAAATCCAAACTTGAAATACTGATGGAAAATTTTGTAAGCACCCAAGAAAAACGAAATGAAGAGTTCTCAAATGCCATAAAAACCTTAGCTTCAAAGGTGGACTCTCTGGCCACCCATAACAAAATTTTGGAAAATCAAATTGTCCAACAGACCTCTTTTTCTATAAGAACACCAGAAACATTTCCTGTAAAACCTGAGGTAGGACCATCTAACCACACCATGGACATCACTCTTAGGAGTGATACTCATTATGATGATCCGGTTGGCATAACTAAAGAAGAAGCTAAGGAAGAGAAGAAATTTGATGAGTCTCTATCTCATCCGATAATTGAGGAGCGCAGTACACTGATCCAAAAGAAGGTACTGCCCAAGCTTCAGAATCCAGGTATTCTAGAGGTTATTCCTATCAAGGTAGGAAAATTTTACATACCTCTTAACTTTGTTATGCTTGAAATAGATTTTATTGACAAAGTGGTAGAGAAAGAGGTAATCCAAAACCTCCCTCTTGATCCACTTGAATCTGTTTTATCTTATGACTTTTCAGGCATTTCAAAAATATACTTCTGTGATTTTTTGGCTAAAAGAGAACTGATCCCTAAAGTGGAATTCAGACCACTAAAACCTGTGTTCAGGTATGAATTGTATAGTTGAAGCAGGTTCAGAAAAATCTGGCTGAAGACTTAAAACTTAGCACTTGTAGGGAGGTAACCTCATGTCTTTAATAAATAAAAAAAAAACAAAAAAAAGACAAAAAACAAAAAACAAAAAACAAAAAACCAACTATGTCAGATGCTGGTTTGGGGTTATTACAAGTAAGTTTTCTTATCCTTTTATCATCCATTTTAACATTGAGGACAATGTCAAATTCTGGTTTGGGGTGGTAGGTAAGAAAACTTAACTGTTTTGTTTACGTTGTGTGATTGTTATTTTATTTTGCATGTGTGTTTTCCTTGTTTGTAATCTTGTAATTTACCATTATTGCATGATAAATTTACTTTGAACACAAGGCTAAAGTATCTAAGGATCCCAAAAATTTTGAGTAAAATTTTCAAAATTTGATTGTTTAAATGCCAAATAAATGCTTAAATGAACCTTATGTGTGATTAAAATTTTCTTTGAAAAGACTTTCCATGGTTAGACTTGAGCCAAAATGGGTTATCTATCAAACAAATTTTCAAAACCCATATCTTCTTGATTGAGTGAATCTCATAGTCATTAATATTCTAGAACTTGTTTTTCAACCAATTCAAAATGGTTTTTGATTATATGTCTTAGGATGATAAAGGCACAATTAGGTCTTATTCTTAAGCCTCAGAATTTTGTATAATCTGACCCCTAGTTGCCCCTTTTGAGCCTAAAAGCAAAAAATTTTTCTTTGAAACCTTTCATTGACTAATATTCTCTTAAATGGTGAAAAAGTTGGAAATTTAGTGGAGCAAAGAAATAAAAAAGGACTTAAGAAAAATATGTATTTAATGCAAAGAAAAGCAAGAAAAAAAATAAAATAAAAAAAAAATCAAAAGGATGATATTGAATGAATTCCAAAAAGTCCATAAAAGTTCAAAAATTTGCTCTGTTAAATTTATAATGGTGATTTGAATCATTCATGACTGTTAAAGCCCTTTTGTATTCCATTTTTCTTGAAATTCCTACCTTAACAATACAACCCAAGGCCACGTTACAACCTTTAAAAAACCTTTAGACTTTGACATATTTTCTATCTAAACTGTGGAGTTTCTGGTTTATTAACAAGCTTATGGTAATATTTTTTGACTATGATGATCTGAGTGATACACAAACCATGAAACACTTTGAGTGAAAATTGAGAGAAGAGTATCCTCTGTCTTGATAATGAAAATTGATTCACATAAGAAAATTAATATTGGCATTTGAATAAATCTTTTTCTCTGTTTTGGATTCCTTAGTTTATTAAGCTTAGTGTTTTCTGTATTTTATCTTGTGAATATGGTGATTGCTTGAGGACAAGCAATGCTTTGGTTTGGGGTATTTTGATAAGTGTTTTATAACACAATAAATTAGATTTAGTTTACTTAGGATTTTAATCATTATGCACTGTATTTCCTTTATTTATTGTGATTTTTGCTTTCTTTCCACTGTATTCTACTCGGGTACTTTTATTTTGCAGAAATTAATAGATTTGGAATTATTGATGATCCATTTTAAGAATGAATGAATATAAATGGAAAATGGATTCAAGAACCCAAAAAGATGATCAAAGTGCCAAAGGATGAAAACAATCAAGAACCATGAGCTATACTGTCCAAAACGCCTCAAAAATGCAAGAAAACACTTCCAGGAAAGGGTAGGAATCGATTCACCCTTACAGGAATCGATTCCCATGTGAAACATAAGCTAGGAATCGATTCAAGGCTGTTGGGAATCGATTCATAGGGCTGGGAATCGATTCCCCCTTATAGGAATCGATTCATTGAGGTTTGGAAGGCTGGGAATCGATTCATGAAGGCCAGGAATCGATTCATCATGCTGGGAATCGATTCCCACCTTTAGGAATCGATTCACACGCTGTTTTGAAGGCAAAAATCAACTGGAGGAATCGATTCATCAGTGAAATCATGCGCCGAATTATTGGAAACAACAAAAATACGCAAATTGAAGACAACTAGAACAGCTGGAAATCACATGCACCGAAAGTTTCCAACTTGCAACGCGTTTTCTTAGCTGGCTTCCTCCCTTCCTTCGCCTATAAAAGGAGAAGCAATCCAAGCAGAGAAGGCATCCAGATCCAAATCCCATTCTTCATCAGCTTCATTCCTTTCTTTCTCTTTCGTTTTCTTTCTCTGTTTTATTTTCTTTCTCTTTTTATTTTCTTTTTCTTTCTTTTATTTTGTGTAAGAGTTGTGAGGATTGTGAAATTGAGTGTTCCAATTTGTAATTAGTGGAGGAATATTGCAACAAGGAAATACAGTGGTAAATTATTCTGAGCTTTTGGAGAAACCCGTAAGTCTTTATTTTTTACCATGTCTTGTATGTTTTATTTTTCCATTATTTATATGAATTTGAATTATTTCATGAGTAGCTAAATTAATTATCTTGGGATGAAGAGGGTATGATAATATTTTATTTTAATGTTATTTTGACTTTGAATTAAATAAATTTCTGTTTTCCATTTAGTTCAATTATGCTTAATGCTTTTAGTAATTCCTAACAAGAACCTAAATGATAAAACTGTATACTTACGGGTATATTAGTAAGTTTAGGTAATAAATAGAATCGAGAGATTTATTTTTACC
The DNA here is from genome assembly GCA_037962975.1 of Clitoria ternatea. Lineage (NCBI taxonomy): Eukaryota > Viridiplantae > Streptophyta > Magnoliopsida > Fabales > Fabaceae > Clitoria > Clitoria ternatea. The sequence goes on along the minus strand of CM075670.1, from coordinate 93,787,991 downwards.
AGAAAGCTTTGAACTAAACCTAAGATTTTTGAAATGTTTTTTTGTGACCTCGGTAAAACCGTGAAAGTAATCAAAATTCTTTTGAGGAAATAAAAGGGATTTTCATAAAACGATAATGGGCCTTTCTGAGGATTAAGCAGCGCTTTCCATAGGTTAGGTATATTAATAGGATTCCGAGAGGAACATATTAATTAGCTTTTGGAAAATTCATCTTGGAAAACTTAAATCGATTCTTATTTATGAAAAGTTAAAATTCATTAAATATAAAATAGAGTCTTAATCCCCCAAAAATCCCAAGATACTCTCAACTCTGATTTTTTTAGTGTCAAGTAAATTTTATTTTTATTCATATTCTGTGCAACTTTAATTTGTACTTTATTTTATAAAAATCTTAAAAATTAATTGTGTGGATAATTAAATTTCAATATGCTGGTACTTTGAACATAGTCCCTGTGGAGAACGATAATCTTTTATATTACGCGACATAACCCGTGCGCTTGCGGGCCCTGTCAAGTTTTTGGCGCCGTTGCCGGGGACTGTTGTCCCTCAAATATCGGCAATATTGAAATTCGATTAGATCATACTTGTTAATATTTTTATTTTTAGTTTGTTTTATTTCTAGTTATTTATTTTTATTTTTATTTTCAAAGATCACCCTTGATCTTGGTCTGTTATGGAATTCTTAACAGGTGCTACTGACCTTTATTGTTGTATTTATGATGATTCAGGACATGCTGCTATAAATTGCTATTTTGCAATATCCTTAAACCACCATGAACAAAAATTTCATCAGTTGGATGCTATTGGGAATTATAACCATAGCAGTGATTTTAGAAGCTTACCAGTATTCCAAAACTATCCTCCACAAAAATCCAAACTTGAAATACTGATGGAAAATTTTGTAAGCACCCAAGAAAAACGAAATGAAGAGTTCTCAAATGCCATAAAAACCTTAGCTTCAAAGGTGGACTCTCTGGCCACCCATAACAAAATTTTGGAAAATCAAATTGTCCAACAGACCTCTTTTTCTATAAGAACACCAGAAACATTTCCTGTAAAACCTGAGGTAGGACCATCTAACCACACCATGGACATCACTCTTAGGAGTGATACTCATTATGATGATCCGGTTGGCATAACTAAAGAAGAAGCTAAGGAAGAGAAGAAATTTGATGAGTCTCTATCTCATCCGATAATTGAGGAGCGCAGTACACTGATCCAAAAGAAGGTACTGCCCAAGCTTCAGAATCCAGGTATTCTAGAGGTTATTCCTATCAAGGTAGGAAAATTTTACATACCTCTTAACTTTGTTATGCTTGAAATAGATTTTATTGACAAAGTGGTAGAGAAAGAGGTAATCCAAAACCTCCCTCTTGATCCACTTGAATCTGTTTTATCTTATGACTTTTCAGGCATTTCAAAAATATACTTCTGTGATTTTTTGGCTAAAAGAGAACTGATCCCTAAAGTGGAATTCAGACCACTAAAACCTGTGTTCAGGTATGAATTGTATAGTTGAAGCAGGTTCAGAAAAATCTGGCTGAAGACTTAAAACTTAGCACTTGTAGGGAGGTAACCTCATGTCTTTAATAAATAAAAAAAAACAAAAAAAAACAAAAAACAAAAAACAAAAAACAAAAAACAAAAAACCAACTATGTCAGATGCTGGTTTGGGGTTATTACAAGTAAGTTTTCTTATCCTTTTATCATCCATTTTAACATTGAGGACAATGTCAAATTCTGGTTTGGGGTGGTAGGTAAGAAAACTTAACTGTTTTGTTTACGTTGTGTGATTGTTATTTTATTTTGCATGTGTGTTTTCCTTGTTTGTAATCTTGTAATTTACCATTATTGCATGATAAATTTACTTTGAACACAAGGCTAAAGTATCTAAGGATCCCAAAAATTTTGAGTAAAATTTTCAAAATTTGATTGTTTAAATGCCAAATAAATGCTTAAATGAACCTTATGTGTGATTAAAATTTTCTTTGAAAAGACTTTCCATGGTTAGACTTGAGCCAAAATGGGTTATCTATCAAACAAATTTTCAAAACCCATATCTTCTTGATTGAGTGAATCTCATAGTCATTAATATTCTAGAACTTGTTTTTCAACCAATTCAAAATGGTTTTTGATTATATGTCTTAGGATGATAAAGGCACAATTAGGTCTTATTCTTAAGCCTCAGAATTTTGTATAATCTGACCCCTAGTTGCCCCTTTTGAGCCTAAAAGCAAAAAATTTTTCTTTGAAACCTTTCATTGACTAATATTCTCTTAAATGGTGAAAAAGTTGGAAATTTAGTGGAGCAAAGAAATAAAAAAGGACTTAAGAAAAATATGTATTGAATGCAAAGAAAAGCAAGAAAAAAAAATAAAATAAAAAAAAAATCAAAAGGATGATATTGAATGAATTCCAAAAAGTCCATAAAAGTTCAAAAATTTGCTCTGTTAAATTTATAATGGTGATTTGAATCATTCATGACTGTTAAAGCCCTTTTGTATTCCATTTTTCTTGAAATTCCTACCTTAACAATACAACCCAAGGCCACGTTACAACCTTTAAAAAACCTTTAGACTTTGACATATTTTCTATCTAAACTGTGGAGTTTCTGGTTTATTAACAAGCTTATGGTAATATTTTTTGACTATGATGATCTGAGTGATACACAAACCATGAAACACTTTGAGTGAAAATTGAGAGAAGAGTATCCTCTGTCTTGATAATGAAAATTGATTCACATAAGAAAATTAATATTGGCATTTGAATAAATCTTTTTCTCTGTTTTGGATTCCTTAGTTTATTAAGCTTAGTGTTTTCTGTATTTTATCTTGTGAATATGGTGATTGCTTGAGGACAAGCAATGCTTTGGTTTGGGGTATTTTGATAAGTGTTTTATAACACAATAAATTAGATTTAGTTTACTTAGGATTTTAATCATTATGCACTGTATTTCCTTTATTTATTGTGATTTTTGCTTTCTTTCCACTGTATTCTACTCGGGTACTTTTATTTTGCAGAAATTAATAGATTTGGAATTATTGATGATCCATTTTAAGAATGAATGAATATAAATGGAAAATGGATTCAAGAACCCAAAAAGATGATCAAAGTGCCAAAGGATGAAAACAATCAAGAACCATGAGCTATACTGTCCAAAACGCCTCAAAAATGCAAGAAAACACTTCCAGGAAAGGGTAGGAATCGATTCACCCTTACAGGAATCGATTCCCATGTGAAACATAAGCTAGGAATCGATTCAAGGCTGTTGGGAATCGATTCATAGGGCTGGGAATCGATTCCCCCTTATAGGAATCGATTCATTGAGGTTTGGAAGGCTGGGAATCGATTCATGAAGGCCAGGAATCGATTCATCATGCTGGGAATCGATTCCCACCTTTAGGAATCGATTCACACGCTGTTTTGAAGGCAAAAATCAACTGGAGGAATCGATTCATCAGTGAAATCATGCGCCGAATTATTGGAAACAACAAAAATACGCAAATTGAAGACAACTAGAACAGCTGGAAATCACATGCACCGAAAGTTTCCAACTTGCAACGCGTTTTCTTAGCTGGCTTCCTCCCTTCCTTCGCCTATAAAAGGAGAAGCAATCCAAGCAGAGAAGGCATCCAGATCCAAATCCCATTCTTCATCAGCTTCATTCCTTTCTTTCTCTTTCGTTTTCTTTCTCTGTTTTATTTTCTTTCTCTTTTTATTTTCTTTTTCTTTCTTTTATTTTGTGTAAGAGTTGTGAGGATTGTGAAATTGAGTGTTCCAATTTGTAATTAGTGGAGGAATATTGCAACAAGGAAATACAGTGGTAAATTATTCTGAGCTTTTGGAGAAACCCGTAAGTCTTTATTTTTTACCATGTCTTGTATGTTTTATTTTTCCATTATTTATATGAATTTGAATTATTTCATGAGTAGCTAAATTAATTATCTTGGGATGAAGAGGGTATGATAATATTTTATTTTAATGTTATTTTGACTTTGAATTAAATAAATTTCTGTTTTCCATTTAGTTCAATTATGCTTAATGCTTTTAGTAATTCCTAACAAGAACCTAAATGATAAAACTGTATACTTACGGGTATATTAGTAAGTTTAGGTAATAAATAGAATCGAGAGATTTATTTTTACCAGAAAGCTTTGAACTAAACCTAAGATTTTTGAAATGCTTTTTTGTGACCTCGGTAAAACCGTGAAAGTAATCAAAATTCTTTTGAGGAAATAAAAGGGATTTTCATAAAACGATAATGGGCCTTTCTGAGGATTAAGCAGCGCTTTCCATAGGTTAGGTATATTAATAGGATTCCGAGAGGAACATATTAATTAGCTTTTGGAAAATTCGCCTTGGAAAACTTAAATCGATTCTTATTTATGAAAAGTTAAAATTCATTAAATATAAAATAGAGTCTTAATCCCCCAAAAATCCCAAGATACTCTCAACTCTGATTTTTTTAGTGTCAAGTAAATTTTATTTTTATTCATATTCTGTGCAACTTTAATTTGTACTTTATTTTATAAAAATCTTAAAAATTAATTGTGTGGATAATTAAATTTCAATATGCTGGTACTTTGAACACAGTCCCTGTGGAGAACGATAATCTTTTATATTACGCGACATAACCCGTGCGCTTGCGGGCCCTGTCATTGTCTAATTTTTAAAAGTAGATTATGCATCGACTATTTTCATGAAGTCCACACCAGGACTCCCATGCAAAGAACAAAAGCTTGCAGCAATGTCATCCTGCGAGCAAATGAATAGCAGTTACCAGTGAAGGCTGCAATAAACATTGATTAGTAACAATGTAAAATGATTAAATTAACAACACAAAGTAATTATTTAATAAACTCTTACTCTCTATGATATGGCGTAAGGTACATAGTCTTATTCAATGCATTCATCTAATTCTGGATGTATGCTTGAATCTCCTCCTTATTGTTCTGCGAACATGTACTAGAGAGGGCTCTAGGAAACCATAAATGTCATGGAAACCCCTTTCTATATAAACTCTATGTAGAAACCTAAGAAAATTTATACACGTTTAGTTAATGAAAATAACATTTTAATTGACACAATCATTGAACGAAAAACATTATACTTACAGCTCCCAACACTGAATCACAAAAATGTTCAACGTCGTCTTCCCCATCAAGACCTCACACTAGTCAGGCCGTGGAATACACACCAGCAATAGACTTGGGCAGCCGAAAATGAACTCCTACCATGGGACAAAGACAGTATCCTCGCGTAGCTAAGTCGTTGTTAGTCCTCAAATTTTCAATAAAAGCTTAAATAAAAATTTCATAAAAATTATAAAAATTAGTTTAATTTGTTAGAAAAATAGGATTTAAATTCAATAAATGGATGTTGTTGGAAATAATCTGCCCTTGATCAATTTTCTCTAGTTTTGCAGTGAAAAAGTTAAGAAATCAAGAGAAAATTACACTGGAGGAGCTGACGCGTAGCCTAATCCCACGCGTAGCATCAAGAGCTATTTTTGATGCTGACGCTACGCATCACAGCCACGCGTAGCGTCAGTGCTGCGTGGTCTCCACTCCTACTTTTGGCCAACCACCCCACTTGGACCCAATAATGGGCACTCTACTCAGCCCAAGGGCCACCCCAATCAGCATAAATGGCCAAAACTCGGTGGAAACATGTCCATGTGGCCAAGCATGATCAAAATTAATTATTTGAAGTGGCCATTATCAGCTGTTTAATGGAAGCTGAGTCAGGGGTATGACGCGTAGCGTCACACTGACGCGTAGCGTCAGCACCCTTGCTCAGCCCTATAAATAGGGCCATCCAACACCATTCTAATCATCCCATCCCATTCCATACACAGCATTTCATTCTCTTCTCTCTTGTGCTCGATTTTGAGCACTTCTTTTGTGAGTTGTAGTTCTAGAATAGTTTTCTAGATACTTGAGTGTGTTTCGGTGTATTGTGATCGTTGTATCGTGAAGTTTCCATCATCTTCGTAATGTCAAACTCTTTAAGTGTTGTTTTTACTTTTACCATGTGTAACTAATTTGTTTATGTTAGAATTGGTGAACTAATCTATTGAGTATAATGTTGTGAATTCGACCTCTGCATGTTTATGATTCAAGTCCATGTTAGTGTCTCAACCTTTTATTAATATGAACGTCAAACGGGAGAATGATTTTCATGTGTATCGAAACTGGTTTTATTAGTGTAAATGTCAAACGGGAGAATGATTATTTATGCCGTATTGAAACTAGTTTTGACGAAAGTAAAAAGTTGGAATACCCTTGGTATCTCAATTCTATAGGGGTTGTTAACCATTGTTGCCATAAGGCCAGGTCTTAATGCAAGTTTTTACTGAGAAAGCTCACGAGGGATCGGACTTTACGTTGAATTCTTAGAATTTATATCACGAGGGATCGGTTATAATGATTTTAAGCTGTAATGACATGAAACTTGATGATTAAATATGTATGTCTTGAGTTCCTCATTGTTATTCTAGATTAGGGATCCAATTTCCAACATAATTTGTTTATCTGTGTTTATCTCAAGTATCTTACCTATTCTAGATTACAACTCGACTTTTTAGATAGATTTTATTTTCTTTTATCTTATGAATCACTCAAACATGCTATCTTGTGAATATTGTATAAACTGTATATAAATCATTCTTTTGTTTATAAGTTCCTTCACATTTACCATAGTAAGTAGAAAATTACTGTTGTTATTGGACATTCAATCCCAGTGGAACGATATCTAAATTTTGAAAACTACAAATGATTGGTGCGCTTGCCAATTAACAAAACCTAGTTCCACCGCTGGGTTAACAAGTTTTCTGGCGCCGTTGCCGGGGATTGAATTGTTTCAGTAAAACAGTAAAATTTTAATTACCGTGGTAAATATTTTTTTTTACCTTTAAAATTTTTTTTTTATTTTATCATTATTACACTAACTTTCTTTGTCTAGTTGTGTATGCAAACTCGATCTACCGCAGGTAAAATTTATTTTGATCCTGAGATAGAAAGGTTTGTAAAGAAAATCAAGTCTTTGAAATCTAAAACACAAACTAATTCTTCTTCTACTTCGAAAATTTTTGAAAATTCAAATATGGCTGCTGAAAGGAGAACATTGGGACAGTTTGCTGCTATAAATGGGCCACCCCGAGTTTCGGGAATGTTTCAAGGACCAGTTTTACCAGTGGAAATTAAACCTGCCACTTTAAACATAATTCAAAACAACCAATTTACTGGTTTAAATCATGAAGAACCATATGAACATTTAACTGTTTTTTATGAGTTATGCAGCACAATTGGTTTTGAACCCAATCAAGAAGAGTCTGTTTACATGAGACTCTTTCCTTTTTCATTGATTGGGAAAGCAAAAGAATGGTTTAAATCTTGTCCACCGGGTAGTTTTACAAACTGGTCCGATGTTGAAAGAAAATTTTTGGAAAGATTTTATTCTCCTTCAAAATATTTTGAAGCAATGACAGCCATACATTCTTTTTCTCAAAATAATGATGAATCATTAGGAGAGACATGGGAACGATTCAAGGCACTCTTGAGAAAGTGCCTAAACCACAACCTGAATGATGCCGAGAAGGTAAGAATCGTTTACCATGGTTTATTGCCTCAGTTCAAGATGATGTTAGATGCTTGTGCAGGTGGTTCTTTAATGAACAAGACTGTGGAAGAAGCCATAGAAATATTGGAATCAATGGCTATTAGTGACCGATAAGCAAAGCATGAAAGAGGTAATATGCAGAGGAAGCCAGGAATGCTCGAATTGGGAGTAAATGATGCAGTGTTGGCTCAGCAAAAATTACTGACCCAACAAATTGAAGTTATGAGCAAATAATTGGAAAAACTTCAAATTGCTCAAGTAGCATCACCACCCCCTGCTCAACTTAAAACATGTATGCACTGCATGGGAGAACAACCATGTGGTTACTGTGGAAATGAGCAAGAGCAAGCCAATTTCATGAACCATCAAAGAGCACCCTTAGGTAATTATCCTTTCAATCATGGAAACTCTTTTCCTAACAATTACCTACAGGGTTGGCAAAATCAGAATATGGGCTGGAGACAGGACACTGGACCTTCCAACAGACCTCCTAACAATCAATTCAAGCAACAACAAACTGACAATGCAAGATTGAGAAGAATAGAGGAATCTATTCAACAGTTATTGCAGTTTGTGGAGACAAATGAAGCTGCCCGAAAAGCATCTGACATACAAATGGGTCAGCTCGCAAAAGAAATAGCCGAATTAAAGAGTTCTGGGTTTTCTGCAAACACTCAAAACCCAAGGGAACAATGTAATGCTGTTTCTTCTGATGTTGTAAAAATTGATTGTAAAGAAAAAATGAGAAAAAGAAAGAATAAGAAGAGAAAGAAAGTAAAAAAAATAGAAAAAAATGAGAAAAATGAAAAAGAAAAAAATGTGCAAGTAGACACAGAGCAAGAAACAAACTGTACAACCCCGAAAAAATGTAAAGATCCGGGGAGTTTCACCATTCCTGTGACAATCGGAAATATCAACATCAGGAATGCGTTATTAGATTTAGGGGCTAATATTAACTTGATGCCCTTAGATTTAATAAAGCGCATTGGTGAATATGAGCTAAAAGAAGCAAAGACAGAATTACAGTTTGCAGATCGCTCTGTCAAAAAACCTTTTGGGATTGTGGAAGATGTATTGGTAAAGGTTGACAAGTACCACTTCAAGGTTGACTTCGTGGTGCTGGATATGAAGAAGATGCTGATGTTCCTCTAATTCTTGGAAGACCATTCATGAAAACTGCTCGAGTACTGATTGATGTGGACAATGGAAAGTTAGCAGTAAGAGTGCATGATGAGGAAGTAAATTTTGATGTCTTCAAGGCAATGAAACATCCCAACCCAAAGCAAGATTGTTTCAAAGTGGACATCCTTGATGAAACTTATCTTTCCTTATCAAAAGGTATGATTATTTCTGACCCATTAAATAAGTTATTGACTAACTCAGTTGAATTTTTGAATGAAGAAGAGGAAAAACAGATTGAAAGATATCTTGAAAAATTTGATCAAGGGAAAGAAATTTCTTTTGAATCAAGAAAGATTGAAGAAATTCAAGAATCACCTACTGAAGAAGTCCAGAAACCTGAATTAAAAGTGTTACCTTCCAATCTGAAATACATCTTTTTGAAAGAAGGTAATTTGAAACCAGTTATCATTAGTAATCTGTTGAGTGAAACAGAGGAAGAAAAACTGGTGGAAGTATTAAAGAGCAATCAAGAAGCAATTGGGTGGACACTTGAGGATTTGAAAGGTATAAGTCCATCATACTGCATGCACAAAATCTTGTTGGAAGATAATTTCAAACCTATTGCTCAACCTCAAAGACGCCTCAATCCAACTTTGAAAGAGGTAACCAAAAAGGAGGTTCTGAAATTGTTGAAAGCAGGTATTATCTATCCTATTTCTGATAGCACATGGGTAAGTCCTGTTCAAGTTGTTCCAAAAAAAGGTGGTATGACAGAAATTGTTAATGAAAAAAATGAACTAATTCCTACAAGAACTGTCACCAGTTGGAGAATGTGTATTGATTATAGAAAATTAAATCAAGCAACAAGAAAAGATCATTTTCCATTACCTTTTATGGATCAAATGCTTGAAAGATTATCTGGACAAGAATATTACTGCTTTCTCGATGGTTATTCTGGATATAATCAAATTGCTGTTGACCCTCTTGATCAGGAAAAAACTGCCTTTACATGTCCTTTTGGCATATTTGCTTACAGAAAAATGCCATTTGGATTATGTAATGCACCTGCTACTTTTCAAAGATGTATGTTTGCTATTTTTGCAGATTTAATTGAAAAGAGCATTGAAATTTTCATGGATGACTTCTCAGTTTTTGGAAATTCATTTGAAACATGTCTATCCAACCTGGACACCATACTGAAGCGGTGTATTGAGACAAATTTAGTACTTAATTGGGAGAAATGTCACTTCATGGTGAAAGAAGGAATTGTACTTGGTCATAAAATTTCTTCTAGAGGCATTGAAGTTGACCAAGCCAAAATAGAGGTAATTTCTAAACTCCGTCCTCCTGTAAATGTAAAAGGTATTAGAAGTTTTTTAGGACATGCTGGATTTTATAGAAGGTTTATTCAAGATTTTTCAAAAATTGCAAAACCCTTATCAAACCTTCTAAATAAAGATGTTGAATTCAAATTTGATGAAGCATGTCTTAAAGCTTTTAATTCCTTGAAAGAAAAATTAGTTACTGCTCCTGTAATTATTGCTCCTAATTGGAATCTACCCTTTGAACTTATGTGTGATGCAAGTGATTATGCTGTTGGAGCAGTTTTAGGTCAAAGATACGAGAAAGTTTTTAAAGTCATACATTATGCTAGTAAAGTCTTGAATGAAAATCAAATAAATTATGCAACTACTGAAAAAGAATTACTAGCCATAGTGTATGCTTTAGAAAAATTTCGATCTTACTTGATTGGCTCAAAAATAATCATTTTTACTGATCATGCTGCAACCAAGTATCTTTTAACTAAACCTGATTCAAAACCTCGGTTAATCAGATGGATTTTGCTCCTTCAAGAATATGATCTTGAAATCAAAGATAAAAAGGGTAGTGAAAATATGGTAGCTGACCATCTTTCTAGATTAGTGAATAATGAGGTTACTGTTAAAGAAAGAGAAATTTTGGAAGAATTCCCAGATGAAAAACTTTTCAAAATAACACAACGGCCATGGTTTGCTGACATGGCCAATTTCAAAGCAGCAGGAGTTCTTCCAAATGATTTGACTTGGCAACAAAGAAAAAATTTTTTTAGAGATGCAAGATATTTTGTTTGGGATGACCCTCATTTATTCAAAATTGGAGCGGATAATTTGTTACGACGTTGTGTGCCTGACTGGGAAGTAAAAGATGTGTTGTGGCATTGTCATAAATCACCATACGGAGGACATTTTAATGATGAAAGAACATCTGCAAAAGTTCTCCAATCAGGTTTGTACTGGCCCTCTCTTTTTAAAGATGCTCACTTATTTGTTCAATCTTGTGATAACTGCCAAAGAACAGGTAATGTTGGAAAAAGGCAAGAAATGCCTCTCACAAATATACAAGAAGTTGAGGTATTTGATTGTTGGGGAATTGACTTCATGGGACCTTTTTCTAACTCATACTCAAATCAATACATTCTTTTGGCAGTAGATTATGTTTCAAAGTGGGTGGAAGCGATATCTACTCCCAATGCTGATACTAAAACTGTTGTGAATTTCTTGAAGAAAAATATTTTTTGTAGATTTGGGACACCAAGAACTTTAATCAGTGATGGTGGTTCACACTTTTGCAATAAAGTTCTTCAGAAAGTATTACAACATTATGGAGTAAAGCATAAGGTAGCCACAGCATATCATCCATAAACCAATGGGCAAGCAGAGATTTCAAATCGGGAAGTGAAAAGGATTCTGGAAAAAACTGTGTCATCTTCCAGAAAGGATTGGTCACAAAAACTTGATGATGCACTCTGGGCATACAGAACTGCATTTAAAACACCAATTGGTCTTTCTCCTTTTCAGATGGTTTATGGAAAATCATGTCACCTTCCAGTTGAAATGGAACATAAAGCATATTGGGCTTTAAAATTCCTCAATTTTGATCAAAATGCAGCAGCAGATAAAAGAAAGTTACAGCTTCTTGAGTTAGAAGAAATGAGGAACAATGCCTATGAATCATCTAGATGCTACAAAAGTAAGGTGAAAGCTTATCATGATAAAAAGTTAAAGAAAAGACACTTCACACCAGGTCAGTAAGTTTTATTGTTCAATTCAAGATTAAAATTGTTTCCTGGAAAATTGAAATCAAAATGGTCAGGCCCATTTTTGATTAAAGAAGTCAAACCATATGGAGCAGTGGAAATTGAAGATCCAACTTCCAAAAGAAGTTGGATGGTAAATGGCCAAAGGTTAAAACTATATTTGGGTGGTGAAATTAACAAAATTACCACCAGTTATCTTTTAACTGACCTTTGAAATGCAGGAATGTCAGGCTAGAGACATTAAATCTAGCGCTCAATGGGAGGTAACCCATTCTTTTCTCTTTATTTTTAATGTCTTTAATAAAAAAAAAATCAAATTTTTGTTAGTAAGTTAGTTTATACACTTAGAGTTTTTACACAATAAAACCAATTTTGTAAAATCAATTATCAATTTCTTTATAACTTAGGAATTTTGATAAATTTAATTACAATAAGTTTATTAACCATCAAGCAAATTTCAATAACCCGGTGAGTTGAGAAATCTTTTTAAACACTTGAGGGTTTAATCGACATATTTTCAATTCGAATTGATTTTGCTTTAATCTGTGATTTGTGTTGTTGTACAGAGAATTCGGGAAAATGATCAAGGCACATTTATTGGTGAAACGAAACCTTGAGCCAAACAGCTTACCTTGGTAAAAAAAATCTTTTATCCCTTGTAAGCCAATTTGAGCCAAAAATAAAATTCTTTGGTACCCTTAAAAACCTAAATTTGTTTTAACCATTCCCTATACTTGATTGATTAAAAGAGCAGTTGAAATAAATGAAAAATATTTTGAGTGTTCTTACAAAAATGGGGAGTGAAAATGAGCAACTTGATTCTTTTCAAAAAAAAAAATATAACATGGAAAAGAAAAGTCAAAAATAGTGAAAAGAATCAAGTTGGGGGTATTTATTTTTCATCAATAAAAGAAAATGAGAAGTTTGGGTCAAGAGAAAGCCTAAGGATTATAAAATCCTCTTTTATGATTTCAGGTTTTTGAATTCCAAGAAAAACCATTACTTCTTGAAAACCAAGCCTCATTATAACCCGTGAAAAGACCTTGTGATTGTCGAATTAACTCTGTATAAATAACCTTTGATTAGATGACAAACAAAGTTAAATTCGTTTGATTTTATGATTGATTGAGTGAAACAGGTTACCATTTGCATAGAGATAAACACTTGTGAGGTAAGCCTAAAATTCTGCTTGGTTGTTAATAGAATATTGTAAACAATTTTATCATGAAACCTTTGTTATTTTTGATATCAGTTTTGATTATTACAAAATAGTTAAAATTGTGTAATTATTTTTTTGTGGTAAATTTTCGGACTAACTTAAAAATTTGATTTCAAATTTTTTTTTCTTATTTTTCTCTCTTGCTCGAGGACGAGCAATGTCTCAAGTTGGGGGTATTTGTTAGTCCTCAAATTTTCAATAAAAGCTTTAATACAAATTTCATAAAAATTATAAAAATTAGTTTAATTTGTTAGAAAAATAGGATTTAAATTCAATAAATGGATGTTGTTGGAAATAATCTGCCCTTGATCAATTTTCTCTAGTTTTGCAGTGAAAAAGTTAAGAAATCAAGAGAAAATTACACTGGAGGAGCTGACGCGTAGCCTAATCCCACGCGTAGCATCAAGAGCTATTTTTGATGCTGACGCTACGCATCACAGCCACGTATAGCGTCAGTGCTGCATGGTCTCCACTCCTACTTTTGGCCAACCACCCCACTTGGACCCAATAATGGGCACTCCACTCAGCCCAAGGGCCACCCCAATCAGCATAAATGGCCAAAACTCGGTGGAAACATGTCCATGTGGCCAAGCATAATCAAAATTAATTATTTGAAGTGGCCATTATCAGCTGTTTAATGGAAGCTGAGTCAGGGGTATGACGCGTAGCGTCACACTGACGCGTAGCGTCAGCACCCTTACTCAGGCCTATAAATAGGGCCATCCAACACCATTCTAATCATCCCATCCCATTCCATACACAGCATTTCATTCTCTTCTCTCTTGTGCTCGATTTTGAGCACTTCTTTTATGAGTTGTAGTTCTAGAATAGTTTTCTAGATACTTGAGTGTGTTTCGGTGTATTGTGATCGTTGTATCGTGAAGTTTCCATCATCTTCGTAATGTCAAACTCCGTAAGTGTTGTTTTTACTTTTACCATGTGTAACTAATTTGTTTATGTTGGAATTGGTGAACTAATCTATTGAGTATAATGTTGTGAATTCGACCTCTGCATGTTTATGATTCAAGTCCATGTTAGTGTCTCAACCTTTTATTAATATGAACGTCAAACGGGAGAATGATTTTCATGTGTATCAAAACTGGTTTTATTAGTGTAAATGTCAAACAGGAGAATGATTATTTATGCCGTATTGAAACTAGTTTTGACGAAAGTAAAAAGTTAGAATACCCTTGGTATCTCAATTCTATAGGGGTTGTTAACCATTGTTGCCATAAGGCCAGGTCTTAATGCAAGTTTTTACTGAGAAAGCTCACGAGGGATCAGACTTTACGGTGAATTCTTAGAATTTATATCACGAGGGATCGGTTATAATGATTTTAAGCTGCAATGACATGAAACTTGATGATTAAATATGTATGTCTTGAGTTCCTCATTGTTATTCTAGATTAGGGATCCAATTTCCAACATAATTTGTTTATCTGTGTTTATCTCAAGTATCTTACCTATTCTAGATTGCAACTCGACTTTTTAGATAGATTTTATTTTCTTTTATCTTATGAATCACTCAAACATGCTATCTTGTGAATATTGTATAAACTGTATATAAATCATTCTTTTGTTTATAAGTTCCTTCACATTTACCATAGTAAGTAGAAAATTACTGTTGTTATTGGACATTCAATCCCAGTGGAACGATATCTAAATTTCGAAAACTACAAACGATTGGTGCGCTTGCCAATTAACAAAACCCGGTTCCACCGCTGGGTTAACAGTCGTGAAAGCCCATAGTTGTTCGATGGGATCAGGGGGGCTGTGGCTTCCTTGATAGGCCGACATTCTGCTAAAATAGTTAAAACATTAGAAGAAATTTGTTATTATTCAAACCATAACTTAATATATAATTGATGCTAGTTTAAGGAGCATACCTGGGGACTAGAATCTGACAAAAGTTTGGTCGGCCACATGAGGAAGTGTCCTATAGCCTGGCCGATGAGTCGTACCTCACGAGTTGGCATGGGCACAGCTGCCTCCGCCTCGAGGACCTGTATAACTGAGACCCTTGAGGATGGTGAACCAAATGGCCTAGGTTATACACTAAACCAATAGCAACTGGCTCTTTCACTCCATCAACAAAGAGGTCACATTGACGACAATATCCAATATGCACATCGTCATTATCACTATCAGGTGCAGCATACGACCCCTTTATGGTGACTCACCTAACCTGCATATTTACATAATATTTTGAAGTTATTCAACAAATAATGAAAGCAAATTACAAGTAATTCAATTAAATCATGTACAATCAAACATGTGGGTCCACCACTGGTGTTGTAGGCTGATGTTATTGACTGAATGAAGCCTTCATCTCATCTCGAGACCATGTCATCTCTTCTTGCAGCAGCCTCTACATCTCCTTCCTGGCCTCTACCTTCACTACAAATCAGAGATGGATTGGGAAGGGGCGGAGAGACAATCAAAATAGCTTCAGAGGCCTACGAAGAAAGAATGATTAGAAACAAAAATATTAATTTAAAACAAAGTCAAAAATGTTAATATAAATGTACCATGACCTCGACCAGTTGCACGCATTCGTCCAGGGTGCTCTGGTCGGCCGATGGCGGTGGTTAGTATATCATCCCTACTATGCAACACGAAAGACCCTTGGGTTGACTACTCCACCAAGGAATCCTACAACTAAAACCCAGTGATCAATATTGTTAGTAATTGATGGACAGTTCAAGTATCATAAAACCATTTAAGAAGCTTTGTACTTACAATTCGTTGGGCAACCTCCTCAGCATGTGATGAAGTGTAGTCATCACTCTTCCTCATCCTGGCTCGCTTCCATTTTTCATGGTGTACAGGTAGGGAGGTAGGATCTACAATAGTGGTGTCTAGGAGGCTACCCTGGCGCTAACTGGCCTTCTCTTGGGCCATCTTATCCTCCAACAATCGGTAACCCCCACGTGATAACCTGTGAGGGCAGTCATTTTTCGTACAAATTTCTTGTGCTTTCATGTGTTTGGCCTGCAACAAAAATATTTCAAATGCACTTATACTTTATATATTTTGTATAAAAGCATTCATTGTTAACTATAAAAACATCAAAAGTAAAAGATAGGTACCGTAAAGTTGTCTGTGTGTCTGGATGCAATAAACGTATCCCAAGTCTGTTGATCTATAACTGTGTATGTGTCTCTGGGAAACTTACCCTGCTTCTTCCGGAAGACATACCTATTATTCAGAATACTTGAAGTAAGAAATTAATAGCATAAGACAGTACAATTTTAAATACTTAATTTTTAACATGCATGCATATGTGGAAGTCAGTTTGCCCTTGAATACCCCCCACAGATCAGCGATTTTAGACATGGTCTTCCTGCATAGTGTGTCGATTGTAGGAATATCCCAAGTATCCTACAAGTGGCAAATTAACATGGTTGATTTATTATGCAGAATAAATTACAATACAATTCAAAAATAAATATGTAGTTGGTGTTTTCTTACAAGAACATCAGCTTAAATTGCATTCTTCACGACCTCCTCAACACTATCCCAATCAGGGATAATGATGAAAACCTTCGACCATGACAAGACACCTAATTAACTCTAAAACTTGACGGCTTTAGGTCCCGAAGTCCTCCCCGTGATGATATTAATGTCAACATGGCTCCTCTGTCCCTGATGGCGCCTAAGTGCAACACTAGTCATTCGAGTAACAACTCGACTCCTCCTAGCTGAGTAATTTGTATCCTGGGAGTCGGATCTTGCGAGTAAAACCTGGTCAGCCATAAGTATATGTTCAAACAAGAGAAAATACCTTAGTAAGTATAATAAACACATTACGCAAACAAGTTTAGTTAATAAATACATGTTTACTTATTATTAATCAACAATAAATACAATCAATGATATACAACTGAAGACATACCCTATGTTTCCCACAGACCCTCCTGGTGGTCATGACGAGTCACGACTATATCATCTATGTGATCTTCCACAATCCCAGCCGGCGTAGGTGTTGTTAGACAAGGTATGTCTAGGACATCAAGACTTGGATCCCCAATGTTGTGTCTACCTTAAACAATAACTGACCATCTTGCTTTATCAAATGGGTCAACAATGTAGAAAACTTGCTTTACTTGAGCTGCCATGATGAAAGGCTTCTTTTTGTGACCTACCTTGTTCAGGTCCACCAATGTAAATCCAAATTCATATGTTTTGACATTGTTCTTACTATAAACCCATTTGCATTTAAACACAGGAACAATGAAACAATCATAATTGACTTCCCATATATCTTCAATGACACCAAAATAACATAACTCAGCCATGATAGGGTTATTATCCTTTGAAGTAAAGAAATGCATTGATTCAGCCACAACCATAACTCCATTATTCTGCATCGTACTCTTGTCATCTTGGGCCCTTGTATAGAATAAATAGTTATTTATGTCATATCCACAATAGGTGATTACATCAAAGTTGGGACCTAATGCTAGTCGATGTAATGTCTCAGGGGCAGATGTGTCTTTGAGAAGGTTCATTTTGAACCACTGCATGAACGTTTTGTTGTGTTTGTTTAACACCCACTTTTCAGCCATTCTAAGGTTGTTTCTTTTGGCTAGGTCTTTGTGAGTTGTTAAATACGGGAGGACGGCATCTATGTTGTTCAAAATATACAAGTATGCTTGGAGGACTTCATCACGTGACATGCTTTTAATTGTTTTCCCAATGGTACCTTTCCCATCCAATCGCCCTTCGGAATGCCAATGCTTTTAGCCTGTGACATATAATCAGCACAGAACCCAATTGCTTCCTCTATAATGTACTTTTCTACTATCGATGCTTCAGGGTGGCGTTGGTTCTTCATATAGCCTTTCAATATTTTCATGTATCGCTCAACAGGATACATCCACCTCAAGAACACTGGCCCACATAAACGAAACTCCCTAACTAAATGGATGATTAAGTGTACCATTATATCAAAGAATGAAGGCAAGAAATGTATTCCAATGCAACCAACTTCTCATGGGCGATTACTTTGCCACATATGGCATTGAAAAATAAACACACCCTTGTTATCACATGTCTAACATTTTTTGGGAGAATGTCACGAATGGCAATGGGTAGAAACTGTTGCTTCAGCATATGACAATCGTGCGACTTCAAACCAACTAACTTCAGATCCTTCATGGAAACACAAGTGTTGATGTTGGAACCATACCTAGATGGAACTTTGATACCACGCAACGATTCACAAAAACTTTGCTTCTCTTTTTTGGACAAGGTATGACATGCTGGAGGCAAAATAAGTTCGTTTTCCCTTTGATTGTGGTGCAACTCCTCACGTATACCCAACAACTCCAAGTCTAGACACGAATTCAGGTCATCCTTAATTTTTCCAGGTATGTTTAACAGGGTTTCAACGAAACTATCGCACATATTTTTCTCCACATGCATTATCAAGCTCTTTCCAATATGGCAGATCAAAAAATATTGATCTTTTCTTCCAGCTATTTTTGAGGTAAACTGCTTCTCAAACTTACCAAGAACCACATTGACGTCTTTCACCTTTTCATATACTTGATGACCAGACAGTGGTAGATGAGGTATTTTAATCTCTTGCACACCATTGAATGACTTCATTAACCTACAAAGTGGATGATTAGCCGTAAAAAACCTATGATGTCGAAGATAAACATTTTTCCTTCCAAGATGCATGCAATCAAAACTAGTTCCTATTGTTCAAGTGGCCTTAATACTCAAGAGGGGGGTGAATTGAGTGTTTAAGCTTTTCTTTTGAATGCCTTTGAAATTGATTCCTTTTTTACAAAATATGTTTGTATGCAAGAGATAGCAAGTGTAATGCAAGAATCAATGTAAAACAATGTGCAAATGTTACTTAGGCAATATGTCAAACACTTGGTGTGCGACACTTTAACTTAGCCTAATTACTAAAGTTCAAGCAATAATATCACAATCAAATCAATATACCAACCAAATCCAATAAGTAAATGCAAGAGAGTAGGAAAGAGAAGCTTACAAACTAATTTAACGAGTTCCACCAACCCGGTGTACGTCTCACCTTCAAGCAACCCACTTGAAGGATTTCCACTATTGAAGTTTAGAGATACAAGGTATGAGCAATTGTAGCTTCCTAGTGTCCCACACTCAAGAACTCAATCCTCACTAGTATAAGGGCAACCCAATCTCTCAAACTCTCAATACCCAAAGGTTGAACCCTAACCTTTGTGACCACTCAACCTAGAGTGAATAACCTTGGTGTTTTGGTGTTTGGTTTTACAATCAATAAACTCTCTCAATAGAGTAGATAAGCAAATTGAAGGCTCTTAACAATGATAACTCTCAACAAGAGAGGATTTACAAATTTAAGCTCTAAGTTTTAGAAATTGAAACTACACAAAGAAATAGAACTCACAAGACACAACATTTGATTTCTCTTTGATAATTTTTGGATTCTTAAGTAGCTTGAATGAGTCTTCCATTTATAGCCCTTGGAGAGGTGCCCTAGAGTCTTCAGAGCCGTTGCACAGTATGGGCATCTTATTGAAAATAGAGAAGTGAGCTGGTTTCCCACTTAAAAATGCTTTTCCCCCACTATCATAATCGATTACGCCTCAAGCTGTAATCGATTACACTTCAAATTCTTTAGAGTAATTGGATTGGTAATCGATTAGCCTTTCCCATGTAATTGATTAGCTAAGAGACAGAACCTTGCTAATTGATTGTTTATTGCCTTGTAATTGATTGTGAATGGCACCTGATGCATTTAATTGTGTTACATGGCATGGTAATCGATTATGACTCATGTGCAATCGATTATGGGACAAACAAAAACTCTATAATCGATTAGTTCTTATCTTGTAATCGATTAGCAACATTACAGAACATTGGTAATCGATTGTGGCAGCCTTGTAGTCGATTAGCAGATGTACCTAATGCTTTTTATTCATTTTCTCAGCTTGGTAATCGATTGGCTTCCTCGGTGCAATCGATTAGGTGACAAACAGAAACTCCATAATCGATTAGGAATGACCTTGTAATCGATTGTGTGACAGAAAAAAGCTTTGTAGTCGATTAGCCATGGTCTTGTATTCGATTAGCTTGTGTGTTTTTGTAGGTTTGATACTGTCTACTTTGTTTTTATCCTTGTATGTGTTCTTTTATGAACACTTGAACTCTTTGCCATGAGTCTTCAATTGCTTTTGTCATTATCAAAATTATACAACCTGAAACACATATTCAAACACATTCTCCCCCTTTTTGATGATGACAAATAATGTTCATCTCATGAGGGTGTTAGTCTAGGCAAAAATTTCTCCCCCTTTCTTAAGGAGTTTATGCATACATTTATTGTTCTGATTTTTAGAACTAGTTAATAACCATTAACCACTTGCTATTATAGAATTGAAGCCAATTGAATTGAGAATCAATATGTTAACCATGTTAACCACAAATTTTTAATCAATATTTTAACCATGTTAACCACTTGTTATTAACCATGTTTATACCACTTGTTTATCATTGTTATAAATAGATGAACAATAATTTCTCCCCTTTTGTAATCATCAAGAAACAAATAAGACATGATAGACTAAAAGGAAATTTCATTCATTGATTAAAAAGGAAATACAAACTGAAAGATGCAGAAAGGGAAATAGTGTAGAAATCAAATAAAACAATGAGAGTCTAGTTATCAGGATTGAAAAAGCGCAATTCAGAAATCTTATTGGAGAGTTCCTCATAGCGTTGCTCCATAAGCTTAAAATGTTGTTGCTCGGTCATTTGAAATTCTTGAAGGGTATTATCAATTCTTTCAAAACACCGATCCAAGTAAGCATAGAGGGAAGTGAAGGGGTCAGTAAGAGCAGATGGTTCGCCTTGTGGTGCTTGAGGTACAGGAGGAGGAGAGGCAGGATCATTAGCTAGAGCTTCAAAAGGAATATTAGCATGAATACCTTCCATCTTGGAGAGCCAAGCACCATTGACGAAGATTATGCCCATCTTGGTGAGATGATGGGTGCCAATGCATGCCTTTGGAGGTATCTTCTCAGAAAGTTCTCCAGCAAGGTCAACACCATAAGCCTTGAAAATTTTTGTAAGGAGGATGGCATATGGAAGCTTTTGCTGCTCCTTGGCCTTGAGCATATGTAATTTTAGGAGCTAAATCCAATTAATCTCTTTTTCATTTTACATAGCCCACATCAAGAGTACATCATCCTCTTTAACCAAGGCGTAATTTCCACCATGAGGGATCAAGAGTTTAACCAAGAAAAAATGAAGGAGGCGGTTATTGATAGTAAGATGGCCTACCAATTTGTGGTTGCTTCGGGGACGGTCAGCTTTCCAAAGGGATTGGCGAGTGGAAATGGCATTGAAATCCCATTCATCTTCTGGATGTCCACCAGCAAATTCAGCATCGGAGAGGGGAAGTTGGGTAATCTCGGCAAGTTATGCATTGGTGATCCTTAGAGTCATATTTTTTACTCTAGCTTCAAGTAACCCATCAACAAGCCTTAGATTGTAGAAGAAAACTCGCATGAGTTTCGGGTAGTAGACTTCTTCTTTGAGAGTGAGAAAAGGGAAGAGATTGTAGTGGTAAAGGGAGTGAGTGAAGGTGAAACTGGGATGGTCAAAAATCTCAGCATTGATGTAGAGAAGGGATATGATATCCTTTTCAGAAATTTTCTGAATAAAGTTTTGGAGGTCTCTAGGATTGGTGAGAACCTTGAGAAATCAAGGGGGTTATTGGTTTGGGCAAGTGAAGACCTAGCTCTTTTCACATTCCTAGAAGAAGACATTGTGAGTGGAGAGGAGGAGATTTGAGAGGCCTTTGGGAATTTTTTGAGAGGTTAAAGGAAGGAGGAGTATTGGAGGTGTGAGGTAGAAGAGGTGAAGGATGAGGTATTTATAGGGTTTAGGAGTAAAAAATAGGGTTTAGAAGGTTGATTAGGATTGGGTGAAATGGGATCACTCGGATTAAGCATTTAAATTTGTGCACCTGATACATTGGCATGCGTAATCAATTACAAGCCTTCAGAATTTGGAACGTCAGACTTACTAATCGATTATACCTAGGGTGTAATCGATTGCGTTAAAAACAGAACCTTTTCAATCGATTAGGAAGAGTGGATAATCGATTAGTTGGAAGACAGAAAGTCTCTTAATCGATTTGGCATAGACCCTAATCGATTAGTGATAACTCAGAAGCTTTCTAATCGATTATTAGTTGCTGTGTAATCGATTATAGTCAAGACAGAACCCTTCTAATCGATTAGCTTTATCAATATAATCGATTATGACAACCTAAAAATGCTTAAAACTCATGTTCTTCAATCAAAAAGGCATTAGGGACTCAATTGTCATGGAATAGAACATACTCTTTTCATTAATCAACCAATTTTTACTCATCAAACACATTGTGAGTCACAGAATCATCAACATCAATCAATATTCAAAGACAATTGGAAATGTCTAGAATTCCTAACTCTCTTCTTATGTGTATGAATTGCTCCTTTGCAAGTGGTTTGGTGAAGATATCAGCTAATTGCTTAGAGATTTCAACATGTTTAAGCACACAATCACCCTTTAACAAATGATCTCTAATGAAATGGTGTCTAATCTCAATATGTTTGGTTCTAGAATGCATCACAGGATTCTTTGAAATATTTATCGCACTTGTGTTATCATATTTGAGAGGTACATGGTCTAATATAACACCAAAATCTAGAAGTTGTTGTCTCATCCAAAGGATTTGAGCATAATAACTACCAGCTGAAACATATTCTGCCTCAGCTATGGATAATGCAACACTTACTTATTTCTTGCTATGCCAAGATACAAGAGAACTACCAAGCAAGTGACAAGTACCACTGGTACTTTTTCTATCAAGTTTACATCCTGCAAAATCAGAGTCAGAATAACCAACATGAGTGCATTCAACTCTTTTAGGGTACCATAAACCAACATTTTGAGTTCCAACCAAGTATTTTATTATTCTTTTTACAACAGTAAGGTATGATTCTTTTGGGCAAGCTTGGTATCTTACACATATACAAACAGCAAACATGATATCCGGTCTACTAGCGGTTAAGTAAAGTAAGGATCTAATCATACCTCTATACTTTGTGAGTTCGACATCCTTACCTTTCTTATCCTTATCCAAATAACATGAAGTGCACATAAGTGTGGCAATTTCATTTGCCTTGTCCATGTTGAATTTCTTAAGCAACTCCTTACAATATTTGGATTGGCTAATAAATGTACCTTCTTTAGTTTTCTTAATTTATAGTTCGAGGAAGAATGTAAGTTCTCCCATCATAGACATTTCAAATTCATCTTGCATTAACTTAGTAAACTCCTTGTAGAGGGATTTATTAGTAGCACCAAAAATGATATCATCCACATATATTTGTACTAAAAGTATGTTATTCTTCTTGTGCTTAAAGAATAATGTTGTATCAACCTTTCCTCTTTCAAAATTGTTTTCCAAAAGAAATTTGCTCAATCTTTCATACCAAGCTCTTGGAGCTTGTTTTAAACTATATAATGCTTTTCTTAGTTTGTAAACATGATTTGGAAATTGATAGTTTTCAAAACCAGGAGGTTGATCAACATATACTTCTTCTTGAATATATCCATTCAAGAAAGCACTCTTGACATCCATTTGGTACAATTTAAAGTCTTTACAACATGCAAAGGCTAATAATAATCTAATGTCTTCTAACCTAGCTACGGGTGCATACGTTTTTCATAATCTATGCCTTCTTCTTGATTGTATCCCTTAGCTACTAATCTAGCCTTGTTTCTAGTGATTATACCATTTTTATCAAGTCTATTTCTAAAAACCCATTTAGTACCTATTATTTAGTGATCATTAGGTCTTGGCACTAATTCCCAAACTTCATTCCTTTCAAATTGATTTAGCTCTTCTTGCATGGCCAACATCCAATGTTCATCAATAATAACTTCATCAATGATCTTAGGTTCAATTTGAGAGACGAACACTAAATGATTGCAAGTATTGAAAAAGTGTTGGGTACTTACACCTTTAGTGATATCACCTATAATATTGTCCAATGGATGGTCTTTTGAGGTGATCCATTCTTTTGGTTGAGTTTCCACACTTTGTGTTGTGTCTCTTTCTTTGTTGTCTTCTTCTTTGTCATCCAAGTTCAATTCTTGGAAGGTACCTACAAGATCATCAAAATCTTCCTTTCTCAGGAAGTTATGGTTATTTTCATCAAATTTCACATGAATTGACTCTTCAATAGTGTTTATTTGTTTGTTAAATACTCGATAAGATTTACTTGATGATGAATATCCAAGAAAGATTGCCTCATCAGTTTTTGCATCAAACTTTCCTAGATTATCCTTTCCATTGTTAAGTACAAAGCACTTGCATCCAAATATATGAAAATAGAAAATGTTTGGTTTTCTACCTTTGTAAAGTTCATAGGGGGTTTTCTTTAGAATAGGCCTAATCAAACATCTATTCATCACGTGACAAGTGGTGTTTACCGCATGGGCCCAAAAATATTTCTCAATGTTATATTCATTTAACATGGTTCTTGCAAGTTCCACCAAAAATCTATTTTTCCTTTCAACTACTCCATTTTGTTGTGGAGTTCTAGGAGCTGAAAAATTATATTCAATACCATGTCTTTCATAAAACTTTTCAAATGATTGGTTTTCAAATTCTCCCCCATGATCGGTTCTTATGGATGCAATCTTTGAATTTTGTTCATTTTGGATAACCTTGGCTAGTTTCTTAAATGCATGATATGCTTCATTTTTATGAGTAAGAAACAAGGTCCATATATATCTTGAATAGTCATCTACAATTACTAGACCATAGTAATTACCACCAAAGCTTTTGATTTTAGATGCTCCAAATAGATCCATGTGCAAAAGTTGTAAAGGCCTTTGAGTAGAAACAACGTTTTTAGCTTGAAAAGATGCCTTTACTTGTTTTTCCTTTTGACATACATCATAAAATTTATTTTCAAATTTGAGCTTTGGCAAACCAATTACTAATTCTTTAGAAACAAGTTTGTTTAGATGGTCTATATGTATATGTGCTATTCTTCTATGCCATAACCATGATTCATCCTCTCTAGTCATGAAGCATTGCACATCATTTGAAGACAAACTATCAACATCAATCATGTAAATATTATCAATTCTTTTACCAACAAACTTAACTTCCTTGTTTAGCTTATTTTCAATTATGCAACAATTAGATTCAAATAATACTCTATATCCTTTATCACATAATTGACTTATGCTAAGCAAGTTATGTTTAAGTCCTTCAACATATAATACATCACTAATTGAAGTAGAAGAATTTTTACCAATGTTTCTAATACCAAGTATTCTTCCTTTGGTATTATCCCCATGAGTGACGCTTCCTTTTCTTTTGGGAGTGAATGTTGTGAATTTGCTCATATCTCCCATCATGTGCTTTGAACATCCACTATCCAAGTACCAATGGGTGTTGCTTGCCTTGAAGCATACCTACAAAACAAAATTAGTTTAGAGAACTTGGTACCCATTTTATGTTGAGTCCTTTTTGGTTAGCTTGTGGTAATGTCCCTTTGGGAACCCACACCTTTCTTACCACCTTTGGTCTAAATTTTCTAATACGACAATTTGAAGCATTATGACCCTTAGCACCATAATGATTGCATTTATTAAATAGTGATGGTGATTTACTAGGAGGTACAAAGAAGTTTTTGTAGTTCTTTTGCTTCTTATGGGCATTGAAACCTAATCCGGTTTTATCAAACATACATCGTTGATTTCTAAGTAGAACATTTAAATTGTCTCTACCATTTGTGAATTTTTCTAAAGTTCTATTCAAATCTAAAACTTTAGTTTCTAGAATGTCACATTTCTTAGCAAATTCATAGGGTTTAGTTCTAGAGCATGCTTGTTCTTTAGCTACTTCCGTTTTTAAAATTTTATTTTCTTTACATACTTCCATAAGATGCATCTCAAGAGTGTCAATGGTTTTTCTAGACAATTTATGCTTATTAGAAACTTTTATAAATTTATCATACAATTCTTCAAGTGCATCAAGTAGTTCCTCTTTGTCTAACTCATGTAAGTTTACCTCATCCTCTTTATCTTGATGATTTTCCATAAGGTATAAGTTAGCTTCTTCATTTTCGGATTTGTCCGAGCTACTCACGTCATTCTCGTCCCAAGCAATGTAGGCTTTTCTTCTTCCTCTTTTCTCTTTGTTCTTCTTCTTGAGGTTTGGACAATCTACCTTGAAGTGCCATTCCTTGCCACATTCGAAACAATTTGGTGAGGAAGAATTTTCATTAGAAATAGGTTTCTTACCTTGAGGTTTGAAACTTCTTTGGAAGCGTTTGTTTCTCATGAATTTTTCGAATCGCTTCACAAATAATCCAAACTCTTCTTCTTCATCAAGCTCACTACTGGATTCTTCTTCATTGATAGAAGTGGCCTTGAGAGCTAGTCCCTTTTTCTTGGAGGACTTTTCTTCCTTTTCTGCCATCTTTAATTCTTTCAATTCTTGTTCTTGTTCTTGTAACTTACTAAACAATGTAGCAAGAGACATATCATTTATATTTGGTGATTGTTTGATAGCGGTGACAAGAGGTTGCCACTCCCTAGTAAGGCTTTTCAAAACTTTATGGATGAGCTCCTTGTTAGTGTAAGATTTTCCAAGAGTAATAAGGTGATTAATAATCAAGGTAAATCTCTTTTGAAGATCTAAAATAGGTTCATTGGAGTTCATTCTAAAGCTTTCATATTGACTAGTTAAGATGCTAATCTTAAAGTCTTTAACATCACTTGTACCTTTATGGGTTATTTGTAAGGTATCCCACATATCCTTAGCAGATTCACATGTAACTACTCTAAAGAATTCATCAGGGCCTAAAGCTAAGGTGATTAGATTTTTGGCTCTATAATTATATTGGACTTTCTTTTCTTCTTCGCTGGTTCAATTATCCATCAATTTTTCTACTTATTTTCCATCAACAACATGCATTGGTATAAAGGGAACTTTTTCGATGGCATTCTAAATTTTTAAGTCAATTGATTGCATAAAAATTTTCATCATTTCTTTCCAAAATGCATAGCCTTCCCCATTGAAAGCAGGAGGTCTATTTGTGGCGCCACGTTCAGGAAAGAGGTTTAGACAATTTAAGGTCATTTGTTCTCTTGAAGCTGTTAAGCTTGATCTACCAAGAGTCAAGCTCTGATACCACTTGTTGTTCAAGTGGCCTCAATACTCAAGAGGGGGGTGAATTAAGTGTTTAAGCTTTTCTTTTGAATGCCTTTGAAATTGATTCCTTTTTCACAAAATATGTTTGTATGCAAGAGATAGCAAGTGTAATGCAAGAATCAATGTAAAATAATGTGCAAATGTTACTTAGGCAATATGTCAAACACTTGGTGTGAAACACTTTAACTTAGCCTAATTACTCAAATTCAAGCAATAATATCACAATCAAATCAATATACCAACCAAATCCATTGCAAACTAATTTAACGAGTTCCACCAACCCGGTGTACGTCTCACCTTTAAGCAACCCACTTGAAGGATTTCCACTATTGAAGTTTAGAGTACAAGCTATGAGCAATTGCAGCTTCCTAGTGTCCTACACTCAAGAACTCAATCCTTACTAGCACAAGGGCAACCCACCCAATCTCTCAAACTCTTAATACCCAAAGGTTAAACCCTAACCTTTGTGACCACTCAACCTAGAGTGAATAACCTTGGTGTTTGGTTTTACAATCAATAAACTCTCTCAATAGAGTAGATAAGCAAATGAAAGGCTCTTAATAATGATAACTCTCAACAAGAGAGGATTTACAAATTTAAGCTCTAAGTTTCAAAAATTAAAACTACACAAAGAAATAGAACTCACAAGACACAAGATTTGATTTCTCTTTGATGAATTTTGGATTCTTAAGTAGCTTGAGTGAGTCTTCCATTTATAGCCCTTGGAGAGGTGCCCTAGAGTCTTCAGATCCGTTGCACAGTATGGGCATCTTACTGAAAATGGAGAAGTGAGCTGGTTTCCCACTTAAAAATGGTTTTCCCCAATATATGGCACTATCGTAATCGATTACGCCTCGAGCTGTAATCGTTTACACTTCGAATTCTACAGAGTAATTGGATTGGTAATCGATTATCCTTTCCCATGTAATTGATTAGCTAAGAGAAAGAACCTTTGTAACATCTTGAATTTTATAAAAATGAATAAATATGTGGAATAAATAATGAATAATTATAAATGGATTAATGAGTGTCCAAAAATATTGGAATAATTAAGTCGGGATTTATCATGGACATTTATAAATTATTGAGATTTTAGGAGCTAAAATTTTACTGGATTAAAATATGGGTGTCAGACCAAGTATCTCCGATTGAGATGTCGTTGGTCAGGGCTGTTAAGGATATTATTGGGAATTTGAATCTATATTCGGAATAATTTTTGGATTTAGTATTAAGCCCGAACAGAGATCCTGTGTATTATAAAACGGAGAAATTATTAATGAAGGTTAAACCTTAAAATAAAAATCCCTCCCCCTTCTCTCAATTTTCACGTCACTTCTTCTTCTTCTTCTTCCTACTCTCTTTCTCTTCATATGCTCTTCCACTCCTCTTCTTCTTCCTTTTCTAAAAACCCTAAGCAAAAAGGGTGGTGGCTTCCTTCTCCTTCCATTTTCGTTTGCCATCTCCAAGCATGAAAAAGATGATGTAGGATGGAAGCTCTTTCCCTCTTCTCCTTTTATTTTCGTCACCCATCCTCCCTCTCTTGGAAGTTCACTTGTTTCTTGGCTTGGGGTAAGTTCCTCACCATTTTTGTTGAGCTTATACCATTGGTTATGAGTTTATTTGTTAGGAGAGTGTAAAATATGTATGGGTTATGGATTAGGAGCCATTTTTGTGTAAAACCCTAAGGTGGGGTGTGATTTATATGTGTTTTTGGATAGGTGTGAAGGGGTATACGAAAATTGCAAGATTAGAGATGGAAGATGATGGTTGTTAGTGGTGATTATTTGATTTTAGTGGAACCCTAACTCTAGGGTTTGGGGGAAATGAGTAATAATGCCATGAAAGATGATTTTTAGTGAAAACCCATGATAATGTGGGTGTGGCTGTTGTTAATGATGGAGATTGGTGATTATTAAAAATGGTTATTAAGTTTTGATGAAAAACCCTAAGTGTAGTGATTTGGGGATTTTGGCTAAATTGATGATTTTGATGGCTTTGAATACTCTAGAATGATTTTATATGAGGAAATGAATATTTGAAGCATTGGTGTTAATTATTGAGGTTTGGGGTAATGAGTGCATGTGAGTATGTATGTGATTAGAGGAAATTGATTTTTGATTGTTGATATTTATGATGATGTTAATAATGGGTGCATACCATTGATAGTGGATTAGGGAGATGAATATTTGATTTGGTGGAGTCTTAGACCTTGATATGTGCCATGTAGAAATTATTGATTGATGATGATCTTGAATGGATCCAAGAGACTTATAATGAATTTGAATGAATTGTGATAATGGGTAGTAAACCACATGATGACTTGGAGGTCCTATTAGTAAGGGCCACGGTATTGTTGTTATTGAATTTGTTTAGCCATTTATGATTTAGAGAACCATAGTTTTGGGAAAAGAATTCCAGAAGCCTAACACAATGGTACGAGTTGGAGTTTAGACAAGTCTAGGACTTGACAATGAGTTTTAAGAGATAATGCCTTGTAATGACTTATTAATTGTATGTGTATATGTTTGCAACATGTAGATTCAAAGTCGAATGATAAAACGGAGCATTTGGAGCATTGGAATTGTGGTTCTTCTCTCGAGGTAGGAGAGGAGTTTTACATTCCAAATGCATGAGTAGAATAATTGATGATTAATGTATGTGTGGTTACTCATGCTTGCCTTGCCATAGTTGTATTAGTTATGTGATGAATATTATGCTTGGCAATGGTGGATTCTTGAGAATGATATATATATATATATATATATATGAATTGATGATGAGTGTTTAGTGCCCCTTTAATGGGAGTAATACATTGTTGATGAATAACCCATAAGGGGTTGAAATATGCATACACCATGTGAAATTAGAATTCCATGTAATTTTGATGAATGAATATTGGTAATGAGAGGCTAAGGCCCATTTGATGGCATTAATGTATATATTGATAGAAAAATTGCTCAAAATATGAAATTAGGTATTGACGTTAATGCATAATTGAGGAACTCATAGAGCCAAATAGAGTTTTATATGATTTTGATGGCATGTGATAGTTCCAATAGCCTATATATGTAGTTTATGACTTGTAGGAATTGGAATGGGCCAATTCCATTAAGAATAGGCCCTTGAGTTGCATAAAAGTGCCTTAAAGTGGGCAAAATGCGTTTATATGCATAAGTCCCTCATTTTTAAGAATTTTTGTGTGAGACCAGTGGCCACACGTCACAAATAGTGTAATTTAGTTGATGTCAAAATTTGGTAGCATTTGAAGTTGATATGAAAAAGTCAGAGGGGTTAGAAGTCCCAAAATCAAGCATTTTCTGCACAATTACTACAATTTGGTATGGCGTAATCGATTACGAAGGTGAGCGTAATCGATTACAGACATTCTGTTTTAGGCGTAATTGATTAGCTTCAGGTGTAATCAATTATAGTGGTGAGCGTAATCGAATACGAGTGTTCTGTTTTAGCTGTAATCGATTACCGTAATCGATTACGACAGGATTGCCCAATAGGCATCCTTTGCTTTTTTTTGGCCCGTTTGGGCATTTTAATGACATTTTTGGCCTCCGCCTTCTTCATAAAAGTTGTAGATAATTATGTTACGGAGGTGTGAGAATTAGTCTCACTTTAATTGGAGTTTTATAACTCTCATTAGGCGTAAAATACCAAACCCACTACATTGAAAAATACAAGTTTAAGAGGGTTTTGAACCCAACTTTTTATGGTGGTCAAATTGGGACTAATAGGTGATATTTATGACATGTACCTCTATCTTTTTAAGACTAAAAATGAACCCTTCTCATGTCCTAATGTTGAAATTTATCATGGGCTTATTGTTGCCCAAAACCCCTTTTATTATGTAAAAACAAGCGAATTCATTAGGGGTATATGTGTGGTGTGTCTTAGTGGTGATTGGGGAATGGCTTAAGGCCTTGGAAAGGTATGTGTATGCCTATGTTATTTTATGAAAACATGTATGCTTCCCCTCTATTGATATATTATGAATCTTGATGAAAAGTAAATGATGTGATTGTATGACATACCTTGATGGACGATGGGACTAATAAGGGGACAATTGAATGGAAATGAATTATTATAACTCAATGAATTTTGAAAAAGTATCAATGATGATTATTATTATTGTTAAGCCATTGTGTTTAATGCAAGCGAACTCTTGTGTATATAACTTGGATTGTATTGGCTAGCATGTGATGCTACAAACTAGAAATGTGTTTGTTGTCATGCCTTGTTGAATTCCATGTGTGGATTAATGTGAGATTGATATGGTGACTATTGAGATGCCAAGTAAATGAATGAATATGCCTTGAGGGGCTTTGTAAATAATTGTATGCTTTCGATTGAAATTGTCATATTAAAATACATCCCTAAGTGAGAGGGTGAGATATCCTTGTGATCCGGTCTCAATACCGGTATCCGATCTGCTATACATATTTCAACGTCTTTGATGAGACATCTACGTGTAACCGGTGTCATCGGTATACATCCGGACTGTAATTCCGTATCAGGCGTTCTCCCTATACCGGTTGTTCAGGATAACACCATGACATCGGATAATACACACGTCACTATGCAAAAGACAAGGATTGTTGCTACAGGGATCGATCAATAATTCCCTGCACTACGAGCCAAATTCTGCTCACGGGAATGGTCAACTTGTTCCCTAATCCTAGTCTACATTCTCTATGCTCAATATAAAATAGCCACTTGACCCAATCATGCAGGTAAGTGCGTAATATAATAATGCTAATGGGAGTTGGTGGTTCCCCACCAACGAATCCTCGTTAATCGAGCCAATCAGGTATATGAACTCACTTCATGATTGAAGTGAGAGAGGATCTTCAGCTCTTTTACGACTGATTCCTCTCTGAATACATTCCTAACTTGGAATATTACTGACTTGAGCGTCGGAGAATCTTTGCAGGTGACACCACCATTCGCCCACTTCAACGCGTTAGGTCGGTGTGAAGGATCTCCAGAACGCCCAACCCGCTCTCCTCACTCAAGGACAACGGATACCTACACCGGATACACATACATCCGGTCTTCTATACAGTATTTACATACTATTTGTGACTGGTCTGAGTCCGGATCTCTAGACCCCGGTCCAGGACAGATCATTGGCACGCCCGGTGGGACACGATAAAGTTATTCCCATATCCTTTGACAGAGCAGGTAATCCACAATGGAAGGCGAAGCACAGGACTTCATGGAGAATCAAGCTGAAGGCAGAACCAATCCTAACGCCTTCAGAAAACTCAACTTTGATTCTCATGGGGGCAGCTCAAAGAAGATAGTAACTGTGTCTGATCCTGATCCTCGCGATGAGTTGATCAAACAACTTCAGAGGGAACTCGCTGAATTGCGAAGAGAAAAAAGGCAAAGCGAGGATAAAGAATCATCTCGCACGCGAAACACTCCCCACGCAACTGATGGTGAAAAGTCCACCACTCTTCAGTACTCAAATATCCCTACATTTGAGGGGGGAGAACAGACTCGCGATTCTGAGGATGCAGCTTCCTGAAGGAAGAGAGATTCAACAACAGCACCCCCATTGTCTTACAATCTGAAGGTTCCTTTTTCAAGGAGACTTATGGGCATCAGCATCCCCAAGCACCTTCAAACTACTCAACCACTTTCCATCGGAAAGTATAGTGGTGAAACTGATCCAACTAAGCACCTTGATGCTTATGTGTTTGAAGCCATGTACTTGGGGGCTGATGAAGACGTGATGTGCCGAATGTTCCCTCGAACATTGTCTGAGGAGGCCCTCGGGTGGTTTAAAGGCCTGCCTTCTGGATCCATAGATTCTTGGACGGAAATGGCAGCTGCCTTTGAAACCCACTTTGTCATCTCCAGAGACGTACCCAAGACGTCTCATACCTTGGCTCAGATTAAGCAAGGTGAAACAGAGGGCTTAAAAGATTTTTTGAAGAGGTTTTATAAGGAAGCAGCCCTGGTTCCTAACCTCACAGAATCTATCAAGCTGCATATCGTTATTGAGGCATTGCAGCCAGGATCAGCTTTCGCTCTTTCATTAGCAAAGACCCCCCAGCAACTTTTGAGGAGTTCAGGAAAAAAGCCTCAAAGTACGTGAGCATAGAGATGCACTTGGAGGCAATGGCTGCAAAGAAAAAGCCACCAACACCATCTCCCCAAACCCAGAAGGGTAAGGAGAAGACGAGGTCAGAACGCATGGAGAGGCCATTCACCAATCCTAAGGGTAATAACCACCCTCCTCGACCTCGAGAAAAGCACGTCAATTCCTTCAGCCATTATGCACAGTTGTCTGCCAGACCATCTCAGATTTTGAGAGAGGTCGGATGGCCAATTTTCAGCACATATGGCATCAGGAGACCAGCCCCTATGAAGAGACCAGGAAATTCCCCTAAGTACTACGATTTTCATGAACAAAATGGTCATTCCACTGATGAATGCCAAGCTCTAAAGAACGCGGTCGAGACGCTAATTAGAGAAGGCAAATTGAAGCAGTACCTGTTCAAAGAAAAATCTCTTGACAGGGTAGAACAGAATGAGAAGAGAGAAAGAGATCCAGACGACGGGGATGACAACAACGGCAATCCAGTCCGAAAGTTCTCTGCTACAGAAAAACAAAAAGGTGTGATGACTGATAATGCAACGCAGAGAGACGGGATGCCCCAGCAACAACGTCAGGGCCGACGTGAAGTTATTGACATGATTGCTGGAGGATTTGCTGGAGGAGGAGCTTCAATTACAGCTCGTAAAAATCATCACAGAATGATTCTATCTGTGCAAGGGAAGGTTAAAGACAATCGCCCTTACAGAGGAGGGATTGAGGCTCCCATAATCTCTTTCTTCGATGAGGATTTTGGCCCAACCATTCCTGGTGGTGACGATGCTATAGTCATCACTGCTGTGATCGCCAACAAGGACGTCCGGAGAATCCTTGTTGACCAGGGAAGTTCCTGCGATGTTATTTTCTATAATTGCTTTGAAAGAATGGGTTTTAAAGACTCAGACTTACAGCCTTACACGCAGGAACTAACAGCTTTCAATGGCGCAAAGCAACCAACTAAAGGGTATCTTGACACCCTTATCTCGTTTGAAGGCGAGCCAGGAGCCAGGACGGTTAGGTCTCGGGTGCTAGTGATTGATGTCAAATCACCATTTAATGGCATCATAGGCCGTCCCACTCTGAATGCAATGGAGGCAGTTGTATCAACCCCACATCTCCTTATCAAGTTCATTGACAAGGATAATGCTGTGTCATCTATCCAGGGTGATCAAGAGATGGCTAGGTATTGCTACAACCTTAGCCTCAACATGACAAAGCTGGACGCCTCCAATAAAAAGAGGAAACTTAATGATGCTGGAACATCGGCTGGATCTGTAAGCCTTGTCGACCTGGATCCTAGAGCGGATTTGAACATTGATCCGTTCAACCCATCAAAGCCCACACCGGATGGAAGTTCCAGGGACATCGTCTTGGGAGATTCTCTAGAAAAGATCACCCATATCAATGACAAGCTAGATACTGAAATAGAGCAGCGACTGCTGGCTCTCTTGCAAGAGTTTAAAGACCTCTTTGCATGGACTGCAGCCGATATGCCAGGCATAGACCCTGAATTCTGCTGTCATAAACTTTCCGTCTATCCAGAGACGAAACCTGTGGCCCAAAAGAAAAGACGATTGGGCCCAGAGAAACAGAAGGCAGCTTGCCAGCAAACTGAGGAGTTGCTGAAGGCCGGATTTATCAGGGAAATCCGATATTCCTCTTGGCTTTCGAATGTAGTGATGGTCCCTAAATCCAATGGTAAATGGAGAATGTGCATCGACTACGTGGACCTCAACCGCTGCTGTCCAAAAGATCCTTATCCTCTTCCTAATATAGATCGGATGGTGGATGATTCCTCTGGTTATCAATACCTGAGCTTCATGGACGCTTACTCTGGTTACAACCAAATTCCGATATGCGAAGAGGATCAAGAGAAAACAGCTTTCATAAATGATCGTGGTGTCTTTTGCTATACAGTCATGCCCTTTGGCCTGAAAAACGCTGGGGCGACATATCAGCGCATGATCAACAAGGTTTTCGAAGGTATGCACACCAAACTTGTTGAAGTATACATTGACGACATAATAGCAAAGACACCGGTTGGTGGCCATCATATTGAGGACCTACGCCAAGTATTTACCCGTTTGAGACAATTTAACATGAGGCTGAACCCAATGAAGTGCACATTTGCTGTCCCTGCTGGGAAGTTTTTGGGTTTCATGTTAACTCAACATGGTATTGAAGCCAATCCAGGGAAGTGCCAAGCGATTCTAGACATGCAGAGTCCTAAGAATCTCAAAGAAGTCCAATCCCTGAATGGCAAGGTAGCAGCTTTGGCACGATTCATGCCAAAGATGGCTCACAGGTCGCTCCCCCTGTACAAAATACTGAAAAAGTCCAAGAAATTCGAGTGGGGACAGGAACAAGAAAAAGCTTTCCAAGAGCTTAAGGAGGTGTTGTCCAAACCTCCCATTCTCACAAAGCCTGACCCCGAAGACACACTCATTCTGTACTTGGCTATTTCAGATGAAGCTTTGGGCGACACTCTACAGCGATTCACAGCTGGTGATTTCGCAGATCTTAGGAGATTATCAAGCTCGCGAACCTCAACTCCAATTATACTTGAACTGTGTCAAGGAGTTGACTGAGAAATTCTCAAAGGTGGAGTTCAAGCATGTTCCACGTGAAGAGAATACTAGAGCGGATATACTCTCCAGGTTAGCAAGCACTAAACGACCAGGCAGCACCACTACGCTGGTTCAAAGCACGCTAACGTCGCCCAGCATTCCTCTTTTCCCTTCTCTAAACGCCATAATGACTAACTCCCTTTACGGAGATACATGGATGGCTCCTTACATCCGTTATTTGGCTGATGGACAACTACCTACAGATGAGAAGGAAAAGACGAGGTTAAGGAGAGAATTACCATATTTCACTATGATTGATGATAATCTTTATAGAAGGGCACTCTCTGTGCCCTATTTGATTTGTCTCAAAGAGGATGAGGTGCAAGATGTAATAGAGGAAGTGCATGGAGGACAATGTGGACACCACGCCGGAGGAAGAAGCTTAATGCGAAAAATCCTCAGAGCTGGATACTGGTGGCCCACGATGAAGCAAGACTCCATTGACTTCGTCAAAAAAATGCGACGCTTGCCAAAAATTCTCTAACCTGCACCACACACCGGCAGAAGAACTCTTCACATCCGTTGTTCCATGGCCCTTCTATCAATGGGGATTGGATATTCTGGGCCCCTTTCCAACTGCTCCTGGGGGCATCAAATATCTCATTGTAGGGGTCGATTATTTCACTAAGTGGATAAAAGCAGAGCCGGTGGTGCATATTACTTCAGCCCGAACTCGTCGTTTCATGTATAAAAACATCGTAACACGGTTCGGGGTCCCAGCACGGATTGTCACAGACAATGGCACCCAGTTCACGGATAGAAAATTCACAGATTTGCTTGAAGGGTTAGGAATAACCCAAATATTCTCATCCGTCGAACATCCCCAAACTAATGGTCAAGCTGAAGTGGCCAACAGGGAGGTGCTGAAGGGACTAAAGAAACGCCTTGGTGAAGCCAAGGGCGGATGGACAGACCAGCTGTGTCATGTCCTATGGGCATATCGGACAACGCCTCATTCATCCACCAATGAATCCCCATATCGCCTAACATACGGGGTCGAGGCAATGATACCTGTGGAACTGCAAATTGCTTCCACAAGGGTTAAGTACTTCTCTGAAGAAACCAACAATGCTAACTTGGCATCCGAAATGGATGTCATACAAGAACTCAGAGAAGACGCTTTCATCAGAGATCAAGCCATCAAAGCCAAAGTTGCTCTCCGGTACAACAAACGAGTCCAATCAAGGACTTTCAACGTTGGAGATTTGGTTTTGAGGAAAGCAAGTATAGGGAACAAATTCGCTCATCAAGGCAAATTAGCCCCAAACTAGGAAGGCCCATACAGGGTATCCGAGGTCACTGGCAAAGGCTCTTACCGCCTTGAAAACCTTGATGGCACTCCAATCCGAAATAAATGGAACACCCAAAACTTGCGCATCTACTATAGCTAGCTGTTGAAACCATCCACACTCTCCTATCCTTATCTTGGATTGAATACTGGAGAATTTATTTTCACAGCTACGCTCTCATTGTAATTCTTATTTTTGATTTAATAAGAATCTCTCACAACAATTTAACTCTTTCGAGTTTTTCTCATGCTGTGATTTTCAGTTTATCCGGTGTACAGAAACATATTCAGGACGGATGATCTCAGCTACTTGTTCTGTAGCTGACGATGTAACTTCTCGAATATGCGCAACACACAAGAGCATACTCAGGACGGATGATCTCAATTACCCATTCTGTAATTGACGATGTAACTCCTCGAGTGTGTTTAATTGATTGAAGGCCCGGATTGTAGGATTAAACCGAACTCTGGGTACGGTTAGTAAGTTTGGCTGAACACCGGTGAAGGCTCGGATTGTAGGATTAAACCGAACTCTGAGTACGACTAGTAGGATTAACCGAACGTCGGTGAAGACCTGAGTTGTAGGATTAAACCGAACCTCAGGGCATGGGTTGTAGGGCTGGTCCTTTTTCAAGGCCACAAACCGAACCCCATTCGAAGGCCCAGATTGTAGGATTAAACCAAACTTTGGGTACGGTTAGTAAGTTTGGCTGAACACCGGTGAAGGCTTGGATTGTAGGATTGAACCGAACTCTGAGTACGACTAGTAGGTTTGGCCGAACGTCGGTGAAGACCTGAGTTGTAGGATTAAACCGAACCTCAGGAAATGGGTAGTAGGATTGCACCGAACCCTATTTGAAGGCTGGTGAATGAGTAAAATCCAACACCGGTTGAAGAAGTACGATTGAGATACATTTCCCCAGGACGGATGCTCTCAATCACATATTCTGTGAGTTAACGAGGTAACTCCTGGCACGGACAATTCCCATCATCATCCTTATGATGGAAGTCTTTGAAGACTCAATCCGTACTCTTACGATTGAGATACACTTCCCCAATCCGACCTCAATATTGATCACGCTGAACGGATTATTGAATGCCTTACTCTTCATAAAACATTGAAGGCTTGGGCGCAGTAAGCTGGTTCTTCTTCAAGACCACGCTGAACCCCAAGTAACGGGCGAAGTAGGTTCAGGATTAGCCCTGATCTGAACCCCGCGTGGAAGGCTCGGATTGTAGGATCAAACCGAACTCTGAGTACAACTAGTAGGATTGACCGAACGTCGGTGAAGAATCGTCATTGGGTAAAACCAAAGACCGATTGAAGAACGGTTAGTAGGATTAAACCGAACGCCAAATATGACATGGATTGTAGGATCAAACCGAACTCCAAACACAGCAAGTAAGTTATACTGAACTCCAGATTAATACTCTCTTATGAAGTTCTTTATTTGGAAGTTTTATAGCTTATAATTCTGAGTCATCAATTCTTCAATTGAGACCGGACTCATAAACTCCGACACAAACAATTCACTCGGGTACGCCACAATCTAAGGCATATTCACCCGAAATCTCTCAGTCGGAAATATTTAAAGAGGAATTTCTATTTTAAATCCTCACTCTTAAAAGCTCTCATGAGAAAATCTCACTCAGAGTTTATTCAAAGTGATAATCACCCAATGAAACTGGGGGACAGCATCAACGACTTAACGAATATCTTGAGGAATGAACTTTCGTCTCAACGATCTCACAATCATTCCCCTTAAGCCGTTCTTGTGACGATGATGTGTTCCCTCACAAGCGGTGATCTTATTATGAAATTCATCTCGCATGTATAAGTCCGGTATGAAGATTTTGTTTTAAAATCCGATCTTCATTACTTAAATCCGGAATGATACAATACACATGCAATCCCTCTATTAAAGTTGTTTCTCACTAAACAAGAATAGAGGTAAAAAACTCTTTTATTGATTAAACGAGAATTACAATTCGTGTAATAATCCGGAGCTGATCCCGGAACACAGCAAATTTGAATCAATAAAATGAAAAAGGAAACAAGGAAGGCGCTACTTTCTCTGGCTTGAGTCTCCTTCCTTCCCTTTGCCTTTGTCTCTGATCTTGCCTTCTTCAGTGCGAGAGCTTGTTCCTGTACTTATGGGCTTCAGGAGTGAAGGTCCCATTGATTGATCTTTAGGTAAAGGAGCAAACTTATAAGGAGTGTTAGGCGGACTTTCATGACGCTTATCAACTATGGCCACCAGTTTCCCTTGATGAAACTCATAGAACGGATCAATACCATTCAGATTAAGTTTCACCTTGGGATTCCAGTATTGAATTTGACGAACAGCCAACCCAAAGGATTCCTTGACTGCTTGATCGCACATATCTACAGCCTCGTCAAATTCTGCTTTTGTGTCCGCCAATTTTGAGAGCAGCTCCTTCTCCTTACGCGACCAATCTTCGGTTCCTCGAGAATAAACAACTTTAACTTCCTTAAGCTCCTCTTCCAGCTTTGAAAAGCATTCCTTCTCTGCACAAAACCCGGAATGGAGGTCAGAATTGATTTTCTTTTGGTCAGCTACTTGGGCCTCCAACTCCTTGGCAAGATATTTCAGCCTGGCAATTTCTTCATCCTTCTTATATCCTTCCTCTTTGGAAGCTTCTAATTTACCTTCTAGATGAAGGATGGTTGCCTTATCCTTAGCAACAGCAACGCTAAGGTCATTAACCTTGCCAACCAACAAGCTCAGCCTCTCATTCTCTTCTAAAAGCTTGCGAACCGATCTTAAGAGCCCGGATAATTCTGCCAGGTGCTTCTGTCCGGCATCGCAAGCTTTGGTTACTTCATCGCTCATCAATGAGGGCTTCAGCTTGTACGGAGTCTCAGGAACGCCCTCAGGGACAGAACCCTCGTATACCAGATATTGTGCAAGACCGGAGTTACTTTGAAGAGGGCAAGTAACTTTTGGTGCAAAGTAAGTCGTTATTGGCTTTGCACCATAAGTGATCCCGTCGTCGGAGGCATCCGGAGTGGATCCTGCATCCAGAGCGGACCCTTCCACTTTCTTTCCCTTTAAAAGCTCCGGATTAACACCCTCACTTGAAATTTTTTGTTTTTTCGGAGAGAGTTGACGATCCGAGGTCTTTGAGGAGCCGCGTTTTATTCTTTTCTTCTTCTCTCCGACCTTCTCAACCGCAACCCCCTCAGATCCGCCCTCTAGCAAGGGAATATCGTCACCAGCAGATGAGGTTAAAATGATGGTCTCCGCTGTAGCTTTCTTCGAATTCCGTTTCGCTTGAATGTCATTTTCAGCTGCCACGGAATTCACTCCAGCTTTGAGCCCCTTCAGTTTTTCCATCTCTGGTGACGCAGCTTCAATTTCAACTGCAAAATCAAACAATACGGTTAGAAATCAAAGACTTCAAGGCATAATATGATAAAACATGAAAAATAGCAGGAAAATTACGCAGATATTCCTCGCGGGTAGACCACGATCCTAACAAACGCCTGCAAGAGAAAAATTGATGCGAGGCGGTGTAGGATTGAAGGGCGGAAAGAACAGAAACTGAAGATGGGCTTAGTTCATCCTCCTCAGTGTAGTACGCCTGGGAGGTCAGCAAAAAGTGCTCATGCGTCCAAGCCACTGGGAACTTCGGAATCCCATCTTCAGTTAACCAAAAAACTGACTCATCAGGGTGAACGCTAATCTTCGTGAAATAGGACTTGAATGAATGTCCATCAACCTTGGCGGAGTCAGTGTACGCCTCAAAGTTGATAACCTTGGAGAGAGTCCGGAGGGATATCAAGCTCACTCCCCCCTTCTCTTTATTTGCACGACGGACCACTTGGGCAAAATAGAAGAGCATGGCCACCGTCGGTTTGAAGTTGAAGTGCTCCCCAAGCACTTCAAGAGAACGGACTAATCCCCATCCGTTGGGGTGAAGCTGCGAAGGAGCGCAGTCCAGGAATCTTAGAACCCCCATCTGAAACTTCGAAAGGGGAAACCGCACACCAAGGTTCAAAAATAAAAAGTCATACATATACAAGGACCTTTCGTCCGGAGTATGACAAATTCGATCGGATGGCAACGGAGCTATCACCATGAAGCACTTCTTGTATTTGTCCTTCTTGAAGATCGTGAAACGCGGCTCCAACTCCGCTCCCTCCTCTCGAGCGTGAACTGATGCTATTTCACGAAACTCCTCAGCCACCCAGCTGAATGGGCGTTTCTGTTGGAATTTTACCCAGTCTATCCGGTGTGCAACCACGTTGCATAGACCGGATTGGGTCTTCAAGATATACTTCTCAGAAGGAGATTCCCCTTCAGACGATTTCCTCCCAGTAACTTTCTTTGTCACCATTGTGAAAGCTTTGATGCTGCGATAAAATTTCACATCATCAGAGAAATACAAATCCCCACTCTCGCCACTCTCACTGGAGGAGGAAGACTCTGAAGAGGGTATAATCACCCTTCGCCTTTGATATTGCGACTCCTCCCTCTTTGTATACTGTGGCCTCGACTGGAGGATCACTGGGATCCTCCCACCACGAACGCTAGGGTTTTGAGTCAAAGCCCTCCCTCCTCTTCCTCTAGGGCTAACGCCACTGAAGCTAACACCCTTCCTAGGCATTCTCAAATATTGAAAAGAGATACAGAAAACGAAGGGAAAGTGGTTACCTAAGGATAGTGAATTGAAATTCACAGAGGCGGACACGAAGAACTTCTCAGAACTTTTGCAGAGGTTCGACAAGGAAGCAACAAGAAATGGTAATTGAAATTGCCAAATATGCCTTTATCGGGGCACGAAAATTTTTCAAATACCCACTAAACACAACCTGTCGTTTACCCCCAAACGACTCCCCGTTTAGTGGACCAAAATTGTCGTTTAGTACCTCAAGGCGCGAAAATGCCATCGTTTTGTCACAAAGCCATCGAAATGGGCCTATTAAAACCAAATACTAGGCCTAACAATACTATGTGTGACAGTTA
This sequence comes from Clitoria ternatea, assembly GCA_037962975.1. Classification (NCBI taxonomy): domain Eukaryota; kingdom Viridiplantae; phylum Streptophyta; class Magnoliopsida; order Fabales; family Fabaceae; genus Clitoria; species Clitoria ternatea. The sequence continues at coordinate 93,745,685 of CM075670.1, read as the reverse complement.
CTAAGACATGCGCACTTAACGCAATAATGGCTCGCCCACGTGAATTAAGGCATTAAATGTCCAATCATTAGAAACGTGGCCACCATTACCCGAATACCAAGGGTTGCGAAATTCGATAAACTTCTGATATTCCCATTGTCGAATCCGCCCTTAAAAATTTCATCACTACGGAACCTGGTTCCTAGAGCGGATATTTACACTTCGGTGCAATTCCGAAATCCAAACGTACTATGATCAATATAGCTCATATGAGCAAGTCAACTGCTTCCTCACATCAGCTAGGGGGCTAGTAGAGGTGTTACTCGGATTTCGGATGGATGCGAAAATTGCCTAATCCGCACTCCCATGATTGGAAAAAATTCACCAGGACGGATGATCTCAATCACCTATTCTGTGATTCGATGATGTAACTCCTGGTACGAAGAACTCCAATAATCATTCCAGGACGGATTATCTAAATCACTTAATCTGTGATCTGACGATGTAACTCTTGGCAGTGTACTTTTCCAGAACGGATATCCTCAGTCACCCACTATGTGATCTGACGATGTAACTCCTGACGTTGTGTACTTGCCCAGGACGGATGATCTCAATCACCCATTCTGTGATCTGACGATGTAACTCCTGGCGCCATACACACCTCAAGGACGGATGATCTCAATCACCTACTATGTGACCTGACAATGTAATTCCTGGTGTCGTACACACCCCCAAGACGGATGATCTCAATCACCTATGAAGTGATTCGACGATAAAACTCCTGGTACGAACAATTCCCATAATCATTCATATGATGGAAAATTCTGAAAGTCAGTCCGCACTTTCGCTTTCAAGTGGTATTCTCCCAGGACGGATACTCTTTATCACCTATTCTGTGATACAACGACGTAACTCTTGGCGTAGAAAAAACTCCCATCATCATCCTTATGATGAAGGACTCAAACACCACTTCCTTGCAGTTCCCTAAACTTGGAACAATATTGTCATCTCCTGTGAGAGTATTACGGATTAAAAGCAGTCATCCGTCCTGTTACATTATTCTACTGAACAGCGGATCGACCCATCTTTCCCCAAGAGAATTAAGAAAATTAAAGGTCATGCCCCAAAGACAGGCACCTTTTTCTTAATACGCACTTGGGGACATGTATATATTTATCCGTTCTAAAAATTACCTATTGTTTAATCTTCCGAGGCAATTATTTCAATCCGGCCTTAAGATTAGTTATACAGAACGGATTAGCATTGAATTATATATACATGAAACGATGAAGACAAATGCCTTAAATGGAATTCATTCATTAAAAACAAGGCTGTATACAATAGTTCAAAATCCGGAATTGATCCCGGTACACAACTATACATATAAAGGAAAACAAAACTACGGAGGAGGAATCTGTTCTTCAGTTTTCTGTGCCTCCTCAGCACCAGGCTCTTGTGCCCCTTCCTTGGGAACCTCCACAGGAATCTCCCCTCCAGGAGCTTCAGCCCTTTCTTCAGAAGAGGGAACCTCGGACACAGGAAAGACGTAATCAGGTCCCATGGTTTGACCCTCAGGAAGAGGAGCCAAACCATACAAGGACGTCGGTGGATCTTCGTGACGACCATCCACCACTGCGACTAACTTTCCCCCATGGAATTCATAGTACGGATCCATTCCATAAAGGTTAAGTTTCGCAGTGGGGTTGCGGTAGAAGACTTGGCGTATGGCTAGGCCGAAGGACTCTTCAACAGCCCGGCTGCATATGTCAACAGCTTCTTCTCTCTCAGCTTTCGTTGTAGCCAATTCTCCCCGCAACTTGGACAGCTCTTCACTAGATACTTCAGACTCCGCTTTCCTAGCCTTCAGTCCCTCTATCTCAAGAAGGAGCTTCTTCTCCCTTTGAGACCACTCCTCAGCATCAGCTTTATTTTTATCCTGGCTGCTACGGAGTTCTTCCTCCTTCTCTGCCACTTTGCCTTCCAAGTTTTTAAGATCGCCTTTGAGCTTGAGATTCTCTTTAGTCATGATATCTCCAAACTCCTTAGACTTGCTAAGACGATCTTCCATTAACTTCATGGCGGCTTTGTCTTTTTCCGAGGAAAGCTTGAGTTCTTTCAATTCGTCACTCAATTCTTCAACCTTATCGACGTTGTTAGCCAACTCGCTGACTGAAGAAAGCATTCCAGCAAGTTCGGCTAACTGCCACCTTCCGGCCTCACACGCTTCCTTAATTTCTTTAGGACTGAGTGTAGGCCGGAGTTTGTACATCGGTGGAGGAAGAGTGGCTGGAGTAGAACCCTCATAGGAGAGGAAGGGGGTGAGAAACGAGGTAGTTGGGAAGGAGGTCGGCTCTGATCCAGAAACCCCAGCAGCAGTGCCTTTATTGAGATCGAAGGAAGCACCAATCGCTTCCGAGGCTTCAACAGCTTTATCCTCCGAAGTCCTTTGCTTCTTGGACTGACGCCTTGCAGGATCATTCTGGATCTTTCTTCTCCTCTCAGTAACTTGAGGCTGACCCGAGGCTGCGCCAACATCGGATGAACCGCCCTCAACCAGTGGGATGTCCCCTTCAGCATCCGAGGTCAGGATGATTAACTCAGGACGATCCTTGGTTGAGGGCCTGGGCTTCACTTCATTTTCATGGGCAACGGACTTACCCGCCGCCTTGAATTTCTTTAACTTGTCCATCTCTGGAGTTTCTTGTTCTATTTCACCTACATGAACAAACACAAGATGTTAGCAACTATAAATATCTTATATACATTTGGTAAAGGAGAAAAGGTGAAATCAAACGAGAAATACGCAAATATTCCTCCCGGACTCCGCTTGAGCTACTTAGCAAACGCCTACATGAAAAGACGTGACGACGTGAAGTGTGTGATTCAAGTGCGAACAACACTCTTGACGTATCACGAGACAGATCGGATTGATCAATGTAGTACGCGTGTGAGCTCAAGAGAAAATATTTGTGTGTCCAACTCAGGGGAAATTTGTCGACGCCCTCTTCATCCTTCCAAAATATTAGTTTGCCCTTCTTAATGGAGATGCGAGTGAAATAAGTCTTGAAGGACTTCCCATCAACCTTGGCAGAATCCGTATAAGACTCAAAGTTCACAAAGGAGCAGAGAGTCTGGAGAGTCACCAGACCAACTCCACCCTGCTTGTTTGCCCTTCGAACTACCTGAGTGTAGTAGAACAGCATCGCAACAGTTGGCGTGAAATTGAAATGTTCACCCAAGACCTCCAAAGCTCGGATGAGGCCCCAACCGTTGGGATGAAGTTGGGAGGGTGCACAGTTCAGAAACTTCAAGACGCCCATCTGGAGTTCGGTTAGAGGAAAACGAACTCCCAGATAATGAAAAATAAAGTCATACATATATACAGAGCGGTCATTAGGGACGACATGGCATATCCGCTCTGTCGGAAGTGGTGCGTAAACCCTATACCACTTTTTCGTCTCTTCATCCGTACTCAGCGTGAACCTCGGTTGAATCCGAGATCCCTCCTCATCCGCATGATGAGAGGCCAGGTCCTTAAACTCGCTGGACACCCAACAGAAAGGCCATTTAGCCTGAACCTCCTCCCAATTCAGCCTCGAAGCAACTACGCTATAGAGACCTTCAGTTGTCCTCGAAATAGCGCTATTTCCAGAGGTTCCCTCTCCAGTGGCCATTTGGATTTTCTAAATCGAACTCCTTAATCTACGATAAGAAATAAAATGTCGTCAAAAAGTTGCAATCATTACTCACTGCATTTTAAAAGCAATTACAATCAGAGGGCGACTCTGAGAAGGGAAAGGTCACTTCCCACAGTGAGTAAGATCCCCTTTCTGAGCGACGCGATTCAGTCTTAGGAAGAATTACAAGGATTCTTCCCCACGACTATTAGGGTTGCGGGAAACTGATTCCCCCCCTAGATGAAGCCTACTTTCTATAACTAAGAGTAGCAAACCAAAGCAAAACTAGAGCGACAAGGAAGAGATAGTTACCTCAGATGACAGTGATGAATTTGAGGAACGAAGAAACCCTCGCAGTGCAGGCAACAAACTTCCTTGCAATATTTCTGCAGAGTTTTGTTAAGTAAACAAAAGCGAGTGGAACCCAAAATCCACTAAGTGTTCCTTTTATAGGAAACAAAGAGGTTCGGTTACCCCCTCTTGAAGTTGTGTCGTTCTCGATAAAACGTATTCGTTCACAAGCAAAACGACACAACCGTTCCAAATTCTTAGGCGCCAAAACGATAGCGATTCAGCGAAGGGCTATCCACTAGGCCCAAAAGTTTCGAAAACTTCAGGCCCATTAAGCCCAAAACGACGGTTAATGAGATTTTCATCTCAGACGCAATAATTGCTTGCCCACGTGATTAAAAGCATTAATGTCTAATCATGCAACGCAATTCACGCTTTACAGCCGTTACACGAACTTCAAGAGCTTTCAATTCCAATAAACTCTTGAAATTCTCACACAACGAATCTTTGTCTGAATCCGTTATGGCTGCATCGACAGGTCGGATCTATTAATTTTAGAACGGTTCTTTACGAATGACAACGGATACTAAGGAACTGTTACACACGTAAGTTTACCGATATTAAGACCTCTCGCAGGTTGAGTAGCTTATGTGAACAACCATTCGGTCCCTCACACAAGCTAGGGGACATATGATCCGGTCTCAATACCGGTATCCGATCTGCTATACATATTTCAACGTCTTTGATGAGACATCTACGTGTAACCGGTGTCATCGGTATACATCCGGACTGTAATTCCGTATCAGGCGTTCTTCCTATACCGGTTGTTCAGGATAACACCATGACATCGGATAATACACACGTCACTATGCAAAAGACAAGGATTGTTGCTACAGGGATCGATCAATAATTCCCTGCACTACGAGCCAAATTCTGCTCACGGGAATGGTCAACTTGTTCCCTAATCCTAGTCTACATTCTCTATGCTCAATATAAAATAGCCACTTGACCCAATCATGCAGGTAAGTGTGCAATATAATAATGCTAATGGGAGTTGGTGGTTCCCCACCAATGAATCCTCGTTAATCGAGCCAATCAGGTATATGAACTCACTTCATGATTGAAGTGAGAGAGGATCTTCAGCTCTTTTACGACTGATTCCTCTCTGAATACATTCCTAACTTGGAATATTACTGACTTGAGCGTCGGAGAATCTTTGCAGGTGACACCACCATTCGCCCACTTCAACGCGTTAGGTCGGTGTGAAGGATCTCCAGAACGCCCAACCCGCTCTCCTCACTCAAGGACAACGGATACCTACACCGGATACACATACATCTGGTCTTCTATACAGTATTTACATACTATTTGTGACTGGTCTGAGTCCGGATCTCTAGACCCCGGTCCAGGACAGATCACCTTGCGAGGTTGATTGGCATATGCATTATTACATTTTGCATTCATGGCATGGCATAACATTGAATGTGTGGTTACGATTGTTGGTGTATGCACTACGAGCTATTAATGTATCAATTTTAACTTATTAATAAAATTTGTATTTTCAGTTTTAGACAAATGCTATTTATCCTGGAATAATAGGTCATATGAGAATTATTTCTAAAACGTCCCTAATCAAGTATTTACATGGGGACATGTAAATACATTAAGATTAGTGTGTGAATGTACTGATGATTTGATCTCACAAATCATGGATATATGATATCAAGTCTTTACACAGGTACACATTAAGAGTAATGTTGTACTGGACAGACCCACCATGAGAACGTTGCATGGATCGTTACATGAGTGTCATAAACGGTTCTCAATGTGATAATGGTATGTAGTCCTTCGACCTAAAGTCACTACGATTCCTACATAAGGAGTTTATTGTTTTAATACAATCAAACGTTATCGGTAATAAGATGACCATAAAGATTGTGATTAGGCAATAGATAAATTATGCAGAGGGATATGAGTGATGTAGATGGAATTTGTCTCTCCTATGAGACAGGAGTGATATCTATGGGCCACTTGATGGAGTGAGACTAATGAAATGCATGACCATGCTAGGACGAATAAATATTAGATATTTATTCTATAAAGTCTACTCTGGTATCAAGTAAAATGAATTGGGCCATACAAGGATGACGACGACTATGCCTTGGGCCCAATTAGATATCGTGACAAAAGGAATAGATATATAAAATAATTATCAATTATAGGTCATGTCGATGATAAATAATATTCGGACATAATGATGTATTGCTAGATACCGCTCTTATTCTATATCAATAATAAAATAGTTTATTATTAATATAACCGAATATTTTACCTATAGGGTCACACACATAGAGTAAGCCCACCAGAGGATAGTTTTATTTTAGTTGGACTGAAAATAAAACTATTTGGGCCTAACTCATTTAGAATGAGTCAGGAGCCCAATGTTTAATGAGAGCTCAGGTCAAGACCTAAGCCTATATATAGAGCATGAGATGCTCATAGGCTGTAGCTCAAAAATTAGATTACACTAAAATTCCGTACTAGCATTCGGATCGTTAGTTTTCTGGTGGGAGTTCTCGTGTGGACTCCTAAGGGCGAAGCTACAATTGCTTCAATCGAGGATCTTGTTCTGCGTCTACAAGAGGTAAACCCTAATTAAAATTTTAATTTAGCATAATGCTTTGAGACATACGTGTTTGTAATTCTTTCTTGGGAATCCTTTGTGTTTCCGCTGCCTGACCCTAATAGGATTCCCTAACAGTGGTATCAGAGCCAGGTTGCAAAGCTATGTTTTGGGCATTTGTTTATGTTTCATGATGGCATGTTTTTCATTCTGCAAAAGCTTTTAAAAATTTCAATTTATGAAATCGTTTTCTTGTTATAAGCTTTATGTTCTGTTTTGTGAAATTGTTTGCGAAACTTGTTTTAAAAAACATTCAAGCATGTTATGTATGATATAATATCATGATTTGTATACTCATATGTTTTCTGTAAATTGTATGAGATAATGTTTATAGGCTTTCTCATTTGAAGTATGCGTTTATGTTCTTTTAGAGGCTTGTATGATATTTGTGTTTTCAATTTTCGTATGTGATACATGTGTTGAATTCGTTAATATTCTTTGTTGTCATACAAACTGTGTTTTGATAATGTGTTCATCTCCGAGCATGAGAAGTTCGTGTTGTGGGGCGTCAAGTGATAAGGTTTAAGTGTTAAACCTTGGCTGTTCCTTAACCTAGGGTTCAAACGTTAAAACCTAGGCAGCCGTCATGAGAAAGGTGCAATTTGAATTCTAGGTTTTGAAACCCTAGACGGCGCTGCCTACATGTGCCTTGACGGCTGTGTTGTGAAGTGTTCGCAACAAGGAATTAAGGTTTCAAAGTGGTTGAAACCCTAGCCGAAATTTTAGAGCTGTTAATGGTCAGTAGGACGTTCTGGCTAGGAAAGATTTGGTACTTAAGCGGTCACACCGGACCCACCTCTCTTTCCTGGGAACCAACCTAGCGGGACCCCCGTACATTCTCTGCGTAGCGCCTTATTATCGACCTACGTGTTTAATGGCACGTTTAAAAATTTATTTTTTTTTAAATTCTTTCAAATGGGTTATAATTAATTAATTAACACGTTGCATGGTGAATGGTTATGGTCTTATTTATTTTATTTAAATACAGCCTGCATGATGTGCCTCTCTTCATTCTATTATATTTCTTTTCTCAAACCTTCACTCGTATGTAAAGCGAGTTTCATTAAAAATCTTGTAATCTTGATCGAGGCAACAAAGTAGAGACCTAGAAGAAAACTAGAGTGGTGACTCTAGGCGCTTTTGTCTTTGAAAGGAACCAAGGAGTGGTGACTCCAAGAGGATGGTGGGTTCAAGAAGTAGGACTTCATGAAGCCTTGGCATATAGTTCCTTTAGGTTTATTTATTTATTCTTCTAGGAAGACCATAACCATCTCACAATTTCGTTTGCATGCTTTGGGGATAATTTTATTGCGTTAAAGCGTTTAACAAAGACGGTAATTTAAAATAAATTAAAATCCCTCAAAATAATAAGTTACAAACGCCTTCCAATAAGTACACTCGTCAATACTAATGTCAATGAATAGTGGGTCTGCCAAAGCAGGGTACTATCATTTATATTAGTAAGACGCGATGGGATAATTGTAATATCTAAAATGTTTTATTGGGTTTTAACTTACTGAGTTATCAATTGGATTGAATAAACTTAGAGGCGTATACATTGGGCTAAACTTTCATAAGATAAATGATCGGTAATGGTTACCTAACCCAATGTCTAAGAGTTGTATAAGATACAATTGGAAAGGAGTTTCCTACCTAAATAACCAAATGTTAAGTGATCAGCCAAAGCTGACTTAACATTAGGCCAAATATAGATCTTTGCCCACTAGAAAATCTTCTAACGGGATTTTCTGATTCGTAGAGGGTAATTTTATTTTGAATCAAAATAGTGGGAGACGTGTTTAATTTTAAGACCAAAAATTAAATATGTTTTTAATTGATACTTACTACATATCTTTCTGTTTTAGATAACCATGACATCAAACACGCCTTCAAACCTTTCATTGCGATCGATCCTAGACAAAGAAAAATTGTCTGGACCCAACTTTCTAGACTGGTATAGGAATTTGAGGATTGTCCTCAAACAAGAGAAAAAGCAGTATGTCCTGGAAAATCCGATTCTGGAACCACCCGCGAACAATGCCTCTAAAGCTGACAAGGATGCTTACAAGAAGCATCAGGATGAGGCTTTAGATGTCCAATGCCTTATGCTGGCAACCATGTCTCCTGAGCTTCAGAAGCAACATGAGCATATAGAGGCTTTCGATATGATTGAAAACCTAAGGAAACTATATCAAGGTCAAGCTGACCAAGAAATATATGAAGTTTCTTCAGCCCTATTTAGCTGCAGACTTGAAGAGGGAGGTTCTGTAGGACCTCATGTGCTCAAAATGATTGGGTACCTAGAGAATCTAGCTAGGCTAGGATTCCCCTTCCCTCAAAAGTTAGCTACTGATCTCATTTTGAAGTCATTATCTGACAGTTTTAAGCCAGTCATCATGAATTATAACATGAATGCATTGGATAAAACATTGCCAGAGCTACTCAATATGTTGAGGACTGTTGAGCCCAATATTTCTAAAGGAAAGGGCAAGGCCATACTGATGGTCAATTCTGGCAAAGGTAAAGGAAAGGGCATGTATAAAGGCAAAGGAAAGGCTGTTATGGGAAAAGGTAAGACAATTTGGAAAGGCAAGGATAAGCCAAGTACATCAGCCTTAAAACTTGTGGGTGGGGTGGCTAAGGAAGGAAATTGTCACCATTGTGGACAGAAGGGACACTGGAAGAGAAACTGTCCAAAGTACCTGGAAGAGCTTAAGAAGAAGGGAAGTGAGACTTCCACTTCAGGTATTTTTGTTATAGAAATTAACTTGTCAACTTCAACATCATGGGTATTAGATACTGGATGTGGATCTCACATTTGTCTTAATGTGCAGGATCTAAAAAGGAGTAGGCAGTTGATGAAGGGCGAGGTGGACCTACGCATTGGAAATGGAGCAAGAGTTGCTGCATTAGCTGTAGGGACTTATTTTTTATCCTTGCCCTCAGGACTTGTTCTTGAACTAGAAAATTGTTTTTATGTTCCGGCAATAAGAAGAAACATTATTTCTGTTTCTTGTCTAGATAGGAAAGGGTTTTCCTTCATAATAAAGAACAATAGTTGTTCTGTTTATTTGAATGACATGTTTTATTGTTGTGCAAATTTGAGTAATGGACTTTATGTTCTTGATCTCGAAACCCCTATCTATAACGTTAATACTAAAAGGGTTAAACCAAATGATTTAAACCCAACTTATCTTTGGCATTGTCGCCTAGGACATATAAATGAGAAACGTATTTCTAAACTCCATAAAGATGGATATTTAGACTCTTTTGATTTTGAATCAATAGATACATGCGAGTCTTGTTTATTAGGGAAGATGACTAAGACCCCATTTACTGGAATGGGTGAAAGGGCGAGTGATCTTCTAAGCTTGATACATAGTGATGTATGTGGGCCAATAAGGACAATGGCTAGGGGAGGTTTTAGCTACTTTATCACTTTTACTGATGATTTCAGTAGATATGGATTTGTGTTTCTAATGAAGCCTAAATCAGAATCCTTTGAAAAGTTCAAAGAATTCAAACATGAAGTAGAGAACCAACTTGGCAAGAAAATTAAAGTACTTCGATCTGATCGAGGTGGCGAATACTTAAGCCTGAAGTTTGATGAATATCTTAAAGAATGTGGGATTGTCTCTCAACTCACTCCTCCTGGAACACCACAATGGAATGGTGTTTCTGAGCGGAGAAATAGAACCTTGTTAGACATGGTTCGATCAATGATGAGTCAAACTGACCTCCCTAACTCCTTCTGGGGACATGCTTTGATGACAGCAGCTTTCACACTTAATCGTGTTCCATCTAAGGCTGTCATAAAGACACCATATGAGATATGGACTGGGAAACGACCCAGTATGTCTTTTCTTAAGATTTGGGGCTGTGAAGCTTATGTAAAGCGTCAGATTTCTGACAAACTTGGACCCAAATCAGATAAATGTCTTTTTGTGGGATACCCAAAGGAAACTAAGGGTTATTACTTCTACAATCCTATCGAGGGCAAAGTGTTTGTCGCTCGAAATGCTGTATTCTTAGAAAGGGAATTCATCTCTAAAAGAATCAGTGGGAGGAAAGTAGAACTTGAAGAAGTTCAAGACCTACAAGGCATTGAAGAGCCAATGGTGGAAATGGAGCCGGACCACAAAATGTTGTGATAACTCCAACTCCAGTAGAACAAGACTTGCGTAGATCAGGTAGAATACGTCAACAACTTGAAAGATATGGATTTCTTGTAACTCAGGAAGGAGATGTGTTGCTAATGGATCAAAATGAGCCAACATCTTATGAAGAGGCCATTGCAAGTCCAGAATCTGAGAAATGGCTTGAAGCCATGGAATCTGAAATGGACTCCATGTACACTAATCAAGTTTGGTCTTTGGTTGATGCACCCGAAGGGGTAAAACCTATAGGATGCAAGTGGGTTTTCAAAAAGAAAACTGACATGGATGGAAATACAAGTACCTATAAGGCAAGATTGGTAGCGAAAGGTTTCAAGCAAATTCATGGTATAGACTATGATGAAACCTTTTCTCCAATCGCTATGCTAAAGTCTGTTCGGATTCTGCTTGCTATTGTTGCATACCATGATTATGAGATATGGCAAATGGATGTCAAGACTGCTTTCCTTAATGGAAATCTTCTTGAGGAAGTGTACATGACACAACCCGAAGGCTTTGTTAAGCCTGAAGCATCCAGGAAGGTGTACAAACTACAACGTTCCATATATGAACTTAAGCAAGCTTCCAGAAGCTGGAATCTTCATTTTGATGAAGCCGTTAAACAATTTGGCTTTACTAAAAATGAGGATGAACCTTGTGTCTACAAGAAGGTTAGTGACTGCACAATTGTTTTTCTGGTCCTGTATGTTGATGACATACTACTCATTGGAAATGACATTCCTACCCTTCAGTCTGTGAAGACTTGGTTGGGAAGTTATTTTTCTATGAAGGACTTAGGTGAAGCAACTTATGTGTTGGGAATTAAGATCTATAGAGATAGATCAAGAAAACTTCTCGGCCTAAGTCAGAATACATACATAGACAAAGTGTTAAAAAGGTTTAACATGCAAGATTCCAAAAAGGGAACTTTACCTATGGCTCATGGCATAAGCCTATCAAAGGCTCAATCTCCTTCCACTAAAGAAGAGAGAGAACGGATGAATAAGATTCCATATGCATCTGCTATTGGATCAATCATGTATGCCATGATATGTACCCGACCAGATGTCTCGTATGATTTAAGCATGACGAGCAGATACCAGTCTGATCCCGATGAAAGTCACTGGACTGCTGTCAAGAATATCCTAAAGTACTTGAGAAAAACTAAAGATTCATTCTTGATATATGGAGGGGAAGAAGAGCTCATTGTAAAGGGTTACACTGATGCTAGCTTCTAAACTGATAAGGATGACTCAAGATCGTAATCAGGGTATGTGTTTTGTTTAAATGGTGGCGTTGTAAGCTGGAAAAGTTCGAAGCAAGAGATAGTTGCTGATTCTACTACAGAATCTAAGTATATTGCTGCCTCAAATGCTGCAAAAGAGGCAGTATGGATCAAGAAGTTCATAACAGAACTTGAGGTAGTTCCTAGCATTGTGGACCCTATAAGTCTCTACTGTGACAATAGTGGAGCAATTGCACAAGCCAAGGAACCTAGGTCACATCAGCGATCCAAGCATATACTTAGGCGTTATCATCTCATCCGAGAAATACTTGAACGAGGAGATGTTAAGATATGTAAAGTGCACACTGATGAGAACATTGCCGACCCACTCACCAAACCTCTTGCACATCAAAAGCATGAGGGACACAGTAGATCATTAGGCATTAGGCAAATGTCTGATTGGCTCTAGTGCAAGTGGGAGATTGTTGGTGTATACACTACGAGCTATTAATGTATCAATTTTAACTTATTAATAAAATTAGTATTTTCAGTTTTAGACAAATGCTATTTATCCTAGAATAATAGGTCATATGAGAATTATTTCTAAAACGTCCCTAATCAAGTATTTACATGGGGACATGTAAATACATTAAGATTAGTGTGTGAATGTACTGATGATTTGATCTCACAAATCATGGATATATGATATCAAGTCTTTACACGGGTACACATTAAGAGTAATGTTGTACTGGACAGACCCACCATGAGAACGTTGTATGGATCGTTACATGAGTATCATAAACGGTTCTCAATGTGATAATGGTATGTAGTCCTTCGACCTGAAGTCACTACGATTCCTACATAAGGAGTTTATTGTTTTAATACAATCAAATGTTATCTGTAATAAGATGACCATAAAGATTGTGATTAGGCAATAGATAAATTATGTAGAGGGATGTGAGTGATGTAGATGGAATTTGTCTCTCCTATGTGACAGGAGTGATATCTATGGGCCACTTGATGGAGTGAGACTAATGAAATGCATGGCCATGCTAGGACGAATAAATATTAGATATTTATTCTATAAAGTCTACTCTGGTATCAAGTAAAATGAATTGGGCCATACAAGGATGACGACGACATGCCTTGGGCCCAATTAGATATCGTGACAAAAGGAATAGATATATAAAATAATTATCAATTATAGGTCATGTCGATGATAAATAATATTCGGACATAATGATGTATTGCTAGATACCGCTCTTATTTTATATTAATAATAAAATAGTTTATTATTAGTATAACCGAATATTTTACCTATAGGGTCACACACATAGAGTAAGCCCACCAGAGGATAGTTTTATTTTAGTTGGACTGAAAATAAAACTATTTGGGCCTAACTCATTTAGAATGAGTCAGGAGCCTAATGTTTAATGAGAGCTCAGGTCAAGACCTAAGCCTATATATAGAGCACGAGATGCTCATAGGCTGTAGCTCAGAAATTAGATTACACTAAAATTCCGTACTAGCATTCGGATCGTTAGTTTTCTGGTGGGAGTGCTCGTGTGGACTCCTAAAGGCGAAGCTACAATTGCTTCGATCGAGGATCTTGTTCTGCGTCTACAAGAGGTAAACCCTAATTAAAATTTTAATTTAGCATAATGCTTTGAGACATACGTGTTTACAATTCTTTCTTGGGAATCCTTTGTGTTTCCGCTGCCTGACCCTAATAGGATTCCCTAACAGCGATCACAATGATGAAAGATCCTATGGGATTCTATGAAGGGAGTACCCTTTGCAAGGCGGGAAACCAACTTGATGATGATATGATATTGAGCCGGTGGTTGCGATCACCTGGATGTTGAAATGAAAAAGGGCTTGCGAGTTCCTATGATGCCCGTGGTTGCGATCACGAGGTGGGAGTACCCCTTGTGAAGCGGGAAACCAATATGAATTAGTAAGCGTGGTTGCGATCACGAGAAAGCACCTTGCGAGGCTGCTAGAGGGAGTACCCCTTGTGAGGCGGGAAACCCATATGAAAGAATGATATGGTGGTTGCGATCACCTGATGAAATAAAATGGATCCATTGCATATGCATTAAACAGTTGACATATGCATTAGCCATAAGAGCATGGCATTTGAGATGGGATGACCACGAGAGATGAGAAACCCCTTACGAGGAGGAATTGAGTAAAGATTTAATGAATTGATGATGATAATTTGTGAATGCCCTTGTTCATAAGTGGCAATGTGATTGTGTATGTGCTTGTGCTTGCTTATGTTGTGAACTGTGTTTCATGAGGTTTGTATGCCTATTATATCAATGTGATGATGATTGAATGTTGAATTGAGGATTGTGTAGCAAAGCACACATGATGATTATATGCATATACACATGATCACAATATATATTATATTCATCATTTTAAATGTATAACTCACTCTCCTATGTGGTCTCCTTTTTAGCCTTGTGATGCAGGTTGCCATGGGATGAGTTTGGATTTTAAATTGAAGTTTTAGAGAAGGTAAATAGTGGTAGTGGAAGTGCCTTGGCCGGCATCATTTGTAAATTTTAATGTAAAGAATAAATTGTACACGGGGATATTGATGATTTAGTGATTTTGGTCATGTATAAGTTAATTATGCATGCATGAATGGTGATCATATGTATTGGTACATAAGTGATAATTTGATGAGTACTTGAGGAATCAAACCTGAACAATATATATACATTGATGATGGTGGTGTTTGAATTAATGCCAAGAGGTGAATAGGTAGGCCAATTATGAGTTATGGGCAGTGGCAATAGTTGGGGCATGACCCCGGATGTATATGCATAATTATATTTATATCTTAGGCAATGCATGTGTCTATTGTAGGCGCATAAATGAGTTATGATCTAATAGGTTTATGTTGGGGGTTTGCATGCTTTTCCGAGCCTTCTCTCATATCGTCATATATGGGATTAGGTGTATGCCAGGTATACACATTCTTCTTCCGCGGTAAACTCTATTATCTTTGTATACCGTTATGGGCAAGTTAGTTATCGATCCAGTCATATCTTATTAATTCGTACTCTTCAGTTTTTTGTGATTTGGGTTTTGATGTGACATCGGACTTACCTTAGAATGCGAAACATTTACTAGCATTTTATTAATCTTTATGTTGATCACATCGGAATTCGAGTCTGGAAAACCGGAGTGTTACAACCTTGCTAATCGATTGTTCATTACCTTGTAATCGATTGTGAATGGCACCTAATGCATTTAATTGTGTTACGCAGCATGGTAATCAATTATGACTTATGTGCAATCAATTATGGGACAAACAAAAACTCTATAATCGATTAGTTCTTGTCTTGTAATCGATTAGCAACATTACAGAACATTGGTAATCGATTATGGCAGCCTTATAGTCGATTAGCAGATGTACCTTATGCTTTTTATTCATTTTCTCAGCTTGGTAATCGATTGGCTTCCTTGGTGCAATCGATTAGGTGACAAAAAGAAACTCCATAATCGATTAGGAATGACCTTGTAATCAATTGTGTGACAGAGAGAAGCTTTGTAGTCGATTAGCCATGGTCTTGTAATCGATTAGCTTACATGTTTTTACAGGTCTGATGCTGTCTACTTTGTTTTTATCCTTGCATGTGTTCTTTTATGAACACTTGAACTCTTTGCCATGATTCTTCAATTGCTTTTGTCATTATCAAAATTATATAACCTGAAACACATATTCAAACACAGTTCCCTTCTCACATACAGGACACGCTTTATGACCTTTGACGTTGTAGCCCAAGAGGTTAATATACATTGGAAAATCATTGATCGTATAGAATATTATAGCTCTCAATTTGAATGAATATCCTGTAAACCCGTCAAACACATCAACCCTGTTTTCCCATAACATTTTCAGGTCTTCAACTAACGGAGTTAAGTATACATCAATGTCATTCCCTAGTTGTCGTGGACCAAAAATCATTATTGATAGCATAACATATTTCCACTTCATGCACAGCCATGGCAGCAAGTTGTAAACAAACAACAAAATAGGCCACAAATTGTGGTTTGTGCTTAGATTCCCATATGGGTTCATGCTGTCTGTGGCTAGTGCAAGCCTAATATTTCTTAGGTCATGGACAAAATTCAAAAACATCGTATCCACTTTCTTCCACTGCAATCCATCTGACGGATACCTAAGTAGTCCGTCAGCAACCCTTTTATCAGCATGCCATCTCATAAGCTTTGCATCATCTACATTGGCAAACAAATGCTTTAGTTTTGGCACTATGGGGAGATACCACAACACCTTCGTAGGAGACCCTTTAATGTAGAATTCATTAGAATCAACCTTTTTCTTCTTATATCATGACACCCCACACCTAGAACATCGATGCAGCATTTCATACTCACCATGGTATAGTACACAATCATTTGGGCATGCATGTATCTTCGTATACTCTAATCCCATATGACACAACACCATTTTAGCCTCATAGTTACGATTTGGCAAAGGTGTTACCAACTAGGAGCATTTCTTTCAACAACTTAAGCAAGTCAGTGAAACTTTTATCTGTCCACCCATTTATCGCCTTCAAATTAAACAATCCTAAAACTACTGACAACCTCGTGAAATTGGCGTAATTCGGATACAATGGTTTCTCAAAATCATCACACAGAGTCTCATATATGTGAGCTCTCTTAAAACTTTCTACCCCCACATCATGGATCATATCCTCAAGTCGGTCATCCATGTCATCATCAACTTTATGTTCAAAGCTTTGGTCTTTTGTTAGAAAACTGATACTTGGCACCTCAACATGTTCACCATGCCATATCCATTGAGTATAAGTTTGAAGAAAACCATCACACAATAGATGTTCTCACACCTCTTTCAATTCTGGTCGACGCATGTTCAAGCATCTAACACAAAGGCAAAAATACTTTCCATTCACCTCCTCAGCATTTTGTATCACGAAGTCTATAAATGTTTCCACTCCACCTTCATGTTGTGGACTTATACGTGATGCAGTTATTCAACTTCGACCCATACTCACTATTTACAATACCAACAAATTTAACGGTGCTATGAATCTCACTTTCTTTACAAAGGTGGTGGTTCTACCCATTCAGGATGAACATTTTTCTATACTTCATAACCGCATACAAGTTAGGAGTTATTTTAAAATTTGATAAAATTTCGGCAGCATTTTGCATTAGTCTCTAAGTACATGAAATGAAAGTGGTGACATCAAATTCAACCACAATCAAATATGTACCCAGAGGACAATACAAAATTTAACTAACCAAAACTTGATTAAATTTTAAAATAAGTCCTAACTTGTACATAGCAATGATGCATAAAAGAATTATTCATCCCAAACTGCCCAGACGGACAATTCAAGATTCAACATAAACGATGAAATCAATTAATTTAATTACCATTTGTGTTGAATCTTAAACAGGAAACTATGGTTCACTCACACAATTTAAAAAGTCACATACTCATTTCAAAGGACTAAAATTACCATTAGCGCCACCAAATTAAAATTCAAATTAAAGACAGTATTAGTAATTTTTTATTTTGTCGGGTAGTATTTAGATTTAACATATGGTGTTTTCGGGTGTTGTATAATAAACAAAACTATAGTTATTATTGTTATAATAAAATTATTTTAAATTATAGAACAAAAATAATTATGGGGTTAATTCATTTTGTAATTAAAATTTTAAATTTCTTAATCAACAATTTAGACACATACTACCGCTAATTTATAATTTTAATCATCCTTTGTTTGGCTTGTGTAATTTTTATTTAGTTGAAAATATCAACTTTTTTCTTTTTAATTCTTTTTACTAGTGAAAGGAATAATACTAATGTTTATGTATTTATTTAGTTAAATATCAATTTTTTACTTTAATATCAATTTAAATTGCCCAAATTAAAAAACAGAGAATATGAAATAATTTCAACAATCAATACCTAAGTATTTAATCTATAGCTAACAATATTTTAATTTTTCTAATCAGATTTTCCTAATATATAACTAATGGCATTCTCATTTTCCTAATACTAACATTAACAGAGAATACAAAATAATTTCAACAATCAAGACCTAACCATTTAATCTATAGTTAACAACTAATTTCCCTAATCATATTTTCCTAACATATAACTAATGACATTCTCATTGCATAAAACCTAACATTGCATCAACTAAACAAACTCAACATTGCATAAGCATATAAGAGGAAAATACGGTTTTAGAAAGAACCTCTATTGCGCGGTGGGAAGAAGACATACGTAGTGGTGTGCGTAGTTACCGTTTGTTCCAATGAGTGAAAGTGAAGGGAGGCAAGGGAGAGGAAGAAATGCAATGCGTGAAAGTGGAGGAGGGAAAAGGAAGAAGTATAATGCGCGTGAAAATGGAGGGGGAAGAAGACTTTCATGGGACTGAAAGTGGAGGGAAGGGGGGAAATCAAAGCATCAGGTGCAGAGGAAGAAGCAGCGTGAAATGATGAGCCTCAAAAAACTGATTTTATTATTTGAAATCACCTTTAAACATGGTTCCCCACCACCCGTGTTCATAGGGAGGACCTTTAACCACGACTCCCCATAACCCGTGTTTATAGAAACACTATAAACACGGTTTTCCTCTCAACTGTGTTTGTATGTAAATTTTAAAAATTAAAATATAAAAACCTGGTTCTTACGAACACGGTTTATGCCAGAACTGTGTTTAAAAAACTTCCTTATATTTACAAAAATACCACCGCATATTTTTTAAACACAGTTTTCCCTTGACCGTGCTCATATCCTATCCTTATAGCCATTTTTTGCACTAGTACTCCTTAATTTTGATATGTTCCCGGAGTCTCAACGACTCCGGTACTATATTCAACACACAGGGCTCCACTATCTAGGCCAAGTTCTGAACATAGCCTTTCGGAGTTCCATTCCTCCTGTTGTGCTCCATGACTTGTTGATTTCTTGCGATGTGGGACTTAATTTATGCGGTCCCACCAGGCGTGCCAATGTTCTGACCGGTGTCTGAGGTATAGAATACGCCTCATAAAATTAGTGTAAAAGGTACCTCACTGTTTTACTATTTTACACTGTTTCAGTGAGAGTTTGGTATTATAAACACAGGTTCAGTGGGAACATTATGTCTTTCACGTTAAGGTAAGCTTTTGAGTTAATTCCAACCGGGTAGATGGGACACACTAGGGGTGTACCTACAAAAGGGACTCTAATGCTTGAGTCAGTATATGAATTACGGGAAAATATAAGGATTACAGAGGTAGTTAAGAGTAGTAAATGTTGTTACTCACGAGTTTAATAAATGACTTTTATTTATAGAACTTCCCTGAGTGCAAGTTGTGATTTGAGCCCTAACATTCTACGGTGGCTACAGTCTTTGTGCAGAAGCAAGTTTCACACTTGCGTCTAACTTTGGCTCAGGTGTCAGCTTTTATGACCGGAGTCAGGTCCTCAGATCTTGTACCAAAGTTGATTATCAATACGGTTTTATGGGACCTCGTCTAGTTTTTGATTTGACTTAACATTGGTGTTGCTTGCTTTTAAGGATATACCAGATCAAAATGTTTCACTCCTTTGATAATATTGCATTGTGTTTGACTTTATATGATTAATTGGCTACCTAAACTACCTACAAATATTAATGATAACCAATATAATTAAGCAGAAAGATTAAAAAAATACAAACATAATAACAAAATAACAATAGATAAAAAGGAGAATAAATGTTGGAGAATGAGAAAATTATGTTTCAAAACCAAGACATTAACATAACCAAATTTCGACAAAAGCAAGCAACACGGGATTAAAATTATATTCACATAAATATGATATAAGTATTCTCTCCATTTTTATTTATAAATTATTTTTTAAAAGAAATTTTTAGTTTTAAATATAAGTTATTAATTAAAAGTTATCGCTCCTATCTTATATATTTTCTAATAGTTTTATTAATAATAAAAGAGAAAATGTAAGGAAAAAATAATATATTTATTAAGATTTTAAGAAAGTTGGTGGAACATACAAGGTGTAACAAAAAAAAAAAACATTGATATATGAAAACGGGTATTAATTATTGTATCCGTACCGTAGCTACACCATAGCATTGTTTACCTTTATTCCTTTTAATCATGAGACTCTAGATTTAGAACATATAAGATTGCAAATAAGCATCGGGTAGAGTGATACTCACATCTTACTTCTACGATGACCAACCATGGATGAGTTGACAAATTTATGTCGTTTTTCTGCACAAGAAAATGTAAGATTGTTTTAGCTAACACGTCAGTTTCAAGTTTTCAACTTCTATTCATGGAACCATAGTGGGCCACGTACACCAGAGCTTCGCCTTATAAATACATAGTTGCCACTTTAGGTTGGATGTGTAGGAACTAGGAAAGCATCCATTACCCCAATTAATCCCATAATTGAATTTGAAGGAATTATAGTGTCTCATAGCTTCCTCCTTTGAAGAAACTAATTAAGAGAAGATACATATAAACCAACCATAACTTTGAAATGGGAAGGTCTCCATGTTGTGATGAAATTGGTTTAAAGAAAGGCCCTTGGACACCTGAAGAAGATCAAAAGCTTGTTAACCACATTCAAAAGTATGGTCATGCAAGCTGGAGAGCACTTCCAAAACTTGCAGGTACCCTCGCTAGATATTTATGTATTGTATTATATGTAAAAAAAACTCATATTTATAATTTTATATAGTTTCTCATCTTTGGTCTCCTAGATTCTCAAATGGAGTGACCATTTTTCTATTTTGTAACAGGACTCAATAGGTGTGGCAAGAGTTGTAGGTTAAGGTGGACAAATTACTTGAGGCCTGACATTAAAAGAGGCAAGTTTTCCAAAGAAGAAGAACAAACAATTCTGAATCTCCATGCCATCCTTGGAAACAAGTAAATATTCAACACTACTATTTTTTATGTTATACTTTGTTCTTTTACATGAAAAATATCGAGGACTAATTTGTTATAATTAATATTAAAGGGTTCATTCCACCCCATATACTCTATATCCAACATATCTCTCTCTACCCATTGAAGTTCTAAATTTAAACCTTAGACTATCCCATTCATTATAAACCTAAAAAAACAATTTTCTCTCTCTTAAAGGAAAAACTATTTTGTATGTATTATGTGCAGGAATTTGGAATTATATTCCTTATATAGTAAAACATGGCTGAAAAATTGAAGTATATTCATGTGATTATTCTGAATGAAGCTTAATTATTAAGTTGCTAACTTTTCTCCTTTTGGCTAGATGGTCAACAATAGCAAGTCACTTACCGGGTAGGACAGATAATGAAATCAAGAATTTCTGGAACACTCATCTGAAGAAGAAGCTGATTCAAATGGGTTATGACCCAATGACACACCAGCCTAGAACTGATGATATCTTATCAGGCTTGTCTCATCTCATTGCTCTGGCAAACCTTAAAGAATTCTTGGACCAACATCATCAACCATGGGAACTGAATGTTGCAAGGCTTCAAACAGAGGCCATCCAACAATTATCCAGGCTCCAATGCTTACAACAACACCACCTCTTGCAACCGCAAGCTTCAAATCATCCTAACGCAAATACAAATACAAATCCCATCGATGTTTCAAATGATCAATTTGGTACTATGGCATCTGTTGATGATCTACACTTTGTTAATGATTCTGTTCCTTTCTCTCACTTGCCTGGCTTGAGAACACCAACTTCATGTTCTTATGAAGCTGTACCATTAAGTAAGGACATGGTTCAATCATGTCAAAGAGAAGGGTATCCCAATTCTCCTTGGCTTCTTTCGGGTTCAAGCACTACCCCTTCTCCTTCCCATGTGGTTCCACCTGTGACTGAGGCGTCATTATTGACCAATTTGGAAGACAATTGCACTAATTCTACTATTTGGTCTGAGCTTATGCTAGAAGAGCCTTTGTTCAATATGATTTCCTAGTTTGAGATTAATTTGTGTAACATGACTGGAATATAGTATTATACTAATTATCTAGTCTCTGTCTTATAACGTTTACTCCAAATCGTGTGTTCTTTCGTGTACAATCTTTGTTGTTTACTTATCAGTACACGGTACTCTCTTTTTTGTAGTTATTTTATAGTTTTATGTGAAGAATATATGCATGAATGCATGGCTCTGGTGGCTTTGTCTTTTAATAGATTGTTTATTCGTTTCAATATGAGCTTGAAGGAGAAGGAATATGCAATGCAAAAGCAAAATTAGTAATTAAAACATAAAATTAAACAAAATTCTATCAATTATGGACCTTCACAATTAAGTTATAGCGCTACATAAACTCTACACTAATGAGTACCTGTGTGGAACCGACTCTACACTAACAAATACATGTTTGATAACAATAAAACAAAAAATATCTAATAATTAATAACTTAATATTAATCTTACAAATCATTCTACACGTTCAAACATCAATTGAGCCAATAAATATAAATTTTCTCTTAATAAATATAAATTTTCTCATTTGGCAAACTCCTTTTATGCAAACCGAACGTCAAAGCAAAAACCGTTTTCTTAATCATGTTACTAGAAAACCGATTAGTCACAATTACTAATAAATAAATAAATAAAACTCTTCCACTCATTAGAATACATATTAAGCGGCTTACAACGTTTAACACAACTAAAAAAACCCTAAACAGCTACCTCAAATTAGCGACCACAGTATCCCGTCGCTAATTAGCGACCGTATTAGCGACCGTAGTGCACGAAAAGGGACCAAGAAAATGTTAGCGACTCATGTAGCGACCGATAGCGGACTCGGTCGCTAACAATTGTAAACACCGTCGCTAGTAGCGTCGCTATTTTGTAGCTCCACCTTGTTTTCCTTTCCCGCCAGGGTTTTCTGTTGGCGCCAAATCGTAGCGACAGCGAATACCCGTCGCTAACACTCCCCTAACTATAGCGACGGAATTAATGCATCGTTATAGTTTGTTCTAGTGACGGAATTACTGAACCGTCGCTATGATTTTGGCATTCCCTCCAAATTTTTTGTTTTAATAATGGACGGTAGCGACGGTATCAGCTTACCGTCGCCACGGTTCAGTATTTTAGTGACGGTGGATCGTGCCGTCGCTATCGTTTATGGTCTTCCCTCCATAATTTTGCTTTTTAAAAAGGAAAGTAGTGACGGTGTGGATGATACCGTCGCTAATAAGTTTAGGATTAGGGACGGATCGGTTTGCCGTCGCTAATACTCGGGGATAGTGACGGAGGTTTTGTGCCGTCGCTAATATTGAGGGGTTTAGGGACGGAACTTGTTGCCGTCGCTAAATGTCAGTAATACTCATCCAGCACCGCCCCCCAAATCAGTTGCCCTAACTCTCCCTACCCAAATCCGTCACCCTCTGTCTCTGTTTCTCCTCTCCTCCGTCGTTCCCTCCCTCCCTTCCTTCCCCGGCTCATTCCCTCCGTTCCTCTGTCTCTCCTCCGTCGTTCCCTCCCTCCCTCCCTGTGTCTCCTCTGTCGTTCCCTCCGTCCCTCCCTCTGTCGGCACCCATTCCCTGGTTCACCGGTGGCTACGCTCCCCTCTACCCTTCGTGGACAGGTTAGTTCATTGGGAGGCCCTTGGCCGTGACCATGGCATGCTTTCCTTTACCTTGTTTCCTTTAAGTTAAGAGATTTGTATGTTGTTTGGTCTTGTTAAAAATTTTGATGCTTGGAACTCTTTCTGACCATGGACATGTATGTGTATTCTTCTTGATATTGAAAGAAAATTTACTAGTCACACTTGTAGAAATCTACGATATATAGATGCCTATATGAATTTTGACAGCTTGAAAATAACATTGTTTTCAGCAATTGCATCAAACTGGATAATAGAATTGTATTTATGCCTTTAATTGTTTACATTCTATGTGAGTTTTCTCATGTTGGATATGGTTGAGATACTCTTTAAACTAATCTACGGAAAATTAACCAGAGGACCTTCATGCGCACAACCAGTTGGGTTTGGGTCAGCATTCTCAGCTTAACATTCTTGGGAAGACATCTTCATGTCTCAAAAGCTAATGTTGCCTGTATATCTCACTGCGTTAGTAGTTGTCAGTTGTCACTAATGGCATATAGTAGTACTATCCTGGTGGAGTGGCACAGAGCATGCCTTAGCTGCTTCTAAAAGCTAGATGCATTGCTTGCAATTGTGGGGCTGGCTGTACTGGCTGCTATGTTGCAGCTTCACAGCCTGGATAGGAGGGGCTGCTTCTATTCTTTAGACATTGATATCTTTGCTTTGTGCCACCCGCCCCCCAACAATGTTGATGATGCAAAATACCGCATGCATCTTTAATCTAGTATTATGATTATTGTTTCTTGATGACTGGTGTTATTACTATCATTCATTTGTATGTTTCAACATGTAAAATGAGTGTTAAGTTTGATATAATATAACTATAAGAACAGTAGTTGAATATTTCTTGATGATGGACCAGCTGTGAGTTTTACCCTGTAGCATTTGAAAATGCTAACTTTCCAGCTTCTGTTTTTGGATACATCTACTAGTGCCGCTGCAAATCAACTAGAAATCCTTCAATTTTTAAAATTATTGTCTTTGGAATATTCTTCCTTGCATTGTAGCTTTATTGAAACTAATGATTTTGAAGATCTTTGGTCTTTGGCATATGACTGAGTAGTCTGATGTCTCCTGTTGTTGATGTATAAGTTCCATGTATGTTTTCAAAAGAATAGTGGGTTGTGTTGCTGCCACTTAATGAAAATTGGGTTTGATTGACAGTATGTTCAAAAGTACAATGCCAAGAGTGGCACTCAAAAAGAGTTAAAAGATAAGTCACCTTTTATTGTGGTTGCCCGGCGAGAGGATCAGACTGCGGCATCAAGTATAAAAGGAATTTCTGAAATTGAAACTTGTAATTCATCTTTTTCTGCCTGTGGATTTTGTTCCATTACTCATTCCACATCATCACATATGATGTTTTATTATCAACTTTCACAGCATGACCATGATGCCAAGTTCCATATCTTTTTTTTTGTCTTCTATCAATGTGTAGTTTGAATTCGCATTTAATTGCATCCATATTTGAATTAATGATGTATGGCATGCAGTCTGAAATAGAAAAACCCCTCATTCATTCCTAGATGTCATGAAACTAAGAAGAGAATAAAGACATCTGCTATTGTCTGCAGTATCATGCAACTCATAATCACATATTGTTGCTTATGGTTTAATTCCTAGGATGTACTTACAAAATACTGTATGGTTGGCTCGATGTCTTGCTTACTAAATTGGTTGTATCTCGAGTCGAGGACATGGTCTTCATTTACATGAATGTGTGATTTGCAGATTGAGTTCTGAAACTTGTTCTCATCTGTTTTTGCATTGCTCAGCAGTTTAATATTTCCTTTTTGAATATTAGTATTAATATATTATATTTAATATATTGATGGATCTGGTTTCCTCCAGTTATACTTTCTCTGTAAAAGTTTGAGGATTTGGTATTTGAAAATACCAGTGGGAATCCACCCACTTTGCCTGCTGTTCTTAGATCTAACATTAGTAGGGGATCCGCATTTGATTGTCATTGTTTTGAAGATTCAGCATTGTAAATATGCGTTCAATTTTCTTATTGAATTTCATTTATTTTAGCTGATAAGTCTTTTGGTTTTCTTGTTGCAATTGATGAATATGCAGTGCATGGCATTGAAGGCCCAATTTCGGGAATTCCGCTGACATCTGACTCAGGAAAGAAAAAAATCCTTCTTCTGAAAGGAAAACAGCGGGAAATTCCCAGTGTAGGTTTTTCTTTGCCCATAAAGGTTTCATTTCTTTTTAATGATACTTTGCACATCTCCATTTTGCTTGCTTTTGTTAATCATATTGATATTGATGTATCTTATTTCCTTCCAATAATATAGATTATGCGAGCAAAATATAAATTTTTGGTTCTTTGAAGTTTAAGGCTAGTAACTATTTTGGTTCTTTGAATTTTATGTACCAACATTCTGTAAGATAATTGTAAGAGCTTTTAAAACAAATGATTTATAGTATTATGTTTAAAAAGAATATTGATATTTAAATTTATGATAAATGATTTATTTGAAGTTGATTTCACATTTGGGATTGTTAATATAGGAATTTAGAATTTAGGACTTTAGAAATTTTAAAATAAAACTTAGAAAATAAAAAAGTTTATAATCTCAATATATATCGATGAAACAGATGTGTAAACATCTCAATAGCCTGCAAAGATTGAAAGGAACCTTCCATCTATGGGCTTCTTTTCAACTACTTGCTAATTATTTAAACAAACAAAGACCATGCACACGTATTTGTTAGGCTGTAGTCAAACTAAAAATCTGAGTGGTTTGGGATTGCTGGTGGTGTTTCAGATACTCAAATACTATAATGCTATATAAGCTACTCTAACAATTGTTAATTGATTTTGGGATTGAACCTTTAACATGGTATATAAGTTACCCAATCCGCAAATAAGAAAATTCACTAAACATGTAGACCTTAATCCATATTTTGTTAGACAAGGTCATTGCTAAACAACTACAAGTCCTTTACATCCCTTCCTCAAATCTTCTAATATTCTTAGCAAACCATTTTCCCTACATGTTTTAATCCTGCAAATTCAAATCCAAGGTTCTACCTAAGACATCTTGAGTTAGTGAAGTTAGAGTTGATGGGATCACTTAGTTATAAGTCATTTAGTTCACAAAGTTAATTAGCAATGTGTTAGTTGTTATTAGTAAGTCTATATATGTCTTGTATCAATGAAATTTAGCAATACAATCGCTAGAATACATTCAGCTTCCTCTATGCATGTAAGTAACAATTTATCTTTAAAAAGGGAAAAGTGCCTAAAGTCATTCATTAAGAAAGTTAAAATGAAATTTTTTATATTAAAAATATTAATAAAACTCAACCATCTTAATTTCTAAGCGATATTTATATAATTTTCCAATAAGAAACATCTTCTTTTGCTTCCTTAAACAACACTTTTAGGGCATTTGTTAACAGGGTCCTTAAAAAAATTACTCCAACAATTCTTTTTATTTGTCTTTTTATGAGATTTGATTTGTTTCAAATTTATGTACTTATTTTAATATTTGAAGTCATAATTAAATGTTTCTTTTACTAATTATAAATTCATCTTTTGTTTAAATAAAAAAACAGATTATTTTAAAAAGTGATATTAAGTATAAAATGAGAAATTGAATACTAAAAAGATAAATAGGTTAGAAGATATATTTTATATATTTCTTAATATAACAACCTTAAATAACAAGATAAAATGAGTGATGGAGCACATAACAAGTTAGTAAGCTACACTTTGACGTGTAACTATAGTGAGTTAATTTCATTTACGCCTAGCCCATTGCGTGCCTATTGTATAAATGGCTCTCGAGCCCTCAATTATAAGACAAAGTGACATATTTTATAAAGCAATAATAATACTTTTAATTCTCCTATATTAATTCCCTAGGACCTTTCTGTATTTGCGCTTTATTTGTGAACATTTTGGCACCCTGCATAGTTTTGCTAGTAAAATAGACAAGTCGCTAGACGAGACCCTCTTCACAACTAAAAAAACCCAAAACAGCTACCTCAAATTAGCGACCACAGTATCCCGTCGCTAATTAGCGACCGTATGAGCGACCGCAGTGTATGAAAAGGGACCAAGAAGATGTTCTTGATCTTCATGATCTTCTTGATGCGTGCAAGTGGGAGCTGGTGGTTCTTGAAGTCGTTCACGTGTTCGATCTCTTGGCGCTGGTACGACCAGAACATCTGAAGCTGTTGCTGTTGCTGGTGGAGGAGGTGCTGGAATGGCGGTGGCGCAACACCCGCACCTACACCTGCACCTGGTCCACCGGCAGCAACCGGTGGTGGTGGAGGGTATGGAATCGATTGTGCTGCTGCTGCTTGCTGGTTGTTGTTGTTGTTGTTCTCCATTGATTCCCCTAATGTCTGCAACCTTTGTCTGCAACCTATGATCCCCTCTACCACATGCTTAGCCTTAGTCAACTCTACTATTGGGTTGCGCTCTGATTGTGTATCTATATAAAAATCTCGAACTGCCTCAGGTTCTTCCTGTACTTTCTCCACTGTTTTAGTCTCAATATGATTCTGGTTCTGTATCTGGCTTTACTTGTACCTTTTCCAACAGTCTCATCAAATAAAGCTTTGAGAATTTGGAGTGACCAGCAGTAGAATAACGTGATCATAAAAAACCATGACCAGAAATACTGACTCACATGGCCAAGGCTATATTGATGACCGCTGGTCACCACTTTCTTCCCAACACACCCAGCAAGTTGAACCACTTTGTTAGGAATCCAGAATAGAAAATAGAGTAAAAGAAACATTTTATTTGTTGAATAAAATTGAACAGAAAAGGGAATTCTCCTCCGATGTTTGGCACTACCCAATGGTCTTCCTTTTTGAAAACTTACTCATGAATGGATCCTTCTTTCATCTCTCTCTTAAAACAAACAAGGAACGGATACATATATACAAATGAATTTTCAAATATGATTAAAAATTAAAAACATATTTGGTAGACAGCGAAAATCCATAAAGTTTTCAGAAAAGAGAAAGGGATACCAATCATGTAAGAAATGAGCTTGAGCTCATCGCGAGCCTCTTCGATGAGTTCCTCAACCTGTCCACAACCGAGACGTTTCTCGATGGATTCCCAGTCATGCTCCTTCTGGCACACCTTGAGGCTGTGCCTCGTGAAGCTCTCAACGGCCTTGCGGTACCCTTCGTCTTCTGGAACCTTCTCGATCTCCTTCAATGTCTTGCATTTAGCATTCTTCTAAATTGAAGTCTTGTCCTGACTCCCAAGGACATAGGGAAGCAAATGATGCTGGTCCTAGCAAAGGTGTCTCAATTATGGCTCTTGCATCTGATTCTGAGTCTGTTGATGGTACTTTATGGACTGATGTGATTATACCTCCCTCATAGACTTTCCCTTTGAGTTCTGTGTATGATTCCGGGAAGTATCCCCATGTTAACAAGTTAAACAAGTTAAAAGACAATTAAACAAGTTAACAAACAGCCCTTCACAGCCCTTCAACAGCCCTTCAATAACTTCAGCAGCCCTTAAACACCTTTCAACCCTTCAACATCCCCTTCAAAGCCTCAAACAGCTCCTCAACAACAGCCCTTAACAGTCCTTAAACACCTAACACCTTTCAGCCCTTCAACAATAGCCCCTTCAAGGCCTCAACAGCTCTTTAACAGCAGCACGCCAGAGAAGGGAGCAGCACGCCAGATAAGTGTTAGATAAAAACCGGGAGCAGCACGCCGGGAGCAGCTCTTTCAATATAATTTCTAATAAAAACCGAATATCTGATACAAAGTTAACACTTAACATGTGTTAGATAAACCAGTAAAACAAAGGACAAAGATAATAAGTAATAATGGTAATATAGACAATTTGTTATCTTTGCTGGTGGAAAGTTATTCTGCTGTTTGTGATAAATCATTGGTTGAATGACAAAATCTTATTATGTTCTTTGTGATAAGTTATTCTGCTGTACATGATAAAATGTCTTGTTTCTTTTAATTAATGTAATTTGCTTCTTTCGTGTGACATAAGATATGCTATTGATGTGAACAGAAATTGATAATTTCCTAAAGATAGTTAGGATTCAGTTTTTCTGTTTTCCCTTTTTTAGTAAGTTGTTACATTATTAGCTATTACATCTTTAGAAACCTGATTATGGAAACCAGTTGAATGTTGAGAACTTTGATTAACACTTTTAACCATCAACTTTGTCATGCAGACCAACATACTTTACGCGTGGTCTGTTTTTGGCTCTCATCAGCTTTATCTCCATCGCTATCTCTCCTTCGACGGTAATCCCCTAACGCTAACTTTCTGGCTATGTGTGTTGTATGTTTTGAAGTGTATGTATGTTGAACATTGTTTGTTAGTGGAGAGCAGAGCTCATTAGGCAGTGATTGTTAAAAACAGCGACGGATTAGGGTGGTCGCTGTATTGTAAGAAACAGCGACGGAATATAGTGGTCGCTGTGTTGTTAAAAACAGCGACGGAATACAGTGGTCGCTGTATTGTAAGAAACAGTGACGGAATATCGTGGTCGCTGTATTGTTAAAAACAGCGACGGACCTCAGTGGTCGCTGTATTGTTAAAAACAGCGATGGAACTCAGTGGTCGCTGTATTGTAAGAAACAGCGACGGGATAGCGTCGTCGCTGTATGGCTTCCTACAGTGACGGATCACGTGGTCGCTACATGAGTACCCATAGCGACGGCGTATGGTGGTCGCTGGTGGCTGCTAGTAGCGACGGGGTTTTGAGGTCGCTGTATGGCAACACTTAGCGACGGCTGGACTTATTGGGGCAGAGACGATGTTAGCGACGGCCTTACGCCGTCAATATGGTAGCGACGGCATATATGTGGTCGCTGATGTGTTTTCGACGAGGGTTTTAGCGACGTCCTCTGTCCCGTCTGAGATGCCATCGCTAATGGTTTTAGCGACGGTCATGGCATAGATTAGCGACCAATTCCTTCCGTCGCTAACAGGTGTTTTTTTAGTGGTGTAAGGCTAGTTAGACTTTGAGATAATTATATAGAAAATAAACTACTCATTTAAACGTTTTTGAAAAATAAAAGGTTTGTTAAGGGTATATATGTGAGTTTATAGTTTCTTATTTTGAAAAATAAATTTTTAAATAAAATATGTTCGATAAAAAGGGTGTTAACTTGAATTTTTACTTATTTATAAAACAATTTTTGGTCATGCATATTTAAAAATAAAGAAAATAATTTCTTTATTTTTAGTTTTAGTTTTATAAATTTTTAACTTTTGTGGTCATTATCATTATCGTCGTCACGACAACTATTACTATTGCTCCTACTATTACTGTCATCGTCATCATCACTGTCATGACCACCTTCATTGTCACTATCGTCACTATTGTTGTTGTCGTCATGACCATCACAATCATCACTGCGCTCCCACCCGTCTCTATCACTGGCGCTACAACCATTGTTATCAGTGTTGCTGTGATCTTCATGATCAACACCACTATCATTATCGTTGTTGCAACCATCATGTCTTGACCACACCACTGTCACTGTTACTTTGATTATTGTTACCATCGTTGTCGTTGCCGTCACCACTATCACAACTAGCACCACCACCATCGCCACTGTTGTCAATGCCAATACCACCACTTTCATAGTGGTCACTTCCACCATTGTAACCACCACTATAAATGACATCGCCACCACCATTACTATTGTAGAAAAGTTATTATTATAATTAATATTATTATATTATTGTTGTGCATGCATAAATTAGTTTTTACAATAATTATAAAAGTTTTGTAATACCTTTTCAAAATTCAAAACCATAAAAACTGAAACGTGAAATTAAAAATCAAAAATAAATTTTAATTTTTAAAAATTTCAAAACTAAAAATAAAAAATCTGGTTGGACTTTTTATATCAAAAGTTACTTATTAATTTTTTAAGAAATATTCTGATGATATAACTATAACTGTTGTGAGACATTTTAAAATATTGTTATCAGGATATTTAATATATAATCTCACCACTGCATTCTCAATATTTAAATTAAATACACCTTCTTGTGCTAGAACTTGAATAGTTTTCTATTTATTAATCTATGCACATGATGTCCACCAAAAATAATCTATGCACATGATGATAATTGTTTCAATCATTTTAATCGCAGCTTTATATGACTGCAAGAAGAAAATATTACGAAATTCAGTTTTATTTTCTTTTTATATCAGCTTCTGTTTTCTTACCAAACTTTTGATGGTTGTTAGTAGTATAATAAACAGATAAATGTTTAAAGTGACGCAAGAGGATTCCCAATAATGGGAGAGGGACCCGGTAGTTAGTATTCTCAACAACACCAACGTCAAAGTTGCTTCGGGGTGTAAATTATCAAGTTGTAAAAAGTTATTCGAGCTAGCTGATCAAATTAATTCTTTACCTTGTTAAATTTGATTTAAATATATATTATACTGCCATGTTTATACTTTATAGTATAACTCATTTAATTTTTTTTTTTAACGTAGTATTGGCGTGTGAAGAAACTTTAAAAAATTTTAAACCTGAAAGTAAAGCCTGATTATTTAGTATTTTACCTAAAAGGTACTATAATTGTCAAGCTAATAAATTTTTAATACCCTTTGCATTAAGAGCAAAAAAAACAAATAGCAGGTTGAGCCAATTGACTTCTTCCCAATATGATTCACATTAAGAAATATTTACTGAAAATAATCTGTGCAATAACATGGGTTCAACCTATAGAAACGAAGGCTATATAATGCTGTGTTTTCTAGCGAGCAGGTGGATTACTATTCCTATTCTTACAAGGTACGTTGACATAAATTTTATTAATGATACCCAATCATATTAATCAAAGTCGTGCCCTCATATACTTATGGTGACGGAGTGGTGGTGTTTTGAAAAAACAAAAAAAAATACACGACTCTTTTTTAAGAATTTATATGTGATTTTATACGGGATTGGAAGAAGTGAAAAATATAAAATTTTTATTTAAAAATATTATTAATACTCAATCACTTTTAACTTTTTAATAATTCCTACAAAATTTTTAATAAAAAATTTTACATAATGTTACTCGGGTTAACCAAATTCTTTTTCAGAAAAAGTTAATATTTAATTTAACTTTTTTTAATTAGTAGAGGAGTCAAACCTACAACATTTTCAATTCTTCATTTCTATATCTTTTACCGTTGGATCACTTTATCACTCTAAAATTATTCTCATACTCCATAAGACATAAAAATTATGTTTTTATATAAATTAGCATCGGTTTGTGTTCTGCTCCAGAACCGAGGTCCATAGGACCAGGGCCAAGAGTGAGGGACCCGGTCCGGGGTCCAGAGTAGTGGGATGTTGGATTGAATGGCCTCTAGGCTGGACCGTAGTCGTTGAGTGATATCTTGAGCTCTTCACACCGGCCTATTACGTTGAGAGGCGAAAGGGGGTGGTGCCTACAAAGATAGTACTTCGACGCTCAAGTCAGTCCAGATTCTAACATTGGAGCAATATCGGGTCTAAGAGATGGTTACCAGAGAGCTTACCTCTTATGAGTATGTTAGCAGTATTTATAACATGGAAGTGTCACTGTTATGCCTCGTTATGTGTGTTGGATCTGGTCCATACACGTGGGCTTCTTGCAGGTCAGGACCGGTATTAGCTTTTGTGCCTCTCCTAACTCCGGTCATTTGGCCTCTCAGGGGTCTTTGACACCGGTCATAGAGGATCTGGCCTGTCCGATGTAATTGGATTTTAGGACGATGTGTTGTCCTTATGGGATCCACACCGGCTGAGGTGAGGACTATATGTTGTTGTTTGATCAACTAGTCTAGGGGCCAGTATCGACCCCAGATCAGTTTGTATAAGATAATTAAACAAAGAACGGAAACTATAACTAAATGTAATTTATTAATTCTAGGAGATGTGATAATTTATCCATAACAAATAGGTTTAAATATATTTATTTTTGTTATCCTTTTTTATTGAAAAATGAAACATCACACTAAAGTCTAAAAAAAGAAATTAGACCCATCAGCTAATAAGAAAGAGAAAATTTTCTCTCTTTGTATGTAACTGTAAACTTAAGGAGAAAAATTTATTTTTTTATTTGTCCCATTACTACGAAAAAAGGATTTTAGGGTGTCTATTTTAGTCATTTTAGGGCGTTTTTAGACACTTTATTTATGCGTGGTGTAGTAGAATATCACATATACTAAAATGCTTTTTAAGCGTTTTAGTACAACATATTTTTAAAGCTTTTATTTTAATTACGCGCTTTAGAAAGAAGTAAAATAAATTATGTTTTTTTTTTATTTGTTTTTTATTTGTTTTTTTGTTTGTTTTTTCTTTTTTGTTTTTTTAGGCAAAGTACCTCTTGATTGCGTCTGTATTATGAGCATCGGCAAGTCATCCTCATCCATGTTGGTCAATCCTTTAAATCATAGATATTCCCTTGTTCATTTCGGGACTTGGCAAGGATATCGTCCACATAGATTTGTGCATCATGTCATGAAACAAGGTCACCATCGCCCTCTGATAAGTTGTCATAGTGTTTTTTAAACCAAAGGACATCACTTTGTAGTAGAAGGTTCCTTACAAAGTGATAAATGAAGTTTTTTTTTCTCAGGTGCCTATTTTAATTTATTTATACTCAGAGAAACCATCCATGAATTCCAAGTTGTATTATTCGCCAAGACAACAATCTATGGTAAGGGAAAGTCATCCTTGAGACTGACTCTATTTAAGCCTCGATAATCAATACTCATTCGCATCTTTCTATCTTTCTTCGAGACCAACATAATGTTAGACACCCATTAAGGGTATTTTGCAACAACACAAAATCCAGCATCAAATTGCTTCTTAACCTCGTCCTTAATCTTTAAGAGCATCTCAGGCTTTATTCGGCGTAATTTCTGTTTAACCAGGAGGCACTCAGGTTTTAAGGGTAATTTATGTTCTACGATGCTATTATCCAATCAAGGCATATCTTGGTAGGACTAAGCAAAGACGTCATGAAACAACTTAACTGACTCAGGGCAATGTTAATCTTTACCTCTTTTTATCCTCTTCACTTCCCAAGTTGATAGTCCCAATTACCTCTTGATAGGGTTAAATTTCTCTAGTCTCTTGTTCCAACATCCTAGTTAATTCGGATGAGGGACCATAATCTTCCTTACCCTCTTCGTCGGCACAATCAACCGAATACTCAAAGTCGTGAAATGGGATCGCGACCTTACTATTTTTGAGTGGATCATTTTTGAATCTATATTTGGGTGAATGGTCGAATGAGGGATAAAGGGAAAGGGAATCGGTATAGGGTGCAAAGAAAGAGATATTCAAATACACATTTATTAATAAAATTTTAAAAAAATGACAAAACATGTTTGCCCTTATTGAAAAATAATGGCCCCTTAGCCTTGTGCATAACAATGGAAATATTGAGTCATAAGAGAATTACAAATTACTTTGGATTAAAAATTAAAGTCGTGGGGAGCTCAATAGCCTCACAGTTACAAAGTTCTATGGTTGGTGAACGCATAAAGTTTGCGGCATCACAATAACTGTCTTTTAACAGTAGTCACTTGATCTGGATATATTACAGTCCCGTGATTTGTCTCAACCATGAATCTTGCTTGAAGCCGAGTTCTGTAAGGGTGTCTCCCCGTGATTTCTGTAACACCCTCTGTTACATCTCAATAATTTCTAAAAAATTCATGAATTTTTTTTTTAAAATATAATCGCTAAAAGAAACTATCAGAGTAAAATTACATACAATATTTCTGAAATACCTCATGTATTATCATTAAAATTTATAAAGTAATTTTACATTCATCCAAATAAAATAGATATTAAACATTATTAGAAAGAGAGGAAACTTCATGGCCCAAAAGCAGTTTCCTAGTGACATTATTTATTCATTGGACCACGATATTCATACCGAGATCCCTTTCTAGAACGTGCTATATATACTGTCAATGTTCTTCGATCCTTCCCTCTGTACGAACCATTAATTTAAAACATATGAAACAAAAACATAGAGAAAGGAGTAAGAAACAGAATATAATATTCCCAAATGGGACATAAGCAATAAAGGGTTTTCACAAACTAGTATAATAATATCAATCACAATCACATACACAATCAATTTATGAATGTATGAATGATATGCCATATCTTCATCATAACTTACCTATATATGTGGGCCCCTTAAATTTTAATTTACACTGGGCCAACCAGGAGTTTACACTGTTCTATAATTCCGGATAATAATATCATGAACAGCTCAACTGGCATGGAAACACTTAGAGACTAGTCAAATTGAAAAGGTTTTTATTGTGAAAGTACCTGACACTAGGGAGCTACCCCAGGTCCCCTGAAGCACCCTTTCACACCCTCTCATCCCAAGGCTCACAATTAAGCCTCCTCTAATGTATCCTCGGTTTCTATAATCCGTCCCCAGACAACATCATTTTATTTCTCTTTGATGATTCATGATGCATGAACTACTCGCGTATTTAGTTGGTTAAGGCTTTTAGAAACTCAATTATATTATCAGGGCCTACGAATCATGACATAGTCACCCTAGTAAACTGTACTTTTTCAACTTCTCAAATACGCACATAGAATTTTGGTACAGTTCCTTTTCAAATCACAAATCAAATCTCCTTATAAATTTGAGTTTCAAAGCCTTAAATATATTTCACAACCTTCTTTAGAAAGTTTATAGGTCAATTCAAAATCAATTTCTAAAAACTCAAATTCAGAATTATCAATCTTTAAAACCTTAGTACTTGAAAATTTTGTATAATATTTTTATACATTTAAATAATATGTATATATATATATATTAAAATATTAGTAAAAATTTATTTTTATAAAATAATTTCTCTTTCTTTTTCTTTTTGATAAACTAACTAACAAATCTAAATTTTAGTAAAGATATATACATATATATTAAAAGATAAAAAGAGATTTCTAAAAACTTATGTAGTTTTATTAAAATCTAAGGAATTTCTTAAAAGTAATTTAAATAAAGATGAATAAGTAAATAAAGAAGTAGGAGATAAGTAAATTCTTATTGAATTTTAGCTTTCCGTCATGCTTGCTATATGCTCAAACCCCACAGTACAAGATTATCAATCATCATCAAACATTGTCAATCACAATCAAACATCATAAAACATAAATAAATATTAACAATCATAAATCAAATCAAATAATTAAGCATCAGTTATAAATATGATAATTTAAAATTCAATGATTATTTAAATTAATAAAGTTTGTTTTAAGTTCTATGGTCAATTCCTCGCACAGGTCTATGTAAATCCAAGATAGTCCAGTCCTTGCATAGATTCAATCCAGCCCGTATAGGTCATAATAGTTCAAGTTCTTAAGTAAATATTTTAGATATTAAGTTACACAAGATGCTTAATTTATTAATAACAATTATTATAAATTTTAAGTTAAAAGTTATTATTTTAAAATAATAATATGTTTAAAAGGAGTAGGAGACTCCTCCCAATATTCTTATGTATTTTTATATTATATCCTTATCTCACCCCCTTACCTTGATTTGCTACCAAAAGTGAATTCGTTGTGCGCCTCCAAGTTCTAACAAAATATTAATACTAATTTATTTCAGTATGAGCATAAGATGAAAATTAAGATTGCTATCAGAATGATAAATACGCATAGTAATAGTAAATAGTAATGGTAAATAGTAAATCATCAATAGTAATAGTAAATAGAAATTTTTGAATAGTAATAGTAAATAGTAAATGGTGAATAGTAAATTTTGAATAGTAGTGGTAAATGGTAAATCATGAACAATAACAGTAAATAGTAAATTTTGAATAGTAACGGTAAATAGTAAATTTTAAATAGTAACGGTAAATAGTGAATTTTGAATAGTAACAGTAAATAGTAAATTTTGAATAGTAACAGCAACTAATAAATTTTGAATAATAACGGTAAATGATAAATTTGAATAATAACAGTAAATGGTAAATTGTGAATAGTGACAATAAATAGTAAATTTTGAATAGTAACGGTAAATAGTAAAAATAAACGGTAAATAGTAAAAATAAC
The DNA here is from genome assembly GCA_037962975.1 of Clitoria ternatea. Classification (NCBI taxonomy): domain Eukaryota; kingdom Viridiplantae; phylum Streptophyta; class Magnoliopsida; order Fabales; family Fabaceae; genus Clitoria; species Clitoria ternatea. The sequence goes on along the minus strand of CM075670.1, from coordinate 93,707,975 downwards.
ACAGTGGTAATTTATTTTTACTATAGTAACTTATTCATAATAGTACTAGTATATTAATAGTTTAAGAGTGCTAAAAAAATAAACTAAAATTATAAAAAGAATATAGAAGAAAGTTATTACCTTACACCTCTGGCAGAACTTCTTTTTACCAAAAGAATTTACTCCCCACTAATTTCTTACGCACTATCTCTCTAGATTCTCTCTAATTTTTGGTGTGGAAATGTTGTAAATGAGCCATCTATTTATAGGAAGAAAATTTTACTATTTAAGATTACTTAATTATTTTTTTTACTATTTATGATATAAGCATTCACCCACCGGTCACTATTCATGATATAAACACTCACCCACCGGTCACTATTCTTGATGTAAGTATTTACCCACCGATGATGTAAGCGATGATGTCGGCAGTGGCATTTTGGTTATTAGATGAAAAGTTAAGGGTATTTTTGTCATTCTTAAAAAAATGAAAAAAATATAAAAATTCCAAAAAATTATAAATTATATAACAATCAAAAAGTTCTAAAGAACTATAATCAAATTCCTTTGAAATTTTATTCTAAATAAGAAATAATAAAATTAAGGGTGTTACAATTTCTTCTTTTATTTTTTTCAAAATAAGATGTGTTAGTGAAAAGGAAAAGAAAAGAAGGAGACAACAAAGAAAAAAAGGGAAAACAAGAAAAAGAAAAAGAAAGTCAACTTGTGTACTTGTCATGTCTCGTTAATCATTATTTCCTGAAAATATTTTTTGTATATATAGGGAATGATAATTAACGAAACTTAAGAGTAAGTTATAGACTTCTTGGATCGTCTGATTTTTAGGGAAAAAAAACCTTTGCATAAAAAATTTACGATCCAAGGAGCCTATAACTAAAAGAATGAAATTGAATGGGTTTGAGAACCGCTTGCCCCATGACAAATTATTAGGCCCTTTTTTAAAAAAAAATATTTGTTGAGGTGTAAAAGAGAAAATCTTTTAATTCAAAAGAAAATGAAAGGTAAAACGAATGTTGCCCCTTTGTGTTCTAAACAAGGTTTGTCTGAAGGTCTCCTATTGGTTCTATGGCTCCTCTACTAGTGTCTTCTCACATTAGGTGGCTATTCTAAATTACTAAAGGTCACTAGAGCTGGATTCCTTCCAGAAACCATGGAGTCGCCACCAATGTTTTTAAAGTAAAACATCAGAAAAATCCTAACATAAAGATACTGGTCCTAAGTTGAGATTTTAAGTTTAGGAGTTTGATTACATGTGGGGAAGGTATTAGCACCCCACATTGTCCGTTTTAAACGGCTACCCTAAATAGTTTAAGTTTTGAATAATCCTAATAGTTTATAATTTAAACCTCTTAGAAATGTCTTGTGGATTTGTTGTCGACGTAATAATTAAAGTTATAATTTTGGTGATTAACAGGTCCTCTCGTCCAAATTAATCGGGTTATCATTTAAAATGTTATGATTTTATTTTTACAAGTTAATGGAATATATTTATTTTTTAAATTTGGACCCTTGTTTTCTTCTTTCTCAGCGTGAACTCTCTGGCTTTTTTCTAAGCGGTGTGCTCTTTTTCTACTGATCCTTTTCTTCTTGCGTTGTTGAATATTTCTTTTCTTCCATGTGTGTTCCTGCGTGAATAAATAAGCTTCACTTGATTTCCCTTTTTTCCTATCAGTGGCGTCCCCTTTCTTATTCACGCATCACACACACACATACACACATATATATATATATATATATATATATATATATATATATATATATATATATATATATATATATATATATATATATATAATATAAAAGTTGATTTCTTTCTTTATGTGGCGTGTGCACCTTTATCTATCTTCCCCCGCTCATTTTGTTCTATCCTATATATATATATATATATATATATATATATATATATATATATATATATATATATATATATATATATATATCTATATATATTCAAAAAATTCTATCTGATCCTATAATGTATATATATATATATATATATTCAAAAAATTCTATCTGATCCTATAATGTATATATATATATATATTTAAAAAACTCTATCTCATTCTATAATATATATATATATATATATTAAAAAAAAACTCTATCTTATTCTTTAAAATCCTTTCATCATTTTTCTCTAATCTTTTATTATAAAGATCTGATCCCTTTTTTTTTATAAAATTTAAATTTTAAACTTCCCTCTTCTTTTTAAAATTTCTCTAAGATTAGATTCCAATTTTTTAAAGAAATTTAAAATTTATGGTTTTGATGATAATTTAAAAAATTTAAAGATCAAAGATCAACAATTCAAAATTCAAACAAGCTCACAGGTTCATTTTTTTCTTTAAAATTAAATCCTATGTTAGATTATTTTTTTATTATTAGTATTTTTATTTTTTATATTTTATTTTTTATTTTTTTTGAAAATTTTAAATGGGTCCGAACAAAATTGGTTAGCAACAGCCCCTTTTTCTTTTTCTTTTCAAATTTTCTTTTATAACCTTTTTAATAAACCTTTTTACTTTTAACCCTTTGGTAAACTAAAATTTACCATCACCCATTTAATTTAATTTAAATTTTAATAATCAATCAATCAAATAAGTTTATTTAATTCTCATTGCCTTAATTAATTGACAATTAATCTTATAAAAGTTTTAAGAAAATCTAAATTAAAATTTAAATAATTTATTTATTAATTTATACCTATCGCCAATAATTAATTTAATTACCCGGGATGTTACAATATCTATTATTTAATTTAATATTTTTTATATAATTTAATATTTTCTTTACTTCACAAAATTAAATCATGCATAATAAAAAATAAGAACATGTGATAGTTCCTATTCAGAATTAAATCGTACTTATTATTTTTTACTCTTTTATTAAAAAATAAAATTATTCTATTAAAAATTCCAAAAAATTATTTAAAAATTAGAATAAATGTATTACTTCTTGTATAAATTTATACAAACTATAAAATAAGCTATTAACATATATATGCACTCACTGTTTTATTGATGTTGTTTTTTAATATATTGTAATTGGCCTCAAATAGAACATGAGAGAGACAAAGTATGGATTTCTGGAATCCAACGGAAGAAATTCTAAACAAAATTTTTTATGTTTACTTTATGGAAGTCAAGGTCTAATATCTTTGTGAAAATTACCATTGAAAAATGAATAAGTTTCTGTCTACCGTTACTTGATACATATTTTTCTTAGACTTTCTATAAAATATTAAATTACCTAATTGGGTCAAAAAGTTACCTAATAAATATAAAATGTGAAAGAATTAATTTGAAATCAAGAACTCATGTGGGGATTAATATATACAAGGATAAGTATGAATAATCAGAATTCTTGACAGATGGACTTTTCCTGCTTGGGGCGCGGATGCACCCTATGTAAGGCCTGCTTCCCAATTTTTACACTTACCTTCTTGCAATATTTTTAATGACAACAATGGGCTTCTAAAGTCAGAAGAGAATTCAGATTGAAATTGGGGACTTGTATGTGCAAAGACTTTTTATATATAGCCACTAATACGTGCCCTAATTTTCCCAATCGAAATACTTGAGCCAGAAAATGTTTGCTCTATATGACATTGTTGCGTTGACCATTTTTTCTTCGTTGCTCATCATGCTTTAAAAAAACAGCATCGTAATGGAAGTTTGCAGGAAGGAAATAAATATAACATAACAACAATAGTCCATAAAGCAGACAGCATGAGATAGAATTAGTTAGTTAAGGTTCCATGAGACATGCATTTTATCAGTTTTCAAGATTTTAAAAATCTTAACTTAGTCTCTTAATTTATAGAACAACATTTAATTTTGTCTTTTTTTTAATTGCATATATGTACATTGTAATTAAGACCACGTTCAGGAACAAGTATCTGTTGAGGACCCACAATTAAAGAAAGCCTCATTAAAGCTAGATATATGACTCATCCTGTCTCATAAAGTCAACCCCTGTGAGTCCAAATTTTAAATGGACTAGTTCTTTTTTCATATAAGGACCGCAAACGGTAGGTTGGCCCATATTTTTTTACTTTAAAATTGTTAGCTTTTAACCCAAAATACATATTTTTTATGAAACTCAAACCATATATAATTTAAAATATCTAATCGTCCAAAATCAAAAACCTTAACAATTAATTTTTAACAAATTAGCACAATAAAATCTAAATATCAACTTCCTCCTATTTCAATGTAAAAAACAATGATACAACATTGTTTTAGATTAAGAGTTGTTTCTTTTTTAATAAAGTGTGAAAGTGAAATAGTATAAAAAAAGTGATAAGAATTTAAAATAAAACAATAATTTTAAATATAGGTTGGCATGGAACCCACAGGTTGTGCCTGTGAGCCGCAATTTAAATGGCCTTATTGTTCCCAACACGTAACCTGCGTAAGGGTGTGTTAAATTATAACACCCCCGTTAACTAGAATGACCTCTTCCATTAGTTCCTTCTACTTAACTGAGACATTATGATTCTAGAAAAATATAGAAGTTTTTTTTTTGTACAAGGGAATTTGATGGAACAGACACATTATATACAATTTAATCATATACAATAAATGGTCGTAGTCAACATACCGTACATGCTGAAAATTAGGGGCACGTAGGCTCCCATACAAAATATGAAAAGAAATATCCTAATCATCCTTAGTCCAAGAAGAGTCTGAATGATCCTTGATGCGAAGTCTACGCCGACCTCTAGGGTGTCGAGTGTATGGTCCAAACGAAGGTCTGTAAAAAGTTGTAAGGGTGAGTATATTCCTCCACAACAATCAGAGAGATGTCATTTCTGACTTCCCTCTCACACAGTACATGCCTATAAAATCTTTGTTTCTAATTAACATTCATAGCAAGGGTCCCTAATCCAGTCTAAGTTATCTATCATCACTCAACCTTCCCGTCGTCCCTAAATATACAACTTCCTACTTTCCCCCTCACCACTAATTATTTCCTAAAGTCTTGACACAAATTCCTCAACAAAACATCAATAATATAACAATCGATAACCATAATCAAACACAAACTCAATCAGAGAATGTAATGCAATGCATGGGTTCCATTCCATTCAATTGATCTTTTCTTAGCCATCATAATGCCTGTGGTCCCAAAACCATCTCATCCATCATCATTCTCATCAGAATCTGTCCTGTTCAGGCTGTCCCTGAACACAACATTTCTATACTAGAGCGACCGGAGCCCACCAATTCCCTCACATCATAGGGTACTAATTAAGGACTCTCACATCCTATTTATCATTAGGGATCCATCTCATATCATAAAAGGGGACTTGGTTCTCCACGATCATAGATACATCCCGTCATTTAGTCAAAGTACACCAGACTTGCATCGTCTCACCCGACTCAGGCCCGACTCTGATGCCATTGGGTTTCCGTCCCAGTTGTACTCCCAAGGTTCTCCTCAGAGACCGAACGTGTATGTCCTCCAGCGTACCTATGGTGTGACGTCCTTAGTAATTTCTCAAATAAATTTTTCGCGTTTTAAAAATCATTTTTGAAATTTGTAATAAGTCATGTAAAAGTTAATAAACGCGGATTATTATCATACATACTAGTCGTGAATAATTAAAGTCATGAAATATTTATATAGCGGAAACGATTTAGAAAAATACAGTACATGAAACATTATATTATTATTACAACCCATCAAATTAAAATAAAGTCAAATTCCAAGCAATAATTCTCGTAAACTCCATTCATGGCATCACTCTTCATTCTGTGTAGCATTCACTGTAAAAATTAATGTAAGAGTGAGACAGAATATAGAATAAATATAAAATAAATAAAATTGCACAAACACAACCAACAAGGCATAATGATATGATGAATATGCCAAACAAGTTCATTTATAAATCTTTAATTAGTCATATGATGTCATGCTGGATCTATTTGGTTTGGTGGGAATACTGTAGTAAAAAGTCTCATAAAGACTCCAATAGGAATTAACAAAACCATGAATCCCTACACCTTCATGGCTCCTGCGAAAATAAGTGCACAAGTAGGAATTAGCATAACCATGAATCCCTACACTTTCATGGCTCCTGCAGTACCGAAGTACACAAGTAGGACTTAGCATAACCATGAATCCCTACACTCCATGGCTCCTGCAAAAATAGGGCTTAAACTCATCATAGAGTAACCCCCCACCAGGGTAGGCAATCATGGAACCCCTAAATTCCATGGTGCATCCAAATGCTTATGATGCATGAATGCCTTTAATTCTCTTTATCATTTAACATACCATGATATCAACATTTCCGAAACCACTTGGAAAACCACAAGTTCTCAAAGGACACATCACATATAATAATTTTCAGAATCATGGATTTACTATTTCAACCACATGTATCAATATCCGCAAGGCATTCATGTATATATCTATATATATATATATATATATATATATATATCAATTTAGTCATTCGTAATTATTCACCACCAAAGTGTACAAACTGTATGATACTCATTAGACACTCAACATCATCCATAACAATTCATAGTCACTCAAGAATTCAATAATAAATTGTTACCCATAGGGAAAATATCATTTTCATCCATAATAACCATTATAAGTAAATTTCAGCATTTCCAACTGCGACATACGTTAGTAAAACAACCATAACATGAGCAAATCAAAACCTTTTCAAGTGATTCCACTTTCTGTAGTTCAATAATAAAATTATCTACAACTTTCATGAAGACCATAAATCCAAATTCCAAACAGAAACACTACTTATCCACAAAATACAAAACTGCCTCAAAGAGAGTTTTCAAAATGTACATATGATAGTATTTTCAATGTTTCTGGAGTTACAAAAATATTTTTGGCATGGGACCAGTTCTAAATTACTCCTAACACAAATATCTACAACTTTCATGAAGACATAATTTCAAATTCCAAACAGAAACACCACTTATCCATAGAATACAAAACTGCCTCAAAGAGCGTTTTCAAAACATACATATGTTAGTATTTTCAATGTTTCTGGAGTTAAAAAACTAATTTTGGCATGGGACCAGTTCTAAATTACTCCTAACACAAATATCTACAACTTTCATGAAGACCAAAATTTCAAATTCCAAACAGAGACACCACTTATCCACAGAATACAAAACTGCCTCAAAGAGAGTTTTCAAAACATACATATGTTAGTCTTTTCAACATTTCTGGAGTTACAAAAATAATTTTGGCATGAGACTAGTTCTACATTACTTCTAACACAAATATCTACAACTTTCATGAAGACACCAATCACTAATTCTTACCACAAAATTCCCAGTTTTAAAAATAAGTTTCGTATTTCTTTGTTAACAGATTTTCAGCATGAACATACTTCTATGGATTCCTAACATAAATATCTACAACTTTTGTGAAGACATTAAAGGCTGATTATGCATGTATAATTCCCAGAATATTAATATATACACAAAACATGGGATAAATATTTCACTCGAACATACTGTAGTATTTTGGCTATAACTTTTGCTAGACATATCCAAATCGATTGATTCAAGTCTCAGAATTCACATAACAAAACGATCTACAACTTTGATGAAGAAGTTAGAATCAAATTCATACGTTTTCAGCTTCAAAAGTAAGCAACAAAATACGAAAATAAAACTGGAATCCTAGGACAGCATACAATTCTACCCATTTCATAATCATTCACAACCCTGTCCCCTTTTACTTGGATTGAAGATAGTTGGCTGATTGAAAATGGTCTCCTTGCTATCCTAGCTTCAGATCGAAGGGCCTTGATGGAGAAGAGTAAATGAGAGTTTCAGAAGAGGTGTGTTTGTTTAATAAGGCAAAGGCAGTGGGAGACAAGCTTTCCATGAGTGGGTTTCTAGTGGGCTGTTAGTGGGAAATAATAGTGGTTTAGATAGACAGTGAGCTCCATTTCTGCTGGCCTATATGTTAGAGTGTGCATGATTGATTTAGATATATTAAAATATACAATAGATGACAAAATTGGAGTCAAAACGTTAATCCTGACACTGAATACCGACTGAAATTCCACTCGGTCAGCCTCTAAACCGAATGGAAACTGCCAGTCGTTGTGAAGAAGAAAGGAATTCAAGTCCCTCTCGCTCAAGCGAATACCGACTCGCTTGAGCGAGTGTCATACAATGCACTGGCAGGGGAAGTTTCGCTCAAGCGAATACCGACTCACTTGAGCGAGACTCACAAGCCTCGCTTATTCCACTCTCACTCGCTTAAGCGAGGAATTCATTCGCTTAAGCGAAATCCGACCAGAGGTAGTTATTCCCCAAACTGACTCCTCTTACTCGGTTTTCACTCGGCATAATTTATTCCCAACCGAGTCATTCTTCACTCAGTTTTTCACTCAGCAATATATATCAAAACCGAGTCAACTCTCAATCTGTCCACTTGGCATCATCACTCAAGTCCGAGTCATCTGAATCAGTTTTTCACTCGGTTAACTCATTCCAGACCGACTCAAAGCTCTCAAGTTCCCACTCGGCAGAAACTTCTTAAACCGACTCAACTATTAATCAGTTCTCACTCGGTGAATTACCTCAAAACTGACTCTTCTTTGTTATAGTCATTCACTCAACAATTAACACACCACTCAATCAGTGGTCCACCTAGTATCATAATCCAGTCCGAGTCCTCTCTCACTTAGACTTCTGCTCGGTAAATCCATTCCAAATCCGAGTCTCCACACACACACGGTTTCACTCGGTAAGACTTTTCAGAAACTGATTCTCCCTCATAGTTGTCCACTCACTCAGAATCTCATTCCAGGATTGACACATCTGGGCAATCATACACTGTGTGTCCCCAGTCGGAACCCTGCCACTCGGAAATACATTTTCCTCTGTACTTCACTCGAAAATGAAGGCACTCAGTGAATCTTTCATTCAGAATTGCAACGTCTGACCATGATTGACTCGGAAATGAGTCATTCAGAAATAATTGACTCGGAAATGAGTCATTTGAAGGCATTTGACTCGGAGACGAGTCTTTCTAAGCAATTTGACTTGGCAGTGAGTCACCCCATGGTGAATCACTCGGATCCTTTCACCCAGAAGAGGTTCTATCAAGCCCTCTTCACTCAGAAATGTCCCTGAGACAGGGATTCCACTCGGAGGAGATCCTCTCGGCCATGTTCCACTCGGAAAACACAACCTTCACTTAGAATTTCAATATTTCACTCGGAATTATCTTAGTCACTCAGAACAGAGCCTCTTCCTTACTCGGACAGTCCTTTCTAAGGCATGTTTCACTTGGAAAATGGATATTATCATCAAAGATCTATATAAATTCCATATTTATACTCAAAAATGGAATTTTTGAAGTAATACAAGCCATCCACTGGATGTTTTATTCATTGATTATTACTTATAGACCTTCTATACTTCATAATTTACAAAATGGGACTATTATTAAAAATAGGATGTTACATTTCTCCCACCCTAATAAAAATTTCATCCTCGAAATTTAATATGACGCACTCTTCAGTGAAACAATTCTGGGTTTTGCATCCTTATAGCATCTTCACGCTCCCAAGTCAGAGTTACATCATTTTCTTGTTTCCATGCAACCTTCACTAATGGTACATTCTTGTTTCTCAGGTGTTTAATCGACCTTTCTATGATCTGTGTGGGTTCTGTAGGGATGGTCAGATTTTCTCTAACTTCAACATCATCATTAGCAATCACATGTGTGGGGTCTTATACATACTTCCTCAATTGTGATACATGAAACACATTGTGCAAATTTACAAGATGAGGAGGAAGTACAATCTGATAAGCCACTATGCCAATTCTCTTTAGAATTTTATATGGTCCAATGAATCTTGGACTTAACTTCTTACTCTTCAATGCTCGACCAATCCCCTTGTGAGGTGAAACCTTCAAAAATACATGATCACCAACCTGAAATTCAAGTGGTTTCCTCCTTTTATCATAATAGTGCTTTTGTCTATCTTGGGATGCCTTCATCTTCTCTCTGATTATTTCTATTTGTTTAGTAGTCTGCTGCATAATTTCAGGTCCTAACGCCAAACTTTCACCAGTTTCTAGCCAACAAAGGGGCGTTCAACACTTTCTACCATACAATGCTTCAAATGGAGCCATACCAGTACTGCTATGGTAACTATTGTTATACGTGAATTCAATTAGTGGAAGAAACTGCTCCCAACTACCACCATGTTCAAGTACACAAGATCGCAGTAAGTCTTCCAAACTTTGTATGGTACGCTCTGACTGTCCATCTGTTTGGGGATGATAAGCTGAACTTAATCGAAGTCTCGAACCCAACTCCTGATGCAAGCTTCCCTAGAATCGGGAAGTGAACCTCAGATCTCTATATGACACAATACTGGATGGTACACCATGAAGTATCACGATCTCTTTCACATATAATTGTGCCAACTTTTGTAGAGAATTCTTCATATTCATTGGAAGGAAGTGAGCAGACTTAGTCAATCTGTCTACAATAACCCAGATTGCATCATTTCTTGAACGTGTCCTTGGTAAACCTGACACAAAGTCCATTGAAATGTCATCCCATTTCCAGACAGGAATCTCCAATGGTTGTAGTTCACCAGATTGCTTTTGATGTTCCACTTTGGCTTTTTGACACACCAGACATGAAGACACATATTCAGCTATTTCCTTCTTCATCCTTGGCCACCAAAAGCTTTTCTTCAGATCTTGATAAATCTTAGTTGTTCCAGGATGAATGCTTAACATACTTTTATACGCTTCTTCTAGGATTGTTCTTCTTAGATTAGTATCATCTGGTACACAAATTCTGCTTCTGATTCTCCAAATTCCATCTGATCCTTCTTGTAATCCCATATCCTTTCCGTTCGCCTGCAACTCTCTCAACTCCTGTAATTGCAAGTCCTCTGTCTACCTTTCACCTATCAGCTTCAGAAAATCATTGGTTATCTTCAAAGTTCCCAAATTCATACTTTTTGAAGATTTCAACTCCATACCCAAGTTCATATCTTTGAACTATTCTATCATCTCCATCTCTTTTACCATTAAGGATGCCATATGAATGGATTTCCTACTAAGTGCATCTGCTACCATATTTGCTTTTCCTAGATGGTACTTCAAATCAAAATCATAATCTTTAAGAAACTCCATCCACCTACACTGCCTCATGTTTAATTCCTTCTGATCGAACAAATACTTTAAGCTCTTGTGGTCACTGAACACTTCAAACTTGACTCCATACAAATGGTGTCTCTAGATTTTCAGAGCAAATACCACTGCTGCCAATTCTAGATCATGCGCCGGGTAGTTCATCTCATGTGGTCTCAACTGTCTAGAAGCATAGGTAACCACCTTCTGTTGTTGCATTAAAACACAACCTAAGCCCATCTTAGAAGCATCGCAATAAACCACAAAGTCTTCTTGTGGATTAGGCAAAATTAAAACTGGAGCAGATGTAAGCTTCGTTTTTAGTTCCTGGAAACTTTTCTCACACTCTGGAGTCCAAACAAAAGGTTGATTCTTCCGGGTTAGACGAGTCATTGATAGGGCATTTCAAGGAAACCCCTCGATGAATCTCCGATAATAACCAGCTAACCCTAGGAAGCTTCGTATTTCAATGACTGAAGTAGGTTTCTCCCAGTTTGTTACAGCTTCTATTTTAGAAGGGTCCACAGACACTCCTTCGCTTGAGATTACATAGCCTAGGAACTTTACCTCTTTCAACCAGAATTCATATTTAGACAACTTAGCATACAACTGCTTCTCTTTCAGAATCTGCAATACCACTCGAAGATGCTTTTCATGCTCCTCCCATGTCTTAGAATAAATCAGAATATCATCAATGAAGATAATAACAAACTGATCCAAGTATGAATGAAACACTCGATTCATGTAATCCATGAATACAGCTGGGGCATTGGTTACTCCGAAGGGTATCACAAGATACTTGTAATGACCATAGCGTGTTCTAAAGGCTATCTTCGGAATATCCTCAGACTTGACATGAATCTGATGGTATCCCGATCGTAGATCAATCTTGGAAAATACAGTAGCACCTCTCAATTGATCTATCAAATCATCAATTCTGGGCAAAGGATATCTATTCTTCACCGTCAATTTGTACAACTGACGATAATCTACACATAATCTCATGCTTCCATCTTTCTTCTTGACAAGTAATACTGGCGCTCCCCAGGGTGACACACTGGGCCTGATGAAATGCTTCTCCAACAACTCTTCAATTTGCTTCTTCAGTTCTGCCAGTTCAATAGGTGACATACGATATGGGGCCTTAGATACTGGTTCTGCTCCTGGAATTAAGTCAATTGAGAATTCTATCTCGCGTTCTGGAGGTAAACTTGAGATATCCTCAGGAAATACTTCAGGGAATTCAGAAACAACTGGCATCTCGATTGCTTTAGATTCACCATCTCCTTTGGAAAGAGTAAACAAGGCAAATAATTGAATTTCACCTTGTAAGGCAAAGATCTTGAGATTGTCAGAAATAAGATTTTCGTCTGATGGAAATATCACGGTCTTGTTATGACAATCCACCAAGACTCGATTCACCGATAACCAGTTCATCCCTAGAATTACTTCCAGATCCTTCAAAGGTAAACAAACAAGATCGACAAGAAAATTTCTACCTTCTATGAGCACAGAACAATCGTTACACACCTTAGTAGTCCTAAGTTGTGTACCGGTGGAAGTGGAAACAATTAGATCATACATCATAGGCTTCACAGGTAATTGAAGACGTCTAACACACTCATCAGAAATAAAAGAATGTGTAGCACCAGAATCAAATAACACAGATAAAATAGTACCATTGATCTCACACTTACTTTGCACAAGATTGTCTGCTTGGTCTGCCTCTGAACCATTGATGGCAAAGACTCTTCCTGTTGCTGGTTGCAATCTTTGGTCTGTTGACCCCCTATTCTGTCTTGGAGGTTGATCAGCACGCGTGTTTCCTCTATGACCTCCCTGATAATCGGAACCTCTTTGATGATTCATAGTGTTGTTGTTGTTGTTTTGGCAGTTCTGGGGGCAATTTGGACTGATATGACCTTTCTGATTACAACGATAGCAAGTGACATCTTCAAGACGTCTGTTACAATCACGTATATGATGGTTACCTCTGCACTTTAGACATCTCATATTGTTACGTCTTTCAGAAGATGATGATGATGATCCTCCCTTGAAACGACTTGGATAGAACGATCCTCTCCTTTTGAAAGCAACGGGTTAAGGTCTCACTTGTTTATTGGCCTTTTCTTGTGCCAACCTGGCTTGGTGATTTTCTTCAAAAATTCGGCATTTATTAATCAAGATGGGGAAACTCTGAATTTCTTGATATTCGATAGCCTCTTTGATTTCAAGATTCAGCCCGTTCTCAAATTTGACACATTTTGAGGCTTCAGCACCAGCCTGTTGAAAATGAGGGTAAAAGAGAGATAATTCCTCAAATTTCGCAGCATACTCACCAACAGACATTGAGCCTTGTTTCAGCTCCATAAATTCCATCTCTTTTCAGCTTTTCACACTCGCTGGAAAATATTTCTCCAGGAAACAGTCTTTGAAGTTGATCCAGTCCAAAGGTCTGTCAGTTTCAATCATACGAGTTCTGGCATGTATCCACCAGTTTTCTGCTTCCTCAACCATCATATAAGTGGCATACTCCACCTTTTCGAATTTCGTGCAGGGCAAGGCTCGGAAGATGTGCTCCATTTCCTTAACCCATAGGTATGCTACCTCCGGATTATAACCTCCTTTGAATTGTGATGGCTTCATTTTTAGGAAGTGATCTAATCCGTAAAGTCCTCCAGCACTTCTTGGTTGATTTTGCCTCTCTATGGCTCCAGCCAAGCGGTTAAAAGCAGCTGCCATATCGTTGTTGTTGTTGTTGTTGTTTCTTGCCATCCTACATTCGTAATTTGGTTTATACTAATTCTAAGGGAAAATATATTGTATTATAACATAACTATAAGTATTCTACAGTTTATCAGTTAAGCAATAAATTGTATAACACATTTATCATATTACCAAACAGTAATCAAACAAATCATTTTGTAATTTATCAGTTAGGAAAATCATATAGCACATACTTAACATATTTTCAAACATGTAATCAAACAATTCACATAGTATATCAAGAATCAATACATGTCATAGCAATTGGTCCTGAATTTTTGAAAATGCTCTGATACCACCAATGTGATGTCCTTAGTAATTTCTCGAATAAATTTTTTGCGTTTTAAAAATCATTTTTTAAAATTTGTAATAAGTCATGTAAAAGTTGATAAACGCGGATTATTATCATACACACTAGTGTGAATAATTAAAGTCATGAAATATTTATATAGCGGAAACGATTTAGAAAAATACAGTACATGAAACATTATATTATTATTACAACCCATCAAATTAAAATAAAGTCAAATTCCAAGCAATAATTCACGTAAACTCCATTCATGGCATCACTCTTCATTCTGTGTAGCAGTCACTGTAAAAATTAATGTAAGAGTGAGACAGAATATAGAATAAATATAAAATAAATAAAATTGCACAAACACAACCAACAAGGCATAATGATATGATGAATATGCCAAACAAGTTCATTTATAAATCTTTAATTAGTCACATGATGTCATGCTGGATCCATTTGGTTTGGTGGGAATACTGCAGTAAAAAGTCTCATAAAGACTCCAGTAGGAATTAGCATAACCATGAATCCCTACACCTTCATGGCTCCTACGAAAATAAGTGCACAAGTAGGAATTAGCATAACCATGAATCCCTACACTTTCATGGCTCCTGCAGTACCGAAGTACACAAGTAGGACTTAGCATAACCATGAATCTCTACACTCCATGGCTCCTACAAAAGTAGGGCTTAAACTCATCATAGAGTAACCCCCCACCAGGGTAGGCAATCATGGAACCCCTAAATTCCATGGTGCATCCAAATGCTTATGATGCATGAATGCCTTTAATTCTCTTTATCATTTAACATACCATGATATCAACATTTCCAAAACCACTTGGAAAACCACAAGTCCTCAAAGGACACATCACATATAATAATTTTCAGAATCATGGATTTACTGTTTCAACCACATGTATCAATATCCGCAAGGCATTCCTGTATATATATATATATATATATATATATATCAATTTAGTCATTCGTAATTATTCACCACCAAAGTATACAAAATATATGATACTCATTAGACACTCAACATCATCCATAACAATTCATAGTCACTCAAGAATTCAATAATAAATTGTTACCCATAGGGAAAATATCATTTTCATCCATAATAACCATTATAAGTAAATTTCAGCATTTCCAACTGCGACATACGTTAGTAAAACAACCATAACATGAGAAAATCAAAACCTTTTCAAGTGATTCCACTTTTTGTACTTCAATAATAAAATTATCTACAACTTTCATGCAGACCATAAATCCAAATTCCAAACAGAAACACCACTTATACACAGAATACAAAACTGCCTCAAAGAGAGTTTTCAAAACATACATATGATAGTATTTTCAACGTTTCTGGAGTTACAAAAATAATTTTGGCATGGGACCAATTCTAAATTACTCCTAACACAAATATATACAACTTTCATGAAGACATAATTTCAAATTCCAAACAGAAACACCACTTATCTACAGAATACAAAACTGCCTCAAAGAGAGTTTTCAAAACGTACATATGTTAGTATTTTCAACGTTTCTCGAGTTAAAAAAATAATTTTGGCATAGGACGAGTTCTAAATTCCTCCTAACACAAATATATACAACTTTCATGAAGACCAAAATTTCAAATTCCAAACAGAGACACCACTTATCCACAGAATACAAAACTGCCTCAAAGAGAGTTTTCAAAACATACATATGTTATTCTTTTCAACGTTTCTGGAGTTACAAAAATAATTTTGGCATGGGACCAGTTCTAAATTACTCCTAACACAAATATCTACAACTTTCATGAAGACACCGATCACTAATTCTCACCACAAAGTTCCCAGTTTTAAAAATAAAATTCATATTTCATTGTTAACAGATTTTCAGCATGAACATACTTCTGTATTTTGGGCATATCTAGAGCTACAAGCATCTTTTTAACTTGAAACCACTTTCTATGGATTCCTAACATAAATATCTATAACGTTTGGGTGACATCAAAGGCTTATTATGCATGTATAATTCCCAGAATATTAATATATACACAAAACATGGGATAAATATTCCACTCGGACATGCTGTAGTATTTTGGCTATAACTTTTGCTAGACATATCCAAATCAATTGATTCAAGTCTCAAAATTCACATAACAAAAAGATATACAACTTTGATGAAGAAGTCAGAATCAAATTCATACGTTTTCAGCTTCAAAATTGAGCAACAAAATATGAAAATAAAACTGGAATCCTAGGACAGCATACAATTCTACCCATTTCATAATCATTCACAACCCCGTCCCCTCTTACTTGGATTGAAGATAGTTGGCTGATTGAAAATGGTCTCCTTGCTGTCCTAGCTTCAGATCGAAGGGCCTTGATGGAGAAGAGTAAATGAGAGTTTCAGAAGAGGTGTGTTTGTTTAATAAGGCAAAGGCAGTGGGAGATAAGCTTTCCATGAGTGGGTTTCTAGTAGGCTGTTAGTGGGAAATAATGGTGGTTTAGATAGAAAGTGAGCTTCTGTCGGCCTATATGCTAGAGTGTGCATGATTGATTTAGATATATTAAAATATGCAATGGATGACAAAATTGGAGTCAAAACGTTAATCCTGACACTGAATACTGACTAAAATTCCACTCGGTCAGCCTCTAAACCGACTGGAAACTGCCAGTCGTTGTGAAGAAGAAGGGAATCCGAGTCCCTCTCGCTCAAGCGAATACTGACTCGCTTGACCGAGTGTCATATAATGCACTAGCAGGGGAAGTTTCGCTCAAGCGAATACCGACTCGCTTGAGCGAGACTCACAAGCCTCGCTTATTCCACTCTCACTCGCTTAAGCGAGGAATTCATTGGCTTAAGCGAAATCCGACCAGAGGTAGTCATTCCCCAAACCAACTCCTCTTACTCAGTTTTCACTCGGCACAATTTATTCCCAACCGAGTCATTCTTCACTCAGTTTTTCACTCAACAATATATATCAAAACCGAGTCAACTCTCAATCTGTCCACTTGGCATCATCACTCAAGTCCGAGTCATCTGAATCAGTTTTTCACTCGGTTAACTCATTCCAGACCGACTCAAAGCTCTCAAGTTCCCACTCGGCAGAAACTTCTTAAACTGACTCAACTCTTAATTAGTTCTCACTCGGTGAATTACCTCAAAACTGACTCTTCTTTGTTGTAGTCATTCACTCAACAATTAACACACCACTCAATCAGTGGTCCACCTAGTATCATAATCCAGTCCGAGTCCTCTCTCACTCAGACTTCCGCTCGGTAAATCCATTCCAAATCCGAGTCTCCACATATACACGGTTCCACTCGGTAAGACTTTTCAGAAACCGATTCTCCCTCATAGTTGTCCACTCACTCGGAATCTCATTCCAGGATTGACACACCTGGGCAATCATACACTGTGTGTCCCTAGTCGGAACCCTGCCACTCGGAAATACATTTTCCTCTCTACTTCACTCGAAAATGAAGGCACTCAGTGAATCTTTCATTCAGAATTACAACGTCTGACCATGATTGACTCGGAAACGAGTCATTCAGAAATAATTAACTCGGAAATGAGTCATTTGAAGGCATTTGACTCGGAAACGAGTCTTTTTAAGCAATTTGACTCGGCAGTGAGTCACCCCATGGTGAATCACTCGGATCCTTTCACCCAGAAGAGGTTCTATCAAACCCTCTTCACTCAGAAATGTCCCTGAGACAGGGATTCCACTCGGAGGAGATCCTCTCGGCCATGTTCCACTCGAAAAACACAACCTTCACTCAGAATTTCAATATTTCACTCGAAATTATCTTAGTCACTCGGAGCAGAGCCTCTTCCTTACTCGGACAGTCCTTTCTAAGGTATGTTTCACTCGGAAAATGGATATTATCATCAAAGATCTATATAAATTCCATATTTATACTCAAAAATGGAATTTTTGAAGTAATACAAGCCATCCACTGGATGTTTTATTCATTGATTATTACTTATAGACCTTCTATACTTCATAATTTACAAAATAGGACTATTATTAAAAACACGATGTTACATTTCTCCTACCCTAATAAAAATTTCGTCCTCAAAATTTAATATGACGCACTCTTCATTGAAACAATTATGGGTATTGCGTCCTCATAGCATCTTCACGCTCCCAAGTCAGAGTTACATCATTTTCTTGTTTCCATGCAACCTTCACTAATGGTACATTCTTGTTTCTCAGGTGTTTAATCGACCTTTCTATGATCTGTGTGGGTTCTGTAGGGATGGTCAGATTTTCTCTAACTTCAACATCATCATTAGCAATCACATGTGTGGGGTCTTGTACATACTTCCTCAATTGTGATACATGAAACACATTGTGCAAATTTGTAAGATGAGGAGGAAGTGCAATCTGATAAGCCACTATGCCAATTCTCTTTAGAATTTCATATGGTTCAATGAATCTTGGACTTAACTTCTTACTCTTCAATGCTCGACCAATCCCCTTGTGAGGTGAAACCTTTAAAAATACATGATCACCAACCTGAAATTCAACTGGTTTCCTCCTTTTATCATAATAGTGTTTTTGTCTATCTTGGGATGCCTTCATCTTCTCTCTGATTATTTCTATTTGTTCAGTAGTCTACTGCACAATTTCAGGTCTTAACGCCAAACTTTCACCAGTTTCTAACCAACAAAGGGGCGTTAGACACTTTCTACCATACAATGCTTCAAATGGAGCCATACCAATACTGCTATGGTAACTATTGTTATACGTGAATTTAATTAGTGGAAGAAACTGCTCTCAACTACCACCATGTTCAAGTCATCCACTGGATGTTTTATTCATTGATTATTACTTATAGACCTTCTATACTTCATAATTTACAAAATGGGACTATTATTAAAAACAGGATGTTACATATGGTGTATGCTCTAATTTCTACACGCCATATGCAAATGATGCATGTCTCATATTCTTTCATTTTTCATCATGCTCATCATCGGTGGGGTCTCCTCAACAGCCACTTTTATTCTTAACATCGAGTTTATTTTATATCTTTCTTTAAATCTCTTCTAATCATCCTTTAGAGAAAATGATACTAGTCAAGGATTTATCCTAAGTCAATTGTGGTATAATCTTATCAATGTTGGGCAGGACTATTCTAAGGGTACGGGTGGTTTTGGCTGTGTAGGTGTATACTTAATTCCTACTAATGGTTGGCTGACCGGCTAATTCATTTACCAACATTATCTTTAGTTATTGTCATTATTTCTCTTTAATGTTCATCGTAATATATTCCCTCTAAAAATTAAGAATGAAAGGGGAATTGAGTATATTTATGATTTCTCAGGTACGAACTTGCGTCTCAACGCATCATCATCTCATCATCATTCTATTTTCATATCATATTAGGATCCCTATCGAAACATATTCTTGCTTTTATTCTTTACTTAACATTTTATTAATGCATCATGCAAGATTCATTCCTTTCATCATATATTTCACCAAACTTATCACTTATCACACCAACTAGAACATGTAATCTACATAATCATGCACATTAATCGATCAAGCACATATCAACACATTCATCAACCATACATCTCATCGTGCTCGTTTATTTTATTATACTTATAACTTTACACTAGCGTGTATATCACAACCAACAAATGATTTATATAGGCTAATCAAGCATACTTAATTCAATCAACATATATATACCATACCAACCTATCTAGTCGGTACACTTTTATAAAATAGATGGAGCATAATTTATATTTTATTTGGTGTAAGTTGGTTAACCTAAAATATTCTTCTAGTCATTCTATTAACATATCTTCCTTTACTTTCTTAAATTTGGTTATTTATTCATGATTCACTAATAGTTATCAGTATATGCTTATATATGTATATACGTATATATATAATATTTATAGAATTCTTAAAGTGTAATTTGATTATAGCAGTTTCATATGTTGGATTTATTCTAACGTAACTTACTATTATTATCATTACTTTTTGGATCCTTAGGTATCTATATGTTTCCTGCCTCATGATATTTGTTCTCAAGTTGTTAGGTCCCACCTGTTTTTCAGATGTTATGGTTTATTTCCATTTTTGTTTAGAAAATATATCAGTTATTTCTTAGATAAAATAACATTTAGATTGAAGAGTAAATAATGTATTTCCACTTTATAAGTAATAATTGGAATGATAGTAATTTAAATGATGTCAACTTGACTTAAGAAGTAAAAGAGTACTTGGTCATTGCCCTTATCAATATGCTTCCTTTTGAATTGATCTCACGGAAACATTTGGGGATAAAGTGGCATTTGGCACTTATTTATAAAATACAAATTTTTCTTAAAACATTGTTGACCATTACGCTTATTAGTATACATCATTAAGCCTAGGAGACTTACGAAGTATTTGGAAATAAGATAGTATTTGGCCATTTGTATGTACTGGGTAAATCTAACTAGACTTACTATGTAACATACTTTATTTGGGTCCTTTTACCGATTTAATAAAATGGGACTTAGGCATGATTGTCGACTCTAAGTCTCATTTCGTTCGGTTAGAAAATTAATAATGATAATAATAATAATAACAATAATAGTAATAATAATAATAATAAGGTGATAGAGCCAACCATTATATTCAGTAATATAAATGATGGAATTTAAATAAATAAAGAAATTGTAGAGGATAAGGCGACAAAGCCAACCATTATATCTAATAATATAAATGACAGAAATTAAATAAATAAAGAAAAATTACGAGAGCGGCGGCAAAGCCGATGATTATGCTCAATAATATAAAAGACAAAAATTAAATAAATAAACAAAATACAAAGAACGGTGGCAGAGCTGACCATTATGCTCAATAATAGAAGTAACAAATTTAATAAGAATAAACTACTAAGAGCGGCGGCGGAGCCGACCATTATGCTCAATAGTAATTAATAATAATAATAAAATAATAATATAATAATAATGTAGTAGTGATATAGTTGGTGATAATAATAATTATTGGTTTTATTTCGTTAGGCGTTGAGGTTAACATGTTGAGGACAAATATGACGATTTGGATAGTAGTTACACTTTAAAATAATCATTACAAAATTTTGGATCCAACATGAATTTACATAATAAAGACCACGTGCCCGTCCATCATTATATCCTCACTTATAACGTCTTTCGAAACTTATTCATTGGAATCCATATAGACACCCATGGTCCTTAATATTTTCACAGTTCGGTACCTATTATGCTCACTTACTCATCACAGTTAGTAATAGCCAACACAACTAATTAATCATATACATGATAATAAAATATTAATGAAAATTTAAATGACTTATTTTTAACGGCGAGAAAATATCTTAATTTTAGTAACAGTTCCCGAACCTGCCCTCAGATAGATAAGGACCAAAAGTACCTTACCCTTTCCGAACATGCGGTTTAGCCCAGAATACCCGAGAATATACCCCCTTACCTGAGGTGTCGTATTTTCCGCATACTAGATGGAAGGGTGAAAACCCAACTTTCAAATTGTAGCTCCGATTGACGATCCGTCTCCACGGTTAGACTCTATGCGATAATCAAAGCACGGATTAGACAACATGCAAACGATCGGCCGGAGGGAGAGAAGGGTGACTTTATGGCCGCCCATGGTGGTAGAGGGTGGTTCGCAGCAACTAGAATTGAAACTGATCGGTAGAAATCAAAGGAAACGAATATCAGAGGTCGTAGGAAGGAAGAACGGTGAAAACGGAGGTCATGAGGGGTCATGGGTGGTGTTGGCGTCACGTGTTGGGGGCTGGTCCAGCGGTTGGGGTGGTGGTTTGTGGTGGTGAAGGAGGTGGAGAAAGAAGAAAGGTGGAGGTTCGTGATGGTCAGAGGTGGTTTCGGTGAAGAACGGAGGTAGTTTGGAGGTTGGTGGTGGGCGTCAATAGAGGAGAGGGAGAGAGAGAGACAGCGTGATGGAGGGGGAGAAGTGGTGGTTTAGATTTTTGAAGAAGGGTGGTGTCCTATTTATAGGAAAATCTGGCTGTCGGGTCTAGATTTAATCGATACCGGATGAAACCTCAGTTACGGTTTTTAATACTTAACTTTGAGAGAAAAAGTGAATTTTTTCTACAGTTAGAATCTGAAAAAATGCCCAACATGAAAGTTGTATATCTTATTTTTCTCTTTGAAATGATACATAGTACATGAAAATATGACACCCGGAGCAAGAGTTATGCCTGAGACAAGAAAAAGTGCTTTTTGGTGCTCTGAAATTTTTTTAACTTGGAAAGGTGAACTCACCAAGAAAATACTTTGAGAATTAGCTCTTGAGCTCTTCATCAAAGTTGTAGTGTTTTTAATATGAAGCCATAAAAAAATGAAGTGATTTCAACATCATATGAGGGAGATATTCGTATTTTACCGTGGCTGGGTTGCTTAGTTACAAAAATGAATCTTCCCTGGGAAGCTTGGCTTTTCGGAGACGATTAGGCAAGAACTAGCTTTCAAGTTCCTCACGAGAATTATAGAGGGGTTCGATACAAGGATAAAGAAATTGCAAAAAATTAATTCTAAGATTGTATGAAAAAGTTATGATTTTTCTCATAAATTAATGAAATTTAACAGGATTAAATAATGAGTTTTTGGAGTACAAATTCTTGGTTCTTCAAGTTGGTGATGATAGGTTACGAATTAGGGTTTGAGACTAGAAATAGAGATTGCTAGGTTTTTCATAACGAAGAAACCAAGACAAGAATTGCTTGATTCTAATACCATATGAGAAAGTTAGGCTTAGAACACTCTTAAGTGTTTGAGCCGAACTTAGGGGTTCCGATTTAAGTGAGTAGTTTTTCCAAGAAACGGGGTTGATGGGGTCTAAATTAGAGTTTGGGCTCTACAGGAGTCGTGTTTGAATTACCAAAATGGTTCATTAGGGACTGCCCGTGCTGGGATCAGACATCCCTAAGTGTATAAACGAATAACCGAGGTCCCTTTTTTCAGTATAAAACAGATGTGCAAGAACTGACTTGATTCTTCCTCGTTTTATGTGAACCATGGTACTATTCTAACTAGATTATTATCTAGAAACTAGATTTATGATCGGTTAGTCAATTCTCGACTGCCTACGGGTCCCTTATTTACTCCCCCTAATATTATATTATTATTTATCATTAAGTATAACCTTGTGTTATTGTTATACATGATTAATATCTTTTTTTATCGAGTTTTCTCAACTCGATTACATTATTCTTCTTTATGAAAAGGTCTCTACCCTAATTATCACTTACAGTACTCTCATGTTTAAAAACATACGAGGTTAAGCCTATTTACCGAAAACAGGGATGTTACACTATTCGAATATAGAATATTCTAAAGATCATTTACCAATTATTACTAAATTGAAACCATATAATTGTCATTAATTGTTTACTAACACTAATGCATTATTCCTAATTTATTGGGATTATTAATCACTAATCATGCTATTATTTGTTTATTCTCACTCTTTTCATTTATTACTACTCATACCAATTTCTTTACTGATCTCTACCTTTCTATTAATCTCTGTACTAAGTCTCCTTACATTTTCTTAGTACTCCTATATTTCTTATTGTAATATCCTACTATCCTTTTTTCTTGCTAATTCCTCACACTTAGAGTAATTTAAGGA
Source organism: Clitoria ternatea (assembly GCA_037962975.1). Lineage (NCBI taxonomy): Eukaryota > Viridiplantae > Streptophyta > Magnoliopsida > Fabales > Fabaceae > Clitoria > Clitoria ternatea. The sequence goes on along the minus strand of CM075670.1, from coordinate 93,684,101 downwards.
TCAGGCCAAAGCCTCAAACTCTCTTCAAGAGGCTTAACATAACATTCTCAGGATTCTTGAGAGCAGGGTTCCTACTCCAAAAACCAGGGCTGTTACAAAGTAGGCCAACCCGCATGCCTGGGCCCATATAGCCAACTCTAGGCCCAATTTTGAAATTTTTTACGTATATTTAATAAAAAAATTATAATTTTTGTCAAATTAACAGCCTTGATGTATGTGTAAATAATGTTTACCACAACACTAAATATGGTTAAAAATAGACCAGACCGTTCATCGGGGTCAAATCTAACTTATTTAATGTCTAGTTTAACTCAACTTGTTTAATAAGTATATTATGTTAAGACTTTCAAAAAGACTATTTATTTTATTGAAGCGGAATTTGGAGTTTTGAAAAAAAAACTTTTTCTGGTCAACTTTTTTTAACTCTTGTATGGTTTCATCAAATAAATAATAATTTCTTATATATTATAATTTTTAAATATACATATTTCTAAAGGTGACAAGCCAGTCAAAATAAACTAAAAGATAGGTCAGGATAAGTTTTGGGCCCACTAACCCACTTAATCATAGCCCGTGTAGGTAACATCCCCTTGATTTTGTTTTAGCATTTAGTATTTTTGTTTATGTTTTAAAATTTCAAATCTTGTATGGACTGGATTGTAAATTCTTTCATGATGATGTACCTCACCTTAGCTTACCATGCACTTCGCTCCACCTTAACCTCCCATCACCTAAAACACCACTCACGTTCATTCACCCTTACCACGACCGAAAACACAACCCCCCTCAAGTACTTCCATTCCCATTTATCTTCTCTTTTCCCCCGCCATACCTTAAAATCATGGCTTTCATCTCCCATTTTCACCATCACCATTGCAAAAATCAAGTACACTCATTTTCCCATTTCTTTTTGCTCTTTAAACGATGATCTCTTCCTTTCAATTTCTCACCATGGCTTCCATTTCACCAAGGTCAAGGAACCACTCTCTTCATCTGTGTCACCAACATACAGAGGTTTTAAGGGAGGCCTTCAACTTGTTTTGAGTGACTAATTAGGATAACAACAAGATTTAAGGTAACTCTCTTTTTTCCCTAAAATTTCTAGGTTTGATTATTATATAACAATTTCGTGATGTGGCACTACTAAAAAAATCCTGACAGCTACTAAAAATCAGCGACCGACAAAGGTTATCGCTATTTAGCGACCACTGTTATGAAAGGGACCTTCGAAAGGAAATTTGCTACCAAATCAATGACCGACCAGAAAATCGTCGCTCAGTTTGGCAACTTTCCATCACCAACACCATTGCTAAACAAAAACTGTTGCTGAAGCAATCGTTGCCTTTCCCCCTCTAATTTTTTGGGTTTCCCTCTAACATTTTTGCTGGCACCCAACTTAGAAACGATGTGCAACAGTCGCTAAATGCAAAAAATATAGCGACGGAAGAAAGGACTGTAGCTAGTTTTAGTTTCCCCTCTAAGTTTTTTTACCTTCCCTCCAAATCTTTTTGTTAGTGCCCAACGTAGCAACAAACGAAGACGCCCGTCACTATGTAGTTTCCAAGAGCGACGACTTCTATTACCATCATTATTTAGTGATTGCGTTAGAGACGGATCGAGAAACCCAAAACCCTAAATAACTACAACAACGAGAGGACGTCGTTACAACATTTTTGTGGATTCTCTCTAAGTTTTTGGTTTTCCAAGAGCGATGAATTCTATTGTCGTCGCTATTTAGTGACCGCGTTAGCGACGGGTCAAAAACCCTGAACCCTAAATGACTACAACAATGAGAGGATGTCGTCACTACATTTTTATGGATTCCCTCCAAGTTTTTGTTTTTCCAAGAGCGATGACTACTATTGTTATCGCTAATTTTCAGCCACGTAGATTAGTCGAATAGACTTTTACCATGCGTGTCTGATGTATTTTTGTGACAAGGTTAGTGATGAGGTTTGTGTCGTCGCTAATTCTTTTAATCTTATTCGAGCTCATTTCTTCCTAAATCATTTGTCCTAGTTTTCAAATCCTCTAGCCCTTTCTCTCTATCCCTACCTCGATGACTATTCCACTTTGTCCCTTCGTCTCTCATCTCTACGACTGAGGAATAGAGTCATGGCTCAGACCCCCTCTCTCGTGTCTCGGCTCTCATCTTTGGTAACTCACATATTTGTCATGTGTGCCCCACTCTTCCAACTAATGGAACCTGTCAAGATAAAACAAATATGAAACCTTTATTTGGGTCAAAATGGGACTTATTGGTCAATTGTAGGATTTGATGTTCTGCATTTCAGTAGCTGTTATTGGAGAAATTTGATTTAAAATTTAGAAAATGGGTAACCCCAATATTGAAAAATTCTTTCAGTTCAGATGTTATTACACTACCCTTTTTTGCTTTGAATGTTAAATTCTATTTTAGTTTTTAATGTGTTGGTCTTTCATTGGATTTGTTTACAATTTTTTAACTGTATGTATGGATATTTTAAACCTTCTTTGTTTAATTATTATTAATCTCTATTTTGTTAGTTATGAGTTGTATTTCATAAGAAAATTTACCACCTCTGCCTTAGGATGACTTGACTTAACCCTTTCCCTATTTCCCCATATATAATAACTTGAGCTATCATAATTAACTCTGATACTTGGTCTTTATTGTAATTATGTCTTTCTCCATCATATATCTTCAGAGGTCTACATGTAAGGGGCTGTTTGGTTCCCCAACTGGGTTTTTTAAAACCCCGGTTTGAGCAACACCAAAATAGATCCTATTGTTAAATGGAGTTTTGACTGTCTCGAACGATGTGAATGATCAATATCAACCCTTAAATTTTTCCATTTCCTCAACTTCATTTCCCCAATTACAAACCAAATACACCCTAAGTTATGGGTATTGAATATGGATATTCAACGACATTGTAGAAAGTTTGAAGTAAAATGGTCTCAGTTAGTTGATTATTTAATTCTTCTCTTAATTGTTATTTTTTACAAAATATTATATAACAGCAACATGAATTATTCTAATGTGCTTAATTCGGGTGCGAACAGACCTAAAATATTGAGTTGCTTCCTTTTAGTTTTCTTCGGATCATAGCTGTAGTCAAATAACCCTTGTGCCATGATAGGTTTATGTTTGTCTATTCATTGAATATTTGTTTCATTGGATCTGTTTACAACTTTTTTGATCGTATGTATGGATATTTTAAACCTTTTTTTTATTATTAATCTCCATTTTTTTAGTTATGTGTAGTGTAACATCCCAGATTTTTAAATAATTATAAATTTCAGATTAAGGTTATGGATTGATGGGATTAATGGTTAATTAAGGATTAATTGCCAAATTAGGCAAATTATTGAGTGATAATAATTGTAATAATAATAAAATAATATATGCCTTGGTGGCTTATGAGAGAAGCTTCGGTTCTCTCTCTCTTTCCTTCCTGTGTGGCCCACGTTGATGGCTTTAATTGGATGGAATGTTGATGGGACTTGCATTAATGAGGATGTGGCTGCTGATGGGGATTAGAGGCTGTGGCAGAGCAGCGTGATGATGGGGAGTGAGTGGTGATAAGGCTTCAGCTTCACATTTCTTCTCACTCTCTTCATTCTCTCGTGTTGCATGTTCTAGAGAGAGAGAGAAATGCTCTCCCTTCTCTCTAGAATCCTTGAGGCTTTCTGCCTCTTTGCCTCCTCCTTCGTTTTCTCTTCCACTCATGCATGGTGTAGGACCGAGTGGAATATGCTGAGAATCAACGTATTGCTGTGAGGAACAGCATGGAGGAGTGCAACAGCATGGTGCGGTGTGTGGAGGCTGGGTTCAGGATTCCTCCTTTGTCCTTCTGGTTTTTCTTCTTCTTCCTCTCCTTCTTCCTCCATGTGGTGGGCTATTTATGGCTCGGGTTGGGAGCCTGCAGCTGTGTGGTTGCCTCGGTTGTGGAAGATGGTCCACTGTTATTGAGGCTGTGCTGTCGTGAGGAAGAAGGCATGGATGGTGCATACATGAAAGCTTAGAGTCCTCCACTATTGGTGAGGACTAACTCTCGGTGCTGTTCGAGTATGGGACAGCTTTGGTTGAGTCTTGGAGGCTCTGATGCTCGATGGGAAGCTGTGTGGCTCTTCCCACTGCTGGAAATGCCAAGCAGGGAGCTGCTGTGGCTGGGCCGAGTGGCCATGTGACTCCTGGAAACTTCATCCAGGTAAGGGGGCTTTTTATCTCAAATGCATGGCTTATGGACGGATTTTCGGGTGACTTTATTGCACTGTGTTGTGTTTTATTAATGCTGTATGTTGTTGAGTAGAACCCAGATTAGTGATGTTTATTATCTATATGAAGTATGATAATCGTCCATACGATGTATGATGTTTGTTGATGATGATTGTGTTATGATGCTTGAGATGCATGTTACGTTGATGCTGAGTGCATTGTGTGGTTGTTATTGGTCCCTATGTTGTGATGGTATGATTAAATACATGTGATGCTTGTTGATGCATATACTTGTGATAAATGAATGAATGGGGACTGTTATGATAAATGCCGAGTAGGCTTATAGATGAAAGCATGAAATGCTTACTAAAAAGGATAGATCCGAGTGAATAGAGGATAGATCCGACTGAATAGAGGATAAATCCGAGTGATAGATGATAATCCGAGTGGATGGCATAGGATTGCCGAGTGGATGTGGCATAAGCCGAGTCATCTGATTGTTGTTGAATTGCCGTGTGCATATAATGCTGAATGCTAAATACCGAGTGGGTAATCGGATGAATATGCGTTTAATAAAATTAAATGTGTTGATGTGATATAAGACCCGGGTTGGACTCGGGCAGTGCCTAGAGCACTAAGCGTTGGACGCTATTGAGGATTCTGAGATTAATCCTAAAATACCTCCGAGTTGGACTCGAGGCCATGCTTGGAGCATGAGCATTAGATGCTTAATGGAAGTCCTTGGGTTGGACCTAAGGCAGATGCCGAGTGCATTGGAGTTGGACTCCGAGTGAATGTGACCATATGCATCCGATTCGCCACTGGAATGCTTGAAGCATGTATACATATACCGATCGGTGATCAGATGATGAAATATGTGGAAATATAATTAAGTCCTGGAGCTGGGCTCAGGCACACTCCTTGAGCAGGGCTCGGAGTTGAGTGAAATCCGAGTAGATCAGTATAGTTATTACTGAGTGAATTGAGCTTTATAGCCGAGTGAAATGGGTGAATCCCGATCGGAAGATGTTTGTGATTGTTCATATTGAATGACAGTATATGTTAATTGATTGATGATATATGTATATAATTGTATTATGGATTCCATGATTAATCCGAGCCAATATCTGTCATTTAATATGTAATGCTCACCTCTACACCATTTTTCAGTGTTTGCAGGTCGGTTTGGATTGATATAAGGGCCTTAACCCGGGTGTTGGGTGTTTATTGATGTGGTTGTGTACATAATGTAATGTACCGAGTGTCTTTGATGTATTAAGCCTTGGCCGGCTCATATAACTCGTTGTATAATGAATACAAGTTTATATTGGAATCTGAGTTATAGAATCCGAGTGTATGCCTATACTATATATGTGTTTTTACATGGGCTGTATGTATTGGACGGCTAGGACTTGATGTTGAATGAATAATGACAAGATGATTGAATAACCCGAGTGCATGTTAATATATATATATATATATATATATATATATACTTCGAGTGATGGTATTATATGTATACCGACTGAATGTGTTGGTGAATGGAAAGTATAAAGATAATAAGTATCCGAGTGTATGCGTATGTATATACATATATGTTATGTTGATAACATGGTTATGAATCGATGGAAGTGTATTGCTGTAGTGGTAGTCGGACTTGGAGTTAGAGAATATATTTATATAAGTGATTTATGTTGATTTGATGCTTCCTACTGACTAGGAAATGATGTTGTATGAATGATTCTAAGTTAATGAATCTGTGAGAAGTGTAAGAAGTCTAGATCTCTTTCCGAGTGTGTAAGCTTGAATGATTTCCGAGTGGAAACTGGAAGTGAACCCCGAGTGGGGGATGGTTTGTGGTTCCCGAGTGGAACCCGAGTGAATCTCTTCTAAGGGAAGTGTGGTCGTAATGGTTTAGCTTGAAATATTCTGAGGTTGAATTATGCTGAGTAGTTTGATAGAATCCGAGTGGGATAACCCTCATTTCCCGAGTGGATCATTATGTTGACTCTGTGGATAGAATTGAGAGATTAAGTTATGGGTTGCCGAGTGAGGCAATTGTTGGGGTGGTTCCCGAGTGATTGGAATTCCCTTATACCGAGTGGACTAAGTCATTACCGAGTGAATGGCTGTCTCGTAGACCGAGTGGTGGATTGGCTGAGTGTGGCTTCTCACTTCAACGAGTGAGACCTCGCTCCAGCGGGTATGTGATTGGAAGGGCTTTTGATTGTGGTTCTGCTTAAGCGCATGTGTGCTCACCCCGAGCAAGTTGGGCGTCTCGCCCAAGCGGACCTGTGTCTCGCTTGAGCGAGTGGGCCTGGTGTAGCCTTCGTTTGTTTGCTGGCTGCTCTTCCCCTGGGCTGCTTCTGGTCGGTTTTTCCTTCTTCTTGCCTTTCCTTTCCCTTTCTTATTTATTTGGACCCGGTTCTTCTTGGTCATTGGACCTGGCTCTTATATCTTTATATATGAGAGTGGCTTATTATAGATCCAGGTATTTTCTAATTAATTGGCCCGGTTCTTCATGATTATTTTGGGAAAAATTTCCCCTGTCCCGGGTTTATCTCTAATGAAATTTAGGGTGTTATATTTTGGTATCAGAGCAGACCAAAAGGTCCATGGCCAAGGTTTGCCTACTGTGTGGGCGGTTGTATGCAATATGACTGAGTGTCATCATTGATTGTGAGCTATTATTGGGTTTTATGCATGCTCGTTGATCGGACTAGAACCCATAAGTGGAATTAACTGAGTGAATAATATTTTAAGAATTCCCTAGTGTGTTGTATTCGGATTATGTGGTTGGTTGTGCCATTTGCAAAGATTGAATTTTATACCCTTTGGCATAAGAATCCAGTATGATATATATATATGATAGGAGTGATTACTGCAGTTTCCTAGGTATGAGAATTTTAATATGTAATGATTGAATGAATATGGAATTGGGTACTGTCTCGGTTTGTAGTGTGAAAACCGAGTGAATGAAACTGAATTCTAGCCACTAGGCATATGATCCTGTTGATTAGGCATGGATTGTTGAAACCGAGTGAAATGATTATGTAATATATGTTTGAGGCTTGAATTGTTATATGAGGGTACCGTGTGGTGATGCTGAATTCTGGGTATGCTATGGTAATGAGTATGGTGATGATGGGAAATATATTGTGACCCGGAGTTACATGGCTTAGTGAGTGTAGTAAATTAATTGACTTAGGCAGAGTTATAGTCAGTAATAATGATGGCATTAAGGATTATTATTATATGAATCACACTAGAATAGGTGTAAGGGCTGCATATATGCCTTGAATGAGTCGGAAATCCATTGATAATATGCATTTTACCGTGAGAATGATTAATGTTTGCTGACTGTTGGCATGAGATGCATCACTGTTGGTGCCTAATGGTGGTATGGATTCGGATGTATTACTTATAAAAATGGTAAGAATTACCACTAATTTTCATGTAGATGGGCATTATCTGAGTGAATTTGATTGGTATGAGTGAAATAGTATGTGAGGGTGCTGTTCCGAGAGGCTCTCCATGCCATAGGTATTGTGGCAGTGTGCGTTTTGCTGTGACTCTATGCAACTATTGTGACCCTATAGGAATGAGGCATCATCCTATAAGTTGGATGCAGCAGTTCATAGGTCAGCAAGTGAGACTGTAGCTGCTTATGTGGATGGTTTGAGTCTATTGGGCTGCTCCGAGCAAAGATAAGAAGGGTACTGAGTAGAATTGCTGTGACACTTCCGAGTGGGAATGTGTTAAGACTGATGTCTCAAAATTTTGAGTGGGCCAATCAGTGAATGCTTGAAAAGCATTGATATGTAATCAATGTGTGGTAAGTAGTGTTATGCCGAGTTGTTATTGAGGCAGGTTCCTGATTAAATTTCGAGGACGAAATTCCTTAAAGGTGGGGAAAGTGTAACATCCCAGATTTTTAAATAATTATAAATTTTAGATTAAGGTTATGGATTGATGGGATTAATGGTTAATTAAGGATTAATTTCCAAATTAGGCAAATTATTGAGTGATAATAATTGTAATAATAATAAAATAATATATGCCTTGGTGGCTTATGAGAGAAGCTTCGGTTCTCTCTCTCTTTCCTTCCTGTGTGGCCCACGTTGATGGCTTTAATTGGATGGAATGTTGATGGGACTTCATTAATGAGGATGTGGCTGCTGATGGGGATTAGAGGCTGTGGCAGAGCAGCGTGATGATGGGGAGTGAGTAGTGATAAGGCTTCAGCTTCACATTTCTTCTCACTCTCTTCATTCTCTCGTGTTGCATGTTCTAGAGAGAGAGAGAGAGAAATGCTCTCCCTTCTCTCTAGAATCCTTAAGGCTTTCTGCCTCTTTGCCTCCTCCTTCGTCTTCTCTTCAACTCATGCATGGTGTAGGACCGAGTGGAATATGCTGGGAATCAACGTATTGCTGTGAGGAATAGCATAGAGGAGTGCAACAGCATGGTGCGGTGTGTGGAAGCTGGGTTCAGGATTCCTCCTTTATCCTCCTGGTTGTGCTTCTTCTTCCTCTCCTTCTTCCTCCATGTGGTGTGCTGTTTGTGGCTCGGGTTGGGAGCCTGCAGCTGTGTGGTTGCCTCAGTTGTGGAAGATGGTCCACTGTTATTGAGGCTGTGCTGTCGTGAGGAAGAAGGCATGGATGGTGCATGCATGAAAGCTTGGAGTCCTCCACTGTTGGTGAGGACTAACTCTCAGTGTTGTTCGAGTGTGGGACAGCTTTGGTTGAGTCTTGGTGGCTTTGATGCTCGATGGGAAGCTGTGTGGCTCTTCCCACTACTGGAAATGCCAAGCAGGGAGCTGCTGTGGCTGGGCCGAGTGGCCATGTGACTCCTGGAAGCTTCATCCAGGTAAGGGGGGCTTTGCATCTCAAATGCATGGCTTATGGACGGATTTCCGGGTGACTTGATTGCACTGTGTTGTGTTTTATTAATGCTGTATGTTGTTGAGTAGAACCCGGATTAGTGATGTTTATTATCTATGTGAAGTATGATAATCGTCCATATGATGTATGATGTTTGTTGATGATGATTGTGTTATGATGCTTGAGATGCATGTTACGTTGATGCTGAGTGCATTGTGTGGTTGTTATTGGTCCCTATGTTGTGATGGTATGATTAAATGCATGTGATGCTTGTTGATGCATATACTTGTGATAAATGAATGAATGGGGACTGTTATGATGAATGCCGAGTAGGCTTATAGATGAAAGCATGAAATACTTACTGAAAAGGATAGATCCGAGTGAATAGAGGATAAATCCGAGTGATAGATGATAATCCGAGTGGATGGCATAGGATTACCAAGTGGATGTGGCATAAGCTGAGTCATCTGATTGTTGTTAAATTGCCGTGTGCATATAATGTTGAATGCTAAATACCGAGTGGGCAATCGGATGATTATGCGTTTAATAAAATTGAATGTGTAGATGTGATATAAGACCCGGGTTGGACTCGGGCAGTGCCTAGAGCACTAAGCGTTAGACGCTATTGAGGATTCTGAGATTAATCCTAAAAGACCTCCGAGTTGAACTCGAGGCCATGCTTGGAGCATGAGCATTAGATGCTTAATGGAAGTCCTTGGGTTGGACCCAAGGCAGATGCCGAGTGCATTGGAGTTGGACTCCGAGTGAATGTGACCATATGCATCCGATTCGCCACTGGAATGCTTGAAGCATGTATACATATACCGATCGGCAATCAGATGATGAAATATGTGGAAATATGATTAAGTCCTGGAGCTGGGCTCAGGCACACTCCTTGAGCAGGGCTTGGAGTTGAGTGAAATCCGAGTGGATCAGTATAGTTATTACTGAGTGAATTGAGCTTTATAGCCGAGTGAAATGGGTGAATCCCGATCGGAAGATGTTTGTGATTGTTCATATTAAATGGCAGTATATGTTAATTGATTGATGATATATGTATATAATTGTATTATGGATTCCATGATTAATCCGAGCCAATATCTGTCATTTAATATGTAATGCTCACCCCTACACCATTTTTCAGTGTTTGCAGGTCGGTTTGGATTGATATAAGGGCCTTAACCCGGGTGTTGGGTGTTTATTGATGTGGTTGTGTACATAATGTAATGTACCGAGTGTCTTTGATGTATTAAGCCTTGGCCGGCTCATATAACTCGTTGTATAATGAATACAAGTTTATATTGGAATCTGAGTTATAGAATCCGAGTGTATGCCTATACTATATATGTGTTTTTACATGGGCTGTATGTATTGGACGGCTAGGACTTGATGTTGAATGAATAATGACAAGATGATTGAATAACCCGAGTGCATGTTAATATATATATATATATATACTTCGAGTGATGGTATTATATGCATACCGACTGAATGTGTTGGTGAATGGAAAGTATAAAGATAATAAGTATCCGAGTGTATGCGTATGTATATACATATATGTTATGTTGATAACATGGTTATGAATCGGTGGAAGTGTATTGCTGTAGTGGTAGTCAGACTTGGAGTTAGAGAATATATTTATATAAGTGATTTATGTTGATTTGATGCTTCCTACTGACTAGGAAATAATGTTGTATGAATGATTCTAAGTTAATGAATCCCGTGAGAAGTGTAAGAAGTCTAGATCTCTTTCCGAGTGTGTAAGCTTGAATGATTTCTGAGTGGAAACTGGAAGTGAACCCCGAGTGGGGGATGGTTTGTGGTTCCCGAGTGGAACCCGAGTGAATCTCTTCTAAGGGAAGTGTGGTCGTAATGGTTTAGCTTGAAATATTCTGAGGTTGAATTATGCCGAGTAGTTTGATAGAATCCGAGTGGGATAACCCTCATTTCCCGAGTGGATCATTATGTTGACTCTGTGGATAGAATTGAGAGATTAAGTTATGGGTTGCCGAGTGAGGCAATTGTTGGGGTGGTTCCCGAGTGATTGGAATTCCCTTATACCGAGTGGACTAATTCATTACCGAGTGAATGGCTGTCTCGTAGACCGAGTGGTGGATTGGCTGAGTGTGGCTTCTCACTTCAACGAGTGAGACCTCGCTCCAGCAGGTATGTGATTGGAAGGGCTTTTGATTGTGGTTCTACTTAAGCGCATGTGTGCTCGCCCCGAGCGAGTTGGGCGTCTCGCCCAAGCGGACCTGTGTCTCGCTTGAGCGAGTGGGCCTGGTGTAGCCTTCGTTTGTTTGCTGGCTGCTCTTTCCCTGGGCTGCTTCTGGTCGGTTTTTCCTTCTTTTTGCCTTTCCTTTCCCTTTCTTATTTATTTGGACCCGGTTCTTCTTGGTCATTGGACCTGGCTCTTATATCTTTATATATGAGAGTGGCTTATTATAGATCCAGGTATTTTCTAATTAATTGGCCCGGTTCTTCATGATTATTTTAGGAAAAATTTCCCCTGTCCCGGGTTTATCTCTAATGAAATTTAGGGTGTTATATGTTTTATTTCATAAGAAAATTTGCCACCTCCGCCTTAGGATGATTTAAGTGTTTGTACACTGGTACAATGGGTATCCGGTATTATAATCCGATCTCTTAGTGGGAGAGTCTGGTCTTGCTGTCCCGGAGATCCTTCTCACCGGGCTTTCATGTTGATGGGGGTAAAAGGTGGTGTCACCTGCGAAGATTCTCCGACGCTCACGTTAGTGAAGATACTAAGAACATAAAGAACTTGAACAACGCAATAGTAAGTTAAGAGTGGGAACAACGTAGCCTTGCATGTGTATGAGAATATGCCATTTATAGTTGAGTGTGGAAAATGAATCGTTGGGCACAAGTGGGCCAGGAGACTCTGATGCCATGTTCAGCGTACCATTCAGAGTAGTTCAATAATTAGTGTACGATTCAGACACAGGAATGGGGAAGATCCATCTTTTCCGTATATCGCTCCTGTAGCTGTACTTTGTACCTTTTGACGGGTGACATAGACACTTTCCGTTATGTAGGGTATCAATCGTGATAAGCGGTAAAGCCACTTATCCTATCGTAGTATAGGTGAACAGTTATGCGTAAAAGAAAAATGAGAACGGATCAGGTTATCTGGTGTCCTAGGTGCTATCACGGATAAACCGGTGAATGGAGAGCTCCTAGCATGGTATTTTTATAGTTCGGATGTTGACCTATGATACCGGTTGACCTTCCTAAACAGTCAAGATGACATTTTAGTCTAGAGGCCGGTATCCAGACTGGATCATCTGTCCCCTAGCTTGTGTGAGGGACTGTTAAGTTGCTCATATAAGCTATGCTGTCTGCAAGAGGTCCGGATGCCAGTGTTGCATGCAAAAGTTCTTGTCAAAATGTGTATAAGTTCCGTGCCGATATATCACATGTTGGGCCGTTTTGCGAGCGAAGGCACCGCTCTTATAATGTTTCTACAACGGATTTAGACAAAGATTCGTAGTGAGGGAAATCCCAAGAGTTTTTGGAACTCGTAACTCTTGGTATTCGAGTGACTGTTGAAATGTATTAACGCTCCAAATGATTGGACAATAAATGCTTTTAACATGTGAGTCATTATTACTCCAAATGTGTAACCGTCGATTTTAGGCAGCAAATGTTATTTTGGGCCTGGAATTTAAATTTCGGGCCCATTTCGGGGGGATCTTTAGGCGAATCGTCACCCCTTTCGCGCCCCTGGATTTGAAACGACAATGTCGTTTTAGGCTTGAACCGTCCCGTTGGTGGAAAACAACGTTACCTCAGATTGGTGGGTGACTGAACCCTTTCATCTCCTATAAAATGGGTGCTTAACAAGTTCTAAAAATCACCTGCTCCTGATTCCCTAGCGAACCTCTGTAAAAATTTCAAGAAGCTTGTTGCTGCTTGTTTCGTGAAGTTTCTCCTTCAATCTTTCTCCCCGTCTTTTTAGGTAATCTCCTCCTTACTTACTCTCATTTCCTTTCCTGTTTTCTGAGTGTCTGAAAACCTCCTGACTGGATTACGACTGTTATCGCCCTCATCGTCGTGATCTCTTCCTCTCTTCTCGATCCGGTCTGGTTCATCCAAGGATTTCTCCTTGAATAGGTATTGCTTCAACTTTCCCTCCCTGATGAGGGTCTCCACAACGTTCTTCAACGCCTTACATTCATCCATGGTGTGGCCCACCTGCTCGTGAAAACCATAATACTTTCGTGGATTGTCAGGCCGTTTCATTGGAGCAGGCTTCCTTATCCCATACACGCTGAGTGTGGGCCATCCAACCTCCTCAAAATCTGGGAATGCCTGGAGTTCAGCGGGGTATAGTTACTGAAAGAGGCTATACGCCCATCTTGCTACTGAGGTCGAGGGCTTCGAAAATCATCCCTTTAGATCTGCCTCTCTGGTCTCACCCTCTCCTTATCTCTCCGTGGCTGAGGGGAAGGCACTGGTGGTTTAAGCCTGGCTGTCGTGGCCTCCAAGTGCATCTCTATGCCCACGTACTTCAAGGCCTTACTCTAAAACTCCTCAAACGTCGTCGGAGGACTCTTTGCTAGAGACAGGGCAAAGGCTGATCCAGGCTGCAGAGCCTCGACAATAATATGAAGCTGAATGGCCTTCGTAAGGTTAGGCACCATAGCCGCCTCCTTGTAAAACCTCTTCAGGAACTCTTTAAGAGTTTCATTCTCCCCCTACCTGATCTAGGCCAAGGTATGAGAAGTCCTGGGAATATCTCTAGAAATGACGAAATGACTTCGAGCACAGCCGCCATTTCCTCCCAGAAGTCTATCGAACCTGATGGTAGACTCTTGAACCAGCTAAGGGATTCTTCCATAAGTATTTGTGGGAACATCCTGCACATCACATCTTCATCAGCTCCTAAGTACATCGCTTTATACACGTAAGCATCAAGATGCTTAGTGGGATCATCCCCTCCATTATACTTCCCGATGGAGAGTGGTTGAGTGGTTTGTAAATGCTTAGTAATAGGCATACTCATGAGCCTCCTCGAGAATGGAACGTTAAGTTGATACGTCCCAGAGGCCATCGCCACTGGCTCTTTCCTTCTTCCACTGACTCTATCCCCAGAGTCATGAGTTTGCTCTTGTTCCTCGTAGGTGGGAATCTTCGAATATTAGAGAGTGGTGGATTTCTCCCTCCTAGAAATGTGATGAGTCTCCTTAGCTTGAGACGTCACCTTGTTCTTCATCACCCTCTTCTCTCTTCTCAACTCCATCAACTCCTCCCTGAGTTGCCTTATAACTTTATCTTGAGGATCTGAAGCTGCGACTGGTATCATCCTCCTCGAGTTGGTTCCAGGAGATTCGAAAACAAGTCTCCTGCCAGCATGCTGATAGGTCACATCCTCTACGTAACCATCGATGAAATCACGTCCATCTCCCTCCATGGATAACTACTGAACTTCTGTGAAAAGTAGGAATAACTCTATCGTGTCCCACCGGGCATGCCAATGAACTGGTCTGAGTCCGAGGTCAAAGATCCGGACTGGGAGCCAGCCACAAAAGTTGGTGATTTAAGTGTTTGTACACCGGTACAGTGGGTATCTAGTATTATAATCTGATCTCTCAGTGGGAGAGTCCGGTCTTGTTGTCTCAGAGATCCTTCTCACCAGGCTTTCCCGTTGATAGGGGTGAAAGGTGGTGTCACCTACGAAGATTCTCTGACGCTCAAGTTAGTGAAGATACTAAGAACACAAAGAACTTGAACAATGAAATAGTAAGTTAAGAGTGGGAACAATGTAACCTTGCATATGTATGAGAATATGCCATTTATAGTTGAGCGTGGAAAATGAATCGTTGGGCACAAGTGGGCTAGGAGACTCTGATGTCGTGTTCAGCATACCATTCAGAGTAGCTTAATAATCAATGTACGATTCTGACACAAGAATGAGGAAGATCTATCTTTTCCGTATATCGCTCCTATAACTGTACTTTGCACCTTTTGACGGGTGACATAGACACTTTCCGCTGTGCAGGGTATCAATCATGATAAGCGGTAAAGCCACTTATCTTATCGTAGTATAGGTGAACAGTTATGCGTAATAGAAAAATGATAACATATCAGGTTATCCGGTGTCCTAGGTGCTATCACAGATAAACCGGTGAAGGAGAGCTCCTAGCACGGTATTTTTATAGTCCGGATGTTGACCTGTGATACCGGTTGACTTTCCTGAACAGTCAAGATGACGTCTTAGTCTAGAGACCGGTATCCAGACCGGATCAATCATTAACTCTGGTCATACTTGTCATTGTACATATCATTAATTAAATTATTTACATAACCATTAATTAACATAGTTCTATTTACATTACTTACCCTTAGCATTAATATATGATACTATAAGGCAAACTACAAGTAGCATAAAATCTCAAGTCTTAATTATACTTTAGTGCAAACACATCATTTACGGGGTTATATAGGTTTTATTACTTTGTATAAGGACACATTTTTATTAGTTTTTGTCGTGATTCACATCTAGTGCATAGTGTATATAGTTTCCTCACCAAGTTTTCAGATTTCTAACTAGTTCTATTGTATGGAATGGAAACGAATTTTATATAATTATCATATATGGGACACTGATTTCCTTACTAAGTTTTACTCATGCTTAAACTTAATTTGTATTTGAAAATGTTAAATTTAAAATTTCAAGAAGGAAATTTAAAATTAATTATTTCTTAAAGTTTTTAAAAACAATTCATAAGAAACTCAAGCTAAATTTAATAATTGTTTTATGTATTTAAAACTTTAACCATCTTTATATTTCAATCTCATGATAAAAGTTTTGAAACAGAACTTTTCACTTATTTGTCTAAGATCGAACCATCTAAATATTTTAATAGAAAAAAATTCTTTTGTTATCATTTTCAACTAAACTTCCTTAAAGTTTCTCATTACAAAACAAATCATGATCTAAAATAATCTTAGAGTATGTTAAGTAAATTCAAAATTAGTTTGAATTTTGGTTCAAACATGGATATTTCATCGGTTTATTTGATTGTGTTTTTTTATGATTGCACTTGTTGGTTTATTCATTGGGTTATTCATTGCTGGTTTATTTAATTTTGAATTTTGGTTTAGACATGGATACTCTATTGTCATTAAAGAAGAAAACAAACAGAGTAGAAAAAGAGAGAACCTTCAAGAGAGAAATTGAGACAATGAAAAGACATTTTATTATATTGTTTTTTATTGTACAATGTGAGAGGTATTTATACAGGCATGTTAAAACTGAATTCTGTTTTAACCAAAACAGAATTGAAATAGAATACTAAGGTAAAACAAAGTTACTAAAGTTAAAACAAAATTACTAAGACATTAAGATATTTATCTATTATCTCTAATATTCCCCTGTGTAATTCTAGTGCATAGATCATGTTCCTGCAGCAGAGCAGCTCTGGTTTGTAGGACTATTATTTAAAGGTTTGGGATGAATTGTAAGAGACTCTTTAAGCTGGTGAAATCTTTACTTTGATAAGGGTTTTGTCAATAAATCAGTAAGTTGATATTGAGCTGGAACATGTTTTACTATAAGAGTTTTATTTAATACTTTTTCTCTTATAAAGAAAAGATCTAGCTCCAAGTGCTTTGTCCTTGCATGTAGCACTAGATTGTGGCTGATTGCAATAGCACTTTGGTTATCATAATAGATGGTAGATGTGGAGCATGGAATGTGTAGTTCTTGAAGAAGTTATTAGATCCATTAGATTTCCTATGCAGTGAGAGCCAGACTTCTGTATTCAGCTTTTGGACTTGATCTAGCAACCAATTGTTATTTCTTGGACCACCAAGAAACCAGATTTGGGCCCAAAAAAATTGTAGAGCTTGAGGTGGATCTTTTATCATCTACATTAGATGCCCAATCAACATCACAGAAGCTTGTGATTGAGAGAGAAGAAAGAGAGGAAGAGGGTTTAAGAATTAAGCCATGATGCTAAGTTCCTTCAAGGTATCTGAGTATTCTTTTTATAGCCTGCTAGTGGGTGGAAAGGGGGTGTGTCAGAAATTGGCATACTTTATTTACACTATAGCTCAATTCGAGTCTGGTGATGGTAAAATATTGAACAGCTCCTACTATGGACCTATATAAAGACTGGTCAGTACATGGTTCTCCTTCAGTTTTGGTTAGTTTGCAGGAGGTTGGCATATGAGTGCTAACAGCTCTTGCATCAACCATGTGGGATTTGGATAAAAGGTCCTTAATGTATTTAGTTTGGGATAGATGAATGGAGCCATTTGCTAGCTTTGATACTTCTGTACCTAGAAAGTATGATAGAGGTCCTAAATCTTTTAAGGCAAAGTTTGTATTCAAGTTGGTAATGAGAGAGTTAATAAGAGAAGAAGAGGAGTTTGTGATGATTATATCATCTACATAGATTAGTACATAGATAATGCCTTTGCTGTTTTGCATTATGAAAAGAGAAGAGTCACACTTACTATCGTGAAGTCCTAGATTAAGCATAGTTGATGGCAGCCTATCAAACCAGGCCCTAGGGGCCTACTTAAGACCATAAAGAGCTTTATGCAATTTGAAAACAAAGGAAGGATCCTTGATAAATCTAGGAGGCTTTTCCATGTAGACTTCTTCATGTAGTATATCATGGAGAAATGCATTATTGACATCTATTTGATGAATAAGCCAAGATTGAGTGAGAGCAATAGTAAGAACTACTCTTATGGTGATAGGTTTAACAACTGGGGAAAAGGTTTCAGCATAGTCATAACCTTCTAGCCGGTGAAATCCTTTGGAAACTAGTTGGACCTTATATTTTTGAATAGTCCCATATGTATTTTCCTTGATTCTAAATACCCATTTATAGCCTACGGTTCTTCTATGAGAAGGTAAAGGGACAAGAAACCAAGTCTGATTGGCTAATAAGGCATTATATTCTAACTGCATGGCTTCAGTTCATTTAAAAGACTTAAGAGCTTGAGCTGCTGAAGTTGGAACAAATATGTCTTAAGTTGCAGTATGCAGAAGTATGTGAATAATGTAAGGTTTTATAATATTGGATTTAGACTTGGTCTGCATGGGATGAGCAGATCTGGAAGGGGCAGGAGCAGAGGATACAAAGGTATTAGAAGTGGAAGAGTTGGTGGAGGAACTAGGCACATCCAAAGAGGATGAGTGAGATGAGGTGGTGGAGAAGAAGATGAAGAACTAGTGTCTGATAGAGAGACTGAAGATGTAGTTGAAGCAGGAGCAGTAACAAGTGGTTCAGCATGAAAATGAGGAAAAACTTCAAGTATAGTGGGAACAGCCTGCTGATTTATTTTAGAGGTAGATGAAAAATGCTGAAAAGAAAACCTATGTTCATTGAAAAGAATATCTTTTGAGATATAGATTTTTCCATCATTGGATAGGCATTTGTAGCCTTTGTGACTAGGAGAGTATCCTAAAAATGTACACTCAGCAGACCTATAGTTTAATTTATGTTTGATATATGGTCTTAGAAAAGGAAAACAAGCACAACCGAAGGTTCTAAGGAAGGAATAATCTGATGTAGCCTTGTAAAGCATAGTATAAGGAATGGTATCACCATGTGAGAGGGATGGTGACCTATTCATTAAGTATGTTGCAGTTTGAAAGGCATGGTCCCAAAAATGTATTGGAAGATAGGCTTGAGAGAGTAATGTAAGACCCATTTCTACAATGAGTCGATGTTTACGCTCAACTACTCCATTTTGATGATGAGTATGAGGGCATATTAGTTGATATTGGATGTCTAATTCCTTTAAAAACGCAGTGAATTGCCTAAACTCTCCTCCCCAATGAGACTAAACTTCCTTAGTTTTGGTGTTAAGCTGCAGTTCAACCATGACTTTAAATTCTTTAAAGGCAGCATGTGCATCAGACTTCCTTTTTAGGAAGTAAATCCAAGTATACCGACTGAAAGCATCCATAAAAGAAATATAATAAAGGAATCCACCAAAGGATTCAGTGTGAGCAAGCCCCCACACATCACAGAAAATTGGATCAAGTGGTATAAAGTATATAGTTGTAGGGAAAAGAAGGTAGACGATGTAGTTTTCCCAAACAACATGAGGAACAAAAGAAATCAACATTTTTATTTATAGCTGGAATATAACAAAGTTTTTCCAAGTGTGGTCATTATATTAGCATGCAGATGTCCTAACTTATTGTGCCATACAACATATATAGTAAGTATTTGTGATGTAGAGGGTGTAGTTGTGAGTGTATGATATACAAAAGGTGTAGTAATGAGTGTATTAGGTTGTTGTGTAACTACTGTATATAAAGAAGAAGAAGTGTCTATATAGGATGGCTTAGTTGAGGTTGAGTCTAGCGCTTGAGTAAGTGCTATAGATGCTGGACTTAGTGAGGGAAAGACATAAAGGCCCTCAGAATTGATAATCCCTTGAAGTAAAACCTGGTGGGAGTCTTGAGATTTAATGAGACAGTGGTGAGGGTGAAACTCAAAGTAAACGTTGTTGTCCCTAGCGAACTTGCTTACACTGAGAAGATTTTTTATTATAGATAGAACCAGAAGTATGTCTTTAAGAGTTAGAAGGTGTTGTGCGTGTGGTGTTGCAAGAAATTGAGAAGAACCAACAGAAGAGATGGGCAAACCTTGACCATTTCCAAGTGTAACTTTGTCAAAACCAAAAGATAATGATCGCATAGTAATCTGATGGGGATCAAAGGTAACATGATGTGTTGTACTAGAATCTGTAATCTATTGATGAGAGAAAGGAGATTACAGTGACGGTTGTTGTATAGGCTGAGTTGGAGGGCATGGAGCAGCTGCAAAGTTTGCTAAGACTGTGGAGGCGAGGTTGGGTGATAGGTAGGTTGATACAAATTAAATTGGTTGTAAGGAAAGTGATGAGGATGAGAGGGAGAATCTAAAGTAGGAGGTATGGAGTACTGGAAGTAGGGGCGAGGGATTTGAGAATAAAATTAAGAAGGACTAAAGGTACCTGGACTTGGAGAGGAGACATTTGAGTAAAAGTTAGTGTTGAACCCATAATAGCAATTTTGAGCATCGTGACCATTTTTGAAACATATTTGGCATTGTAGGAAGCTAGCATGACCTCGGCCACCATGTCCTCTTCCAAATCAAGGATTACCATGAGCACAAAAACCTCTATGCCTAACGAATTGAGGCATATGGTGCTGAACAGGACCAACCGAAGGCTGAAAAGATTTTGTGGACGTGGATGACCTTGCATGAAGTGACCAGGACCTCCGATAGAGAACTGAGTAGGTTGAACAATGGGATTAACTTGAGGAAGTCCGCTCTAGGCAGAATCACATAAATCTTGAACAGAAATAGGAGAACCACATGTGAGATTGACGAAATCTGATGGAGGAACAGGGCGATTACGGTCAAGCCGTGATTCATGAGTTAGAAGAAGTGATTCGACTTCAAAAAATTCAAAACACTCTAGTTTACTATTTAAAATAGCTACAATTGCATCATAGTCCTTGGGGAGTCCATCAAAGATGATTTTGAGTTGTTTCTTTAGGGGAATAGGATCTCCAATGGCAGCTAGAGTATGAGCAATGGTTCTTATCCTAAGTAGATATTCAGAGATTGATTTCAACTCCTTTTTTATATTGTGAAGCTCAAATCAAAGTTAACGAGACCTAGCATAAGTCAGACCATGGAAGTGTGCATGAACCTTGTTCCATAATTCAAAGGCATGAAAGCATCCAATGACTCTGGTAAGGGCGGTTAGAGAAAGCGTCGACTGTAGCCATGAGAGAAGTAATTGATTCTACTGTTCCCAGAGTTTGAATGTAGGATTCACATGATTTTCAAGATAATCTTCATCAGTGAAGAACTTTGATGGAATCTCAGGTTGATCTATCAAATGATGAAGCGAATGACCATGAAGAACAAGTTCTACCTGTTGTCTCCAGAGTAGAAAATTTTTGTCATCGAGTTTTTTAGTGATACTCTGAGGAAAAGCTAGTGGTGCATGAGGAAGAGAAGGGAGCACAACCATGGTGGCTTAGAGGCTCTGGATACCATAAAAAAGACAACAAACAAAGTAGAAAGAGAGAGAACCTTCATGAGAGAAATTAAGAGAGACAATGAAAAGACATTTTATTATGTTGTGTTTTATTGTACAAGGTGGGAGGTATTTATACAAGCATGTTAAAACTGAATTCTGTTTTAACCAAAACAGAATTGAAATAGAATACTAAGGTAAAACAAATTTACTAAAGTTAAACAAAATGGCTAAGACATTAAGACATTTATCTATTATCTCTAATAGTCATCATCTGTGAACTTTTAACTGTTTTAGTGAATTGGGTCTTTTTTTTGTCTTTTGATTCATTATGGCACAAAACATCATCTAAAGGAAATACTAAAAGGTAGAAATTGGTGAGGAGTTGTTATATATTGTAAGATACCGTGAAAATTGGGGTAGACAAGCCTATTTAGTAACAAACTGTAGAAATTAAACAATTTAATAGTTAATATTGATTTTATATATCTTTGTTTGAGAATTTAACTAATGTATAAGCAAATACTCTTCTATCCATACAGAAAACTCTAATTATAAATCAAAGGAATCTTTTATTTTTATTTTTATTTTTTGTTTCTTTCCATTAGAGTTTAGTAGAAAAAATTGTGTATGTTGTAAGAGTAAAATATAATCTAATATTGCAGGTTAACAAGCTTTCGGGTTGAGTTTAACATGTCTTGAGATTGTTGAGTTCTTAGTATCTAATTTATCTAAATTGTTATTTTTTAAAACATAAGTTTATTTTAAACTATGTGAAATAACATTTTAGTTAATGTTTATTAAAAATAAGTGAATAAAAGAGCCCTTATCTAAAAATTTAGAGGACTTCAACTTGAAAGAGAATGCATGCATTTTAATATTCCTCCAATAAATAATGAAATCAAAAGGGTCAAAATGTGTTGTCATTTTGTATTATTTTTCCCCCCACTTGGTCCACTTAATTTGCATCAATTGGTCAACTTACTCCAAGTATAGGATTCCGGTCCTTACAACATCTCTTCTTTAATTAGATAATCTATGAGTATCTGATTTTTATGAATTGATAATAGGATTATGTGAATATCTAATTTTTTTCTAAATTTGATTTATTAATGTCAAGTACATGAATTGATAATGGGATTCTATTAAGTAGTGTAGTTAGTTAATTTCTTCTATTCATTAAAAGCCTGAGACACAATAAACTGCTATACAGATTATCATCATTTTGTTTATAATTAATGTTTTTCTTCTTCATGGATCTGTACTTTAATTTGTTTGATTTTTTATTTTGGATCTACATTTATTACATGTCACGATCAAATGAATAATTAATCGGTTCTTGATATGTATACTAAGTTATCTCACCTTAACTTGACAAAAAAAACAAAACACATCATTTGTGAAAAATAAATACCAATAGCAAAAAATTTTATTAATTGAAGGAGTACATGCATAGTTACCCTAACCCATATATATATATATATATAAATTATTACAAGCGCTTTAATTAAAACAATAGGATACAATACCGTTAAAAAAATATACAAAGAAAACTTTCTTCTAAACTAACTTCAACTAAATGAAGATAAGAACTTGGTATATCTGGATCCTTCATTTGATTGTTGAAGCATGTGTGGGGTTTGTCTCTTCCTTAGATCTCTCTTTAAATTTTAAGCAGAAATTAATGTAATTTTTATTTGATACAATGTTCATTGCCATTTTTTACATCTTTCTTCCCCATGCACCATACCCTCCCCTGTGCATTACTCGCATCTACATACCTTGTGCCCATCCCTATAAATATTATTTTATTGTTTTGAGTATTTAGGTTTTCAAGTTTTTGTTGTTTTTGATTTTGTTGGTTCTGTTGTTGATTTTGCATGCTAAATAAGCTTAACATCTTTCTCTATATTAACTAGAAAATAGAATTAGGATGAATTGTGACACTATAAATTCCATATTTTGATTATCATAGAAATTGTATGGATATAATATTGTGTGAGGTTGTGCATATAAGAGAGAGTAAAGTGTTGTGCTTGTTATATGAGAGAGAGAGTGTGTGTGTGTGTAATGAGTGTGTATATGCAGTATGTAAGTGTGTGTAGTGAGTATGTGTGAGTGTGAGCGTGTGAGTGAGTATGATTATGTGAGAGTGTGTAATATGATTGTGTGTGTTTAGTGAGAGTGTGTAGTGTGTGTTACTATTTATTTGTAGTTTTGATTCTTGAAACTTATACTATGCTATTATAACTTCACTTTATATAAAATTTGTCTGTGATTTGAACTCTCTCATTGTAGTTTAGAAATTTAAGATAAATTATTCTTTGTTCTGTTCATAAATTAAGTGTCTTATCATTGTTTAGTTAAGTGGTGTTTAATTTGGTACTTTGTTATGCACAATGTCAAAATAAAGACAATAATAGTAGTGTAGCTAGGTTCTGTTTTGGCCTTTTAATTTGAACTTAATAGAGGTTTAAGAAATTTTTTCCTCTTTAATATTTTCTGACTATGAAAACTATGTTAATACTGTTATTCAAGTGACCTCAATACTCAAGAGGGGGTGAATTGAGTGTTTAAAAATTTTAACTTGGAATGCCTTTGAATTTGGTTCTTTATGCAATCTTAATGAGATATACAGAAATTTACAAGCAATAATTATGTATCACACAGAAATTGGTTTGATTTGATATAATGAACTCTTAGAGTCAAGTGAAACATAACTGAGAAATGAGAATCAAGATAGAATAATGGTTCAGTAATTTTATCAAACAGTTGGTGTGCAACGGTTAAGTTTCTTCTAGGGAGCACAATTAACTCAAGCAATCAACTCACGCAATTCAACAAGCAGTTTGTATGCACAATCAAGTAAAGAGTTCAAGTTTAGAATAAATGCAAACCAATTTAACGAGTTCCACTAATCCGGTGTACGTCTCACCTTCAAGCAACCCACTTGAATGATTCCAGTATTGAAGATTTGAGATACAAGCTTTGAGCAATTGTCTCCTAGTGTCCCACACTCAAGAACCCAATTGTCACAAGCAAAGGGCACCCCACCCAATCTCACAATCTCTTAATACCTAAAGGTTGAACTCCAACCTTTGTGACCACTCAACCTAGAGTGAATACCTTGGTGTTTTGGTGTTTGGATTACAAGATTATACTCTCTTAGTGGATAAGCAAATTGTAACACCCCGAATTTTTAAAATAGAAAGTTAAATTAAGAAAATAAATGTTGAATAATTAAATGTGGACTAATTAATATCCTAAAATGCTAGATATAATTTAAATAAGATTTTCAGAGTCTGTTAGTGAGTTATTGCGACCGGATAAGTTGAAAAATGACCCGGATAAAATATGGGTGTCGGACCAAGTATCTCCGATTGAGATGCCGTTGGTCAGGGCTGTAGATAGTGTTATAGGGAATCCGAATATGTATTCAGAATAATTTTTAGAATAAGTATTGAGCCCGAACGGTGAGTCTGTTTATTTAAAAATGGAAGAGTTTAAGTGAAAGAGGAAAAATAAAAACAAAACCTCACCATTTTCACTCTCATTCTCGTGACACTCCCTTCTTCTCTTATGCAAAACATATTCCTTCTTCCTCCTCATTATTTCTCTTCATCTTCCCCTAAAACCCTAAGCTAAAAGAAGATACAACTCCCTCCTCCATTGTCATTTCTTTAAGAGGCCTAAGGAAAGCTTGGAGTTTGAAGTCTCTCCTCCTTCCTTTCTCTTATTTTTGTGTGGCCCTTCTCTTCTCTTGTAAACCCACTCTTCTCTTCTCTTGAGGTTAGATTATTACCATTTTTCCATGTATATGAACATATAGTTGTAACTTTGGTGTTAAGAAAACATTAAATGCATGTGGGTTGTTGAGGGAAGCTCCAAAAGTGGGAACCCTAAGATGGGTTGCATAAGTGTAAGCTTTATGAATAATTAATGAGGTAGTTACAATTATGGTGGGGAGAAGATGGAAGTTAATGAGTATTTATGAAGGTTGGTGGGTTTGGTGGAAACCCTCACTTTGGATTTTGGGGGAAATGTGTAATGTAGAAGGGTTTAGCATTTATTGAAGAGAAAAGTGTTATAAATAAAGAGGTATTGACATTAAAAGATGATTAGAGATGGTGGTTGGAAAATATAAATAAAAACCCACTTGGAATGAGTTAAATATAAGTGTGGTAAGTAGGGTGACCTAATTAATTAGGTTGTTACTTTGATAATAATGAATGGTGAGTTAAGGGAAGGAATTCCCAAAGCCTAAATGGGTAAATAAAGAAAATCTATGAATAGCTTCCACATGATGAAAATCATGTGTACATAGATATGTATATGTATATTGAAATGGCTTTTGAATGAATAATTGATGTGGTCCTATAATGATTGGTGTAGGACTTGATAACGCGGGTGAAGCGGGAACATCAAACCCGGAAATCTACTTCTCTTGAGGTAGGAGAGGGGGTGTATTTTCTAAATGTATGAGAACATGTATGATGATAATGTATATGATGATGTAATGTGGCATATTTACTTGAATGAATGTGATATCATATGTTTGTGGTGTGAAATTGAACTTGG
This sequence comes from Clitoria ternatea, assembly GCA_037962975.1. Classification (NCBI taxonomy): domain Eukaryota; kingdom Viridiplantae; phylum Streptophyta; class Magnoliopsida; order Fabales; family Fabaceae; genus Clitoria; species Clitoria ternatea. The sequence goes on along the minus strand of CM075670.1, from coordinate 93,658,415 downwards.
TGCTTTAAATGATAAATTGTGGATTGGAGCCTTAACGAGGCTATGAGTGGCATAATATGTGTTGAAATGTTATGGAGTCCATGTGTGGCTTGTTGAATGTTTGAAATTTGTGATTATATGGGTTCTTGAAATTTTATGATTGGAATATATATAGATATGTTGACTATAGGAAATTAATAGTGTCATTGAGTATGAGTGTACCCTAGATGAGAGGGTGAGATAGCCCATATGAGGTTGAGGCATGCATGAGCATTGCATACATGGCATGGCATGCATATCATGATGATGTTGATAAGTGGTTGCGATCACTTGATGTTGGAAATATAAAAGGGCTTACGAGTTCCTATGATTATTGGACCGGTGGTTGTGATCACCTGGTATTTGAAATGAAAGGCCCTACGGGACCATTGAGATTGAATGCCCATGGTTGCGATCATGAGGCGGGAGTACCCCTTGCGAGGCAGGAAACCATTATGAATTGTTGAACGTGGTTGCGATCACGAGAAAGCACCTTGCGAGGCTGCTAGAGGGAGTACCCTTTGCAAGGTGGGAAACCCATGTATATGAATGAATGATTATGGTGGTTGCGATCACCTGTTGGTATGAAATCGGATCCGTGCATATGCATCCTAAACACTAGCATGTGCATAGCCATGGAAGCATGGCATAGAGTGACATCCGTTGAGGAGATTGTGTGAAGAGTGGATGGAACTCCCTTTTTAATACCAACTGTAAATGGGTTAATGATTGATGTGTGCTTATGAATCTAAATGGATATATGTGTTCAATGAATTTGATGAATATTTGATTCGGTGTTGATCGAATTTTTCTTAAGGAGGAATGTTTATATTGCATTCATGAATATATTATCGCAATTGTAGATTTTCATCATTGAGAAAGTATACTCACTCTCCATGTGGTATATCTTTTTAGCTCTTGTGTTATAGGGCTGCACATGGAGCTCTTGTGTGGAGAAGGGGTGTGAAGGAAGCCTATTTTGGTAAAGAATGCCTTGGTCGGCTAATGTTTGAATTTATAGCTTGATTTAGGCCTTGTGATGTAAATGGATGTAATTGTCATTTTGTGTAGCCATGAATTGGTATAGATACTTGTATGAATGATGAATAGATAATGGTGATTTTGAAAGGTCATGTAGGAAAATGAGACCCTTGTATTGTATGGCTCATTTTCATTTGTGACCTTGACAACGGTTGGATAATGGGATCATGTGATATGTTGATAGAATTGATTAATGCATGGAGGTTTATCTAGATTCTGTGTTTTATAGAGCATACAATATGATAAGCTTGAATATGTTGAAATTCATATGATTTTCATGCATGATTTAGGGAACCTAATGGGTGAAAATGAGTTTTAAGGACTATAAATTGTAGGTAGTGATTCCAATAGCTCAAATGTACGATTTGTGACTTGTGTAAATTGGAATGGGTTGATTCTACCAAGAATGAACCCCTATGTTGCTCTAAATGCCTTGAAATGAGCTAAATGCATTCATGCGCATAAATTCCTCGTTTCTAGGAATTTTTGAGCACGGCCGGTGGCCACGCGTCACAAAGGATATATTATAACCTGTGTTAAAGTTTGGTAGCATTCCAATATTATTTGCATAGGTTTAGGTATGTAAGAAGTTCATTTTCCTTATAAAATCTGCATAATTTCTGCATAAAGGCAGGGTGTAATCGATTAGCTCTACTGACCTAATCGATTATAGGGCCTCTGTTTTTAAGGTAATCGATTACACTGAGCACTGTAATCGATTATGAACTATCCAAAGTCCTGTAATTGATTGGAACAGCCCCTGTAATCGATTAGGCGGGACGTCTGATGCACTACATAAATTCCAGGAGCTCTGTAATCGATTACTCCCAACTCTCTAATCGATTAGCATAGACTCCAGGAACTTGGTAATCGATTAGGATTAACGTTATAACCGATTACTGACCCATCAGGGACAATGTAATCAATTATTCTGAATGCTGTAATCGATTAAGACAAACTCTAATTCAATGTACCATTTCAGAAGCTCTATAATCGATTACGCCTTGCTCTGTAATCGATTATGGTAATGTAATCGATTAATTCGTGCCTCGTAATCGATTAGGGCCTTTGATTTGCACATGAATATATCTTGCGTACTCTGATACCTTCTCATATCTTCATATATGAGATAGGTTGCATAGATCTAGGGCATTGATCAAAGCTCTCCATCTTATTTCTTCGTGGGATTAATTCTTGCAAAACACGAAAAATTTACCCCTATTTTTGGGGTGTCTCATAAATGAAAGTTCTCACAAGGCAACTCTTAACAAGAAGAGAGGATTTACAAATACAAGCTCAAAGTTTCAGAATAATGAAACTTATACAAAAAATAACTCGCTAAGCACAAATGCAAGCTTTGATTGATTGCTTCTGGTTGGTGTCTCTTGTGCTTGAGTCGGAGATCCATTTATAGACCCTTGGAGGTCTTCATAGTCGTTGCACATCATGGTTCTAGCTTGTCTCTGCATATAGTGGGTTTTGGATCTATGTTTCCCACCTAAATATGTCTTTTTAGTGATGTTTCCCACTACTTAAATTGATTCATACGTTTCCGAATCGGTTCAAGGCATTCTGACTTGGGTATTTTGGGCTTCCAGGGATGTGTGAATTAATTCAGGCCTTAATAAATCGATTCAGGCCATTCTTTTTTGAGAATTTTGGGACTTCCAGGCGTGTGAATTGATTCAAGCGCCTCTGAATTGATTCAGGCCATTCTGTTTTGATATTTTTGGAACGTTCAGGCCTTTGAATCAATTCCTACGTGTGTGAATCAATTCAACCAATGTTGTTTGGTGCTTTTCCATGCTTTTTGATGTTTCTTTGAAGCGTTTTAAGTCATGGTTCCTTTTCTTGATCCTTATGCATTACTTTCTTGAATTCTTTATCCATTTGAGAGCATGTTCTTCATGATTCCTTGAATCTTTGATTTGAGTACATCAAATATATTCTTTTGATTTGCACTTGATTTTGATCTATGAGTAATGATCTTCTTGTTCTTAGGTACTTGTTATTATCAAAACCTATCTACAATATGCAAATACATTCTCCCCTTTTTGATGATGACAACTAATGGCCATCTCCTGGGGTGTTAGTATCAATAATTAATATTCATGTAAAAATGAGAAAGGACAACTTGTTTAATATTTTCAAGTTTTTAGAATAGAGTGTGTCTCCCCCTTTGTTTTTCAGTATGGAATCATTGCATTCATTCATATTCATGTAATTATACATTACTCTCATCATACATTATACATTATACATTATACATTACACATTACTCTCCCCCTTTATCATTATCAAAAACAATGCAAGCTTTAGGAAAAGAAAGGAAATATTCATTGCATAACGAGGATCAATCACCATCAAGATTGAACAAGCGTGAAAATTAATTAAGATAAAATTCAAGCAACATAAGATTTAACAACTAAAAAGTCCATATAAGGGCAACAAGGTTCAAATAGAAATATCATAAAATAGGGACAACAAAGTTCAAGCATAATGAAAATGAAAGCTATCTAAGGCTGATGGAAATGAATGCTAGAAACCTGAGTTGCAAGTTCAGTGTAGCGTTCTTCCATATTGGCTTCAATCTTGTCAAGCCTTGTGTTGATATTTGCTTCCAGCAGGTCAAAGAGTTGATCCATATGAGCAGTGAGGCAATCAAAAAGATCACCAGCAGGAGCAACAGGTGGAGGAGGTGAAGGAGCAGCAGTTTCATCATCATCATCATCATCATCATTTCCAGCATGCGTGGCATAAGGACGGCGGAGGTACTGCCAAAGTCCATGATACTCAACGATGTTCATCTTTGTAAGATGAGATTTCCCAATAGCTCCTTTTGGTCCGATAAGTTCTTTCACTTCGTTCTTAAAATCTACTTTGTAGTGACGAAGCAACTTGATGATAAAGATGGCATATGGTAGGTGAGTGAGGTTTTGAGCATCGAGCATGTGATTCCTCACAATGTTGATCCAATTTATCTCTTTTTGGTTGAGGATGGCCCAAAGAATCAGAATTTGAGACTCATTGGCTCTTGCGTAATTCCCGCCCAAAGACATAGTGCAATAGGCGGTGGTCAATGTTCAGTGTGCCAACGATACTTGTAGAGGAGGTGAGATTGAGGAAAGTCCTTGCCTCTAAAGGGTTGTAGTTCCACCAAGGAGAGGGTTCTTTTCCAAAGAAGTGAGCTTCATTTATAGGAAGTTTTCTAACTTTGTTCATGACTTCATTGTTAAGAACAATGGTTTTGCCTTTCACCTTGGCATAATATCAACCATCTTACAGGTGCAGTGTGGAATAGAACACACAAATCAATTCTGGGTATATGCCAATCTCCTCTAGAGTAAAAAATCTAATAAACTCTTGTTGGTGAAGAGTATCAAGGAAAGGAAGACCAACATTTTCAAAAAATGGAAGATCAAGCCAATGAGGTGAAATCAATTGTTTTTCAGAGAAATTGTTTTGGTACCTTTCCAACTCCTTTTGAGTGGTGAAGAATCATGACAAATCAGAGTGTTGTAGTGCGGAAGAGCTAGCAACATTTGCCCTTTGTTTCTTCCTTGGTTGAGAGGATGAAGCCATGAGTAATGGAAGTTAGTGGAGGAGGTTTTTAGAGAGAGAAAGAAGTGTTTTAGAGAGAGGTAGGAGAAAAGGGAATAAGAGGATTTGAGGAGACAAGTGAAACATGGGCCAAAACAACGTTAATATGGGCAGAATGGGTGCGTAAATCGATTCAAGGTGGCTGTGAATCGATTCAGATGTTTCTGTTTGTGAGAATTAGGGGGCATCAGGGGTTTGAATCGATTCGAACTACGCGTGAATCGATTCAGACCTCTCTATTTGTGAAAAATTAGAGCATCAAGTCTTCGAATCAATTAAGGGAATGGGTGAATCGATTCAGGCTTCTGGGCAATGCTTTGGATTATTAAAACCTTCAATTTTATGACTTTATTTGCCTTCTAATTCAATCAAACCCACATGAACAACATTTGACTCAATTATTTATACAATTCAAGGTTCACCTAGTGTATATTTGCATATTCAAGAATTATGAGCTTAATAATCCAACAACCTTCATGATTTATAAATGTCATCCCAAAAAAAACTAATTTACACACTTATCTCATGCTCAAGAACTTGAAATTATTAGGAATCATCTATTAACAAAGAGAATCAAATTTCATATTTATGAATGTAATCAATTAACATTAGACATCTTTAAAATTCCTAATTCTCTCCTAATGTTTATGAATTTTTCTTTTGCAAGTGGTTTAGTGAATATGTCAGCTAGTTGCTTGGAAGTTTCAACATGTTTAAGCATATAATCACCTTTTAATACATGATCTGTAATGAAATGATGTCTTATCTCAATATGTTTGGTTCTTGAATGCATTACAGGATTCTTAGAGATATTAATGGCACTTGTATTATCACATTTAAGAGGCACATGGTTTAAAATAACACAAAAATCTAGAAGTTGTTGCTTCATCCAAAGGATTTGGGCACAACAACTACCAGCTGCAATATATTCTGCCTTAGCTGTTGATAATGCAACACTTACTTGTTTCTTGCTATGCCAAGATACAAGAGAACTACCAAGCAAGTGACAAGTACCACTAGTACTTTTTCTATCAAGTTTACATCCTATAAAGTCAGAATCAGAGTAACCAACAAGAGTGCATTCAACCCCTTTAGGGTACCATAAACCAACATCTTGAGTTCCAACCAAGTATTTCATTATTCGTTTCACGGTAATTAAGTGTGATTCTTTTGGACATGCTTGATATCTTGCACACATACAAACAGCAAACATGATATCTGATGTACTAGCGGTTAAGTAAAGTAAGGATCCAATCATACCTCTATATTTTGTAAGTTCTACATCCTTACCTTTCTCATCCTTGTCCAAATAACATGAAGTGCTCATGGGTGTGGCAATTTCATTTACTTTGTCCATGTTGAACTTTTTGAGAAACTCTTTGCAATATTTGGATTGGCTAATGAATGTTCCTTCTTTAGTTTGCTTGATTTGTAGTCCAAGGAAGAATGTGAGTTCTCCCATCATAGACATCTCAAATTCATTCTACATTATCTTAGCAAACTCCTTGCAAAGTGATTTATTAGTGGCACCAAAAATGATATCATCCACATATATTTGTACCAATAGTATGTCATTCTTTTTGTGCTTAATGAATAATGTTGTGTCAACCTTTCCTCTTTCAAAATTGTTTTCAAAAAGGAATTTGCTTAACCTTTCATACCAAGCTCTTGGAGCTTGTTTTAAACCATATAATGCTTTTCTTAGTTTGAAAACATGATTCAAAAATTGATAGTTTTCAAAACCAGGAGGTTGATCAACATATACTTCTTCTTGAATGTATCCATTCAAGAAGGCACTCTTGACATCCATTTGGTATAATTTGAAGTCCTTACAACATGCAAAAGCTAGTAATAATATATTGGTTCTAATCTAGCTACGGGTGCATACGTTTCTTCATAATCTATGCCTTCCTCTTGATTATATCCCTTAGCTACTAACCTAGCTTTGTTTCTAGTTATTATGCCATTCTTATCAAGTTTGTTCCTAAATACCCATTTAGTTCCTATTATTTGGTGATCATTGGGTTCTGGCACTAGTTCCAAAACTTCATTTCTTTCAAATTGATTTAGTTCTTCTTGCATGGCCAACATCCAATGTTCATCAATAATAGCTTCATCAATGGTTTTCGGTTCAATTTGAGAAACAAATGCTAAATGATTACAAGTATTGAAAGAGCGACGAGTACTTACACCTTTAGTGATATCACCTATAATATTGTCCAAAGGATGATATTTTGAGGTGATCCACTCCTTTTGTTGAGTATGGTTATTTTGTGTTGTATCTCCTTCATTTTTGTTTTCCTCTTTGTTATTCAAGCTTAATTCTTGGAGAGTACCTACAAGGTCATCAACATCTTCCTTTCTCAGGGGGTTATGGCTATTTTCATCAAATTTCACGTGAATTGATTCTTCAATAGTATTTGTTTGTTTGTTAAAGACTCGATAAGATTTGCTTGATAATGAATATCTAAGAAAGATTGTCTCATCTTTGCATCAAACTTTCCTAGATTATCCTTTCCATTGTTAAGTACAAAACATTTGCATCCAAAAATATAAAAATAAGAAATATTTGGTTTTCTACCTTTGTAGAGTTCATAGGGGGTTTTCTTTAGAATAGGCCTAATCAAACATCTATTCATAACATGACAAGCGATGTTTACCGCATCGACCCAAAAATGTTTTGTAATATTATTTTCACTTAACATGGTTCTTGCAAGCTCCGCCAAAGATCTATTTTTCCTTTCAACTACTCTATTTTGTTATAGAGTTCTAGGATCTAAAAAATTATGACCAATACCATGTTTTTCACAAAATTTTTCAAATAATTGATTTTCAAATTCTCCCCCATGATCAGTTTTTATGGATGCAATCTTTGAATTTTGTTTATTTTGGATAATCTTGGCTAGTTTCTTGAATGCATGATATGCTTCATTTTTATGAGCAAGAAACAAAGTCCATGTATATCTAGAATAGTCATCTACAATTACAAGACCATAGTAGTTGCCACCAAAGCTTTTGACCTTAGAGGGTCCAAACAAATCCATGTGCAAAAGTTGTAAAGGCCTTTGTGTTGAAACAATGTTTTTGGCTTGAAAAGATACCTTTACTTGTTTTCCCTTTTGACATGCATCACAAAATTTATTTTCAAACTTAAGCTTTGGTAGACCAATCACTAATTCTTTAGAAATAAGTTTATTTAGATGGTCCATATGTATATGAGCTATTCTTCTATGCCATAGTATGATTCATCCTTTCTAGTCATAAAGCATTGTACATCATTTGAGGACAAACAATCAACATCAATCATGTAGATATTATCAACTCTTTGACCAACAAACTTTACCTATTTATTTTGCTTATTTTCAATTATGCAACCATTTGATTCAAATATTACTCTATATCCTTTGACACATAATTGACTTATACTAAGCAAATTATGTTTAAGTCCTTCTACATATAATACATCGCTTATTGAAGTGGAGGAATTTTTACTAATTTTTCCAATGCCAAGAATTCTTCCTTTGGTATTATCCCCATAGGTGACACTTCCTTTTCTTTTGGGTATGAATGATGTGAACTTACTTATATCACCCGTCATGTCCTCTCAACACCCGCTATCTAGGTACCAATGGGTGTTGCTTGCCTTGAAACATACCTACAAAACAAAATTAGTTTAGAGAACTTGGTACCCATTTTATGTTAGGTCCTTTTTGGTTAGCTTGTGGTAATGTTCCTTTGGGAACCCATACCTTTCTTACCATTTTTGGTCTAAATTTTCTAATATGGCAATTTGAAGCATTATGACCCTGAGCACCACAATGATTGCATTTAGTAAATAGTGATGAAGATTTTCTAGGTGGCACAAAGAAATTCTTATAATGCTTTTCCTTTTTAGTGGGATTATATCCTAATCCGGTTTTGTCAAACATACATCTTTGTTTTCCAAGTAGGACATTTAAATTATCTCTACCATGTGTGAATTTTTCAAGAGTTATATTTAAGTCTAGGACTTTCTTTTCTAGGTGATCATATTTCTTGAAATATTCACATGATTTTGAGCAAGTTTATGTTTCAACAACTTTCTTTTTCAAAATTTCATTTTCCTTTACTTGCTCAATTAGATGCATCTCTAGAGTTTCTATGGTTTTTCTTGACAACTTATATTTGCTAGCTAGTTTCATATATTTGTCATACAATTCTTCAAAAGCATCATATAATTCATCTTTGTCAAGATCATGGTGATTTACCTCATCTTCCTCTTTATGGTGGTTAGCCATTAAGCAAAGATTTGCTTCTTCATTATCCGAATCATCGGAACTACTCACATCGTCTTTGTCCCAAGTGATGTAAGCTCTTCTTCTTCCTCCTTTCTCTTTGGTTTTCTTCTTGAGGTTTGGACAATCTACCTTGAAGTGCCCTTCCTTGCCATATTCAAAATAATTGGATGAGGAAGAATTTTCTTTAGAAATAGGTTTCTTACCTTGGGGTTTGAAACTTCTTTGGAAGCGTTTGTTTTTCATGAATTTTCCGAAATGCTTCACAAATAATCCAAACTCTTCTTCTTCATCAAGCTCACTGCCGAATTCATCTTCATTGATAGAAGTGGCCTTAAGAGCTAGTCCTTTTTTCTTGGAAGACTTTTCTTCCTCTTCCGCCATCTTTAAATCTTTCAACTCTTGTTCCTGCTCTTGTAACTTACCAAATAATGTAGCAAGAAACATATCATTTATATTTGGTGATTGTTTGATAGCGGTGACAAGAGGTTGCCATTCCCTAGTAAGACTTTTTAATACTTTATGAATGAGCTCTTTGTTAGTGTAAGTCTTACCAAGAGTAATAAGGTGATTTATAATTAGGGTGAACCTCTTTTGCATATCAATAATTGTTTCTCTAGAGTTTAATCTAAAACTTTCATATTGACTAGTGAGTGTACTAATCTTAGAATCCTTTACATCACTAATTCCCTCATGAGTGACTTGGAGAGTATCCCACATTTCCTTTGCGGTTTTACAAGTTACAACTCTAAAGAACTCATCCAGACCTAAAGCAAGGGTAATGAGATTTTTAGCTTTGTAGTTGTATTGGACTTTCTTTTCCTCTTCACTACTTCAATCATCCATGATTTTCTTAACTTGTTTGCCATCTACAGTATGTATTGGTATGAAGGAATCATTTTTAATTGCATTCCAAACTTTTAGGTCAATTGATTATACAAAAATTTTCATTCTTTCTTTCCAAAATGCATAACCTTCCCTATTAAAAGCAGGAGGTCTATTTGTGGCACCACCCTCAGGAAAAAGGTTTAGAGAATTTGAGGTCATTTGTTCTCTTGAAGCTGTTAAGCTTGATCTACCAAGAATCAAGCTCTGATACCACTTGTTATTCAAGTGGCCTCAATACTCAAGAGGGGGGGTGAATTGAGTGTTTAAAAATTTTAACTTGGAATGCCTTTGAATTTGGTTCTTTATGCAATCTGAATAAGATATACACAAATTTTACAAGCAACAATTATGTATCACATAGAAATTGGTTTGATTTGAGATAATGAACTCTTAGAGTCAAGTGAAACTTAACTGAGAAATGAGAATCAAGATAGAATAATGGTTCAGTAATTTTATCAAACAGTTGGTGTGCAATGGTTAAGTTTCTTCTTGGGAGCACAATTAACTCAAGCAATCAACTTAGGCAATTCAACAAGCAGTTTGTATGCACAATCAAGTAAAGAGTTCAAGTTTAGAAGAAATACAAACCAATTCTTGAAGGATTCCACTATTAAAGATTTGAGATACAAGCTTTGAGGAATTGTCTCCTAGTGTCCCACGCTCAAGAACCCAATTCTCATAAGCAAAGGGCACCCCACCCAATCTCAATCTCTCAATACCCAAAGGTTGAACTCTAACCTTTGTGACCACTCAACCTAGAGTGAATACCTTGGTGTTTTGGTGTTTGGATTACAAGATTATACTCTCTCAATAGAGTGGATAAGCAAATGAAAGTTCTCACAATGGCAACTCTCAACAAGAAAAGAGGATTTACAAATACAAGCTCAAAGTTTCAGAATAATGAAACTTATACAAAAAATAACTCACTAAGCACAAATGCAAGCTTTGATTGATTGCTTCTGGTTGGTGTCTCTTGTGCTTGAGTTGGAGATCCATTTATAAAGCCTTGGAGGTCTTCATAGCCGTTGTATAACATCCTTAATTTTTAAATTGATTTTCAATAAATCAAGTAAATTTTTCGCAAATAATTTAAATTTCCAAATAGAGATCGGATTCAGCCATTAAAAGTACCGATTTTACATCAATCTGACCGACCCATTGAAATGCAAATAAATACAAATAAACTTTTCATAAATAATTTCATGATTAAAATGAAATCTGTATTAATAATATCATTGTCACTTTACAAAAGCTGACCAGCCATTTTATAATACAAAAAGTACATCACTCGGTAATCACAAGAGCCGGTCAAGGCTTCTACTCAAATTACTATATACACTATGTATTGTGCATACTAATACATAATGCTCCAGTCGATCGAGTGACTTCAAGTGCCATCACTGTGTCCTCTATCCACTGTAAAAATAATAAGTAGGGGGTGAGCATAAACATATCAAATAATAGTTATTGAATTGGATTAAAAGTCTAATCCATAACTATACAAATAACATATACCGAGCCATATGGAACAACATAAACAATATGTTATTCTCAACAATATATATATATATCAATGCACATAGGTATTCACTCGGATAAGTCCATTATTAAGTCTTTTAATTGTGTTGCAACACTGGCTCCCCGAGCCATAACTCAGCTCTCAGCTGAACCGGCCGTTTTACTGGTACCAAACCGTTTACACCCAAGGTGACACCATCACTTTTAGTGACAACGGTGAGTGCCACGGGCCAACCGTTTACACCCTCATATGACACCATCACTTTTCAGTGACAACGGTGAGTGCCACGGGCCAAAACGCCATCACACATGCATCTCAAGCATATACATAGATATCATGAAAAATTCATGAATCATCATCAATCTTATGTTAATATCAGCAATATGAATGGAAATTATAAAAACATAAAACGTCATAAAATAGGGGTCTGATACAATAATGCATGCACATATCACATATACATAAAATAATACCCCATATCTATTCATAAACTATCTATTTGAAATGTAACGCTCCCCTTACCTGGAATAAGGAGTTTTCAATTGTTCTTCAATCGTTATCAGTTACAGCTTCGAGAATTCTGACTGGAATTACAGTTTCAGAAGCTTCAAACGTTCACACGAAAGAGAAGAAAGGAAGATTTACTTGTTCTTCGTAAATAGCTTTTTAGCAAGAGTTAGAAGAGAAGATTGTGGATGATGTTTTTCACTTTCCAAAAGTCTTTAATTGATCTAACAGTAGTTGATATTTATATTGTCCATGCAAAAGAGACATAAACAATAAAAAGATCTCTGTTGTACGTTTTCTTCAAATGATGAATAAGGAATAAGCATTTAATGAAAAGGGACAGCACATAAGAAAGGGTCTCATACTTAGAAAATATCTTGAAAAGTGAAGTTGCTAGAAAGTAGAAGAACAGATTGACGTGTAAAGCTTCAGTAACTAAAATAATTGTTAATTCCGACTCGGTTTTTAGTATATTCCGACTCGGTTTCAGCCTTCTGGGTATATCTTTCTGAGAAGGTTTATCACAGCCCTTGTCCGCTCAGATTTCCTTTATTTGGAGGAAAGGTTCTGATCTGTCCTGAACCGGGGTCTAGAGATCTGGTGTCAAGTCAATCATAAATAGTATAAAGATTGTGTGCAGAAGACCGGATGTATGAGTATCTGGTATAAATATCCATTGTCCTTGTATAAGAAGGGTGGATTGGGCGTTCTGGAGGTCCTTCACACTGATATAACGCGTTGATGTGGGTGAAAGGTGGTGTCACCTGCAAAGATTCTTCGACGCTCAAGCCAGTGATAATATTCCAAGTGAGGAATGTTTTCCAGAGAGTAATCGTAAGTAGTTTCAGTCAAAAAGATCCCTCCCCTTATTGATGAAGAGAGTTCATATACCTGATTGGCTCGAAATATGAGGACATATTAGTGGGGAACCACTAACCTCCAATAGCACTATATATTATTATTTTATTATACACTTGCTGTTGGTGTATGCACTATGAGCTTTTATACTTTTTCATTTGTATCATTTTTCTACTTATCAATAGAATAAATATTTCAGTTTAAAATTGTTTTAAAACATATTTATCCTTGGAGTAATAGGTCATATAAAAATTATTCCTAAAATGTCCCTAGTCAAGTATTTACATTGGGACATGTAAATACACTGAGACTAGTGTGTGAGTGTACTGATGACCTGATCTCACAGATCATAGATATAGATGATATCGAGTCTTCACACGGGTACACATTAAGAGTAATGATGTACTGGACAGACCCACCATGAGAACGTTGCATGGATCGTTACATGATTGTCATAAACGATTCTCAATGTGATAATGGTATATGTAGTCCTTCGACCTGAAGTCACTACGATTCCTACATGAGGAGTTTATTGTTTTAATACAATTAAACGTCTTCTGTAACAAGAGGACTATAAAGGTTGTGATTAGGCAATGAACAAATTATGCAGAGGGATGTGAGTGATGTAGATGGGATTTGTCTCTCCTATGTGACAGGAGTGATATCCATAGGCCACTTGATGGAGTAAGACTAAGAAAACGCATAGCCATGCTAGAAAGAATAAATATTAGATATTTATTCGGATCCAGTCTACTCCGGTATCAAGTAAAATAAATTGGGCCGTACAAGGATGACGCGACCATGCCTTGGGCCCAATTAGGATATCGTGACAAAAGGAATAAACGTATTAAATAATTATCACTTATAGGTTATGTTGATAATATTCGAACATAATGATGCATTGCTAGATGTCGTTCTTATTTTATATTAATAATAAAATTTTTTATTATTAATATGACCGGGTATTTTACCTATAGGGTCACACACATAGAGTAAGCCCATCAGAAAATGTTGTCTTATTTTAGTTGGACTAAAATAAAGCTATTGGGCCTAACTCATTTGGAATAAGTAAGGAGCCCACTTTTAGAGAGAACAAATTAGGTCAAACCTAAGCCTATAAATAGAGCATAAGATGCTCATAGGCCGTTCACTCAAGTGAGACATAAATTCGCAAAAGTTGCAAGAGCTACACGCCGTCAAACTAGCAGTTGGCAAGTGTTGCAATTCTGGTGGGAGTGCTCGTGTGGACTCCTAAAGGACGAGGCTACGACTGCTTCGGAGTTCTTCAAGAGGTAACCTAAAATGAATTTCGAAATTGTTTTGTGCTTTGAAACACGGAACCTTGCAAATCCTATGGAATCCCTTTTATTTTTCCGCTGCTCATGCTTAGGGATTTCCTAACAGTGGTATCAGGGCCTAGGTTGCAAAACCGTGTTTTGGGCATTTGTTTATATTTTTTGATGATATGTTTTCGTTTGCAAGAGCTTTTGGAAAATATGATTTGCGAAATCGTTTCGTTGTTTAAAGCTTTGCAATTTTGTTTTGCGAAAATGTTTTGTGAAACTAGGATTCGAAAATGAACATGCATGATTATGTTGCTATTTTGAGTTATCGCATATGATGCATATTATTACAATGATTAATCATGTATATGGTATGACCTCTGTTTTGGCATGATACATATAATTTTGAGTTATTCTTTATAAATTGTATATGATGCATGTTATAGAGTTTCTCAATTTTAGTATGTATGTTGTTTCCGTTTAAATTTGTATGATGTATGAGTTTATGCAATTTTTATATTTGATATGTGTTTTACTCATATGATTGTCATCGTACAAACTTTGAATCAGTTGAGTTGATCTTCGAACATGAATGGTTCATGTTATGGGGCATTAAGTGATAAGGTTTAAGTGTTAAACCATGGCCGTTCCTTAATCTAGGGTTCAAGAGTTGAAACCTAGACGGCCGTCATGGAAAGGCATTGCATGTTGGCATTAGCGCAAATTGAATTCTAGGTTTTGAAACCCTAGACGGCGCTGCCTCCATGTGCCTTGATGGCTGCGTTGTGAAGTGTTCGCAACAAGGAATTAGGGTTTCAAAGTGGTTGAAACCCTAGCCAAAATTTTAGAGCTGTTAATGGTCAGTGGGACGTTCTGGCTAGGAAAGATTTGGTACTTAAGCGGTCACACCGGACCCACCTCTCTTTCCTGGGAACCAACCTGACTACAGTACTAAATTTTCAGGACCCCCGTACATTCTCTGCGTAGCGCCTTATTACCGACCCACGTGTTTAATGGCCCGTTTAAAAATTTATTTTTTTTAAAATTATTTCAAATGGGTTATAATTAATTAATTAACATGTTGCATGGTGAATGGTTATGGTCTTAGTTATTTTATTTAAATACAGCCTGCATGCTGTGCCTCTCTTCATTCTGTTGTATTTCTTTTCTCAACCCTTCACTCGTATGTAAAGCGAGTTTCTTTAAAAATCTTGTAATCTTGATCGAGGCAACAAAGTAGAGATCTAGAAGAAAACTAGAGTGGTGACTCTAAGCGCTTTTGTCTTTGAAAGGAACCAAGGAGTGGTGACTCCAAGAGGATGGTGGGTTCAAGAAGTAGGACTTCATGAAGCCTTGGCATATAGTTCCTTTAGGTTTATTTATTTATTTATTTTTCTTCTAGGAAGACCATAACCATCTCACAATTTCGTTTGCATGTTTTGGGGATAATTTTATTACGTTAAAGCGTTTAACAAAGACGGTAATTTTAAAATAAATTAAAATCCCTCAAAATAATATTAAGTTATAAACGTCTTCCAATAAGTACACTCGTCAACACTAATGTCAATAAATAGTGGGTCTGCCAAAGCAGGGCACTATTATTTATATTAGTAAGACGCGATGGGATAATGGTAATATCCAAACTGTTTTATTGGGCTTTAACTTAACTAAGTTTTCAATTGGATTGAATATAACTTAGAGGCGTAAACATTGGGCTAAATATTCATAAGATGAATAATTAGTAATGGTTACTTAACCCAATGACTAAGAGTTGTATAAAGATACAATTGGAAAAGGTTTCCTACCTAAATAACCAAGTATTAGGTGATCAGCCAAAGCTGACTTAACGCTTGGCAAAATATAGATCTTAGCCCACTAGAAAATCTTCCAACGGGATTTTCTGATTCGTGGAGGGTATTTTGTTTTGAATCGAAATAGTGGGAGACATATTTAATTTAAATGACCATAATTTAAATATGTTTTGAAAATGATACTTACTACATATTTTCTGTTTTAGATAACCATGACGTCAAACACACCTTCAAACCTTTCGTTGCGATCAATCCTAGACAAAGAAAAATTATCTGGTTCTAACTTCCTTGACTGGTATAGAAATTTGAGGATTGTCCTCAAACAAGAGAAAAAGCAGTATGTCCTGGAAGGTCCGATTTCGGAACCACCCGCGAACAATGCCTCTAAAGCTGACAAGGATGCTTACAAGAAGCATCAGGATGACACTTTAGATGTCCAATGCCTTATGCTGGCAACCATGTCTCTTGAGCTTCAGAAGCAACATGAGCATATGGAGTCTTTCGATATGATCGAAAACCTAAGGAAACTATATCAAGGTCAAGCTGACCAAGAAAGATATGAAGTTTCTTCAGCCCTATTTAGCTGCAGACTTGAAGAGGGAGGTTCTGTAGGACCTCATGTGCTCAAAATGATTGGGTACTTGGAGAATCTAGCTAGGCTAGGATTCCCCTTCCCTCAGAAGTTGGCTACCGATCTCATTTTGAAATCATTACCTGACAGTTTTAAGCCAGTCATCATGAATTACAACATGAATGCATTGGACAAAACATTGCCAGAGCTACTCAATATGTTGAGGACTGCTGAGCCCAATATTTCTAAAGGAAAGGGCAAGGCCATAATGATGGTCAATTCTGGCAAAGGTAAAGGAAAGGGCATGTATAAAGGCAAAGGAAAGGCTATTGTAGGAAATGGCAAGAAGATTTGGAAAGGCAAGGATAAGCCAAGTACATCAGCCTTAAAACCTGTGGGCAGGGTGGCTAAGGAAGGTAAATGTCACCATTGTGGACAAAAGGGACACTGGAAGAGAAACTGTCCAAAGTACCTAGAAGAGCTTAAGAAGAAGGGAAGTGAGACTTCCACTTCAGGTATTTTTGTTATAGAAATTAACATGTCAACTTCAACATCATGGGTATTAGATACTGGATGTGGATCTCACATTTGTCTTAATGTGCAGGATCTAAGAAGGAGTAGGCAGTTGATGAAGGGCGAGGTAGACCTACGCGTTGGAAATGGAGCAAGAGTTACTGCATTAGCTGTAGGGACTTATTTTTTATCCTTGCCGTCAGGGTTAGTCCTTGAATTGGACAATTGTTATTTTGTTCCGGCAATAAGGAGAAACATTATTTCTGTTTCTTGTCTTGATAAGAAAGGGTTTTCCTTTACAATAAAGAACAATAGTTGTTCTGTTTATTTAAAAGACATGTTTTATTGTTGTGCAAATTTGAGTAATGGACTTTATGTTCTAGATCTCGAAACCCCTATCTATAACATTAATACTAAAAGGGTTAAAACAAATGATTTAAACCCAACTTATCTTTGGCATTGTCGCCTAGGACATATAAATGAGAAACGCATTTCTAAACTCCATCAAGATGGATATTTAGAATCTTTTGATTTTGAATCAATAGATACATATGAATCTTGTTTATTAGGGAAGATGACTAAGACCCCTTTTACCGGAAAAGGTGAAAGGGCGAGTGATCTTCTTGGCTTGATACATAGTGATGTATGTGGGCCTATAGGGACAATGGCTAGGGGAGGTTTTAGTTACTTTATCACTTTTACTGATGATTTCAGTAGATATGGATTTGTGTTTCTCATGAAACATAAATCAGAATCCTTTGAAAAGTTCAAGGAGTTTAAACATGAAGTAGAGAACCAACTTGGCAAGACAATTAAAGCACTTCGATCCGATCGAGGTGGTGAATATTTGAGCCTAGAGTTTGATGAATATCTTAAAGAGTGTGGGATTATATCTCAACTTACTCCCCCTGGAACACCAGAATGGAATGGGGTTTCTGAGCGGAGAAATAGAACCTTGTTGGACATGGTTCGATCAATGATGAGTCAAACTGACCTCCCTAACTCATTCTGGGGACATGCTTTGTTGACAGCAACTTTCACACTTAACCGTGTTCCATCAAAGGCTGTCATAAAGACACCATATGAGATATGGACTGGGAAACGACCTAGTATGTCTTTTCTTAAGATTTGGGGCTGTGAAGCTTATGTTAAATGCCAAAGTTCTGATAAACTTGGGCCCAAGTCAGATAAATGTCTTTTTGTGGGATACCCAAAAGAAACTAAGGGTTATTATTTTTACAATCCTACTAAGGGCAAAGCGTTTGTTGCTCGGAATGCTGTATTCTTAGAAAGGGAATTCATCTCTACAAGAATCAGTGGGAGGAAAGTAGAACTTGAAGAAATTCAAGACTCACAAGGCATTGAAGAGCCAATGGTGGAAGTGGAGCAGGACCCACAAAATGTTGTGATAACACCAGCTTCAGTAGCACAAGACTTGCGTAGATCAGGTAGAATACGTCAACAACCTGAAAGATATGCATTTCTTGTAACTCAGGAAGGAGATGTATTCCTAATGGATCAAAATGAGCCAACATCTTATGAAGAGGCCATTGCAAGTTCAGAATCTGAGAAATGGCTAGAAGCCATGGAATCTGAAATGGACTCCATGTACACTAATCAAGTTTGGAACTTTGTTGATGCGCCTGAAGGGATAAAACCTATAGGATGCAAGTGGGTTTTCAAAAAGAAAACTGACATGGATGGTAATATAAGTACCTTTAAAGCAAGGTTGGTGGCTAAAGGTTTCAAGCAAATACATGGTATAGACCATGATGAAACTTTTTCCCCAGTTGCTATGCTAAAGTCTGTTCGGATTCTGCTTGCTATTGTTGCATACCATGATTATGAGATATGGCAAATGGATGTCAAGACTGCTTTCCTTAATGGAAATCTTCTTGAGGAAGTGTACATGACACAACCTGAAGGCTTTGTTAAGCCTGAAGCATCCAGGAAGGTGTGCAAGCTACAACGTTCTATATATGGACTTAAGCAAGCTTCCAGAAGCTGGAATCTTCGTTTTGATGAAGCTGTTAAACAATTTGGCTTTACTAAAAATGAGGATGAACCTTGTGTCTACAAGAAGGTTAGTGACTGCACAATTGTTTTTCTGGTCCTGTATGTTGATGACATACTACTTATTGGAAATGACGTTCCTACTCTTCAGTCTGTGAAGAGTTGGTTGGGAAGCTGTTTTTCTATGAAAGACTTAGGTGAAGCAACCTACATGTTGGGAATTAAGATCTATAGAGATAGATCAAGAAAACTTCTTGGCCTAAGTTAGAATACATACATAGACAAAGTGTTAAAAAGGTTTAACATGCAAGATTCCAAGAAAGGAACTTTGCCTATGGCTCATGGCATAAGCTTATCAAAAGCTCAATCTCCTTCCACTAAAGAAGAAAGAGAACAGATGAATAAGATTCCATATGCATCTGCTATTGGATCAATCATGTATGCCATGATATGTACCCGACCAGATGTCTCGTACGCTTTAAGCATGACGAGCAGATACTAGTCTGATCCCGGTGAAAGTCACTGGACTGCTGTCAAGAATATCCTGAAGTACTTAAGAAAAACTAAGGATTCATTCTTGATATATGGAGGGGAAGAAGAGCTCATTGTAAAAGGTTACACTGATGCTAGCTTCCAAACTGATAAGGATGACTCAAGATCGCAATCTGGGTACATGTTTTGTCTAAATGGTGGCGCTGTAAGCTGGAAGAGTTCAAAGCAAGAGACAGTTGCTGATTCTACTACAGAGTCTGAGTATATTGCTGCCTCAAATGCTGCAAAAGAGGCAGTATGGATCAAGAAGTTCATAACAGAACTTGGGATTGTTCCTAGCATTGTAGACCCTATAAGTCTCTACTGTGACAATAGTGGAGCAATCGCACAAGCTAAGGAACCTAGATCACATCAACGATCCAAGCATATACTTAGGCGATTTCATCTCACTCGAGAGATCCTTGACCGAGGAGATGTAAAGATATGTAAGGTGCATACTGATGAGAATATTGCTGACCCACTCATAAAACCTCTTACACAACAAAAACATGAGGGGCACACTAGATCATTAGGCATTAGGCAAATGTCTGATTGGCTCTAGTGCAAGTGGGAGATTGTTGGTGTATGCACTATGAGCTTTTATGCTTTTTCATTTGTATCATTTTTCTACTTATCAATAGAATAAATATTTCAGTTTAAAATTGTTTTAAAACATATTTATCCTTGGAGTAATAGGTCATATAAAAATTATTCCTAAAATGTCCCTAGTCAAGTATTTACATGGGGACATGTAAATACACTGAGACTAGTGTGTGAGTGTACTGATGACCTGATCTCACAGATCATAGATATAGATGATATCGAGTCTTCACACGGGTACACATTAAGAGTAATGATGTACTGGACAGACCCACCATGAGAACGTTGCATGGATCATTACATGATTGTCATAAACGATTCTCAATGTGATAATGGTATATGTAGTCCTTCGACCTGAAGTTACTACGATTCCTACATGAGGAGTTTATTGTTTTAATACAATTAAACGTCTTCTGTAACAAGAGGACTATAAAGGTTGTGATTAGGCAATGAAAAAATTATGCAGAGGGATGTGAGTGATGTAGATGGGATTTGTCTCTCCTATGTGACAGGAGTGATATCCATAGGCCACTTGATGGAGTAAGACTAAGAAAATGCATGGCCATGCTAGAAAGAATAAATATTAGATATTTATTCGGATCCAGTCTACTCCGGTATCAAGTAAAATAAATTGGGCCGTACAAGGATGACGCGACCATGCCTTGGGCCCAATTAGGATATCGTGACAAAAGGAATAAACGTATTAAATAATTATCACTTATAGGTTATGTTGATAATATTCGGACATAATGATGCATTGCTAGATGCCGCTCTTATTTTATATTAATAATAAAATAGTTTATTATTAATATGACCGGGTATTTTACCTATAGGGTCACACACATAGAGTAAGCCCATCAGAAAATGTTGTCTTATTTTAGTTGGACTAAAATAAAGCTATTGGGCCTAACTCATTTGGAATGAGTAAGGAGCCCACTTTTAGAGAGAACAAATTAGGTCAAACCTAAGCCTATAAATAGAGCATAAGATGCTCATAGGCCGTTCACTCAAGTGAGACACAAATTCGCAAAAGTTGCAAGAGTTACACGCCGTCAAACTAGCAGTTGGCAAGTGTTGCGATTCTGGTGGGAGTGCTCGTGTGGACTCCTAAAGGACGAGGCTACGACTGCTTCGGAGTTCTTCAAGAGGTAACCTAAAATGAATTTCGAAATTGTTTTGTGCTTTGAAACACGGAACCTTGCAAATCCTATGGAATCCCTTTTATTTTTCCGTTGCTCATGCTTAGGGATTTCCTAACAGCCAGCATGATTGGGTCAAGTGGCTATTTTATATTGAGCGTAGAGTGTATAAACTAGAATCAGGGGACAAGTTGATCATTCCCGTGAGCAGACTTTGGCTCGTAGTGCAGGGAATTATTGATCGGTCCCTGTAGCAATGCCTTTTGTCTTTTGCATAGTGACATGTGAGTTATCCGGTGTCATGGTGTTATCCTGGACAACCAGTATAGGGAGAGCGCCTGATACGGAATTAGAGTCCGGATGTATACCGATGACACCGGTCACACACTGGCGAATTGACTAAGACGTTGAAATATGTCTTGTAGGATAGATACCGGTATTGAGACCAGATCAGGTTCCATCCCATGGAACACTCGGCTTTCTTTCCTCGGAAATATCGCACACAATAATATCACATTCAAACATACTCGGGTATATTTATGTCCGAGTCAATCTTCTGCTTACATCACTCGGAAATCTTCCATCTAAATCACTCAGAATTTGAAGTCAACTCTCTCTCTCGGAAGTCTTTCCATTCAAACGAATCACTCGGGGTCAGACAATTCCGAAGACAAACCCAAGTACAAGTTTTTGGTCATTATTAAATATCGACTTGATCATAAATTTAACGAAATTCACCACTCGGTAATTTAATTTCCTCGAAAATTGTTCACTCGGAACTATTCATTTAGAAACACACTCATTCGGTATATCCTATTCGGTGCCACGTCATTCAAAAATTAATAATTTCTCACTTAACACCTTTCCATTTGGAATAGTCTTACTCGGTATCATTCCACTCGGAAATGTCGTGCTCGGAGACATTTCACTTGGAAAGTCTCAATTCGGAGATATTCCACTCGAAACCGTTTCACTCGGATTTCCTTATTCGAAAGTGTCTCATTCGGACACTATTTTCTTAACTTAGAAATAATTTGCTTAATGATGTTTCACTCGGAAACATCTTAATTCTATTTGGAAATAGCTCCCTCGGTCTTACTTCACTAGGTATCGCACCATATTCACTCAGAATATCATATTTCAAACAGCATTCACTCAGAATTTTATTCAGAATTTCTCCATTAATCCTTAATGAATGAATTTTCTAAATATTACAAAATTTGGGATGTTACACGTTGCACATCATGGTTCCAGCTTGTCTCTACGTATAGTGGGTTTTGGATCTATGTTTCCCACCTAAAAATGTCTTTTTAGTGATGTTTCCCACTACTTGAATCAATTCATACGTTTCCGAATCGATTCAAGGCATTCTGACTTGGGTATTTTGGGCTTCCAGGGACGTGTGAATCGATTCAGGCCTTGGTGAATCACTTCAGGCCATTCTGTTTTGAGAATTTTGGGACTTCCAGGCGTGTGAATCGATTCAAGCTCCTCTGAATCGATTCAGGCCATTCTATTTTGATATTTTTGAAACGTTCAGGCCTTTGAATCGATTCCTACGTGTGTGAATCGATTCAAGCAATGTTGTTTGGTGTTTTTCCATGCTTTTTGATGTTTCCTTGAAGCGTTTTGAGTCATGGTTCCTTTCCTTGATCCTTATGCATTACTCTCTTGAATTCTTTATCCATTTGAGAGCATGTTCTTCATGATTCCTTGAATCTTTGATTTGAGTACATCAAATGTATTCTTTTGATTTGCACTTGTTTTTGATCCATGAGTAATGCTCTTCTTGTTCTTGGGTACTTGTTATTATCAAAACCTATCTAGAACTTGCAAATACAAATACTTGATATTGGTGGTGTTATGCTTTCAAATGAGACACAAAATTCACGCTTTTTAGTTGTAAGAAATCTGATCAAAATAATAAAAATAGAACTTGTTCTACTTTCTAGTATAATGTATAGAAACTTGGATGCAAGGCCTATTTAGTTCATTTATTTGGATGCGGAACCAATTGCTATTGGAGTTATTCGCTGATTTTGCTTAGCTAGAATTTCATCTGTTTATTTTAGTTGGATACTAGTGTGTGACAGGTACAACTAAGCTTCTCCATATTACTAATATATATCTAATCCACTTATGCACATAATCAAAATATATTCTTAGAGTAATTTAGTACTTGAAACAACAATTGTTTGAAAAATCATTCTGGTTATTTTTTTATATTTAATTTAAAATTAGTTTAGAACAACCTATGATAATGGTTCTTCTAGGGACATGTTGCTTAACAGTATTGTGTATGCATGTCGATTGTTATTTGTTAGTGGAGAGTAGAGCTCATTAGCCATTGGTTTTATGCGCTGATAACATGTGTTTTATGCATGTGTATTGTTGTTTGTTAGTGGAGAGTAGAGCTTATTAGGCATTGGTTTTGTGTGCTGATAACATGTGTTTTATGCATATGGATTGTTGTTTATTAATAGATAATAGAGCTCTGTGACATCCCTCGTCAATTTTCTTATTTTTCACAATAGATTTTTCGCTTTTAATAAAATCCACTCGGTCTTAATATAAAATAATCTTTACTTTTATTAAACTCATTCAAAATAATGAAATCTTACTTAAAATAGTAATTACCGACTAAAATGAATCCTTAAATAAAGCATATTAGAGATAATGACCGATCAGAATATTTCAACATAAAATTGTAAATCAATGGAAGGAAGAAAGCAGAGTCAGGGATCATTCGCCTGAGTGAGACCCTGACTCGCTTGGGCGAAAACTAAGAAAGTCGCTTAGGCGAGTTCCGACTCGCTTGGGCGATTACCACACATTAAATCTGAATGAACAAGACTTCAAGAAGAGTTAACGAGTCAGCTTTCACTCGGGAACACTGGTCTTTCATCTCTCAGAAAGGCTTAACCTCCCATCACTCGGGAAAGACTCACTCATACCTTCCCTCAGAAGCACTCTAGTCTTCACTCGGAAGTACTCTTATCTTTCCTTCGCTCGGAGTCTTATCCATAGCTCACTCGGAGTCACTCTAACCTTTCCACTCGGAAGTGGGTCTCTCGGTTATTTTTCTCCCAGAAAGAAATGAAGGATGCTCAGGTACCAAATCAATGGACCCTTGCTCGAACAAGAATGATTCACTCGGTAATTGACTATACTACAGCAATACGAATTCATTCAAAATAAACACCATTCATATAATCATCAAGAATTTATACTCACTTCACACAGCATACCGATTCATCATACAGATAGCATTAAACACTCGGAAAAATCAATATATATATATATATATATATATTACACTCGGCAAATAAGTCAATCACTCGGTAAATACAGCCAATCACATTCGGCAATTATAGTAATTCACACTCGGTAAATACAGCTAATCACTCGGTAAATACAGCCAATCACATTCGGCAAATAAGTCAAATCATACTCAGCAAATATAACAAATCTCATTCGGTAATTATTACAACCTACACACGGCAAATATCTCACACTCGGCAATATAATTAATCATACTGGGTAAATATAATAATTCACATTCGGCCACTTTAGCAAATCACTCAGCAATTATAGCCATTCACACAGTAAGCAACTCATTCTACAAGTATAACAGTTTACCACTCAGCATAACAAATTGCACTCGGCAATTATAGTAAATTGCACTCAGAAAATATAATTAATCACATACTCATCGCAATACTAAATCCATCAATTGTCACAACTGAATCTCATATAAATTTGACACCTAGTATCCGGATACTAAAAGGATCTACCTTCAGCTGGGAGTCCGACTTGACATCCTGTGAACCCGACTTGTTTCACCGAGCACGACTTGGCTCCCCCTTAACCACTGGGTCAAAGACCTCTGGGTAGCTTAACTGGGTCCGACTTGACCACTGAAGCCAAAAACAGGGTAATTCATACCGTTGGTTGTCCTCCACCACATAATCACGTATCATAATCATACAATCCGTTTACTGGAAGCCTGTCAGGAGCCGCTCCTTGCTCGGCACTCCCCGCCCTCAACAGTATACAGAGTATCTCATACACAATATGTAACTCAATATAATAAACATTATGAATCTCATGCCACACATAGCAATTACTTATCATACATATACAATTCATATTTCTCAATCATTACATATCATCAATAATCAACAGATGCAACTACCAGAAACTGGCATGTGCTCTCATCACAGGGTGACCGACTCGTCAAGCCTATTCATCAATTGCCACTGTACACGATTGTCACAGCATCAAATATTTCAATCTTCAATCGGATTATACCACACACACGATCAGAAGCCGATCAGTGTCCACACACATGCACATACATTCATATACACATTCATATACAACTCATTCAACATCATCTCAATTATCACAACATCAAACATTTCCCAAGTCACCTACACACGATCAGAAACTAATCGGTGTTCACCTACATACATGCATACTCATACATCCAGAGCTTTCATTCAGCAACAATATCAAACATTTCTTCACTCACACACACACGATCCTAACCGATCGGTGTGCACGTCCATACATACATTCATACATATTCACACTTTTCTTCCAGCATTAATTCTTACCCGATTTACAAATATCTCAATGACTCGGATAGTATGTCCTATTCTTATTAATTATAAACCGAACACCCCCCTTACCTCTATTCCGAGCTTTAACAGTTGCTGGGTGCACCGTTCCACCATCGTTCCAGCAGCAACTCCTTTAATTGTCCTACTGATGTTCGTTCCAGCACCAGCTTCTTTAAGCATTCCACCCGTGTTTTTCCACCACCTACGGGTCTGGAACGAGAAACACATTAACGTCACACCGCCACCTCCCGGTAAAAGGGTCATTTCCAGGCTCACAGCCAAGAGGAGTGGAGATCGGAACAGTACCCCCACATGCATGGCCATTTGGTCCAGAAAAGAAACGAAAGGGATGAGATAATAAACTTAAACGGTCCAAAGAACTCACCTTGAAATCACAGTCATGGCTATGTAACTATTTCAAGATCTGATGCAAAAAGGACCTCCCTTCAAATCATGCAGCTCGCCACAATGGAGGAAGGAAAGGAAGAAGAGAGTAACGGATGAAGAAGAAGAAGAAGGTTCTCGAAAATGAATGATTGAGAGAGAGAAGCCTTTACTTAAACTCATGGCAACCTATTACCTACTCAACCGGCCACTTCCAACCGGTGACCTCTTCAACCGGTCATTTCTCCATTCCCTTTATAATTTCTCTAATATTTTTAATTAAATCTCTCTTCTTCTAATCACACCTTTTATACTAAACTAATAATTCTTAAAAATATCCAATAAATTCCTAAAAACAATTATCAATATTTTCCACTTCACATAATTTTCTATAAATATCCGGGATGTTACATCCAACCCTCCTAAAAAGGGATTTCGTCCCCAAAATCAATGCACCGATTGAAAGAGATTGGGATACACCCATCTCCTGTCTGATTCCAATTTCTATGTATAAGTGACCTCAATACCGATTGGCGTACCTCCACCGTCAGGTCCTCCCTTAATTCGATAGAGTCACTCAGAATTTACGCTCGGAGTTGTGACATTAAACACATGAATGTTAGTTAACGACTGGGGAAGATCCAGTCGGTAAGCAACATTATCGATCCCTTACAAGATTTGATACGGTCCGATGTATCTCGGATTAAGCTTGTGACTCTTCAATATCCGACCTACTCTTTTAGTCGGTGAAACCTTCGGGAATATCCAGTCACCTGTCTGAAATTCAAGTGGTCTATGCCGATTGTCATAGTAATTTTTCTGTCGGTCTTGGGCAATCTTCATTTTTTCTCGGATCCTGTTCATAGCTAAGAAGTGAACACTCTCGGTCAATCGGTCTATCATCACTTTGATTGCATTACACCCGGATCGGTTACGAAGTAACCCGAACACGTAACCCGGATTGGAATCTCCGATGGTTGGAGCAATCCAGGGGGGTCTCTAGTGCTCAATCATACATACAAGTTATCGTCTTCTGCATTCCCGACTACCAAAGTCCTTTCTTACCCGGTAATACCGGAATGACTGCTTAAAGAACCCTTTTACATGTAACACCACTCGGTCTCGGAATCTGAAAATTCTATCGTTACCATCGATTAATTTCCACATTACTTCTTGAGAATATCACTCGAACCGAACGAAGACTCAACAATTCTGATTATGGACCCGAGCACGAATTAAACGAATTCCCCACTCGGATACATACTCCCTTTAGGAATTATTCACTCGGAAACATACCCATTCGAAGCCTCTCTTTCTTTGTCTAGATGTACTTTTCCTGAAGAAAGGATCACTCGGTATATCTTGATTGGTACTATCCCACTCGAAAAGTGTCGCACTCCACTCGGAGGTATTCCGTTCAGGAATTCACTACTCAAAAATATCTTGGCCCGAGTACTCATTCGAAATCAGCTTTTCTTCACCCGAAAGGTCTTGTCTCCAACATGATTTACTCGGAAATTCCCCACTTAGTGTACCTTAGGTGATCTCTTCTCCCCAGAATCTAGCAATAATTCATATCGACTACCACGTCACAATGTTTACTTTTCTATATTCATTATTCGTCAGTTACCAAATCTCAGTTCTATTTATTCTTCATCTCTAATCATTTACCGACTTCAGACATATGACTCATACACTTCTCTTCTCTAGATTCGACCACTCAAGATTGGCTAAAACACATCTGTCTCCTCGACTTCACACGACCTCAACCACTAGTGTAACTCCCTGAGGTGATCAGTCTCAAGGGTTCAACACTTCGTAGCTAATCCGAGTGAAAGTCAGGTATATAGTCCAACTATCCATATCACCGATCGACAGGCAAGCTGTTTACGTTATAATCCATTTACCTATGCCTATTGGCAACTTCACAAAGAATTAATGTTAAAAGGAACCCATGGTGGTCAACCATTATGATTCCCATGTAACATTAATATCTGTGCAAAGTCCAAATGACTGGGTAAAACTCCTCTTCGTTCTTATTTAACTACTTTTAAATCACTCCGTCCCATGTCCTTCATTCACTACTTCTCCTTATCATGTACACTATAGTCCAGTATATATATACCTCACTCGACCATTATTCACATAATTCATTCTCTTAATTATTCTGAGTGAATTCTCGCCTCATCAATTATCTCACTAAAAATTATTATTAATTACCCTTCGACTGTTACCTTCAACTTATTTGGCATTATTACACCATCCTCCATTACCTACTCAGAATTTCTCCCAATATCCGTTAATCAATCGTCTAACAACTTGAACATGACAGACTAGTAACGTTTATTTAAACCACTTTATATAATCACTACAGGAGGCTCACCCCTCCTAAAAGGTCAACCTTATTACAACGTTGCTAACTTGCATTATCTATTATTCCTACATCTTTGGGTGCTCGACTTTACTAGTATACCACCACTTGCTTACTAACCTTAAGCTCAACAGTTTATTGCAATAGTTTATTCCTTCACTTAAAAGATTTTTCGTACTATACATCAAGTACGTTCAACACCCGAATGAACAACTAATATCAATCGTCATCCTGACCAGGTAGAAAGGTATAGGGGATTCATCCTTCCTAAGAATAATCATATCCGAGTATTCATCCATTTATTTCATTCTATGTAATATCAAACTCCATTATTCAAACAAACTTATAGCTACCAATGCACTTACTATTCTTATTTCATCACAGGATTTGACCTCCTCTCGGAAAATTAACACCCGAGTCCCAGAAGTGTTGGCTCGGTTCCATGCCCACTCGGTTGCTGCCTCTGTGGTCAATCGTTCCTAAGGTGTCCCGGTTGTTCACATTGGAAACAAATGATTTGTCCAGTCGGACAATGTCTTATAATATGGCTCAGCCATAACTATAGCACGCTCGGCTACCCGACTGACTACCAGGTCAGCCAGTAGAAATCCATCCAGAAGATAAAGAAAACGTAGCGAAAAGCTTACCGCCACAAAAGAACCGATCCATTTTCTTGAAACCTAATCCTCTTGCCTTCACGACCTTTTATCTTCCGACTGAAGGGTCCTCCGTAATTGCACTTCCTTGATCAGCACATCCTTGTCCATCAGAATCGGATAATCCCGAATCTCAATCGGCATAATCACACTGCAGATTCTAATTCACAATCCCGCTTCATACTTGGCACACTCACTACTCTCGGTTCCTTTCAGTGAGAAAGAGTGACAGAAGTCACAACTCATCACACTTAATAGCGTGCCCGACCATTGACACTCGACCCTGTCCCTACCTCAAGTTCCATTTTCTTTCGAATTTTCTAATTATCCGAGAAGTACTTGACAAGAAACCACTCTCGGAAATTCGTCCACACTAGCGACTCACTCGTCGTCTTCATCGGTACCTTAGTCCGAGACCACCATATTCTAGCCTCTCCTTCAAATGATAAGTCGTAAACTACACTTTATGCTCTTCCGAGCACTCGGAATACTTAAAAGCTTACTCGGTTTCCCTTATCCAAACATACATCCCACTGTAATCGGGTCCTCCTCTATAAGCAGGGGGGATTCCTTTTCAGGAATTTATCAAGAGTGGGACTTGACTCGGTCCTACTCATCAATTTAGAAAATTTTGAGAAGAAACCATCTCCTCCATCAGAACTAAATTCCCGACCATAAAATAATTCTATAATGAATAAACACTTCACCATTAACCAATACTCTACCAGGGAGTCAGATATTTACCTCACACATATACAACGCTGCTGGAGTGCCAAGGGAATGATGCCAAGCTGCACAAACAACCACAAGTACACTACAATGAAATGCAAAACACAGTCCGGTATAGGACTCTTCATAATCACACGGTTCACCCATCCACTCGGCTCTAGAAAGAACCGCTCTGATACCAATTGTGACATCCCTCGTCAATTTTCTCATTTTTCATAATAGATTTTTCGCTTTTAATAAAATCCACTCGGTCTTAATATAAAATAATCTTTACTTTTATTAAACTCATTCAAAATAATGAAATCTTACTTAAAATAGTAATTACCGACTAAAATGAATCCTTAAATAAAGTATATTAAAGATAATGACCGATCAGAATATTTCAACATAAAATTGTAAATCAAAGGAAGGAAGAAAGCAGAGTCAGGGATCATTCGCCTGAGCGAGACCCTGACTCGCTTGGGCGAAAACTAAGAAAGTCGCTTAGGCAAGTTCTGACTCGCTTGGGTGATTACCACACATTAAATCTGAATGAACAAGACTTCAAAAAGAGTTAACGAGTCAGCTTTCACTCAGAAATAAGTTCACTTGGGAACACTGGTCTTTCATCTCTCAGAAAGGCTTAACCTCCCATCACTCAGGAAAGACTCACTCATACCTTCACTCAGAAGCACTCTAGCCTTCACTCGGAAGTACTCTTATCTTTTCTTCGCTCGGAGTCTTATCCATAGCTCACTCGGAGTCACTCTAACCTTTCCACTCGGAAGTGGGTCTCTCGGTTATTTTTCTCCCAGAAAGAAATGAAGGATGCTCAGGTACCAAATCAATGGACCCTTGCTCGGACAAGAATGATCCACTCGGTAATTGACTATACTACAGCAATACGAATTCATTCAAAATAAACACCATTCATATAATCATCAAGAATTTATACTCACTTCACACAACATACCGATTCATCATACAGATAGCATCAAACACTCGGAAAAATCAATATATATATATATATTACACTCGGCAAATACGTCAATCACTCGGTAAATACAGCCAATCACATTCGGCAATTATAGTAATTCATACTCGGTAAATACAGCTAATCACTCGGTAAATACAACCAATCACATTCGGCAAATAAGTCAAATCATACTCAGCAAATATAACAAATCTTATTCGGCAATTATAACAACCTGCACTCGGCAAATATCTCACACTCGGCAATATAATCAATCATACTGGGTAAATATAACAATTCACATTCGGCCACTTTAGCAAATCACTCAGCAATTATAGCCATTCACACAGTAAGCAACTCATTCTGCAAGTATAACAGTTTACCACTCGGCATAACAAATTGCACTCGGCAATTATAGTAAATTGCACTCGGAAAATATAATTAATCACATACTCATCACAATACTAAATCTATCAATTGTCACAACTGACTCTCATATAAATTTGACACCTAGTATCCAGATACTAAAAGGATCGACCTTCAGCTGGGAGTCCGACTTGACATCCCGTGAACCCGACTTGGTTCACCGAGCCCGACTTGACTCCACCTCAACCACTGTGTCAAAGACCTCTGGGTAGCTTAACTGGGTCTGACTTGACCACTGAAGCCAAAAACAGGGTAATTCATACCGTTGGTCGTCCTCCACCACATAATTACGTATCATAATCATACAATCTGTTTACTGGAAGCCTGTCAGGAGCCGCTCCTTGCTCGTGCAACGCACCGGCGACCACTCCCCGCCCTCAACAGTATACAGAGTATCTCATACACAATATGTAACTCAATATAATAAACATTATGAATCTCATGCCACACATAGCAATTACTTATCATACATATACAATTCATATTTCTCAATCATTACATATCATCAATAATCAACAGATGCAACTACCAGAAACTGGCATGTGCTCTCATCACAGGGTGACCGACTCGTCAAGCCTATTCATCAATTGCCACTGTACACGATTGTCACAGCATCAAATATTTCAATCTTCAATCGGATTATACCACACACACGATCAGAAGCCGATCAGTGTCCACACACATGCACATACATTCATATACACATTCATATACAATCATTCAACATCATCTCAATTATCACAACATCAAACATTTCCCAAGTCACCTACACACGATCAGAAACTAATCGGTGTTCACCTACATACATGCATACTCATACATCCAGAGCTTTCATTCAGCAACAATATCAAACATTTCTTCACTCACACACACACGATCCTAACCGATCGGTGTGCACGTCCATACATACATTCATACATATTCACACTTTTCTTCCAGCATTAATTCTTACCCAGTTTAAAAATATCTCAACGACTTGGATAGTATGTCCTATTCTAATTAATTATAACCCGAACACCCCCTTACCTCTATTCCAAGCTTCAATAGTTGCTGGGTGCACCGTTCCACCACCGTTCCAGCAGCAACTCCTTTAATCGTCCTACTGATGTTCGTTCCAGCACCAGCTTCTTTAAGCATTCCACCAGTGTTTTTCCACCACCTACGGGTCTGGAACGAGAAACACATTAACGTCACACCGCCACCTCCCGGTAAAAGGGTCATTTCCAGGCTCACAGCCAAGAGGAGTGGAGATCGGAATAGTACCCCCACATGCATGGCCATTTGGTCCAGAAAAGAAACGAAAGGGATGAGATAATAAACTTAAACGGTCCAAAGAACTCACCTTGAAATCACAGTCATGGCTATATAACTATTTCAAGATCTGATGCAAAAGGGACCTCCCTTCAAATCATGCAGCTCGCCACAATGGAGGAAGGAAAGGAAGAAGAGAGTAACGGATGAAGAAGAAGAAGAAGGTTCTCGAAAATGAATGACTGAGAGAGAGAAGCCTTTACTTAAACTCATGGCAACCTATTACCTACTCAACCGGTCACTTCCAACCGGTGACCTCTTCAACCGGTCATTTCTCCATTCCCTTTATAATTTCTCTAATAATTTTAATTAAATCTCTCTTCTTCTAATCACACCTTTTCTACTAAACCAATAATTCTTAAAAATATCCAATAAATTCCTAAAAACAATTATCAATATTTTCCACTTCACATAATTTTCTATAAATATCCGGGATGTTACAAGCTCACTAGGTTGTGGTGATGTTTGCCTTAATTTCATATA
This sequence comes from Clitoria ternatea, assembly GCA_037962975.1. NCBI lineage: Eukaryota > Viridiplantae > Streptophyta > Magnoliopsida > Fabales > Fabaceae > Clitoria > Clitoria ternatea. The sequence continues at coordinate 93,625,312 of CM075670.1, read as the reverse complement.
CAATTCATAGTGTATATATTGAACTGTACTGGAAAGTTTTCAGTGTGTAACAAGGAGTTTTTAAAAATTTGGAAATGTCTAGTTTACAGGGGAGACTCCACAGAAATTTTGGTAGGCTCCCTGTTTTAGGTTACATAAAAAAGTATATTAAAAATTAACAATGTAGGTTTTAGCCGTGTCTGTACCCACTAGGTGCCCGTTCAAGATTCAAGATAACCGAGCGATATACAATGTTGTGTTGGATCTTGAACTGTCCCGGTTGGAAAGTTTGGGATGAATCTGTAACCAGTAAGGTGTAACCCATCAATGTTGTTTATGTGAATCTTTTGTTGTTGATGTTCATTTTGAATTTTGATTACTGTGTTTCATATTGTTTCCATGTGCATGTCCGTATGTGGTGTTTTATACCGCATGTATCTCTGTGTTTTATGTACTCGGGGATCAATGCAAAATGCTACTGAAATTTTGATTGAACCTCATTACACAATTTTGATGCGAACACATAGATGAGTTACAAATGGTTACTTATTCATCCCGAATAGGATAGAGCCCCACCTACTTACAACATTAAAGAGATAGAGAGTGATTCATGAATGATAGTCACATCATTTTAAATTAAAGAAACTAGTATTGTGCTTGTTAGATATCATGAATGGAGGTTCCAACAAATCGACAATGGATGTACAACTGGCTTGATCGTAGTCGTCGAGTGACTGAAGAGTTTATGATGGCTAAGTACAGTCACATCGGCCAAGAATTGCCACTACAGTCAAAAATATTTTTTCAAAAGTGGCTAAGTACCAAAAGAAGTAGCTTATTATTGTGACACTATCGCAATAATAAGCTAGGGGGCAAATGATTTAGAGTGCATACCGCCTCTAAAGGCAAGCGACATTGGTCATGTTAAACAATAATTATTAATGCTAAGTCACATCAAATATTGGACGGAGTACCTTAAAACTGGGCTAATGATTAAACTTCAGTACAAATTCATCGACCCAACCTCGGTTGGAAAAGCTGACACCTGAGTCAGAAGTCAGGTGCAAGTGGGCAACTTGCTCCTATGCAATAACTGTAGCACTGTTGCACTAACAGAGATTAAATCCCAATTTGCACTTATGATAGTTCTATAAACATAAGCTATTCATTAATTCACAGATGTTACAACATTTACTATTATTAACCTCTCTCCGTAATCTCTTTATTACTCCATTATACACATACCGACTTAAGCATCGGAGCCTTTTTTGCAGTTACACCTCTGGTGTGTCCCATCCACTCTAGCTCGGAATTTACTAAGACAAGTTTGGACTTGAAGGGCATAGTGCCCCCACTAGACCTGTGTTTACCATACCGAACTCTCACCGAGACAATGTAAAAGATAGTGAGAGAGAAACATTTGATACCAGTTGCATGAGGAGTACTTTGCACCCCGCACACCTGATAGAACATAATAAAATCAAAATAATGTTTGGATTTATCATACACATGTGGCCATTTATAACTACCTATTTACCAATTGTTTTTTGGGTAATTAGTATTACTTAATAATATATTATTTTTTCAATATTATACTACTTTATTTATTTTTAATGAGCATTATATTAGTATATTTTTTGTTACAATATTCTAACTAGTTTATAGCATTTTAAAAAATTTATGACTTTTCAAAAACTAATAAAACTATTTAGTAAACATAAAAATAAAGAATTTATAACTTTTATAAGCTCTCAACTTTTAAAAAACTACTTAAGAAAACTTACTATAAATTTCTTTATTAATTATTTACGTTGTTACCTTTATATATAATATATTATAATAACAATTTTTATCTCCCATATAATTTAAATGTTGTATTTTTTTAAAATTATTTAACATAATTTAAACTAATTTTACCAAAATACCTATATTTAAAGAAACTTTTCAATAATAAGCTATCATCCATACACATAAATTATGTTATGCTAAAGAAAACGTTGGAAGGGAGGATGGATATTATGGCACATCGCTGAGTTGGCAGAATCAAGGCCTTACAATCCGACACCGATAGAGCCAAACAACACCTTGCCGTTTTTTCTAGAACCATCTTTTATGTATCTCAATCCATAAACCCTTTCTTTCTCTTCCTCTATAACAAGGGTTTATCTTTCTCACTTCCCATTTCCACACTCCTCCAGCTAGAACCAAGAGATAACACTACACACGAAAACACACTCTTTGTCAAAGTCGTGTTCATCATACCCACAACAACAATAATAATAATGGCTCCTGTGTTGAGCAGAAGCATGGTTACTGCTTCTCTCGCTTCCCTTCCTTCTTCTTCCCCTTTCACAAGGTCTTCTCCTCTCAGAAGCGCTTTTCTTCCGCCGCAACGTGTTCGCGGAAAGTACTTCTCTTCTTTGGCTGGCTTGAGGTGGAACAAGTGCGAGAGGAGGGGTAGGGTTTCTGTAAGGTGTGAGGCTGCGGTTGCTGAGAAAGAAGAGGCCACTGGTGAAAAGTTTGAGTACCAAGCTGAGGTGGGTTCTTATCTTTATTGAATTATTCACGGTTTTGTGCTTTTGGGTCAGCGTTTATGGGATAAAGTTTCGATCTTTTTTTTATGCTTAGGTTGGATTTGGACGTGTAGTTGGAAGGGATACTTATTTTGCAAAGGGTGTGTGTGGACGAGAGAGTGAAGGGAGTGAATTTTATTTCAATAATTATTTGCATTTGATTTGGAATTTGGACATATAGCTGGAAGTGTAATACTCTCCATGTCAATCTCTTTTTACACTTGGTTTGGAATTTAGCTTGGAGTTGGAAGAGAGAACTTAGGTCACAAGGGGTGTGTAGGGTTGCAGAGAGAGGGAGGTATTTTCTGAAGGAAGTGAATTCCATGTATCTTTGTTGCATTTGGTTTGTAATTTTGACATGTTATTGGAAGTGAAAATACTTGCTTTATAAACGTGTGGGATCTTAACTGATATTATGAAGTGAATTCCATTGTTTTGTAGGTGAGTCGTTTGCTGGATTTGATTGTTCACAGTCTCTACAGCCACAAGGAGGTTTTCCTTCGTGAACTTGTCAGGTAATTTGAAGAATGTTGATGTCATCATGACTCTGGCTTTGTTGTTTGGAGCATAATGTATGTTAATGAAAATTCGCTTTAGTGGGCACTGGGTTGTTTCTCCCTTTTTTAACCTTTCTATTTATGTTTTGTTGTTTTTAATTGGTTACTTGTGTGTGCAACCACTTGATTCTGTTTGTTTTGTTTTGTTTTTGTTTTCTTCTTCCAGTAATGCAAGTGATGCTTTGGACAAGTTAAGATTCTTAAGTGTGACTGAACCTTCTTTGCTTGGAGATGCTGGTGACCTGGAGATACGCATCAAGCCTGATCCAGATAATGGAACTATTACAATAACGTAGGAATATATACTCTTGTCTTATGAGTTGGTTGACTTTTTATTTTAATTGTCTGGGTATTTGTAAATAGGATGTTGGACTGATAACTCTTTACTTTGGCAGAGATACTGGTATTGGAATGACCAAAGAAGAGCTCATTGACTGTCTTGGAACTATTGCTCAGAGTGGTACTTCAAAGTTTTTGAAGGCGCTTAAGGTAATTTGTTATTGATTGGAAATATAACTTGCTTTGATGCTTTAATGATTCAAAGTTTCAATGACCATGTTTTCCCCTCAAATTTTCAGGAGAACAAGGATCTAGGAGCAGATAATGGTTTGATTGGTCAATTTGGTGTTGGGTTTTACTCTGCTTTTCTTGTTGCTGAGAGGGTATGGAGTGAATTTCTTAAGTGGCTATTTCTGATTTTAGTTTTTGAGTGTAAGTTGTTGATTGGCTATTTCTTCATGTCATGGCAACCAGGTTGTTGTTTCTACAAAGAGTCCGAGATCAGATAAGCAATATGTGTGGGAAGCAGAAGCTGACAGTAGCTCTTATGTGATAAGGGAAGAAACTAATCCTGAAAATCTTCTGCGTCGTGGTACACAGATTACACTCTATTTAAGAGTGAGTGGTATTTCTTATTGTTGTTTTTGATGTGATGCTCATTGCTGTGTGTCCAAGATAGCATCTGAACTATGTCTGTGTAGAAGAAAGACCTTGCTTTTATGGAAGATGTTAGCAATAACATATTTCAAATTTCAGCATAAAACCTTTGGTTTATTTTTTATCTCTTAACAACCCAGTATAATAACTGGATAAGATAGGCATGTGTTTACCACTCTGAAACATTCCTGCTTTTTATCTAGCCCATATAAATATGAATTTTCAGTATATTTTGAATTTCAGCTGACTCTTTATTACATCTTTTTTATTTTAGATAAAAGGTTGAACCTTGTATAGCATTGGAAATTGTAAGATGGTGTTAGTGCTTAGGAATCCATTATTGTTGTTCCTCATCAAAGAATCTATTTTTTTCCCATTGTGTCCAGGAGGATGATAAGTATGAATTTGCAGAGCCAACCAGGATTCAGGGTTTGGTGAAAAATTACTCACAGTTTGTTTCCTTCCCCATCTATACATGGCAAGAAAAATCAAGAACTGTGGAGGTAAGCTGGCTTCTCATTTTACGGATTAGTGTAGTTATGTTGGTTGGGGTAATTGTTGTAATACTATTAACGCTTTCACCTGGAAGTGGTGGTTCTCTATTTTTACACATGCTTAATTACTGATGGTGAATGGGTGATTTATGGACTCTGCTTTTTCTCTGCTCTTTTCATTGTCAAAGACATGCATGTCTTTCATAACAGCATTTTCTTCGTTAGAACTTAGGAGAAATCAGATGGAATTATTTATGTAGCAGTAGCAGATATTTTGAGGGTCTTATTACTATTGATTTCTAGCAATGATTATGGTGATTAATACTGAGATTTGTCTCCACTTGATAATTATAATGATTCTTATCATCTGGGAAAGAAACGAAACTTGAAGCTTCTTGTCCTTTGGTGTTTGAGTTTGAGGTCAATCTGTACTACAACAGTAATGGTTTCCATTGCCTTTAGGGCTTGCTGCTTAATTTTGAGTGTAAGGCTGCTGTTGGGTTTTGGTGAATGAGTAAACACCAGTTTATGTTATGTTCCCTTTGAAGTTTGAGGCTGAGAATGTTTGCTGTTATAGTCAGGGGTCAAGTGATAGTTGACTTGAAGAAATCTGCTCTTCTAGAGATTTGTTCTTCTTGGAAGTGGCGACTTCTCTTTTCATATTAATTTTCTGAAGAGTATTTCTTATTTTTTTCAAACATGGCGAATTCATTATATATTGGAGTGAAAGTGTGTGTTATGATGGAGTCCAAGATGAATCAGTTCTTAGTATTTGTCACTAATACTTGATGATGAATTTAATGTTGACAGGTGGAAGAGGAGGAAGAACCCAAAGAAGGGGAAGAACCACCAGCAGAGGTAACTAGTCTGAATGTGGGTGTTATACTTGCTTTTTTGAACTGTGTTTCTGATATGAAGTTTGTTTCTGCTCTGTTATCAGGGGGAGAAAAAGAAGGTTAAAAAGACAAAAACAGAGAAGTATTGGGACTGGGAATTAAGCAATGAAACAAAGCCAATATGGGTGAGTTTGAGCAGTATCTACTTTTAGTATGTTACAACTATTAAAGCCCTGTATTTTTCTTGTTATTCAGTTTTATTGCCTCTTTTATTGGTCTACATTGCCACTTTTGTGCAGATGCGGAATGCTAAGGAAGTTCAAAAGGATGAGTACAATGACTTTTACAAGAAGGCATTTAATGAATTCTTAGAGCCACTTGCATATACCCACTTCACTACTGAGGTTTGTTGATTATTTTGGATCTTAGCAGGTGGCCATTTCAATAAGGCAGTTATCAATTTGATTTTACTTTCAACTGTGCAGGGTGAGGTTGAGTTCCGAAGTATTCTATATATTCCAGGAATGGGACCTCTTAATAATGAAGATGTAGTGAATCCTAAAACGAAGAATATACGTTTATATGTTAAACGTGTGTTCATCTCAGATGATTTTGATGGTGAGCTGGTGAGTTTACTGTGAGCTTTAAAGTCAAATTTTGTCTTGCGTATTTTGAAAATTGTCACTGTTGCTCTTGTTTTGAGTATATGTATTTCATGATATAGCTTGTGATAAAAAAGGAGATGGATATGATATGATAACGATTGCATGAAAATTTGGCTCGCCTAATGGCTAGTTTTTCTATAGGATAATGGAATATATAAATGTGGAGGCAGAGGCAGTTTTAGTTGGTGCAGTATTTATCACTAAGTCATCATAACGTATCTTTATATCTGGTAGAAGTAGTCATGTACAAGCTCCAACTATGTGTCATATTTTTGTTTTATAGCCCCTTGTTCCTTTTTTTGTTGGATGTTTTTGCATAAAAAGAGATGAGCTAGGAACATTGATGAATGCAAATGACATAAGCTAGAGCTCAAGCTCTTTAATGCTTCTCCTTTTGCTTATTCTGTTATACTTTTGTAGTAATTTTATTATACATTTATTTTGCAGTTTCCACGTTACTTGAGCTTTGTGAAGGGTGTGGTTGATTCCGATGACCTTCCTCTCAATGTTTCACGGGAGATCCTTCAAGAAAGCAGAATTGTAAGAGAACTTCATATTTTTCCTGCTGAACATAAATAAAGGATGTGGTGATAGGAAATATTTATTCACATACCTCTTTTTGCTGAGCATATTTTCCTGCTGAACATGAATAAAGGGCACTGTGATTGGAAAAAATTAAGCATTTCCTGTTTTTGATACACACCAAAATGTTTGGTTCTAACAACATTTACTATCAGGTAAGAATAATGAGAAAGAGACTTGTCAGGAAGGCATTTGATATGATTCAAGACCTTGCTGAGAGTGAAAATAAAGAGGTTGGTTGCAATAAAATCAGCATCTCTACATTTTTATGAATCGTGATTGAAGGGATGGTCATGGTTGCTTGTGATTCCAGGACTACAAGAAATTCTGGGAGAACTTTGGTAGGTTCCTGAAATTAGGATGCATTGAGGACAGTGGAAATCATAAGCGCCTAACACCACTGTTGCGATTTTACACATCCAAGAGTGAGGAGGAGCTTAAAAGCCTAGATGATTATGTTGAAAACATGGGTGAAAATCAAAAGGCTATATTTTACCTAGCAACTGACAGTTTGAAAAGTGCAAAGACTGCTCCATTTTTGGAGAAATTGGTTCAAAAGAATATTGAGGTATGTTTAGTTATTATAATATTTTGGTAATTTGGGCATGTAGTCGGAGTTCTGGTCAGTGAGGTGACAGAAAAGGTGGTCAGAGGTTGAAACCTAGCCTCCGTCTGTGGCCTCCTGCCATCCTGTGGAGGGTGATGCTAACTTTTCACTCTACTTTTGTGTCCATTGTTATTGCAGGTTCTTTATTTGGTTGAACCTATTGATGAGGTTGCCATTCAGAACCTACAGACATACAAAGAAAAGAAATTTGTTGATATCAGCAAGGAGGATTTAGAATTGGGTTTGTCCTGCTTTCTACTTCGCTTCCATTTGCTTACTATCTTGTTTCCTGGAAATTTGGATTTTAGTGTGGTTTCTCATAATATTTTCTCATATCAGGAGATGAGGACGAGGTCAAGGAGAGGGAAACCAAACAAGAATACAACCTACTTTGTGATTGGATAAAACAGCAGATTGGAGATAAGGTGGCTAAAGTTCAAATCTCTAAGCGCTTGAGCTCATCTCCCTGTGTGCTTGTATCTGGAAAGTTTGGTTGGTCTGCAAATATGGAGAGGTGAGTCTTTGACTTACAGGGCTTGCTTTTGGATCACTGGCAGTTTATCATTCTCATGATACAAGGCTTATACTTAAATTCCATTTTTTCAGATTAATGAAGGCACAAGCTCTTGGGGACACTTCAAGTTTAGAGTTTATGAGAGGGAGGAGAATTTTGGAGATTAATACAGATCACCCCATTATCAAAGACTTGAGTGTAAGTTGGCATTATTAATACTCGATATAGTGTTAAGTTTCCGGATATTTTGCACATAAAAAATACACTTTCTACCTAGCCAAGGGTGTGGTGTCAGAAGGATAATTTTGACTATAATACTTGATAACGCCATTTATAAATGATGACAAGTTGCAAAGCTGAATTAATAGGAGAGTAGATTGTCCTCAATTGTATAGGAAAATAGATGATAATATTATGATAACATGATATTTTACTTTCTGATTTTATGTAGAAACATGAAACGTTTTTGTGTGATGCTAGTCTTAGTATTCTATTATGAAAAAGGTTGCTGTATTTTTTTTATCCGTGAACACAAGTAAATTAACTAAAAATGGGTACAGGCTGGTATTAAATTACAACTAAATTACTTCTGATTTTGACCAATTGTTTTTGGCCAATGTCCTGGTTTGATTCATTGATCCGGGTATAAGACTATTGTTGTTTTGTTATTTTGACATATATTGTCTTAATTCAATCTCCTATGTTTTTTTTCCCAGGCTGCCTGCAAGAATGCACCTGACAGCAGCGAAGCTAAGAGAGCTGTTGACCTCTTATATGACACAGCACTAATTTCTAGTGGATTTTCTGTAAGTACAAAGTAAAGATTTGTTTTTCCTTCATGAAACATGGGTAAACTATATGCAGTTTTGCTTATCATCGTTGATTCTCAACAATGCAGCCCGACAGCCCTGCAGAGTTGGGAAATAAGATTTATGAAATGATGAGCTTGGCCCTGGGAGGAAGATGGGGTAGGTCAGAAGAAGAGGAGGGAGACGAATCTGCTGATTCAAGCACAGGTGAAGAACCTACAGATCCAGAAGTTTATGAACCTTCTGAAGTCATTGCAGAGAGTGATCCTTGGACAACTGATTAGGCCTTATTAGCATAAATTTAAAGTTTTTGGCTTTATAGGGAGGAATAATGCATACACAGGAGGAACTTTATTATGGTTTCATGGTTCTGGAGGAAATTTCTGATATCCAGATACAACTTTGAAATTTAGATGTAGTGTTCTGTAGGTGGGCAGATTTTTGTTACTTCCCGGTCTTGTCTCATTGTGTCATTCACATTCTTTAAGGTGTTTGATCTTTTGATAAGGCTGAGTGCAAGCTTGAAAGCTGCAATGACAAGATCTCTCATTCTTTTGATCGTTATGGTATCATATCTAATTTAAAACAAAATATATATAAGGTGGTTGTGTATTTATAGTTATATTACGTCTTATCACACCATGCATATAGAAATGGAAAGATGTAAAATAATAAATTAGTAGCGAAGCAGTAAAAATTAATGTCTTGTATCCCTATTCAAGTTTTAGTGACATTTGTATCAAGTTACTGTGGTTACTCCCAGGAAGTCTTTTAATCTTCCCTAAAACTGCATGAACATACAAGATTCTATTTCATGTTGCATGGGACTTGTGCTTGGAGTTATGAGGGTATGGAGCGTGTACTCATTAAGTACCGGTTTTTGGCATGGCAACTATTTAGTTAATCCCTAATCTTGCAACCCATTTCTTTAGCATGTATATACCATCAATTCTCACTATTTAAAATTTAAGATTATAAATAATAACAATCTATATTATATTTGTTATGTGGTTAATAATAATAATAGTTAAACATATAGAATGCTTAAAAATTAATTTTTATGATATATTAAAATTACAATTTAAATATAAAAATACATAATTACATAATACGTTATGTGGGTTAGAAAAACTCAATTAAAAAATAATTCTATGATAATTAAGTTAAAAATATACTCATCTAAAATAAAAGAAAATTAAATTTATAAATGATATAGGTAAAATAAATTGGGCTATTACATAAAAAACGGTTTAATTTAATAAAAATTAGATAAATTAAATAATTTAGTTAAAATTTTTGAAAAAAGATGCAAGAACTCCAAAGCTGATGAAAAGCATAAATAGTGTCGTAATCCAAGACAAGAACTAGCGAGTCATGCTAAGGTTTGTCACCGGTGAAGAAAATACTTTTTAAAATAAATTTTAATAATAACCGGTATAAAAAGATTATGATAAAAATTATATTTTAAAACATTGTAAAAAGTATTTTTTATATTGATTTTAAAAATATTTTACATCAATCTTAAAAATAACAAACGTAAAAAACACTAAAAATAGCATAGATACAACACAAAAATGAGTAGCGAACGGTAGCTGGAGATGCCCACAGCATTTACTAGTATCTCGGCATTGTCCTAAGCCGGCAAGAATACTTGAATACGGTAAAGCTGCAAAATAGCTCAAGAAGCAAATTAACCATAACGACCACAATCTAGCAAACCATGTGACATTCTACATGCTCGGTCTATAATAGTGAACAAAGTAACAGACTATACAATATGGCTACTTATCACCACATTTGGTGATACAATACAATAAGACATAATTAAATGTAAGTTAATTTCTTTTAAGATTGGATCAAAAATTTGAAATTAACTAGTACGTGGTGGTATTTTGCATTTGGACCAACTCTTACCGTGTAACAGTTTTTTGAAATTAGCAACTGCTTATTTTAAAATTTGTAAGAAGAGTTCCAATATATCTTTCAATAGCATCCTCTCTTAGTTGTGCTTGCATTTTGAACAACACTTACAGTATAAAAGCTTGTTTTTACTACGTCAACGGGTTAAATAAGTTTTTTCTTTAGATTTTAGGCTAAGGATGTGAGATGAATATTGACAATTTCTAGAGACTATTAGAGCAGGTTTTGGCCGGCAAATATATACAATTTTGAGATATGAAGCTGTATACGCCAAATACACCTCCAAATTTGGCAGCTTCCATCCAACCAAGTCAGTGTTACTTCATTTGCCGGAACTACTCTTTGATTTTTATCTTGAATTGTTTTCCAAGTGTTTTTAATATATTCCACATTTCTTTACCAATACAATTTTGTTTTTGCTACTGCATTATAGTTTCTTATTTCTATCAATCAGTTATGACTTAATTTATAATACAGATTGAAATAATAAAAAAATCTCAGTTTCAAAAAGTTTTAACCATAAATAAACCCTAAACAGAATTGCTTTTATAAAACAGTATCCATTGTGTAAAAAAAAAGTCCCCTGTGACATGGTTTACACAAGGCATTCAATGACAAATTACACAGAATACATTCGTCCACTTAACTTCTCTTGAAACAATAAGAAACTAGAAAGACAAAATAAAACTTCGTTATATATATGAATTTGTTTTCCATTTTTTTATAAAAAAATTGACAATAATACGGCAGGACAAGTGGATTTGTTACCTTTATATAAAAATATTGATTCACATTTTCACATCATTAGCCGAAAACATATTAAATTATATAATCTATGAAGGGCTTACATAAACATAGTGCTTGGTACTTTAGCCAGAGCAACAAGTTTGCCTTCACATTTAATTACTTACATATGACAAGATTATTACTCATCCAGGGCAACAAATTATAGTAAGGAAATAATGGCTTCTTTTTCAGTGGAAGAATTCATAGGAAATGGAATTTTGAAGGAACTGCTACAGAAGTTGTTGGAAGAAGGGTGGGATGATGTTCCTACCCTGAAGATTATGAGTTCAGAGGATATGGATTTGCTATACATGACACAAAAGCAAAAGGTTGGTCGTCATTATCATTAGTTTCTACTCAACTCTTCTGTCATGCCATCTTGTCATTCAATCACAATTTCCTTCTGCATGAAAGTTCAATCATTCACCACATGACACTATTAAAACTAGCCCAGTTTAACTATACAAGTCTAATTCTGACTTTCGGTGTACAGAAATAACTTATATATATATATATATATATGAATAAATTTAGGTGTAATCTTTGTGTAACTTTTAGTATTTATAAATTTTATAATTGTTGAAACTAATGTATAGTGTAATTTATTTATTAGACAACAAATTTTAATCATAAATAAACTCGAATAGAATTATTTCTAAAAGCATTAAAATATATGTATGTAAACATATAATTACATATCTTTCTTTAAAATAGTTATTAATTTGGTATGTCTAGATGTCACATATATTATCATTAGGAAATAATAAAAATTATTTAAATAAAATAAAATTTATGAGGATTAAAATCAACAAATTTTTCTTGGATGAGGCTAAAATCAAAAGACTTAAAACGTATTTAACGCTTATTTCTTAATGTATTTGCTTCAAATTTTATAGGATGCACTTGGAATCAGGTCATACCTACATGATCGTGGATTGATGCAATATGCAGATAAGATGGAGGACTGTGGTAAAACTTTGGCAGAGCTTCTTAATATAAGCACTGTGGATCTTGGTACCCAATTTGAAATGAAGAGAGGCCACATTGCCCGTTTTATAGACAGAACAAGATTTGATGATTCTTTCAAACTACGTGCAATTGCTGCTAGAAGAAGATTCAGCATGAAGATGCATAGAGAGGATAGCATCCCAAAAAGTGTTGGGTCTAATAGCTCCAACAGTATAATGAGATCACATGCAAGAAGCAATCCAGCTTCTGATAGATCAATTGAACAATCAATTGCTGATATGAAGATAAAAGATGGATACGTTTTCAAAGGGATTGTGGGTGCTGGGCCAGCTGAGCCAAGAGCATGTGGCTGTGTGAACCCACCTCCTATTAGTGACCAAGTTGCTCCTTATAGTGCTATTGAGAATATTTCAGTTCAGAAACTAACTCCAGAATACAAAATTGGCATGGAACCATTGGTGAAAACCAAAGCACCTCCACTTAAAGCTTCAGAACTTTGGAGTGATAAACCAGCTCTTTTCCTATGTCTCAGAAGACCAGGGTAAATTGCTATATTTAAAACTTGGGAAATTCCAATTCATTAGTTTGCATTTCAAACAATACATTTACTTGAGTCACCTTAAATCATGCCCGTGTAATAAATTTGCATGTGTTCACACAATAGCGCCTTAACGCACTCTTTAACACACTTCATTTTTTTAACACACTTCATGTCATTGGTTATCTTTTAAAAAGTCAAATTATGCTCGTTGTAAATTGCTTTACAATTTTGACTTTTTCAAAAGCTAACCAATCCTATAAATTATATTGAAGAATTTGTTAAAAAAATGTGGTTAGCCTTTTCTCTGAACGTAAAGAAACATGATGCTAACAAAATACACAAACACACAGAAGTAAGACAAAATGTAACTATTGAAGCATGTGAAACCTCATCTGTTAAATATGCCTCAATTTTTCTTACCTTCATATGCACCTAAATTAGTCGGTATATGAAGGTGAAGTTTAAAGCTATATATTCATGTTGGATATGGAAACAGGTGCATCATGTGTAGAGCTGAGGCACACCAAGTGTATTCTAGAAAAGCCATGTTTGATGCACTTGGGGTTCAACTATTTACAATTCTACATGAGCACATAGAGTCAGAGGTAATAATAGCAAACTTTTGAGCAACATGTTCTTTTCATTCTACCACCATTCATGCATGGCTTGACTCATCATTGTGGTAAATTAAAGCAGGTAAAAGATTTTTGGCCTAGATACTGGGGTGGTGTTGTGCTTCTTGATAGAGGTAGAGACTTCTATAAAGCACTTGGAGGGGGAAAACTGCCCAAGGAGAAGTTCCTAGCAGGGTTTTTACTGAATCCTAGAGCACTTTCCAACTTCAAACGTGCAAAAGCCACTGAATTTGAATACAATTTCAAAGGAGAAGGTGAAATCAAGGGTGGGCTTTTTTTAGTAGGGAGTGGAAAGAGTGGCATTGCTTACCAGTTCATAGAGAGGAATTTTGGTGATTGGGCACCTCTAGCTGAAGTCATTGAAATCTGTACTCAAATGAAGGTAACAATTTTTTTTCACCTTACTTTGTGTATCAATATATGTTCCTCTTCATTAGATGTTATGTTACAGATATCTTGAACATGATGCAGACACTACAAGAAGGTCAAAAGTATTGATGATTCAACATGTTTGGACATGATATCAGCCATTCACCAAAGTTCAGCTAGTTGAATTGTCCTTCTACCAGAATACAATGTTTTTCTTTTTGGGTGCAGAATAGACATATGTCCTATAGCTGGTTCATGCACACCATATTGATCAAACTAATCTGTTTACCGATCGCCGGTCGGGTTCGATCGGGTTCGATTGATGAATACTTCAACCAATGTTAATCAAAAATAATTTATTTTCAACCAAACCCGACCAAATGACCCTACGGTTTGATTGAGTTTCGGTTGAACGGTTTCGGTTAAGTTTGGACGGTTAATTTCGATTTAATCTTGTAATGAATTGAATTTTTTTTTGGTTAAAATTTACTTTTTAAATTCTTTTTTACACATTTTCCTCGTCAATTCGATAGTATGTATTACATATATATATATATATATATATAAAATATGCTCTTAATATTATATATTTCCTATATACTTCAGCTTCAATTTTCTTTATTACCGGTTTTTTAAAAGTTCAGCAATAATAGAACTACGACGGTTTTCAAAATTATTAATAAAATAAAAATAACAAACAAAGACTATATATAGACAATAAAAATAAATTTCTATCACGTTGCATTTTGCTTCTGGTACTATATAGCTTTAATATGCTTGTAATATCCATTAAGTAATATTTTCATTCCTTAATTTCAATTTGGCTTATTGTAGTAACTTTAAGTGGACTAAAGTTGGGCCTAAAAAATAAAAAGCCCAACCCCTAAACCAAAGTTAACCGGTCAGGTACGGTTAATTCAGTTGGTAGAAATTAAAAACCGTACCCGCCCAAACTTACGTAAACTTAACCGGTCATTTTACCCGCTTACCCGTTTACCCGCCCAAACCTGACTGAACTCATTTTTTTCCCGGTTTTCAAGGTTTCTGGTCGGGTGGGTGGATGTTGCTCACCCCTAATATCTATTGTCATTTTATATTATATTTTTTATTTAAAATTAGTTTAATGTGTAATTAATTTAATTTTTTAATTGTATCTTTTTATAATAAATACATCTGTTTCTTATCACATCATTTTAATCAACAAGTGAGACTTAAAAATTCGAGATATTATTTATTATGAATTAAATAATAGAATTAACAAGAGTATCTTTGTTCATATTTACTTAAATAACTAATGATTTTTAATTTATGTAAAAAAATTTAAAGCGTCATTAGATATGAAATGGAGATAGTAAAATTTAAAAAATAATGAAAATCACTGGATGTGCCTTCTCTTCACCTTTTCCTATCACTCAAAAATATCTTTTTCTCAATAGATCATTAATTGCAATACTAGAGTAATTCCTCATTCATTTGGATTGGTCTAGCTTTAATAGGTATATTTTATTTTCATCAAAATCTTTTTCATAAGGAAGCTCGATAATATGTTTCTTTTTATCCCAAAAAGCATGAGGAAGGTCCAAATATATTGTTTTTTTGAATTTGACTAAACAAGATAGTAATTCTTTGTTTATTTTGGGGTTGTTCCAAATAACTATGAATGGTTTTGAAAGAGATTTCTTCTTTTAGGAAGTTAATCTAGTTTTCCTTATGCTAAAAGAAACTCAAATGCTTAATGATGAGGTTTTTTTTTTTGAATTTGAAAACAATGTTTTCCTAGATGACAGGTTGTTATTCCTTCTTTAAAAATTTCCAAGGGAAATAAGGCTCTAATAACATGTGTTCCCAAAATCACCTCATTTTGAAGATTCTTTACAAGCAAAAACAATGTTTTTACTTGAAAACCTTGGTTGTCAATAATTGCTTGGGACAACTTCTAGTTAATAATAAGTTTAGATCCACTAGCCGTGCTAAGTTTCTCAGAAGTTTTCTTAAAATATTTTATGGGAATAAGATATTTTAAAATGCAGTTGGAATCTGTAACACCCCTAATTTTTTGTAACAAGCCCTAACCTGTTACTTATGCTTGATATTTTAAATAAGCCTAGACCCTTGTCACAATGTATGTATGTTTTGTAAATTGTTTTAGTGATTGCTAGAGAATTAATATCTGAGCATGATATCAAAAATTTTAATATACAATTTTATTAAAAGGTGATAACATTAAATTATGTTAGTTTGACATGTTAGTCACCCGATTATGTAGAGTGTTATTTCTTTGCTCCTTAGGCTTTGTAGTAACTAAGAGAAATTTTATTTTCTTTGTGAAAGTTAAGGAATGATAAAAGACTAAACTTAGAAACAAAATTCCTTTAAATGCGTTAAGATAAAATTTTCCATGAAACTAGTTATGAATTCTTAATGAACTTCACCCGATTAGACCCATAACCTACCAACGTGTACAACAAAGTTTCCTTGACATTAAATCGTGAACTATAAATCCTTCTCATGATCACACTACCTCACGACACCATGTTTTCATTAACCATCTAAATTTCCTAAGTTATCATTAAGCATGCATGACTAAGTGTTAATCTCATAATTTGCCACCTTGAATCCAACCATTAGCCATGCTAATCCATCATTTGCCACCTAGCACTAGTGCAAAAATTGGATATAACAACTGGATATAATCACGGGTTAAAGTGAATCAGTGATAAAAACATGCGCGGTGGCATTTTTAAAATTATAAGGTAAATGATATAATCAGGGGAAACTATATATCCACGGCTAATATCATAACCGTGATCATACCCATCAATATATAATCACGGTTGGGGAGTCAACCGTGGATATATAGTACCTGAAATATATATCCACGGTTGACTACACAACCGTGACTATATATTTATGGGTACGATCACGACTCTGATGTTATCTGTGAATATATGTTGATGTCTATAATCACAGTTGTATTTACAACCGTGGATATATAGTTCAGGTACTATATATCCACGGTTGTGAAGTAAACCGTGGATATATATTGATGGGTATGATCACGGTGATGATGTTAACCGTGGATATAGAGTTGACATTTAACCAGGGGTATTGGTGTAACCGTGATGATAGGGATACTATGATCACGGTTGCAATGGGAACCGTGAATATGTTTAATTTAAGTAAAGGTTTTGGAGGTTTTAGGTCATTTCCTTGCGTCCCTGACTTCTTCTTCTTCCTCTCGCGCTCTACTTCGTCGTCTTCCCAATGGTTGAGTGCTTCATCTTCATCCCTTTTCCGTTCAGGTAAGTGTTTCCTCTTCTTCCTCTCTTGTTTTCCCTATGCTGCATTGTGTGTGACGTTCTCTTCCTCTATTTTGGTTATGTAGAGCACAATGTCATGCCCTCTTCTCTGTTCAGCGTCGTTCCCTATCTTCGTGGTTTCTTCATTCAGGTAGTTGGCTTCTTCCCTGAACTCCCATTATAGATTATGTGCCTTTTGCTGCTGAACCCCATTGTCATTGTGCTTTTTTTATGGCCATGTTTACTGTTCCCTGAACCCCCATTGAATCAGAATCTCCCCTGCCTTCGTTACTTCTTGTCTTGTAATAGGAGTGAAGCTGTATAGCAAAAGTGTGTTAAGGTCTGACCATTATCAAGACTAGACATTGAGGGACCAGAAAGAGAACTCCATAATGAACTTCAAATTAGTGGCCTGTCTGTGTATATTGTTTCTAGGTTTGGTTTTCACTTTGATTTTTGGTAATTAGATTACATTTTATATTTACCATACTCAGTTTTTACTTCTAAATAAAATAAAAATAATGAATATAAGATAACTTGTGAGATCTGTTTGAGTTCTTAATATAAACTTTGAGATAAAGTAAATAGATGTTTAAATTGTAAAAAGTAAAAAAGGATGGTGTATATATATGAGATTGATTAAAAATTATTATAAAAATAATTAAGCATTTATAAGTGAGATGCACCATTAAAGATAGTCTTAGGTTTTGAAATTATCAGCTTAATTTTAATATAAATAGAATAATTCTAAAAATGATTTCATAATTATTTGTTGTTTTTTAATAAATAATCACCTGCCTAATTTTTTGGGCAAATATATAGATTAATAATTTAGAAGAGCAAGCTTTCAAACTGATTTTTGAAAATTATTTGTCATTAGATCAATTTGTAAAAAACAATTATGACTAAATTATTCTAAATATTTATTTTGCCACTATTTTAATCCCATAAAGATTTGTTCACTGAATATGCGAGAGATGTAAAAAGACATAATTAGATTTAAAAAATAAAAAATCAATCTTAAATATTTACCAAATTGAGGTCAAATACAAATAAGAAAGTAAATGTATAAATAAACTTTCAACAAATTGAAGTTGTTAATGCTAACCTAGTTAATGAAAGTTCATGTGATCTTATAATCCATTATCCATAATCCATTATCCAAACTTTAAAAGTCTTATAATCCAATACCATAATCCATAATCCAACACCATACTTCTATTTCAAAATAACACATTTTTAGGTATTCTTTGTAATCAAAATTTACATTTCACTTATATAATGTTATTTCTGTTGATCTTGGTTCCTCGTATATAGTGTTATTTCTGTTGCTGTTATATGTGTGTGGTTGTCATTCTTGCGAACTCGTAGGCTCATACTAGTTAACTAGTAACTAGTATGAAAGTTGCTGTGCATGAGTGAACCGTAGTTTCCCGTTTGTGATTCGACACAAATGATCTTTAATTAATTAATTTCATCATTTGTGTTGAATCTTGAATTGTCTGTTTGGACAGTTTGGGATGAACAATTTTTTTTATACCTCATTAGTATGTACAAGTTAGGAGTTATTTTAAAATTTGATAAAGTTTCAGTAACTTGTATTTTGTGTTGTTCTCTGGGTGTATATTTGGTTGTGGTTGAATTTGATTTGACCACTCTCATTTTGTGTACTTAGAGACCAATAAATTTGATCAAATTTTAAAATAACTCCTAACCTGTATATATCAATGACGTATAACTGTTGGGCCGGTAATAATGTTTTAACTGTTTATGTTTACTACCGGGTCATTAATTGGCAAGCGCACCAATCGTTTGTAGTTTTCAAAATTTAGATATCGTTCCACTGGGATTGAAAGTCCAATAACAATAGTAATTTTCTAGTCACTATGGTAAATGAAAATAAACTTATAGACAAAAGAATGATTTATATACAATTTATACAATATTCACAGGATAGCATGGTTAAATTGTTCATGAGATAAAAACAAAATAAAAATCTATCTAAAAAGTTGAGTTTAAATCTAAAATAGGTAAGATACTTGAGAATTAAACACAGATACACAAATTATGTTGGAAATTGGATCCCTAATCTAGAATAACAATGAGGACTCAAGACATGCATATTTAATAATCAAGTTTCATATCATTGCAGCTTAAAATCATTATAACCGATCCCTCATGATATAAATTCTAAGAATTCACCGTAAAGTCCGATCCCTCGTGAGCTTTCTCAATAAAAACTTGCATTATGTCCGGGCCTTATAGCAACAATGGTTAACAACCCCTATAGAATTGAGATACCAAGGGTATTCCAACTTTTACTTTCGTCAAAACAAGTTTCAATACGGCATGAATAATCATTCTCCCGTTTGACATTCACACTAATAAAACAAGTTTCAATACACATGAAAATCATTCTCCCGTTTGACATTTATATTAATAAAAGATTGAAATACTAACATGGACTTGAATCATAAACATGCAGAGGTTGAATTCACAACATTATACTCAATAGATTAGTTCACCAATTCCAACATAAACAGATTAGTTACACATGGTAAAAGTAAAGACAACACTAGGTTGACATTACGAAGGTGATGGAGAACTTCACGATACAACGATCATAATACAACAATCATAATACAACAAAACACTCTCAAGTATCTAGAAAACTATTCTAGAACTAAAAACTCACAAAAGAAGTACTCAAAGTCGAGTACAAAGAGAGAAAAGAATGAGAATGGAATGATACGGGATGTTAGAATGGTGTTGGATGACCCTATTTATAGGGCTGAGCAAGGGTGCTGACGCTACGCGTCAGACCCCTGACTCAGCTTCCATTAAACAGCTGATAATAGCCTCTTCTAATTATTAAATTTGATCATGCTTGGCCACTTGGACCTGTCTCCACTGTGTTTTGGCCATTTGTGCTGAGTGGAGTGGCCATTGGTGCTGTGTGGAGTGGCCATTATTGGGTCAAAGTTAAGTGCTTGGCCAAGCTGACTGTGGAGTCCACGTAGCTCTGACGCTACGCGCGGTTGTGACGTGTAGCGTCAGCATCAAAAGTAGCCACGCTACGCGTGGGGTTGATGCTACGCGTCAGCTCCTCGAGTATCTTTAATTTTCTCTTAAATTCTCTACTTTTTCAATGCAAAACTAGAGAAAATTGATCAAGGGCAGATTATTTCCAACAACATCCATTTATTGAATTTAAAACCTAATTTCTTAACAAATTAAATTAATTTTTATGATTTTTATGAAATTTCTATTAAAGCTTTTATTGAAAATTTGAGGACTAACAACTACCCCCAACTTGAGACATTGCTCGTCCTCAAGCAAGAGAGAAAAATAAAAATAAAAATTTGAAATCAAATTTTTGAGTTAGTCTGAGAATTTACCACAAAAGGTAATTTCACAATTTAACTAATTTGTAATAATAAAAAATTGATATATAATATAACAAAGGTTTAATGATAAAATTAATTACAATATTTTATTAACAAACCAAGCAAAATTTCAGGCTTACCTCACAAGTGTTTATCTGTATGTAAAGAGTAACCTGTTTCACTCAATCAATCATAAAATCAAACGAATTTAACTTTGATTGTCATCTAATCAATGGTTAGTCATACAGAGTTAATTCAGAAATCACAAGGTCTTTTCATGGGTTGTAATGAGGCTTGGCTTACAAGAATCAATGGTTTTTCTTGGAATTTAAAATCCTGAAATCATAAAAGAGCTTTTTATAATTTTTAGGCTTTCTGTTGTCCCAAACTCTCATTTTCTTTTATTGATGAAAAATAAATACCCCAACTTCATTCTTTTCACTATTTTTGATTTTTCTTTTTCATATTTTATTTTTCTTTATTTTGAAAAGAATCAAGTTGCTTTCCCCATTTTTGTAAGAACTCTCAAAATATTTTTCATTTATTTCAACTGCTTTTTTAATCAATCAAGTATAAGGAATGGTTAAAAACTGTTTTAGGTTTAAGGGTACCAAAGAATTTATTCTTAGGCTCAATATGGGCTTGCAAAGGATAAAATAATTTTTACCAAGGTAAGCTGTTTGGCCCAAGGTTTCTTTTTACCAATAAATGTGCCTTGATCATTTTCCTGAATTCTCTGTACAACAACACAAATTAAAGATTAAAGCAAAATTAATTTGAATGAAGTTATGTCGATTAAACCCTCAAGTGTTTAAAAAGATCTCTTAACTCACTGGGTTATTGAAATTTGCTTGATAGTTAATAAACTTATTGTAATTAAATTTATTAAAATTCCTAAGTTACAAAAAAACCAATAATTGATTTTACAGAATCGGTTTTATTGTGTGAAAACTTTGAGTGTATAAATTTTCTTTCTAACAAAAATTTGAGTTATTTATTTAAAAGATAAAATTTATTTTTGACTTTTTTTTATTCACATATAAACAAATAACAGAATGGGTTGCCTCCCATTGAGCGCTAAGTTTAATGTCTTCAGCCTGACATTCTTGCATTTCAAGGATCAGTTAAAAGATAACTAGTGGTAATTTTGTTAATTTCACCACCCAAATAGAGTTTCAACCTTTGCCCATTTACCATCCAACTTCTTTTGGAAGTTGGATCTTCAATTTCCACTGCTCCATATGGTTTAATTTCTTTAATCAAAAACGGGCCCGACCATTTTGATTTCAATTTTCCAGGAAACAATTTTAATCTTGAATTGAACAATAAAACTTGCTGACCTGGTGTGAAGTATCTTTTCTTTAACTTTTTATCATGGTAAGCTTTCACCTTACTTTTGTAACATCTGGATGATTCATAGGCATTATTCCTCATTTCTTCTAATTCGAGTAGCTGTAACTTTCGTTTATCCGTTGCTACATTTTGATCAAAATTGAGGAATTTTAAAGCCCAATATGCTTTATGTTCTATTTCAACTAGAAGGTGACATGATTTTCCATAGACCATCTGGAAAGGAGAAAGACCAATTGGTGTTTTAAATGCAGTTCTGTATGCCCAGAGTGCATCATCAAGTTTTTATGACCAATCCTTTCTAGAAGATGACACAGTTTTCTACAGAATTCTTTTTACTTCACGATTTGAAATCTCTGCTTGTCCGTTGGTTTGTGGATGATATGATGTGGCTACCTTATGCTTTACTCCATAATATAGTAATACGTTTTGAAGAATTTTATTACAAAAATGTGAACCACCATCACTGATTAAAGTTCTTGGTGTCCCAAATCTGCAAAAAATATTTTTCTTCAAAAAATTCACAACAGATTTAGTATCAGCATTAGGGGTAGCAATTGCTTCCACCCATTTTGAAACATAATCAACTGCCAAAAGAATGTATTGATTTGAGTAAGAGTTAGGAAAAGGTCCCATGAAGTCAATTTCCCAACAATCAAATACCTCAACCTCTTGTATATTTGTGAGAGGCATTTCTTGCCTTCTTCCAACATTACCTGTTCTTTGGCAGTTATCACAAGATTGAACAAATGAGTGAGCATCTTTAAAAAGAGAGGGCCAGTATAAACCTGATTGAAGAACTTTTGTAGCTGTTCTTTCATCATTAAAGTGTCCTCCATATGGTGATTTATGACAATGCCACAACACATCTTTTACTTCCCAGTCAGGCACACAACGCCATAACAAATTATCCGCTCCAATTTTGAATAAATGAGGGTCATCCCAAACAAAATATCTTGCATCTCTAAAGAATTTTTTTCTTTGTTTCCAAGTTAAATCATTTGGAAGAACTCCTGCTGCTTCAAAATTGGCCATGTCAGCAAACCATGGCCGTTGTGTTATTTTGAAAAGTTTTTCATCAGGGAATTCTTCCAAAATTTCTTTTTCCTTGGCAGTAACCTCATTATTCATTAATCTAGAAAGATGGCACTAGTGGAAAAAATGGAAATAATCACGGTTAAAAATGGCCTTTATTCACGGTTAAAGAACCGTGATTGTTGCAGCCGTGGTAGTAGATGAAGGCCTTTAACCACGGTTAACAACCGTAGTAATAAATCACATCTGACCACGGTTAAGAACAACCATGAATATAACTTACTATTTATATTCACGGTTATCGAGCACAACCGTGAATATAAGAACTAAAAGGTTTCAGTTACAAACTACTTATATTCACCGTTATGCTAATAACCGTGGATAAAGAGTATCTATATTCATGGTTGTCCAGTATAACCATGAATATAGATTCTATTTATCCACGGTTGTCCATCATAACCGTGAATATAAGTACTAAAAGGTTTCAGTTACAAACTACTTATATTCACGGTTATGCTACTAACCGTGGATAAAATGTATCTATATCCACGGTTGTCCATCATAACCGTGAATATAAGTAGTTTGTAACTGAAACCTTTTAGTACTTATATTCACGGTTATGATGGACAACCATGGATAAATATAATCTATATTCACGGTTATGGTAGTAACCGTGGATAAATATAGTCTATATTCACGGTTGTTACCATAACCGTGAATAAATACTGAGGTTTTTTTTAATATGGTTTCTGTTTTATCGTTTCCCAAACCTGCATTCAGACAACCAGTACAGTATACAATATGTCACAGCAATACTATATAAAAAGAATGGTATGTATATAACAATTTATTTTCTATATCAATTCATAACAACCTAAAAAATGAAAGTATATACAATTAAGTTGAATATAATCTAATAAAAGTAAACCCTAAATCCTACTGGATACATATATAAAAGAATAAAGATCCTATATCTAGCTTCGCCTAACTTCAATGAAGTGTGAGGCCCATTGCTTTCTAACATCATCTACAAGTGCCTTTGTGAAATATAACCGGTCCTTAAAGTACTGCAAACAATGCACAAAACAATTAGCACAAAAGCTTTATTTATTACATGAAATTGATGAAATTGGTAGAAAAGTAGTCCAAATGATGAGACTTACATCTGTCCATCCATCTACTAAATGTTGTTGGACAATGGTCAGCATAGTGTGCATGACGAAATAGCCACACTCGTAGGTACCCTTCTGCCTGTAAGACTACAATGGACATATAGTATAGAATAAGTGAATTCGCAACTTAAAAAATATGTATTGAAGATTTGAATGAATACGATTGACTTACTTTTGGGTGCACCCATGCAACTTTTCTTCCGTTGGACATGTTTCCAATCAGTAGATTGTATCCAACCACCGCCCTACGTCAAACAAAACACAAGATAAGTTAGAATCATACAGTTCTAAAAATGATGTAATCGAATTTGTACTTATTTTTTAGGGATTAACTTACCGGTCTACTATATCTTTCAGGTCTTATGGAACCATTCGATGCAAAGTATCAAAGTATAGAGCAAGATAGTCCTTCGGATAGATCACCACAAGCGTCTAGTGAGCCCTGCAGTTACCAGTGATAAGTGAGACTTCAAAATGCAAAAATCCATGACAATAATTATGGAATAGAATATTACCCTTTATGATAGGGGCCCATGTATACAGGCTTCCCAGACTCAAACATCCAATTCTGGATGTATGCCTGCGTGTCCTGTGGGGTGTTTCCTTGCTTCTGTATAAGCGAGGGCTCTAAGAAACCATAAGTTCCTTGGAAACCCAAGTCCACACAGAGTTTTGCCAGAAACCTAAACAAGTTAAGACATGGTTAGTGACAAATAACTTGTATAATGAAAAAATTGGACAAAAAATGATATACTTACAGCTCCCACAACTGAATGATGGAGGCGTTCAGTATCGACGTCCCCGAAATAATGTCACACATGTCAGAATGTGTGACGTAAAGTGGAAGATCACTTGGACGGCCGAACACTAATGGCTGCCATGGGACCTGAACAGTGTCCTCATTGCTCATACCCGATGCGCCATAGCATCCGGATGGGATCCTTGGCCGGGTCTGGCTTCTTCAATGTCTGTTCCTGTTGAACAATTGACAACTGTTGCTACCCAATTTTTGTCCGGGTCCATTTAAAATTTCCAAAAAAATAAAAAAAAGTAAAAAATAAAAAATAATTTATTTTTTAAGAAAAGTGAACCTGTGGGCTTGTTTTAATTTTAAATTATTGATCCAGACTTTGATTTCTGTAATTTTTAAAATTCTTATCAAAACCATAAAATTTGAATTTTGAATTTTAATCTTAGAGAAATTTTAAAAAGGAAGTTTAAAGTTTAAATTTTATAAAGGATCAGATCTTTAAGAGACTAGAGAATTTGTTAAAAATAATGAGATAGAGTTTTTGAATAGGAAGAGATAAAGCTTTTAAATAAATATATTATAAAAATGAGATAAAGCTCTTGAAGTTAGTTTTTGGATTCTTAAAAGGGGATAAAGTTTTAAAGATATATACATATCAAAATCAACTTATCAAATTATATAATTATATATACATATAATAACAAAATCTCATGTACTATAATACAAATGAAAAATCTGTCACGCATAGATATATAAAAAGGGATGATGCGGATAGCTTTTTTTTTATTATTCTTTTAAGCATATGCATTGAGAGATATACAGATAATTAAAAAAAAGGAAACAAAAGGAGTTTTGATAACAGTAACGCTGAGGAGATAAGAGGAGAGCCAAAGGAATCAGATTTTTTTTATCTATTCACATTAAATACTAAAAGATAAAGAAAAAATTATAAAATATATAAAAGATAAAAACGTGAATCAGGGGGAGGCAGAAGCAGTTCACGTGAAAAAAGGGAGTGTGGATCAGGTTTTATATTATATATATATAAGCTAATAGAATGGCGGGGACCGAAAAAGAGAGGAAGAGAGGGCAGGGCCAAATAGTTCACGTCATTAAAAAATAGAGAGAGGGCTGAAAATATACACATTATATAGAGAGAACTCACGTAGAGAGAGGGAAAAAAAAAGCAATTCACAAAGTTATATAGTATTCACGCAGAGAATAAAATAACGAGAGGAAAAAAATGCAAGGCCAGCATTAGAAGAAATTGACACTGTTAGGAAAGACAACTCCAGGTATCTCTTCCTTCTTTTTCTTGTTGCAATTACATGAAATCTTAGCTTCTTAAAAAATAGAATCTCTGCCCCTTTTGGAATATTCTAATAATTAGTATCATTAAGTGCCTGTTAATGTTTGCTACTAATTAAGTTTAGAGTATTTCATTTGTAAAATAGAGAAACAAAATTAATATTGGTATGTGCCTAAAATTAAAATCTTTATGCTAGGATTGGTTTAAACAAGACGTCCCGTTAACCTATACTTAATTACTAGAGTATAAAGGATTGTTAGCAATACCAATAGGTAACAAAAATTAATATATTCACGTTAGGGACCAATTTGAACGAGACGCCCTGTTGGCCTAAGTTTTTCAAATAAAAATAAGTCTTTAATTGTCTCATAATTAATTTCAGACCATAAGAAATATTTTTTAACAAATGAAATATCTCTATAGATTCTTTGGACGAGA
Source organism: Clitoria ternatea (assembly GCA_037962975.1). Classification (NCBI taxonomy): domain Eukaryota; kingdom Viridiplantae; phylum Streptophyta; class Magnoliopsida; order Fabales; family Fabaceae; genus Clitoria; species Clitoria ternatea. The sequence goes on along the minus strand of CM075670.1, from coordinate 93,598,800 downwards.
CGTCCTATTAATCTAGGTCCCTAGCCACGCTTTTCATTCTTAAACCAATTTTAAGGTTCCTTCTAAAAATATATATAAAAAATCAACAAAACCCAAGGTTTTTTTTTTTCTAAAAATAATACACCACTTGAAATCAATTTGGACGAGACGTCCTATTGGTTAATATTTTTTAAATCTCGACGTTTTTCAATCTACTTCGAATTTTCTAAAAATAACCCAAAGAACTACGTAACCCTGATTTCCCCTAACGTTTGGGGAATACGTAGGAGCGGGAACAATTATTCCTGTCGGGCCCAAATTTTAAAAAAAATATATATCCTTTTTACTAGTAAAAATAAAATCATCACGCTTTTAACGATAACTCGATTAATTTGGACGAGACGTCCTGTTAATCATAAAGTTTATAATTTTAAAAATCATTAAATCAACCACAAATCCATGAGGCATCTTTAAGAGGTTTAAATTATAAATTAGTAGGATTATTCAAACTTAAACAATTTAGGGTAACCGTTTAAAATGGACAGTGTGGGGTGCTAATACCTTCCCCACCTGTAATTAGACTCCCGAACTTAAGATCTTAATTTATGACCAGTACCTTCATGTTAAGGTTTTTTCTGATGTTTTACCTTAAAAACATTAGTGGCGACTCCATGGTTTTCGGAGGAAACTCGGGAAACCTAATTTTCTTTTTACGGTCGGCCTCCCGCCGCGATCCAGGTCGCGACAGATGGCGACTCCACTGGGGACCTTAGAGAGTCAAGCCCATTTAATTTGTTTAAGTATATTTGAATTATCCTACATGTTTTCTTGCCTATGTTTATGCCATGTGTTTGGTTGATATATGTTATTATTGAACCATAGGGTAGGAGATGTTATATTTTGTATTATTGAACCTTAGGGTAGAGGATTTTTTTATTTATTATTTGCTCTGTGTTTGTTTCTTGTGAAGGAAGGGTAAATTACATGTACGCCCCTCACACACTACACTTACACTTTTTCATACACATTTCGAGTGGGACCCTACACCCAAGGGTCTGAATAAACCATTAAGTTTAGGAGAGGTTGTGTAGCGGTGTCATTTGGGACATTCGTCTCCGTCTGACATCGTGAGAGCCTCAGCTAGAGTGTGACTTTCTCATGGTGCCCACACCTGGTAGATTTCCTATCGTTGTGGTCCACATCATGGGTAGAGTCTAAGCTCTAGTGGCCTTTAGAAATTTAAAATAGTCACCCAAAGTGAGAGGACACTATTAGAGGAACCTTAGAACCAATAAGAGGACTTCAGACAAACCCTGTATAGAGAACACAAGGGGCAATGGTACAATACCTTCTTTTTTTTCTAAATTAAAAGACTCCTTTTCCAATAAACATTTTCTTAAAAAAAAAGCCCAATAATTTGACATGAGGCAAATAGTTTAAGCCCGTTCAATTTCGTGCTTTAAATTATAGGCCTTTTGGATCATAAGTTTTTATGCAAAGTTTTCCAAAAAGTGGATGTCTGTAATTTATTCACACATAAAATATTTTTAAGAAATAATGATAACAAGCCCATAAGTTGACTTTTTTTCCCTCTTCCAAAAAGTAATCGGAACTTGGCGAGTAACCAACAAAAATGGAAACTAATGTGGATTTAGATGAATGTGGGGCCAACAAGACCGAATTGAGGAAGTTACTACATGTCAAGGTTGGGAAAATTGACACTGCTAGCCTGCAGGTTTTGGGAAAGAAGCTGAATCTGACCCAAAGGATGACCTTCTCAAGGAAATATGGGAGGATCCTAAAGCTTTTGGAAGTTGAAATACAGGTCGAAGCACTCACTGCTTTAACCCAATTTTACGACCCATCTCTTCGATGCTTCACATTTCGAGACTTCCAGTTAGCACCATCAGTGGAAGAGTTCGAGCAGATTTTGGGCTTACCATTAGAGGGGAAGGTACCTTACAGACGACTTGGGCAGTATGCTAACATCACTTCCCTTTCTTCAATACTGAAGATTAGTCCGACCGAGCTAGAAGAAGCGCGACTATGTAGGAATCAGATACCAGGGTTTACCAGGGCAGATTTGGAAAAACACATGAACAGTTTAGCTGAAAATAAAGATTGGGAAACTTTCATGGATACCTTAGTACTTACCCTTTATGGTATCATCTTGTTTCCTCGAATCGAGAATTATATAGACTATGATGCTATAGATGTTTTCCTGGCCCGTAAGCTTCATCGTAAAAATCCTATTACTGCACTTTTGGCGAATGTTTACTGTACCATAGACTATTGCCATACTCAAGGGGGGAAAGAATCCTTTGTTGCTCACATGGTTTGTATGTGTGGCTTACATCACATGTCTTCAGCCAAATGGGCAAGGTTGAATGCCCTATATCAGACCTAAAGTGGTGCCAGTTGACTATGAAGAGCGGGCGTGAATGGGCCAGCCATCTTATTGGGCTCACTGCTGAAAAGGTAAGATGGTATCCGCAATGGCTAAAGGTTGACACCATCATTCACCATTGTAGAAGTTATCCGAATGTCCCGCTCATAGGCACTCGCGGATGCATAAATTATAATCCAGTCATAGCCAAGCGCCAATTGGCTTACCCTTTGCTCGGACCACCAAGTGAAGAGTCATTGACCCCCTTTGTCCTCTACTACACCAATAGGGAATACGCTTCTACCCTCAAGCATATAAGGGGTGCCTGGCAGAAAGTTTGCAAGAAAGGGAAAGAGTTAGGTGTCAGAAGTCATGGTATCAAAGAAGAATACTATCAGTGGATCCTAAATCGAGTCTCTATAGTCAAGCTGCCATTCAGGACATTCGATTCCCCTCCGAGGTATGAATCATCTACTGGACCCCTTTTTGAAGATGAAAGGGCCAGAGAAATAGAGGAGCTGAAAGCCAAGAACAAGAAGTTAGAAGATGACTTAACAAAAGCCTATCAAGATTGTGCTCTTTTGAAGAGGGAAAATCATGAAAAAGAGCAAGCCTATGAGGACATTAGTAGAAAGCAAAAGGCCGAAATAATTCATAGGCAGAAGTTAGATCAATGCCTCCGAGCAGCTAACTCCCAGCTAAAAGCCAAGAATGAAGAAAGAGATGTTATTCTTGCAGACAAACAGCTATTAAAACAGATGATGGAGAGAGCGAGAGAAAATGAACAGAAAGCCATGGCAGAAAAAGATTTTCTGCAATCTCAAATCACTATCATGGAGCAACAAATCAAAGATATGACAAAAACGTCTAGACAAGAAATAAATGATGAGAAATGGTGTGCATATGAGATAGAGAACATATGTCAGGAAATGATACAGTCTATAAGAGCCGAAGTAGCAAATCAGGATGAAATCATTCACTCATGGATGCGCCGCTTCCACCAGCTAGCGTATCTGGCAAATGGAACTTTGGAAGACATCCCACAGCTGCTGAGAAAGGCCGATGGAATGACAAATCCCCTTACTACCCCCAAAGAGATTGTAGTTTTCCTAGAATATTGTAAAAATCGGCTTAATGAAATGAAGGCTATGATTGCCCGAGCTAGGAGAGACTGATTATTTCTGCTGGATGTAATGACTGCTTTTATTAAAGTAATAAAATGATTGCTTCACCTTCACAATGATACCATATTAGTTTCCATATTGCTTAACTTAGTACTTTTGAACGAGACGTTCTGAGGAACGGTAAAAGGATGCTCGCCAAGGCTCCTGATCGCTTCAATCATTTTTATTTTTATTTTTTATTTTTTATTTTTATTTTTTATCTCTTTATTTATTTATTTATTTATTATTATTTTTATTTTATTTTTTTGGTCTCTTTATTTTTTTTTCTTTTCCTTCTCACTAATACATTTCTTTATTTATTAAAAAAAAACAAGAATAGAAAGAAAGAAATCACGGGGAGACATCCTTATAGAACCCGGCTTCAGACAAGACTCATGGATGAAACAGATAATGAGACCGAGAACTTAAGGAATGAAGTCAACTATTTAAGGGAGCAGATAACTGAGTTGACCAAACTTCTAGAAAAAAGGGTCACAGAAGAGGGCCCATCCACAAACAACGAGCGTCAACTAACTTCTCCGTCTGCTAACGATATCGGGAACCTGGGCAAAGCTGCTGAACCTCGCACCATGCAACCACCATTTTATGGCATGCCATATGGATGCATGCCTCCTCAAACCTTCACTAATCAGGATGGTAACCTCATACCCTTTCCGTTGTATGGTTTACCTCCTGGTTATGTTCCTCCTGTAATCTCGGGTCCACGCAGTACCCCCGTTAAACCCACAGCTTCAGAATCAAGTCCCGAGTCCACAGACCTCTGAGCTTTGAAACACTCAGTCACCCGCAATTCAGGCAACTACACCTATTCTGAACCGACAAGCAGTGGCACAGTCAAATCTGGCATATCAAGCACAACAATTCCCTCACCTCCAATCACAACATAATTATCCTTATGGGTATATGATGCATCGCCCTGTCGTCATGCAAACCACCAATCATGCTATTGCAAATACTGAGCCTAAGGGAAAGATGGAGATTCTCGAAGAACGCCTTCGCGTTATGGAAGGTGTGGGAGGTTTTGGCCCAACAGACGCATCTAAACTTTGCCTGGTTCCAGATGTGGTGATACCCCCCAAATTTAAAATGCCTGAATTTGACAAATATCAGGGTATGTCCTGTCCTCGGAATCATCTGACCATGTACTATCGAAAGATGGCTTCCCATGCCCTCGATGATAAACTGCTCATTCACTGTTTCCAAGATAGTTTGGCAGGAGCTGCCCTGACTTGGTACATGCATCTAGAACGTGCTCGCATACATTGCTGGAGAGACCTAGCTGATGCCTTCTTGAAACAATACAAATACAACCTAGACATGGCACCAGACAGGATGCAATTACAAAATATGACTAAGAAAGATAATGAGTCTTTTAAAGAGTATGCCCAGCGTTGGCGAGAAGTGGCTGCACAAGTGGACCCCCCGCTGCTAGAGAAGGAGGTTGTGGCAATGTTCATCGATACACTCCAAGCTCCTTTTTATGACAGAATGATTGGGAGTGTATCATCAAATTTCTATGACATTGTTACCATTGGAGAAAGAGTGGAAAGTGGGGTAAGGACAGGGAAAATTGCCCAAATTGTATCAGGGGAACCTTCCATGAAAAAACATGTGCAAACTGGAAAAAGAAAGGAAGGTGGGGCTAATGCTGTCACCTATGACTTAAGGAACTTTCCTCAAAGACCATACCACCCTACATTTCTCCCCTAGAATGACCCCTATAAATCCACGTTATACCCTCAAGTAGCTACTACTGCCAATAACCATTCTCAGCCTTCCAATCAACCACCTCGTTATCAGTTACCCATACCACCACACAATCATCATCACATGCCAGTACTACCACCGCAACAATGGACTCGACCACCAAACCCTAATCAAAATCAGAGAAGGATAAACGATGGTCGCAATCATGTTCAGTTCGACCCAATCCCTATGAGTTACACTGAACTGTTACCGCACCTTATCCAAAAATCCCTTGTGGTGCCTTGTCCTTCCACAATTCTTGGACCACCTTATCCCAAAAGATATGATCCCAATGCTCAATGTGACTATCATGCTGGGGCACCAGGGCACTCAACAGAAAACTGTTTGGCTTTGAAACGTAAAGTGCAAGACTTGATTAAAGCCAAGTGGCTTAATTTTCGGGAAGAAAATCTGAATGTGGCTACAAATCCCTTGCCTAATCATGAAGATTCTGGGGTTAATGTCATAGAAGACACAGAAGAATATGTGAAAAACGTCTGTGACATCAAAACGCCATTGAAAGAAATTCATGGTTGTTTAATTAAGGCAGGATTGCTAGAGGCGTCTTGGGACCTTAGTTTTCATGAAACCCTTCAAAGGTTGATGGATAGTCATTTCGTACAAATCTATAAGCGCCATACCAATGGCGTAAATATGATCCAAGGGCAATCAAAGGTTCCAGCTCCTGTACCGTTAGTGATTTACTACACTAAGAGCTCTGCACCAACCAATAATCCAACGCCTCAAACAGTAACTATCGAAGCACCTACTCTTTTTTCATTCAAGGACTCTCACGCTGTGCCATGGAAATATGATATGAATGTAATTTCCAAAAGCTCTAAAGCAGATGAACCATCCTTCTCTGATGTAATAAACATATCTAGAAAAGGGGGAGTTACCCGAAGTGGCAGAATTTTTACTCCACCAGAGTTAAGAAAAGACCCTAGGTCCGCTATCAGAAACACTAATAGTGGAAAAGCTAAAGTTGATGAAAAAGAGACTGAGGAGGTTAAAAGTACTGTATCTGATGAAGAAGCCCACGAATTTCTAAAATTCCTTCGTCAAAGTGAATACCAAGTGGTAAACCAGTTGAATCGTACACCTGCAAAAATTTCTCTTTTGTCATTATTGCTTAATTCAGAACCTCATAGGAAAACACTTATGAAAGTTTTGAATGAAGCCCATGTTACCCGTGACATTTCTGTTAACAAATTCCAAGGGATAGTGGGGCATATTGTCGCTGATAACTATCTAACTTTCACCGATGATGAGATACCAGCAGAGGGAATGGGGCACAACAAAGCCCTCTATATCTCAGTCAAATGCCAAGACTATATTCTGGCAAAAGTGCTCGTGGATAATGGGTCATCTCTTAATGTTATGCCCAAATCTACGCTTGCCAAATTACCTTTTGACGGGACCCATATGAAACCAAGTACCATGATAGTGCGAGCCTTTGATGGGACTCGAAGAGAGGTAATGGGGGAAATTGAGATTCCTATCCAAGTAGGCCCGTGTACTTTTGCAGTTCTTTTTCAAGTCATGGATATCGTACCGGCGTATAGTTGTTTATTGGGTCGGCCGTGGATCCATTCTGCTGGAGTGGTCCCATCCACATTACATCAAAAGCTGAAGTTCATCATAGGTAACAAGCTAGTAATTGTTTCAGGAGAGGAAGATTTCTTGGTTAGCAAACCTTCATCCACTCCTTACATCGAAGCAGCGGAAGAAGCTCTTGAGACATCCTTTCAAGCACTAGAAATCGCCAATGCTTCTTACATAGGGGAAGGAGCGTCAATGATGAAAGCTCATATGTCAAATGCGTCCTTGATGATAGCGAAAATGATGTTGCGAAATGGGTATCAACTCGGGAAAGGTTTGGGACATGGACTAAAAGGAAAATTGGAAGTGGTACAATTACTAGAAAATAAGGGCGGATTCGGCTTAGGATACCGACCCTCTGAAGCCGATAAAAAGAGGGTTATAGAGGAGAAGAAGGAGAGAAGGAAAGCTCGCCTGGAAGGCCGTGAACCTCACATCAAAAGAATCCCTATCTGTGACCTTTATCAGAGTTTTCAGAGTGCAGGCCTAATATATCCAGATCAAGTGGCTGCTATTGAGGACGACTTTTATGATGATGCAAGCTTTGTGCGCCTCTGTTCACCGGGCACAGAACTTTGTAACTGGGAGGCCATTGAACTCCCCACGAGTTTAATTTTTGATTCAAAGTAATTTGTAATTACCTTAAAGGCTTTGGGGTTTACTTTTACAATAAGGGCAAAACAAGTTTTGTCATGTTTTTGAAATTTCCATTAATAAATGCATATTTGAATTTCAATATCTCTTTCTTTACATCTTTCTCAAACTCCCTTTCCCTTTTCCCTCATTCAAGTATTTTTGTTATTCACCTAAATGTAGACCTAAAAAAGATTCAATCGAAAGCAGTAAGAACGCGATCCCATTTCAGGATTTTGAGTATCCGGTTGATTACGCTGATGAGGATAGTGAGGAAGATTATGGTCTCTCTCCCGAATTAACAAGAATGTTGGAACAAGAAGCCAGAGAAATTCAACCCTATCAGGAAGCGATTGAGGTCATCAATCTGGGGAATAAAGAAGATAAAAAAGAGGTTAAAATTGGCACTTCCTTGAGCCAAGAACAGCGGGGAGAACTAATTAAGTTATTGATAGAGTTTCAGGATATCTTTGCTTGGTCCTACCAAGATATGCCTGGTTTAGATAACAACATCGTGGAACATAAACTACCCTTAAAGCCTGAATGTCTCCCGGTTAAGCAGAAATTACGCCGAATGAAGCCAGAGATGCTCTTAAAGATCAAGGATGAAGTAAAGAAGCAATTCGATGCCGGATTTCTAGCTGTTGCAAAATACCCTCAATGGGTGGCCAATTTTGTACCCGTCCCAAAGAAAGACGGAAAGGTGCGGATGTGTGTGGATTATCGAGACCTGAATAGAGCCAGTCCCAAGGATGACTTTCCCTTGCCACAGATTGATGTCCTAGTCGATAATACGGCTCAGAATTCCATCTTCTCATTCATGGACGGTTTCTCTGGGTATAACCAAATTAAAATGGCGCCTGAGGACATGGAGAAAACCACCTTTGTCACCCTGTGGGGAACCTTTTGCTACAAAGTGATGTCCTTTGGTTTAAAAAATGCTGGGGCAACTTATCAGAGAGCAATGGTGACCCTCTTTCATGACATGATGCATAAAGAGATAGAAGTCTATGTAGATGACATCATTGCTAAATCCCGAAGTGAGGAAAGGCACATTCGTGACTTAAGAAAGCTTTTTGAGCGACTGAGAAAGTTTAAACTCAAGCTAAATCCGGCTAAGTGCACTTTTGGTGCAAGATCTGGAAAATTGCTAGGATTTATGGTGAGTAAAAAAGGAATAGAAGTTGATCTTGATAAAGTCAAAGTAATTCTTGAAATGCCTCCACCCAGTACAGAAAAGGAGGTCCGGGGATTCTTAGGAAGGTTAAATTATATCGCTCGATTCATTTCGCAACTAACAGAAACTTGGGAGCCTATTTTCAAGCTACTCCGTAAGAATCAACCAGGATAATGGAACGAAGATTGTCAACTAGCCTTTGACAAGATAAAACAATACTTACAGGAACCACCTATCCTGATACCTCCGACCCCTAAGAGGCCTCTCATTCTTTACTTGACGGTGTTGGATGAATCCATGGGTTGCGTACTAGGGCAACATGATGAGACAGGAAAGAAAGAGCATGCTATTTATTATTTAAGCAAGAGGTTCACAGAATGCGAGTCAAAATATTCCGCGTTAGAGCGTACTTGTTGTGCATTGGCATGGGCCGCTCGACGTTTAAGACAATACATGTTGTTTCATACTACTTGGCTTGTATCCAAAATGGATCCAGTCAAATACATCTTTGAAAAACCTGCCTTGACTGGGAGGATTGCTCGCTGGCAAGTTCTGTTGACTGAATATGACATAACATATGTCACCCAGAAAGCCATAAAAGGAAGTGCTCTAGCAGATTATTTGGCGCACCAACCTGTGGATGACTATCAACCCTTACAATCTGAGTTTCCTGATGAGGAGATCATGACCTTGATTAATGAAGAGGAAACCCAGGGAAACAAATGGATTTTAAGATTTGATGGAGCGTCTAATGCACTGGGGCATGGAATAGGGGCAGTTATGATTTCTCCGGATAAAAAGATTATCCCTATTTGTGCCAGGTTATGCTTTGACTGCACCAATAACATCGCCGAATACGAAGCATGTGCTATGGGGATCCAAGTAGCTTTAGATACGAAAGTAAGGTTGCTGGAAGTTTATGGGGATTCTGCATTAGTTATTCATCAATTAAAAGATGAGTGGGAGACTAGGGATACCAAGTTAATTCCTTATTATACTCACATCAAAGAATTAATCAAGGGGTTTGACAAGATCTCTTTTCACCATATTCCTCGTGATGATAATCAAATAGCCGATGCTTTGGCAACCCTGGCATCGATGTTCAAAATAAGCAATGATAGTGACATGCCCCTCATTGAGATAGGCAACCATGGCCAACCTGCGTACTGCCAATCAATAGATGAGGAGACAGATGGGAAGCCTTGGTATCATGATATCAAAAACTACATCAAAAGTCAGGAGTACCCTCGGGAAGCTACAGAAAATGACAAAAGAACCCTACGACGACTTTCTATGGGTTTCTTTTTAAATGGCGATGTGCTTTACAAAAGGAATCATGACTCCGTACTTCTTCGATGTGTAGACTTGAATGAGGCAAAAGGGATCATGGTTGATATTCACGAAGGATCCTTCGGAACTCATGCCAATGGCCATGCCATGGCAAGAAAGATCCTAAGAGCTGGGTATTACTGGACAACTATGGAACCTGACTATTTTGAATATGTTCGGAAATGCCATAAATGTCAAACCTACGCTGACCGAATTCATGCACCCCCCTCATCCCTAAATGTTTTATCAGCTCCATGGCCCTTCTCGATGTGGGGTATGGACGTCATTGGGCCCATCGAGCCAAAAGCCTCAAATGGCCATCGCTTTATCTTGGTCGCTATCGACTATTTCACTAAATGGGTCGAGGCAGCGTCCTATGCCAATGTGACGAAAAATGTTGTGGTTAAATTTGTCAAAAAGGAGCTAATATGTCGATATGGCTTGCCAAGTCAGATTATTACTGATAATGGCACAAACCTAAATAACAAAATGATGAAGGAATTGTGTGAGAATTTCAAAATCCATCATCATAACTCCTCCCCGTACCGGCCAAAGATGAATGGAGCAGTTGAAGCAGCAAATAAAAACATCAAGAAGATAGTACAGAAAATGGTTGTGACCTACAAAGATTGGAGTGAGATGCTCCCTTTCGCTTTACATGGGTATCGCACTTCGGTTCGAACTTCGACAGGGGCAACCCCGTTCTCTTTGGTATATGGCATGGAAGCAGTCATACCTATTAAAGTCGAAATCCCATCTTTAAGGGTAATCATGGAGGCCAAATTGGAAGAAGCTGAGTGGGTTCAGGTTCGACATGACCAACTGAACCTAATAGATGGGAAGAGGTTAACTGCCTTATCTCACGGACGGTTATATCAGAAGCGTATGAAAAAGGCTTATGAAAAGAAGGTACGACATCGACAATTTCAAGAAGGGGATCTAGTTCTCAAGAAAATTCTGCCAATCCACAAGGATCACAGAGGAAAATGGACACCTAATTACGAGGGACCATATGTGGTAAAAAGAGCTTTTTCTGGTGGAGCTTTGGTATTGACCAACATGGATGGAGATGACCTACCGATGCCTATAAATTCAGACGTAGTCAAAAGATACTTTGCCTAAAAAAAAAAAACCAAAAAAAAACAAACAAAACAAAAAACAAAAAAAATCATGCTCGTTAGGCTGAAAACCTGAAAGGGCGGCCTAGGCAAAAATTAGAGCGACCTGGTGAGTCGAAAACCTGAAAGGGCGGCTCAGGCAAAAATTAAGGTCAAAATTTTGGCAAAGTAACTGAATATCCCCCATCCAGGCAGAGCATAACTAAACTAAGGTACAAGGGCAAGGACTATAGTTGAATTACTTTCTCGGAAGCAAAATCAAAGGATAAACTCGTCGCCGTGATACAGGATCAAGATTCTTACTGCTCTCAGGAATTCACTGGAAGATCTGCAAACCCCATTACATCCCCTATCACTAAGCTCTTTAACTACATTTGTTCCTTGTATCCGATTTCCCTTTGTCTTTTCCGGTACTTGATCAACCCACATAAATAAATGTGCCACCTTTTTCAATACGCATTTATACATGAGTTTCATTAATATGACAAAACGTGTGTTTTAACGAAATAAAACAAGGCAATGACAATTATTTTCATAAAAAAAGAAAAATCGTGGGAGTAAGAGGCTCCTGTTATTTGATAGCACCTCAGACAAGCATCACAAGGACTGCACTGAATACGTGCTCAAGAGAGAAAATCACCTTGTTCATTCATTTCACCTATGAGTATAAACCAAAAATCTGTAAAGACTGCAGCTCTAAAGGTTTCTCCCTGGATTTCAAACTTGATTTTAATTTCCAATCGCCAAACATGGCATCATTTAAATTTTCAGTCGCCGAGCGGGGCACTGTTTTACTTTTCAGTTGCCAAGCAGGGCACCATTTCAATTGCCGAGCGGGGCATCATTTTATTTTCCTAGAGCCGAACATGGCATCTTTTAAAAAATTCTAGTTGCCGAGCGGGGCACTCTTTTAATTTCTAGTCGCCGAGCAGGGCACCATTTTACTTTCTTGTCGCCGAACATGGCATCTTTTAAATTTCCAGTCGCCGAGCGGGGCACTCTTTTAATTTCTAGTTGCCGAACAGGGCATCATTTTACTTTCCTGGAGCCGAACATGGCATCTTTTAAATTTATAGTCGCCGAGCGGGGCACTCTTTTTCAGTTACCAAGCAGGGCATCATTTTACTTTCCAATCGCCGAGCGGGGCACCATTTTATTTTCCTTTTGCCAATCATGGCATCATCTAAATTTTTAGTCGCCGAGCGGGGCACCATTTTACTTTTCAGTTACCAAGCGGGGCATCATTTTACTTTCCAATCGCCGAGCGGGGCACCATTTTATTTTCCAGTTGCCGAACAAGGCACAATTTTACTTTCCAATAGCCGAGCGGGGCACCATTTTACTTTTTCTGTCTCCAAACATGGCATCATTTAAACTTTAGTCGCCGAGCGGGGCACCATTTTATTGTCCAGTTGTCGAACAAGGCACAATTTTACTTTCTTACCGCCAAACATGGCACTATTTTACTTTTCAATCGCCGAACGGGGCACCATTTCAATTGTCGAGTGGAGCATTATTTTATTCTTACAGTTGCCGAACGAGGCACTCTTTTTTTCGAGTCGCCGAGCATGGCATCATTTAAATTTCCAGTCGCCGAGTGAGGCACCATTTTAATTTCTTCGTCGTTAGCACCCTGGACAAAATTGTTTTCGCATTGTCTTTACTTATCTATTACTGCAACAGAGTAAGAGAAAAGTAAAGAGGGGCAAGCTGTTGCTACCCAATTTTGTCCGGGTCCATTTAAAATTTCCAAAAAAATAAAAAAAAAGTAAAAAATAAAAAATAATTTATTTTTTAAGAAAAGTGAACCTGTGGGCTTGTTTGAATTTTAAATTATTGATCCAGACTTTGATTTCTGTAATTTTTAAAATTCTTATCAAAACCATAAAATTTGAATTTTGAATTTTAATCTTAGAGAAATTTTAAAAAGGAAGTTTAAAGTTTAAATTTTATAAAGGATCAGATCTTTAAGAGACTAGAGAATTTGTTAAAAATAATGAGATAGAGTTTTTGAATAGGAAGAGATAAAGCTTTTAAATAAATATATTATAAAAATGAGATAAAGCTCTTGAAGTTAGTTTTTGGATTCTTAAAAGGGGATAAAGTTTTAAAGATATATACATATCAAAATCAACTTATCAAATTATATAATTATATATACATATAATAACAAAATCTCATGTACTATAATACAAATGAAAAATCTGTCACGCATAGATATATAAAAAGGGATGACGCGGATAGCTTTTTTTTTATTATTCTTTTAAGCATATGCATTGAGAGATATACAGATAATTAAAAAAAAAGGAAACAAAAGGAGTTTTGATAACAGTAACGCTGAGGAGATAAGAGGAGAGCCAAAGGAATCAGATTTTTTTTTATCTATTCACATTAAATACTAAAAGATAAAGAAAAAATTATAAAATATATAAAAGATAAAAACGTGAATCAGGGGGAGGCAGAAGCAGTTCACGTGAAAAAAGGGAGTGTGGATCAGGTTTTATATTATATATATATATAAGCTAATAGAATGGAGGGGGACCGAAAAAGAGAGGAAGAGAGGGCAGGGCCAAATAGTTCACGTCATTAAAAAATAGAGAGAGGGCTGAAAATATACACATTATATAGAGAGAACTCACGTAGAGAGAGGGAAAAAAAAAGCAATTCACAAAGTTATATAGTATTCACGCAGAGAATAAAATAACGAGAGGAAAAAAACGCAAGGCCAGCATTAGAAGAAATTGACACTGTTAGGAAAGACAACTCCAGGTATCTCTTCCTTCTTTTTCTTGTTGCAATTACATGAAATCTTAGCTTCTTAAAAAATAGAATCTCTCCCCCTTTTGGAATATTCTAATAATTAGTATCATTGAGTGCCTGTTAATGTTTGCTACTAATTAAGTTTAGAGTATTTCATTTGTAAAATAGAGAAACAAAATTAATATTGGTATGTGCCTAAAATTAAAATCTTTATGCTAGGATTGGTTTAAACAAGACGTCCCGTTAACCTATACTTAATTACTAGAGTATAAAGGATTGTTAGCAATACCAATAGGTAACAAAAATTAATATATTCACGTTAGGGACCAATTTGAACGAGACGCCCTGTTGGCCTAAGTTTTTCAAATAAAAATAAGTCTTTAATTGTCTCATAATTAATTTCAGACCATAAGAAATATTTTTTAACAAATGAAATATCTCTATAGATTCTTTGGACGAGACGTCCTATTAATCTAGGTCCCTAGCCACGCTTTTCATTCTTAAACCAATTTTAAGGTTCCTTCTAAAAATATATATAAAAAATCAATAAAACCCAAGGTTTTTTTTTTGTTTTCTAAAAATAACACACCACTTGAAATCAATTTGGACGAGACGTCCTATTGGTTAATATTTTTTAAATCTCGACGTTTTTCAATCTACTTCGAATTTTCTAAAAATAACCCAAAGAACTACGTAACCCTGATTTCCCCTAACGCTTGGGGAATACGTAGGAGCGGGAACAATTATTCCTGTCGGGCCCAAATTTTAAAAAAAATATATATCCTTTTTACTAGTAAAAATAAAATCATCACGCTTTTAACGATAACTCGATTAATTTGGACGAGACGTCCTGTTAATCATAAAGTTTATAATTTTAAAAATCATTAAATCAACCACAAATCCATGAGGCATCTCTAAGAGGTTTAAATTATAAATTAGTAAGATTATTCAAACTTAAACAATTTAGGGTAACCGTTTAAAACGGACAGTGTGGGGTGCTAATACCTTCCCCACCTGTAATTAGACTCCCGAACTTAAGATCTTAATTTATGACCAGTACCTTCACGTTAAGGTTTTTTCTGATGTTTTACCTTAAAAACATTAGTGGCGACTCCATGGTTTTCGGAGGAAACTCGGGAAACCTAATTTTCTTTTTACGGTCGGCCTCCCGCCGCGATCTAGGTCGCGACAACAACCATCACATTTTGTACCATAATTGACAATATAACAAAATTAGTTAGTGTTTAGGGTTTTTACCTGTCCAGGGGCAATCACCAGAAGTCTGTCGGGCCATATCAGAAAGTGGCCCACCGCCTGACCGACGGTCTTCACCTCCGAAGTTGCCACTGGCAGCGCAGCATCCTCCTTAAGGATGAGCATAACAGAGACCCTGGACATACCATCAGGTAATGTCTGATGGTGAACCACAGGGCCTAAGTTGTACACCATACCAGTGGCAACTGGCTCCTCTGACCCGTCAATAAACAGGTCACATTGACGGGTGTCTGGTGGCTCGACCCCATCATCGTCAGGGTCAGCCGCAGCGCACGACCCCTTAGTGCTAACCTTCCGTATCTACATATTTACACATCAAGCAGAAGTTATTCAACAATGAAATAAAGTGATTACAAACAATAAAACTGAGGAAATTAAATAAAGAATCTAACCTGTGGGCCGCTAGTTAACTAGTATGAGCCTACGAGTCTATAAGATTGAAAACCACATACATACAATAGACAAAAATAACATTCAACAAGCAATAACATTATATAAGTGAAATGTAACTTTTGATTACAGCAGCAATGACATTACTATATAGAGGCAAGATTACAACAAACTTGTCCCTCAAATATTAATCAATTCTACAGATTATTTAATAGTTTCAAGTAGTTATTTCTAGAGTAAGGCTCTACATCTATATGTGTTTGATGATTTTCTTTTCTAATGTTTAATTCTGATCCAATAGTATTTATTTATTTTTTTATGTAGGACTGAACTCACCATTTTTTTAAATCTGAAGGGGATACAAAGATTATTCAGTAGTTTGTTTCCCTATACACTAAGGTCATTTATTTCTAATTTGATAGCCTAAAGCTTCTTATTCTATTCATCCTTTACTTGGTTTCCATAAAGACCATTGAATGTAAGTTTGAAGGAAATCAAGTCTTCAAAAAACATTAATCTTACCTAAACTAAGTTGAACACTTTTCAGGTCCCATATAACTAATGTCACAGGCAATGAAAACACAATGACATTGAAAGAAATGAAAATAGAGACACAGGCAATGACACACGAATTGACACAGGCAATGACACATGAAATGAAAAAAATGAAGAAAAATTAAGCACAACAATGAAAACAAAGGCAATGACACAGGCAATAAGCGGAGACAGAGTTCAGCTTCAACAATGAAAACATAAACTCAGAGACCTATATTTGTTCATGTTCGACTACACACAAAAAGAGAGACAAGCTTTCCAGACAATGGTGATAAAGCATAACAATGAAGCAGGGCTAAAAAGTGAACGGAAGAAGAAGGGCAAGGGAGCACTTACCAGACAATGGTGAATGAAGAAGAAGAAGGGCACGCGAAAGAAGAAAGAAGTGAACAGAGAAGCCTACAAACAGCAAAGAGGAGGATGACGAAGAAGACGGCAACCAGCGCGAAGGAAGAAGAGAAAGTGAAAAAAGGCTGAAAGGCGCGGCTTTTGAAGTTTCTGAAAGGATGTATATTCACGGTTCCCCTTGAAACCGTGAATATATTACACATATATTCACTGTTGAACAAACAACTATGGATAAATGTTAACTATTTATCCACGGTTACGATCCCAACCGTGGATAAATATTAAATCTATAATCGCAGTTATAAAAACAACCGTGGACATACAGTACCTAGTGTTTAAACCCTAAAACCTGAACTATATATCCATGGTTGGAAATACAACTGTGAATATAGACGTCAATATATATCCACGGTTAACATCATAACCCTGATCATACCCATGAATATATATTCACGGTTGTGCACACAACCGTGGATATATATTTCAGGTACTATATATCCACGGTTGACTCCTCAACCGTGAATATATGTTGATGGGTACGTTCATGGTTATGATGTTAACCGTGGATATATAGTTTTCCCTGATTATATCGTTCACCTTATAATTTCAAAAATGCCACTGCGTATGTTTTTATCACTGATCCACTTATACCCGTGAATACATCCCGTTGTTATATCCAATTTTTGCACTAGTGTGGTCAGCTACCATATTTTCACTACCTTTTTTATCTTTGATTTTAAGATCATATTCTTGAAGGAGCAAAATCCATCTGATTAACCGAGGTGTTGAATCAGATTTAGTCAAAAGGTACTTGATTGCCGCATGATCAGTAAAAACAATTATTTTTGAACCAATCAAGTAAGATCGAAATTTTTCTAAAGCATATACTATGACTAGTAATTCTTTTTTAGTAGTTGCATAATTTATTTGATTTTCATTTAAAACTTTACTAGCATAATGTATGATTTTAAAAACTTTTTCATATCTTTGACCTAAAACTGCTCCAACAGCATAATCACTTGCATTGCACATAAGTTCAAAGGGTAAATTCCAATTAGGTGCAACAATTACAGGGGCGGAAACCAATTTTTCTTTTAAGGAATTAAAGGCTTTAAGACATGCTTCATCAAATTTGAATTCAACACCTTTATTCAGAAGGTTTGATAAAGGTTTTGTAATTTTTGAAAAATCTAGAATAAACCTCCTATAAAATCCAATATGTCCTAAAAAGCTTCTAATACCTTTTACATTCACAGGAGGTGGGAGTTTAGAAATTACCTCTATCTTGGCTTGGTCTACTTCAATGCCTCTAGAAGAAATTTTATGACCAAGTACAATTCCTTCTTTCACCATGAAGTGACACTTCTCCCAATTAAGCACTAAATTTGTCTTAATAGACCGCTTCAGTATGGTGTTCAGGTTGGATAGACATGTCTCAAATGAATTCCCAAAAACTGAGAAGTCATCCATGAAAATCTCAATGCTCTTTTCAATTAAATCTTCAAAAATAGCAAACATGCATCTTTGAAAAGTAGCAGGTGCGTTATATAATCCAAATGACATTTTTCTGTAAGCAAATATGCCAAAAGGACATGTAAAAGTAGTCTTTTCCTGATCAAGAGGGTCAACAGCAATTTGATTATATCCAGAATAACCATCAAGAAAGCAGTAATATTGTTGTCCAGACAATCTTTCAAGCATTTGATCCATAAAAGGCAATCGAAAATGATCTTTTCTTGTTGCTTGATTTAATTTTCTATAATCAATGCACATTCTCCAACTGGTGACAATTCTTGTAGGAATTAGTTCATTTTTTTCATTAACAATTACTGTCATACCACCCTTTTTTGGAACAACTTGGACAAGACTTACCCATGCACTATCAGAAATGGGATAGATAATACCTGCTTTTAGCAATTTCAAGACCTCCTTTTTGGTTACCTCTTTCATAGTTGGGTTGAGGCGCCTTTGAGGTTGAGCAACAGGTTTGAAATCATCTTCCAACAAAATTTTATGCATGCAGTATGATGGACTTATACCTTTTAAATCTTCAAGTGTCCATCCAATTGCTTCTTGATTTCTCTTCAATACTTCTACCAGTTTTTCTTCCTCTGTTTCACTTAACAGATTACTAATGATTACTGGTTTTAAATTACCTTCTTTTAAGAAGATGTACTTTAGATTGGAAGGTAACACTTTTAGTTCAGGTTTCTGGATTTCTTCAACAGGTGAGTCTTGAATTTCTTCAATCTTTCTTGATTCAAAGGAAATTTCTTTCCCTTGATTGAATTCTTCAAGATACTTTTCAATCTGTTTCTCCTCTTCTTCATTCAAGAGTTCAACAGAAGTAGTCAATAACTTATTTAATGGGTCAGAAATAGACATACCTTTTGATAAGGAAAGATAGACTTCATCAAGGACGTCCACTTTGAAACAGTCTTGCTTCGAGTTAGGATGTTTCATTGCCTTGAAGACGTCAAAATTTACTTCCTCATCATGCACCCTTACTGCTAACTTTCCATTGTCCACATCAGTCAATACTCGAGCAGTTTTCATGAAAGGTCTTCCAAGGATCAGGGGAATATCGGCATCTTCCTCCATGTCTACAATCACAAAATCCACAAGAAAGTAGAATTTGTCAACCTTTACGAGCACATCTTCTACAATCCCGTAAGGTCTTTTGATGGATTTATCAGCTAATTACAGAGTCATCCTTGTCTGTTGCGGATCAAGGTCACCAATACGCTTCATCATACTTAGGGGCATTAGATTGATGCTAGCCCCTAAATCTAATAAAGCCTTTCTGATATTTACTCCGCCAATAGAGACAGGAATAGTGAATTTGCCAGGATCTTCGGATTTTTCCGGCATCTTGTATTGTAAAATAGCACTGTGACTTGCTTTAAGTTCTACTATCTCCTCATCATACTTCCTTTTCTTTGTAAGCAGTTCTTTCATAAACTTAGCATATGTAGACATTTGTTCTAATGCCTCAGAAAAAGGAATGTTTATGTGTAACTGCTTAAAAATTTCAAAGAATCGCTTGTATTCCTTTTCTTTATCTTTTTTTGATGGTGGATGAGGATAAGGTAAATCTTGGACAGGAGGTGTCTGTCTTAAATACTGATTTTTTTGATTTTTTTCTTTTCTTTTTATTTCATCTTTATTTTTTTCTTCACTTTCTTTTTCTTCTTCTTTTTATTTTTCTTTTTCTTTTTCTTTTTCTTTTTCACAGTCTATACCTATAGTTTTACCACTTCTTGTAAAAATAGCCTTACATTGTTCTTTCATTTTGAACTCCTTTATGTCGGCTACTTCTTTTACTAGCTGACTCAACTGTTGATCTGATGCTTTATGTGTAGCCTTAATTGTCTCCATGTATTGCATCAATTGTTGAATACTTTCTTCAGCCTTTGTCAATCTAGTATTGTAATCACCTTGATTGTTGAAGGATCTAGCATTTTGCCTCCAACCATAGTTTTGGTTTTGCCTTCCCTGCAGGTAATTGTTAGAAAAAGAATTTACAAAAGGATTTAGAGAATTACCTGTAGGTAATCTCTGATGAATCAAGGAATTAGCTTGTTCTTGTTCATTCTTGTCAGGAACACAGTAACCACATGGTTGTTCGCCCATACAATACTCAGATTATTTTAATTGAGCATGAAGTTGTGGTGGTACATGGGTAACTTGAATTTTTCCAAGTTGTTTACTCATTGCCTCAATTTGTTGTATCAACAATTTTTGCTGAATTAACACTGTATCATTTACTCCTTGTTCAAGCATACCTTGTGCATTACCTCTTTCTGGTTTAGCTTGATGGTCACTAATGGATATTGATTCTAATATCTCAATAGCTTCCTCCACAGTCTTCTTCATTAAAGAACCTCCTGCACAAGCATCTAACATCATCTTGAACTGAGGTAATAACCCATGGTAAACGATCCTTACCTTTTCGACATCATCCAGGTTATGGTTTGGACACTTTCTCAAGAGTGCCTTGAATCGTTCCCATGTTTCTCCTAATGATTCATCATTGTTTTGAGAAAAAGAGTGTATGGCTGTCATGGCTTCAAAATATTTTGAAGGAGAGTAAAATCTTTCCAAAAATTTTCTTTCAACATCAGACCAGTTTGCAAAACTACCCGGTGGACAAGATTTAAACCATTCTTTAGCTTTACCAATCAATGAAAAAGGAAACTGAACTGGTCTGGACCGGGGTCTATGATCCGGTGTGGGACCAGCCACAAGGGTGCAGGTGTTTCTAGGGTTTGCACACCGGAACTATGTATATCCGATGTATTAATCCGGTCTCTCAGTGGGAGAGGCCGGTCTTGCTGTCCTGGAGATCCTTCACACCGACGATTCGCGTTGTAGGAGGGCGAAAGGTGGTGCCACCTGCGAAGATTCTCCGACGCTCAAGTTAGAAGAGTGTATGAACTGAATGAATACTCAAGCGTGATAACAGTAAAATGTGAGATAGAACAACGATACCATGCATGTGTGTTGATATGGCCTCTTATAGTTGAACGTAAGAGAAAAAATGAGACGTTGGATACAGGTGGGTCCCTTATCTCTGATTGCGTGTATATTGTGTCAATCAAGGTGGCTCAACTTTTAGAGTGTGTCAGGAGGGTAGGTTAATTATCAGAGTACAATCCTCTAGAGAGAGGAGAGGATAATCACCTTTTCCGCATAATCTGCTGACACGCCTCCTTACTTTCTGAAGCCATTGATGTGACGTATTTTGCTACAAACAGTGTCTTCGTTGATAAGTTATCAAAAGGATCTTCTCTTGCTATGAGGGAAAAGCTAACAATTATATAAATATCCTGTATCAATGAACATAGAACCGTTATAATGAAAATGAATGATACTGTCATGGAGTAAGGGCGGATGACCAGACAACGGATAACCGGCGTGGTAACGTTGAACCTGGACACCGGTTTTCCTTATATGAGATCAGTTTGACATCACAAGTATGGGGGCCGGTATCTAGACCGGATCATCTGTCCCCTAGCTTGTATGAGGGACTGTTCAGTTGCTCATATGAGCTACACAATTCTCGAGAGAAGTCTAGATGCCGGTCATACATTCTTGTAAGTGTCTGGAAACTTAGTGGCGTCCGCTCTAGCAAACGAGTGACCGCCCTTCTCACGTTGCATACAACGGATTCAGACAATATAAAATAAGTAATGGAAATCCCAAGAGTCTTTGAAAATCGAAACCCTTGGTATTCGAAAAGTGGCTGGAAGGCATTAAATGCGCATGGCATGATTGGACATTAAATGCATTTTTTACGCACGAGACATCATTACCCAAGAGTGTAACCGTCGATTGGGCTTATTGGGCCTGGATTCAAACTGAAAGGGGGGCCCATTTGCCAAAACGTTTACTGAAACGTTACCATTTTTGCGCTTATTTGTGACGAAACGACGGAGTCGTTTAGATTTGAAAGGTTGCGTTTTGGGGCGAGCATTGTGACCTTCGACGGAACACTTTGCCTCTTCGTTACCTATAAAAGGAACTCTTAGCAGATTTAAGAATCCATCCTTGCTCTCAAACTTAGTGAAACTCTGCTCAAATTTCCTTGGAATTTCCTTGTCGTCTTCAACCTCTCAAAGATTCTCTTCCTTTAGGTAACCTTCCTTCCCTTCAACTCCTTGCAATTTTAATCATTCTATTTCCATCATGCGCCCTAGAGCTGGACATGCTGGTCCTTCAAATAGAGGGAGGTTTGGCTCTCGTGCCCCCCTTAGCCACCGTGGTGGGAGGATTCCGGCGAATCCTCCTGTGGCTGGGCGCCATCGTTCAGAGAGAGCCGAAGCCTCTTCCTCACGAGCGTCTTCTTCATCTCGTCGCTCTGAGGTTCCCCTTGGTTCGAGGGCTACCAGCCGCTCTGATGAGGGGTCAAGTGCTGAGGGTTATCTCTCTGACGATGTTGCTTTTTATCACAGCACCTACGCATTCCACCGCGCCTGCACAACCATGGATCTTCCAGGACGTGGTAAAACGCCGTTTCTCCGCTCTGCTGAAGGGTGTGTCAATGTTGTGGCACACCGGCTTGACTGGGAGAGACTCAACAGGGAGAAACCCTATTGCTGGGTGGAAGAGGAGTTCCTGGAGATCCCTTCGCACCATGCAAGTGAGGAGGAGCGGACGGTTTCTTTCCGCTGTAAGATATATTCGGATAAGAAGTATAAAGCGCGATACGCTGCGATGGCACCGCATCCCTCTGAAAGAATATGCCACAGCGTTCCTGATGCGAGGTCGGTCTACATGTACGACTACGTTTTCTTAAAGCTGGGGGTGCGTTTTCCACTGACGGATTTCCAGATGGCCGTCCTGCGTTTCTTGGACTGTGCCCCCTCATAATTACACCCCAACGGTTGGAGTCTCGTCCGGGCTCTTGAAGTCTTGGGGGAGCATTTTGGCTTCTCCGCCACTGTGGCCAAATTATTCTACTATTGCCAAGTGGTCCGCCGAGCTAATAAGAAGGGCGGCCTTGGGTTCATTACACTCCGTAGTGACTCAAGGGTTGTAAATTTCAAGTCCTATACGGAGTCCGCGAAGGTAGATGGGCGTTCCTTCAAACACTACTACACGCGGGTCCGGATTCAACCAAATAAGCCGGTCTTCTGGCAAAATAAAGAGGGGTTTACTAAGTTTCCCCTTAGCTGGACGCACGAGCATTTTCTCCTCATGAGCCGTGCTTATTATACAGATGAGAGTGAACTTTCCCCTCATTCTGTTGAGGTCCTGAGCGCCCTGCAGACGGCCTCAAAGACCCTCAAAGGGTTTTCCAGCCGCCTTCTCTTGGCCGAGGAAGACATCAAAAACGCCTACCTCCGTAATATTCGCTCTTATTCTCCTTGTGTTGTATGGTTATACCGTTCTAGTTATTTTCCTTCTTGTATGCTTATTCAACTCTTTTTGTTTTGCAGAACAAATTGAAAAGGCCTGCCCGGAAATGTTGTCGCTAAGGTCCATGCTGGCTGACGATGACTCCTCTTCTGAGGAAAATGAAATCCAGGCGAAGAGGAACGCCACCAAAACTCCCCTCATTCCTCTGACTTCTGCAGTAGGAGATGAGGTTCCTCTCTTCGACGAGGAGGAAGCCGAAGAAGCAACTGGGGCCGCTGGAGCGGGTGGCGAGGAGGCCGTCCCAGAGAGGAAGAAAAAGAAGAGGCATCTTGTGAAGAAGGCCGATCAAGAGAAGCCCTCCTCTGATGACCCTGTGAAGAAGCGTCAGAGGACGGCCGAAGAAACCGAAAAGAAGAACAAGGGAAAGGAACCCGCCCCTGAGTTCTCTACACCTTCTTCTCAAAATGCTTCAGAGCCGGATTCTGGGAACGGTCCTCCTCCGGCGTTCGATCCTCCACGTGACTCCTTCCTTTCCCCTTATTTGTGGTTTCAAGGATCTATGCCTCCTACTCTCCCAAAAGCACGGTATTGCCTCCGCCCTTCCCTCGACGCTGCTGGAGTCCGAGGTGCTTGCAAGGCCGGGCGTTGGCAACTTGATGAACTGTCCGGCCTGCTTGAGTCCCTGAGCGAGAAAGCTGACTATATGGATCAGGTTGAAAAACTTGAGACCGAACTCGCAGTGAAGGAGAAATGGGCAACCAAGCAAGCTGAAGCTCGCAGGGGAGTGGAATCAGAACTGGAAAGAACTAAAGAAACACTCCAGAGGAAAACGGAAGAGGCAAGCAAAGTTCATTTTGCGAATAAGGCCCTAGAACGGGAAGTTGCCGACCTCCAAAATAAGAACAAATCCATACCCCTCCTTGAAGAAGAGTTACAACTGGAGAAGAAGAGATCGGCTAAGCTTGCTGACGATCTCAAAGTTATGGAAGATGGTCGCAACAAGGACCTTAGGGAGTGGGAGTCTATTCGGAAGGAGATGCAAGCCCAAATTGATGAACTCAAAAAGGGTGGTGTGAGTGCTGGGCCTTCAGAAGAGGATTACGCCAAGGTTCAAAGAAGGCTAGCTGCTGCCAAGGCCAAGGCTGCCAAAGCCTTGGATATATGCAAGAATGTGGCGTATGAATCTTTTGGCCTGGCCCTTCGTCAAGTCTACTATCGGAACCCTGGAATAAAGCTGAATTTGTACGGATTAGATCCGTTCTTTGAGTTCCACGGGGGAAGACTTGTAGAAGTTCGCAAGGACGGATCGCACCACGAGCCCCGTGCATCTCTGTACGAACTGCCTCCCCTTCCAGAAGGACAAAGTATGGAGCCTACAACGTCCACTGCTGCCTCTGGAGCTGAAGCACAAGAAGGTGCCCCAACTGGAATGGAGGATAAAGCGGAGAAGGGAGGATTGCCCACTGCGGAGGATCAAGAACCGGTCCCTTAATTTATGCTTTATTCATAGCTGTGTACTGGGATCAGCTCCAGTTTTAACTACCTTGTAACCTGAATAATTTCTTTATTCTTGGAAATAAAATTCACTGTTGCTTTTCTTCAATCTGCTTGCGTCGAGTGTATGATTGTTGGGTAACTTAGTGTTGTACCAAACACTTTATTGTTTTTAATGCTTTACGAATCCGTTCTGTGTGGTTACCTAGCTGCTTAACGCGTACTAATCACACCGGATTAAGACAACAAATAGTAATGAATAAATAACAATTAAGTTAAAGTACGCCCTGTCCCCAAGTGTAAGTTCATTGGGAAGGGAGAGTTTATCTCAAAGATTACCTTTTAAATTCTCACAAGGTAGAAATGCTTATCTGTCCTCGAAGATGTAGAGCGGGTACATTAGCTTTCAACCGCTCTGGGATGGATATTTCACAATTGAGGACGGATATTGCCTTTGAATTTTGTATAGCTTTGGCAAGGGTAAGCTTTATGCCTTTCTCTTGAGGTTCGGTTTGGTCCTATACCTCAAGTCTTCACACGGTGTTCGGTTCGATCCTACTAACCGTACTTGGAGTTCGGTGCAATCCTACAATCCAAGCCTTCAACACGGGGTTCGGATCAGGGCTAATCCTGAACCTACTGCGCCCGTTACTCGGGGTTCAGCGCGGTTTTCTCTGTGAACCGGCCTACTGCGCCCAAGCCTTCGCATGGGGTTCGGTTTGTGGCCTTGAGAAAGGACCAGCCCTACAACCCATGTAGTCTTCGAATGGGGTTCGGTTTGTGGCCTTGAAAAAGGACCAGCCCTACAACCCATGTAGTCTTCGAATGGGGTTCGGTTTGTGGCCTTGAAAAAGGACCAGCCCTACAACCCATGTAGTCTTCGAATGGGGTTCGGTTTGTGGCCTTGAAAAAGGACCAGCCCTACAACCCATGTAGTCTTCGAATGGGGTTCGGTTTGTGGCCTTGAAAAAGGACCAGCCCTACAACCCATGTAGTCTTCGAATGGGGTTCGGTTTGTGGCCTTGAAAAAGGACCAGCCCTACAACCCATGTAGTCTTCGAATGGGGTTCGGTTTGTGGCCTTGAAAAAGGACCAGCCCTACAACCCATGTAGTCTTCGAATGGGGTTCGGTTTGTGGCCTTGAAAAAGGACCAGCCCTACAACCCATGTAGTCTTCGAATGGGGTTCGGTTTGTGGCCTTGAAAAAGGACCAGCCCTACAACCCATTCCACCTCAAGGAATTATATCGTCTGACTTGGGGGGTCTCCCTCCGTTCTTCGAGGAATTATCACATCAACTACAACATAGGTAGTTGCGTTCATCCGTCCTGAGGTGTATGCGTATTAAACTACGGCTTTAAATCATAACACATAAGAAAAGTGAGAATGATAGGGCGGTGAAAGTGTATTCTTATTAAAACTGAATATAGATTACACAAAGAGCATCGTTGGGGCTATGCCTCGTTAAAACCTTCTTGAGAAAACCCAGTGGGAAAAAACTCAAGTAAGGAAAAAGAGTACACGCCGTCTTACCAACTAGCTGTAATACACCCGTAAATTCTGAGTGTTCCATTTGTTGCGGATTGGGGTTCCATCAAGTTCTTCCAATCGGTATGATCCCTTTCCAGTCACCTCCGAAACTCTATAAGGTCCTTCCCACGTTGGTGCTAGCTTTCCTTGGTGAGCGAACTTATTCCCCACACTGGCCTTTCTCAGAACAAGGTCTCCGGTGTTAAAAGCTCTGTACTGGACACGTTTATTGTACCGGAGTGCAGCCTTTGCTTTTATTGCCTGATCTCTAACGAAAGCCTTTTCCCTCAACTCTTGGAGGACATCCAGCTCTGATGCTAAGTTGGCGTTGTTATCTTCTGCTGAAAAATACTCAACACGGGCCGATCTTGTTTGTAACTCCACTGGGATCATCGCCTCAACCCCGTACATCAACCTGTATGGGGATTCGTTAGTTGAAGAATGAGGCGTAGTGCGGTATGCCCATAAAACATGACATAACTGGTCAGTCCATCCTCCCTTCGCTTCTCCCAGACGCTTCTTTAACCCCTTTAGCACCTCTCGATTAGCTACCTCTGCTTGCCCATTGGTCTGGGGGTGTTCAACAGATGAAAATATCTGGACTATCCCCAGTCCTTCAAGTAAGTCCGTGAACTTTTTGTCTGTAAACTGGGTGCCGTTGTCAGTCACAATCCGCCCTGGCACCCCGAACCGAGCAATGATATTTTCGTACATGAAACGTCTTGTACGTGCAGAAGTGATATGCACTACTGGTTCTACCTCGATCCATTTGGTGAAGTAGTCTACCCCCACAATCAAGTATTTGATACCTCCTGGCGCAGTGGGAAACGGACCCAGAATATCAAGGCCCCATTGGTAGAACGGCCAAGGCACGGCAGATGAAGATAACTCTTGGGCCGGTGTATGGTGGAGATTGGAGAATTTTTGGCAAGCGTCGCACTTTCTCACGAACTCTGCGGAATCCTGCTTCACAGTGGGCCACCAGTATCCAGCCCTGAGGACTTTCCTCATTAGGCTTCGGCCTCCAGCGTGGTGCCCACATTGCCCCTCGTGTACCTCGGTCAAGACCGCTTGAACTTCGTCTTCTCTTAAACATGAAAGATATGGGACAGAGAATCCCCTTCTATAGAGAACACCATCGACCATAGTAAAATATGGCAACTCCCTTTTTACTCGTCTCCTTTCCTTCTCGTCAGTGAGAAGTTGACCATCAGCCAGATAACGAATATATGGGATGACCCAAGAATTCTCATATGGATAACTCACCATGACGGCATTCAGAGAAGGATACATAGGTATACTGGGTGATGTCAAAGTGCTCTGAACCACCGTTGTTGTGCTACCAGGCTGCTTTGTACTTGCCAATCTTGACAAGATATCTGCCCTGATATTCTCTTCCCTGGGCACATGCTTGAACTCTAAAACTTCAAATCTTCCCTTCAGCTCATTAACACAATTCAAGTACAATTGAAGTTGTGGTTCCTTCGCCTGGTACTCTCCCTGGATTTGCGAAATCACCAGCTGAGAATCACTGCAGAGGGTAACTGCTGATGCTCCGATATCAATTGCCGCACGGAGACCGGCCAAGCATGCTTCGTATTCAGCTTGATTGTTGGAGGTCTTGAAATTGAATCGGAGGGAAATTTCTAAGTGTACGCCGTCATCACTTTCTACCACCACACCTGCTCCACATCCTTTGCTGTTTGACGAACCGTCAACGTAGACGGTCCAATGCGTTCGAGGGGTAGCTGGGTCTGCCCCAGTCATTTCTACTACAAAATCGGCCAACACTTGTGCCTTGATGGCTCCTCGAGGCTCATATGAAATCTCAAATTCAGATAACTCAATGGACCATTTTATCATCCTTCCAGCGAGGTCTGGTTTGCTGAGCACTGAACGGAGTGGCAAATCCGTTCTCACCAATACTGGGTGCGCATGGAAATAAGGCCTCAGCCGTCGTGACGCCCACACAACTGCCAGGGCGGCTTTCTCAATCTTCTGATATCTTCCTTCAGCCCCCTGAAACGTTTTACTAGTAAAGTACACCGGTCTCTGTCCTTCAGGGGTTTCTTTCACCAAGGCCACGCCAAGAGCTTCATCGGATATTGCCAAGTATAAGATTAACGTTTCGCCTGGATCAGGCTTAACAAGAATTGGCGGGCTCGAGAGAACGGCTTTGAGCTGCTGGAAGGCTTGCTCTTGTTCCTCTCCCCATTCAAAGCTCTTGTGTTTTTTCAACGCCTTATACAAGGGGAGGGACCTGTGCGCCATCTTAGGCATGAAACAGGCTAAAGCGGCCACTTTCCCATTCAATGACTGGACCTCCCTCAAACATTTAGGACTCTGCATGTCCAAGATTGCTTGACATTTCCCGGGGTTAGCTTCAATGCCTCGTTGAGTCAACATAAATCCCAAGAATTTTCCTGCTGGAACGGCGAAGGTGCACTTTAAAGGATTTAACCTCATGTTGTATTGCCGAAGCCTAGTGAAAACTTGGCGTAGATCTTCAATGTGATCTCCTCCAGCGGGCGTTTTGGCTATGATATCATCAATATAAACTTCAACCAACCTTGTATGCATCCCTTCAAAGACTTTGTTAATCATGCGCTGATAGGTGGCGCCTGCGTTCTTCAGTCCAAAAGGCATGACGGTGTAGCAGAAAACACCTCGGTCGTTGATAAAAGCAGTCTTCTCCTGGTCTCCCTCCCACATCGGAATCTGGTTGTACCCCGAATAAGCATCCATGAAACTGAGATATTGGTAACCAGACGAATCATCCACCATACGATCGATGTTGGGCAGGGGATATGGATCTTTAGGGCAGCAACGGTTAAGATCCACATAATCAGTACACATCCTCCATTTGCCGTTAGCCTTCTGCACCATGACCACATTAGAAAGCCAAGATGAATAGCGTATCTCCCTTATAAAACCTGCCTTTAACAACTCCTCGGTTTGCTCACAAGCCGCCCTTTGCTTCTCCGGTCCCAACCTCCTCTTCTTCTGAGCCACCGGTCTGGTTTCAGGATATACGGCAAGTTTGTGACAACAGAAATCAGGATCCATCCCCGGCATGTCTGCTGCTGTCCATGCGAAAAGGTCTTTGAATTCCTGCAAAAGGGCTAATAAGCGTTGCTCCATAGCAGACTCCAGCTTATCGTTGATGTGCGTGACCTTCTCTGGGGAATCTCCCAATACGACATCCCTGGAGCCACCATCTGGTGTGGGCTTAGATGGATTGAGTGGATCAATCTTCAATTCCGCTCTGGGGTCTAGGTCAATAAGACTGACAGATCCTGCCGCTGTTCCTCCGTCGTTCAACTTCCTCTTCTTGTTAAATGCATCCAATTTAACCATGTTGAGGCTCAGATTATAACAATATCGAGCCATCTCCTGATCTCCACGGAGTGAAGACACACCATTGTCCTTGTCGATAAATTTGATCAGGAGATGAGGGGTGGATACAATTGCTTCCATAGCGTTCAGTGTTGGACGGCCTATGATACCGTTGTACGGGGATTCCACATCAATCACCAGAATTCTTGACTTGACTGTTCTTGCACCGGGCTCCCCTTCAAAAGAAATCAACGTGTCAAGGTATCCCTTAGTAGGTTGCTTGGCTCCGTTAAACGCTGTGAGTTCTTGTGTGTATGGTTGTAAATCTGCATCACTGAAACCCATCCGTTTGAAACAATTATAAAAGATAACATCACAAGAACTTCCCTGATCGACGAGGATCCTCTTGACGTCCTTATTGGCTATGACGGCCACAATCACTACTGCATCATCACCTCCTGGAATTGTTGGGCCGAAGTCATCATCTGTAAACGACACCGTCGGGGCTGTCACTCCGTCCCTGAAAGGGCGGTTATCCCTCGGTTTACCCTGGACTGACAGAATCATCCGATGGTGGTTCTTTCGTGCTGTGATTGATGTTCCTCCTCCCGCAAATCCTCCAGCTATCATCTCAATCACTTCTCTTCTGCCCTGTCTCTGCTGCTGGGGCATATTACTTTGTTGAGCACCTTCAGCAATCACTATCCCTTTCTGCTTCTCAGCCGCAGTGAACTTCCTTGCTGGGTTGCGCGTATTATCATCTTCATCATCAGGATCTCTATTCCTTTTCTCCATCCTATGAGGCTCATCCATAGATTTCTCCTTAAACAAATACTGCTTCAACTTTCCTTCCCGAATGAGAGTTTCCACCGTATTCTTTAACGCCTTACACTCATCAGTGTTGTGCCCTGTCTGCTCATGGAAAGTGCAATATTTACGTGGGTTACCACCCCTTTTGGCTGGGGCTGGCTTCCTTATACCAAAGACGTTCAGAGTTGGCCAACCAACCTCCCTCATGATTTGTGAGTGCCTGGTGTTCAACGGAGCATAGTGATCGAACGATGATACGCGCCTGTCTCGTGGATGCTGACGAGCATTCACAAAGTCTTCTCTAAAGGCATGCTTCTCGGGCCTCGCTCTCTCTTTTTCTCTCCGTGGCTGTTGAGCGGGTGCAGAAGGCTTTACTCTTGCTGCAGTTGCCTCTAGATGCATCTCTATGCCCACATATTTGGAAGCTTTCCTTCGAAACTCCTCGAAGGTTGTAGGTGGGCTCTTTGCCAAAGATAGGGCAAAGGCTGAACCTGGCTGAAGAGCTTCCACTACAATATGGAGTTGTATGGCCTCCGTGAGGTTAGGGACCAACGCAGCCTCCTTGTAAAACCTTTTCAGGAACTCCTTAAGAGTCTCAGTCTCTCCCTGTCTTATCTGGGCCAGGGTGTGAGAGGTTCTTGGGATATCCTTGGAGATGACGAAATGGCTTTCGAATGCAGCAGCCATTTCCTCCCAAGAGTCTATAGATCCTGAAGGCAAACTTTTAAACCAGCTGAGAGCTTCCTCCGTCAACGTCCTTGGGAACATTCTGCACATGACATCTTCGTCTGCTCCCAGATACATAGCTTCATAAACATAAGCATCCAAATGCTTAGTGGGATCGGTTTCTCCATTATACTTTCCAATCGACAATGGCTGAGTTGTTTGTAAATGTTTTGGAATGACAATACTCATCAACCTCCTTGAGAAAGGAACATTGAGCTTGTATGTCCCTGAAGTTACCACCGCCTGCTCCCTTCTCCTGATACTGACTCTATCACCAGAGTCCTGCGTTTGCTCCCTCTCTTCATATGTGGGGATCTTCGAATACTGGAGGGTGGTGGATCTATCCCTCGCTGATGCATGGTGAGCATCCTCTGCATGGGACACTACTCTGTCCCCAGCTCCTCCTCTCTCTCGCCTCAGCTCCATCAACTCCTCCTTCAGTTGCCTGATAACCTCATCGCGAGGGTCAGGCGTCTGCACTTGCACCATCCTCCGGGTTTGAGTTGCAGGAGATTCGAAGACAAGTCTCCTCCCAGGCTGTTGATAGGTCACATCCTCCACGTGACCTTCCACGAAATCTCTCCCGTCACCTTCCATTGTGCTAACCTAACTTCTGCGAAAATGGGAATAACTCTATCGAGTCCCACCGGGCGTGCCAATGAACTGGTCTGGACCGGGGTCTATGATCCGGTGTGGGACCAGCCACAAGGGTGCAGGTGTTTCTAGGGTTTGCACACCGGAACTATGTATATCCGATGTATTAATCCGGTCTCTCAGTGGGAGAGGCCGGTCTTGCTGTCCTGGAGATCCTTCACACCGACGATTCGCGTTGTAGGAGGGCGAAAGGTGGTGCCACCTGCGAAGATTCTCCGACGCTCAAGTTAGAAGAGTGTATGAACTGAATGAATACTCAAGCGTGATAACAGTAAAATGTGAGATAGAACAACGATACCATGCATGTGTGTTGATATGGCCTCTTATAGTTGAACGTAAGAGAAAAAATGAGACGTTGGATACAGGTGGGTCCCTTATCTCTGATTGCGTGTATATTGTGTCAATCAAGGTGGCTCAACTTTTAGAGTGTGTCAGGAGGGTAGGTTAATTATCAGAGTACAATCCTCTAGAGAGAGGAGAGGATAATCACCTTTTCCGCATAATCTGCTGACACGCCTCCTTACTTTCTGAAGCCATTGATGTGACGTATTTTGCTACAAACAGTGTCTTCGTTGATAAGTTATCAAAAGGATCTTCTCTTGCTATGAGGGAAAAGCTAACAATTATATAAATATCCTGTATCAATGAACATAGAACCGTTATAATGAAAATGAATGATACTGTCATGGAGTGAGGGCGGATGACCAGACAACGGATAACCGGCGTGGTAACGTTGAACCTGGACACCGGTTTTCCTTATATGAGATCAGTTTGACGTCACAAGTATGGGGGCCGGTATCTAGACCGGATCAGAAACAATCTCATATAAATAGATTCTTCTTGATTGAGTTCAAAACCAATTGTACTGCATAACTCATAAAAAATAGTTAAATGTTCATACGGTTCTTCATGATTTAAACCAGCAAATTGATTATTTTGAATAATATTTAAAGTAGCAGGTTTAATCTCCACTGGCACAACTGGTCCTTGAAACATTCTCGAAACTCGGGGTGGACCATTAATAGCAGCAAACTGTTCCAATGTTCTCCTTTTAGCAGCCATATTTGAATTTTCAAAATTTTTAAAAATAGAAGAAGAATTAGTTTGTGTTTTAGATTTCAAAGACTTGATTTTCTTTACAAACTTTTCTATCTCAGGATCAAAATAAATTTTTCCTGCAGTAGATCGAGTTTGCATACACAAACTAGAAAAAGAAAGTTAGTGTAACAATTATAAGAAAAAGTAAATAAACAAATAACAAAATTTAACTAAGGTAAAAAAAAAATATTTACCATGGTAATTAAAAATTTAATGTTTTACTGAATCAATTCAATCCCCGACGACGGCGCCAGAAAACTTGTTGGCCCGGTAATAATGTTTTAACTGTTTGTGTTTACTACCGGGTCATTAATTGGCAAGCGCACCAATCGTTTGTAGTTTTCAAAATTTAGATATCGTTCCACTGGGATTGAAAGTCCAATAACAACAGTAATTTTCTAGTCACTATGGTAAATGAAAATAAACTTATAGACAAAAGAATGATTTATATACAATTTATACAATATTCACAGGATAGCATGGTTGAATTATTCATGAGATAAAAAGAAAATAAAAATCTATCTAAAAAGTTGAGTTTAATTCTAGAATAGGTAAGATACTTGAGAATTAAACATAGATACATAAATTATGTTGGAAGTTAGATCCCTAATCTAGAATAACAATGAGGACTCAAGACATGCATATTTAATCATCAAGTTTCATATCATTGCAGCTTAAAATCATTATAACCGATCCCTCGTGATATAAATTCTAAGAATTCACCGTAAAGTCTGATCCCTCGTGAGCTTTCTCAGTAAAAACTTGCATTATGTCCGGGCCTTATAGCAACAATGGTTAACAACCCCTATAGAATTGAGATACCAAGGGTATTCCAACTTTTACTTTCGTCAGAAAAAGTTTCTATACGGCATGAATAATCATTCTCCCATTTGACATTCACACTAATAAAACAAGTTTCAATACACATGAAAATCATTCTCCCGTTTGACGTTCATATTAATAAAACATTGAAATACTAAAATGGACTTGAATCATAAACATGCAGAGGTCAAATTCACAACATTATACTCAATAGATTAGTTTATCAATTCCAACATAAACAGATTAGCTACACATGGTAAAAGTAAAGACAACACTTACAGAGGTTGACATTACGAAGGTGATGGAGAACTTCACGATACAACGATCACAATACAACAAAACACTCTCAAGTATCTAGAAAACTATTCTAGAGCTAAAAACTCATAAAAGAAGTACTCAAAGTCGAGTACAAAGAGAGAAAAGAATGAGAATGGAATGATATGGGATACTTAGAATGGTGTTGGATGGCCTTATTTATAGGGTTGAGCAAGGGGCTGAGGCATCAGCTTCCATTAAATAGCTGATAATGGCCTCTTCTAATTATTAAATTTGATCATGCTTGGCCACTTGGACGTGTCTACATTATGTTTTGGCCATTTGTGCTGAGTGGAGTGGCCATTGGTGCTGTGTGGAGTGGCCATTATTGGGTTAAAGTTGAGTCCTTGGCCAAGCTGGCTGTGGAGTCCATGCAGCTCTGACGCTACGCGCGGCTGTGACGCGTAGCGTCAGCATCAAGAGTAGCCACGCTACACGTGGGGTTGATGCTACGCGTCAGCTCCTCGAGTATCTTTAATTTTCTCTTAAATTCTCTACTTTTTCACTACAAAACTAGAGAAAATTGATCAAGGGTAGATTATTTCCAACAACATCCATTTATTGAATTTAAAACCTAATTTCTTAACAAATTAAATTAATTTTTATGATTTTTATGAAATTTTTATTAAAGCTTTTATTGAAAATTTGAGGACTAACAACTACCCCCAACTTGAGACATTGCTCATCCTCGAGCAAGAGAGAAAAATAAAAATAAAAATTTAAAATCAAATTTTTGAGTTAGTCCGAGAATTTACCACAAAAAGTAATTTCATAATTTAACTAATTTGTAATAATAAAAAATTGATATCTAATATAACAAAGGTTTAATGATAAAATTAATTAGAATATTTTATTAACAAACCAAGCAAAATTTCAGGCTTACCTCACAAGTGTTTATCTGTATGTAAAGAGTAACCTGTTTCACTCAATCAATCATAAAATCAAACGAATTTAACTTTAATTGTCATCTAATTAATGGTTAGTCATACAGAGTTAATTCAGAAATCACAAGGTCTTTTCATGGGTTGTAATGAGGCTTGGCTTACAAGAATCAATGGTTTTTCTTCGAATTCAAAATCCTGAAATCATAAAAGAGCTTTTTATAATTGTTAGGCTTTCTGTTGTCCCAAACTCTCATTTTCTTTTATTGATGAAAAATAAATACCCAAACTTGATTCTTTTCACTATTTTTGATTTTTCTTTTTCATATTTTATTTTTCTTTATTTTGAAAAGAATCAAGTTGCATATCTTTTTCACTCCCCATTTTTGTAAGAACTCTCAAAATATTTTTCATTTATTTCAACTGCTCTTTTAATCAATCAAGTATAGGGAATGGTTAAAAACTGTTTTAGGTTTAAGGGTACCAAAGAATTTATTCTCAGGCTCAATATGGGCTTGCAAAGGATAAAATAATTTTTACCAAGGTAAGCTGTTTGGCCCAAGGTTTCTTTTTACCAATAAATGTGCCTTGATCATTTTCTTGAATTCTCTGTACAACAACACAAATCAAAGATTAAAGAAAAATTAATTTGAATGAAGTTATGTCGATTAAACCCTCAAGTGTTTAACAAGATCTCTTAACTCACCGGGTTATTGAAATTTGCTTGATAGTTAATAAACTTATTGTAATTAAATTTATTAAAATTCCTAAGTTATAAAAGAACCAATAATTGATTTTACAGAATCGGTTTTATTGTGTGAAAACTTTGAGTGTATAAATTTTCTTTCTAAAAAAAATTTGAGTTATTTATTTAAAAGATAAAATTTATTTTTGACTTTTTTTTATTCACATATAAACAAATAACAGAATAGGTTGCCTCCCATTGAGCGCTAAGTTTAATCTTCAGCCTGACATTCTTGCATTTCAAGGATCAGTTAAAAGATAACTAGTGGTAATTTTGTTAATTTCACCACCCAAATAGAGTTTCAACCTTTGCCCATTTACCATCCAACTTCTTTTGGAAGTTGGATCTTCAATTTCCACTACTCCATATGGTTTAATTTCTTTAATCAAAAACGGGCCCGACCATTTTGATTTCAATTTTCCAGGAAACAATTTTAATCTTGAATTGAACAATAAAACTTGCTGACCTGGTGTGAAGTATCTGACAGGGCCCGCAAGCGCACGGGTTATGTCGCGTAATATAAAAGATTATCGTTCTCCACAGGGACTGTGTTCAAAATACCAGCATATTGAAATTTAGTTATCCACACAATTGATTTTTAATATTTTTGTAAAATAAAACACAATTTAAAAATCCAAATTTAGAAACAAAATTTACTTGATACTTAAAAAATCAGAGTTGAGAGTATCTTGGGATTTCAGGGGATTAAGACTCTATTTTATGTTTAATGAATTTTAACTTTTCATAAATAAGAATCGATTTAAGTTTTCCAAGGCGAATTTTCCAAAAGCTAATTAATATGTTCCTCTCGGAATCCTATTAATGTACCTAACCTATGGAAAGCGCTGCTTAATCCTCAGAAAGGCCCATTATCGTTTTATGAAAATCCCTTTTATTTCCTCAAAAGAATTTTGATTACTTTCACGGTTTTACCGAGGTCACAAAAAAGCATTTCAAAAATCTTAGGTTTAGTTCAAAGCTTTCTGGTAAAAATAAATCTCTCGATTCTATTTATTACCTAAACTTACTAATATACCCGTAAGTATACAGTTTTATCATTTAGGTTCTTGTTAGGAATTACTAAAAGCATTAAGCATAATTGAACTAAATGGAAAACAGAAATTTATTTAATTCAAAGTCAAAATAACATTAAAATAAAATATTATCATACCCTCTTCATCCCAAGATAATTAATTTAGCTACTCATGAAATAATTCAAATTCATATAAATAATGGAAAAATAAAACATACAAGACATGGTAAAAAATAAAGACTTACGGGTTTCTCCAAAAGCTCAGAATAATTTACCACTGTATTTCCTTGTTGCAATATTCCTCCACCAATTACAAATTGGAACACTCAATTTCACAATCCTCACAACTCTTACACAAAATAAAAGAAAGAAAAAGAAAATAAAAAGAGAAAGAAAATAAAACAGAGAAAGAAATTGAAAGAGAAAGAAAGGAATGAAGCTGATGAAGAATGGGATTTGGATCTGGATGCCTTCACTGCTTGGATTGCTTCTCCTTTTATAGGCGAAGGAAGGGAGGAAGCCAGCTAAGAAAACGCGTTGCAAGTTGGAAACTTTCGGTGCATGTGATTTCCAGCTGTTCCAGTTGTCTCCAATTTGCGTATTTTTGTTGTTTCCAATAATTCGGCGCATGATTTCACTGATGAATCGATTCCTCCAGTTGATTTTTGCCTTCAAAACAGCGTGTGAATCGATTCCTAAAGGTGGGAATCGATTCCCAGCATGATGAATCAATTCCTAGCCTTCATGAATCGATTCCCAGCCTGATGAATCGATTCCTGGCCTTCATGAATCGATTCCTGCCCTTTTAATCCTCAATGAATCGATTCCTATAAGGGGGGAATCGATTCCCAGCCCTATGAATCAATTCCCAACAGCCTTGAATCGATTCCTGGCTTATGTTTCACATGGGAATCGATTCCTGTAAGGGTGAATCGATTCCTACCCTTTCCTGGAAATGTTTTCTTGCATTTTTGAGGCATTTTGGACAGTATAGCTCATGGTTCTTGATTGCTTTCATCCTTTGGCACTTTGATCATCTTTTTGGGTTCTTGAATCCATTTTCCATTTATATTCATTCATTCTTAAAATGGATCATCAATAATTCCAAATCTATTAATTTCTGCAAAATAAAAGTACCCGAGTAGAATACAGTGGAAAGAAAGCAAAAATCACAATAAATAAAGGAAATACTGTGCATAATGATTAAAATCCTAAGTAAACTAAATCTAATTTATTGTGTTATAAAACACTTATCAAAATACCCCAAACCAAAGCATTGCTTGTCCTCAAGCAATCACCATATTAACAAGATAAAATACAGAAAACACTAAGCTTAATAAACTAAGGAATCCAAAACAGAGAAAAAGATTTATTCAAATGCCAATATTAATTTTCTTATGTGAATCAATTTTCATTATCAAGACAGAGGATACTCTTCTCTCAATTTTCACTCAAAGTGTTTCATGGTTTGTGTATCACTCAGATCATCATAGTAAAAAAATATTACCATAAGCTTGTTAATAAACCAGAAACTCCACAGTTTAAATAGAAAATATGTCAAAGTCTAAAGGTCTTTCAAAGGTTGTAATATGGCCTTGGGTTGTATTGTCAAGGTAGGAATTTCAAGAAAAATGGAATACAAAAGGGCTTTAATAGTCATGAATGATTCAAATCACCATTATAAATTTAACAGAGCAAATTTTTGAACTTTTATGGACTTTTTTGAATTCATTCAATATCATCCTTTTGATTTTCTTTTTCTTTTTCTTGCTTTTCTTTGCATTCAATACCATATTTTTCTTAAGTCCTTTTTTATTTCTTTGCTCCACTAAATTTCCAAC
Organism: Clitoria ternatea; assembly: GCA_037962975.1. Lineage (NCBI taxonomy): Eukaryota > Viridiplantae > Streptophyta > Magnoliopsida > Fabales > Fabaceae > Clitoria > Clitoria ternatea. Next base: position 93,560,173 of record CM075670.1, on the reverse strand, counting down.
TTTTTCACCATTATAGAGAATATTAGTCAATGAAAGGTTTCAAAGAAAAATTTTCACTTTCAGGCTCAAAAGGGACAACTAGGGGTCAAATTATACAAAATTCTGAGGCTTAAGAATAAGACCTAATTGTGCCTTTATCATCCTAAGACATATAATCAAAAACCATTTTGAATCGGTTGAAAAACAAGTTCTAGAATATTAATGATTATGAGATTCACTCAATCAAGAAAATATGGGTTTTGAAAATTTGTTTGATAAATTACCCATTTTGGCTCAAGTCTAACCATGGAAAGTCTTTTTCAAAGAAAATTTTAATCACATAAGATTCATTTAGACATTGATTTGGCATTTAAACAATCAAATTTTGAAAATTTTACTCAAAATTTTGGGGTCCTTAGATACTTTAGCCTTGTGTTCAAAGTAAATTTGTCATGCAATCATGGTAAATTACAAGATTACAAACAAATCAAAGAAAACACACATGCATAATAAAATGACAATCACACAACGTAAACAAAACAGTTAAGTTTTCTTACCTACCACCCCAAACCAGAATTTGACATTGTCCTCAATGTTAAAATGGATGATAAAAGGATAAGAAAACTTACCTGTAATAACCCCAAACCAGCATCTGACATAGTTGGTTTTTTTTTTATTATTATTATTAAAGACATGGGGTTACCTCCCCACAAGTGCTAAGTTTTAAGTCTTCAGCCAGACTTTTTACCGTTTGGATTTACTCATCAGGAGCATCAAACAAGTCCAAGTCACTTGCTTGTTGTATTGGTTGACCTGTGAAGTAATGCTTTACTCTCTGTCCATTTACTCTAAATGTACCAGATTTCTCGCTCCATAGTTCGACAGCTCCAAAGGGAAAGACTTTTGTCACTTTGAATGGTCCCGACCATCGGGATCTCAGTTTACCTGGAAAAAGCTTCAGTCTGGAATTAAACAGTAAAACCATATCACCTGGATTAAATGTTCTCCGTTGGATGTGACGATCATGCCATTGTTTGGTTTTTTCTTTATAAATTCTGGCATTTTCGTATGCATCTAGACGGAGTTCTTCAAGCTCATTTAATTCCAACAATCTTTGTTCACCTGCAGCCTTATGATCAAAGTTAAGAGTTTTAACAGCCCAAAAAGATTTGTATTCTAGCTTAACAGGTAAATGACAGGGCTTCCCATATACTAGCTTAAAAGGTGTGGTTCCAATGGGAGTTTTGTATGCGGTTCGATACGCCCATAAGGAATCATCTAACTTAATAGACCAATCCTTACGTGATGTATTCACCACTTTTTGAAGAATATTTTTAATTTCCCGATTGGATACCTCAACTTGTCCACTAGTTTGTGGGTGATAAGGTGTAGCAACCTTATGCTTAACTCCATATTTCTTTAGAAGGGTCTGAAAAGTTTTTTCAATAAAATGAGACCCTTCATCACTTATAACACATTTTGGGACCCCAAACCTTGGAAATATTATTTTCTTGAAAAGTTTAATAACAGTCTTAGCATCAGAATGAGGTGAAGCAATGGCTTCTACCCATTTTGACACATAGTCAACTGCCACTAATATGAACTGATTTCCAAAAGAAGAGGGAAAGGGACCCATAAAATCAACACCCCATACATCAAACAATTCAACTTCTAAAATTGTATTCAATGGCATTTCTTGTCTCTTACCAATGTTACCTGTTCTCTGGCAAGCATCACAAGTTAGAACATACTTACGTACATCCTTAAAAATATTTGGCCAATAGAACCCAGCTTGCAATATTTTAGCAGCTGTCTTGGAGGTGCTCATGTGCCCTCCACAGGAAAGAGAATGGCAATGATCCAAGATAGCATGGACATCATCTTGTGAAACACATCTCCGAATCATACCATCTGCACATTGCTTGAAAAGGAGTGGTTCATCCCAATAATAATGCTTGACATCTGCATAAAACTTTTTCCTTTGCTGAAAGCTAAGATCAGGAGGTAAGATACCACATGCAAGAAAATTTACAAAATCAGCATACCAAGGAACACGTTGGATACTAAGGTTCAAGATTTGTTCATCTGGAAAAGATTCATTGATGGGAATATTATCTGTTTCTTCTTTTTCAGATGTCAACCTAGATAGGTGGTCAGCGACCAAGTTCTCGGTACCCTTCTTGTCCTTAATTTCCAAGTCAAATTCTTGCAATATTAGAATCCACCTAATTAATCTAGGCTTTGCTTCCTTTTTATTCAATAGATACTTAATGGCAGAGTGGTCAGTGTAAACAGTAACATATGATCCTACCAAATAAGACCTAAATTTGTCAAAAGCAAAGACAATAGCTAACAGTTCTTTTTCAGTTGTGGCATAATTTACCTGAGCATCATCTAGCATCCGGCTGGCATAATGAATTACATGGAGCTTTTTATCCTTTCTTTGTCCTAACACAGCCCCCACTGCGTAATCACTCGCATCGCACATTAGCTCAAATGGGAGTTTCTAATCAGGTGGTTGTACGATGGGGGCAGAGATTAGAGCTTGTTTAATCCTGCAAAAAGCTTCCATACAAGATGAATCAAAATTGAAAGGCATATCCTTACCCAGAAGACTTGTAAGAGGCTTTGTGATCTTGGAGAAATCTTTAATGAACCTACGGTAAAACCCTGCATGTCCAAGAAAACTCCGAA